>OY998258.1:7688333-10349166 GCA_963922045.1 Persicaria maculosa | reverse complement strand
CTAATGGGTCTATAATTATTAGTTGTTCTTGGATTGTCGCACTTCGGGGTCAGCGTAATGAAAGTTTGGTTAATTTGCTTCAGCATTCTTCCAGAATGGAAAAAGCCTTTTATTGCTTTAATTACCGATGGACCAACTATGCCCCAGTAGTGTTGGTAAAATTCTGCTGTCATTCCATCAGATCTTGGAGACTTGTCTTTTCCAATCGAAAAGAATGCCTTTCTGACTTCTTGGTTAGTAACAGGTTTGGTGAGAAAGTCATTCTCTTCATCTGTAATTTCTATGTTTATTAGTTCTAGATATTCTTCTAGTAATCGGAGATTTATTCGCTCTTCGTGAAATCTTTTTTCAAAATCTTGTTTGATTTCTTTTCGGATGTTTTCCTCTCCAACTATTGTCGTTCCTTCTTGGGTTATGATTTCTCTTATGATTTTCCTGTTTCTGCGTCCGGTTGCCACTTTGTGGTGGTATCCTGAGTTTGTGTCAGCTAATCTCAGATGTTTTGTTTTCGTCCGTTGGCGCCAGTACATTTTATGGTACTGTAAGATCTTATTCTTTTTGTTTATCAATCGCAATTGTTTGCTAGTGTTGTTGCTATGTTGCGTGTTGATATTGTTTCTTTGTAGATCTAAAAGTTTTTCCTCAATCTCCTTGAGTTGTCTGAAAATGTTTCCAAATGTAGTTTTGTTCCATTCTATTGTCAATCTTTTGAGTAATTGGGTTTTCTTTGTTACTTGGAACATATGGGATCCTGCACAAGACAGTCTCCACGCTTGTGCAACGATGTTTCGATAATCCTTTCGTTGTGTCCACGTTTTCTCAAATTTGAATGGCCTTGCTTTTATTTTCTGTAATGTGTTGAGTTCTATTGAAATTGCGCAGTGATCCGAGAAGGAGAAGGCGTAATTTCTGGTTGCGATGTTTGGGTACCATTGTAAGATTTGGTCCTGTACTAGAGTCCTATCGAGTTTTTCGTAAATATTGTTAACATCGATTTTATTTTTCCTCCATGTGAATCTGCTTCCGATCGTTGGAATGTCCAACAGATTACATTGGTTCTTGAAATATAGTAGTCTGCTAAATCTGTTGGGATTTGGATGCAAGCCCCCCAGTTTTTCGGTAGAGCATTGAATCTCATTGAGGTCCCCCATTACTAAGACTGGGATGTCAGTCCTCTGAATATGGTCAATGAGTCTTGGCCAGAAATCGATCTTTTCGTTTTCTTGGGCAGGAGCATAAACAAAACAACACGCTAGTTTGATTCCTTTATTGGTATCTTCGATTATAAGGGTGGTGAATCGATCATCCGTTGTCATAATCTCAATTTTTTCGTTCACAAGCTGGTATTCTTTCCATAACACACAAAGACCACCCGATCTACCACGCGCCGGAGTCCAACAAATCGAGTCGAACTCGGCTTTTTTCCAAACTGCCTCCTGGGGTTTGGTTTCCGTTTTTGTTTCCATAAGAACCATAATCTGGATATTTTCAATTTTACAAAAGGTTTCTACCTCGGTCCATAGGTTTCTTTTTCCAATTCCGCAACAATTCCACGTACTAATTTTCATCCTGGACTAATTATCTTGATACTTGTCGGTTCAACTGTTCGCATTTTCATTTTGTAGATTTTTTCAATCGATATAACCCTGTAAGGTCTGTTTGTTTTTCGATGTGTTATGGGTGTCTCTATATTTTTCTCCTTATGTTTTTCTTTTCGTTTGTGGGTTGGATCTAAGCCCCAATGCGACAGACTTGCTACATGGGTTTGATGTGGAGATACTGCTGTTATTATTTTATGTCTCCTGTTTAATGGTTTATCCCCTTTCTTGATTTCTTTTACTTTAATAAGGATGTCAAATCGGTCAATTTTCTTTTGTTCATTGATGGGACCCCTACTCAAGGCTCGATGCACCTCATTTCTCTAAGCAGAGAGACTGCATTTAATGTTTTGTAGCCTCCAAGGATACAAAAACAATGACAAAATAAAATTAATTTCTTTTTTTCTTATTTCTTTTCCACTTTTGATCAGGCTTCCCAAGGAAGCTAACTTTTGACGGTCCTTGAAGACTAATGCAGCAAAACTTACCGCCGGCAAGAGCAAGAGCGCATGTCGTCGGGGAGTATAGGAGTCGGACATGGGGGGTCGGAGGTTAGCATTATCTTGCTTTAGTTTTCCATCTGTGGTTTCGGAGGCATCACATGGGTTCATTACTTTAATTTGTTTCAAGGGGATAAGTGGGTTCAACATAGGCTTGGGTTCGTCACCTTCTTGTTTAAGCAAATTGCAACCAAACCAGGTCTGCATCCTGGGAAAGGGAAACACGAGATTGCTGTTCTTGAGATGGTTGTTTTTCTTCTTTATGAGTTTTCTTGGATTTATTTTGGGGTCAGCAGGGTTCTGCGGGTTCAGCTTGGGTGTCATAGGTACCTGATGAGTGTTGTCAAATTGGTTCAAGGAGGGTGTAGACACCCCTAGAAGTTTTTCACTCCAAGCTATCATCTTTGGGTCGTTTCTCAAGGGACATAGTGGTCCATTGTGTTTGCTCCTTTTACATTTATTGTATTCATTTCTTTCTTTTTTTGTTTTCATGTTTCGAAATTGCACATTATCGTTTGGTCGAGGCTTCTCACCATCACAAATCAGTAGATCAAGGACTTGATCTTTAACACCCGTGGTTTCAATCATCAAGTTGGTCATGTGTTCTTCTTGTAAGGAACTTGATCTCTCTGATTTTTGTTGTTCTTGAGTTGATCCTATAGTGTCAAGTTTTTTCCTACCCTCCAGAATTAAGAGAAAGATGCATCCGGCAAAAGTAAGGCTCGAGCACCGAGCCCAAAACAAAGGAAAGAAATCAACCTCAAGATTAACTTTATGGTTACTATTTGGTAACTGTTCACTATTCTTGGGTTCCCTGAAAAGGTGGTTATTGACATGACCACTCCACATGGCTCTATGGTCTTCTTTTCTTTGATCAGAGACCCTATGACTGCATTTACTATCACTTTTTTCTTTTTCAGGATAATTGAGTAGTTTGAGCAACAGAACATTCTCATTACATGCACCAACAACAGACGTTCTAATTTTATCGATGTCTTTCGTGATATACGGGTTAAGTTGAGCCTTTGTTTCAAGTTTGTCAAGGAAGTCAACCCAGAACCAAAGTGATGTAAAAGGAAGATTAGACATTATCACAATCTTCGAGTTAAAATAGTATGGATTCGAGGAGCTGAAATTTTTCTTGTTCAACTTATTCCTTGGGTTCGTAATGAGGTCGAGGTTCATACACCATAGCCTTAAGGAAGGGACATCACACCACAAGAGCCCAATACACATTCCCAAGCCAATTTTGTCAATTCAAAGATCACACCAGACACAAAAGGAGATCATATCACATAGAGACTGAGCATGAAAGAAAATAGAGAGTTAATTAAGAAATGTGAGATGTCCCTCTATTTTTTAATTAACTTCCCCGTTCACAAATTAAGAAAATTAAGCTCGAATTGCCCCTCTCACTTATTATAATAATTAGCTCTCCACTTGCATCTCACATTTCTTAATTAACTCTCTATTTTTCTCTTATAATTAAAGGACATTTAATAGCGGACATTTTATAGCAAAGACACGTGTTCAACCCACAAATTACATTGTACGCAAATTTAAAACGGTCTTTCTATCTTATACCCTAAGGGCATAGGATAAGAATCAATTCGGAAAAGATTCCCTATCAAAAATGATTGTACCCTAAAAATCTAATGTAAAATTTAGCCAAAGCAATTAAATTAAGGAAATGTTTTTTTCTAAAATGGGAATGAGATAGGAAAATCTCGTCGTCATAGCACAAGGGTGTTCTGGTCTTTTACCAATAAATTCGAGTATTCAATACGGCAACAATGCTACCGTTTCGCCTATTGATTACTGAAGGTTCGATAATGTAAAACAAAGTAATATAAAGATACTCTAGAAGGGGGGTTGAATAGAGTATGCCGATTTTTCGCAGAAAGTCTCAAGACGTTTGAAGCTCTTGCCAAACCCTTTGAGATTAGACTTAGTCTTTTCTCTGAAAACCTGAATCACAAAGTTAAACAATACGAACCAAGTGCGGAAATATGGTAAAGCAATAAGTAAAGGACGCAATGAGTTGTTAACGAGGTTCGGCACGAACTTGGCCTACGTCCCCGCCTAGGGTTCTTCCACAACCCTAGGATTCAACAGGCTTTATTGATTCACAAAGCTTAGGATCCTAATAGCTCACCGAGAAGCCTCTCTCCTATACAATTGCAATCTAGTCAATCTAGAAGAGTCCCACCTCTCTCAGCTATCTAGTACAATCCTCTTACTCTCGAGAATCAATAGCCTAGTGCCCACTTCCTGAGTTATAAACTCTCAAGTATAATACTCTCTCAGAATATATCCTATAAGCTCACTGTGTATCTCTCAAATGCTTTGAAACAAAATATAAGACTCTTAAGAACAAGCAGAGAGAACACGCTGAAGAGAGATCGTAAACTTGAGGGCTGGTTGTGCAATGATCTTCGTGAATGTACTTCCCCCTCTCTCTCTCTTCTTCATCTCCTTTATATAGTGAAGATCATCGACGCCACTTGAGGAAGGAATCTTCTCCAACGGCTATTAGAGATCATGGCAATCTTCACAATCTTCTATTCTGGGAAACTCCGAAGCCATGATCCACCAGATTTGATCTTCACGTCTTTTAGCTTAAGGAAGGAGATATCTTCGAAAACCTTGCTGTATGGTTAGTATATAATGTATATAATAATATTCGGAAACCATACATAAATAATATAAGATAATAATAACATAAAATACAGGTTTTGTGTTTCATCAACACAGCTGTCGCTTCAAGACCTTTGACACAAACTGTCCGGCAAAGCCTTTGAAACTAATTCCGATTTTCATCAAAGGGAGTGGAGTTATCAATTACGATAGCGGTTTCGTGCATTAAGAGTGTTGATCGAATTAAATACGGTAACGGTTTATTTTATTAAATGTGATAACCGTTTAAATTCCTTTAATTAAATGTCTTGACCGTTTATTCTAGGCTAAATTAGTATAAATATGAGAACGAGATTCTTATCGTGGGGAACTGACTTGAGCGTCGGAGGGTCCTACGGGGGAGACAAGCCCCGCCCCGATCTCGTTCGTTCTTGTTTGCAGGCTAGGGTTCGGGTTGAGAGATGATCAAGATCGATCAACTATGATGCAGATTTTATGCATCACAATTGGCGCCGTCTGTGGGAATTGCGATCGAAAAGTTATGAGATTGAAGTTCCTAGTGAAGATTAATGGTGGATTGACCACCCATGGGCTTGAGATTTAGCAAGGCAATGGCAGTGAAATCGCTGGAGCATCGTCGGCGTCGCTTGCCTCCCTCCACCACTAATTACGTACCGTTGGTGCCTTGTCGGCGGCAGCGGCACTATCACTTGTCCTCCCTCGCTCGAACTGGCTTAGTACGCCGTCGCTCTCTACAAACCCTATGAAGAAGATGACGGTTTGCATATTTGGATTAATTTCATAATCAAATCCAACCAGGGGTGGCAGCGCCGTGCATGGCCAGCAGGTGCGAACTCCATAAAGCCGTCGACGTCATGATCCGTACCGTGAGGTCTGGGGCTGAGATCTTGCCGAGGTTGGGGGTGATGCAAAGCCAGCGGCGAAGAAGCCCGACATGGCGCATTCTGTCTCCCCATTGGCGTCTATAAATCTATTACGAGAAGGGCTACCATCGCCAGGGCAATCGATCACAAATCTGAGATACCTATCAGATCCGAGAGTACTTAACAGATCTAAGAGACCACATCCGCCTTCGAGCGTGTCACGCCACCCTCACACCTCCATCAGGCGTGGCAGGAGCCTCGCCCCTCTCTTCTCCGAGCAGTCGAGGTCGAGCCCGATGCAGGTATGCACTCGTGCAGGTCTTTATAAATTCCAAAAGCTATATTGAATTTGCTCTGGGCTGATAGTTATATATTACATTTGTAGATCTCAGTTATCTTGACTCGCAGATCGGAGTTCAAGATTTAGATCAAGAAGTGCGAAAACGAAAACGAGAAAGCGAGAAAAGAACACAGCGATTTTTACGTGGTTCGGGAAGAATCCCTACATCCACGGAGCCTCAGAAGAGGAGACTCGAGCTCATCCACTATATCAAATCAAGCTTACAAGGTGTCGAGAACGACAGGCTAGATCTAAGGCTAATACAGACGATACAGTAGGTAATCGCAAGTACAAAGGGAAGACGGGAGGAGAAGTGGTAAAGCGCAGAAGAAACTCCCTGGATCTGGTGTCGGAGACTAGATCTGCACCAGGAAGGCCGTCGGAGAAGACAGCCAACGCTGGACAAGAAGCATACAAAGACGATGTTGCTCTTTGAGGATCAGATAAGAGGTCTCCTATGGAGATCCGCCTCATATCTGATCGGAAACGCCGGAGAAGTGCTCGGAGCACTTTGGAACCCTAGGCGCCGCTCTCTTTCTCTCTCTCTCTTTCCAGTTGGATTACCTGAAGCGATTGAAGACGTAAGGAACCCTAGAGCTCACATCCGCTTATATAGGCAAGCGCCTTTAGCTGAAACGCAGCGTCTCGAGCTAGGGAAAGCCACAAAGAGCTGGAGCGAGCATCTTTGGGCCGAATCCAAGTAATGGGCCTTTTAAGCCCAAATCCGGAAACATACATGTATATCACATTTGCATTAACTCTTCCACTACATATTATACATAACACATGATCACAAGATGTATTCTTGCAATTCTAATGTGTAACATATAATATGTAGGAGAGTATATGTATGTGACTATCATCTATATTAAAGCTCTTAATCTAACCTTAATTCTATCTCAAAACCCCTAAAGATCTAGAACCATGATTAAGGTTGACATTACAATTTGCCCTCCTAATCTAGGTTCTAAACTTTTGTATGCTTGATTCAACAATAGTGGATATCGCTCATGTCTTCAACTCTTGTAACATCATCGACTCTGTACCGGTTCGTCATGGTGGATCTCCAAGGTGGAGATAGTCCCTGCAAAAGAGAAATTTGCTAGGGGGTACAACCTTTGTGCCGAAGTCAGCTGGATTTACATCTCCTTTAATCTTCTTAACGTCCATCTCATTTGCAGCAACCATGTTCCTTACAAAATGGAATCGCACATCGATTTGTTTAGTGCGTTCGTGGTACATCGGATCCTTGCAGAGATATAAAGCACTCTGACTGTCCATGTGCAGAACAGGTTTTAAAGTTCTCTGAAGAACTTCCTTCAAAATCCCCTTTAGCCAGATATCCTCTTTAACAGCTTCTGTAGCAGCCATATACTCAGCTTCTGTAGAAGACAGAGCTACGACTGTCTGCTGCTGAGATTTCCATGAAATACAATTTCCAGCCCAAGTGTAATAATAGGCAGTGGTGGACTTACGATTATCTTTATTACTGGCATAATCAGAATCAACAAATCCATGCAATTGATGTATAGTGCTATGCAAACCATAATGTAAACACAGATTTTTGGTGCCAGAGAGATAACGAAGTAATTATTTCATAGCAGTCCAGTGGTCAATCCCTGGATTGGACATAAAACGACTTAAAGCACTGATAGCAAAGGCTAGGTCAGGGCGGGTGCAAAGCATGGCATACATCACGGATCCTACAGCTACATCATAAGAGACCCTAGCCATTTCTTTGATCTCTTCGGGTTTGGTTGGGCAACTTTTCTTGGTGAGTTCTAGGTGCCCTCCTAAGGGTATGGAGGTAGGGTTAGAGGTGACCATATTGAATCTCTTCAAAACTTTTAACATATAGTCATCTTGAGATAACCATAATTGTTTATTGGGTCGGTCTCTAATAATGTTTACGCCAAGGATCTTCTTGGCACTACCTAGATCTTTCATGTCGAAGTATTTCTTTAGGTCCTTTTTAACACTATTAATAAGAACAATAGAGCTACTTTTAAGCAGAATATCATCAACATATAATAGCATATATAAAGGAGATTTAGAAGAAATATTCTTAAAAGAAAGACAGGTATCATAACTGCTCCTATGAAACCCAAGTTTCCTAATCACACCGTCAAACTTAAGGTTCCATTGTCTAGGGGATTGTTTCAACCCATAGATGGACCTTTTTAGTAGACATACATGATCAGGACGACTTTTAGCAATGAAGCCTTTGGGTTGTTTCATATATATGTTTTCATCTAAGGTACCATGCATGAAAGCAGTTTTAACATCCATATGTTCTAGTTCCCAATCAAACACAACACACATAGAAAGCATAAGTCTCATGGTTTTATACTTGACTACGGGTGCAAAGATGTCGTTATAGTCTATTCCCTCAATTTGGGAGAACCCTTTGGCTACTAATATGGCTTTAAACCTAGGGGGATCATGCGATTTAAGACCTTCCTTGAACTTATAGATCCACTTGGAATTTATAAGCCGGGTTTTTGGAGGTCTAGGGACCAATGTCCAAGTCTGGTTGGCATACATTGACCTCATCTCTTCTTTCATAGCTTCTAACCATTGCCTAGCATGCTCACTTTTAATAGCAGATTCATATGAATTAGGAGTAGTAGGTTGTCTAACATGATCAGCAGTGAGAAAAGCAGACTCTACGATATAACTATACTTCTTATTAGGGATAATGGTCCTAGGTTCCCTGTCTCTAGTCAATTGATAGTCATGCAAGCTAGGAAACTCATATGCAGATGCTAATGCAGGAGCAGTTGAAGTTGATGCATGCAAATCAGAAGAATGGGGGGAGGAGAAAACAGAGGACTCCACTGGGGAGTCAATAGAGAGGCCATTTACATCACTTAAATCAGAAGTAGAGGGGAGAGAAGTAGAAGAAGTAGAGGGAAGAGGGTGAGAATAAGACTTAGGGGAGGAGTCAGGGTCCTCTTCAGTAGCAGCCTCATCACCATCTTCTTCAACTTCTGTGTTCTCTTCAGTTGCCCCTTGTAGTGTAGAGGGTGGTTGCTTTGGTGCTGATTTGTAAACTCTACTAGTGTCGTATTCATCTTCATCATCTTGTGAGGTGGTGGATTCAACTGGGATCCATCCATCAGCTTGATCATTGGTACCTGCAAACTCAGAATGTGTAGTCAGTTTTGCTTTCATGGGAAATTCAGTTTCATTGAACTTAACACTCCTAGTTGTGATTACCTTATAGGGTCCTGCTTGAAGCAAGAGAACCCTATAACCTTTGACACCATCAGGGTATCCTAAAAGAATACCCTTTACAGCCCTAGGTTGGAGCTTACCCTGAGAAATGTGTGGGTAAGCTGCACAACCAAAAGGCTTAAGGTAATCAAGGTTTGGTGTTTTTCCAGTCCATTTTTGTTGAGGAGTTAGAAAATTAATCACACTAGAAGGGGACCTATTTATAAGGTATGCTGCTGTCATGACAGCTTCTCCCCATAGGGTGTTTTTCAACCCATAGGGTGTTTTTCAACCCAGAGGAGATAAGCATACACCTAGTTTTTTCTAATAGAGTCCTGTTCATTCTTTCAGCTGTCCCATTTTGCTGTGGGGTGCTAGGGACAGTTAAGTGTCTTTCTATCCCTAATTGTTGGCAATAGTCATTAAATTCTTTATTGCAAAATTCCAATCCATTATCAGTTTTAAAACATTTTAATTTGTGATCAAATTGGCTTTCAACCATAGCTTTCCACCTTTTAAAGGCTTCAAAAGCTTGGTCTTTCATTTTCAGGAGACTTACCCATACCTTGCGTGAGAAATGATCTATAAAACTTATGAAGTATCTCATACCACCTACAGTGGGGACTTGAGCAGGTCCCTATAAATCACAATGAAAATATTCTAAAGGAACAGAGGCAGTATAAGAAGATTTAGGAAATTTCATATTTGCAGATTTTCCAAACACACAATTTTCACAGAATTTAATCTCAGCGGGCATTTTAGCAAGTAAACCATGTTTATGCAATTGAACAAGACCTTTATTGCCAATATGCCCCAGCCTATTATGCCAAGAAAGAGTCTCATCTAAGGTCATATGCTCAGAAGATATGGCTGGGTTTAATTCAGGTTTATTAGCAAGAATTTGATATAACCTATTCTTTCTAACAGCCTTAGTTATAACCCTATTGTTTCTAGTCACAGTTCTTATCCCATTTTTAGAATCCATGTGACAGCCAAGTTCTTCTAGAGCAAACTCAGACATGAGGCTCCTTCTTAAGCTAGGCACCCATCTAACATTGGTAAAAACTCTAACTATACCATCATGCATAACAAGAGGAACATCCCCAACCCCCATGATTTTCAAAGAAGTATCATCACCAAGCATTACATCACCACAAGCAGATTTATCAAGTGTTTTAAAATAATGCTCAGAAGGGGTAGCATGCATGGTACAACCAGAATCAAGTATCCAATTATTAGAATAGTCAGCAGAAAAAGCAGTACACATAAAAAGCTCAGCAGGACAATCACTCATGCATTCCAAAACAGAGGCAGACAATTCAGTATGGTTAGATTTGGCAAGTTGTTCAGCTCTTTTCTTCTTTCTACAATCCTTAACCCAATGTCCCAAATTTCCACAGTAATTACACTTAGAATTTGGGTCAGTTTTCTCAGACTTTATCACCTTTACCATTTTCCTTCTTATCCTTCTTAGCCTTCTTGTTCTTATTACCCTTTTTGTTATTACCTTTGGTAAACGTAACCTCAGGTTTGTTAGGTTTTTCAGTTCTGTCAATTTTTAAACCTTTGATTTTAAAGACTTTCATGATTTCATTTTTCTCAATAATAGCTTCAATGAGTTTGTCTTTGGTTAATTCATCTCGGCTAAATTGAATCACGTCTTTAAAGTTGTCAAACTGACTAGGCAAAGAATTCAACAGAAGAATGGCTTGGTGAGAATCTTTAATTTCATCATTGCATCTTTCAAGTTCTTGAGACATTTTTAGAAATTTGTCCAAGTTATCATCCAAAGTTAATTGAGTGTTCATCTTGAATGTAAACAATCGACAAAGCAGAGAAATCCTGGAGGGCAGGGATTTAGATAGAAATAGCTCCTCCAGGGCATGCCATAGAGAGGAAGCAGAAGAGTGTCTTACCACCTGACGGGCTATGCCATCAGTAAGCCTGAGCATGATCTCGGAATGCGCCCTCAAATCCAACTCCAGGTCTTCCTCAGATGGTGGAGTGACTTTTACTCCTTTTCCTTTAGAGTCTTGCGTCTATGAGGTTCCAGAGGTGTCCTCCTCATCTTTGGCGCCTGGAGTGGTTGTAGCAACTGTAGATGCGGTTGATGTTGCCTTGACAGCCTTCCAGTATCCTTCCTTGATCAACACGGCCCTCATTTTGACCTGCCACATGGCGAAGTCGATTATACCGTCAAATGGTTTAATCTTGAGGGCGCTATCCATTGTTTAAGTACCTGTAAGGACAAACAAAGGGATCAAATACGTTTTGCGGAAGCGTATAAGGATCAGTAACACAGAATATAGACACAAAGTTCACAATCAGAGGAAAACCCTAAGTATTTATAAACTGAAGACAGATCTAGGTCAAGAACAGGTGACCGAACTTAGATCTAGCAGTAACCAAAGCGTCGCTCTGATACCACGTTGTAGATCTCAGTTATCTTGACTCGCAGATCGGAGTTCAAGATTTAGATCAAGGTGCGAAAACGAAAACGAGAAAGCGAGAAAAGAACACAACGATTTTTACGTGGTTCGGGAAGAATCCCTACATCCACGGAGCCTCAGAAGAGGAGACTCGAGCTCATCCACTATATCAAATCAAGCTTACAAGGTTTTGAGAACGACAGGCTAGATCTAAGGCTAATACAGACGATACAGCAGGTAATCGCAAGTACAAAGGGAAGACAGGAGGAGAAGTGGTAAAGCGTAGAAGAAACTCCCTGGATCTGGTGTCGGAGACCAGATCTGCACCAAGAAGGCCGTTGGAGAAGACAGCCAACACCGGACAAGAAGCACACAAAGACGATGTTGCTCTTCGAGGATCAGATAAGAGGTCTCTTATGGAGATCCGCCTCATATCTGATCGGAAACGCCGGAGAAGTGCTCGGAGCACTTTGGAACCCTAGGCGCCGCTCTCTTTCTCCCTCTCTCTCTCTCTCTTTCCAGTTGGATTACCTGAAGCGACTGAAGACGTAAGGAACCCTAGAGCTCTCATCCGCTTATATAGGCAAGCGCCTTTAGCTGAAACACAGCGTCTCGAGCTAGGGCAAGCCACAAATAGCTGGAGCGAGCATCTTTGGGCCGAGTCCAGGTAATGGGCCTTTTAAGCCCAAATTCGGAAACATACATGTATATCACATTTGCATTAACTCTTCCACTACATATTATACATAACACATGATCACAAGATGTATTCTTGCAATTCTAATGTGTAACATATAATATGTAGGAGAGTATATGTATGTGACTATCCTCTATATTAAAGCCCTTAATCTAACCTTAATTCTATCTCAAAACCCCTAAAGATCTAGAACCATGATTAAGGTTGACATTACAACATTCGATAAGGCTAAAGCATAGCATGTTTGTCTCTCTTCGGTCAACTAATGAAGGGCCCGTGATAGTGTGAATTGGATCATGAAGTTACAGGCTACTGAACATATATGAATCATCCCTTGTCTGCTTGTTGAGAGTTTTAAGTTAACCCTTTGGTGTTGTGATTTTGGACTTGATAACATCATCGGCTTGTGTTGTGATTATAGTGTTTGAGACTTGCATGATTCTTAATTTATTCTAGACAAAGGACACTAGATTAGAATAATTATATTCTTGGTTGTGCTAAATAGTGGCATCTGATGATTTTTACCGATTGGATGCCCATATGTGTTGGACTGCATGTTATCGATCGGTTGAGTAAGAAGTGAAATTAACCACTAATTTGTATGCTAAATGTTTGATTTACTTGACCGCTTGTTCCGGTATTGATTTATAGCTAAGAAATTGGTTTGATTCAGCCCGTGAGTACATATGTTTATTTGTGAGAAGTTCCTTTTCTTATGTGCTTCAAACTTCTAGAGTGTCGGCGTAGTTATGATTCAATCTTTTGAAATGTGGAACTCGTAGCTTATTTGAATAAAATTATGTATGAATTGAGGAATGTTTGTGCTAAAGTTCTAGCTTGTTCTGCGTAAAGATTTGGTTTAAGTTGCTGCCTAAAGTGATATTGGCAACTGATTTTTAAATTACGATAAAATATTTGTATTAGCAGTACGTGGTTGATTCGTAAATTTTCTTGGTTGCATAATTTTATTTTGTTTTTATGTTTTTATACATTAACGGGCAACTATTTTCCTATTTTCCATCAGACCTTCATGATACTATTTTGCAGATATATGAATGAATTTGAGTTGAATTGATCATGTTCTTATTTTTGTTGTTTCGGTAGTCGAATGTGCCTTTTGCTTTGTTTTCGTTTGCTTCGGTGTGTTGTATTTCTGAATAGGTGATTATAGAGAGAGTATGAGTAACAAGCGTCGAGTGTACTCCTCGAGGGAAGCATGAAACAAGTCTCATAATCGGAGCAAGGTTCAATGCTACAAAGTACGCTGGGGCAACCAAAATGATTTGAGGCATCAAGAGCTATAAAGAGACAAAAAGCAAGTTAGAGGTTCGTTATTTTACCCAAAGTGGAAAAGTTTATTGATAGATGAATATATAGATCTTGCAAGCTAGATTTTTAGCTTACTACATCTCCGCAAAGGTATATAAACTGTGTGCAGGGGCATATAACGTGTTAGGGGCACTATCCATCACAATACTAATATTCTAATGACTTAATTGCTTTGAATTATGTAGAAGTACTGCAATGTTTTTAACCAGGTCCAACGACTGTAGATCTCATGAAACGACGTCTTCAAAGCTACAACAATTGTTCAAAAAAGTGAAGACTCGCCACTTATGGCCAAGCAAATGCCAGTTAAGGCAGAAAACCCGCCACTTATGGCCAAGCAAATGCCAGTTAAGGCAGAAGACTCGCCACTTATGGCCAAGCAAATGCCAGTTAAGGCAGAAGAATCGCCACTTACGGCCACCGGAAATCGCCACTTACGGCCACCGGAAATCGCCACTTACGGCCACCGGAAATAGAAATCGCCACTTACGGCCACTGAAAATCGCCACTTACGGTCACCGGAAATAGAAATCGCCACTTCAGACCACCGGAAATCGCCACTTATGGTCACCGGAAATAGAAATCGCCACTTACGGCCACCGGAAACGGAAATCGCCACTTAAGACCACCAGAAATCGCCAATTACGGCCCCCGGAAGTGACCAACAATAGCCACTTATGGCCAATAGCCAACCACAAATCAAGCGACTAACGTTTACGGCAAAATCATCGTTCACTCGACAAACTTCGCCATTCACTTTCTTCGGCTTCCTTCATCATCGAGACATGAAGAAGAAACCTATAAAGACCGGGAAATTTTAGAATATTAAATTATTAAAATAGTTATTTAAAATCATTCCGATTTCTAAGAGTTGGGAGGTTTGAAATTTCAGTCCTTGAGCAATAGATTTTATTATAAATATTTCAAAACAAGTTCCGGCATTTTTTAATTGGAAATTTAAAATATGTAATACTCTGCTTTTATATACCGAAAATTGAAAAAAATAATGTTCGGATTCCATTTATTAAATTCAGATTTGAAAAATTGAGAAGTATTTTAAACGCGTCGGGATAAGGTCGAGAGAGCGAATTTCGGTATTTATTCTCGGGTATTTTGAAAATAAGTTGGGACCATATAAAATTGTTCTTTTCCCCCTCTCTCTTCCGTTTTGAGCCCACTGCCCAAATCAAATTGCCAGCTTTCCCATTTGTCGTCTTCTTCATACAGCACCAGGTTCCTCACCGATTTCCCTGCTCCCTATTGCCCTCAAATGTTGACTCCAAATCCCACCTAAAAACCCACAAAACTTTCTCTGCATCCCACGAGAAAACCCTATGACCCTCAGCTTTCTTCTCCTCCCTGAGAGGCTTGAGCCGCCGACACCACCACCACCACACTCCCTTCCTGTCCGCCAGTAAAATCCCGCAGTCGCCTCTGTCTTCTTCCTCCTGAGAAAGCCGAGAGCAGCACCCCTCAGCCACCTCCATTGCTTCTTCCTCCGAGTAGTAGCAGCAACCAGGGGTCCCCCCCCCCCCCGGAGCCCAGCAACTCCGCCGAAGCCGGGCCACCAGCAGCACCCCGGAGCCCCGACGAAGCCGCTGCCGCCGAGTCTCCTCCTCTGTTTCCTCGGTTCGATCGGTGAGTTCTCGACCTTCTATGTTCCGAATCGAAACTATGAAAAGCTTGACCTTTAACCTCCCAGTACTCCCCCCATGCCACTAGGATTTCGAATCCCCCACCACCGGAGCTCAATCGATCCAAACCGGAGCCTTTTCCGACGAGTTTGAAGTTTCTCGGTGAGCTGTCTCTCTCTCTCCTTTGTTGCGTTTGAGTTCTTCCGGGTCTAGGGTGGTCGGGGGAAGTTGTCGATCTACTTGGGTGAGCCTGGGTCGGGAACGAGTCGCCGGCGAGGCCTCTTTCTCTTCTCCTTCTTCTTCTCCCGATCGAACAGTGAACGACGCTGGGTTGAAGAAGAGGATCTGGCTCCTTCTTCCCTTCATGGGCTTGGGCCTATTTTTTCCTTCCGGGTCGGGTTCTGTTTGCCGGGTTGGGCTTCAGAGAACCGGATCCATCCCCTCCTTTCATTTCAGCTTGGGCCGGACCCTCCACTCCTTCCTTCTATTTCTGATGGGCTCGGGTTGAGGGTGTTGGGCCTTTTCTTTTGGGTTGTTTTAAAGATGTTATTTTGTGTTAGATGTTTATGATATATGTTATGTATGTTACGGTTTTATATTATGATTAGTAGTTAATTGTTATTAATGTATTATTTTATTACATTATGAGATTTATGATATATATATATTTCGAAGATTATTGTATATTATGAAATGGTTTTAGGAATTTTAAAGTGATTTATCGAGGTCAATTGATAAGGTAATTTATTTAATATGTTTTATAAATGGGAATTTTAAAGATGGATTGATTTTAATGTTTAATTTAGATAAACATTGTTGTTAAATTATTTGAATATTATTATTATTATTTTGGGATTTGGTTATAATTATAAATTCTGGAAATTAATCGTTATATATTGTTTATTTGTTTTAAAATAGTATTAATTGGATTATTTATATATGGTGCGTTTTATGAGGATTTAGATATGTGATTTTGGGATTTTTTTTTTTGAAAATGAATTATTATAACATGGTTAATGTTTATGTTAATTGATGATAAATTATTTCTAAATTTCGAGAATGTCTCTTGAGGAGTTGCGTTTGGAAATCTAAAATGCCGGTTTTTATTCTATAATGATTTCGAAATAAGAAACATACCGGAATTATTTTAATGGTATAAATTTACAAGTTGATTAAAGATTTAATGTTTTATAAAGGGGTTTTGGCCAATTATGATTTGAGAAGATGTATTGAATATGAGTTGACTTAATTTGGGATTTGAGAGTTTGGAAAATATGGTTGGTACGATTTTATCAATGGGATTGATTGGAAGTAAATGATTTTGGTTGATGTTGATCAAATCGGAAAGGTTTTGGAAAATGGTTTTATCGTCGATTGGTTTTGAGGATATGGAGAACTTGGGTTCAGGTGTGTAAGGATGTTGGTTCGGTAGCTTATGGAAATGTCTTGATGATAGGTGTGTATTGCTTTGGACTTGCAATTTGGGCCCTTGCTTGTGTTATCTTGCTGTTCTGCATCTTCAGGTAAGTTCCTTAGGGGGCTTACTCAGGTTGGACATTCATGCATGTTGTTGCATTTTATGTTAGGTGTTGCATATGCATAAAAGCATGCCATGTAGTATCATGTTTAGGTTGCACTAATTGAATGAGCATCTGCTTACTTTATGCGTTTGAAACAGAACGGTCGTTATCTGTGATAGTCCTAGAGTCTTTGCTAGGGTCATAGGGTAGCCCAGCCTCATCGGGTACCCTGAGTCAATCGAGTCATGAACTTCCTTATATTATGAGATGCCTGCGGGCTTTATTGTGGAGCGGGTTAGGCATGCGTGCCCCCCGATTATGATGGAATGCATTCACGAGCTGGCCAGTCTCCGCCCTATCGGTAGGGGGTGGAGGTAGGAGAGGGATATGCCATTTGGCATTGTCTTGGGCCCTTTACAGTATTTATGCACATTATTATAACTAGGAGCATGCTAGTGTGTTTGACTTTCGTACTGCATTAGAGCATCTTTATTAGGTATAGCACATACTATGTGGCCTCAGCGAGGACTGCCGGTCCCGCATGAATGGCTCGATCTGACTCCTTTCCCCGTTCTTTTTTTTAAGGTATTTTCTGCAGATCTTGTTTGCTCCTTGCTTCTGTGACGGGAAACCCTTTGGCGATTCAAAGAACCTAGCTAATACTCTAACTTGGTATAAATGGTAATCATTCGCTTACGTTTTGGTTTTGACCCGGCTCTGCCGTGACACTTTGTATCTTAACTTGTTTCCGCTTTACTTTCATTTAAACTGAATTTTGCGACATAGTCTCAGGACAGGTTAAGGGTACCCAATGGCCCTTCGAGGTTTTTAGGGTTTGAAATCCCTCTTTCTACTAATCTTTAATGAGTTTAAAACCTCGACCCGTACCTGGATTGCAAGATCCGAACAAGGGTTTTCATCCCTTGAAACGTAACCCGGAAATCATAATTCTGGGCCGTTACAAAGATGGTATCAGAGCTGAGGTTGTGCAATTCGGGTACACAAGGGTCGAGTGTATGTTTTGGAAAACCGCCCATGAATTTCAAATGATTTGAAAGTGTTTTAAAGGGGCAAAATGAACTTAAGATGCCTAACTAAAATTGGACTAAGTAATGAACTTGACTTGTAATAAAAGAGGAAAACCGACCAAACGAGGACACGAGTGGGTAATAAAGGCGCTAGACCACCCCTATTGGGTGTAGTTGGGAACGGTAGACAAAATATCAGCTTGTTCTTTACAGATGGGTTGGGAGAATCCTAGGAGATCATTATGTGTTTTATTAACTGATTATGTGTTGAATGCTTGCTATGCTAGAGATTTGATTTGGATGCCCTAACTATGAAATGTGTATTGACTTACTTGTGCAAACGGGATAGCGGGAGTACCTTTAATTCTATATGGTCAAGTCCAGCTTGTGTGAAACAGCCCTTCAACTATGTTCTATCGAGTCTTCCTCCCAGATGTCAGTGTCTTCCACGGGGAATCGGGTCGGCAAACACATTGTGTCGGAAACATGTAAGGATATAAAGGTGGTTTGAGTGAGTATTGAAAGGTAGTTCTTGATGTCATTTTGAGTCGAGAGTAAGGTGTTTATGAGGCTGTCTTTCTTGATTTTTATGATGATTAACCAGTGTTTTCCTACCACAAGAGTCGTACCAAAGTCCCACGGGAAAGAGGAGTGATGAGTCGGTTGGGAAAAGTCAATGGTTGCCCTTAGGGATCTCTGTCCGGTTGTAATTGTGACTCTCTCTGAATTGCATGACATAATTTTGTAATCTTTGGCATGTACCCTGTGAATGACCATTGGTAAAAAGCTACTCATGTTGTTGCATCTATGATTGGTTACATTGCTTAGGTCTTGTGTTATGTCTTGGCTTCTACCATGATTATATGTTGTCGTAGCATGTTTGCTTGGCCTATTCATCGTAAGATTGAATGGAAGTGTGAGCTGCATGATTTTACTCTACTAGGTTCATGATCGTGTGATCGTTAAATTTTGATACCCTGATGAAGCAAGTTCCTTAATTGATACGTGCTACAACTTGATGTCAACATGCCCTATATGATACGTAATTCCCAATACATGTTATGATGATGATCCTTAATGAAAAATTCGTGGTTGTATGTCATTCTTTATCCATGTTGGTCACATTGCTTAGGTCTCATATTGCATCTCGCTTCTTGTCATGATTATGTGTTGTCTTTGCATCTTTAATTGGACTATTGTAATGATCGTACTACCGATTGATTAGAAGCATGAATGTAATGATATGAGACTATGTGATTATTGCTTCCTCCCGGATTAGGTCCATGGTAGTGTGATGAACTGCCTTTGTATGAATGTCATAAGATGATCTCCTCAGCATGAACGACTAAATTAGTAGTTTTTATTTTAATCCTTCTATTTTAAGCAATATCTGGGTAAATGCATGCCTTATCCGAGTGGTTGTTGACTTGGAGCACATGCCCCGTATGCTAGTCATATTGCTTCGTTGCGCAGGCTTGTATTATGCATCGCTAGATCCCTCCCATGCTTCTATATCGATGGACCATGTTAACGTTATTTCTTACACATCGTTGTGTTAGTTAATCAAGTGCATGTATGTATCAAATGTCATGTTATGCCATTAACATCATGTAGGATCCTTGGTTGTGACTTGTGCGAATTTATACCTTGCTTGCATTATTGCTGATTCTCTCTTGAGCTAGGTCCCTGATAGTGTGATCCTTCACTCTTTCTATCATCTTTAAATGTCTTACTCGTGCAAATTAGATTGATGTCGAATTCGATGATCGATTGCTTTCGATGATGGTTTATCATAGCATGCTTACATGTTATCACTCGGTAGTGTTTCCCTATTACGTTATGAATTCCTCTTGTGCTGGCATAGATGTATGACTTGACACCTCGCATGATCACACACCACGTTATATCATTTCGTATATGCATGACGCATGAATGTTAGAATGAATTTAGTCGAGTTACCTTGATTGTGGTCATGATTCGATATGTGCTAGTAGTATCCTGTAGGGCTTATGATTTCCAATATGACTCGCTAAATGATTACATGATGTACTTGTTCTATGATTTGATAACTATCGTATCATTACATGTGTCCTATGATGGTTCATTCCTAGCATGATTATGATTTGTCGCTCGTGATGTCATTCTTGTTACTCTGTGATTTTCCTCTTGCTATCCTAAATATTATGTTGAACTCTTTAAATGACTCATGACTATGCTTGTATCACATCATGTATCACTAGCATCATGTAGGACCTATACTTTCTAAATGTATCTCGTCATATGATTACATGTCATTCTTAACCTGGTATATGATTATTATTGTCCGATATGATAGTTACCATACTGCTCCTATGTGCTCTCGCATGACGCTTAATCTAATTGTTATGATATACCTCGTCATGCTGCATTTGACCTGATTAGTAGATGTGTGTACCATACTCGTACATTGTTCATACATGTGATAATTCCTATGTTTATTCTGCATATCTCGTTTAAGATTGCTAAGCATGTCTGCTTTCATGAAAGAATTTGCGATTAGCTCATCTCACCTGCATTAGTGCCAGACTCGATTGTGTTTTCTGAAATGAATGCGTATGTAATTCATCATGAGTTAGGTACATGTTAGTATGAACTAGAGTGATTGATATGCTCCATGATGAATTCATGTTTGCTTGTCGCGATTGCAACCTAATGGACCTCCATAAGGGCGTTGTTGCTATTCTCGGGTCAGAGTCTTGCCTCTAGTATTGTCGTCTTTAGTTGTGGTACGTGTTTGTCCCCGAAAGAAACATTGGGTTGTCCGCTCTTGTCACTCCCCTATCTTTGCTAACTTGGAGTCATGCGCGATACATTGAACGAGCGACCGCATAGGAAAGAGAAAGGAAGTTGGATAGCGATAGAGCAATGTGGCGGAAACGTGGGCCCATAACCCACAAGCCTCTGGATCGACGGTGTTGATGGGGCAGGTACGTTTCGAGGACTGCGGCTACCGGGTACGATATGACTTGAAGGCAGGAGTGTCCTCCGTTCGAATTACTAACCCTTCTGAATTTGTTGATGATATTGCACTGACCTGGCGATGAGAATTACGTGTTGATGTGCTGACTTAGTGATGATTGTTGTCTGATTGTCTGTTGTCTATGATGATATGATTTGATGCTTTATAGTTCTAATGTGCCTTATGCCTTGATATGTTGATACTCTGAGTTGCTAAGCATGATCTAAATTCCTTGCTTATAAAATGTGAACTGCAATTGCTGAGAACCTGCATTGTTATCTGATAAGGTTATGATGAAACTTGCTAGATTGAATTGACTATGCTCGTATATGATGTTTTGCGATAACTATTAAGCATGCCGGTACATTGGGACTTGTTGACATAGTTGCCATAATTGCTGATGAATCCATGATGCTATAAATGCTAGTTGATATGATGTGGTCCTTATGTGTAATAATGTCCATGATTGCTTATTCTTTGAACTTGTGGGTGAGAGTTCTCTCGTGGAGTGGTTGATGAGTGGTAAAATAATTCTAGGTGGTTAGGATGATCGATGGTATTACGAGGTAAGACGCGAGAGAGGGATCCATGTGGTTAGCAGGGTATAATGCTTGTGATGTCTTGTGTAGTATATGAAGTGTGGGGAATGACTTTTGAGAGTATTTAGGATATAGTATGCGAGGGTTCTCGGGTGTGAAGTTAGAGATAGGAGTTGGGTTCTTAGAGGTGGATGGTGTGTGAGAGTGCTTGATGGAATGAGGGGTGAGATTGGAGTATCGAAATGAGTTGAGATTTCTTCAGGGGATTTTGTCAGAGTTAGTGTTGTTGAGTCTAGAAGAGGATTAATCTTGGCTTGAGAGTGGAGATGGGTGAGTGGGGATTGTGTTTTATTTTGACTGGTATGGTGTGAGAAATTTTCTTGACTTTGTGATTTATTTATATCTACTGGTATGATGTTAGATAACAACCATGATGAATCTGATACCGAATGATATATTGATGTTTTCTATCTTGTTATGTTATTTTAAAAGCATGTTAGGAGGTTTTGCGATATGATATATGAGATCATAATGTGTTATTATGTGAAAGCATGATGTTATATTATGTGGTGGTAAACATGATGTTGTATTATATGGTTGATAAGCATGATTATTGACATGATAAATGATAAATATGACTTAGAGTATGAGAATGATTAGTGTGTATGAGATAATGATGCGTGATCGTTATATGGCATTGTGTTGAGTTGAGATGATGTTTGGTGAATATGCTGACATTCGATGACTGATATACTGTTTGACCTTCCCTTTCACGGAATCTTAATAACATGACTTGTTGTGTTGACAATGAGTTTGATTCATTGACCTTATGATGAGGATGTACTTGTTATGACATTGGTGTGATAACGAGATGTGTGTTATGATTTTGGCATAGATGCATATTATAACCTTTAGTATGGTGTGGAGACGTTGATGTGATCTTGTGGTAGGGTGCTGGCATATGTTTGAGACTTGTCATGTGATATACTCGTTGAGGATCGATTGGTTATGTGGTTATGCATTGCTTATGACTTGTGAATCTTGCTTGAATTGAGACTAGTAGATTGATTTGATTCTGGAAACTAGGAAGAGAATATGGGATTAGCCCTTAGAGGTGGATGATTCCACCTCCGAGCTTCTGAAATTGATTGATTGTTATGCGGGAAACTGATTTGGTTTTGGAGGATTTTGACGAAATTTTGATCGAAAGGGTTTTACTTGTTTTGGTGTAGAGTTGTTTGGTTAAACGCCTTATTTGAAGATTTTGAGCGGTTTGAAAAGGAATCACCTAAAATTTTAAAGAATAAACGTTACCGAGAATTTCAACGATTTTGAGGCCAATCTTTTCCACTTGCGGAATCACTTTTTGAGATTTTTTACACCCGGGCTTATATTATAACGCCTCACGAAGTGGATACAAGCATTTTATAGGGGCGCATATAGAATGCTTGCTAAGACCCAGTAGAGACGCTATGATTGTTTTTCGAGTTATAATGTGACCGAAAGGTCGGGGTAAGGGTGTGATACGGGCCCATATCACCTACTTGCTACGACCAATTGGGAATGTTATGATCACGTCAAGGGTGCTGTGAGGATCTCATACGGGCCCCTATGAGATGCTTACAGGATCAAGGGCATGATCCTTGGACTCACCAATTTAAAACTTCATCCCCATGTTTTAGAGTGATTTTAGTCTCGGGGACGAGACTTGTTTTTAGAGGTGGATGATGTAAAGACCGGGAAATTTTAGAATATTAAATTATTAAAATAGTTATTTATAATCATTCCGATTTCTAAGAGTTGGGAGGTTTGAAATTTCAGTCCTTGAGCAATAGATTTTATTATAAATATTTCAAAACAAGTTCCGGCATTTTTTAATTGGAAATTTAAAATATGTAATACTCTGCTTTTATATACCGAAAATTGAAAAAAATAATGTTCGGATTCCATTTATTAAATTCAGATTTGAAAAATTGAGAAGTATTTTAAACGCGTCGGGATAAGGTCGAGAGAGCGAATTTCGGTATTTATTCTCGGGTATTTTGAAAATAAGTTGGGACCATATAAAATTGTTCTTTTCCCCCTCTCTCTTCCGTTTTGAGCCCACTGCCCAAATCAAATTGCCAGCTTTCCCATTTGTCGTCTTCTTCATACAGCACCAGGTTCCTCACCGATTTCCCTGCTCCCTATTGCCCTCAAATGTTGACTCCAAATCCCACCTAAAAACCCACAAAACTTTCTCTGCATCCCACGAGAAAACCCTATGACCCTCAGCTTTCTTCTCCTCCTTGAGAGGCTTGAGCCGCCGACAACACCACCACCACACTCCCTTCCTGTCCGCCAGTAAAATCCCGTCGTCGCCTCTGTCTTCTTCCTCCTGAGAAAGCCGAGAGCAGCACCCCTCAGCCACCTCCATTGCTTCTTCCTCCGAGCAGTAGCAGCAACCAGGGGTCCCCCCCCCCGGAGCCCAGCAACTCCGCCGAAGCCAGGCCACCAGCAGCACCCCGGAGCCCCGACGAAGCCGCCGCCGCCGAGTCTCCTCCTCTGTTTCCTCGGTTCGATCGGTGAGTTCTCGACCTTCTATGTTCCGAATCGAAACTGTGAAAAGCTTGACCTTTAACCTCCCAGTACTCCCCCCATGCCACTAGGATTTCGAATCCCCCACCACCGGAGCTCAATCGATCCGAACCGGAGCCTTTTCCGACGAGTTTGGAGTTTCTCGGTGAGCTGTCTCTCTCTCTCCTTTGTTGCGTTTGAGTTCTTCCGGGTCTAGGGTGGTCGGGGGAAGTTGTCGATCTACTTGGGTGAGCCTGGGTCGGGAACGAGTCGCCGGCGAGGCCTCTTTCTCTTCTCCTTCTTCTTCTCCCGATCGAACAGTGAACGACGCTGGGTTGAAGAAGAGGATCTGGCTCCTTCTTCCCTTCATGGGCTTGGGCCTATTTTTGCCTTCCGGGTCGGGTTCTGTTTGCCGGGTTGGGCTTCAGAGAACCGGATCCATCCCCTCCTTTCATTTCAGCTTGGGCCGGACCCTCCACTCCTTCCTTCTATTTCTGATGGGCTCGGGTTGAGGGTGTTGGGCCTTTTCTTTTGGGTTGTTTTAAAGATGTTATTTTGTGTTAGATGTTTATGATATATGTTATGTATGTTACGGTTTTATATTATGATTAGTAGTTAATTGTTATTAATGTATTATTTTATTACATTATGAGATTTATGATATATATATATATATTTCGAAGATTATTGTATATTATGAAATGGTTTTAGGAATTTTAAAGTGATTTATCGAGGTCAATTGATAAGGTAATTTATTTAATATGTTTTATAAATGGGAATTTTAAAGATGGATTGATTTTAATGTTTAATTTAGATAAACATTGTTGTTAAATTATTTGAATATTATTATTATTATTTTGGGATTTGGTTATAATTATAAATTCTGGAAATTAATCGTTATATATTGTTTATTTGTTTTAAAATAGTATTAATTGGATTATTTATATATGGTGCGTTTTATGAGGATTTAGATATGTGATTTCGGGATTTTTTTTTTGAAAATGAATTATTATAACATGGTTAATGTTTATGTTAATTGATGATAAATTATTTCTAAATTTCGAGAATGTCTCTTGAGGAGTTGCGTTTGGAAATCTAAAATGCCGGTTTTTATTCTATAATGATTTCGAAATAAGAAACATACCGGAATTATTTTAATGGTATAAATTTACAAGTTGATTAAAGATTTAATGTTTTATAAAGGGGTTTTGGCCAATTATGATTTGAGAAGATGTATTGAATATGAGTTGACTTAATTTGGGATTTGAGAGTTTGGAAAATATGGTTGGTACGATCTTATCAATGGGATTGATTGGAAGTAAATGATTTTGGTTGATGTTGATCAAATCGGAAAGGTTTTGGAAAATGGTTTTATCGTCGATTGGTTTTGAGGATATGGAGAACTTGGGTTCAGGTGTGTAAGGATGTTGGTTCGGTAGCTTATGGAAATGTCTTGATGATAGGTGTGTATTGCTTTGGACTTGCAATTTGGGCCCTTGCTTGTGTTATCTTGCTGTTCTGCATCTTCAGGTAAGTTCCTTAGGGGGCTTACTCAGGTTGGACATTCATGCCTGTTGTTGCATTTTATGTTAGGTGTTGCATATGCATAAAAGCATGCCATGTAGTATCATGTTTAGGTTGCACTAATTGAATGAGCATCTGCTTACTTTATGCGTTTGAAACAGAACGGCCGTTATCTGTGATAGTCCTAGAGTCTTTGCTAGGGTCATAGGGTAGCCCAGCCTCATCGGGTACCCTGAGTCAATCGAGTCATGAACTTCCTTATATTATGAGATGCCTGCGGGCTTTATTGTGGAGCGGGTTAGGCATGCGTGCCCCCCGATTATGATGGAATGCATTCACGAGCTGGCCAGTCTCCGCCCTATCGGAAGGGGGTGGAGGTAGGAGAGGGATATGCCATTTGGCATTGTCTTGGGCCCTTTACAGTATTTCTGCACATTATTATAACTAGGAGCATGCTAGTGTGTTTGACTTTCGTACTGCATTAGAGCATCTTTATTAGGTATAGCACATACTATGTGGCCTCAGCGAGGACTGCCGGTCCCGCATGAGTGGCTCGATCTGACTCCTTTCCCCGTTCTTTTTTTTAAGGTATTTTCTGCAGATCTTGTTTGCTCCTTGCTTCTGTGACGGGAAACCCTTTGGCGATTCAAAGAACCTAGCTAATACTCTAACTTGGTATAAATGGTAATCATTCGCTTACGTTTTGGTTTTGACCCGGCTCTGCCGTGACACTTTGTATCTTAACTTGTTTCCGCTTTACTTTCATTTAAACTGAATTTTGCGACATAGTCTCAGGACAGGTTAAGGGTACCCAATGGCCCTTCGAGGTTTTTAGGGTTTGAAATCCCTCTTTCTACTAATCTTTAATGAGTTTAAAACCTCGACCCGTACCTGGATTGCAAGATCCGAACAAGGGTTTTCATCCCTTGAAACGTAACCCGGAAATCATAATTCTGGGCCGTTACAAAACCCGAGGGGCAATTGAGATAGGGAAAATCCCGTCGTCATAGCACAAGGGTGTTCTGGTCTTTTACCAATAAATTCGAGTATTCAATACGACATTAATGCTACCGTTTCGCCTATTGATTACGATAGCGGTTTCGTGCATTAAGAGCGTTGATCGAATTAAATACGGTAACGGTTTATTTTATTAAATGTGATAACCGTTTAAATTCCTTTAATTAAATACCTTGACCGTTTATTCTAGGCTAAATTAGTATAAATATGAGAACGAGATTCTTATCGTGGGGAACTGACTTGAGCGTCGGAGGGTCCTACGGGGGAGACAACCCCGCCCCGACCTCGTTCGTTCTTGTTTGCAGGCTAGGGTTCGTGTTGAGAGATGATCAAGATCGATCAACTATGATGCAGATTTTATGCATCGCAGAGCATCTTATCATATGTTCTTGGGGCATAGGATAGAAAACCCAAATTTAAAAAGTGAAAGGGTAAAAAGAAGTGGAACAATCTATAAGAGCAATTAATACTGTACGAACGACAATTAATTATATAAAGATAAAAATAGTCCAAAACGGAGGGAGTATTAAAAAAAGCTAAAATAATTTAAATTTTCCCGATTAGGTTTGTTAACCTATGTAGAAAACCCGTTAATTTTTTTTTACATAGATACAAGATCAATTATTTACAATATGATCTTATAAAAAAAAATATAGGAGACGAGAACTGTCCTTGGAACATATATAGAGCTTCAACTATCAGAATCGAAATTAGATTTTTGCGACTTTTCTAATGTTCCTATTGATCATATTTTCGATGAATCTAGTGTTGTTTCTGACAGGATCGCTCGTCTTGGGTACAGTATCCCTGTCGCCGAGGGCTTGGAGGTCAATCCAGAACTTGTCGTTCTCGTCTAAAAAGGCGCGCGCTTTAGGCAGAAGACGCGCGGCTGGGCGTCGATTTTCTTAATTGCTTTTTATTGCTACAAAAAAAAAAATTAAAGGCGAAACTAATTAAAATAACCCAACCTTTAAGAAGGTGTTAAAAATATATCCCAACCTTTCAAATGTAAAATAAATATCCCGACCTTTATAAGTGATGGTAATATAATATCCTAATGATTTCTCTTCAATAAAATTCTTATTTTATGTATTGTATTACTCATGTATTTTCAATTCAAATAAAACATATAAAATTAAATAAGATGAGTTTAAAAGTTTATTTAATAAACTTTTGTAGTTTTAGATTTTATTTGTACCTCACTTTTTATATCTTTTTTTAAATCAATAATATCTATAACAAGCCAAATAAAAAAATGTAAAGCAAAATAACATATTTTCAATTAGTAAATGATTAGCTAGTGATTTAATTTATCAAAACTGAAGAATATTTTGTCAATTATAAACTTAATGTTACTACGAAATTGAAATGAAAATTTAATTATTTAGATTATTCAATGGTGTTCATTTATATATAAGAAGTAAATTATTATTATTAATATATATATATATAAAAGAATGTAAATTTTTTATTTTTTATTAAATCCAAAATAAAAAAATTAAGATAAACTTAAAAACCAATCTAATTTAATCTAATAAACTTGAATGATATTTTTACACAATCAAGATGAAGGTTCAATAATATAAAACAATGTAATATGGAAATACTCTAGAAGGGGGGGGTTGAATAGAGTATGCCCGTTTTTCGCAGAAAGTCTCAAGACTTTTGGAGCTCGTGTAAAACCCTTTGAGATTAAACCTGAATCACAAAGTTAGACAATCGAACCAAGTGCGGAAATAAGGTAAAGCAATAGATAAAGAACACGAGTAATTGTTTACGAGGTTCGGCACGAACTTGGCCTACGTCCCCGCCTAGGGTTCTTCCACAACCCTAGGATTCAAAAGGCTTTATTGATTCGCTTAGCTTAGGATCCTAATAGCTCACCGAGAAGCCTCTCTCCTATACAATTGCAATCTAGTCAACTCACGTTCCCTTGGAGTCCTAGACCAATCTAGAAGAGCCCCACCTCTCTCAGCTATCTAGTACAATCCTCTTACTCTCACAAATCAATAGCCTAGTGCAACTTCCCGAGTTACAAACTCTCGAGTAACACTATAAATGAATATATCCTATAAGCTCACAGTGACTCTCAAAGGCTTTGAAGTAAAACAACAAACTCTTGAGCGCTAGTAGAGAGTACACTTGGAAGACAGTTCTCGCTTGAATGAATGAAAGCTTGTGTAGCACTTGTGTGTTCTGTCTTCTTCTTCCTTTCCTTTATAGAAGTAACATGGCGCATAAGGATCTTCAACACCAGATCTTCAACAACGGCTAGTTTGGATCATGGCGCGCCCGGATCTTCTATTTTTGGACACTTCGAAGACATGATCTCTCAAAATGGATCTTCCTCAATATGCACCATAAGGAAAGAAGTGATTTCGAAAATACTTCCCGAAAGATTAGTTATTCATATATATAATATAAAGGAAGTATATAATAATATTAAATACTATTCGGACATATAGAGCAGGTTTTGGATTTCATCAACTATTAAAGCTCCAAGACCTTTGACACAAACATCCTGTCAAGGCCTTTGAACCTTTATTCCGATTTTCATCAAGGGAGGGAGTTATCAATCTCCCCCTTGATGAAAGACAAAACCTGTGCATCCCTGCAACTTAGTCAAGCATAAATAATATAAGAGAAATTAGACTAAGTACCTGCATGGGTTAGACAAATGTTGGATCAAATTTTTAAAGCATGCAAAAGCTATCCAACCGAAAACCCAAAAATCAAAAACCAAGGTCTTCCAAGACCTTCAAGCAGAAAGGTTTTCAAGTCTAAACAACCACAGATCATCTCCCCCTTTTTGTCTTTCAACAAAGGGAGGAGGTAAAACAGTCACCAAAAGTTTTGAAATTGTTTCCAAAAACCAGCAATGTATCAAGGATAGAGATAGGATAGGGTAGGGTAGGGTTTAAGCTTCGTCGTCCGGAGCATCATCAGTGAGCCTCGTCCACAGTCCTTGCAGCATCTTGGATATCCCGCTCATCTCCGTCATAACCTCCTTTTGCAGCTCCTTGATATCCAGGCGAACTTCCTCCAAGCCCAACTCTAGGTTGTTCATGCGTTCATCGAAAGCTGAAGCAGTGGGAAGAGCTTTTGAAGGAGTGGCAAGACTCAAGGTCCCTTGGGGAGACCGAATGATGCCAATCTTTTCAAGGACCTTGGAGTCGAACTTACCCATATTACGCTGCTGTTCTTCATTTTTGACATCAATTCCAGAAGCTTTGAAGAGTGGGGTCAAAAGGGTGGCGAAAGGGAGAGGAGAGCCTTTTCTAGCTTTTCTAGCATGAGCCATGGTTCCAAGGATAGTGTTGGCCAGATCAAGGTCAAGGCCATTTAGGATGCGGTAGAGTAGGACCATGGCATTATCAGTAAAGAGTGAGCCAGAGTTAAGACGGGGTAAGAGGCATCGATCAATTATGTTGAAAATTATTTTTGCCTCAAGGGTTAGGGATGAGTGGGTGAGTTGCTTTGAGGTGCTGTTGGATGCTTCGGGTAGGAGGTACTTGGCTCGGGCAAGAATGATGCGGTTTTCTTTTGAGGGGTGTATTTCAGAGGGTGGACATGGGCTAGGTAGGCCAAGGAAATCTGCAAAGTCATTGGAGTTGAGAGAGATTCTAACCCCTTTGACAACAGACTCCAAAGACCAACCATTGGTGTCGTGTTTGGCTTTTAGGTTAATGTAGAACAGGCGGGTAAGCTGGGGGTAGTAGACGGTTTCAAGATTGAGAAGGGTCCAGGCTGGGGATTTTTTGAGAAGATCAATGCAGGGTAACTTCAAAGCTTCGAAGAACTCAAAATCTAAAAAATCAGAACAGCAAATCCTACGAGTTCGAAACTCATCTACCCACTTACCAGCAGTCTCAGCATCTTCAAACCAAGAGGAGGGCAAGGATTGATTTACCTGGATATAGGCGGGTGGATCAGCATTTTTCCTGCGAGCGATCGTTGGAGCAGCTCTCTTGACTGGCGCTTCAAGACTTCTGAGGGTGCCCTTCCTGGTGCGCTTGGGAGATGGAGGCTTGACAGCAATAGGGGCTTTCCGCTTCTTTGGAGACGAGGGAGGAGGAGAAGGAGAGGGAGATTCTTCCTCCTCTTCCTCAGACCCCGAGTCCTCACCGGACCCCGCATCATCTCCTTCAGCTTCCTCGTCCTCTCCAGATCCCTCTTGCTCTTCGTCTTCTTCCTCAGGCTCCTCCTCAGATGGAACCTCCTCGGCTTCGGCTTCCTTCCGAATCCTCTCAGCTTCCTCCTCTGCCAGTTTCCTTGCAAGCTCGGCCTCCTCATCGGCCTTTTTCTTCTTCAAGGCTTCCTCTTCGGCTTCCTTGGCAGCATCTCTTTCCAGAATAGCGTCGAGATCCTCTTCCTCGTCCACCTCCTCAGCTAAGATCTTCTTTTTCCCTTTCTGTTTAGCACTGAGGGGCTTTTTAGCAGAGCGCTTTTGAGAGCCTTTGGTGACAGTGGCCGTGCTCTCAGCGATGGTGCTCTGGACAACAGTTGGGACAATGGCTTGAGGAGTGGGTTCAGGTGTGGGAGAGGTGGCAGTGACCTGACGTCCCTTGGGGGTGGCGCCAAGTCTTTTGGGTGTGGAAGCTTTCTTTGTTTTGGGTGCCATGGAGGAAATCGGCTAGGGTTTTCTTTAGAATAGGTTGAGAGGTTGAAGAAGAAGAAAGTGAAAGGGTTTGGATAATTTTTTAGAGTGTGATGGAATCGAGTACAGACTTGGGTATAAGTAGAGAGAGATGATGGAGTGATGGGACGGGTTTAGAGTTCCAAGGGAAGAAATGATATCATTGCCAAAATTTGAAAGGTTTCCATTTCAAAATTCAAACTTTACCATTAAAATCGGACTGAATAACCGAAAGATTTAGTTCCAAAATTAAAATATCTCAACGGTTTAAAAAATAACATAAATAGGCAATTTTGAAATCCGATAAAATTATAATTTATTAAATATCTAAAAAGATATTAACCAAAAATATGTGATCCGATATATGTAATCCACCATTTAGTTCACACACCTTGACATAGTTCTCAAGGGTCTTGACACTAAGTAGAATTTATCTTTCGTAAAGGGAATGCTCCCCCTACGAAAGTGCATCCTTGTTAAGCATCCCAATCTCTCGTCTTATGAAGGTGAACCTGTACTCTGCCAAAGGCTTAGTAAAAATGTCAGCCCATTGATAATCAGTTGAAATAAACGAAATGGACACATCACCTTTTTCGACATGATCTCTAATGAAATGATGCCTTACATCAATATGTTTGGTCCTTGAATGTTGAACATGATTCTTAGTGATGGAGATGGCATTTGTATTGTCACACTTAATTGGAATGCCTTTGAGGTTGATGCCAAGATCTCGCATTTGTTGAGCTATCCAAAGGATTTGGGAGCAACAGGCTCCAGCTGCAATGTATTCGGCTTCTGCAGTGGATAGGGCGACTGAGTTTTGTTTCTTTGAGTGCCAACTGATCAAGGATGCTCCTAGGAATTGGTAACATCCTGATGTGCTCTTCCTATCCACCTTATAGCCTGCAAAATCTGCATCAGAATATCCAATTAATGTGAAATCCTTTTGCTTTGGGTACCATAGTCCAAGCTCCTTAGTGCCATTGAGATATCGAAAGATCCTCTTCACAGCCACGAGGTGAGATTCTTTAGGATCAGCTTGAAACCTAGCACACATGCAAACACTAAACATGATGTCAGGTCTACTAGCCGTGAGATATAATAAAGATCCAATCATTCCTCGATACTCCTTTTGATTGACATTTTTCCCAGTCTTGTCTTGATCTAGAGACAATGTTGAGCTCATGGGAGTCTTGGCTGCTTTGGATTGATCCATTTTGAACTTCTTTAAGAGATCCTTAGTGTACTTGCTTTGGTTGACAAAGATCCCTTTCTTGGATTGATTAACTTGTAATCCCAAAAAGAAGTTGAGTTCACCCATCAAGCTCATCTCAAATTCACTGCACATGATGTCAGAAAATTCCTTGCACAAAGATGTGTTAGTAGCACCAAATAATATATCATCAACATAAATTTGAATAACCAAAATGTCCTTTCCTTTGGTCTTGATAAAAAGAGTCTTGTCGATCAACCCCCTTTTAAAATCATTTTCTAAAAGATATTTTGACAAGCGCTCATACCAAGCTCTTGGGGCTTGTTTCAAACCATAAAGTGCTTTGTCAAGTTTATAAACATGATTGGGAAATTCTGAACTTTCAAAACCTGGGGGTTGAGCCACATATACTTCTTCCTCTAAGAAACCATTAAGAAAAGCACACTTGACATCCATTTGATATAACTTTATGCTCATAAAAGATGCAAATGCTAATAAAATGCGAATAGCTTCAAGCCTGGCTACGGGAGCAAAGGTCTCCTCGTAGTCAATACCTTCCTCTTGATTGTAGCCTTGAGCAACAAGCCTTGCCTTCTTTCTTACGATCTTACCATTCTCATCTAGCTTGTTTCGAAATACCCATCGTGTGCCAATGACTGATTGATGCTTTGGCCTAGGCTTCAAGGTCCAGACTTTGTTTCTTTCAAATTCGTTAAGCTCACTTTGCATGGCAATGATCCAGTCTGGCTCCTGAAGTGCCTCATCTACCTTCTTTGGCTCAATAAGAGAAACAAACGCGTGAAAAGCACAAAGATCTTTAAGTTTAGAACGAGTTTGAACACTAGAAGTAGGGTCAGAAATGATATCCTTTAATGAGTGTGATGAGGAGTATTTGAATTTCCTTTTGCTAGTCTCAGCTCCTTGATTCGTCACACCGGTAGGATTGACTTGTGGTACATCTGACTCCGTGGTCCTGTTAGGTTCAGTTACAGTAGTTTCTGACGTCTCAACACTGTTGGATTGGACACCGAGGGCTTTGGACGTATCTTCAACACCTTGGGCCAATTCTTCAGTGTTAAGAATCTGTTCCTGCATGTTCCTCTTCTCTGTGTTCTTGGTAGCAGCATCATCACCTTCCTTGTTCTCTTCATGGATGTTAAGATCTATATCTGCAACACTTTCACTCAAAGCATCGTAATTGCATTCATAAAAAATAACATGTATACTTTCTTCAACTAACTGGGTCCTTTTATTGAAGATTCTATAAGCTTTGCTACTCGTGGAGTAGCCAAGAAATATACCTTCATCACTACGCGCTTCAAATTTCCCAAGGTTATCTTTTCCATTGTTATAAACAAAACAAGTACAGCCAAAGGGTTTAAAATAAGATATAAGTGGTTTGCGGCCTTTGAAAAGTTCGTAGGGAGTTTTCTTTAAGATGGAACGAATAAGACAATGATTAAAAATGTAGTTAGCTATGTTAACAGCTTCAGCCCAATAGGTTTTAGGTAATGCATTTTCTAAAAGCATAGTCCTGGCCATATCCTCTAAGGTGCGGTTCTTGCGTTCCACAACCCCGTTTTGTTGAGGTGTCCTAGGAGCAGAAAAAGTTATGGGAGATGCTATATTTAGCACAAAACAAATCAAACTGAAGTTGATCAAACTCCCTATCATGATCACTCCGAATTGACACTATGGGCTCGTTTCTTAAAGTCTGCAACTCCTTACAAAGTTTTGAAAACTCAAATAAGGCCTCTGATTTTTCTTTTAAAAATGCAACCCAAGTATATCTAGAAAAATCATCAACAACAACTAGCATGTACTTTTTACCATTGGGAGATTTGACTCGCATAGGACCACATAAATCCATATGTAAAAGTTCAATGGGTCTAGAAGAACTTACAACCTTTTTGGGTTTGAAAGAGCTACGTGTTTGTTTACCTCGTGTGCATGCATTGCACATATCAATACCTTTGAAGTCCATCTTAGATAGCCCTCTTACAAGCCCTTTGGACACAAGCTTCTGTAGTGTATGTGGACTCACATGACCGAGTCTTCTGTGTCAGAGCTTTGGATCGTCTGTCAAAGCTTTTAGACAGGTTAAGCTTCTTTGTGCCACTTGATCAGCATTTACGGCGTATATATTGTTGTAGCGATATGCAGTCAATATAACTTCACCTGTATCTTCTCTGCATACTATACATTTTTTCTTGTTAAATCTGACATTGTTGCCACTATCACATAATTGAGAAACAATAAGCAAATTATACTTTAAACCATTAACAAGATAGACATTTTTAATACTATGGTTGGAATTCCTTCCAACACTACCAATACCAACGATGTCGCATTTTCCTTTGTCACCAAGAGTGATTGTTCCCGTGGATTGCTCCTTTAGATCATGAAAGATAGAACTCTTCCCACTCATATGCCTCGAGCATCCACTATCAATAATCCATTTGTGTTCTTTCACCTTGGTGATCTCCTGCAAGACAAAAATCAACCTTTGTGGCTAGACCAATAAGCAAATTTGGATCCATTGTTGGGGTAAACCATATTTGGTAAAATAGTGCCTTTTGGAACCCAAACTTGTGTTATCCGTTCTTTTCTCAAATGAACAGGAAATGTATTGCGAATAATATATGGATCCTTTCTTCTATAGGGGCATGTCTCTTTTACATGTCCCTTTCTAGCACAATGGTGACATATAGGAGAGGTTCTGCTTCCTTTTGCCTTTACAAAAGTGGTAATGTGTTGCTTCTTTAAAAACCTTGGATTGTAACCAATACCACTTCTGTTTAGAGAACTTTGTTGCTCACCCAACATCCTATCAAGAGTGCCCTTGGACTTGGTAAAACTTATGAGGGCTGTCTGTTGGTCTTGAATCTTATTATTCAGGGAGATCTTCTCGTTCTCTAAGTCATGATGCTCACTTCTCAGAGACGAGAGATCTTGCTTGAGTTCAGATTTCTTTGAGTCAAGAGTCTTGACTTTAATGTCAAGACCTGAATAAGAAGTTTCAAGACTTTTAACCCTCATAGACAGATCCTCAATAGTTCTTTCCTGGTCCACAGTTCTCTTAATAAGAATGTTAGTTTGGGCAATAAGCTTCTCTTCATTGGCAATCATATTGGAAAGGAATTCCGATAATACCTCTTTTGGACTTGCCATAAGTTCTCTTACAGTAGCTTCAAGCTTTTCATCGTGGGATTCATCTTCTGAGGCCATAAGACAAATATTGGCCTTCTCATCATCGGAGTCAGAATCGGAATCGCTCCAAGTTGCCACCATGGCTTTCTTCTTCCATTTTTCGCCCTTCTTGGACTGGCTTTTTGTCTTTTGAGGACAGTCCTTTACAAAATGATCTGTTTCACCACATTCAAAACAAGACAACGGTTTAGTCTTCTTTTCATACTTGTTGAATTGAGGCTTACCTCGAAATTTTGAAGACTCTGATCCATCCTTGTTGTTGAATTGCTTCTTCATTTTGAGAATTCGAGCAAGGCCTCTTGTGATAAGAGCAAAAGGGTCATCCTCATCGTCATCCTCATCTTCGGAATCAGATCCATCTTTTGGCTCATCCTTCTTAGACTTGAGTGCCAAGTTCTTAGTGCTCGCTGGAAGTTCTCCATCGTCTTCATTAAGGATCATCTCATGTGTGATCAGCTTCCCAAGAAGGTCATCAAGGGGTAGAGTGGTGAGGTCCTGGGCTTCCTCTATAGCTGTTACTTTTGGACCCCATTTCTCTTTTGGAAGGCACCTCAGTATCTTCCTCACTTTCTCAACGTTGGTAAAGCTCTTGCCGAGAGAGTCAAGGTTGTTGGTGATTTATGTGAATCGTGTGAAAATGGCCTTGATTGTCTCATCAGGCTTCATCTTGAAGAGCTCGTACTTTCGAAAGAAGATGCTGATCTTGGTGTCTTTCACTTGGCTCGTTCCTTCATAGGCGACGACCAGTTTGTCCCAAATCTCTTTAGCTGACCTACAAGATGAAATACGGTTAAACTCATCAGTGTTAACACCACAATAAAGTAAGTTAATAGCCCTGTAGTTTTTGGAGACGAGTTCAAGATCTGTTTGGTTGTATTCAGACTCCTTCTTTGCAATTTTGGTATCATTTAGTCCATCTTTCTCTGGAATCTTCGGACCATTCTCTATAATGTTCCAAAGCTCTAGATCTTGGTCTATGATGAACATTTTCATCAAGGATCTCCAGTGGACAAAGTTGTTTCCTACAAAGAGTGGTGGTCTGCTTGTGGACCTTCCCTGTGCAAATCCTCCGCTTGCTTCACCAGACATGATCGAAAACTCACAAGATTGTTAGATCAAAAGCAGTGAGTAAAGCTCTGATACCAATTGAAGGTTCGATAATATAAAACAATGTAATATGGAAATACTCTAGAAGGGGGGGTTGAATAGAGTATGCCCGTTTTTCACAGAAAGTCTCAAGACTTTTGGAGCTCGTGTAAAACCCTTTGAGATTAAACCTGAATCACAAAGTTAGACAATCGAACCAAGTGCGGAAATAAGGTAAAGCAATAGATAAAGAACACGAGTAATTGTTTACGAGGTTCGGCACGAACTTGGCCTACGTCCCCGCCTAGGGTTCTTCCACAACCCTAGGATTCAAAAGGCTTTATTGATTCGCTTAGCTTAGGATCCTAATAGCTCACCGAGAAGCCTCTCTCCTATACAATTGCAATCTAGTCAACTCACGTTCCCTTGGAGTCCTAGACCAATCTAGAAGAGCCCCACCTCTCTCAGCTATCTAGTACAATCCTCTTACTCTCACAAATCAATAGCCTAGTGCAACTTCCCGAGTTACAAACTCTCGAGTAACACTATAAATGAATATATCCTATAAGCTCACAGTGACTCTCAAAGGCTTTGAAGTAAAACAACAAACTCTTGAGCGCTAGTAGAGAGTACACTTGGAAGACAGTTCTCGCTTGAATGAATGAAAGCTTGTGTAGCACTTGTGTGTTCTGTCTTCTTCTTCCTTTCCTTTATAGAAGTAACATGGCGCATAAGGACCTTCAACACCAGATCTTCAACAACGGCTAGTTTGGATCATGGCGCGCCCGGATCTTCTATTTTTGGACACTTCGAAGACATGATCTCTCAAAATGGATCTTCCTCAATATGCACCATAAGGAAAGAAGTGATTTCGAAAATACTTCCTGAAAGATTAGTTATTCATATATATAATATAAAGGAAGTATATAATAATATTAAATAGTATTCGGACATATAGAGCAGGTTTTGGATTTCATCAACTGTTAAAGCTCCAAGACCTTTGACACAAACATCCTGTCAAGGCATTTGAACCTTTATTCCGATTTTCATCAAGGGAGGGAGTTATCACAAGATATTGAAAATTATATTTTAAATATTTACTTGTTTTATTATATTTATTTTGATTAAATTTAATTATAATCTATAAATACGTGTTAAATCAAATAATTTAAATTAAATACGTATTAAATTGAATGTGTAGGGGCGAAACTAATCATTTTTGTGGGGGAGAAAATTTTGGGATATTATATTACCATCACTTATAAAGGTCGGGATATTTATCTTACATTTGAAAGGTGGGAATATATTTTTAACACCCTCTTAAAGGTTGGGTTATTTTAATTAGTTTCGCCAAAACTAAAATATGATTTTTCATCAATTTTGTTTAGGGGCCTTTACAAAATTATCCATAAAAATTGGCTAAATTAGAGGAGTATCCATATATTTGAAAATTTTACAAAAGTGTCCATCCCCCTCTGCCCCCCCTCGCTGGACCATTGACCGGTCAACGTTGACCGTTGACCGGTCAGCGTTGACCAACACCTTCAGTTTTTTTTGTTTTTTTTTTTTAAAAAAAAAAATTTACTTGTCAGCACTTTCAGATATGCAACTATAACCAGCTGTTATGCAAATAGAATACTATGATATGCAAATATAATATTATGTTATGCAAGCTTAAAAAACCTTATGAGAAGAATATGCAAATCCATATGTATTGTTAACACTGCTGGTTATAGTTGCATATCTGATTTTTGCGAACACTATTGACGCCGACGTCGAAGATGCTTTTTTTTGTTCCAACGCTTCTTTTTTTCGTGTAAGCACTAATATTGTTAACACTGCTGACACTGTCACCATTAACATAGCGAACACCACTAATATTTTCTGTGTCAGCGCGGACGCTGATGTCGGCTGACGCCGACATCGGAGATGCTGACGCTGCTGACATTAATACTGATCAGCATAAAAGAAAGAACAGTTGTGCTACTATTATGTAGTACCTATGCAAACCTCGGATTCTGCTGACAAGTATTAGTTAAGGTCAATCTAAGGTGTTGGTTGAATGGCTTCTAATGTAAAATGCAGTGAGATGTTGTGTTAATAGCTTGTAATGATTATACACAACCAAAATATGATTTTGATGTCAGAATGAATTGAATTACAGTGAAAATCTATTACACTGCTGACGTTTGATATAATGAAGTAAAATTTGTGCCTTCGGCACAAATTTAGATTGAAATTTATGAAGTTACTACTCTTTGTATTGAAACTAAAAAGAAATTTATAGTGATCAGTATAAAAGAAATAGCAGTTGTGCTACTATTATGTAGTACCTATGCAAACCTCGGATGCTGATGACAAGTATTAGTTGAGCTCAATATAAGGTGTTGTTTGAATGGCTTCTAATGTAAAATGCAGTGAGATGTTGTGTTAGTAGCTTGTAATGATTATGCACAACCAAAATCTGATTTTGATTTTAGAATGAATTGAATTACTGTAAAAATCTGTTACACTGTTGACGTTTTATATAATGAAGTAAAATTTGTGCCTTCGGCACAAATTTAGATTGAAATTTATGAAGTTACTACTCTTTGTATTGAAACTAAAAATAAATTAGTAGTGATAAGTCTAAAAGAAAGAATAGATGTGCTACTACTAAATAATACTTATGCAAAAATCTGGTGTTGTTGACAAGTGATGGTTGAGCTCGGTTTAATGTGTTGGTTGAATGGCTTCTAATGCTAAAATGCAGTGAGATATTATGTTACTAGCTTGTAGTGATTATGCACAATCAAAATCTGATTTTTGATTTCAGAAAAAATTGAATTAATGTAAAAATTTGTTATAGTGCTGACATTTGATGTAATTAAGTAAAAATTGTGCCTTCGGCACAAATTTAGATTGAAATTTATGAAGTTACTACTCTTTGTATTGAAACTAAAAAGAAATTAATAGTGATCAGTATAAAAGAAATAGCAGTTGTGCTACTATTATGTAGTACCTATGCAAACCTCGGATGTTGATGACAAGTATTAGTTGAGCTCAATATAAGGTGTTGGTTGAATGGCTTCTAATGTAAAATGAAGTGAGATGTTGTGTTAGTAGCTTGTAATGATTATGCACAACCAAAATCTGATTTTGATTTCAGAATGAATTGAATTACTGTAAAAATCTGTTACACTGTTGACGTTTTATATAATGAAGTAAAATTTGTGCCTTCGGCACAAATTTAGATTGAAATTTATGAAGTTACCACTCTTTGTATTGAAACTAAAAATAAATTAGTAGTGATAAGTCTAAAAGAAAGAATAGATGTGCTACTACTAATTAATACTTATGCAAAAATCTGGTGTTGTTGACAAGTGATAGTTGAGCTCGGTTTAATGTGTTGGTTGAATGGCTTCTAATGCTAAAATACAGTGAGATATTGTGTTACTAGCTTGTAATGATTATGCACAATCAAAATCTAATTTTTGATTTCAGAATAAATTGAATTAATGTAAAAATCTGTTATAGTGCTGACATTTGATGTAATTAAGTAAAATTTGTGCTGAGTTCGGTCTAATGTGTTGGTTGAATGGCTTCTAATGCTAACATGCAGTGAGATATTATGTTACTAGCTTGTAATGATTATGCACAACCAAAATCTGATTTTTGATTTTAGAATGAATTGAATTAATGTAAAAATCTGTTATAGTGCTGACATTTGATGTAATTAAGTAAAATTTGTGCATTCGGCACAAATTTAGATTGAAATTTATGAAGTTACTACTCTTTGTATTGAAACTAACAAGAAATTAATAGTGATCAGTATAAAAGAAATACCAGTTGTGCTACTATTAAGTAGTATCTATACAATTACTGTAAAAATCTGTTACACTGCTGACGTTTGATATCATGAAGTAAAATTTGTGCCTTCGGCACAAATTTAGATTGAAATTTATGAAGTTAATACTCTTTGTATTTAAACTTAAAAGAAATTAATAGTCATCAGTATAAAAGAAATTCCAGTTGTGCTACTATTATGTAGTACCTATGCAAACCTCGGGTGCTGCTCACAAGTATTAGTTGAGCTCAATATAAGGTGTTGGCTGAATGACTTCTAATGTAAAATGCAGTAAGATGTTGTGTTAGTAGCTTATAATGATTATGCACAACCAAAATCTGATTTTGATTTCAGAATGAATTGAATTACAGAATGAATTGAATTACTGTAAAAATCTGTTACACTGCTGACGTTTGATATAATGAAGTAAAATTTGTGCCTTAGGCACAAATTTAGATTGAAATTTATGAAGTTACTACTCTTTGTATTGAAACTAAAAATAAATTAGTAGTGATAAGTCTAAAAGAAAGAATAGTTGTGCTACTTCTAATTAAAACTTATGCAAAAATCTGGTGTTGTTGACAAGTGATAGTTGAACTCGGTCTAATGTGTAGGTTGAATGGCTTCTAATGCTAAAATACAGTGAGATATTGTGTTACAAGCTTGTAATGATTATGCACAACCAAAATCTGATTTTGATGTCAGAATGAATTGAATTACTGTAAAAATCTGTTACACTACTGTCGTTTGATATAATGAAGTAAAATTTGTGCCTTCGGCACAAATTTAGATTGAAATTTATGTAGTTACTATTCTGTTTATTGAAAGTAAAAATAAATTAGTAGTGATAAGTCTAAAAGAAATACCAGTTGTGCTAGTACTAATTAATACTTATGCAAAAATTTGGTGCTGTTAACAAGTGATAGTTGAGCTCGTTCTAATGTGTTGGATGAATGACTTCTAATGCTAAAATGCAGTTAGATATTGTGTTACTAGCTTGTAATGATTATGCACAACAAAAATCTTAATTTGATTTCAGAATGAATTGAATTACCGTAAAAATCTGTTATACTGCTGACGTTTGATATAATGAAGTAAAATTTGTGCCTTCGGCAAAAATTTAGATTGAAATTTATGTAGTTACTACTCTTTGTATTGAAACTAAAAATAAATTAGTAGTGATAAGTCTAAAAGAAAGAATAGTTGTGCTACTACTAATTAATACTTATGCAAAAATCTGATGCCGTTGACAAGTGATAGTTGAGCTCGGTCTAATGTATTGGTTGAATGGCTTCTAATGCATGCTAAAATGCAGTGAGATATTGTGTTACTAGCTTGTAATGATTACGCACAACAAAAATCTGATTTTTGATTTTAGAATGAATTGATGATATGCAAATGTAAAAGTATAATATGCAATTATAAATTACTAGAAAATTACACTAATATATATCTTATTATTGAACAATTATTAGAAAATTTTGTAAATTACTAGAATTATTATAAATTTTAGCCTATGCGGGATTCGAACCCACGTATTTGCGCATAAGCACATCACTCTACCATTGAGCTAAAAGGCTTTTAATTATATTATAACATAACATTCAAATAAACAAATAAGAGTTATGTTCGCACCACAACCAAAAAAGGAGAAAAATAAGTAGGAACTCCTAATAAACGGTACAAATTTGTATACACATTTGCACAAAAAGAGGTCATGTTAGCACACATTTAGAAATTAAAAAAAAAACATATACATCAACTTGAACTGCTGGAATTACATATTAAAATGTGAATATAAATATTTTAAAACTTAATTTTTTGCAGATTACAGATTTTCACAGATTACAGATTTTTTTACAGATTATAGATTTTCACATATTACAGATTTTTTTACAGATTTTCACAGATTATAGATTTCTTTCCAGATTTTCAGAGATTACAGATTACAGAATTTCACAGATTACAGATTATAGATTTTTTGCAGATTACAGATTTTCACAGATTACAGATTTTTTACAGATTACGGTTTTTCACAGATTATAGATTTTTTACAGATTACAGATTTGCACAGATTAAAGTTTTTCACAGATTACAGATTTTTTTACAAATTTTCACAGATTACAGATTACAGATTACAGATTTTTTACAGATTACAGATTTTCACATAGCACAGATTACAGATTTTTTTTTACAGATTTCACAGATTACAGATTTTTTTTCCTGATTATAGATTTACAGCTTCTGCATGATTGATGACAGATTTACAGCTTCTGTTTACATATTTTTTGTTACACAAGCATGTCACCACACAAGCATCAGCAGCTGCTCGTAAAAAACCATGGTATGTTCTCACATAACCAAAAAAAAAGAAAAAAAAAAAGAAAAAAGAGGAAGGTAATTTTAAAAAAAAGTTGAAAAATAAGAAGTTTATATTGTGCAAATATAAGTTACTGTTATGCAAATATAACTTCATGATATGCACATATAAACAACTGTTATGCAGATATAACAATCTTTTATGCAAATTGAAACTGCTGACATCGGATGTCAGCAAGATTGTTATTCCCTCTTAATTTTAAGCAAATAATGTGAAAAGAAATAGTAAAAGATAAAGTTTTTGCCCATCAACGGGTAAATGTCAACATTTAGGCTGAATGTCAACATTTAGGCTAAATGTCAACATTTAGGCTGAATGTCAACATTTAGGCTAAATGTCAACATTTAGGCTGAATGTCAACATTTAGGCTAAATGTCAACAGGTAGGCTAAATGTCAACATTGAAGCTAAATGTCAACATTGAAGCTAAACGTCAACATTTAAGTTATATCAAATACAACAACAGAAGACGAAATTCAGAAGCTACAGCAGCCCCGAAAAGAGACCCGAAATCAGCAGAAGCAAGATGCAAGCGAAAATCAGAATTTAGATCCAATATGCAAAAGTTTGATGCTGCTGACATATATACACTGCACTACACCTAAGGTATTATATTTGTGAATTTTAATGCTAAGATTCACTAAGATGGTGTGCTTATAAGTTGTCATGTTTATGGACATCAAAGCCTTGCTTTGTCTCTAATAACGAATTAAATTAGTATAAGGATCTGTTACTCTGTTGACATTTTAATTTAAAATTAATAATTAGTGCCAAAAGCCAAGAATTTAGATCCAATTTAATAAAGTTAGTGCTGTTTAAAACCAATATTAAAAGAAATTAAAACGGATCAATCTAGAACCTATGTCACTTATGCAAAAAATTGATGATGTTGACATATAGAGACTACGTTAAATCTAAGGTATTGGGTTTGTGAAATTTGATGCTAAAATGCAGTGAATATTTTTGCTACTGGCTTGATATGAGTATACACATCCAAAATATGCATAGGGTGATGTGCAACTAACTTAAATTAATTTTGTACAAGTGTAAAATTATGATATGCAACTACATTTTACTGATATGCAACCCCATATGACTGATATGCAAAATTAAGATTATTATATGCATAAGTTGATGCTGATGACATATAGAGACTTAGCTAAATCTAACATATTAAGTTACTGATTTTTAATGCTTAAATGCAAGGTGATGTCCTAAAAGATTGTAATGATGATACACGTCAAAAGTTTCCTTTCCCACCTTTAAATGGATTGAATTAATATAACAATATGCTACCCTGCTGACATGTGATATATATAACGACTCCACCACATCTAAGGTATTAGATATGTGAATTTTAATGCTAAAGAAGTTTTAACACCTAAATACCTGCATCATGCACATGTCAAAACGACCAACAAAATCTGTTATAGACACCAGAAGATCGAAAACGGTCTTGAATAAATCAGCTGATGTCCTGAAAAAGCAAGTGAATCCAATGAGAAACAAACTCTTCAACTTGCGAGTTACTCCTCAAAATCAAAATTCACATATGACAGGGTTGAAAAGGAAAAAAGGGACAAAGATCGGTTACCCTGAATACCACGGAACCATATCTAAAAAATCAGGCTTTGCCTGCTTCTTCAGTTTCTCGTATTCTTTAACTGGCAGCGGATGCGTTAGAGCCCATCTGTCCATTATCAGAAACCAATGAAGCATAAGACAGAAGCAATAAAAGGGAGAAAGAAAAAAAGTACAAGCATCTGCAGAATTATTCTTTAGACTTGGTAGGATATTTTTAGCTTTAACAAAAAACATATCACCTCCTAGAAAATTCAAAACCTTAAAGGATCAAAACCTTAGGCATTGATCATAGTTCATTATGATAAATAAGAAAAAAAAGCACTTGTTAATAGTTTAAATCAAACATGTCAGCAGGCACCTTATCACAGCTACACACTTTATCTTGCATTAGACAAAAACAATCAAGAGTATGCAGACTTCAAATTCGAGCAAAGGCCTATATTGAGATCCCTAAATTGAAAAGGGGGTATAAAACTGTAAAACCCAGGCTTGCATAACAAATGACAAATTGCAAACATCACATGGAGGCTAGGATGGGGGAAACTAGGTGCTTACCACTAAACTGATATTATGATCTCTCGAAAAGATGGTTGCGGGCCAGTGTGTCATATAACCCCGCAGCAGGAATACTATCACTTCCAAGAAGTTCCTGAAGCTTTGCATCACATATGATCACCGAGGTTGAAGGATCCTGAAGTATAGAAAAAAAAGAGTATCAGTCATCGTATACATTAAGAAATGCACTTTAATGACAAGAACTCTAGAAAAACTGAACATCAGTGGTTGTAAAGGCATGAGAAAGAGCAATTAAAGGAAGTCGAAGAGGAAACAATGTTTAGGCAAACCAAATTTAACGAATGCAAGATCATAGTTATGCTTAAATAAATTCCAGTCAAAAAGTGCTGACATCGCCTTATATTTGCACATCAAACACAGGGTTATGAGAAAACGAGTGCAATACCTAACACATAAAAAAGTTCTCTAGTTTCAAAGGCCTATATTCAGATCCCTAAATTCAGATTCGAGCAAATTGCAAGTTCATCAACTTCAGATTCGAGCAAATCCCTAAATCCAGATCTAAATATGCAGATTCGAGCACAAAAAGAGAACATGTCAGCACAAAAAGAGAACATGTCAGCACAATTAAAGACCATGTCAGCATATAAGAGAGTGACAAATACCACTTTTACTCTTGTTGCAAGTTTAAAATTGAATACATACAGTATACAGTATAAATAAAGGAGATCAGTAAATTAATGACATGAACAAAGGTAGTTCAACAATGAAAAATAAATTACACACGTGTGACCATCACACGCTCTGAATAAAGATCACTGTGTACTAATAGGAAAAGGGCATTTCCCGCCAACCAAAAAAAAAAAGCCAACCAAAAAAAATCCCTAAATTCATACCTAAATATGCAGATTCGAGCACGAAAAGAGAACATGTCAGCACATGTCAGCATATAAGAGATATGTAGATGTCAGCATTGATTTCACAGATGTCAACACTGATATTGATTTCACAGATGTCAGCACTCATATTGATTTCACAAATGTCAGCACTGATATTGATTTCACAAATGTCAGCACTGATATTGATTTTCCAGATGTCAGCACTGATATTGATTTCACATATATGCAGACTCAGAGGCACCCCGTTTCTAAAATTCAGAAGTTCAATATTTAGCAATCTTTTCAAAAATACAGAGAGATATAATAACTATGCATATATACAACGAATCTAAAACATTCATATTTACTAAACTATACTAGTTCCAACCTGAATTAACTTAACTAAACTGAACTCAATCTGAATTCAATATATTCTACATATGCCTGGGCAAAAAATTAGACAAAATCAGAAGCTATAAATAAAACCCAGCTTGGAGAGTATGAATATGAGGAACTGATCAGTGTTGGGTATCAATGTCTGAAATAAGCTGTAAAATAGAAATCTGTTTTTACAGAAATCTGAAATAAGCTGTAAAAATCTGTAGAAAATGTGTTTTTACAGATTTCTGTAAAATTATGTTTTCTGTAAAATAGAATCTGTTTTTACAGATTTTCTGTAAAAATCTGTAGAAAATGTGTTTTCTGTAAAAATCTGTTTTACAGAAAAATACAGTATATTTTTACACTTTTCATTTTCAGTGCTTATGATCAGAATGTTGGAGACGCTTTAAGGCCCAGAGTTGCAAGTTCTGCACAGAAGTTAATTGGACCCTTTGGGACTGAAATAAGCTGAATTCTGAATCAATATGAAGATTACTAATATTTGTACGGATATGAAATAAGCTATAAAACCTGAAATCTGAAATAAGCTGTAAAAATCTATTTCACGGCTATCTTACAGATTTCTGTAAAATTATGTTTTCTGTAAAATAGAATCTGTTTTTACAGATTTTCTGTAAAAATCTGTAGAAAATGTGTTTTCTGTAAAAATCTGTTTTATAGAAAAATACAGTATATTTTTACACTTTTCATTTTCAGTGCTTAACAATGAAATGTTCGTATAAAATCATATGTTCCAGAAGATGGCAAAGCGATTGTCTGAAAAATGTAAAAGTCGGCTAAGAATATACACTAGGATTGTTGGCATAACTAATTCATGAATAAAGAAAAAATATCAATGAAAATTCAGAAGTATAGTTATCAAGAGACTTATTTAATTAGCACATAATGTACATCCAGTCACTTGTTTAGAACATAATTACCACATGACTTCTAATAAGAATAGATAACAGCTTCACATCCGAATAGATAACAGCTTCACATACGCAAAAATTGTTGCTGCAATATAAAAGAAAAACAAATTAACAAAAGAGTTACAAATACAGATTCCAGTTAAATGAGATATCATTAAAATTTCAAATACAAGGTTACCATTGATGCCAGACAAGGCAGATAAGGCAACATCCTTTGCACCTTCTTCATAAACCTTATGTGTTGAGCATTTTGGACCGAATACTTTGTCTGGCATAAATTCAAAGTCCAATCATATAAGTTCAAAGACATTCATTTACTGGTCAATCATGGTCTACCATTTAAAAACCGAAAATAAGGTCTTAGAGAACAGCACAGCATGGTCTATCATTCTCTTCTCATGTAAAGGTAAGCTCAGCTCATTTTGACTTGCCAGTGTGAACAAATAGAGAAACGTTTATTTTGTTATTATAATAGCATTTTCTACAGGCCTTAATGCAAACATTCTTAGGATGGATATGTAAACAACTCTCAGCAAACAAGGAACAGAGATTGCATAAATCATGTAACTAGGAATACATAAAGCATTTGCCTTGACTGAAGGTGTTACAACATGCTTTTTTCCGCATCACAGAAAAATATACCTTATAATAAAATGATAGAGTAACGAAATTTTTCATTAATTCATGATAGAAAAATATGCTTTGTCTGGCACTTCATATAGTGGATCAGACGCATTTTCACATCAATTCATTTTGAAAGCATTCCTTGGCACAATTACTGAAACTCAGGACACTTGTTGAATTTCGAAAACAAATCTAGCTACCAACTCTTTGAAAACCTTGATTTTAGGGCTCACCACACCTTCCTTCAACTTCTCCAAGCTGAAAAGGGCTTATTCTAACCTAGATAGTAACTGCTTTTCAGGTTGCACTTCTGCAATTTGTGTCAATATCACTTACCAAAGGAGTAAGAAGCGGAAGATCGGTCACTGGAAGGGTTATTGCAAACAATTGTGCGCTCATCTGAGCATTTCCAGGCAACCAGATCATACATGGCCTGTTCTCTAGGGCTTAGTGGCCTCAGACAGATCAAGGTTGGTGAAAGCAAAAGCATAATCACTGAACATCAAATCAGAAACAGAACACAGAAAGAAGAAAGGAAGAAGAGCGGGATCGAGCGAACAGCAAATCAATTTACCTGGAGGAGATTAGCTGCCGGAGGCGAGGCGGAGGCGGTCGGCTATGCTGGCGCAAGCGCGGCTTTGCACAGGGAGGGAGGCGGTGACGGAGGCGGAGGACCCTCCTCCTTGTCCACCGTCTGCAGATTTGCGATCATCGCCTCGGAGATTTGATAGCCACACCGCTTCCTTCGCTGGATTTGTGGTGGTGGGTGTGGTGATGGTGATGAGGGAGACGGTGACGAAGGTGACGGCCGCGCGGAACGGCGGCCGTGGCGGACGCCGTCGAAGCGGTCGTGGCAGAGGAAGTCAGCAGCGTTAAGGCTCCGCGCGCCCTAGACTTCTGATGCGGGAGAAGAAAGAGAGGGAGGCGGGGGCGACATGGTGTTCTGATGCGGGAGACCGGCATGCCAGATCTGAGATCTCCGCCATGGATATGAGCTATCGTATCTGAGAACGAAATTTGCCCTAGAACGGGGTTGAACAACGGTAAAAGGGAAGGAAGGGTAATATCGTCAATTAGCCATCCGAAATTATAAAAGTGGACACTTTTATAAAATTTACAAAAGGTTGGACGGAGCCGTAATTATGTTGAAAATTTGTGCTTGCGGCACAAATTTTCTCTTTTTTTTATCAAAATATATGTATATAATTTTTTAAATGTAAAATTATAAAATATGAAGTATATAATAATAAAGTGTTACATATGAGTCACATCTCTCCTTTTCTCCGCTTTCTCGGCGTCGAGATGCCGTGCGAGTCGTCGCACTCTCATGCTTTCTCGGCATTTATATATAGCTCGCCTTGGATCTTCCTCGACTCCTCCGCTGGTTGACGACTTTTATGGGTTACTTGGGTTTTCTGGCATCTTTGGAGCAGTCCGAAAACCAGGTAGCTTGTCGGAAATGCAATAAATGAAGACGGAATGCAATCAGTAAAGTCGAATTAAATGACGGGCCTTTAGAGATTTCCGAACTTCCATCTCTTTGATGGCAACCAAGACCATTCGGTTCCCCACATTATGGTTGCCCATCTCTCCGTCATAAATCTCGGAAAACCCTTTCGTATTATCCGTCATTAGTTTATCGATTTATTTTAATTTCTTTTATTTTTCATAGTATCAATATTTTCCTATATATAAAGGGATGTAAGAACTTCTTTGAAGACAAGTTGAATTTGAGAAAAAACTAATTAAGCTTTGTGCTTCCTTCGTTTTGGGTGAAGAAACAACTCTATCTTGGTGAGATGCCGGATAAAATCTCTTGGTGAGATGCTAAGAGTGATTCCCTAGTGAGAGACGACGGAATCAAAGGGTCGGAAACACTCGGAGTGCGAGGCCGAGAGTGCGGAAGATCGAGTGTTGGAGAGAGCTCGGAGTGCGAGGCCTAGAGCGATCTTGCATCACATATCCCCAGCTCCCATCCCCTTCTTTACCACCATACTAAGGTCTTCCACGGCCCCATTATCACCCTCAATCATCCCAAAACGTCACTCCCAAAACAACCCTCAATACCTCTCAAACGAGCCCCATTCGGAATCGTCTGCACAGGCGACGTCTCGGTAAAACTCTATTTCCCGCTTCTTCTGACCTCCGATTGACGAGATCTGCCCCAATACGCGACCGAGACTTCAAGATCTACAAAACTAGTACTCACACACCCCTAGAAGCCAAGCCAATCAACGGAAAATCGGCATTCTTTGTCGACTGATCTGCTGCTCCAAAAACTGCCAACAACTTTCCGGCTTCTCGTCGCCGATCCTTTTGCTCGAGCTCGGGCCCAAGCACGTCAATTAATCCATCTGCCAATTTAGCGGTCTATTGAGTTATATAGGTCAGCGGTATCTCAAATTCTTACCTTATCCCAAAAAAAAAAAGTTGCTTAATAGACACAGAAATGCGCATAGCTAAAACAATTCACGTATAATAATAGTTACATCTTTACACAAGTCAATAAGTACACAATCTACCGCAAACCGATAGCATATATTGTGAGGAAAGAAAACCAAAATCACATTTTCTCTTCTTTTTTTGTTCATAATGGTTTTGTTTTCGATTGCTCTTTATCATCACTAGTTGAACTTACTGCAATCTAGCCGAATCTCTCCCATGTAACCGGTCTTGACATCCACCCTGCCAAGCTTTACCATGGCCTCAGTGAAGGCGGAGAAGAAGTTTAAGGCGCTATTGGCCCAGTCGACAACTAGAGCTTGGGAGGCTAAGTCGGTGAAGAGCACCTCATCGGATGTCAATAGCCCCTTTTTCTGAACCAAGTTAATGTAGTACCAGTTGTCGAAATTCACGGGAGTGAAAGGGTCTAGAGGAACCACAATGTTAGGGTCCACATTTTGCGGGCAAGCCTGCTTCAACTGCTGGGCATAGGCTGGGTCTAAGTCGGGATCAACCCCGTTGCTTGATGGGAAGTTGTAGAGCCTGTTGAAAATCTTGGTGCAGTGGGAGACACCGATGGTGTGCGCCCCAGAGAGCGCAACCATGTCGCTCATTGTAAGTTTGTGTTTCGCAAACATGTCAACAAGTTGTTGAAGGTTGAATGTTGGTGGAGGTAACTGTCCTCCGACATCTGAGGCTTTAGATCTTTTCCCATCGCGGCGCCCCAGCTCTACTTCAAATGTAGGGCCACCAGCCTGCAATCAAGTCAATTGATCTGTAAGAGCATGCCTAACAGTTTCCTCGTTACATTCTCCCAAATAGAGAATTATCTAAATTCCAACGGCTAGGGAAAAACTCAAGATAGAGAATCTGTTAGGATTGCTCTAATGTGCAAACAAATAAGTGTAACACGTCGTGTACAGAGTTTTGTTAACTTACAAGGACTACAACATCTCGTGCGGCGAGGGCCAAAATGTCAGCACAAGAGACAACACCGGGGCAAGCAGCTTCAACCGCCTTCTTTGCTCTTATAACGGTATCAAACCCATCTCCTGCTAGCGATTGGTTCTCGATTGCATCCTTCTCCGCATCTCTGTTTGGCGATTGGATCAATATGGAGGCATCACATCCCTAAAATCACCAAAAACAAACATCAGATGTACTCAAACAAATTAATATCAAGCATGGTTAAGTTTTTGTCAGCATCTCTTGAGTTTGTAAATACCTGCACAAAACAGTCATGGAAGAACAGGCGAAGTGTGGCCTGAGCAGTCACCCTAGTCTCTGTAAACTTTTTAGTAACGGCTGTACGAACAATGCTTTCTACATTTGGACAGGTCGACTTGTAGAAGTTCTTAGCCAGGTCTGCTTCTCCAATTTTCGCGAGGACGAAGATCAGAAGCAAGGCAAGAGCCAATTTCTTCCCTAATCCAGCCATTATCTTTGTGTATATATCAAGTAATGCTTCTTTGCCTGTTGCTTCAATAAAGCTGATCAAAAATGCTTTTTATAGGCCTGAGAGTGGAGAGATTGGAATAGGTTAGGGAGTGAAAAGCATCTAAAACTATTAAACAATCACAAATGGAGTGTGAATTGTTTACTCATTCCAAATAAATGATGAACTCTCAAAGACTTTAGAGATGGCGAAATAGCACCAGATTGTTCTTGTTCTTCTTGAATTGGTGATCGATGAAGTGGCCTGATAATCAAATATAACTGTTGCATCACCATTGTCACCGACACCTCCTCCGAAATCCTTCGTTTTCTTGACTAGTTCAATAAACAATTCCATTGACAATTTTAACCAGTTGTTTGAATGAGTCGCCAAGAGCTGATATGGTGCCTTTAAAAAAAAAAAAAAAAGTTGTTGTAATTACATTGTTTAAACAACAGGTGATCATAGGAAATTTCCAACATTGCAAACCTGCATTTCTTATTTTAATTAGTCTATTGTTCGTCTGCTCCATTACTTGTCCTCGTGAACATAATTTACAGACAATTTAAAAATATTTATCCTTATAATTGCTTTATAATTAGTATTACAGTGCAAGTAAAGTAATCCAAACAAACCCTTAATGATGTCTGGAGCTTTAATTGGAGTCTACGTTTCAGACAACACTGGAAAGCAGAGGAAAGAAGAGGGGGGCAAGGCCCACGTAACGGACATTATTTATATGACATTAAAATAGATCGAGTTGACCGTGATAGTGTTCGTGGTTTTCATAGATCTCTCATTTAGGTGATGGGATGTCATTGATCCACACTTTTCCATGAAATATCTCTTTCCTTTGATTTATGTTCTTGTCTCCTCGATACCAAGGTACCGTTTTAGTCTCTCTATTGCTCTCGGCAGTCGCAATCTATCAATGATCATAATCGACTTCTAAAGGGGTAGGTTGATTGTTCTTGTAATCGATGTGTTCGGGTCTTTCCTCTTTTTGTTATGTCTGTCGTTTTTTCGGCCTCTCGATCACTAGACAAGTTGTCTCATGGATCAATTCGTTTCCTTTTTCAAAAAAAAATATTTATAAATTTCTATTATAAAATCTATGTTTTACAAAAATAGAAAAATTATTTTCTAAAATAATCAATCTTTTATTATTTGTAATTTTTTAAAATAAAAGTGTATAAATATGTCAATATAACTATATAGAATATAAATATAATTTTTGATAAGGTCAAATAATACCTCCTTGGAAAATAAAAATTACTTCTTTGGATTATTTGTCTGTGGAAAAAAAATTACTTCCTTGGATTTAAAATATTGTTTGATGCTTGACTGGATCATTAAGACCATCACCAATGGTCGGGAGCTCCCCTCCCCCATTTCACTTTTTCATGCGATTTGGGGAACCCGACCATTGTGGACAACCTCCCCAACTTTGGGGTGCCCCAATATATTGGGAACCTTCCCAAATCCGAAACCAATGAAACGATAACATGTGTCACCTTAATAAATCATTTTATTTTTTTTATTTTCATTCATAGATTTTAATTAAAGACTAAAAAATATTAACAACTTAATTAAAATATTTTAAAATATTAAAACTAATTATTAAATATAATTATATAATTACATTAATAATTTTTTCAATGGTTTAATTTAATAAAAATTTACTTTAAATTACTAAAATTAATTATCGAATATGATTAAAAATTTTAATTAATATTTTTTAGTTTTCGGATATATTAACAATTTAGTTTAAACGTTTTAAATTATTAAAAGTAATTCAAAAATATAATTAATAATTACATTAATAATTTTTTAAATTATTAAAAGTAATTTAAAATATAATTAACTTATAATATTAAATATATTAACTTATACTGTAATATTAAATTTACTTTAAATATTTTAAATTATTAAAATTAATTAAAAATATTATTATATATTAACTTATAATATTAAATTTATATGTTTTTGAAATTTCAAATTTATTAACAATTTATTTAAAAATACTTTAAATTATTAAAATTAATTATCAAATTTAATTAAAAAATTAAATTAAAATTTTATATAAATCAATTTAATATTTTAACATTTGAAATTATAGGAAAAATAAAATGGGTATGAAAAATGTGATGAGATAGATTATTGGGGAACCTGACCATTGTGGGGAGGAAGAATTGAATTGGGGGGGGTTGAGAATAAAGTTAGTGGAAAGTGAGGTGGACGAATGAGGAAAGGGGAGAGAAACTTTGAGGCACCCACCATTTGGGATGCTCTAAGAGCATCCACAATGGTGGGGAACTAACCTCCTCATTTTACTTTTTCATCAGATTTGGGCAATCTAATCATTGTGGACAACATCCCCACTTTTCGAGTGCCTCAATACAGTGAGAACCTTCCCAAATCCGAAACCAATCAAACGAGGCCACGTGTCCCTTTAATAAATCATTTTCTTTCTTTTTTTATTTGGGGTGAGAATGTGAGATAGAAAAAGTGATTTGGGAGACCCGACTATTGTGGGAAGTTAAAAATGAATTGGGGAAGGTTGAAAGTAAAGTTAGTGGAAAGTGAGATGGACGAATGAGGAAAGGAGATAGGAGTTTTGAGGCACCCGACCATTGGGGGTGCTCGTTTAAGAGTTGGATCAACCTCTGTGATTGAAATCAGGAATGGAAAAAACCAAAAGAACAAAGAAACAAACTGCAGCAATACATAGAATCGTTTACATGGCTGAAACAATTCACCTATAATCGTTTAAATTGTAACCGACACCTCTGTCAAAATCCTTTGTTTCATAGACTAGTTCAGACTTCAGCCCTTCCCATTCAATAAAGTAGGGAGTAAAACATTATTATGCAGTAATAGTGCAAGCCTCAGGAACAACCACAGACAGTCAAGCTGCAACATTGCTTGTATGTTGATCGACGACCAATCAGTTATTTGTATTCAAACGTGATTGCGTTTCCGAGTTGGTAAGTAAAACAAAAGATTAAGGAATTCGAAAACGACATGAAAATCTAGATTATTTTAAGTTCCCAAAGGTCAGAGAAGACTGACCAACCTTGTATCTATTTTATTATTCTACTTTCTTCTTGCACACATGATCCAAATGCACAAAAGAAGGCAATGCTTTAAACTTTTTGCAAGAAGCATGACTCATGTCACAAAACGCAACAAGTTTAAGGGAAAATAAGGCTTTGGGCTGAACTTTTATGATGGGTAAGTAGACCTGTTGAAACATGACACAGCCTGACCCGACCTGTTAGTTTTAAGGTTTAAGACATAAAAAGAACCGAACTTGAAATCTAAATATGAAATAACCTGAACCGGAAAGGATATTGATTTAGAATCCTCAAAGCTGTCCTGTCCCATAAACCAACTCAACCTAAGATGTTTATTAGAGTATAGTTAAACACAAAAGCTCAAACGGCTAAACCCGACCCTACTGAAAATTCTAAATTGTAAGTATTAGTGGTGTCAATGGATATAGATGACTATCACTTGCAATGATATCAAATTGTCACCAGATTCTATCATCCATGGCATCCTAGCTGAATGTAGTGGAAATGGTATCATTCAACCAAAAGTAGCATAGAAACGTTTGTGCCAGAATCGACTTCCAAACCATAAGTAATCAGCACATGGTACCAAGGTTACATCAAATTGTGAGTACTTGCCAATGTTACATCAACTTGTTAAGAAGTGTTCAACTTGATCACACAGACACATTAATACTAAGTTTGTAAGTGCATAAACATGATGTCAGATTGAAAATAGATAGATAACATGCAAAGTTTCAATTTCACTCTTGATTTTGAAGGCCATAAAGTCATAAACACCCCTGATCTCCATCATTAGGATGGAAGTTGAGCCAAACACACAGAAGCAAGACAAACTTGATAAAGGAAGTTCTTCATGGAATTACTACTGAAGTCAACAAGCCTTACAGGCCTCTAAGCAAAATAACAGGATACCTAACAATAGGTCCATTTGTTTACTTGTATCTAACTAAGCCCTCAGGTCAGTCTGACTCAGGCAAAGTTCGCCTAACTTCCCCCACAGCATCACAACCAACTATTCAAAAAGCATATGACATCCCAGCCTTTTCCTTACCCAAACTGCCTGTATTCGCCCTTGAAAATGTTGGTTGCCTAACATCCACCTAAAAGATGCATAAAGGTTACATGGAAAAACGATTATATACAAGGCCAATCAGAATTGGTCTCTCAATTTGGCCTAAGAACCTGCATTTTTTTTCAACTGGTTTAAACACTGCAGTTTATATGGAGGATCAGAATTATGGAACCTCTCTATGGCCTAAGAAACAATTGACAGGATAATATTTCCCAAGGACCCTCAAGATGAAAAGCAAAGATCTAATACTACTTCATATCCAACACAGCAGTCTCACAAGAAAGTGTAACAAAGAACATATAAAACTAAAGCAAGCTAAATCAAGCAATGCATACCATTTTTCTCCTCTTTAGTTGCAACAGGCCTTTTCTCAGAAGAAGAAACTCCCAATAAGGCCTCAAAGCAAAGCCGGAATTTTTCCCAACAGGCAGGATCATATGTAGAATTTTTAAGGTTACTAACATTTGCGACGGTGCTTCCATTAGATATCAAAGGATCAGCAGGTTCCTTGCAAAATATCAATTTACAGCATGTCTGAGACATCCATAATGTCATAAACAATCACATAGATCTTTCGAGTAACAACAACATAATCCCAGCGCAAATAATACATTATCAGCACGAATAAGCCATCGTATCAAAATCCTGTAACTCATAACCAGCAAAAGCAAGGTAGATAAATAAAAATGCACAAAGAAAAAGTTCCTTTCAAATGGCATTGTGTTTCTCTCTAGATTTCTTAGGTTTGATGACTCTCGCGAGCAATTATATCAATTCACAGGGACAAATTACGGAACAGGATCATCAAATTGTGAAAAGAATTCAGAACCCCCAATATGCTCAATTGATCAGGCTACTATCGGAGATCATCACAGATTAAAATTCCACAACACATTGTCGATTTAGGATGGAAAAAACAACTTCGGATAAGAGTGAAAAGGATTACAAGTTGCAAGCTGAAATCAGAATCTCGGGAGTGCACGCGACGGGAGTTGGGGTATGGGTATGATCACTATGATGGAGAAGGTGGCCTGTCGTTGGAAGTTGGGGGAGGAGGCCACATTGTGCTTCTCCGGTGGGTGAAGAAGGAACAGGAGGAATCGGTAACCTTAACTTCCTAAGAGCCCTGAGAGCTGACGTAAATGCGAGAGGGAAGGGCGGTGGCCGGAGAACGGACGGGTTATGGCGGCCGATAGCGGTGGCGAGGCCTGGAGGTTATAACCCGTCGTTTCTAGGAAAAAGATTTGAAATTGGGAGAGAAGGGAAAGGGTTGCATTTTTTTTTTTAATTAGAAAAAACTTGGGAGGGTTAATCACTTAATCTCGTAAACTAATCTAATCAAAATCATTGGATGAAAATTTGCAGATCTAAATCAGAGAAGTTATAAGGGCCTGTTTGGTATGGATTCCCGGGAATGAAAAATCGGTAATCGGAATGGATGATTACCGTTTTAGTGTTTGGTATGATAAAATCCGGAATTAAATTGATTACCGGTAATCAAATCATCCCCCATTTCTATCCCATTTCATTCCCCAGCAAAAGGAGGGGGATCAACCCATTCCCAATTTCCACCAATATTCAACCGTTACCGTCTCCATCCTGCACCATCTTCGACGACCACCGTTGCTCCTCCACTGCGGCTCCTCCACCTTCGACGGTCGTCGCCCCTCCGTCGCCGACATCCACCCTCCGTCGCCAACCTACCAACAGCCAAGGTCCTCCAGCCCTGTCGAATCCAGATCCGACGCCCTCCCTCCAACCTCCGGGTGCCATCACCGGCGGCCTCCTTCGTTGCCGGCGTCATCCCTCCGTCACCGTCAGCCACCCTCCTTCGCCGACCTACTAGAAGCCAGGCCCGGCCCCATCGAGATACAGCAGATCTAGGTCTCGGGCCCTCGGCAGCCACCCTCCCTCTCTCTCCCTCCCTCTGCCCGACCAGATCCAGTGCTCAGCATCATCGGCCTCCGGCCTCCGTCCTCCGTCCTCCCTTGTCCCCGACTCCCCGTCCCCCAGACCCCTGGCCGCCAGTCTCTTTCTCCGTTGGATTAGGGTTTCCTCCCTTAATCACCATCTCTAGTTCCACACATTAATTTGTTAAAATTGGTTTAATTTTGTGATGAATTTGTGAAATTGGAAGTTGATTTTGTGTATTTTCATTCTTAATTTGAGAGATTGAATTGGTTAGCTCTTGAATTTAGTACTTTGAATTTTTGGATGTTTAGATTGAATTTGTGAATTCCTCATTCCGATAGCATACCAAACAACTTGTCTCGGTAATGGTTTATTCCGGGTTTTGATTCCCATTCCCCTTCCGATTCCCATTCCGATTACCACATTTATACCAAACGAGGCCTAAGTATAGCGGGAGAGATTCAATTGAGTCATCGGTACGTTACACAATTCATGTGCGTAATGTAAATGTTGTAAAATCAAATATGCTAAAGCGTAATAGATCGCGATCGAACCTGCAAGCAAGAGAAGGAACACAGGCGATTTTACGTGGTTCAGCTATACCTATATCTACGAGGTCTCAAGAGTTAGCCAAATCCACCAGAAAGAGTTCGTACGAAGACAGATCACGTAAAACACAAGATAACCCTAAATCTAAGCATACATATGAGCAAAAAGTAAGAGATAAGACCTCCAAGGACTTCGATCTCCAACCCTAGATCGCCCGGAAGGAGAGCGGCCACCCAAAGCTTCAAGCGCCGGATCTCAAGAACACCTCCAAGGACATCGTCGGCCACCTTCGTCTCTTCCTCGCTCGGAAAACCGTCGGCAAGGAGATGGAACACCAAACCCTATAAACCCTTTTGGAAGTCAAGAGGCAAGAGCTAAACAAATGAGAGACGGAGCAAGCTCCTCTCTTCCTTTTATAGCTAGGTCAAACCTGGAGATCATCTTTGTCAAGCAAAAGTCGCGTTCCACTTAAGTGAGTGTGAGACAAAGGAGGATCCGATCTCAACTTTTGGGCTACCGGAAAGCTATTAGCTTTCCGGCAATCATGGGCTTCTCCTTCTGTATTGGCTAAAGCCCAAACCTATGAATAAAAGCTCCCAATCATACTTATACATATTATATTATACATACAATAAGATATATAAGCTATGTATTATCACTCCATATATGACTTTATAACTTTGGTAGAGGATCAAGCTTAAATAACTCAATACAACATAGTAAAAGCTTTGGTCAATATATGCATCCATACATAGTATATACCTATTATATGTTATATGTATGATCATCACATGGACATACATGTTACAAGCATACACACAATATTACATGTAACAAACAAACATAAAAGACATAGGAAAGTATCACATATCATTACAGATGTTATAAAAATACTAAACATCAAGCGGAAGACGGAGATAATCATCTCAATTCTCAATTGACACATAAGTTATCACATTCAATACATAAGTTTTAGATCTTCAATCTATATGCTTCGTTGATTCATTTCCATGGTTCATACACTTTCATACTAACAACCGAATTTAATGATGATACACCAGTTCTCATATTAATAATCTTAGGATCTTGCTCTGTGATTAATTGTAAAGCTAAATATTATTTTTTCAACTAATGTCTTGGTAGTTATGTTTGATTTGGTGTCATTAAAGACGTATTTGTTTAGAAAGCATCAAATGTTCCACCAACACATCGTGAAAGATGCAAACTCGCCCCCCTCGTGTCATTGATTCATTTGTTATTCAATTATTTTTCACATTAGAATATTTTTTTTAATGGACTTTAACGCTTTAGTACTTATTTGTCGAATGACTTCTATTGAGACGAGACAACTCAAAAAGACATGAAATAAATTTTTATGTGGGTAGTTATATGATAGGGAATTAGAAATACTAATTATCTATTCATGTAGTTCGAAGGAGAAATTTATTTTTTAACCGTTTTCAACTCACAAATCCATTTTAACTCGGATAACACTGAACCAATGACCCCTTGCCCTAATGGTTAGGGAGAGGTGGCCCTTGTAAGAGGTCAAGGGTTCAAATCCCACTTCTGCCTGGTGTCTTGCCGCCTGGCTAAACCGGTTCGCGTCCTTTGCAGGCTAGGGCCCGGACCCGTGGGGACTAGTCGATAACCTCGGAACCCCCACGTCCAAAAAAAAAAAAAAAAAAAAAAAAAAAAAAAAAACTCGGATAACACTGTGTCGATTATTTTGATAGCCATAGAGAACAACCAATACGTGCCGTGATCTTCTGTCGTATCTACCCCTTGAAAAATTGAGCAATCTTCTCTCGTATGCTGCGTATTCGATACAAAGTCTCCTAAGTCCTACCCGGACTATCCCGCTTTTCAATCGCGCGTCACCAACCGACCTCTCAGGCTCCCATGGCGGCTCTCTGATCTCCTTCTCCATCTCTCGGCTTTCGTATACTCCATCTTCCATTTGTTTCCGGTTCTCCTAGTCGATCCCCGCTGCCCTGACCTCGCTATCCTCGAACTTATCAATGGTGGTTAGATCTATTGACATCATCTCTTCTCTGTCGTCATCTCCCCTTTGCTATGGCAATTGCTGTTGCTTACATCATTGCTTTTGCTCAGTATAATCTTGCTTTTTATTGATTTCAATTTCCGATTGAGTAATTTATCCTAAATTAGGGTTTTGATTTCGATAATTCATCAACAATTGATATAGGTTTTGCTTGATTGGGTTGTGATGGATAAGTTAGGGCTTCTCTTATTTTTTCTGAGGTGGAAGTTATGTCAATGTGTTGGAACTTTTGTGTAGAGGAAGAATGTACTTTTGAATATGTTTATAGCAAACTATCGAAAAAACTTAAAATGTAAAATGATTCCTTTCTTTAAACCAACCAACCAAACAAAATTTGAGTGTAAACTTTTCCATTTCCTTTTCCTTCTATCTAAGGGAATGAATTTCTTTACTTTCCTTACTTCTAACTGAATGACCCCTAACCCTAAGTGCTTTTCAGGACACATTATCGATTCTGTTTGTTCCAGTTTGGAAGTGAAACTCCTTACGGTTCTAACATCATTAGTCCTTCCGTTGAAGCATTGATCATCATCTTGATAAGCATGTTGATCCTTCCTTTCCGAATAATCCAGAAAATAGTTAAAGCAACAGCATCTAGTCTATTTATTTTTTCCTATGCCCAAATGAGTCATGAGACACTTGAATATATTTTCAGCTTACTTGTAGTTCGCTTGCTTGCTGCTCGTTAGTAATTGGATAAGACGCTAGGGCTCGTTTGTTTAGATAACTAGGGAATGGAAAGGTAATGTATTAAATTTTACACATAAAATGTATACGATCATCATTTTTTGTGAGCTTGGAGGAGAGGATGAAGGGGAATAGAGGATTATTAGCCCATCCTAGAGGTATTAGTTACCCTCCTTCAAATTAGGGAATAGAAAGGTAACAAATTTGTATGAAAAATGGGAGAAGAAGGGGAATGATTATAATAGTGATCAATGAATCTTAACTTAAATATGGACTATATTCATAAGGGTAATAATTACCTTTCCCTACCAAAAAACAAACGGAGGGTAAGTTCAAAGAGTGATTGTATAGCCACAATGCTCCTGTACGTACTGATATTGACATTTTGTTTTAAAAAATCAATAAGCAGTGCAACTCTTGTTGATCAATCTAGTGTAATTTATCTTTTTTCTCGATTATTATCAATTTATCTTGCTGATCTGAATAATATGCGCTAGGAATACTCTTAGCCTTTGTTATTGCTTACTGTTAGCTGCCTTGTTGTTTATGTCATCACTTTGCCCCTCACATACCTGCTCCCATTTATTTATATGCATTTCTCCTACTGAATGCAAGATTTAACTTATATGGTTGTCTTTTTATTATGCTCAAATTTCTTACACGTCCATTAATTTTCCAGGCACGTGATGACAATATAGGAAGTGGACAGCTTGTGCCCCGACTACTTACTTCTTTACCAGATCTAGACAGTGCTGCTTCTTATCTTGCAGAAACAACTACATACTTGACCAGCTGCTTCCCACAGTTTTCCGGTAAATTTATACTCGTCTTGTATTTTGTGCTTTGATTTGTTTGTACTTAAGCAGCTATGAGAAAACTTATTAATTTCTCGAAGTTTGCATGCCAGTTGTAGTAATTTCTAGAAACATTTCTTCTCTAGAGGGCAAAATGTTCTAATGCACGCCTTTAGTTTTGGGAGTAAAATTTATTTTCTTTCTAAAAAAATCGTTTCAATCCTAATCATTTGTTTTAAATCTTTCTAATGTACAATTTCCATCAGAACTTTTTTTTATATAAATAATATACAAGTAATAATAATATATTAATTCAAATATGATTATTAGAAGCATTATTATGTATCAGAGATTGATATTTTGGACAGCAAAGGGGGTTTGGAGGAGGAAATGGTTAGAAGTCAAGATTTGAAAAAGCATTTAAGAGGGCATGTGGCCATGATACTTTTTAACCAATAGGCAATCCAAAAAATACTGGTTGAATTGACCAAATTGCCAAGTTTACATGGCAGATTGCTTCCCATTTGAAACTAAATTGCTCTACTTGAGCAATCAGTTATTTGCCCTTATGTTGGATTTTGTTAGCAAGTCCAATTGGGTTGTCTCCCCAGTGCTAGAAAGAACATGCTCAGTATGTAAACGTTTTATTATTGCTGTTTTTTTGTTTGTTAAATATTAACTAATTAACTTATATGTCATTGATATCGGTCTATAAGTGCACACTTATAAATACTAGTACTAGTCTCACGCCATGTCGCGATTTTTAAAAATAAAATTCTAATAATTAAATAATTTAAATTTAAATAAAGGATTAGCAAAAGTTTGCATAAAATTAGAAATATAGAATTGATAAAGTAAAATTTTTAGGAAATTTTGTCATTAAAGTATCTTAAAAATCTTTATTAAAATCATAATATCATTAAAAAAAAAATTCTTCTCATTTAGAGTAGTATATATATATATATATATATATATATATATATATTTTGATTAGAAAATAAAGATTATGTTAAGATAATAATTTAAAATTGATTAGAATAGTATTATAAGCCAGTTTCATCCGTGCAAATGTAAAGTACAGAGTTTGCATAATCATATGCCAGTTCAACAGCTTTGCTCTTGTAGGCATTTGTTGTCTTTTTTTGGTTGTGCAGTTGGTGCATTTAAGGTCATTCTTTGAATCATTATTGTACGGTTGTTTATAAGTTGTGGGAAGGATAATGCATCTTCCTCTTGGACTCCTCACTCCATGGTCAGTCTGCTTACTGAATTCGAAACTTTGATTACCTTATATCAACTATACAAATTTTCTGAATAATTTACAGGTGGAGATTCTCCTCCAAATGAGCAAGAATTGGTGACTTTTTCATCTGGAGAAAGAGTGCCAATTGCTGGAGACCAACCTTTGCCAAGTTGGATAAATGGAAGTTGTTATGCACGTGCACCATCTAGCGATGCATCTGCTAGTACTTCTCAAACGAATGAAAGTGCCTGGAGTTCAGTTGAAGATTCATCACAAGATAGTGGCACTTTAGTAGCTTCTACCTCCAGTGGTACTGGTATTTCACTCTTCAAAGGGTATGATAGCATGCTTTCATCAGTTATATCTGTATAGTTCCTTGTACATGACCCACTGTTTATTTTACTAGACATTTCCACTTCGATTGTATTGCTGCTGCATACTAGCTTTCACGAGTGCATCATAAATGTCTGCCTTCTGTAGCCTAATCCACCGGTATGTCATTCTTAAGCAGCATACTAGTACCAATCACCCGCTAGTGGGAGATTTTTAGGGATGATCTTGGGTTGAGAAAACCCATATTTTATCAAACATAGCATTACCATAACGTCATCTCCTGAAGTTCAATGCTTTAACATACTATTTTTTACTTGAAAAGATGATTTATCTTATGGAACTATTGAACTAAGTTTGATATCTGTCTTATGGACTCATAAATGGTGTATTTCCTCCATTCCTGATATCCTCATTTCTACATGCGCCTGAATCTTGGAGGAACTGATGTTATTAAATGTGAATTTGGAAATTGCTCTTTATTCCTCCCATCAAAGATGATGATGAGACTTGAGGGGTAATGGTTGAAAATTGATGCACTCATGAGTTGTTACTCAACTTTAAGCAATATTCTAGCATGACAGTCTCTTTGTAGTTTCCATTGATATTTCATCTAATGCTTTGGAATCTTGGATGAGTTGAACTGAAACTATTCATGACCTGTAGCTTGGTTGAGCGGGCAAAGAGGACCGTTCGTGGATCAGCAGATGATATTGGTTGGCTTCAGAATGATCCTGAAATGTCTCCTGTTGAAGATGGTACAGAAAGGTTTACAGAAATACTGGACAGCATTAGGTAAATTAAAGCTAGCAGTAATATTATGTTTCGCAAAAAAAGAATTTTTACATAGAAGTGAGTAGTGAGTACACTCTGCCCTTTTAAGTCAATGACCATGAACCAGGCATTACAACCGTATTTCTATTCCCAGTCTTCTTCAATACTATCGTGTTTAATTGATCTAGTATCCGTTCAATGAATTCAGCTTCACTAAGAGAGACATTTTAAAAAATCTTAGCATTTCTAACATGTAGATGTAGTTACCAGTTAGTACTCCGTATCTGTTAGGCACAGGACATTTGTAAATCATAAACTTAACTCATAATTCATTATTATCAACCCATTACTACCATGTCAGTTATGGTGTACAGTGTACTTATATTAGCCAATATAAGTTCAACCTATAAGTCATCAGCATCGTGCGGCACGATGCTGATATTAGGCATGATTCGTGCCTAATCTACCTTCGGCCTGTTTCCTCATTGTCTTCTTATTTTTACTTTGATTACTTTATTTTTCAGGCACGGTGTACATAGGTTGCCCAAAACAATGGTTTATCTGCTGATTCCAGGTACTATACAATACAATCTTATCAAAAATAAATGTGCCAGAAGTCTTCATTAACATTTCCATTTCACAACTATTTGAAAGGGAATCATTACAATTTACATCCCATGTGAGTCTATATCTTACAGATTCATGTGCTGTACCTTGTAATATGTTTGCTCTATCTTGCTCCCTCAGAATAAGAAAAATAATCCCGTGCTCATCCATGTATGTATTTGCGTGTGCAACATTTAGCTCATGTACAGTGTGTGTTATTTTTTCTTAATAGTTCGATATAGAAGTATGCACTCTCGAATTATGTGAACAATGTAAACATAATAAATAGGTATCTTCTGTCATCTCTTACCTCATACGTGGCAAAGCCCAAGGAGAGAAATAATGAATTCTTAGATGTGATGTCTGCAAAATGCAAACTCTTTTTTATTTCATTACAAGGGAAAATCATCTTCATTATTGAACATGTAGTCCCTCTTATATAAAACACACACAAGAGCTCTGAAGTAGTCCGCTGCAGAAATAGAACCTTTCCTTACATGAACAAGCTATGCTCATTCATGTATGTTTACCCTTCAACTCTTTTTCTCTCAACCTTCCCATTAAATATGCCTCATCCATCAGATCTTCAAAAAAAGAGAGAATTCCATAAGATTAATGTTAAATAACACTGGATAGAGGTGGTGAAGAGACATTATTACTCTTTTCCTTTAACCATGGCTTTCATGCTGAATGGTTGCTATAGCATAAAGAATTTGATGGGTACAATTAAAACGTGTTTGATTAAGTGTTGATGGTTACTTTTGAGACTATTTTTGGATTTTCATTCTCTGCATATTATTCTGCAAAACTGTCTTCCATGTCGAGATGGTAGTTCCTAATCTTGCATGTCCTGAAAGCTGTTTAAGCCAAATGCAACAAGTTCTTTCTTGTGTCTTGCCACATTTCATCACCAATATTCTTAGGAAAACTATTTCTGGACTTTTCAACTCAAAGCAGGTTGAATTGGTTCCCATGTATTTTGGAACTTGCACAATTTGAATTTCAGGCAGTAACGGAAAATCCTGCACAACAAATATTGATTTTAGAATCATCCTTCTTAAAATTTTAAACATTTAACAAACAAATAATTTGCCTTGCATTAAGAGTCTCAATCTCTTCCTACTAATCTGAACAGTATAGACTGGCTTTTTTCCATCTTCACTAGAGAATTCTACATCTGCAGGTCTTTTCAGCAACCATGGACCACTCTACTTTTCCGGGGCAAAAGCCTACTTTTCAAAGATGGGTCTAACATGTCACATTGCCAAGATCCATAGTGAGGTAGGTTTTGCATGGTGCATTTACATTTAACTTTTTTGGGTGAAATGTGTTTGCATTTCTAGCTGCTTGTTAACTTCTTTCTGGCATTGATTCATTAGGCTTCTGTAGAGAAAAATGCAAGGGAATTAAAAGATTATATAGAGGAGATCTATTGGGGTGCCAAAAAGCGTGTAATGCTGCTTGGTCATAGCAAAGGAGGTATAGATGCTGCTGCTGCTTTGTCCATATACTGGCCTGATTTGAAGGATAAGGTTGCAGGCCTTGTCTTAGCTCAAAGTCCATACGGTGGCAGTCCGATTGCTTCTGACATTCTTCGGGAAGGACAGCTCGGTGATTATGTTAATGTGCGTAAACTCATGGAAATCCTCATCTGTAAAGTGATCAAGGTAATGCTTGCCTTTCCCCTTCTGTGAATTGTACCCTTTTATACGTCTCAGCTTTTGCTTAGTTGTCTTTGATATTACATCATTTGAGATTCATACTATTCACTGGTCCAGTTGTGGGTCTGGAATCAAGACAGGTACTACTGTACTAGGTACTAGAATCACCTAAATTTGGAGATATCAATATCTGTAATTTGATAAAATGGTGAAGTTGATTGAACTCGGGGAATGAGATATAGAATGGATCCGGGTACTTTTCTCCGATGTCACTTTTCTCTTAGATTTTTCCAGCCTAGGAATCAAAAGAAGGTTTGCTGCTCTTTGACTTTGGTGACATAAATTGAAGAGAAGTTTGCTACTATAATTTGGTTGATCAATCTCTCTTATACGTTTATTTCGTTGAAGGGCGACATGCAAGCTCTAGAAGATTTGACGTATGAGAAACGGAAGGAATTCTTGAAGCAGCACAAGCTGCCCGAGGAGCTCCCAGTTGTTTCCTTCCACACCGTGGCTAAAATTACTCCTGCCGTTCTAGCCACATTGTCACACGTCGCGCATGCCGAGCTCGGCCAAGCTGCAAAAGTTCCAGTAGTGATACCACTTGGAGCCGTCATGGCCGCATGTGCTCAGCTACTTCAGGTGAGGTATGGGGAGAAGAGCGATGGACTCGTTACATGTCGTGATGCAGAAGTTCCGGGATCTGTAGTCGTGCGTCCAATCCGCAACATGGATCATGCGTGGATGGTCTACTCACCACTGAGCGATGATCCTTCGGAACCCAATGCTTCACAGGTCTGCGAGGCTCTTCTTGAGTTGCTGTTGGAAGTAGGCCAGAAGAAGAAATATGCACTTTCCATGAAAGTTGAATAACTTGGGATCTCATTCCTTTTTCCTTTGTATGTTGTTTTTATCTTGTTATTTACCAATAGGGTGGATACTAGTGTATTCTTTCAAGCACCTCATTTTAGCTACATACTCTTGATTGTATAGTAGTATGTATTTGGTTTGGAACATAAATGGACTGTTGTAGTTGTGTCATTGTCTAATCATGTGTAAATCGGGGCGAGTAGACAGTGCCACAGCCAATGACCATTTTTACTTGTCAATCAATCAATCATAGCTCCAAGGAATGTTTCCACCGTTCAGTTCTGCATTTTGATACCAAACATAAGTTGCCAAATCTAAAATGCATAGGAGTTGCCTGTTATAATTCATTGTTTGCAACCTCTTTATAAAGGTAAGGAAAACGACACCAAGAATGAATCACAAAGGTAAAAGCCGAGTAAGGAGGAATCGCTACTATATTAATTTACCCACAGCTACTAGAACAATACAACTGCGGAAAATGAAAGGAACCAACAGATAACGTATTTCAAAAAGGAATCATCATGAAACTAAAAATCCAATTCACAGAATCAACAAAGTGGCGCGGCATCAGTATCTGCAGCAGCTGAAGCCAACATCAGTTGCGGTACCAATGAAATGCCCTCCTTTCTGGCCTTCTTCCGCTCACGCTGTAGCCTGAAGTTTTCCCTCTTCCTTGCTCTGTAGCTGTTGGGGTTTTCAGGCTGCTCTACCCTTGGGTAAACACTGATCTGCATAGCCACAATCAAGCAGATTCTTTTGATATGTGAACAAGAACTGCAGGTAGTGGTTCAAGTTGCTAAGATTTGTCACGCAGACTAACCTTTTTCTTGTCAGGTCCATACTTCTCGAATTTTACCAACCCGTCAATCAAAGAAAAGATTGTATGGTCTTTGCCAAGTCCAACATTCTTTCCTGGATGGAACTGCATAAGACGAGCAAGCAAGGACAAAGGTATTAGAGATGATACTGTTACAGATTGAAGAATTAGGAGTAACTAATCTCACACTACAAGCGATTGTCAAGGAAAAAGGATATGTATAGTAGCAGAATTAGCACTAATGTTGTATCTTGCAAAACAGATCTGCAACATGGGGCACTATTGAACAAAACTCGTGACTACCTCCTAACTGTTGAATGACTGATTTTTTTCCATAAAAAGAAAACATACATAGACCAAAATAAGTTAATCAATAGCCTAATAGGTGAAGGGCTACAAAAATGATTGACAATCCTCAAAAAGTATAGTTCTTTTTTTTCCCTGAACGAATTATAAACCAGGTAAATGGCATAACTAAATGAGAAAGTACAACAACAACAACCCAATATATCCCACGATAAGGCAGGGTCTAGAGGGTCAGGTTTCAAATTCAACAAAAGATTAAAAATACAATCTCTTATATACCTCTATAAAAGACATAATAGCCTTAAAACATTGAAAATTACAGGATTTTGCTTCCAAACAATATCCCGCAATAAGGAAGGGTCTGGGTCAGGTTTCAAATTCAACAAAAGATTAAAAATACAATCTCTTTATACCTCTATAAAAGACATAATAGCCTTAAAACATTGAAAATTACAGGATTTTGCTTCCAAACAAATCATAAGAGGTCTAGGTTCTAACTGATCTTGTTTATACAATCAAAAAGCAATTTCTAGTTCCACTACATCTAATGGAAGGAGACCGGTAAAGGAGAGTAGGACAGAGTATAATCATCATTTGCTAATTGATGGCTCCAAGTCATGTTACTTCAACAAGGAAAAACATGACATCTCCATTTTACGGGAAAGGTGTATATAAATGCAACTGCTACTCATATTTTATCTTAACCAAACACATAACTTTACGGCTTCTGCCACTTATCATAACCTAAGACAACACCAACAACAAATAGTTAAGGGCTAAAGGCAAGCTCGCAGACCTAACAAACCCATACAAATCTTAACAGGCATTCAATCACTTACCCTCAAACAGATTCTTGTACATCCCATAGACAATGCCACAAAAGGTACTAAAACATCATCATGAGTAATATCATTAATCGCACCCCTCTTTTCACTAAAACAATCTTCATGCCTATCTTCTCATCTCTTTCTAAACTTCTCTTTTCATTACTTCATGGCGACACCACCACATCCCTTCTGCCTACTTCAATTTCGAAGACCTAGAACCTTATCTGAACAAATTCTTGCATTCAAACGCATGTTCAAACCTTGCTTCCAGTAAAGACTATGCAATCTACTGTATGCTGGACTTTAAGGAACATTTTATCATTTTCCAGTCTCAGATTAAATCTCCAGGATTCAACTTTCATCAATTGCAGCGAGAAACAACAAAGTTCACTCAACCAAGGAATCCCCCTAACCAATTCATAACATAGCAGATGGCAATTGAACAAGTTCGAGTTCTGAAATTTAGCTAACAAACCTAATTCTATGGTACCTATTTCAACATTACAAAGCAGCCAGTAAAACCAGATACGAAAAATGAAACAGATGGAACAAACCTTGGTTCCTCTCTGGCGAACGATGATGGCGCCGGGCTTGGCGACCTGATCACCGTAAATCTTGACGCCGAGCCTTTGGCCTTTAGAATCCCTACCATTCTTAGTGCTTCCAGCACCTTTCTTGTGCGCCGATTCAATGGTCAAGGGTTTCACCGGGAAGGAAAGGGAGAAAGACTTCATCGGGACACGGAGGGATCCGAAGTCGCCTCTGAGAAAAGAGGATGAAGAGCTGGAGCTAAGAGAGAGGCCAGTGAAGGAAGCGACGAGGTTGAGAGTGGCGGCCATGGCTGGCGAATGGGGATAAGCTTCAAGCCTTCAACAAGAGTGAGGGAGGGAGTAAATTACTTTCTTCAGTTTTTATCTTTCTCAGAGAGGGATGTGGTGGGCCCCGTTGAGCCGTGCGTGGCTACTGCAGTGGCCACACCTCAAAATCCCAAGGGCACATTTTTTCCTTGGGAAAATTGTGGACAATTCCCCTAATTTATGACTTCTCTAGTTCCTTTAGAAAGGATGTTATGTGAACCCGAGTAACTCGAATTCGACTCGTACTCGTTTGATAAAAACTCGGCTCGAGCTCGTTCATTTTCTAAACGAGCTGAGTATGAGCACATTTTTAAACTCGGTTCAAAGCTCGACTCGTTCGAATTAAGCTTGAATAGCTCGAATTTTATAAAACTTCTAAATTTTCCTTCAAGTTACTGTATAATGAGCAAGTAGAACTACTTAAAGTTCGAAAAAAGCTCGGCTCGAGCTCATTCATTTCCTAAACGAGCCGAGTATGAGCATATTTTTAAGCTCGAGTCAAAATTTAGGTTTGGTTCTAGCTCGTTCATATCTTAAATGAACTGAATATGAACCAGTAATACTCAGCCCATTCGACTGAATAACACATCTCTTATAAATGTTGGTTTATGGGGACTTGGGGGCTGAGGCAATCAAGGTTGTGTCTGACGAGTACACAAGCCAGTAAGCCAGATACCCAACTCATTCGATGATCGATCAAATCGAAATTAGTCGAATTCGGCTCTAATATCATGTTATAAACTCGGTTAGGCTCCCACTTTAGTCGAATTCGGCTCCCACTTCTATAGTTGCTAATGGTTGAAGAGAACACTCCCATTGATTCATTCCGAAACATGCGCCATACATGCTCGAGATTGAACTTTACTTTTGAGTTACTTGACTCTCTGTACAAAGTACGAACATGAGTCAATACATCATCCTCCGATTGACCACTAGTTCTTTCCCGTTAGGCTGTTGCATAAACCGCTGCAAATTTAGAAACAAATGTGTTTAGCTTAATAAATAAATAAAGTGTAAAGTGAAATAACAGCCGCGTGACTATCTGTTGGAAATGAAAAAAATAAAAAAAAAAAACTGAAAAGTGAAAAGTGATTCTTAACCTGACATAACAGGAGAATAAAAAGTGAGTCTTGCGAAAAATTGAATACTGTTCGAGAGAAAAAATCTCTATATTTGGCAAAATTTTCACCTTCCCGTACAGAATAAAGAATTCTAGAGTGGTTTACCGGAGTGAAAATCATCTACAACCCTCTATACCCCTTAAGTGCGATACAAAATTAATTTTGTTAAATGTTTATGATAAAAAAAAAATTCAAAAAATATATTTACGTTATAAATAACTAATCATATATATATATATATATATATATATATATATATATATATATATATATATATATTGTATAATTTTACAAGAAAAAATATAAAAATATATTATTATCAAAGAATCATCTTTTCAATTTTAATATTTTTCAAAATATTCATGTTTTTTCATTAAAAAAATTATACATGTATATACGATTAGTTATTTGTAACATAAATAATAATTTTTTTTCATAAATATTATGTAATGTGCAAATTTGAGCTCATCATCTGTCCCATGTGCATACACTTTTACAAAAAAAAAAAACAATTTCATTGGTTTATTTTGTTATAATTTTATTTTCTTTTTTGTTTTAAATAAATTATATTTAAATAATGTGTAAAAAATATACATTTAAACAATAAAGCAAATTACTAAAAAGTGATTACGGAGATTGTGGGTGATTTGACCTCTGTTTACCGGTTTAGTAGCCTTATATAATTAGGCCATCATATGATGATTTGTAAGGATCGGTCAACTGTTGAGTGATCCAAGTGTGAGCCTCGATATATCAAGAGTGAGACTGTGTGCCATTTGAGCAAGTAAATTAAGAACTGTACAAAATATATATAGCGATCGCCGATCGACAAAGTGGGAAGTGGGAAATCTCTAGTTATTTCCTTTGTTACCTGAATTATGGGATGCATTTCAAATTCATGGTATGCAGTTTGCAATTCGTATTACTCGTTTAATGGACTTAATTTACTGAAGGTGTAAGCAAAAAAAAAAAAAAAGAGATTACGGTGGAACATCCAAACAAGAACAAGAAGCAATTGCACCACATGTATAATTTTGTATTATATCATATAACTACAGATTCCCATTATCCCACTTTCAAACCCATCGAAATCCATAGCTACTCGAATCAGAAATCAGCATCCATCTTAAAAACATGAGCATCACCATTACCATTCAAACCAGGCATCACAGATGCCATCTGGTAATCCCCTACTTTTTTCTCAAAGAAATTGGCCTTACCTTGCAAGGAGATGAGCTCCATCCAATCAAACGGGTTGGGAACACCGCACGCCTTCCCGCACCCAAGCGCTACCAGCAGCCGATCGGCGACAAATTCGATGTACTGGCTCATGTGCTTTCCGTTCATCCCGAGGAACTCACAGGGGAGCGCGTCGCACACAAATTCCCTCTCGATTTCCACCGCCTCTTTCACGATCCCCTTCACGCGCTCCTCCGGCAGCTTGTTACTCAGGAGCTCGTAGATCAGGCACGCGAAATCACAGTGGAGGCCTTCGTCTCGCGAGATCAACTCGTTCGAGAAGGTTAATCCAGGCATCAGACCGCGCTTTTTGAGCCAGAATATGGAGCAAAAGCTCCCGGAAAAGAAGATGCCTTCCACGCAGGCGAAGGCGACGATCCGCTCGGCGAAGGAGTCGGACGAGTCGATCCACCGCATCGCCCACTCGGCTTTCTTCCCGACGGAGGGGATGGTGTCGATCGCGTGGAAGAGGCGGTGCTTCTCGGCGGGGTCGCGGATCAGCGTCTCGAGGAGGAGGCTGTACATCTCGGAGTGGATGTTCTCGATGGCGATCTGGAATCCGTAGAAGGCGCGCGCCTCGGAGACCTGGATGTCGTTCATGAACCTTCCGGCGAGGTTCTCAAGGACGATGCCGTCGGAGGCGGCGAAGAAGGCAAGGACGTGAGAAATGAAGTGCTTCTCTTCGACAGTTAGGGTGTTGTCCCAGTCGCGGAGGTCCGACGAGAGATCAACCTCCTCGGCCGTCCAGAATGAGGCTTCGGCCTTCTTGTACATCTCCCAGATCTTGGGGTACTGGATCGGGAACATGCAGAATCGGTCTGGATTGGGGGCGAGGAGTGGCTCTTCAGGGATAGAAGGCATTTTGCTGTTGCCTGCAGAGTCTTCAAAGGCGGATTTTTGGAATTTGGGGCTTAGGGTTTCGAGAGGGAACTGGGAAGACGGACGGCATTTATAGGCGGGGGCGTGGATTTGATGGGATTTGGCGGTTGATTTAGAATCGTTTTCGAAGCTTGCGGGGGAAATATTGGGGATTGCCAATTTTAACCCTCTGTAACCGAAAGTATTTTCAAACGACTCTAGTAGAGTGCTTAATTGTGAAAAATAAAGGACCTAGAATAATAACCTTACTAGGTGTTTTTCTTCATTCAAAAAAATTGATGGATTGTGAATGATAACTTATCAAAGTTAAAATCAATCGAGCAACACTTACATGCCAAAATAGGATGGGACCCGTCAATCAAATAGAAAAGAATATATAAATACATACAAATTAATTCATTTGTCATTATGATTTGTTGCCTTACTTGTAGTTTGATTTGGATTTCATAGATGAAGGATCAAGCCCGTTCGGGTGGAATCTCAATAGTACTATTTGTTCATTGTTCAGTTTGAAAATAGATTAATCGGTTGCGTTTGGATAAAGTAGCATTTTGGAGCTCTTCGGATAGCTAAAGTTGTTAGAGTAGCCGTAGCAATTGAGTAAGCTATCTAAAGGAGTGGTGTAAAAAAAAGAATCAATTAATTAATAATAAAAAAAAAGTCTTTCTATCCTATGTCCTAAGAGCATAGGATAAAATTCTAAATTGGTAAAGGTTTCCTGCTAAAAAATAAACGACCCTAGAAATCTAATTAAAACAAAAGTTATACTATTTAAAACTATAAAAATATTTCTGAATTAGTACTCTTATCCTATGCCCCAACGACATATAATAGAAAAAACAATAAAAAAATTACACAAGAGCTGTCTTCCCAAAACCTTGCTCAATCTTGCTATTGCTGGCCAAATCCATATATGAAGAACACATAAACCCTCCAAATCCAATAAAAAAAAATATAGAAATAAAAATCCCCAAATCAAGGTCACCAATCAAACCATAAATAAGTTGAAAATGAAATTATGAGACCAAACTTAAATGCTTAATCCTCCAAATCGATGAAGAACACCAAATACACATTACATATAAAATCCCCCAAATCATGAAAGGTCACACAAATCAGACCATAAATCGATTGGGAATGAAATTCTAAAATCAAACCTTGTTTAATTTGGGTACTATTCGAAATAGGAATGAGATTTTTATGTTAATGATGATGTTAAATTCCCGCGTGTTTTGAATTTGCAAAATGATATTTTTCGTAAGCCATCAAAATTATGGAGGAGAGGGGCAGGAAAGCTACAAAAGAAATAAATTTCATAAGCTCTCAAGAGCTTGTAAAATAAGTGCTCCAACAAATAAGCAGAGCAAATAAGCAACCTCCATCTCTTCTTCAACCGCTAGTATTATATATAAACCATTTCACTTGGGAGTTTCAATAGTTCCAATGCAACAAATAACCAAGAAAGAGGAGAGTTGAGCAAAATAGTTAATACACGTAGATAATAAGTTAAAACACTAATTACTAAAAAGAATAACAACTCTGCTAGTATACCTAGCACAACACAACAAATCTCGATGTCTTCGACTCTAGGATCTCAAGCTGAAACTCGGTGATCGGAACTATGAAATGTTCTTTCGATGGCAACCGGGGCCTACAAACTGCAAAACCACTCGAAGATATATAATTGGAGCTCAATTCATTGACACTAAGTAGTGCAACATCTAGATTTCTTCACGGCAGACAAATCATCCTTGCCGCCAACATTGATGGTCGTGGTTGGCACCTTGGGCACAGAAGTTGGATCATCCCCTGCTTCAAGAGCCTTCTTGCTGACATCCTAGTATATCCGGGTAAGAATGACTTCTCCTTCTCAGCAAATGTTGTTTGGTCTTCCAATTCTTTCCTAGTTACTCTTTAAAGAGCAATAACATGTCTTATAAGTACAATTCGTTGATAATTCCTTCATGTTCAAGCTTTTAGGGTGTGCAATGTTCCCCAAAGAATGTCATCCAAAAATGTGAAGATTAAGACATGATCAAATTTCAGAAATTTGCATATAAAATTTAGATAAGAAAATTTATTTCATATAAATAGTTAAAGGTGTTCAGGGTGGGTTTTTTTTTTGATACAAAAGGTGTTCAGGGTTGTGATTTCCAGTAAACTCCATATCTTTCAAAGTTTTTTTTAGATTGTGAATATGTCATAATGACCTAGTAAGAGACGTAACTTTTTACAAATTGGAAAAGCACATACATAAAAGAGCAAAAAAGAAGGCAGAGAACAACAAAATTAAAAGGATTTGGTCAAAACTAAGAAAAACATCAAATTACGAATCAAGCCAAACCTATAATCGAACAAAAGATGGAATTGATTGTGAGAGAGATATTATCTTCACCTTATTGATAAGGTATCTCAAAGACATTGGAATGCATAGGGATAGGCCTTTCTCAAAGCATTCGTATTCGATTATTTAGTTGAAAACCTCCCAAGCATCCTGACCACAAATGAATCGCTTAATTTCTTTTTCTCATAGGGAAAAATGACAAATTTGAATAGGAGATCTCAAACCGAGGGTTACCATTAAACCCGATCAACTTAACAATTTACGTGACGATCTCTTCTATTTCTATGTAAAATGTTTACCTGATAAGTTATGCTTTTGATATATCTCAGCAAATTGACCACATTTTCGGATTCTCCCTCCCATGTTAACTTGCTCCTTGAAGGCATGAATGACCAAAAAAAAAAAAAAACTCCCTGAGTAACTAAAATGTGAATGACAACTAAATTAGTGACATCAATATATAATTTTAGTAAAAATGATATAAAAAAAAGTGGGGATAATATGTTCTATTTTATATTCTCTTGGAAATACTTGGTTTATTCATGCAATCTTTGAAATTGAATTGCATTTATAAAAAAATGGGTAAGACCGGTAGTAGGGCTTGTTACCATTGTCGATGCTAAAATAATAAATATCATGAGAAAATCACACCAAAATGAAATTTACCCCAAAATAGCAACATTAAAAAAACAAAATTACATGGATATATATGATGAATCATTTTAAGGCCACATTTTAGAAGGATAATGGGTGGATATAAATAATACACCCATGTTGTGTTTCACTGGGAGCCTGTGAAATCGACTGATCAACTTAGAAACTTCAAACTTATATTCATATGATATTTGCATATGATCAGCTCAGATTGCATATGATACATAATTTCTATTTTCATTCAACTTAGAAACTTGTATAGTTGTATTCATATAATATTTGCATATAAAAAAGTGAAGTCTTCCCAATCAGATTGTCACATTGTGCTATGTAAATTGAAATTTTGTGGTAGGTTTAGCATTTGAAGGTTCAAGCTCCTAAATCAAACAAAAAATACCAAGTTATTGATATTACTAAACCTATTCTACCATTCTGTTTCGGCAAAATGAACACAACCAATGACAAAAATAAATAATCGATCACGTGTCACACTAACTCTAAACAACGAACGCAGCTCAACCAACTCATAAATTAGTTCAGTTTATATCAAAAATCAGAACAAAGACATCCCAATAACCTTTTGTCGTAATTTCATAATCAAAGTTGAGATTTTAGAGCACCTCTCATTTGCTAAATGCAAAACTTTCATTCATAAAAGAGGAAATCAAAGTTGAGATTTTAGAACAACTTCACTTCTTTCTCATTTCGGCTACAAAATTGGCATATTACAACTCTTTCTTCTCTTGAAAAAACCAATAAGAAACCTATAGAAGGTTACATCTTAGTGAGTGAGGTAACCATCACATAAGTGTAATATTCACAGAGATCAAGCAACGCATCCCTAAAAACCATCACATATTTTTGTATAAACTTAGACTTGGTCATCTTAGTGAGTGCAACAATTTTGACCATAGTTATGATATAAAAGTCATCTCACAATTCTATCTCCCTTTGCTCATCCATAAACTCAAATGAATCAACACAAAATTTAAAATGGGATTATGAAATCACAATCACAAATCACAATCACATTCACATGAGCTACCAACAATCACAAATCAAAATTTCACCAAATAAGCATTTCATCGAACACCTTGTGTGCAATACATTAGCCCGAAATTCTCTAACTTAATCAACCTAGTATACAGATCCGATTAGTAAGCAAAGGGCGAATAGAGAGCGTTTTACCTCGATTTGACGCATCCCGCTTTCAATTGCAATCGATTGCCACCTCCAGCCACCAATTCAGCCGCCCTGACTGATCACCAAATCAAACACAAACCAACAAACAAATCAGATCAAGAGCATTCTAATAATATGCAATTTGTAAAGCTAATCAAGAAAAATTCAGCAATTGAATAAGGGCGGGGGAGAACAATTGAAGAAGGGCAGCGCGAGAGAATCATCGCCAACCGCTGGAATTTACCACGCACACCCATATTCGGTTCTTCGCGCCACCAAAGTCGGTGTCTGGGCTTCGCTTGGCTTCTCCAAATTCGTTGTCGGGAGCGATATTTGAGTAAGAGATTCCATGGGAGAGCTTCATATTTGGCTTCGAGAGAGGTGAAAACCATGGAAGGATTTCAGAGAGAAACAAAGCGTTTATTAAGAGAGTAAAGACGTTGGCCAAAAAATAATAATTACTAACAGAGTAAAGAGGAGACTAAAGAACTTACCTTTGATGATGAAAGTGCATTTGAGGAAGAACGATTTGAGGAATTGAGGAAGAACGATTATAGAATCCATGGTTACTTCAATTTCAGAAAGGGTGTTTGAGCAGTTGAAGAGAACGTGGGTTGAGAAAGTGATTTATTAGGTTGCTCAAAGAATTGACACGTGGCTCAATTTTTGCTGAAGACTTTGCTTCTAAAATAATAAGTATAAATGGTGGATTTGAAAAAAATTCTCTATCAAATATAAAATCGACCTTAAAAAAAATAATTTTCAAAAAAGTGTCTACCAAATATAAATAACTCTTTAATAGTGCCTACTTGGCGGAAAATGCATTATACAACTCCATCCATTCAGAAAGTGTTTCATTTTATTAAAAAAAAGGGTGTCACTATATACACCGCAAATCCGGATTAAGGATTTGCACGTCCTTAAGGACGTGCAAGTCTGGGACTGTGCACGTCCACTAGGAAAGCCTTGCACGTCCTTAACAACGTGCAAGCACGTCCTTAAGGACGTGCAATGCTTGCACGTTGTTAAGGATGTGCAAACCCTAGTTAGGGTTTTGCGTTTAGGGTTTAGGGTTAGGGTTTAGGTTTTCCGACGGTTTTGTAATGTTAATTGATAAAATTGAAGTGTTTAGCTAGTAGATTTGAAGGATTTAGGGTCAAATTAAATAGAACACAAGAATTGTTAAGGTTTTCATTCGGATAATATGCGAATAACGTTACAAGAAACGGAAAAAAAGGTTTACATTCATAATTTTAATAAAGTTGTGGAATACAATCTAGGAAAATAGTAAAGGACGGCCGGACTCGGCACGCAAGGCTCGAATATCTCTCAATCTGAGCTTGAAACGGAGCATCCCATCCTTCGACGCTCGGATGATGATGTTCGACCCATTCTAGCGGAGGCGGCGGAAGAGGAGCGTTAGGACGCAACCAGATCTATGAGAACAAAAAATTAGAGTTAGAGTATTGACATATATATGAAAAGCATGAATAGGTAATAAAAAAGACGTTTGAAGTCGTACCGCGGCAAAATGGTCTTGGTTTCCGATGCAGGCTACACCAAGAGTTGCTGATTGAGGGTTGTTAGCAGGTGTCGGCGAGATCATGGGGAGACATGTGAACGGATGATGCCAAGCTAGGACGACGAGAGGAATCTGATATACCGTTGCAAATACTAAACCCATAATGGGTAGCTCTATCCACCGTCTCCTATCACCATGCACAGCTCCGGCCCATCTCTGGTAGTCGACGAACTGCTGGAATGGGTACCCTCCCGTATAACAACCGGCGTACAGATCGGCGTGATCCTCCAAGTGATTGCATAGTAATGTTTTGAGTTCCGGGAAAGCAGTCTCGCCGATCGGTGATGTCAAAGCCGCCAAAGCACGGTAGCCACAATGACCATCTCCAACAGTGTCCCTCACCGTCTCAATATGACCGAGCATGAAGGGATCAACGTTGTTTCGACCCCAGTTGAACCATCCGAACACATCATCACGTCCACGTCGAGCTGAGGTCGCTTGTGGACGAGGCCGAGCAGCATTTCGAGCAGCACGCGCTTCTTCTCTCTCAAACCTTTCCCTTACCTCCTCGTATGGCAACGGGTTGGTTCTGCAGGCATTCCTTGACCCCCGAGGCCTCCCCTTCCTTCGGACGCTTGCTGATGAGGGTGGGTGCAGCTCATCCTCGCATACATCGTTGGAAGCCGTGTATGAAGATGACAGCTCATACGGCAGTGGGGTGTCGTCGAGGTCAGTCCATGACAAATCCATCCAGAACGGGTGGATGTCCTCGGCGGGTATCGGAGTACCGGATTTGACGTATGCCTGAATCTCATGGACACAAGGGATCCCGTAACAAACCCTCCACTGTCGGTCCGTGCATACCGGAGGAACCTTTTGGTTCACGACGTCCTGCCACACCTTGTACAGATAATCGAAGCACTTTTTGGAGATTAAAGTCTTTACCTCATCGAAAAGGTTGACTTTATACGCCGTTGTTGGCCATTTGAAGCGGTCGATCTCCAAAGCAGTTTGCAGCTCATGCAGTTGACAATCGTTGACTCTATGGATTGCGTCGATCACGATGCGGAAGTCACCAGTCGATGAGTGAAGTGCCTCCTTCAGAACCTTGTGTTGACCCTCAACTCTGTACACATTGAAGTGCATACCACTAAATATTCGATATTATATCATATTGTAATGGGAGATATGAAGTAAGGTTGTACCTGTTTGTCGTACGGGTGCCGAGATGGAAGACATTATCTACGTAGCATCGTACGATGCTCCTGCTGTATGGAAGCCAAACCGACTCTAAATACGCCACCACACCCTGGAATGGGTGCCATGCAGCGTGTAGCGCCTGACGACGTCGGTTGAATGATTCCTCCGACCTCGATTCGAACAGCCCCCAACAGTTGCCCTTAAAGATGCCAGCGTAGTTTAAATTCTTCGTGATCTTCAGAGCAGCTTCCTCGCATCTTCTCGTCACCTGTAACCAACAAAGGAGATGTTGGACGTCGGGGAAGACAACATTCAGCGCCGCCAAGAGACCTAGCTCTCGATCAGTCATGATAGCTTGAGGCTGAACCGTCCCAAGCAAGATCTGAAGTTGTCGCAACACCCAGGCGTATGTGTCTTCGTTCTCTTACGACATGGAGGCATAGGTGATGCAGTAAGTATTGCCTGAGGGTGTGAACCCGACCACCTCGCACAAAGGAATCCCATATCTGCAATTGTAAATATGTTACATATAAAATACTTTATAATTGACTATATATGCAATAATGTAATCGTAATTAAGTAACTTACGCATTTGTTTTGTATGTGCTGTCCATTATGATGACGTAATGGAACCTTCGGAGAAGGCGTATCCCGTCGGGATGCGCGAGGAAGAGGTCGCTCAAGACGTTGTCGTCATCCGGATGTCGTCTGAAGTCGTAGTAGTATCTTCTTTCCCGCAGATGGTGCAAGGCATCCTGGGTCATCGTCCGACTACCTCTTTCTTCGGCGACCACCATGGCGAGCATGTTGGTAAGGCTCTTCCTTGACGTGACGCTGGTCTCATCCAACTGCCTCAATCCGTACCCAATGGATTTTGGAGGAGTGACAACTTCCTTCATCCACCTCGCCATCTTCTTTTCCCCCTCTGTCATCTGTCCGGCGATGGCGTGACCCTTCAAGCTCGTGGAAAGCCCGTGGTTATGAACACCGTGGGTTACGGTCATAACCCAGTGACCCGGCGGAGCTTCGTGTCCGTGTAGAGAGAATGGACAACCACTTATCTTCGACTGCGTGCTCCGGAGCTTCCTCCCGCGTGGTCGGTACTCCCCAAACTGCTCGCAAGCAAGGAGAACCCCGCCTGGACGATTCGACGCCCCCGTCCAAGACCGCTTGATTACTAAAATCATGCAGTGTCTCCGAACCAAGTCCTTCAAATGTGTAACCATTTCGTCACGGTCATTCCAAACCCTTGGGTCCGAGAACTCAGACGTAAAGTCTCGAAACTGTATTCACATAATTGGAAATATGAACAAAACGGAAGGAATACGAAATATGTTCACTCTACGAAACCTATCCGTACCTGGGATACTTGGAGACGAGGATTTCTTTGCGGCTCGGGCATAACGATTCTAACGGCGAAAGAATATATCGAAAGAAGTCGGACTTTGTTTTGGAGTGCGGAATCAAGCTGTCCTCCTTCGCTTCAAATAGGCACTGTTGCGTTAATTGTAAGCAGAACCCTAGCACGTCCTTAAAGACGTGCTAGGGTTTAGGGTTTGGCTAGGGTTTTAGGGTTTAGGGTAAGGAAACTGCACATGGTCAAGGACGTGCTTGCACGTCGTTGACCACGTGCTGCACGTCGTCAAGGACGTGCAACACGTCCTTAAGGACGTGCAGTTTCGACAAACCCTAAAACCCTAGCCAAACCCTTAAACCCTAGCACGTCTTTAAGGTAGTTGTATCAAGTATGAGGATATGGATCTCCAAGGTAGTCGCAAGAGTGTCGATCTACTTCGACAATCTGATTATGTGCTCCTTCACAAATCCTGAGGGAAGTTCCTAACCAAAATATGCAGGAAAACATTATAAACAACATACACAATCTTGTTTCACGTTTTCGTTATCGGGCAACCTTATCATATTAACGTTTTCGTTTTCGTTATCGGGCAACCTTATCATATTAACGTTTTCGTTTTCGTTATCGGGCAACCTTATCATATTAACGTTTTCGTTTTTGATGTTTACGTTCAATATGACTCGGAAGAAATGAGAAGAGTCTACTCGAGATAGAAATAGAAATATAGAGAGATACAAAATCTGTAATATAAAAGTATAATATCAAGATAGAAACTGCAAAAGTACATCACTGGTCTACATGATGGCGTACAACATGATCCAAAATCTCCGTCAGCTCGTCCACTAGCTGCTCAATGCGAGGGTCGTGCGCCAGGGCCCTCAAATAGCCCTCGACCTCACGAAAGCGGGCTAACAGCGCCGGACGGATGACGGGAGGCTGAGAGAGGTCCACCCATGGGTCCATGTCGATCGGGTGGACGGGCGCCGGCGGGTCGGGATGGGGTGGCGTGGTCGGCAGCACGTACGGCCGGCTCTGCGACGCGTACCAAGGCAAGTAATCTGCAGTGACACCGGCCTGGCAATCCTCGCTGGTGCGCCTGTGCTCGGCCAGCCTGTAGAAGCGACCCTCGTCCTGCAGGTCCTGCCACCTGTTGTGGCCCGGGGCAAACACGACGATGTACCTCGCGTTCTTCAGGGTCGTGTCGCGGCAGACCTGATCCGGCGCGATGACGGCCTGCGGGATCCCCTGGACCCGTCCGAACTGCCGGAGGCACCTATCGGGCATACACGGCTCCTCCTCCCCGCAGAAGGTGATGGTGCCCCGATAGGTGGACTGACGGTACTGACCGTCGAAGTCCAGATCACGCCCAAAAGGCATCCACCGGACCTACAATTAAACAAATCAGATGTAATTCACAGCTAAGAATTATAAGTGATATAGATAGAGTCTCGAATACATACATCATCGACGGTAAGACGGCCCACCTCGTCCCGCAGCTCCCGGATCTTCTTCAGCTTCTGGCCGTCCTTCATGCGATGTGGCGCCTTCGGACCGATGAACTTCGCGTAGAAGCGAGGGTCATCCTTCCTAGCCGGGTCGCTGGACAAATCACCTCGGAAGCGAGGGAAGTACGCCCATATCCAAGCCTTGACACAAAAAAGTATGCCGTTAGCATATAATTTAAATATTTGTAAACTAAAACTCTAATTCAACGGTCTCGTACCTGTAGGATCGGCGTGCAGCTGTCTATGCCCTTCGCACCTGAGCGGGTAGCCTCGCCTAGCCCCCTGTACAGACATGCGAGGGCACCTGCAGCCCATGCAAGGGTGGCCATACGTGGGATGTCCCAAATAAGGCCGAATATCCTCCATGGGATCCGGCTCTGCGACTTGTCCACAAACAAAGTCGCGGCGAGAGCGATGGCCATGCACGTCCTGTGCAGAAACAGACGCTGTGCAGGGTCATCCTGGGGCTGCCCCCCTCCCACATGCGTGCGTAGCCGAATCTGCTCAGGATCAGCCGCGACCTCTGGGTCATCGGCGGGGGCGGGGTCGACGAGCGGCCCGTGTCTCTGCTGCCACTGTGTAGTAAACCCAGTCACTAGAGGGCCGCCAGCGTGTCTGTACGACTTCAGAGTCGCAGGGGTGAGCTGGTAGTACTCCGCGATGGCGGGGACCAAAGCGCCCGCGGGCAGATGTGACGTGCAGGGCTGACCATCAATCGGAAGTCCCATCAGACAGGCAACATCGTGCAGCGTGATGGTCATCTCGCCCCATGGAAAGTGGAAGGAGCTGGTCTCCGGGTGCCAATGCTCCAAAAAGGCCGTGCAGGTGAACTCGTCGACACACTACCAGTGGAGGGACCTCAGCTGGGGGATGCCGGATGGGAGCAGATCCTGCACCCAGGTCTCCGGGCCCTCAAATATGTAGGGCTCGAAAGGCTGCAAGTGAGTCGCCCGGTGGTGGAACTTCAGCAGCGGCAGCTCCACCGTAGGATCTCTCCACACCTGGTACGCACGGTGATGCCTGTAAGACACAAGCAGCTCTCCCGGCGGCAATAAAGGGTCGACCTGCACAGCCGGTGCGGCAGCCTGCGCAGGGATGGGCTCGGGCTCTACCTGTGGGCCCCCCTGTCCCTGAGCCTGCCCCTCCTGACCGTCGTCAGCCTCCTCAACGACGTCAGGGATCACATCATCTGCAGAGCCCAAGGAGATCGCCGCTGGTGTGGCGGAGGTCGAAGGCTCGGGCTCGTGTGTGCCGGATGTAGAAGCCTCTGGCACGGCTGAAGTAGAAGCTGCTGGCGGCACGGCCGAAGTAGAAGTCTCCGGAACGGCTGAAGTAGATGCCTCCGGGATGGTCGGTGGAACACGAGTAGGCGGTCTACCCATGTCGGCCCGTCGCCCACCGACTACGTCGGTAATACAGCTACTCAAAACATCAGCGGGCTCTAAATAAGGCTGCAACCCCATCATCGCATCGCCCGAACGATCCCAACCTAGCAGACCCTTCCAGAAGATGTCGTGCTCGTCGGCCGGGGGCGTCCTCATCGACGGCTGTAAGCGCTCTGCAGACGCAAGTAGATCGTCGGCTGGCTGCTCGGGGGGTGCCGTAGACTCCTGTACCTGGCTGACCGCTGCCCGGTCGCCGAACCTAATAGGCCGAAGGGTACCATCACCCCTCATGAGCCTCCCTGCCTGTTATTATGATCCAGTTGAATATTAATGTCTTTTCAGTATATTTTAATGTATTTTAATGTCTTTTGATGTATTTTAATATATTTTCATATGTTTTATTGTCTTTTATTATATTTTAATGTTAATTAAGTATTACAATTATATTTTAATTTTTTTATTGTATTCAATATTAATTTATTTTTATGTATTTGAATATATTTAAATATATTTTAATGTTAATTAAATAATTTTGAAGTATTTTAATATTTTTTAATGTTTTTTATTATCTTTCAATATAAATTTATTTTTATGTATTTGAATATATTTTAATATATTCAAATATATTTTAATGTTAATTAAATTATTTTGAAGTATTTTAATATTTTTTAATGTTTTTTATTATCTTTCAATATAAATTTATTTTTATGTATTTGAATATATTTTAATATATTCAAATATATTTTAATGTTAATTAAATACTTTTGAAGTATTATAATATGTTTTAATGTTTTTTATCGTCATTCAATTGTAATTTTTTTCTATGTATTTGAATATATACTTTCTATTATATTCTATCAAATTACAACTATATTCTTTTATATCAAACTATATACTATAAAAAACATTATAATATATAAATAAATCAAAAAATATATTTTCAATTATATTCTATCAAACAATATATATTATCAATCATATATTCTATAAACTTCTATTATAAAACTACAATATAATCTATCAAATTATATTTTAAAACTCTAAAAATAAATCAAACAAAAATAATTCAAATAACATACCGGTGGAGTCGGGATCGAGGACACCTCAATGGTCCAACGCTTCCGCGGCGGTAATAGACCGTCGTCTGCCTCCGCCACTGCTCCGCCTCCATCGCCCCACCACCACCACCCTCCTCCTCGGCCACTGCTCGGCCTCCTTCGCCGGCGCCAGACGCCGCCCCACCACCACCACCCTCCTCCTCCGCCAAAGCCGCCAGCACCACCCTCTCCTCAGCCACCGGCTCCGCCGCCACCGCCTCCCCCGATACTCCACCACCCTCCACCTCCATCGCCGTCGCAGCACCACCAACCTTCGTCGCCTCCCTCGCCGCCAGCAGATCCGCCTCCAAAGCCGCCACCGCCGCCTCGAGCTCTCTCTCTCTCTCTCTTTCTGTCTCCATCTCTCTCGGTCTCTCTCTCTGGGTCTCTCTTTCTCTCTCTCTGGGTCTCTCTCTCTCTATCTCTCTTTCTCGGTCTCTCTCTCTCTCTCGGTCAAGCTCCGGCCGGCGATCGCTCTCTCTCTCTAGATTTCTCTGGTGAATGAAGACGAAGACGAAGAGGCACGTCCTCTTCGTCTTTACTAGACGGACTTGCACATCCTTAAGAATTTGCCCTTTTGCACGTCCGGGTTCGGGTGGTTCTCACCCCACTTGCACGTCCTTAAGGACGTGGGGATTTGCGGTGTACATAGCCGAAACGAAAAAAAAAATCATTTTTAGTATTTGATGTCAACTTTATAAAATTATTCTAATAATTAGGGAGATTCAAGTAATTGATTGACGGTTTTGAATTGTTTAAATAGAAAAAGATGGCTGGAACTCTTGTTAGCGCCCAATTAAAGGCCTTCCCAATTTGGGCGCGCCATAGGAGTTTTTATTCATCAACTTCCGTTAGATTAAATCAATTTCTATGTAATAGGGACCGTTAATAATACTAGAGGATTGACAAAACCCAACACTTGACTACCCAAAGCTTATGGTCAAAGCATATATGTAGTGAAAATTCCCAACAACTCGAACCAATCCGCATAGGGCGTAACCCAGAATGAACCTTCAAAAAACAAACCACAAACGATAATCCTAACTTCAGTGTGAGGATTAACAAAGCAAACAAGCAATATGATGCTAATGCTCAACTACCGCTATAAAAAAAACACTTGCAGCAAGAGAAGGAATTTCAAAACGAAGTACTGAGAAACGATTCATGTACTCTGTTTATAGCGAGATAAGACTGAGCTTACTAAACTAAACAAGCCTGCAGGAATTCACTAAATGCAATCAGATTGCAAATCCTAAGAGAGCTCTCTGAAACAAAAGCCTCTGGCAGCCACATTTCAACTGCAGAAGACGTATATACTAAAGATGATTGTTCGGTTCCATGTGAAAACTGAACTCTGAGTGATAAACGATATTGAAAAAAACTTTGGTTCTACCTTGAATCCTGCTTTTACGCCATGGAACTACGAAGGTCTGAATGTGCGAGACTTATCTGGGCGGAGGCGGTGGTGACATGTTGTTCCTGGAGAATCTCACCCATGCTACAATAGCTATACCAAGAATAACCCAGCCCATGATGTCGTATTTGAGATCACTGCTTTTTCCCTTCTTTGTCGCAGTCTGTGAAACAAACGCAAAAAACATGTATATATCATTCGTCTCAAATTGTTCAATGTGTGCAGGTCAATATAAAGAATTTACCCGCTCACCAACAAAAATGTAAAGGATTTACCCTGTCTGAAGATGATGAAGACGGTCCATTTGGTGCAGCACTCGCTTGCTGAGCAACCAATTGCTTCTGGAGCTCGGCATGAATTTCAGGAGCCTATGCATATCATCAAAAAAGAAGCATGATTATGCACAGATACACATAGCTACTCAAGTGGGGATACGTTTTAACTCAGATAAGCAGCATGTACAGGTGTACAAGAATATTGTACACGAAGTTATAAAAAAAAAAAAAAAAAAACTACTCAAGGAGAATTTCATAGTACTCGGAGTCAATAATGAAAAATTCTACCATCAAGAAATGGAGGAAAAGTCTGCATGATAGAAGTTAGAGAAGTTAGCGATAAAAAAATATTTTAAAAAATGAATAACCATTGTTATGGCAACAAAACATAACAGCTAGCTAGAAGCGTGAGAAGGCCATGTGCAGAGATCCTCCTATACTGCCAATGTAATGAGTGTAACAAATACGTTAGGAAGTACTGCATGATTTCGCAGAATGTGTTCCTTTTCCGTCCAACCTTCCAGAAGATTACAATTTCATTATTTTACAACTACATAATCAGCAGCTTTTCGATCAGGCTAATATGTTAGCAGCTTATTGTATTTTTCTCTGAGTCACTTTTCATGCAGCTTATAGAGCATATATGATACATTTTAACTTTAATCATTGGACATCTTACCTGGAGGGAAAACAACATAGTCTTTGAGCTCCAATGCAAACACATCCATATTCACATATCAGATGTTTGTCTACTTCTTTTTCTCTCTCGCAAGTGTCAAATGCTAGATTCCTACCATCGTTCCTTTACACCTCTATCCAGCCTAGTACTTCCCCTAATTTCCACTTGATCCTTAAGGTTATTATGCCTAAGCTTGCATAGTTTCCACAAAAAATTCACCGCTGTAAATACTCTACACAAGGACTTAATTGTCTACAAATGGAAGATTAATTGGGAGCAAAGTGCCACTTTGTAATAATGTCCTAGTTCCAAACAAGTTGGTACTATCCGTCTTTGCATAATTAATAATCACGAAACAAGCTAAGGGCTCATCAAGGTTATAAGAAGCCTATCGATGCTTTCCTTTTCAAAAAAAATTCACTTAATATATATATCAATTTCTGCATGATATAAGGTGGTGGACTTTTGAATAGTCAAGTACTGATACTGATATTGAACTTCCCACATGAATTAAGCATCAGCCATCAAGGTCCATTTACAATCACATTTTAACAGAATATTCAAATTCTATCTAGATTATAGATATACATATTACTTTAATCCTCGGGGTTTTACCTATAATAACATCAAGAGCCTTAGCAAGAGACTTGTATCTATAAACTTAAAAACTAGACATTTGACAGCTTTAAATATTATTGTCCAAAATACAAATTTCAAGCTATAGCCTGCCTTTTTTCTTTTTTCCCCTGATATTAACTCCACTCTTCTCCTTGTCACCACAATTCACCTTTCATCCAATTCACATAAGCACATTTTATGTAAAATCTTACCAAAACCAGCTGTCGGGATTTCCTCTTCCCTCCCACAAATTCAAGAAAATGAACATCGCTTTAGCATCAATTAGAATACATATTTGTGTTACCAGAAATATTCAATGAATAAACCAGGATAAATACTTGAACAGAAATTGAAGTGAATCCTATACCTTGCCAACAGTCTCAAGGGTCTTAGCATATTTCTTATTATGAGGCTCCTACATGGCAAAAAAATACCCAATGTTTTAGATACTGACAATATACTCAATAAAATCACCAATACACAATACAAATACTGCAATTCTTACCATCTCACATGCAACTTCAAAGTGGACAGTGGCCTTCAAGATGTATTCTCCAGCTTCTTCAGCATCAGGAATCAAGAATGCTAAAGCTAAAAGGGTGTTCCCCAACAACCACATAGTTTCAGGTTTCTTGGAATTGATCTCCAATGCCTTCTCAAACTTTGATATTGCATCTACATCATCACCAAGCCACCAAAGCGATTCAATTATACATTCAAATACCAGCAACAATATGAGATCACATAGCTATTTCATTAACTTCTTTAAAATGAAAATTTCATGAGATTGAATAAAGAACTCAGAGGCTAATAATTGAGTATAAACTGATACATCTCCTATTTCCTAATCTTTTATCACAAATACGATAAACATCTAGAGCTGAAATACTGAACCAAAAAAGCCTAAATTGCGGCACTGGTTTAACGATAACAGAGGAACGAATAAATCCAAATCAGATAAAGACATCTAGTTAGAACCTTTAAGCATTTTCTTTGCAGTGTTAGGTAGCTCGATACTGGACAGCTCGAGCAAAGCGCTACCCCACCGCGTCAAATTCTGCAACGAAACAACCCCGCAACCGCAAAACCAAACATAATCATCATTAGAAACAAGAAATTTCGCAAAAGGAAAAAAGAAAGGACGAAATCGAGCGTTAATCGGAAGTCGGAAAGGGGAATTAGGGTTTGCGATTCACCTACATCAACATCCAAAGGATCTTTAGCGTAGGCAGCCTCGGCGGACTTGCAAATGAGTTGGAAAAATGTGATCATCTCGACTTGAGACGGCATATCCATCTCTATATGGCTGTGGGGGAGTTGTTGCACAGGAGCTTGGAAGCAGCAATGGCGACTTGCGTTGTTAGCAGTGTCTGTGAGTGCTGCGGATTTAACGGGGGACTGGGAGACGGGGGAGGAGAAATAGTGGCATTTTCTTGGGCAGAAAGAAAGAAAAAGCACTAAATTAGACCCGTCAATCCAATTGGGCTCGGGTCTTGGTTTTTTTTTTTTTTTTTTTCAATTTCATTTTATTTTTACCAGTACATGGGAGTATAGTGGACAAACGGCGAGAGTGTAGATTGCGGTGGTTTGGGCACGTGTGTAGGAGACCGTCCTCGGCCGGTTCACAAGTGTGAGAGTTTGGATCTTGGAGATATACGTAGAGGGAGAGGTAGACCACAGAAGAGCTTGATAGAGGTGATCCGAAAGGATCTGAGCCTTCTAAACCTGTCGGAAGATTAAACTTCAGACAGGGACCACTGGAGGAGGTGCATTCGGGTTGCGGATGGATAGTGCTTTGGGCTTTGATGTTTTGTACTTTCGCCCTTTCTTCATTTTTATCTGCCCCTGCTTCGTTTATGATTCTGCTTCCCTTCTAAACCTGTCTATGAGTCATGCTTTCGCGTAATTCTTGTATCCTACTTTTCTGGGTCTCTCGGAAACACTGTCTCAACTTATTCGGGGAATGAGTGCGTACATCCTGACCCCCCGGGCCCTGTTTCGACGGGATATACTGGATTGTTGTTGTTGTACCAGTACATGGGAATTAATCGGAGCACAGCTACCCCTCGCATATTGTCTAATGGTATAGAGGAACACCTTGCAGGTGTAAAACCAAAATGTTGTAGCCCTATCGAAAGAGAATCTAATATTTGATTTGCTTCTTGGTACACATGTCGAAATTGGATACAACAGTTTCTACACAACAAGCTTTGACAAGAAGAAACTAGGCTCTGCAAAGGATGAGTGGGTAAGAGATCCTTGCGAAGGAGCAAAATAATAGTCTCTGAATAAACTCTGCTTCAAGCCTTCAACCATCTTATAAACCTACTCGGCTACTCCCATTCAAGTTCAACATCTACAAGGCCCTCCCTGTCTACACTCTAACACTCCGTCTCCGACCTACAAGGCCCTACTTACACTCCAACAGAGTACAACAAGTCTAAACTAACTTTCAATTTCTGTAAGTTTCAATCGGCATGGAATCAAGTTGTTGCTTGAACCCCGAATTTTTGTTCGAATTCATTGTTGTTTCATATACTTTTTGTTCTGTTCATGTAACAATGAAATTTATGATTAATATACCTTTGGATTGGAATTAGCATGCTATACATTTTCCTTCTTTATTGAACTAACAAGTAAAAGAAGCAATTTCATCGCAGTTCAATATTTGATACTATTGTAGATTGAATGAGTAAAGAATCTCAACAAAACATACAACATATAGGAAGAACATAGCCTGATTTAAACCTTGCAAACACGAGACTTTGGATTCATTTACATTGCTCAGTAAGTGAGCCCTCGAGTCTTAACCAAATGCGAGAAATACCAAAGCTACAACATATGAATACTCTGGGACTTACCGTTATGAACAGTGTGAAATGCTCACCAAATTTAATATATTCATCCATGGACTTCTAGTGTCAACTTCTGGCAACTGCTCCAATGTTCTAATCGACGACCCCAGGTAGAAGCCGAGGCACTGATATGAACATTGACACAAGTGCATATCAACATTCTAAATAAGTTTAAAAGGGAAAACTACGGAAAAAAAAACCGCCAACCTTCCTTTAAAACAACACAATTACATTCTGCAACATATTAATCAAATTCAAATATCACCTCAATCTTATTTCTGTTACTGAACTAACAAAAACCACCACAGCATGGGATCGTGAGTACTGAGACTGAATTCTGCTATAAAAAAGTGAAACTGTGATTATGTGTTGTGCTTATAAATTACAATCAATTCATACTATAGTCCCAGGAATATGATTACAGAAAACTAGAGGCCCCAGGACGATTAGAGAGCCAACGTAACGTGTATGATACAGATGGTGAAGACACCGGACAGATTCAAATAGAATTACACGTGCTTCCATGTCTCCATATATCTTCTCCCTGTAGCAGCTATTTTCTTCTGATGTTTCCTGCAACTAATAGTATAAGAGACATTCAAATTCAATCATATGATCAGAGATCAAACTGAGATTGTTACAAATAAACATACATATAAGCAAAGTAACCATGCTATTGCAAACTACATCAAAAACAGAAATGTGGGTTGCCAATTGATTACATTTGCAGGTGTACAGTTTAATAAGCATTGTTTACCAATCTATACCTAACATGAGAAATTAAGGTTAAGCTTATTGCTAAAAAAGCTGACCTTTTGAATATATATGATGTATCATAGAAACAATTGACTTCTTTACACGTAAACCTTCTGTGCAGAGTTCAGTTTAGCAGCATAGCTCAGAAGTTTTTGGTACTCTTGACTCCTTGACCATTCATCAATCTCCCGTGCACGTAGGACTGGAAGAGGATGAGAAAGTTGTCTCGTTTGGGCATTACTTTAAACAATTACCACATGTCAGAAAATTAGCTTTCTTTAATGACAAGATTATCACTTGGAAATAGCTTTGGTTCTTTTTTTTTGTGTGTGTGTGATATAAGAAATTGCTTTGGTTCTCAATATGGACAAGACTAGCTTACCTTATGTACCAACCTACTGGGCTTGAAGAAGCTTTTTCATAGGAGCGAGCTTGCTCAAGGAATGCATCTACATTCAATTGGTTGGCTATAGAAGGGGATCCCCCAGCTAATTTCATCAGAACGGAAAGGACCACCTCTTGTATAGCAGGCAAAATGAAATATAATCAACTCACTGGTTGACAAACAGCAAGGCAGAAAGTCATTCTGCTTCTTATCTATTTACCTTGGGGTCTTGAGCAACAAGAAGAGCAGCACGGTCACAAGTTAATTCTGCAGCTCGAAGCCAGCGGAGTATCTGCTCTTCCATACTTTGAGCAATAAAGCCTCCGATTCCTACAATAATGAGAGGAATTCTTGTACCATTAAAAATAAAAAGAGTAATTGACCAACATAAAATAGAAATTTGATTTATAGAGTGCCAGATGGAAGGTTAACATCATGTTCATCATAGGCTTTCATCTGTTGCTGTAATGATCCAAGATGCAATCAGTTCCTTTGGTTTGAATGCTTAGAAGCTTTTGCTCTTTGTTAGTCTATCAAATCTGAATTAATGATCTATTTTTCCAAATACCCGTCTTCAACATTTGACATTTCCCATTGTTTAGGAGTTAGGATAGAGGTGGAGAGGTCAGAGGTGTTGGGATAAACAGATGATGTTTGTAGTTTGTACAAGGTAAATGGCAGACTTTCTGAATTGTGTAATATTTGCTGTCCGTGCATATTTTTTATTTAGAAACCTAAATAGCAACAGAAGCCACACTTCAAGATGACTAGGCATACCAAATAATGTGTGGAAATGTCTAACAAGTCTTTACGCTATGCAGCAAAAACAACATTTAATTGCAACATACAGCCCAACTGCATGTGAATATCCACATACCCGGCACCGTGTATGCCCCAAGAGTGAGGATGTTTGCGAGACTCAGCCATACACCATGATCGCATTTCAAATGGCCCAACTCATGTGCAATGACAGCCTGTTTAGGGATTTCAAAAAAGAATTGTCACCATGGCAAGCAGAAAGTGAACCAAATACAGGACAAAATGATTTTAAAAAACGATCAATTAATAGAACGGGAAAAGGATGAAAAAGTGTCAAGACCTGCAACTCCTTTTGTGTCAACAGCTCTATGAGACTTGTGTGAATAACCACAAATGGCTTTTTACCACTAATGGCCAATGTATATGCATTCGGTGTAGGGCTCTGGCGAACATACAGATCAGGAGCCTCAACATTCAGTATTTCCGCGGCTTCCACCAACAATTTGTGAAGATCAGGAAGCTTATTTCACATATATCAAAGGTTCACAAGTCAGTCTCACAGATGATAGGGTTCATTACAAATGCCTGAATTGAGAACAAGCTTCTAAGATCAAGCTTATTATTGCAAAAAAGTTGGGCAAAAAACTTGAACACCGAACATCAAAGGCCCTTTCATTTCAGTCATCTGAAGCTTGTGCTATTAGGAACACTGTATAAAACCAATATGCAGGGTACAAATACGGAAAATGCAAAAGCTTATAAACCAAGCGCAATTATTCAACTATATGAATCTCCTCCCCAAAAATCCTCACTCTCATGATCACTTCTTTACCTGATTTGGAGAAACAAGAACCGAGGTCCCTATGTTCTCCAGGAGCATGACTTGCTCAGTAATAGACCCTGTCAAGCCATAGATTCCAATTAAGCAGACTAAACTACAAAAAATTATAAACCAATCGAAATTAAATCACACAGTCAGGCCACAAATTTACCAATCAAGGTCTTCACAAGATCATTTAATCCAGGAATTGCCTTAAGCAACAACGTGTTCTGGTTTCCAAAGCGAACAAAAACCGAATCAATCGAAGACTAGGAGCTTTAAAAAACGAGCAGGATAACTAAAACAAATCGATGTATAGATTACTCGTCTGTCAAGCGGATGCCTGAAATCATCAGCATCTAGATTGCGGAATGGGACGGAAGCAGCTCTAGGACTGAAAACCCTAACTCCGCGGCTCTTGATCGGCGACCGGATACTAAAAGAGGGGCGACGGCGCATCAATTGAGCACCGGAGAGTTGCGGAGACAGGGACGGCGGCAGGTGAGGGAAGAAGGAAGAGGAAGAGGGAGAGGAGAGAGAAAGAGGAGCCGCCATGGGAGCGATACAGAGCGTAGCGAGCGTGAAGAGTTTGTTTAGATATGGAGTTGCTGCTGCTGAAGGAGGAGCCACGTATTGGAGAGCATAGTCCACATTTGGACGGAGCAGTTGGTATGGTTGGTGTTTACCGCCGGTTCGTTTTCTAGTCACTCAACCTCAACGGCGAGTTCATTTACACTAGTGGCAGTTCCGTAATTTGAATACAAAATCAGGGGCAAGCTGGGAAACATGGCCTACTCTGCTACTTTTTTTATACAATGTAAAAGTTTGGGTGATGTCAGACCCGCTGACCCACCACTCAAAAACGTCCTTTCGGACAAGAATCTAGATTTCAGAATGAGACACAAAAGTGTCATAGTTGAGGATGTGCCGAAGGTGCGCCACTTTATCTGCAACCAGATTGACCTTCCTGAACACATGGACGTAGGAAAGAAAGGCCTACTCTGCTACTCCTCCGTAATAGTTCGTTAAATTTTTCAATCAATTTTTAAAATATTCATACATTGATTATGAACATATTAACTTTTTATAATAAATAAAATATTACTTTTGTACTATGAGTACGAAAAAACCTAAGATAGGAAAAAACATCAGAATGAACCCATAAAATAAAGTTTGACAACAACAATCTCAACCTCAATCTTGCTATAGTTTGCTTAGGGCGAGTTTGGCAATGGATTATTTTTTAAGGGGTGGAGGTCATTTTTAAGGGATTATACGGGGTGGAGATTATTGTATGAGTTATGGGGATGGAAGAGGTTGATATTTTTTTTAAAAAAATAATTCCGACAAGGTGTTTGGTGGGTATAAGGTTATTTTTTTAGTTAACTATGAAAGGACAGAATTGCCCCCGTCCTCAACCTTTGTCATTGCCCTTAATCGAATCTGTTGCAGCAGCCATGGGGGAGGAGGAGCATCGTTCGATCGGAGAAGGAACAACATCATTCCATCAGCCGTTCTCCTCGTCATCGTTTTGCGTCTACTCCTCGCGACTCAGATTTATCTCTCGCTCTCTCTTTCCGCTCGACGCCTTCACCCCTCAAAACCCCAATCTTCATCCTCGCCGGATTTGATTTGGTTTGATTTCAATTTCTTCCCTCAATTTCTCCACACACACCGGATCTGGTTTCAATTTCTTCCCTTAATTTGGTTTCAATTTCACCGCCTCTCAGCCACCATGGCTTCGAGCTCCCATGGCGTCGGCAACGGGATGTCCTCCTCTGTCTCACCCCCAGGCGTCGGCAACGGGATCTCCCATGGCGAAGAAGAGGAGAATCGCCCAGATCTCCCCCATGGCCATGAAGAAGCACTTGCCCAGATCTCCCTCTTTCACTTGGCAAGGGGAAAGATAGTCCGAGAAGGGGTTGTGGGATTCGACAATCCCGACAACCTTCATGGGCGAGGGTTGGATTGTGGCGAAAAATAACCCCCATTAATCCCCACCTCCTAAAAAAAAAACCAACAATCTCTTGCCAAACACTAGCCACGGGGTTGTCGTTTTAAAAAAAACCCCAATTATCCCTTGTAATCCCCCGCCAAACTCGCCCTTAAGCATTCGTGATCATCGAGGAGACAAGATTGTTTCGAGAGGGGCGCATGTTGGACAGAGATTGACCATCGCGATAGAAGCGATGTCTCTCAACTTAGGGTTCTTGAAGGCTAAAAAGCTTGGTTTTTCCAAAATCGCGATGGAATGAGAAACCTTACGGTGATCAATGCTTTGCAAGGATGCTAGTCGTGCTCGTGGGATATTGAGATGCTCATCACCGACGTTTTTCTCCTTCTCCAACATTTTGAAGCGGTGACTTTCTCGCACGTCTTTCGTAAAGTCAATAGATGTGCGGACTATGTCGCTCGGTTTTTCAGACCCATATCTTGCGAGCTCTTTGGTGCACTTCGACGGTGGACTGGCCGTGGTATAACCCCATCCAAATTATTTATGTATTAAACAAAAACAAATTAAGTCTTCCATTGGACATGCCAACTTTCAAAGTACCGTAGGGTTCAAATAAGGGGTATTTGCAAAACTAACCTAAAAAACCGGTTGTGTTGCACTCTCTATTCTTATCCATATTATTTGCAAAAGGTTAGCCCAAATCCTTTAAATTTTGCAGCCCAGCCGGTTACATTAGGGAGAGAGACCGGGTGCATTGATGGAGGAGAGAGAGAGAGGCGTGTGGATGGGGAGAGACTTGACAGTTTTTTCAAAACTGTCATCTCAACTGCCTAGGAGAGAGGTCTAATAAAGGGGGAAGGTTGAGCCCGACTGTTTCTACATCTCTCTCTCTCTCATACATTTCAAAACGGAAGGAAGAAGCGGAAGGGTTTCGAAGAAGAACTAGAGCAAGGCTACAGAGGAGACGACGAAGAAGCGGGCATCAAACCCTAACGCCCCTGCATACAAGTGACGATAACAAGTAAGTAAAGCCTAAACCCTAAAGCCCCCGAATAATCACTGATTGAACAAATATTAGGACGAGAACTGTAGTGCCAGATCCAAATGTGTTTGTCATTGTTTGGAATGAGGTGAAGAAAGAAATTTCTATTTGAGGTTCCGTCTGTCATGTAAGTTGCAACCATCGGCATGTAGAAATAAAGGGATGGAAAGTTTCCGAAACAGGGATTTGACGAGGGGGGTAGAAGGGAAATTGGGGAAAAATAACAATTGGTCTTCAACATTGGGTGAAATCGGGGATGGCTAGGGTTAAATGGAGGAAAATGGAGATAATCGTTTTAGTTGGATGGTGAAATTGGGGAATTTGCGACATTGGAAGATTTGGGGATTTTGGGTGAATTGGGGAAAATGGGGAACGTCTATTGCGGATTATGAAAATACCAGGAGTAGTGCGAGTTCGAAATGTTTAATTTTGAGATACCTTCGAACATTGGACTGAGTTCAGGGGAAACTTGATTACATATCATGTTTGATTTCTGTCATGTTTGTAGTAGTCAAATGTCATGTTTATAACATTTACTGTTATGTTGCTTGATAGTCCTAAGGTTTTGCTTTCCAATTGTGCAGGATATCAAGGACAGGCGAACATGTCGACTTCCCGCTCTGTAAAAAGAGTTCCCCTTTCACAGACAACAGGCGATGTATGGTGTGCGTAGTGTTGGTCAACGGAATACAGTAGTGTCGATGTGCGACTGACATTTGTACGTAATTTTGCAGGCCATCTATGCTGTCCCCGAGGACCAGCACTACAAGGGCCGTGTAAACCAGTACGGACGGCCGTCAATACTTGCAAACCTGGACAACTACCTAAGCGAGGGGGACTGGAAGCGGTTGATGGCAAGCCCGTTGGCCGCCATTGCGAGGCTTGGTTCACGTGTCCAGTTCTCAGCCCAACTAGTGCACTACGTCCTGCACCCCCAGCTGGGACTTCGTGAGAGCCTGCACTTGCTCCGACACAAGGGCCTTCTTTGAACCAAGGAAACTGCACATGGACAAGCACATTGGGTTAGTGTTTTTCACCGTATGTCCAGTTTTAACACATTGCTTGTCCAGTGATATTTAACCAGCGTCCAGTTATAAACAACATATTGTCCAGTTCGGTCGGTTAGGGATAACAGTTATTGTTACGTATTGTGGTTAGAGCGAAGGACATACCTGTCCACTATGTGTTGCCCCATCTGGGTGTATGTCGCACGACGCTTTTGTGTCATCATGTCGGTCAGGTCGCACGTGTGCTCGTCCACAAGCTTCGAGATAATCCAAATCCGCGTTTTCTTGTATGTGGAAACCCGACATACCCACTTGCAATTGGGACCACCGCAGCGCACAACATACAAGCTCTTCGTCGACTTGTTCACATTGGTCGTGAAACACCTAGCTAGGGCTGCCCACTTGATTGTCCGTTGGACCTCCTCCTTCGACCGAAACACTTTTCCCTCCCGGAGCTCAACGGTGTGCTGACGGGGACCCAATGGGTTCACCGCAACCATTGGTTCACTTTCCACACCCTCCGGATTTGGTTCCAACTTCTCTTTTCCGCGTGCGTATGCTTCCTCTATTTCCCTCACAGCTTGCTCGGCCTCAATATCCCATGACCACGACTTGGTCGGAACTGCGCACCCGAGCTCCATCTTCACCGCATTTGGGAGTACCTCATCGTCGGAGGAGCTGCCGATGTCAATGGGCACCCGTCCATCTCCACCCGGTGGAATAACTTCATCTTCCGGATCGTTGCTGACAGAAATGACTTGTTTTCCACGTCTTATTTCCTCGGCTTTCTTTGCCTTCTGAGCCAACTCGAACTCCAACTCCTCATTTCGCCCTAACTCGTCGGTACTATTATGTAATTGGACACATTGGTTTTCTAATTGGACGCATTGGGTACCTAACTGGACGCCAGTTTATTTTGCCTGGACACCTCCGGCTATCAGGACTTCGTCTTTTTCACCACCAGCCAATTGGAGGCCCGTATGTGCGTGATCTTCTTGGGTCATCGGCGGCCCAGTTAATGGCAGTATAAATTCCTCACCTCCCGCCACAGAGATACCCACCCCGATTGAGCCACCCGTTGACGATCCTTGTGTAGGTGCCACAGTGCTGCCACAAAGCTTGGTTCGCAAGGAGACATGGAGGTCGACAGGCCACGATCGTTCTACAGTTAGACCGTTTACAAACTTGAAGGTCTGCAGGTCTTCGTCATCTCCTATTGCATATGGCCTGCACCCGCCCTTCTTCAGCTTCCCATATGTGAGCTCCACCTCATGCCTTCTCCCATCGACGTTAAACTTTTCCATCACGAGTTTCTTTAGTGCGACGTAGTCGATACATTCGTCCACCAGCACAACCTTCTGGCTCCGTGACCCCTTGAAGACCCAACCGCCTGCTTCGCAAGCCCACCATCCTTCGAACACCACAGTCAGACATACGATTGTCTTCTCCCCTGTTCATTTACATAGCGAGGGGATACAATAAGTTTACATTAAGCTGTAGCAAATTTTTTCTTCTCGTCATCTTCATAGAGAGACTACTTACCCATTTTCTATCTGCAGGCGGTCGCAACTCTGTCCAGTCTATTCCACCAGTTGTCACGTTGTTTGCTGTTGGTTGTCACGTTGTTTTTTGTCGGTTGTCCAGTTAATATTAACTCGTAACGCTTCAACTTTAAGAAAAACCCCGGCCCACTTGCTTCTTCTACAATGACTACTCTCTGAATCTTCAGATTTTTTTACACCTGGTACCCATTAAATGCCACCCCCATCATTCCCTCCCATATCCTTATATAGATCCCCATATCATTGGCCACCAACCCTCCTCCTTCACTCTTTGCCGGCGCTTCTCCTTCCTCCTTTTAATTCTCCTACTGCAGTGCATTAATGTGGAATAATCATTGGACTGAGGTGGAGTTTAAATGCTTATAGACTCTCCCCCTCCTCCCTCCTCCCTCCTCTTCCTCTTCAGGACTTTTTGGCGCAAAGGTTTGGCGGGAATTTGCTTTCCCCGAACTGTTCACAAAGTCTCTGTCAAACTCAATGAGCTCTCTCTCTCTCTTTGTCTAATCAAACGCAAAAGCTCACTCTCTTGCCTCTCTCCTCTCATGGACGTTCGCCTATGCCCTCTCTCTCTCGCCTTCCTTTTCTCTCCCTCGCTAAGGTGTCACAGTTGGCCCCCACACAGTGCCCAGCTCGCCCCCACTTTCCCTACCTGTTACATCCTGCCCAGGTTTCCCGGATAACCGGTTTCACCCAATTTTAATCCGGGTTGGGTTAACCTTGCAATACTTTCCGTTTTTTGGGTTAGTATGTGCAATTCCCTCTCCAAATAATTTGTCTCATACTTACAAAACTCTTTTTTTTTTTTTTTTTTTTTGGTTTTTGCTCTTTAATTTTAATTTAGTTTATTTTTATTTTAAAATAGAGGTTTGTGGGAGAAGACGGGAGGGAGGAGTACTAAAAAGTATAAAATTATATAAAAAGAAATGATATTGTATAACTTTTATCATTTAAAAAAAACGTACATGAGCAGTAAATAACATATTTTGGTTAACATAGGAGGGAGTACAAGTAATTAAAATATCTTAAACCAAAAAAAAAAGTAATTAAAATATCTAACAAATAGAATAGGAACACATCTCTTACAGAAATAAATGAGTTTCGCGCAAGCAAATAGCAAATATGTCATGGTTACAAGAGTCTATCCAAGCCACAAAGAAGGCCCGGGTCATCCAGCTTATATGGAGTTGATGCATCTTCCAATGCCCGAAGAGAAGGAAGGTGGTAGTCTTGAAGAATGAACCGGATGGATTAAGGGTTCTCATCGGGCGAAAAATCTCAACATGACATCCAAACAGACACTATGGCGTTTCGCTTGTTGGCCATTAAGCACAAATAAAACCTACCAAGCAAGAGTAAAAATTACTAAAAACCATTACAGTACCACTTCCACTTATCTGCTATTAACAAGCAAGTAAAGTGGGTACAATAGAAACAAGATGAAATTCAAATGGGTACACAGAATAATTTCTTCTTGACAGGGGAAGTTTCGACAGCTCCATCAAAGTACATAAATTGCAACCTACTTGTGCTAGTCTAGAATTCTAGTAAAGACTGCGCGGATTCCATGCCCTAGTACAATGATGCTACTGCAGTTCAGGCTGCAGAAACCAAGGAAAAGGCCTGCACAGGTTTACGCGGTTCCAGGGCCATCGGCGCCGGTGGCAGGTTTCCTAGTGAGATAACGGATGACAGCATCTTCAACCCTGTTATCATACAGTACACAGAATTAGATTTAAAAGCTTGTCCGCTTTTAGGAGAGTGCCAAGTGATGCACTCCTGAGCTACCAGCCAAAAGGGGCTATATGGACCGTCATAAATTGCAAGAAACAGGTTATGGTTGAATGCCTAAGCTTATCCCTTGTAGCAAGTATATGAATCATCTCCATGTACAAAATAAATAACTTTTGAGGAATAAATATGACTAGAGGGGCTATGCATTACAAAATAGTCAGAAATATGGAGTGGTTACATTGCAAGAAAAGGGGGCAAATGAGGAAATAGAATGTAGAAACAATACAATTCCCAAAAAAAGGAAACAGAAGGGAAAGGAAATGAATTAGATCACATTTTTAAGTTATAATTCATCAATTATAATAATTTAGATCTCTGCTTATCCCATCTCATTTTATGTACGGAGTACAAAAGTTTGGAACTTTCTCGCCTTTCATTCCTCATGTTCAGCAAGGGTTTTAAAATATAAAAAAAATCTTCCCCCATACCTTCATACAAACATTAAGCATTTTCTGACCCAAAAGAAAAAGTAAGCATTCAGGAAAGAAATAAAATTATGGGTAATGAATAAAACTTGAAAGCAGACTAGTTTTGTTTCTTTTCTCTTTTCGTTTCCATAATCGTAAAGCAAATGAATCCTAAATCCCAGAGAGTATACTCAACAGAATAAAAAAGTATTGGAAAAAGATTATGTCAGGTGAAAAGAGATTATGTCTCGAGCAAGGCTACCCATCATAAAGAGACAAAAAGGCAAAAATAGAAGTGTGCAAGTACAGAAACAAAAGGTTAGACAAGGTAAGTAACAAGCATACCATGGTTGGTTGAAGAAATCTGATCTGCGTTCTTTCTCAGCAGTACGGCCAGCTTCCCCAGAAACTAACTTCAGGTCCCTAGTCTGCGAATCTATCAATGCATTAATGAATTCCACAGGTGACTGACTAAAGCCTAAGAAAAATGCCCGTCTTCTGCGGTGCTCATGAATTTTTCTAATAGCAGCACATATAGCTTCATCACAGGTTTCAATCTCCTTGTGTTTCTCGGTGTTTGCCAATAGCATGTTTAGTTCCCTCTGAATTGGAAATGGTATATCGACCAGTACATCGTAGCACAAATTAGAAACAGGATTATTCCCAGTAAGCTTGATTTGGTGCTCCAAAATTATCGGTTGTGGAGGAGTTAGATGTTCTGATATCTTCTGAGAGACCATTGTGAATTTCACTTTATCTTCCCCAAATACTTTCTGGAGAGGCGGATCACAATTGAAATATGATGGGTCACTTGGGACTTGCAGCTTTCTTGCCTTCACATAGTGCCAGATAGAAGCAATGATCCTAGGGCGTGTGTCAACTTCTACACCCAGAACTTCAGTCAGAGCAGGTGAAAGCTTGAATTTCTCAGGCATATAATTCATCTCCAATCGAATAGTGGCAGTGAATTCCTTGTCTCCCTTTCTCTTGACCTCAAATCCTTCATGATGTGCAGCAGCACGAGAACTATCCCAAATTATCATATAGTTATCAGGATAAAGCCTTTGGTCCAGTGAAATTGTAACCCTCTTGAAAAAGGCAGAAAATTTCGGATACATAGGATTTGGTTTCATATTCATGGCCTGGTCTGGATCAACCCCATCTTCTAAAATCTTCCCAATAATCTTCAGTGTCCAAGTAGGTGGCTCTGCATTTGGTTTCTGCGGAATTGTTTTGGTTTGATTGGAAAAAGTATTAAACACATAAATCCGAAGAGTCTTCTGAACAGATGGAGGGGTTTTCAAAGCCTCTTGAATATCAATCTTCTTTCTTGAAAGGGCAGCGTCAACTTTAGACTCGAACTCCAGAAGCTGAGTGTACAAAGCAGATTCTGGCAATATTGCAGCCACCCTTTCATGCATCTGCTTCTCTGGGAGCTTCTGCTTCTTCTTACGGGCTGCCGGTGTAAGCTCCATAGCATTTTTCATGGGGGACATCATATTAATTCCCACAGGCCCTGGAGGTCTCATCGGGGGTTTCTGTGGAATCCTTTTAGAGCCTGAACTACCAGGATTCGGCATCAAGGGAGAGGTGCTCGAACCACCAATGCCTGCAGCTTGTGCTGGATTGAACGATAGCCCCTGGGCTTGTAATTGAGCTTGTAGTTGAGCATGGACAGCCTGAGCAGCCTGTGCCTTCGAATGAGCCTGGGCAAGGGCTTGAGCTTGAGCCAGCTGAAACTGCCCCGCAAAGCCAACCCCTAGTTGTGGCTGACCTTGAAGTTGAGCCGAGGCATTAAAATTTGAGGGCAAATTGGGATTACCCATCCCGGCATTTCCAAATGGTGATGACACCCCAATATTCTTCGGTTGATTATTGCTATTCGCTGACATTTCGTCCAACAAATCATACAATTCTGAATAATCGTAAGATCAAAGACAATAACTGCTCAAAGATCTCAACACAGCATATTCATAATTCTCACTGCATCACAAAAAACCGTGAAAACTACCCTGACAGTTCATTCACTGAGAGTTCTCAAGATCTCTATAACAAGGGATTTTCTTCGTCTACTGACAAAATCCGAAAATCTTGAGGCAAGCTAGCTAAAACCTGTAAAAAGAGACCCGTTCAAGCTCAAATCATCACCAAATGACCAACAAAATGTTAAAGCTTCCGATGTTTTCTACCGAATTGCAAGCATCATTCACTCAGCTCGATCGACTAGTTTCAACATAATAAAAAGTAAACAATAGTCCACTGAACTGAAATTCGAAATGATACTGGACATTCAAATCAACAATCGAGTCAAATATCAAAACCCTAGCAACAAAGATCGACGGAATAAATTTAAAAGCGAGAACAAGTCGTACTTACCCGGGACTAAAATCGGCTTATAGTTCGGAATTGAAACGCGGATGCTACAGGGTTGTCGATTCAGCACGAATTCGCCCCCAGAATCAAGGAAAATTCCTTCAACTGAACACACAAGAGGAGCTAATTAGGGCAAACCCGGCTGAGAACTTCCTCCAAAGTAAAACCTCTTCCCGCTAAATTGAGGGAAGGAAAGAGGGTTTAACACCAAAAGGAAGGAGAAATTGAGAGCTTCGGATGGACTCGTTCTTGGAACTGGGAGTGGCTCTGCCAGTTTTTTCGACTGTGTTAGGGCTTTCTGTATGAAGGGGAAGGAAAATCGCTCAAATGAATTGAACCGGTTTAAAATAAAATCGAAAAAAGGAAAATTGCACTAAATAGCCCCAACTTTGGGATAGTTGCGGAAGATGACCTGATCTTTAAAGGTTGGAAACATTAGGAGTTAGGACCAACCAGGGGCGGAGCCAGGGCTCGGTCCAAGGGGGCTCCATTTTTTTTTTTAACGAGTTTATGTTGGATCCATGGTTAGAAGGAGGGCTAAAGGTGAATTGAACACAAGATCTTCAGTGTCCCTATGCAAGTCGCCTACCAATTGTGCTACAATATACTTTTGTCTAATTAACATCTCTTTTAATTATTAGGTTGGTATGGGCCAGGGCGAGTGAAGGGCGTTTCAATGGCAAAGCTACCATGAAGCCCACATCTTGACATCGAACATTTTGAAATAAGCCTCATGTAAGTTTCTGCAAGTTATATTTCGATGGCATTATTAAAAATTTGAGCCATGCCTTTGTAGGTGGCATAATTAAGAATGAGATGAGACATGTCTTGAACGTTTTCCATTCGAAGACAACTCCTAGATTTGTTCTTCAAGTAGAAGCAATGCCTTTACACAAAGGACTTAAGCGTGCAACTAACAAGGGAATTCGAAGACTGATTACTGAGGGTGACAATTTTCGTGTCATTACTACAATCAACAAGACTTAAAATACTCCATGAGAAATCTTGAGGATCATCGAAGATATTCAAAGCAGTGTAGCCCAATTCAAGAAGACTCAACTTTACAATTGTCTACTAGATGCAAATCGAGCGATAGACTTTATTGACAAAACTGACTATGATTGAAATATATCTATTTATCATCTTCACATAGATTTCTCTATTATCATCCAAATGGATTATCTACAAAATGTTGTTGGTTAGGTAGATTTCCTAATTTTTGCATAATGTAAAAACAAATGCACTAAGGGTTCGTATGGGACGGAGTTAATAAACCGACTAAAATTATAAACAGGGTAAAATTTATAAATTGTTGGTAAAAGTAGTTAAAAATTTTAACAACAAGATAATCTCCGTATGGGACAAAAAACAGTTTATTTGTAAAAAATGGAGTTTATTTGGTTGTTATTAGGGGTATTGTGGTACTTTCAAACCAAATAAACAAAATAAACTCCAAATAAGCTTGTTGATGTAGCTTTTTTTTTAACTCTTTTTTTTTTTAACTATAAACTAGTTAAAATGTGAATCCATACACCTATAAGCTAAATTCAACTACTTTTTTTAGTAGTTAATAAAAAAAACTGCACATACCCTAAGTGATTATTTGCATATAAACCTATAATCACTTACATTTCAACGAGTATTTCTCATTCAAAATTACATAACATAATTAGTGTTGAACTTGCCAATAATGAGTTTTTTTTTCGAAAATTTGCATGATATGTGAGTTGTAATGGAGAAAAAACTCGTTAAAATAAGGTTTGTGCTATTATTTACAACTTGTAAAATAATTGTTGTTATTTTTCGTTAATTCAAAATATTTTCTATACCAATCTTTTTGAGGTTATTTTGTGCATTTTTCTCCACAAGGACAATTTTTTAGTCAGTGCTTTTTAGTTAGTTTTTTTTGTTGTTGTTGTTATCACTATGTAATGATCTTTTAATCAATTTGTTTGCCCAAAATGACTTGATAAGAAGACAGTGTGATAAGCAGTGCTGCAGTGGTATCAAAATACATAAAACGCCCATATTGTCAAAAGGAAATTGCCAAAAATCAAACACACACACTGACACACAATCTTGAGTTAGTTAAACTAGTTAAAGACCACACCTAGTCAGAGAGATGTTTTTAAGCACTTTTTTCATGTGGTTTCTCCTGCCGAGGAACAACACTCATCTCAGTGTTACTGAAGTTGATCCTATTTTTTTTTTTTTTGCAATTTTCACATAGGGCATCATGAAAAGCTTCTAAGAATCTGAATGCGCTACGTGATGCCAGAGAGACATGTGCCGACAGTTAAGTCAGGTATCCGCAGCTCAAACTCCATTCATGATATGTTCATACACCAAGAGAACATATTCAAGCTATTATTAGGGAGACTAGGCAAGCGAATGTAAAAAATCAAAACCTAGAAGATACTTCTGTTGAGTTTTATCAGAGTCAAAAGACGGGTCAATCGGACCGTAACTGTCTAACATTCAATGTCTCAATCAGTACTCAATCATCGGTGCCAAAGTAGCGGTCACCAAACTCCCCCAAGCCTGGTACGACACGGTACTCCTTGTTCAATGCAACTTCAATCTCAGAAGTGACGATTTTTAACGATGGAAAGCGTTTGCAAACGCAGTGAATCCCCTCGGGAGCCTGAAAAAGGGGACAGATTAATTTTATAATCCCGAAAGTCTTGAGCAACTAAGAGGATATGTGAAGCAATGAATGTGAAATTGAAATCACATACAGAGATGAGGTTGAGGAAAATTATGTGTGACTCAGGAACTCCTTTCTGGATGAGCAATTCAATTGCATGGCTTGCAGAGTTACCTTCAGCAAAGCAAATAGCAGTTGGATCCATCAGAATTCAGAAGTTTATCAACAAATGCGATAAATCCAGAAGAACATAATGAAAACTTAATCTTCCAACCTATTTAGACAGTTCAGTTTTTCCAATATATAACCCGTTGTAGTGATAAATTTCCCAAGGATCCTTAATTTATATAGTAATCAGCCATTCAACAACATCATGAGAGCATGAGTAACCTCAGGCAAGTGTTGAACGTCAATGGACATGCACTGGTGACATAAGAGCCATACAAACCAATCTTACCTGTGCCCAGCACTGGATCGAGAAGCAGTACATGACGATCAGAGATATCATTTGGAAGTTTCTCGTAGATAAGCTGCTCAAATAGAGAAGAAAATGATTGAGGATAAAGCATGTTTGTTTACAGAGTGAAGAAAAGCCAAACATCAAAGCAAGCAAGGAGCAATTCTTCATTCCAAGAGCCTCTCTAACATAAAGATGAAGATGCACATTCTTTATAAAAGAAAAAGATGAGTCCTACCTGCTTTCCATCATCTCCGTCACGGTGGATTAGAATTTTCCCGATTTTGATTCCTTTGCAGCACGCACGAAGAGCATTTTCCATACTCTCCCCACTGTTAGAGTAAGTAAAAATAATGAGATAAGTAGGACTTATTCACAAGATGATGTGCATTGGAGTCCATTACCATCATTCTCATTTTCAACAAGTAAATGAAAATGCAAAAATCTGCATCCCAAATTGGAACATTAACAAAACTACAATCACGAATTTGAGAATGGGATTTATGGCAATCATAATCCCCTGGGACCCTCACGGGATAATATAGTTTTAGAGCAATCACTATTAGCAATATCAGAGTTCACAAGGGTCTGATTTATGCCTTTTATATGATGTTAAGAGTAAGATAAGAAGGGAGAAAATATGCAAAGAGAAGCATTTAAAAACAAAGTAAATGCTATCTGAGAATATGATTTTAGAGCGATCACTATTAGCAATATCAGAGTTCACAAGGGTCTGATTTATGCCTTTTATATGATGTTCAGAATAATTCTTTTATCTCCACATAATTAACTTTTTGTCATGTTAACTAGAACTGCTATCTGAGAATGACTAAAAGCCATGTAACCCTTCAAATGGATATCAAAGACACCCAGCAGCTAGCGTAAATTAGCAATGGTTTTTCTAATGTGTGGCCAGACACTTAAAAAAGACAAATAGCCTAGTTGTAATGCACTGACCCTAGGGACTGATGCATTGAAACTAGGAAAATACACTTTTCTAAAGGGAATATTTCCTTCTTTGGGTTGTTTAATGTGTGCCCATGAGCACCATTAGAAAAATCCAATTAAGAATACTTTCAAGTTTCAATCCTTAAAAATAAAATAGAATGGAATTGAACTTATTGTGACAAAAATAAGAACTAGAAACCCAAAAGGATGCTCCACATCTATGGAAATATGCAAGTTCTTGAAAGGAATATTTCAAGAACATTTCATTCAATATTTCATTTTTCTTCTTTCTTTACATAAGTATATTCCTCTCTTTTTCTTCTCATAGTAAATAATGTTCAACATACAGTATATGTAGTACAAGATATATGATCCAAGCTCACCTTCGAACAATGGAAACTCCACACAGTTTCTTGCAAAAGTCAACACCAGTATAAACTGATCCTGAGGCAGAAAAGGCAAACATATAAGCTACCTAAGCTGATTATTATACAGGAGAAGTTCAAAAGGAAACACTAGTGTCGGCCTCTCTTTACACTTTTCCATTCATCGCAAATGCCATCAAGAACCCATTTTTCAGTCCATAAGGCCATTTTACTCCCACACCTTAAAGCTAGTTTCCCGTCTGGTTTTGCTGTCAATTTCCCCTTTTAAACTAAAGATGATATTTTATAATTTTTACGACATGTACTATTTCCCTCTTCTTTTGAACTTAAGCCTGATGGTTAAAATTCTACGGAAATCAATGACAGTTGATTAGAAAACAAAAACAAAAATCATTGTCCATAATGGCTACCCACCATGATAGGTAGGAAATAGTGTAGAAGCACGCCTACTTAGCCATACACTTATTTTCCCTTTTTCATCAAAGTTAAAGATTACATATTACATAACAGTGATGCCACCAAATTGTCAAGGATATATTAAACAATCTTTTTTATTAAAAAATCTCACAAGATCTGAAGTTTTTCATCAACTTACCAGTTGGAGTCACAACTTGCTTCTCAGTGAATGGCAAATGCCCGAGCCCATGCTCTACCACCTGCACTAGTCAAATGGACAAGTAAGTTTCATGGATGCAGTAAATTCAACTTCTAAAATTCAGGGCACTAAACATACCAGACGAATAAGCCGGTCCGAATAAAACACGAAATCATGCTTTGAGACATCTTTGTCCCGTATCAATGTATGCATTCCCCTAATCTGAAACAACCAATTTCACACAAGAAATTTCATCAGTAACAATCAATACTCCAAATATCCGAAATAAAAAATGTTACCGCAAGTGTGCAACTTTTTTTGGGGTGGAAATTATGACCTCAGTTTTGTTTTTTGGAACATGGGAGAAGCCTCAATTAAAACGGGTTCTCGTAGAATCAAACTATTGACAATCCAAGTCCCAACCTTCTTTTAGGAAGAATCTCAATAATTAGTAATTACCAATGTCAAGCCATAGTAGTTGATTAGTCCCTACTGAAACCTGATAGTTTTGAAAACCTTGACACAAGTTTTGAAAAGTTTACGTACTGTAAAACAACAATCAGTTTTAAGTGATGAATAGAGGTCACAAAAGACAACTGAATCTAGAATATCAAGTGATAAATCAGTAGTCCTGCTTAGAAAGGATAGAATACCTGGAAAGTTGTCTGAATGACATTCACATTTGGGAATATTTTGCAAAGATCATGTTGGCCAAGCTTTGTGCGTATATGTTGCACAATCAAATCTATTGCCACATGATTATCACCTCCACGGGGTATGATTACATCAGCATACTTCTTCGACGGAAGAACAAAATCATCGAAAGCAGGCTTCACGAATTTTGCATACTGTGCAAGCAACATGTGTTAATCAGAATATCACAAAGAAAACAACAATATCAGAGGGAAAGCCAAGCCATACAAATATTCTCTTTCCACACATAAATGGGACAAAAATTCAGTATATAAACTTATTAGCAAATGAACAAATATATTTATAAGAGACCATTAAATTATGTAATTTTCTAGATAGCCCAATATGAGACAAGCAAATGCCTCATTGTCCATAATTCATGCAGTGAAACATAAAACTACACCATTAAGGAATTGAAAGATCTTGCCTGTTCAAGAACAGAGTTTAAGTCCCTACCCCTCTCCACAGTGTCCCGCCTTATCCTACGGGCTAACCTCACATCAGGATCTGCAAAAAGTTCATACAAGCAAAGATCAATGGATGATTAAAAAAATAAAAAGAATTTGTATAGAAAGAATGATCAAGACAATCAATCAGATACTAATATCCAAATGAAATACAAGGTCAGAAAGATTATAGAAGAAATAGGAACAAACCAGTATCTACAAATATCTTCATGTTCATCAAGTTGCGAACACGTTGGTCATGAAAAACCAGAATTCCCTCCAAGATTATTACATCAGAAGCATTCACCTAAACAGATTCATTATAATAGCAATATAAATCAACAAATGAAATGGAGGAAGCTGCAATATAAACAATTAAGAGTCAGGCCGAAGAACATGAAAGTTGCAATTTGAATGTGATGAGTATATCATACGAAACATATTGTATATATATCTTATATCTTATACTAAATATATGACAAGCACAATGAAATCAATAACAAAGATGCTTCTAAAAAAAGCACATCAAATAAATAATAGTATCACTTAAAAGTTAAAACTTTACTACCCTTGTGTTATGTCACCATCAAGCCCTAAACAAAATCAACTTTCCAGTTTCAACAAATTGACAAGCATAAAAAAGTTACCTATTGTCCTAACCAGCAATAATCTTATGAATGGAGATGAGATCTAATATTAAAAAACCACTGAGCTGAAATGTCAACAGAAAGGGACAAGCAAGAAGCACATACCTGTCTGAAGGTATCGGTACGCCGTTGATGCGTCTTAAAATCATAAATGGGCACTTGGACAGGTTGTCCACCTCCAAGCTTTCCCATACATTCTAGAAGCTGCTCAGTATCAAATGCATCTAAACACGACCAATACAGTTTACTGAGCATATGAGATATGCTTTCAAAGAAGTAGAATAAAGTATTAGAAGCATAAGTAACTGATTACCAGGGTGATCAAAATTGTACTCGTGAACACGCTCCAATTCTTCGACAGTAAGGCCCCGGTAAAATGAATCCTGCACGATCCGAACAAGTTACAACAATTCAAACACGAAACTTCAGAAAACAAAGTCCACATACCTGATTAACGAGCACAACTCTATGATCGTGGAGTTGTTGTATAATCATGTCGCAAACAGTAGTCTTTCCTGAGGCAGTACCTCCGGAAACTCCTGATCGATTCAATCAGAAAACACCACAATTGAGAAAGGCGATCGCCAAATCGAAAGCAATCGAGCAGAAATAACAATCGAAGAGGCGGAATTAGGTGGAATACCGATGACGAAGGGCTGCCGGGAGAGATCGGGATCATCGGCGACGGAGGCTGGAGAGACTGCGGCGGCAGCGGCGGGGGGAGCGCGGGGAGAAGAGGAGGAGGAGGAGGAGAGGCCATCGAGGCGGAGGCCGGAGAAGTGAGGGCCTGAGGCTTTCTCCATGACGTAGTCAATGGAAGTCTCCGATTCCGGCATTTTAGCTGTGGGAGAGAAAATAGGGAATTTTAATGGAAGGAAGGGTGACTGTGCGAGCCGTAGGGTTGTTCAGAATGGGGCGATAGGTTAATCTGAGTTATGGAAGCTTGCCGCGCGTGCGTTAGGCCTGCGGAGGCATGCCGGAATGGCGAATCCGGCGGCGCGTGCGACCGGCAACGGCAACGGGGCTGGACAGTGTGGCTGGGCTCGATCGAGTCGGGAGGGATGTCTCCGCTTGTCGGCTTGTGTGCGTGAACTGTGAAAGTGGAAGTCTTGAAAGTTGGGCATCCCTTCCCTTGCTAGTTGCTACCGAGTGTAATTAGGAAATTTAATTTAGGATTAAGAATTAGATAGGGATTTAGGATTTAGGATTTCTTCGACCCGAAGTCCATCCTGCTGCCAAACACATCCTTATGATTTAGGATTACTTCGACCCGAAGTCTGAATGGTATAATTTTGGGCCGGTTCGAAAACCGACCCGAAACCCTTCCATCCATCTGTGTTTACTCGGGTGCATATTGATGCTACCAACTTTAGTGATGGGAAATTTTATTGTATTTTATGTAGTTGATCTAGATATGGTAGAGATTTATGGGGAATTAGGATGATGAGGAAATTAAATCGGGATGAGAGTTATGACAATTTTTTTATGCCATCTCGCTAAACGTACGGTTACGTCACCGGTCTTCGGTGTCGGCAGAGGTTTAAGAGACACCGACTTCCGGAGTCAGCAAAACAAAGTCAACGGGCGAGTTGCTAGTGTTGAGTTCAGTCTTGGAGACGTGTTGGGGTGCTGACCCTGAACTCCCGAGTCGGCAACGTGTTGGGTTGATTTTAGCGGGTTTGCTGTTGGTCAAGGGTTGCTGACACCAGACTCCCCGAATCGACAAGTTGCTTGCCGCTCCGATCTCCCGAGTCGACGGCTCGACCGTGCGTTTGGTGAAAAATTAGTCATGCCAACAACAACCTTTTTATGCGGTGATAGAGATAAGGACAAGGATAATGGGTTCCACTCTGATCTTTGCTCCACCTCATCCTTGTAGTGAGGATTCAGATAAAGAGTTTTAAATCCTCATTTATAGTTTAGATAAACTAAATATAATAGCATATAACTATTATTAAATTTTGTTTTATTTTCAAATTTATGTTTTATAATATACATTTATACGATATTTTATTAAATTTATTCATGCGATGTTGTATGAGGTAGAGATGTGGGCACCCACAAAGATGTAAGAGTAGAAACTCATGGTGACAAAAATGAAAATGATCATATAGAATAATCATCTACAATAGATAGAAAATAATATTTATTATCATTGATAGATAGTGTGGGATGGGTTAGTAGAACCCGGTGGGAGTGGTAAAGCATGGGTTTTAATCCAAGAACAAGAGACACAAGCGAAACAAAATATTTGATATTTGGAAGAGGTGAGTGGAGCGATAGGTTAATCTGAGTCATGGAAGCTTGGATTTGGGAGATGGTTGTTGTTAGAGATGAATTAGCATGGCAAAAGAACCTTTTTTTTTTAATGACGAGGAACCCACCTTTTCACCTTCGGTGGTAAACTCCGAGCACGTGACCTAGTGGTGTTGTTAGAGATGAATTAGGATGACAAAATAACTTTTTTTGTAATGACGAGGAACCCACCTTTTCACATTCGGTGGTAAACTCCGAGCACATGACCCAGTGGGGTAAACCAACCTAAAATTTTCACCCAAGAAAAAAGACGGAGACAAGGATCGAACTCGGGACCTCCTTACGGCCTTACCCCTCCCCTTACTCCACACCACTAGGCCCCTCCCACTGGGGCGAGAGAACTTTTATCTTTTTGTAGGCTTAGGAGTTGGCCTTTAAGGGGCTTTGATACCATTGTATTTGTTGTTATACTACTATTTCATTGATGCATTTTTGTATACTTTATACATTTGTTTCAAATGTATATACAAGTATATATAACAGAGATTGCACAACTAGAGCAATAGAATTTTGAACATTAGGAAACTTCCTTCGAGTATGCTCTCTCTTGACATTGGGCTTGAACGTGTTGGGTTAGATTGAGGAAGCTTGATATGGGCTAGACCCCCGCGAACTTTTCTAACTACAGAAACCAAGCTTTGATACAGTGAAGTTCCCTAGTGGAAATGAAGCATCTTCATTCACTTGCACTGATCCTCAGATTTACAACCTTCACCGTTCATCCTTCTTAGTACTCTATAACTAGTTTTTACTGTTATCAGCAATAAGGCTTGGGGGTGGAAAAGAGTAGTCCTCGACCGAGTGACAATTCCGTCCTGCACAGGCTACACTCCATACAAGGTGTTCAATGCAGTGTGGAGCATATCTACCAGCAAACGCACCAGGTGTACGCTGACGGGCAACGGCTAATCCAATCTTTTCACCACAGGATAGAAAAACGAGAGATCAGGAGACTTGTTACAGGCATACAGGGGTTAGAGTAATAGATACAATTTCGATTTCATCAATCAAACTACACTCTACACGTATTTGAAGAGGGCTCTTTGAAATCATATCGATCACCCTCAATCGTCGTCGGTGCCAAAGTAGCGGTCACCGAATTCTCCCAAACCTGGTATGACGCGGAATTCCTTGTTTAGTGCAACATCAATCTCAGAAGTGACTATTTTCAATGCTGGGAAGCGTTTAGAAACGCAGTGGACTCCCTCAGGTGCCTGAGAAAGGAACAAGATTACATTAAGATATCATGAAATTCTTAAACAGGCAAGATCAGATAAGTAGAGCAACGGGTATAGCTTAAGTATCATACAGAAATGAGGTTGAGGAAAATTATGTGGGACTCGGGAACTCCTTTCTGTATGAGCAGTTCGATTGCATGGCAAGCAGAGTTACCTTCATTCACACAAACACCAGATAGGACTGTTATAATGCATTCGCAAGAACAAATTTCCTAACATTGGAAAAATCACAAGATACTAGATGAATGAAATAATCATATTCCTCCCAACAATGAGTTAATGAGGACAGGTATTATCAAGCAAGTGATAAACTTCATGAACATACATGTGTTGCAGAAGCTAAACAAACCTCACCTGTGGCTAGAACTGGATCTAGAAGCAGAACATGACGTTCAGAAATATCGTTTGGAAGTTTTTCATAGATAAGCTGTTCAAATACATAAGTAAACAATTAAGAGAGAATCAAACATCGAAACATGTTAGGAGCACTAGCTCATTAAAAGAAATTACGACTCCCACCTGCTTTCCATCATCTCCATCACGATGGATCAGAATTTTCCCAATTTTGATTCCTTTGCAACATGCACGAAGTGCATTCTCCATACTCTCACCACTGTCATAGTGAGTAACAAATAGGAGAAAACTGAGACTTGTATTTTCAATAGTGAGTCAATGACAATGCAAACCTCTGGCATCATAAATTGGACATGTACACAAAGTACAGAGATGAATTACAGAATGGGATTACACTAGCTTTAACACTAAACATCCTCATTATCAGAGTTGACACAATATTCTCCGAGGGAGGTGTGAATGAAAAGAAATGAAGGAACAGGGAGAAAGTCAGCTAAAAAAAAAAGAGAACGAAACACACTGGCTGATCATAAATTGAACACCAAAGGTCTATGTCACGCCTAGTCAAACTATAAATCTTTTGCCCTTTGGACTCGAAAATTTGCCAACAGTTGAAATTTTCATATCAACACAATCAACATAGAAACTAGTGATTCTAACAGAAGAAACAACTGAACAAAGTCATAGGCTCATGGCTATCTTTTGCACATTATTTCATGCAACACTTGAGAAGCAATTGTAAGGAACATCTTGAGGATATTCTTTATATTTCACTCTCTTCTTTATGACATATACTTTTCTGCCTTTCTTTTCTTTCTTTTTAGTAAAAGACAACCAAATGTATCCTTATACTCAGTACATAATATACATATTTCAATACATGCTCCAAGCCTCACCTTCGAATAATAGAAACTCCGCATAATTTCTTGCAGAAGTCAACGCCAATATAAACTGAGCCTGAAGCAGAAAACAGAACATATAAGGTGCCCATGCTGCATATAATTATACAACAAATTTAAAAAAATTGTTACACACTTACACCACCATATATTCAAGAGTATTGCAAAATCAACAATTAAACAAAGAGAAGGCGTGCATAACTTAGAAAAAAGCAGGAGCTCTGAAGTTGTTCATCAACTTACTAGTTGGAGTCACAACTTGCTTCTCAGTGAATGGCAAGTGCCCAAGCCCATGCTCTACCACCTGTGCAAAGTCAAACAGCAAAAAATGTCTGATGGATGCAACAAATCCAAGTTCCACGAGTTTAGGGTATAGAATATACCAAACGAATAAGCCGGTCTGAATAAAACACGAAATCATGCTTTGAGATATCCTTGTCGCGTATCAATGTATGCATCCCTCTTATCTGAAGCATACAGTTCGTCGAGTTTGACAGAATACAGAAACCTCATAAGTAAAAAATTGTTTAAAAGATAATGCTACTGCAAATTTGTACTTTGATATGTTTTCGAGCCAAAAAATGTGAGATTTATTGTTCTACACTCTACTGCCCTTGAAGCATATCCTTCCTCAAGTCTTTGTTATCAACCTCTAGCATTTAGGAACACCATAATCCATATTGCCACAACTTTTTTTTTTTTTTTTGGTGGGACTTAGTTTTTCCTCATCCTCACATTCTCGAAGTGCAAAATAACACAGCTTGAGATGCCACAAAAATTGGAAGTGTTCTAATTATTGCTATCTACATACTCCAGATAAAGTAATAAACACAATGAGGTGTCATTCTGGCCTATAATGCATAATGAATACCAAGAAAAGATTGATTACATAATGAACCGGACCTGATAACATGTTAAATTCCGGGAAATCCCAATCGGGTGGGTTTTTATTTTTGTTTTTGATTGAAGGTCGGGTTCCACCCTTCTAACACCAAAGCTTAATCCACTGTATATGGGTTTCCCTTATATTTTGGTGTTTATATTCATTCCACGGTCATTGTGGAATCTCAACAGTTTCACCTCTAATGTTTACTAATATTAGCATATGATCAATAAATTCCTAAAAGTGTACGAGTGACACGACATGTGCTCCTATTTGGGAAAGCTCTTTTAATTTTTAAATAGTTCTATTGATAGGATTAAACTATAACACTATTAAGTGCCAACCTTTAAATATATCACACCAACATGATTAGCTAGTGAAAAACGAAGACTACTTATTAGTCAATAACTAAAACCTGATTTTGGATTCCTTAGAGAGGGTGATGAAGATGTTTAGCGAGGAATTTCATGAAATTATACAGAATGACAAAGCTAAGTCTAAGTAGCTGAAGTTATTTATTTATTAGAGCTTTCCCCATTCAAGGTAGAAGAAAACTTTTTATTATTCTTAGTGATCTTCACATGAATGGTAGAGGGAAACATTTGACTTTCACAAATACTGCAAATCTGCTGATAAATAAATAATGAACATGATTTCCCAAATTGCAACTCATAAGTAAGACCACTTTACTTAATAACCAATTTTTTCTCCCCAGTTTCCTCCTTTTAGCTCAAGAAAGTTGAGGTATAGTTTAGTTTTATGCAAGGCAAGTAAATTCCAATGCTATCAATCAAGAATGACAACTAAGATCAAGACACCATTCCTCTAAGAAAATCTTGACACAAGTTGCGAAAAGTTTGTATAAAACAACAGTCAGATGTAATTAAAGAATAAAGGTCGCTAAAATACAATCAGTCCAAAAGAATTAGGTAATAAATTAGCATAGGACTGATCTACTTAGATAGGGAAAGAATAAAAGGATAGAATACCTGGAAGGTTGACTGAATTACATATACATTTGGATATATTTTGCAAAGATCATGTTGGCCAAGCTTTGTGCGTATATGTTGCACAATCAAATCTATTGCCACATGATTATCCCCACCACGGGGTATGATTACATCAGCATACTTCTTTGATGGAAGAACAAAATCATCAAATGCAGGCTTGACAAATTTTGCATACTGTAAAATCAACATATATATGAATATTATATCACATGTTCAAAGAAAGCCAGAATCTCAGAAAAGTAAGGTAAACATCTGTTCTAATAGCCACATGAAGTGAGCTTTGAAATTGGAATTATTAATTATCTGAAACAATAAATCAAGTAACAAACACTAGTCAAGGTTTCTTTTACTCCACAATGCATTTACTGGATAAAGAAGACACAATAAATACAATAAACAAAATCACACCATTCAGGAGTTTAAGGATCTTGCCTGTTCAAGGACAGAGTTTATATCCCTACCCCTCTCAACAGTGTCCCGTCTTATTCTGCGGGCCAACCTCACATCAGAATCTGCAATCAGTTCACACAGATAACTATAAATGATTAAATGACACAAATGTTCATGAAAAGCAAATAGTTGATAATATCCAAAGAAAATACAAGGACATAAAAATCAAAGACCGAAGAAATAGGAAGAAGTGTAAGATTTCAAACCTGTATCTACAAATATCTTCATGTTCATCAAGTTGCGAACACGTTGGTCATGGAAAACCAGAATTCCCTCCAAAATTATGACATCAGATGCATTCACCTGAACACATATCATTAAAATGGAAAAATACATCAACAAAAAGGCGGTAAAGTTGGGAATTAAACAATCAGAAGTTAAGTACATGATAAGTGAAGATGCAATTTGAATATAATTAATGTCTCATACTAAAACATATTTTTCTATCTTATAATTAATATGGAGCATATGATTAGCTTAATTGGACTCTCTACAAAAAGTATGATTTTTCTTAATAAAAAGAAACTTTTAGCATGCATTCAATGCAATTTAGTTGTCTTAATTAATCATATAATTCACTAACTGAAGCCTGAAAATTTCAATATACTCCCTCGTTCTTTCAAATAGCACATGTTAGGACAACACATCAATTCCCGATGTGCTGTGATGGGGAAATTCCGACGCCTATACTTCCAACAACGATTCACAAGTATAACAAAAACATCCATGATTATCCATTCCGATATTCAATTAGAACACTCCAAAGACATGTTCAATAGCAGGTACAAAATAAACTAATGCTATGGTAATATTAAAATTATGAACTGCACAGGAGTTTTTCTAACATTTATTCAGAGAAACGAGTAGCTGCTAGCTAGAATGTACCTGTCTGAAAACATCAGTACGCCGCTGATGCGTCTTAAAGTCATAAATGGGGACTTGTACAGATTGTCCACTTCTGAGCTTTCCAGCACATTCTAGAAGTTGTTCGGTGTCAAAAGCCTCTAACAAAACCAATCAGAGTGTACTGAGCATATGGAAATAAGTAATCTAGTGGTACACAATTATAAGAAAAGACAAGCATCAATTTGTTGGAATATAGACAAAAACACCATAGTTTACTCAAGTAGTATCAAGAACCAGTACATGAGAAGGGATACAAATGATAATTACCAGGATGATCAAAGTTGTACTCGTGAACACGCTCCAGTTCTTCAGCGTTAAGACCGCGGTAAAATGAATCCTGCAAGGAACAACCGAGTTACAGTCACTGACATTGTAATATATAAAACTTCATCAACAACAACAGCAACAGATTAAGACCTGATTAACAAGCACGACTCTATGATCATGTAGCTGCTGAATTATCATGTCGCAAACAGTTGTTTTCCCCGATGCCGTGCCTCCGGAAACTCCTGTTCGATTCGAATTCAGTCCAGAGAAGAACAATTGAGAGGAAGTGAGAGGCAAACACGCCATCGGTTAGGGATACTTAGCAATTGAAGGTAAACCAGGAGGAAAAAGAACCGAAGCCGCAAATTTAGGGGAAATACCGATGACGAAGGGTTGTGTTGGGAGAATGGAATCAATGGCGGCGGAGGGGCGGGAAGAAGAGATGGATGAGAGGCTATCGAGCCGGAGGCCGGAGAAGTGAGGGCCTGAGGACTTCTCCATGACGTAGTCTATGGAATTCTCCGACTCCGGCATCTTCAACTGCTTACAGAGTCAAAGGAGAGAGAATTCGGATGAAATGGAACCAGACAGGCGACCAGCGGAGACGAAACGCATCGTTTTATTCGGGGCCTGGTGACGTTTCGGCATATTCCGAATAGGATCCGCCTATTGTTCCGGTAATCTATCTCCCTCGGTGAATCTAATTCCACCCCATTCTCTTTCGGTATAGTTTACCCACAATCATAGTTTTAGTAGATAAGAATTTGAGTTAAAACTCCGATCACCGCTCTTTATTTATCAATTTAAAAATTTGAGTTAAGACATATTTAAAATTCAAATGTCAATCAAATCGATAGACGGGAGAGCCGTCAAAACCAAAACATACAAAAATACATAATGCTGCAAAATTTGGTAAACACACTCCACAAAAACGAATCCAAGCAGACCTAACCCAAACTGGATGTGGACGAATACGACGGACGAAGCCAAGTCCCACACTGAATGAGAACCGTAGGTCATCGATACATCAAGACTCGATCATCCTGTGGGGAATGAGGACGAAACTCCAAGGAAGTGACCAACCCAAAAAGTGAAGACGCCACGATATACCCTACCCTACCACACACAATCGCCCTCGCCCTTTTTTAGCTAGGCTATTGACAAAATGATGGAGCAAATATTCATAAGAGAAAATTTGCGCCGAAGACGCAAATTTTCGGCCAAATTAGCCAAATATACACGTTTTTGTAAAATTTGCAAAAGTATACACAATACTACACAAACACACTCCCACCCCCCCCCCCCCCCCCCCGATACCCCCTCAACTGCTCACTCCCTCTCTATCTCTCTCCCGTTTCTCACTCTCTCCATCGCGGTTTTCCTCTCTCCAACTGTTCTTCGACGGTTTCCTCTGAGAAGCGACGTTTTCCGGTCGTTTCGTGCTCGTTTTCATCTGGTATTGAAGGTTATTCAGTATGGCTATCAGCGCAGGTAAGTGTTTTGTTGATTTTGGATCGTTTTTGTGTGTTAGGGTTTTGATTATGTCAGATTATGCGTTAGTGAGGTTGTGCGATGTTGCGATTGTTGTCGTTAGGGTTGTTTGGGATGAATGTGTGTTGTTCGTTCTCAATCGTACTAGTATGTGCGTTATTGAGCAGTTACGACCTCTCTTCTGTAATGCTGACCTCGATTTTGGCATCTCATTCTGTTCTTTTGGAATCCATCTCCATCCCTTTGCATGTCCACTATTTGTCGTCTTTTGATTTTTGGCGTGTTCTGGGTGTGGTGTGTGTGTATGTTTGTGTTTGGGTTCATATTTCTGTGGGGCTGACATCTATTTGTCTCTTTGGTTATCTTGTTTTTGTTATGTTGACAGGGACCTCAACTGATCTTGATACCTACAAATGCAAGTTTGATGTGAGTCTATGAAATTTATATAGCAGTTGTTGTCATTTTGTCTGCCTCAAATGCTGACAGGTGTTTTTGTATTCAATCTGTATACATTTTTTGCAGAAATTGAAGTTTTGTATTCCATACAAAGAACGTTTCCATGTCAGATCTAATCTATACTGTCGCCCTGGAGTTTGTGACATTATTAAAGAAGAGTTGCTGCCTTTGTACTATAAGATGTTGAAGGAGAGTTTTCTGGGATGGGTGCTCTCCCAGGGCAACAATATGACTGTTAACTTCCAGTTAATCCATCAAATGATGTTGCGGCAGGTTAAGACGAAGAAGAAGAAGGAACTCTGGTTCAAAGTTGATGGACTGCTAGCTCGTTTTTCTCTGGCTGAGTTTCATGTAATGACTGGTCTTCCATGCGAAGACCGCGTCTGCAAACCTCCGAAAGCAGTTACTTTTTCTGATTTTCTTGGGAGGGATAGATGCTCCCATGATGATTTGATGGATTATTTCCGACAGATGAAGAAGACGTCGAAGAAGAAGCTAATTATAGCAAGGTTGTTGCTCATTGAGATGGTCGTGTGTTATAGGCGGATAGACTATATCACTGAAGAAAATCTATCACTTGCTTGCGATGACGAGACGTTTGGACAATATCCATGGGGCAGACAGTCCTATGAAGCTCTATTGAAGTCCTTGAAGAAGTCATCTACGATGGATCGCAAGAAAGCTAGGCCTTCGTATGAGTTGTATGGATATTGGATTGCTTTCCAGGTATTCTATTTACTTGTTTGATATATCCTTGCAATCAATTCTTACTATGTGTCAGCATTGCATGTATTCATTACTATGTGTCAGCATTGCATGTATTCCTTGATATGTGTCAGCATTCATTACTTGTGTCATCATTTCTCACCATGTGGCAGCTTCTTATGCATTGTTATTGTGTTTGCATGACCACTTGTTTTGTTTTTACAGGCCTGGATATTGGAAGCTTTTCCGACGTTGGCTGAAAAGTTTGACTGTAATTTGAGGATGAATGATAGAGATCCTCATTCTTTGCACTGGGTTTGCAAGGTTAGGCATACTTATGATGAAGCTGACGAGCTATTCGATGGTGACTTGGTAAGAGAAATATATCAGTGCTGACACCAACTCTGTCTTCTTATATACATGTGTTTTCTTATTTATATTTTTGTTGATGTGCATGATAGACACCGCTGTTCCCAAACTACGGAGAGTTTGCAAGAACCCCAGGTATGGGTTATATTGATGAAGAGGCTGACGATGTATGTGATGCCATTGGTGAGCCTATGTTTTCTCAACCACCTACTGATATTCTGTATGATTGTCGGCATATGCGCAAGTATGCATATGAAAACAAGTTTTTACGTAACGATGGTTCAGAGATTGAATCATTTATGTCTTTTGAGTATGGTTTTGTTGGAGGAGAGGAAGAGGAGAGATCTGCTGAGATAGAGAAGCGAAGGAACAGGAAAAGTGAGGTTGACGAAGGAAATGTTGAGGGTAAATCTGTTGATGTAGAGAAGGGGAAAAAGAGGAAAATTGCTGACACAGGAAAGCCTTCTAAGAAGAAGCAGAAAGGTCCATCCACTGAGACCCAGGGGAAGAGAGTTGCTGTGAGGAGAGGGCGTTCTAGTGGACCTCCACGAACCAACCCTCAAGCTGGGAGGAAGGCTGACATAGAAGTTATAAAATCAATCAGGAGGAAGGCTGGGAGGATTAGGAAGAAGGCTGTTGACTTTAACAGTGGTGAGGATTCTAAGAGAGATGTGATTCCTTATGCTGACACAGAGACAACCACAGTGGATGCAGACAGGGTTTCCAGGAAGGGTGGTGCTGACAGGGAGGAGGCTGTTGTACAGGCAGAAAAACAAGACCAAGTTGGATATGCTTGTGATACATCTGACGAGGATAAACCTATTCAGTATATTTTGAAGAAGAGGAAGAAATCTATGGGAAGTACAGGGAAACGTAGAATGTTGTACAAAAGTAGCAGTTCAAACAAGTCTTCCTCTATCCCCCAAGCCCCTATTGATGCGTGTTTATCTCCCGTTGAAGTTGTGAATGATGCCTGTAGAGTGATTGTACCGTTTGGTGAGGTGCAAGGTGAAGCCCAGGCTGACACAGCAAAGGCTGACCCCAATGATGATCAACTAGATGGCAGCCAAGGTGTTGATGCTAACACTGAGAATGCTGACCCCAATGATGGCAGTCAAGGGTTTGATGACACCAAGGTTGATGCTGCCATTGAGAATGTTCTGTTACTTCTGAACAAAGGAATGGATGCTGACACTGAAGATGTTGTTGGTGATGGTCAAGATGTTGACACTAGTGGTGATGAAAAGCTGGAGGTAGGTGCCAACAGAGACAATGGGGGTGATGACAAGGGTGATTGTGGTGACAACCGGAAGGGAGTGTCTGACGAGCATTCAAAAGAGCCAGAGTTGGATGGTGGTGATAAAGATGAAAATGCAAAAGGGCATGTTGTTGCTGGTGAGGCTGACGCTAAATCCAACCCAGTTTGGGTACATGATTTAATTAAAAGGATTGAAAAACTTGAAGAGCTTCCGGCACGTGTAGATGATTTAGTAAGAAGGATTGAAAAGCTCGAAGAGCTGCCTGCACGTCTAAATGAGTTGGGCTCTCGTGTTGATAGGGCGGTTGAACTTGTTGCAATGGTGACAGACCTGATGGAAAAGTATAATTCACTTGAGAATAGGTTCACACTGCATGAATCTATTGTTGCAAGGTCACAGTCATCTGTCAACATTGATCAACCAAGTACCAAGATGGTGAATGATGTTATTGCTAACAAGAAGATGGGTGTTATCCTTGAGGATGCTATTGCTGAGCAGGAAGCTGAGTTGGATTCACTCAAAGATTGTAAACAAATGAAGACATCTTCCTGTGGTGATGAGAGAGATGAAGCCCAAAAAATTACAGTTGATGTTGTGGTTCCGGAGTCTATCATTCCTGTCACATTGGTTGAAGGACAGAGGACAATAGAGTCAGATTCAGTTCAATTTGCTGTTGATCTAGGCCGTGATTCTGATTTGATGTCCATGGAGCCAAGAGGCGAAGAGTTTAAGGACAGCAACGACGGAGCTCATGAAGATGCTGACAGGGGACTGCAGAGCACTGGCGAGGATGTAGGAGCTGACCTCCCAGTGAAGCCAAGTAGTGAGGAGTGTAAGGATGTTGTAACCCCATTAGGTGGCCAGGGTGATGGGGATGAGAAGGCTGATGTTGCAGGAACTCCACCTCCTACCATTGCACCACCAGGGACTATCAACCTGGATACTCCTGAAGGCGATGAAAATGCTGACACGCTTCCATTGCCTGTAGTGACTGACTGGGTTGCCTACAGCAAGCACCCTAAAGTAGTCGAAGAGATTGAAGAACTCAGGCGATCCAAGCGTATCCCAAAAGCGAGTACTTTTCTGACGAGTCCATATGAGCAGCAAGAAAAGAAAGGGAGGTGGCCCAAGCACAATGCGAAGAAGTCACTTTTAAGTGAAGACGATCATGAGTTCTTGTACAAAACTATGAGGAGTAATCGGTATTTTTTTTATCTTTTTACTCGTTATATAATCATTAACTGTCTTGTGCTGACACCTCTACCTCTTATGATTCTGTGTTTAATTCATAATTTTTGCTTGTTTTCAGGGATTTTTCTGTGGTTGTTGCTTCCGGAAGAGTTGATAAATCCTTTTTTAAACCAATTCTTAACAAGGACATGTGGCTGGAGTGTTCGGTAAATGATCTGGCAGCAATTATATTTCATATTGTTTGTCTTCTGGTTTTTGTTTATTGATATTTGTCGCGGTATATCTAGTGCTGACAGTAGCTTGTTACTGTGTGTTGTAGCATATTGAAGCAGGGTTGTATTATTTGAGGAAGAGGATCCATGAGGAAGCCAATAAGTATGCAGAGTTCGTTGTCCTTGATTGGGTTTTCTATCAGAACTACCTGCCAGCTAGTGCCAAAGCGTACAAACCAGATTTGCCTGTGTCAGACATGATTGGGAGCTATTTCCTGGGTCTTTTCCCTGACCAGTATGGCAAACCATGGGCGTCTGCAAACAAGATTTACACACCCTTTAACGTCATCAACAAACATTGGGTTGCCTTAGAGATCATAATTGATCAGAAGGTGATCAATGTCTATGACTGCAATGTCTACGGTGTCGGCAAGGGTGTACTAGATGCAGAACTGCAGCCTATTGCTCACTGGCTTCCTATACACTTGGAGAAGTGTGGAATATATGAAAATTTTAGCTCCACGCCATTTGAGATAAGGAAGGTCCCTGACATGGTCCATGATAAATCTGGGTTTGTACTCTTACCTAACTTTTATATTAATTGCTGACATACATTTACTTTCTATTTATCTGTTGTTGACACACCCCTATTTGTCTGTGTTTGTGAGTGTGTGCAGAAGTGCTTGTGGGGTGTTTACAGTGAAAGCAATCGAGGCTGTTGTATTTGGCGGAGATGTCACCACAATCACATATGAGAAGCTATTCCGCTACAGAGAGCTTATTTGCTCAGACTTGATCAAGGAGTCTTGGAGCTTCATAATTTGAGCAATGCTGACACTATCATTCTGAGTACTTAGTTTAAGTGACATTGTAGTTGGATATGAAGTTGGATATTAACTGTGTGTATTTTGTTGACACCATCATTCTGGGTTTGGATATTAACTGTTTCCATTGAACATCGTTCGCGTATATTGAATGTATGTATTTTGTTGTGTTTAACGTACTTATTCGGAATTAAGCATCTGGCTTTTTCATTAGATCGAATTTGATATAGTCCCCAATCACATACAATGTACAAAATCCAATATGACATAAGTAATGCTGAAACAAAGTGCATTGAATCTTCTTGAAAACATATGGGAATGTATCAGTGTCAGCATTGCCCATAATGCTGACATGGGGTTATGTAAACTATGAAAAAAGTAATTTCCAAACAGAACAGGTTTATTGTATGCAATATATATGACTGGGGGTGTTTCTAAGTGATTGTATCCTAGAAGTATATGATATAAAGCGAGCCGGTCTCAAGAAATGCTGACACCATCATTTTCTGGAGTACTTCAGTCTTCTCTTTAGCTCACACGCAGGCAACAGCCTCCTAGAGGGAGGTCTTCCTGGTCCCCTCTTAACAACAGGAGGGTAACACTTTATAGATCTTATTGCTTCAGGGACGCCTGATTCATCGTCTGTCAGCACTGGGTATATTGTTTCAGCATAAGCTAATTTCCAAGCATCAGTTGTGTAAAATCTGGCAACAAAGTCTGATACATTTGCCTTAATCTTCATGATGGCTGAAAGAGCATGAACACATGGGATCTTCTCTATATCGAAAAACTTGCAAGTGCATGTTTTTGCTGACAGGTCCACTATTGCATGAGACCCTTGCCCTTTTACTTCAAATTTATATTCATCCAGCCTCTGAACCTTGTATTCTCTAGCTTGATCTTGTAGGTTCCTAATCAAATCAAGTATTGCTGGTGTCAGCGTGTCCTCATGTTTGGATGCCTTTTCTCTACGCTCTTGGAACCATGCTCCGAGTTTCTCTCTAGCAAAATTCAACAGTGCAACAATAGGATAATTTTTCTTCCCCTTGAAGATGGCATTTATGCTCTCTGCATTATTAGATGTCATCATGTTGTATCTGGTGATTGGTGAATGTGCTCTAGCCCACCTATGTACTCCTGCTGACACTAAATAGGTCGCCATCTTCGGGCAGCTTTCCTTTATGCGGTCAAAATATTTGTCGAACTCCCCAGTACTATAACTATCTGCTGCTTTCTTGAACCAATTTCCCAAGTATCTTTTCTTGAATGTGCTTCTAATGTTTTGTTCCATGTGCCATCTACAAATGCAGTGATGTGCACTGGGGTAAACCAAGCCAATTGTTCTTGAAATGCTGACATGTCTATCAGACACAAACACTAGATCATTTGACGGAGGAACAACCTTCCTCAGCTGGCGAAGAAACCACTCCCAAGAGCTGTTGTTTTCTGTGTCAGCAATGGCAAATGCAAGCGGGAAAATATTTCTGTTTGCATCTTGCGCTACTGCTCCAAGCAAAGTCCCTTTGTATTTCCCAGTTAAAAATGTTCCATCAATAACAACAACCTGTAAAATAATGATTATAAGTTGTGTGATGATAATGAAATATTCAAAAGTGATCTGTGCTGACACTGATAATTTTATACCTTTTTCAATGCAGGGAAGGCCCGAATGCACTGCCCAAATGATAAAAACAAGTATTTAAACTTGTCATCATCATCTGTTGACATCAATGCAACAGTTCCATCATTTTTCTCCATAATCATGTGACAAAATAATGGCAAGTCAGCAAAATTTGATTCCGGTGTCCCTCTGTCCCTTTCTTGTGCAATTCTTCCTGACCTCCATGCTGTCCAATAACTAATGGGAATTCTTTTTTTCAGTCCTCATTTTATCCATTATCTGCTTTGGATTGTAGCCGCTGCTGACACTGTAATAATGTATACATTAGAATGAATGATGTGATACTTGAATTGAGTGTTACTTTGATGATGACATATAGACACTTACACTGGCTGGATTATGCTTGCTACCACTGAGGAAGGTGCTTGCCTGCAATTGCTTGTTCTCACATCCCATGTGCATGTGTACAAACCATTGTACGCTGACACCTCGTAGCAATTATGAGAAACAGTATTTACGTGTAACTTCCATCTGCAGCTAGTATCCCCGCAATGCGCCCTAAAATACTTGGGTTCAGATCTCGTTACTCGGTACCCAAATATTTCTGTCACCGATAATATACGTAAAGCATCCTTCATTTCCTTCTTTGATTCAAAGGTTCTCCCAATGTACATTGTGCTGGATGAGGTATTGTTGAAACTACCCATGCTAGAGTTGTCATCCTTGCAATCTTCTATTGTTTTATCTCTACTGCGCATTGAAGAGTACAGTCTCCTCCAGGTGTCAGCATCACAATCAATGTCATTATCATCCTCCATATCATCATCCATATCATCTGACCCCACCGTCTGCATTTGAGTGTCAACAATCATATGATTTTGCCCCCTGTCATACTCAATCAATCCAACTGATTTCCCACTCTCCCTGTCAGCTGTGTCAACAATTGCAAGTGTTTGTGCCTGTATGCTGACACACAACTCAACAGCATAGTCTACACCATCTAGTGCTGATATATCGAGGAATTCTTTCAAATCAGTGTCGCAATCAACAATAAGTGGGGCTTTCAGCTTTTTGCATGGGTGCAAATGACTAAATTGCAATTCAAGAACACTGTCTACATTGAATCTAGTGCACACCTTTCTCTTCAAGTCTTGTAGTGTGGTTGAATCATATAGCAAAAACACCTTTGATGTTGTATTTCCAACAAATTCCAGGCCTGTGTCAGCAAACACCCATGATCCACCAAATACTACTGTAATCACATGAGGTTCCATTTATGATTGACCTATCAATTAATTAGAGACAATATGCAAACAAGCACAATGAGTTAATTCTGATTCCATGTCAGCATGATAGATATTAGTTAGATATAGGTAATATGTATACAAGTACAATGAATTGCATCTGATTCCGTGTCAGCCTGATAGAAATAAGTTAGATACATGGCATTTATTTACGAAATCTCAGACAGTGTCAGCATTACACAACGAGGCCAGAAATCAAAACAGATCTATGTAGAACAATTCATACAATTATTTCCTTTCAATTCATTCAAGCACAACATTTCGAATTCATCCAACAGACAGATTTAAGGATCGTGATGTTGACAGATCGAGTATCTATTAACGAAGCAGATCGGCGAAGAACTTGAAACTCTATATATTGTTGACGACTTACTCTGATTTGTATCGAAACAGTAACAACCGAAGTCGAAATTACACGATCTACACTATACGACTTCATCTATTGGATATAAAACGATATTTAACACGAATTGAAGTTTTTTTCACAGATCTATGAACGACAGATCTACCAATTATACGAATGCTGACATTAAAACCATAATTCAGTAATGCTTTGATATTAGATAGATGTAGTACCGAAAATCAGGAGGAGATCGGCGTTGATCAATACCTACAGCGATCGAAAATCAGATCTCGGTCTATCTCGTGTCAGTGTTGGCGAAAATCAGAAGGAGAGATCGGGGGAGGGTGCGCGTGTAGCATTGTGTATATTTTTGCAAAATTCCCGAAATCGTGTATATTTGGCTAATATGGCCTCCGGATTTGTATATTTGGCAAATCAACCCTATTCATAAATCATAATAATCACAAAACTCACGGGTTTTCTACTTTATACCCTAACAACCTCAATCGGGAAAGATTGAAGATTCCCCAGATTTAAATTATTTTAGCTTTTCCTAATTGTTTTCCTAGGGTCGCTTCTTTATTGGATAGAGAATCTTTTCGGATTAAGGTTTTTATTCTATGCCCCAAGAAAGATCGTAAAACTAAATCTACTGAATTAGGCGAAACTAATTAAAATAACCCAACCTTTAAGGGGGTGTTAAAAATATATCCCAACCTTTCAAATGTAAAATAAATATCCCGACCTTTATAAGTGATGGTAATATAATATCCTAATGATTTCTCTCTAATAAAATTCTTATTTTTTGTATTGTATTACTCATGTATTTTCAATTCAAATAAAACATATAAAATTAAATTATATGAGTTTAAAAGTTTATTTAATAAAATTTTGTAGTTTTAGATTTAATTTGTACCTAACTTTTTATATCTTTTTGTAAATCCATAATATTAATAACAAGCCAAATAAAAAACAATGTAAAGCAAAATAACATATTTTCAATTAGTAAATGATTAGCTATTGATTTAACTTACCAAAACTAAAGAATATTTTGTCAATTATAAACTTTATGTACTACTAAATTGAAATAAAAATTTAATTATTTAGATTATTCAATGGTCTTCATTTATTTATAAGAAGTAAATTATTATTATTAAAATATATATAAAAGAATGTAAATTTTTATTTTTTATTTTTTCTTAAATCCAAAAAAAAAAATTAAGGCAAACTTAAAAACCAATCTAATTTAATCTAATAAATTTGAATAATATTTTACACAATCAAGATATTGAAAATTATATTTTAAATACTTACTTGTTTTATTATATTTGTTTTGATTAAATTTAATTATAATATAAATACATATAAATTGAATATTGAATAATTTAAATTAAATACGTATTAAATTGAATGTTTAGGGGCAAAACTAATCATTTTTGTGGGGGAGAAAATTTTGGGATATTATATTACCATCACTTATAAAGGTCGGGATATTTATCTTACATCTGAAAGGTGAAGATATATTTTTAACACCCTCTTAAAGGTTGGGTTATTTTAATTTGTTTCGCCACTGAATTATACAACAATTCTTTTATCTTTTTTTTTCTTTTTTTTGAGAATCTTTTCGGATTAAGGTTTTTATTCTATGCCCCGAGAAAGATCGTAAAACTAAATCTACTGAATTATACAATAACTAGTACAATTCCCCCGCCATGCCGCGGTTTTTTAAAACTAAAATATTAATAATATATATAAATATATTATAAAATACTAATAAAAGTTAAGATAAAAAAAACTTTACCATAAATGTATCTTATAATTCTGAAATAATTTTTTGTATATCTCGTCTAAAGTATAATACATAAATGTAGATATTTTCAATCACTCAGTAATAATAATATCAGTATCATTGTAACTTTTTTTGAAATTTTGAAATCTGAATCATGCATTTAAATGTGATGTGTCACAACTAATAATTATATTCAATGTTTTGAATTAAACTCAATAGTTAGTACATAAATGTGAGTTAAGCCTAATGTTTATATTAGATTGAATTCAATGTTTTGAATTAAGCCCAATTGTTAGTAAATATGTTAAGAATAAAAGAGAATGGAGGATTAAAAAAATTAATGGGAAAAAGAAAAGAAAATGAGAAATAAAAAAAATCAAGGAAAAAAACATAATTGGTCAATATTCCTAAAACTCCTCTAAGATTGACACGTAAGCAAAGTCTTCTAAATTAAGGTTATATATATAGTTAGTACATAAATGTGATTTAAGCCTAATGGTTATACGTAGTATTAGATTGAATTCAATGTTTTGAATTAAGCCCAATTGTTAATAAATATGTTAAGAATAAAAGAGAATGGAGGATTAAAAAAATTAATGGAAAAAAAAAGAGAAAAGGAGAAATAAAAAAATCAAGGAAAAAAACATAATTGGTCAATATTCCTAAAACTCCTATAAGATTGACACGTAAGCAAAGTCTTCTAAATTAAGGTTATATATAGATTCTTTTATCTTTTTTTTTTCTTTTTTTTGATAAGGAAAAAATTCGGGTGGTGGTTAACCAACCCGAGAGCATCCAGAAGGATGAGATCACGAAGATCTGAACAATTCTTTTTATAATAAATATTTTATAATTATAGGTTTAAAATATTTATAATGGGTTCAATTAAGATTTTATAATGGTGAGGTCAATAATTTTTATAACTATAGATTCGAGATTTTTTTTATATATAATCAAATGTTCGACATTTTATAACTATGAATTCAAGATTTTTAAAAGGATGGATTCAAAATTTTATAACTATATTTAAAAAAAATTAACGATAAATTTAATATTTTATAACTTAATTTTTTTTTAATATATAACTCAAGCGTAAAAACCTCCCTCCATTTTACTTACCCCTGTATCTTTGACAGTTGAGACATGAGATCAATCTAAAGGCTGAGAGAAAGATCAAATCAAATGGGGAGATAAAACTTTTAAACCCAATAATAACCATGAAAAGTGAGAAACTTCAAAGTGCTGGATAAATTTGATTCCCATGTACAACTTGTAATTCCATGAGATATTGTTTGATCAGTATATTAGTATATATATTGTACGAATCAAGGTAGTTGCTGAGCATCCATGTAACCAACATCAACGAGAACTTTATCGCGCTTGGCCAGCTCAACATCCTCGCCCACCCTCGTCTCCACGAGCTGCTCCGAATAGGAACTAATGCATATTTAGAAAACATAACTTACGTATAGGGAATATATAATATGGCTGCAATATATATTCATGTCCGATCCGTCAATAATTTTGATGATGAGGAACCACCTTCGGTGGTAAACCCTGAGCACGTAACCCAACCGGCAAAAATCACGTACTAAGCAAATCGATTTGCACCGACCGGCTTAACCCACTAGTAAGGAACAAGAGGTCCAGAGTTCGATCCTTATCCCCACCTCTTTCCTTTGGTGAAAATTAAGGACAGTGTTGTATGTCCTTAAATTGCAAACATGGCCATTTCTTTAATGACATATCCATGGTAGAAAGAAAGAGTGTCGACGAGACGGCATATATACCTACGAGACTCGAATGGCAAAACTTTAGTCTTGCAATGTACGTGGTTAATTAAGCATGTTATTGTAGGATAATTAGATGCGCAGCGGAAGGGTAAAAAACTATTTTCTAACATCTAATTCGGGATCTCATGCATGAATTGATATGAACAATATAGAGGGGAAAAGTCGTACCTTTCTTGTGCGGAACCTTGATTCGAAATCACCTTTGGAGAAAAGAGCCTCAAGCGCGACTCCTCTACTTGGTCCACACGAGCACGGGATTGGATCTCCTTGTCCCCGCCTGCTCCGGCACTCCCCCGTCTAGTCCCGCTCCAGCGACGTACTCCTCCGCCGGCTCCCGCCACTCCTCCTCCGGCCGCAGCCCCGCCCCCGGCAATGGCGATGAATAACAGGAAGAAGACGATGACCTGTTCATTTAATTTATCCCAATCTTACAAAATGTTCCCAAATTTGTTGTTAATTATATTTTTTGTTTAAACCATTTTTTTGTTTATAAATTTGGTCATGGTATCAAAATTGGTTTATTTGTGTATAGTTTGTATATCAATTGGTAATTTTCAAAGTTCGTATTATTTTTGGTTCACGAGTGATAGTTGGTATTATTCTTGGTCATTTTTCCTTTAATCTATAAATTATAGTTGGCTTCTAGCAAAGCACTATAATTACCTAAATTATTCAGATTATAAATCTCCATTTTAATCCTATTATATCATTAGTATTTTACACATCAATTAAAGGACACCAATTCCTTCAATCTCCCACTTGTCCTTAAGTGGATGTGCGGTTTCAATTCCTTTGTCACTTAATGTTCAATTTGACGATATGATAGCATCTCATGTTATCCATATCAATTCAAATTATTTCTCGATCCCGAGCTTGAGCTGTCAAATAAACAAATGATTACGTATTAATCCATTTGAGCATGGCCATGCATTTTACAGTTCTTACTCTTCAAGTGGCCAGAACATTATTCCTACTCAGATATCCAAATATCCAGAATAGGAGGTGATGAAACCACATTTGAAAAGTAGACCTACCTCCACGTCCCCGTGGGGAAGGTGATCCGCGTGTCGATTTTCGATTGGTCGGCGGTCTTACCTGAAGCCCCCCTCCTCCTATTATCTATCCTAAGTCGGGGGCCTCGACCTGTGCCGCCGGACCTAGTGATCGGCTCGTTCCACTTTTCGGGCGATGATCTCACCAAGTGTCGGCTCATTACTGAGTCGAGACGGACCCGCTCAGATAGGCTTGTAGAGCCTCTTATTCCCGGCCTATGCCCCTAGGAATATAATGAGAACCGACCTCTTCCTCCGTACCCCTTCTCATGTATTTATAGTGTAAGTGTGTGTTTTAACATGGTGGCCAAACATGGCCAAATGTCACATGCCTCATGACATGTGGGAGGGGGGCATGGACGACATGTGTGAGGGGGGCATGGACGACATGTGTCCTAGCATGCATGTGGGAGTCGCGGACAGTTTATCGTCTGTGGACGTCTTCAGTCTCTATATTGATTCATACTCGTCCATTTTAATGTTTATAAGGTTCTATTTATATAGCGGGGAACCTTATTTATTTATGATATTTGAGAATATTATTATTTATATTTCGGGCATCATCACAACTCCTCGAATTTTAGTTAAGTCGTGACTAAACTAGGGTTCGATAATGATGCATCGTATGTACCTGTTTCTCATTCATATCCCTCGTTCAAGAGAGACTTAGTTTATACTCGTTTAAGAGTATGCTCCGCGAGCTTACAAAGCTACAAGCGGAGGCCCTCTATTACCCGAGAGGGACTTAATATATATACTCAATCAAGAGTATTCTCCGCGAGCTAATAAAGCTACAAGCGGAGGCCCTCTGTCACCCGAGAGGGACTTAGTTCATACTCGTTTAAGAGTATGCTCCGCGAGCTTACAAAACTACAAGCGGAGGCCCTCTATCACTCGAGAGGGACTTAATATATATACTCAATCAAGAGTATTCTCCGCGAGCTTATAAAGCTACAAGCGGAGGCCCTCTGTCACTCGAGAGGGACTTAGTATATATACTCAATCAAGAGTATTCTCCGCGAGCTAATAAAGCTACAAGCGGAGGCCCTCTGTCACTCGAGAGGGACTTAGTATATATACTCAATCAAGTGTATTCTCCACGAGCTAATAAAGCTACAAGCGGAGGCCCTCTGTCACCCGAGAGGGACTTAGTTCATACTCGTTTAAGAGTATGCTCCGCGAGCTTACAAAGCTATAAGCGGAGACCCTCTATCACTCGAGAGGGACTTAATATATATACTCAATCAAGAGTATTCTCCGCGAGCTTATAAAGCTACAAGCGGAGGCCCTCTGTCACTCGAGAGGGACTTACTATATATACTCAATCAAGAGTATTCTCCGCGAGCTAATAAAGCTACAAGCGGGGGACTTTCGGGTGTCATTACTCTTAATTATAACAACTGTGGTGAACCTTTGTAAGGGATTTAAGCATATGTGGGGGAAAGACCCATAAATTTAGAACTTCGGGTACATATATTTTGGTGGCGATGTACTATTTTCGCACCCCTGCTTGCTATCATCTCTCCTATCTTAATATCAGCACTAAGTCCTGGAACAACTTTGTTGAATTATTGCATCCATCCACTCTTAGCATAACAAGGCTAAGAAAGGTACCCCATATGTTGGTTTAAAAGCTAGACATATACACTACTTTGCTCCCGTAGGCTCCCTTTCTTCCATCCTGACTAGGGGGCATGATGTCTGTAATATCTATACGCGGGCATGTCGTACTGAGGAAAGACGCGCGATACGGGGGTAGACTCCAGGAAGCCTTGGCTTATTCGCGCTCGGCATTCACTTAGTGATGACAGTAGCAAGGTTAAGAGGTGAACCTTGAAGAAAACGAAATTCATAGCAGCCGTGGCTCGTGATCTTGATTAGTAGCAAGGATGCTAGGCGGACCTGCCAAAGAGCCATGGGTGAATGAGTGATAACGTCCGCGGAGAGAACAGTGAAAAGAAATCTCTGGCTCTGTTATTTTATGCGCGACGTTCAAAGAAGAAACGTAGGTAAAAATGCTATGGGCATTTATATATTAATGCTGGCTCTGTTTGGTATTTAGCAGCTCATCATCACCGAACTAGTCTCCTTCTTCTCCTTAAAAGAAGATGGGTTATGGACACCAAGGATGAGGAGCCCTGAACACTCCCCTTGTTTGCGAGTGACTACGTGGTTGATGATAAAACCGGCAATTTCGATTCGCTTTGGGGAGAGAGGATGAAACATCGCTCACTTTTTAAGATGATGATGGCGAGCCTGCTGGGTTTCGGTCGCTCGCAAGCCGCCCTTGACTCGTACCCCGGCTATCTAGAGCGGTTAGTCCGGTTGATGGTTTCGGGAGGGCAAACTATATACCTCACCTGCAGATTGGAGGGAGAAACCCCAACAAGGTTTGTTTGCACCTTCCTCTTTACCTATGGCGGAGCCAAGCGACTCTCCTCTTCCGCTTCTTTTCCTCAACACGGCAAAAACCAGCAGCAACAGTGATCCTTTTCGGCTTCATTTCTTCATCCGCGGCAGACCCTAGGGGCAGCGGCGATCCTCTCCTGCCCCTTTTATTCATCCGCGGCAGAGCTCAGCAGGGGCGGTGATCCCGCGAAGATGATTGCCGCCGCTTACTCGTCTTCATCGCTCGTGAACGACGAGTTCTCGATCCCAGAGTTAGCCATAACTCAAGAAGCAATGTTTTGCTTAGCCAAAGAGATCGTGAACAAAGGTATTCGTGATTAATTAAATTTGCTAGAATCCCCCAGTTTAGCTTTTATGATGCAAGGTTGTTTTGCCACTCACGCAGACTGCGTTCTTCAATATAGTCCGCGGACAGGTCTTTAACCTTTGGATATGGGGTTTTCAGACGCGATCAAAACTTCGCTAGCTCTTTGAGAATCTGCCCGTGGTCAAGGCCGGGATGACGATCCTCAACCTGAGTTCGTTTGTTTTCTTCGCGGACACATGCATAGAGGTGAGAAATAAAAACCCAGCTAGGATTCGTTTGATGTTGCTGTTGCATATTCTACTTGCAGTCAGTCCTTTCACGATGCCGTACAGATCAATTTTTTTGCCAAGCTGACCATTATGCTCAAAACTATTCGTTCGCGGATCGGAGTGAGGATCGATTGTCCGACAGGAACGATCTGGCTGTAGTCGACTCACTTTTGCAGTTCTTTGCAATTTAACTAGTCATGACACTTGAAAGGTATGAGGAGAGAGGAACGGCCCCCAATCAGCCCATTTTCCAGCTTCAATAAAAAAGCTCCGATACGAGGAATGGCTGATGCATGTTATTCATAATAATATAGTAGTTGTCGTGCTGAACGTATTCATATCAATGAGTACGTGTTCTTATCATGAGTAGTTAATCTGATTTGTGCAGGTGAGTTTCTCATCCTCATTTCTCCTGGTAAATTGCTTTGTTTATGATTTTTAGAAAAAATCATCTCCTCCTGAGGAGCTTAGTAGGCTTCGCGAATGAGACCTCGAACTACTAGCAACATTAAATTTGCGTAGTAATGAGCTTGCGATCTCGATCGATCATCCTCCTCCCTGGAAGTGTCATTGTGCCCAGGGTATCTACGTATGAACGGACAACATCCCCATCCTGGAGCTAACCGTATTGTGTGATATTCCACTTGATTTGGTCAGACCGAGTTCAGTCTCTGCGGACTATTTGTGGAAAGGGAGGCAAGCTCATCGATCGGATATCCGACTCGGAGTAAGTTCCATCGTCGCGGGACTTGATAAAAAATTTGATCCGGGAGGCTAACTTTACGACCAGATGCCCGACGCGGAGCGAGATCACGCGTCCGTCGTGGAGCAAGCTCCAGCGTTGTGGGACTTAATAAAATCATCGATCCGGGAGGCTAGCTCTACGACCGGATGCCCAACGCGGAGCAAGCTCCAGCGTCCTGTGACTTAATAAAATCATCGATCCGGGAGGCTAGCTCTACGACCGGATGCCCAACGCGGAGCAAGCTCCAGCGTCCTGGGACTTAATAAAATCATCGATCCGGGAGGCTAGCTCTACGACCGGATGCCCGACGTGGAGCAAGCTCCAGCGTCCATCCGGGAGCTCAATGCGTCCACCGGATGTTCGACGCGGAGCAAGCTCCAGCGTCATAGGACCTCAAGTATAATCCGGGAGCTCAATGCGTCCACCGGATATCCGACGCTGAGCAAGCTCCAGCGTCAATCCGGGAGCTCAACGCGTCCACCGGATGTCCGACACGGAGCAAGCTCCAGCGTCATAGGACCTCAAGTATACTCCAGGAGCTCAATGCGTCCACCGGATATCCGACGCGGAGCGAGCTCCAGCGTCATAGGACTTCAAGCATAATCCGGGAGCTCAATGCGTCCACCGGATGCCCGATACGGAGCAAGCTCCAGCGTCATAGGACTTCAAGCATAATCCGGGAGCTCAATGCGTCCACCGGATGCCTGACGCGGAGGAAGCTCCAGCGTCCTAGGACTTAATAAAATCATCGATCCGGGAGGCTAGCTCTATGACCGGATGCCCGACGCGAAGCAAGCTCCAGCGTCCTGGGAGTTAAACTACTAGGTTACAAAACACTCTCCTCACTTAGATATTTACGTATATATATACATCGTCCCTTATTTGTGTGGAAGGGAATTGATTTGAAGGTCTTTATCGGGAGAATGTCGCGCGGATAATATTTGGGGCCTTTAATCGATTTGATAGGGAGACACTCCAATGCATCCTGTGACTTTCAACAAGAAAGAATCCAGCCGCGGTCCAACGGACCATCCATATCTTCAATTATGAAAGGTCGCGGACGATTGCCGCGCGAAGTCCCTGCGGTCACACCGTTTCCAAAAGCCCTGTATTTGATGGAAAAAATACAAGCGGAGAAAGAGGGGGACTGACCCATGCTGAATTAGATAGTCGCGTCTGTTATTATTGGCCGCGAACCACCTACTGAGGCTACCGGGTGGCGACGGGCGGTCATATGAGGCGGATGCGGAGGATCAAAGCCCTTCAATGGGTCTTGTTGAGGTCCTGCGTTTGTATTTTCAGCACCACGATCATTCATAGTGGCCCATCAAGAGGCTCCCGCGGCGGTGGATGTCTATGCAGGGACGAGGTTGCACACGCGGACTCAAGGTGAGCGATGATTGGACGCGAATGGATCTCTTGAATGGTGACCGATTTGTCTTCCTTGTGTCTTCTTGTGACTGTACAGGCCTTCCGGGTTTGCTTTCTTCTGCCCGCGGCTGTCGATCTGGGCATCTCATGACAGGCATGCAAATGTATATGTATATTTGCTATTTATCAATTTCTAGCCGCGGACCACTATCTTAATTCTATGTCTAATGAAGCGTACTAGTTTTTTGTCTCAAAGGAGATCAATTATGATGACCCTTTCCTACTCTATGCTGATAACCCAGATCGGAGGGGTCAAAAAAGGGATGCTTCTTTAGATTTCATTTATGCAATGCATAATCAAATTTGCTATATATGAGCTCCCCAGTTAATGCTTAAAAGCTAGCTATAAAAAGGGGCCAAGAAGTGCCAGCGTGAAGGGTGATTTTTAGGGATATACCAATTTACCCTGTTGCGTGCATTTGCTATTCAATGCTAAAAGAGAGATCTATAAATCGATGTGTATCTCTCAAATACCTCCGCGGACCGGTTTCTTCTATTACTTATTCATAATTATTTCAAAAAGATGAATCCAATCGGATTTAAATAAGTATATACTGCATATCGTACTTAAATTACCTCTTAGCGTGAGATTTGTCCCCACGGACGGCGCCAGAGATGAAACCACATTTGAAAAGTAGACCTACCTCCACGTCCCTGTGGGGAAGGTGATCCGCGTGTCAATTTTCGATTGGTCGGTGGACAGTTTATCGTCTGTGGACGTCTTGAGTCTCTATATTGATTCATACTCGTCCATTTTAATGTTTATAAGGTTCTATTTATATAGCGGGGAACCTTATTTATTTATGATATTGGAGAATATTATTATTTATATTTCGGGCATCATCAGGAGGACTTCTCCAATCTTGAGTGACTATAGCTCCCACTTAAATTTTAGCAACCTCAATCACTGCCTTTATGACTGCCTTTTACGGATCAGCGGTTGACAATGTCAAAGGCTACCAATCATTAAGTGAGAGGGATATCACACTCATGTCCGAGGAACCTACTAATAATATTTTAACCTTAAATTCTTCAACATATTGGAAAAATCTTAAGGCAGGTCTGTCCAACAAGTATCCACCATACTTGTCTACACAATTGATTAGACATCTCCATGTCCCTATAGCCCGTGAAACTTGGCGCCATCAATCAACTTGTATAATAGTCTATATTAAATCATTTATGTCTCATTTAATGATTCAGACAACGGAAAAACATAATTCATAATATCAGTTCACTTAATAGGGTTTCAACCACCACGACTTTCGCAGCGATCCTATTTGATAATCATAAATTATTAAGACATTTTATTCAATTCTAAACCATAATTGAATAATAGTGAAATTTTATTTCAAACAAACATGATGCAAATATGTTTCAGCAATCTTGATCAATATCTAATGTTTTAAACATATAAATCAAATTCATTCACCAATGGACTTGAGTCCCTTAGCTCTAGTGTGACTATCATGCTTGGGGTTGGGAAGAGGTTTAGATAACGGATCCACAATATTGTCATCCGTGTGTATTTTGCACAGCTTCACATCATCTTACTAGACTTGGTCTTGTATAATGTGATACTTCTTGAGTACGTGTCTGGATTTGGTATTAGAGCCAGGTTCTTTGGAATGAGCAATTACACCATTGTTGTCACAATAGATGCTAATGACTTCAACCCTTTTGGGAACCACACCAAGCTCATCAATGACCTTTCCTTATCCAGACAACTTCCTTAGAAACATCCAATGTTGCAATGTACTCAACCTCTGTTGTAGAATCATCTACTGTGTAATGCCTTCAGCTCCTTTAGCTCACAGCTCCTCCAACAAGAACAAAGACGTATCCGGATTGAGATTGGAAGTCATCTCTGTTTGTTCAGAAGCTCGCATCAGTTATGCTTCAACGATCAACTCATCATGTCCTCCATACACCAAGAATTCATCTTTAGTCCTTCTTAAGTACTTTATGATGTTCTTGATTGCACTTCAATGTGCTTCACTTGAACTCGATTGGTATATATTACATTCACTCAAAGTAAATGCAATATCTTCAATATCTTGATGAGTACATATCATCGCATACAATATGGATCCTATTGCTAAGGCATTAGGGATCCTACTCATTCTATCTAGCTCAGCAGATGTCATATAACACTACTTCTTGCTCAGAGATAGACCACGTTGCATAGACAGAAATCCCTTTTAGAAATTTTTCATGTTGAACCTGTCCAGAAACTTATGTATATAAGTTCCTTGCCTTAGTCCAATGAGTCTCTTGAATCTATCCCTATAGATTTTGATGCCAAAAATGTACTCGAACTCTTCAAGATCTTTCATTGAGAAATACTTCTTGAGCTAGTCTTCTACAAACTCAAGCATTTGAACGGCATTCCCAATAAGTAGTATGTCATCCACATACATAACCAAGAAAACAATTTTGCTCCCACTAAACTTTTTGTGAACACAAGGTTCCTTTTCACATTTGATGAATTCAAACCATTTGATCACTTAATCAAATCGCGAAGGTTCCAACTCCTTGATGCTTGCTTAAATCCATAAATGGACTTCTTAAGCTTGCATATCATCCTAGGATTCTGTGGATCTTCAAAACTCTTCAGGTTGTGTCATGTACACATCCTCTTCTAAGTATCCGTTTAGAACATGGTCTTGACATCCATGGCACCATGCCATTTTTCGGAGCCTGGACCCATCATAGCTTGCTTATATGTAGTAGACTGGTTGATTTCTAACACCAAAATGTTCAGACATGTAGTCAAAATGAAATCAACAAATCCATTTGGCAACGATCTTTGCCTATCCAATCTACGTGTGGGTTGAGCAACTAAAGGTCCTACCACAATGATTTGTGGACTAGTAGGGGTGAGTTCTTGTAACTCCCCTGCCTCCGGTATATGATTGTGAGTTCTTTCTTCTAGTGGAATTAAGTCCTCAAAATCCATAGTCTTAAACATTGAGTGATCCATGTCTTCTTGACATTGCTCGGTTTGTTGGTTCTCTCGAACTTCTTCGAGATCAACATTTCTCCCACTTGACTTTTTGGAAATAAACTCTTTTTCCATAAAGACACTATCCCTAGCAACAAACACTTTGTGCTCGGTGGGATTGTAGAAGTAGTACTCTTTAGTTTCCTTAAGGATACCCTACAAAGAAGCACTTATCGGATTTGGTTGCGAGCTTATCTGCTAGTAAACGTTTTACATATGCTTCGCATCCACAAACCGTGAGAAAAGACAAACTTGGAACTCTTCCTGTTCATAACTCATATGGTGTCTTTTCTATAGCCTTAGATGGAGTCCTGTTTAGTGTGAACATCATGGTTTTGAGAGTATACATCGAAAAGATATTGGAAGATTAGCAAAACTCATCATTGATTAGACCATGTCCAACAAGGTCATATTTCTCCTTTAGAGACACTGTTAATTTGTGGTGTTCTGGACGGAGTTAGTCGTGAGACAATCCCACAACTCTTTAAATGATGATCAAACTCTTGACTCAAATATTTATCACCACGATCAGATTGTAGTGCCTTAATTTTCTTGCTAAGCTGGTTTTCAACTTCATTCTGAAACTCCTTGAACTTTTCAAAAGGGTTCAATTTTATACTAATTCATTCAGTAAATACAACTGTATCTACTTAAATCATCAGTAAAAGTCATGAAGTATTTATACCCACCTCTAGCTTCTGTGCTCATAGGCCCACATACATCCATATGTATAGTGCCAAGAGCTCAGTTGCCTTTTCACTTACCCTAGTAAAAGGTGACTTTGTCATTTTTCTCTCATTAGACATGAGTCGCATGTGTCAAATGATTCACAATCAATTGATATAAAAATTCCATCTTTTATGGAATTTTTCCATGCAATTTAAGTCCGAGTGACACAACTGACAATGTCATAGATAGGTATTTTCACCTGCATCTGATTTTCGCTTTTTGGTACTTATGTTGTAAACACCAAATGTTTGATATAGTCATTACTAATCACAACATTAGCTAACATTTGTACCAAAAGAACTCACAGTTCCATCCTTTTTATCTTTCAAATACTTTAGGCAGTTTCTCTTCTAGTGACCCTTGGTATGGTAGTAGAAACAATCATGGCCAGTAGCTACTTTAGCTTTCTCAGAAGTGTTCTTAGGTTGGGTAACTAGTTTACCTTTCCATTTTGTGTTCTTCTGCTGTCCAGATGCCCCCCTTTTTTTAACCCTTTTCCCTTTTGGACCATCAAGATCTCCTTCTTGTTGCCCATAGTTAGATTTTGCTCACCAGTCTTAAGCATCCCATGCAACTCTTCAAGCGTTTTTACAACTCCGTTCATATTGAAGTTTAGCTTGAACTGAGTAAATCCATCGTGCAGAGAATGAAGTATGATGTCTATAGCCAACTCTTGACTATAGGGGTGGCCAAGTCTCTCCATGTTTTCAAAATGACCAATCATTTCAAAGACATGAGGACCAACTGGCTTGTCTTTCTCAAGTTTGCAATCAAGTATTGCCTTATGAGTCTCATACCTCTCCATCCTTGCTTGTTCCTGAAACATAACTTTCAAGGTGCGAATGATGGTGCAAGCATTCATCTTTTCGAACCTCTTTTGAAGGCTCAACTCCATAGAAGCCAGTATAAGACATGTGACAATCACTGACTTATCTTTGATTTGTTTTTCCTGATCCTTCTCAGCTTGAGTAGAGGCATCAGTCAATTTTGGGATTGAGGTTTCAAGTACACTCTCTTTTCCTTCAGACCTGGGAACAATTTTCAGATTTCTTTCCCAATCGAGGAAATTATTGCCGTTCAACTTATTCTTCTCAAGAATTGAACGCAAATTGATGATGGTTGGGTTATCGTTTCTGTTCATGATATCTACAACATAGAACATGCAAAATATGAATCATGTTTGTCATGCAAAAACTTAAAATTTAAACATGTTTTAAATGTAAATAAGCTAATGCCATTTTATCCATAAAATAAATTTCCCTTTGAATAAAATGATTCCAAGATCCTATTACAGATAAGACATTAGCGTGCTTTGGCACTACCCTAACTCTTATGTGACAAGGTAAGTAACTTTTACTAGTTATAACATTTATAACTCTTGGTTGATAGATCACATCTTATGTAAATATATCCCATGCCTCAAAATCCAAAACTTTGTCTTTTGGTCTTTTGTTGAGTAGAACCAATTCAAGGCTATAAATCCCTTATATAGATTTACCCGTACTATCCCAAGGTCAAAGCATGGACACCTTGCTTTGGCAAAACCTATCCATCAAATTCCAAGGGCCTCATAGGTTATGAATTGGAAAGGCATACTCTCAATTTTCTTTTAAGGGAACTAGGTTTTTCATGCAAGTCTAATTATCAAGTGAACAAACAACATAATCAAACATGCAAGCATAAACCAAACACATGCACAAAAATAAATTGTGATCCTAGTATGGCCCCTAATGAAAAGAAAACCAGAAAGATAAATCTTCAAGGTTCTTCTAGCTTCTTGGATCCTCATCCTTGATTCTCCTTTTGGATCTCCATCCTAGAATCGCCTTTTGGATCCCCATCCTTGAATCTTGTAACATCTTCTTTTGTACAATGTATAAATAAATTTACTTTCGAAAATTAAATTACAAAAATACATAATGATACGCAGATCGTGTACAAAAATACATAACGATACGCAGATCGTATTTATATGCTACTTGGGCCATACTAGTCACCGCATGCAATAATATCAAATATTAAAAATATTAATGACAATTAATATAACATCAAAATATTAATCAAATTAATATAAACAAGAAATAGAATATTAATCATATTAATAAACTATTTAACTCAAATCAATTAAATTATTAAATAAAATAACTAATTTAATATTCTTGATATTTAATTCAAATTTAGCAATCATATATATGGAATAAATTTTATGGTAACTATTACCTTGTATAATTGGATAGAATATTTTTATTAGGGATAAGATATCTATCATATCTAATTAAGGTAATTTAAGATTTTACACTAAAAACATAAATATCTTTCATAACCCTAATTCCACCTCCCTCAACTCCCACTTAAATTTTGTAACAATTACCAAATTTGCCGATTGTAGGATTAAGATGATATGTTTTCATAAAACATAAAATTTTGACAAATTAATATATAAATCAAATTCACATAAAAATCCCTCAACTTGACATCTAAATCATGAAATTCTCAATTTCTTAGATTCAAATCAACTTTCACTTTTATAAAATCAAACGTTTTATAAATCATACAAACTGATTATAAGAAACATCATCTAAAAGAAAAACCCTTTAAAAAAAAACGGAATTTTAGCCAAATACCCCTGAGGTTAAGGCTAATTCGCGTGGTGTACAAAAGTTTGACATATTTCGCCAGGTACCCCTGAGGTTTCAATTTTTTTCGCCAAATACCCCTGAGGTTTTTATTTTTTCGCCAAATGCCCCTCTGTCGAATTTGTTAACTTTTTTTTATTGAAAATAAAAAGAATAGAAAATATTATTTCATTGTTATTTTTGTAAGGTATTATTTGAAAAATATTATTTAATTATGGTAATTAAATTATCTAATATTATATACACAATACCATATCATATTACATTTTTTTTAATCAATGGAATTAATTCAAAACTTTTTTTTTGATAAAGTTAAAATTAACTATATAGTATTATTTCATTATGTATTAATTACACAATATCATTTCATGCTATTTATTTAAACAATGAGATTAATTCAAAATGTTTTTTTTTTAAAAAATACATAGTTCCAAATATATGAATTCTTTTTTTTTCCAAGGCAATTAATCTCTCTTTTTGTGTGTGTATAATGAAAACTATTTTTTATATAATAATCTTAATTTTTGGAATTTCACACAATCAACCTAATCTACATAAATTTTGAAATAACAATTTTTTAAACATTTTTTTAACCAATGAGATTTATCTATTCTAATTGTTAAATGAGAAATATTTTTGCTTAGTTGACATAATCATTTTCATTTCACAATTTCCTCCCAATCTATTGAATCTTGAAAAAAAAAATCAAACTAATGAAACTTGTACACGTTTCTTTAATCAATCTAGTTATATCTAAATATTAATTAATAAGCATTTTTTATTAGGTGTTATAAACACATTTACTTTAGGATTTTAACCCAATCAACATATTTTACTTAAATCTTAAACTCGTGTAATTCTTACACATTTTTCATAAATATTTTAATTATTTTTTACTTAATTATCAAATCTATTTTTTTGTATTTTATGTTAACGTTTGATAATATCTTATTTAAATTTATCATAGTAATTTTTTATACTTAGAAAATTTTGTTTTTATTAAAAATATGCGCCATGTTGGAGGAATTGTACTATTTTTCAATAAAAAAGTTAACAAATTCGACAGAGGGGCATTTGACGAAAAAATATAAACCTCAGGGGTATTTGGCGAAAAAAATAAAAACCTCAGGGGCACCTGGCGAAATATGTCAAACTTTTGTACACCACGCGAATTAGCCTTAACCTCAGGGGTATTTGGCGAAAATTCCGAAAAAAAAATTGATGCCGTATACAATTTTTTTTTTCTTTTAATTATAATGTTCCTTTACGGTGTGATCAAATCAAACCATCAAAGATTGGAATTTTATAACTTTCAATATCAAATATATGCGAACAGTGATCTAATTGATTGTCAAGTGAGACTGTCTCATTCAATTGCTACAAAAACAACTAATTACGGAGGCTTGGATCGAAATCAAATTTCAATACGAAAAACCGTGTTAATTGGTTTTTATCCAACTAATCAAAATCAAAATTTTAATCATACAAATTATTCCATATATCAAATATATTGCTAAATTGAATCAAAAATAACAAGAAAATCAATCGATCATATCAATTTATGCAAGAGGCTCTGATGCCACAGTAGGATAATTAGATGCGCAGCGGAAGGGTAGAAAACTATTTTCTAACATCTAATTCGGGATCTCATGCATGAATTGATATGAACAATATAGAGGGGAAAAGTCGTACCTTTCTTGTGCGGAACCTTGATTCGAAATCACCTTTGGAGAAAAGAGCCTCGAGCACGACTCCTCTACTTGGTCCACATGAGCACGGGATTGGATCTCCTTGTCTCCGTTTGCTAGAACGAATGATCGAAGGATTGCCTTGCAACTCACCCTACGGGTTAGGGAGGCAAGCGATTTGTGGTGGGAGAAGTTTTGGAGACACGTACAATGACATATTAGGTTAAGACTTATTCTCAATAAGTCTCCTTATATATTGTAGAAACTAGGTCAACTTATTCCCAATAAGTCACCTTTATCCTTTATCTTCTATCCACAAATTATATCAACAATAATAACTTATTATTATCATTAATTAATTATCCAATTCCTAATACTCTCTGTGTGTGATCTTATAGGACCTGAATAAAATAGCAATAGATTAAATATAATTTAATCTATAAATTATAGTTGGCTTCTAACAAAGCACTATAATTACCTAAATTATTCAGATTATAAATCTCCATTTTAATCCTATTATATCATTAGTATTTTACATATCAATTAAAGAATTTTTTTTCAAAATAGCCAAAAATCAAAAAAAATATTCGGGAAATAGCCAAGAAACGAAAGAATTTAGGGAATTAGCCAAAGTGGGGTAAAGTCGCTGTTTCAAACTGCGACTTTACCCCGGGTTTTAAAAAATATATATATAATAGGTAAGTCGCTGTTTCAAACCGCGACTTACCTATTTTTTTTTTATAAAAATCATTTTAAATTGAAAAACAAATAAAAGTTAAAAAAAAAAGCATATTGGGGAGAGTCGCTGTTTTAAACAGCGACTCTCCCATTTTTAATTTTTTTTTTGAAAACCTAAGCCTCCTCATCGCTGTTGAAGAAGACGGCATATCCACCGTCAGTTACCTTCATCAGCAAAAACCACCGTCAATCCGGATTCCTAAACCGCCAATCCCTACAATCCCTCATCTTCGGCTCCAACACCGGCGACCCCGCTCTCCCCTCCACCGCCAACAGAAGCGGCCAAATTCCGGCCAAATTCGCCGGTTCTGGACTCCTGATTGGGCTCGCCTTCCTCCGATTCGCCAAATTCGCCGATTCCGGCCAAATTCCGGCTCTCCCCTCCGTCATGATCAATCCGGCTCCTGTGGACTCGACGCGACTCTCCCCTCCGTCAATCAGGCTTGCCTTCCTCCGATTGGGCTTCCTTGCCTGCTATTCCAGATCTGGCCGGTGGACTCGACGGTGGATCTTAATTCCTCGCCTGCTCTTTCAGATCCGGCCGGTGGACTCGACGGTGGAGCTTCCTCGCCTCTTCGACTACTCTTCCAGATCTGGCCGGTGGATTCGACGGTGGACTGGCCTTCCTCGCCTTCGGATTGCTGTATATCAACTGGTTGGGGCAAAAAAATGGAAGAAGGGAGAGTCGCTGTTTAAACAGCGACTCTCCCCATATGCTTTTTTTTTAAAAATTTTTATTTGTTTTTCAATTTAAAATGATTTTTTTTAAAAAAAATAGGTAAGTCGCGGTTTGAAACAACGACTTACCTATTATATATATTTTTTTAAAACCCGGGGTAAAGTCGCTGTTTCAAACCGCGACTTTACCCCACTTTGGCTAATTCTCTAAATTCTTTCATATCTTGGCTATTTCCCGAATATCTTTTTGATTTTTGGCTATTTTGAAAAAAATTCTCAATTAAAGGACACCAATTCCTTCAGTTATAGGCCTTGCCCAACCCGACATACCAACATCCTTTAACTTACGGCTGTTGTTGGCTCGATCAGCAATGTTTAAGGACGCTTTACAACGACATTTAAGAACGTTTCTCAATGTTGTTAAGAACCATAAATTCATCCCCTAATTATTTAGGGTGCATATATAAACACCCTCAGTTAAACATATTCAATACAACTACGTAAACATACTATATCCTCAACTATACGGAGTATTACACTATTACTTACCTGGACTGGGTCAAACTGATGATCGATCAATACTCCGTATCAAACTACACCTACTTTTTTTTTTATCAAGAAACTACACCTACTATATATATATATATATATTCGATCATAATTAATTACATTAATGAAATAAAATACACTAGTATAATGGAGGTGCGGCCCCTTGTAAGGGAATATCACCATCCGTAAACATATATTCAAACTACCAATGGGGATTAATGTAATTTTCGACCCCAAAAAGCTATGGGAATGGCCATATATTAATGCGTTGAGATTCATCATAAATCAATGATTATTTGAATGCCATTTTTTACCTGTGGGTTCGCCCATATTAATATACTATTTAGTATACTGATTGATTGACTTGGAGGCTAGCTCTTGGCACCTTCTCCAGGTCCACCAGTCTTTATTTTTAAAATTACATACATATATCCTATATTAGCTTAACTTCTTTATACATGTCCGGTGTGTAGACGACATATATATATATATATATATATATATATATATGTTAGCACATCATTCGCACATCACATTTTGCCAAAATAGTATGTTTGTTTTAATAATAAACATACAAAACAAATAATTTCATAAAATAATTTTTATTTATTAAAAATTGTGCTTATGTAGAAATCTACAGCTAATGAAGGGGGTATATTACAAGTTACAGCTAGCCTATATAGGCACTGGTTTTCACAAAATTGACTAGCTAACTACTTCCTTATTATAAAACTTATAACCTAACTACTTGCTTATTATACACCTTAATCTGGACTCTGGAGTACGGCCTTGTAAGGCGTACATATCATAAATAGGCACAAAATGAAAGCAAATTAAGGCGTGTAACTAAATTAATTAAAACAGTTGCAAGTATTTGAATGAAAATGAGGTGTTGCTACACCATCTTGTTAGCATCCCTTGCTCTGTCTCTTGTGTGCTTAGCGAATTCGTTAGGGGTAGAGATAGGAGGAGGCGGAGTCAGCATTGGCGTCGGAGGTGGGCCGGGGCACTACTACCCACCTCCGACGCAGTCAGAATGCCCTCCTCCTCCCCCGGTCTTCGAGAGCTCTCGGATCGAGATGGCCTACTTTGTGATCCAAGCTCTTAAAGCGAAGATCTGCGAAGACCCTAGCAACGACCCTAAGGGCATCACCCGCACCTGGGTGGGCCCCGACGTCTGCAATAAGTACAAGGGGTTCCGTTGTGCCGTGATCCCCACCTACAAGGAGAAGGCCGTCTCCGACGTTCAGTTCAACGGCTTCAACCTCAAGGCTCCCCTCGCTGGCTTCATCGACAAGCTTCTTGACGTGTCGATCTTCCACGCCAACTCCAACCGCTTCCATGGCGTCGTCCCCTCCAACCTCGGCCCCGGCACCCTCCCCTTCCTCTTCGAGCTCGACCTCAGCAACAACGGCTTCTCCGGCTCGTTCCCGGCGAGTGTCCTCCGGGCCAACCGCCTTACCTTCCTCGACCTTCGATTCAACTCCTTCTTCGGGGCCGTTCCCCCGAGCGCCTTCTCCCTCGACGTCGACGTCCTCTTCATAAACAACAACGGCTTCGTCCAGGAGCTCCCGCCGGATCTTGGCCGCAGTCCCGTCCTCTACCTCACCTTCGCCAACAATCAATTCACCGGCCCCATCCCGGCCTCGATCGGCCTCGCGAATAACACTCTCCTCGAGGTCCTCTTCCTCAACAACCGCCTCTCCGGCTGCCTCCCCTGGCAGATCGGCCTCCTGAAACGGGCCCGGATCTTCGACGCCAGCAAGAACTTGCTCTCCGGCCCGATCCCGGCCTCCTTCGGATGCCTCCAGAAGATGCAGATCCTGAATCTAGGAAGCAACTTGCTCGATGGCCCCGTGCCGGAGGTGGTTTGCGAGCTGCCGCGCCTCACCAACCTCACGCTCCGGGACAACTTCTTCACGGAGCTGGGGCCCGCGTGCTGGAAGCTGCTGAAGAGTCGTAAGCTTGACGTCAGCAGGAATTGCATACCGGGGCTTCCCAACCAGAGGTCGCCCGCAGAGTGCGAGAGGTTCTTCTACAAACCGAGGCCCGCCCATTGCCCCGACCCGTTTCTTCACGTGCCCTGCAGGCCAGGCTCATACCACCACCACCACGGCCCCATGAGGCGGGGCACCGCTGAGGCTGCCCAGCTCGACTCTCGCACTTACGCTGCTCTGCACAGCCGTTAACAGCCCGGTCCATGAATCCAACCATTGCTGATCGATGCAAGTTGCGGTTATTATGTATTTATCGTCAAAGTTTTTAATTATGTGTGCTATGAAATAAGTCAAATAAATAAGTTCATTTGCTGTAGCTGCGTCCTGCGTGTGTTCAAGATTTTTTTTATAATAATGAAGAAGATGTGGTATTCTCTGAGCTTGTTTATATCTGCTTCATTGAAAGCAAATACAATTACTTACTAGTCATATGAGAGCTAACACATCTTGCATCATATTACGTGCATGACTAAATATATAATGGATGCATAATATCGGATCAGAGGATCGATGACTTGAGTTGGTAATCTAGCACACAAATCAAGTGATGTTTCAAGTGAGACTCTTTTGAACGCATTCATATCTCTCAAGTCACAACCCCTTTCAGCCGCTGCCCTTGTTGTTTGTATATTGTGTGCTCCTCAAACTCAAACTCATGGCAGTGAAATCCCAAACATTTTAAATTCGGTCCATGCACTCTCCATGCACACACATAGGTGATCTTGTACTCCCCAAACATTTTAAATTTTGCCTCTACTAACGAAGAAGATGTGGTATTCTCCACGCTTGTTTATTTATGCTTCATTGAAAGCAAAAACAATTACTTACGACTCATACGAGAGCTAACACGTCTTGCATCATCTAAACGGAGTAGTAAAACCAAAAGCTCTCTCCTTTCTCTTCTTTTAGCCAGAGAGGGATTGTGAAATCCCATTTGTAAACTTGATTTCATTAGCCCATCAATTTCTAGCTTCTACCAACACCTCTGAGCCGTGTTGACCACACCGATTCCACCCCTGTCCTGCCTGTTGCTGGTGTTGGGACCCCGAATCTCATCGGTGTCTCCTTCAACTTGAACGTCTCCTGCTTCGCTGCCGCTTCCGATTATGGCCTCCGCATCTACAACTATGATCCCCTCCGCGTGTTCTTCCTCTGCACCTTCCCGACTTCCCCACGATATATTTCTACACAACCGTCGTCCCCTCCATTAGCGGCGAAGGCATCGCGGGCTCGGTTTGTTCCTCGCCATTGCCTCCCCGACTATCAAAGTCCGACTCGGACCGATGACTGGGGGTCGTGTGCACAGGCGCACATGCGCTAGTAGCCTAGCAAACAAGCCGAGTGAGGTTCCATTCTAAAACCAATTGGCAATAGAAGGAGTAGCCCACCGACTCATATACTAGGGCTTGATATGTTGAACTTTTCGATGTGGGACACTTTTGGTCTCATTCACATCTCTAACACCGACCCTGGTCGCATCGTTGTTATCTTGATGGTGCTCCGTCGGCATGTCGCCGACTTTCGCTTGTCTGCGGTGGCCGATGCCTCTTCCTTGGCGTGCAAGGTGCACTGATGTTGCCCTACATGCCTGAAGGGTCGCTGCGTGCTGGCCTGCACTGCTCCTTGGCGTGCAAGTTTTACTTTGGGCCTTGCATGCCAAGGCTAGTACAATTTTTTTAAAAATTCGAAAGGGCCATTGTACAAATCTCCTAAGGGCTTGAAAAATCTCGAAAGGATTTGGAAAAACCATAGTACAAAATAAAATGAATATAATACAAACCTTTTGAAAATAAAGACGCATAAGAGTCATTGTACAAATTCTGAAAGGGTTTGAATTAAATCTCGAAAGGGATTGACCAAAATCCGTGCCTGTTTAGGTTGGTTCTTTTGGGTGCGCTTTCATCAGGTTATGTGCGACTTTGCTTCTGGTGTGTCTATGCGATCTTATACTTCGTTGGGGTTCTGATGTCTGGAGTCGGGAGTAGTTGGGGTCGAGGTGGTGTGTACGAGGCGACTCCATGTTCGAGAAGGAGCTTCTATGGAGGTCCGTCTTCGCTGCCCATAAGAGATTCCTGATGTGTCACTGGTAGTGGTGCTATTTGATGGTGTTGCTTGATTTTGTTCTTAGTCTACGCACTACTACATATATGGTCATTAACGGCATTTAGAAGATGAAGTTTTTAATAAAATGTCATTAAAGATATCTTTTATGACGTTTATATAAAAAAATGCCATTAATTTATAGAATGCTGTTTATTTATAGCGTTTTACAAACGCCATGAAATTCATAGCGTTTTATAAACGCCATGCTATTAGATGGTACTCCGTAATATTTTGTACTAAAGTTTTATGACGTTTCTGAAATGCCATAGAATTAAGGGCGTTTTTAAAACATCAGTAAATCGGGGGTAATTTTTAACCTAATCCGCTTACATCTTTTATAGTAGGGGTGGGCACAAATCCCGTAAATCCCGATCCCGTCCCGGTCCCGTCCCGATCCCGGTGGGATTTAGGACAAAATAGTGAATCCCGTCCCGATCCCGTCCCGCAAAAATTATGCGGGACGAAACGCGGGACGATCCCGGTGGGATCCCGCAAATCCCGTCCCGTCCCGCATATAATAATAATAATAATAATAATAATAATAATAATAATAATAATAATAATAATAATAATAATATTATAGAATAATAATAATAATATATTATTAGTATTATTATTTTGAGAAAATATTATAATTATAATTATAATCATAATCTTCCATTTATAATAATAATAATAATATTTTTTTATAATAATATTATTATTATTATTTGAGCAAATATTATTTATAACTATAATAATAATTTTCAATTTATAATAATAATAATATTATTATTATATAATATTATAATATAATTTAATAATAATATTAATTTATAATAAAATTATTATTATATCATATTATATTTTTTTCTTGTAAAGTATAATTATTTTATAATAATAACAATAAAAATAAGTAATATTATTTTATTTTATTTTTAATTATACCGTGGGATTATTATTATTATTATTATTATTATTATTATTATTATTATTATTATTATTATTATTATTATTATTATTATTATTATTATTATACCCATTTAGAGTTACAAGAGGCAAATAGCTAATTAAATACGGTATTCTTCCCAACTATCAATCGATAATGAGACAATATTGGTGAATCTCGTCTCAATTCTTTTCCGTCCTGATCTAGTAAGATAATGTAGCCAAATATGTTGAACATTATAATTAATTATACAATCATTATATGAATTAATAATAGTATTATAATATTAATATTCAATAATAATAATAATATTATTGAATAATATTGTTGAGAATAATACCGTATTCAACATATTATACTAAATAATGAATTATGAAAGCATTTTTCACTTTGCAAATTTATATAATATTTTATTATTTTTATATGCGGGACAAGGCCCGTCCCGTCCCGATCCCGTCCCGTCCAGACACCATCCCGTCCCGAAAAAAAAATGTCAATCCCGTCCCGAAAAAATTTCGCGGGACGAATCCCGTCCCGGCCCAATCCCGTCCCGTCCCGTCCCGTGCCCACCCCTATTTTATAGAGTGCGCAGCCTTTGTTTTTGAAAGGAAACAGATCGAGGAGAGAGGCGATTGAAGAGTTAGGGTTTCGACTAAAATCACACAGATCTCCACCTTCTGCTTAAGGCGATTGCAAAAGGTTTGGGGTCTCGCCATTTATCCCTTTGTCTCCTATTGCAACTTCGAAACACGGTTTGAACGATCTATTCTTCACCTCTTTTCTAGTTATATTTCGTATAGAATGTTAGACATCAAGATGGCGGCGACAAAAGCCGCTCCTCTGCCAAGTTCTTCGAAGACGTGAAGAGGGAGAAGTTGCATCTCAAAGAGATCGACTAACTCTTCAAGAAGCTTAGGTTATCAAGAACCTCTGCTCCAAGAAGTTAAGGGTCGCTAAGTACGCTGACAGTAAGTAAGGAATTTTGGATTTTAACTTGAATGTTTGAAGGAAGGTTCGTCATATTTCTTAGGATTTGCTGTCGTGTTCGCTATATACACCCCAAATCATGCACGTCATGGTTAAAAAGGGTTGCACGTTGTTAAGGACGTGCATTTTTTACCTTTGGATTTGCGGTGTATCTATCAACACCCATTTGCGGTTCCCGTTCATGGTTGGTTTGCTTGTTGGACGAATAAGAGTGAAATTTCTGCCGTGTTTGTGGCTTCAGATTGTGAAGAAGTGTAGAAAGCTGATGATTTGTGAAAGGTCTGAACAAGCCAAACTGGCCTCCCAAGTTTTTTTTTTCTTTTTTATTATATGTGTTCTACTTTTCTATATGAATAATCTGATTAAATTCTACCAATCATACTTCGAATGCAATTGAATTTCAATTTGTAGTCTTTTTTTTGTTAATTATAGGTTTCTCATGGTTTTGGAAGTTAATTTCCAAATAGGGACGAATTTCATAACCAATTCAAGTTAATTTGCTCTATTGGGTGCCATTCTACTGAATTTGAAAGGTAATTTTTAAATTAATAGAATGTGGTTTTGAATTATAGGTTTTAGGTTGGGTGTGCTTTTCAGAATTAACTTGATGTCCATTCATACAACATGCAGGTCGGGATGAATTCAGGAAGCAATTCATTGAGATGAATCCTAACAACAAATCTATTGCTACTGTATGTATTGTTAAAGTCACTTACTGCATTCTTTTTTGGTCAATCTCCTTTTTCTATCCACTATAAATTAAAATGTACATCCTTCTATAGCTATAATGATTTTTAAATGGGTGGTTCAGGTTGCTAAAGCTGCTAGTGAAAAGTGAAAATCCATGAGTTATACTGTGAGTGAAAACTTCTCTTCTTCAGTTTTTATTCAGTGTATATATCCCTTATATTGAGCAAAGTTTAGATGATTGATGATGGTAAATTACTTGACTTAGAAAGGAGCAAGAAGGTGTCTTTTTCAGCAAAATGTTTTTTTTATAGCTTTTTGTTTTTTTACAGCTTCATAGTAGCAAAAGTTTACTTCATACCAGCAGCAAAAAAAAAAAAATTTGCTTGTATCTTTTGGATAAAGGGGAAATCTCTCTGTTCAGCTTGAGTGAAAATAAAATAAAATTCTCCCCCTCTGTTGAGATTATAATGCAAGTTGAGTTTTAAATCAAAATTTAAATTCTCCCTCTGTTAACAGTAGTAGCAAAAGAGTATAATGTAAAGTTAGAGTTTTAAAAAGCATCACATATTTTATTGTTTCAAAAAAAAGGATGTAGAAATCCGTAATTCCACATTAATTAGTTGACATTTGCAAAGTAGAAGAAAGCATCTAGGTTAAGTAAAAAAGCTTATGCAATAATGCCAATATCAAAGGTCAAATAAACAAATATGGACACCAATTGAAAAAATAAATTAAATCCAAGCTTGACAATTCAAGATATATATATATATATATATATATATATATATATATATATATATATATATATATATATATGTATATGTATATATATATATATATATATGTATATGTATATATATATATATATATATATATATATATATATATATATATATATATATATATATATTAAACCTAAACTCTAGCTAATATCTTGGCTTGGGCCTGATCATCATGAAAAATAAATTAAATTCAAAATATAAAGTATCGATGATTCCATCAGTAGCTAAAATAAGGCATGAGTTACTTTTGTACTACTCCTACTTTTTAGTATAGCTATTACATTTTCCCTTTTGGCTTTTTTTTATGTACAAAAATACTAGAATAAAACTTGGCTATTGTAATGAGTAATATACATTTGTTTCTCTTTTGTGTTGGTATTTCCGAGTCATGAAATCTCCTTGGGCTATTAAGTGTTACAAGACAATTTAGTATAGATGAGAATTTACTTGTAAACATTATAGCTGTCTATATATGATTGAGTTTTATCTAATTGATTTAATGCATTTATTGGAAGATTTATTTGTTATCTCTATGTTAATTTTGACTCATTCACATATTTGTATACTTTGTGCAGATGCAATGTCATATTTTGACTTTATAAATGCTAATAAATAATATTTTGTTTATCTCAAAGACTTTCCAGGAAAATTTAACAATTTTCAATGGACCAATTCGCTCAAGTTTAAGGTATGATGATATAACATTATTATTACCTTCTACTCTATAACTCATGTATTTATTTACTTTTGAATATCTATTTTCATGTTGCGAAGAATACTAGTAGAAGAAAGAGACGTAGAAAGAATGAATAGTAGCTGAGATGAGACAAAGTTCGATTGATCGATAAGGTAACCCTCACTTACTTCAATTAGTTTGAGTACGTTGTTTTACTGACTATCTTTTCTTCACGTATGTAAATTTATTTGCCTTGAATACTTAGTTGCCTCTTACTCTACTTGATTAGATGTCCTTTGAAGTCTTTGCATAAATTTGAATGGTTTGAAGACAATCAGTAATCAAGTTATTGAAGATGATTTTTTCTCCTTGAAGTTGAGCTGGTTAATCAATTCCATGGGTTTCTTCTGTTGGCTTAATGGCGTCTTTTGTTGTCTGCAATTGGTTTTGCATTGACGGATCGATCTCTACCTTGCTATTGTGTAAATCAACCAAGTTTAGGCACATGTGTATTGAATAGACAATTTCTATGTAATTGCGTAGATTCCTTTATGATTGGGGATCATTGTATATGATGTTTCTACTAGATTTTGGCCATTTTGAAAGGGGCTACAGGCTGGAGCCTAGTGGCATGTTGATATATATATTTTTTTAAACCCATAAACTTTTATGGCGTTTATAAAACGCCATAGAAACGTATTTTCATGGCGTTTTTCAAATGTCGTGGAAAACTGTACGTGTAATTCAGATTGTTATTTATGGCATTTGTAAAACGCCATGGAAAGTGATTTTTATGGCGTTTTTCAAATGCTATAAAATAGAACCCAAAAAGACGGCGTCGCCTTAGACGACGTTTAGGGATGGCGTTTAAAAACGCCATGAAATGGTTTTCATGGCGTTTTTCAAACGTCATTGATGACTGTGTTTGTACTAGTGATGTCAACTTGCTAGTTTTAGGTTTGCCTAGATTCGTCCTATTGTAGAGTGCGTGTTACCTATTTTATTGTTATATGTTAGATGTTTTTCCATATGCCAACTTGCGAGCTTCAGACCTGTTTGATCTCGAATTCTTACTTTATAAAAAAAAACACTAAGGACGTATTTGCTTGCTGGTTATTTTTAAAAGGGTTGAGATTTTTTTTTTAGGTTGTGGAGGCGGAAAAGGTTGATGTTATTTTCAAAAAATAATCTTGTAGAGTGTTTGCTTGGTAGAGGGTTATTTTTTTAGTTTTTGTATATAAAAGGACGGAATTGTCCTTGTCAATTAACGCGTTGGCTATATACACCCCAAGGGGTTAATTAATTTTTTTAAAAAGTTAATTAGTCACAAGGCTTGCACGTCCTTAAGGACGTGCATTTTCAGCATTGTGATTTGTGGTATATATAACCACACCCTCAATTAATAAGCCCATCTCTCAGTCGCTACCGCTGCCAAATCACCATCACCGTCACAATTCAAAATCTCAGCCCTAGAAGCCATTTGAATATGGATTTGCTAAATCGAAGCACTTTAATTTGTGGAGAATTGCTACCTTAAGCTCGAAAATTGCTTGAAGAAGAGAGAGTGGAATGTTGCACGAGTCACGAGGAGGCAAGAGCACGAGATGGAAAACCTTCGGTTGAAGAAGGCTGGTTGTCGGCCAGCAACCTTCCATCCCAAAGGTTGTGGAATGGACGGTTTTAACTGCCCCACAACGATCCCCTGGCGTCCCCCGCAACCTTCAGCCAAACATGAGCCTCTATCGGTTGTTTACTTTTTTTTTAACCCCACGACCGGCCACAAATGGGTGCCGAACACACCCTAACACACTTAGGAAAGTGAATTAAAAACATAAACCTCACCATCAAGTGAGAAGAAATTTTTTATAAACGAGTTCGTTGCTATTGCCATCTCGAAAAATATGACCAAATCTAATGATCCAGTATTGGATGTAGAAACCTTGATATAAGAGGATCAAACTAGACAATGGATGCATAATATCAACACCTTCTCGATCAATTTGAGAGCGACAAGAGAGTCTAGCTACCTCGGCATGGATATTTTGATAACCTTGTTACCAAACTAACTCAAGACCACCAGAGCTTGACAATGCCCAGATTAGCCGCATACCCAACCAATCACTCCCCTAATTTCTAAAACACTCCATATACTGTTTTTTAACGTAATAATTATAATCGAGTGTCATTCAAAGGGTGATATAAATATGGATTTAAGACCCACACATTTGAACGCACATAGCTAGACCTGTCATTCAAAAGTCAAAACCCGACACGACCCGGTTGATCCGACTCGTACGCCCGAAAAATTATGGTTCAAGATTCAGAAATTTTGACCCGGATTTTTTTTCCCGACCCGAACTCGAAAACCCGGTAATTTTTTGGGTCATTTGGGTTTAGACCCGGTGATCCGATTGCCCCGGTAATTTTGACCCGATTGACCCGGTGACCTAATTGATTTATAGTTATGCATGATTAATTTTTTTTTTGGAGATTCCAATTTATTGCATTTTATAATTACAATCACTTGATTTTCCATTTTCAAATCAACTTTTATATTTATTTGTATTGCATTGTGTAATATTCCATTTGATCGATAGTATTTAATTTTTTTTTTTATCTTTTATCACATTTTTAAGAAGATAAAAACTCTAAAAAACATTAAAAAATTAAGAAAAATTATATGCTTATTACTAATTGCATGAAATTATATTAGATAATTACAAGCGCTAAAACTTATGAAATCGTTTTCTTCGAGTTTGAATAACAAATACGAACGATTGAACACATCGGAAGCAAACAGAAATCAAAACCAAAACAAAAACACAAAGGGACACAGGAGATTGTTTACGCGGTTCGAGTATTGCACCTACATCTGCGGGGCCTCATGAATCGAGACCCTAAATCCACTATGTAAGATCAATCTAGGTACAGAAGGGCAATCTAAGACAATAAACCTAAGGAGTACAGAATGTAAGACAACTAACAACAAAGATTAAAGGAAATAGTGAAACTCCCTTCGAATCTCCGTGGATGTTGTAGAACTTATCCTTCAAGGGTTGAGTCTCGAGACGCCGGCTTCAGTCAAGCAATGGAACTCCTCAGAAGACCTTGAATAGCAAGGATCTTCAAGCCACTAACCACGGCCACCAGAGAGAGGAACCACCTGGAGAGAGCCGTCTAGGGTTTTGTGGAACTTACCAATCGGCAAGAGAGCACACCCATGAACAGTGGAGCTCTAAGGCTTATAAAGAGCTGAAGAGGAGCGCCTGTCAACCCTAGACCCACAAGAGAGACGTTGGGGCTTCGAAAGGAAATGGGCCGGCTACAACCAATGGGTCACTGGCCCATTAGGTTTGGATCATGAACCCAAACCATATAGACCTAGTTAAACTTGGTATAAGCCATGGCCCAAGCCCTTGAGCCCTTTGTCTCTCAACCGGACCTGAAAGTTGCCTTACGTTATATAAATACAACACTTAGGGGAATATCATCTAACAACTGCCCTCCTATTTCTCTAAGTCTACATAATAAATGTAAACAAGAGCAATACAATTACATAGTTTAGGTTGGATTTAGGGTATCTCAGGTCAGTCGTCGGCCCTTGTAGCCAGAGGCTAAGTGGTGACATCCTCCACATGGAGGAAGTCCCTGCAAAAGATGAACTTTTTAGTGGTCACTATCTTAGTGCCAAAATCAACAGGATTGTGATCACCATCTATCTTTTTCACATGTACCACTCCTTTCTCAACCTTGTTACTGATGAAATGGAAACGAACATCAATGTGCTTTGTTCTCTCGTGGTATATGGGATCTCTACATAAGTAGAGAGCACTCTGACGGTCAATGTTGATCACTGAAGTGTAAGATTTCCTTTCAATCTCTTTCAGCAGACCTTTTAACCAAATAGCTTCTTTGCAAGCCTCTATAGCAGCTATATACTCTGCTTCTATAGAAGAAATAACAACTATAGGCTGTTGTTGAGTCTTCCAAGATATACAATTCCCAGTCCATGTGAGCATGTAGGAAGTGGCAGACTTCCTATTATCCTTGTTACCTGCATAGTCCGAGTCTACATATCCAAGCAAGGCAGTGCTAGAAGCATGGTTAGTGTATTTGAGACCAACATTGAGGCTTCCATTTAAGTATCTCACGAGATACTTCATGGCTGCCCAATGCTTTTCTCTAGGTTGAGACATAAAATGACTAAGGGCACTCACAGCAAAAGCAAGATTAGGTCTAGAGCATATCATAGCATACATGACAGAGCCAATAACAGCATCATAAGGTATGTTTTTCATAAGCTCAGATTCTTTCACATATAAGGGAGTCTTAACTTTGGTTAAGTCAAAGTGCCCTCCTAAGGGCATAGGAGCTGGTATAGTAGATGAAGCATGAAATCTGTCAAGCACTTTGATCAAATAGTCCTTTTGAGACAACCAAATCAGATTTTTAGACCTATCCCTTTCAATCTGTATACCCAATATTCTCTTAGCAGCACCCAAGTCTTTCATGTCAAAGTTTTTATAGAGATCCCTTTTTACCCGTGTGATTCTATCCATGGTTTTGCAAATAAGCAGCAGATCATCCACATATAAGCACAAACAAGGGTTCTCTACCTCTGACTCTACTGATGTAGAGACAAGAGTCATAGCAGCTTCTCTTAAATCCTAGGCCTTTCATGCAAGAATCAAATTTAATATTCCACTGTCTTGGCGATTGCTTAAGACCATATATAGATTTTTTGAGCAAGCATACATAATTTGGATTGAGGTTATCAACAAAACCTTTAGGCTGACTCATGTAAATGGTTTCATTTAACACACCATGCAAGAAAGTTGTTTTCACATCCACCTGTTCAATTTCAAGATTATAAACAGCAACCATGGCAAGAAGCAACCTTAAAGTTTTATATTTGACAACCGGAGCAAAAATGTCAGTGTAATCTTCCCCTTCTCTTTGAGTGAATCCCTTAGCAACTAGCCTAGCTTTAAATCTGGGTAATTCTTTAGGGTTCACACTCTCTTTGAGTGAATCCCTTAGCAACTAGCCTAGCTTTAAACCAGACTTATGCAAATGATGCAAACCAGAGTTGCCAATATGACCTAACCTATTGTGCCAAGTAGAGGTTAACTCAAATGTCACAAGTTTAATTATCACACACGTACAACAAGCGCAGAAGGAGCAACAAAATTGCATTAAGTCTGACATGTAACATAATACAAGCCATTTCTTTTAACACTTTTCGACAGGACTCTACCATTCTTGCTAACATGCCTCATGCCATGGAAAACATCAATGTGACAGCCAAGATCATCAAACACACTTTCAGATAACAAATTTCTCTTAAGATTAGGAACCCATCTAACATTTTGCAAGACTAATTTTTCCATCAAACATCTTAAGAGCAATTGAACCTATTCCTCTAATAGACACTACAGAATGATCACCCAGAAGCACATCAACCTCATTTATCAATTTCAGATCGATCACAAAACCAATTTTTATGAGGAGTAGAATGCATGGTGCAGCCAGAATCCAATATCCAAGCATTGTCAGAATCATAACTAGAAGAGACAACAAGCAGTTCATGTGTGAAGTACTGATTGTAATCAAGCACAGCAGAAATAGGTTGGTGTGTTTTAGGGAGCCAAATCCTTTGTCCCCCTCCTTGTCCCCTTCCCCCGTCCCCCTCACAAACCCCCAATTAAAAATAAAAATAAATTAAATTAAATACTAAAAAAATAGAGAAAATAGGAAAGATGGGAGGAGGGACAGGGTAAGGGGACGAATCCGGGGACAGAGGATTTGGACTCGTGTTTTAGAAGCATCATTTTAGCCTTTTTAGCCTCATCTCTTTTCCTTTTATAGCAGTCTTTCTCATAATGACCAGTTTTAGAGCAATAATGGCATATAGCATTTTTCTTATCAGAAACAGATTTATCCCTAGATGAAGAAGCATTATCTTTCTGTTCAGATTTCTTAGAGAAGTTCTTATTCTGTTGCTGGTTTTTATACCTAGCTTTTTCCATAAGAGCTTCATTTTTAGCCTATTGTTTAGTCTTAAAAACCTTCAAAACATCATTTTTCTGAGCAATAGACTCTAGAATCTTAACTTTACTCAAGCTTTCATGACTGAACTGAATAACATCCTTGAATGTGTCAAATTGAGCAGGCAAATCATTCAATAATAAAACACACTGATGAGTTTCATCTATGTTATCACCACATCTAGCAAGGTCTTGAGTCATAGCTAAGAATCTATCCAGATTATCAGGTAAAGACACAAAGGCATCCATTTTGTAGTTAAACAACCTACAAAGTAAATTAATTCTACTAGGGAGAGATTTCACCAAGTAGAGCTTATCAAGAGCCTGCCATAGGTCTTGAGAAGTCTTCTCAGTCATTACACGCCTTACCACTTCATCTGTGAGTCGTATGAGGATCTCACTGTGGGCAACTTGGTCTATCTCAGCCTTCTCTTCATTCAACATCTTCTCAGGGTAGCTTCCAGTCAATGCATGCCAACATTTTTCCTTTATTAGCACTGCCTTCATTTTAAGCTGCCAGATAGCTAAATCAAAGTTACCATCATAGGGTTTTATGCGAATAGAAGACTCAGACATGGCTCAAGTAAAGCTTTAAAGCATAAAACCGAAGGAAAACAAATAGATCTAAAGTGGATCTAAAACATGCAGTCCTAGAATCGTAAACAATACTGTCCCAAAATAGGTTTTGAAAGCAAAGGATATCAAGAATATGGATTTCTAGGGTTTCATCCTGACTAAACCAATATTAGAAACATCTGTAAGAATATAAAAATAATAAAGTGAAGAACACCAACCGATTTGCAAAAACAAGATAATCACATTATCATAAATACCGTCCATGGACAAATGTCCAAAGGCTAACTCCAGCACGGTCATCCGCGGATATAAAAGAATAGGCACGTGGCGGCCATGCCCACACCCCACGAGTAGAACACGTGTCGAATGGCGAACACCACGTGGCACAACATTCGGGACCGTCCAGGACCTATAAAAGCGAGAAACTTCATTAAGAATGGGGGACTTTTTCGGGAAAGAAGGAGGAAGAAGGAGAGGATGAAGGCCAAGTAAACTTAAGAAAGAAATTGGAAGCAAGGAGAATAGGGAGAGGAAGTCGTACGCGTCACTAAAGAATCTATCCCATAGTAAAATCGAAGCCTTTCATTGGACTTGCTCCGCGGATATAGACCTTGTTCATCCTTAGTAAAACATTTTACTAGAATTAAGAGTCTGTTGTTGGTCCTCAAGATAATCAACGACGATAGGTAAGCAGACCAATTTCTCGAATTGTCCAGAAAAAACTCGATAAGGGAATAATGTTTCGGACTCGCTGTTAGATTTCTTCCCGCGGCACAGGTTGGGCCGCGTCGATTATTTCGATGCGGGTCAGGTAAGCCCGTTGGGAATATTGAACACCTCACCAGGTAGATTCCCGGGTCCCACTAAAAATGGTGACCTTGTTGGATCGAGCTTTTTCACTGGCGCCGTCTGTGGGAACCCCCTCACACTAAGGGGTTCTCTTAAAAAAGTTCTTTTCGATAATGTCAGACAAAGACCCTCGGACCCTTAGAAAAGTTAGGGTCCGCGTCTGAACTTAGAATTATAAATTTTTTTGCTTGTAAAACTAAACCTTTCAACGACGACAGATTCGCAACACTAAGAAGATGAGTGAAAGCCAAAACAATCCGACTCAGGATATGAGCCCAGGGATTCACCAGGATCAGGAGGCCTCAAGCATGTATATCCCATTAACACCACCACCAAATCCGGATGGCGAAATGGGAGGTCAGCACCTCAGCACCCCTCCGCATCATCATAGCAATCAGCATGGACTGGAAGGAGGATACATACCACAGAACTTTTGGAACTATGAGGCACGTCGCGAGCAACCTAACCCCTTTTAGCAAGAGCAGTCTCAATACTTTTATTATGATCAGTGGGGGCAGAATCCGCGTCAACAGGGGAATTCTCGACAGGAAGAGCAGTATGGAAATTTTGATAGATATAACACTGCGTACGATAATCCCAGCAACTGGAACTATGGCTTTCAGAATCAGGAAATACCGCGCCGGACATGGCAAAATGATCAGTGGCACCGAGAGAATAAACATTGATGCGGAGAAAGGTCAACAGACGTTTCCACCTCTACAAAATCCGACTCAACGGAGAAGAGAAACGAAAACGCACCGGCGGTTTTTCCATCAGTGTTTACCCAGGAAATTTGTTCCGCGACAGTACCGAAACGGTGGAGAGATGTGAACCTCATGAAATATGATGGGACGACTAACCCTGAAGATCATCTTTGCCACTTCACGACCGCAATGGGAATAAACGAATATAATGATGCCATGTTGTGTAGAACGTTCCCTTCAACCTTGACAAAGATCGCACTCACCTGGTTCACAAACCTTCCAAGAGGTTCTGTAGCCAATTTTGCCCAGATGTCCCACATCTTCACGTCCCATTTCGGAAGTGTGCGATCGAGAAAGAAGACCATGCTCGACCTGAATTCCATTAGGCAAGGAGCTGGGGAATCCTTGGGACACTTCTTCACTCGTTTTACCAGCATGGTAGTACAAATCCCCAATTTTAATCATGAATCGGCAATCATCATACTCATGGGTAATTTAGCGGAAGGAGACTTCAAGACGTATTTGTTTCGGAAAAAACCAAGTAGTTACGATGACTTAAGAGAGCGGGTGTCAAGGCAGATTGAGGCAGAAGAAGCAGCCGCGTCCAGTTCTAAAGCGAATACAGGAAATCCAGGTCTCTTTGGGAAACTTACTGGGAAATTCAGGAAAGAGAAAGCTAAGCCGCCCACACATCATTCAGAAGCTATAGATTTTCGTCCTCACCGCGACGAAGTCCACATGAATTCAGAAAGAGGGCAAGGATCTCGTCATAGGGAAGATCACTCGCATTCCTATCATCCAAGAGATAACCGCTATGGAAACCATGAAATGAGATTTCCACCAAGAAGGGAGAATCGACATAAACAGAGGCCAGATTGGGAAGATCGAAATCCTAGGTTTGATGACTCTCGTGATCAACAGGACCGATATTTAGGGAAACAAGATCAGCGTAGAGATCTCCCTTTTCATAACCGAGGAAGGGGGAGGGGAAGAAGAGGACGCGGAGGTAGGCGCAACTACACACCTGCAGTCCAAAGATCCATCAATCAGAGAGAAGCTCGAAAACCAGAAGCAGGCCAGATACCAGAACCTGAGGGTTTCATCAATACCCTCGCAGGAGGCTTTTCCATGGCGGGATCCAGTAGATAGGAAAAGAGAAATTACGAAAGAGAAGGAAGACAACCTCCGTCCGCGTCAAGTAGAAGAATCTCCTTTGCACAGCATGAAAACATTTCCTTTTCCCCGAAAGACGCCGAGGAAGTAAGCATGCCGCACTCAGATCCTTTAATCATCCACGCTCAGATAGCTGCCAAAACAGTCAAAAGAGTTTTTGTTGACACTGGTTCATCAGTTGATATCTTATCATGGGAGGCTTTCCCTCAAATGGGGATATCCGCAGCATCGTTGAAACCGTATTCAGGAACTTTAATCACGTTCTCAGGAGGAGAGGTACAAGTGGCAGGCACGATCGAACTTACAGTAGTTTTGGGAACGGCACCAAGTAGACGCGTAGAAAGCATTGTATTCACAGTAGTGAAGATTCCTACTGTATACAATGCTTTACTAGGTCGCGTCTCGCTCTATAAATTCCAGATGGTAGTATCAATCTACCACTTTGTGGGAAAATTCCCTTTGCCTGGAGGAGGAATCGGTGAGGTTCGCGGACAGCAACCAGAAAGTAGAAGCTGTTACCTGACTTCTATCAAGAAGAGCAGAGAAGTGATGTGTATTAGCGAAAAATGTGAATCCGTAGTCGGGGACAATAATTCGACAGAACTTTCAGAGGCTGAACTAGAGGTGAGACCGACTAAAGCAAAAATATCAACCACGGATGAAAGAATTACATACACACCCTTCCCGAACCCTGAGGAGAAAGTCTATCTAGGACAGGCGCTGGAGACAGTAGAAAGAGTTCGGGTCCTGGAAATCATAACGAAGTCAAGAGACATTTTTGCATGGACTCCACGAGACCTGCTAGGAATCCCGCCCACGATTGCTTTACACACCTTAAGAATTCGCCCAGGAACAAAGCCCATAGTACAGAAGAAAAGGAAGATGGCTCATGAGAAAGCTGCCGCGGCAAAAGAAGAAACTGATAAGCTTTTATAAGTAGGGTTCATAGAAGAAGTAGAGGACTCAGATTGGCTCTCGAACGTGGTTTTAGTGAAGAAATCTAATGGGAAATGGAGGATGTGCATCGACTTTACTGACCTTAACAAATCCTGCCCCAAGGATAGTTACCCATTACCGTCCATAGATGAACTCGTCGATGGAACCGCGGGTAACAAGGTCCTTAGTTTTCTTGATGCTTACTCTGGATACAATCAGATAAACTTAAACCCTTCAGACAAGAAAGCTACTACTTTCATCACCAACCAGGGGATATTTTGCTATCGCGTCATGCCTTTCGGGCTCAGGAATGCTGGAGCTACATTTCAGAGAGCGGTTGATCGGATCTTCCGTAATCAGATTGGTAGAAATGTATCGATTTATGTGGACGATATCGTGGTCAAGAGCGAGAGAGCAGAGGATCACGCGACAGATCTGCAGGAGACTTTTGATTCTCTTCGAAGAGGAGGTTTGAACTTGAACGCGGAAAAGTGTGTCTTTGGGGTTGATTCCGGAAAATTCCTTGGTTTCATGGTTAGCCATCGAGGAATCGATGTGAATCCCAAAAAAGTCACGGCGATTCAAAATCTTCAACCACCGCGGACGATCAAAGAGTTGCAGTCTTTAAATGGAGCAGTAAATTATTTAAGCCGTTTTTGCTCCTGCTTGGCGGACAGGTCATTACCTTTCTTTGCTTTTCTCAAGAAAAAGGGACCGATACAATGGACTCCCGAGTTACAGAAAGCATTCGGAAGTTTGAAAGTTTTCCTGTCATCTCTCCCCACTCTTCATCAACCCGAGAGACAGGAAGTTCTACATCTATACCTGTCGGTAAAGAGCGTCACTATCAGTGCATTCTTGACGCGAGAAGAGAAATACCCAGTTTATTACATCAGTCGTGTGCTGCAAGATGCTGAAACACGGTATGAACCAGTGGAGAAAATGATTTTGTGTCTGATATTCGCAGCGAGGAGGTTGAGGCCATACTTCTAGGATCACCTTATCCGAGTAATGACGGACTTACCGATGCGTCAAATCCTCCACTCACCATGCCTGTTAGGGAGAATGATGAAGTGGGCGGTCGAACTGACAGAATTTGAAATAGAATATACCCCGCGGAAAGCAGCTCTGGCTCAGGTTTTAGCCGATTTTATTGGCGAAACAAGTTTTGAATTAAATGCTCAAACAGAGAAAAGTGAATGGACGCTCAGGGTAGATGGTGCGGCCAACAAAGATGGGTGCGGAGCAGGGGTTACACTCACAGCGCCTAATGAACGACAATACAATTATGCTTATAAATTGGACTTCCAAGCTATAAATAATGAGGCTGAATACGAAGCCCTGCTCGCAGGACTAGAGGTAGCTTTGGTCAAAGGTGCCAGGCAGGTATTAGTCTACACCGATTCGGAAGTAGTGACGCGGCAGATAACAGAAGAATATGAAGCAAAAATTGGTTTAATGCCTGATTATCAAAGAAAGGCACGGGCGTTGTCAAAAGCTTTCTTAAGTTTTTACCTAACAGCTGTTCCCAGAGGTGACAATCAGCAGGCGGACGCGTTAGCTCGGTTGGGAGCTGTTATGCCTGGGGAAGTAGGAAAGGAAGTGATCCTCGAAAGGATGAACAGTCGAAGACTTATCCAGGAAGTCTACCAAGTGCAAGAAATTGAAATGGAAGATTGGAGAGCGCCAATCGCGGACTATCTGGGCAAGTGCGTCTTACCCGAAGAAAGAGATGCTGCTAAGAAAGTAATTGCAAAATCTTCTTGATTCACCATCAGGGAGGGGAAGCTATACAAGAGAGGCTACTGTCTCCCAGATCTATTGTGCGTTTCAGCAAAGGAGGAAAGTCTCGTTGTAGAAGAATTACATAATGGAGTTTGCGCGCACCACCAAGGGTGGAGGGCTGTTGTGGCCAAAGCAACCAGGCTAGGATATTATTGGCCAACCATAAAGCGGGATGTTCAAGAATATATCCAAAAATGCGACGCGTGTCAGAGGTTTGGAAATTTGATCCACCGCCCTTCTGAGGTACTGAAAAGTATAACTGATGCTTGCCCTTTTTCTATCTGGGGAATGGACATTCTAGGTCCATTTCCTACTGCCCCCAGTCAGTTAAGATATGTATTAGTCTTGGTTGATTATTTCACAAAGTGGGTAGAGGCCGAAGCAATGGGATTAATCACTGCGGAAAAGGTGAGGAGATTCTTATGAAAGAATATTGTCTGCCGTTTCGGAGTACCCGACTCGATAATCACAGATCATGGACCTCAATTTGATTGCGAAACAATTAGAGATTTCTGCGTCGGTCTAGGCATAAACCTCAAAATTTCTTCTGTGGCTCACCCGCAGATGAACGGGCAGGCAGAAACAACCAATCAACAAATACTGTATGGGATACAAAAGAAACTCGGGAACACAGCAAAGGGGCGATGGGCAGAACTTCTACCCTTAGTGCTCTGGTCCTACCGCACGTCAACAAAGACTCCGACTGGAGAAACCCCGTTTTCTTTAGTCTTTGGTATGGACGCGGTCATCCCAGTTGAAAGATTGGTTCCTTCAGCACGAATAATGGCATACAACCAAGAAACCAACGATGAAGCATTAGAACTCGAACTCCATCTCATAGAGGAGCGCAGGATGACAGCAGCCTTGAAGGAGCAAGAATACAAGAGGAGGCTATCTAAATATCGGGATAGACGAATCCACCCACGACATCTAAAGGAAGGAGATTTGGTGCTCCGCCAAACTACCTCGGGAGGGAAACTGGACCCCAACTGGGAAGGACCTTATGTGATCGTGAAAGAAGTTCAAAAAGGAGCATACAAGCTCAGCACCCCTGAAGGCATCGTTTTGAACAAAACTTGGAATGCTGATAATCTAAAAAAGTACTATGTTTGATTGCCAAGTACGTAGTTTCATGAAACAAAAAGCTTAGTCGCCCCCGCGAAAATTAAATAAAGCGGTTAGAGGGCGCTTTTATTCTATTCATCTCTTTGGGAACTTCTTACAACAAGTCCTAGACGCTGGAGCTTGGCTCCGCGTCAGGCCTCTGATCGAATCCGCATTCTCAGAGATGATATTTTACAATAAGTCCTAGGACGCTGGAGCTTGGCTCCGCGTCATGCCTCTGATCGAATCCGCATTCTCAGATATGATATTTTACAATAAGTCCTAGGACGCTGGAGCTTGGCTCCGCGTCAGGCCTCTGATCGAATCCGCATTCTCAGAGATGATATTTTATATTAAGTCCTAAGACGCTGGAGCTTGGCTCCGCGTCAGGCCTCTGATCGAATCCGCATTCTCAGAGATGATATTTTATATTAAGTCCTAAGAGCTGGAGCTTGGCTCCGCGTCAGGCCTCTGATCGAATCCGCATTCTCAGAGATGATATTTTACAATAATTCCTAGGACGCTGGAGCTTGGCTCCACGTCAGGCCTCTGATCGAATCCGCATTCTCAGAGATGATATTTTACAATAAGTCCTAGGACGCTGGAGCTTGGCTCCGCGTCAGGCCTCTGATCGAATCCGCATTCTCAGAGATGATATTTTACAATAAGTCCTAGGATGCTGGAGCTTGGCTCCGCGTCAGGCCTCTAATCGAATCCGCATTCTCAGAGATGATATTTTATATTAAGTCCTAGGACGCTTGAGCTCGGCTCCGCGTCAGGCCTCTGATCGAATCCGCATTCTCAAAGATGATATTTTATATTAAATCCTAGGACGTTGGAGCTCGGCTCCGCGTCAGGCCTCTGATCGAATCTGCATTCTCAAAGATGATATTTTATATTAAGTACCAAGACGCTGGAGCTTGGCTCCGCGTCAGGCTTCCTAACGAAACCACCATCACGGGAATAAAGTTTCACTTAAATTTCAAAGGCGTTAGAACTAAGCTCCGCATTGAGATTTCCATCGAAGCTCTACTCCCAAAGATCAAATCTAATACTTTACGATCTAAACCCCGCGTCAGATCTCTGTTCAGAACAATTTAGAAATGAAAAGATATGGTTTTCATCAACCTTTCTTGAGCACCCAAAGCTTCCTAATTTTCAAAGGAAATTGTGGCTAAAGATCCACCATTCAACATAAAATAAAAACAACCAAGGATGAAATACGCTAGCACATTCAAAGAGTTGTCAGTCTAGAATGAAAAACATGCCCTTATCAGCCCCGACCCGGGATGAGACAAGTCCTGCCTTGACTCAGGCGAAATCCATTAGAAGGAGGACCTTCTGACTCCGGAGAGGCCCACTCCGCATCTACCTCATCTCCCACAGCATCTAAGATCTGGACGTCGAAACGATTTACCCCTTTATGGATAAAGGTTAAAGAGGAACCAATATTAATGCTATGTGACTCGGCGAAATCATTCCAACCACCCCTCAAAAAAGGAACCCCGTAATCTCCGCGTATAACTTCCACCGAGAAGTCTCGAAGGATCCTGGTTGTCAAAAGAATACACCTGGGAAGATCTGGCCCAAGTATATCTTCGAAACATAGTGGCAAAGACTAGCAAGAGACAAATATTAAAGAGCATTAAAGGAAAAAGCCCACCTGATAAAAGAAAAATTCAGCAATTTAGGAACTCACCAGGCGAAGAAGTTGCTCAGGAAAACTGATCCACTCAAAAAAGGACCAAGGTGGACTAACAGGGGATGGCATGACACAAGCACATTACAAGCACGGGTGTCCTTTCCTCATACTCCCTCTTTATAAAGCACATGAACAATACCGGACACGTGTCGTAAACAGGTATACGGGGCAAATAAGTCCGAAAGGTCAAATCGTTGAGCTAAAAGCCACTAGAGCGCCATGCATGAAATAAACAGTAAATACTATTGCTGAACCACTCAGGAATCTCGTGAGCAACACATCATGACGAATTAGCCTCGAAAGACTAAAATCAGTCATACTGGTGACATGCATGACTTTAAAATCTCCCGGGAGCAATTATTAAAGACTTCACAACAAACAAAATTGTAGCCAATCTTTCAAAAACTTCCAACAAGGAGAAGGTTACTCGCATCCATTAAACCAAGACAAAGGATAGAAGGCATGTCACGCCAGAATCTCAAAACACATCCACATAATCAATAAAGCTGAAAAACAAGCTTAAGGCTTTATTTCGTTATAAAAGTACGGTTTAAGATCCGTTCGAAGCTACGTCGCGAAGATAAGGATCATCGTGACGAACCTCCTGACCACCCCCGCGTGAATCCACCACATGAACCTCGAAACAGGCCTCACCCATATGAGTGAAAATCATAGAAACCCCCCTTTCAAAACCATGCGATTACACAAAATCTTTACATCCGCGGCCAAGGTAGAAAAGACCACCGTAGCGTCGCTCTATACAAACCGAAAAATTGCGTAGCAGGTAAGAGGAGAGAAAAACCCGGCTAGGAATAGCATCCGCACACACCTCCTCAAACCTAAGTGGTAGCAGCTAAAAAATAGAAGAGGAGTATAAGCTAAAAGGGAGTTTTCTAAAAAAATTAGAAATTAAGTATAAATATCTCACCAATTGTAAAAACTGTTCGGGATAATCAATCGCTTGGAAAAACGCCCATCGTGGTTCTGGCCCAAAAACCCCATCTGCCCTAAATGATAAAGGAGGAATTATGATGGATCCTCGCATCTCGATGGAATTTAAGGGAAACAGTGAAAACCCTCATATTTGTATCATCATTCACGAGGGAACAGTCGAACAGGAAAAAGAAGAATTGCATACATAACACACAACAGGTGACACAGCCACCAAGGGCACGCGTCTCCTATTCTCTAAAAACAAAGACAATCAGAGACGAGTCTTTTCTCAAGACCAGCAAAAGCGAATTACAAAAAAAGAAAAATTACTTTTCGATAAAAGGCGATAAAACCAAGGGTAGGAAAACATCACACATCTAGTATAAAACACACTAGAGTGTCCTAAAATGATGAACATCCCAAAACAAGATGGATCCAAATTTGCCGCCAAGGGCTTTTTATAGAGTCATTATGAAGGAGGAACAACTTCAAACACTTCGGCTCTCCCTCATGTACGTTCTAATCGACGAGGATGCTCATACTCAAGCTAGACTCTGGTCCCGCTCCAACCAGGAACACGAAGTGAAGGTGGAAAGAGATGAAGATTGCCTATTCTGGTTGACTCAAGGATGGCGCGACTTCACACAAGCAAATCGAGTCAATGTCGGATCGGCCCTGATTTTCACCTACATGGGGGACTCCATCTTTGAAGGCGATGTTGTCAGCCCTAACAGCGAGGAAATGGAGAGGTAGGACGTCCTTAGGTTCCTACCCTATCCTACACGTCAATATCTCTAAAACGATGTATCAAGTTTAAAGGGATCCAACCTCTAGAAAGGTTTTTGTACGCTGCTTCGTATTATGAATAATAAGAGATCCCTCCCTCTATTTTTATTTCTTAAATCACCAAAACACAATAAATAGTAAAAGAAAATCATGGGTTCCCCTTTTTCTTTATTCACGAAAACTTAATCGAAAGACCGATTTACAAACTCCCCAAGCATGACGCGGAAACAGCTCAATTAGAACTACATGATGAAGAAACCGAGTTTAAGGTGGCCTCATGGTCACCCCCAATTTCACGATGCGGACAGACTTGGAAGGAAACATTACCCTTATGAAAAAACATCATGGCACTTCCTATCCCCAAATGGTGAAGTATGAGAAACTCATCCCAACCGCTGTCAATCTGAAAAAGACCATTCTCACTCCAAGATACTGCCACTGGAAAATCACGAACGAGATACGATGAAAGAAAAGCCCACCGAGGCGAAAAAGGCCCATATTCAGCTTCAAACTGAGGAGGCATAACCTGCACGCGGGTAAAGTTAAAACCCAAAATAGATAACCTAAGCTCTTTTAAATAAAAGATAAAAAAAAAAAAAAAAAAAAACTCACTAGCCGAGAAAGTTGCTCCAGATTCTCGATCTTTTGAAAAAATGCCCAAGGGTTAAAATTTCCTGATGACATGATGCATGCAATGGAACGGTAGGTTGCTAGAACATAAGAAGTGAGAAAGAAGACGAAAGAGTTAAGGCTTTAAAAAGGGGGGAAACCCCACTTGAAGCATAAAGACAAGTGGAAAAAGACTTTGTACATTCGGACCAACCTTTTCAACATTTGGAAAAGTCAGAACATAAACAGATAAATATTTACTACGGGCAAAATATACAAGCAATACTAGTTCCTTATCCCAAGAGATCTCAAACCCAAGTCTTCAAAACAAAACAAGTATCTCGATGGAACACCAAAAACAGGGAACCAAAGGCAAGTCCCCAAAAGTTTCATCACAAAAACTAAAAAATTAAAGTTTAAGGGGCATCAGCCGCCTTCTCCATTTCTTCTTCCGCGTCTTCAGCATCTTCGTCTTCAGAGTATGAATCCTCCGCGGCCATCTCCTCCTTTGAAAGCCCACAGTCAGCGCTAACCATACTAGGCTCGAACTTCTCCAGGGGAACGCCAGGGTTCAAAGCTGAACGAGCGACACTCTGGTTGATCCCCGCGGACATTCCCTTCCGGAAGTATTTGAAACACCTGTCCTTTAAGATACTGGAACCTTTCGGAGTCTGGAGACAAGCTTTGACAATGGAAGACATGAAAGATGTGCCAGCCTCAGCCTTTATCCACTCAGAGGACAGATGGGCCAAACCCTCCGGACTCTGAAGCCATTGGAGAGCCACTTCTTGACCCGAACGCGCCTTAAGAAGATCAAGTTCTTTTCTAGTCATAGATGCTTCTTCGCGAAGGATAGATAATTCCTCCTCCAGCTTGTCGATGCTGACTTGCCTAACCAAGAGAAGTTCCTGAGAACTCTTATCCATTGTTTCAAGCTCTTTGACGCGTGAGGTAGCAGCATCCAGAGAAACTTTCAAATCATCATGTTTTTTCTGTAAAACTGCCATAGCTTCCTTTTGTGACTGCACCTCCTCATGAAGATCCACAGACCTCTTTCGGAACTTCTCCACCGAGGCTGGGTCGCCAACAGTATTCCCCATAATCCGCAGCTGATGAGACAACTTCTTAATCTCCTCATCTTTCTTTTTGAGACTCTCTTCGCCACACACCAAACGCCTTTCAACGTCCGGTTGGATCACCCTCAGCTAAGTCAAAAACAATAAAATCAGGGATTATACCGCGTCGAAGTACTACAAAAGGAAAAGCAAAAGGCAGCTGACAAAATGAACTTACCCACTGAATAATACGATCAAAGTTGGTCGAAAGGGTAACAGGATCCAGACGACTAATATACCCCTGCTCCAGAAGACAACGTTTTTTAGCCGGAAAGGCAAGACCTTGCAGATCAATCAAGTTGAAACCAGGAATGGGAAATTCACGGAGAGTCGCTTCACCCTCTAAAAAGAGCCCCCTTTCATCCGCGTTTGAAGGCCCAACAACGACACAAACTTTCCTTTTCTTCGATTTGGAGGCTTTAGGGGCAGGAGAACGAATGCGCTTTTCCCTAGACGCAGGAACCTGTGAAGAGGACCCTACCAAAACACCTGTCTCTTCCGCGACACTCATCTCAACGGATGGTGCCACTTCCGGAGCGGGAGGGTCATTAACCGCCAAGCTTGTCTTTTTCTTCTTTTCGGACCTGGCTTTGTGTAGCTTAAAAAGTGAGTCCAAATCCATTTTATCTAAACACAAAAACACTCCACGATAAGTCATCCGTCAAAGAAAGACAAAACATGAAGACACAAATTTATACACCAAGAAAAACAATAAAACAGAAGAGCCACCTAGTCGCGGATGAGGCAAACTCAAGCCAGCCATCTCAAGACGAAACGCGGATAGCATTTTATCCCACGGAAATCTAGGAGTATGAGAAAACAATAGCTTGAATTGAGAAAGATTGGAAATTTTTGGTTTCATCACAGAGCAAAAAAGCCCCGAAACAGTTCGACAATTAAAGCCTTGCCCAGATCTATCGCGGACCAAAAACCACTTGTACTTCCAATTCGGTTTGCTAGACAACCTTTCCATATACCCACAACTTGAGTTGCACTGGTAAAACCTTGAATCTTGAGTCCCCTTTTTTAAGGAAAAGATACTGAACATTAACTTCAAATAAGGAGCGACACCAATTTCCTTGCACCTCATAATAAAACTGGTAAAAAACATCCAACCATTAGGAACGATCTGAGCAGGACTCAAATTATACTAATCCAAGAACTTCGAGAAAAAAAGATGTAAAGGAAGTCGGAAGCCTTGAGACAAGCTAGCTGCATATACAACCAAACAATCCTCATAAGCATCTAGGCAACCACCCCCTTCCTCAGGAAGAAAGAATTCTACACCTGCTGGCCAGGGAAAGACTTGCGAAAGAGCATCAAGATCTTCCAAATTCAACAGAGTAGTGCAACCCCTTAACTTACTCACAGGAGACCTCCACGGATGAATCCTATCGGTCACGGCTGGTGGACGACTGGATGGAGGCGGAAGAGGTTTAAAATCCCCCAGGAAAAGGCAAGTATCTAGATCCTTTAAATTATACACGGGGGTGTCTAAATCGGTCAAATTCTCTTTAGAACGGATCTTCTTCGGATTTTCTGCTAAACCAATTGGGGGAAGCTCATAAGGAATCCAAACATCCTCCGCCTCTTGATCCGCAGACTGAGAGATAGATGAAGGCCCCGCGTTCACCGAAGAACTAGCACCTGACTCATTCACGTCTCTTGGATTTTCATCTCCCGCGCATCCCTTCGAAGAAGAAGAAACTGTGTAAGGAGAAGAATAGTAATCAGGGTCAGAACGCTTCCGGCGCCTTCTCACCTTAATAGGACTACCAGTAGGACCAACTCGATCTGGAGTAGACGCGGATGTGGAAGAAGATGACTCCGACGAAGAATCATCAGAGCTGGAAGAAGAACTCCCAGAAGAGGAAGAAAGAGTCTCTGGGGCCGGACGCGTCTGAGAGGTTGAAGCAACACCGCTTCTCCATCCTTCACCTCTCTCAAAATCTTCTAACAAATCACGCTCCTCGCTGAGACTAGCCATTTCTAAAGAAACTAGAAGAAAATCATATGAAGTTTTACTTACACAAAGCAAAATCTCATCCAAAAACACATTCAAAGACAAATTCGCACCCAAGTTTACGATCTAAACGTCAAGAAGTTAAAAAACTTAACAGAGAAAAATCAAGAACAGCTTAGAACAAGGAAAAATACCTTGAAAAGATTGAAGAAAACCGCCGGAAACTTCGAGCAAACAACCGGAACCCTAGAAAACCGCCGCCGGAAAACCAAGAGGTGGATAAGGATTAAATCTCTGGAAAAGCAGAAGAAAACAAGTGTGGAGTAAAAAAGAAAACGGGACGGGGTAACTTATAGGAAATTACTGACGTTTAGACTTCCGAGCACAAATGGGCCTGATGGGCCCAAATTGGGCCAAAACTCGAAAAGAGAAGGCCCACCGTCCCTAAATCAGAACTATAGCAGTAACGAAACTACAGATGTTTACTTTTTTAAAAAAATCTTTATCGATCCGCGTCAATCCCTGGATGGAATCAACTCGGCCCGAGGAGCTGTGACTAAACCAATATTAGAAACATCTGTAAGAATATAAAAATAATAAAGTGAAGAACACCAACCGATTTGCAAAAACAAGATAATCACATTATCATAAATACCGTCCGCGGACAAATGTCCAAAGGCTAACTCCAGCACGGTCATCCGCGGATATAAAAGAATAGGCACGTGGCGGCCATGCCCACACCCCACGAGTAGAACACGTGTCGAATGGCGAACACCACGTGCCACAACATTCGGGACCGTCCAGGACCTATAAAAGCGAGAAACTTCATTAAGAATGGGGGACTTTTTCGGGAAAGAAGGAGGAAGAAGGAGCGGATGAAGGCCAAGTAAACTTAAGAAAGAAATTGGAAGCAAGGAGAATAGGGAGAGGAAGTCGTACGCGTCACTAAAGAATCTATCCCATAGTAAAATCGAAGCCTTTCACTGGACTTGCTCCGCGGATATAGACCTTGTTCATCCTTAGTAAAACATTTTACTAGAATTAAGAGTCTGTTGTTGTTGGTCCTCAAGATAATCACCGACGATAGGTAAGCAGACCAATTTCTCGAATTGTCCAGAAAAAACTCGATAAGGGAATAATGTTTCGGACTCACTGTTAGATATCTTCCCGCGGCACAGGTTGGGCCGCGTCGATTATTTCGATGCGGGTCAGGTAAGCCCGTTGGGAATATTGAACACCTCACCAGGTAGATTCCCGGGTCCCACTAAAAATGGTGACCTTGTTGGATCGAGCTTTTTCACATCCCATTTTCTAACTAAAATTAGTCAGACGCAGATAGAAACACCCTAACCCATAGCCCAGGAGGTAACCTGGCTCTGATACCAATTTAAAATCATTTTCTTCGAGGTTGAATAACAAATACGAACGATTGAACACAGCGGAAGCAAACAGAAATCAAAACCAAAACAAAAACACAAATGGGACACATGAGATTGTTTACGCGGTCCGAGTATTGCACTTACATCTGCGGGGCCTCATGAGTCGAGACCCTAAATCCACTATGTAAGATCAATCTGGGTACAGAAGAGCAATTTAAGACAATAAATCTAAGGAGTACAGAATGTAAGGCAACTAGCAACAAAGATTAAAGGAAATAGTGAAACTCCCTTCGAATCTCCATGGATGTTGCATAACTGATCCTTCAAGGGTTGAGTCTCGAGACGTCGGCTTCAGTCAAGCAATGGAGCTCCTCAAAAGACCTTGAATAGCAAGGATCTTCAAGCCACAAACCACGGTCACTAGAGAGAGGAACCACCTGGAGAGAGTCGTCTAGGGTTTTGTGGAACATACTAATCAGCGAGAGAGCACACCTGTGAACAATGGAGCTCTAAGGCTTATAAAGAGCTGAAGAGGAGCATCTGTCAACCCTAGACCCACAAGAGAGACGTTGGGGCTTCGAAAGGGAATGGGTCGGCTACAACCAATGGGTCACTGGCCCATTAGGTTTGGATCATGAACCCAAACCATATAGACCTAGTTAAACCCGGTATAAGCCATGACCCAAGCCCTTGAGCCTTTTGTCTCTCAACCGAACCTGAAAGCTGCCTTACGTTATACAAATACAACACTTAGGGGAATATCATATAACAACTTATGAACCACGTCTTTAATTTTAACATTTTAAAATTATCGAAAAATTATCAAATCATAATTTTTTTTTTAAAAAAATTGACAAACCAGAAATCGACCCAATTTGACCCGAAACTGGGTGAAATCCGAGTTCAAATCAACCCGGATATACCCGAAATCCGTATTACCTGAAATCGAAAATGACCCGATCCGAACCCAACTCGAATGAACCGATTGACTACATGTGCTAAGTACATATCGCCTCTCCAAAGATTTTAACATGGGTTTCACACCGTCTGACACCTAATCACCCATTCACCCTACCAGTGGCGGATGGTTGTGGAACCAAGCCCATTGCTTGCTGGGTCAAAATTTTAGAAGTTACATAAAAAAAATTCTGTTTTTTTTTAATTAGGTGGGCTATTGGGCTTGATTTATTTTGGGCATTTGAGCCCAAAAACTTTTGAATCCAAAAGAGAAGCTTGAGTATTTTGATTCGGAGTTATTTTGATTTGTTGGCTCACCGCCTCAATCTCCTTTCCACGCACATCAGCAAAAGCTTTGATATTCCATTCAACACGTTTCTTTTCGACGTTTATCAAACTTCAACTTCGGTTGTTCAATTCCAATTTCCGAACTCCTTTACCACTTCTTTAATCTAATTCATTAGATATGTTTTTTTACTTTATTTTAATTATTCTTTATTTAATTTCTAATTTACTAAATTAGAGTTTTGAATTGTTTGGTAATTTGATTGTAGACATTGAGATGAGATTAGTATTTTATATCATATATTTTTTTATGCTTATATATTATTTTACTGAGTGTTCAATTGTAATACAACATCACCCGAATGAATTTATATACTTTATTGTTTTTATACATTATTTATTTTGCATTTTTTATGAAGTACTATAGAATAATCGTATTTTAGCTTGTTAATTTTTTTTCTTTGTCATGACTAAAACTTTTCCGCTCAGCTTTGATGCACGAGATCCGTCGCTGAACCCTACCCCAAAATGTATACCCGCCTTCCATCGATCCGATCCTGTCATTGGTCTTTCACACAAATACATCAAATTTACAGATTACTGACCCGTTCCGTTGTTTTCGGTGTTCCAACCCACCCAACCTGCCCGATCCGCGAAGACCTCTTCCTCGTCGTGTAAACCCAACTCGTGCTAAAATGCGCTGCTCTTGAGCTCACCCCTCACCACCGACCGCCATGGCTGGCTGGATCTCCTCCAAGCTCAAAGTCGCCGAGAGCCTCCTCCAACAGGCAATTCTCCTCTCTCTCCGCTTTGATTTCTGAAACCTGTTTATGAATTCATGTGATAATTGTTCCTAAATTTTACGAATTCATGTGAGATTTTATCAATCGGTGTGGAAATTTTCCTGTTCCGGCTCCAGATTGATCAGCAGGCGGCGGAGTCGCTGAAGAAAGGCGACGCGAAGCAATTGGAGGATGAATTGGATCTCCAGATCCCTTCGAAGCCTTCTGGTAGTGTGTCCTTGAAGGGCCAGCTTGGTAGCAAATCGTTCGAGAAAACTGATGATGTTAGGAAGAAATCGCACAGTGATTCTCGTCCTAAAGGTAATGCCGGTAGTAAGGCTGCCAGTAGTCGGGATCGGGATAAGGAGGTTTTGAAAGTGGATACGAAACCTAGGGCTTCTCTTACTGATAGTGATTGGACGGAACTGCTCGGTACGCCAAAGCAATCGGGTTCGAGTAAATCGAGTGCTGATAGTGGAGTTTTGGGGGTTCGCGGGCTGAGAAAACAAGGGGGGAAGGTGCGATCGAACACGAACGGGAAGGTTGGAAGTAGTGTTAGGGTGTCCGGATCAGGATCGGTGAGAAAGGCTGGAAATGCTGTGGCTGAGAAGCCGAACGGGCAGGTGGCCGAAGGAAGGAGTGTTGAAGAGGTTTTGAAAAGCTCTTTTTCCACACCAAGAGTTTCCAGTGTAGAATCTGAGTCTGATGATAAGGTCATTGAAGGATGGGAGTTGGATGAGAATGCAGTGTTGGATTTGGAGAAGGATGTCGATCTGGGAACAAAGAGCAATTCAGATGTTATAGAAAGTGAAACTGGAGTGCAGGTGGAAGTATCGTCCCCTAAATCTAGTTTAGGGGATAATCATGAGTTGCTACTACTGCATAATGAATCAAATCCGAAGATAGTTGATGAAGTTTCTCGGGAGGTGAATAAGGCTGAAATCAAAGACCAGAGAACGAGTACAGACCTTAGAGGAAAGGGAAAAGCTATTGTAGGTGTTGATGACCGCGTTCCAGAAGATTTGAAGCATGCATCTTATTCGGAAAGCGACGTGGACTCTCGTTCTGATTCTGATTCAGGCTCATCTTCCGATTCTGATGTTGAACGGCAAGAGGAAATGCGACGGAGGAGACAACAAATTTTGGCGGCAAAAGCTGCTGAGGCTATCAAGGATCGTGAGAACCTTGTAGCTAGGCTCGAGGGAGAGAAGGAAAGTTTGGAGAAGATACTTGAAGAGCGGGCTAAGCAAGCTGCACTAGAGGTAAATTTTGGAATGTGTTATTGAAATGGCATTACAGTTGGGTGCTACAGTTTGTTTCTTGTGCTTGCTCTATAATTATGGTTTTATGATGCTAATAGAACAAGAGATCTTGGTGAAAGGTTGTGTTTGGCATGGATGTTTTCTTAGCCGTTAGATTATTTGGCTCTTCTAGCTGAGGAATATGATGTCAATCATGTTTTTTTACTATAATTTTCAAAATTATGCTTGATGCTTGCACCTCTATACATGCCAAAAGTTTAGGAGATATTCAACTCGTTGCTAATGCTTCTATATATTGAAATTGTTTTACATTTAGGCCTCAGAACTGCAGTCAACAATGATGGAGACAATGGACGCTGTGGAACTAGAAAAGCAGAAGCATAACAACACAAGAATGGAAGCCCTACCACGACTGGCTAAACTAGAGGTGAATTCACTTATAGCCTTTTCATTTGATTAATAAAATCACATTCTTGAGGCATATGTTGATAAGAGACGGTAAACTTTTTTAGAAAGCTAGACTGTTTTTGCTGTTATTCTGGAACTCCCTGTTAGGAATTTTAGAGAGTTTGCAATAGTTTGGTTGAGCTTGATCGGCCAACTACTATGGAGAATAGCTTTTCCTTTTCCTCAGTGCCTCAGTCCAAGTAAGAAGGCCTATGCGTGTGTCATTGCTGGGTGAATGAGCCTTCTTAGTGTTTAACCATAAAGAGAAAAGAGGCTGATTAGTGTGTGATATATTTATAGAGTTGGCGGGTTGGCTGGTGCGTGAGTGCATGACCCTGCAGATGAGGTTTGAATGCTGGCACTAGGTCAAGCCTTGAGAGGCTTGCATGTGACTCTGCTCATATCTGAGTAATCCATATTACTAGGAGTCCTGCTCATTTTAGCATGCAGGGACATTTGATATACAGGAGCTTGGTATATCAAAGCATTTAGTACTGGACATCTTAAGGTTTTCTCTTAAATAGTTTAAAGATGATAAAACAATTCGCTGGGAATACAAGCATTATTATTTGATGATATGGATTCTTATTCTCGTCTGCTTTACCAGCACTTATGGATACTTATTCTTATCCGTTACACTAGTAGTTATGAATTCTTCAATTCTCTTGAACATATTTCTAAATTTTGGGTGAAATCTTGCAGACTGAAAATGCTGGTCTTGCTAGATCACTTGCTACTGTACAGTGGAATCTTCAAGTAGAGGTATGCTAAAATCATTGGTTGAACAACTTGGTGAAACCCTTTTTAATTGTTTTATAATAAGTGCTGAATTTGCAAATGGTTTTCTTCAATTCTTTAACTTTACTTGAAATTAAGTGTGCTATTTAACTTGAAATTGAGTGTGAAAAATCAATACTTATTGTTGTCAATTCTCTCTGCTAGGTTTTGTCCTTCAGCTTATTGGAATTGCTGCTATGTGAACTAGCATTTTCATGCTTCTGTATTATCTGCTGTCAGTGCTGTGTATTATCATAGGGAATAAAGATGACCAGACCTCAAAATTTTAATAACTTTTGGTAATTTTGGCTCAAGGTGGACCCTGAATATGATATAGTTTCCCGCTTCAATCCGAAAATTTCTCTCACATAGTTATATTTAAATTCATTTCAAGAAATAAGTGTCAAGTGTCAAATGTATCTCAGCATTTGATAAATGGGAAGTGTTTGAACATTTTTGGGTAACTATTGGGCCATTGATTATTATTTATGATTAGGTCAATCGCGTAGCAGAACTGCGAGAACAGATTGAGTCAATGGAAGCTGCTCATGAAGGTGTGTCTGTTACACTACCAGTTTCTCTTACTTCCATTTTATATGTAAACTAAAAGAAAGCTAAACTAAACTAATCACTGTGCCAAAGCTCTGACACTGTCAAGTAGAAAGTGGGGGGTTTCAGATGTATGTAGCTGTACCCTTGAATCATACTTCAATTGAGTTCTAAAGATCATCAATGTGAGAAACATTTCCTATGTACTACTTGCTGCAAAAGGTGTAGATAAGTTCAGTAATCTATTTTTATTTATTCTATCAATCATCAGGGTAAGTCAATATCAATATACTAAAACAGGTACTTGAGTTGCCGCGTGTCACAATGTGGTTACTATCAGCAAAACATTCTCTCTGCAAAACTTAGTATGCACAGGAACTACACTAGTTATTTTAAATAGCTAAACATTGCCTGCTTCACATGAACCAAGTTATTAAACTAGGGACTGTCAAGTTAGTTTCAAGTCACGTGATGAATCATGGATTGGTATATCAGTAATTTCTCTCTACTATAACTACTGTATAAGTTTGAAAAAGGATATGAAGTCTCCTCAGATTGTGTGTCAACAATGTCTTTTTAGGTTTCTATTTGAGTGGGCTTTCATTGGTTAGTTTACGGTGGATCACTTTCTCTTCCATATGAGGATCACTATTCCTTGCATATATTAGTGTTTTTTGTTTGTCCAGTATTAGTTTGGAAAAGGATATGAAGTCTCCTCTGACTAGGTCAACATTGACTTTTAGTTTTGTGTTTGAGTGGACTTCTACTGGGTAGTTTATGATGAAGTTAATCTCATCCACTTCCATACGAGGTTCACTATTCTCATCTTCATAGGATAGCAGTAGGTCAATACGAATTTTGCAATAATGTCAGCTTATAATTTACGACTGATAAAAGCTCAAAATATCATGACATTTTTATACTATGCTAGGGTGAAAGAAATCAATCCCCCTTCTAGGTCCAATAGGTGATATTTCTCTTTCTTTTCATTTTCCTCTTGGCAGGGTTTTCATTCTTTTGTTTGCACAATGGGCAGACATTTTTGGTGTCAGTTCTTGATGCATCTAGGAATCTGATCCTTGTATGCATGTATAGACGCTTTTTTCAAATGGCGGCACCTATTTGTGGCAGTAGAAGCTATACATTTATTATCATCTTTGAAAAGCCCATCATACTTTAACATTTTGAATTTGTTGTAGAACTGAAGAGGAGGATTGCGAGTACACAGCAAGTTGGAACATCTCCCGTTAGTGTAAGTAATTTTTTTTCTTGTTATCCATCAGCAGTTTAATGGAAATGTGTTGGTCACTTTGGGGATGTGGAATTTTTGTAGTTGGTGGCTTCAAAAGGCAGTCAGTTGGAAAAAGAAATGCTTGAAGCTGAACACTCATTTGTTAAAGATAAAATTGCACGACTAGGAGACAAGGTGAGGTTAATGAGTATACTTTGTTTTCCCTTGTTTCAATTTCTTATCATTATGCTTTTTCATTTTTGTCTTGTAAGTTCTTTGTGCTTTTTTGTGCTGGCATTGCTTGCATTATTCTGAATTTTGATGCATATTTTGATCAGGTGAGCGATTTTTGAATCAATAGAGAATAGAGGACATATCATATCCTTTGAGCATGCGTAACAAATCCTAGCTAACCAAAAGAATTTAATCCTTCCAAGAGGACAATAGCTTGATCTCAAGGCAAAGCCACATACAATGCATTGGCCTTCCTGTAAAAATAGTTTGTTTTGGATGTCTGTATATGAGATATTTGGGGGGTTGTCTCTTTTGAAGCCATTAATGAATTTTCAATATGTGAAAATCATTAAATTTTTTGTTCTGTTCAGGCGAAGAATCTAGAAGAAAATGTTGCATTGACACAAAAAGAAATGGAGAGTCCAAGTGAAGTGGAACTAGCACTCAAGGGAAGACTTGGTCAGATGACTGATCATTTAATTCAAAAGCAAGCCCAGGTAGGTCTTTAACTTTCGAAAATCGTCTTTTATCTAAATAGTGAACTAATATACTAATAATTATTATGGGTATTCATTCCAAGATGACTTGGCACCATTTTGGTTTAAGATACCACTATATGTTATCTGGTTGTGTATACTTCTTCTATATGTTGTGGTAGGGGACATTTCCCCCTCCATCCAGGAAAAAAAAACCCTACCAAACAAATAAATAAATATTTGAAGGGTGATATATCTCTTAAGGAATGTAGAAATTGATAATTTAAATGGGTACATTTCAAACCCATCTTGTATTTTAGTTTTAAAACATTTGTGCACCCCCCACCCCCCTTTTGTGTTTATGAAGGTATTTTTCTTTACCATTATAGTTTCTCAGTGAGTTAGTTGGAGATTTTTAGATTCTACAAGTATCAGGGAATCATAATAGATGACAATTAGAAATTAGAATGGCTTAATTGAAGTTCCTTCTCTCTCTCTTATGAAATCATCCATTCACAGCTGACTAATTGAAGCTTCATTGTATAGCTAAACAACTCAAGGGTTACATGCTTGAATATTATCTACCAATGTAATTTTGATTTTTGAACAACTCCTGCAATACTATGAAACATTGGATTTGTGTTTAGTAACATTAACATAGCCTAACACTAGCTATTCACACGGAAGGATGCAGGATATGACAAGCTGATGATGAAACAAGTACATATATGTTACAACAGTTATTATTGCATTATCCGAATACATGTCATAATCTCATACTGAGTAAATATGTCATCTTGGAGATATGCTATTTTTGCTTCACGTAGATAGAATTAGTCCTATTCAATTGAATCTGGATGATGTCTATTTGCTATTGAAAGTTTTCATTGGTATCAAGGACTTGTACTCATAGAGAACCTTTCCTTCATCAGGTTGAGTCACTCTCTTCAGAGAAGGCTATGCTCTTGTTTCGAATTGAGGTAAATTTTATCTTTTGAGCTACTCACCAGTTTCTCATTTTTATGATGAAAAGATGTATATTCTTTCTATTGTGGTCTCCTGCAGGCGGTTTCAAAGTTAATTGAAGAAAATAAGTCACTGATGGATATGGTGGATTCTTCCGGTACATCTCATACTGATTTAGAATCCGGGTCTTGGGAGCACTCCAAATCCAAATTGCCACCAATGTTTAAAGACAAAATTCACTCCGGGAAGCAACATCTATGGTCTTTTCTTCGACAGTTGGATGCAATATATGCTGCTGGCGCCGTCTTTCTTAGTCGGAACCCAACAGCGAAGCTTTGGGCTCTCGTATACATAGTGTGCCTCCATTTCTGGGTTCTGTATATCTTCTTATCATATTCATGGTCATCGAATGAGACCAGATCTGGTGCCGTTTTATCAATAGAAAACTTAAACAACAGTGGCGGTATATAGTATTTCAATTTTTTTTTTTGGGTTCATCTTCTAGAGAGCCTCTTTTTTTGTATCCTTCTACGCCTCCCCAAAACTTCACAATCCCCATTTAGGAGAAAGAAAGAGCATGATATCAGCTTATTATCTGCCTTCATAGATTTATTTGTCATTAGGAGTCCAGAATCGGAAAATTTCCTGTTAGTCCTCTCATACAAACTCCACTGCTCTGTACTCCTCCAGTGTCGACTATCTCGGCAATGGAGTGAATCGGAAGTTTCAGTTTCAGGTATGGTTCTGTCTTGTAAATTCAATTTTTTTTCTAAAGCTGAAGAAACCAGGCTCCTACATGATACCCTGGGCCCTTAGCATATGCCAGCCATATGTGAAACACCCACCGCTCAAGAAGTCGTCCTCAGCAGAAGATGAAGCATTAGAAGGTATGAAAGAAGATTCCAAGTCAAAACTGTGCTTTTCTGAACTGATGTAGGAAGAAGTTGACGGCTGTTGATTCAGATGATTCCAAAGGCAGGACTTTGAAAGTCTATGCCACCGCCTAAAGTCTTCGCCAGCAGTGTTTGCTTGTACCCTCCATTGCATCTTTTGATGGAGAATGATTGTCTTGTACCTGAATGTTTCTGCCAGCCAGGAAGAAAATACAAACCTCAGTGCTGATCGAATGGGATGTTATTGAATAACAAGACTGCTATACGGTGGATGTCAGTGTTTCTAATTTTCTGACTCATTTGTTTCTTTTTCGTTTGAAGCAATCCCGTCTCTCATTGCAGTGTTGATGCTGAGGTTCATCTCTGTGAAATTAGACCATCTAGGTGGTCTGCATTGTCCATGAAAAGTCATATGAACAAGAAAGGGTCAGTTTTTGTTGTTGGTTAGATTCACATTGGTTATCCATTGAAATTAGTCTTTATCTGTTAAGGGTACTTTTAGGAATGGGTTTAGGTGTGTACATTTCAATCCTTTCTACTCTGATTCGGTGGGATGTATTGGATTGAAATTATCGTTTCTATTATTTGTGTTTTGATTTTTGTATGTGACCATGTTAACTATTTTACATCATATTAACAAAATTTTGTTTCAATGAAAGATTTCTATGAGAGTTCCCACATCTCAAGAAATAATTTTTTTTTGGTTGGAGGGTGGTTAGTATTAATTACCATGTATTTACATATACTGGTTTGTAGCACTGCGGCTTTCTTTGGTAAATGATGGCTTAAAAACATTGTAACATTCATCTTCTTATTAGATCTATATGCATATAGTGTACGTGTCGTCGGAGTCGGTAACGGATGCTTCTCCTTGTTTAAAGATTTTTGAGTTTGAACGGGAGCATATTCAAAATAGGTGAAAAAGTACTACCTCCGTCCAAAAATACATTACTTTTACTATTCACGCACGCTTTTTTAAGAAGGTAAAAACTATATAAAATATTAACTTTTTTATTAATTTTTTAATAATTAAAAACTTATTGATAATAAGTTTATAATTATTAAAAAAATTTAATAAAAAAGTTAATATTTTATATAGTTTTTAGCTCCTAAAAAAGCGTGCATGAATAGTATAAGTCCATGTATTTTTGGACGGAGGGAGTATTACATTAGGTGTGTAAAAGTGACCGTCTCTTGTTATTTACCAACAGAAGTGGGATTGGAGAACCTTCGAAACTTATGAGATACTACTTTTAATTCACACTTATAGTAAAAGTTGTATATTTAATGGGTGGTTTGATTCATTTTTAATTTAGGGGGTCCTTTTTTTTTACTTTGGAAACTTTTATTAATTTCAAGCCATTTTTTAACCCTCTACTCATAAGTGATTTTATGTTTTTAAGACTATTCAAATTTCGATATTGGCATAGAATGTAACACCATAACTATTACATCAACTTGTGATTGGTTAAACGGTGAATTATAGCCAATTCATCAAATCTAAAATTTTCTTGATGATTAAACAAATCATTTATAAACATATCAATTTTGCTGTTAACAAAGCAAACAGGTTCTAGAATTTTTAGTAGGATATTCCAGTTCTCTTCTTTTTTATTTTGGATGACTAAATAATGTATGGTCATATATTCATATGTTAATAATTATAGTTTAACAGCTACTCCATCCGTTCGAAAAAACATATCGTTTATTATTTTGTCAGGGTATTTTTCTAAATAACAATGTCTAAACCTTATAAATTTATATTAAAAACGATTTTACTGGACACATATTGCTAGTTACTACACTCCGTACAACTAGTAGCATATACTGTTTATGACACTTGAAATTCTTGTCAAATATTCTCCTGCACATTCCTTCGAATCGTCAACCAAAGTGGGTAATTTTCAGCTCAGCAAATCAAAGGTGAGTATGTAATTAAACCAATATTTGGCTCCATCTTTCTCCTTCTTTTTATGTTTTTTCTTCCATATTTTATTTGTAGATCCTTTTAGAACTGCGATGTCAAATTATTTGGTAGGCATACCCCCCCCAGCTAGTATCTTGGAAGAGAAAATTTTACTCAATATACCAAAAAATTTCACCCTTTGTAAAAATGACACTCCCTATCTAAAATATGGTAAATGTCAAAAAGTGAATTTTATTTGTAAAACTAACAGGTTACCTTTACCCTTTATAATGGGTTAAATTTTTTGGCAGGAGTTTGAAATTTTAGAGGTGTGTTTGAGCGGGATTTAAGGCAAAGCAAAGGAGGGGGAGAGAGAGAGAGCTTCACAACAACAGAACAGAAGAAGGAAGAAGGGGGATGTGGAGGCCTGAGGCTGAGGGCGGTGGGTGGGGTGGAGGGCGGCGGTCGTGGTGACACTAGGCAGCTCGTGCGAAGGTCGGTCGGTCGGATTTGGCTTCCTCTTCTCAGTTTTTTTTGGATTTCGTGAAAGAGAAAATGGGAATGTGTGGAGGTCGAACGGATTTGTGGAGATGGAGGGAGATTTGTGGAAGAAGAGTGGTAGAGATGGATGGAGGGAGTTCACTTCGGCCACGACGACTCTTTGCCTCGCTGGAAACCAAGGTGAGGCGGAGGGTTGAACATTGGAGGGTTGAACAAGGGTTAGTCTTATATTGACTAAGAGATCGTAGTCAGTGTCTAGGAAACAGTAGTTACTGGCTAGTAAGCGTAAATCGTAACTTTTTCTTTTTTTTTTGGCGGGAGTTTGAAATTTTGGAGGTGTGTTTGGGCGGGATTTAAGGCAAAGAAAATGATGGAGAGGGAGGGACGGAGAGAGAGAGAGAGAGAGAGAGAGAGAGAGAGAGAGAGAGAGAGAGAGTTCACAACAGGCGAACAGGAGAAGGAAGCAGGGGAAGTGAAGACCTGAGGCTGACAGCGGCGGGGTGGAGGGCGGCGGTCGTGGTGGAGGACGACAGTCATGGTGGCTCTTTCTCTTCGTTTTTTTTGGATTTGTGAAAGGGGAAATGGAAATGTGTGGAGGTCGGTCGGATTTGTGGAGATGGAGGGAGATTTGTGGAGGAAGGGTGGTAGAGATGGATGGAGGGGGTTCACTCCGGCCATGCCGGCTCTGTGCCTCGCCGGACACCAAGGTGAAGCGGAGGGTTGAACAGTGGAGGATTGAACAGGGATTAGTCTTATATTGACAAAGAGATTGTAGTCAGTGGCTAGATCGACAACAGTAGTTACTAGCTAGTAAGTGTAAATCATAACTTATTTTTTTCATAACTTTACATCGAAATATTTTTTTCATAAAGATATATAAAGTGGGTGTCTATAGATAGATAAAATTAAATTAAGTTCAAAAATAAATTTATTTTTTAATTTTAACAAATAAAAATGGCCAAAAATTAGTTTAAAACAATTAAAGTGAGTCTCCCTCTCTCCTCATCTCTCTTCCCCTTAGTTACCTTCAACCGGTCGTGAAGGTGCCCAAAATTTTTACAAAAATGACATTTTGTCATTCCAATGCAAATCATCCCCCTCGTGGTTATTTTTGCAAAGTTGGATTTGATTTGGTATATTGGTGCAAATCATCCAATTTTTTTTGAGAACATAGCAATTTTATTAATTTATCAGCTATGTTTGGTATGGCTGTAGGAATCCGATTGAAATCAAGAATCACAATTAATGTAATCAAGAATCATAAAGAGAAACTTCTTTATTCTTGGGTTCGGGGTCGGTCAAGATGTGTGTGTTGATATCACTGGGTCCTCCCCCCTCACTCAGACTTGCTTGACTTCCTTCGCTCCTGGACGGTGTGTTCTCGACGCTGCGCGGCGTAAGTGCACCAAGTATCGGGATGTGTGCTCTGTTGCTGGTTATGGGTTTTTGCCTTTTTCTTTCTCCTCCTTTGGTGAGCTGGATGGGGATCGATGATGTTGCGCTGCTGGGACGGATCCGCTCTTTCTCTTTAGCCTTAGATTCTAGTTCTCGCCTAGCTGCTCATATTTTTACCAGAGTTTGTTTTTCCATTGCTAAGGGGGTTGGCGCGCAGCTTGTTTCTCGGCCGTCTGCTAACTTCTTGTAAACATTTGATTGTTTGATTTCTATACTATTTGGAGTTATTATAAAAATAATAATAATAATAATAATAAATGTAAGTTAGTATCTCGGTTGTCCACTAATTTCTTGTAAATCTATTTTTATAATAATAATAATAATAATAATAATAATAATAATAATAATAATAATAATAATAATAATAATAATAATAATAATAATAATAATAAATGTAAGTTAGTATCTCGGTTGCCCACTAATTTCTTGTAAATCTATTTTTATAACAACAACAACAACAACAACAACAACAACAACAACAACAACAACAACAACAACAACAACAACAACAACAACAACAACAACAACAACAACAACAACAACAACAACAACAACAACAACAACAACAACAACAACAACAACAACAACAACAACAACAACAACAACAACAACAACAACAACAACAACAACAACAACAACAACAACAACAACAACAACAACAACAACAACAACAACAACAACAACAACAACAACAACAACAACAACAACAACAACAACAACAACAACAACAACAACAACAACAACAACAACAACAACAACAACAACAACAACAACAACAACAACAACAACAACAACAACAACAACAACAACAACAACAACAACAACAACAACAACAACAACAACAACAACAACAACAACAACAACAACAACAACAACAACAACAACAACAACAACAACAACAACAACAACAACAACAACAACAACAACAACAACAACAACAACAACAACAACAACAACAACAACAACAACAACAACAACAACAACAACAACAACAACAACAACAACAACAACAACAACAACAACAACAACAACAACAACAACAACAACAACAACAACAACAACAACAACAACAACAACAACAACAACAACAACAACAACAACAACAACAACAACAACAACAACAACAACAACAACAACAACAACAACAACAACAACAACAACAACAACAACAACAACAACAACAACAACAACAACAACAACAACAACAACAACAACAACAACAACAACAACAACAACAACAACAACAACAACAACAACAACAACAACAACAACAACAACAACAACAACAACAACAACAACAACAACAACAACAACAACAACAACAACAACAACAACAACAACAACAACAACAACAACAACAATATCAACCTAGTATATTCGGTCGGAGGAGGGTTTAAGGGGTGAGTGTGTACGCATTCATACCCCAAATAAATCGAGATGATATCTTCGAGTGAGTCCATCCTAGTGGAACTACATCAATATAAAAAATAAAAATAAAATCTAAATTAAACCTACACTACCACAAACTCTACACTCTAGCTCCCTATACCCAACTCTTGTGTAGATGTCCTCCATATGAATGCTCCCTCTCAAGATTCGGAGTTATAAGTGCCAATAAAGTAAGATCAACTCTCTTAAGATGAACTCTACACGAAGAGCATCATTGATGACCAAACCTATGTATCCTTAGGAGTTTTTTTATCTGTATGTATCCAAACCAATGTAGTCTTAACTCACTCGATTTATCCTCAATACATACTGACCCCTTCAACCTTGTTGTAGATAATGCCATTTTTTTTTATTAAATCATCTCTTGCTTTGTGTGCATGCACATTTATCTTATATTTTCTCAATTTTGCCACTAGCTCCACTTCTAAACCTTTGTAATATGCCAACATTTCATCCCTAACAACAGGGCATGACAACCACTGTATAAAGTTTACCCTTGAGTTTTAGAGGCACTTTATGTCGCACAAAACTCTCAAAGCCCTCTACAACTTTTGCCAACCCTGTAGATCTGGTGATCATCCCTCCTTCGGGTTGTATGAAGGACCCTATACATTTAAAACTCTTTTTTTTTGGTACATTGTCCTCCCTTGATCCCACTTCTCTATTTGCCTCAACCATCTTCCTAACATTAAATTCCACATATTCGGTCTTGATTCTACTCAATCCAATTCCTTCTATTCAAGTGTTTCCCTTCAGTGCTCTAACTTGTTATGTCCCAGCTTTCGAATTGTCTATACACACAATTGGCGAAAAACATCCGGGTGCCATTATACCCTCGCCCTATATTGAATCTAGAAAAACATCCATCAACAAAGAAAAGATATGAGGTATTGAACCCTTGGAGCTAGCTAACTTCCACAGAAGTATTTTATGCTCCCTCTTGGAATACAAACACTAATCAATATATTATTTGTTTCATCAAGTTATACATATAACTTAATAAACCCTAAAATTGTGGTTTAAATTAATATGTATTTCTATTTATAAATTTGATAGGAAAATTTTCCCCTTAAAATGAGGTATGAGGTTTGAACTGCTTGTGATCTTGAGGTTGGAATTCTCACTCTTTACCAACCAAATTAAACAAAATTTATGTTTTTATCACTATATCAAGACTATTTTACTCTTAAATATCAGAGTATATATACCATATATCTCACAAGATATTGTAATCCATCCCAATATGTAACATCTTGTCATACATCGGATAATTAGGATATTGAGAGTGATTTATAAGGGATTTAAGCCTTATATCCATGTCACAAGAGCTCTTCTTTTCGGTCTCGAAGTGAGAGCAATGAAACTGAGAGGGTTTTGTGGGATGGGCTTGCGCTTCTCGAGATCTTAGGTCTTACAAATGGTATTAGAGTCACGACTTCGAGTTTAGAGGTGTTTTGACAATATGCTCGGGTACGCTTCTCTCGGAGGGTAGTCCCTTGGACCTGATGGAGTCATTAGTGTTTTAAATTATAGGTAGATTGTAACACCCCATCCCAGTGAAGTGTTTAATTTAAAGTATTAACACCAACCAGAATGACGATTGGAAATCCCCGAAAAGGAGCCCACAAAGCGCAATGTCAATTGAACCACGAAGCCCATTGAGTTTCTTTTTCTAAGCCAAAAAACATATGATGAAGTGTCGAATGTCGAGTATAAACTCCAAACCGAATGGGTCAGAAAGCCAACAACGATTGGAGATCCCACGAAAAAGGACCCCACAAAGCAAAATGTCCTCAATTGAACCACAAGCGTTATCAAACCAATATGGTACATAGTACATACTCCATGTGTTCGAGTTTGACATGTCCTTAACCCAAAAACATTTTAGCAATACCCATCTAAGAATGAAGAAAAAGAAGCTCACTTTGTGGATCTCTTAGTTGCAGAAGAAGATGAATGCACATCAACTCAACAAATCTTAACAATTCTCTTTGTAGCCAACTCCTTTATATAAACCCCTTGTCCCAACGCGGACCTCACAATATATCTTCAAAGAATAACCTTTCTCAACACATCTTGTGCCATGATTCCCATGAAGGCTAAAAGATCACTCAATTTTCCAAACGTACAACTCAAGGCCGACCCAAAGTCGGACCAATATGCCGAACCATATCAAGCACTTTAGCCATCACCCCCGGCTCTAATGCAATAATCTTATCCGATTCCATCATTGTATGATACACAATTACACATTTCCCTAGAAAATGTCACATTCCCCATTAGTAGGTTTATGCTTTCCGACTTCCTTACGACATGACTCCATATTACATTCTGATTATCTCATATCCTCATCATCATTCATTACACACAATTCATATATCCCTGAGTGTAGGCGTGGCCACGGGTCGGACCCGCCGGGTCGACGGGTTCGACTCGCCGGGTCAAGGGTCAGGGTTGGCCGACCCGAACCCTAACCCGTAAATCTCACGGGTTGACGGGTTCGGATCGACCCGTTGACCCGGCGGGTTACATTATTTTTAAAAAAAAATCTTTTTTTTTTTAAAAAATGACTATTAAAATAAATAAATAAATAATATGTAAAGATTTTATCTTCACAACACATTTTATCACTTTGATATGAAGTGTTAAAAATGTAGGAAGATTATATCTCCATATTAATTCTTTCATCCACAATAATTTCATTGTGTGATGTAAGAGAATAAAATATGAGAATATTTCTCAAACTTCATTTCCAACTTAATTTCCAATGTAGGAAACAAGTGAAGTGGAAGAAATGTGGTAGTGGGATACATATATATAGCCCCATGCCTTCTCATTTTATCTCCATATTTCCGATGTGGGACAAGGCTTTGTCTCACATTGGAAATGAGGGGAATGAAGGAAGACTTCCAAGTCTATAAAATGAGAAGGATGGGGTTTATTTGTCTCACATTGCACATTGCATATTAGTTTATGTATTATTGTGAGTTATTTTAAGAATAACTTACATAATTTACATAATATTATAAATTTATTTTATTTAAAATAAATTTTTCAAAAAAAAAATATTTTGAAAAAGCGGGTTGACCCGGCGGGTCGACCCGTCGGGTCGACCCGCCGGGTCACGGGTCACGGATTCCCCGACCCTAACCCTAACCCGCTACCCGTCCCCACCCGCCAACCCGTCAACCTGGACCCGGCGGATCGTTGACCCGCGGATCGTTGACCCGTACGACCTGTACGACCCGACGGGTCACGGGTTGACCCGTAACCCGTGGCCACGCCTACCTGAGTGTTCCTCGACTTCCACATCAATCTTCCTTGTTGATTTGGATGTTTTTATTTTGCCTCATTTTTTTACTTAAAAGATTTCGTTACATTCTATCATTATAGTTAATCCATCTATCTATGTTTTGACATCTTAAATTACAAAACAAGATATTTAATTCGAATCCTTTCCATATAAAAAAATAAAATAAAAATAACCTATAGATTGACTTTTCCCTTTATGTTGTAAAAAATAATAAAAAAATACAAATGAGAGTTCGAACCCATCCAATCTAAGAATGTGGGTGACAGGTCTACCAGTGGGGGGAGAGTAATACCAAAAACCAAAACCACCGTTCTACATTGATACGAAGCTGTTAGCCAGCCATGCTGTCCCCCTGTAGCTTCAGTCCTTTTCCTCATCTTAACCCCTCTGTAGGCCCCACCCTCCTCCCTCCTCTTTCTTCTTCCTTCCAGACCCCCCTCCCCTTATATACAATTATATATCTCTTTATCTCCACTTCAGGGTTTTCTTCCCAATCTCTCTCTCTCTCTCCAAAATTCCATATATATACATATGAATTCCCTACTTGATTCCACAGTTGAAGTTTTTGGGCTAAGCTAACTGAGTATCTCCCACCTACACCTAGATAGCTACCTAGCTATAGCATGTGTTAGCTTCAGCTATGGCGGTTTTGATCATCTTCATCTTGTAGTTTCATTATTCAACCTATACACCTTGAATTTGGACCCCCTTCCAATGAAATAAGAGAGAGCTATATATATAGCAATCTTGGGGACCAAAAAATTAAGCCCCTCTACTACTTGTTTGAGTTTGAGATCCAATAGTACTTTCTTGGATCTTGCTGGTGTTTGGTTTTCAATCGATCGATACGGTGGGTGTGGAGTCCATCTCAATCTTGTAGTTTTATGGCAGTAGCAGCTTCAACAACTACAACAACAACCACAACCGCCATGAACTCCAACGAAGAAAACAACAACAACAACACCAGCAACAACGACAATCTCGCACATGAGCAAGAAGATGATCACGAGCATGACACCGTCATGCCTGGATTCCGCTTCCACCCTACCGAGGAGGAGCTCGTCGAGTTCTACCTCCGCCGTAAGGTGGAGGGCAAGAAATTCAACGTCGAGCTCATCACCTTCCTCGACCTCTACCGCTACGACCCCTGGGAGCTCCCAGGTTAATTAATTCCTCCATCATTAAATCCTAAATTCAATCTTTTTTTTTTAATTTTATTTCTGGAAATCTTAATTTAAATATATATATTTATGCAGCAATGGCGGCCATAGGGGAGAAGGAGTGGTACTTCTACGTCCCAAGAGACCGGAAGTACCGAAACGGCGACAGGCCGAACCGCGTGACGACCTCCGGCTACTGGAAGGCCACCGGAGCTGACCGGATGATCCGGGCGGAGAACTCGCGGCAAATCGGCCTCAAGAAGACGCTCGTCTTCTACTCCGGCAAGGCCCCTAAGGGCATCCGCACCAGCTGGATCATGAACGAGTACCGCCTTCCCCACCATGAAACCGAAAAGCACCAGAAGGTAATTCGTACGGTTTGGATTGGATCGGATCATACCTTTACTGTCTTTTCGATTTCCAAAATTAAGCCATCAAAAAAGCAAATTAATGAGGATAGGGCTGCAGGATCGATGAGTGCAGTAAAATTTCTGAACCCTGACAGATTTTAAAAAGGGGGAAAAAGTAACCCCCATGAAGTTTGGGGTCACGGAGATTGAGTGGCGGCCATTAATGAAGCTTCACAAATTCAATTGATGTACCAACATCACCTCTACATGATTTCAGTAATTAACTACTTGTGTATGTCAGACCAATTTAATGGCACACAAATCCCGACAAACGAACTGTTGTGCAGTGTAGGTCTTAAGAGGTGTCAGCCCATTTAGTTAATTTGAGTTTTTGATGTAGGCGGAGATATCGCTATGTAGAGTGTATAAGCGAGCGGGTGTCGAAGACCATGTGTCGGTCCCTCGTGGGGTATCGGGACGGATGAAGAACAGCGCGTCGACATCTGTCGGCCGGCAGCAGCAGCAGCAGCCGGCGGCTGTCGAGAAGGCGAGCGAGACGACAACGACGGATGCGAGCAGCTCGACTGAGGTGGGGGCGACGGCGGCGCTAGGGCTCTCATACCATCAAAACGCGTCGTCTAATTACACCATCATGAGCCCTTTGAGCATCAGCAACCAGTTAGCGGAGGCTCATCTGCCGATGAACCCTCCGAGCAGCTTCCTCAACATCGGCAACAATGGGTTGATGATCAACCCGGCAGGCCCGGTGGCCGTCGAGGATCTCCACCGGCTGGTGAGCTTCCAGCACCACCAGAGCTTCCTCCCAAACTCCGCCGCAATGTCGCCTTCGACCTCCTTGTTTTCCAGCCTCCTCCATCAACAGCAGCCGCCTTTCTCGACTCCGACGCCGTCGGCCTCGCAGCTGCTGGGTGCATTGCCGCCGATGAGCTCCGCAGTGGTGCCGCTGGCGGGGTTCTCTGATAGGCTGTGGGAGTGGAATGCAGTGGTCCCGCCGGAGCAGCTGCCGCCTCCGGCGGCCAGGGATTTCAATGACGCCTTCAAGTAATGTATGAATTTGAACTAATTATATATATTAATTCTGAATTATAATATATGATGGAATTTTATATATAATTAGATACTCTTTTGGGATTGATTTAACTGATCTATTAAGTTATATGGATGATTTAGGATATATATGTGTTGATTTTGGGAGTTTTATACACTAAATGTTGTGATGTTATGAGGTTTCTTGATGTAAAATTAGTAGCCGATTAATTCATCAATGGAACATTAGTGATTAAATGAAATTTCTCATTTCAATTTCTTGTTATAATTTGTTTATGCTATATATATAGCTAATGATCAAATTAATTAATAGTTATTATATGTTAATTACATAGTATGGGATGGATAATTAATTAGATTTCTCTAATTGAAGAAAATTTGCTTAAATAATTCATTTTAGTTATTTTTAAACCAAGGCATTATGAACTATCTTACTCTTTATTTACCTATTCAAGGTATAGATAGATCCGATGAAGAAAGTAATTAAGTTTAATTCCAATGATGATTTCACATTTTTATTCAAAGATTTGGATTTTCATAACTCAGCCTAACTCACAACATAAAATCTCTATAGCTTTTATATATATATTTAATTAATTTTATTTAGATTTCGATTTTCATATATTAATTAAGACGTTACACACATATATATATAGATTACAATGAATTAGATTAGAGAACATTCATGCTTTAAGTCTTACTTGGTGTTATAATTCACACAATTAAATTAGGTTAGGGAGATTAATCATCTCTATGTATTTAGGGTTTCTGCAGTCCTAAATCCAGATATATCTACGGGTTTAACTGAATATAATGGTATAATTAAGTTAAGTTGCTCAGTTAGAAAAGATATATCTTTCTTAATTGAGTTTTTTTAACCCTAATTACGTCTTTAGAACATAGGTTAAAAAGATAACGAAAATAATAAAAAAAAAAGAGTCTAAGCGACTAGATCAGATATAGTTTGTACATAATACCCCTAACCTACATAGGAGTTGGATTAACTCTTTTTTTTTTTTTTATCAATTGGATCAACTCTTTTGTAATTGTAAATAGATATGGAGTTTTTTATGCTTGCATCAAATTGGAGATTTTGTTTTATTTTAATTGTCATTTAATTATATCTATACACAATTTTTTAACAATAATAAAAACTATACTCAAAATATCAATTTTTAAATAAAAATAATTTTATACTTATTACTAATAAATATGAAATTATACAAAAAATAATAAAGTATCGATTTTTTTCTATAGTTAGCTAGTATTATTCTTAAAAAGCATGCATTAATATTAAATAAAAATTAAAACAGAACAGAGAGAGTATCATCTCAAGATTTTAGTTTCGTCGATCGATATGTTAATACGCAGTGGTGGATCCTGATACAATTAGTTGAGGGGGCAAAAAATTAAACCCTAATTTTTTTTCCCGAAAAATCATCAATATTATGAATGTATAGTTAGAATAAAAACATAAATCGTATATACTAAATCTTAATATAATAATTCTCAAAAGTCTTATAATAAGATTTAGTATATATAATGAAATATTTTCAATTGTTCTGCTTTTTATAGGAATTAAAAAATACAATTACTTATCCCTACCTCTGCCCCTTTCCTTGGATTAAATATCCAAGGTTTGTCTTGCTCCTTTCTACTGGGTCGAGCCGATCGGCGCAAGCCGGTTTACCTGGTGCATGGCTCTTACCGAGTGGGTCACGTGCTCGGGGTTTGCCACCAAAGGTGGGTTCCTCGTCATAAAAAAAATACAATTACTTTAAAATTTATAACTAATACTATATGTTCAATAAATTTCATAAATATTATAAATTTATACATTACACTCGTACATTCAACGAGGCTTATAGTAGTGCTAAATTCTGGTGGGTCATATGACATAGAGGGCTCACACACGTTCAAACACACCATGCACTAACCAAGTCAAGCCCACAAGACCGATGGGGCTCCATCCTATAACAAATTGGTAGGAGGAGTAGCCCATCGACTTATATTCAAGGTTGGATTCTTGGGATGTATCATTTCACATCTTCCACACACCCCGACCATGTAATATATATTTGCTAGTTACACTTGATGACATTTTGCCAAACCAGCTAGCCAATTGACCGCATCGCTATGATATGACCATGGTAAATTCCGATGGGTCATATATATGACGTGGAGGGGTCACACTCCAAGCGCACCATGTACTAACCAAGTCGAGCACACAAGACCGATGGGGTTCCATCCTGAAATCAATTGACATTAAGAGGACTAATCCACCGACTTATATGCAAAGCCTAAATTCTTTATATTAACAATGTAGGATGTATCATTTCACATCTTCTCCATTTAGTGCATCCCGAGAAGGGGTTTATAATTTCGACAGTTCGATTCTGTCACATACTCAACAATCTCAACTCGATGCTTTTGAGATGTCAAAACGATGTTGGCGGTTGTTGACTCGCCATGGAAAAGAGGTCGACACTTCAGGGCCAGAGTTGTACTAATGTCGACTCAACGTATTTGGTTATGGTTTCGGTATGGGTGTGGTCTGTGTTTCTATGGACTATGTTTGTGGATTTTCAGGTTGATTAGGGTTTTGAGAGCAAGAGTAGAAGAATTAAAATTGTGGAGGTTAAAATAGTTTGTTTGAAATATTATATCAAAAACAATATTAAAATTAAGTTCGATTAAAATCAATACGTACGCACTATAGGTACATATTAAATAGGTAAATAAATCAAGTTAAATAAATGAGTTAATATTTATTTAATTTAAATAAATAAACCAAAACCATAATAAATTTAAAGATAAAAATAAATATAAAAATTCCATGGAGTACATTACATATAATATTATGTTAAAGAAATATAAATTGGAAGCTATATAGACTATTGATTATATATGTATAGTAATTAAAATATAAAAAAAACTTATATATCTAATATATAAGCTTGTGTATATATGTGTTATTGACAATTGATTTTAGAATCAAATCTTATTTTCTGATAAAAAAAAGAATCAAATCTTATTTATCATATATACATTTGATTTGGACTAATAGACGGGTTCAAATGTATAAAACCTCCACATTATATCGACCCACTAGAATTTATCAACCATTGACCTTGTACTCAAAAAGTATAATTAATTTACCCTTAATTACGTACCTTTTATTAGTCCTGATTGGAATAAAAGAAGACAAAGGACGTCATTTCCCCTCATGTAACGTTGAATATATATATATATATATATATATATATATATATATATATATATATATATATATATATATATATATGGGGGTGGCTCCTGTGGGAACACCCCTTAAGATGAGAACTTAGGAACCAATCTTAACCACACAATTGAAAGAAATCAAAGGCCTACATTAATCCTGATTTTCATCTTTTAAAAAAGAAAAATTGGTGGAACCCACTTAATTCACACACTCACGCGCATGAGTAAATTAAGACCCCCTTTTTGTACTCAGTAATTTTTTCCAATTTGTACGGCACTTCTTTCCCTGTTTTCTTTTCTTTTTTTTATATTTGTTTTCCTATATTTTTTTATATTAAATTTAATTGAATAATTGTCCCCTTAAATATGAGTAACATCTTTTTATATTATCCGTATATAAGATGACGATTGTAATAGTAATATTATTCGGTTAAAATTATATTGTTTGGATAGATTAGAAAGATTATTCGGTTAAATGTGAAATATTATTCGGTTAAATTTTAGAGATTATTCAGTTAAATTATAAATATTATTTGTATATAAGATGATGATTGTACTAGTAATATTATTCGGTTAAATATGATATATTATTCGGTTAAATTTGAGAAAACGGTTAAATTTTAAATATTATTCTTATGCAATATGATGATTGGTTACATATTTTTAGTTTTGGGGAGGTTAAGAGATTATTTGGTTAAATTATATAGATTATTCGTGTATAAGAGGACGCAAACATACGCGCGCAACCCCCGAGCCCTCGGACTCCCGCACCCGCACCCACCTCGAGCCACCTCCGGCCACCAGTGACCAGCCGCCCTCGAGCCCACCCCGGTGCGCAACCCCCGAGCCCTGGACTGGCCTGGTTCGAGCCCAGACGCGCCCAGACGCGCCCACCTCTCGCAGCACCGTCGAGCCACCAGTGGCTTCGGTTGTCGGCCTCCCACGCCACCCACGAGCCACCTCCGGCCACCAGCCCAAGCCAGCTCGAACCCCCTCCCTCAGGCGCACCCCCCGAGCCCGGAACCCCCTTGGTTCGTGCCCAGCCGAGCCCACACCGAGCCATCTTCCCCAACAACGCTAATCGGTTCTTTTTGGCTCGGAAAACCTTCGAAATCCCGATTTTTCTCCTTGTTTCCACTCGAATTTGGTATGATTTCTAACTCTAAACTTGTTTATTACAGTTATTTGGATTGTTTGAATGATTTAGGTTGAGATTTAAAACCTAGGGTTTGATTTAGGAGTGGAATTTGGGGCTTTTTGATAAAAGACAAATTGATTGAAATTGATGATATGGTTGTGTTGTTGGGTTGATTTTGAGCTAATTTCATGTTCATATCATTGTCAAATTGTTTATGGATCATGAGCTAATTGAATTTTAGAATTTTAGGTTGCGATATGTTTTAGAATTTGGGGCTTTTTTCCAAAAGCCAAATTGATTGAAATTGATGATATGGTTGTGTTGTTGGGTTGATTTTGAGCTAATTTCATGTTCATATCATTGTCAAATTGTTTATGTATCACGAGCTAATTGAATTTTAGAATTTTATATTGCGATATGTTCTAGCATTTGGGGCTTTTTGCCAAAAGCAAAATTGACTTAAATTGGTGATATGGTTGTGTTGTTGGGTTGATTTGGAGCTAATTTCATGTTCATAGCATTGTCAAATTGTTTATGGATAATGATCTAATTGAAGTTTGGAATTTTATATTGCGATTTGCTTTAGAATTTGGGGTTTTTTGCCAACGGCCAAATTGACTGAAATTGATGCTATGGTTGTGTTGTTGGGTTGATTTGGAGCTAATTTCATGTTTATAGCATTGTCAAATTGTTTGTGAATCATGAGCTAATTGAATTTTAAAATTTTATTCCAATATGCTTTAGGTCGATTAAGTTCTTCTATTTTAGCATAAAAATCATAATTTAGCCTATTAGCTCAATTGGTAGAGCAATGTGCGTTTGCACAAAAGATGTGGGTTCAAATCCCACATAGGTTACATAATAGACAAGAGCGCAACAATCGCAAATTGTTAATCATGCACATTATAATCTAAGTTATGCACTTTTTAACCTTAATTATGCACATTTTAATCTTATTTATGCACTTTAATTTTAAAAGCTTATACGTAAAAAAATCGATTTCAAACTTACATCTATCAACCTAAATTAGCCGAGAGGTGAACCCAAACTCTCAAAAGTAAAAAAAAAACAAAATTAAAACATCGATTTCAAAAGCACATATTTTGTCTTATTAATGCACATTATGATCTTACATTTGCACAATTGTATTCTTAATCTGCACAATTGTATCTTAATTTTGCACAATTGTAGTTTAAATTTGCACAATTGTATCCTACTTTAAATTTGCACAATTGCACAATTAAAGTTGCACAAATACACTTTACAGTTGCACAAATGCACTTCACAGTTGCACAAATGCACTCCACAGTTCCACAAATGCACTTCACAGTTGCACAAAAGGTATCGAAAACGGGAAAAAGTGCATGTACCCATAAAATTAGACATATTTACCAATTTACCCATAAATTAAACATATTTCAATTATAAATTTTTATAATTGAAATAGACACATTTACCTATTTACCCCATAATGAATTATTTGTCTGCACAAAATAAACTTATATTTGCACAATAAGATGTTATATGTGCACAAAAGCAAGTTATACTTGCACAGTAGAAAGTGTTACCACGAAAAAAAAATTCTGGGCAAAAAAAAAAAATTTTAAAAAAAAAAAAAAAAAAAAAAATCGGGTCCGAGAAGGGGGGGTAAGGGGGGCGCACGCATGGGCAAGGGGGGCAGATATTCTACTAATAAAATTAGGCCCATTAATAATTAAATTAGGCCCAATAGTAATTAAATTAGGCCCATTAGCAAATTTTACACAATAAGCATATTTTACACTTTAAGGACTTTTTAAATTTGAAGTAAACCCTATATATATATATATATATATATATAGGATAAGAAGAAATTGATATATACACACATTTTTATATGGTAGAGAGATTTAATTTTGATGGTTTTGTGCATGATTTTTTTTCCCAAACTTTTGCGCGTGATTTTATTTTCGATTTTAACTTGTCCAATATTATGTTTGAATAATACTCCCTCCGATCCAAAAAGATTATCGTTTGACTTTTTAACACGTATTTTAAGAAGCTAAAAACTATATAAAATATCAACTTTTTAAAAATTTTTTTTTTACAACTTAATATTTGTTGGTAATAAGTATTAGATTATAAAAAAATAATAATAAAAAAGTGAATATATTATATAGTTTTTAGCTCCTTAAAATACGTGTTAAAAAGTCAAACGACATCCTTTTTGGATCGGAGGTAGTATATGTTTGTTAAATCAGTACCCCACTATTTTTTTTATCTTAATAAAGTTCGATCGACTCAGTCACTCTACATCTGGATCGGATATTATATAGTACCCAACTATTATTATTGATAAACATTTTGCTTCAAGGTTTTAGATAACAGGACAAGGTCATGGTGGACCAATTAAATCCATTTCACATATATATGCAAAAACAATTGGAGTTGTAAATGGGTCCTAAATTTTGTAGTTATGTAATAATATCAAGTTTAATTTCTTAGGTTTTTGGGGCTTCTTTTTATTTTAATTTCTTAATATATATTTATATATGTCCAATAACATTTTTTCCCCAAACTCAAGCCACCCAAATTATATAGTCCAATCCTTTCAATTTTAAGATATATACTCCGTATAATCTGTTCAATCAATTCATGGACATAGTTTTCAAAATGATTAGTTGAAACTTTTTAAAATAAGGATGACCATTCCGGCCGGACTCCAGATCCAGAATTCTCTTTAAAATTCATCTATGTAAGAAAAATTAGATATTAATTAATATATATATATATATATATATATATATATATATATATTTAATTATCACTAATCTGTTACTCGATATATCAGTACCAATTTTCATCCCCAATCCATATATATAGAACTGTGTACCCTTATGAATAAAAAAAAGAAGAAGAAAAGAATACTGTAGTAAATAATTTTTTTTTGATAGCTACTGTATTAAATAATGAAACATGATAAATCAAATTAAAATAATACAGTAATATATTGGGAAAACTAATTAAAATACCCCCACCTTTGAGGGTATGGTAAAAATATATCCTCAACTTTCAAATGTAATAAAAATATCCCGACCTTTGAGTGTGGTGGTAATATATTACCCTGTGTTTTCTCACGGGTCAAAAATGTTGACAAGACAGCCTACGTGGATTTTTTTTGACAAGACAACATACGTGAAACCTTTTTTTTTTTACAAATTAGCACTAAAATTGGGTTTTCTTGATCGGTTTCCATGGGAAAAAAATAAAACGATAACAAATTAAACCCGAAAACGAAAATTGATTCAACCAAGCAACTAATCTGGTCAAAATTCCCTCAGATTAACATGACACGACAATTCATACCACCAAACCGACAACAAAACTAAACCAACAACAACAACGAAGAGGGGGAAAAAAAATTTACCCACCCAAATCCGTGAACGAATCAAAGGGGGAGAAGATGTGAGAGAGACAACTCAAGATAGTCGACCACGAGGAAGGAAGACTGACATTATAGAGGAACCATGAGCTACCTGCAAGATCTGGAAGACAATTCAAGAGGCGACCACAGTCCACGGAAAAAGATATGAGGGAGGAAAAGACGTTGGGTATGAACCCGATCCAACTCTTTATTTTTTTTCTAACGACACTGTTCAAGAAAACTCTTGTAAAAAATCTGTGTAAGGTGTCTTGTTAGCATTTTTGACCCTTGAGAAAACACAGGGTAATATATTACCACCACCCTCAAATGTCAGGATATTTTTATTACATTTGAAAGTCGAGGATATATTTTTACCATACCCCCAAAGGTGGGGGTATTTTAATTAGTTTTCCCTAATATATTTACATGAAAATATGAAAATCATAGGTGATATTCTAGGCACACCCAAAAAAAAAGAAAAAGAAAATCAAAGGGCGGTGATGACGTAGTTGTTAATTACTTGATCCACCCCACCTAGCCAATCTTAATTAAGTAGCCCTCATAAATTACCATCAATTATTATATATGGATCCACCTCCCTCGATCTTATTCACCATGCATGTGAATTGGTAGATTTTAATTATAGTGACTAATTATAGGATTTGGATCGCCTTCACAAAATAAAAGAAAGAAAAGTCAACATAATATGCTGTTCGTTTTCCTCTCTTTCAAAATGCGGAGTACTTAGAGGATGTTAGTTTGGTTAACAATTAAAAATTGAGGAATTGAAAAAAAGACAGTTTCTATAAAGGTTATATTTTTCTGCCCATATTAGGAAAGTGTCCACTGTCCTCTTCATATTAGCTAATTGTCCACCTATCTTGCTGAAACCGAAGTTGCTGAAATTGAGTTTTTTTTCCGCGTTGCTGAAACCCCGATTTCAGCACTGTTGTTGATGCTGAAACTCCATTTTCAGCATTGTTGTTGATGCTGAAACCCCGATTTCAGCACTGTTGTTGTCATGTTGATGCTGAAACTACTGAAATACTGAAATTATAAAATATTGAAATGCTAATAGTACACATGATCTCTATACATCACAACCAAATCATAATTTGCAAGGAAAACAAGCCAAAACAACGAGAATTGCGATTAAAACAATGAACTAAGGAGAGAGAGACATTCGAAGAAGGGCAGATCCTTCTTCATAGTAGAACAGCAACCAAAACACGAGATCAAACAGAGAATAAAATGCACAGATCTAAGCGGAAGTGCTCCAACTGAAGCGAATTTGTAGGAAGAAAATGGAAACTGAGAAACAGAAGTTGCAAAGGAGTGAAGAAAATGACACTAACTAACCGTGAGGAAGAAACATCCCTCTGGCTCTGGTTCGTCCTCCTCACGTCGCAATTGTAGATGCGATTTGCAGATCCAATGGTTTAACCAGAAGATTTGGGAATCTGACCTCACCTTCTTCTATCTGCCCCTCTGTTCAGTGTGTGTCTCTCGCTGGCTTACACAACCAACAAAAGAAGGCAACAACGCTCCCCTCTGTTCGGGGAGGACTTCGGCGGTGCTTTTTCGTCTTCGAATTGGAATCGGAGATCCGACGGGAAGAAGGACAGAGAGGAAGAGAGCAAACCTGAGATCGAAGATGAGGTGCAACAATGCAGCTTTGATGGATGATTGAATCCAATACAGATCTGAAACCAAATCAGATTTGCCTTTCTCCGCTGCCTCGGCAACACCAGCGTCGCCTCCGACCTCAGCCAGCAGGTAGACCTGAGCAAACATGGGCTAACCCGCCCGGCCCGCCCAACCCGCCCTATAAAATATGCGGGCTTGGGTAAGGCAATTGGCCCAAGCGGGCCGACAGGCCCGACCCGGTTGGCCTATAGGGTTGGGCTCGATATATATTACTTATATTTTTTTTATATTTGTATTAAAATACTACGGAGTATATATATTGATTATATAATATCTAAACTTTTACATATATTACTTTATAAATACTAATAGTATTTACAACACATATAAATTAAGGAATACAATAGTACTAAATAAATTATTTTCAAGATTTTTTCATTGAAATGAACCTACATAAAGATTGTGGTGTGTAATTTCACATTTGTGTAACTTGTATATCTTTGTTTTGTATAAAATTTCAATCTTTTGAGACACTTGGCACATTTGTGTAATTTGAGATCAAACGCAAAAATAATAAAATAAAAATAATATTTTATGAAATTATAATGGGCGACCCGGCCCGCCCAAGTGGGCGGGCTTGGGCAAGAGAGTTGGCCCAGAAACCGGGCCTAGCCCAAGCCCGACCCACTAAAATGGGCCAAGATATTCTCATAGGCCCGGGCCAAGCCCGCCCATGCTCAGGTCTACAAGCAGGGATCTGTGGTGGGGGAGAGGAGGAGGAGGGTGGCTGTGGCGTGGATCTGTGTTGGGGGAGAGGAGGAAGAGGGAGGGCAGCCATGAAAAGCTCTCAGTCGGTGTAGATGTAGAAGAAGGGAGAAAAGAGCAAGAGAGAGAATGAGATTAGGTTTACATCAGGGCAATTTTGTCCAAAAAAATTTAGGTGGACAAAACTCCAATTTGCCTGTTAGGAGTGTATATAAGCATGAATTGTATGATCAAACTTTCATTCATAATCAAATTCACATTCCTAATAAGCTCTCTTACACTTCCAACAGATACAAAAATTGCTTGCTTCCCCACCAGTACTGGCTCTCCCCAACTTCTCTGTTCCATTTCAGATTGAGGCAGATGCATGTGAGGTAGGCATTGGAGCAGTGTTGATGCAGCAAGGAAGACCATTGGCCTTCATTAGCAAGGCACTACATGGACAACATCTGCTCTTGTCTACATATGAGAAAGAGTTATTGGCAATCCTTTATGCAGTTGATAGGTGGCGCCATTACTTGGAACCCCAACCATTTGTGATTGTTACAGATCATCAAAGTCTTAGACATCTACTAGATCAACAAGTGACAACTCACTTGCAGAAAAAGGCAGTTAGAAAATTACTAGGATTATCTTATTCCATTCAATACATGATGAGAAGGTGCAACCCAGTGGCTGATGCTTTATCAAGAAGAGGGATGTCTGCACCAGAGGTGATCAAGGAGCAATGCCAAGCAATGGTGGTGATCACACCATCCTGGATGCAAGAGGTGAGTGCCAGTTATGTGGGTGATGAAGAAATTGACAAGGTCAAGGCTGAGGCTGCTGTAGATCCACATTCAAAGTTTACTTGGGAAGGAGATATACTGAGGTACAAAGGCAGAGTAGTGATTGGGAACAGCCAAGAGTTGAGGTCAAAGATCACTAAAGCATTTCATGCTGAGGCTACTGGTGGTCATTTAGGTGGCAGAGCTACCTATCATAGGATCAAAGCTTTGTTCTATTGGCCCAAGCTGAAGGCATTTGTGGAGACAGTTATCAAGGAATGTGATGTTTGTCAAAGACATAAGCACGAGACAGTAGCCTACCCAGGATTGTTGCAACCACTACCTATTCCTGAAGGACCTTGGCACTCCATCAGCATGGATTTTGTGGAAGGCTTGCCTAAGTCTAGAGGATTCGATGTAATCCTAGTAGTGGTGGACAGATTAACAAAGTATGGACATTTTCTGTTACTCAGCCATCCATTCTCAGCAAGCCAGGTGGCTCAGTTGTTCATGGACAATGTGTACAAGCTCCATGGTCTACCACGAGATATTGTATCAGGCAGGGATAGGGTATTCACTAGCCACCTATGAAAGGAGCTCTTCTCTAACCTAGGAACATCCCTCAGCATGTCCACAACTTATCATCCACAAACTGATGGACAAACTGAGAGAGTAAACCAATGCCTAGAATCCTATTTGAGATGCATGACATCAGCTATGCCTATGCAATGGGCAAGGTGGATAGCACTAGCAGAGTGGTGGTATAACACCACCTACCATACAGCCTTGAAGACATCCCCATTCCAAGCATTGTATGGATACCAACCACCTCAGTTGGGGGTAAGAGCAAGTCATGTCACAACTGCATCAGTGGAGGACTGGTTCCAAGAAAGGGATGAGGTATTGCAAGTTTTGAAGGAAGGACTGAGTTCAGCTCAAGAGAGAATGAAGTTCTTTGCCAATGCTAGAAGGTCTGAGAGAACATTGCAGGTAGGAGATTGGGTGTACCTCAAGCTGCAGCCGTACAGACACACCTCACTGGCATTGAGGAAATGCCTGAAATTAAGCGCCAAGTTCTATGGACCATTCGAGATCATCAAGAGAATTGGAGAGACTGCATATCACCTACAGCTTCCAGCTTCTTCCAAGCTACACCCAATCTTCCATGTATCTCAGCTTAAGAAGAGGATAGGAGCTTCTCTGACAGTACAGCCAGAGCTGCCAGCAGTGGAGGATTCAGGCCAATTTGTAGTAGCTCCTGAAGCAGTACTTGATTCCAGAGTACAACAGCTGTCTAATGGTGATCCTGTGGTTGAGTGGCTCGTCAAGTGGGTCAATCTGCCACCAGAAGAGGCCACCTGGGAGCCCGCTGGGCATATTTTGCACCAATTCCCCGACTTCTCTTCTCCATAAGACCTTGTGGGCAAGGTCTCCTTAAGGAGGGACTGGTGTTAGGAGTGTATATAAGCATTAATTGTATGATCAAACTCTCATTCATAATCAAATTCACATGCTTACTCCTAATAAGCTCTCTTACACTTCCAACAGTACTAACTAACCGATTGGTAGCCTAACATTGCCACACTTGGTGGACACTCACTCAATATGGCCAAAAATTTGCGCATTCGGCGCAAATTTTCTCTTGAAAAAACCTTGGAATAAGATGTTTTCCTTCAAAATCTCTTAAACTTGAATTCGTGAGTTTCAATATATTTAAAAAAAATCTAAAATCTTTATATAATTTTTTAAAATAATTTTATATATAATAACAATAGATATATCATGATTTAGTACACACCATTCTTTTAGTTTTAAATATCATTTATTATTTATATACGTTTTTTAAGAAAAATAAAAATTATAAAAGTGTGAAAATTAATATAAAAGAATTATATTTTATATATTATAGTTCTTGTCATCGATCTACTATAAAAAAACGTGAATAGAGACTAAATGATATTTAAAAAATAATAATATTTTAATTATAGACTTTTAAATTCTTAAAAAAAACGCATTAAAAATTTACGCTGCGGCTATATACACCCCAAATCATGCACGTCCTTAAGGACGTGCATGATTAAAAGGGGTTAATTTTTTTTTAAACATTAATCAGACACAAGGCTTGCACGTCCTTAAGGACGTGCAATTTTAACCTTGTGATTTGTGGTGTATCTAACAACACCCATATATTTAAATACACTACATCAGCTTATTACAATTCGCCCGACGGACGAAGAAAAGCGTCACCTCATTGACCTTCCGGCGACGGACTTGCTCTGATTGGTCGCCTGGGTATCGGGCATTTGAACGACCAACTAAATTCAGAATTCGTCGACTGAGGTGAACTCATGCGACGGGCTAACCATAGGACGAACAATAATGGAATTCACACGGTTTGATATATATATATATATATATATATATATATATATATATTTTGAAGTAAGATAAGAATTCAGTTCTCCAGACAAGTCTAGAGAAACCGAGAAACCGGACAAGCTGGTAGATGGACTAACCATTATGTACAACCAAAGCAAATAACTGAAGCAAGTGATAGAAAGGAAATAACACGAAATAAATGACAGAAATGAAAATGCGAAAATAAAAGTGCTAGCTATACTACACCGCAAAACAAAAGCAACACAACAAATGAATCAATAAGTTGACGAGAGCTTTGGGGATACAAGTGGACATCTCATATTATGGACTCTAAAGAGCCATCAGATATCGATCGCAACGACGTCTTCGGATACAGCAAATCAAACACCGTTCACATGAAGCATGCATCATAACAAGAACAACACAACACACCAAGCCGCAAATCCAAACCGAAGCCAAACCATTGCTTAATAAAAAAACCCCAAACGGTTTGATATATATCAACTATATATTGAGTTAATTTTTTTAATAATTAGTGATATGTTTTTACCATAAAAGAGATTTTTTTTTTACTGTTATTCAACCAAGAAATTGAGATGCAAAAAAACAAAATTGAGATGCATTGTGTTTTAGAATTACAGGACAAGAGTATGAATTTGTAGTTGAGAGAGGCGCTAGCTAGTAGGGTTGGCATGGTATGGTAACCACCAAAAAATGATAATTACCACGTACCAACCACTAATTGGTGGTATTTAATATTTCATATCACGTACCAACCACAACATGGTTACCACATATATGGTAACCATGAGTTGTAGTTACCATCGGTACATTACCATGGTTACCATGCTATAATTTTGTTCGTATTTTTTTTAAAAACCTTTGGCTATCCTGCGATAGACACCTAACTAATTACATAATGGAAAAAATATGGTTATCACATGCTAAAAGTTCAAAAAACCAAGTTCACAACCAAAAGTTCAAACCAATTGAAACAAACCAAGTTCAAAGTCTTCAAATAAACCAAGTTCAATTATTTAAATATTCAAAATGTTCCTCAAAGTTCAAACAAAACAAGTTCAAAGTCTTCAAGCATTCAAAATATTCCTACTGTTTCTATGTTTCTAGTAGAAATAGTAGAAAAGATCAATTTAGGTCAAAATGAAAACACAAAATATAAAATAAAAACTTAAAATTTAATGTTAAAAACAATAAAACATTAAATAATTAAAAATTTTTAAAAAAATATATAATCGGTAACCATGGTATTCAGATTTCATTATCACTACTGTACCACCTTCACGTAGTTACCGGCCACCACGATGGTTACTGTCATGTCGGTTGCCACAGATGTGGTTACCAACATAGTCGATTTGTGGTTGGTACATGGTTGCAATATGGTAATTTCCGTACAATTTGTCAGCCGTACTAGCTAGGTGGATGGGGATGTGAGCTTGCATGCACTAATAGGCTCAAGAGCAAAGTGCCAAAGCAAAGGCTGAAATAATATAAAATATTTTATATAAATTATATATATAATGCAGCCTGATTTTGGTTGGAAACAAATACATGCATGTTTTATGTTTTTGGCTTGAGTTTGATATGTATAGTAGCTTCCAAATTTCCAATTTATTACTTTTTACTTGCTTCTGCAAAGTCAACCATAACACACCAATTTATGTGTTTGTATTTTGTATGTATTGCATCAATCCGCAAGTGCACACCCTAGCTTCTTTATCCTCACTCCATACACAAGTCAACTATTTAACACCAATATAATATAATATAATATAATATAATATAATATAATATAATATAATATAATATAATATAATATATATATATATAAAAAGAATGTACGTATTTACAATAAAAAAAATTAGTTTTTGTATAAAATTATATATTGATGGCTAATTTAGAAACCGAACAAAGTTGATATTTTAGATTTAATTAATCTAAAATTTAGTTGAGAAGTTTTTTTTTTAATTAGAAAATAAACTAAATGAATATCTATTTATTGAAGATTAGATGTACTTAGATTATAAACCAGAATTAAGACCGATTTGAAGAAAAGTCGCATATAGTCAGTGATAGATCTAGAAACTTTGAGGGGGAAGGGATAGTTAAAATAAATTCCCAAGACTCTTTTTTTACATGTATATATGGAAAATAGTTTTCTTTAATTTGTTTAAATATGTTAGAAAAAACTTTAATTTCTGATTTAAATATTCATTTTTGTTTAAATATAGAATTTTTTTGGTTAATATTGGATAAAAAATTAAATTTGATATTTAATTAAGCGTTTTTTTTTATGACAAAAAACCCACTTTCGGTGGCAAACCCCGAGCACGTGAGCCAGCCGGCAAGAGCCACGTACCAGGTAAACCGGCTTGCGCCGACCGGCTCGACCCAGTGGTAGGGAGCAAGGTAAACCTTGGATTTTCACCCAAGGAAAGAGGCGGAGGCAGGGATCAAACCCGGGACCTCCTTACCCCTCCCCTTGCTCCTTACCACTAGGCCACCCCGACTGGGGCATTTAAAACTTTGGTAGGGTAAACTTTTTATAGTGACTAGCCCCACCGCTTCGCGGCCCATACCCCAGAAACCCCTTGCGGGATTTTTTGAGGAGGCTCAGTACCACTTACGCAAAGTGCGATCATCGGTCGCAACCTCACCTACCTGCACACGAACCACTTCACCACTTCGGCTTGGCCCTACGGATTAGTATACACCGCTTGGCCGTATGCGCTTGTGTGAATTAATATGGCCTAAATGCACCAAGTGAGATTCGAACCCGAGACCTCTCCTTTGGGATACCTCACCCTTACCGGTAGAGTAAGAGGTCATTGGTATTAAGCGTTTTTAGTAGAAGGAAACTTAAAGAAACAAATTTATTAAAAAAAAGTGATGCTAACCTCAAGGTAATAAAAAATTAATAAAAAATACAAAAGTTTATTGGATATCCATAAATATTAAGTACTTATTTCTTAATTTATATATTTACTAATTAACTTATTAATGTCAATAGGGTTCACTTAAGTTTGAACACTTCATTAAATCATGTCAAGTATGAAAATGATTTAGGTTAGCCGTTTATAATTCATTTAATTAATTTAATACTAATTAATTGATTTTAATATAATAAATATGCCTATTAGAAAGCATAAATATTTATATTAAAAAATTAGCATTGTGTACATTGTTTAAACTTATAACTTGTCTTATTACCTTTGCCCTTCTGCAATTACTTAATAAATTATATTTTATTACATTGTTAATTCATGTTTAAATATTTTTTTCATTAAATTATAAATTTTTAAATATTTTGTTTGAGATCATTCTAGGAAAGCTTTCAAATTAATATAAACTATAAATTAAAATTACATTATATTAAAATCAATGTATGTGATTTGATTAATCTTTTACTAATTAATTATCTAGTTAAATTAGTGGGGGACTTATCCCATATGTAAAAAGAGGAAATAGCATAATAAAAAGTTTGATTATTTTAAGCGGAACATTATTTTATTTTTCATTTTGAAAATAAATATTTTTATTTTTTTAAATGATATTGTATTTAACAATTGAATGATTTCAACCCTCGCTAAAGGTGGGGTAAAATTTTGCATTTTTTATATCTTCAATCATTTAAATTATGTGAATTTAATAATATATGACTTATTGATTATATTAATTAAATTAATTAAGATGTTGATTTGGTTGAAATCATAATCTAGAGGAATTTATTTTAAAAAAAATATACATTGGATTATTAATTGACATAGTTAAAAAAGTGCGCTAGAATACAACACGATTGCGAATTTAATCAAGGACTAACATATGAGATTCCAGATCTATGTCTTACTAATAAATTACTCTATTTTGTAATGTAAAATGAATAAATTCGATTGTTTATCAATTTATATAATATATTGACCAACTATATAATATTTGTAATATATACTCAATTATATATTTTAGTTTGTTTATTCCAATATATATATATATAATTTATTTAAAAAAAATTTGTATATATATACACACGCGTTTTTATAACATGAGTTAAAAATTGTTATTTTAATTATACAAGTCCTCATTAATGTTATTTTAATTATACACACACTTTTATAACATGTGTAATCAATGACCGAGTGATTAATAAATGTAGAAAGGGTAATTTTAGCTTATGATACACTAGTATGTAGTTTCATTAGGGCATGCATTTGAAACTGAAGCGATGATACTAATAATTAATAAATTGTTTTTTCAAAAGAGGATAGAACATTAATTATAAAGCACTTAAATACTAAAAAAATAAATTGGGAGGGCATGCAAGAGAGCCTTGAAGAAACCCTAATGATATGATATGATATATATGGTGGTAGGTGAAATGTTACACCCATCATAAAGATGGTATCACGGGATACCTGCGTCGCTTCATGCATATATTTATTTTATTTATTACGGACTATTTCTTTTTTAATCTGTTTTGGTCAAACTCGCTCATTTATTATCCACATAATAATTAAACAACAAAATTTAAGGCCATGCTGGGGCCATTCATTTGCCATACAATAAATAAATAAATTATATATATATATTACCTTATTATTATTATTACTACCCCGATCCAAAAAGGATGTCGTTTGACTTTTTAACACGTATTTTAAGGAGCTAAAAACTATATAATATATTCACTTTTTTTTTTTTTTATAATCTAATACTTATTACCAACAAATATTAAGTTGTAAAAAAATAATTTAAAAAAAGTTGATATTTTATATAGTTTTTAGCTTCTTAAAATACGTGTTAAAAAGTCAAACGACAATCTTTTTGGATCGGAGGGAGTATTATTCATATATATATATATATATATATATATATATATATATATATATATATATATATATATATATATATATTAGTATGTAATTTACTCAACATCTTAATTAATATAATCAAAGCATTAAAATCATGCCTGAAATATGAGGGGTTCATATATACAAACCTTAGGTTTCATGAAAATAAAAACATAAGAGTTTTTTTTACCAACAACACTTATATCATGATATGATATATTCTATACCAACGTTCATGAAAATTGAATATAAATGAAAGCAAGAAACAGATATTTATGATTTTTTTTTCATTGGCAATGTGAAGCATATTATCCATATATGCAAATTGAAATTTAATTCATTCTCTAACTAATTATTATAAAAATGATTATTCAATTTTTTTTAATTTCAACATATATATATATATATATATATATATATATATATATATATATATATATATATATATATATATATAAGAGTACAAAATGTCATTTTTTACAATTTTCAAACGAAAATTTCCATTATTCAGACTACTTCTATTAATGAAAAGATGTTATTTAAGCACATTATTCTTATTCATAAAAATTAAAGATGTCATTTTTTACAATAATTACTGCTAAATTATGATAATCTTTACTGAAAATTAAATTTATGAAGGCTTTTAGTATCAATTTGCTCCATTTGGTTCAATATTATAATTGTAGTTAAATTTAGGAAGAATTGAAAAATATTTATTTTTTCTTAATATTGGTCAAATTAAAGGATTAAATGTCATTTTTTTTAATCAATAGATGAGTATTTTTTTAAGCATTATATAATGTTACGGGTATATATTGTAAATTATGGCTTTATAACATACTATAGGTTTTAAATAAAAATCCAAAATTTTATCTAGTTTAAATTAAAAAAAATCCAAATCTATTTTTATTAATTGGAAAAGATGGGACACAGGCTGAAAAGTCAAACGGTCAAGAGGCAAAGCAACGGGGTCCCGGCCGTCTCTCAAGTTGGTCAGATCAGTCAACATGTTGACTGCCTTTATTGTGAGGTGGATTTAAATCCAACGGCTCTGTGGCCTCCACGTGGGTCCATCATAGCCCTACCAATTTTGTATCATCCAATCACCATCGGTCATTTCCTCATCCCCATACGTGCCCATTTTTGTCCTCATTTAAACTTCTAAACTCCCTCTAACTTAATTTTAAGGATTTTTCGCGTGGTAACCCTGTGGTATAGCGTAATTCGGGTGGTAAACAAAGGCTTCAAGTTTTTCGCCTAGTAACCTTGGGGTTTCAAAACTTTTTGTCTCGCATCCAAAGTTTTTCTTTTGGTTGGGAAATGGGAGTTTCAGCATTGATGGGTGATATTTTGTAATATTTAAAAGTTATTGGGTTTTTTAGGAATAAATCCTATTTTCTTCTCAACTATGATGAATCGATGGTCAGAAGAGGCGATTTTCAAAGGAGAGAACGAGCGAGGAAGACGTGCTATATGCAAAGGAGAAGAAGAAGGTAAGTTTTCCGGCGGTGGCGGCTTCGGAAGGCGGCTCAAGCGCCGACAGCGGCACGGGTGGCGGCTCTTTGTAGTCCGAATTCGAAAACAGGTGAGATTTGTGTTTTTGGTCGAAGCATTTCGAATAGCAATTTCCCATCGAAATTTCTCTTCAGGTGTTCAAATTGATTAAAATTAAACAATAGTGTATGAATTCGGGGCCAATTGTTGCTTGAATGTTTCGAATTAGAAAAATTAGGATTTAGGGGTTAAAAAATTTAGGGGTTTTGGAAAATTTAGGTCAGTGAGATATCAGGTCTCAGAGGAGGTGAGATGAATCTAAAAAGGGAGAAAGCGGGCATGGTTTGGAGAAAAAGGATATAGATTCAAGCCTTCATGGATATAGATTATGCCAATCAATCCAAATCCTTTGCACTCTTTTTAGCATTTTAATTCTGATCGATATCCACTGACAAGCACCTTTAGTTAGGGGTTACCCTACCAACAATCAGTCTCTCTAGAGTCAACGAATGCACTTATCTATTACCGTCTTACAAGATATAGTTATGAATTTATTGGCTTAAATTTGATTGTCCTGGTAAGATCCCGAAGCTACTGATTTATCGAAGTAACGTTTGTCTCCCTATGGTATGCCTAAGGTGACCACTTTGTGGACAACTGAGCTAATTCTTTTCAGAACTTGTTAGTGTTCTTTGCCTTGTCGAATAGTTAGATCCACACTGCAGTCTATTCTTTTCAGAACTTGCATATTCTCTTGGATCTAAAATCAGTGCAAGCATGTCCGAAAATTGCTTGTTGTCTGAAATTTTTCATGGTGAATGTAGGAGAACATTGATTTGCTTATTATAGTGCCTAGTCAAATTCTTTTTGTTGTTCAATTATGTGATCAATGTGGTGAATGTCAAGTTGCTGGCTAAATAAATCAGAATCAATCAGGAAGTTTCATTAAGTCTGCATTAGTGATAATACCAAAGCTTCGATCTAGTCGATAGGTGGTGAGGGAGGCATCTATCTGAAAGAGAAAAAAACACTGAAAAGCTTCACCACCATTTTGGTCTAGGTGTGAATTGTGATCACCTATCATTAATATGTTTTTAGCAAATTGTAAGCCTATTAGCTCAAATGGTAGAGCGATGTGCGCATGCGCAAGATGTGGGTTCGAATCCGGCATAGGCCAATCTTCAGTTACATTTAACACTATACCCCTATTATGATTAGTATTAGTATCGAAAGATTTAAAGATTATCAAAAACTCATTTGTAAATGTATGAGGTGTGCAATCAAACTGATGAAAGTTTATTTTTGCCTTTTACATGTCTCCTCTTCATTTGTAATAACAGGTTCGGGTTGCTGATCCAACTTTCTTGGGTTACTTCATTGATAAAAGTGTTTCAGCTGCTTAGGTACTGTATTCGCATCTATGCACGTTTAATAATGGAATACCATGTTACAGATTAGTTCAGAAGTCGTAATGAACTATAATTATCTTTTGGTTTTTATTAACTTAAGCTCATTTAGTATTACAAGGAGTTTTTAGTTTTTTGGGTTTAGAATATCTTTTCTTTATTGAAGGTTTAAAATATCTTAAAGTTGTTTATTACTACTAAGACAATTGGTATAAAGTTATTATTTCTATATTAATTAGTTAGTTTTCTAAACTGTCAATTCAAATTGAAAAAGTGTGCCGAATCGGTTGAGTTCTTCCTGGTGCAGTCTTATGATTTATGAAGTATGGATACTTGCTCCTCTGTTTAAAGGGGCTTCTGTTGGGTTTCTGCTAAGTAAAATATAATATATCTATTAAAATCTAGAAAACTATGGATCCTTGTGTTGCCTGCAAAAGGATGAATTTCCTTAATATTCAATTCAACCATGATTCTGAATGTAATCATACAGGATGTAGTTATGCGTCGCTTATGTGCCGTAATCACAAAGATTTTTTTAATAGTCATTAAATGTACTTCCAACTTCTACTGGCTGACATAGGGGTAAAACAATTGGTCTCTTCAAGTTACATCTTCAAGTTACTTCTACTGGCTGCCAGTTTGTTGTAAAACAATTGGTTTGCTGTAAAACAATTGGCTGGCTAAGACTGGATTTGGATCCATGTGTCTAAAATTAAATGCAGAGTTCATACTTGTTTTATCCATCAAACACATTCACTCCTAACCCTAGCTGATTTTATCCATCAAACACATTCAATATTCTTTAGAATAGTGATTTTATCCATCAAACACATTCACTCCATTCAAAATTCATACTTGGCTTAGAATAGTGATTTTATCTATCATACATTCATTCATACATGAATAAATTCAGGCAGAAATTATTGTGAATAACAATTTAATTGGAGATTAGCCTATACGGGATTTGAACCCGCATCTTACGCGTGCGCACATCGCTCTACCACTTGAGCTAATAGGCTTAAGATTTTCTAAAAACATATTAAGCACAATTCAAGCTAGCGGTGATATAAGTTGTATAGATCATCATTCCAGAAAAAAAGGATTAAAACAAGATCATCATCAGTGTAGTAAGTAGGTGCTTTAATTCAATGAATTGATAAACCCTAGCTGGGGTATATAGCCTAGCTATACAATTGAATAACCTCCTTGAACCCTTTTAATACACTGAATTGATGAAACCTATCTATACAATTGAATAACAGTACGAAGGTTCAAACCAAAACCAATAACCAAAAAAAGCTTCTATCTTTTCACATAGAAGAGAAAATGGTTGATCCTACTAATCCTCAAAGTATTCTACTTGATTTCATAAGCAGCTGTCAAAATTTGCGCATTTGGTCATTGAACCTGTCAACACGAGAATATTTAAATAGGGAGCAGCTTCAGAAAGGCAAGCAAATAGATGAGTGGTTGAAACAAGTAACCAAAGGTGAGAAAATGTTAAATTACATGAAATTGGATAGCAGAAACGTTAGGATGTTTTGGGTGGTGTCCTTCACTATGGCGCAACCTACCTATGAAATGGTGATGAATTGGTTGCTATCCCCTGGTACAGACCTTTTACCAGCTTCTGATTCACAGTCAAATGATAGGCTAATGGTCATGCGGGAAACAAGTCCTGTGCCAATGCCATTGTTATCTCGATTGTCAATCAACTTGATATTCAAAAAACTAAATTGATAGATCCCTACAAACAACAACAAAAAAACCCCCAAAATTTTCGGACTCCTAACCCTAAAATTCATAATTCAAAATTCGAAAATCTAAACCATGATTTTAGCTCGAAATCATACCCTACATGACTAATCCCACTCAATAACGACTAAATTGATGATAGTACGTGGGAATTTCGGTTTTGCTATTCAAACTTTTCGAAATCTGAAAACTAACCTTTAATCGCAGCCGCCGCCCGGAACCGACTTCGCCACCGATGCCAGCCACTGCCCGCGCCGCCGCCACCCCTCTCTAACCCGTCACTGCCCCTCTAGAGTCACCAGTTGCCACCGGCCTGCCTCTGCATTTCGTCTCCTCCGTCTGCGATACTCTTCTTCTCCATCTGCTCTCTCCTATCGCTCAGATAGAAGGGAGAATAGAAGGGAGAAAAGTATGTATTTGTGAAAAGCTCCCACAACTTTTGTTAATATTACAAAACTCACCCGCCTATAACTTTAAAATCATAGTTATTGGACAAAGTAAAACTTCTGGGCGCGAGGCAAAAAACTTTGAAACCCCAGGGTTACCAGGCGAAATATCTGAAACCTTTGTTTACCACGCGAATTACGCGAAACCTCAGGGTTACCTCGCGAAATTTCCGTTAATTTTACTTGAGTCTCCCTCTCTTAAACGAATGAAACGACATCGTTTTTTTTTCTACACTTCTAAAAAAAAACATTATTTTTCTTTATCGGTCACTCTTACACTGCTGTCCGATTCATTTCATCCATCCTTCCCCTCCATCCCTCGCTCTATATTAGTTGAAATTTATATGCAGACAATAGGTCGCTTATTTGATTTTTTTTAATCAAAAAAGGGTGGATTTTATTATATATAATCGAAAAGGTGCTAATATTTTTTTTAATCGTAAGGGTGCTGTTTTTTTTTAATCGAAAAGGTGTTGATTATTTTTAATAAAAAAGATGCTGATTTTGGTCAACTGAGTTAGAAAATCGTTAGTCAGCACCTAAATAATGGTAGTTAAATTGTTGAACAGTAAACATTGAACAATACTAGAATTTTTTTTGAACAATTCAATTTTATAACCAAACACATGACGACCTTGAATTAAGTAGTACTACTTCTTAATCAGCACTACTTCTTGAAAATCAACACTACTTAATCAGCACTTACTTCTTGAAAATTCTAATTCATCAAATCAATTAGCAAATTAAGCATCTTTTATGACCCTCCATCTCTCTACATCACTCTCTCTATCTATGTTGAGGTGAAAATTCAGCATCTTTTATATACATAAAAAAAAATTCAACAACTTTTATTAAAAAAAACACTACTTAATTTGTTCCATTTACATAAATTAGCATACATAAGCCGTTGCTACTGACTATTGTTGCTGAATTGAAGAAGTTGACCATCACTACATAGATTTCTTACCTAACTGAATAATTTTTTTTATGCTGACAATTAAAATTCAGCAACACCAACAATCACTAGAGGATCATGAAGAAGTAGGGAAGAAAGAAGACTAACAATCACTGGTGAATGGGCTGTCGTTTAACAAGTATTCGTGGCTGATGACTCATAATTCATACGCCATCCCCAAGCTCGACGTACTCCATGGAAGCGATCTTGACTGACATGCTAAAAGGCTGACATGCTCGACCCGATCGAACTCCGCCTTGACGCTTCTCTTTTTCTTCATGTGAATCCTGTCAGATCAGGCTCCATGTAAGCGAGCTCGACTGACAGGGGCTGACATGCTGACCAGCTGACAAGCTCCACCCTCCTCCAACTAAAGGAAATTAGAAATGCTGAAATTAGAAATACAAAGAATTAAAGCAGTTACTTGAATAGCACCCTGCAACAAGATGCAACACCCTTTGTCAGCACTCAGCACCCATCCATCCACTAGAAACACTTCATTGCCTTTTAGGTAGACAAAGTCCTGAATTTTGCAATGAAGGTGAAATCCTACTGAACGAGATACTGGCTCTTAAACAGATAGCCTGGAACGAAAAATTAGGCACGACGTATAAGTGATCAAATCAATTACGGAGATAATCAGAGTCGAAGAAAGGAAATAGAGGATGTACACAAGAGCGAGCAAAACCTGTTTGAAACCAACTGTTGCGAAAGGAAATAGACTTCGTCCGAATTTGACCTGATGTCAACACCTTCTATTTCGATCAAGTGCTGCCTCAAGTATTAGAAAAGACGTCAGTTGTCCGTACGTACGTTATTTAATATCGGTGGATTAACATCAGTTAGAAAAACCTGTAATGTTAAATATGTGTTTAACAACCTGTTTGAAACCAACTGTTGCGAAAGGAAATAGAGGATGTCAGCACCTTCTATTTCGAACAAGTGCTGCCTCAAGTACTAGAAAAGACGTCAGATGTCCGTTATTTAACATCGGTGGATTAAAATTAGTAAGAAAAACTTGTAATATTAATTATGTGTTTAACAACCTGTTTGAAATCAACTGTTGCGAAAGGAAATAGAGGATGTCAGCACCTTCTATTCCTTATATTATCACATCTTTCCACCCAAACCTAAAATCTCTTAGAACTTATATGGAAAGTGATATAAACCTTTCTCCATCGTTCATCCGTCACCCATTTTTACACCATACCATTTCATCGTTACATACGCATTAATTCCTATACTAGAAAAGACGAAATGTAGCTAGATGTAATAGTCAAGTACGTTGCTTGATAATTATGTGGCTACGATAACGATAACGAGAACAAATAAGTCGTTACGATAAACGTTGGTGGACGGACAAGGAGATTATAAGCTAGGGCAAAATCGCAAAAAAGATATTTGTTTGGTCGAATATGCGAGAGCTTTGTCGACTATACATTTAGTGAAGTTAGTAGTAGCAAGTTGACATTTATGTGGCGACGAGTGAGGTGCGTGTGGACGAACGTACACAATATGCCGATGCCGTTGGATGAGTTATCGATCGGTCAAACATACTATGGATGGATGGATGGATGGATCGATCAATTAATATAACTTGGGAGGATATTTATAACAATGTGATTGTGCACTGTAAACACCGTAGCCATCAGGGAATTTGAACTACCCCTTCTCGATTTGTATATATCGCACGTACACAAGTCATGGTAATGAATTCAGGTTGGATCGGACTGAACCCGGTTTGACCCGGATTATTTATTTGATCCGGTTTTTTCACATTCTTAAACGACGAGGTTAGCAGCTACTCAGCTAGTATGGTCTGGCCACAATTGTTTAATTTGGATAATTAATAATTCATGTTGAAAACGAAATGGAACTGGAAATATGTGATTTATTTTTAAGATAATGAAAATACTGTAACTCTTCTACTTTATGCCCTAAGATTCTCCACCAAATATAAAAGTGACCTTAGAAAATTAGTATTAAAAAAAACTTAAATAATTTAATTTGAGGAAATATTTTTCGATTTTTAACCTATACTCCAACGGCATAGAAAAATCGAAATATCATTAATAAATTACTATAAACAATCATTCTCTTTGTTATAGGCTTATAGCAATATATATTAATCGTACTATCTTATTGAGGTGCGGAAAATTATTGTTGGAAATTTTTTCAATGGTTCTATTTTTTACAAAAATATGAAACAATAAAATGAACAGAAAAAACCCCTCAAAATTATAATGTGAAACTGCAATTAAAATATAAATTATGTATAATTTATCACGCATTTGACAAATATTTCAATATCGGTTGTTCTATCGTATGCTCTTGGAGCATAGGATAAGAGGCTACAAATATAAGTATTTTTGAAATTTAAATGATTTTAACCATTTTTAATAATGCTTTCCTATGGTCGATACATTCAAATAGAGGGAATCTTTTTCAACATGGGTTGCTTATCCTATGCCCCAAGGGCACAAGATAGAAAAACCGTTTCAATATAGCCTACAAATTCAAAGACCTTAATTTAATTGCATTACGAGTGTATGAAGTTTAACCAAATATAGAAGCATACCGGTTTGGTAAATGGCTTAGGAAGTGATTTGCTCTAAATTTGCTCACAAATTTATCAATTTAATAATTAAAAAAATGTTAGTGACGGTTTTAAATAAAGTAAATAAAGAGAAAATGTGCCCAACCGGCCTTTTTTTTTTACCTTAATTTGAGGAGTGTCCACCAACTCCAACATATTAGGTTTTTGTCCATCTCTAAATTTTTGGACAAATTTACCCCTCCCAAACCTAAATCAGAATTGGCCGCGGTTTTGTTTGAGGATCAACTCCCCTGTGCCCCCTTCCTCCTCTGATAACCCATCCCATCTTCTCCCCGCTCAAACGAGAGAGATATGAGATCTGCAATCCCTCCATCGTCCGGCGTCGATGCCTCTCCTCACGTCTCGAGAGAGCTTCCTCCGCGCATTTTTCTATTGTTATCACCTTTGTCATCTCCGCCTCCTCCTCCATCGAAGCTACTCCACCGAAAGCTCTAGATCTGGATCCCCGTGCCGGGATGCGGGGATTGAAGGCGGAGGTAGGGTGAGGAAAGGGGATTGGATGATGCCATCATCTCTACCTCCTCTTGTCTCGGCGGTGCAGTGCAGGGACATTTGCTTAAATCAGAACGGCAACAACAAATTCGAGTCCACCGGTCGCTCTCAAGCGACGACATCAACAGATCGATGGCACGTACTCCGTTGAAGATCGACTCGTATTCACTTCCTGCCGTCTCTCCGACGTCGCTGTCCATCCACCAGATTGACTCGATCTCCGGGAGTCGGCGTCGCTGTCCATCCACCAGATCCAACTCGATCTTCCATTGATGATCAGACGGTTAGACGATCAGCATCGACGATTAGGTACTTGTCGAGATGGCTCCGAAGCTTCACCGGTTTTGATTCGGCGACCTCCATTGGAGACGAAGGTGTGTCCAAGCTCTCTTCTCCCTTCTGTCGTCACCTGCTGCTAGGTTCCATTTGGCGACCGGTTCTTTGATCCTGTGTTATTTTTGGATGTGGAAAACGTTAGAGAGAGGATATAGGACTGCTCCGATTCCGCGCCGCCGATCCGGTCATCCTGCTCGATTTCATCGACTACTCTTCTGCTAATGTAAGGCATAATTTCAGCATCTTACTAGTCTGTAGTTAGACAGTTGCTTATGTTTTTTTGTTCCCAATTGAATGGTTTCAACAAGCTTCTTTGTTAGGTTTCAACAAGCTTCTTTGTTAGTCATTCATCTAGGCTACCTGGTTGTTCTGGAACTTATTCACGCCCTCTATGCTGAAATTCGTTATGTTGAAATGCTGAAATTAATTTTTAAATATACGATTCACATAGTTTTATCGATATGTAATAAAGAGTATGAGTGTTGAAACCGGGGTTTCACCGTCAACAACGTTACTGAAATCGGGGTTTCACCGTCAACAACGTTCCTGAAACCAGGGTTTCAACAACAACGTTTTGGGATTTCAGCATCAACAACATTGTTGAAACCGAGGTTTCAGCATCAACAGCAGTGCTGAAACCGTAGTTTCGACATCAACAACAGTGCTACGAAAGGTCAGCAACGTGGAAAAAAAACTCAATTTCTGCAACTTCGGTTTCAGCAGTTTCAGCAACGCGGAAAAAAAAACTCAATCTCGTGGGGAAAAAAAAACTCAATTTTAGCAACTTCGGTTTCATCAGTTTCAACAACGCGGGAAAAAAAACTCAATTTCAGCAACTTCGGTTTCAGCAGTTTCAGCAATGCGGAAAAAAAAACCCCTCAATTTCGCGAAAAAAAAACTCAATTTCAGCAACTTCGGTTTCAGCAGTTTCAGTAACGCGGAAAAAAAAAACTCAATTTTGTGGAAAAAAAACTCAATTTCAGCAACTTTGTTTCAGCAGTGGGTGAAAATTTTGCTAATATGGAAAGGGTGGTGGACATTTTGCTAATAAAACCCAAAAATTTGGACATCCTAGTAATCACCCCATAAATAATAAATAGAGTAACAATTGTGAGGGCAATGATGTAAAATTTAATATTTAAAAAAAAGTGGATTTTTTTTTTGTTTTGAAAAAGATAATTGTGATAAGGATGGAGGAGTATCTACAAGTAGGGGTATTATGCGAAGTGTGAATTCGAATCATACTCGCTCGATAAAATTTTGACTCAAGCTCGTTCATTTTCTAAACGAGTCGAGTATTAACATATTTTTAAGCTCGATCTGAAACTCGACTCGTTCAAATTATTCTCAAATATAGCTTGAATTTTATGAAATTTTTAAAATTTTCTTTATGTTACTATAAGTAGAACCGTTTGAACTTCGAAAAAAGCTCGGTTCGAGCTAATTCATTTCCTAAATGAGCCTAGTATGAGTATATTTTTAAGCTCGAGTCAAAATTTAAGCTCGACTCGAGTTAATCCACTTTCTAAATGAAGTGAATATGAACAAACAATTTTCAGCTTGTTAGACTCGAATAACAACCTTACTTATCTATAAGAACTTGTATGAGATATAAAGATCCAAATCGATGCAGCAAGCAGCAGTTTGGGCACCGCCAAATCGGTCCAAACCACGAGAACCATCGATCCATCTCGGAGGTGCTTCGGGCCCCATTTTGTACGGCTTAATTAGGTAGGTCGCTTGACCACATTTTTTTATTCAATTTTTTTTAGTAGTCATAAAATTTCAAAAAAATCTTATCTTACATAGCATCCTTAGTAAAAAAAAAAGAAAAAATCTCATTTATAACATGATGTTTAAAAATCACACCGGTCTCACACATATCACAATGTAAATTTTGATCGAGTGCTTTATAAGTGAGTGCTTCAACTCGTGTGAATCAACCCGATCGAAACCATATCCTTTGTCCCCTCTTACAAACCCCTTTTAATTATCGGATAAAAAAAAAACAAACCCCTTTTAATTTTCTTTTTATTTTAATTAACAAAAATAATTTAATTTTTTTTGTTTTTTCTTTAAATGTAGGATTGTGTGGAAGACAGAGAAAGGGGACAAACACCGAAGATAGATGATTTGATTCCAACCCGATCTAATACCTTTCATACTTATCAATGTTTTGATTGAACGTCGTCGTTTCTCATGAAAGCCAATCTCGGACCCAAAAACTTGGGATAATCAACCAAATACACCGCGAAAAACGGAACCATCAATCAACACCACATTCTCTCCCAACAAATAAGCAAAACAAAACTCAATCCATCAAGCCAGCCACACCCTTAACTTATACTATCACTCCATAATCTTTTTTTTTTTGTCACTATGTTTCCTTTTCTTGTCTCCCAAACAAGGAAGATAATATCCAAGCTGGGGCCAATAGGAAAGAGGGGATTGATTGAGGCGGCTAGGCCATTTAAGACGGAAAAAGTTGGGTTTTGTTTGGTTGCGAAATTTGTGGCCGCCCATGAGTTAGATATCCATTTCTGGGTTTGTCCACAACGCCTGGGCGGCTCATGTGGGCATAACAAGACAACTAACGCCTTTTTCCATGGCGTTGTCACATCGAGGATTGATATATAAGGTGTAACAGTCGGTGCTCGAGGCCTCGAAATTCAATTCAGGGTCGCTTGCGATGAGAGCGATTGTAGCGACAATGATGCTCGAGGTCATGTCGTAACCACCACTAGACGATGCTGATAGGAAGGGCCTAAATATCTAAGCCCCCTTAGTAGGAATGATATGAAATCAGCAACGGTTTACTTGAGGCTTGGAAGTCAATCGGTGGAGGACCGGAGGTTGAGTTTGTTGCTTCGTCGAAGACAAGACGCACCAATAATTCAAACCACAGCTTGTCATGGTCTTCTAGAAATAAGCTTGATAGCGCTGTGTCTGACCATACGCCCGAAAAAATGATTTTGGTAAACAAAAGGTGGCCATCCGGGGATTCGAACCAGGGACCTTTGAGTACTACTTGTAAGTTCTTTCCGGCTGAACCATTCTTCCACACAAAGGCATTTAGCAGCAACATAACAAAGTGAAACACATCTCAGGGCGCAAGACGCTCCCCGGGGAAAATATAGCGAAGGGAATGTCATCATCTGAAGCCTCTTTTTGCTGAAACTTAACTATGATTGATGCAACTATCAAAATATCTCCTGTAATCTTATCTCTTCAAGATATACACAAACATCTCTATCAAATATACTGTGCTTGGATTCATTTGTTTAGGGTTGTGTGCTAAATATGCACTCGTACACTTCAGCAGAAAGAAACAACCTTCCACATAATGTTGTTACAGTGTGGTATTCGAGCCCTCAATTTCCATGTATGCAGATAGGCATATCCTGCATTATTATAGGACGGATATGCACAAGAATACAGAGGCAATCATCTTGTTGCATATACGAGGGATTGGGGGCTGCAAGAATCAGTAAATGTCTAAAAGATGATGCAGAGGATTAGAGGAATACAAGGTGACTGCGAAACGAACCTGCAAGGGAGAATATTGTCAGCGGTGAACAATATCACTTTGGCGAGTTTGGTATCATGATTTGAACTAAGAATGCACTGCAAGTCTGCAATTACAGACTAGGTTTGCAACTACGGTCAGAAGAAGCATCTATACAGAATTCTGAAGCACTCAAGTAAACTTATCATTTGGCCTGTCCAAACAGTCAGAGTAGTTATTCACACAACTACACAAGTACACAACCCTTCGACACCTCTGCACTGGAGAATGTAATGAATACATGCATTTCAATAGCATCGCCTTTAATAGTTGTGATTCAGCCAGATGTGCATGAATAACACTTAGTTGCTAGATGGCTGCCCAGCAAATGCATAAAGATAGAAAAACACTGGCGGAATGAGAGTGCTTGAAATAATAATGTTAAGCCTGATAGTTTGAAAAAGCGACTCAACAAAATCATGTTAAGATGACAAGCTACTATCTATAACATCCATAGTTCTCAACAAACACACTATAAAACCGCATTAAACATAAAACACCATATCACTAATCAAAAGCAGAAACAAACATGGCAAGAATTGACACTTATCTTTCAATCGGCAATATGTGGCTGGGTGCTCGGGTGTTATCCATGTCCATTCCTGTTATTTCTCATCAACAGAGATATTAGCCTAATGCATTGAAATTTGCAAAATCTTATACCATCTTGAAACTAACCACTTGAAGAATTCAAAGAACAATTAGTAAACTATAATTCTGCAGGCAAAACCAGCAAGAGCCTTTTATAAAAGTCACAATTTAAGTGGGTTTGATGAACGCAAGTGTACATTTTCTTGTGAATTATTTTAGCCTGCATTGACCCCAAAGTCCAAACACATCCTTTATTAGTTGTGTGACTTTTGTTTTCCAGAATGGGTTTCTACTTTCTACATGTAAAAAAAAAACTTTACAAGCATGATTTTGCCCCTAAACAAGGACATTCCAGTTTACTTCAAAATATATTTACAGAGTGATATTAAAATCTGAAATATAATTCTGGGGTTACTCTATCCCTAAACAATGATATTGAATGACTTTTTTTCTACCTTTGCCCAAATATACATCACAAAGATACATTGCAACAACTCCAGCAACCTATATACTGTCATTTTCTTGTGTTATATACTATCGATTAAATAATTCAACTGAGCAAGTCTTCCCATCCGATTCACACCCGGTTAACCAATAGCTAAATAATGAAGCATATATATTCAAGAATTGAACAAAGATTCATTCAATATGTTCGTACAAGAACAAACTCAACAGTCAAGAAAAATAGAAAAAATATAGAAATGGATCAGTTGCCCTTTCGTAAAAAAATTGGCTCATTGGCCCGTATAGTCAATGCCATTTAGAAAAGGCTATGAACACCAATTGCCACAATCTGAGCTCCAGAACAAGAATTGATGACCCTCTTCAACACCTGTTATCCAAGATCCACAATGTCAAGGAGTATCTCCTAAGTCCTAATTATTCTAAAATAGAAAACCGGATCATCTGTAACACATTGCTGAATGCAGAAAACAATGAATTGAGTGCAAAATAAAAGAACCTAGAACTGCCCCAAATTGTTTACTAGGGTACAATATGGGACAAATCACCATCCCCTGCACAATTGACCAAGCCTAGATATAGCACAGAAATAAAACCATTTGATTTTTGTTTCAAATATACATTTTCGGAACAACACCCTCCCCCCTATAAAAAACACAACACACAAATAATTTTTTTTTGGCTATGCTATGGTTGTTATCAACCCACTGTCATATATGAAAAATTCCATCAAATGGAAGGCAAAAAAAGACTCCCTAAAGGAAAGATCAAGAGAAATGATAAGAGGAAAATACACTTCTCAATCGATCAGTGGATTTCTGAAAGGAAGATGTCTTATCATATAAACACTAGTAACGGTGTTGATCATAAAAACAAAATGTAATCATTTATAGGCCTTTGAGACAGCTTTCAGTTCTAGATGCTTGTATGTTCACCTTTCTATATAAACTTTCCAGTCAACACAAAATAAGTTCTACTCAACTTTAAGCAAGTCCGTGTTCTGTCACTTGGAAACTTAGGCAGTAGTCAGCTAAGAGATTCAAAAAGTTAACAGCAAAAAAGGAACAATAATTCACATTTGCTGATTTCACCAAAATAAAAATGCTGAAATTTGGATTTGTATCAGACCCAACTTACTAGCCAACCTGATATGTTCCAAATGGTTGAAGTAGAAATGGCTAGTGATGTATGAAAGAAGCAGAAGGCATATTAAATGGCCTTAATATGAGGTTAGAGTTTAGACTCTGAGCCATACTCACAGCCTATAACTCTAGAAGTCTAATCAGCCAAGGGCCCAAGACAAAAAAATATCAGGAAACCAGATTGCCTCATCATGCCATTCTCCCATTATGTAGTAGTTTCCACCAAAGGATGAAAGGAATGAACCATTACTCATCCATAGTTGTTAAAATCTCAATTTGATTCTATGAGTCTAATGATTCTATGATCCAAAAATGGTAGAATGATCCTGATCCTAGGGAAGGTAGGATCTTAAGATCCCAAAAATGATCCGGAGATAAAATAAAAAATGGTAGGATTCTATGAACAATTCCAATGCAAAATATGGTTCATACGATCCTATAAAACGTCTTTTGTAAGAAATTTATAAAATTTTCACTTTAAAAATAAGAAATATGCAATATATTAGGTTAGTCTATACTAATATACTATATTTAGTTTTTTGTAGAATCTTACAACCTTATGGGTATTTTTAATGATTTAACATTATACTACCTCCGTTCCACATAATAGATGGGTTTTTAGATGTAAGTTTTTGTTTGAAAATAGATGGTATTTTATGTTTTCTAGGTATGAGATTGTAATGATTTGTATTGATTCGTGTGTTGTTGAAAATAGATGGTTTTTGTTTGAGTGGGTATTCGAGATTGGACAGAATCAGAAACGAGGACACCAGGAGCAAGGTTGGAGTGGCAAGTATTGCTGACAAACTGCGGGAGTCTAGATTAAGGTGGTTCGGGCACGTTCGTAGGAGACTTGTATCCGCCCCTGTGCGAAGGTGCGAGAGCTTGGAGCTTGGTGCTATTTGTAGGGGAAGAGGTAGGCCGAAGAAGAGTTGGAAGGAGGTTATCCGTCAGGACCTCAATTTGCTGAACCTTTATGAGGATATAACATTGGATAGAGACCGCTGGAGGAGGCGCATTCGGGTTCCTGATGTTTAGTAGTTAGAGTCTGGGCTCTGAGTCCTATCGTTTTTGGCTTCTTGTCAACCTTCTTACTTGCTTCATATTGCCTCCTTTTCCACTGTCTATCTTGTCTCCGTGTAATTTATGTGGCTTATTGTTTTGAGTCTATCGGAAACACTCTCTCGACTTATTCGGGGAAAGAGTGCGTACATCCTAACCCCCAGACCCTGTTGTATCGCGGAATATACTGGGTTGTTGTTGTTGTTATTCATGCGGTAGAATCTTACGATCCCATGATTCGATCCATGAAACCCTTTTTTATTCTATCCAAGAATACTCTGATCCTAACAGCTTTGGACCCATCTGAGAGATAGCAGGGATACTTAACTAGCAATTTCGAAAGAGGACAAATAAAATCATTTGATAATTGGAGTTGAAGAAAGCTGGCAAAAATGTGCCAGTACTAGACACTTGGAAATGTATGGCAGACAAACTGTAATTCACTCAAGGCAATAAAAATGAGAAATGAAAACGATGATTAAGTCAGGATTGAAAAGAAAATTCAAATCTCTGGGAAGTTCCTCTCAAGGAATAGGCAAGATCATCAATCATCATGATGCATAAGTTTTTAAGAGTTGACTCAGGAAGCAGGGTGGAAATATCAAATGTCAGTAATCAATATCATTACTCAGTACCTCAATTTCACAACAGAGTTCTAAAGAGCTAGCACCAAGTTACCCTACTATACCAACCAAGGTGTTGTGCAACTTCAACATTACGGATATATACTAATTTCTCACGGCTGAAAAATGAATTTGGAAGTTGAAGATGGGTATATAACTGGATGATATAATACAGAATATTTAAAAGGAAAACATATGGCATAGCTCTAGAACTAGATCCATTAGAGAGAATGGGAGGGGCTCAAACATGCTGAGACATAATTGCTCGAGCCACAGAAAAAGGAAATACAAAGAAGGAAATCAGATCAATTTTGAAGAGAATTGCAAAGTTCACAGCAAAAACCTTGCCTAAATCCAAGACTAGTATAACATGAACCCAACAACAAATACCTCTTGTCTAAATCCAGCACCTAAAGTTCTAATTGAATAAATATACAGGTAGTGTCAGCATGAAGGTACAATGGTATATAACTAGCTTACAGCATCTTACTTTAGACATTTGACAGTCTTCTGCTGAGAATTCCAGCTTCTGCTCCTCTCCCTGCAACAACAAGAGGAAAGAAATTCAATTTCAAAAACCAACAGCACAAAACCAACAAAAGATATTCAACTTGTTAGACAATGAAACTTAAATGCAACAAATTTTTGAGTAAACACAAGCAGCCACACGACCACAACTGCAAACAGAAGGGCAAACTCACTCGAATGAAATGTAAATTGTATATGTCAAGTCCGGAGGGTCTCTCTAACTTTAAGACTAACACTCTTCTCAACAACTCTTGCATCAATTTGACCCCATTAATTTTGTTCCCAGCATCTGCATCTCCTTCAAACCAAGATTTTTAAGCTCTCCTCCCTCAATTTTGTTCCCAGCATCTCCTTAACCCTTTCCGATGCATTGTAGTTGACCCAGTTGCGGCCGCGGGGCGCCCCCAACCCTCTAGCACCCAAAAAAATAAATAAATAAATAAATAAAACGACGTCGTTTGTGGGTTTTTTAAATTTCAGATTTAGCGTTTATGGCTGTATGCAGAGGCACGGGAGAAAACTCAGAAAAGGGTATTAGGGCGAACGACGGACAAGAGCGAGGGCGAAGGCTGCTGCGCCGCTGCTGGTTCCGGGCCTCCGACCACTGGTTCCGAGGTGTAAGCGGCGACTGGCGGGGGTTGCGCCGTGGCGGGCCTGGCGGCTGAAGCTCTACTGTATTGCGGACTGCGGAGCGGAAGAAGTAGAACGTGTAAGTTTCCTTTCAATACTTCAATTAATTCGAGATTTTATAAATGTTTATATACTTTATTGAGTTGATTTTGTTGAAATGTTGAATTGATTTAGAGAATAGAAATGGATTTGTTAGATTAGGGATTGAGATTTGAGGATTGAAATATAAATTGGGGGTTTTCGTTAATTTATTCGAGATTTTATGAATGTTGTACTGTATTGAATTGATTTTGTTGAAATGTTGAATTGATTTGGAGAATTGAAATGGATTTGTTAGATTAGGGTTTGAGATTTGAGGATTGAAATATGAATTGGGTTTTTTTTTGTTAATTAATACGAGATTTTATGATGTTAAAATGTTGAATAGACTTGGAGAATTTAAAAGGATTTGTTAGATTAGGGTTTAAGATTTGGGGATTGAAATATGAATTGGGGATTTTTGTTTTATTTGTTTTATTATTTGTGTCTTGGTTAATTTGTTAGTTGTGCTTCATTGACTCTTTAAAATTACAACTTCCTAGGGCTGAACAATGGAGGGATTGAAGGTTTCAGAGGCTAAATTGGTAGTGCATATTCATCCGTCGAAGACGAAGAACGTCTCCGAAGCCATCACTCGTGAACTCAGCTCTTTGCTCTTCAAGTTCGTTTTTTTCTCTCTCAATCATCCCCATTCCCCTGTTTCCCGGTTTTCTTAAGCTAATCATGACTGTTGTTCTGCAAAACAGGTTTAATGAAAGCTTCGATGGTGTTTTGTTGGCTTACGAGGTCGTTGATATTGAGAGTAAAAATGCCTTGATTCTTCCTGGCCTATTTCCCTATGTTGGTGTCAAACTAAGAGCTAATTTTTTGTTGTTTGATCCCAAACCTAACATGTATTTAGGTAATGCTTTGCGCATTGGATTTTGATTCACACCTCTATTAGAAATTGCTTGTTTTGTTTCTTGGTCATTTGTTATTGCTTGGTAAATTTTAAAAAAGTTCTCTTTTTTATTTTTTCCCTCCTGTTTGTGCTTCTTGTAGAAGGTAAAGTTGTGAAAGCTACTCGGGAGTCAATCCATCTTGTAGTCCTTGGGTTTGCAGCCGCAGTCATAACTGAAGATGATATTCGTGATGAATTTAAGTTCAAAATTGTATGCATCTACTCTTTTTAATGTCCACACACACCTAAAATTGCTTTCCCGTTCAGAAGTGAGTTTGGAATTGTTCTTTAAGCATATCAATTTGTGACAGAAACATGGCCAAGAAGTTTTCCGCAGCAGATCAAATAAGCGTCATGTCATTAAAGCTGGAGCAACGATAAGATTCCTAGTTAAGAGGTGTGAAGCTTTTCTTGATGTGATTTCTTTATCAATTGATTGATATAAATTCATTTATAGCTTTTTTGATTTCTCAATAATCAAACTTTGTGGAACAATTGGAGATGTGGAATGTAGGAGGAATATGTGTTAGTGTCAATTATCAAAATAAGAACATAGTAGTTGATAGTGTTGAAGATTGTTATGAAATGCAATATTGCCTTTGATACACTGCTATTTTCATTCATTATTTCATTTTAAATTTTCTCCCGCAGTTTTGATGACGATGTGCTTCACATTTCTGGGTCTCTAGCTCCTGCTAATACTGGCACCATTCGATGGTTGGACAGGAGTTTGGAAGAAGCCTTTAGTGTAAACAGGTTTGATATAAAGTGATAAAAAACTGTTTGTTTGATTTTCAATGACTACTTGTTGAGAAAATGTTTCCAATATATTATTAAATCGTGCAGCGGCTCCAAAAAACGGAAGGAGAGTGAGGGAAAGAGAGTAACAGGGGATCCTGTTAGCGATTTGATCGACCATGGAGCACATTCTGCTAATAGTCATATAGTCAAGAAAACTAAGAGAAGAAAGGGAGAAGTATGTTGAAGAATGATATGTTTTTGGTGATACTTTCTTCCACATCTGGTTTATTGAGATTGGAAACTCACATAGGCACTTGTGTTGTTGTGCCTTTTTTATTTTTTTAATATATAAAAATCACCTGGTATAATTGTATCAGCAATTCCTTTTTAAGCTATCTTTTACCTTGTTCTCTCATTGTAGTAGTTTTTTTCGATTATTGATTGCAGGATCTGTATTACGATTTCATGTGTTTAAATGAAATAGCTGGGCAAGGAAACATATTGGACTGCTGGATGTAGTTGAGAGATTCATTGAGGGTAGAATGCTCTTCTTTGGCTCTTTTCTTCAGGTATTTATCATATTTATCCCGCTTCCTCGCCCCCTCGGTTTTGTAGGTTTAACATTTCCCCCCCTTTTGAATGGAGTGGTATTGGTTAGGTTAGTCATAGTGCAGGAATACTACTGATTATCATACTGTCCTCAATCGCCCATCCCATGTAATTTTCATTATTGTAATATCTGATAAATTAGAGGGAAAAAAGCACTTTATTTACTTGCAAACGGTCTCATGAAAATGGTGTTCTGTTTAGCAAATGTATGTTCTGAATTCATCATTAATGAGGTGGGTTGCAACTTGCAAGAGTTGAGCTACAACTTCAATCGGAATTCCCTTGGTCGGAATGATGCAAACCAACTATTGCAGATTGCTTCATACACATAGCTAGTTACAAATTACCCCAGCTTTTAATCTTATTGTGTCACTAAGCATTTGGTCTTGGAATAGATACTTCATTGAGAATAGATACTAATACATGAATTTATGGGGAGTTTGTAAGTTGAATCTATCAATAGCAGATACATGAATCATTTAGGGGAAATCTTCCTGATCAAATTATTGGTATCTAAGTATCTTTTAGGTTTGATGTCTACTGCTAGACAAATCTGTGTTATATCCTCTATCCTGAGTAACGCAATCAAGAAATCAGTAGTTATGACAATGGTTTTCATCTATTATAGGCTGTTATATCTTCTCGTGTGTGATTGTCTGGCACATGATAGACTCAACAGGTGTAAAAAATCAAGTGGGTTTCTCCAATATTTTGATATAAATTCTTTTAGGTTCCAAACGATATATTTTGAGACGAAAAAAATGTTGTTATAGATTAAAACGACATTGTTTTTTAAACTAAAACACTACTGTTTGTAACAAAATACTTGTATTTTGAACTAAAAAAATGTTGTCTTGAACTAAAATATATTATCGTTTAATTTAAAATATCATAGTTTGGATTCGCTAAATTATAAAAAAATCTATTGAAGAGGGAATAAGCAATTTGTGCAAAACTTCGCCATCTCTCGATAAATTTCTGTCACTATTAGTACATTATGTATCGTCAACATACTACAACAAGCTACATACCCGTATTTTAAAATCTTGGTAGTTGTCTCTCTATAAAAAAAACTTTCAACATGATTCTATTTCGACAAAACATGATCATCGCGATCTTGCAACCTATAAAAATTGTTGGTGTCACATTATCAAAATTTGACCATTGCCTTTTACTACCAAAAATTGTGTCACCTTTTATCGAAAAACTGTGTCACCATGATAATATTTATATATATAAATAAAAAATCTACCACCATGGTATTATAACGGTTTGGCTATATGCACCGGGGGCAAGTTCTATATGCACTACGAGGACGGATCGTGGATCCGTCTTATGTAAATATTTAAAAAAATATACGGACGGATCTAGGATCCGTCCGTTAAAAAAAAAAAAAAAAGAAAGCAAAAGCTGCTACGGCAGAGCAGCAACTTTTTTGAAATGAAAAAAGCAAAGGTCGGATCCTTGATCCACCTTATTAGCCCTCCTTTTTTTTTAAGTTTGTTTGTTTATATAGGACAGATCATAGATCCGTCCTAAGTAATTTTTTTTATATTTTTTTTACAACGCACGGATCATAAATCCGTCTGTTGTAGCGCATATAGCACCTGTCTCCGGTGCATATAGTAACATCCTATTATAACCTCCAAAAAATGTAAATATATGGAGTATATAATTAAGATATTGTCTTTCACTCATATTTTTAAGATTGGACATTTCTAAAAACTTTCATAATGATAAATATAATTTTAGCAAAATATAATTACATTTTTTATTTCACCAATATATTACTATCAAACCGTATTTAAAATTATTCATTTCGCTAAAAAGATTATAGTTAGATATTTGAGGATTTATCGAGCTTGAGCTAAAATGTTGACTTATCCCTAAATTGAATTGGATTTAGATGCATACGAACGAATATAAAGCAACAATGGGCAATGGGAACATCTTAAAATGTAATTACTAGTTTATAGTTTAATGCCAACGGCTTCAACGAACCGCTACTTGTTCGTAACACTCACTTGGCATTTTTGTGCCTACAAAAACATCGAGTTCACAACATCTCGGAGTTACTTGCCCCCATAAAAGAAAAGAAAAAAACCCCCATAAAAGAAAAGAAAAAAAAGCCCACAAAGTAGCATACATATCACAACAAAGAAGGCATGGCAGCCAACAACATGAAGCTCCCCGCTACTGCCCTTCTCATCCTTTTTGGTACGCATTTGCCTAATTTCTTGGTAGATCATGAGAAACCTATTAGGCGATTGTATGAAAACGAGAGTTATAATGAATATATTTTATTTTTTAAGTTATAAGGTTGGAATCTACATTCTATCACAACAAAATATTAAGTTATAATGTAAGCTTTTCACTCTCTGTTATATTTTGATATAGTTTTCACCTTATTTTCAATTTGAGATTCTACTTTTTAAGTTTAAAGGTTAAGATCCACCTTCTATCACAAAATATAAAGTTATAGTATAAGGCTAGGTTTTTACTCTTTGATATATTTTGATATGATTTTTACCTCATTTTCGATTTGGGACTCTACCCAGAATCTCTACACGGCCCCTCAAGTGCAACATGCGTAAGTGGTCGGATTGATATTTGAACAATTTCTTTTGATTTTGATTTGAGCATCTCAATTTTTTTTAGCTCAACCGTTTTTTAAGTTTATACTTGTTAGGATGGATTTCAGCATTCTAAATCTCTTTTAGCCTAAACTCAAAGACAAAAAAATTGATCCGGTGCGAGCCTATGGGAGTCATGTTTGGGCTTATTTTGTTTTTAAGTTATAATTTATAAGGTCGGGATCTATCTTCTATCATAAAGCTTAAATCATTATGAAACAGTTTCATCATCCCTTACATGTTCTGAGTCCCACACCCTGCTTAATCGCATAATATATTGGATTGCTGTTGTTGTTGTTGTTTTATTGCACTAGCTTCTATGGTTGGATTTACTCCGTATTATGTAGACTTTGATATAGTGTTAAAGCCAAATGTGGTTAATTTGTTTAGCTACTCCACCTTAATTACGACATAGAGGCTTGTTAGGAAGAATCTCAAATCCACTATAATTGAAGATTTGATCATTTTTTAAGCTCGAAATATGTATGTTAATTAAATCGAATCTAATTAATTAAGGTTTGTATAAATATAACAACTTTAGCTCATACCATTTTAAATATAATATTATTTTCGTAATTTGATTAATTACTGTTGATTGTTCTGATCATCGACGACCAATGGGTACGGACGAATTTTTTTGAAATGGTTGGTGGTGTGTGTTGAAATCTTGAAGCAGGGATGGTAGTGCTGCTGGGACAGACCAAGCTGGGGATGGCGGCGAGGTTATGCCCGGAGATCTGCGAGGTCGACGTGACCTACATGACATGTTGTTAGGAACTATAATAATAGGGGTTATAAGTGTAATTAGTAGAAAGTTGGGCTTGGTATTATAAATACCTATCTCAATGTGATTGAACAGGCTATCAATGAATCAATATCAGTTTCTATCTCTTTCTTCTATCTCTCGAACTCTCTCTAATATCTCTTCCACCTCTTTCTCTTACCTTTTCCACACAATCATCCATGGAAGACCTTGAGTCCTAACACATGTCCGTCGACGGGCAACCAGCAGCTGCCTGCAAGATGCAGTTGTTGCATCACTCCCAACTCCAACGGCTGCACCCTCCATGGGTCTGATGGCTCAGCTATAACCAGTTGCATGCCCTAATTAATTAGCCAGCAGCTGCTTCCTAGTTTGATTTATATATAGGTTACTTTATCAAATTAATAAGGGATTTTTGCATTGGCTTCTTACAACATTAATCCATATGGGAGATGTTGTATCCATGATTATTGATACTTTAGTTTCTCTGTAAACGCATATGTTTTTTTTTTTGATTAAGTAAGAATTCGAGATCAGACAAGTCTGATTCTCGATAGGCCGAGAATCGGCAGGCGAAAACCGCCTAAACATACAAAGCAAACAGAAAACGGCGCTATGAAACAAGCAAAAATAACCCTACAACAAGACCAATCTAAGAAGAAATCCACCAAATAGTTATGTAAACGCATATGTTATATGCACATGAATATGTTAACACGATATTATAAAGTTGCATATATTATCTATAAAAAAACTATTATAAATATGAAAAAATAATAATAAATTTGAATTTATTACAATGTGAGAATTAAATTAATAACGATTAAAGTGTGTGATAAAATAAACGTTAATCTAGATATATAAATAATTCATTCTACCAAAAAATAATATAGATATAAATAAAATAAAAGCTATCCAATAATTAATTTTGATATAAATTTGTGATTTAGGATAACTTTCTGTAAATTATGACACCATATTATTTTGATAAATTTTTTTGGCAGGAATTTTTTTCTTAAAATCATCCACAACACGTCACGTGTGTAGGACATTGCATTGATTTTGGAATATGTACTAGTTCTATAGTACCCGCACCTTTGTGCAGACCTTTTTTTTTCCAATATAATATGTAATTTATATTTACCAAATAATTATTTATGACAAATATATTATTTTGAGATCATATGAACCAATTCATCTAAATATTACTTCAATTGAAACCTGATCAAATAAAAATCAATTCATTTGATTACTGCTCAACCAAATTAGTCCTCAATCAAAATTTATCTCAAGTAGATCACTTAATTATTTGTCATAAATAATTCATTTAACTTGGAGGCACGATGTATATGTGTTATGTGATTAGATGAATATTTTATTATTTTACGATAAACTACTAATAAATTATTTTTATCAATAATTTTTTATTGAATTCATATGTTTATTTGAATTATTTTATACTCCGTATTTCATAAAATATATTTTACTTTATATCAATTTTTAAAAATAATTTTTTTAGTTTAATATTTTGTCTCCTCTCCCTACATAATTACACCAAAGCTCACTCTATCCAATATATACAAATATAATTAAATTTATCAAAGGAAAAAACAATCTATGATCTTTTTCATGAAATTCTATTGTATTATATTTGTAGAGTTGGTTTGTTAATTAATCAAAAGATTATATTTATTAGTTCGTTGTCAAATCTACTCTTTATAAATTTACTAATTATGATAAAACTTCATATTATTTGAAAATTTAGTGTCGTAGGCAACATCATTTATTAGTAATCAATTCGTTGTCGACTTTCTGGTGTTGGCAAAGATCCAGCTAGCCGACCCTGGCTCTCGGCAAAACTCGAAGAAAATTGTAAAGAGGGTAGCTAAGGGATGATATTTTGTAGGAGCTAGGCTATTGGTGACGGCAAAGTGCACTATGAGAATATGACATTTCCATCTTGTTATGCATTTGTCTTATTTCTTTCATTTCTTCAAATGTTCTGCCCTTTGATGTAAATAAGGCAATAGGAGCATATGCAGCTCACGTGCCATCTGTCCCTATATAAGGAACAATCTGGCATTTTAGGGGTTTTTGAGACATTTTAGGGATCTGTATTGATCGGACTTTCCTTCGACCGCCCTGGCCTCTTTTGGTAATCCCGATATTGATTCCTCTTCATTTATGTTGCAGTCTATACATTTATGATTGATCTTTGCTTGATTGATGATCACATAATCCACCATTGCTATTGAAAATCTCTTGGTTGAGCATGTTCTGAGCTCAATTTACTGGGTTTCTACATGGTATATCAGAGCACCTGTGTTCTTGTTTCTGCTTCGCAAGCTAGTATCTAGGTTTGTTTTGTTTATGTTTATCATCTATTATCTGTGTTGGTGAGTAAGAAATAATGTCTTCTGAAACTGGGAATCATGGATCTAATGTTCGGAACCAAGAGGGTGAAGCGACCGGTAATGTGAATCAGGGAGACCCCCTCTACCTATCTAAAAGAGTAACAGTGATCATCCTGGTGCCCAGCTGGTGGCAACACTGTTTGATGGAACCAACTACATGACGTGGAGTCGTGCAGTCATGTCTGCTGATCTTGAGAGGTGGTTTAGAGCTGACTATATGGTCAAATGCTGGTTGCTTAATTCTATGAGCAAAAGTGTTGCTGAAGGGTTCATGTTTATGGACTCGGCTAAGGGCTTATGGGATGAAATTATTGAGAGATTTGGGCAAACTAACGCTCCTCTCTTTTTTCAGATCAAGAAGAAGCTAGGCAATGTCACTCAGGGCATATGAGTTTAGCTGAGGTTTACAATACTCTGAAGAGGTATTGGGATGAACTCCAAGTCCTAGAAGGAATTCCTGAATGCACTTGTGGTATGATGGCTCAGTGCACATGTGATTTGAAGAAGAAATTCACTGAAATTCAGTCAAGGAACAGGTTGATGCAGCTCTTGATGAGCTTAAATGATACTTATGATGGAGCAAAAGATATATTAGCAACCGATCCTCTCCCAACTGTTAACAAAGCCTACTACATACTGCAACAGGTGGAGAGAAGCAAAAATCCTACTGCTGGTGTTCAATCAGGAAATATTTGTTGGGACACTTGTGAATCCCACATTGGAAGTGGGAGGATTCTGAACCTAATATATAAGTGGATGGGCTACTCCACCTAATGTCAATTGGTTTTGGGATGGTGCCCCGGTCCGGCTTATGTGTTGGGCTTTCTGGTCGGGCCCAACAAGACTTCCCCCTAACAAACTGGTATCAGAGCCGGGTTCGGCAGGTGGGCCGGTTGCACCGAAAATTGAGATGGACCCCACATCTATATCGATAACGGGTTAGTCGAACCCGTTGTGTGGGGGTCTCAATTCCAACCGGGCTAGACTTGTGATGGATTCACAAGTGAGAGGGGGATTTGTTGGGACACTTGTGAATCCCACATCGGAAGTGGGAAGATTCCGAACCCGTTGCGTGGAGGTCTCAATTCCAACCGGGCTAGACTTGTGATGGATTCGCAAGTGAGAGGGGGATTTGTTGGGACACTTGTGAATCCCACATTGGAAGTGGGAGGATTCTGAACCTAATATATAAGTGGATGGGCTACTCCACCTAATGCCAATTGGTTTTGGGATGGTGCCCCGGTCCGACTTATATGTTGGGCTTTCTGGTCGGGCCCAACAAGACTTCCCCCTAACAATATTGATGCTAGTGCCTTTGCTGCCAACATGGGGAATCAGAACTATCAGTTCAACAACAGTTCTAGCAGTGGCAATAAGCAGTTTAAGAAGGACTGGAAGAAACAGAAATATGAGAATAAATGTTCTCACTGCATTCAGAAAGGGCACATTGCTGAGCAGTGCTTCAAACTCCATGGAGTTCCTGATTGGTACAAGGCATTAAAGGAGAAAGAGAAAGGCAATGAATCAATGAAAGGGGCAACAAACTCAGCAGGGTCAATGAATTCAGGGATGCAGGATAATCCTTTTGAGGAGTCATATCAGTACAGGGACTCAAGTGATGCTCAACCTGATATTGCCATGGTCAATGCAGTATTCCAGGAGATAATGAAGAAGATGAAAGGGAAGAGCATAGAAAATGCATTTGCAAACTCTGCAGGTAAAGTCCCTATTTCTAATGTCAATGTTGCTTCTGTCAATAGTGATATTGAATGGATAGTAGACACTAGTGCAAGTGATCATATGATTGCTGATGCACATTTCTTATCTAAGAGAGCCAGTTTAGACAAGCCTGTGTTGATAGGATTGCCTGATGGAGCAGTCAAAACAGTGACAGAAATGGGAATGATGCAACTAACAGACAATGTTACTCTGAATGATGTGTTGATTGTTCTTGGCTTCAAGCACAACCTCTTGTCTATAGGCAAGTTATTAGTTGATAATGAGTTGATAGCTCTATTCACTAGAACCCATTGTTTTCTTCAGGACCCTGGAACTAGAAGAATAGTGTTGTCTGGACCGAGAAGACATGGGCTCTACAAGATACTTCGTGAGGAACAGAAGAATGGATTGCAACAGCTTAGTATAGACAATGTTTTTGGGATGATTACTAGCATATGTAATAAAGTAGATGCTGGTTTGGAGTTGAGTCATGCCAGACTTGGTCATACCTCAATTTCCAAACTAAAACACATGCACCAGTTTGATTTGGTTCCTTGAATGATTTCCATTGTGAAACTTGTTCTATGTCTAAGATACATATATTACCTTTTGAAAGAAATTTCACTGCTGCAAGTAATGCATTTGACCTTGTGCACATGGATCTTTGGGGTCCTTACAGAGCTCCAACCTTTAATGGTTGTCATTATTTCTTAACTGTCCTAGATGATCATACAAGGGTCACTTGGACATTTTTGCTGAGAGATAAAATGCAAGTCTTCAAGACTATTTGTGATTTTATAGCTTATGTGAAGAACCAATTTGACAAATCAGTCAAGTGTTTGAGAACAGGCAATGGGACCGAATTTGTGCAGAGAAAGTGTGTTGAGTTCTTGGCTTCAGAAGGAATATTGCATCAGAAAATTGTGCCTTACACATCTCAACAAAATGGAAGAGCTGAGAGGAAGCATAGGCACCTGATTGAAACAGCAAGAGCACTCAGATTTCATGCCAATTTGCCTATCAAGTTCCGGGGAGAATGTGTGTTGTCTGCAACTCACATTATTAATAAACTGCCTACAGCCAGTTTAGAATGGAAAACTCCATATGAAATGTTGTTAAAAAGGCTCCTGATTATGATGAGTTGAGAACAGTGGGGTGCTTATGTTATGCTCCAATTAATCATCATCACAGAGGCAAGATGGATGCTAGAGGCAGGAAATGCATCTTTCTTAATTGGGTACCCTCATGGGCATAAGGCCTATAAGTTATGGGATTTGGAGAATAGATCCATTCTTATTAGCAGAGATGCAGTGTTTCAAGAGAATGTTTTTCCTTATAGAGTTGATGGCAACAAGAAAACTGATGTTTCAAAAGAAACTGTTGTAATGCTTCCATTGGTCAATCCAGCCCCAGACACAGATGAGCCCTACAAAACATTCACCCCTACTCCTCCTCAAACCACAATTCTTGATACTCCAAGTCCAAAAACAAAACCACCCATACCTGACATTGTCCCAGACACAGATAAATAATCATCTAGCCAAAATTTTGCCCATTCTCCTTCAACAAACATCTTAGGAGGTCTACCAGGAAAACTGTAATTCCTAGGAGGTTACATGATTATGTCAATCCCACACTTAGAAGAAACACCTCTATGTCAAAGACCCTTCCTTCACCAAGTCTTTTGCCTACATGGCTTCAGTAAAAGAACCCTACCTTTATTCCCAAGCCATTCAAGATCCCAAATGGGTTGATGCAATGGAAGTAGAGTTGAAGGCTCTTGAACAAAACCAGACTTGGGAGCTTACAGAATTACCACAAGGGAAGAAGGCCATTGGAAGTAAATTGGTGTACAAGATAAAGTACAAACCTGATGGATCTATAGAGAGATTCAAGGCAAGGTTAGTAACCAAAGGCTACAATCAGATCAAAGGGAAGGACTATAAGCATACCTTCTCTCCTGTAGCAAAATTTCCCACTATCAGAATTTTGTTGGCTTTAGCTAGCCACTATGAGGAATTAGCCTCTTCATCAGTTAGATGTGAATAATGCCTTTCTTCATGGCCATGGGTATTTAAATGAAGAAGTTTATATGCAACCACGAGAAGGGTATGAGGTACCTAAATCAGGATTGGTTTGCAAGCTTAAAAGGTTAATTTATGGACTTAAACAAGCTTCAAGACAGTGGAACATGGAGCTGTGTAAATTCTTATCTGGCTCCGGATATAAGCAATCAGTGAAGGACTACTCCCTCTTTGTCAAAAAGACATTAATTGGCATGGCTGTGGCCCTGGTGTATGTTGATGATCTTATGATTACAGAAGATGATGAGGAAGAAATTGCTGCTTTTAAAACTGCCTTACACAAGGCATTTACCATAAAAGATCTTGGCATGGCAAGGTATTTTCCGGGATTAGAAATTCAAAGAACTTCTTCAGGCAGAGTGTAGAGTAGCAAAATTTCCATTACCAACTGGCTTAAAACTGTCAACTGATGTAGGAGCTATCTTGAAGGATCTAGAGAGATATAGAAGGTTGATTGGTAGACTGCTGTTTTTGAATCTCACCAGACCCGATGTGTCCTATGCAGTACAACACCTGAGTCAATTTATGAGTCAACCACGACAACCTCATTATGATGCTTCTTTGCACATTGTGAGATACTTGAAAGGAAGCACATCAGTGGGGTTATTTTATTCAGCTACACCAGATTCTTCTGTCAAAGCATTTTGTGATGCCGATTGGGGAACCTGTGCTTTCAGTGCCAAGTCATTGACTAGCTACTGTGTATTTTTTGGCAACTCATTGATATCTTGGAAGACAAACAAGCAAGCAACAATCTATAAATCATCTGCAGAAGCAGAATACAGAAGTATGTCTATGACTTCGAGTGAGTTAATCTGGGTCTATGAGGTGTTGCAGGCCTTACAAACTGATCCTCATTTGCCAATTCACTTTTTTTTCGTGACAACAAGGCTGCTATTCACATAGCAGAGAACCCCGTCTTCCATGAAAGGACTAAGCACATCCGGATTGATTGTCATTTTGTAAGGGAGCAACTACAAAATGGCTTTATTCATCCTCAATTCATCAAGAGCAAGGTTCAACTTGCAAATATTTTCACTAAGGCATTGGGTGAAGCGCAACACACATACCTCTCTTCCAAGTTGGGTCTTGTTGGAATCCCACCAAGTCCAACTTGAAGGGGGATACGAGAATATGACATTTCCATCTTGTTATGCATTTGTATTATTTCTTTCATTTCTTCAAATGTTCTGCCCTTTAATGTAAATAAGGCAATAGGAGCATATGCAACTCACGTGCCATCTGTCCCTATATAAGGAACAATCTGACATTTCAGGGTTTTTTGAGACATTTTAGGGATCTGTATTGATGGGACTTTCCTTCGGCCGCCCTGGCCTCTTTTGGTAATCTCGATATTGATTCCTCTTCATTTATGTTGCAGTCTATACATTTATGATTGATCTTTGCTTGATTGATGATCACATAATCCACCATTGCTACTGAAAATCTCTTGGTTGAGCATGTTCTGAGCTCAATTTATTGGGTTTCTACATGCACCATCAACATCGTATGCTGGTGTTAGAGAAGCTCGGTGACTTGCCGACAGCTCTTGCAGACGGGGTATGTATTTTGTAGAAGAGAAGCCTTGTAGATACCAGATATCGATCTTTATTGTCATCGACCTCCATAATTGAAATATTCATTATGCATATGGCAATATTTTGATCATGCTGATAGCAACCCTTTAATAATACCCGTTTTCATAGTTTCTTCAATTCTATAGACGGATCCTAATTATTAGGTTAATTGTGTGTGAATTCTCTTCTTTTCTTCAGCTTTTTCACTGCTGAAATGTTTGACCTTATGTCTTTCTTTTTTCTTTCTTAAATTAAATTAATTAAATTTATATAATTTAATGTCAATGGTTTAAGAGCATCTCGAACAACTCTCCTAACATTTTCCTAAAATGGAGAAACAAAATACATATTTTTTAAATTATCTTTACTTTAACTTCAGCCGCTAACCCAATCATATATCCAGCTCCAACAATCAGATTTTATACTTGAAAAATTATGCCAATTAATATGCTCGATTATAAAAATCTGGTGACCTTTTTTTACCTTTGAAAAGTGTGTGAACAAAAATCACTTGAATTGTTTTTTTTTTGGAGCAAACTTGAATTGTTGAATATTGAATTGTTGAATATTCTTAAATGAAACTAGTTTATAGTTTAATGTCAATGACTTCTACCGGCCGCTACTTGTGTTCGTAACACTCACGCCATTTTTTTGCCTACAAAAAGAGTTCACAATATCTCCGAGTTCCTTACTCCAACAAAACAAAACAAAACAAAACCCTCAAAGTAGCATATCACAACAAAGAAGGCATGGCAGCCAACAACATGAAGCTCCCCGCTACTGCCCTTCTCATCCTTTTTGGTACGCATTTGCCTCATCTCTTGTTAGATCCCGAACAGGAGTCGTAGCGAGTATATTTTGTTTTTTACGTTATAAGGTTGGGATCTACCATCTATCACAAAAGATTAAGTCACAGTGTAAGATTTTCACCCTCCGTTATGTTTTGATATGGTTTTCACCTTATTTTTGATATGGGACTCTACCCACAATCTTCTCAATACACCCTCTCAACTCCTCAAGTGCAACCTGTGTGGTGACTGTGGTCGGGTTAACATGTACATGAACAATTTTTTTCCCATTTGGTCCGAACATCTCAATCTTTTTTTAGCTCAACACAATTTTTTAAGTTTATACATTTTACGACGAGTTTCGGCATTCTAAAGCTCTTTTAGCCTAATTAAACTTGAAGCCAAGAAAACTGTCTTGACTTGGGTCTACGAGAGTCATATCGTACTTATTTTGTTTTTAAGTTATAACTTATACGGTTGGAATCTATCTCCTATCATAAAACTAAAAACTTAAATCATTAGGTAAGAACTTCACCCTCCTTTACGTTTTGGTATGATTTTCCTCTTGTTTTCTATGTAAAACTCTACCCACACTCGCAACATCTCTCTAGCTAGTCCATGAAATTATTGAAATGATCTCGTGGTAAATAAATACAGAATTGAACAATAAAAAAAAAAGTCAATGACAATGATGGTCTGTTCAGCTACTCATCCAGTCATCCTGAATTGGCTTGTTTAGCTAGTCAGCCTTATGACGTGGATAACTTAACTTTGTATCTATAGAGTTTTTAAAAACAGTTATTCTATCCCATCATATCTCCTAAGCGACTCAAGAAAGATTCCCTATAAAAAAAAACCTAGAGATCTAATGAAAAGAAAAACTAAACTATTTAAAATTTGAAAAATATTTTTAAATTTCCGATCTGATCCAGGATAGCTAGAAAAACCATTTTAAAAAGGAATTGATAAATACACCGCTAATTTTTACTGGAACTACCGCTAATCTCCGCAACTCCTTGCGGGGTTAAGTCCGCACCCTGTTGCGGAATACTTTTGACGTTGTGCCAAACAACCTTTACGCCGACTTAACTCCGCAACTCATTGCGGAGTTAAGTCGGCACCCGGTTGCGACTCTGTGTCCGATTCTCCTTCCAAGGAGCAAAAAAAAAAAAAAAAAGCGACGCACCTTCTTGCGTAATTATTTTGAGATTTTTTTTTAACATATAGGTTAGGGAACTCCGCATTAGGATGCGGACCTCTCTATGCAACGTCTTGCGGACGTTTTGTCGATGGACTTTTAGGGCGTGTTTGACACGATATCCGGGGAGATCCGCAAGGAGTTGCGGAGCTCGATCCGTAAGGGGTTGCGTAGATTAGCGGTGGTTCCAGTAGAAATTAGCGGTGTATTCAGAAAACCCGTTTAAAAAACTATAAAAGTAAGGTGGAAAGAAATTTAACCGTTGACTTTAAAGTAAACGGTTAAAAATTCTCCCCCTCCTCTTTCTCAACTCCCGCCAACCTTTTTTTTCTTTTTTCCTTTTTCTTTTATTGTTATAAGAGGACTAGAAAATTCTATTGGCAGAGTTCCCCTTAGACTTTTACTAATTTGATCATTTTTTAAGGTTCAAATATATAGATCAAATTTCATACATATTTTTTACTATTATGTTAGATCTAAGGTTAGTTCAAATATAACGTACAACTTTAGCTCATACCATACTATATATAGCTAGTAATTTTAATTTTGTGCATGGTGTGTTGAAATCTTGAAAATTGATTAAGCAGGGATGGTAGTGCTGCTGGGAGTGGGACAGACGAAGCTGCAGGGGGTGGAGGCGCAGAAGGTATGCGCGCAGATCTGTGAGGACGTGGTGTACATGACTTGTCCGTCGTCGGGCACCCAGCAGCTGCCTGCAAGCTGCAGTTGCTGCATCACTCCCAACTCCGACGGCTGCACCCTCCATCTCTCTGATGGCTCTACTACCAGTTGCCCTAATTAATTACCCAGCTGCGCTGCTGCTTCCTTGTTGGATTCATTTGGATACTTCATCACATTAATAAGGGTTTTTTGCATTGGCTTCTTACAGCATTAATCCATAGATCCAGTTGTTTTATCCAACATTATTTATACTTTAATTTCTCTGTAAAAGCATATATATGTTATATATATTACTAGTAGTATGTGTCACGTCTCATGCACGTGAATATGTTAAAATGATATTCTAAAATTACATATATATATTATCTTTATAAAAAAAACTATTGTAAATATAAATATGACAAAATTCATAAATTTGAATTATGTACATGCAATGTGAGAATTAAACTAATAACGATTAAAGTGCATGTATGGAAAATATAAAATAAAAGTTATAATCTAGATATAAATAAAATAACACCTATCAAATATTTATTTGTTAATATTTTTGGTAAGTATGGCTATAAAGTAATTTTGATTTATATTTTTTTTTTATCAATTAACTAAAATATATAGATAGATTGTTACTTATGATAACTTTCTATAAATAATTATGACGTACAACATATCATTTTGATAATTTTTTTGGCATGAATTTTTTTCCTAGAACCAACCACAATATATATATGCCATGTATGTAGGACTCTATGTATCGGTTTTAGTATATATGTACTAGTTTAGTTCTAGTACGTACATGCACCTTGTGTGGACCTTTTTTCATAATATGTTTATATTTATGAAATAATTATTTATGACAAATATATTATTTTGAGATCATATGAAATCGCTCATCTAAATATTAGTCCTCACTCAAAATTTATCTCAAGTAATTCAATGAAACAAACTCAATTTATTGTGATTACGTACATTAAAAAATGAAAAAAGAAGCAAATAATAATAAAAAAGAAAAAGCACAGTTTGAGAAAGTTTGGTTTCGTGGAGAGTTGGATATCGCTGGTTATGAAGTGTGTGACGATGGTCAGCTTTTCAGTTCTTCTGGAAGGGGGTCCGTCTCCTGTTTTCACACCGGATCGGGGGCTGAGACAAGGTGATCTTCTGTCACCATACTTGTTCTTGTTATGTGCAGAGAGGCTGTCGGGAATGATCAAGGTGAGTGAGGCAAGTAACCGGTTAAGGGGCATAAAAGTGGCGCCTACAGCTCCTCAGATCTCTCATCTGTTTGTTGCAGACGATTGTGTTCTCTTTCTGAAAGCTTCCTGTCAACAGAGCACGGAAATTATTCATATCCTCCATACTTATGGAGAGGCGTCGGGACAATAGGTCGAAATTAGAGCTTTCTTTTAGCAGAAATGTGGAGGAGAATCTAAGGAAGGAGATCTGAGAGCTGTTGGGAATCTGTGAGGTGTCAAAGCATGACCGATATCTTGGTTTGCCCACTATGATTGGCAGATCAAAAAAGATCATTTTCGAGCAGCTGAAGGAACGGGTGTGGAAAAAGATGAAAGGGTGGAAGGAGAAGACATTGTCGAGAGCGAGAAAGGAGGTCCTAATCAAAGCGGTCGCTCAAGCTATTCCTACCTACACCATGTCCGGTTTTCTTCTGCCGACTGGGCTGTGTCATGAGATTGAAATGCTGCTTTTTGACTTTTGGTGGGGAGAGAGTGGCGGCAAGAACAAGACACACTAGATGAGTTGGAAACGAATGTGCAGATCGAAAGCTAGAGGAGGAATGGGATTCAGAAATCTGGAGGTTTTCAACAGAGCTTTTCTTGCCAGACAAGCATGGAGGATTCTACAGGAACCCGATTCACTCCTTGCTAAAGTGCTGAAAGCCAGATACTTTCCGTGTAGGACATTTCTGGAGGCTGAGGTGAGGCACAATTCCAGCTCTACTTAGCGAAGTATTACCAGCGGGAGGAAGGCGCTAGAGGAGGGTCTTGTGTGGTGTGTCGGAAACGGTGCAAACATAAGGGTATGGGAAGATAAATGGATAAATCGTCCGACAAGCTTCAAGGTCCTTGGGAACTTCTACGGAGGTGACCCAGAGCTTCGGGTAGTAGATCTTATTGACTGAGAACCGGGCCGATGGGACGAGGTGCAGCTAAGGAGGTTCCTTCTACCGTGTGACTAGACCTAGGCAAACGCGGGCGCGAGCCGGGCTTGGGACGGGCTTGGTCAGAAAATTTGTCCCGTTGATGCGGGCGCGGGCTGGGCTAAGCCCGCTTAACGGGCTGAAAACCTTGTCCGATCCCGTCCACCATTGTGGTTGCGGACAGCCCGCGGGTACCCGCTTAATTTCTTGTTGTACCTGCTGCTGTTATTAAGAAATAAAATAAAAATTGCAACAAATATTGTTGTACGCCTGTACCGGCTGTAAGTTAGAGCTGAACTTGCTGTACAAATTAGTAATGCAAAAGAAAAAGTCGAACATAGAATAAAAGGTTTAAAGTCCAACAACAACCCTTGCTCACACAAATTGTTGGAGCTACAAAGTGACAATCCTTGCAAACTCAAACACAAATAGAGAATAAAGTGACAAGTCTAACAACAATTGCAACAATTGTCCAACTCTTGCTCACACAAACACAAACAAACAAAAACAGTCCAACATAAGTGCTTGATCGATTACATCAATTCGGAAGACTCGTCTTCTTCATCTTCCATCTCCTCTGCGCCTTCATCACCAATCTTGAGAGTCTTTGAGGGGCCTTCAAGATAACAAAAATAAAATTATAATACATGTAAACTTAGCATAATAAATAAATGGATAATAATCCGACCAGGAGCATTTTGCATCTCAACCGAAACCACCTTCTTTTCTTCCTTGTAACGATTCATTGCATCTCTCTTAATAGTGTATCTACTAACTAGATGAAAATCAGGTGCACTAACTCTCATCATATTTCTAAATCCTGGTTCCTCAACAATGCTAAACGGATGTCCTCCCGATACGACAAAAATACACAATGCTTCTCGAATATCTTCTAAAGTAGCACTAGATTTCCTCAAAGACATTTGATTCTTCTCTACAACACTCTCACTGCCTGATTCACTCCCAGTAATAAAAAGGTTTTTTTTCAACCGATAAACACGAGCAGGACAGGTTGCAAGATGCCGCTTAATATGTGTTGTACCATAATTATGACTTGCTTTGAAAGGTTTCTTACAGTGATTGCAACTGGCTTTGATATCCCCATTCTCCAACACTTCTCTTGTCATGTCATTCCACACAGTTGAAGTCAACCTCGTTCCTTTTGAACTGCATTGCACACTCGGAGCTAGGGTCGGAGAAAGGCTGTCCACTGCATCTTCACTCTCCTGCGCCATACTTTTGTGATCTACAAACCAGCCCAGTGAACAAAGAGAGGAATCAACATAAGAAATTTCAGACATTTTAGATTTGTAACGACCAATTTTAATCCAATCTGAGATTTGTAAAATGACTAAAATCCAATCAAAGAGAGGTGAATCCAATCTGAGAAACCAACCTGCTTACTTGCAGCGGGACCTGTGAGGCGAGAAAGAGCAGTGGCGCAGGAGCTTCAAGAGCGCCGGAAGAGGGAGTGCCGAGAACGAAGAAGGAAGAGCACGAGGACGATGGGAGATCCACAGATGGGAGACGAAGAAGGAATAGCACGAGGACGATGGGAGACGAAGAAGGAAGAGCACGAGGACCTGTGAGGCGACGAAGCCAGAAGAGCGCGGGGACGAAGAAGGAAGAGCACGAGGACGATGGGAGATCCACAGATGGGAGACGCGAGCACGAGGACGATGGGAGAGCGGCTCTCTGTTCAGCAAATGAAGTTAGGGTTTTAGGCAGGGTAGAGTAAACCTAGGTATTTTATTTTATTTTTTTAAATTAATAATATATATATATATTTAATAAAATATATATTAAAAAATTAGCGGGTACCCGTTACGGGCCTAGCGGCCCGCAACGGGATAGAATGGCTTACCCAATCCCGTTCCCGCTGCGGGCGCGGGCCGGGCCTAGCGGCCCGCATGGGCTTTTGCCTCTAGATTAGGCTCGCGTTTGCCCAGGTCTACGTGTGACATAGAGGAAATCCTATAGATTAGGCTCGTCGACCCACTGGTTCAGGACCAGCTCTTGTGGAGCCACTCGAAGAACGTAATCTTCATAGTAAGGTCAACGTATCATGCGATACTAGAGAAGTCTTTGCAAAGAAGGGATGCGGCTGGTACCTCGGACATCGCTACGACGGAAAGGGCATGGAAATCTTTCTGGAAGCTCCGTGTGTCCCTGAAGGTCTCTTCCTTCGTGTGGAGAGCAGCTGCAAATGTGCTGCCTTGCAAAACAAACCTGCACCAGAGGAGAATTACAGAGGATGCAACTTGTGATGTGTGTGGCCGAGAGGAATCCTGTTTTCACGCTTTGTTTGAGTGCATCACAACTAGGAAGGTATGGAATAAGGAACCAAAATTGGAGAGATACTGGCTAAGTCATACAACGTTTCCCTCCACGTTTCAACAAGTCTTCATCGAAGGATCAACTGGGGATAGACAGATTTGGGCGTTGTTGGCTTGGTAGATATGGTGTCCCCGAAACAAGAGAATCTTTGAAGGAGTGGTCATAGAGGTAGACGAAATAATAAGGGACACAAATGAGGCACTTGCTGCGATAGAAAGGTATAGAGAGGTGACGACTGCACCCCGCATAGAGCAACTCAACAGCAACGGCTGAAGGAGGTGGAGCAAGCCAAGCGAGGAGACTTTGAAGATCAACTGCGACGCGAGTCTTCCCCCTAATAGATGCCAGCGATATGAGTGGTGTGCCGAGATCAGCGGGGAGAGATAATCTTCGCAGGCCAAAGGGAGATCGAACCAACAAGGTCAGCCGAATAGGCCGAGGCGGAGAGTGTGCGCTGGGTAGTGCAGTTAGCTAAGGAGAGAGGATTGCGGCATATTCAAATCGAGTCTGATTGTCTAGCGCTAGTAACAAAGCTTCGGAATGGGTGCCAAGGAAAGGGCATTCTATTTAACCTTATTTCCGACATTTTAGCGTTGTCGAGTTATTTTCAGTCCATTGTTTGGTCTTTTGTTAGTAGATTAGAGAATAGGGCGGCACATGAATTAGCAGTCGTGAGACCTATTAGTCACTCGTTGTTCTTTTTTTTACAGTCGCTACTAGACTCTGTGGCTTTGGTTTTTTGAAACGAAATGGAATGAGCTGATGATCTTGTTCTAAAAAAAAATCTTGAAAAAAAAACTGTATATAAAAATCAAAACATTATTAAAAATGCATCAAAGATATATTTTGGAATAAAATCAATGCTAATGGATTCAATGGATAATGACGACTTCACTCGGAGGAGGAAGTGTAAAAGATTATTAAAGCATATCTAATAACTTCCCTATTATATTATGATAAACTACCGATAAATTATTTTATCAATAATTTTTATTGAATTTCTTATTTTTTGTTTGAATTATTTTATAGTTCATAAAATATAGTATTTTATTTTATATCAATTTTTGAAAATAAAATTTTATTTTAATCTTTTGTAACCTCTCCCTACATATATTATATCAAAGTTCACTCTATCTAATATACAGAGTATAAAAATATAACTAAATTTATTAAAGGAAAAACAATTTATGATCTTTTCATGACATTTCTATTGTATTGTATTTATCGTAGAGTTGGTTGGTTAATTAATCGAAAGGTTATATTTATTAGTTTGTTGTCTCCTCTTTAAGTTTACTAATTATGATGAAAATTCATATATATTATTTGAAAATTTGGTGTCGTTGTGTTGGCAAAATCATTGATCGGTAATCAATTTGTTGTCGATTTTATGGTGTCGACAAAGATCCGGCTGACATCGACTTCTATATGTGGCCAAAACGTACTAAAATTGTAATAAGGTTGGCTAAGGGATTGTATTTTGTAGGAGATGAGCTTATCGACACAGGCTATCGGTGACGCCAAAGTGCATCCACCATCGACATCGGATGCTGGTGTCAGAGAAGTTCGGTGACTTGCTGACAACCATTGTCCACACTAGATGTCGATCTTTATTGTCATCGACCTCCATAATTGAAATATTCACAATGCATAGGGCAATATTTTGATCATCCAACCCTTTAATAATACAAGTTAGGATAGTTACAGCTACCCGTTTTCATAGCTTCTGACTCTCCCCAATTCTATAGCCTCATCTTAATCACTTTGGATCCCATAAAGTAGTAAAATAATTTCACGTGGAGTTGGTTAAATCCTAATCACTTAATTCTAAATAAATTGTTTATATTTAAATATCTTTAGCAATTTTTTAATTTATTTTTTAAGATTGATGCATTTTTATTGGATAATCCTAATCCTCACTATATCCTAATTAGGTTGTGTGTGAATTCTCTTATTTTCTTCGGCTTTTTCACTGCCGAAATGTTTGACCATACATATGTCTGTCCTTTTCCTTTCTTAAATTAAATTAATTTATATAGTTTGATGTCAATGGGCCAATGGCTTAAGGGACCACTATATACGGAGTATCTCATTTGAATTGTACTCCAAACTTGAAAACCATCATAGAAAGAAGCCATGGCAGCCACCATGAAGCTCCACGCAACTACTATTCTAATCCTTTATGGTACGTACGCATTTGAATAACTTAATTTCCCAAACCTTATATACATTTAATTAATGTTACTTTTGAACTTAATTATGAGGTGAAACTCTGTAGACTTTATGATATGTTTAGCTTATCGATCTTGCACATATTATGCGTCAATCTGAAAAGCAGCGATGGTGGTCGTGGGACAGACGATGGTCTCGGAGGCGAAGGTATGCCCGTTGTTCTGCTTGGAGGTGGCGTACATGACATGTCCGTCGAGCGGCACCAAGCACCTGGCAGCAAGCTGCAACTGTTGCCTGACTAAGAACTCCACCGGCTGCACCCTCCACCTCTCTAATGGCTCTACAATCAGATGCCCTAGCTAGCTGCTTCATGAGATACTGCATATGTATTATGTATAAATAAATCAAATAAAGCCTTTGCTTCTTGGAATATTATCCCATAATATATGGATATACTCAATATGAAGTTTGACCTTGAATATATATTCTCAAGTAAAACTTTTTTTTTTGAAAGAATGAAGTTAAACTAATTATATATGATTTGCCAATAATCTTTTGACCCAGTGGCAAGAGACTAGTGAGATATATACCTCAGTAAGGTGGCAATTGGATTGTTCTGTTCAGGTTGGGTTCGGGTATACTCATTCGGGTTCGATTATATGTCGGGTATATTTTATGTTCAGTTGGGTTCAGATCGGGCAAGTTCGGGTCAAATGGATTTCGGATTGGGTAAGTTCAAGTCGGATCACATTTAGTTTTATTAAAAAATGATAATTATGTTTTATTTATTTGAACAATTCTCAAGCTAGAAATTGGAAGAAAAGTAAAATTGATTCATGGAAGAAAACAATGTTTGCATTACACGAGAGAGAGAGCAAAGGGGACAGATCTGTGTTCACACAGCCATACAGTTTGTTACAACTGAATTTGGCGCCCAGAAGCTCTATTTGAGCTATTTTCGGTTGTGGAAACAACCTCACCCAAAATTACCAAAATGCCCTTATGCTATCTAGACCACATGAGCCCATAGGCCCCCCTCAAGCTGGACTAGCCATAGGAGACACTAGGCCAAGCTTGGCACGAAGAAAGGTATGCTGGTGAGCCCCTAGAGCCTTAGTCAGAATATCAGCAATTTGTAAGGAGGAGGCCACATGTTTGGTGCAAATGAAGCCTTGGGCAACCATTTCTCTGATGAAATGAGAATCAATCCGGACATGCTTTGTCCTCTCATGGAAGACAGGGTTGAGAGCCAGCTGCTGTGCACTCTTGTTGTCACAAAACAAAGTAATAGGAAGAGAGACAGTAATGCCAAAATCAGCTAACAAACCCTGTACCCAGACAAGCTCACTGGCAGCTATAGACATAGCCCGATACTCACTTTCTGTGGATGATTTGGACACTACTTTCTGCTTCTTGGCTTTCCAGGAAATCAATGAAGAGCCTAGAAATACACAGTAACCAGATAAGGATCTCCCTGTGTCAACACAATTGCCCCAGTCTGCATTAGTGTAGGCATGAACTGTAATAGATGAGGATGCAGGGTAGGAAAGAGCTAGATTGAAGGATCCCTTGAGGTATCTGAGCAAGTAAATCATTGCATTCCAATGAGGCTGAAGTGGATTTAGGAGAAATTGGCTCAATTGCTGGACAGCAAAGGCGATATCAGGTCGTGTACGTAAGGGTGAGATACAGCAGCCTGCCAACCAATCTTCTGTAATCTTCAGGTTTTGAAATGGGATCCCCATCATGAAGAGAAAGCTTGATGCCATGTTGCATAGGAAAGTCAGCAGACTTACAGTTTTCCATATTTGCATCCCTGAGAATATCAAGAATGTATTTCCTTTGATTAAGGAGAATACCATGAGAATATCTGGAGATTTCCATCCCCAAGAAGTATCTGGCAATTCCTAAGTCTTTGATGGTGAATTCTCTGTGCAAAGCATGCTTTGTGGATGAAATCTCATCTGCTGAGTTGCCTAGCAAGAGCATATCATCCACATAGACCAAAGCAATGGTCATGTGGGAACCAGTTGTTTTGACAAACAAGGAATAGTCATGAGAGGACTGAGTGTATCCCAACCTAATCATGAATTTTGTGAGCTTAGAATTCCATTGCCTGCTAGCCTGTTTGAGGCCATATAGGGACCTAGTGAGCTTGCAAACATGGCCAGTGGGAACTCAGTAACCAGGAGGAGGGAGCATATATACCTCTTCATCTAAATAGCCATGGAGGAAAGCATTATTGACATCTAGCCGATGAAGAGACCAACCTCTGCTGGCTACAAGAGCAAGAATAATCCTGACTGTAGAAAGCTTGGCCACTGGTGAGAAAGTCTGTTTATAGCCCTTGTCCTTTACTTGGTTATATCCTTTAGCCACCAGTCTAGCCTTGTACCTCTCAATGTTCCCATCAGGTTTGTACTTGATTTCGAAAACCCATTTGCACCCTATAGCTTTCTTGCCAACAGGAAGAGGAAGAACCTGCCATGTGTGATTACTGGTGAGTGCATTGAGCTCCAAAGACATAGCATTTTCCCATTCTGAAACACCCTTGGCTTGACTATAAGAATTGGGCTCAAAAGTGCTGCACATGTTGATGAAAGACTTGATGTACTGTGGAGATAGATGAGACAGATGATTAAGAGAGAAAACTGCAAATGAATCAGAAGCAGATGAAGTGTCCAAGTGACCTCTAGAGGGGAGCTGTGTGCAAATGAAGTCCTGAAGCCTTGCAGGTCTCTGAACATGACTTCTAAGACCATGGAAAACAATGGGAATAGGTGAGCTATTGATAGAGGAGGATGAATCCTCAACTGGATTGGCTGAATCAGTAGAGTCTGAAACATGACTTGGAATTGGAGTTGAGCTTACAGATGGTGCAGCCTGAAATGGAGATGTATGTGATGAGTGATTATGATTGGGAGATGTTGTAGGATGAGTGTCAGAAATGGTAGGATAATCATCCTCAATAGATACTAAGGGAGGAGCACCAACAGGCTTGCCAGATGCTTTAGTAGTGACAGACTCCTTAAAGGGGAAAATGTGCTCCTTAAACTTCACATGACGACTGATGATAATGGTATGCCTGGCAAGGTCATACAGTTTAAAGGCCTTATGACCAACTGGATATCCAAGAAATATGCATTTCCTGGCCACCATTCCCAACTTGTCTCTGTAGTCATTTAGTTGCACTGCATAGCATAGGCAACCAATCACTCTAAGATGATCATACCTGGGAGGGAACCTATAAAGCATCTCAAATGGAGATTTCCAATGAAGAGTAGCAGAGGGCAATTTATTTATGATGTGTGTTGCACTCAACACACATTCTCCCCAAAACTTGATGGGCAACCCAGCATGAATCCTAATTGCTCTAGCAGTCTCAATTAGGTGCCTGTGTTTTCTTTCTACACGCCCATTTTGCTCATGAACTCCTGGAGCTATCCTTTGATGAATAATACCCCTAGAACTGAAAAGATCTGCACACCCTCTATGAGTGAACTTAGTCCCATTATCTGATCTAACAAACTGAACTGATGTCTGAAAATGTGTATCAACCATGTTAAGGAAACTAGTGATGTTTCTTAACACCTGCAATTTATCTTGCATCAAATAGACCCAGGTGGATCTGGTATGATCATCAACTATAGTTAAGAAGTATCTAGCACCACACAAAGCAGGGATCCTATATGGACCCCAAACATCTATATGAACCAATTTAAAAGGAAATTCGGCTAAGGATTCACTCCTATCAAAGCTTAGTTTGTGAGCCTTAGTCAAAGAACATGTATCACAATGAACATCCCTGATATCACTACTCTGAATCTCTGGCAAGTGATGTAAATTGGCAAATGACATGTGCCCAAGTCTGGCATGGATTAAATGTGCTTTATCAAGCTTATTACATCCAGAAGCAACATGACTAAGAGAGTGAGAGAAATTCTTACAGCCATTCTGGCAAGCAGATGCCTTCAATATGTATAAGTCTTTCCTCTCAACCCCTCTAGCCATCACCTTCTCAGTTATAGGGTCCTGTAACCAACATGATACATCATCAAATGTTACTCTCAATCTCTGATCAGAAGAAATTTTAGAAACTGAAAACAAGTTGTGCCTAAACTGAGGCACCAACAAAACATTTTTCAAAACAAAACTGTCATTCAGTGAAACTGTTCCACTCTTGGTGACCACAATGCTACTTCCATCAGGCAATCCAAGATTAACATATGTATGTAAATCATGAATCTTTATGAAAATACTTGTGTCAAATGCAATGTGGTATGTAGCACCAGAATCCAGAATCCATGTGTCACTGTCACCTTTGTTAACACCAATAAGGAAGGAAACACTTAGGGTACCTGCAAAGTGTGTCATAGCTTGATTAACTGAGCTATCTCCTGACTCCAAAGGAGCCTTCCCTTTCATCATCTTCAGTATCTCATTGAACACTGCATTGACCATAGCTTGGTCTGGTTTCCCTGCACTCTGACTTTGCTCAAAATGTTGATCAAAAGGGTTGTCTTGCTGGCTACTGTCAAACTGAACAGCAAACCTTCCACCATACTTAGGCTTATCTTCTTCCCTTGGACCCCTGAACCGTTCTGGATAACCAATCAACTTAAAGCAGTAATCCTTAGTATGCCCACGCTCACCACAATGATCACATTTTCTGTCAAGTTTAGCTCTCTTGTAGTCTCTTCTTGCTTGTTTAAACTGCTTTCCTTGATCACCAAATCTGCTCTGATCAGTAAACCTTTGATTTGCCAAAGCATTTGCTTCACTATCAAAGAGTTCATCCCTATTTTTCATAAGAACATTACCTTCTCCCTGAACAAAGGAAGTCACACCCTTAGACCTCTCTATTTGCACTGACATTTGGTAAACCTTGTGTAAACCAGGAGCTGGATCCTTTGATAGCACATTGCCTCGCAGATGCTCAAAAACATCATTCAATCCTAACAGAAACTGCATAACTTTTGCTTTCTCATCCCTTTCAACAAATCTCTTCAACAAAGTGCAAGAACACTGATCAATCCCACCACAACTGCATGTAGGAATGGGACCTAGCATCTGTAGCTCATCCCAAATTTTCTTTGACTTCATGAAGTATGCCCCAACAGACATGTTTTCATGCTTCAGATTGCTTAAATCTCTTTTCAATTGATCTACCAAGGTATCATTTGACTCATAGTACCTATCCTTGATCTCATCCCACAATTCTTTCGACGTCTGCACATATGTGAGACTCTCTCCAATTTCGCTGTTCATTGAATTCACTAACCAGCATCTAACCATGTAGTCAGCCCTTAGCCATTTCCCATAATCCTCACCATCCTCACTAGGACGCACACAGCTACCAGTAATAAAGCCTAATTTGGCCTTGGCACCCAAAGCCATTCGAACATTTATGCTCCAGCTCACAAAATTTGTACCATTGAACAAAGCAGATACAAGATTCATCCCCGGATGATCTGAATTTGATTGGAAATAAGGATTTATGTGCACGTTATTCGTACCTGGCACAACATCTCCGAACTGCACATTTTGATTTCTGAAATTCCATCCACGACTAATTCCCGTGCTTCCAGGTGCAGGAGGAGTAACAGATACGAATCCTCTGCCAGTTCCTTGCTCAAATCCTCTACCAGCTCCTGCACCTTCACCGGAACCTTGTCCTTGTTGCGAATTGGATCCTCTTCCCACCATTGCAGAAAAGTGAAAGGAAGAACAAGCTTACAAATTCTCAACACGCTTTCTGAAAAAAACGAGGAGATCAGCACTCCAACGCAACCAAATCAAATCGATTCCTGCTGCTCTGATACCATTTGAACAATTCTCAAGCTAGAAATTGGAAGAAAAGTAAAATTGATTCATGGAAGAAAACAATGTTTGCATTACACGAGAGAGAGAGAGAGAGAGAGAGAGAGAGAGAGAGAGAGAGAGAGAGAGAGAGAGAGAGAGAGAGAGAGAGAGAGAGAGAGAGAGCAAAGGGGACAGATCTGTGTTCACACAGCCATACAGTTTGTTACAACTGAATTTGGCACCCAGAAGCTCTATTTGAGCTAGTTTCGGTTGTGGAAACAACCTCACCCAAAATTACCAAAATGCCCTTATGCTATCTAGACCACATGAGCCCATAATTTATCTTAATTGTTGACTATTAAACATCACTTATTAATTTAGTTATTTTAGGTCTCGATCATTATATATATTTCCCAATATTTGAATGTTTAAAAAATAAGACAATTAAAGTAATTATATAATAAGATGAGTCAGGTTGTTGGGCCAAGTGGCCCATGAAGATCCAACCCAAGTTTGGTTAGTTGTTAGGTTATATACTTAACAATTATGATTAAAAGAAGACAATCATGGGTTTTGCTTCATCAAGGAGTGCCGCCAGTAGCAACAAGGAAGAAAGGAGAGAGAGAGAGAGAGAGAGAGAGAGAGAGAGAGAGAGAGAGAGAGAGAGAGAAGGGAAAAAGGAGAGGAAAGATAGGAGATTTGAGCAGGTGTTTCGTCTCTTGATCTAGTGATCCGTCTTCTTCCTTCGGCAAGTCAACAACGGGTGTTTGTTGATAGGTATTTTCTCCACCTGAAAATCTAATCCGATTACAAGTGTTTAGCTAGGTTTTTGGAGAGGAATACATTCTAGATCCAGGTTGTATTTAGATTGGTATTTGAGATCTCCATATTTATTTGTCTCAAGTTGAGACTGGATTGTTAAACACTTGTAGAGGTTTGTTGATTATAGTGGATTGGTTGCTCTGGTGGGCGGAATGTGGGTTTTTTTATCCTCTGGTTAGAGAGGGTTTTTTCCCATGTAAATCTTGTGTCAATATTTGTGCTTTTATCTGTGTTTGTGGTTGTTTGGTTTCTGAATTGGATATTATCGTTTGGTCTTTGGTTTGCTGGCTTATTGTTGTTGATTCTCTTATTACCCGAATTTGCTTCTAGGTGCAGCTGGAAAGTGGTTTCTAGCCCAACAAGTGGTATCAGAGCATTTGGTTGATCTTTGGTTGTGTTGTTTTTTGGGTAATAGGAGTAGAGATGACAACAAAGACTGAGTAATTTGTGGGTACAATGATAAAGCTAGCGGCTTCAAATTTCTCTATCTGGAAGACGAAGATGGAGGATGTTTTGTATTGCAAAGACTTATTTGATCCGGATGAGTTGAGATTGAGGAAGCTAGCTGAGACATCCGATAATGTTTGGAAGAAAATGCACAGGAAGACGGTTGAAACCATCAGAATGTGGGTGGATAATAATGTTTATCACCACATAAGCAACGAGACAGATACACAAGATGATTTCAATCTCTGTGGCTTAAGCAGTCAAATTCCCTATTACGAGTATGCACTTGACCTAATTTTGGACGTTGAGTCCTCTCATGGTGAGCATTCTTGTAGTTTTTCTATACCATACTAAAAATCTGATCCGGATTATTGTTTCCTGGATTTTATTTTTCTTGATTGATTATGTGTTATGATGTTTTGATATATATGCTTAGTCTGTTTCTTGATTGATTCTGCATACTTGCATATTGTTGTATATGTGCTTAATCTGACAATAAAACGTTGTTGTTTTGGTATATGTAAATTACTGTCATTTTTTTATGGCTTATCAGTTATCATCGATGTATGAAATGTCAGATTATGAATTTAAATTGAATGTGCTTTTATTTTTCCTGTTTCTGTTGGTATGTGAAGAAAATTTGGGATTGGACTTTGGATTTAGAGGGTGAAATACTGAAATGTTAAAGATGGTGCAAGACTTCAAGCTGCTTAACAAAAAAAAATGGTGCAAGCTGCTAAATCACTAAATGACCAAGTTGTGATGCTAAATGTAAGTAAACATTTAATTTCTCAACAAAATGCCAAAATGTATATGGGCATTCTCTTTTGATGTAAACATTTAACTAAAATATATCCTTAGTGCTTTCCTAGTACAAAGTCATTATATATTATGCAATTTGTAAACATTTAATTTCTCAACAAAGCCAAATTGTTTCTGGGAATTCTTTTTTTCTATACATTAAAATATGCCCAGAGTGTTTTCCTTAAATCTTTTGGTCAAATTTATAATAACTAGCATAATTGTGTTAAGCTAATCAAATTCGTAAAGACCATATGCATAAAAGAAGCGTGGAATATTTGACGCTTGGCTAACTCATTATCCCATATATACACACACACTGGCTAGATCATCTCCTGGTTAATCATCTATTTTGGATCTTTAGAGGGCATCCGCCACTTAATTGCATTGGCATTCAAAGTTTTTCTTGTGTTAATTACTTAAGTTGTCTAGATTTATGTTTTGTTCTTTTATTCACATGCATGTGGTTTTTAGATCATAATTTTCCAGATCTTATTAGTTATTAATATGTTTTCATTAACTAGTTGGAAAAGGCAAAGAAGAAAGAATCTGCATTTATTTCAACATTTGCCAAAAAGAAGAAAGAGATAGCAGGCTTGAAGGTAATGTTTTTTCTCATTCTATTATTTCTTCAAGATACTTGATAGCCGTTCTATTATTTCTTCAAGATATTTGATAGGTTAAAGCAGCTAGCTCTTAGTCAATACTTGATAAAAATAAATGTCTAACAAGGAATGCAATTTTTTAGTCCTTTATAAGAGAACGGCTTATAACTTTAAGTTATTTCTGTGTACTTAGTTATTCTATTATTTCTTAATGCAGTTTGCGAATTGAGGTTGCAACTTAAGCCACCATCAATTCAAGTATTTGTCTATCAGAGTACCTTAATTTGCTGCTTTGAAGAACACATGAATGTATGCTTGATAGCTCATGCATTCATTGAATGTGTACAACTTTGTTGTATGGCAATACTTAGCCTGTTAATCAGCTTTGTTTTATGAGTTAATACTAAGCATGTGGCTTCATTATTTGGTTCTATTGGAGAGATCTCATGTTCATTGATTATTTTAGAGTTGGATTGTTCTAGAAATGTTTGATATGAATCTAGTTCAAACAACGGGTATGTTCCTTGGCTTCCATTGTTATGACAGTAAAAAAATTGTAGGGGCTTTCTACTCGATTCAGTATCGAATCGGGTAGAAAGCCCCCATTTTTTAATAAAAAAAAAACGTTTCTCAGGAGTTTATTTAAAAACTCCCGAGAGAGTTAAAAGTACAAACGTCTTACTCGATTCACCTATCTCTCGGGAGTTTTTATAAAAACTTCGGACCGAGAATTGTTTCTTGGGAGTTTTATAAAACTCCTGAGAGATATTTATCAGCCAGCGAAATAAAAGGAGTTGAAAAACTCCCGTTAGCTTTGTAAAAAAACCCCTGAAAGACGTCTATTCTGTACTAGTGTACTAGAGATGAAAAGCCTATTGCAGAGCATCTGAGTGAGTTTCAGGAATTGGTGAATCAATTGAACACCATGAAGTTAGTCCTTGATGATGAGTTGCAAGCATTGTTGCTCTTGAGCTCTTTGCCCGATAGTTGGGAGACTCTAGTGGTGTCGATTAACAACTCTGTCGTGGGTGGGGTTGTGTCCTTATCTGCAATGAAGGATAGTTTGTACAACGAGGAGACTAGGAGGAAGGATATGGGCAAAGATTCGTCACATGCTCTCGTGACAGTTTCAGGGAGCAGGTCCAAAGGGAGATCTCATACTAGGGGAGCTTTGTTTGCTATCATTGTGGCAAGGAAGGGCACATGAAGAGGAATTGCAATGTGTGTATGAAGAAAAGGGATGAAGAAGAAAAACAGAAGGGTACGACGTCAGTTCTGTAGGATAGTGATGATGAGCAGGTTGTTCTCTCATGCATGCTTGGAGGAGCCTGATTCTTTTGTATAGTGGATTGTTGATGGAGTTGCATCCTTCCATGCTACATCAAGGAGGAAAGCGTTTACTTCGTACCGAGTGGGACGTTTTTGGCAAAACAAAGATGGGGAATGGAAGCTTGTCTGATATTGTTGGTATGGGAGATGTTTGTGTGATGACAAACATGGGTTGCAGGATGACATTGATAGATGTGCGAGTCGTGCGACACACGTACACCGGATTTGCATAATCTTCAAGTCTTGGATAAAAAGGGATATGATAACTTCTTTGGAAGTAGGAAGTGGCAACTCAGCAAAGGGTCAATGGTGATTGCTAGAGGTGATTTGAGCGGCACATTTTACAGGACTCAGATGGAAGAAATCAGAGAAGTTGTGACAGAGGTTCATGGTGATGCTTCGTTTGATTTGGTGCAAGGGCTTACAAGATGCTTGAGTGGGAAGGGGCTGCAGAATGATCAGAAGAGAAAGTCTCTCGTTTCTTTTGCTGATAAGGAGACCTTGAGCACTTGTGATTTGTCTGGATTGCAAACAAGATTTAGCGTAACTTCTGAGGCGTCAGAAGAGGATAGCACAAGTGTGGAGTTTTCTTCAGAGGATTGTGTTGATGGGATAGCCGTGTCAGAGGGGAGTTCATCAGGTGCAGAGGCGGATGGCTTGAAGCACTGGCCCATCAATTGCTGGGAAGAAAATTGTAAATTTGGATAAAATAGAAATTTTTATCGGGTAGTATATTTGCCAAGGTAAGCTTACTTTTATGGACTTGGGCCAATATTAAACAAACTCATATGCCCTATTTAATTTTAAAGCCCATTAACTCCTTAAATTGAAAAATTAAAAGGTGATCAATTGCCCACAACTGACAACACAATTTCACATAGCACCAAAACAGCAAAAAAAAAAAAAATCTTTTGGCATTTATCTGTCTTCAAAAATTTTTTTTTTTTGAAAACCAATATCTTTCTTCAGTTTGGTTGTTCAATTCTAAATTTTCAATTTAAGGAATTTCAACTTATTTAATCTATTATTTTTATAAGTATTTTTTTTAAATCTTTTTTTAGTAGTGTTTATTTAATTTTTAATTTATTAAATTAGGGTTTTGATTCTATTGAATTGTTTGGTAATTTGATTATAGACGTTGGATTAGTATTTTATACCATCTTTTTTTTATGCTTTATATATTATTTTAGTGAGTGATCTATTATAATACAACATAACTCGAATGAATTTGTGTATTTATTGTTTTTACTTTTTTTTTTTAACTTTTGAGTCAATAGGTATAACTTTTGTAATGAAACTTTTTATTATTATGAATTCCAAATAACTCTTATAATCGTATTTTGGATTGAATTTTTTTTTTCTTTATCATGATTAAAGAAATTCCGCTCACCTAAATTTGAAACACTAGATCCGCCACTGATCAGGTGCTATGGCTAGTGGCAGATCTGAGCACGTCGAGCCAGCACAGATAGAAGAAACTGTCAGAGGGTAAGAGAGAGGACGTCATGCATTCACAAGGAGTTCTACCTTAGAGTACCAGAGAGTTACGGAGGAGGGGGAGCTAGTGGGTGATGGTGACATCTGGCGAGCATCAGTTCCGTGTCTCGGGGGTGAGACAGGACTGGGATACAGGTGAGGCCAGGACGAGCAGAAACGTCTTTCCCTTGGGTTGGAGGGGGAGATTGTTGGGCCAAGTGGCTCATGAAGATTCATCCCAAGTTTGGTTAGTTGTTAGGTTATATACTTAACAATTATGATTAAAAAAAGAGAAGCAAAAGGGTTTTGCTTCATCAAGGAGTGCTGCCTGTAGCAACAAGGAACAGAGAGAGAGAGAGAGAGAGAGAGAGAGACAGAGAGAGAGAGAGAGAGAGAGAGAGGAAAGATAGGAGATTTGAGCAGGTGTTTGTCGTCTCTTGATTTGGTGATCCGTCTTCTTCCTTCGGCAAGTCAACAACGGGTGTTTGTTGATAGGTATTTTCTCCTCCTGGAAATCTAATTTGATTATAAGTGTTTAGCTAGGTTTTTTTAGAGGAATCCATTCTAGATTCATGTTGTATTTAAATTGGTGTTTGAGATCTCCATGTTTATTTGTCTCGGGTTGAGACTGGATTGTTAAACACTTGTACTGGTTTGTTGATTAGTGGACTGGTTGCTCTGGTGGGTGGAAGGTGGGTTTTTTTATCCTCTGGTTAGAGAGGGTTTTTCCCACGTAAATCTTGTGTCAATATTTGTGCTTTTATCTGTGTTTGTGGCTGCTTGGTTGTTTGGTTTCTGAATTGGATATTATCGTTTGGTCTTTGGTTTGCTGGCTGATTGTAGTTATGCTCTTATTACCCAAATTTGCTTCCGGGTGCGTCTGGAAAGTGGTTTCTAGCCCGGCCAACATCGGGTCTTGTTCGGGTCGAGTTCGAGTTCATTCGAGTATTGGGTCCAGGACCGCCCCAGAGGTAAGGGCAGGCTAGGTAATCGCCCAGGGCCCAATCCGAGTGAGGGTCTAACCCAGAATTGTATGCATATGTAAATATTTTGCACAAAATATATAGAGAAAATTGAGTAGAGTATACTATTTTTAAGTTTTTTTTAACTAATTATACTCATTGAGTTTTCTTTTAGGTAAATGTACTTTTTTTTAGATGGAGATCGGCTTTATACCCTTACAATTAAGTTTTAGGGTAAACTGCAGAAAACCACCCCTTAAATAGGGTCATTTGCCCAAAACCACCCCTTAAATACTTAATTGCCGGAAACCATCCCTTATAATGCTTCTGTTTGCGAAAGACCACCCCTCGTAGGTTTCCGTCATATTCTCAGTTAAATATGTGAAATTACCAAATTGCCCCTTCCTTCTTTAATATAAAATAAGTGTAATGAAAGAGGGATGAAATAAAAAAAAATTGCAATTTACCATCTTTATTTACATTTCAACTGATCGATGAACACAAACCAGAGACTGAAAAGCTCGATGGATGAAGGTGATCGAAATCAAAAAGGTTAATCCGCTTAGGTTGGAATCGATATCAAGGAGCAAGGGGCAAGGCGAAGGTGCTGATTTGCTCGATTTCAACTGATCCAAAGGGAGAAGCTGTTGATTTGTTGTCTGCGAATTAATAGAGAAGGTAAAAAACCCTAATTTGTGTCATTTCTTGTTTGTGATTTACATTGAATTTCAGAGTTTGAAAACTCATGTTCGTGGGAATATTTGAGCACCATAAGGATGACCAAGATTGGAAGTTGACAACGTTCATGAATGTTGTGAAGAGGGACTATAGCATGAAGTACATTGAGCACCATAAGGATGTCCAAATTGGGTCCCAAAAGAGGGAGTATGTGAGGAAGGTGTTGTTTATTCTATTACTCCAGGTATAATGATGTCATCCTCAAGCGGAAGAAGAAGGCTCCACCTTGGGAATCGTTGAAGAAACGGCGTTAATTATTTTATTATTTATATTTCTTATTTTTTTATATATATTCTATTTTTAGTAACTCCTATGTTAGTTGGAGTCTAATTATAGAATTGCTTATTTTTAGTATTTCTTAGTTAGATTAAATAAGATGGTTAGGATTTTAGATTAAGTTTTATCTTCTAGGTTTATTTATCTTTAGGATTAAAATTCTATCTTTATCAACCTAAATTCTATCTTGCACGGTAGAATTGGTTCTTAGGTTTTCTATTTAAACATTGTAGTTCTATTGAATTAAAGCAGATTGAAATAGAATTGAGAACCCCTTTATGGATTAAAGGGTTCTCGATTATCAATCCCAAAGGCTATCGGATTCTTACGTTATTGTTACATTCGACAATCATCATCGTCATCTTCACCTTTGATCAATCTTGATCAAAACTAATTAAACACAGTGGTTTATTTTAGCTCCATCGCAAGAAGAGGACTCGGCAGCCTTGGTGACACCGCATCCCGGCTTGCTCCCTGCGAGCGCGGCTCCATCGTCGCCGCGCGCACCAGCCCCTGCGCTCGCTAGTCTTCACTCCCGCAACCCAGCGCCTTGCTCCGCGACTCCGCGCTCTCGATCGCGCTTGCGTCCGCCCTCGCCACCAGCGATCATTGCCGAGGCTTGGCTTCCGCACACCCTGAGGAGTCCCGCTCCTGTGTGCCCGAGCTCCGCCGCGCGCGCCAGACCCTCGCGCCTTTCTCTGTTTCGCTTTTGTTGATTAGTTAATTTGGAATTCCTTCGTTGTTAATATGTTGAATTCTTAAGTTAACAACTTGGCTTTCCATTAGTTTAATTTTGTTAATGTTTTACTGTTACTTTCTTAAGTTTAAAAAAATTGTCGCTTTTGTTAAGTTAAGATTAGTTTGTTTAGTTTTAATTTAGTTAATAATTAGTTTAGTTAGTTTTTGTTAAATCGAGAAGAAATTCGAACAGCATAAGCAAGATCGACGTTTTTAGTTTAGCAATTGGCCGGCCTAGCCGATTGCAATACATCAATTTTTATGGTTGTAGTTTGTCGACAGAGGGATATCATGTACATTTATGGGTTGAAACATGTGCAAATTATTGGTTTTACAGAATGAGCAAGCACAAGGATCAGTTGCCCAAAATTCTCAGCCGAGCTCATGTCCGAAAATTCTCAAGTAGCAACACATGTTCAACCTAGTTCATCTACACTCTATGAGGAGATGTTGACCACTTTCAATTTCGAAACACAAGGATCGTCTGCACAAAGTTCTCAGCTGACTTCATCGATCAACATTCAACAAGAAAGTTTATGCCAAGAACGTGCCCAAGGAAGCATGACACTACTTTGCCTTAGCATCAGTTGAAGCTCATCATTTTTGGTTGTATGGCTAGCCTTAGTCCAAAGTTGATTTTCTTTTTGTTATCGAATTACATGGATTATATTCCATACATTCAAACTTTGGTGGCCATGTGTAACATTTAGGTTTATGGTTTATTCCACTCTTAAACTCTAGGTTTATGGTCATGACTTGGAATGATGGTTTCTTCCTTTAGTATTGCAGCAAGATGAAAGTAATATAATGTTTCTTGAAGGTGTCATGACATTTTACTGATTTTTTATTGCATTTTATTGATCTGTCATTGCCTAATCTATCATTGCAAAACAGGGCTGTTGGCATTGCTACTGTGATTGCAAAACATCCCCATTCATTAGGCAAAGATGTCATTATTTTTTTAAGCCAAATCTGCACAAAAATCAACCCTGAATGCAATGACAAAAACAAAGTAAAAGGGTTGCTTGCATTGCTACTGTCATTGCAAAACAGCCCCATTCATTAGGCAAAGCTGTCATTATTTTTTTAAGCCAAATCTGTACAAAAATCAGCCCCTAAGCTGCACAAAAATCAGCCCTTAAGCCAAAGCTGCACACAATTGCATTGTATGGGTTGCTGTCATTATTTTTTTGAGCCAAAGTTGCACAAAAAACAGCCCCTAGGTGCAATGACAAAAACAAAGTAAAAGGGCAAGGCATTCACATAACAAAAACATCCCTTGATCAATTTGCTCGAGATATCCATTACAAAGCTTGATTTTGCCATTACACTGAATGGAGACATGTACCATTACAATTTAATTACAACCAAAGATATCCACCCTATCTTCCAATTATCTGTCAGGAATTTTGCAGCTGCAAGCTTGTTTGACAAATTCACATTTTCAATATCTCGCAACTCACATCATTTTGTTAACTCGGTGTTCTTCTCGACTAACACTTGCTTCTCTTTCAGCAACTCATTGATTACTTCCTTTGCTTTTTCTCCATATTCAGCATCCATCCATACAAAATATTTGCATATGTCAATTGACCCATGTCGACTACAAGTGACAAACCTTCTCCTAAATTTGTCCTTTGTACGAGCGGTGAATTGCCTTGCTCCAAAGCCACAAAAACAGGTCCTCATCTGATTGTTGGAAGAATAACTTGAGCTCGACATCTCCTATTTGTAATGACATAACACAAATAAAAGCAAAGATGCACAATTTCGATTCAAACCACAAAGCAAGACAAATAATATTACACAAGCAAACTACCTTGTTAGTGGCGGAAATCACATAAATAGAAATACTTCCAGGTGATTATGAGCTCTTTCGCCCAAATTGGAGACAACCATAAACTAGAAATTTGAGGACGAATTCGCACCAATTAGGGTTTACCTTGTCCAGTTCACAACTAGCAAATTAGCACCTTCGCCTTGCCCCTTTCTCCTTCAAATATCGATTTCAACCGAAGCGGATTAACCTTCTTGATTTCGATCACCTTCATCCATCGAGTTTTTCAGTCTCTGGTTTGTGTTCATCGATCAATTGAAATGTAAATAAAGATGGTAAATTATAATTTTTTTTTATTTCATCCCTCTTTCATTACACTTATTTTATATTAAAGGAGGAAGGGGCAATTTGGTAATTTCACATATTTAACTGAGAATATGACGGAACCCTACGAGGGGTGATCTTTCACTAACGGAAGCATTATAAGGGGTGGTTTCCGGCAATTAAATATTTAAGGGGTGGTTTTGGGCAAATGGCCCTATTTAAGGGGTGGTTTTCTGCGGTTTACCATAAGTTTTATCATTTTAAAAAGTAAAAAAAAAATTATAAACAAATTGTATCCTTTTAAAAAGTAAACGGATAAATTATTGTAGAAGATTTGATAGATGAAGATATTTTTCTCAACGTGGAATTGATTAGGGTTTTAAGGAACTCTTGAATCTTCAAATTATTTGCTTAGAATTGTTTATTGACGGTTGTACTTTACAAACTCTAATTCATGTATGTGGTTGATTCCTGTAAGGCAATATCATTCTTGTATTACAATATTATTCATGTAATAGAATAGCGTTCTTGTTACAAAATCATGTAATACAATCTCATTCTTGTGTTAGAATAATAACATTCCTCTAATACACAATTACTCTTAATTATATTACAATATTATTCATATAATAAAATAGCGTTCATGTATGGTCACCAAGTATTGTAACCACGTTCCTGTATTGTTAATCATCAATCAACCTTGTGTAATCAAATCATGTAATACAAGATTTCGTGTACTGATTGAATTCCTGTAATGAGCACTCTTGTACCTATTACTATACCCATACTTGAATTGTGGAGTTGAGTTACAAGAAATCACCTAAATGAATCGATTATTGTAACAATAGGTAGCGATTATTGTAACCTACAATTATTGCAGTCATAGATAGCGATTATTGTAGCCTAAAATTATTGTAACCAAATAAGCGCTTCATCAAACCACAATAAGCGATTACTGTGAATCTGTTCTTAAATGAAATCATAGAAAAATTCCTAGTTGAAGAAAGCGTTGCATCTAATATGAATCACGATATAAATCACAAGCAATTTATCAACCTTAGTTGACCTCATAACTGATGGTGAGTTTTCAAATTATTGTAACCATGGAAGTCATAGTAGCCATCACTTGAACAAATAACACAAAACCAACCTTCAATATCCTCGCAAGCAATACCCGTTCTTGAAGGGAGGTGTGTCTACGAATTAACCTTCCTTGAGAGAGAGGAGCGTGTCAATTAATTGAAGAAGCGTCAATGGAATGAGAATTAATTAGGGATTTGGATATTTGTTGTTACAATCAAGTAATAGGCAAATCTGTCATTAACAAAACAGAATCTTCAAAGGTATATTTACTAAAACAAAAATTGAAAAAGGGATAGTTACCCAATTTAACCAACTATATATGCTGCCAAAATAAATTACCAACCCGGGTGAGGGCTCAATCGTTGTACTTTTAGTAAATGTTTAAAAAAACTCAAATTAAATTATTGGTTATTTAAAAAGTCTAATAAACACACGGTCCAAACTTAAAAGCCCAATAAGTGTATCAAAATTTTCTTTTTTCTTTATTTTTATATCGAATGGTGTTTTTAGAGTTGATCCTCATTAGAGATGTTTGAAATTTATAAATGAGCCATCTTTTTTTTTAATAAACATATATCATGTCAACCTCCCTAATTTAACCCATAAGTTTCGAAAACCCCCAATAGTAATATATATTTTGTATTAGTGGCAAATTGTTTTATATTATTATTATTGGATGAGATATATATGTGTCCTATTACTTTTAGGACATGACGCTAGTGTTTAAATGATGTTTAAAACTTTAAATTGATGTGAGATATTTTATATAAAAAAAACTTATATAAGATACTAAATGGTTAAGTAGGAGAGAAGGGAGGGGTTTTTAATATTGGGTGTAGATAGAATAACAACAACAACAAATCAATTTGTGGGTTTTGAATTTCTTCATCCCTACTACCCAATTTTTTTTAAAGTAACCCTAGGTTGAGTTGCCATTTTCTTAATTGTTTTTTCCCGTCGTTTCTAGGTTGTGGTGTTCTTGGTCAATATTTGGGCGTTTTGAGATTTTATTTTGTTTCGTGAAATTGACTTGTGAGCATTGGACGGCAACCGTTCGAGTAGAGAGAAACTAACCTCTTGGAGATGGTGATGGATATTTCACTTCAATTGAAGGTAAAACATTAACGATGAACAGTAAGGGGTTGTATTTGAAGACGATGAACAGTAATTCGTGCTCTTAGATTTTACAATTGGAAACCAAAATTTCTTATTTATTATGTATTAAGTCCAAATTAAATTTTTTTATTTACAAATTATGGACATTGTATTAATATTGGTTTAATAGGATATAGTTTAATTTGTATATGAATTTGTAATTTTAAAAGTTCGTATTATTTTTTGTTCACCTTTCGATAGTTGGTATCATTTTTTATTATTTTTCCTATTATATATTAATAGAGCCTCGATTTTTTTTTCCTCGTCCGGAGTCTCTAAAATGATAGGATTGACTCAGATCAAGTCGAGTTCGAGTTCATTTGAGTATCGGGTTAAAATGGGTCAAACTCAAAGTCGAGTTCGGATTATACATGATACTAGCTAGATTTTCGGATTTCAATTAGATATGGGTTCGAATAAATTTGGATCGGATCAGATTTTAGCAGGTCTATACGTACAGAGCAGCTAGCTCAGGTTCAAATTTTGGCTAGCGACATTTATGCTATCTAAAATGGATACAAATTCCTTAACATTATTGGTTGGGCACTTGAGCCTACCTAAAAATAACCTCCACGTCGTTAAAAAAAAAATAGTATATTATTGATATAAATTATGTCAATGGCTTCAACGGACCGCTATCTCTGTTCAACACTAATTATTAACTACGCAATAGTGACTTTGGTTTGCCTACAAAAACCGTTCACAATATCTCAAAGAGTTACATTCAAACTCCTCAAATATAACATATTAAAGAAGCCATGGCAGCCAACAGCCTGAAGCTCTCTGCTACTGCCCTTCTCATTCTTTATGGTATGTACTATTAACTAATTTGCATCGATCATCTCTTTAATTAGTCCATGTTGGGATAGTGATCGATCGATCATCCACTGTTCGATCTGCTGTTTTAATTTGTATTGACCCTAGCTATAAACATGGACTAATTAATGAGCTGGTGTTGATGGAAATCTTGAAACGCGCGCAGGGATGGTTGTGCTGCAGCTGGGACAGAGTCAGACCGACGCATGCCCGCTGTACTGCTTGGAGGTGGCCTACATGACATGTCCGTCGACCGGCACCGAGCAGCTGCCTGCAGGCTGCAACTGTTGCCTTACTCCCAAATCCACCGGCTGCACCCTCCACCTCTCTGATGGCTCTACCCTCAGTTGCCCTTAATTAATTAGCCACATGGCCAGCTACCTCCGATCCTCCATTGGATACTTATTTTAATCATCAAATAAAGGCTTCAATCTTTTAGCTTCTTCAATTGGGACATATATATTAATTGTATGTTTCTTCAGTTCTTTGTATGTTCTCAAATTCTCAATAATCAGTTTGCTAAGGAAAATTGTGATCCGACTAAAACTTCCCAAGGAAATATATTTACCCTTTTCTCATCAAATACATCTTCCATTCGTTGATCAATTTTAATCAAAATTATTATATTTGTACACCTATAACCAAAAAAAAAATTAAACTACTAAAATAAAGAAATCGAATGATAAATTGGTATAAAAACACTATATATGATATATGTTGGTAAAAAAAAAGGATTTAAGACGACAAATTGGTATAATAAGTTTTGCATGCCGGGCATAAGTCTTTTTTAAAATAAATATATTTGGCCAATAAGCCGGGAATTTCTCGAGTTGTTCGGCTCGAATATCACCCTACCGAGATGTTTGTAATTTGAGTGCTCAAATGGGTTCCATCCTAACATACCGACTAGTTGAAATTCTTTTCCGAGTCGTTTGACTTTTTCGTTCTGATACCATATCAATGTCCGACTCGGACCGATGACTGTGGGTCGTGTGCACGAGCGCTAGTAGCCTAGCACATAAGTTCGGTTCAAAAATCAATTGTCTAACCAATTGACAATAAGAGGAGTAAACATACTAAGGCTTATTAATTTGAAACAAGCGGAATTGATCAATCAAACATACGAAATTGATGAATGAAAACTCGAAAAACCTCTCCAATGGAATTTCAGTTTTATAGAAAAATGAATTGAAGAAAACAAAACTAATTCTACCGCCTAAAATACTCTCTACAGCAAGTTGGAGAGTTTGTTACAGACTTGAAAAGACGAAAATGCCCTTCAGTCTTGGCCTTATGCAACCGAGCACTTTGTCTTGTGTGAAGCACAATCCTATGTGCTTACATACCCCCCTCAAGCTGGACCTATACAAGGAAGCACAAGGCCCAGCTTGGCTCGAAGAAAAGCATGTTGATTGGCTCTTAGAGCTTTAGTGAGGATGTCTGCCAATTGTAAAGCTGAAGGAACATGAGTGGTGATGATGAACCCTTGAGTGATCATTTCTCTGATGAAGTGTGCATCAATTCTCACATGTTTGGTTCGCTCATGGAAAATAGGGTTGACTACAAGCTGTTGGGCAGATTTATTGTCACAATGTAATTGAATTGGCAACACCACATCAATACCAAGGTCTAACAAAACACCATGAATCCAAACAAGTTCACTGGCTGCAGATGACATGCTCCTATACTCACTCTCAGTCGATGATTTGGAAACCACTTTCTGCTTTTTGGTTTTCCATGAAACTAATGAGGAGCCAATGAATACACAGTATCCAGACAGGGAACGACCAGTATCAAGGCAATTGCCCCAATCTGCATCACTAAAAGCTTTGACATTGAGGGAAGTAGTAGTGGGATATGACAAAGCATAGTCAAAGCTCCCTTTGAGGTATCTCAAAAGATACATGAGAGCATCCTAGTGAGGTTTCAATGGTTGAAGAAGAAATTGATCGACTTAGTTGATGTACTGTGTATGAGATGTCTGGTCGAGTTAGAGTGAGATATAGGAGTCTACCAATCAATCTCATGTAGTCCTCTGGGTTCACAATGGGTTCACCCAAGTTAGCAGAGAGTTTCACACCATGCTGCATATGAAACTCTGCTTGCTTACACCCCTCCATTTGAGCATCAGAAAGGATATCAAGCACATATTTCCTTTGGTTTAACAATATCCATGAAAAGAATCTGACAATCTCCATTCCTAAGAAGTATCTTGCCACTCCTAAGTCCTTTATGGTGAACTCCTTGTGCAAAGCAGTTTTGGTCATGTCAATGTCAGTATTAGAGTTCCCCATCAGGCAATCCCAATTTAATAGGAGGGCTCAAATTAGAAATCTCAGTAAATATGCCAATGTCAAAAGCAATATGATCAGTAGCACCTGAATCTACAATCTAGATGTCATTTTGAGCTTTATGAATGCCAATAAGAAATGAAACACTTAAGGTACCTGCAAAGTGAATCATGGCTTGATTTGCAGAACTATCAATGCTTTCCATGGGAGCTTTACCCTTCATCATTTTCATAACCTCTTGAAACACAGCATGTACCATGGCCTGATCAGGTTTGTTGTTGGTATGACCATTAACAAACTCATCAAAAGGAGTATCCTGAGAACCACACTCTAGTTGTGCATCAAATTTTCCATGAGGCTTAGGCTTGTCCTCATCCCTAGGCCCCTTGAACCACTTAGGGTACCCAACAAGCTTGAAGCAAAAATCCTTTGTATGACCCCTCTCACCACAGTGATCACAAAGTCTGTCTAGCTTGGCCTTTTTTGTAATCTCTCTTAGCTTGATCAAACTGCTTAAACTGTTCAGGTCTGAACTTGTTCACGGCATTAGCTTCCATCTCAATTTGTTGATTAAACCTTGTTGATCAATCTGACTTGTCCCTGTAACACCTTTAGACCTCTCAATTTGTGTAGCCATCTGAAATGCCTTATTAAGTCCAGGCATTGGATCCTTAGAGAGAACATTGCTTCTCAGATTCTCATAGACATCATTAAATCCCATCAGAAATTGCATTACCTTTGCCTTCTCTTCCCTTTCAATCATTCTCTTCAACAGACCATAATTACACTGATTGAATCCACCACAGTTGCACACAGGCAGTGCATCCAAGAACTGGAGTTCATCCCAGATCTTTTTCAGTTTCCCAAAATAAGCTCCAACAAAAGCATTTTCTTGTTTTATAGTGGCTAAATCACGCCTCAATTGATACACCAATGGATCATTAGACTCATAGAATCGGCCTTTAATCTCATCCCACAGTTCTTTAGTGGTTTCAACATACATGAAACCTTCAGCAACTTCACTAGTCATCGAGTTTATTATCCAGCACATAACCATTGAATCAGCACGCATCCATTTCTCATAGTCCTCAGTTCCTTCCTCAGGTCTCACACAACTTCCAGTGATAAAACCGAGCTTAGCTTTAGCTCCTAGAGCCATTCTAATGCTACGACTCAAACTGGTAAAATTCAGTCCATTGAAAGGAGTGGACACTAAAACCATCCCTGGATGGTCCGAATTTGACAGGAAAAGAGGATCGACATGTGAATTATGCATACCTTGCATCATCTTCCCAAATTGGATGCCTGAATTTGCGAAATTCATGTTCGCAAAGTTCCATCCTCTCCCGGCACCTGCACCTGGCGCTGGAGGAGTAAAAGCGATTCCTCTGTCATGTCCATTGTCACCTGGATCTCCAGTTCCAGATCCTTGACTCTGTGCGTTCGGATTTCCTCTTCCAACCATAACCACAAACCAAATCGCGAAAAAAAGAAGAACTGAAGCAACACAACTCCAGAATCAGGACAAAGATCAACTCGATCTGTAGAAATCAGAAATCGAAACTCTCAAGCTCTGATACCATTTGAAACAAGCGAAATTGATCAATCAAACATACGAAATTGATGAATGAAAACTCGAAAAACCTCTCCAATGGAGTTTCAGTTTTACAGAAAAATGAATTGAAGAAAACAAAGCTAATTCTCCCGCCTAAAATACTCTCTACAGCAAGTTGGAGAGTTTGTTACAGACTTGAAAAGACGAAAATGCCCTTCAGTCTTGACCTTATGTAACCGAGCACTTTGTCTTGTGTGAAGCACAATCCTATGTGCTTACAATTAACATAGTACGTGGATCTTTTATCTCTCCACATTCTCTCGACACTAACCCGTACTATTCAACCGGTTGAAATTCTGAAATTAGCCGTTGCATCAACTTTGGAAGCCAGTAGCAGTAAACGTGAAAGCATCAACCCCTCTCACATCTGACATCTCCTTCTTCATTGACCTTCGAATCTTCTCCATCTTCTCCTCCAGTTTCCCCGCTTTCATTCGTATCTTCCATAATCTCTCCTGCGATCGATCGAGCGAGGTACAGAAAGGGGTAAAAATGGCGGATGTCAGCAAGAAGAAGGACGTGATTCGATTGGAGCGGGAATCCGTAATTCGCATCCTCAAGCCTAAATTGATTTCGACCTTGGCCGATCTCTTCGGTAATCTTCTTTTTCCTCCTCCAATTTATATCGATTGCTTCCTTCTTATGCCTGCCACTTCAGCTCTGGGCTACTTGCAGAGGTGAATTTGAACTTTCCTTCAGTTTTCATTGTGCGTACCGCGTATTAGGTTTCTGAATGAATCGGAATTTCGAATCATCAGATCGTAATGAGCTTATGCTTCTCATTTCTCAGCAAAATTGAGTTCAGACTCTCATCTTCCTTTCACCGATTCAGTTCAGCGTGAAACTAAGCAGAGTTTGACCTTAATGCCTTCAGTTTTAACCTCTGTGGTCTAAGAATTAGCTTCATTTAGCTTGTTTTTCATTTTGGCTAGGACAGGTTTTGGTTATAATTGAGATGGTTTTAATGTATTGGAATATTCTTCTTGCCAAGCTTATTGAAATCTCCATCCGGATCTAAGAATGGTTCTATGATCAGAATATGGCAGAACAATCCGAATCAGAGGTAGAATCTTGTTTGAGGTAGAATCTTAATGTGATTTAGATAATATTAATAGAATCTTGTGTACAATCCTAATCCTAATGATCTTACAAACTATCCTACAATTTGAAATAGAATTGTGGTATGATATTTTGGATGCCGATTATGCCAGGAGTTCTTATGACATTGTGTTTAATGTAGAGCGTAGTTCTGACCGAACTGAGTTTCTGAAGCTATGCAAGAGGATTGAGTACACAATTAGAGCTTGGTATCTTCTACAATTTGAGAATCTGATGGTACCTTCATGTTTGAACTTTTTTCAATTCTTCTTTTGTTTTAGATATGTCCTCACATGTTAAGTAGACACAATGTTCGACTTCTTATAAAATCATTTCCTCTTGATGATAGCAATTATATGCCTTCTTTGATCCTGTCACCGGAGCTGAAAAATTGGAGCAGCAGAAGTTATCTGCAGCTGAAATTGATATTCTTGAGCAGAATTTTCTTTCTTACTTATTTCAGGTATATCGTCCCACTGTTTCTATTCTTGCCATCAGTTCTCACATCCTTCTAAATAGTCCTTCTGCTAGATAAATTTATGTTGATCGGTGGGGAGCACAACTTAGATAGTGTTGTATGTCAAACTGCATGAGTTGTTCCTTTGAATAACGAAATAAATCTTCTTTTTTTTTCACAGTTATACAAATTATGGTTAAGTAGCTTATTTGTGGCATAGTTATATATTTGTTTATGTCTGACATAGTATATGGCTATATGCAGTTGCATTTAGCTATGCAATCACAGTTTTTTGTTGATATGGTTTGCTCATTTAGTGTTTCTTTGATGGATTTTACAACTGCAAGACTACCATCACATAGTTCAGTTACATGTTAAATTGGCCTCATCAGTGGGTGTATTGGTGTATGACCTTCAGGCCTTCAAAATGATTCATACAGTACTTCTCTATTATATTAGCTGTGATTTATTCCTCAATCAGCTTTGCAACATATCGAGAAAAGTTGTGATGGCTCAGCTTTCAACTGACTTTTGTGTACACCTCATTTCTTTTCTATTTAGGTGATGGATAAAAGTAATTTCAAGATTGCGAGTGATGAAGAGATTGATATTGCACAAAATGAACAGTATCTTTTGAATCTTCCTATCACAGTGGATGAGTCCAAGGTTCTGAAGCATTTCATTTTTGTTAATGTACTTGCTGTTTCTCAACTTTTGATGGCGTGTTTCTTGCACATTGTAATTGTAGCTTGATAAGAATCTGTTGAAGACGTACTTCTCAGAACATCCTAGAGAAGATTTGCCAGACTGTGTGGATAAGGTACCACCGCTATTGTCGGTTCCTATAATTATCAAGGTTTTTTTTATAGGTCCCATCTCTTACATAGAGAACTGTTGGAGTTGAGAATTATATAATGCAAATGAGATTTTGATTAGTCTTGCTGTATTGTGGTGAAAGCAACTGACTAATAAGGTCCTCGTAAAATGAGATAAGGACAATATATCAGAGAATTTTACGATCAATCCAACTTGTGAAACCATTATGCGTTTTGTGTTTCTTATATTTTGATTAGAAAGCTAGTTGATTTTGGAGTTCTTTTTGTCAGCATATGTGTTCCTTGTGCTCCACAATGAATCAAATATTTAGCCTCAAATTGTCTTCTTACAGAAGAAAATAGCAAATGCTAGAATCATCCCAAAGACCTCCTCCCTGAGGTTGGCACATTGCTGTAGCCTTTCATGTTTGGTCTGTATTACTTACAATTTACAAAAGTATAAATGGCTGGTCAATAAACAGATAACCGTTGATACGTTAACACTGATATTTCTCGTTGTTCACCCCACTCATTGTTACGTCTAGAGGTTATGAAACTATATGTCCCTCTTTCTTGACCTCTTCTGCATTCTTGACATTGTCCCTGCTCTTATATACTTCCTCTTCCTTTGAGTTACAAATTCTTTATGTTTTGAAGTTTTCCGTTACCTAATCTCATGTTTCGTCTGAGATACTTCAAATGATACCCTTTATTTTGGATTGTTCTCATATAGATACGGCATCACGTCTTTTGTTATCATGTTTTTAAAATGAGAAGAATTTGAGTTATTAGAAAGGTCGTGTCTTTCATTTTTCTCTATCGTCTCCAGTTTTATTGTTGTCTATCATTTTGACATGGATCATCTCTTACATTACAGTATGTAATCTTCCGCCGTGGTATTGGAATAGATAGAACAACTAACTATTTCTTCATGGAGAAGTTGGATATGATCATTACTCGTATCTGGAAGAAGCTTATGAAAGTGACTGGGTAAGTCTTTTTGTTATTTTTAGTTTTGTATTTTATCAACTTGATGTCAATAGAAATTTTCCTTTAATAGTCTGTGACTACAAATAAAAAAAAAAGAATAGGTTTTGACTGTGGTTGTACAACACTTCAATCCATTTTCTTTCTTTTTTTGGCTGCTTGAGAGAGTTGTTTATTTATTTCAAACTTGACGTCAATGGAATTATGTTTCTTTGAATTCTGTGATGAAAAGTAAGAACATAAATGGTATATGTTCATGTACATTTTCTTCTTCTTCATTTGGTTACACCTTATCCTTGCATGGCCTGCTTGTAGTGTAGCATTCCTTCTGTCAAAACTATCACAACCTCAGAAGCGGCCTAAGAAAGATCCAAAGAAAGATGATGAGTTCATCACTGTATCAAACGAGAATGATCTGTCTGTAGAACGGATCCGGATCCAGAACATGGAAATCAGGTGTTGTTCTGCATACAATCTTATTATTACTTTCAGTAATGTTAGATACAGGAAACCATGTCTAAGCTGCACTTTACTTGTTCTCCCTCTGTTGTATTGGTGTGATTAGGTCTTCGGACTTTGTTTCATAGAGCTTCATTTGAATTTAAATAGCTGCTCTTAGTTGATATTCTTGTTTCGAACGCTACAGTGCCCGTAATCTGCTGACCAAGATCACTATTCAGGAACCTACTTTTGATCGGATGATTGTTGTTTACAGGTATTTCTCTCATCATATGTTAGATACATATCTTATTGCGCTTTTCATTGCTACAAAGGTACCCACAAAACTAGCTTAGGAAGCGGAAAATCCTAGAAAATCCATTTTTTCATTGAATGGGTAGAACCTTAAAAGGAACAATCACTAGCACTGATGCTGTGCTTCTTTTGTTTCTCCATGGGCTTCAGGGTAAATTCAGTAGAACCATAAGCTAGCTTTTTGTCTTCTGCTAGCGTTATCAAAACTACTTGAGTCAGCCAGTGTATTGATTGCAGGAGAGCTGGTACAAAACAAAAGAAAGACAGGGGCATCTATATTAAACACTTCAAACACATCCCGATGGCTGATATGGAGATAGTTCTTGTAAGCCCTCTCTTTGGCCTATTCCCCATTTCCCTGCATGTTATGCCTTGTTCCATTTCGTGATTTTGTCTGTTCCATAGCCAGAGAAGAAAAATCCTGGACTTACTCCTATGGACTGGGTCAAGTTCGTTATTTCTGCGGTAGTTGGTCTGGTGAGCCATACTGTATTTCATTAGTGTAGATTTGGAGTCAGTATCCTTGAACTTTTCCCATTTTGCTAATGTTTTTCAGACTTTTTTCTTTCAAGGTAGCTGTAATAGGTTCACTCGAGAGACGGACAACTGACCTATGGGTTGTTATAGCCATCATTTCCACGGTCATTGGCTACTGTGCGAAAACATACTTTACGTATGTCATCTTTATCTATTGTCAAACATCCCCATTGTATGCGCGGATCATTTATCTATCTATTAAACTTCCTTGACTTGTTTACTTGGCTGATTTATTTTGTTACCAAGGTTTCAGCAAAACTTGGCTGCCTATCAAAATTTAATTACTCAATCCATGTACAACAAGCAACTAGATAGTGGGAAGGGGACCCTTCTTCACTTGTGTGACGACGTGATCCAGCAGGAGGTAAGTCTTTTCTCCTTCAGATCTTGATCAATACGACAGCGTAACTGTGCCTCAGAGGTGTGTTTTAACTTATGCAGGTGAAAGAGGTCATCTTATCATTCTTTATATTGCTGGAACAGGGAAAATCTAGTAGACAGGTAATTTCAACTCTCAAGATTGGCAAACTTAAGAGTCATTGGTCAAGTTTTTTTGTTTTCATGTTTGATTATTTTTCAATAAACAAGCAATGGTGTGCCTTAGGATCTTGACCTTCTATGTGAGGAGCTGATGTACGACGAGTTTGGTGAAACGTGTGACTTTGATGTGGATGATGCTGTTGATAAACTGGAGCGGCTAGGCATTGTTTCTCAGGTAAGTTTCTGCTTTGAAATGTATGTGATAGCCATCATATATACATTATAAGTTCCTCATCAGCCTCTAATCTTGTCAACACTAATATGACTTTACTCCTTCTAAACAATCAACACGTCGCGTCAAACAAAAGCATACTTAGTAGTATCAAATATCAATATTCAGAGTAAACTATTCTGATTTATCAAAAAAGAAAGAGTTAAACTATTCTCTTTGGAACCCTTAATTTACAGCAGCAGCACTCATCAGTTTATTGTGTTGTGCTTGCTTTCAGGATTTGGCTGGTAGGTATTGCGCGGTGGGTTTGAAACATGCTAACGAGATCATTGGCACTACCACGGAGGAGCTTGTCCTGAAGGCTAAAAAAGGTACCAATACAATTGATACTGCTAGCTTTGATCCAGGAAAACAGTAGTTTTGAGTTATTTGTCAAAAGTTGCTTGACCTAACTAAGCAATGCGAAGCTCAGCTCAATTTACCAATCAGGGAGATTTGATGGGGTTTTAAATTAATCCACAACTCGTTTTCAACTTTAATGTTTTGTTTCAGTTTTTTTTTTTTTTGGTTTTTTATGCTGAAAGTATTTATCCCTAACCTTAATGAAACTAATGATCCCCCCCCCCCCCCCCGGCTCCTTCGATTATGTTGCCTCTGTATCTTTTTGAATCACCATCTCAAATAGTTCGGGAATGAGTTCGTACATCTTGAACACCCAGATTCTAAATCGAGTGGGATGCACTGAGCAGTTGTTAATATTGTTGATTTGCTTGTCAAGTAGAAAGAACAATATTGTTACTGCTTTCTTTTAACCAGTTTTTTTTTTAAATGCAGGCATCTCAAAGGCAAGATGAAGTATCTTCATAATAGAGCGGCAAAGGCAACACATATCTCATGTGCATTGAAACGTTGGGGAGGTTTCAATGGTATGGATCTGTATAAACTGGTTTTGGTTGAGAGTTTTGTGTTTTTGCCATAGGTTCAAATCTAAAAACAATTCGGTCAATCCATTTTTTGCTTTATGTTTACCAATCTTTTGATGTAAGTTATTAATCATTTCTAAACTCTCATATGTACATGCTATAAGAGGTAGCTACATACTTTCCATCAAATTGTTAGCAACACAAACGAATCCTTGACCCGTTTACAATAAGGAGAGATCCTTGACCCGTTAGTTGGACGAATCCTGAATCCGTTTAATTGCTATGCTGAACGGTGCACCATTCTGCTAGTTGTTGGCAGGGCCGGCCCAGAAGCAAGGGCAGGCAGGGCGCCTGCCCAAGACCCAAAATTTTACGGGGTCCAAAAATTTTTTTAGGTAGGTATATATACATATGATATAATAGAGTAAGTTGATGGATAATAGGCCCAACCACGGTAAAATAAAAGGCCCAATGGCCCAATCCAATTGCTTAAAGCATTAAATAGAAAAGCTTATTAATTGAAAAGGAAAAAAAATAAATGAAAGGTGAACATCTTTGTCACGCGTGCCCTTCAGCCGGAGAGTACTTCAATTGAAAGCTTGGGTTGGGTGAGATGAGGGATTCAGAGAATCGGAAGACGAAGAGACGTTCTTCAACATCGGAGTCCTCGTCTAGCATTCAAGGAGAAGAGATGAAGCCTTTTCAATTTCAAGGCTCTCGACTATATACCTTTATAATGCCACCATCACCACCGGATCTACCTAAGTTCCAGCGGCATCACCTCCCACCGGATCTACCTCCAACGTCGGTCGCACGCGGCACCCCGGCACCACCGAATCTGTCTCTGGCGTCGGCGTTGTCATTGATGCCAACCGGTCCTATTTCTTCAGATTTTATATGGGCTATTGATTAAATTATATTGGAAATTTGCATATATAGCACATTAGCACGCCAAAAGTGAGATTTTAAGGGTTTGTTTTGATTTCGAATTGCTCACGGCTGGTGTCGGTTCTCCACTACTCATTAGTTCATGTGATTTTGTTCCATTATTCTCCTTTTTTATTGTGATTGTTTTACATAATCTTACAATGTTGCCTAAAAAGCACTTATTTGGGAGTGCTAAAAGGAAAATAAGAATGCAAAATGAACAATTTATTAAATCACAAAGAGGAGTTATGAACAAGTTTTTTTATAAAAAAAAGGAAGGTCCAATTGAAAATTCTGAACAAATAGGACCAGATGAAGGTGTTGGTTGCTGCTATGTTCTCGTGTTCTACTGATTACGAAGGATCTGCTACTGCCACTGCCGAAGAATCTGCTGATGCTATGTTCTACTGAAATGTCGCTTATGAAGTGTTTTAATACTTTTTCTATTCTTGTCAATTTAGATCTATTATTATTCTAAACATTGTGCTTTGTTTTATTTCAATGATATGAATATTAAGTCATTTGTTGGTGATTATTATAAATTTCAAATTATTAGGGCCCTTAATTTTTATTCACCTCGGGCCTCTATTATATAAGGATCGGCCCTGGTTGTTGGTATTGCAACAACTAGCAGGATGGTGCAAAGTCATAACTCATAAGTGATAGTGAGCAAGGTATGATGTTTACTAAAAACGACGTCGTCCAAGGAAACATACTGCTCCATAGTATAGTTAAAAACAAACTCAAAGCTAATAACCTGAATGTATAAACAAAACCACACAAACCTCAGCTCCACCATATAATATTAATAAATAAATGAGGGTTTACAAGCACATTTTTCTTACATTTATGTTCAAAGAAGGTTATTAAAATAATTAAAGAAAAAAACCCCAAAAATATTGGTGCAGCTGTTCTTTATACAGTTATCAAACAGCTGCATAAATTCCTTTTTCCTCAGCATATAAACTTCAGACAGGAGGAAAAATTGTATGGAAATATTGATGAAATAAATCTGAATGCACAAATAATTCACAAATAACTCATACCAGAAACACTGTGCAATTGTTTTTAATCTCTACTTCAATGCCTTGAAGAGCTGGCTTCCGAGAGCCACATTGGGCGTTCCCTCCCCTGTTCCCGTTGTCAAGTGCATCTCCTTTTCAAGTATTCTGTCGAGTTCCATTACAACATAGCTCATTGTCAGCCTTCCTTCATTGGAAGGATCTATACAGCGGATGGTCAACCGAGCAAACTCTTCCATCCCTTCCATGGTGAATTTACCGATCCTTTGATCAATTATCTTGGAAACGCTGCTGAAATCAGGGCAGTTTTGCACCTAGATAAAAGGATGTCAAGAATCAGCAGATATAGGAGCGAGTGAGAATGAACTAACAAAAAAAGTAAAGGACCTGAGTCCAAGCCTAGGCTATGCCAACCAAACCCTTTCGAATTGCTGTCCTCGTCAGTATAGGTAACACTAATGGGTTCTTCAGTAAATGGAAATGAAAAGACGAAAAATGCTATGTTAACCCAAGTGGCTAAAGAATTAGAAGGTTCTAGTTGTAATCGTGTATTAGGCATTGAGAAATACTGTGTAAAAGGCATTGCCTTGCGTTTGGCCAGATTTAGATTTAGCTCTTCTGGTGAATTTCTATATGAAGGATTGAGCTTTAATGGAATACTATCTTTGTGCTTGTTAGGCCTAAATAATTTGGGTCCTAACAATATCTTGTATTAGACTATTAGTTCTTCCTGATACACTCAGTGATAAATAACTAAATTTAAAAAAATATTATTCCTCCTTTTCCCTCTCTAAGTTTTCAAATGACCACTAAAATACAAGTATACAACAACAACATCCCAGGATATCCCGCAATGTGTGTGTGGGTTGGGGGGGGGGGGGGTGGGTTTCTCAAATGATCTGGGTAGCCAGAAATGAACTTATCTATGAAAGCAATAAATGTATAATTTTAAATCAATGATTTTTCTCTTCTGTTTCTGTATAGAGAGACAGGGAGAGTCTAAAACAAAGAGCATGTAGGTCAGTAGATGAGAGAGAGCAATTACCCATTCAACCAAATTTTGCCTGGCTTCTGCAGGATATGGTTTCCCAGCTTCCTGCCCACTGACCAACTCCAACAGAAAGACACCAAAACTATATACATCGCTCTTCTCTGAAAATTGTCGGAACTCTTTTACCCTACAAGGTAAGCAATAGTAAGAAAAAACTGCTCAACTGTATAACATGGATATCAAAGGTAAAAAGACAAGGAAAAATGGGTACTCTGGAGCAAGGAAAATCTCATCAGTATCAACTTGAGAGGACGGACCAGCTACATCAAATTTCCCAAGGAAGTTGCGTATTCCTGCATCTGCAACCTTTGCAATGAAATTCTCATCCACAAGGACATTTGATGTCTTGAAATCCTTGTGTAGCAACCGGGGACTTACGGAATGAAGATGAGCTAAACCTGCACATTCGTGGAAAATCAATTAGGACATCGGAATCAAGCAACTAGAAGATACTCAACATTACAAAGCACAAACAAGAAGGCAAAAGTCATTAAGATCATATAAATCATTCATGTCAAAGATTCCAAATTGATGTCGGGTATAAGATTGGTGTTTGATGTTCTTTTGTCCAAAGAAAAAAGAAACTAATACCGGCAAAGCAAAAAATGCTCACTGATTTTGCAGAAGATCACCTTTTGCGGCCCCTAAAGCTACTGAGAGCCTGTGCTTGAATTCTAGCTTCTCACGAGAACCTGGACTTGTCCCTGCAAAGTAACATCAATAAGTCAGAGAGAGGAGCTCCAAAAGAAAACTAAAGTTTTTAGGACGAATTCATTACCATATAAGTGGCTTGAAACACTTCCATTAGGAATGTACTCATACACAAGAACTTGTAAATTGCTTTCCTGACAGTAACCCAAAAGAGTCACAATGTTCCTGTGTTGGATAGATGAAAGATACCGTACCTGGATGAGATTGATCAGAGAAGCCATTCACATTATATAATAGAGAAAACCTCAATAGAGATCTCGCATTTGCTAGAAAAGAGAGTGATATCCATATATTGCAAAGCATATTTTACAATTCACTTTACATAGGTAGATATTTTTAACCTCCTCTCCATCTGATGTGTATGAAATGACATTTGAACAGGTAAGTATTGTCTTTCTAAACAGAGTGCAAAAATCAAAGAATGTAACATATTGTCTCAATATTTGTCTTTTTAGCATTCTTAATTTTTTTCCTAAATACTCATCTTCCTAAAACATTAAACACTCCAATCTAACTAAAAATAGTTTGTAGGGAGTAGAAAAAGTGCATTAAATGCACTGCAATGATTCAATTGGTATAATAAAAATTGACATCATTAACCATTTCTTAGACAAAACCTTTTATTTCTAGCTTCCTTAATAACCGCAAAAACTGCTCAAAAGACAAGTATTGAGACAAAGAGAGAGTATGTCATAAATAAACATGTATCAAGTTCAAGCTCTACCTCTTCAATAAAGTCCTGACTGGGAGCGCTTACTCGCTTCTTAATGGCAACAAGCATTCCATCATTAAGTAATCCCTTATAGACCTCCCCAAACTTTCCTGTACCTATCAAACTCTGGACGCTAAAGTTTTTGGTGGCCGAGGACAGCTCTTCCAGTTTGAATGATTTGGCTTCACGAAATGACAATTCAATGCCACCACTCCTTGTTGCTGCAGTTCAAAAATGAAACAAATAAACGAGGCTGCCAAAATAAGACAAACGTGACGGCTCAAAACTGCCTCCAAGTGCAAATGAAATGGCATGATACCAAGCTACCTTGAAGCGATGGATCAGAAGATCCCGTCTCGGAAGTTCTTGAAACACCTCTGCCACGTGTGAAATAACACCATAGGGCAATTGATATTATCGCTACTAATGCCACGGCTCCTGCAGCACCTCCTAGAACTGCTACAAGAGTCCGGGACATTTGGCACAGGGCCCAGTTCAGATGTAGAGCGTAGAATCAACAGTCATTCATTCAACCTGAAGTACATGCATACATTGATTTGAAAAACAGTCGAAACAACAATTTTGTAAAAGGAGATGCAATTGTAACCAAATGCACACCAGCAAGTGAGAAGAAGTCCAAAAGCATGAATTTTCAAGTCAAGCCACTCCATCCACTTTTATCAGTGAAACTCAATAAGATGATTCCAGTCTGAATTTCCCAGAACTGGTGGATTTATTCATCCTCAAGCTGTCAAGCAATTCCCATATCCTTACAAGAGTGAAATGCAAGCATCATCAAGAACTTCACCGAAAAGATTCATAAAAAGGATAATCCAACCTAGCATTACGGTTCAAAACCTTTCCCTCGTACCTTCATCTACAATTGAGGGTCAGGAATGGAACCCAGGAAGATAAGAATTAAGAACATCATTTACTTTTCCTCAACAAAAATAAACTATATACCGAAAAATAAATTCCACAATAGTACTAAATTACTAATTCCTGCATTAAAATGTGAAAATGAAAACTAAGAACTTGCAGCTTCCAAATCAGGAGGCAACCAAAGACAGTAAAAGGAATGTAATCATTAACTAAACAATGCAGTTCCAAAAATTCACCCAAAAGCATCACACAGTCTCAAGGATCAAGAACAATCCAAATCAATCCCACACCAGAATCAACAAAAGGGCTAAAACTAATCATCAAATGCAGCACAAATGCCCAAATTAAGACTTCAAATACAGAGGCAATACTCACCTAGACAGATCCCAGAACAGGTGCAACAAGAGAAGACCTTAATGATTGAACACCCATCAAAAGAAAAAGTCACCTCCGATCAACCAAACACCTGAACCCTAAAAAAATATAAGCAAAGCACAAAATGGAAAAGAGGGCAAAAGAGAATTAGACAGTAGACCCACAAAAGAATCAGCTTCAATTGAGAGGAGTTTAAACTTTAAACAATGCAGCAAATCTCCAACCAAATTCAAAGCTGGGAATCAAAATTGTACCTTAAATTGCAAAGAATTTAGAGAGAGAAGGGGGAGAAAAATAATTGTGTCCCCTCTCCCCCTCTTTTATTTTTTAATTTTGGCTTTGGGTACAAAGAGACAATGCCCACATAGAAAGCAACCCTTGTGCGCCGACACACTCACTCACTCTCTCTTTTTTTCCCACCGCCGATCAAAAATGGTGGTGGGGATTGATTCAGGATTACAGCTCTCCAGCTAAGCAAAGCCGCTCCCAAATGAGCACCTTTGATTCAAAAGCGAACAAGTAGATACCAGGAAACGGCTCGAAATTTTGAAAAGGGGGAGTCAAGATTAGACGTGTTGTTTCCTAAGTTCAGTAAGTAAGTTGTAAAGGTGGGCAGGAAACGGCAATGGCGTTGGAAATTAGTAGGGGTGGAAATGGGTCGGGTGATGGATGGGTGGAGCCATTTTTTCACCCGACCCGTTACAAAAAAATTTCACCCGACCCACCACCCGTCCGTCTAATATTTCACCCATCACCCGATCCGTCGGGTTAATCGGGTGGGTCGGGTGGGTAATCGGGTGAAGTAAATTTAAAGAAAAAAATTCATAGGTTATACTTAGAAATCGGTCATATTTGATATTTTCACAAACCACGTCAACGTGGAAATCTTATTAATTGTATAAAAGGTTTATTCATACATTATATCATTATCCTCATCTTACAAAGTTAGAATTAAAAGTTTAATATCAAATCAAATGAGATGAATTTTAGCCATTTGCTAAACTCGTAGTTAAAAAAAGGAAAAATAATTTGGCTAAATCATGTCTTTAACACACTAAATGCTAAGTCGTTGAAATGAGTAAAATTGTTAACATTCTACTAGTGTATGCAAAACAAATAAAATAACTTTTTTTTAAAAGATGTGATATGAGGTTAAAGAAAAATAAGTTTATATTCTTTTAGAATTTTTTGCACAAAAACAATTAGAGAATAGAGAAGATATATAGAATTAGAAAAAAAAAAGAAAAATATGTAGTTATGTTAGGCTATATTTTTTTATAAACTAAGATTTTTTTTAAATAATCGGGTGGGTTAGCGGGTGGTTAAGCGGGTCGGGTAATGGGTCGGGTGATGGGTCGGGTAATAGGTGAAAAACATATCACCCATCACCCGACCCATCACCCATTTCACCCACCCATCACCCGGTTTTTTTCGGGTTTTCACCCGTATAATCGGGTCGGGTGGGTCGGGTGAATCGGTCACCCACGGGTGATTTCCAGCCCTAGAAATTAGAGAGAGATTTGAATATACAAATAAAAATAAAAATAAAACCAAAATTGTGGGCTGGAAAGCAGTAGTAGAACAAAGAGACAATTTGGAGTGTTTCATTTGTGCTTGTCCTGTCCCTGGATCAACGTCGGTTAATCAATAGGGATGATAAATTGATAATTGGAGTTTTGATACTAGTTGAGTTGTTTGACTTCGATTTGATAAAAGTTTTGCTCAAATTTGTTTCTTTGTAAAACGCTTCTCAAATTTTATGAAATTAATAAAAATTTCTTTTAATTTCTATTTGATGAGCAATTACAGTTTGAAAAAAGATCGACTTGATCGTTTATTTACTAAATGAAGTGAATGTGAGTACATTTTAAAGATTGATGATAAATTAAGGCTAAACTCGAGCTGAATATGACCATAATACTCGACTCTTTGGCTTGAATAATGTAACGGCCCGGGATTATGATTTCCGAGTTACGTTTCGAGGGATAAAACCCCTCGTTAGGATCTTGCGCCCCGAGTACAGGTTGAAGGTTTGAAATTCTATCCTAACATTTTAAAGTGGGATTTCATACCCAAAATTCGAAGGGATCGTTGGAATCCCCGGGGAAGTCCCCTGTACCTGTCATAAGTCATGCAAATAGTAGAATCAAGGTGTAATACAAGAGGGTGACACGGTAGAGCCGAGTCAAAATCAAATCAATAAGCGTAATTACCGAAATTTAATATACAATGTTAGTGGAGTTAAACCATTTCTTTGAGATCGCCCAAGAGAGTTCCCACGTCACGGAAACAAGGAATAATCATGCTGCAAAACAAACCTAAAAAAAATGTATGCGGGGCGGTGTCAGATCGAAGCCCTACGCAATATAATCCCAAACAAGCAGACATATACACACGCTAGTCCTAATAAAGATGCTTCTAGATGCAAGGCGGAATATTAACACACTAGCATGGTCCTAAGATCAAGTGCATAAGTATAATAAGGCCTTAGCACCGAATATCAAGTGGTATATCCCTCTCCTACCCCCACCCCCTTCCAATAGGGCGGAGACTGGCCAGCTCGTGAATGCATTCCATATAATCGGGTGGCACGCATGCCCAACCCGTATCCACAATAAAGCCCGCAGGCATCTCATAATATAAGGAAGCTCATGACTCGATTGACTCAGGACGGGACCCGATGAGACTAGATCGTCCTATGACCCTAGCAATGACTCTAGTTACTTCACAGATAACGGCCGTTCTGTTTACAAAAGCAATGAGTAAACGAATGCTCAATCATGAGTGCAATCCTAGCAGGATACTACATGTCATGCTTTATTATGAATGCAAGCACCTAGTATGCACATGGCTACTAGCAGGGAGATCTCTTTTCGAATCTGAGTGAGCTCATATAGGAACTCACCTGGCTATGCAGAACAGCATAATAGAAGATCCGGCATACATCATTCATAATCACAAAGTATCACCTAGATACACATCAGAACATATATGTATAAGTCTACGTCTAATCATCCAAGCACTCAAGCATATCATTCAACGGGAATAGCAACCATATTGCAATCATCATCCCGTCAAGTTCAACCACTCATCATATTGCCACATTCCACAAGACCATATCATTCTCATCATTCCATTCAACCACATTCATATATTCATAACCATATATCCGCATATTCATATATCTCAAGTTCATCATATCCATAAGGTATAATCAAGCGATAACATAACTCTAACATCTCATATTCTTACTTGGCATATAATTATATATATCCTCATCATAATTATTTAACATTCAACCTTGCATAATAAATCACCACAAGTCATGCTATTAGTCACACATGTCATAACATCATGCTAGTCAGTCATCGAACAAATCAGATTCCCAAGTTAATTCCAAAACCACTTCAAAATCCGAGTAAAATAGTTAGAAATTCCGACCTTGAAAACGTTCGACAAATTCCTTTTTAAATCTCCAAGTCTCATAATATTATAATTTCTTTTAATCGTCGTAATATTATATCTTTAAATCTTAATAATAGTATTTTATATTTAAAAACTCAAATAATAATATTTAATATTTTGAATATCATTTTCTTTTAAACACTTTCATAAAATATTTCCAATTCCTCTAAAATCCCAACCATTTTTACTTTATAAAAAGTCATTCCTTTATTAATCTACCAAAACCACCCTTATTTTATAAAAACTATAAATCGACCCCATCATTTTATATCTACTCAAAACCGGCCTTAATTTGTCAAAACTCCAAAATCCACCCTTTTGTTAAAACAGGCCCAATCCTCCTTTTGTAAAAAAAAAAAAAACAGATCTGGCCCAAATGAAAGAATAGGCCCATAGCTCCTTAAAAATCTGATTTGTTTTAATGAACCAAACCGAACCACCCTTTTATTTTAATTAACCGAACCGGACCAGGGAAAGAAAGAAAATGAAGGACCGACCGCTTCTTCTTCAAGCTCTGATCGAACTGGGAAGAGAAGAAGGGGAATGGGAGGCTGCTGGCCGGCGACAGCTTGTTCCGGCCGCCTCACCCTACGCCCATGGGTCCAAAAACAGACAAGGAAATGGAAGAGGGAGAGGGAGGTCTCACCGAGAGTATTCGAGCTTCGTCGGAAGGTTTCGAGGTCGTCGGAGTCGATTCGAGGCTCGCCGGAGAGAAATTGGGCTCGCCGGAGGCTCGGGGCTGCGTTTATCGGCCTAGGACGAAAGAAAGGAGATTAAAGGTGGAGCCTTGAGACATTTTTAGGGTGAGAGGAGGAGGATGCTAGCTCACCGATCGGAATCGAAGAGATCGAGGAAGCGGAGAGAAGGAGACCTCGGCGGCGGTCGGCTCTCCGGTAGATCTTCCGACTTCTCCTGCTGCTGCCTGGGGAACGCCGAGGAGGGTGTCGAGGAGGCAGTGGGTGGCGCTGCCATTGTGGACGGACGGAGGAGGAGGGAGAACGAGCTGCTGGGAAGCCGGCCTTCATCTCCGGCGGAAACAGGGCAAGGTTGCGGGAGGTGGCGCTCTCCGCGGCTCCTGGGCTCGGTGCTGGCTGGTCTTGGCAAGGAGGGGGAGCTCGGAGGCAGTCACTGCGCAAGGAGAGGAGAGGAACGAGAGATGGTGGTGGTGTTTGGGTGCTGTCGGCGGCAAAGGAGAGAGGAGAGGAGGTGGAGTTGCTGCTGCTCGGGGGCTGAAGAACCGACGGTGTGATGGTGGTGGTTCTCTTCGGCATCACAGGGAAGGGAAAGGAGGTTGGGAGGGAGAGTTTGTGTGAAAGCCAGGGGAATCCCTTTTTTTTCCTTTTGGGAACACCAGAAAGTTACCTTGAAATCAAATTGGCAGGGGGGATTGGGTTTTCTGAAGGTTTGAATGGTGAAATGAAAAAGGGGGATTCGTATTGCTTTGCTGTCGATTAGGTCAAAGGTAGATGTAGGAGTGTTTGGCATTTTGCTCAAAAGGTAGTGTACAACTTTAGAGAAAAGGATAAGATTTACCACAATTGTATAACCTTGGGATGAGTTGGAATTTAATAAGGATGGGAGAAGAGGACGGAATTGTGTTCTCGAGTCAAATTTGAATTTTCGACGATGGATCTTCGAATTCCGCTCCCCCAATCAATTAGAAACCCGAAATTAGTTACCGAAAGTTAGTTTCTCGAATCCTGTTTTTTTTTTATATAGATTAATTAGAATTTTGAAATCCGAGAAAAGATGTTGTCATGTCAAGTTAGTTTTCAAAATTTTATTTAGGTCGGAATTCCGCTTCGTGAGTCGTAAAATCCGGGTTGGAGAGTTTTCCGTTAAATTCCGCTTCTAAATTCATTTTGATTTTCCTTTTTTTTTTGAAAAATTAGGGTTTAAAAAAAATCCGAGCCTTTACAAATAACATCCCTCTATTTTTTTTTTTATAAGGAAAGAATTCGGGTGGGCTGACCCTACCCGACAGCATCCTTGCGGATGAGGTCAATGAGACCTGGATCGTTTTTAATATCGACTCCTCGGGCAGAGTGGCTAAGGTGTGCAACCTTATCCGCCACTCTATTGCCCATGCGAGGAATATGGAAGAAAACTACTTCTTCCATAGTCGATAGCAGGACTTGAACATCCGACAATATTAGTTCGATCTCCCATGGGCATTTGGATTTTCTATTTAAGTGATCGATGATAATCTTGCTGTCGCCTTCAATCTGGATCTTTCCTATATGTAGCTGTCGCACCTGTTGGATCCCTAGTTTAAGTGCTAAGGCTTCTGCTTTGAGTGGATTTTGCTTGCCCAGGCGTTGGTGATGGACTGAAATGGGGTGACCAACCCAGTCCCTAATAATGGCACCTGCTGAGCTTTTGCTGTTAGAAAGTGTTGAACCATCGAAGTTTAGTTTGAAAGTGCCCAGGGGAGGCGTCCGCCAGGAAATTGTTTTTTTATTCTTACTTTGTTTTTTGACGTGATACTGTCGCAGCGGGTGAAAGTCTTCCTCAAAGTCAGCCTCGGCAACCGATGTCTTATTCCAGTTATCTATATGGGATTTGATCAGTCGTAAGACAATTTCTTTTTGCGGGATTGCAGTCTGTTGAAATAGATGCTTGTTCCTGACACACCATGTCGTCCACCACGAGAAAGCGAGGTTGGTTAGAGCGGGAGAAGGAAGGCTCTTACCAAGGGTAGATAGGATGGGCTTAATATCCCGGGACGGTGCAATCAGGCAGACAATTTGTTGCCGGTCTTGAGGCGGAAGCTGGTGTATCCCTTGGATGAAGGAACACACCAGAAACAGATGGACCTCGTCCTCAGGTGCCGCATTACAGATAGAGCAGGTAGGTGGGACCGAAGCACCCCTGTTGGACAGCCTGGAGGCGGTTGGGAGGCCATCCTGAGCGATCTTCCAAAGAAAGTTTTTAACTTTCGGAGGTGTGTTAATCTTCCAAATCCAGGCATTGCGGTCTGGAAGTGGAGCTGACTGAGCTGTAATTAATTTATACGCACTGGCAGTAGTAAACCAGCCTTCCCTGTCCGGCCACCAGTATAAGCGGTCTTGCATAGTCGAGGTAGGTAAGGGGATATCTTGGATCTCAGTCACTATATCAATTGGGAGAGCCTCTTGAAGCTTTTTTGTCCACCACTTACCCCCCAGAATATAATCACTAACAGTTTCATCTTGATTGTAACTTTGAGGGCATTCTTCCATGTGTGATAGAGGCGAGGTTGAGATCCAATTGTCCGTCCAAAACTTAATAGTTCGCCCATCTCCAACTGACCAAATAAGCCCCTCTTTAAACTTATCGATTAGAGCAGACAACTTAGACCACTGCCAAGAGCTAGATCCTTTGTTTTTGTAATCAAAAATACTGACAGAACGCAGGTATTTATGTCTAATCACTGACACCCAAACATTACCCGGTTCGGCCAGAATTTTCCACAATAGCTTCATTTGGAGAGCGACGTTCATGTCGCTAGATTTTCGAATTCCCAACCCCCCACACTGCTTCGGTCTACAGATCCTGTCCCAGCTAATGAGCGGTCGGTACTGAAGATCCTTATTACAAAAGAAAGAGCTGTTTATCTGGTCGAGTTCTTTGTGCACATCCGCGGGGAGCATAAAATTTTGCATAACATATAACGGTTTAGCAGACAGGTTGGAGTTGATCAAAGTGGCACGACCTTGTTGGGAGAGGGCATTAGCCCTCCATTTTGTCAATTGTTGTTTCGATTTACAGATGATCTCTTCGAACGTGCTTTTAGTAACTCTTCCATTGATAATGGGACAACCTAAATACTTTTCTATTGAATTTTCATTAGGGATATCGAGACAGGTGCGTAGTTCGAGGATCTTGTGGTTCGGGATACCTTTCGTAGCTTGGAAACTAGATTTATGATAGTTGACCTTTTGGCCCGACACTTTGCAGTATGAATCAACAATCGCCTTCGCTATGCGTCCTGCATCCAAACTACCTTTTGAGAAAATTATTATATCATCGGCAAAGGAAAGAAACGGAATCCGAGGGCCGTTATGTCCAATCGGGAACCCAATTTGTGTTTTGTCTAAGCTAGATTCATCAGCCAGTTTTCGGGCCAGAATCTCAGCCCCTAAAATAAAGAGGAAAGGAGATAGCGGATCCCCTTGGCGAAGACCCCGAGATGGATAAATCAGATCCGTAGGGCCATTGTTGACTAATACTGAGAAAGAAACCGACGTAATACATTCCATTATCCAGGAGATGAATGTGTTGTGGAAACCAAACCTTTGAAGCACCTTTTGAATAAAGTTCCAGTCGACTCTATCGTATGCTTTTTCCATATCCAGTTTATTGCTAGCCATCCTTCCCGGCCCCTTCGATTTTTGTAGGAGTGGAAGATTTCATGAGCTATCAGAGCGTTATCTTGAATAGCCCTGTCTGATACAAAGGCACCCTGAAGAGGATGAATAAGTTTACCAGACCTTTTTCATCCTGTCAGTTAAGATTTTGGAGATAATTTTGTAGACATTGGAACATAAACTGATAGGGCGGTAGTGACTGGTGGTCGTGGGATCATCTCTTTTAGGGAGGAGGGAGATAAAGGTATGGTTTATTTGTTTAAGTATTTTTCCGGAACGGAAAAATCCTTTGACCGCACAGATTACAGATTTACCTATGATATCCCAATATTTTTTATAGAATTCAGCAGTGAAGCCATCCGGACCCGGTGATTTATTCCTCCCTAAGTTAAAAACCGCAGATTTGATTTCCGTGTTGGATGGGAGTTTTGTAAGGAAGTTGTTTTCCTCCGACGAGATGGAAGGCTGAATTAGGTCTAGCAACTCGCCGAGGAGCCTGTCGTCTATTAGTTCTTTCTTAAATCTGTTCTCGAAATCCTTTTTGATCTCATTCCTAACATTTTCTTCGCCCACAACAAACGTGCCAGCGGAAGAGACGATGTTGCGAATCTGTTTCCTGTGCCTACGGCCTGTCGCCACTCGGTGAAAATATGCGGTGTTAGAATCCGATAGTTTGAGGTGTTTGGTTTTATCTCTTTGGCTCCAAAACGATTTTTGAAATATTAGGAGCTTCTTTTTTTTGGTGATCAGGCGCTTTTCCTTGCTTAGATTAGTTTGAGAACCTACCCCGGAACCCGAGGATTGAATGTGTAGCAGCTCCGACTCCACCTCTTTTAATTGTCGGAATATGTTCCCAAAACTCGTTTTATTCCATTCTTTTGCCTTTCTTTTCAGGATTTTTTGTTTGAACATTAATTGGAACATGGCAGAGCCAGGGCAAGTAGCCCTCCATGATTGTTTAACTATGTTACGGAAATCTTTCCGAAGTAACCAAGCATTTTCGAATTTAAAAGGTGGGGCTTTGAAACTAGGATTAACTTCAAAAGAGATGGAAATTGGACAATGGTCCGAGGTGGAGAAGGCTCCATTGTATGTTATCAGGTTAGGATAAGCTTCGATGACCGGTTGATGTACAAGCACCCGGTCAAGCTTTTCACGGATGTTAAAATTCTCCTCCGGGTTTTTCCTCCACGTGAAAGGGTTGCCAAAGGTGGGAAGGTCTAGTAGTGAGCATTCGTTTTTGAACGAGATAAGTCGGGAAAACCTGGATGTCCGAAGGGAGGCACCGCCAAGCTTATCAGCACTGCAGAGGATCTCATTAAGATCTCCCAAAACAATGCATGGAATAGTTGCGTCGTTGATAATCGTTTTTAATTGTTCCCAAAAAGGAACTTTCTCACTTGGTGTGGGCGGTGCATAGACAAATAGGGCTAAGATTGGAAACCCATCAAACAGGCTATTCAATCTTAGGCCGATAATGCGCGGAAAGTAGACAGCAATGGAGATGTTGAAATCTAGTAGCTCGTGAGATTTCCACAAGACTCCAATACCACCAGATCGCCCAATGGCCGGCGACCAAGCCCCTTCATCATAACCAATATTTCTCCACATTTTGTCATCCGGAATATTTTCCGTCTTAGTTTCCGCTAGTGCCATGATTTGTATATATTCATTTTTACACATTGAGTCAATTTCCGTCCAGAACGTTGTTTTTCCTATTCCCCTACAATTCCAAAAACACATCTTCATATATGATTATCGATGGTAAAAGGACTATGATACGGAGTCCTTAAACCAAAAAGTTTTTGATGTATTGATTTGGTGGGATCCTCAACGAGAATTTGATAATGTAGGAACTTTAGGAACTTTTTTCCTAACAGCGATTGAAATAGAAGATTAGTCAACTTGTACATCCCAACATTCAGAATATCAACCTCCAAAGTATGGTTGGATTTAGAAACTATCCAAAATTGGATTACAAGTGGAAAAGCTTCATTAGCAGTTGAACGTGAAAGAGTTGCTTTTGGAAATTGTCTAGGGCCCTTAAAAGGGATTTGATCAAGTAAGCATATGCTTAACAAAGATTTGTATACCATTAGAACAGACACAGTCCCTTTAAATATTGCAATGTTCAAACAGGGCATAGAGATATCTAGTATGTACACTAAAATATCAAAAATGCAGCAATGCATATATAAATGTTCATTAAGCAAGAAAGCATGGTGGGATTTGCTTATGTGTACCCTTAGATATTGCATTATCTGTTTAATCTTTTGTTTCCCACGCTTGCATCCTTCATCAGGGATGGAACTCTGAGTCGGTTGTTTAGCCTCGCTTGGAGGATTTGGGCCCTTTCGGGGATTAGAAAGGGAAGGTGCACAACGCCCCAACCCGGTTTTGGAATTGCCATGAAATGAAACCACAACAACAACCATAACCTGCATGCAGATCCGAGAAACAGGGCACCGAGGAAGAGGACGAAACCAGGAGCGGGAATAGATGGGAGAGAAGTTGTTGAAGTCTTTCTTTTTCCTTTTTTTCTTCCTTATTCCCCCACCTCGAGCAAATCTAATTGAGGCAGAAGAGACGACACTCGGGAAAGCACCCAGGCCAGAAACGGCGCCGCCCGGGGGGACAAACTGAGACGGCGACCACTAGAGAGAGACTAAGCCAGCAGACCGGCGGTAGGCGGCGCCCCCAGCCCCACGGCGAAAACACCACCACAAAACACAACAGGCGCGAGACCGCGGGGCACCGGATAGAGGCGAACGCCACAACATCGGCGAACTCAAGACCACTGAAAAGCCACCGGAGACAAGCCGACAGATCCCAAAACCGGGGCACATGAGGGAGACGGTGAGGGAGACGTCGGAGGAGATATGAAGAAGACGAAATGTAAGAAGGCACCGGAGCACAATCGGTGGCAGGAAGCACCGATACTCTAGAATGAAGATCGAAAGAGGGAAATATGGGTACTGGCTTTCAGATTCAGCCATACTAATGGGCTAATTTGATGAAGAAGATGGAGATTGGAGGCCAGAGGAACTGCACATAGGGTTTATGAAAGGGGATTTTCCCAAGCGCGTGTAGCGCGTTGATTCGGCTCCGAGGAGGGTTTTACTCATTGATACATGCTTTCTAAATCAATCAATAACATCCCTCTATTGATAATGATGGGGTGAGTGACTATGTACGGTCCGCGACCGAATGTTGATAGAGTTTAACTTTAGAAATTGATTAATAAATCCTAAAATATTTTGAAAATAGGTAGATGTATTTTTTTTGGTAGGAAAAACAAACATGAGACAGACTCTCGAAACAGAATAAACAAATACTATCCAACTTACAAATATAGTGATCGGTCAAGAAATTAAACCCTTCTCTTCATCATTGGAGCAGAAGTACTTTCCCATAGGTCCCCGGTTCGAACCTCGTAATGACCGCTCTTTATTTACCTATTCAAGGAGCAGAAGTACTTTTAAGAAAGTTACTGACAACCTGTAATAACTTGAAGAACTTTATCATATTTAACATATCGAGATCCAAAATTCGCATCCCATTTCTTTCACTCATAGATGGCTATATGCTAAGAAGTGAAAAATATAATATATGACTATTGCAAGATTTCAGACTAAAAGTTAGCTTTAATAAATCAGCATTCTAAACATCATCACATCTCACAATCACAAATGCACAATACAACATTTTTTTTAGCGGTAACATGTAGTATACAAAAGAGTTTATACATGTTGGGCCCCTAGTTGGGTCGTGCCCATGGTGATCGTTCCTCCCAACAAGGGCTTGGGCCGGCCCTGATTCTAGAGAGGGGTCAACTACCGAGAAAGATGATTATCAAGGAACAAAATGTATTTAAGCCGTTTAAAACAAACATTTAGGAAGATAAAATGCAAAATCATACCCTTTATAACTATCATGCGAAAATATTGTATGGACCTTCAGTAATCAGTTGGTATGAAACTAGATATTAAGGGTGTCTTTGGATTCCCAATATATAAGTATAAACATTTGTCAATTGTTTGGTCAAAAAATTATAAGATATTTAAAATAACATAATTTTTGATGACAAATTGGATATGAATTTGTGTTTGATTTCACTAAGAATCTCTCAATTAACATGAACAACACATTGAGTTTTCCTCCATTGATGAAGCGGGAAAGCTCTCAATTGGAATTCTCTCTCCGTGTCTCAATGTCTAACAAACTACAGCTCAGCTTCTTATATAGAGAAGTTGTTGATCAGTTACAAGGAGAAGGATCTCCTGAGCCGCACCTACACTAAGGTTCCTAGGTGCTCACTCACAATAACTAGATCACAATTACATCACTCCTCAAGCTAAGAGGGAGAGAATTGATTCTCTACTCCTAGCTTGGACATCAGTTTTGCCATTCTGTCACACGAAAGAACCTTGGTGAAGAGATCTGCAGGTTGCTCAGCTGTGGCAATGTAGGAGGTGATGATGTCTTTGCTTTTAACCATGTTACGAACCAGATGACAATCGGCTTCTATGTGTTTAGTACGCTAGTGGAATACTGGGTTCCGAGCTATATGAAGAGCCGTTTGATTATCGCAGAAAAAGAGCTCAATTGGTGCTGGAAACTTGACAGTTAAATCGAAGAAAACACGAGTGAGCCACTTAAGTTCACAGCAAGTGGCCGCCATAGCTCGATATTCCGACTCAGCAGTGGACATAGCCACAAACGTTTGCTTCTTTGTGCGTCAAAAGATGAGAGACGAGCCTAGGAATATGTAGAAACTTGTGAGGGACCGTCGAGTAAGAGGACAGGCCTGCCAATCTACATCACAGAAGGCTCGGAGTTGTAGAGAAGAAGAACTGTTGAGACATAGACCTTGTCCAGGAGTAGATTTGAGGTACCGAAGAAGATGTTTAGTGGCAATCCAATGCTCAGATGTCGGGTGTTAAACAAACTGACTTAGGACTTGCACCGAGATGTCTGGTCTGGTAATGGTCAGGTAAATCAATTTACCAATGACCCGTCTATACTGGAGAGGGTCTGCCAAAGGCTCCCTCTCATTTGTAAGCTTCTGGTGTACATCAAGAGGTGTGTGTAGTGGTCTAGAGTTTTCCATGCCTGCATCAGATAACAGGTCAAGAGTATACTTTCGTTGATTCAAATGAAACCCACCATCAGATCTCTCTACCTCAATACCCAGAAAGTATCTAAGAGGGCCAAGATCCTTGATCTGGAAGTGAGCATGAAGATGCTTTTTCAAGTCTGCTATAGCATCAGGATCATTACCAGTGATGATCATATCATCCACATAGACTAGGAGAGCTATGAATGAGGCACCATTGTGTCTGGTGAAGAGAGAATAATCAAAATATGACTGAACAAATCCAGCAGACATAACAACCTCTGAGAATCGAAGAAACCACTGCCTTGGCGCTTGCTTTAACCCATAAAGTGATTTCTTAAGTTTGCATACCAGATTGGAGTTTGTAGAGGAAGCCACACTTGGTGACCCATCAGTGGTAGAGGCTTTGAACTATTTGAGAAACTCATATTCAGGGGGAAGAGTCATAAACACCTCTTCATCAAGACTTCCATGTAGGAATGCATTTGTAACATCCATTTGAGTCACAGGCCAACACTTTACAGCAGCAACAACAAGTAAAGCTCTAACAGTTATCATCCGAGCCACAGGAGAAAAGGTTTCACTATAATCTATGCCCTCAAGCTGAGTGAATCCTCGAGCTACAAGCCGAGCTTTGTATCTGTCAAGTGTGCCATCAGATTTGAACTTTAATTTGAACAACCATTTACATGTGACCAGGGACTTGTTGGGAGGAAGAGTGACCAATTCCCATGTACCATTTCTCTCTAGAGCATCAAGGTCTACAATCATTGCCTCACACCAGGCAGCACTCTGAATGGCTTTCCTTACAGACTTGGGTTCAGAATGTGGGGCAACATTTGCAACAAAGGATTTATAGGCCATAAAGCATGAGTTATAGGACAAAAAAACTGAGAGAGGGTAATGGTTTACCTTTGAGGAAGAGGATGATAGTGTGGCTGCATCAGTGGTAGCCAATCCTACATAATCCTTCATCCACACTGGAGGGTTGTGTGTCCTTGTTGAATGTCTTATAGGCTGTTCAGGGATGATCTCAAAAGAGTTTGTAACTGGAGAGGGAGAGTAATCTACAGGTGACTCATGGAGCAAGGAGTCGGAAGGGGTTGAAGGCATAGAAGTTACAGGAGATAGGGGGACAATATCAGGTGGTGAGGATATAACAGGTGAATGAGAGGTAGATTGGTTTGAATTAACAGATGTATCTAGAAGATCATCTGTTAAGTAGTCAAAGGGAAAGTTATGACCACTGGTAGTATTGTTAAGGGTTGTAGAGGAAGGTTTAAGAGCAAAGGGAAAAATGTGCTCAATGAAAGTAACATCAGAGCTGATCATGTATTTATGAGTCTTAAGATTGTAGAGTTTGTAACCTTTCTTTCCAAATGGATACCCTACAAAGGCACAAGGATCAGCTTTAGAGTCAAATTTCTTGACCCCAGGTAGATGAGAAGTAGTAGCAAAAGCTAAACATCCAAAGGTACGTAGATGAGAGTAATTGGGAGTTTTGTGGAAGAGAACTTCATTTGGTGATTTGTGATTTAAGATAGGATTTGGTAGACGGTTTATGAGATAGGTAGCTGTAAGAACACTATCTCCCCAGAGTTTTAAAGGTAAAGAAGAGGCAAGCATCAGAGATCTAGCAATTTGGAGAATGTAACGATGTTTTCGTTCCACTCTTCCATTTTGCTGAGGGGTTGCAGTGCAAGAACTTTGATGAATGATGCCAAACTGAGACAGAAAAGAGGAAACTGAACTGTTGAGGAATTCAGTTCCTTGGTCACTCCTTACAATCTTGACAGTAGAGTTGAATTGGGTGTGAACCATTTTAATGAATGAACAAAGATGATCACACACCTCACTCTTGTGTTTCATGAGGAAAGCCCAGACCCCCCTGCTTTTGTCATCCACAATAGTAAGAAAGAAACGAAATTCATTCATAGTAGGGGTGGCATAAGGGCCCCAAACATCACAATGTAAGATCTCAAATACATGATCAGCAATAGAGTTGCTTCCAGAAAAAATAGAGCGAGTTTGTTTGGCTAAGGGACATACAGTGCATATATGGGAATTATTTTTGGACAAATCAGTTTGTATAGCAGATATGTGTCTGATCTTGGCCACTGGAGCATGTCCAAGTCGGAGATGCCACATAGAGGTAGAATCTGGAATATTTGTAGGTAGAAACATAGGTAAGGCATGGTTTGTAGAAGCTTGAGCAATGGTTGATGAGGAGAAGCCTTGTTGACAGGACTGAGTAGACTCACAACAGGACGGATTCATGTAGAAGAGTCTACCACATAGCTTACCAACTGCAATCGTCTTCCTCTTTGCTTGGTCCTGGACAACACAGAAGGCATCATTAAGGCTAATGTTGCATTTGTTTTCAGTGATCAGTTGCGTAAGGGACAATAGATGAAAGTGAAATGCAGGTATACATAGCACATTTGTAAAGGTGAAATGAGAGAGTTTTAGATCACCAATATGTGTGATAGGGTGAACATTCCCATCAAGGAGATGGATGAATGAGTTTGGGGTGGGTTTTGGGTTATCAAGCAAGGAGAGATCACATGTAATATGGTCAGTAGCCCCACTGTCCGTGATCCACAGATTTGCAGTACGAAAAGTGTTCAAACACAGAGTACCTGCTAGCTGTGATTCATGACTTGGAGTACCAGATTGTTCAAGGAAGTTGATGAAGTTTGCCACTAGTTTGTGATGTTCAGCAGTTAGTTGGCCTTTGGAGAAGTCCTGCACAACTCCTTTTCCTGCAACATTTGCTTTTGGAGTGTACTTGCCATCACTTTTCCTCTTGTCTGCTCCTTTGTCGGACCTGTGTTGATCCTCGGAGCGAGGTGCCTGTGGCTTGTCTTTGCTCTTGGAGTGCCAACTGGGATATCCTATCAGTTCCCAACACCTCTCAAACTTGTGGTTGCCCCCACAGTGCCACACTTCTCTTTTTTCACGGTGTCTTGAGACATGTCACCAGACGATGCTTGCTTGGCCATGAGAGCAGTGATCTCTGCTTGCAGGTTAGTGGTCCTGGACCTTGACCCCAGCTCCCCCTGCATCAATAGCGAGTATGCAGTACTAGCAGTTGGCAATGGAGTGCTCATCAAGATCTGCCTACGACCAATGTCAAAATTCTCGTTCAGTCCCATAAGAAACCTCATCAGTTTGTCTTCTTGATCAGTTTCTTCAATGTTCTTCTGGAGATCACACTCACATTTTCCACACTTACACACCAAAGGTGTAGTGACAGCTACAAGTTGTTTCCATATCCCTTTCATCTTGGTAAAAAACTCAGTTAAAGACAGAGTTTTCTGATCACAGGTTTGAATTTCTTTCTTGATTTGAAAAATCAATGGCGCATTCTTTTGGCCATAGCTCTCCTCAAGATATTTCCACATTTCTCTTGCTGTATCATACTCGTCAAGAGTGTTGTAAATCTCAGATGAGACAGTGTTTAGAATCTATGAACAGACCATGTCGTTACATCTAATCCACTGCAAACCATTTTCCTCATTACGAAGATCCAATCCTTCAACAAGCCACAACTTATTTTTGACAGATAAGGCTTTGATCATCGATTTTCTCCATCTTCGATAATTCTCACCAGTCAATTTGATTGTAGAAATAATCATACCTGAATTATCTGAAGGATGGATGAAAAGCGGATTTTGCAGATCCGTTGCAGTGATCTGATCTCGACGTCTTTCTCCAGAGCGCTCCGCCATTGTTGATGCTGAACTTTAATCATCAAGCGAGCAAGAACGAGAAATCGAGAAATCGTCGAATGAAGGAGATAACAGATGCGGAAGCTTTAGATGTGGAGCATAAAATGCTCTGATACTATGATGACAAATTGAATATGAATTTGTGTTTGATTTCACTAAGAATCTCTCAATCAACATGAACAACACATTGAGTTTTCCTCCATTGATGAAGCGGGAAAGCTCTCAATTGGAATTTTCTCTCTGTGTCTCAATGTCTAACAAACTACAGCTCAGCTTCTTATATAGAGAAGTTGTTGATCAGTTACAAGGAGAAGGATCTCCTGAGCCGCACCTACACTAAGGTTCCTAGGTGCTCACTCACAATAACTAGATCACAATTACATCAATTTTAAAATAAATATATTATAAATTATGTAAAATAATTATATTAAGTTTATAAGCTAATCACTTCGATGTGTCGTGTTCATTGAGTTTAAAATGAAATCAACCCTCTTGTTGGAAAGCTAATGGTTTCTTTGAGTGTAAATGTAAACGGATTGAAGGTAATTAGCTATGTTTATAGTGTATTAGTGTGTTACATTAGATGGAATTAGATTAAGGTCATTTCTGAAATCGCTCATTTTATTGAGTGATTTGTATTGTTGGATATTCAAACATACATTTTTGACAAATGATAAGTTTGAGAGTAGGATGTACTCGATGTTAACTTTGAGAGTAAGATTGATTTGCCTCTCGAAAACTTTTGAGATTTAAACAGAAATATGATGAACCTTAAACCTAAGTATATATAAATTGATGAGTAGTCTTATACTGTCAATTGATTTTAAAATGAAACTTTATTGAGTTTATGTGCTAAATTTGAGCCGCCAGCTAATACACTCTTACGGACTATGTCACTATGGTAAATACTAGAAGCTATATCGAACATCCGGTTTTGTACCTCGACAATTAGTTTATATGATATATTCAAGTTATTTATGAAATTATCATGATGGGTAACTTGATTTTTCGGGCCTAAGGTTGCTCCCACAAATCTCGTCCGAAACTCGATTTTGAAGTTACCTAACATAATATTGAAAGTGGGTCGATTGATTTTTGGCCTCACATCACAATTGAATAGTGTTATCATGGATTGGTGAGTTAGGAGAACCAAATTCAAAAAATGGCAAACATCTTGATTAGTGTAGTCATTGGTGATTGTTGGGCCTTAGGTAAGGGTCTTTTTGGATCACCACGTACCCCCATTACAACATTTTATAATATATTCCCTCTGTTTTCTTTTAAATGATTTTTTCAAATGAGGTAAAAACTATATTAAATATTAATATTTTAATAGTGTTATACTTATAACCAATAAGTATGAAATTATTAAAATAAATTATTCTAAAAAACTATTATGTTATATATTTTTTTACACCTTAAAAAAACGTGCATAAATAATAAAAAGTCAATTAAAAGGAAATAGAGGGAGTAACATTTATTACATTATAATATAATACGGGTGTGGTTATATACATCACAAATCCAAAGGCTGAAACTGCACGTCCTTAAGGACATGCAAGCCTTGTGACTAATTAAAAAAAAATAATTAACCCCTTTTAACCATGCACGTCCTTAAGGACGTGCATGATTTGTGGTGTATATAGCCAACACGTATAATACCGTGTTATGAATGTTAGGTAGGCTTTTGATGTTTGGTGGAAATGTCTTGTTTTTTAACTTTAATCCATTCTATATAAATTCCAAGATTTTTATTGGTTGGCTGTGATTTTTCTTTTATATGCCCTCCTTAAAATATAAGTTGTTTGATTTTAAAAAATATATATATTTTTATGAAGGTAAAAGCTTTATAAATTTTTTTTATCTATTTATTTTTTATAAATTCAAACTTATTAACAATGAATATGAAATTGTTTTGAAAAACTGATTAAAAAGGTACTCCCTTCATATCGCAATACTTGTTGTTTTAGAGTGTTAAAATTGTATCAAAAAACTTATTGTTTTAGCTATAATTATTGTCTTTATAGGTAATGATTGCTCTTTTTATAGGTAATAATTACTCCTTTTAGGTATTTTAAGCTATAAAAGTAAAGTAAAGATAGATTTTATTAAAAAGTGTGCATAGAGTTATTAAAAAGTGTGCATAGAGCTGATACGGAGGAAGTAATATTTTATAAAGTTTTTAACTTCTTAAAAAGCGTGTCAAAAAATAAAATACTAAAACAAGAGAGCTATTAGCAAGATGAATAAAGGGCTATTGACAAGATATTTTTAACTAAATTACTCATTGACCCTTTTTACTCAGTTGAAACCTCGTCCCCATCAAACTCTTGACCTCGGACTGCCTATTGAAGTTGTCGATTCTAAAGGCATAGACAGTGATGTACTTTATCTTCAACTCATATCAGTACTTTAATTATCTTCAATTAATCAAATTGAAGCATTTGCAACTTATGACATAAACAGGACACTAAGGTTCACAAAGGGAAGAAACATTGAGGGTGTGTTTGGTAACGATATCTAGATATTAAGATATCGATATCGATATCGGTATCGATATCAAGATATCGATATCGGGTGATATCTTTGATATCTTGATATCAAGATATCGGTATCGGTATCAAGATATCGATATCGGGCGATATCGATATCAAGTGATACCTCCCAAAAAATGGGTATATCAAAATAGGCCAAAATAAGCCAAATTTGATATCTAGATATCAACTGATATCGATATCTGACTCTTACCAAACACAGATATCAGATATCACTTGATATCAAGTGATATATTATGCATACCAAACACTAGATATCGATATCAGTTAAAGTGATATCGATATTTAGCCCTACCAAACACTAGATATCAGATATCGGGGCTGATATCTAATATCTGATATCTAGATATCATTACCAAACACACCCTGAGGGATTGGGTTAGTTGGGCGACAATGACATCGTATGTAGACACTGATTGTAACAAGATGATCTTTTTTTTTTGGATTGAATTAAGATGAGGAATAAATGAGAAAAACATATAATCTAAGAAGAAGCACACGAGAAGATGATGGGGTTTTGAAATCTGCGGAATTTTCGAATTCAGGTGTGTCAACGTTTTTCCCGTTCTCATCTCATTTCATTTCATTCCTTTTTGAAGTTATGAGTCATGACAAACCAATGGAGTGAAATTAATCCCAAATTCATGAGTCTCACATCTCACTCTTTGTTTCCTACACGTCGTCGGAAGAAGATCTGAAGATGAACCGCAACGCTTCGGAGTGGGCGTTTTAGAGGTTTCTCCTGGAGCCACTCTCACCGACAGGTGGTGCTGTCGCCGCTCCCCCGCCTAGCTTAGCCTCCACCACCAGAGCCGGGTGGGCGTTGCCCTTGTTATGGTGAGTGGCTGTTGCTGGGGAGAGGTGTCGAAGAAAGACGTTGAATGAAATCGCGTTTCGAGGACTTCATTGGACAATTCAGTGAAACTTATCTTGTCAATAGTCATTTTATCGTCTTGCCTATAACATCGCTTATTGAAACTATGTTTGCTTTCAATTAGGAATGAATCGGCTAATCGCGTGGTAATCTTGATCGGATCATTGGTATAGGTGACCACTCCAAATCTCCTATCCCCAACTGGCTCCTCAATTTACTTTTGGTTAGACCTAGGCCAACGTGTGCTAGCCCGTTCGGTCCATTCGACCCGCCTGCGTAAATGTGCATGTATGGACATCACGTGAAGCCCAAGTGGGCCGCTAAGCCCTGGTCCGCACCTACAATGAGATTGGGAGCAAGAACATAGATTTACCCATTATGGTTGCTAAGCCCGCAACGGGGTACCCACTATGTTTTTAAAAATAAATAAATAATAAATAATTATATTAGAAATACGGTTTTTCTATTATGTCGTAAGGGTATAAGATAAGATCTTAATTGAGAAAGATACACTACCAAAAATAAGCGATCATAGGAATCTAATTTAAAATTTGGCTAATGCAATTTAATTAAGGATATATTTTTATTAAAATGGGGAATCTTATCCAAGGGTATAGGATAGAAAATCCGTTAGAAATAATATATACTACGTATATTACTAAGTTAGTCTAAGTACAAGTTTGAAAATTACTGTACAGTACAACTCGTTACCTACCTACCTACCTAGTACCTACCCACCCTCCCTAAGGGCATAGGATAAGATCCTAACTGGGAAAGATATCCTACAAAAAATAACCGACCCTAGGAATCTAATTTAAAACTAGTTCAGTTCCCGTGCCCAAGGCACGATCTTTTTTTAAAATCTAATTATGTACAATATCAAACATTAATTTTCACATAACCTTTTCATTTTAGAGATGCAATGACACACTGTTGGAATTATTTGATTTTTTTTTATCTTAGATCGATGGTAGAGATCTTCATATGAAGTTTCCTTCAATTCCATTGTATTAAAGAAAGAATATGACAAATCAAATATAGATCTTTTAAAAATGGACTATTTCATTATATTATATACATTCTATGATGACAATGAGATAGTATCAATAAAATTGTGAACTAAATTTATAATTCATTAGCATGTCTTATACAATTAAGTGATTATTCCTTGATTTATTTTTAACAAAGAAAAACTAAAATAAAAAATATTCACATTTTAATAAAAATAATTTAAATATGAATAATATATACGGAGTAGTAATAAAATACAATTTATTAATAAACTGCATAAATACGCGGGTAAAACAAATTATTTATATAATTGGAAAATTTGTCTACATCTTGATTTAATTCTTATCCTAAATGGTCAAATCTTAACTAAAACATATAATAAATGATTGTTTAAATTGTAAAATAATCCAAGAAATATATTGTTATTTAAATTTCAAAACAATCCAATAAAATAAATACCTATTAAATCGATGCTAGTTGAAGATAAGGATTTCAATTTGTATTGGATTATGGTAAAATATTTGTTGTAACAACCAGATATGATTACAGAAAATAACACTTAAATATTACGAAGTAATTATTTATTTATTTAAAGAAAACAAATTCCAAAAATACCACAATTTAACATGAAGGATTGCTGAAATAATATGGTACCACATAGAACTGAAATTAGCAGGGAATATAACACAGGACTAAGAAAAAACATGAACTCGACTTCTTATCCACTCTTTGAACTTTTGTTTTTTCCAATTGTGAATAACACGAACTCGAATTTTGTAGTTTCCTTTTGCCTTTAGATAATCCAATAAAGTTAAACCGCTCTTCATCTTCGACCTGAGCAAAAAAAAACATTGTTAGAATCGATTATAAAGCAATAAAAAATGTAAAAGTTTAAAATTCAAATCGTTAGTAACATTTTATCAATGGATTCGAATACCTACAAAATTTGAAAATTACAAAAATATGGTTAGAATTTGATAAAAATGCAATAGAATGATCAGAGTAGAGGTTTTTAAGAAATGGAAAGGTGACTCACTGATTATCGTCAAACGTATAATGATTGTCAAGGGCATGGAATGGATTAAATAGAAATGGAAAATGTTTTAAACTAAATAAGATAATTAAAATAATCGGTAAAGATAATTATTAAGGATAGGATTAGGATCCCTTGAATATCTAAACTAACTAACCATAATATCTAGATATCCAAATCAATTAGCATTATTAATTATAATATTAATAAAGATTAATAGATAAATAGATATTGACTTAGTTTTTAATTGGATTATACTAAATAATTTATTTAAACCCTAACTAAAAATCTCTACATTAGTATTATAATATTGATATTGATATATTGATGATATAGGATAAGAAAGTATTTAATAATTGAAAATTTAAGAAACAGAATCGACTTATTTAATTCGAATAAAAATCAAATTAGTATTAAAAGTCAAAAATAGTACCATTACGATCTCCTTTAAATGGTATTGTCTCATTGTGGATGGCTAAAGATTTCGATGATAGCACTGCGTATTAGGAGATTATGCGAGTTAGAACACATCAAAAACTGCGGGATAATTTCTGAAATTTTAAAACTAAAATAGGGGCACATTTTATGAAAAACAGAAATTATGAAAACTTTTACGTAATTACTCCATCTCCTCCTTCAGCCGACAGTAGCTCGAGCATATATTTATCGGCGACGTTCCAGCATCCCTCTGGCCAAACTTCGGCGAGTCATATGGGCTTTGATAGTGCTCGGAATGATAGGCGAAAGGTGGCTACGGATTTTTGGCGATGAGGAGCATCTTCCTGATTGCTGGGACAGGTCCGACAGCGACTGGAAGCAGTGGACGAGGCGGCTTCAGCGGGTTTGGATTCGAAATTGGGGGTTTGCGAATTCGGGATCTTTTTGTGAAAAGTTCGTGAAAAAAACGTTGGTTGTGAATGTAGAGTGTGGTGAAAAGGCTTAGAGAGTCGGATATGGAGAGAAAAGGCGACAATGTGCTTCGAATGTGAGCCGGAAAGGGGTATATATAGGGGGGGATTAGGGGACGAATTGAATGAAGATAAATCCGTAAACGATTAGATAATCAATTATAAAGCTGTCACAATCCTCAATTTGATAAGATTCATCCCGAATTGGGCGGATTTGGATGAACTTTGAATTTGAAAAACACTTTATTCATGTATGTTTTAATCCAACTATTCAAAATTTGTTCAATAAATCTGATTAGAGACGGCTAAGGAACGTTTTAGAATAGTTTGTTTGAGATTTGGGCGAGATTTGAGGGAGGCCAAATCCATCCTTGTTCAACAGTAGATCGACAGGCTCACAGACGGGAGGAAGGACGAGGGTTCACTAAACCGATTCACTCTTTTTCCGGGATGGTCCGGTTCGGCTGAACCAAGAAAAACCGGTTTACGAATAACTTTTTATTAAACCCATACAATTTAAATAATAAAAGTAACAAAATATTTTATTAAATACATTTTATTTTATGTAACGACATTTTTCTAAAACCTTGTATTAAATACTTTACATATATTCAAATAAAATAAAAAACTTTACATATATTAAAATAAGTTATAATTATAAATCCTTCTATATTTGGGAGAAAAATATACAATTTTGTCTTAAAATAATACAACTAAAAACTAATTTATTTATTATAAGTGCACATAAATGAAATATCTCAAAAATAGTTATAAAAATCTATGTATATTTAATTTAAAAATAATAGAACTTTTATTAAAAATATATTTACTTAAAACAATATACCCAAAAATAATTTGGGGTATTTCAAATATATCGACAATATCCAAACAATATACGTACGCCATATCTTTTTTTTAGCAAATATAGGACATATCCAAACAATAATTTTCTAACTTAAAAATTCTACTTTAAATTAATACTTTAAATATTTTAAATTAATTTTCTAATTAAAATCACTACTTTAAAGGATAAGCCGCCACATGTCTTAGGCGACTTCTCCTTTAGTATTATAATATAGATTTGGCTAATGCAATTTAATTAATGATATATTTTTACTAAAATGAAAATCTTATCTTATGCCCTTAGAAAATCCGTTCGAAATAATATATGCTACTCCGTATATTACTCAGTTAGTCTAAGTACAAGTTTGAAAATTACTGTTTATCTACCTACCCATTCAACATAAGGGTATAAGATAAGATCCTAATTGGGAAAGATACCCTACCAAAAATAAGCGACCTTAGAAATCTAATTTAAAATTTGGCTAATACAATTTAATTAAGGATATATTTTTACTAAAATGGAAATCTTATCCTATGCTCCAAGGACATAGGATAGAAAACCCGTTAGATATAATATATAGTACTACGTATATTACTTAGTCTGTCTTTGAAAATTATTATACAGTAGAGCTCGTTAACCACCCACGGACCCACCCGCGCCCACCCACCCATTCAATCCAATTACAACGCATATAAAAGGTGTATCAACAAATAGTAACTACATCAATCTCAAAGCAATATCACTTGCCCTTGTACTAACTACCTAACAAGTTTTATAAGAGCAATGGAAGTTGCTGTTGAAGAGACAATGAAGGCACAAAGAGGCACTGATGGAGCAGCCACCATCCTCGCCATCGGAACCGCCAACCCTCCGAACTGCTATTACCAGGCCGACTTCCCGGACTTCTACTTCCGCGCCACCAATAGCGACCACCTCACCCACCTCAAGGATAAATTCAAGCGTATATGTGAGTATCACTATACATGATCTTATTGGCTAAAAAATGGTTGTGTCATCATTTTGAATGTATATATGTTTGACAACAGGTGAGAAGTCGATGATCGAGAAGCGTTACCTCCATCTAACGGAGGAGATTCTTAGGGAAAACCCTAATATCGGTGCCTACGAAGCACCATCGTTGGATGTAAGACACACCATCCAAGTTAAAGAAGTAGTGAAGCTAGGGGAAGAGGCGGCATTGAAGGCCATCGACGAGTGGGGTCAACCGAGGTCCAAGATCACACACCTTGTTGTATGTTGCATAGCCGGCGTTGATATGCCCAGTGCAGACTATCAACTCACCAAGCTTCTTGGCTTACAACCTTCGGTTAAACGCTTTATGCTTTACCATCTAGGTATCAAGATGTTTGTTCCTTATCAACAATCAACACATTATCACATAACATTAAATGAACCTTATATTTATGTGGTTGATATGATGTAGGGTGCTATGCCGGTGGCACAGTCCTTCGCCTTGCGAAGGACATAGCTGAGAACAACGAGGGGGCTCGTGTCCTCATTGTGTGCTCAGAGATGACCCCAATCTGTTTCCGTGGGCCATCGGAAACCCATATAGACTCCATGGTAGGGCAAGCAATTTTTGGTGATGGGGCTGCAGCTATAATAGTTGGATCAAATGTAAACCTACCCATTGAGAGGCCTATTTTCAAGTTGGTTTCCACATCCCAAACTATCATACCATGTTCTGATGGTGCAATTGAGGGCCACTTGCTTGAAGCTGGTCTTAGTTTCCACCTGCACCAAACTGTTCCCACATTGATCTCTGATGCCATAGAAACATGTCTTTTAGAGGCGTTCGCGCCCCTTAACATCACCGATTGGAACTCCATATTTTGGATCGCACACCCCGGTGAGTACATAGATTCTACCTACACATGATCTAGTAAGCAACTAAGCATCATAAGGGTTCTTCTTAGTGTTTGTGTACCTAGCTAATGGATGATGAGTTTGTCTTTATATAGGTGGCCGGGCAATCCTAGACCATGTTGAGGCAAAGGTGGGGCTGAAAAAGGAGAAACTAAAGACAACTAGACAAGTGTTGAACGACTATGGAAACATGTCAAGTGCTTGTGTGTTTTTCATCATGGATGAGATGTGGAAGAAGTCGCTCGAAAACAGTCATACAACCACCGGAGAAGGGCAGGACTGGGGTATTCTATTCGGGTTCGGGCCTGGTATTACGGTTGAAACTGTGGTGCTGCGCAGTGTTCCAATCCCTAACTGAAAACACCATATGCCCTTGAAACCATGGTGCTACTTCAGCTGCAGCATACTAAAAAATTGTCATAGCTTTGAAGAGTGTTCTCGTTTGAAGGAGTTGCATCATTAATTAATAAAGTTTCTTTAGTTATTGTTCTCATTTTAAATTGGTCCATCACTAAGGCTCATGAGCAGAAGATGTTGATGACAGAGTTGAGGGTCCTGCGTTGGATGGACATACAGACGTGCATAAATAGTAAATCACATGTTTCTACTCAATCGATTTCCGGAAATCGATTGAGTAGAAACCAAACAAGAAGCATAATATTTTTAAAAGAAAGGATAACAATCCATCACATGCAGTAAAAAAAAAAACTCAAAAACAGTTAATATTCACATGTACAATAAGTATATGCAAGCAGCTCAGTAGCAACAGCTTCACCAGTTTAAAATAAAGAAAGCAATCACCCTGCAAAAACCTACAAAACTCACCGTCGATGTTAATCTGGGATCAGAAACGATCAGGTATCACTCCAACAGTCATCGTCTTCATCATCGCTTGTCATGACCTGAGCAATCATTAGTTGGAGATAATAGATCAATTTCACATTGGAAAAAAAAAAAAGATACAGTATGTCATTAACGCACACATTTTGAGTTACATGTTATGTTCTCCAATTGAAGGTTATGTGATTAATGCTGCATAGAATAATATGGTCAGGAGAGGACACAAATTCCAATACAAGGTAACGAACTAGCAGGAACCTATGATCTACCAAAACGGTCCAAAAGCTAAGCTCAAAATGAATTTTAGTGAAAAGCTTTTTGTTTGTTGCAATTAGAATTTACAGCACTTGGTAACGCAAGAAACTGTAAACATAATCTAAAAGTCCCTGATCCGCAAATGACTCAAAGCTACCCAACCCAACTTGACAAGTCTAGTGGTCTCACATTTTGGTTCTGTTGCCGAGAACTCTAGCTCTCCTATGGTGAAGAAAAGCATAAAATTGCTTTGAAGAGTTCAGAATTCCCTTTTGTGATGAGGGAAGAAGCATATAATAGCTTGAAGAAGGTCATGTTCGCAGCAAATAAAATTATACGTGACTTAGTTTTTCCAGGTTGTCAAGATTACAAGTTTTACTTCTCAAGCTAGATATAGAAGCATTTGTTAATACGAGGAACTAGTTGAAGTAGAAATTACTTTACAAATAATACCTGTCGAATTGTTTTTGCTTTCTCCAGGATTGCAGCGACTTGAATGTTGGCAACTGGAGAAACAGGTACAGGAGTAGGACTTGACTTCAACAGCCCGGTCTTTCTGAGGTTGAATGACTGCAATGGTACAAAAAACGAGAGCCTAATTAGCAAGCATCCTCCATGTACTAAGAATCTAAGATTGAATCACTTAATGCTGAAGGAATAAGAATCCAGCAGGTGAGCCCTAGTGTCATTGAAATCGCTCTTATCATGAGTTAAAGCAACCCAAAATTCTAAAATGTCAACAGCAATGAACTACATAATGACTAGCAATGACATTCAAAATTTTACCTTGTTGTCAAACAGAAATTTTTTACAAGAATCTAAGTTAAACAGCTCTGGCATGGAAGTATATAACTTTTGATCATGCTTTCGAGTCAAAATTACTTTTGCAGTAAAGCAGTTCAAAATGCATCAGTAAAATCAAATTCACACAAACTAAATCTTATCCCTAAGGAATGGATTGCGTGCGTTGAAGAATCCAATATAGTTTCACAATCAATATAATAACAGAAAAAAAAATACAGACATACTTTTGTCCGAATTTGATGCAGAAAATCTTCCCTCTCATCCACTCTCCTCTGATGTGCTGGTTGATAAGTTTTTCCCTGAACATCAACTTTCAAGTTCTGCTCATCAAATGTCTGAAAATACAATCATCAAACCAACTGTTAATATCAAGAAAGAGTACGAATAACTCAGAGTAAGATGGTTAAAGAAAGACATTGACTCAACAGAATGAGGTAGATTATCAAAGTTACCTTGTTTATCACTGCGGCATTCATAGGCTCTGTGCTGGTATTAATTTGAACAGCTGATGCAGGTTTTGTTGGCTGAGGAAACATAGATCCATGATTCTTAGAATCAGAAAACGAACTCTTGAGATCTAGACTACTTTCCTTGCTTTCCAAGGCATCTGACTGGGGTTTTGTAACCCTCCACTGCAATGGTGGAAGGGGTGGCAGCTCAGGAGTTGGTGCCCCTAAATAAAAAGGCCCCACTTGGGCGTTCGGATAAGAATGGATTTTAGCTTCTTGGAACCCAAACGGATTCATGGCCTGCAATAGAGGAATAGCAGGCGAAGGACTTGAACTAGTATGCAATAAATCCACCATGTTCTGGGCACCACTGGATCCATAGCCATTAAGTATGCTCATATTGGTTGTTTTCTTATGCTCAGCAGAGCTTGAAATAGACCCTCCAGGTGATGTTCTGCAAAAAATGTTGCATGGAACGTTATCCCTGCTTTCTGAACTATCAGGAGATCCCCACAGTTCAGAATTTGGGCCAGAATAATGACTGATATCATCATCTGATATGAAATGGTTTGATCTGCAAACTGTGTCATCATCAGTGTCTGATTTAAACCGAGGCTGCAAATCAGGCTCAGGGACCAATTGAAACGAAGGGAATGCATCCAAAGTTTCACTATGGTGATCAGTTCCTTCTGGCTCCTGAAGTTCCACTTCTGCTGTTTCAAAACTGCTGATAGGCTGGAAAGAGATCTTCATATGCCCAAGCTGTGGAGAACCTGGGGCAGAAGTCATGCGAGATGGGGGCTCCTCTGTTAAGCTTATTCCGGAGAAGGAACAACGCAAACTAGAATGTGGACCGTTGTCATGATCACAGATTTTCTCACAGCTAAGGGTTTTAGGCTGTTCATTGTACTCCGTTGATCTAGTCCTGTGAAAACCATTTTTCTGTGCTTGATGAGGATACCCTGAAAAAAATGAAGATGCTCCATCTAATGAACCTCTGACATCAGCGCCACAGTGAGCTTTGGCTTCAGGATGAATCACAGTAGGCACACGCTGAATTCGAGAATGAGCAGATAGAACTGAGTTGTTAAGATTCCTGTGCAAGCCAAGTTTATTGTTGGAGTCAATTTCATGATTATCAGAAACCAAATTTGGTTGTTTGAAATTAGGATTTCCAATCTCAGCTGTGTCATGTTGGACAAAAGATGACTGTATACTTTGTCGAGGAGCATCCTCAGAAGGATGTGCAAATAACTCTGCACTTTCAAAAGATGACTGCATACTTTGTCGAGGAGCATCCCCTGAAATGTCATAGGATGCGTAAGTGTGCTGCGAAGAGTCTTCACAAGATAAAAGAAGTGAAGAATTATTGTAGGATGTATCTGCAGTCCGTTCATTATGCACGCCATGTTCCAAATCATCAAGAGGATATGAGCATAACTTAGCATTCCTTTTTGCTTGGCAATCAAGGTCATTTTCACAGTCTGATTCAATGGTGTTTAGTGCATCCACAAAGTTTTCTGTATCACTTTCACTTCCACCAGGCTCATTCATATCAAAAATCAAACTTGGAGGGTCCACACCCTCAAATGATGTACATGTTACATTGAGACTTTCCTCAATATCTGGACCCTTTACTTGATCATCATCTTGTAGATTTGCCTCGGGCGCCTCTGGATTTCTATTACTCCAAGAATTCTGACCCAAATGTGGTTCAACACTCCGGACATCAAACTCAAAATTCATATCATGCATTTCTGGAGTTCCTTTTCTCCCAGAAATCTGAGCCATAGGTTTTATATCCAAATTATCAACTTCAAAGTTTGTCTCCGGCACACGAAGTGTTTGATAGCTTCTTGATTTCCATCTTATAGGTTCAATATCTGCCTCGGCAAAATGAAAAGTTGTCTCATGCACTTCTTGAACTTCCTCATTCCCAATCTTCCACACTCTAGGCTCTATCTCCTGCCTGTCAAACTCAGAACTTGTCGCAGTCAAGCTTGGAAGTTCCTGCGTCCCATAATTCAGAACCATAGGCTCGACTATTTCGACATTTCCATCCCATGTGAAAGTAGATGAATTGAGGCCATTCTTCTCTAATATTGAACTATTATAATTATCATGATTTAAAGCTACTGTCGGTCCTCCTCCAGGATATTTAGATGCACTTGGACAAGGAAGACATTCATTTAACTCAATCCTATCACCTGAGCCAAGCGAATCTGATTGGTCTGCTGAATCAAATTTGAATGCATTATCAACTGTTGATGCAGTTTGAGTAGGAGATGACTGATTTAGCTGCCTTGGAGAATAAGATTGCAGTCTGCAAAGTACCGTTCAGTGATTTCGTTTGATATGAGAAGTAGTATAATCATATTATAGTAGGAATCCAGAATAAGATTGTCAAACTGCGAATCTTGCAATGCCACGTTATGTTAACACAGGAGAAAAGTAAAACAGAATTACTTGTCAGTGAAATCGAAATTTGAAGCATCATACTGGTAGCTACTCCGTTTCCGTGATCTTCTTTTCTGCAATAGCATTTCAGCAATGTGAATTTACCTTCCAGCTGAATGAAGTAGCAGAAGTATTATTAGGCTGAAATCAGTAGATGTTGTTTATTAGCATTCCTTTACCATGTTACATAGCCTCATCATGGCGGACTAATCTGATTTATCCAGGAGAATTGATAACTTCTCTATGATTGATTGCTTATTAGTTATCACCTCCAGCACCATTTTTTCGAAGCTAGAGTTTCTACAATAAAAATTACCTTGGTTTGACGAGCCTTCCTCTCTTTATTGGATTTCTCATTATCGACCACATGAGAGTTTCTTGATATCTTCCTAACAAAGGTCGGGTCTGAGTACCTCTTTAAGCAGGACCCAGGACCACCAGGATCAAATCTGCAAGGAAAAAGATGCATTAAAACCCACATATTCATTTTAAATAGAAAAAATATAGCCAACTAATATTTCAACACTGAAACTTCTATCAATTGGTTGTACTTGTCAAGCAACTGCAGACGTGGAGGTTCCCTGCACTCCTCATAGAAATCCATCAAGGAGGGTGGTAAATCTGTGTAAAGCAAGTGATTTCGCTCATCTCCAATACAAGGATGCCACTCAAATCCTGTAAAACATCCTAAGAATTTTAAGTTTTAAGCACAGCCTGTTGAAAAATTATTCAGATACAGTGTTAGATACTTTGAAAATTAACAAACAGCAACAAACATGGCTGAATAATTATGGGATGGAGATGATTGAAACAGCATATCAGGCAGGTAATGATGTGTATTATGTATATTGAACCCCACTAAACATTTTCACAAGCATTTTTCTTGGAACACTTTAGTGATTATATACCAAAAATTTATCACATAAACAAAATTTCAAACTTGACCCAAATCATGATGAAAATTTTGCAAATTGGTAAAAACCCATTAAGGACAATCTTGTCGATTGTTAGGTATGACTCGATTTATGGAAACTCAAAATAGAAAAGTTGCAACCCTTCAATATAATCTCCGCAATGGCAAAGTTGGACTAAGAAATAACTATTCAACAGTCAAGACCCTACCAGGTGTGAAGGCAAAGTGTAAATGACTTGTCTGGGATAACATGGCCTTTTCAAGGGGAGGGAGTGCCACTTCAACATTCTTCACGCGAACCATCAGGTTCCGAGTTCTAGAAGCAGTAGTTGACAGCTGTTCGTGCAGCCCATGAAAAACCTCTGCTGCATATCTGTATACCAAGAAATGACAACGCAGAATGAAGGAACCAGATAGAATTGCTTAGCTAGGAAATCCTGTAAAGGAAACAAAGTATGTCAAGTGATGAAAACCAGCTAAATCGAAAATAGTACAGTTTAAAATAGATAATATATTTGTAGAGTGGAGAAGATAATATCTTATATTCATCTGTCTGTTAGTCATTGGGTCACCAGGAAAGTCATCCTTTATTAAAGATCCCAGCTCAACAAGATCAATGCAAGGAAGGTCTATAGACAACTGCCAATCACAGCTAAACATTGATAGTTTGCGTAAGTAGAGGTGAAAACTGTTGGTGAAAAGCTCAAGGAAAAACAAAGTTGAAGCAAGTTAAAGCTTTAGCAGAAAACATAAAAAAATCAGCTATAAAACATAAATCCCATACGGCAAACAAGCTAAGTCCAAATGCAACATCAACCTCCTATAAAGCAAGCAAACAATGGTCGAATCCCCTCCACTTCTGATGCATTTTTTTCCCAAGGCTAAATTTATGCTTCTTATCCCCTTGAAACCTGATCAACTTTTGTCATCATCCTAGCAGCTTCCATATCAGTGCCAAAATCATAACACAAATCCACTCTCATGATCACAAATCTGACTCAACAGTATCATGGGGTACCCTTTAGGCCTTCACCAATAGTCCACACTCCAGACATCTCAAAACAATACTCTTACCCTGCAGACACATTGATAAATCCCACGCTTCATCACGGCCCTTCCCAATTCTTCACAGTCCTTTTAACAACAGCTCTAATAAACTTGTGATATTTCAACTTCTAAACCCACTACTTGCTCCAATAACCTGTGCTGATTTCTTCAACGGTTAGGTGAAACCTGAGCAAAATTTCCAGTTTACCTAACATGTTGCCACTCCCCAGATCTCAGATCTCAGATCTCAACCACTCAACAAGCAAAAACCAGAATATGTATGTGTGGCCTCCAAAACCATTGCTCTCGGATTTGGTTGGAAACTATGGAAACAGAAAGACAAAATGAAAGAAATCTAGACCGCTTTAGGCTTATTATTCATTCATTAATCATAATATACTTTTTCAAAAAAGGGAAAAGAAAATCATAATGGTGATCCATAGCTCATTTTGATTGAAAAAGTAGGCATCTTTCTCCGTATTTAATTTTAAAAGGACAAAATCTTTTACTCATTCCCTCGTGTGCGGTGTGTGTGCGGATGCTCAATGCTCATAAAATGCGAAGGATTTAGACAAAAAGTGAAGTGAAATGAAATAAAAATAAATAAACAAAATCTGATGAACTGATTCGATTTTCGCAGCCTAGGTTGAGCCAAAAATGAGCCTGAATCGGAAATGAAGGCTGAATGGGGGAAAGGAGACTCACTTAGAAAGATCGCCAAATTGGCGGAGAAGAGCAACGAGAGAGGCAGCGGATAGTCCATCGAGAAGAGCCTTTGGATCATCGGAAGCCGCCTCGCTGTAGATCTCCGGCGCCAATCCCAGTCCGTACTCCTTCCTCAACTCAAATCTCGAGTGAGGCATCTGAAATTCAACGAGTAGACTATGAATTCCAGAAACAATAATAAATGAGAAAGTAAAGTAAATTAAGAAAGAAATTGACAAGAGAGATGCACTTGGAATGTGAAGATGGTGAGAGAGTATTTTCAGGTTCAGTTAATGACGCTCCCTTTCTAGGTGAGAAAGACTGAAAGGAAAGGAGCAGCTTAACTAACGTCCATGGATGTGTATACACTGATACGCTCCCTCTCTCTCTGTAGAGGAGCAGAGGAAATCGAGTGTTTGTGGAGTGGAGTAGTGGAGGTGGTGGGAGTATCGAACCCCAAGAAGCTGAATCAGCTGATGGGGGAAGAACGGAGGGGGAAGTTGAGCTTTGTCCTTTGCCAACTACAAAAGGTGGTTGTTTCTGAGATTTTCCTTTTCCACAATGATAGCATTGTTAATAATTTCTCTCACATTTTATTTTTACTCTATAAAATATTAAATAGTTAGGTTGATTTAAATAATAAAAATAGTTAACTTATTTCGATAATTATATTTAATAATTAATTATGATTATTTTTTTGGTGGGAATTTAATTATGGTTATTCAAAATATTGTAACTAAATTCAATAATTTTATAATTTTTAACTATTTCAATGATTCAAAATTGTTAATCGAATACATTATTAGAACTAGGTAATTAAAATCATTATCATAATATTTTAATTATTAAATATGGTATGAGTCGTGCTTCATTGGATTTTGATGTGTTCATGGTAGCTTTTTTTTTTTTAAAGTGTCTCCAATGCCTCGTCTTCACATCTCTGACCAGAAGATCGAGTTCTGTTTTATTTGGTTTTCGGGAGTGCTACTCTGATAGTATCTGAACTGTCATCCATTAGATTTATCGGTAGGAGTTTTGGCATTTAGTTTTGACTAGCTTCTTTGGTGTCTTTTTCTTCCAGCTTCGTTTCTGTCGTCTTCTGTTTGTCCATTGTTAATCTTTCTTTTTTATGATTCGCTTGTGCTTCTTTTTTCATGACGATTATTTTAATCTCTCTATTAGATTTGTTTGGTACTTCCAATTCTTTCCTTATAATTAAAAAAATAAATTATTTTTGTCTTTCTTTGATCGATAAGTTGACAGATGAAAAACCATATATTGAACCTACAACATAGAATCAGAAAAAGGGCAATCTGCATAACATTGTTTTGATTGAATATATAAAATTTTATATTGTTTTCTTTATTAGCTAAAATGATACTTAAATCATAGATGATCTCAAATACAACCACTACACTCCACTTTTTTTTATATATAAAAAGTGTACAAGAGAAACGACATTGATATAGATACCCCAAGCATATAGTCCGCTAGCCCTAATTAGTTAGCAATTGGGACACTACGTAGAACGACAGTTTCGACGGTAAAACCCGGGCCGAAACCAAACAACACGCCCCACTCCAGCCCCTCTCCCGTAGTAACCTGCCCGTCGTCGACCGAGTTCTTCCGCATTCGGTCCATGATGAACAAAACGGTGGCGGAAGACATGTTCCCGTAGTCGTTCAAAACCTGTCTAGTGGCCTTAAGCTTCTCCGGCGTGAGGCCGAGCTTCGCCTCGACCTGGTTGAGGACGGCGGGCCACCCAGGGTGCGCAATCACGAAGAGCGAGTTCGAGTCGGTGATGTCCAGGGGCGCCAATGCCTCGGCCAGGCACGTGCCGATGTTAGTCGAGATGAGCCCCGGGACATCCTTGTCAATGCCAATGGAGAGCCCGTCTTCGCGGAGGTGGCCCGTGATGGCGCCTTCGGAGTCTGGGAGGATTGTTTGGGCGGCCCAAACGAGCTCGAAGATGGGCTTTTCGACGGATAGGTCGGGGTCCGCTCCAACGACGACGGCTGCCGCACCGTCGCCGAAGGCCGTCTGGTTTAGCATCGAGAAGAAGTTGGTCTCGGAAGGGCCCCTAAAAACGACAGCGTTCATCATCTCGGAGCACACCACGAGGACGCGCGCGCCCTTGTTGTTCTCAGCGATGTCCTTTGCCATACGTAGCGCGCTTCCACCAGCAAAACACCCTATTTATACACACAATAAATATATAAAAAAATCATATTAAAAAATATAGCAATAAATCTGAATTACAATTCGAGAATTAAACTACTGACGATCCATTGAATAGACATACAATTAATGAATATGTTTACTATATATATTTGACATTTGACTACATGTACACCGTCCTTATTGTGTGTCATGTTAACAAATTAATTAATCTGTATAATTGAATTAAGAAGATTAATGGATGAGATTAAAAGTACTTTTGATTATTCGTTGGTATTGGGAGATTATTAGTTGGAATGAAATCATACGGTGGTACAACAACAACAACAGCCACCTAGCTAATCCTGCGATTAAGCAGGATATGGGGTCAGGATGTACGCACTCTTATCTCGAACAAGTCGAGAGTGTTTCCGAAAGACCCAGAAAGAGGCACAAGAACCGAAAGGAAATTGACAGAAGGTAAACTAGACAGTAAAGAACTTGAAAAGAAGCAAAGACAATTGGACACAACACCAAGCCTAAAACTCTAAACATCGGCAGCATGTGTATGCACCTCCTAATCCCGCGATTAAGCAGGGTCAATTTACATTTGTTTGCACCCTCTATACAGACGAATAATCATATGAAAACAGACGAATAATCATTGAGCAAATAGATGAATAAATTATGTGTACGCGATAAGGGTTGTGTACGCCGACCTATATTATTCCCGACTTCGCCACTACCCACATGTAACAAGGATTTTCCCATACTATTAACAGGTTCGTTTGGTTCAATGTGGGAATTGAAATTCCCGGGAAGTTACTTCATGGGAATTGAATTCCCGGGAAATCCAATTGACGGGAATTCTAAAAATATGTTTGGTTGATTTTTTATTCTAGGAGATTAAATGAAGAAAATGAAAATTCCAAGTTAAAAATGAGGGAAGTTGAACTTACCTAGAGGGATTAGGTAAATGAACTTCCTCCATTTTGGGGGAATTCAACTTTATAGGAAGTTTAATTCTTGCGTTTTTTATTTTCAAAAATACTAACTAAACACATGAATTTCTCCTACTTCCTGGGTTTTAGAGTTGCCAACCAAACGAGCTCTAAGTTAGTACGTGGTTACCTTGTTGGTATATCATAAAGCGACGAACGGAAGGACGAAGGCCAAGGAGTTTTGTGAGTTGATAGTCAGCGCCAGGCATATCGACACCGGACATGGTGCACATGATCAAGTGCGTTATATTTGACTTGGGTTGACCCCACTCCTCGATCGCCCTCTCAGCAGCCTCTTTCCCGAGCTTCGGAACCTCCATCACCATCATGTCCTGGCGGGTGTCCAGGGACGACCCGCTGTACGGACACATGTTTTGATTGTCCTTCAGAATCTCTTCCGTCAAGTACATGTAACGCTTTTCGATCATTGACTTGTCACCTATATATATCACAACAAAATTTAAGTATATATATTATAGCAACGAATTAGGATTAATTAGCGACGGTCAAGCTATAAGTCAAAAGACTTAACGTACAAATGCGCTTGAACTTGTCCTTGAAGGCGGTCATGTGGTCGCTGTTGGTGACGCGGAAGTAGTAGTCCGGGTAGTCTGCCTGGTAGTAACAGTTGGGCGGGTTGGCTGTCCCGATGGCCAGGACCGTCGCGGGACCTTCCGCCCTCTGCGCCTTCCTCATCTCCTGGACCGACGGTGCCATCTTTGATGATCAGTTACTGCTGGTGAAATTAAAGCCTTTAAAGGGGTTTGATTTGTTGCAAAAGAGATAAAGAGAGGAGCTGATAAATAATATCGGATGTTACGGATTTATATAGATCTTCAAGGTTGAACCGGCAGCTCGCGCGCTTGGTTACGTCACCTGCATGTTACGTACGTTCAGTTCAGATCCTCTACGACACATGGTGCACATTCGGTACACTACCACGTTATTATTTCGGGTATAATTTTATTTTAAATAAAATATTCATGCTCACTTTACTTATATTTACATGTTAATTTGTATTCTGTTATCATAAAAAAAAACTACATTTTTAAAAATGTACTACGTATATAATTACTGGATCAATTATATTATAAAATAATTTTTATATTTTTGCAAAAGATGATTTTTTTACGATAAGAGTTTATAAATATGTAAAAATAAATGTGTGGAATATAAATATATTTTTAATTTTTTTTAAGTAAAATTATACCCGAAATAATTACGTGGTGTACCGAAGAGTAAACAACATTTTATTATTGAAAATGTTTAAAAAAGTAAACATCATTTTATAGATTACTTTTAATTAAAATTAAAATAATTTTATAAATTAATAACATTATGTAAATTTTAATAATATTCTTGAGTTTAATAATTAATGTTAAAGTTAATGTAACATTTTCTTCAAAATGCAAACACCTACATTGTATAGTAAAGTGAAAAAAAATATTTTTGCAAAATATTTATCTGAACATTTTAAAAAAAATTATAGGTTAAACTTCTTTTTTTCATAATTTTGCTTAAAAGAAAATTTTCAAAATTTATAATCCCCTATCAATATAATTATAAGTTTAAAATATTTAATTTTTTTTATATAGATTTATTTATCCCTACCGACCTAATTTAAAATAAATAAATTAAATTATCAGCTTAATTAATTAAAATTTGGATTTTTTTTAAAAAAAATATCAATTTGTCGCATTAATGTTATTTTTTTGTATCTATTTATCGCTCTAGGTTTTATTATACCAATTTAACAATTTGGCGTTTTTACAAATATAAATCACAAAGATTAGTCCCAGCTTCCTCCTCTCTTTCCACCTGCTTTCCTCTCTCTCTGAATTTTCTTCTGTTGCATCGATGCATTTCGTCTCTATTTTTTCCATTTCTTTTGGTAGGTGTGACTTGTGAGGCTGCTGGAGTGGAGGCGCTCATTATCGTTTTTGCTTTTCTTCACAACCAGTCTACTTTGTAGTTTGTAAGTAACAAATTTTACATAATTTAGACAATGATTTCATTCCATTTTAATTCATCAATTTTAATGCATAGACATTTATCTTTTCTAATGCGATTAAACCATATAACGTACCCATACAACTTTTATACATATGGACAATTTGGATTCAAAACTAAATAAATTGCGCCACTGTCAATGCGACTCATGCCAAAGCAATTACCCTAAATGCCACACACCGAACACTACAGTTGACTCAATGGCTCCTCAATTAAAATGAATGAATAAAACAGTACCATTCATTCAAGGCAATTCATCATGAAACAAGACCATTGAAACACAGTCAACTAAATTGACACTTCAATTTTCATGAATTGATAGGAAAGGCAAGTTAATTACGCCACTATACATATGGATTCGACTCTGCGGCAATTTTCAGTTAAAGATTCAAGGGGCATGAAATCGGTCAACAAAAAGGGGTAAACTTTAATCGACAAAACAGTTGCAATGAATTCAACAGTTTCGGCGGCAATTTGTGATGTTTGGGGTTTGTTAGAGCTCGAGGCTCGGTTGTTAGATGAAGAGCGAGAGAGAGAAGGTAGAAGAAGAAGTTGTAATGTTCTGAATGAATGTTTTCGGTGCACATCTGGCTTCTTTGTACAAGCATGGATTTGGGCCTAATCCACCGTACTCATGACCCATTTACTACCCAGGCCCAATCCATTACACAATTCATCCATCCGGTTCGGTAACCGCCTTACACCGATCAAACTTGTGCATCGATTTAATGGTGAACTAGTGTGACGGTTGATGCTGGTTAAAAATTTGAGTTATATTTTAAAATTTCAATATGAGTATTTTTGAAAGTTATGGATACTGATATGTTAAAAAATGAACAATTGAATTTGATAATGTACGGAAATAATGGAATAATACAAACTGAAATAATGGTTTGTTGAAAAATTTATTTATAATTTCTTAGTTGAATAATTCTTTAATAATAATAAAGAGAAGTACTAACACAGTGTAAAATGACAACTGATTATAGATTTTTATAGTATGTGCTTGTGAACATACAATTAGAACATAAAAATGAAGAAAAATCATAGGGTTGTACTCAGTGTTCTAAAAATCGCGCCTAGGCACCGCCTGGGCGCTAGGCGGGAGGGCACCTAGGAATTTTTAAGCCTAGGCGGCCTTCTAGGCAGAAATCCGCCTATGCACCGCCTAGTCCCACCTAGGCACCGCCTAGACTCCGCCTAGGCCCGCCTAATCCCGTCTAGGCATCGCCTAGCCCAATGATTATTCAATTTTAGCTTCTAGGCACGTGATTAGTCGACTTAAGGATTTTTTATCCCCTAAGTCAGGATGTATTTGTCATTGAGTCGAACCTTTTGTTTTAGATTTTAGGAGGTTTAGAGTCACTGGTCAGATGCGTACTTTTTGCGTTTATTTACTTTAGTGTTAGTTAAGCATCGTAAATTTGGGTTTATGAGTGATATTATGAATTATTATTACATTATATGAGTTATTAACATGTGGTATGTGTTAAAATATAAGGAAATAAGCTAGTTTGTTCTAAGTCCGCCTAGGCGCTAGGCGGCCACGTACCCACCGCCTAGCGTCTTTTAGAACATTGGTTGTACTATGCATAAACTCTAGGGCCTAATTAATGCATTCAAAATAAAAGTAAAGACATTTATTTAAAAATAAATTAAATATAGGAGGGTTAATCATAAACTCCATTAATTATTAATATAGGAGAGTTAATAATAAAGTTCTAAATATATGAGGCTTGTTGACAGTGGCGGAGCCAGGAATTTGACTAGGGGGTGCTATTTTTTATTTTTTATTTTTTGTGAAATATTGTTTTTTTGGTGTATACTTATTAAGAAGATTTTTTGTAATAATATTGAAAAATCACTAAGATTTTGACATTTTTTAAATTTGAACATAAATACGATTTTTTTTTAAATGAAATAGTGGATAGAAACAAAAAAAATATAGAGAGAAATCAAGAAGAATGAATGATACAGTAAAACAAATAAAAAAGTGAAGGAGTTGAGATTTGAACTCAAGACCTTTTCCATCATTTCTTCCTTCTTTTATTACTTGAGCTAGATAGCACTCTTATTTCAAATATCATTTAAAGATGTTATATTACCTTAAAAATACTAAATATATGGAAAAAAAATTATTTTTTTTTGTATATTTTTTCCGGGTCGGGGATGCTCGAGCACCCCCAAGCACCCCCTATCTCTGCCACTGCTTGTTGATAAAATTCTAAATATTGTTTTGTATTCAAAAATATTTTTTATTTATAATATTATAAATCAGAAATAAATTATATAAAAAAGTATATCATATAGTTTTATTCCTTAATTATATCATTCATTTTATTTTTTTATTAATTAAATAAATAGCTTGATATTGGAATTAGTGGCCGGGGTGTAATTAAGAAGAGGTATTAGCTATGATTAGAAGCAATGTGGTGTCAAGTGGATGTTAAGTGACAAAGAATTGAAGTAAGAAATGACGTCGTGAAGTCATCTAGGCCGGGCTGCCCTTCTTCTGGTTGTATAATTACTATAGATTGTAAAAATATAAACCTGCTCGGTTACAAATTAATTGTAAAGCCTCTCCCCCACGCTATACGATGGTCGATGACCATCAACAGAGTAAAGATCATCTACAACGTTAGGTGTGCCCCATGGTACACCCTAAATTATTTTTGTCATAAAACAATGTTAAAAAAAAGTTAAAAATTATGTTTAACTTATATACACTCATATTCATATGTTTATAAAATTTTATCATAAAAAATTATGTTATAGAAAAATAGAAAAATCATTTTCTAAAATAATTCAAATTTCATTATCTATAATTTTTTATGATAAAATTTTATAAACATATGAATTTTTTTTTGATAAATATAAACACCTATCAAAATCAAATTGCTTCTTTAAAAAAGAACTACGTAAAGACTTGATGCTCTTTTAAAAGTTACTTAGGAAATCCGTTATCAAATTCAATATATATCGGATTCAGTCGCCCATCTCAAATTAAATCAAATTTGTTTTAGAATTTAATTTTTTTTATGATAATTTTTTTTTGATAAATATAAACATATGAATATAAGTGTATATAAGTTAAATATAATTTTTAAATTTTTTTTAACATTGTTTTAGGACAAAAATAATTTTAGGGTGTACCATGGAGCACACATAAGGTTGCAGATGATCTTTACTCCCATCAACGAGCCCACACAATTCCGACATCGACACTGTACAAACTACAAACCTCGACGTACTCCACCGAGCCTACACACATAGCCTGTGATCCACGCCCCTCGCATCCCAAAGAATCCCACCGACACAGAGACAAATCGACCATGGTTCCGATCGACCATGATTCCGTCATAAAACCAATTGACAATAGGAGGAGTGACCCATTTACTTATATGCAAGGCTCGGATTCTCGTGTTTTTCAACGTGGGACAAAGTTTCCAACACAACATTCATCTCTCAAATTAAGAATAACAACTAAATAAATCACACAAATTAATAACGAGAGAGGCCGGGCTGGGCAATGATGTTAGACTTAAATGACAAAGGATGTGCAGACAACTCTGCACGACACTATATATATAACTCTTAAAAGAGCATAAGGCCTTGGTTGATGAAAGTCAAAACTTGGGAATCCTGAGTTTGGTAAGGTCTTATCAAAAGAATCAAGGTATTAGGATTTTGCAATTAGACTCGGATACTGGTTTAGGGTAAATGGGTCTATTTATTAAACGGACCTAATTTACTCTAACAGAACCGAGATCCATTTATTAAAGGACCGCCTTCGGTTGGACCTCTGCTTGAGCATGTATTGGGCCTAATATTGGTTGGGCTTGTATTTTGCTTGTGGATATTGTTCGGACTTGAACAAATTCTATCTTAATTCCTCTTTCATATATCCATTAGTATATTGTTGAGATTTGGCATGGATTTGAACATATCTTCACACGGCCAACATTTCAAGACGTTCAAATCTTTAACGTTCTCCCAGCATATCAAGAGAAGGTTCTGGATTGACCGAAGATCTCTCCCTAGAAGTTAGCATCGACGCTCCTCTTGATTAGTAGTTTCAAACGTCTAACAAGCGGGGCTATATAAAGGAGAAGAGGAAGTCTGCAGAGATACATATCTTCTACACAGCGCTCAACGCTCATTGCATTCAAGTCTTCCTCAAGCATCCGATCTCACGCAACTCTTGTCGCTAAGTGTTGTATTTACTTTGAGTGTGTGAGGTTTCATTAAGCTTTATAGTACAAATCTAGGTTATACTAAGGGTTTCCTTACCCAAACGTATAGGGTACTTCGGTATACATGTGCTTTGTTTCACTAGTGTGTTTGGGTTGCTAGATAGAAAGGTAGTCTAGAAGTGGGTAAGTCTTCTAGAGGTTGTATATCTAGAGCTTATAAGATAAAGTGAAATAAAGTGTGTTGAATCCTACGGGTTGGATAACCCTAGGCGGGGACGTAGGCGGTTGTGCCGAACCTCGTTAACAAGTATCGTGTGCTTTATATTCCTGTTATTTATTCTCACTTAATACTGAATTGATTGCTATTTGGTTCTAACCCGCTTTTGCTTCTCAGATAAGGTCTTACAGTAGGTGGTAAGGTCTTACTATTTCAATTCGCGAAAAGTTACCATACTCTATCCAACCCCCCCTTATAGAGTATTTGCGTACTTTATTTCTGCCTATTCCGTACTTCACTTCGGAACCTCCATCACCATCATGTCCTGCCGGGTGTCCAGGGATCCCGCTGTACGGACACATGTTTTGGTTCTCCTTCAGAATCTCTTCCGTCAAGTACATGTAACGCTTTTCGATCATTGACTTGTCACCTATATCACAACAAAATGTAGTATATTATAGTAACGAATTAGGATTAATTAGCGACGATCAAGCTAAGTCGAAGGAAGGAGTTAACGTACAAATGCGCTTGAACTTGTCCTTGAAGGCGGTCATGTGGTCGCTGTTGGTGACGCGGAAGTAGTAGTCTGGGTAGTCTGCCTGGTAGTAACAGTTGGGCGGGTTGGCTGTCCCGATGCCCAGGACCGTCGCTGGACCTTCCGCCCTCTGCGCCTTCCGGCCTCATCTCCTGGACCGACGGTGCCATCTTTGAATTGATGATCAGTTAGCTGCTGGATGGTGAAAAAGGGGTTTGATTTGTTGCAAAAGAGATCAGGAGATCGAGGAGGTGATGAATAATAGCTAGTGGATGTTCAAGGTACGTTGAACGGGCAGCACGTTTCATCACTTTACCTGCAAACTGTACGTTGAGGCCGGATTTTCTACAACAGATAGTGTACGTACCCCTTTGGTACACCTACACCACATTGTTATTTTGGATATAATTTTATTTTGAATTTTTTTAAAAATATATATTTGCATTTCCTACACTTATATTTACATGTTGGTATATACTTTTATGATCTTATCATAAAAAACTAAATTTTCAAAAATGTACTACATATATAATTACAAGATCAATTTAAAAAATAATTTTATATTTTTGCAAAGCATGATTTTTTTTATGATAAAAGTTTATAAATATGTAAAAATAAATGTATGGAACATAAATATATATTTTTAAAAAAAATTAAAGTAAAATTATACTCAAAATAATTAAAAATTAATTTAGAAGACATTGCAATTACATCGAGATACTAAAAATAAACCTGTAGCATGACTGAACATCAAGATACTAAAAATAAAGACATTGCAATTTCATTTGATGAGGGAGATTAAGAGTAAATTAACAATAAATTGAATTAATTTTATAAGTTTAATTATAAAATCTTAATTGTAAATGACTAAGAACCCTAGAAATAAGGGGAGTGTCACCTCATCTAATTTAGTGATTGTCCCCCAAGTCCGTCAAATTGGGGTTTTGTCCACTTAAAATTTTTTGGACAAAATTGCCCTTCCATATATAAGGCTTTATGCTGTAAACCGCACTCTCTCTCCTCATTCCGTTCTTCTGTTGTTGTGTTTGAGACGTGATGGACGGTTTTTAGTCGCCTAAACCGTATCAAAATAAAACTCAAACCTACAAACTAGTATAGCAAGTAAGTAAGAGGTCGATCCTACAGAGAATCAAGTATTTCTCAGCAAAGTGTATTTACCAATTAGTGAAAGGGGGGTTTTTGGATGATTGAAACAAGAAAGAAAACAAAATAAACTATAAACAGATTGATGCAAAACAATTTAGAGAAGACCGATCTACCTACAACTATCCACTTTATTTGGTCGAATTGATATTGTAACTTACTCTTGTCCTTTTAGTCTTCATATGAATGCCCTTGTCCAGACCTAATATAGTTACTAGTCCAATCAGTCCTAGAAACCCTTATCAATCGAACAGTCCCTAAAGAAGGATTTAACCCAATTGATAGCTTTAAGACCAGAGATTAACCAAGGTATTTGCAGTCCCTAAAGAGGGATTTAACAACACATCCAACTTCCTACTCATTCAATTAGTTCAATCAGCCCTAAAGGAACAAGTTTGCCACTTAGGTTAAGGTTCACAATCAGGAATCTACAAAACCTTAGCGATTGAATTGATCTAACAAGTTGGCCAGACAAGATAGAACAAAGCAATAAACAATCAAGCACAAAGAAGTTGAAGCATTCAATATAGGAAATAAGGAACAAGATTCAGAAACTCACAATCAATCCAAATAAAGCTTCAAATTGCAAGTAGAACGAAAAGAGTTTAGCCGCCCATGACGAACATCGCTCTCTCTCCAATCGTCTGATAGAACGTAGAATAGAATAGAAGTCATCCAAAAATAACTAAAAAGTGGCCTTATTAAAGATCCCAAAGTCGGCCATAAACAAAGACCAAAAAGCATCTAGGTTTTTTTTAATCAAAACGATGCGCATCCACGCTGGCGGCAGATGCGGCGGCCGCAGCATCAGGATTCCTCTTGCATCGTCCCTGGCGGCGGCCGCTGCACACCATGCGGCGCCCGCTGCATTGGTCTTTCACGGAAAATCCGTCTTGAATCAGCTCTCGACATCAAGATGAAAGTTGTAGCTCTCTGAAAGAGCTTTCCAACGCATGGTCATAATAGTCGATCGGACAACCGAGGCCTCCAGAAAGTGCAAAACCAGTTCAGCATGTCTGGCGACAACTTCTGCAGACTTGTTCTTCGTTTAGGTTCGCTTCTTCTTCTCAGGATCTCTTGAGATCTTCATGTAAGCTTCTTCGATCAACTTGACATTCTCATCCAATGCGTTATCAACTCATGTCTCCTCCTCTGATCCACCATTACCTGAAATAATCAATAAAAGCGTGTAGATTCCGACTCCGACAACATAGAGAACTAATATGCAAATCGTGCTTAATCCATCAATGAAATGCATCTTAACTAAGCTAAATGCAACCTATTATGCCTACCTAAATGCATGCTATCAAGACGATTCGCTCTCTCTTCTCTCCATCTTACACGAGGGAGTTGCTGTTGCAGTTGAAACCTTCGATTCTGTTTCAATGGCAGAGAACAAAGTATCCGGCGACATTAAGGGAGTTGCTATTGCTGCAATCGACGATAAACATGCAAGTGACCCTTCAAATGGCGGTGTGTTTTCTATGCTTATAGTTTTATACCTGTTTTGAAGTTGAATCCGACATTTCTCTTCTATTTTTGTTGGATTTCAGAGAACAAGGACTCCGAAAAGATGGATGCAGTTGTTGTTGCTACGGTTGACAGTAAAACTGCAAGCGATCCTCTAAGTGGGGGTTTTGTTTTGTGTTTTTTTGGTGTTATGCCTTTTTTTTTATTTTTATTCGACCTTCACTTTGATTATATATTGAATGGCAGAGGATAAACCATCTGACGAGGGTGATGTTGCTGAAATGGACAGTAAAACTGCAAGCGATCCGTTAGATGACAGTTTGTATTTTGTGTTTATGTCTTTTATCCATGTTTTTCGTTTTCCCCCCTTATTATTGTGTTTGATATCTAATGTGGCTGATTTGCAGTGACCAAAAGTTCTTCAGAGAAGGTTCCTTCAGTTGAAGGTAGCAGTTCAAACGGTTCTTCAAGCAGAGGTGTGTTGTTATTGTTCTAATGTTTTGTGTTCATGTTTTTCCTGGCTTTTGATGTGTTTTTCTATCAAATGTATACATGCATTTGGTATTGTTTCTTTGATTTTTATCATAAATGCCTATTTCAGCATAATCTGTAAAATACCTATTTCAGCAGATTTTGTGATTCATGCTGAAACTGTTGTTGTGTATGATTTGTGTGTGTTTTTTAGATGGTAATGCCTCTGCAAGTGAACTTCAAGAATATAAATGTCAATTTGATGTGAGTATATTTTTTTTCATACCTTATTGCCCTTTTTGTGTGTTTTTATGTTTATTCATGCTTATGAATGTGTCTTTTTAACAGAGATTGAAGTATTGCATTCCTGTAAATGCTAGATTTTGTGCAAAATCCAATGTTTACTGTGCTCCAGATGTGTGTGATGTTATAGAGGAACATCTGTCTAAATCTGATTTTGAGTTGCTGAGGAGAAGTTGCTTTGGATGGGTTTTTGTTCAGAGAAATAAGATGAAACTTAATTTTCAGCCGATTCATCAAATGATGCTTTGTATGATTAAGAGTGATAAACTGCATGAATTGTGGTTTAAGGTTGATGGTCTTGTTGCTCGGTTCTCTTTGGTAGAGTTTCATGCAATTACAGGGCTTCCTGTTATAGATACTTCAGTTAAACCACCAGGGAAATTTGTGTGGTCTCATTTTCATGGGAAGAATCAGTCAAAGTGTGTGTACGATGAGTTGTTGGAGGCATTTAAAAGATGTAGAAAATCGTCTCCAAAAAAGCTTCAGATGGCAAAGTTGTTGATTATCGAGAAAATGTTGATGTTCATGCGTTCAAAAAGTGTTAAGAAAAATGCTGCTCTTATATGCAGTCCAGCGAAATGTGAACTGTATCCATGGGGGAGATTGTCTTATTCTTTGGTGGTGAAGTCTTTAAAGAAGGTTTTGCTTTGTGATCGATAAGATCCAAGACCATCATATGAATTGTTTGGATATATTTATGCTTTTTAGGTAATTAATTTCATGCATATATGTTTCAGCATCTGTTTGTATGATATAAAGCTTTGCTTGGTTATATTTATAGGCTTGGATACTGGAGGCTTTCCCGGTGCTTTCTGATAAGTTTCTTTGCGATTTCAAGGTTCGTGTGGGTGATCCATACTCTCTTCGTTGGGAGTGTAAGTTACGTCATACTTATATTGAAGCGCAGGAGTTGTTTGATGGTGACCTGGTATTATTTTTGTCTTAGCTCTATCTTGCTACAATCTTCTTTTTTTATTAGGTTCATTTTTATAATTTCAGCTGTCTTATTGTGTGTTAATTTTGTTGGTTGTGTAGGCGCCCGTGTTCCCAACTTTTGGCGAGTTTGCAAGGTCCCCAGGGATGGTCTTTAAAGATGAAGTTGCTCAACCTATTCTTGATCACAAAGCTGAACCTGTATTTTCACAACCTGAAGAAGATAAGTTGTATGATTGTTGGAGACTTAGGAGAAAAGCATATGGGAGACGGTTCAATTGCTTTGCAGAAGGTGATTTATCATTGGATATACCTTTTGCTAAAACCCAAGGGGAAGAAAAACAAGAAGCCAATGAAGAGTCATGTGGCAATGAAAGTGGAGGTGCTGCAGGTTCGAAGAAGCGAAAGTCTGCGAGTAAAGTCCTGTCATTTGTGGAGAAACAGAAAATTGAAACAAGCAAACCCACCACAGCGAGAAGGGGTTGGTCTGCTGGTTTAGTTTCAGCTCAACAAGCTGATGTCACTTCCAAACCACCCCGTGAAATTGGTTCTACTAAAAAAAAGAAGACATGGGGTAAGAAAATTTCAGCTGCAAAGAAATCATCAACCATTGAAGATGCAATTGCGAGACCTAGATTTGTATTTCGCAGGAGAGGTAATTCTGCTTCTGAAGATTCCAGTGAATTGTTTATGCCAATTGAAGTTGCATGTCCATCCTTTCATCGAGTTGCTGAAACTGGATTGAGGCCGCCCATTAAAGCTGCACCTGCAAAGGATTCTTTGTTATTTAAGGATGGGAATGATGATGCTAATGATAGAGTAGCAGAGGGTTCTGGGGGGGGGGGGGGATGTGGCTCAAGGAGGGGAGGATGCAATGAATGTTGAAACTGATGAGTACTTAAACAATGAAGGCACTGAGAATGTTGTTATGGGATCTGTCAAAGATGATCACTTGAAAGGAGTGGGAAAGAATGTGGTTGGTGCTCAGACTAATGATTTCAGCAAACAAGGAGAACATCCTAGCTGGTTGAAAGAAATACAGATGAGGTTAGATAAGCTTGAAGAGTTGCCTCAAAGAGTTTCTGATTTGGCTGCTAGGGTGGAAATGCTTGAGGAACGTTTGTCAGGATGTTTAAAATTGGTGGCTGTTGTTGATGATCTTGTGAAGAAGGTAGATTCCTTAGAAAATAAGTTTACAATGCAAGAGTCAATGCAGTTTAAGACTCAGTCATCCAATGTTGTACCTTGTGACCTAGTGATTTCAAAGGTTGTGAATGAGGTGTTGGCTGAAATTCGGGAAGAGGCACCTACTGAGATTCAAGGTCAATCAATTGGTACAGATGTTTCAGCATCTGTGAATGAGGTTATACCTATTACACTTGTTGAAGGGCAGAGGCCATTAGATTCATCTTCAGGGCAGGTATTTGCTGTTGACTTAGGGTGTGACTCAGATGTTGATTTGAAGGGTGTGGAACAGTGCTTAGATGATGGCATTTCTGGCGGGTTGGGGAAGGTGGTGGGTGTTCCTGAAGTCAAGGTTGCTGGAACTGAAGTTGTTGAAACTAAAGTTGCTGAAACCAAGGTTAATGCAATAAAAGATGTTGAAACCAAAGTTGATGGAATAGAAGATGCTGAAATGGTTGATGCTGAAGCTGCATCAACTCATGACCAAGTAGTCAACGATGGTGATGAACTTGCATGCCTTGAAAGTGAAGAAGATGGTGCTGATGCAACAAAAGATGCTGCAAGCAAAGATGTTGCTGGTGATTTAATGACCCCACCCCCTGGAAAAACAATACATGTAAGTGATGGCGAAAGGGATGATGACAACTTGGTGAAGCAGACACGCACTCAGTGGGATACAATTTCCAAAGATCCTAAATGTGTGCAAGAAATTGAAGATTTCATGCGTTCAAAGCGTCTTCCAAAAGCAAGTAGTTTTCTGTTGAGCCCGTTTGTTGCTGAAAAGGTAAGGATCCCGAAGCATGTTGAAAAAAAATCATTGCTCAGCAAGGTTGATCATGACTTCATGTATGAATGTGTTAAAGGCTCAAGGTATGTCCATCTAAATTTTTCATGTGTTTTTCGAGTGCTTTAGTAATATCTATATATTCTGACCTGAATTTTTAATCTTGTAATAATATGTGCAGGGATTTTTCAGTACTTTTGATGGGAGTTAGAAAAGAGAAGTCATTTTTTAGAAACATTGTTAGGAAGGATGCTTGGCTTGATATAGATGTAAGTATGCTAAAACTGTTTTTCTTTTCAGCATCTTTTCGAGTAATGTAACTATGTATGTATTTATGTTATTATGATCTGCTTTAAACAAATACCTTACACTATTTACTGTTTCAGCACCTTGAGGCTGGACTGGTTCACATGAGGAAGAGAGTCAGTGAGGATCCTAGCAGTTTTGAAGGCATTGTCATGATGTATCCTATTTTTCATCAGAAGTATCTCCCAGAATGCACGTCATCTTATGAAGAAACAAGCCCTGTTGAACAATTCACTGCTAGCTACTTCCTGGGCTTATATCCTAGCGATTATCCCAAGAGTTGGGAGTCTGCAAAAAAGGTTTACACCCCATTTAACATAAATAATCAGCACTGGGTTGCCTTGGAGATAGATTTTGTTGAAAAGGTTATAAATGCATATGACTTCAACCACTCCATTGTTTCTGCTGAAAAGCTTGTTGATCATCTGCGCGCGATGGCTGAGTGGTTGCCAATTCATTTGGATAAGGCTGGTGTGATCCCAAATTTTCAACCGTCTATATTCCACATTAACAAGGTCCCTGATCTAGTGCATGATACAACTGGGTATGGAAACCAACATTTATAATGTTTTTAAAGTCATTTTAGAAGCATTTTGTTGTTGTGCTTGATATTACTATGTTTTGTTTCATTTTTTGCAGCGCATCTTGTGGTGTCTTTGTACTCAAAGCAATTGAAGCACTGGTGTTTGGGGGAGATGTCAAGAAGTTTACCAATGAAAGAATCTTTCGATACCGAGAACTTATGGTCTCAGAATTGATTCAAGAGAGATGGAGCTTTAAATTCTAGTTAATATCATCTTGTGTGTAACACCATCTATCAGATTTAGGGATTTCAAGACATTCTAATGTAGTTGTAGTGTATATGTATTTCTGGGGAATATTCTGGACAACTGATGTTTTGTGTAGCATTTTGGATGCATTTTCAATGGCACTCTTTGAAGCCAGTGAAATTGACATTTATCTAATGGTTTAATTTAAATTGTGCCAGTATTCCTGTTTCAACATTGTTTTCAGCAAGTTTGTTTCAGCAAATATTTCATGCGGAAATAGAGAGGATTGTATAGATTAAAGTTTCAGAATAGCAATAAAAAGAAATGTTAACTTGTAACCATAAGAAACCAAAAATAAGATGATATAGTATAGCAATGACACAAAGTATAACTTGTTAAAAAAAATCCAATGCATCACATTAAAACCATATCTGTTTGCTGAAACAGTTTATAAGTTAACCAAAAATCAAAATCATAATTATTTGTCTGTATCTATCTAGTGTTGAGCTTTCAAAATTGACATTTAGTTAATGGTAAAATGTAAATTCTTTAGTTTTTCTGTTTCAGCATTTTGTTTCAACAAGTTATGTTTTCAGCATTTTGTTCAAGTTGACACCAATATACAATGTTTAGGTGCCATATTTTAGAGAAACACATAAATATAATCTCAAAAAAGGGGACTTATTGCGTTTCTTAAGGTTTGCTATTTTGTTCAAGTTATGTTTTCAGCATTTTTTGTCAGGACGTTGTTTTCAGCATATTTTCCATGCTGAAACAGAGAGGATTGTCTAGATTAAAGCATCAGAATAGCAATAACTGGTAACCATAAAAACTAAAAAAAATATATGATATAGTATAGCAATGACACAAAGTACAACTGATTAAAAAAAATACAAAGCATCACAAAAAAATCATATCTGATTGCTGAAACAGTGTAAAACTGAACTAAAAATTAAAATCATCATATTTTTTCTGTAGCCAGCTGGTTTTGAGCTTTTGAATTCTTCCCGTGCTCCCTTTGAAGCCATTCCTTACTGTATTTTGATCTTCTCACAAACTCTCATTTGGAAATTTTCCTTTTCCAAGGAGGTCGACCACATCTTTTCCTTACAATGGGGGGGGGGGGTAACATTTAATCTGTTTAATATATTCAGGAAGGTTTATTTCATCATCAGGAAGGACTGGATATATGGTTTCAACATGTGCCAAACTCCAAGCTTCATTTGTGTAGAAACTTACAACAAAATGTGACACATCAAGCTTTTTAGTCACTATTGCCGACAGAGCATGTACGCATGGGATTTTTGGAATGTCAAACACCCTACAGGTGCATTTTTTTGCTGAAAGATCAACAACAGTCCGCGTACCTTCTCCAGTAACCTCAAAGACAGACTCATTCAAGTGTTTTATAGTGTATGCACCGACATCCTTTTGCAATTCTTGAATCATTTTCATTATTGCAGGGGCGACTCTCTGTGTATTCAGCACTGATGAATGCCTTCTCTCTTGAGACCACTCTGTGAACTTATCTCTAACAAATTCCAACAGTGCAACAATGGGCAGATTTTTTCTACCACTCAAAACAGAGTTTAAGCTTTCAGCGTTGTTGGATGTCATCATGTTATACCGATTACCCTTTGCATCTGCTCTTGCCCACCTCTCCAGCCCCACGGATATCAAATAGGTTGCAAGGCTTGGGCATTCTTCTTTTATACGGTCAAATTGGTGGGCAAAATCATTAACAGTGTAAGTTTCAGCAGCCTGTTGAAACATGTCCGCAAGATGCCTTTTCTTGAAAGTTGCATGTATATTCTGCTTCAAATGCCACATGCATACGCAATGGGTAGCATTAGGGTATATCTTTTTGATAGCTTTAGCAATGCTGGAATGCCTATCAGAAACAAACACCAAATCATCTGTAAGTGGTATAACTTTACTGAGTTGCTGAAAAAACCACTCCCAAGATGCATTATTTTCTGTGTCAACAATCCCAATAGCTAGCGGGTATAATTTCATATTTGCATCTTGGGTAACTGCTCCAAGCAATGTACCCTTATATTCCCCTGTTAAGAATGTGCCATCTACAACAACAACCTACAAAAAAGACAGGAACAATTTAAATGCTGAAATCATCATAATTTTGCTAAATTATAAATGATTATGCATATATACATACCTTTTTTTAAGATGGGGAATGCTCTAATGCATTGTCCATAAGACAGGAACATGTATTCGAACCTTTCAGCACTGTCTGTTTTAATGAGAGCTATTGTCCCTGGATTTTTCTCCATGAGAATGTGACAATATGACGGCAAGGCAGCAAAATTTGATTCCGGTGACTCTTTTTTCCTCACTTGTGCTATTCGTGCTGCCTTCCATGCCTTCCAATAAGTAATTGAGATCTTGTGGTCAATTCTCATCTTGTCAATAATTTGTTTTGGGTTGTATCCACTCTCGAAAACACAAAAATTAGTAAATGATTGCTAAAACTATCAATATGCTGAAACAAATTTATAAAACTATGAATGAACTAACACTGATTGCCTAAACTGATTTGTTAAATTGATTTATTGTTTGCTTCAACTAATATTAAATATAGTGCTGAAATGAAAGCTGAAATTAATATGCTGAAATTAACTGCTGAAACAGTATACACCTTGATTGTATGAGGCTGGCAATAACATTGGATGGTGCTTCCCTGCAGTGTCTTGTTCTTGTATCCCATGTGCACGTGTGTATATCTCTATACAATATCACCTCATGACAAATAGCTAAAATTATGTTTGTACGCAATTTCCAATCACAATTTTTGTCTATGCATATTGCTCCATAATATTTTGGTGTTGATTTTTTAACCTGAAATCCAAATATGTCTGTCATAGACATAATGTATAGAGCATCCTTTACTGCCTGTCTAGATTCAAATGTTTTTCCAACATACATAATCCTTGGGCATTGAGTGACACGAGTGACAATACTGTCCGTGATAGAGCTTCCAACACCCTTTTCATCAATTGTGTTTCCTTTTCTTTTCATCACGACATAGCGCTCATTCCAATGCCCATCATTGGAGTTATCTGAAAATGATTCACTGTTTTCAGCATTAGAGGAATATGAAAATCTGTCAGCATCCATATCGTCTTGTGGCACATCCTGAATCTCATAAAAAATATAGATATCTTCTGTTATATCCATGTTGCTGCTATATCTGTCATCAGTTTCAGCAAGCTCAGCAGTTTCAGTAAGCTCAGCAGTAAGTGTGTTTATGGCAGAAGCATCTTCACGAATTGGAAATTCATGGACAACAATATCCAATGGCAAGGTGTTGGTGACACACAACTCCACAGCAAAATTTACTCCATCCAGTTTACTCAACAACAAGAATTCTCTCAAATCAACATCTGAATCTACCTTAAGCGGTGCTTTTAATGTCTTGAAGGGGTGCAAATGGCTGAATTCCAATTCAACTGATTCATCAACACGGAATCTGCTGTAAACCTTGTCCCTCAAGGTTGATAAAGTGATTGAATCCTCTAGCACAAAAGCTTTTGAAGTAGTGTTTCCATCGAACAGTAATCTTGTTTCAGCAATTCTCCACTTTCCCCCATACACCACCGTTACAATGTTTGATGACATTTATATCCCTGCAATTCAATGTTTGACAGTATTATAGTACTTGAATGCATTTCCGCAAAAACGAACAGCGCAACAAAAAACAGAGCTGCTGAAATAATTAAAAAACAGATAAATGCAATCTACATGAGATCAATATTCGATAGTTTCAGCAATCAAAAACAATAGTTTCAATCCACATGCTAATGTTATATAGAAAATGGAAACACAGACCTGCAGAAACACTTTTAGTAGCAATCATAAACGATAGTTTCAATCATAAAGTTCATAGCAGCAAATTAGAATTTATAGAAAGTATTGAATTATAGTATCAATCGTAATTTCAGGAGCAATCATAAACGATTGGTAGGGAATCTGTGTGTTTCATGATAGTTATAGCAGAAAACCGAAAATCTGTTAGTTTCAGCAAATCTGGTAGTGCAAAATCAAAATCAAAATCAATTCGTAGAAACTTTGCGCCTTCACATCAACAATCATAATCAATTGATAGAAAGTATTGAACTATAAACGATCACAACAGATTTGTAGCAATGTTACTCGTAGCAGAAAATCGAAAATCCGTGTTTCAGCAAACCGAAAATTTGTTAGTTTCAACAATCACAACAGATATGTAATGAATCAATAGCATAATCGTAAGTTCGAAGAACATTGCTGAAGAATAGTCCAAAATTATAGCAAAAAATGAGCGATAATGCTTACTTGGTTGATATGCGTACGTAGTTGAAGCAATTCAGCAATAGATTGTTCGATTGAGCAACAGATCGATCGTTTCACTACTACATAAAAGGGATATGGTAGCGTCCAAAAACCGCCACAAAAAGTAGAAAAACCGCCACTTAAAGGCTAATGTAGCGGTTTTTTATTCGCTACATCTGCTGCCGCTGCATTAGCTCAAAGGTGGCGGTTTTTATAGCTATTGTGACGGTTTGTAGTTGGAAGTGCAAACCCGCTACTGAAACTAAAATAAACCGCTACAAAAGGCAGAGGTTGTTACAGTAGTTACAAATTCCTGTTGTAGCGGTTTTTAATGTATACTGCGGCGGTTTTAATAGCAAAACTAATGATTTTTTGAGGCTATTATAGCGGTTTTTTTATATAATGTGATAGTTTCTATCAAACCTTTTTTAGCTGTTCATTTTCCATTATTAAATTATAAATACTGATAAATAAGAATTCAAATAAGAAATATTTAATACAAATATAATGTATTAACATTGTCAAAATGAAAATACAATAATCTTTAAAGATGAATAATATAAATGATATCCGTACATAAACATTCAATAATTTATTAATGCTCGTGAATTGAAACAAAATATTTACATAGTAATCCAAAATACGTCCAAGTGAAAGCAAACTTTCCCATAACCACTTCTCTTTTGTTTGAAGCCATCGATAAGTTCTTATTTGCCGCCTTCGCCAATGTGTGGGCTCACTGCGTATTGATAGAGATAAATAACCAATCTTCAAATATTAATCAGTTGTAAACAAGGAAACATATTTATATGAAGTTTGATGCAAAAAGATGATAGTACTAAATATATAAATATATATTGAGTTCATAAAGGAATTAAAATAATCCAGATTAAATCTAAATACATCTCTAAGGAGCTATGGACAAGTTAATTTTATCCAAAATCATAAGCCTAACCTAGAAATAATATTCCAACTCACTAAGAAAAACTTTCAAACTTCATAAAACAGGCTATGAAATGTTTAGTTAATGATTTCACAAACCCCTGCCCATATAATGCAAGGTAGAATAAGCTGAGGGGACAAAGAAAAGGTTAAAATTGCAAAATCAGTACTCACACAATTTCATGGCATTTTCATCACTTTTGTAACCATCTAGCCACCATGGGAAGTGTTTCTCCAATTGGAAACTCTCTCTTCATCCTAGCAGACATTTCATTGAAACCAGCAGAGGCCTCAAAAGAAGCAGTAACCGACAATCTTACTACCAAAAAGCCCAAAAATTATTTATCAAAACACACTTCCAGAATCATTCACAATCAGACCTTGAAAAATAAAATCATCAATCAGAATTGCTCACATTTACTGTCATGAGATAGTAATATACCATTTAGAGATCATTCACAACTAGGAAACAAAATCGCCAATCAACTCAAATAGATAAAATAAAAGGGCAAGTTAACATACCTTGAAAAAATTAGCTAGTGAAAGATTTTATAGAGGAAAGCTTGGGGACATACATTCTCATCATGATCGAAGATAGTGCATCTGTATGAATTTGTTTCTCCAGCAGTGGATTTATGTAGATGTGAGCACCCTGTTCTATATTTATTAAGTAAAAAAAGAAAAAAAAAATAGCAAGAACTCTATTTGTAACCAATAGTAGCCAAAATCTCAATTATCCTATACGACCTGTTGCAAATAAAAATGAAAGCAGAAGGTATATGGAATGATGTGGGAGTTACTTCAGCTGTCATAAAGGGATTTCACAGTCTACCATTGTCAAAGAAACTCCACAAATACAACCTTCCCTGTGTTGGAACTTTCAGTCTTGGAAAACAGACATGTAGAAGTCCAAATTAAACTCTTAGCAGTCCCTTTGTGCCCAATGTTGAATTCTAAATTGCAGTACACCTGCTCTGTTTTAATTTATCTCATCACAAACCCCTACCAATAAAATTAAAAAGCTACAAAACTCCACATCAGCTCTAAATCTGATTCAATCTCAAGAAAATGAACAAGAAAAAATGACATCGCTAAGCGTGGCATTTTTTCCACCCAATCCAGCAGACAGACCAGTACGAAAATCCACACAGAAAAGCGCAATTAAACACCGTAATCGTAATAGTCATAGAATATACAACGATCAACATTGCGTTAAAAAAAGATCAACGAAGCAATTAACAAACAAGATTAGCCAAAAAATAAAGAACTAAATAACATAAAATTTCAGTCAATAGGAATAGCCAAAGAACGCACAAAACCTGAATAAGAATAAGGGAGGTTGATAAGACAATACTAACCCAATAAATACACCTTATCTGACTTCAGATTGCTGTTAAGTTCACCTTATCAACTCATAATTTTGCATAGAAAAAAGGAGAAAAGAATAGACCCACACCACAAGATAAAAGTAGTAAGTACTAATTCTGAACAAATTTGATTTTTTTTTATAAGAAAGTTCTCACTGTAAGCAATAAATACTGATATGTTTTTTTTACTTGGGGTGGAATAATATGTTATCAAGGTCTTATGATGTGTTTTTTACGCCGGTTCCTTTTATTGTATTTGAATGGTTTAAAAATTACCAACTAGTTTGAAGTATCAACTCGCAAACAAGAAATATAGCATTCTTATGAGTAAGGATTTTGTGGTTTGGTGATTTTAGTATTTATGCCTACCCTTCCCCATTCCCTACCTTATAAACTTGGGTCTGTTCAACTTGTCCCAAAGTATGAAGTTTTAATGATAAAAAGGAATAAGGTCTTTTTAATTATAAAATAATATCTTTAACTATACGAAAATTTTCAAGATACCTCCTTGGCATATAAGTGGGAGGACACTACGCCACAGTCAACCATACAGAAAAATAAATAAATAGAAAGAGAATGAAACCTCCACACCTTAGTTTCCAGCATAGTACCAAGTGTTTGGACAATCTCAAACTAAAGACAAGGATCAAAATGAAAAGATTTAAATAAACGTCATTATAGAACATTTCTATAGCCTGGAATCTCCTAAATAAAATGAAACCATTTTGGAAACTAAGATGCACACTACTTAAAATGATAATGTTAAGGCCTCACAAAGTACATTCCATAAAAAAATTTGTAAGTATAAAAAATACTATATGATGCTCATAGCCCTCATTCTCATGGACTTGAAATGTAATGAGCAAAAATGGTGAAAAGGGAAGAGAAATGAGTGAACTCGGTTTCATGTTATCTAACTTGACCTCGCTGCATGAATTGATTAAACATGAGACCAAGGTATTCCCATCATCCCTCATCGTGGATTTCTTTATTGCATTTCTAGTTCATTTAAAAATGATGTTCTACTTCTTAAAATGAGATAGGCCAAGAGTTCTACCAAGAACAAGCATGTATATACTGGCACATAAGTAAGCTAAGAGTTACATACCATACTCCTTTAGAACGCCTTGAGTTTCTGTCCATGATCAGGCCTCACATCCCTTACCTGCAGGCAAGGCAAGAATTTATTCAGGAAAAAAAAAGGACAGTAACTAAAAACATTTTATATGTATCAATTAACCCCATATCCCTCAAACACACATGACCAAAACAACACATCAATTTATCAAGTTCCAAGGTTATTTGACTACCCTGCCTCCCACAAATGTTACCTCTTGACAAAAACTACATGTATGATGCTGTTGAGCTAAAATGGAGGATCCAAGCATTTTGTTTCGAACAAAAGTATAGAAACCGACTCCTTACCTTTCCCGCTTTGGTGAAGAACTCATAAACGTCTCGTTCTGTTGCCTTCAAGGGCATCTGTATCCGTGGCATGGATAGGTTACAAAGAAAAGTGTTAGAAAAATATATATACATAGCATTTTCATAATAATAGGATTGAAAAAAGGAATCGTGGTGTAACCTGGTATGCAAACACTGTCCGTTGATCTCTCTCTGGGTCGACTTCAGGCTCAACTCCATCTTTCTTGTCTTTAAATCTTCTGCAAGCCCAAAGAACCAGATCAAATATTAGAAATATAAAGATAATTTTGAAGTAAAAAGAAAAAAATATCATTGTAACAAACAACATTCCAATGAAGCATGCATTAAACCTCACCCCATCAAAATAATTGCAAGTCTGGGTCAACATCAAAATTGCAATGGCTTATTTCCAATGAAACAAGTAGCTTAGCCCCTCGAAAGAAATTAGCACTAGCAATGTAATTCTCTACAAGAAAAATCATTATAAGGATTTTGAGATTTCACAGTTGCACAATTAGTTCAATACACATTTTCTCTCCTCCATAAGCTTTCTTCCATAAATCAACATTCCCCCTCCTTCAAAGAACAATGATCAATAAGCAACTATCAACATTCTCACATCATAAGTAGATGCATGATATAGCACATAGAAACAATATTAAAATCAATTGGATTGATGAGCAAGCCACATATTTGGCATTCATGAAATCAAACACACACGCATGCTTCCCAAAGCACAATAAACACAATCTTGTTCCACTTAGTTTTGATAATCAGAGAGGGTAAAATAAATTGCACCAAAGCACATCCAGTTCAAGTGAAAATTACATGTTAGAATAAACAATTATTAGAACAATTTAACCTTGGAAATGGATAGAAAAGTACCATGAACGATTACTAGAACCAAAGGGGAAAATGTTGTTCCTTTTGTGGTGCTTTTTAATGTCTTCCATAGCTTCCCTCATTAATTGGTAGCAAGAGGCCATGGAAACGGAAATTGGTCGGGCTATGGAGATCTTTCCGTTGCCCGGAGGTCCCAGAGGACGATAAAGAGGAGGTGGTTGCAGGTTTATAGAGGGGGATGTGCCCATATAATGAGGTCGTCGTCGATCACATCGTCAATGGTACGAGGGTTCACGTGCTTAGCCAACAGTTGATTTGGTGGCGCAGTTGCAACAGAGGAGGAGAAGGCGGCCGGTGATAGTTTCCGGCACTTCAGGAGAGAAATATTCAAGGTGTTGTTCGATTTGGGGGATAGCGGCGTGGGAGGGTGGGAGCGGGTGGACTAGGGTTTTTGTTAAGTTAGGAAGCGGTGCAAATTAAATGAAAATTTTGGTAAAAAATTCAAGGGTTAGGTTGAAGCGCGTAATTTTCCCGCTGATGGAAAATTGGTGACCGCTACATTAGGTAAAACAAACCGCCTCATTTGTTTTATTTATTTTTTTAATTTTTTAAAAACCGCCACATTAGACTATGAAAACCGCTACATTAGCTTTCGTGTTTTTCAGATTGTTATATAGTATTAAAACCGCCACATAAACCGCTACATAAAGTAAACCGCCAAAACCAACCGCTACATTAGGTCATTTATTTAGTAGTGTTTATAGTAGATAGATTGATTGATAGGCAAAAAACGATAGATTTACAGCAGGAAGGATGGAGAGAAGGATGCTTGTATGGCAAGTTTTTCGGTTGTTTTCGGTTTCAGCATGTTGAAAAAATCGGTGGACAATTCCCAAATATGGAGAGGTTGGGAGACACATTCCTAATATAGTCCAAAATTTTGGCCTATATGGTAAACGCCCCATAGATATATAGTTTCTAGATAGATGAGGTTGGATCCCGTGTACCTTTGCGATGTAATTTGTTAGCAGAGAAATTATTCGTTTATATCAAGCGATTATTCGTGTATAATAATGTAATTATTCATATGTATAAACAAATGTAATTATGCGTATGTAACAAAGGATTATTCATATGTATTTACATACGAATAATCACTTGGTACCTAGGAATTAATGTCATTATTCACAAGTTATGTTTAATCTCATCTGTTTGATCTTCTTAATCCGACGCTCCAGATTTGCTCACAAATTACACGTACATTAAAACTTACTTACACAGGATATATCCTCTGTATAGATAAGAGCAAGCCCAACAACTTTGGTAAAAAAATTTTAAAATAGAGATTAAAATATGAAAATATCTAAAAAAAATTCACCCCAACTTCAACAACTTCTCTATTTTACAGATTTTTACATTTATTAAAGACTATAATAAATAAATGCATTTATTAAAGATATTTAATTCTATATTTCTTAAAACATAATTTAAACTTAATTCTAACATTTAGCCTCACATTTGTTGGTGAACTATTATATATGTCAGTATGTTACCCATCCTATTGCACGACATATTAATTATTATTATTATTATTATTATTATTATTATTATTATTATTATTATTATTATTATTATTATTATTATTATCATTATTATTATTATTATATTCTCACGTGATATTTTTTTAAAAACAAAATTTAGTGATAAATTTGATATTTATTTTTTATATGGTATTAATATTAAATTTAGATTGTTACTATAAAATTTATCATAAATTTGGATAAAATATTATTCAAACTTAATCTTATTATTTTCAATTAGTTAATATATATTTTATTATAAATTGGCGATTGATCATATATGATTACTTAATTAAATTAATTAACTAATAAGGCTTAATTTATAATTTATAAAAATAAAATCATTCCAATATAAGTTATGAGTTCAAGTGAATATTTTTTGAAGTGAAAATTTTATAGACTAATTTTTTAATGTGAATTTTATAGCATTAAATTGGATGAAATTAGTTGTGCTGTTTTATTTATAAAAGTTAACATAGAATTATGATGTTTTGTTCTATCTATATTGATTTAACATAATTAATTTATATATTATAACAAATCATATCATTTTTTAATTAATTAATTTTTAAAAATAATTACATTTTATTACTAGTAATTAAGTATGAAGTTATTTTTTTTTTCTATATTATGAGTTAAAATATGGGGTTGTATCATTAAATTCTATATAGGGACAAATAAACATTAAATTATAGAGATGAACTTCTCTTCCTCCAAATTTAGAGATTTCCCCCTTCCTCATCCATTTCTCTATTTTAGAAATAAATTTGAAGAAGCTATTGAAGATAAAAAAAAGAGACATTTTTCTCTAAAATCTTCCTTTTTTTTTCTATCTATATACATATACTAAAACCGATGCGTAGCGTCCTGCGTGGCGGCACGTGAGTGAATCTGCCTAAGTGGCGGCGCGTGAGTGCATCTCGCAAAGCTTTCTCCCGTAAAAAAGGAAATCTAATAAAAATAATTATTTTATTTTACCATTAACACATATAATTGGATAGATGGAATATCCTATAAAAGAGTAAATATTATATAAGGAAAAAACTATATCAATTTAATTAAACGTAGTAGTAGTAATAATAAAACTAATTTTCATAGTCATACTTACCAAAAATATTAATAGATAAATATATAATATTTGATAGGTGCTATTTTATTTATATTTAGATTATTTTTTGGCGAAAAGAATTATTTATATCAAAATCAATCATTTAATGATTTTTATTTTATATCTATCTATATTATTTTTTGAGGCCAAAATAAATAATTAAAATATTATATAGCCATATATGTAGTCACAATCCATCCGTACATAGATATTTTAGTAAACTAATGTAATAAATACATACTGTATATTTAATAAAAAAGAATATTAAAATATTTTTAAAAATCAACTATCTAATTAAATTACATGAGATTTAATTAACCATAGATTAGAAAAAAAAAACTTTTACGTATTACCTTATAAATGTGAATTTTATTTATATTTTGAGAGAATTTAATTAAAAGATATTTAGATTATATATAATCTGTCAAACTAATTTTATTTATATTTATATTAATTTTTGAAGGAAAAAATAATTTATATTTAGATTAACGCATTCTCCGTACACGGGACGGGGTCTACAATAGTTTTAGATAATTGCTCTAACAAAGATTAGTCCCAGCTTCAATAATTCCTCCTCTCTCTCCTCCTTTCCACATGCTTTCCTCACTCTGATTTTTCTATCTGTTGCATCGATACATTTCGTCTCTATTTTTTCCATTTATTTTGGTAGGTGGTGAGGCGGCTGAAGTGGAGTTTTTGGGGCTGGAGTGGAGGCTTGAAGAGTTTTTGGGCTTGAGTTGAGGCGGTCAGGCGGCTAAGCGCGTGTTTGATAGCGCTTTTCATCAGGTTTCAAAGGTTTAAAAAAAATTTAAACTCTTCGCCAGGCGTTTAATAGCAGCTTGATAGCAGCTTTCGGATCGACTTTAAGGAGTTCAAGTTGCAGGTTATTTTCCATGATTTCAACCTTGGGGTATACTACGTAGTAAACCATTACCGTTCATTCAAGAACTGTAATGACTCACCGAAATGGACTTGTGGTTAGTACTCATAAGTCCCCGGTTCGAACACCAGAAAGGAGGTAATTTCCAAGAACTGTAGTCACTAAAATCAATTATTCATCTACTATAATGGATAGACATAATTTTTTCTAATGCGATTAAACCATATAAATTGCGCTACTGCGATTCATGCCAAAGCAATTACCTAAATGCCACACACTGAACACTACAGTTGACTCAATTGCTCCTTAATTGAAATGAATAAATAAACCATTACCGTTCATTCAAGGCAATTCATCATGGAACAAGAGCATTGAACACAGTCAATGAAATCAACACTTTTCATGAATTCGATCATAGAAAGGCAAGTTAATTACGCCACTATACATATGGATTCAACAAATCGGGAATTTTCAATTAATGATTCAAGGGGCATGAAATCGGTCAACAAAAAAGGCAAACTTTAATCGACAAAACAGTTGCAATGAATTCAACAGTTTCGGCGACAATTCGTGATGTTTGGGGTTTGTTAGAACTCGAGGCTCGGTTGTTAGATACTTAGGGCCCGTTTGGTTAACTAAAAAGTAAACAATCAAACACTTTATTAGAGTTTGGTCCCAAAAAAAATGTTTGTTTCACCTCCTCAAATGATTGAAAGTGTTATGGACTTCAAACAGATCGGTCCATTTTATTACCCCTCATTTTTTGGGTGTATCAAACAGATCGGCTCTCGCGCTTTGTGCCTCTCTCTGTCTCTAACCTCTCTCACGCTCTGTGCGGTGCCTCTCTCTCCTCTCTCTTTCATCTCTTTTCTCCCGATGTCGACGGATAGCCAAAGAAGACGCGCTCACAGAGCGGACATTTGCTGTCGATCTCTTCCTCCAACTCGCTGCACTGCATCTTCAGCAACCGCTGTAAACACGAGAGCACTCCTCGTAGCCAACCACCACCATCCGCTTCGCGATGTCATGTAGATCGCCAATAGTCCCCGACGGGAGAACCTCGATCGAGATATTGTAGTTGGTAACCGGCCACGCCATCGGGATCGCCTCTCTGTCACCATCGATATGAGCTTCCTCCTCCTAATCTCTCCATTTTTGAGCTGTGATAAAATGGAATATTGATTATTAATCAATCTGTTAAATTAGGGAATTGAAAAAACCCTAATTAGTGAAATTGGGAATCAAAATCACTAATTTGTGAAATTAGCTTGAAAATTTGGTGGAAAATTAAAAACCCTAAAATTGAAAAAATTGGGGAAGGTTTTTTAATCCCTTTCATCATTTTTGAACCAAACAAAATGAAGGGATAACATAATGCGTTTCCTTTTCCTTCGATTTTTCAATCCGTTTACGTTTTCAAATTTAACTCTCAATCAAACGGGCCCTTAGATGGGTAAGAAAGAAGAGCGAGAGAGAAGGTAGAAGAAGTTGTACAAGCATGGATTTGGGCCTATTCCACCGTACTCATGACCCATTTACTATCCAGGCCCAGTCCATTACACAACTCATCCATCCGGTTCGGTAACCGCCTTACACCAATCAAACCAACTACTACTTTTCCCGTACCTTGTACGGGTGAGTATTTTTATTGAAATTTACCGTTTTAGTTCCCCCTCGTACTATGAATATATTTCATTTCATTTGAATTATTGTCATGTTATCAATTATAACCCTCGTTATAATACAATAACACTTACAATCACAAACAAAAGTCTCATAATTACGGTCAAGTTTGATATCTTAAACAAAATATTCGACACATTAATTTTCTACTAACATATTGCTCTTGCTTCTTGTCATGTTGTTCTTCGAAATCTTTGATTATCATGATGAAATACTTTTTTATTGAGACAATCGATACTTCAAATTTGACAAAAAAATAGTAAATCACTCGCTTATACGCTTCTCCTAATATCCATCCTAATTGAAGACAAAGAAAAGAAACCTTATAGTTTTTAGCTTAAGAAAGCCGAATTCGGATCCTTTATGATATTTATCTATTACACATCATTCTACACTTTTTAAATTGATCTAAATTATAAACCAATTTGATAAAGATACCCTAAGTTTAAATGTATAAACCCTATATAGCTAAAGAATTTTAAAAATGATATTTAGTGTGTGTTTTTATAATACTTAGACCCTTAATTAGAAAAAAAGGAACTTTATTTGTAAGTGTATAAACATTAAGAGGCCAAAACATTAAGGAAATTTACAGATATCAAGAATCAAGGCTCCAATTATTGATCGGAAGAAACATAGTTTTAATTTATAGATATTTTTAATTTTAAATTTCTGTAATTGTAAATTTGTAATCTTAGAAATTTTTTCTTTTTTTACTGGCGACCCTCTGTGTAGGGTCATTCAAGCCATCTTTTGATGGCTTCAAGATCGCTGGGTCGATTTTCTAGATCGCCGAGTCGATCTACTTCTTGCCTACTGTAAAAAAAAAAAAGAGGCCAAAACATTAAAAAAATGTTATACCTCTCAAATTGATGGAATGTGAAAATTAGTTGGGCATGACTTGTGTATGTAGAAAAAAAATTATGAGTACTCGGTTAGGTTTTAGATGCAAGAAATTGGTAGATCGTAAATGATAACTAATCAAAATAACATTCTTATAGGAAATCATGTTCACAATTTATTTGGAAAAGCAATTTATCAAATTCTCTCAATTTCTTCCATTTTCACCATACCCACGCTTAATAATCGTTGAAGGAAACGATTCAATTCAGCATCCACAAGATGTGGTTATGAGATCCATTCAAATAAGACTACAATCACAAGGAAGAAGTGTGGTGGAGATGGAGATTGCCTCAGAATCACGACATCCGTAAGGGTGGCGACATATGATTGATTGGGGCAGAGTTCGTGGTGGAGATTCAGCTTGGCTAGATCTCGCTCTCTCTCAATGACACAGGTACTCAATGGAGAATTTACTATTTAATCAAGCCCAAAAATAAGGAGAAAAAAATTAGCTCAAATCCAAAATAGAAAGTAATATCAATCTCACTACTTACTAAATTAAAATCCAATGACAAAAAGAAAAATAGAGACCTCACATCAGGGGCTTATAATCCAACTATCTTTTACCTTGCTTATAGCTGCTTTGTGTTATATTTTATCCATCAATTGTCTCGATTGCGCAACCTGCAGCCCTAGTTTTGGTTTGAATTTGTGGATGATGGCCGCATCGCTCCTCCAAACAGCCACCTACGGGCTGTCGGAGCATCCCTCCATCGTTGGTTTCCGTTGGAGCGCCTCCCATTCATGGGGATCCACCTGGTCCTTCCTCCTCTCCTCTATCTCCCTCTACGTCGCCTCCTCCTCCACCTGTTCCTCCTCCTCCTTGGCCGCCGCCGCCCCGTCCCCCTGGGCCCCCTCCCGGCCATCCACTCCCTCCTCATGGCCCTCCTCTCCGCCGTCATCTTCTCCGGCATCCTCCTCTCCGCCGCCGCCGAGATCCGGGAGACCCAGTGGTTTTGGAGGCGATCCAAGACCCCCATCCAGTGGCTCCTTTGCTTCCCACTGGGGACCCGCCCATCGGGCCGAGTCTTCTTCTGGTCCTACGCCTTCTACCTCTCCCGCTTCCTCCGCCTCTCCCAAACCTTGTTCTCCGTTCTCCCGAGGCGCCGCCTGACGGCCTCCCACCTCTTCAGGCGGTCCGTGGTGGTCCTGATGTCCTTTCTCTGGCTGGAGTTCTCGCAGTCGTTCCAAGTCCGACGATTCTTTGGAAAACCCAAACCCTAAAAATTTATGGAAAAAACTGGCGGAGAAGGTGAAGGTGAAGTGGCCGGCTTTAATAAATTGGGAGTGGAACTGTATTGGGAGAACATGGAAGTAGAAAAGAAGAAGCAATTGAGGAGAGAACGTGGGAGAAAGACTGCAAATTAGGGCTTCTTAGTTTTACTCAGGGATTGAAGCAGTTGAGGAGAGAACGTGGGAGAAAGGCTAATTTCTTAGTTTTGCTAAAAGAGGACACGTGGCTCATTCTTTTACAAAGAGTTTGCTTCTAAAATAATAAGTATAAGGGGTGGATTCTATATTTTGGATGATATCCGTATTAATCTATGTGTTTTATATGGTGTATCATTTCTAGCGCGGTACCCGTCCGACACATACGAGATTTATCCACGTATCATCCGATATTTTATCTGTTCATTTCATATCTTAAGTGGTTATAAACATTTTACCTTAAATTATTTTATATTTAGTCATTAAAACTGATTATTTTAGTTCATTATAACTAATGATAAGATTTCATTATTAATTAATTATCTATTTAACAATAAAATCTAGCTCATCATCAAAATATTTATATTATCATTTGAGTTATTTAACTTATTAATATGAAAAAAAAACATGTTTTGACTATAAATATATAATAGCGTGAATTTGATTACCTTATCATTTTACCTTAATTTATTTTATAAATATTTTAACTTACAAAAATCATATCTTAGTTAACCTACTCAAATTCACATTATTATATATTTATAAAATATTTTCATTTTCACAAAATTTAATAAAAAAAAAATCACACGAATAACAAATACACCCTCCGTTAATTAAAACTTGACATGTAATAAAAAAAAATCTTACCAAGGCAAATTATCAAGTAAAAGAGCAATTTCATGAAATGTGTCCTTTAACAGAGGCAAACAGCAAGACCCGCCTTCACCCAATGATGAAAAACACCCAAATTTACAGATTTTCAACAAAATGATCTATGGATTTTGAGCTTCTACACCCACATTTTCTGTGAAGCCATAGAAATTACAAGTGCAGTTGTGAAACAACAACCACCCTAAAAAGAAAGGTAATGAAAATTTGAACTAAGCCAAAAAATGCAGTCTATCTTGACACTGAGAAAGATGAAAAACAGTTTTTATAATAAACATGGTTTACATACTTTCATGATATTTGGCAAGTGATTCATAGCTCATAAGGACTCCTTACCCATAATAAATTGCACAGAGTGTAGTCAATCAAAACAAAATATGCCTCAAAGCAACATTTCAAGTTCTGTTATGTCCTCGTTGTCAGTGGCTAAGCTAACAACACTTCCACGTTTGCGTGGACTCATACTCCTAAAAGTCTTTGCAAACGTCCGAGAGATATGAGGCAATGCTGAGGGTTAAACAGACACAGATACATCTCTGTCAAATGAATCACCGGCTTCTTCTCTATGCTTCTTCTCAGTCAGATACATCTCTGCCATATCCCCACATCATCCATTAGATGATCTATTTCATCACGGACTTGGCAATTAAACGTAGAAGCTGAAGTGTGCAATAATCTAATGCCAATACATAAGAAAAAGGCGAGGGACTAAAATTTACATGCAACCTTCTGCACTCGCTGAGTCAAGAAAAGAAGGTTTGACTTAGCACTCTACGGGATTTCATATTTTCTACATCATTAGAAAATAAAATACCTTTTAATAGTTTAAATGCCTCTATTTAAATGACCTTGCTTTTTCAAAGAACTTGATCACGTACTCATCAGCAAGGGCTTGACATTGTGAAGTAGGAACAACCTGCAGGTAATCTTCCATCAGTAAAAGAAATAGACAAATGACATGCATTTGATCAAGGAATGAAAACAACACACTGATGATTACCCTTTTGCTTTCATCCATATCAGTTAAAGGGAAAGAGGTCCAAACACAAGACTTCCTAGAAGTTATCTTATTAAAACATATTAGAAGTTTAAAATGTGCACAATGATGATTACCCTTTTGCATTTTCCATGTTGTCCACGTGAAAGTGTCAGCAAAGCAAATATCTAAAAATCCTTAGGATTATTAGCAATATAATGCAACAGTACTGACACTACAACTCCAATAACTTTCTCACGTAATATCTATTTCAGATAAAGACTAATTTACCTTAACCGTGTTGATGTGTTATCCATTGAAACCCTTTAACAACTGATGACATCAAAATAAAAAAAATATAAAGAACTGAAATTCGTACTAGACGAATAACTTGATTTCATCTAAAAGATTATAATAAAACATGTATGGAGAGAGTACAAACCTTAAATGGTTAATCCTTAGAGGCGTCAAACAGCTAATGGACAACATTGGCAGCTAAACAACAACACAAAACACAACATATAATCAGTAATCGAAAGCACAATATGAATTTCATACCCTAACCATTGTTTCTTAATCAAACAATTATCGAATTAGACAGTGGGCTGGAGCTACACAGAGGTGCTGAAATGTAAAGGAATGTTAGTTAAACAACAACCACCACCCAATATTCGTATGCATTAAAACTAAACAGTTGACACCTTTAGGAAGGCACAGCAGGTAACTGACCCAAGTGGAGCTGAAGTGACAGGCTAAGTGTTCAAGAGTAATTAGCAGGGGGGAAATAGTTAAGCTATTCTCACAAGTTGTGAAGTGAGATTATAAACAGCTTGTGAGATTATAATAATGCTCCTGTTGTATTTATTTTATATGCAATTTCCTACTTTGTATTAGGCGTTTATCCCTCATGCCAAAAAGTACGACTCTGCTGGTAGGAGTGGTAGCTTAAATTCATATCATAACAATTTCATAAATATTAGAGGTAAGAGCTTTCTAGCTTCTAGGGTTTGATTCATAAATACTGTGTTTGTGCTTATGTATTTGGATCCTCTTCATTCTAACACGTTGATTTAGGTTCCTTGCTCCCATTTACATAATGCTGAAGCCCAGTAAACATCTACCAATAACATTGCAAAAACAAAGCTTTGCCCCATACAAGCAAGGGTAAATTAGAGTAACATTAATATTACGCCTGTTTGAGGATTCGAATATCTAGTCTTCTAGGGACCTAGCTGACAAAAAAAAAAGAGTATTAAACTGTATTAAAGCAATCTTACCAATTTTTTCCACAATGTCATCAGTTTCACAAATTCCATCTGTAACTGTTGCATTAGCCTCGACCAGAAGCGTCACAGGGATAACTTCAACTATTACATTAGCCTCGACAACATCCCTAGTTGTTCCAGCAATCTCTGTAACTGTTGCTCTCTCCCTCTGTATGCTACAAAGGAAAAAAGGTTTCTAGCTCCAATCAGGTCACTGTCTTGAGATGACCCAATAGGTAATAGATGCAGAAAATTTAAAGAAAGAAAATATTTTCAGATTAGGTAAAGCAGATGGCAAAGTTGGATTTAACCTTTCATTGCTCATATGCATATTTAAAAACAGCATAAATTTGCAGAAACTGGGTTCAAAAGATAAAAGGTGAAATCCATTCATAAAGTAAACAACGGAAAGAAGATGTGGAAAAAATGTCTCTAGCTACTTACAACTTTGAGTATCTTCAGCACAGCCAAAAATACCACTACTCCAGGGTTCATCAGCTGGAGGCTCATAGCTTTCAGGTAATGGATGCCCACATTCTGAGCACTTGTGAACAGCTAGCTGTCCATACACCCACGAAAATTAGACATTCAGAGAGCTATCAATTTCAACCTTATTCCAATAACTTATGAATACAAAAATCAAATCCAGAACCAATGAATCATAAATTAGATGACCAATTTATGTATATGATATACCAAATGCAAATGACACCAGAACAAAGTAGTAAAGATTCTTATCAGGCCATTGAATCTACAGCATGCATATATAAATATCCCTACCAAGTCACATATCTATAGAAGATGGAAGTTCAATAGCAAGCTGCAATGCCAGCTTGTGAATATGCCATAATGACCTAGGAAGAGACATAACTTCTTACAAATTGGAAAAATACATACATAAAAGAGCAAAAAAGAAGGCAGAGAACACCAAAATTAAATGGATATGGTCAAAACTAAGAAAAACACCAAATTACAAATGAAGCAAAGAGCAGTACGAATCAAGATTAAGCATTAACTTAGGTTGGTTCAGTAAGTCAAAATTGAAAATTCATGTCATCTAATGAAATATGGCACCAACTGAGATTTTTCCTGATTTTTTTTCCTGAACAGAGAAGTTCATGTCCAACCAAAAAAAAAAATAGACGACAATGCTAAAAGGAGTAAGAATCAAGATTAAGCATTAACTCAACTCAGCATACACAAAAAGCATAAAATCTAAGAGGGGAAATAAGATAACACAGTGGAAAGAGCAGAGAAAAAGGAGACCTGAGCTTGAAAAAAAAAAGCAACCAAATCGTTTCTGAATAGACACAGGTAGAGATGCTAAACATAAACCAAATCGTTTCTGAATACACAGCTTCATGTTCAAACAAACACAAATCCTTTTCTATCCAGAACAATATCTAAAGGTTGGGATCAAGATTTACACTATGACAGATAAAAGAGGAGGCTGCTGCTGTATGAGTGACAAGAGAAGAGAGATTTGAGATTAAGGTTTCCAACCAAACCTGGGCATATACACCATGAAGAGACAGAAAGAAGCCTTATTGGCATTGGCGACGCTCCTGTCCGCCATCATCGCCGACAACTCCAGCATCAGCCTCCGGCGCTTGCAGTCGCCAGAGAGTAGCAATTGATCTATCTAAACTCAATTTGGGTCCAAAATATTAGACGGGATTGTAAGCACAACGAAGACATAGAGGAAAGAGGAGAAGTTAGTCGGCGGCTACGAAAGAAAATAGGATTACAGGAGCAAGGAAGGAACATGAATATGTAAGAGGAATGGAGGATGGCTTACTTGCAAGAAGCGAGGCGGCGGTTCGAGCGGCTCAACGTTTTTGAATTCCCAAATTCAAGTGTCGAATAGAGAATCAACTTCTCTAAATCAAGTTCACATTCAACACACCAACACACTGACTTCGAATTCAGACTCTAGCAGCGAAACAAAAAAAAAACTAATTTAGAATCGGAAGAAACAAAAGGAAAAGATTGAACCTTCAAATTCCGAATTCAGGCTCTAGCAGCGAAGCCGGAAAAAACCTAATTCAGAATCGGCATAAACAAAAGCAAAAGATTGAACCTTCAAATTCCATCATCAATATCATGGTGAGAAAAATTTCATACCTTGCAAATCATGGTGAGAAAGATAAGCCCTTTTCATCCCAAATCTGGACGGCCATGGCAGAACGCCTCGCTCCCGCCCCCGACCTGCCACATCTCCGCGGTGGTGGGGACCGCCTCCCGCCATCGCCACCGTCATCTGCCCCGACGTCGACCGATCAACACCCTGAAGTACAGCTTCTCTTCCTCGTGGCTTCTCTTGCAGCTTCTCTTCCTCGCAAGCGTAATTACCCATATCAATTTTCAATTGAAGCCCCAACAATCCAAAACCTAATTCAAGCCCAAAAAATCCAAAATATTCAATGAGTTAAAGAGGAAGAATAATTATAAACCATCAGGTGGGGGTTGAAATTTTTTGTTTGGGAAGAGAGGAAGTATCGTCGGTGCGAGGAGGAGATGAGAGATGGGAGCAGTTCTTGCAGGGAGAACGTGGGAGAGAGAAGGTTGAAAGTTTTTGTTTTTAATTTTGCTCAAAAAGGACACGTGGCTTATTCTTTTACAAAGAACCTGCTTCTAAAATAATAAGTATAAGGGGTGGATGCATCGATTTAATATTATAAAATTAAATTAAATATTAATAAAACTTATCATAAAATAAGAAAAGGAGGTTTAATAAAGTAAAAAAAAATTACCCTAAAAATATCTTAGAAATCTCTTTAAAAATTATTTTAAAAAATTTATTCTTATTTAAAGTAGTAGTATATATAGATATAGATATTTTATATCACCCCTGTTGGTTGGTCAAATAAAGAAATAACGGGAATTTCGCCTGGTACCCCTGTGGTATTGCGTATTTCGCACGGTGTACAAAAGTTTTGCTAAATTCACACGGTGCCCCTGAGGTTTGTATCAATTTCGCGTCGTGCCCCTCAAGAGTTAATTCTAACAGATCTGAAACCTTCGTTAACCCAGTTGCCATCCACGCTCACATTGACACCGAAGGGAAGAGAGGAGAGAAGGGGATCGGAGAGGGCGACGCCGACGAGAGCCAGGACGACTACCACCAAACCACCTCTGTCGGCGACATCAGCCGGGCCACCCCAGGAGAACCAGAACCCGACCTCGTCCTTTGGCACTGGAGAAGAGGGCTCGACCTGGAGGAGAAGTCGATCCCGACGGCACGAAGCCCGAACTGGAGGAGAAGGAGGAGGCACGGCCTTGAATCGCTGACAGCGCCGAAGCCGTCGCTAGGGGAGGCGCCGCTCGAATTAAACGGCTGAAGGTAAGTCGTAGTTAGACAGCGATTTTTCATTAAGGATTGTTGAATCAAAACTGCAATTTCTACCGATTAGGAATTCGAGTGTGAAACTTTGATTTCAGAATTGAGATTGAGGAGTGTGCAACTGTGCATACTATTAAGGTGCCTGAGTTGGATTGCGACTTGCAATCTAGCTCTAGTTTTCTTAACATCTAACCAATGGATCACTTTGATTTGGGAGAAATCTGTGTTGATGCTAATTATCTGTTACCTTTCTCCCTCTAGCATCTATTACCCCTCCCTCCAATATAATCCTCCATGAAAATATCATTTAGAAAGCCCCAGCCCCTTTCAGCCTAAGTATTGCAAATTTGAATCATACTACTTTTGCAATGTTGTGTCAATTTGTAGCATTGCTATACTGAAGGAGCACTCCTTTTCTTTGCATTTGCTTGGGTTGTCTGGTTGCTTCATAACTTGTTATGATCACAGAGTAATTAGGGTAGAGAGATAAGGGGATAGTTGTTGGTTGCTACATAAAAGATTTGTTTTCTTTTTATCTCTCCTCATTTCGGCTGTTGCTTTTGTTTCCAACTGATTGCAAGAGTTGGTTCCAGATTCCAGCTACTGTGTTGTATTCATACCTTTTTCTTTGGTTAATTGTTCCTCTTATGATAGTCATTGAGTTGGTTCTAAATGACAACAAAACACATTTTAAAATCAGTCAAGATTTGCTTTGGTAAGCCAAAAAAAATGACTGGAAAATGTCATTGATTTTAAGCCTATTAGCTCAAATGGAAGAGTTTTGTGCTCTCGCACGCTCTAATGCTCTATGGTTGTGTAGTTATACGATGAAGAAATAGTCGCTCTTTATGGTTATAGCAAATTTTTATACCTTAATGGACCTTTTAAAAGTTACAAACATCAAAATAAATCATGTTTAGAAATTTATGATAGCAATTACAAACTGAATAATTCACATAACACGATTTATGACAGCAAGCTCATGTAATGAAATTGATGACAGGAAACCAGCTGGGCACCTTATTGTTACTTGAATTCCCCAAATAAGAGACATTGAGAATTAGTGTCCAAACCAGATAGAAATGAAAAATACAAAGTCAGCAAGAGGATGAGAAACATCAAATAAGAGACATTAGGAATTTGTGTCCAAACCAGATTGAAATGTATAAGTCTATGTGGGATTTGAACCCACACCATGTGTTATAAGTACACATTGCTCTCCCTTTGAGCTAATAGACTTAATTGAAAATGTTGTCAAGGTATGAGATATTTTTCCATTTGCTCTCCGTCATGTGTTGTAAGTTGTTATTGCTGTATAATATTTTCCTCATTCATTATAACACTTTTTAAATAAATCAACAAATATAATATTTTCCTCATTAATTATACCACTTTTTAATTTCTTGAAAATCATAACTACAATCTATTAATGATATTTTTTAATAAAATTAATAATCTAAACAAATACAGTACATAATATAGGAAAGATGAACCAAATTAATTAATAATGTCAAATATTGTGTTATAATATTATAATAATCTAAACAAATACAGTACATAATCTATATACATATACTAAAACCGATGCATTGTTGCCTGCGTGGCGGCTTGTGAGTGAATCTGCTTACGTGGCAGCACGTGAATGCATCTCGCAAAACCTTCTCCCGTCAAAAAGGAAATTTAATAAAAAATAATAAGATAGTTCTAATCTATATAATTAATTCTATCTTAAAATATACTTTTTGAGTTATTGATTACACGCATCAAACTAATTATATATTATTTTTATTATTATTATAGTATATTATTATTAAGATTATAGTCTACCGAAATGGTGAGTTCAGAACTCTTTGGAATCGATTCTGTATACGGACATATTTAATATATTAAAATTAAATCTAATCATATATATCATATAGGCGAGTATGAGTACATGCCATCCAATCTACGGACGAACTCGGCACGTGAGTGCATCTCGCAAAACTTTCTCACGTCAAAAAGGAAATCTAATAAAAATAATGAGATAGTTCTAATCTATATAATTAAAAATAATTATTTTATTTTACCATTAACTTATATAATTGAAAAGATGGAATATCTTATAAAAGAGTAAATATTATATAAGGAAATAACCGTATCAATATAATTAAATGCAATAATAGTAATAAATTTGGCATATACAGATATACAAATTGCCATATAAGTGTAGGTTAATTTTTTTTTAGTAGATATTATTTTTTAGTAGAATGAGTTATTTAGATCTAGATTAATTTTAATCTTACATTTCCATTTATTAGTTTAATTATCATAATGTAATTCATATTTATTTATTTATTTTCATATTTATAATAGGATTTTTTATAGATAATAAATGTAATTTTATAATATTGTGTTGAAATATTCCCGTGCAGGGGACGGGGCATACACTAGTATAAGATAAAGATCAACTGGTGTGAGAGATGAGATAAGGCCAAGAGTACATGGAAATTACTAGTACTAGTAATCCAGAAAGTTAAAACTAGAATCTTAATGAAAGCAACACCGGAAAGTTAGAAATAATGGCAAATCTCCCTACCAAAGATGCCCATTTGGATTTATGACCGTAATTTTGCTGATGTTAAGGGTCAACCTAAGCTTTCAGTTTCAGCACTGGAAAATGGAGGTCTGAAATGGTGGAGCCAAACATGGGCCAAGACATCAGGTTATGAACCCCACATACATACATACAAGTTTGAAATTAAGTTCACAATCATTCATATAAACTTAAGAGCAAGGAAGAAAATACACCAAGGTACTGATCTTTTCTATCGACTTACATTAATGTACAGACCTAACTTGATGATTGTTATACTGCATATTTGATAACCACAGCTTCGATTCGCATTCAATATTTCTTGCAATTTTGAGACCAAGCCCTATTTATGAAACCATCGAGGTACACTGGTAGTCAACTTGCAAAACCTTCACTATTGTATTTTTTATTTTTGAAAACATACCATACTAAAAACAGGGTTCTTCCTTTTAGTTCTGAAAAAATGAATTTCAAAATTGAAACACAAGAAATACTGGACACAAAACAGAACACCGTGAAATCGTCCAGCTTCAACCTTTTACTGAATCCAAACAATAATTTTGAATTGGGAGAATAAATATTTTCTAAAAATTATATATAGATTTGAATGAATTCCTAACTCCTCTTCGAATCCCTAATCTGTAGAAATTGCAATTTTGATTCAACAATCCCTAATGAGAAATCGTTGCCTAACTATGACTTACCTTCAGCCCTTTAGTTCGAGCGGCGCCTCCCTAGCAACGGCTCCGACGCTGTCATTGATTCAAGGTCGTGCCTCCTCCTTCTCCTCCAGGTTGAGCTTCGTGCTGTCGGGATCGCCTTCGCCTCCAGGTCGAGCCCTCTTCTCCAGTGTCAAAGGGCGAGGTCGGGTTCTGGTTCTCCTGCGGTGGCCTGGCTGATGTCGCCACCGGCGGTGGTTCAGCGGTGGTCGTTCTGGCTCTCGTCGCCCTCTCTGATCCCCTTCTCTCCGATCCCCTTCTCTCCTCTCTTCCTTTCGGTGTCAATTATGTGAGCGTGGATGGCAACTGGGTTAACAGAGGTTTCAGATCTCTTAGAATTAACTCCCGATGGGCACGACGCGAAAATGATGCAAACCTTAGGGGTACCGTACGAATTTAGCATAACTTTTGTACACCGTGTGAAATCCGCAATCCTATAGGGGCACCAGGCGAAATTTATGAAGAAATAAATTAACACAATTTCCGTTTAGCGCATGGTCTGGTCGCAACTACCACTGGGTCAACTGATCGCACCGACCATTGGTCACACCGACCAAACTGCCGTTGATCGCACCGACCATCACCCAATGAAGGCCAATCTGTAACTTCTCTTGTTCAGTGGCGGTCTTCGATCGGCGGAGCCTTCCAATTCCTATTCTAAACCCCACTCCCCCCAAATCTAATGTTTACTGTTTCCATATTTATTCGATGTAGTCATAATCTGATCTATAAAGGACTTCATTCACAAACGTCTGAAATCAACAGACCATTAATAGTTTGTTCTTCAATCTGATTTTTTAGATCGACAAGCAAATCTAGAGTACTTAGCCTTTTGTCTCCATTTTTTATACTTCCAATTTGCTTTGATCGTGTGGAGCACAAATTGAAACCCTAGGTTTTGCTTTGTGATCGATTCTTGTGATTGAAATCAACAGATCACTGCCTTCGGAGCACGGTAGCGGGAGAGGATGGTTGAGCTCATTCGGAAGCGAGAAAGAAAGAGGAAAGGGTGGGTATGTGTGTAATTTAATTTAATTACGGGAATATTAATTTTCGTCGTGTTCTGAAAATAATTTGACCTTTTTCTAAAAATCAGATGCCTAAATTAATATTATTGTAACTTTTCTTAGAAACTTTAAATGAATATATATTAATTTAAATTTAAAATCAATAATTTGAAATAAACCGAATGATAAGGAAAAATTATTTTTAAAGTTCGTATTATTTTCGGTTTATAACTGATAGTTCGTATTATTTGTGGTCATTTTTCCAAAAATATATGACAATGAACATAATAAAACTGAATTATAGTGAGAGAATTAGACTAATAACGATTCATTGATCTATCTAATGAAATACAATTAATGATTATGTTTACTATATATAGATTGGCATTTTATTATTTTATATATGTTTGTTTTTATATGTAATTAAATTATTTTTAAAGTGTTCTAATGAAGTTATATATAGAAAAAACACCGCCACCAATAAATCTAACACTATTTTAATTAAGATATGTCTTTTTAGTTAGATAGCCAACTTTCACAGGATTTACCTCTTATAATGTATTCGTGAGACCAATTTTTAGCAGTTGGATTGAAACCTATTGGATGACAATGATTAGTAGGTTAGTTTATATATTTAGGGAAATTAAGATTCTTTTCCTTCAAATATATTAAAAAAAATATTCTCATATTTGATACATTTGTGTGTAAAAAAAAGAGAAATGGACAAAAACTGATTAGGTTAAATAAATCAAAATAGGTAAATGAATATAGATTCGGATAATATTCATGTGAATATTTGGATAATATTCAGATGAACATTTGATTTGTGAGAACAGTTTAGTGTAAAGACACTAAATATGACATATTCACATGAATATGAATATATGAATATAGCATAATAGTCACATAATTTTGCAATATTATAAATCACCAAATATTCAAATTTTTAGACTTCAATGTTCTACTTAAGTCACCTAAATATTCACCCATATGAAGGATGGAGTAGTTCAAATATTAAAAAAACAGCTGTTACTTTCCAGCGAGGACACCCCTTACTATGAAATGAGGGGACAAATATAGGCTTTTGGATCAAAAAAATGAACGGGATAGATTAATTCAAAAAAAGTACGCTTTAAATGTGTAACCACCTATATATTCATATTTAACGTAAAATATGAATATTTACTTTGGCACACGCTTAAGCGTATAACCAACAACTATTCTTCACCGAATTTGTTAATATTCATATTTAATAATAAAATTATTCATATTTAAATTACCAAGTATTCGTATTTAAATGGTTATATGTGAATAAGTCATATCTAGATTTGCATTAATAGATCACTAAAAAATGAATAATCCATGGTGAATCCAAAATTATCCACTGCATGCAAGCAAAATTAATAAGCTTCATTGTTATTCATATTTAATATAAATCGTAATTTTCTTTTGTTTTTGATTCAAAGAGATGATTAATTTTATAATTGTCGCCAAATACCAATTTTGTTGTCGCTAGCCCACGAAAAAACACAGTGATGACTTCAATAGCAATTAATAAGAACCATTTTTTTTTACCAAAAAAAAAACAGTTTCCTTTTTTTTTTACCCAAAAAAAAAATTGGTTAATTATAGCCATTGATTTAGGTGGATCCAATGGCCTATAATTCTCCCCCGTTTCATGGTAAGAGGTGTCCTCGTAGGAAAGTCCTTCATACATACATACATACATATATATATATATATATATGCTAAATTACAGAAAACCACCCGTTAAATACTAGTTTTTTCACTTAACCACCCACTAAATATGAAATTACACAAAACCACCCATTAAAGACTTGTCCTTTACAAAACACCACCCAAGTCATTGCCACCATCTGATTTCCTTTAAAAGACCATATTACCCTTACTATTACCTCAAATTTTCTTTTCTTTGCCCTTGAAAACACATACCGGCAAACATGGGATGAGGGTTCATGTACTTACTTTAAATAAAATCATCATGATTTCCTTCTACATACTACAAGAATGATTCTAAAATATGATTGAAAAATCAAATTAAAATCGGTATTTTGGCTTTTCAAAATCAACATCTTTAATTGGATGGATTAATGTCTTCATGAACAGTACATCTCAACAACACAAGCTCCTTCCACTTTAAAATTATTTTGCCATCGATTCTTCACATATTGGTCTGTACAGCACCCAATTGCAAGTTCCAGTTTTTATAAAAATTGATAAATACCAAGTAAACTTATTTTTCATTTAAAAATTACTCCAAAAGTGACATTTTTTTTTTCAAATTTCTTCTATTTAACAGAATATTTGACGGAATATTCCAGTGGGTGGTGATTTGTTAACGGAAAGCCTTTAATGGGTGGTTTTGTGTAATTTCATATTTAACGGGTGGTTTTCTGTAATTTACCCATATATATATATAGGGGGAGTATCAGGTACGAAGTGGCTATTTTGATGAGCAATAAGAAGGACAAACGACCACCGTTAGATTTACATCGAAGGGTTGAAATTAAACCTGTCATTTCAATGGTCACGTGACCACATAAAGCATGAATAATCTATTTCTTTTCCTTTTTTTTTATTAGACAAGGCTTCCCTTCCCAGATTTTTTTCCCTTTCAGTTCCCTCCCTCCCCAATTGATTGACGATTCACATTCATTCCCTCTGTTCAAACTTAATTACAATACAATCCTATTCATTGTCTCCCTTCTTGGCTTACATAAAAACAAGCTCAATTTTGATTTCACTCTTGCCTAAAAAAAATACAAATTAAAATAAACTCAAGGGCATATGAGAACTTGAATTCACGAACATGGTGACTAGTGGGGGTTGACAAAGACTAGATTTTGGTGTATCCAATAGTGAGCAGTGAAGATCTACTGGTGTGCGTGGATTCAATTTATTGCAATCAAACGAGACAGATGCTATGTGGTACACGGTTGATGGTGGTCTGAAGCGGAAAAAAAATTTAGTCTGAAACGGGTTGATACTTGATGGTGGTGTTATGGGGGAATTGACAGAGATAAAAATAAGGGATAGAATATGGATCCGATTCAACATGGTTGTACCCCATTATCAACTTAAAGCCAAGCCGATAGGAAATTGCAATTACAGTGGGGGAATTCAGACTTCAAAATTCGAAGAAGGGAACAAATTGAGGAAGTTCGATACAATAAAATACGGGGAATTACTCATCCCAGAATTTATTTTCATTTTTTTTATTTGAACTTGGCAGAGTTGGATTTACTCATGTCCAAATAATTTATGTAAGCCAGGAAGGGAGATGATGAATAGGGTTGTAATTGAGTTTGAACAAATGTAAGGAATCTGAATCATCAATCAACTGGGGGGAAAAAAATTTAAGTGGGAAGGGGAAGCCTTGTCTAATAAAAAAAAAAGGAAAAGAAATAGATTATTCATGCTTTATTGTGGTCACACGACCATTGAAATGACAGGTATAATTTCAACCCTTCGATGTAAATCTAACGGTGCCGTATATATATATATAAAATCCTAGGAGAAATTTGGAGAACGTCATCCGAAAGTCAAATGAATCCAAATGGCGAAGCCGGCCATATATAATAATTAAAACGAGGAATATGTACTCTTGGGGAAATTTAGTAGGTAAGGTAACCTTATTATAATCCCCAACAGATCGATCCCCATTTCTTAAAATTAAACACCTGAACATCTACATCTCCAGGCGGGGATTAATTTATAATTGCCCTTATTATAATCCACGACAGATCCCCATCTCTGTCAGGAATTCCCAATCTCCTTGAATTTTTCCATATATAGATACATCCCCAAGAGTACATATTGATATTCCTCATTTTAATTATTAGGGAAATTTACATAAAATCACCCTTTAAATATGTGTTTTTACTTAACCACCCCTTAAATTCAAAATTACATAAAACCACCCTTTAAATAGTATTTGTTTACAATTCACCACCCATTCAACTATTTTCTTTAATTTATCATTAAATATATTATATTTTAATATTTTTAAACTCAAATTTGATTGTAAATATATTTATATTTTGAATTTAAGGGCTCGATCATATTTTAGGGATTATTTTTATTTATTTTAAAATAATAATAATAAATATAGCCTAGAATTATTATCTTAGTTTATGGTTGAAAATGTTTATAAAATTTTAAAATATTATGGAAATTACTCTTATTTTTAAATAAGAGTAATTTTCATAATATTTTAAAAATTTATAAACATTTTCAAACATATAATTGAGCCCTTAAATTCAAAATTTGAATATATTTACAATCAAATTTGAGTTTGAAAATATTAAAATATTATATATTTAATGATAAAGTAACGAAAATAGTTGAATGGGTGGTGAGTTGTAATAAAATACCATTTAACAGGTGGTTTTCTATAATTTTGAATTTAAGGGGTGGTTAAGTGAAAACACTCATATTTAAATGGTGGTTTTCTATAAATTTCCCTAATTATTATATATGGCCGGGTTCACCATTTGGATTCAAATTTCTCCCTATCTATAATTACCCTATAAAAACTTATCGTCATTGAAAAATAAATTAAAAAAAAAGTTAAATTAATTTAAATGTAAACTACTTTTTTAGAATTGAATAACGACGTGAGGGTCATACGTTCAAGCACTAATCAAACTGAGCACAGAAAATGGATGAAGTTCCATCGTAAAATCAATTGACATTGAGTATAGCTCATTCACTTATATATAAAACTTGGATTCACTATATTTTCCACGTGAGATATTATATCCCAACTTATATTTTCAACATTTTACCAACTGAATATGGGATCTAAAATGCGCTTAAGGGCGGGCGGGAACTGGCCGGTGTAGGGATACCCGGCGTTATGCTCGAACCTATCTTGATTCATAAATTTTTTAGTGTATAGGTTGAATTCGCACTAAATACCCGTTATATATATATATTAAAATATTTTTCACCCACCTTATCTACGGAATATTCATTATAGTTTGGTAACGAGGATTTCCCTATCTAAACTAAGTGGTTACCTTGTTGCAGGGTCGGCCAATGGATTTCGGAGGCCCCGTGCAAAACCCATGAGTATCTATATCAATAACCTTAATAATAAGATTTTGTAAATTAATTTCTAATGCATCAACAAGGGCTATTTCTAAATAAGCTTCCTAAAATACATCAACAATGGACCGTACAAATCAAGGGCTATTTTTGGGACTTTATCACCTGAAAATTTATCAAACATTCAACAATTAAACGTAATACAAAGAAGAATTAACACCAAAAGATAAAAATTATCAGGAGTGAAACAATTTGATATTTAGATCGAAATTGAAATTGATTTCTAGTCTTCCAAAACTCCATATATATAATAATAGCAACTGCCACAAAAAAAACGGAGTTAGCAAATTATACATCATACTAATTGCTAAAACCTGCAGGAAGCTGAAAGTGGGGAACAAGTGAACTGAACAATAGCCGCAATGGTGCAATACTTGCAGGAACTTCGTCGCTGACCTGCTACAAGCCTACAATGGCTAATAGCCGACGCTAGTCACGCCATTAACAGTCGGCGCCACCCGCCACCAACAGCCAGCGTCTCCAATGGCCCGCCGCAAGTGGGCACCCTAGAACCTAAGTTGGAAGAACAAGCCGAACCCCAACAAACAACCGAAAAAACATCAATTTGTAGAGAATAAAGGAAGAAGATTGAAGGATTTGAAGTTATTTTGAGAAATTAAATGGAGATGGTGAAGAGGCGAGGGAGGATAGGGAGGCGTGCGGCGTGCTTTCTCTTCCCCAGTTCCCCGCTTTTCCATTCAGGCGTGCAGCCTGCAAAGAGATTTTTTTTTTTAATGGATGTATACCCTTGGGCCGGATAAATCTGAGACCCAATGAAATGTGAGGCCCTGGGCAAGTGCACACTTTTGCACTTGCTCAGGGCCGGCCCTGCCTTGTTGGTATATAATAAAGCGACGGACGGAAGGGCGAAGGTCAAGGAGTTTAGCGAGTTGGCAGTCAGCGTCGGCCGTCGGGCATATCCACACTGGACATGGTGCACATTATCAAGTGCGTTATATTTGACTTTGGTTGACCCCACTCCTCGATCGCCTTCTTCACGGCCTCTTTCCCGAGCTTCGGAACCTCCATCACCATCATGTCCTGCTGGGTGTCCAGGGACGACCCACTGTGCGTACACATGTTTTGGTTCTCTTTCAGGATCTCTTCTGTCAAGTACATGTAACGCTTTTCGATCATTGACTTGTCACCTATATCATAGCAAAACGGTGAGTATATTATAGTAACGAATTAGGATTAATTAGCGACGATATATCAAGCTAGCTATAGGTGGAAGGAAAGACTTAAACGTACAAATGCGCTTGAACTTGTCCTTGAAGGCGGTCATGTGGTCGCTGTTGGTGACGCGGAAGTAGTAGTCCGGGTAGTCTGCTTGGTAGTAACAGTTGGGCGGGTTGGCTGTCCCGATGCCCAGGACCGTCGCTGGGCCTTGCGCCCTCTACGCCTTCCTCATCTCCTGTACCGATAGCGCCATCTTTGATGATTAGTTAGCTGCTGGATGGTGAAAAAGGGCTTTGATTTGTTGCAAAATGAATGACACATATTTCCATCTTAGTATACGTTTGTCATAAAAAACTAAATGTACTACGTACAGAGGCGGAGCCGGGGGCATTGGGGACCATGTGCTCCCTCCCTCATTTGACAAATTACTTAGGTGTATCCTTCTCGTCGATAGCTTCGCTTTGATATATAATACGCCCTAATTCGACATCTGAGTAAAAACGTTATGAATGTTTGAAAATTGTAGGTGTAATAATCACTTTAATTTTATTTCAAACCACTAACTTACCTTTCTATCCACATCCCTAAAACCAATAACATCTTCTACTTTCCTTTCTTCACTTTATGTTCTAAATTAGTTTGATTTTTTGTTTAATCTTAAAAATTCAAAAAATGTCATTTATTTTCCAAACATATATTTTATGTATTTATAACCTTTCATTTTGAAACTTCATATTTTGAAATTTTTTATAATTATATTTTGTAAAATATTTCCATTTTAATTTTTTAAAGTACGTTTTTAATACATATATTTTTAAGACAAAAACTTATAAATATATAAAAATAGATATTTAAAATATGAATGTATTTTTATAATTTTTTAAAGTTTAAGTAAATATTAAAATAATTTAATTATGCATGGAATGGAACGGAGGGAGGATTGAAATAGAAACTATTAATTGTTCTAAAGCCCATCTTTATTACTCCAGTTTTTTGGAAATTTCGGTTGGTATCTGTGAAGCTTTGTGTAAGATTGAACCGAAAACCGAACTGTATTGATAGAGAGAAGATTACAGAGTGTAAGAGAGGCAGAAGGAGGTGTTAAGGATGGTAGTTAGGTTTGGAACAATTCAATCACAATCAGATTGAGCTAATTCAATCAAAAATAGAACAGAGGAAAATCGAATTCATGAAGAACAAAGAGAAAAGCTCTCAATTTCAGAAGTGGGAAAATGTTCAAAATGAGTTCAAGAAGCAAAACTCCCGCCTCTTAACCACATTACAAAATCAGTTTTGAGGTGTAACAACTTGCTAGTGAAATTACAGAAATGCCCTTCTGTAACAACCAAAACCAACTTTGAGTACACAGCAACATCTCAGCTCCAATGTGTACTCAATGTGATGCTAATATCGACATACCCCCCTCAAGCTGGGGCTGTATATGGGAGAACAAGTCCCAGCTTGGCACATAGAAAGGAGTGCTGTTTGGCTCCAAGGCCTTTGGTAAGAATGTCAGCTAGCTGAAGGGCCGAGGCAACATGATGAGTGTGGATGAACCCTTGCTGTACCATCTCTCGAATGAAATGTGCATCAATTATAACATGCTTTGTACGCTCGTGGAAGACAGGATTAAGTGCCAGTTGCTGAGCAGATTTATTATCACAATGTAGGGTGATAGGCAATGGCACAGCAATGCCCAGATCAGATAATAAACCCTGCATCCAAACAAGCTCACTTGCAGCCATGGACATACTCCTGTACTCACTCTCAGTAGAAGATTTTGAGACCACTCTTTACTTCTTTGTTTTCCAAGAGATCAAGGATGAGCCTAGGAATACACAGTAACCAGATAGGGATCTGCCAGTATCAATGCAATTGCCCCAATCAGCATCACTATAAGCATTGATGTGAAGAGAGGATGTAGCAGGGTATGACAGAGCCAGGTTGAAACTCCCTTTAAGATATCTGAGAAGATGAATCATGACATCCCAGTGAGGCTTGAGAGGAGATTGTAGGTACTGACTAAGCTGTTGCACATTAAAGGAAATATCAGGTCTTGTGAAAGTGAGGTACAACAATCTTCCAACCAGACGTCTATAATCCTCAGGATTAGGAATAGGGTCACCAATATTAGAAGAAAGCTTGATCCCATGTTGCATAGGAAAGTCTGATGGTTCGCACCCCTCCATATTAGCATCTCTGAGAATATCCAGGACATATTTCCTTTGATTAAGAAGAATCCCAGAAGAAGATCTAGCTATCTCCATCCCCAAAAAATATCTAGCCACTCCCAAATCCTTATTTGTAAAAGCACTGTGAAGAGCAGCTTTGGTTTGGATGATTTCAGAAGTAGAACTGCCCATCAAAAGCATATCATCAACATATACAAGTGCAACTGTCATATGGTCACTGGTGCTCTTGACAAACAAAGAAAAATCATAAGATGATTGAACATATCCAAGTTTGATCATGAATTTTGTCAATTCATGATTCCATTGACGACTTGCTTGTTTGAGACCATATAAAGATCTTTTAAGCCTACACACCTGACCAACTGGAACCTTAAAGCCTGGGGGTGGACTCATGTACACCTCTTCTTCTAGAAATCCATGAAGGAAAGCATTGTTGACATCTAGCTGATGTAGTACCCAACCTCTGGATGCAGCTAGAGCCAATATCACCCTGACAGTAGCTAACTTTGCCACTGGTGAGAAAGTTTGTTTGTAATCTTTGTCCTTGATCTGGTTATAACCCTTTGCAACCAATCTAGCTTTGTATCTCTCTATTGCTCCATTAGGTCTAAATTTAATTTTAAAAATCCACCTACAACCAATTGCCTTCTTTCCAAAGGGTAAATCTGTCACCACCCAAGTATGGTTGTCAACTAGAGCTTTTAACTCAGCTGCCATGGCTTGTTCCTATTCAGGAATTCCTTTGGCTTGGGAGTAAGAGTTGGGCTCAAAGGTATCACAAACATGAACATAGGATTGGATATAAGAGGAGGATAAGTGAGCTAAGTTCATGACAGAAAAGACATTGAATGACTCAGATGATGAAGAGGATTGAGGGTCACCTCTATGGGGCAGATTTGTGCAAATGTAGTCTTGTAGATGCACTGGCCTGTTGACATTTCTTCTTAGAACTACTCTAGCATCATCAGGAGATGGAGAGTTGGCAACTTGCTGAACTGGATGAGGAGATGGAGAATGAATAAGAGGATCATTGGAATCTGTAATGGATGGAGGTGATGGAGATGGTGAAGTAAGGGGAGACACATGAGGGGAAGTGATGTGAGGTTGTTGGTCAAAGTAGATGAAAGCATCATCTATAACACTGGGAGCAGGAGGAGAGATAGGAAATTGCTGGCTCTGAGATTTGAAGGGAAAGGTGTGTTCTTCAAACTTGACATGCCTACTAATGATCACTGTTTTCAACTGCAAATCAAACAGTTTATAAGCTTTCTAGCCAGGTGGATACCCCAAGAAAATACACCTTCTAGCAGTAGTCCCAAGTTTATCTCTGTAGTCATTAGGCTGCACAGCATAGCAAAGACACCCTATTACTCTCAATAGATCATATCTAGGAGCAGTCCTGTACAACACCTCAAAGGGTGATTTCTAGCCTAACACTGAAGATGGCATTTTATTTATGAGATGAGTAGCACTTAAGACACAGTCTCCCCAAAACTTGATTGGAAGACCAGCATGTAGCCTAAGGGCCCTAGCTGTTTCAAGTAGGTGTCTATGTTTCCTTTCAACCCTTCCATTTTGCTAATGAACACCAGGTGCTGATCTTTGGAGCACAATACCTCTAGAACTGAACAAATCAAGGCACCCCTTTTGAGTAAACTCAGTCCCATTATCAGTCCTAATCACTCTAATGGAAGACTGAAATTGATTGTCAACCATATTGACAAAACCTGTAATAATCCTCAAAACTTGCAATTTATCTTGCATCAGGAACACCCAAGTACACCTGGAATGATCATCTAAGATGGTCAAAAAATATCTGGCACCACACATGGATGGGGTTTTATAGGGGCCCCAAACATCCATATGCACTAAGTGGAACAAACCAGCAGCCAAAGATGTACTCTTATCAAATCTTAACTTGTGTGCGTTAGTCATAGCACAAATGTCACAATCAAAGGTACTGAAATCAACATTCTTACAATCAGAAATATGTTTGAGTTTAGAAAGGCCCATATGACCCAATTTGGCATGCAGCAACTGCAGCTTATTACAATCCATACTAACTGTATTACATTCTTCATGAAGCACAACTTGGCTAGAGGCCTTTATCTTGTTTCCTTGATGGCTCCCAGACTTCAACACATATAGACCTCTATCCATACTGCCAGTAGCTATCACTTTCTTAGTTGAAAGGTCCTGTAACCAGCATACCATGGCATCAAAACCGAATCTCAGAGTCTTATCATTTACACTCTTAGACACAGACAACAGGTTATATCTAAATTCAGGTACTAGCAACACATTATGCAAACACAGATCATTTGTAATTCTTGCAGTGCCAAATTGACACACTGAAATGCATTTCCCATCAGGAAGGCCAAGATTAATAGGACTATCAAAATTATGAACTTCAGAAAAAATAGCTCTATCAAATGCTATGTGATCAGTGGCTCCTGAGTCCACTATCCACACATCACTTTGAGCTTTATCCACTCCAATTAGAAAAGATGCACTTAAAGTACCTGCAAAGTGGACCATAGCCTGATTAGCTGAACTGTCCACACTCTCAACAGGAGTTTTCCCTTTCATCATTTTGAGAACTTCCTGAAAAACTGCATTCACAATGGCCTGATCTGGCTTGGGGTCAGTAATTGGATGATCAAATGGACTTTCTTGCTGAGGAAATTCCATTTGAGCAGCAAATTTCCCCGAGCCTGACCCTTTGAACTTGTCATCTTCCTTTGGTCCCCTAAACCACTCAGGGTAACCAACAAGTTTAAAGCAATAATCCTTGGTGTGCCCACGCTCACCACAATGATCACACTTTCTCTCCAATTTTGCTTTCTTATAATCTCTCCTGAGCTGATCAAATTGCCTAGACTGATCATACTGTCTAGATTGGTCATATTGCCTAGACTGATCACCAGATCTGAATCTGTTAACAGCATTAATATCCACATCAAACTGACTTTGAGAAAACCTAGACACAGCTAAAGCACCCAAATCACTCTGAGGGACACCAGTAACTCCCTTTGAGCGCTCAATCTGTACAGCCATTTGGTATGCCTTATGAATACTAGGAAATGGCTCCTTTGACAATACATTGCTTCTAAGTTGCTCATAAACATCATTGAGGCCCATCAAAAATTGCATCACCTTTGCTCTTTCTTCCCTTTCTAACATTCTCTTCACCACAGCACAAGAACACTGAGCAATCCCTCCACATGTACAGTTAGGGATTGAATCCAACGGCTGTAATTCGTCCCAAATTTTCTTTAATTTCACAAAATAAGCGCCTACAGACATGTTGTCCTGCTTCAGGTTAGCCAAATCTCGTCTCAATTGATAGACAAGTGGATCATTAGATTCATAGAATCTCTCTCTAATCTCATCCCAAAGCTCTCTCGCTGTTTCAACATACATCAATCCTTCTGCAACCTCACTAGTCATCGAGTTTATTAGCCAGCATCTTACCATCGAATCCGCTCTAGCCCATTGTATAAACTCTTCACTATTTTCTGGTGGTTTCACACAACTACCAGTAATAAATCCAAGCTTAGCTTTCGCTCCTAAGGCCATCTTAACACTACGACTCCAGCTTGCAAAATTAGCTCCATTAAAGTGTGTAGAAACAAGGACCATACCTGGATGATCCGAATTCGAAAGGAAGTACGGATTGACATGTGCTCCAGCCATGCCTTGCATCATGTCTCCGAATTGGATGCCATTCATATTCCATCCGCGTCCAGCAGGAAGAGTAACAGACACAAAGGTTCCTCGTCCACCGCCATTTGCGTCTCCTCCAGGTGTCTGTGCATCAGCACCTCGTCCTCGTCCAACCATGGCGTCACACACCACAGATCTGCCTGGATCTCACCTTCTTCCGAAAAAAAAAAACAACCACACAGGTGATCAAGCGATCGCCTGCTCTGATACCATTTGGAACAATTCAATCACAATCAGATTGAGCTAATTCAATCAAAAATAGAACAGAGGAAAATCGAATTCATGAAGAACAAAGAGAAAAGCTCTCAATTTCAGAAGTGGGAAAATGTTCAAAATGAGTTCAAGAAGCAAAACTCCCGCCTCTTAACCACATTACAAAATCAGTTTTGAGGTGTAACAACTTGCTAGTGAAATTACAGAAATGCCCTTCTGTAACAACCAAAACCAACTTTGAGTACACAGCAACATCTCAGCTCCAATGTGTACTCAATGTGATGCTAATATCGACATTAGGAGCTGTGTATATATAGACGCTACCCTCTATTCCCCTAATTAATTACAAAGGTCTTCCTCAAGTTACTAAATATCCTTGTAATAATATATCTCATTAGTTTTGGCTATTTTGGATGGTGTTCCATGCGCGTTTTTATTTTTTCAAATATATAATGCCCATAAGGTATTGCAAAAGTTCGTCTGATAACCAAAATCAATGTTTATACTTTTTCATAAATAAAAATGAACCTTTATTTTTTCAAATATTGCACAGAATCATCTTTTATTTTTAAATTGCACATAATTATCTATATTTTTGCCAAAAATGCAACACAAAAGCACACTTATTTAACATAACCCTAATCCAATACTCCCTCCGTTTCCTTTTAATTGACTTTTTACTATTTATGTACGTTTTTTAAGGTGTGAAAAACTATATAAAATAATAATTTTTTAAATAATTTTTTCAATAATCTCATACTTAATTATTGATGATAAGTATAATATTATTAATTTTTTTTAAAATATTAATATTTAATATAAGTTTTACCGCTCTAAAACTACGTACTTGACTTGAAAAAGTTACTTAAAACGAAACTGAGGGAGTATATATAATTGAATCCCACACACTAATTAAATTTAAATTGATTCAACCTAATCCAATCAGTATGTTCATGATCATCTCTAGTCATATTGACAACCACCAAAACCATACTCCGTATTATACAAACAATTGCCATTATCTATCTCATGCTCCATTAGGGATGACAATTTCACCCGTACCCGACGGATATCCGTCTCATCCGACCCGAAAAAGTGGGTGAAAATTCGAAATAAAGCGGATATTAAATGGGTGATGGGTGAACGGGTGATGGGTCGGGTCGGATTCGGGTGAAGACATTCCCCACCCGTCACCCGACCCATCACCCGATCCGTCACCCGACCCGTCACCCGACTTATATTATATAATTTTATTTTATATGTGAAATTACTAATATACCTCCATAAACCCTAATTCAAGATGCCTATAAATGATTTCGAGCTTGAAGACTTTGGTCGTTGAAGATTATCTTTTCTCTTCTTTTTATTCATAATTCTTGTAATGTTTTCTCTAGCTTGAAGTGTTGAAAGTTGTGGATGTTTATACGTATTTGACCGAATTTGACTATATTTGGTACTTGTGTTATTCGTCGATGTGTTCGAGGTATATTTTTCAATAATTTTTTTTTTTGATGAATTTGATGTCTTGTATTTCACCCGAATTAACATCCGATCACCCGGTGGGTAATGGGTAGATGAGGCGGGCAAAATATTTGGTGAGTAATGGGTCGGGTAGGGTGAAGGATTTTGGGTGGTGGGTCGGATGACGGAAGTAGATCATCCACCCATCACCCGACCCATTACCATCCCTATGCTCCATTACCAAAAGTAGACAACCCAGACAAAAATATAGTACAACAATCTAAAAGTAGTGGGCAAGTGGCCATTGTTTTTTTTATTAGACCAGTGGCCATTGAGTTCAATGCTAAATACGTATGTTTCTCACTGCTTAAACAATTATTAAGAACCTACATAGAAGTGTTAATGGGTAGTAGGAAGAATTGGATAACCGCTCTTTATTTATCAAATTTAAGGGTAGTAGGAAGGACTAGTTTCTCTAAAAAGTGGTGGATCGGAGTGATGCGGTATGGAGACCACTGAATAAAAGTGGTGGATCACAAAAAAAAATCATTGTCTTCTTTCATAGGTGCATTCGAGGAGGGAAGTTATAACACAAAAGATACTCATAATGCGAAAAAGGTTGCGAAAAAAAAAAGACAAGAAGAGAGACAAGAAAAGTGTGTTTTCGATGATGGTAAAACCTAGCCTAGCCTCCGATGTATGTATGTAGCGATAGATTGGATCTGCTTGAATAATAAGTTCAATAGATTTTGTAAGAAATTTGCGTTATCTTCAAGGGATTGGGGCTATTCAAAATGGTTTAGATAAAAGATAAATTTTCGTAAAAAGAGATATTTGCATATAACAACTGACATGTTTATCCATAATCTCTTTGGCGGAAAAAAAAAACTTCAACTCTCATTTCGAAGCACGAACCAGAGAAAAATGGTGACACACGTGAGGATGCCCCCCACATCGATCTCTTCTACCACTTAAATGTTAGAAGAAGAGACCCTTAAAACCAATCCTTATAATATCTTAAAGATTTAATGTGGGATAGAGAAGTGCCTCCAAAGCTTAAGGGGAAATTTTACAGGGTGGTAATAAGGCATGCTCTGTTGTATAGGACAGAGTGTTGGTCAGTAACGAGAGCCCCCAAAAAGAGGCTTTTGGTGGTAGAGATGAGGATAAAAAATGAGGTCATTCGTGAAAAGTTGGGAGTGGGGCGTATCAAGGATAAGTTGCGAGAGACGAGACTATGATGATTTGTTCACATGCAAAGGAGAGACTCGAGTGCACTATAGTGTACAAGTTCTCGAGCCCTGTATTTGTTTATTATCTTGTTTTATTGTCGATTTAATTTATTGTCTTTTACAAGATTGTGTTTGGATACTAATCGTCGAGGGAAGCGTGGGTAGTATAATTGACCCTCAGACCTTGCTTAAAACAATATTATAAGGTCGGGTTACAGTGATTTATTATTATTATTATTATTATTATTATTATTATTATAAGGTCGGGATCCACCAATTTAACACAAAAACTTAAAATATTGTGTAGAATTTCACTTTTCCTTATAACCGATTATTTTTACTCTTTTATAATAATGTGGAAGGGTGGACATACCAAACCTCTCACTAATAACTCACTTCTCTATCCATTAACTCAACCATGTGCCAAACTTTGGCAATCTAAATAGTTATATACGGAGTATTAATATAATTTTTCTAAAACTTAATTACAAATAATTGATCAGTCACGGGAATTTGCTACTATCTCAATACATTGATAGAATATATATATTCATGCTTAATAAAATAATGCAATTTGAAAAGGTGACTTTCATTACGTAACAAAAATAAATAAATTAATAAATAAATAAGGGTAAATTACATAAAACCAGTGGCGGATAAGTGTGGGTGGGGAAATAATTTTTTTTTATAATTTTTATTTCTCTTAGTTTTTTTCTACTAAAAATGTCTAATTAAATAACAAATTGAAAATTTTTTCCAATATATTTAAACAAAAATATTATGTCCTATATATAAAAATATTTAAAAAATCTAATTTTTTTTTATAATTTTTGTTTTTCCTACAAAAATTGACTATTTAAATCACAAATTTAAGATTTTTTATAATATATTTATAAAAAAATTATTTTTCATATATACATATATTCTCAAAAATAAAATTTAGCCCCCCCATAGGAAAATTCCTAGATCCGCCACCGCATAAAACCACCCATTAAATATTGGGTTTTTCACTTAACCACATGTTAAATTAGAAATTACACAAAATCACCCATTAAATACAATTTGTTAACAAATCATCACACGTAATAAAATTATGTCAAGTTTTTTTTGATAGAAAATATTATAAATGACCAATATACCCTTTTGAGGGATTGAACATCCGCATCTTTATACTCTAGACGCACATTTTATGAAATTTTGCAAATTCAAGGTCTTATTAGCATATGAATTATGATAGTGGGATAAACAAATACTTTTTATTTTTGATTAATTACAAGTGAGATTCGATCAAAAAGATTTACAAGTAATATGAAAAGAAAATTTCATAAAAAAAATCATTTCTATTGATGTTTTGATGAATGTTTTTGTTTTGGTGGTGGTTTGTTAACAAATCCTATTTAATGGGTGATTTTGTGTAATTTTAAATTTAACGGGTGATTAAGTGAAAAAATCAATATTTAGTGGGTGGTTTTTTGTAATTTACCTAATAAATAAGAGTGAGGCTAGAGACAAGACAATGAAATGGCTAATGACAAGATAAAATCTACTTAATTGTCTAGTCCTTTTCCATTTATCAACCCTAATCGTCAAATTAGGGAAGGAGAAATTGAACCTACAGAACCATCGACCACCATTGTTGAAGAATTGGGATCGAGACCCACCTTCATTTCAGATCTAATGTTAATTGAGAAATACAAAACCCATATCTTGAAATTGAAAGGTTCAATCTTTCAATAAATCGCTTCTAGCTCGGGGCGGCAGCGGAGGGAGTTGGGGTGAAGGAGCCACTGCCTATGGAGGCGGCGCCACCTGCCAGCAAAAGTGTTGAGGGTGGTGAAAGTGGAGGGGGAGGGCACTAAGCCCGGGATGCCGGAGCGGGATAATTCATGATTGGGTCGGTTGGCTGCCGGAGGGGGACGATGGTGTCGGGGCGGCGGCGAAGGGGAGTTGTTGTGGAGGTGCTGCTGTCTCTGGAGGCGGTGATTGCTATCCCGGCTTGTCGGAGGAGGAACAACAGGATCAAGGCAGTAGCGGAGGGAGTGGTTGCCATGGTGATGGTGGTGATTGCCAAGTACTGGTAGTGGTTGTCATGGCGATGTAGCAGACGAGGGCGATGCTTTCACAAATCACTCGTAAATTAAAAAGTACTAATGAGTAATTTAGTGAAAAACATGTTGTCAGTAGCCCTTTTTTCATCTTGCCCATAGCCCTTATGAATAAATAAAGATCTAGCTAGCCTGTACAAATAAAACCCCATGGATCAATGTAAACATGCTAATGTTACAGATGGGTTTTCGCTTATACTTTGCTATCATACTTGCTTATACTTTGCTATCATATTTATTGTTGGTACAGGAATGCTAAGCGATGTGTGGTCCATGACATCTTTCATCTTGCCCAGGCTACCACTAGCACTTAATTCTGGTTGTGCATCAGCATTAGGTCCTTTTTGTTTTCCTGCTACTGTTACAGATGGGTTTTCACTCTATTGTAATGAAGGTTATGTATCAATATAAACATGCTACTGTTACAGATGGGTTTTCGCTCTATTGTACGTAATGAAGGTTATGGATCAATGTAAACATTTTTATTTAATATTAAATGTAGATATTGGGTGATGATATCTTCATCGCTAATTTTTACTATTTCCACCGCTAATCACCGCATAGGTATGCGGTGGGTTTAATGACAGTCAACGATCCCACCGCATAGGTATACGGTGGCCACCGCAATACTTTACGGTGGGATGAGAAATATACATGTCAAAACCGTCGCCATAACGGTCCAAAACCGTCGCCATAACCCATCGCATAGGTATACGGTGGGTTTAAGCTGTCGCCATACAGTCAAAAACCGTCGCCATAACTGTTTAAACTCGTCACCACAACCCACTATATACCTATGCGGTGGGTTATGGCGACGGTTTTGGATAACTTCTACAAACCCTTTCCAATTGTCAAAAACCCGCCGCATGTATACGGTCGTCATAACCCACCGTATAGGTATGCGGTGGGTTCGTATACGATCAACGGACCCACCACATGTATATGCGGTGGGTCTGGGAAAAAGTGGATTAAGACCACCGCATACCTATGCGGTGATTAGCGGTGGAAATAGTAAAAATTAGCGGTGTAGATATCGTTTCCTGTAGATATTATTATAATGAATATTCATTAGTTATTATGATTTTAAATAAATATAATTTTCATTGAACATAGCAAATTATATGCCAAAACCAACAATTATAATATCTATAAAATTAAAATATTTACAATAAATATAATTAAAATATTTTAATTTAAAATAAAACAAAAATATGTAAAATTAAATATATATAACCGCTGCCACAAAAAAAAATTGTTGCGTATGATAGGGAGAAGAAGTGTTTCCTTAAAGTAATAGGCAGCAATTTGTCTTTATTTTTGGCAGCGGTTGCGATGGAATCCCTTGTGGGTGATTGATAAGGCGCCGTTGCCGGGGAATCAAGTTTATTTCTTTGTTTTGTGTATTTATTAATATTTGTATATATATCTAACCCCGTCGTGGACCTATCTTACGGTTCACGACACCCTAGTTACTAATATTTCAAAATGTTGGAGTTATGGCAATACGAGGGAGAATATTTTCACCATTACCTCACAAGAGTGCAAGATTTAGTGGAAGACCGTGCTTCACGAGGTATCCAAGATGATTTGAAAGAACGAGTACTTTGCGTTCAAGATGGCATGCTTCCCGAGATACGTGAATTCGCCCAATCTTTGAAAAACGAAGGCTTTTATGGTTTGGATTGGTCGGAATTGTGGGATCTTTTCCTTTGCGTGGGTGACATGGCGAAGGTGGAAGAAGACTACAAGTTGGCATCCATGCCCTTACCTTTCAAAGCAATGGCGGGCGAGATACATGAGGGAAGCCAAGACGCAAGCATCAATGGTTCAATCGAAGATGGAGAAGGGTGCCCGATACCCCTTGACATGGAGTCTCATGAGTGCACGCGTGAGGAACCATGTATTTTGGCACCTACTCCACCTATAGAAATCATCCTCAACTCATCCATTAAGGAACCAAGTCCGGAGCCGATTTCTGTGGCTCTCGAGCAAGGTAATGATATTTCTTACACTTTTGTGGATTTTGGTGAATATGTAGATCCTTGGGAGCATTACTTCAACAAGCCACCATCGGAACTATGTTGGTGGTACTACATACCCTTGCCGGGAAGTCACGCTCGAGCATATGAAGAGTTAGAGACCTTCTTTAACACCACATCATTTGACTTCGGCTTCTTCATATGTGGTGCTCGCCTACCTAGATGATGTGCATCAGAGTTTGATTTGTTAAAAAGGGCGTTGGCAATGTCCGAGTGAGTCTTGAACACATGAACGAATAAAACGTCGAGTCTATGACGATAAACAAGGACGCTTCTCGGGAGGCAACCCGAGGTAAGTTTTCCTAAATTAGTTATTTCAATTCCTAGTTATTTAATTAGTTTTGTTCTTTAATAAATTAGAAATTTCCTAATTATTCTATATGATAGATAGATGCTTTCGGATATTTTGAGATAACCATGTAGGAAAAAAAAAAGAAAAAAGAAAAGATCAAAGAATAGAGATTCTGGGCTTAATTCGCTGTCGATCAAATAATAGAAATCATCCTCAACTCATCCATTAAGGAACCAAGTCCGGAGCCGATTTCTGTGGCTCTCGAGCAAGGTAATGATATTTCTTACACTTTTGTGGATTTTGGTGAATATGTAGATCCTTGGGAGCATTACTTCAACAAGCCACCATCGGAACTATGTTGGTGGTACTACATACCCTTGCCGGGAAGTCACGCTCGAGCATATGAAGAGTTAGAGACCTTCTTTAACACCACATCATTTGACTTCGGCTTCTTCATATGTGGTGCTCGCCTACCTAGATGATGTGCATCAGAGTTTGATTTGTTAAAAAGGGCGTTGGCAATGTCCGAGTGAGTCTTGAACACATGAACGAATAAAACATCGAGTCTATGACGATAAACAAGGACGCTTCTCGGGAGGCAACCCGAGGTAAGTTTTCCTAAATTAGTTATTTCAATTCCTAGTTATTTAATTAGTTTTGTTCTTTAATAAATTAGAAAGCTCCTAATTATTCTATATGATAGATAGATGCTTTCGGATATTTTGAGATAACCATGCAGGAAAAAAAAAAGAAAAAAGAAAAGATCAAAGAATAGAGATTCTGGGCTTAATTCGCTGTCAGCGAATCATGATTCGCTGCCAGCGAGTACAACCGCCCAGATGACATAAGAGCTGATTTCATTCGCTGACAGCGAACCAAAACTCGCTGACAGCGAATTCAGCAGCTCATGCCCAATCTTCGCCCGTTGTTGTCGCAACCCATCTTATTCATTCTTCGTTATCTTCATTCATCCGTGCTCGTTGTTCGTTAGTCTTCGTCGTTGTCGTTCTTCATCATTCTTCTTCTAAGCTTCGTCATCTTCGCCATCGAAAATTTTCCAACAATGTGAGTTATTCTTTACCTTCTTTCTCTCATATTTTTATGATTTGTTGTCTTTGATTTTCATTGAGGACAATGAAGAGTTTAAGTGTGGGGGAGAGTTGCATTCATAAATTCATGCATTCATGTTTACTTTTTTCCGTTACTTTATTCATCGATTCATGTTTATTTTTCGTTATTTTATTGCATTAGAAAAAGAAAAAAAAATGGAAGAAATTCAAAAATCCAAAAATATCATGCATTGCATTCATGTATTATTCAAATACCCATCTTGCCTTAATTGTCCTCTATTTTATTTGAGTTTTTGAGCTTAACCTATAAATCCCATGATATGTTTAAATTGGCAAATCTTGTCACCTACTTGTGTTGATTTTCATTGGAGCATGACTTGTTAGTTCAATTGAGCAAGTATGATTCTTAGTCTTGGGCATTATTGAAATCCAACAAAACTTGTCCTAGTGAGAAATTTTGGCCTTATAGGGATTTTCATCTTATTTATTCCCTTTTGCTTTCTTGTGTGAGATTATACTCTCCTTATGCAATTACCTCTTGAGATTGACATTATTATCTATATTTGAGGCCGAATTTATATGTCTATTACTTATGAGTTTCAAATGATAGAGGCATGATTTTCTTAGCCATATTATTATCCATATCCACCCTACATATGTATCCTTTGCTTGTAGCCGAATTTGAGCCTTAGCCTTTTCTTTGAAGCTCCACAAAATTTATCCCTAACCGATGATAAGCCTTATCCTATCCGGGAATTAGGATTAGAGTTGGTGAATGATTGATCTAGTATGATGAGTGGAAAAGAAAATGTTGCTAAGAGTGTTACGAGTTTTGGATGATTATGTAATTTGGTTTTATTCATCACATTATGCATGATTGTATTTTTGGCTCTAGAAGAAAAATTGAAAGAAAAGAAGGAAAAAAAAAGGAAAGAAAAGAAAAAAAAAAGCATGAATAAGAGCCTTTTATTTTATTATGTATGTGAGAGTTGAAAAAATATGTATGGTTGAGTGAAAAGTTCTTTTGTTGAGTGTTTTGAGAGTGAAAGTTTGAGTTACTTTGGTTTTGGAAGTATTTGGTTTTTGATGTTCTTCCGGTTGTTCTTAGGGATCCCTTTTTCCCGGATTTTTAGCACCACAAGCCTAAATATTTTCCTACCTTAAATTCCTTACCAAGCCCCGTTACAACCTTGATAAAAGACCTCTTGATGTTTCTTATAAGTGACGGCATCCGCGGTGGAGAATATGTGATATATATGTCAATTTCTATGTAGCTTTTTGCATTTTGGATTGAGTTGAGAGATTGCATTATTAACCCTAAACACATGAGAGTGAGAGTAAACACATTATCCCGGTGAGGTTTGGCTAGATGTGCCTTCACTTTGAATCGCTTATCTACTTGCTAGGATGTTAACTTTCATGTTCATGACTCCTCTAATTTGATGTTGCTTTTGACAAGGTTAGTGCATGAATATCATATTTGTGGTATAACGGTTTTGCTCTTGTTTTTGCATTGCTTGAGGACAAGCAAAAGGTTAAGTGTGGGGGAGTTTGATAAGGCATATTCCAATAGGCATTATAGGTTCGTTTAGGTGCATTTCATCTCCATATATTCATGTTTTAGTGTTAATTAGATTAGCGCTCGTTTTGTGGAAAAGTTCGGAATCTACGGTATTTCGATTGTTTTATGTAGATTCGTAAATCCAAGGCAAAGAACACGAGGAATTGAGCTAAGTAAGGCTAAAGAGAGACTTGGGAGAGCTTAAGGAAGAAGTCCCGAAGAGCATGGAACAACTGAAGGAGCAACGGAAAACGAAATCGAGGTCTAAGAGCGAAAACGAGGGCGAGTCGCGAAAGCTGTCCGCCCGGCGAGCTGAACTTGTAACGCACTTTCCGGAGGCCTCGGATGTCCGATCGATGCATATGAGAATGCGTTGGAAAGCTCTTTCGAAGATCTACGTGATGATGTTCTACTGGATTTTCGCTGACAGCGAATGGATTTCCGCTGCAGCGAATCAAGTCAAAGACATCATGTCTGAGCAAGTCCATGCGCACGTCTCGCTGCCAGCGGATGGGATCTCGTTGCCAGTGAGTGGAGTCAGCAGGAGCATGGAGGAGCCAACACGTCTCCCTGCCAGCGAGTCGAGTCAGCCCGGCTGACCAGGCAGCATTCGCTGCCAGCGACTGGACTCGCTGCAGCGAGCCACTCGCTGCCGCGGAAATCCTCGCTGCCAGCGGGTTGCACCAGGATGAAGGCTCGGCGACTCGCTCCAGCGGATGACCAGACTCGTGCCTGTGGATGGGAGATCTCGCTGCAGCGGATTCAGGGACTCGCAGCAGCGGAAACAAGAGGACCGTGGAGGATGGAAAAAATTCTAAGGCATGGACATTCGCTGCCAGCGACTGTGGTAGCGAGGTGGTAGCGGAAATCCAACAGGAGCTTGATTGAGGCCATTCACTGCCAGCGGAAATTTTCGTTGCCAGCGGAATTTGACGCTTAATTAAATTTGGAAAGTCTATCTTCTATCTAGTTTGTTTAGGAAGTTTCTATCTAGTTTATCTATCTTTTACCTTGTTTATGGAAGACATTAGGCTTATAAATAGGATGTTCTAGGCTTAGTTTTCAAATGGATTCAACTAGAGAGATCACCATTAGTGATCTAAAGTTCATCAAAACAATCTACACCTATTAGACGTGACCTTCCTCCCGGTATTCCCATTGCTCTATAGAGATATCAATTCATATTATTTTCTTGCATATTATATTCGACCTAAACTCTCCTATATCGATATACGACACCCACTACAAAAAAAAATTGCTTTTGCCACAGCTCTTAGAAACGGCATGTGTTTGCCGTCGCAAAAAACAGGTATTTGCGACCGTCAGACAACGGCCAGACATAAATGTTGGATTATTCTGCAACGGCAAAACATTCCCGTAGCCAATAGTTAGCTTTTTGTGATGGCTGAACGTTGCCGTCACAAAATTACACCTTATTTTTTTATTCGAGCAACTTTCTTTTTAAAAGGAAAAAAAAAATTCCCAAAACCTAATCCTTATATCCCCATTAGCCACCGCCCACACCTGCCAGTCCACCCCACCCACGAACGCCCTTTCCTCTTCTTCTCTTCAAACAGATCTGGATCGAAACCCTCGTTGAGTCACCATTGGTTGGACCGCTAACGCCTGTAACACCTCCGTCGGTCGGTGCTCACCCAGTCTCCTCCTCGAATTCTCCCTGAGACCCTGACATCTTCTCCTATCTTCGAACCAGCGGGTAAGTGGTAACTGCCTCGTCGTTTCTTCTTGTTCGAATTCGAAGCAGTGACAGCCTGCCTCGACATCTTCTCCCTCCATGTAACATTTCGCGTCTCCCTGTTCATTCGAACCTGTGAATGTTTCTTTCGACTCGAGCCACCCCTTTTATTGTTCAGTACATTTTGGGCTCTTTTTTAGGGTTTTTAACTTGTTACTTCTCCCCTTTCTGAATGACGTTTATTTTTCATTTTGGTGTTGTTATTGTAGCCAGAGGCATCACTTCTTTGGTCCGATGTACCTAATTTCTCTTTCCACTTCTTTGGTACTCTGTTCGCAGATCTACTCAGCCTCACTTCTAGGAAAGAGGTTCTCTCTCCATTGTCCTTCCTCTATGTTTGTCTATTTGTCTTATTTTTTATGGGTTATCGACTCCTATGATTGGTAGATCTGTGAAAATTGTTTGTTTGTTTGAATTTAGATGTTTATTTCTGTATACTTATTGGATAGCCAACCACCAATTGCAAAAAGAAAAGCATAAGACAAGAATATACATATAAATTGCAGTTAGAGATTTGGATAACCTCATAACCTTGATTTGAATTGCAGAACACATAAAAGTCATACATAAAAGAATAAAAGAATGAAATGTTTTAGGTTACTTACTAGCAGAAACTGTTTTCATGCTTCATAAATTATATTCTTAGCTAATTTTATTTATAGAAATTATGTTCTTGGTGCTTGATTAGTTATTACTACAATTGTTATTGCAGCAGTGTTTGATTGGTGAAGATCAAAGACCCCAAAAAATAGGAAATGTGGTGGTTTAATCCTTCCCCTATACCTCTTCTCTCTTCATCATTGTCTCCATGGCGGCACATCATTGCTCATGAACTTCTTTTATTAGGGTATTCAACAAATATATCCTCATTTATGATACATGTGTTGAACACTAAGCAAAAACACATGCATATTATTCTTTAGTCATCTTTATCCTTGTTACGTCTAATACTGCACACCCTTAAACTTGCATTTGCTTTGTATATTTTCTTTATTATAGAGAGTTAAGGGTAAAAGTTAAAGGGGTTATATATTTAGATTTAGATACCCTTGTTTAAGACGGAATGTGACAAATTATGCCTTAGAAAGTTAAAGTTAAAGGGGTTTTATATTTAGATTTAGTTACCCCTGTTTTGGCTTGGTTATTCTCAGTAGTGATTTATGAGTAGAATCTAAAGACATAAGTTGCATATGTTCCTAGTTACCCAATTCTCTTAAAAGATTTTCTTAATAATATTCTTACTAATGGTCATCTTAGTAGTTTCAATTGCCTATACTTTTGTCTGTCTTGTTATCCTAATACTAAGCTTGGATTATACTTTGTTTGTTGAATTCAATTATTTTTATTATTAGAACATAGAAAATGTTGTTGATATTATTTTTATATTATGATTTTTTAGGACCTTGAATTTATGGCAAGGAGGATTGAGGATCATGAGAAAATCATGAAGAGGAGCAATTAATGACAAATAGTTAAAGGTAGAGCTTAAATCTTGTCCGAATGTATGCTATGTTCTGAACAATAAGATTGTTGAACTCTCTTGGGTAATCAGCTATAGTATCTTCCAAATTTTAGTGAAATACAAATTTGAAGTTACATAGTCATGACCTGAGAAGATTTGAGTTACCTATCCAGATTTCAGTTTCATACAGATTTTAGATATTAGTCTTCATACAACTTATTACAAATCCAGTTTCACATATATAGTTTGATAGATTACAAAATTACATATTTATAGATGCAATTTTACATATTACAGAATTACAGGTTATAGATGCAATTTTATAGATTACATAATTATAGATTTCATAATTTAGTTTTATAGAATACAGAATTAGATGTTTATACATTGTAGTTTTACAGATTTTCTGTTACAGATTTTAGTTTTACATATTTTAGATTTTAGATTTTAGTTTATGATTGTTTCAGTTTTAGATTTAATACATATTTTAGATTTTAGTTTATGACTATTTTAGTTTTAGATTTAATACATATTTTAGACTTTAGTTTATGACAGTTTCAGTTTTAGATTTTAGTTTGTGACAATTTCAGAATTCAATTTATTAGGATAAAGTATGCATCAAACACCACAATATATCTGCTGATATCTTTGTACCTTCCATACCACTCCTTAAGAAAGGCTCTTCGTAGACTTTTTGATTGGAATTGTGCTATTGACTTTTGATTGGACCTGTGTTATTTTAGTTCGTATTCTTGATTGGTTTTCTATTATGTATAGCATACATTAAGTGTTCATCACTTCTTTTGATTGGACTTGTGTTATTTTAGTTCGTATTCTTGATTGGTTTTCTATTATGTATAGCATACATTAAGTGTTCATCACTTGGAGTCAATTGGAGATGCAGTACTCTTATTATCGGACGAAGAAGTGGACAGAAATTGGTGAAGAAGAATCACCTGGCGAGCTGGATATACTAGCAAGAAGCTTAAGCTTGGCACTTGATAATGTTTTTGGTAATCTGAACATCAAAAGTATGTTACATACTCTGTGTTCTCGATTAATTTGAGGATTGGTCAATCTTTTGGTGTACAAAAGGTCAGTTAGTCGGTTGAATGTAGTGTGGATTATGCACTTTTGTATATCGTAATATAATGACAAATGATTTGGCTCAGTATTTATTTAGTTATTTCAATGTTGTTACAATGATTTAGCAAGTGAAAAGACACGTGTTAGCATATACCATCGCAAAAGGATATTTGGCAATAAAAAAGGCGGGAAAAAGGGCGGGATTAATTTGCCACGGTAGGAGTCGTCGCAAAAAAATAGAGAACCCTAATTTTGATGGGAAATGGTAGATTATTTTGCAACGGCATATGGCGTCGCAAAATTGCAGTCGCAAGCTCAGCAGCCATATAGCTACGGCAATTATCCGTCGCTAATACTATTTGCTACCCTAGGGCTAGCGACCCCCTGTTTGCCGTCGCCTAGCCGTCGCCATTGCTTTTTTGCGACGGAAACCCTGCTTTTTGCGACGGTTTTCAGCCGTTTCTAAAGCAATTTTTTTTTGTAGTGACCTATCTATCATAAGGATTGCAAGTTGATCATTTTTTCATACATTTCAGTCATATACTCTAACATTTGCACCTACTGTTAAACACTAATCCCCTTGCTCCTAATTTTTTCTTTTTTCTTTGACTATGTATATGTCTAGATATGCTCAATCCCTACATCTTTTTCACATAATTAAATGTTGTTTCCTTTGTATTAGATTATACGATGCCGGTAACAGGTTCTACAGCTCAACCGGTACCGGATAACCTTACCACCGATGTTCTTGATGGTATGTACTACACATATTTCATCTTGGTTTAATGACGACACTTCAATATGTTCTACCTCGACGTTCGTGATGATATATATATATATATATATATATATATATATATCATATATATATATATATATATATCATATATTATTAACTATGTTTACGCATCCTTCCATATATATTAATTTCTGTTGGTTTGTCATATTATATGATTGTTTCATGTATGCTATTTTATTGATTGTACTTCGTATACTTACTATACTAATATTGTCATTTGTTTCTTTTCTGTGTGTAGGGTATCGATCATGATATTGGGCTTCCAACCTGGACATGTAATTATTGCAATGTCATTATGTGGTATGAGGAACGAAGTGACAGGTCCTACAATCTGACCAAATCGACTTTCAATTTGTGTTATTCTAAGGGGAAGGTTGAGTTGCCAAAAGTTATTCAACCGCCCTTTCTGTTGAGAGAGCTATTCTCTGGTGTTTATCCAAGGAGTAGCCATTTTTTCGAGTATATTCGGAGCTACAACAATATGTTTGCATTCACCTCCATGCAGGGAGCAAAGTTTTCACCTCCTCCCGTAATAGGCCTTATGTCTATCGTACACAAGGTTAAAACGTTCATAGGATCGGAAGTCTTATGCCCGTTGATGGAGAATCCCCTAAGTACTCTCAATTATATATCTATGATACACATAACGAGGAAACAAATCGCATTCGAGCTACCAGGTTTGAAATTGCGTTATCATTTATCACTTTAACTTTCTGGGTGTCTCCACTTGATCAACAACAGTTATTTTAATGCTCGCAGGCAAAGTGAATCTGAAGAATTTGATGAATCTCTTGTGGGTGATCTAAAACGTATGCTAGATGAGCATAACCCACTTGCTCAATCCTTTAGGATGGCCAGGGATAGGTTGGTGAATGACCTTTCTCAAACTGTGAAGCTCAAGCTACTCGGCAGGAGGGGTCGTGATGGAAGGAGGTACAACCTTCCAACTACATCAGACGTTGTAGCTATTATTTTTTATGACGCCGAATCTGAAAATGGTGGAAGAGACGTTGTTATTGAGACACAAAATGGTCAACTGCAACATATAAATGAGCTACATCCTTCCTATCTTGCTCTTCAATATCCTTTGCTATTTTCATATGCTGAAGATGTTTACACAATCGAGCTTGAGCATCGTGATGTTGATGGCACCAGCAAGAGAACTAAGTTAACTTTGAGGGAGTTTTTTGCTTACAGATTCCAACACCAGCTGACGGAGCAGGCACTTTATTTGTTCGCTCAGAAGTTGTTCCAGCAGTTAGTGGTCGATGCTTACACTATGATTGAGTCTTCCCGTCTCTTATACTTTCAATTTCATCATGATGATTTACGTTCCGATACTTATTAGAACCTGACTGTGGCGGCTTCGAATGGAAACAATGAACCTGCTTCTGCTGGCAAGCGTATTCTTCTGCCATCGTCCTTTACCGGCGGACCTAGGTATATGATGCAAAACTAGGGGTGGGCATGAGACGGGACGGGATTGGGGTAATCTCGCGTCCCGTCCCGCGTATTTTTTGTGGGACGGGATTGATATTTTTTTTCAAATCGCGCCGGGTCTTATCCCTCACGGAACGGGACGGGATCGGAACGGGACGGGATTTGTCCCTCGTAAAAAAAATTAAAACACAATTAAAAAATAGGGAAAACTAATTAAAATACCCCCACCTTTGGGGGTATGGTAAAAATATATCCTCAACTTTTAAAAGTAATAAAAATATCCCGACCTTTGATAGTAATGGTAATATATTACCACAATTTTTCTCACTAGTAAAAATTGCTAACAAGACATCCTACGTTGATTTTTTAATTACAAGGTTTTTTTGAACGGTTTTCTTAGGAAAAAATATAAAGAGTTGGACCGGGTTCATACACCACGCCTTTTCCTCTCTCCTATATTCTTTCGTGATCGCCTCTTGAGCTGTCTTTCGGTCTTCCAGGCAGCTCATAGTTCCTCTTCAATGACAGTCACCCTCTCTCGTGGTTGGCTATCTTGAGATGTCTCTCTCACATCTTCTTCCTCTTTGATTCGTTCACGGACTTAGCTGAATAAGTTTTTTTCCCTCTTTGTTGTTGCTGTTGTTTTCGTTTTAGTTTTGTAGTTGTCAGTTTAGTGTTAGGAATAGTCGTGTTGTGTTAATTTGAGACAATTTTGACCGGATTAGATGCTTGGTTGAATCAATTTCATTTTTTCGGGTTTAATTTTGTTATCGGTGCATTTTTCTCCCTAAGGAGACCGTTTAAGAGAAAACCCGATTTTATTACTAATTTGTAAAAAGGCTTCCACGCAGGCTGCCTTGTCAAAAACAAAATCAACGTAGGCTGCCTTGTCGGCATTTTTGACCCATGAGAAAACTCGTGGTAATATGTTACCACTACCACCAAAGGTCGGGATATTTTAATTACATTTGAAAGTTGAGGATATATTTTTACCATACCCCCAAAGGTGGGGGTATTTTAATTAGTTTTCTCTAAAAAATAACAAGTAGAAAAATAGTAGTCTTGTCTTGGCGTCTTGCATAGTTAACTCCATTAAAAAAAACAGTTGTATGGCACAATTCAAAAATAGCAGTATTACAAATCTGATTACAAATTGAAGTCCAAAATTTCAATTACAGTAGCAACTCTCTAGGGGAAGGAATTGGTGTCTTTTAATTGATGTGTAAAATACTAATGATATAATAGGATTAAAATTGAGATTTATAATCTGAATAATTTAGGTAATTACGATTTAATAATAGTTGTAGTACGTACGAAATATATGATTTATATTTCGATCGGAATTGGATGTATTAAAATATTGATTTTGATCAATTTTGTGAATCAACAACCGTTTTCGACAAACGATCGGAATTGATTTTGATCCGAATTAGATGTATTAAAATATTGATTTTGATCAATTTTGATTCAATAAACGATCGGAGTTGATTAATGCTTACGTAAGTACTATAACTTTGAATCAATTCAAGTGTACATGTAGAAATTAATTTTGAATTTAAGAAATTCAGAAATTTATAATTTTTATCCCTAAAATTGATATGAATTTGATTCATGTATAAATTTATCAAAATTTATTATCTTAAAAGTTTGTAATTGTTACAAAATTTAAGTGGGAGTTGAGGGAGGTGGAATTAGGGTTATGGAAGATATTTATGATTTTAGTGTAAAATCTTAAATTACCTTAATTAAATATGGTAGATATCTTATCCCTAATAAAAATTTTCTATCCAATTATACAAGGTAATAGTTACCATAAATTTATTCCATATATATGATTGCTAATTTTGAATTAAATATCAAGAATATTAAATTAGTTATTTTATTAAATAATTTAATTGATTTGAGTTAAATAGTTTATTAATATGATCAATATTCTATTTTTATTTATATTAATTTGATTAATATTTTGATATTATATTAATTGTGATTAATATTTATTTAATATTTGATATTATTGCATGCGGTGACTAGTATGGCCCAAGTAGCATATAAATACGATCTGCGTATCGTTATGTATTTTTGTACACGATATGCATATCGTTATGTATTTTTGTAATTTAATTTTTGAAAGTAAATTTATTTATACATTGTACAAAAGAAGATGTTATAAGATTCAAGGATGGAGATCCAAACGGCGATTCTAGGATGGAGATCCAAAAGGAGAATCAAGGATGAGGATCCAAGAAGCTAGAAGAACCTTGAAGATTTATCTTTTTGGTTTTCTTTTCATTAGGGGCCATACTAGGATCGCAATTTATTTTTGTGCATGTCTTTGGTTTATGCTTGCATGTTTGATTATGTTGTTTGTTCACTTGATAATTAGACTTGCATTAACCTAGTTCCCTTAAAAAAAATTGAGAGTATGTCTTTCCAATTCATAACCTATGAGGCCCTTGGAATTTGATGGATAGGTTTTGCCAAAGCAAGGTGTCCATGCTTTGACCTTGGGATAGTATGGGTAAATCTATATAAGGGATTTATAGCCTTGAATTGGTTCTACTAAACAAAAGACCAAAAGACAAAGTTTTGGAGTTTGAGGCATGGGATAGATTTACATAATATGTGATCTATCAACCAAGAGTTATACATGTTATAACTAGTAAAAGTTACTTACCTTGCCACATAAGAGTTAGGGTAGTGCCAAAGCACGCTAATGTCTTATCTGTAATAAGATCTTTGAATCATTTTATTCAAAGGGAAATTTATTTTATGGATAAAATGGCATCAGCTTATTTACATTTAAAGTATGTTTAAATTTTAAGCTTTTTGCATGACAAACATGATTCATAATTTGCATGTTCTATGTTGTAGATATCATGAACAGAAACGATAACCCAACCATCATCAATTTGCGTTCAATTCTTGAGAAGAATAAGTTGAACGGCAATAATTTCCTCGATTGGGAAAAAAATCTGAGAATTGTTCTCAGGTCTGAAGGAAAAGAGAGTGTACTTGACACCCCAATCCCAAAATTGATTGATGCCTCTACTCAAGCTGAGAAGGATATCAGGAAAAACAAATCAGAGATAAGTCAGTGATTGTCACATGTCTTATGCTGGCTTCTATGGAATCGAGCCTTCAAAAGAGGTTCGAAAAGATGGATGCTTGCACCATCATTCGCACCTTGAAAGTAATGTTTCAGGAACAAGCGAGGATGGAGAGGTATGAGACTCATAAGGCAATACTTGATTGCAAACTTGAGAAAGGCAATCCTCATGTCTTTGAAATGATTGGTCATTTTGAAAACATGGAGAGACTTGGCCACCCCTATAGCCAAGAGTTGGCTACAGACATCATACTTCATTCTCTGCACGATGGATTTACTCAGTTCAAGCTAAACTTCAATATGAACGGAGCTGTAAAAACGCTTGAAGAGTTGCATGGGATGCTTAAGACCGCTGAGCGAAATCTAACTATGGGCAACAAGAAGGAGATCTCGATGGTCCAAAAGGGAAAAGGGTTCAAGAAAGGGGCATCTGGACAGTAGAAGAATGCAAAAGGGAAGGGTAAACCAGTTACCTAACCCAAGAACACTTCAGAGAAAGCTAAAGTAGCTGCTGACCATGATTGTTTCTACTGCCATACCAAGGGTCACTGGAAGAGAAATTGCCCAAAATATCTGGAGGATAAGAAGAATGGAACTGTGAGTTCTAATTCAGGTACGCATGTTATAGAAGTCCTATCGGTTAATGCTTCTAGCTGGGTATTCGACTCAGGCTGTGCAGGTTCTCACATTATTACGAATGTGCAGGGGCTAAAAAGGCATAGAAGCTTGGACAAGGTTGAGGTAGATCTTCGAACTGTAACTGGAGCAAAGGCTGCTGCACTTGCTGTTGGAGATTATAGTCTACTTTTACCTTCTGGTTTAGTTTTAGAACTTAATAATTGTTATTTTGTTCCGTCTATTACTAGAAACCTTATTGCGGCTTCTGTTTTGGATTTAGAAGGCTACAATTATTCTTGCAAAGATCAATGCTTGTCTATTTTCAAAGATAACATTTTTTATGCCGATTTTGTGTTGAGTAATGGACTCTACATTTTGGATCAAACATCCGGCATTTATAACGTAAGTACCAAAAGGCAAAAATCAGACACAGGTGATAACACCTACCTATGGCATTGTCGATTGTGTCACATAGGCTTAAATCGCATGAAGAAGCTCCATAAAGATGGACTTTTGACATCAATTGATTGTGAATCATTTGACACATGTGAGTCATGTCTAGTGGGAAAAATGACAAGGTCGCCTTTTACTGGGGTAAGTGAAAGGGCAACTGAGCTCTTGGCACTAATACATACTGATGTATGTGGACCTATGAGTACAGAAGCTAGAGGTGGGTATAGATACTTCATAACTTTTACTGATGACTTAAGTAGATATGGCTACATCTACTTAATGAAGCGTAAGTCTTAATTATTTGAAAAGTTCAAAGAATTTCAAAATGAAGTTGAAAACCAGCTTGGCAAGAAAATTAAGGCACTTCGATCTGATCGTGGTGGTGAATATTTGAGTCAAGAATTTGATCATCATTTGAAGAGTTGTGGGATATTATCACAACGAACTCCACCCGAAACACCCCAAATGATGCCATGGTATCCGAAATGGATTCTATGTCTGAGAATCAAGTATGGGACTTGATAGATCCACCGGATGGGATAGTACCCATTGGGTGCAAATGGGTTTATAAACTCAAAACAGACAAGAATGCAAAGGTAAATCTATTCAAAGCAAGACTGGTTGCGAAAGGGTTTAAACAGATTCATGGTATTGACTATGATGAAGCTTTCTCACCAGTCGTTATGATTAGATCCATCCGGATACTCCTAGCAATTGCAGCTCATTATGATTATGAGATCTGGCAAATGGATGTCAAGACCGCGTTTCTAAATGGATACTCAGAAGAGGATGTGTACATGACACATCCTGAAGGTTTTGAGGATCCACAAAATCCTAGGAAGGTATGCAAACTTAAGAAATCCATTTATGGACTTAAGCAAGCATCAAGGAGTTGGAACCTTCGATTTGATGAAATGATCAAACAGTTTGAATTCATCAGATGTGAAGAAGAACCTTGTGTTTACAAAAAGTTTAGTGGGAGCAAAGTTGTATTCTTGGTTTTGTATGTGGATGACATACTACTCATTGGGAATGACATTCAAATGCTTGAGTCTGTAAAAGACTGGCTCAAGAAGCATTTCTCAATGAAAGACCTTGGAGAGGCAGAGTACATTTTAGGCATCAAGATCTATAGGGATAGATCCAAGAGACTCATTGGACTAAGTCAGGGAACTTATATAGATAAGGTTCTAGACAGCTTTAAAATGAAAGATTCCAAAAAGGGATTTTTGCCCATGCAACATGGTCTATATCTAAGCAAGAAGCAGTGTCTAGTAACACCTGCTGAGCTGGATAGAATGAGTCGGATCCCTTATGCATCAACAAAAGGATCCATTATGTATGCCATGATATGTACTCGCCCAGACGTTGCATTCGCCTTAAATATGTGCAGCAGATACCAATCGAGTCCAGGTGAAGCACACTGGAATGCACTAAGAACATCCTCAAGTACTTGAGAAGAACTAAGGATGATTTCTTAGTGTACGGTGGACATGATGAGTTGATCGTTCAAGGATACACTGATGCCAGCTTCCAAACAGATAGAGACAACTTCTGTTTTTGCGGGATGCGAACTCTCCGTCCCGCGTAATTTTTGCGGGACAGGATCGGGACGGGATTGCAATTTTTTTTCTCGAATCCCATCGGGATCGGGACGGGACGGGATTTGCGGGATTTGTGCCCACCTCTATGCAAAACTATCAAGATGCCATGGCACTTTGCAAGTTTTATGGCCATCCGGATTTGTTCATTACCTTCACTTGCAATTCAAAGTGGACGGAAATTGTCCGATTATCTGAAGTCCTTGGTGTTCGAACCGAGGAAATATTTGATTTCTCATGTAGACTCTTCAGTATTAAACTACATGAACTCATTAAGGACTTGAGATGCAGTAATATCTTCGGCCGCTGCCAATCAAGTATGTGGTCATCTCCCCTAATTGTTTCGATCATCTACCATTTTGAAAGTTTAATTTGTATTTTAAACTATCCATCATCAATGACAGACATAAAATTTGCATTGCTTATTTACATCTCTTCAACCTACTTATTGCTAAAATCATATTTACATTGTCTTTGATTGGTATAAGATTCAAGTATTGTTTGATATCTGTTGTTGCTTTTTTGGACTTCTATATTTGAAATCTCGAACCTATCTTGTGCTTTCAAGTCTATTTCATCTGTTCAAAAGCTAGAATATGTTCGCACTTTGCATCTGGTGTTCGTAACCGGAATCTGTTGGTTGTTTTTGTTGCTGTTTAAATTTGCTCAAACTCTCGAAATCTTGATTATGTCTTGAATCTGTTGCCGTTTTAATCTGATCGAAATCTAAGGCTATCGAACCTGTTGCATCTGTTGGCTACTTGGTTGTCCGAATTTGTTATAGGCTCTTTCATCAAGTCTTAGTACTATTAAACAAATGATGCCTAGCCTAGACGTTTTTTTTAGCTAGGTCCTAATTTATCGATTTATGTATATTATGGAGATCACTGACTTTTTAGTTTTAAATACATGTAAAAATCCTTAGTCAAATTGATTTTAATTTGTCAAGAGAGTTAAACTAGATGAGTGCTTTCCACTAGGAGTGTTCAAAAGTTTGTTCAAATATAAATTTTTGATTGAACCTAGGCTACTTAGCCAATCAAATCAGACATAAATCTAACCTAAGAGATCGATTAGGTTCGGTTTTCGGTTTACAATTTCTAAAAATTTGGTTTTAGCTAGTTTCGGTTTGATTCAGTTTAGGTTTGTTGCTGTAAGATTTTTTTGTCAATAGAGTTTAGGTTTGGTTGCTGTAAAAATTTCCACTAGGAGTGTTTTTTATTCTTTATTTTTTAGCATCTGTTCGAATTGTTGAGATGTTCGCAGCTGCTCTTTGAGTTATAAATTTTTATTTTTTTCAACCAATTTTATTTTTTTCCTCGATTCTGTGTTGCATCAGCTGTTGTTGCAGCTGCAGCATACAACTGCTGTTTGATTTTGTGCTTTTTTTGTTTTTTTATATCCCATTTGATTTTGTGCTTTTTTTTGGAATCATGGATTTGATTTTCGCATGTCTGAACTGAATTCATAAACTGATGAATTTGTATATTTCTCAATCAATTTCAACTTGCTGAACCAAATGTCTATATTTCTGCAGTTGTATATACTATAGAGTTTCAAAAACGTGGATTGCCCCATGCTCATATTGTTATGTGGCTGGAGAAATTAAAGATGACAAGCTGTCTACCGTAGATGACATTGATAGAGTCATCTCTGCAGAAATTCCCGATCCGATCCACCAGCCAACTTTGTATGCCGCAGTGAAGAGTTTCATGATTCATGGCCCATGCGGTCAATCCAAGACCAATGCCGTCTGCATGCATCAAGGGTTTTGCTCCAAAATTTTTCCCAAAGGGTATGTTGAAAGAACCACATTTGATGATGATGGATATGCCTTATACAAGAGATCGAACACCGGTATCATGGTTAAGAAGGGCCAGCACGAGTTTGACAGTAGATTTGTGGTTCCCTACAATCCAGATCTCCTGCTCAAATATCAAGCACACATAAACGTTGAATGGTGCAATCAGTCAAGGTCAATTAAATATTTGTTCAAATACATAAGTAAGGGAGATGATCGAATCATGGCCACGATTTCTAATGATGACCAAGAAGGACAACATGTTGATGAAATAAAAAATTTCACCGATGCCAGGTAATATTTTTCTTTTCCATTAATTTATCATGCCACTTTTATATTACCGGTGGTTACCTTTTTATATGCTATTTTCGTCCATCCTCTCTCTAAATAATTTATAAGTATTGATAGATTATTTAGAATGGATGATATATACATCTCTATTTTTCATTGGTAATCACTAGACCTGTCAAACGGGTCATTCCGGTCGGGTCACTCCGGGTCTCGGGTAAAACGGGTCCCGGGTAAAATGGATTCCGGGTTTTTCGGGTTGACTAGAACCCGGGTCACTCCGACCGCTGTTTTTTAAAATTACAATTTGTTCGATTGTTTTTTTCCAGCCACTTCTACCTTTAGTTTGACACTATCCCATTATAAACCACTTCCTTTTTTTTCCAGATATCTCTCTCTAATTAAAGCACTTTGGCGCATTTTCAAGTTTCCTATCCACTATAGGGTACCCTCTGTTGAGAGGCTGAATTTCCATCTGAAGGATCGACAGAATGTTGTATTTCGTGATTCTCAACCAATCAAATCTGCGGTCAAGAAAGCTGCAGGTAAACCTACCATGTTTTTGGCCTGGATAGAATGTAATAAGAAGTATAAGGAAGCGAGAAAGTTAACTTATGCCGAGTTCCCTACAAAGTTTGTCTGGAAACCACAACAGCATGATGGACTCCTAGAAAGTGTGAACTTGGTAAATGCTGATTTATCATTAAGTGACTTTATAATACTCCCTCCGTCCAAAAATACATGGACTTTTACTATTCATGCACGCTTTTTTAGAAGTTAAAAACTATATAAAATATTAACTTTTTTATTAATTTTTTTAATAATTACAAACTTATTATCAATAAGTTTGTAATTATTAAAAAAATTAATAAAACAGTTAATATTTTATATAGTTTTTACCTTTTTAAAAAAGCGTGCGTGAATAGTAAATGCAATGTATTTTTGGACGGAGGTAGTATTGGTCAATTACTAAATTCACATCTATAATGCTGATTTTACATTTATATATATTTGTTCTGAACAGCTTCCTAAAATTTATATTCAGATTTGCTTAATCGACATATTTGTTCTTTTACCGTTTGCTAAATTTACAAATTGAAAAACTAAATTTATAGTTATTCAAACATAATTTAGAAAATCCTGAATATATATATTGCACACTATATTTCATATTAGTGATTCCAAATCTAAATTCATTTTTTTTGAAATTGACACATATTGCTAAAACAGAAAATTTCTTAACAATTGATAACACTTTAAGTTGAATTTCAGATTTATAATTTAAAACTCTTTTCAACCTACAGATTGATGCATTGGTTTCCAATTTCAGTCAATGTGTTTATGTCAAATTGAGCATCCGGTTTCATTTCCTGTCTTCATCTTCAAACTACAAATTGCTGAATTTAAGATTGCTGAAATTCAGATTTGCTCAACTCATTTATTTGTAAATTTACTTATTGCTGATTTTACAGATGTTCACACTTAATTTACAACATGCTGAATTTATATTTTTCTCAATATATAAATGCTTGATGATTACATATTGCTTAAACTGAAAAATGAATAACATTTTGCTAAAACTCGAAACCGACGAACGTTTATTAATAATTTCTGTCCTTAACTCTTTATCTTTTCAGATTTGCAGTTAAGTGAAGAACAGCTAAGAAACTATGCTCTTGCAGAAATTGAGAAATCCTTGCAGTTTAATGGTAGTTCTCTTAGAGCTCACCCTCCAATGCCTCTTCCAAATGATATCCTCATCACAGAGGGCTCTAACAAGCTCATTCAGGATGAGCTTAACTATGATAGAGCAATGTTGGCTCTGGAGCATAGCAGTCTACTATCTAAATTCACTGATGAGCAGTGTGTAGTTTATGATGATATCATGAATGCTATCTCTCATGATGTAGGAGTGCTCTTCTTTCTCTCTGGATATGGTGGAACATGCAAAACATTTATATGGAGAGCTCTTTCTGCTGGTATACGTTCTACAGGTGGCATTGTTCTAACTGTTGCTTCGAGTGGTATTGCTTCTTTTCTTATGGAGGCAGAATAGCCCATTCTCGATTTGCCATTCCTATAGACATTCAGTCTCATTCTACTTGCCACATTAAGCCAGGTACGACATTGTCTGAGCTTATATGCAAGACACGATTGATTAGTTGGGATGAAGAGCCTCTTATGCACAGGTTCTATTTTGAAGCATTGGATCGGAGTTTAAGAGATGTTCTTAAGTTCTCCAATCCTCTTAGCTCATCTCAACCATTTGGAGGAAAGGTTGTTGTTCTGGGTGGTGACTTTCGTTAGATATTGTCTGTTATTCCTAGAGGGACTAAACATGATATTCTTTCAGCAGTGATTCATTCATCCTATTTATGGAAGTCCTGCAAGGTGCTGACCCTTAACCGAAATATGAGGCTTTCAGGTGATTCTTCAAGTTCGAATTTGCAAGAACTACGGGAGTTCTCAGAATGGATTTTGAAAGTGGGTGATGGTAAAGTGGGAGAACATAATGCCGGCGAGTGTACCATCGAGATACCTCCTTATATGTTTCTTACATACACGGGTGATCCCGTTGCAGCAATTTTTGAATCTACTTATCCCTCTTTGATGCAACATTTTTCTGATCTGAGCTATTTTCAAGAAAGAGCCATCCTTTCTCCGACCCATGAATTTGTGGATGAGGTCAATGACTTCATACTCGCTAATATTCCAGGAGAGGATAAGGTATACCTTAGTTCTAATAGTTTCTTGAAAACGGATGGATATATAAGTTCTGGCCAACCGCTATATTCCACTGATTTCCTTCATACCATCAAAGCTTCGGGTATACCGAATCATGTCTTACGATTGAAGGTTGGTGTTCCGATTATGCTGATGAGGAACATAGACCAACGAGATTGATATTCACACGGATGTGTAACCACGTGACTGAGGGCAAGGTTATGGCAGGAAGAAATGTTGGGGACCAGGTCTTCATCCCACGTATGGTCATGTGCCCTTCGCAAACGGCGTCTTTGTCGTTCATGTTTCAGCGACGACAATTCCCAGTGTCAGTTTGTTTTGCCATGACCATTAATAAAACTCAAGGGCAATCTCTTTCACGCGTAGGGTTGTACCTTAGGAGGCCAGTCTTCTGTCATGGTCAGTTGTATGTTGCTGTCTCGAGGGTTACAAGCAAAGGCGGCTTAAAAATTCTATCTTGTGATAAGGATGGTCACCCACTGCACACTACAACTAATGTGGTGTACAAAGAAGTCCTGGAAGCTTTATCCTAGCAGGTATATTTTCTAACATGTTTCATAATATGCTTATTTTTTGTATATCTTATACTGATGTTGGTCTTATTGCTTTCATTAATCAGGCTGATGACCTTCTCTTTTGGTTGGGGTAACATGGTGGCATTCTAAATTATAACTGATTTGTCTTCCTTATGTAAGTGACACATTTTGGTTCATTATTAAACTTTTTATATTTACATTTTAATTTGTATATCATTTATTATTAACCTAAAAATGATCTCTATCATATAAATTCATCCCTTTGTATTCATCAATCTTTTTTTTTCTCCAGGATTTGCATGGTCAAAACCTACATCACCAACTCGATCTGTGCCTTTTCTAAACACCTATGTCGTTCAATAATAATGTTGTTTTAGACTTTCCAAACATTTGTTTATATTTAATTTGGTCATTCCTTATAATAAATATTATATATTATATATTCTCATTTTTTTCCCATCGCAACCGCGCCATGGCGTGGGTATTACACTAGTTTTAATTTAAAATAAAAAAAATATGTAAAATTATATATATATATATATATATATATATATATATATATATATATATATATATATATATATATATATAACCGCTGCCACAAAAAAATAAAACTGTTGCGTAGGATAGGGAGAAGAAGTGTTTCCTTAAGGTAATAGGCAGCGATTTGTCTTTATTTTTGGCAGCGGTTATCCCCTTTATATGAAACTGCTGCCTTATATCAATAAAACCGCTGCCTCCTGGATACGGTGACGGCAGCAGAAGCGGCGGGTCAAAACTGCCTCCTTAGAGCTTAGCCAACGGTTTTCCTATATAAGGAAGCGGTTTTGGACCGTCGCCAAATCCCTTAATTTTAGTAGTGACACTACGTAGAACGACAGTTTCGACGGTGAAACCCGGCCCAAACCCAAACAACACGCCCCACTCCAGCCCCTCTCCCGTAGTAGCTTGCCCATCGTTGACCGAGTTCTTCCGCATTCGGTCCATGATGAACAAAACGGTTGCGGAAGCCATGTTCCCGTAGTCGTTCAAAACCTGTTTAGTGGCCTTAAGCTTCCCCGGAGTGAGGCCGAGCTTCTCCTCGACCTGGTTGACAATGGCGGACCACCCAGGGTGCACAATCAGGAAGAGCGACTCCCAGTCGGTGATGTCGAGGGGCGAGAATGCCTCGGCGAGGCAGGTGTGGAGGTTAGTGGAGATGAGCCCCGGGATGTACTTGTTGATGCCAACGTAGAGCCCATCTTCGCGGAGATGGCCCGTGATGGCGTCTTCCGAGTCGGGAAGGATTGTTTGGGCGGCCCAAACGAGCTCGAAGATGGGCTTTTCGAGGGGTAGGTCGGGGTCCGCTCCAACGACGACGGCTGCCGCACCGTCGCCGAAGGCCGTCAGGTTTTGCATCGAGATGAAGTCGGTCTCGGAAGGGCCCCTAAAAACGACAGCACTCATCATCTCGGAGCACACCACGAGGACGCGGGCGCCCTTGTTGTTCTCGGCGATGTCCTTGGCCATCCGTAGCGCGCTTCCACCAGCAAAACACCCTATATTTACACAATAAATATTTACAAAAATCTATTAAAAAAATACAATAATAAATCTGAATTACTGTGCGAGAATTAAACTATTGGTGATCCATAGATCTATTCAATGACATACAATTAATGAATATGTTTTGTATAGATTTGACATTTTATTATCAAAACTTCATCAATAATATATATAATAAATATGAACATGGCCTTTATTATGTATCATGTTAACAAATCTGGATCATTGAATTAAAAAGATCAATTAATGAGATTAAAAGTAACTTCTGATTATTCGTTGATATTGAGAGATTATTCGTTAGAATGAAACTATTAGGTGATATTGGACTATCATTCGTTAGAATAAAATTTATATTTTTTCACTCTCTGTCCAAACGAATAATTACATAATTATAAATGAATAATTTTATAAAAACAGATGAATAATAATGAGAAATAGACGAATAAATTATGCGTACACAATAAGACATGTGTACACAATAAGGGTTGTGTATGTATTGAATCTCCCCCACACCTATATTATTCCCGGCTTCACCACTACCCACATGTAACCACTGGCGGATTTAGGGGGATTTAGGGGTGGGCTCGTATGAGCGCGAGCCCACCCCAATCCCGGAAAAAAATACGAAAGGTTAAATATATAAAAAATAAAAAATAAAAAATAAAAAATGAAAAGGTCTAAATTAATTTAGAAGTGAAAATGGATCATAAAGTTTACCTTGCCTAGTTGGTAAAGTATAAATGAGAAACTTTTTCCTCTTTATCTAGAGCCCAAGGTTCAATTCCCACTTTTTACATTTTTTGCACTTATTTTGAACTATCTTTTTATATATAAGTTCAAATATCTTTTTAAATTGAGAATAATTAATTTCAATTAGTATTGTTTGAATTCTATTTTAGTCCTTCATTGGGGGTTTCCTTGATTTTTTTTTTAACTAATTATAAATTTTATTCGATCACTTCTAATAATATGGATAAATCTTTGAATTTTTTTTACATAACCCTTCACAATTAAATTTATTTAAAGTTTAGCAAAACTCGTTTCATTATTACTTAATTTTTAGCCTAAATCTCGCCCAACCCTATGTAACGGTCTGGCTTCGCCACTGCATGTAACAAGGATTTCCCCGTACTATTAACATCCCTATCTAAGTTACGTGGTTAGTGGTTACCTTGTTGGTATATCATAAAGCGACGAACGGAAGGGCGAAGGCCAAGGAGTTTAGTGAGTTGGTAGTCAGCGCCGGGCATATCCACACCGGACATGGTGCACATTATCAAGTGCGTTATATTTGACTTTGGTTGACCCCACTCCTCGATCGCCTTCTCCGCGGCCTCTTTCCCGAGCTTCGGAACCTCCATCACCATTATCTTCTGGCGAGTGTCATGGGACGACCCACTGTGCGTACACATGTTTTGGTTCTGTTTCAGGATCTCTTCCGTCAAGTACATGTAACGCTTTTCGATCATTGACTTGTCACCTGTATAAAATGGCATGCAAGTATATTATAGTAACGAATTAGGATTAATTAGCGACGATAGGAAGGAGTTAACGTACAAATGAGCTTGAACTTGTCCTTTAAGGCGGTCATGTGGTCGCTGTTGGTGACGCGGAAGTAGTAGTCCGGGTAGTCTGTCTGGTAGTAGCAGTTGGGCGGGTTGGCTGTCCCGATGCCCAGGACCGTCGCTGGGCCTTCCGCCCTCTGCGCCTGCCTCATCTCCTGTACTGACGGTGCCATTTTTGATGATAGATCAGTTAGCTGGCGAATTGAAAAGGGGTTTTGGTTTGTTACAAAAGAGATTATAAGGAGAGGAGGTGATGTTCAACCGTTATATATAGATCTTCAAGGTACACGTTGAGCGGGCAGCACGTTTGGTCACGTTACCTACAAGTGTGCGTTGCGTCCGGATTATATATCTACCATATACTGTGCACCCTTTTGTACACAATTTCAGGTTTATATCTACACATATTTAAATGTTTGTATACTTTTTTCATAAAAAAACTAAATGTACTACGTATATAATTAATTAAAAGAACACCTACCATTATATTAGAAAATAATTAATTACATGTTTATATTAGAAAAGAACAACTACTACGTATCTATATATAAAAAGAAAGACTTAGGGGGTGTATGAACAACTAAAAAAATGTTAAAAATTAATTATTTGTGGGTGTTTATTTTTTAAACCGTCTTTTTTGGTTGTTTGGATCGATAACCAAAATAAATAAAAATGTGTTAAAAATCCTCCTATATCTTAAAGCTGAGTGTTTTCAAGCCCTTTTAGACTATCCACGTAAAGCCTCTGATCTTTTTTCTTCTTTTTTTTTTCGCTTCCCCTTTTTTCCCTTCTCTTTCAATTTCTCTCTTTCTCAACCGCTTTCTCTCTCCCACGATCTCTCTCGATCATAACACAAGACGGTTTCAGACAGTTGAAAAAATGAAGCTCTCTTTCTCACCATTTTTCTCTCATCGAAGATGCTCCCTCAACTCCAAGGAGGCTGTCGCTGGGGACGGATTCGAGGAGGCGATTCGCATAGGAGGGCTCATTGGTTAGGGGCTTGGCTGGCTAGGGTTTTGATGCGGGGGTGGAATTTGAGGGAGAGGGTTGAGAATTGATGAAGAGGAGGCCATGGAGGAGGAGAGAGGCGACTTCATCTCACTTGCCGTTGAGAGTTTCTACGATAGTGACACCGTGAAGTCCGCGAGATCTAGTGAACAGACCGACACCAGCCCCAGCCATTGAGACATGTCGTCGCGAAATCTCTGCCTCCTCCTTTCAAGCACTGGTCGCCATTCTCTGAAGGGAAGCCAACCCAATTTGTTTCAGATTTGGCACCAATAGGAAAGCTCCATGCCTCTTTCTAACCATGTCGATGACGTGCTGGTGGTGACTCGGGGGTGGCTCTAGAACGCCATATAAGGTATGTGTTCAATTTAACATGCCATTTTTCTGAAAATTAGGGTTTAGGATCTTTGAGTTTAGGAAATTCAGACCCAATTTAGAGAAGTTGATTCTCTATTCGACACTTGAATTTGGGAATCAAATTCTAAACCTCCCAAGCAGCGAAGTTGATTCTCGATTCTGAATTGATTCGAAATTTGAAGTCAGTGTGTTGATTCTCTATTCGACACTTTCTAGAGAAGTTGATTCTCGATTCTGAATTTGGGAATCTAAATTAGGTCTTTTTTGGTTGCTTTTGTTTCTGTTGGGCTGTATGTACTTGCTTGGAAGTGCTCAAGATAGAGTTTCATTTGTTTATGATTGTCTCTGCAACTAGAACTCAAATTTCATCAGCATGAATCTCTTTCTGTAATAAATCTTCTAGTATAGCATCTTTTATTTAAAGGTTTCCTCTAAAGAAATCTATGAAACTGTTGACATTTTGATGATGGATGTCCTGATATAGTTAATTAAAAAAATTAACATTTTTGCATAAAGGTTTTGATTTAGTGAGTGGTCAATAGGACATTGTAAATGAAATCTAATCTTGGGTATATGAGCTGGTATGTTTCACAATAGGTGCATAAGAGTTTGCCTAGCTAGAAGTTCTTTGTCCTTTTTGTGTCAAAAGTACATTTAAAATGATTTGGTAGCATTTAACTGTATGCCTTTTTTTTTTTTTTTTTTTTTCTGAAGTCCAATGTCCTGTGAACATTAATTCAAAGTATAAAACACTCTAGTATAAAGACTCTGTCTTTGCTGCTATAGGCCTCATTAGATTCTGGATAGATCCCCTAGGAGGGAACATCTTTTCAACTAGAGAAGTATCACTGCTATTTTCCATTTGGTTTATTCTTGAATTTACTCTAAACAAATAAGGCCATGTGGTTAATGAAAGTATTGTCAATTATATCTTCATAAAAAAATATCTGGCCAGCAACTCATCCCGTTTCTATTTTGTTTAGGTACACTATTGGGACACAGGTTTTTCCTGATGTCTTGCTTAATGACGTAGCTGGCCCTGATGAGAATTCATTGCTTTTAAGCTTGAAACTGGCAGTTGATGTATTAGTGCGTTTCCATTTAATTGCTTATTTATTCATACATGTATTTTTCTCACTTAATGGAAATTTGAATGTTCATTACAACTTTCACATCTATTATATGCTTATAGGAGCTATAGCGTATGTAGTACTTAATGTTACTTTCTTCTTTATTTATGTGTGTATGTTTCGAGTAGGTGGCTGAAAGAGGGGGTTGGGTGGAGTAGACGTGTGGATTATCTAATAATATTCTTTAATAACAAATGAAACTCAGCTTAGCTATCTCCCTTCCAGTCGATTTTCTTACAATATCAAGGAGAATTAAATTAGTAGAAAACTCTTGGGATTATCTCTTGATAATATATTGAAGATCAACTCCAGTTACAGAAGATTCTTATGTAACTGGAGTTATTCCTGAAAGAAATTTGATGGGTAAGATAAGGAACTCACTGAGACTGTTATAAATAATCCTGAAAAATTCTTCTGTAATTGAAAGATGCAATTAGCAGAAAACTCTCTTCTGTAGCTGGAGTTATTCCTGAATGAAATTTGATGGGTAAGATAAGGAACTCACCGACACTGTTATAAATAATCCTTCACAATTTCACCGGTCTCAGATAAAATAAAATCTCTTTAATGAACTCTAACTTCCATATTAGAACTAGGAAAAAGCTGTCGTTACTTTCTTATTCTTGTGTTGTGGTATGTTTATGTGTTAGCTTTGATCTGATTACATTGTTGTATTATTTGCTCAGGGTAACTATGAGAAGGGTAATTTTCTCTGCCAATTGTGAAGAGAATATGTACTACTATAAATATAAGTTCAGTCGTTTGAATAATATGTGCTTTTCACACAAGAATGGTTAGTGCTGGCTGTAAAGATGTGTGACAACTCTTTACGTGTATCATAGTTTACAATTAACTGATTGGATCTCTTTGTGAAGTAAGTTCACATGGCAAAACTTCCTTTCTATTGACCATATTCTGTGTAATATATGAAAAATATATTGGAAATGTGTGCACGTAGTTAATTTTCTTGAATTTGTTTCTGCCTTTCTCATTTATGTCCTCTTCCTCTTCATCCTGAAGATTTTTTTTTAAAAAAAAAAGATGACAAAAGCACGTAAAGAGTTGAAACTATGGTGTGCCTTGTACAAAGGCATACATACGGAATTAACTGTAATTAAAATAATTTCAAACCAAGAACACAATCAAAGCAATTTCTAATGGAATTAACTGTGTTTGTTATCAAAATGTTAATGAGTTTTCTGCTTTGATATGGATGAGGAATATGGAGAGAGAAGTTGGAGAAAATGAAACAGAAGGCAAAGGAGACAACGAAGAAAGAGAAGGAGAAAGTGTTTGGTAGCATCCTTTTTCTTCATTGAGTTTTCTTTATTGTAGTCTCTTATCTGGAAAATTCAGCATTGAGACCTAATATTGGAACTTTGCGCCTTTGTGTTACTATTGAATTGTTGTGAAGAATATTGGGGCCATTAGACGTTGTATCTATTGCAGGCTCAGAAGATAGCATCAAGGATGATTTACGAATATCGAATGAGAGGATCAATTGATTAGGTGAGATTAGTAGGCTGTCCTATTCGTGATGAACATAATGAGGAATAAAAATGATATGTCCTATGTTAGTATATCCTGTGTATCATTCTGTAATAAGCCTGCAGAATTACGTTACAAAAATGGTTGTAACCACGCAAGGCTAAATTTTTCTTGGAGGAGTGAACACCACATTTATCTTTATCATATCTCTTCTTTCGAGAAAGAGGTTGTAAAATTACAGCCTCACTGTTTTCAATAATAATTATTGAGCATGTGGAAGATACATTTTGAGGATGATACAGAGGGACTTCAGCGATGGGATCAACAGGTACTAAATTCGATCAGCTGCATCATGAAAGAAGCTTAGTAACTTGTACATTGTAAATCACAATGTGTGGGATCCAAACTGACCCTAGGTGCCACAGAATAGTAACTTGTACCTTATCTTAGTTGTTATGGTTTAGATGAAAAACATGATGCCGATGATGACGGTGAGGACATTCCTGAAGAGGAAGCTGTTTGTAGAATATGCTTTGAAGAACTCACTGAAGACTCAGTCTCTTAAGATGGAATGCAGTTGCAAAGGTGAACTTGCTTTAGCCCACCAAGAGTGTTCCGTGAAATGGTTCAGTATCAAAGGTAACAAGATTTTTGAAGTATGCAAACAGGAGGTTTGGAATCTGCCCAACCTGTTACCCTGTTGCGGATTCAAACCGCACACAGCCAAGGCAGTCAAGCTCAACATACTGCAACTCTGAGATACAAGCACGTGGATCCTAAAGTTTCGGTTCTTATCTAGGATTACATTGGCTGACTAGATATCATTTAGCTTTGTACAGAGTTTTTAGGATAATTAACAGCTCCATTACTAACATAAGTTACATAGCTCCCAAATAAAAAATTATCATTTTTTCATTTTTGTTTTCAATGATAAATTAGCAATTGAAGTTCTTCATTTTGCTTGCACTATACCCCCTAAAATACGGTACTATATTGTTTCCTTCCTTAGGTGCTTTAATAATTTAGTTTAGTCCATGAAAACATGATTAAAAAAATGCCATGCTTTCAAATCTGATGAATTTCACTTTATTGTTGCATTTTGTATTCAGGGTCTGCCAGGATGTTCGAATTCTTGTGATCATAACCATGCTAGCTTAGAGCACCCACAAAGGTGATAGTGTGGGTGTCTTAACCCAAAAAATGTAAAAAGATAAATGAAATTAATATTAATAAAAAAACAGAATTTGTAGGAGGGAGTATCCTCATGTCAAGCAATTGTTTCTCGAAGAAGAAACTCTCTCTCCTAAATAAGACACCCACACTCTTTTCTAGATGAAATTTATCAGTATTACTTTTTAGTTAAGATACCCACAGTATGAGCTTTGTGGATGCTCTTATGCATCACCACAAACAACTTCTATTGTTTTTCTTATTTGTTTAATTTCAGATTATGTAATTTCAAGCTTTTTGTTTATAATTTTTTTTTTATCTGAATTCTATTTCAATTGATCAAAAAAGACCAAAAGCTAAGCAACATGATAACTAACTACACAATTACACATAACCATAAATAGTCTATACGAGATTGGAACTTGTATAATCTAAAACGCATTGATTAATATGATAACATCTGAAAAATAAGATTAGTATACTTAGATTAATTTTAAAAATCTCGTGCGTGGCGCACGGGGTATAGGCTAGTTGTGTTAAAAAATAAGCTACAAAATGGAGGTTATTTGGGTGTTTATTCTCCCTTTTATCTTATTTGGTTTGAAAGTACCACAATACCTCTAATAACAACCAAATAAACTCCAATTTTTATAAATAAACTTGTTTTCTCCCCATACGGAGATTATCTTGTTGATTAAATTTTTAACTACTTTAACAAATAATTTATAAATTTTACCATGTTTATAGTTTTAGTCAGTTTTTTAACCTCGTCCCATACGAACCCTTAGCTTAGCAACAATAACTTCTTCTTTTTTCCTTTTTTTCCCCTATATTTTGTCATTTTTTTCTTTTTTTGACCCTATATTTTGTCCTTTTCCCTTTTTCACCCCTACATTTTGTCATTTTTTTTAAACCTTTTTCGCCCCTACATTTTTAACAAATTAGTACCACCACACCACCCTTATAAGAAATGTTTTGACAATTTATTTGACAAATTTTCACTGGTTGACATGGTCAGTTACACTTGTGCCAATATTTTTGGGCCAAATGACCATAATAAATACCCATAAAGTTTCATTTCTTTATTTATTTTTGTCAAAGTTATATACGTGAATGAATACTATATATTTTACTCATATTGTGGCCGTTGTTGGTGACGCGGAAGTAGTAGTCAGGGTAGTCTGCCTGGTAGTAACAGCTGGGCGGGTTGGCTGCCCCGATGCCCAGGACCGTCGCGGGGCCTTCCGCCCTCTGCACCTTCCTCATCTCCTGTACCGACGTGCCATCTTTGATGATAGATCAGTTAGCTGCTGGCGAATTGAAAAGGAGTTTTGATTTGTTGCAAAAGAGACGAGGAGAGGATAGATCGAGCTGAGAAATAATATTGGATGTTCAAGGATTATATAGATCTTCAAGGTTGAACCGGCAGTGCGCTTGGTCACGTAACTTGCAAGTGTGCGTTGCGTCCGGATTATTCAAAGTAATCCGGACACAACACACACTTTGAGGTAGATATATTTATATCTACACATATTTACATGTTTGTATACGTTTGTCATAAAAAATACTAAATGTACTACGTACATAGGCGGAGATAGGGGGCATGGGGGAGCATGTGCTCCCTCCCTCATCTGACAAATTACCTGCGTATATCCTCCTCGTCGATAGCTTCGTTTTGATATATAATACATCATAATCCGACATCTGAGTAAAAAAAGTTATAAATGTCTGAAAATTATAGGTGTAGTAAACTAGTAATCACTTTAATTTTATTTCAAACCACTAACTTACCTTTCTATCCACATCCCTAAAACCAATAACATCTTCTACTTTCCTTTCTTCACTTTATGTATCACTAAATTAGTTTGATTTTTGTTTAATCTTAAAAATTATAAAAATGTCATTCATTTTCCAAACATATATTTTATGTATTTATAACCGGGGCGGATATTTCCACCGCTAATTTTTACTATTTCCACCGCTAATCACCGCATAGGTATGCGGTGGTCTTAATCCACTTTTTCCCAGACCCACCGCATATACATGCGGTAGGTCCGTTGATCGTATACGAACCCACCGCATGCCTATGCGGTGGGTTATGGCGACCGTATACATGCGGTGGGTTTTTGGCAATTGGAAAGGGTTTGTAGAAGTTATATAAAACCGTCGCAATAACCCACCGTATAGGTATGCGATGGATTATGGCGACGGTTTTAGACCGTTATGGCGACAATTTTGGGATGTATGACGACGGTTCAAACCCACCTTATACCTATGCGGTGGGTTATGGCGACTGTTTTGGACCGTTATGGCGACGGTTTTGAGCCTGTATACTTTTCGATCCACCGTAAAGTATTGCGGTGGCCCACCGTATACCTATGCGGTGGGATCGTTGACTGTCGTTAAACTCACCGCATACCTATGCGGTGATTAGCGGTGGAAATAGTAAAAATTAACGGTGAAGATATCATCACCCATTTATAACCTTTCATTTTGAAAATTCATATTTTGAAATTTTTTATAATTATATTTTGTAAAATATTCCCATTTAAAATTTTTAAAGTACGTTTTTAATACATAAATTTTTAAGACAAAAACTTATAAATATATAAAAATAGATATTTAAAATATGAATGTATTTTTATAATTTTTTAAAGTTTAAGTAAATATTAAAATAATTTAATTATGCATGAAATGGAACGGAGGGAGGATTGAAATAGAAACTATTAATTGTTCTAAAGCCCATCTTTATTAGTTTTTTGGAAATTTCGGTTGGTATCCCTGGAGTTTTGGCTATTTCGGATTGTGTCCCATAGCATTTTTATTTTTTCAAATAGTGCCAGTAAGTTATTGCAAAAATTCGTCTAATAACCAAAATCAATGTTTATACTTCTTCATAAATAAAAATGAACCTTTATTTTTTCAAATATTGCACAAAATCATCTTTTACTTTTAAATTGCACATAATTATCTATATATTTTCCAAAAATGCATTACAAAAGCACACTTATTTAACATAACCCTAATCCAATATATATATGATGGATAAATTGTGCACACCTCTTAGGGTGTACTTTGTGCACAATTTTGGATCGTTGATGTATATGAAATAGATGGTTATGATGATGCCTGGTCATTAGGGGTTTTTTTTTAAAAAAATTTGGAAAACAAGCCCAAACTAATTTTGGATGGCTGTAGAGCGCGTGTAAACCAATTGAATAAAACCCTACACACTATTTGTCTTCTTCTTCTTCATGTTCGTGGAGCCCCGAATCCCGATGGGGCCGAAGAGCCCTAGATCTCGGAATATCACTGCGCATCGGTCATATGGGGGTGGTTTCCGATCGTCGGCGATGGCGGAGTGCGATTCAGGAGGCCGACAATTGGAATGGTGGGGCAGATCGAAGCGATTCGCGTGCGAATGAGAGAGTGGAGCGTCGACACGGTCGGCGGAGGCGAGAGGCGAAGGCCAGCGAAGAGGTGATGGGTTCCGGCCAGATTCGGGCGATTCGGATGGAGAAGAAAGTGAGGTGCGTGTGAATGTTGACAATAGGCCTGTTCTGGATTATTGGAAGAGGCTTTTCACAGATGCAGTTTTCATAGATACAATTGTATATCGGTAATTTATTTTGCACAATTGAAATGATTTGAAGAACAGATTAATGAATATATTGTCCGTACATGGAGTATATGCAATTTTCTCTGTTTACTGAAGGGTGCATAGCTTAATGCTCCCAATTATTCACTGGGAATACCTTTTATCAATTTTTATGGCCTTTTATCAGCAAGTATCTCAATTGTTTGTTTTGGTGCAAAATTAATGGTTTTCGATAGTTTTGAAGGTTCATTCATGAATGTTCTATGCATTCTAGATTTGAAATAGGGGATTAGGAACCCTATCCAAGCGTTCTATATTTGAAATGGGGGTTCAAGAACTATCCCAAATATTATTCGTTGAAATATGAAACATTATTCAGTACAAAATGTCGATTTCGTAATCTGGAATGGATAAGAACTAAGAAGTCTATTAATTATTTGATTAATCTATATATTATTCAGTGCTAGTGGTAATGAGGTAGTCAATTATTCGGTGAAATATGATTCATTATTCGTCAGTATATAGAGTATTCGGTTTGACAAATAACATAAAAAAACCTTCACTGCACGAGTATAACTACACAACTAAATATTATTCGGTGAAATGTGAAACATTATTAGGTGAAATATGAAGCATTATTTGTATAAGTCATAAGTATTGTTTAGGGATTTGAGTTTTTTTTTTTAATTAAAATTGATGAACAAAAAAGATATTCTTCGTTAGTATGTGCAAATTATTCAGGGAATTGGTAAATTTTAATATAAACTAGATGGAAAAAGATAATCTAACATTATTCGGTAGCATGTGAAACATTATTCAGTGGAATTGCCAAAATTTTAAAACGAACAAAATCAGGTGGGTCACACCAACAAATCACCCATAATTATTTAGTTTTCAGAAAACCATTGAAAGAGTGGGTGGGTGGGGGAGAACACGCGCATGCAGCAACGGGTGAATGAGTTTTTGATAGTGGGTCCCCCATTTTCTAATTAAAAAAAGGAAAACTTCCTATTAATCTACACCATCCATTTTGCATCAATTAAGGGTCAAGATTTGTACACAAGGTACACTCTAAGGGGTGTGCACTCTTGAACCACACCCTATATATATATATAGGGGAGATATCTAATGAGAAGTAACATTTAAATGAGAAGATGAGAAGTAAGCCTTATACCCCTTAGATTAAAATAATTTTTTTTATATGGATATATAGGACATATCTAATGAGAAATATATCAATGTTTTTTAAAAAAAATTATTTTTTACGCTATTTATCTAGAGGGTGATTTAAGGTTCATTTTAGGGTTTTTATGCTAATTTAAATTAGCTTTTTCATTCATCATCTAAAAAAATAGCATAAAAAATAATTTTAAAAAAACATTGATATATTTATCATTAGATATGTCCCCTATATCCATATAAAAAAAATTATTTTAATCTAAGGGGTATAAGGCTTACTTCTCATCTTCTCATTTAAATGTTACTTCTCATTAGATATCTCCCCTATATATATATATATATATATATATATATATATATATATATATATATATATATATATATTATCTATATCTATATAGAATGTGGTTCAAATGTTAACAAATCTGAGGCGTTGATTGAGTGAAAATGGAAGGCTGAGATTTTTTTATTAATTGGATTAATTGATAATTGAAAATTAAAAAAAACAATCCCACTTTAAAAACAAGCGCGTGTAACTAAAGCATAACCCTACCCTATAATTGCTATCGTAGAGGAGATCGAGAGAAAGAGAAGGGCGAACGAATGAAGAGCGATAGGGCTTGGAAGAGGCCGGAGTTTGCAGTTGCTAGTGGCCGCAGGCGGCGATCGACGGTCCGGCGACGACGATAACAACATCCGGTAGCCGTAGGCGGAGGGCGACCAAAGGAATTGGAGGAGGCAAGTTCGACTTGGACGACCGGCGATTTGAAGGCGATTCATCCGACGGGGATTCCGGCAGCCTTTGAATTCCGGCGGCCTCTGATTCATCCGAAGGTGATTCCGGTGGAGGCGGCCTTTGAATTCCGATCAAGAGGCAATATTAGTTGTTTATCAAATTTACGGTGAGTAATTGATTTTGTCACCTTTGAATTCCGATCAAATTGTTCCACTCGAGGCTGAGTACTATTCGCTGTGTAATTGATTTCCCATTCGTTGTGTAATTTATTTCCTCACCTTTGAATTCCGATCAGATTGAATTACAGTGAGTAAATGATTTCCTCATCTTTGAGTAATTGATTTTCCCAACTTTGAATTCAAGAGGCATTATCCATTGATTAATTGATATTTAGATTTGAGGTTTGTATTCGTCAAATTTAAACACTTCGGATGGGTTTGATTCATTAATATTTTGATTCATTGATATATTTAGATTTATAATTTATTAATTGATTCATGAATTTATCGAATATTCGGCATTTTCAGAGTAATTATTCGTTGATAATCAGGAATTGTTCATATATATGGGACAATTAGATATAGGTTTTTTAAATTCAAACTCATGAATTTATCGACTATTCGGCAAGTTCAGAGTCACTATTCGTTGATAATTAGAAATTATTCATATGTATAGGGGCAATTATATGTAGTCTTGTTGAAATTCAAACTCAGTCTAAAATTGTTTATAAATATTCGACAAGTTTAGAGTCACTATTTGTTTATAATAAGGAATTATTCATATGTACGTGGGTAATTAAATGCGGTAAATCAAGAATTACATTTATATATTCTTTCAACCTAGCGAATAATTACTATCAACTTAGTGAATAATTACTATCAACTAGCGAATAGTTGCAAAATTGACCAACCCTTTTGCTATTATCTAAACGATAACTTCTCTTTACAGACGAATAATAACAATCAATTTAGTGAATAATTACTATTAACCTAGCGAATAGTTGCAAAATTGACCAACCCTTTTGCTATTATCTAAACGATAACTCCTCTTTACATACGAATAATAACGATAAGTTAGCGAATAATTAATATCATCTTATCGAATAGTTCAAACAGTGCACCACACAAAAAAAACAACGTTACCACACAAAAAAAAAAAAACGTTACGCCAAAAAAAAAGTAACACGCACGCACGTAATTCTGCAGGTGGGCAAGGAGAGAGGTGGGTCCCATTGATTTTTAATTAAAGAAAAAACCAAAATTGTCAAATAATCTCATCCACTCATTTCATTCAATCAATGGCCCAGATTTGTTAACACTTAACCCCATAAGGGATAGAAACCCATGAACCAACCTCTATAATATATATATATATATATATATATATATATATATATATATATATATATACACACACACATAATTGAATCCCACACTAATTAAATTTAAATGATTCAACATAATCCAATCAATATGTTCATTATCATCTCTAGTCATATTGACAACCACCACAGCCATATTACACAAACAATTGCCATAATCTATCTCATGCTGATCCATTACCAAAAGTATACAACCCAGACAAAAATATAAAACAATCTAAAAGTAGTGGGTGAGTGGCCATTGATTTATTTTATTAGACCAGTGGTCATTGAGTTCAATGATAAATACGTACGTTCTCACTGCTTAAACAATTATTAAGAACCTACATAAACAATTATTAAAAATCTAAAAGTGGTGGGCCAGTAGGAAGAATTGGATAACCGCTCTTTATTTACCAAATTCAATGGTAGTAGAAAGAACTAGTTTCTCTAAAAAGTGGTGGATCGGGGTGACTCGGTATGGAGATCACTGAATAAAAGTGGTGTATCACCAAACAATTTCATTGTCTTCTATCATAGGTGAATTCGAGGAGATGAGTTATAACACAAAAGATACTGATAATGCGAAAGGGGTTGCGGAAAAAAAAAGACAAGAAGAGGGACAAGAAAAGTGTGTTTTCGATGATGGTAAAACCTAGCCTAGCCTCCGATGTACTTATGTAGCGATAGATTGGTAGATTTTGCAAGATAACAACTGACATGTTTATTCATAATCTCTTCGGCGGATAAAAAAATAAATTTCAGCTCTCTTTTCGAAGCACGAACCAGACAAAAATGGTGACACACGTGAGGATGCCCCCCACATCGATCTCTTCTATCACTGTTAGAAGAAGAGACCCTTAAAACCAATCCTTATAATATCTTAAAGTTTTAACGGGGATAGAGAAGTGCCTTCAAAGCTTAAGGGAAAATTCTATAGGGTGGTAATAAGGTCTGCTCTGTTGTATAGGACAGAGTGTTGGTCAATAACGAAAGCCCCAAAAAAGAGGCTTTTGGTGGCAGAGATGAGGATCATAAATGAGGATCAGAAATGAGGTCATCTGTGAAAAGTTGGGAGTGAGGCGTATCAAAGATAATTAAGCTGTGAGAGACGAGACTATGATGATTTGTTCCCATGCAAAGGAGAGACTCGAGTGCACTAGTGTACAAGTGCGACAACCTTGTTATAGAGAATGTCCGAAGTAGTAGAGGTTGACCTAAAAATAGGTGGATGAAGGTGATTAAATAGAACTTGATCGACCTCTTTAAACTTATATATAGGAAAGTATGGAGTGTGATAGGACGCTCTGGCCTCTGGAGGAGTGCTACCTGGATTAAAGAGGATTAGTAAGAGTGGGGAGAGAAATTAAGTTGGAGGCATATCATTTTAACTTTCATGTTTTTGTCTCTCAGTCGGTATTCTCGAGCCCTTTATTTGTTTATTATTTTATTGTCGATTTAATTTATTGTCTTTTACAAGGTTGTGTTTGGATACCAATCGTCGAGGGGAAAGGATATGTACACTAGGCCAGTTTGACATTCTAGACACGGGCAAATTTCGTCTCCTGAAGAGGGTTTTGGACGCTTCATAACTCTAGGCACGTACATCCGTCCCCTGAGGTTTGTCCTTTGTGCAGCGCACCTAGAGCACTTAAAACACGGACCAATTGCACCTCCGTCCCTTGATTGACATCCAATTCACCGGCCCACGAGGACATTGTCAGAGATTTTATGGTTCAGGCGACCACTAAAGTTTGTGTCTTGATAACGGAGGGGACGAACATAAGGTGAACTAATGTTGTGTCTTGATGAACATTTGGTTAGTCATGTTGTCTTGATGGACATCGTTTGTGGTGCCCTGAGAGTTTTGGAGATCAACTTTTGGTTCAAAATATTTGTGGCTTCAGTTAATAGAACCTAGTTGTTTTAGGTTTGTGTCTTGAGTTTAATAAAAATTAACAGCATATACGCTGCATTTTGTGATGCTCCCTGTCCAAAACCAAATGTAACCCAAAAGAAACAACAATGCATTCAACATAGAGTGCACCAGCACCCATTTCATACATAAAAACAACATTGTTCATACATTAAACCTGCAATACCATGCTTGTTCATCAACCAACCCATACAAACACCCATGTCAGCAAAACAACCTACAAATGTACTTGAGTTGAAACACAAACGGACATAAAGTTTAGAAACACCATGTTCAAACACAAACTGCGCTTAGAAGTCTAGAATTGTGACCCAAATGTTGCACAAACTAACCCAAAAGCTGCAACCAAGTTCTTGTTAATTGTCACTTACCTAGATCGCCAAGTGCTCAAACCTGCACTTCGGTAGGGAAGTGCACAGCCATCAGCCTCTTAAAGTGCTCCATTTTGTCCTTCATCTTATCATATTTTTCATTGGCTAGCTTGGCGGCGTCCTCAGCCTTCCTTGCTCGTTCATTAGCCTCCCTGGCTTGGTCTTCCAGCTCACGCCTTTTTGCCGGGCCTAGAGTGGACCAATCAGCCCCTCGCTTCCTTGGAGGCTTCTTGACAGCCGCGCCCATCCCTAAATGAAGGCAAAGAAAGTGAAAATTACAAAGATATAAAAGGTAAAAAAATAAGATTGATAACATGAAAATGACAGTATGACATTTGTTCCTAAAATATGATGGTAAAGTTCCTAAAATCAAATGGATTTCATGCTCTTATATAATTGAACTCATTTTGAAGCCTTATATAGTTTTATATATAACTGATAGTAATGATAATATATATAATCATCAAGTTATATATATAACTGATCAATTATTAAACTCATTTTAAAGCCTTATCCTAACTTTGTTTACCTCGTACAGAAGTGCCCCTCCTCTCTCCAAAGGCCTTGACGATTATCTCACACTGAGTAGGTACTGGTAGGACATCATTGTCTTCTTCCTCTGGTCGCGAACTCACATAGTCGTCAATCGCCTGCTGCATAATTTCCTGGGAACACAAAGAAAACATTAGAATCCTACACAATAAAATCATCCAAGGAACTCAGCAATGACATCCTACAAGTCAGAGATAGCTAAACTGTTAGTACACACTCACCACAGTGGATTCGTCTTCATCGTCCCGGAGGTATTCGTCTATTGAAGCTTGCACATAAGGAGCCAAGTATCCGTCCTTGTACAGCTGCTCTGCCCGGTAGCACACAGGTCTAGGCCCTGAGTGGTGCTTGATGTATTTGGGATTCTTAGTTCTGTTGAGCTTGTTGCGGTTGCTTATTTCCTCCAAAGACACAAGAACATATAAACATCAGAGAACAACAGTAAAGCAATGGAAACAGTTCAATGAAAAATACACAAAAAAGCTAACCAGTTTGTCGGGGGCGATGAACTCCTTCTGCACAAGGTAGCGCCATTGCTCAGGACGGAGTTTGAACTCAAGAGGTATGGGTGGACCATGCTTCAAGAAGTGGCAATGACACTTGTACTTCCAACTGCGGTATCTTGATGCTGCCTGAGTCTCAATATACTTCTTCAATTTTTCATCATCAGGAGATACAACGTACATAGTCTACATAAATAAGAATGCAATTATATATATCAATTACCAGTGAAAAACACAGAACAGGAGAGATGGGCAAAGCAAAGTGAAAATAAACAGATGCAAGTGAAGAAAACAATTTGTTGCATTCAGAACACATAACAGGTTATTGCATTCAGTGAAAATGAAATTATCATATCATTATCAGACCATGAGAATGCAAGTTAAACTCTTAAAAGCAAATACAAAACTAAAAGCTACTATGAATCTCCTAAAACTAAGATCAATCTCACAATGAAGAACAGAAAATTAAGAAAATTAAAGAGCAAATATATAACAACATTATACAATCCATAACACATTATACAATCCAGCAAAATTCACCAAATACCAATCTCATAACACATTATACATAACACATTATACACAGCTAACTATCATTGAGTGAACAACTATCATTCATTATCAGCAAAGTGAACACATAATAACTAAGTATGAGAATGCATGTGAACAACTAACTACCATTCAGTGAGAATGCAAATGAAGAAAGCAAAGGGTATTTAACTCCTAAGAAATTGACAACTAACTAACAGCAAATACGAAACTAAAAGCTAATATGAACACAGAACAACTAAGTATGAGAATGCAAGTGAACTGAATGAATTGACAGTGGAGAGAAACATTCAAGATCAATGTCACAATGAAGAACAGAAATTTAAGAAAATTAAAGAGCAAATATATAACACATTATACAATCCAGCAAATACAATACACATTATACAAAACTAAAAGCTACTATGAAACTCCTAAAAGCAAATACAAAACTAAAAGCTACTATGAATCTCCTAAAACTAACAACATTATACAATTCATAACACATTATACAATCCAGCAAAATACACCAAATACCAATCTCATAACACATTATACATAACACATTATACACAGCTAACTATCATTGAGTGAACAACTATCATTCATTATCAGCAAAGCTACTATGAATCTCCTAAAACTAACAACAACTTGTAAACCAACAGACAAAATAGGCACATTATACAATTTATTGACAACAACTTGCAAATTAGACACATTATACAATCCAGTACAAGGGAAGAGAACACTTGCTTACATCCAGGTAAGCGGCAAGCGTATCCTTGTGCTTCTTCTCAAGCTGCTCGAAGGAGGAGGCCAGCATTGGCACATGTGTCTTCACAGCAGTCCCTATATCCCTTATCAGCAGACTGTATTGGTTGAGCTCGGGGTTTCCATGGAACTCCGACCACGAAATTTTTATCTTTCCAGTGACCCTCACTATCTGCATAGTCTTGCTACTCACCATAGTTCTTCCTTTCCCTACAAATGATGAAGACAACGATTAGATAAGCAAAGACTCATACAAAGCCTAAAATTTGGGGAATCAGAAAACCCTAAAACAAAGATAAACCCTAAATCACAAAATCTCTCTGAAATCATCAAACAACGATAAACCCTATAAAAATTGGAGAATCAAATAACCCTAAACCCTCTAAAATTATAAAAAACCAACCTCTGATTGGTATATAGACTTCCTGCAGGGGTTCTTCTTCAGCTTCAGCCTCTTCTCCACCGACGGACAGAGGAGGGGGTGGAGGGGTGGTCGACGTTACCCGTGAGGCACTAACTGAGTGAGAGGAGGCCGGAGGGGTGGTTGACCCAGCCCGTGCGCCACCCACAGACGGAGAAGAGTCCAGAGGGGGGATGGTCTCATCTTCCGCTACAGCCACTGAAAGAGGGGGAGGCGTCTGTTGGGTGGTACCAGTTGAGGAAGAGCCGCCCCGTACCAGTCGTCTCTTCGGGGGTGGTGGCTTCCGATGAGCTTTTGGCTTCCGAGGGCTCCTCCGAAGTGTTGGTGACGCGGGTTGAGTTGGCCTCGGAGGTGGTGGTGGCGTGGGCTGAGTTGGCCTCGGAGGTGGTGGTGGCGCGGGCTGAGTTGGCCTCGGAGGTGGTGGTGGCGCGGGCTGAGTTGGCCTCGGAGAAGGTGGTGACGCGGGTTGAGTTGGGCTGGGATGTGGTGGTGACGCGGGCTGAGTTGGCACCCGAGCTCGAGTTGACCTCCGAGGAGCGGTGTCCGGTTGTGGAGCGGTGTCCGGTTGTGGAGCGGTGGCCGGTTGTGGAGCGGTGTCCGGTTGTGGAGTGGTGGCCGGGCTCGTCGGTGGTGGAGTAACCCTTGGGCGAATGTGGATCTTCTTTCCTTTTTTTGGTAGCATGATGGAGGTCGGGCTAAGTGGTGGTGAGGGTTTGAAGAGGAGTCGGCGGAGAGAGAGAGAAATTGGAAATGAGGAGGCCGAAGAGGGACAGGAATTGGTGGTGAGGGTTTGAAGAGGCGTCGGCTGAGAGAGACAGATAGAGAGAGGAGGGTTTGGATGTGTGGTGAGTGGAAGAGTTGTCTTGAGAAATGAGAGACATTGAGTGGGCATCCGAAAGACACGTCCTCAAAACGCACAGTGAAAATATTGGGGGGGGGGGAATCCCGCCTAATTGAAAATCATTCAAGACACGAACGGAGGTTATGTTTGTCCCTTGAATACTCTAGAGATAAAAAAATTCACTGAAAATTTGGGCCGAATATTATCCCGCCAAATACATCAATTTATTTATTTATATGTATATGATATTTATAAATATGTTTGTAACTTTGTAGGTGTTGATAATACCTTTTATAAAGGTTATATAAAAAAAATATAACTTTTTTAAACATAACATTAGGTATTAAAAAAATATGAACTCGTATAAATATAAATTCATATATTTAATATTTGCAAGATTTTTTTTTAGTTTGTATAGGGTTTAGGGTTTAGGGTTTAGGGTTTGATCTCGAACAAAAGATTGAAACTCATACATATAACATCTATCACAATCTTAGTCTCGATCTCAATCTCAATTCGAATCTCGGTCTCGGTCTCAATCTCGATCTCAATCTCAATTCCAATCTCGATCTCGGTCTCAATTCCAATCTTGATTTGATCTTAATGGCAATCACAATCTTGATCCTAATCTCAAATGAAAGTTTGATCTTGATCGATAACATCTATCGCAAAATCTATATTTAGTAACGAAAATCTCATTCTCGATCTCAATCTCGAACGAATGATTGAAACTCATACATATAACATCTATCACAATCTTAGTCTCGATCTCAATCTCAATTCGAATCTCGGTCTCGGTCTCAATCTCGATCTCAATCTCAATTCCAATCTCGATCTCGGTCTCAATTCCAATCTTGATTTGATCTTAATGGCAATCACAATCTTGATCCTAATCTCAAATGAAAGTTTGATCTTGATCGATAACATCTATCACAAAATTTATATTTAGTAACGAAAATCTCATTCTCGATCTCAATCTCGAATGAAAGATTGAAACTCATACATATAACATCTATCACAATCTTAGTCTCGATCTCAATCTCAATTCGAATCTCGGTGTCGGTCTCAATCTCGATCTCAATCTCAATTCCAATCTCGATCTCGGTCTCAATTCCAATCTTGATTTGATCTTAATGGCAATCACAATCTTGATCCTAATCTCAAATGAAAGTTTGATCTTGATCGATAACATCTATCACAAAATCTATATTTAGTAACGAAAATCTCATTCTCGATCTCAATCTCGAACGAAAGATTGAAACTCATACATATAACATCTATCACAATCTTAGTCTCGATCTCAATCTCAATTCGAATCTCGGTCTCGGTCTCAATCTCGATCTCAATCTCAATTCCAATCTCGATCTCGGTCTCAATTCCAATCTTGATTTGATCTTAATGGCAATCACAATCTTGATCCTAATCTCAAATGAAAGTTTGATCTTGATCGATAACATCTATCACAAAATCTATATTTAGTAACGAAAATCTCATTCTCGATCTCAATCTCGAACGAAAGATTGAAACTCATACATATAACATCTATCACAATCTTAATGGATCTTGGTCTCAATTCCAATCTTGATTTGATCTTAATGGATCTCAAACCGATATGATTTGATCTTAATGGATCTTGATCGATCTCAAACCGATATGATACAAAACTTACTTTACTTGATGCTAAGTTCAACAAACCGATATCCGAAATGTTATGTTCAAGAAACCGACATAGTAGCTACAATACGATACAAAAGCCTTAAGTTTGAACAGTCTAGTTGCCTTGTTACCAAATCCGACTACGAGAACGAAAACATTACATGAATTAAGACACGATTACATAAGGTGGAGGCCATGCCTACTTCTTCGCAAATGAAAGGACGAGTTCTCCCAACTGACAGTTGCGTTCGATTAGAGCCCGGTTGCGCTCAGTTAGCTCCCGGTTGCTCTCCGTTAGACACCGGTTGCGTTCTTCCACTTCATGGAGCTGCTGAATTATATTCTGGTTGCGCTCGGTTAGATCCTTGTTAATTTCTACCATCTGACGGAGCAATGGGTTCTCGCTACTGGTTGCATCATCCTCCTCAGCAGCCGTGACATGATTCTTCTCCTCTTTGCCCCTCGACACTTCCTCCATCTCTTCACTATAAGGAGTCCACTATGAATCATGACATTATATTCATAAGCATGGCATTATTCATACAATGCACCAAAATCAGTCATGAATGAATTACATTCATCTCCACCAATGCACCAAAACAACATTTGATCTAGAAATACAATGCACCAAAACAACATTCGATCTAGAAATACAATGCACCAAAATCAGTCATGAGGGAACAAAGAAGCTAAGGCCAAAAAATTCTTCTCCAACAACATCAATCATGAATGAATTACATTCATCTCCACCAAAATCAGTTCTTGCCTTCATTACAAAGTAAATTAAAAGCAATTTGTTTACCTGACATTCGTATGGCTCATCCCCTCCAATCCATGGGTACTTTTCTGGACAACCGCTCGGCCAACTACTGGAAGTGTCTGACATGCCTATGGACGGAAAAACATGGAGTATAAGCAACAGAGAGAGGGAATCAATGAACTGAATTATGTAGAATCTGTTAACTTGTTCAACTGATAGTTTGTTACAGCAAGAGGCTTTATATAGCCTGAAAAATGTGATGACTTTCTAACATAACCTAAAGCCATCATTTGTTACTCTATAACAGACTTAGTTTGTCAATATCGAATGACAACAATTGTGTTAGTTATGTTTGCTGTGTGGTTTGTCGATTTTGACTTAACTTGACAGTAAATGTTAGTATGACAGTTAGAGGCTTTTATCAAAAACTGGTAAGTGTGTGCTGTTTGTGTTCTTCCTAGAGTCAAGTCCTCGAATCTGTGTGGGTTTGAGTGTGTGTGATCCATGAGTCCAGTTCCAACATAAACAAGAAAGCTCAATTTAAGAAATCACTGCCCCGAAATGCTAAAAGAATAAAATGGATGTCACGCATAAGAGACCAAATGAATAGATTGTCACTTTGCCATTGTATTAGCAGATTGATTATAAACAAAATCCTCAATGGAAGCCACCCAAGCCAAGGAGAATCCTCAATGCAAGGAAGGAGATGAGGTCGAATTGAGCAATGATGAAATTGGGGATGAAATTGGGGTTTTTCTCGTTCTCCTACAACTACAGGTTCTAATAGGTCGAATTGAGCAATGGAAGCCACCCAAAGCCAAGGAGAAGTAGCAGCTAGCTCAAAGGAAACAGATCTGGATGAAACCAATGGAGGCTAGGACGATTTGGGTTTCGGATCTGGAATCACAGATCTGGAATCCTAGTCGAACCAACAAAAACCAATTAATCAAACAGATCAATCGAAAGGAAGGAGAAGACTCACCTGATCGAGCGTGAGGGCAAGTGCAGAACAATGCAAGGAAGTCGAGGAAGAGATGCCAAATACCCCGACCCTCACTGTCTGGAATAGAGGATGCAAAATAACCTCACTGTCCGGAGAAGACGATATATGCCAAACACGTACGAAGTCACATGTTTTTTTAAAAGTACAGTTGAATCAAGGGACGAACATATATATGTTCGTCCCTTGAATGATGATGGTACGACTGCACCTGACAATCCTCGATCATTCACCATGTTTATCGATGGTCAACGGCTTGGTCAACCTCCACTTAGTATTCAGGCGACGAACTTAGTAATTGTTCGTCTCCTGAAAGGCTCCCTTGGATGGGTGTACATCCGGTCCTATTGTAAGTGACGACCCAGGCTTTGTTCGTCCCTTGAAGTGCATTTAGGAGACGACAAAAAAGGCGTTTGTGTCTAGAACGTCAATCTGGCCTAGTGGTAGTATAATTGACCCTCGGACCTTGCTTAAAACTGGATTATAAGGTCAGGTTACATTGATTTATTATTATTCTTTTTTCTATTATAAGGCCGGGATCCATTAATTTAACACAAAAACTTAAAATAATGTGTAGAATTTCACCCTTCTTTATATATAACCGATTATTTTTACTCTTTATATAATGAATGTGGAAGGGTCGACATACCAAACCTCTCACCAATAACTCACTTCTAATCTCTATCCATTAACTCAACCATGTGCCAAACTTCTGTAATCTAAATAGTTATATACGGAGTATTAATATAATTTTTCTAAACCTTAATTACAAATAATTGATCAATCACGGGAATTGCTACTATCTCATCACATTAATAGAATATATATTAATGCTTAATAAAATAATGCAATTTGAAAGGGTGACTTTAATTACGTATACATAAAACCAGTGGCGAATATGTCATATGTGGGGTGGGGGGGGGGGGTCTTTTCAGCCACCTCTTAACTCAGAAGAAAAACGTAAAAAAAAAAAAATATTATTTTGGATTTATTTTGGTAATTTTTTTACTAATCTTATAGATAAAATAGTGTAAAATGAGTAAAGAATTACAAAGACGGCTTAGCTTAATTGGTAAGAAGATGTATTTACTGCCTTGAGGTTATGAGTTCAAACTTCAAACCCACAACCCTTTAGCCTCATTTTTTTTAATAATTTTTTGTTTTTCTTAGTTTTCTTCTACTAAAAATATTTAATTAAAATTTTTCTCAAATATATTTAAACAAAAAAATTATGTCCTATATATATAAGTGCTTGTTTGGATAGTGTTAAAAATCCCAGGAATTGCAATAACCCAGGAAGCCCGTGCTAATATATGTGTTTGGATGAAAAAATAAAAATTGAAAAACCCTGGAAGTTATCTTCCTGGGATTTCTACTTCCTCCAAAATACAGGAAGTGGAATCACCAAGGGGGGAGTAGGTAAGATTTCTTCCACCCTTTTAAAATCCCCCTTTTTTTTACCAAAAAATAAAATCGCTATTTTTACCCTCCATGTATATCCCATCCTTTATAGATAAAGGTTAAAATAGTAATTACACATAAATTCCCATAAAATTCTCTAGTGCAACCAAACGAAATGTGGTAATTTAATTCATGGGAATTAAAAGTTAACCAAACGTATTTTTCAAAATCCCAGTAATTTCAATTCTAGGGAATTGGACTTCCCATATATTAAATTCCCAGGAATTGTATTTACCCCTTTTATCCAAACGAGCACTAAATATTAAAAAAATCTATTTTCTTATATAATTTTTGTTTTTTCTACAAAAATTGACTATTTAAATAACAAATTTAAGATTTTTTTCTAATATATTTATATATAAAAAAGATTTTTCATATATACATATATTCTCAAAAATAAAATTTTGCCCCCCATAGGAAAATTCCTAGATCCACCACTGCATAAAACCACCCATTAAATATCAGGTTTTTCACTTAACCACCTGTTAAATTAGAAATTACACAAAATTGCCCATTAAATACAATTTGTTAACAAATCATCACCCGTAATAAAATTATGTCAAGTTTTTTTTTTGATAAAAAATATTGTACATGACCAATATACCCTTTTGAGGGATTGAACATCCGCATCTTTATATACTAGACGCATATTTTATGAAATTTTGTAAATTCAAGGTCTTATTGCCTTATTGGTGTATGAATTATGATAGTGGGATGAACCGATACATTTTATTTCGATTAATTACAAGTGAGGTTCGATCAAAAAGATTTACAAGCAATATGAAAAGAAAATTTGATTAAAAAAAAGTCATTTCTATTGATGTTTTGATGAATGTTTTTGTTTTGGTGGTAGTTTGTTAACAAATCCTATTTAACGGGTTGTTTTGTGTAATTTCAAATTTAATGGGTAATTAAGTGAAAAAATCAATATTTAATGGATGGTTTTTTGTACAAATAAAACCCCATGGATCAATAATCGCCGGCCGGGGGCCGCCACAACCAAAGCAGCCACGAACTTCGCGACATGAATCCGGAACACACGCGTCGAGTCCAGGCCTTCCTGGCCGAGCTCGGAGTGTCTGACCCGAACCTCTTCTAGAGCCCAACTGGTACTCGAAAACAATAGTAAATAGCTTAACTTTTTCATTTAGCCAGTCATATATTACAATTAACCTCCAATACTACTATTTAATGAGTCAAAATAAAATATTGATGTTTGATTAAAAAAATTGATACTACCAAATTAAAAGAATTCAGGAGCAGGAAGTGTGAATGGAATCAGACAACTACATCACCAATTTTGCCAGGAGAAACTAATAGATCACATCTACCTAGCTCATCGATCAGTGCGCACAACCCAACTCATCCTTTATTAATTATTCCTCTGTGTTGTCAAATTAAAACTTAAATTAATACTGGCTCAAATCCCCTTTGTCATGCTAATCCACTAGTAAAAAGTAAAAACTTCAAGCAATGAGGACAACTTAATTAATTACTACCGGCGATAATCGATTCAACTACAAGGGAGGATCGAAGACGTAGTAACATAACATGGCAAAAGAAGGTAAAAGTAAAACCACCGTGTATTTTGTGATATATATAAAACCAATGCATATAACTGTCGGATTGCAAGTGGAATTGAAGATCAAGAATATGGAGGTTGAAGAAAGAGAGGGAAAATCCCTTCTCTGTATGTGTGTTGAATTGAATGAATGTGGTTTGTTACAAAACTGATCAATACACAGCAACAAACCCATGAATCGGTTACAACCTAACATTTGGGCTTGGGCCTAATACAGAACTTAAGAAAACAGGCCCAATCTCTTCAACCCCTCCCTCAAGATCGAGGTGGGGCATTGACCAAACCGATCTTGCGCAGGAGAGGTTGAAGACGCACCCCGGCAATGTTCTTCGTCAAAAAATCGGCCAATTGATCCCGGGTGGAGATATGTGATAGGGTGATCAGGCCTTCCAAGAACTTTTCTCGGGCAAAATGACAATCGAGGTCGATGTGTTTGGTCCGCTCATGGAAGACGGGGTTGCGAGTGACGTACACAGCTGCCTGGTTATCACAACGCACAGGAATTGGGCGAACATGAGGGACACCAATTTCAGCTAACAATCGACTCATCCAGGCCAATTCTGTACAAACACGCCGGATGGATCTGTATTCGGCTTCGGCTGATGACAAAGAGACCGAGACCTGTTTCTTAGACTTCCATGAAAGCAAACTTGAACCCAGAAACACTAAGTATCCACTGATTGATCGACGAGAGAATGGGCAACTCGCCCAGTCGGCGTCACAAAAAGCTTGAAGCCTAAAATCTGAGAATCCAGTGAACAACAAACCCTTGAACTGAGTCCCCTTTAGATAACGCAAAACATGATGAGCTGCTTCAAGGTGAGGCTTGCGAGGAGATTGCATAAATTGGCTCAAAAGCTGGACAGAGAACGCCAAATCAGGCCTGGTGTGGACGAGGAAATTAAGCTTGCCAACTAGCCGGCGATAAGAGGAGGGATCATCAAGAAGGAGACCAGCAGTGGGATCCAATCGAAGTTGTGGATCAAGGGGACTGACTACTGCAGAACCAGCAACTGAGAATTCAGTAAAAAGAGTTTCAATAAATCGTCGTTGGGTAAGGACAAGGCCAGCAGAAGTCTTGAGAAACTCAATCCCTAGAAAAAAACTTAAGACGCCAAGGTCCTTGATTTTGAATTCATCATTCAAAAATTTCTTGAGGGCAACCATCTCAGCATGATCACTGCCAGTGAGTAACAAATCATCAACATACACGCCCACAAACACATCTCCAGAGGCTTGTTTTCTATAAAACAAAGAGTAGTCATTCTTGGATTGTGAGTATCCTCGAGCTTTGAGTGCTGAAGAAAGCCGGGCATGCCACTGTCTTGATGCCTGCTTAAGGCCATACAAGGACCTTTGCAGCTTGCAAGCCATGTTGTCACCACTGACAACCAAACCTTGAGGAACCTTCATGTAAACCTTCTCGTCCAAATGACCATGTAAAAATGCATTATTCACGTCCAACTGCATTATTGTCCAGTCTTTCTTAAGAGCCACTGCAATCAAGGCTCTCATAGTTGTCATTTTAACAACTGGGGAAAAAGTTTCAGTAAAATCCACTCCATCCTTTTGTGTGTAACCCTTCACAACCAATCTGGCCTTGTATCTCTCAAGACTGCCATCAGCTCGTCTCTTGATTTTGTAGACCCATCGACAACCTATGGCTTTCTTACCCTTTGGTAAAGGCACCACTGACCAAGTATGATTAGTTTGAAGAGCATCAAACTCCTTCATCATGGCTTCCTGCCATTCCTGATGTGTACATGCCTCATCATAAGAACTAGGCTCAACATCAGGGGGAATGGAGTGTGGAAGATCAATGCTGGGAAAGCTCACTGTAGAAGTGATAGTGTGACAGCAGTGAACCATGGAAGCACAAGCATGACTGCAAACATAGTCAGAGAGATAGGTAGGAGGGTGAGAAGATCTTGTGGAGCGTCTGACTACAGGTGCAGGAGGTGGGGAGTGGGGTGCAAGAGTTGGGAAGTGAAGCTGCACATCTGTAGCAGGAGAAGGGGAAGGTGTGGCCTGATCAAAATCACTGAAACTTTGGGTATCTTGGATGGAAAAGGATGGATGAGTATCCTCATAATGATGGAAGGATTTGTATGGAAAAATTCCTTCCTGGAAAGTGACATCCCTTGAGGTGAAAACAGATCTGTTGTCAAGCCTAAGGAGTGTGTAACCCTTCTTCCCAGATGGATATCCCAGCAATACACAAGCAACAGCCCTGGGAGCAAATTTGTTACGCCCATGGCTTAGAGTGGATGCAAAGCATAGGCTTCCAAAACACCTGAGCAAACTATAATTTGGAGGTCTGTTGTACAGCAAATCAAAGGGAGTCTTCATGTGCAAGACCCTGCTAGGCAATCTATTAATCAGGTGAGCATCCATCAAGATACTGTCACCCCAAAATTTCTTTGGCAACATTGACTCAAACATTAGACCTCGAGCTACCTCAAGGAGATGGCGATGTTTCCGTTCAACAACCCCATTTTGCTGGGGAGTGGCCACACGGACGTTTGATGGACAATGCCCTGATCAAGGAAGAACTTGGCATTATCAGAAGAGCAGCCAAGCTCAAGGGCATTGTCAGTTCGAATTATACGAACTCTCTTGCCAAACTGTCTCTCAGCAAGAGCTAGGAATTGTTTGATGACTGTAAAAGCAAAATTCTTTCCAAGCAAAAGCTTAATCCATGTATACCTGGAGAAATCATCCACAATAGTAATGAAAAACCTACAACCAGTTCGTGTGGAAAGCCTATATGGCCCCCAAACATCAATGTGAACAAGTTCAAAACACTCAACAGATGCAATGGTACTGTCAGGGAATAGCAATCTGGTTTGTCTGGACTTGGCACAAACACCACAAGCACGCAGACTTTTATTACATTCATCACTCAAGGAAATAAAAGGCATTGTTTGGAGTTTTGAAACAGGCAAATGTCCCAATCTCTTGTGCCATAACTCAGCATCAACCGCAGCAACAAAACTTGACTTCAAAGGAGATGTGACCTTAGCAGAACTGACAGGGTGCAACACAAACAAATCTCGGATCCTATCACCAATCTTCAAGGGAGCTTTCATCAAAGGTCCCTGCATATAACATCCATTGTTTGTAAACAGCACAAAGCAATGCAAATCCTTGATCATCTTCCCTACTGAAATCAAGTTGCACTTGAAACTAGGAATGAGTAACACATTGTCTAGCTTCAGGCCCCTCATAATCTCAACTGTTCCAGCAGTGGTGACAGTTGTGGTTTCAGTAGTAGGTAGAGTCACAATGAAAGGACGAGCTAGAGAATAGGTGTTTGTGAACATTGTGGCATCACCACACATGTGGCCACTTGCCCCACTATCCACAATCCAATTATTCCCATTCAAGATCTGAGTGGTAAGAGAATTACCTGAGAACCCTGCAAAATCGTCAGCAACAGGTTGCTTGTCATGAGTGCCTACACCTGCACTTTGGAGAAGGTTCATAATCTGTGCAAACTGTGAAGGGGAAAAATCAGAATCATTTCTCCCAGTCACATTTCCTGCAAATTTCCCTTCTCCATTGGACTTCTTCTCCTTATCTTTCCTATAACCAGGAGGAAATCCAATGATAAAAAAACACCTATCAACAGTGTGGTTAGTTTTCTTGCAGTTTGAGCAAAATAAAGGCTTCCTTTCAGAAGTTGGCTTGCCAGAAACACCATGAGAGCTTGTGGAGGTGTTGGTCTTAGTGAAGCTTTGATTCTTAGTGAACGAAGACGGATTGTTCCCTACAGATCCGGTCTTAGCATTGGCATGAGCAGACAAACCATCAACTACATCAGGCGCGTTTTTGACATCTCTTTGATTCTCCTCCTCGGTGAGGAGAGAATAAACTCTGTCAATGCTCGGGAGGGGATCCATCATGAGTACAGAGCCCCGAGCATTCAAGTATGATTCATTAAGCCCCATCAATAGCTCAATAACTCTCTCGTTCTCACTGAATTTTGCAATCTCAGCAGCAGCCCCACATGTACAGATAGGGAGATTACGAGAACTATCGAGTTCATCCCAGAGGGATTTGATCTTAGTAAAATAAGCAGGAAAGGGCGTCGTACCTTGATCTGTACGACATATGTCTCTTTTGAGAGAGAAGAGCTGCGTTCCCCCTATCTTGCCGAATCTGGATACAAGAGAGCGCCAAATTCCTTGAGCGGAGTCCGAATAGATCACGCTCCTTTTGATCTCCGAACTCAAGCTGTTCAGGATCCAAGCAGACACCATATCGTTGCATCTTCTCCATTGGAAGAACCTCTGAGAGCCCGGATCTAGGCGGATCACCTCTCCATTGAGAAATCCGAGCTTGTTTTTCGCCGATAGAGCAATCAGGACAGATCGCTTCCATTCGCCGAAGTTTCTACCATCAAAGGCTGGAGTGACAAGAACAGTGCCTGGATTATCGCTAGGGTGGAGATAGAGTGGATCGTTTGGATTCGGATTCGGATCAATCCGAGCTTCCTCATTCACCACTTCATCCGCCATAGCTGCAGACTTCCAGGGGAAAAATGAACAAAGCGCGGAAGAGTTTGAGCGAGCGATATCTGACTTCAGTAACGAAAACCGAACTGAGATCAGAACCCGAGCTCTGATACCATGTCGGATTGCAAGTGGAATTGAAGATCAAGAATATGGAGGTTGAAGAAAGAGAGGGAAAATCCCTTCTCTGTATGTGTGTTGAATTGAATGAATGTGGTTTGTTACAAAACTGATCAATATACAGCAACAAACCCATGAATCGGTTACAACCTAACATTTGGGCTTGGGCCTAATACAGAACTTAACAAAACAGGCCCAATCTCTCCAATACAAGTTGGAATTTGTGATCCAAAGGTTTTGACTTGGAGACAACTAATAGTTTGAAAGAACTTGTTACCTTTCATTAATCACAATAGGTTACATAAATAGAGCGATTTGGCTTGCTCTCCAAGATAAGACTATACAAGATATGTTAAGGATATACACCAAAGATTCTATCCAATAATAACAATAATATCTAATAATAATAATATCACGTTGTTACCCCTCCCGTAAGACGATGCGCGGGAGACGATCAGCAGCTTGGACCGACATGAAGGAAAGGCACGACCCGTGAGAGCTTTCGTGAAGACATCAGCAATCTGATCGGATGCAGGAACATGACGAACCACGAGATCTTTGGAGTCTACCTTTTCTCGAACATAATGGAAATCAAGCTGGATGTGTTTGGAGCGACTGGTGATGACAGGATTGTTGGCAAGGAATGTGGCCGACAAGTTATCACAATGGAGAATAGGGGCACGCCGAAGCGGGAACCTAATTTCCGTCAACAATTGCTGAAGCCAGACAATGTCAACCGTAGTGAAAGAGAGAGCGCAGTACTTGGCCTCTGTACTCGACCTGGCAACAACCTTCTGCTTGCGACTGGACCAACTAATCAGATTACCACCGTAAAAAAGAGCAAACCCATGCTGTGAGCGGAGATCGATAGGATTAGAAGTCCAACCTGAGTCAGAATAGGCGACAATATCCGACCCAGACGAGGCTGTGATGACAAGGCCAAGATCAAGTGAGCCTTTGAGATACCGTAAGATTCGTTTGACATCTCGCCAGTGAGACTGTAGGGGGCCAGGGGCCATTGCATATGCTGACAAGCACGGTTGACAGCATAGCTCAGTTCAGGTCGAGTGATGACGGCGTACCGAAGAGTGTCGATAACTCGTCGGTAGGCAGTGGGATTATCCAGTGGAATATCGGGGATAAGAGACCGTTTGGAGGAGCTAGGATCGGCAGGGGAGGAGATTCCTTTGGCGTCAAGCATCTCACACTCTTCAAACAGATCCCGAAGGTACTTATATTGTGACAGATGCAAAGAGGTGGGGGATGGATAGGTTACCTCAATGCCCAAGAAATACGTGAGGCGCCCAAGATCCTTGAGAGTGAACGTATGATGAAGAGCCGCAACAAATTGACGCAAGTACTCAAGATCGAAGCCTGTCAGGTTGATGTCATCAACGTACACGAGGAGGCAGGTGAGAGACGAACCTTTGCGACGCACGAAAAGCGACGTGTCCGAATGGCACGCATAGAAGCCCTGACAAAGTAGGTACGACTTGAGTTTGTTGAACCAAGCCCGAAGTGCCTGCTTGAGCCCATACAGAGCTTTGTGAAGCCGGCAGACATAATCAGGATATGACGGATGAACGAAACCGGTCGGTTGATCCATGTACACAAGCTCCTGAAGATCGCCATTGAGAAAGGTGTTGTTAATATCCAGTTGGCGAAGAAGCCAGCCTCGAGACACGGCAATAGAGAGGATGACGCAAATTGTCGTCGGCTTGACAACTGGGCTAAATGTGTCAAAGTAGTCAACACCCTCTTCTTGATGAAACCCCTTGGCAACCAATCTAGCTTTGTACCGTTCAACATAACCATCTGCTTTCCTCTTAATTTTGTACACCCATTTATTTCCGACAATATTAACATTAGGGGGACGAGGAACAAGGCTCCAGGTATTGTTTGCCCTGAGGGCGGTGTATTCTTGGCGCATTGCAGCGAGCCAAGAGGGGTTTTTGGATGCCATGGCGAAGCGGGTGGGTTCTTTTTCTATGGATGAATCAAGAGGAGAGTTGTGTTTGGATGTGTGGAGGATACGGGGTTTAAGGTCACCGGTGCGGGCTCGAGTGGCCATGGCGTGAGTAGAGTCATCCGAGGGACGCATGTGAGAGGGAGCGGGTGGCTCGGGTTGAACCGCAGAGGCGCTGTCATCCGTCTGAGACACCGACGAGGGACTATTCGACTCGGATGAGGAGCTGGTGGTTTCGGTGGAGGGAGAGTGGCTGGGGATCGGTGAGGCCGACTGAGAGACATCGGAGGGCTCGGCTAGGTGCAAGGAGGATGGGGAACTAGGTGTAGGGGACGGTGGGTCACCACGCACCGCGGAGGCAAGGAGTTTTGTGGAGACCGAAGGGCCGGCCCGGACTGCAGGGTGAGATGGTGTGGAGGAGTGGTGAGCATATGGGAAGCGTTTCTCATCAAAAATGACATGAGGCGTAATGTATTGGCGCCCTGTTGGGATATGAAGACACATGTAACCCTTGTACTTGGAAGTATAACCAATGAACACACAAGACAGGGACCGATAGGAGAGTTTTGTGGTGTTGTAAGGACGAAGGTATGGGTAACATTGACACCCAAAGACACGAAGCCGGGAGTAATTCAGAGCGTGTTTGTAGAGAAGTTCATAGGGGGACATGTGGTGGAGAAGAGGGGTAATGGTGCGGTTAGAGAGATTAACCGCGGTGTGGAATGCATTCTCCCAAAATTGAAAAGGAAGAGATGCCTGAGCGAGGAGAGCAAGGCCCTTTTCTTGAACTATGTGATGTCGTCGTTCGACACCACCATTCTGAGAGGGGGTATAGGGTGAGGACATACGTTGAAGAATGCCATTTTGCTCTAAAAAGGAGGAGAGGGCGACAAATTCTCCACCACCATCTGTTTGGAGAGCTTTAATTGTGGTGTTGAATTGTGTTTGTACCATTTTGTGAAAGAGAATGAATGTCTGACAAACTTGAGATTTATGAGACAAGAAATAAACCGAACAAAATTTGGAGTGATCATCAACGAACTGAACAAAGTACTTATTCCCATAAATTGAAAGAGTAGAGGCAGGGCCCCATATATCAGCATAAACTAAATCAAAACAATGAGGACTAGGTACATGACTCTGATTAATAGGTAGGCGACGACTCTTGCCTAATTGACATGGCTCACAAACAGCCGACAAGGTTTTTGACGATAAAGGAAGACGAAACAAAGAGACTAATTTATTGAGGACAACAGGATTGGGATGAGCAAGAAGACGGTGCCACTCATCCAAGGAGACGTGGTGGGCGGTAGGAGGGACGGAGGTGGGCAGTCGATGTAGTCCATTCTCAACGGTTCCCGTCAGGATGATGCGCTCCTGTGGATCCTTCACAAAACAAGAATAAGGATGAAGTTCGATTAATACATTGTTATCTTTGATAAAAGCGGAAGCACTTAGCAAATTCTTGGAAATTTGAGGGGCGACAAGAACATTCTTTAATTGTAACTGAGAAGGAGCAAGAGACTTAGAACCAGTGTTGCTAATTGGAATGAGATTATCGTCACCAAGGGCAAGGCGATCATTGCCGGAATAATGGGAGTGAGAGGAGAGATTCTGCAGATTGTCAGTAACATAATGAGACGCACCTGAATCGATATACCAAGGGGCCTCAATAGAGGACGGGTTGACAGAGTGCTCCTGAGTCACCTGGTTTGCTTGCTTTGGGCTAGGACCAGTCGGAGGATTGAACGTGGTGTCGAACCGGTTCCAGCAGTTCTTAGCAGGGTGACCAACACGATCACAAATTTGACAGACAGGACGTTCGTTGAAGTCGTATATAGCCGGACTGACCGTTGTGAGATTGATCGGACTGCGAGGACTCTCGGCCACGACCTCTCCCGGAGCCGCGACCACGGCCATGGTCAGAGTAAGAACCACGACCGCGGCCTCGGCTGGAGGAGGAGCGGTCACTGGAGGATGCTGACACGGTGTTGGCAGCCGGCGGATTGGAGGCAGACGACGGCGGCGGCGGCGGGATGTTGATGGATGCAGCCGCGAGTGATTCAGCAAGGAGTTTTTCTTCCTCCTGAAGGAGGAGACCGGTGAGTTCATCGGGCGAGACATCATCAACACGCATATTGAGAGAAGTACGGAACGGCCCATAACTGGAGTCCAGGCCATTGACAATTGACGCTAGCAGGTCATCGTCGCTAACCATGTAGCCACAATCGGCCAGTGAATCAGCGATGAAACTCTTTTGTTCGATGTAGTCCATCATCGACAGAGCACCTTTGGGAAGACTTTGAAGCTGGCCTTTCAACTGCATCAGGCGAGCTTTGGTTTGAGACTTGAACATAGCCGCCAGCATAGTCCACAGATCGTGAGACATGGTGGCACGGGCAACATAGGCGACCAGCTTGTCGGACAAAGTGGATTGAAGCCAGACAAGGACGAGTCTGTCTGTCTTCTTCCAAGAGGTGTAGGCGGTGACAACAACCTGTTCAGCATCCGACTTGGGAACTTCAGCAGGCTTAGCTGTGACGTAGGAGTCGACTTCGAAGGCTTCAAGAGTGGAAAAGATGATACTTTTCCAAGCGAAATAGTTGGAACGCTCAAGTTTGATTGCAATGGATGGGAATTGAAGTTGGTCGGTTTTGCCATTGTTGAGAAGGATGGTGCTAGTGTTTGAGGTGGTCATTGTGGCGGATGAAGAGGATGAGACAAAAGGGGCGGCCGGCGAGAATCGGGGATGACGGAAAAAAAAAACTCCTAGGCTCTGTATACCATAATAGTTTGAGAGTACTTGTTACCTTTCATTAATCAAAATAGGTTACATAAATAGAGAGATTGGCTTGCTCTCCAAGATAAGACTATACAAGATATGTTAAGGATATACACCAAAAATTCTATCCAATAATAACAATAATATCTAATAATAATAATATCACGTTGTTAAGAACAAGCGGTTGCTTCTTATAAAAAAGAAAAAAATGACTAAAAATAATACGAACTATCAGCTGTGAACCAAAAATAATACGAACTTTAAAATTCACTAACTCAAGGACGAACTATGTTCACATTAACCAAAAATAATATGGTTTCAAATTTGTGCTAAAAAATAAAATAAACAATAAAGTTGGTAGAAATATTGTAATTAATTTCCAAACACACACCTAGACTCCTCCTTCCTCCTCACCATTGTCACTGCCACAAAGTCCCGCACTGTGGAGATAAGAGAACTCAGAGATGACAATGGCGGCATCGACATAGATAATAGTTGGTGGCCGGCAATAGAACCAGGTGGTGAGGCGGGTCTAGTCTCAGCCGTTTGGGGGACAAGATGACTACTGGTGGCTCCAACCATCACCGGGGTCGTCGGGTATGCGAATTGGGGATTCGAGAGGGATTCAAGTGTTTGTTGGAACGAAATGTTGAGATTTTGAGTGTTTCATTGAGTGTTTGAAGCTCACCTATGCTTAATTTATGATAAGAACGTTGATTTCCTTCCCAATTCAGTGGCAATAAATTTCTAGGGTTTTCGAATTTGGACGAAATTGGAGAAGAATTTGAAATTGAAATCAATCAATTTCTATGCCATCGCATTATAAATTAAATTTCTGATTAGATTGGTGTTGATTATATGTGATTTAAAGTTGAATTGGTGAAATCGCCATGGGAGACCAAGCTTTTGCCCACACCAGATCGGAGTACGTTAGGAGATCGACGGAGTTGACTCAACCCACTTTCTCCAACAATGGACTCGTCTCGCCACCTTCAACCTGTTACCACCAACTGCTATTACGCTGATGATGTCTTCGTCGTCTTTCCATAAGGTTGCGGGTTGCCTATGCACTGCTGACAATGTGTCCGAGGAGGAAGAAGAAGTTGGGATATGCTTTGGAAAGTAATTACAATATTTCACCAACTTTCTTGTTTTTTCAATTTTTAGCGCAGATTTGAAACCATATTATTTTTGGTTAATGTGGACATAGTTTGTACACGAGTTAGTGGATTTTAAAGTTCGTATTATTTTTTGTTCACACCTGATAGTTCGTATTATTTTTAGTCAATTTTCCTATATATATATATATATTTTATTAGAAAAAAATTCGGATGAGCAGGCTCTACCCAAACATTCATCTCCATATAGTAGCAACGCGTTATGGGTTTTAGGAAGAACTAGTACGTTTATCTAAAAGTGGTGGATCGAGATAACATGATTTGAAGATTACTAAATGAGAAACTTATTTGTCTCTTATTTGTCTCTGACAGATATGCAGACCGAATGGAGTAAGTCATCATCTTCTATCTGAAAAGGAAAGGAAAGGAGTTAGCGGGAAAAAAAAGACGAGAAAAGAGCCAAGCTAAAAAACACAGTCACAGATGATGTTAAAACAATTAATTTTTTTTTTTTTGAAGCAAGATAAAAATTAGGTCGGGTCGACCAAGGCAGAGGCCCTTCCTAGTGCATCCTTCCAGACGAGAACTCGCAGTTCTGGATCATCCTCACAGCAAGCGTCGGCAGGGGAGGCATGGGCACTACGCGCAAGGTAGTCAGCCACAGCATTCGATTCCCTGAAAATATGACGAATAGCTATATGAGTAAAGGAAGAAATATCAGACAGAATATCCGCTTGTAGCATCTCGATCGACCAGGGACACTTCCAATCCCCAAGTAGTACTTTTATCACTAAAAGATTGTCTCCTTCGATCAGAAGAGTCGACAGGTTCAATTCCTTAGCCCGTGACAGACCCATCCTGATACCGAGATTCTCGGCATAAATGACCGATATATTCGTACAAACAGATCTGCCAGCCGAGACAACTAAGCCGTCATAGTCGCGGATGACAAACCCATAAGACGAGTTGCCATTCTGGGTCACCGAACCATCAAAATTTAGCTTGTAACTATTCGGTGGTGGTTTGTCCCACTTCCCGGACCGATCCGGTCGTCTGGCTTTCGACCCACTAATTCTAAAAGGCTGGTCCAGATTGCCTTTGCGACAGCTGGGTAGGGGGGTCAAAGGGCTAGATGGATCATCGTTTAGAAACTTTGATTGTATCCAAACGTGAGTAGTAGTGCTGTGTAACAGTAGAATTTCATTAACTGTTACCTTTTTAGTGTGGTCGAAAACCAGTTGGTTTCTAAAGAACCACATGGCCCACCAAGCTGAGGCTAAAGTAGCAAAGGAGGTAGGCCCAATCGCAACTTTGATCGCAGTAAGAGGAAATGCAGCGCCCATGCCACTGGCAGAAATATGTCTTGGAATATGGATATGTAAAGCTTTACGTAAGGCAGTAGCCATAGGACAGCAAAGGAGAATATGATACCTTGATTCATTTGTATTGTCACAGAAAACGCAACCAGCAGGTACAGCGACATGCGACCTCTGTAATCTTGTCTTAGTCGGTAGACCGTCCTTGGATATTTTCCATAGAAAATGTCGTACCTTAGGGGGAACATCAAGATTCCAGATCCACGCACAATCGAAATCTGACGACCCGGTAACCAGCCATTTTTGCTTGGTCCCCAATATAGACGGTCTGTGATCGGGTTACTTGGTAAGATGATACCCATGATGTGGTTTATATCATCTTTGGACAGCACATTTTGTAGTGCGTCCATTATGAAGGGTTTGTTCCATTGCCTATTTGTGATGAAATGAGCCACCGAAACGCCTGCAAGCTAAGCCGGTATGGGGATCAGTGTTTTGGAACTCAAAGGCTTCTCAAAAGCCCAATTATGGGACCAGAAATCAATAGTTTCCCCATTTCCAACACGCCATTGGAGACCTGGGAGAAACTGATGCCTGATGGACATAAGGCGGGACCATTGCCAAGAGGTATTACCTTTTTTGTTATAACTATACAGATCGTTCCCTTTCAGGTATTTCTGTGAGATGACTCGAACCCAGATGTTGTCTGGTTCTGCAATGATCTTCCAAAGAAGCTTCATTTGTAGCGCAATATTCATAGATTCCGCCTTATGAATCCCCAAACCGCCCTTCATCGTGTCAGAACAGATTTTGTCCCAACTAATGAGCGGCGTGGCTTTTGTGGTTTTGTTCCAAAAGAATTGTCTATATACTTTGTCAAGTTCGTGAAGAACGTGGGAGGGTAGAAGGAAAGCTTGCATTAGAAAAATTGGTTTGGCACTCAAATTTGCTTTGATAAGCACTCGACGGCCTTCGGCTGAAAGATTGGAAGCTTTCAATTTTGTGAGCTGATTTTTGGTCTTGAGGACCACTGATCAGGCACATTTAGGTAGTGTTAATATAGGCATTTAGATGGGTTTAGGTAGGGTAAAATGCATGAGTTTAGAGTTGTTTTCATGTTTTCATTATGTTTCAATTAGAGTCGGAATCTACAAGTTTTGTGCATGATTTCAGGTGATTGTGGAATGGTGGAGCTAAGCTCGAGCCAATGCTCGAAGATTGGACGAAAATAGATGAGCCCGAGAGCCGAGGAGATGAACTAAACATGTAAAGGATTGGAGCTGTCCAAGCTGACGACGCTGCACTAAAACGAGTCGTTTGAAGGCTGTATTTATCGGATCGGGGCATACTTATACTTGTTGGAAAGAGGATTCGAAGACCTACAACTTTCGTGTTTACAACTTTTCCAAATTCAGCCTCGAAAACAGCGAAATCGGGACTTCAAATGTGGCTGCTGGATGTAACTCGGTTTGGGCAAAAGAACTCACCCGAGTTTTTGTGTGCCGAGACCAAGTTTTTGTTGGTTTGGACGTGGGCCTATTTTCCATGTGTCATTTTGGGCCTTTTGTGGTTATTTTGGATTTGTTATTTCTTTGACCTATTATTATTATTAGGAGGAGATAATTAGGGTTGGTTAAGTAGGTTTTAGACGGAATTTCATCAGACATTGTTTTCACGTTGAAAGTAGTTTTAGATTTTCTTTTGAAGCATGAACCGCTAAACTCCTTGGCTTAGGGAGATCAATCGAAGCTTCAGATTTGTAATTTCATTGTGAGATTTCTCTATCTTAATACTCCTCTTTGAATATTATCAATTCTTTGCGCCGATTGTTTAGGGTTTTCGTGAATTTCCGTTAGTCTGATCAACTGATGCCTTTTCATGATAATCTATAGCTAGATATAGGTAATTACTAGTTGAGTTATCTATGTTCTTGAGTAGCAAAGTATGAATCTCTAAAACTGGTTGATTTAGGGATTTGTATAAAGAATTGATTTGCAATTGATGCAATAACTGGTTGTGCGTGTCGATTGTCTTTGTTGATTTCCTTTAAACTTAATCGATTATTGAACTGAATCTTGATAGTTTCAAGATTGTTTGATAATTAGGGTTTTCAGGGTCTGGTTGTCCTGATAACTAATTTCGATAAGGAATTGGATTCAAAAGACCTAGTCTTTCCACAACAAAGTGTTCAAGAGGAAGTTATCTATTCGATTTCGATGATCAATGAACAAACCTGATTGCTGAGATTGGTTGACCTAAGCTATTTGTCTCATATTTGTTAAATCAATTTGTTTAGTTTGCTTCCTTTTGCTTTTTACTTAGTTAGTCTGAATCATCATAATCCCCCCTCTTTGTTTCTTTAGTTCTTATTTAGCACACTTGACCTGCATACAAATCATTGACTCTCTGTGGGATCGACCCGTACTTGCCAAACTTTTTTTAGAATTTAGGAGTTGTTTGGATTAAATTGAAACTTATTTGTGTTAAATTTGTTGTTGGAGGAGGATTGATTGAGAAATTTGGACTTGTGGTTTGATATGCGAACTTGATTGAAGAAATTGCAAATTTGAGATTAGGCATTTAGATTGATCTTGCTAGATGGAATTCAACTTGATTTGAGTTTTCTTATTGAGTTTGGTAAATTTGGCATCAATTGATTTGTGCTAAGTGTTGATTTGCAATATTATTGTGGTTGTGGTTGGCTTTGTTGCTTGTGTTGGGTGGTTTTTGTGCTTAATAGTGACATTGCAAATTTAGGGGAATTGCATTTGAGTCATTTGATCGATCTTCCTATCAGATATTAAGCTTAATTTGAGTTTTCTAATTGAGTTTATTCAAGGTAGTATTGATCGATTTACGCTTAATTGATTGACGATTTGCAATATTTCGAGAGAATGTTGGCTATGCTTGATTGTCAGTGGGAGTGGATTGACACCATCGATTATTATTGGAGTTGTCCTTGCCGGAACAACAAATATTTCTTTGTTGGTGTTGCCTTGTCCCTTCTTTGTAGAGATTAGGTTGTGGTGTCTCCTTGAGGTCGAGAAGAGAAAGAATGTTGGCTCACCTTACTCGATCTTGTGCTTGAATTCATCACCTCCGCTTGATATGTAGATGACTCCGTAAGTATTCTTCTCCTTCTATTTTATTTTTCACATTGAGGACAATGTGTGAATTAAGTGTGGGGGAGGGAACATTTACATGTTTGCATTTAGGTTGCATTGTATATATTTCTTTCTTGTTTTTGCATTTCATGGTTATTATTCTTAGTCTTGCATATTATAAAAAAAAAATAACAGAAAAATCATATAAAAAGAAAAAAAAATCAGCATGCATGACATTTTAGATTTAGGATCTTTCGAATAACCCCATCTGTACCACTTGTCGTCTTAATCTGATTATAAGTCCCATGATATGCTTGAATTGTTGATCCTCGTCTAGTTTATTTGATCTATTGGAGTATGAGATAATGGATTGATTGAGCATGTATAACTCTTACATTTTAGGTGCCATTGGAATCCAACAAAAATTTACCTTGTGAGTTTTTGTTAGCCTTATTAGGACTATGCTTTATGGATGTCCTCTTTGCTTCTTGTGTGTGATACTCTCCAATGTGACTACCTCTGAGAATTGAGATTGATATCTATGTCAAGGCTGTATTTGTTGATCATTACTTGTGATTTTCGCATGATTGAGGCATGATTGTTACTGAGCCATGATATTCCCTATCTTCCCTTGCATATTATCCATTGTTTGAAGCCAAACTGAGCCTATTAGCCTATCTTTGTAGCTCCATAAAAATTATCCTTAGCCAATTGTAGCCTGACCCATCCGGGAATTAGGATTCAGAATTGGTGAAATGATGATTTGAGTTGAGTGAGTGCTTTGAGAATGTGATTATGTATTGTGTTGATTCATTTGGCGCTTATTATGATGATTGGTTCTATGAATTTATGTACATATATGTATACTCGGGGCCTAAGGAGAATAAAATTCACTTAGGAGTAAAAGTCGAGAAAGAAAAATAAAAATAAAAATAAAAATAAAAAGAAAAAAAAAAGAAAAAAATGAAAAACAAAGAAAAAAAAAGAGTTAATAAAAAGAACCATTCTTCATCATCTTTAGAAATGATTTGGGAGTATTGTTGGGTCTAAAGGAAGTTTCTTGTATGGTGTTGTGCTTGATAAGTTTGATGGTTGTGATAGCTTTTTGTTGAGCTTGTAATTGGTTACTAGGAGCTTAGTTCCCGGATTATGAGCACCACAAGCCAAAAACATTCTCTACCTTAATTTTCTCACCGAGCCCCATTGCAACCTTTACAAGACCTCATGATGATTATTGCTTGTAATGTCACTCACGGTGGACATTTTGATGTGGATTTCAATTTTCATTGAGCTTAGTTGCATTGGATTGAGTTTGAGCGGAATTGACTTAGCCTAAACACAAGAGTGAGAGTGAAATACTTTATATACCCGGTGAGGTTGGATTGAAATGTGCCTAAGCTTTTGAGTTGTCCAAATACATGTAATGATTTTGATTATTGTCTTGTGTCTCCTACTTGGTTTGGATTGTGTTTTGACGAGGTGAATGCATAAAGAGTGTATTTGTGGGATGTTTGATTAGATTGATTTTGTTTTCTTGAGGAAAAGAAAGGTTCAAGTGTGGGGGAGTTTGATCAGGCACATTTAGGTAGTGTTAATATAGGCATTTAGATGGGTTTAGGTAGGGTAAAATGCATGAGTTTAGAGTTGTTTTCATGTTTTCATTATGTTTCAATTAGAGTCGGAATCTACAAGTTTTGTGCATGATTTCAGGTGATTGTGGAATGGTGGAGCTAAGCTCGAGCCAATGCTCGAAGATTGGACGAAAATAGAAGAGCCCGAGAGCCGAGGAGATGAACTAAACATGTAAAGGATTGGAGCTGTCCAAGCTGACGACGCTGCACTAAAACGAGTCGTTTGAAGGCTGTATTTATCGGATCGGGGCATACTTATACTTGTTGGAAAGAGGATTCGAAGACCTACAACTTTCGTGTTTACAACTTTTCCAAATTCAGCCTCGAAAACAGCGAAATCGGGACTTCAAATGTGGCTGCTAGATGTAACTCGGTTTGGGCAAAAGAACTCACCCGAGTTTTTGTGTGCCGAGACCAAGTTTTTGTTGGTTTGGACGTGGGCCTATTTTCCATGTGTCATTTTGGGCCTTTTGTGGTTATTTTGGATTTGTTATTTCTTTGACCTATTATTATTATTAGGAGGAGATAATTAGGGTTGGTTAAGTAGGTTTTAGACGGAATTTCATCAGACATTGTTTTCACGTTGAAAGTAGTTTTAGATTTTCTTTTGAAGCATGAACCGCTAAACTCCTTGGCTTAGGGAGATCAATCGAAGCTTCAGATTTGTAATTTCATTGTGAGATTTCTCTATCTTAATACTCCTCTTTGAATATTATCAATTCTTTGCGCCGATTGTTTAGGGTTTTCGTGAATTTCCGTTAGTCTGATCAACTGATGCCTTTTCATGATAATCTATAGCTAGATATAGGTAATTACTAGTTGAGTTATCTATGTTCTTGAGTAGCAAAGTATGAATCTCTAAAACTGGTTGATTTAGGGATTTGTATAAAGAATTGATTTGCAATTGATGCAATAACTGGTTGTGCGTGTCGATTGTCTTTGTTGATTTCCTTTAAACTTAATCGATTATTGAACTGAATCTTGATAGTTTCAAGATTGTTTGATAATTAGGGTTTTCAGGGTCTGGTTGTCCTGATAACTAATTTCGATAAGGAATTGGATTCAAAAGACCTAGTCTTTCCACAACAAAGTGTTCAAGAGGAAGTTATCTATTCGATTTCGATGATCAATGAACAAACCTGATTGCTGAGATTGGTTGACCTAAGCTATTTGTCTCATATTTGTTAAATCAATTTGTTTAGTTTGCTTCCTTTTGCTTTTTACTTAGTTAGTCTGAATCATCATAATCCCCCCTCTTTGTTTCTTTAGTTCTTATTTAGCACACTTGACCTTAGACCTGTAAAAACGTGACCCGACCCGAGGACCCGACCCGACCCGACCCGTAAAACGTGGGTTTTGGCGCAAATATTTCAACCCGAAACCCGAAGCAACCCGAACCCGTTCAACCCGCAAATTTCTGGGTTGGGTTGGGTCGACCCGTGGGTCACCCTTTGGGTCAAGCTTTAAGATAATAAAAACATAAATAAATTACAATTTAACCTAATATTGAAATTTATTACTAATAATAATTAAGATTGAATATCATATTTTTCATCATCAATTTTACTTTATAATTTAACATTACAATTGTTATGTATATAAAATTACATATTACTATTGTAGCAACATTAATTATTATTTTTCAATAATATAACTATTATTAGGATAATATAACAATTTTAGATTTATGAACTATGTAAATAGTCATTAAAAATACTCTATATGTTTACTTTTAAATGCCGTTTACTATTCATGTATGGTTTTAAAGATGATAATAATTATATAAAATATCAATTTATATATTATATATAATTTCATACTTCAAAAACTAAAAAGAATGAAATTATAACAAGTAATGAATTTTTATTGATATTTTACATAATTTTATCATTTTAAAATAACATGTATATATAATAAATAACATTTAAAAAATTATGGATGAGTCGCGCTCTTGACCCGTTGGGTCGACCCGAACCCGTTAAATATGGGTCTGGGTTGAGCACTTCATGACCCGTAACCCGAAATGACCCGACCCGGAATGGACCCGAACCCGAGACAACCCGACCCGAACCCAAACCGCCCGACCTGTTTGACAGGTCTACTTGACCTGCATACAAATCATTGACTCTCTGTGGGATCGACCCGTACTTGCCAAACTACATTAGTTAGGTTAGTCGGATTTATTTGATAGGATTTAAGGCGACTGAAAATCCTCTGTCAACCACATCAGCGAAGGTATCCTTATTGGTCCTGCCGTTGACTACAGGGCAACCCAAATATTTATCGAAATTGTTTGCTTGTGGAATACCAAGTACGGCAACTGTTGAAGCTATTGCGGCAGCAGTTGTGTTTGGAGATGCTTGGAACCTGGATTTTTGCAGATTAACCTTTTGTCCTGAGATTAGACAGTATCTGTCTAGAATAGACAGTACAGAAGTGCATGCCGATTGGGAGGCCTTGCAAAAAATGAGAATATCATCAGCAAAGGCAAGAAAAGGGATCTTGAATCCCAGACGGCCAAAAGAAATGCCTAGGTCCTTACTGGCAAGGCCTTGGTTGTGCAGCGTACGTGCTAGTACCTCAGAAGCTAGGATAAAGAGAAAGGGGGAGAGTGGGTCTCCTTGTCTTAAGCCTCTAGTGGGTTGGAACACCGTGGTAGGTTCATCATTAACCAGGACCGAGTAGGATACAGTTGAAACACATTCTTTTATTATATTAATGAACTGATCATTGAAACCGAACTTAGATAGAACCTGGAACAGAAACGGCCATTCAATGCGGTCTTATGCTTTTTCCATATCAAGCTTTAGGGCAACCATGCCCGTCTTGCCTTTCTTCAGACGAAACGAATGCAATGCTTCATGAGCAATCAGAATATTGTCCTGAATAGCTCTCCCTTTTGTGAAAGCTCCTTGTAGGGGGTGTATCAGTTTGTCAAAAAATTTCGTTAATCGTGCAGAAATCACTTTGGCTATGATTTTATAGATAGTAGAGCATAAGCTAATTGGTCTGTAGTGGTTTACTGCAGTCGGCACATCACATTTTGGTAGCAGCGTGATAAAGGTATGGTTTGTCTAACGTAGTAACCTACCACTGGTGAAGAAAGCCTTCACGGCCTTTGTTACAGAAGGGCCCACAGTGGGCCAGAACTTTTGGTAGAATCCGGCTGGGAAGCCGTCCGGACCCGGAGCCTTGTCTGGGCTCATAGCAAATACAGCCGATTTTATCTCATTGTTTGTAACAGGAGCAGATAGCATATCATTGTCCGTCTGAGTAACTAGCGTTGGAATAACTGCTAAATCCGGAGATAAATCCAGAGCCGAATGCGAAGATGCTCTGAAACGAGCCTTGAAGTTGCGAACAAATTCTTGTTGGATTGTGTGGAAATCAGTTGTGGACTGACCACCGGGCAGAAGGATATACTTGATCATTTTCCTGCCCCTTTTTGCAGTGGCGATCTTATGAAAATATCCAGAGTTGGAGTCATTTAGTTTTGTATGTTTAACTTTAGCCCGCTGGCTCCAGTAGCGCCGGTGAAAATCGAGCATGCGTTCTCTTTTGTTGAGTAGTTGTTTAAGGATTTGGACATCCTTGCAGTTGTAATTTGAGAGAAGAGAAGTCTGTAAACTAAGGAGCTTTTGATCCGTTACAAGGATTTGGTTGTGAATATTGCGAACTGTATTCTTATGCCAAGTTTTGGAAAGTTTTTTAAGAACTTTTGCCTTTTGAAGCAATTTGAACATTAAGGAGCCTTGTGGGTTCGTCCTCCAAGCCTGCGAGACTAAGTTTCTGTAATCAGCCCTAGAAGCCCAAGCCAGATCGAATTTAAAGGGTCTGTTTTTGGGCTGAATGTTGTGGCGAAAGTCCGTGGAGATCGGAGCATGGTCCGATCGTGTAAACGGATGGATCTGGTTGCGCAGAGAGTCGAAAATGGTAGGCAGGTCCGTGTGGATTAGTAGGCGGTCAAGTTTTTCTAAGCAACTGACCATCCCATTCGTTTTCCGTTGCCAGGTAAACTGGCCCCCACTAGAAGGAACTTCTATTAGAGATAGCCTGTTTTTTAAGTCTAGTAAACGTGTGAAGCGTGCGTTAGAAGGGTAGGCTCCTCCAAGTTTATCAGCTGGGAGGGCTATTTCATTAAGGTCATCCATAATACAGTAAGGAATTACAAGTGACTGAATATAAGGGGTAATCGTATCCCAAAAAGCGGCTTTACGTCGCTCGTCTCGAGGGGCATATACCACCAGAAAAGCGAACGAGCGCTTCGTAGCGTAATCTGAGTAGTTGAAATGAATGAGTCGGTGCTGAACCGAAATAAGATCAATGGATCCTTGTGCAGCAGAGAAATCTTTCCATAAAAGACAGATTCCCCCGGAAAAGCCAATCGCTGGATCAAAAGCTACATTCGTGAACCCACACTTGCACAGTGTGCTTTCAGAAGGAACCTTATCGGTCTTAGTTTCTAAAAGAGCTAAAACGTTTATACTATTATTTTGACAGAAAATATCCACATTTGTCCAGAAATTACGGCTCCGGATGCCGCATGAATTCCATGTACAGATATTCATAAAGACCTTATAGGGCGAACAGTTTGTACTAATCTCGGAGTGACTGGCTCGGTTTTTAAGCAAGAAACCATAAGAGAGATGGTTCTGTTGCAGTAAACTTGGTGTACAAGTCCATTTGTGGTAATAAAACCTGAGTAAGAAGAATCCGTGTAAGGAATATCTCGGCCAGAAACCCCATTTCTGGCGATAACAAATTTGATATTAGACTTGACGTTGGGTATTGGTTTACCGATCCGTGTTAGGTCATGGCTCGGAAAGGGAGCCAGATGGTCCCTAAAGACCCAAGTCGAGGTGTTGTGTAAGATGAGGGTTTGTTTCCCCGTAGTTTGAGTGCTATCAATGTTACTTATAGTTCTGCCACTATGGAGAATAGAGCTATTTTTTGTTAAGACTAACATCCGGACAATGTATAATGTGTGGTTATGTAATGCTTTTACAAATAGTGGCGTATCAATGAACCGAGATTGTTGACTGATAAGTAACTTTTGTAAGGTGAAAAGGTCCTGTAAGGACAACGAGATGAGAGAGCCCGGTCCGGGCGATTCACTGAGCAACCGAAAACCACATAACGTTTGGATTACAAGAGAGTAGCTGAGCATAAGATAAATTGCCAACCCAAAACTGGTAAAGGCCATAAGAAACCAGCACTTGCGATGATAATGGATTACATTAAAGACCAAATCAACCCAGCAGTGGATACAAAATATGATGAAATCAAATGACAAACCCAATAGAGGCAAACTAGAACAAGGGCAGCGCAAGGAAGGCAAACCCCTAGCCACTAACTTCTGGCGCACTAGCAAAACAAGAGGTTTCAAAGAAATCCAACAAAGGACTCGCTGCTGGTATAACCCCAAAGCCAAGAGCACGCAGCAATGAATTGAAAGCCAATCCCAGTCAAGAACCCGGACCCTGCTGCAGTCGCCAACCTCACAGCCGAGGGAACCCCGAGCAGACCAGCAACCAAAGGCAAAACAGTACCTGGAAACAAAAGACAACAAGGGACAGACCACACCATACCCACAGCGGAGTAAAAAACTAAAGTGCAAGGGACTGATCGAAATTAGAAGGTAAATGAAAGATCCATCAAAACATGTAATAAACCAAGCTCGAAGAGAAAGGTGGGATAGCAGATCCCCCCAACCGGTTGAGGTAACACAATTAAGCCGTTCAAAGCTGAAGAAACCTGAAACAAAGGAGCTGATAGAGAGTATGAGACACACCTTGCCACAAGCGCCAAACAGATAACAACACGAAGCCAAATCAATGTTTAGAGAGCCATCACACCCGGAGAGCCTAACAGATAACAACACGAAGCCAGTAGTCCGAACAAAACCAATAGAAAGCAAACAAAGCATAGGAGCCAGAAAAAGAGCAAAGGCCAGTAAGCAACACAACCAACAAATAGGATTAGAAAGATAATAAACATCAAAAACAACCCCAATAGCATAGATCAAGCCTAGCAGGCAACACACAACATAGTAGAGAAATAAACTCCCACCAAGGGAGATCAAAAACAGGAAATGGGCAAACACAATCCCATTCCAACCCCATTTACCACACCAAACTCAAACCAAGACCACCTGGCCGAAAACGCAAGAGAACGAACAACCAAACGATAAAACATTGGGGTTGTAAAACATAAGGAAACTAGTTTTTAGACTTCTTCAGAAGCGAGGAGGCTGAGTCTTCTGGAGGCTTGTCTTCGCGACGCTTGCCGACTTCCACCGAGGCCGATGGAGAGCTGATTCCAAGCCTGCCAAGGCGGCGGCTGACAGAACGAGTTGACGAGGCCGACTCATCCGAAGAAGCATTGATCTGGCCAGGCTCAGCTATGGCAGTCACCACCGGCTCCTTGGGATCAACCTCCATGGCCTGCACAGGCAGTGCAGTGGTGGCACCAGGCGAAAGGCAGGCCCCCGGAGTTGACTCACACCAACCCAGGGCCTCATCATTAGAATCGGGGAGCATCCCATTAGATTTCGGAGCCTTTTCTTCAGTCTGAACGACCGCATCAGTTGTCATCGGGCTGACCATCGGAGCAGAGGCGGGAGGAGCAGAAGAAACAAATTCGACTACAATACCCTTAATGCCTGCCATATACGGCTTAATACTAGCCTTTGCCGATCCCTTACCCTTCTTAGGGCCAACCTTAGTCCAATCCAGATCATCCGAAGACCCCATACCCTCCTCTGGACCCGAGATGCAAACCCTACTGACGGTAGGTTTCGGCTTAGGGACACGATCAGGGTAGTCATCATAGACGTGGCTGAACATTCCACAAAAGCCGCAGCCTTTCGGAAAATCCTCGTAGTACACCCTCAAAGGCATTAGCTTGTCATCATCATCTGGGATGGCGATCTCCCCTATTATCTTATCAAGAGCAACATTGAGGCAGAATCTTGTGAAATCAACACGAATTTTCAGATAGGAAAGCTTGTCAAACTGGATAAAAGAGCCAACTTTGAACCGATTTAGAATCACATTCATCGCTTCTTTAGAGATAAATTCCACAGGTAATTTAGGGATCCTAGCCCACAAATCGACATGGGTAACACCAGCAGTAGATGGATCAAAGTCAGGAAACCATTTCAGTAGCACAAACAACTGACCATTGTAGTGGTAAGGGCGATCATCCCACACCCTTTTGAGGTCATAGAGGTGAACAAAGCGGGCTTCAAACCACCCAAAAGTGCGATCGACAATTTCGATCGGACCAACACAGTTTCTCCACTCACTACGGATCTTCAGCTTGAGATCATTAAGATCAGAAAAACCCCCATAGATAGTACCAAATAAAATCTTTTGATTAGCAAGGAGGACAGCCTTATGCATTTCAACAAGCTTGTTGAGATAGTCCGAACCATCATCAGGCTCCTGAGAACCTTCATGAGCAGCATCAGTCTGCACTGCCTTGCCCTTTTCCGAAGCCGAGAATCTCGGCACCGGAGGGCAGCCGCCGGAGGCCGGCGCCGGAGCAGCAGGTGGGGCGTTAGGAGTGGATTCAGCAGGCGCCACAGGCGGCGATTGGGTTTCTTTGAGAGCATCCATGAAGGATTTGGAGGCCATTAGAGCACACACACAGAGGCGAAGCAGAAACAATAGAAATTGGGATTTGGACAGGAAATCGGTGTAGATAAAAGAGGAAGCGTATTCCCAAATGCATACTGTAGTATGATATTTATAGTGGTGATGCTGGTGAGCAAAGGAGGGCAGGAGACTTACAGTGGAAGAGTAGCCGGAATCCAGAGACATGACCGCCCAATCGAGTGCGGATGTGAACAGCCAGCCACGCCAACGTCGGAAGCGACGTCTACGCCCCGGGCACCGCAGAACCCTCCCACCCCTCATAAATGCGAAGCCAGAGGGTATGATGACCATCCAGGTGGAAAGAAACCGCCCAAAGACGGACGAATCGGACGGCGCCACCTCTTCCAAAACAGCCAGGTCATGGCCAGATCCACCAGAGATTGATGGACAGAGGGCGGCGGGTCGGAAGTAGCTAACCATGGGTAGGTGGAGGTCTAGGCCAGACATAATAGGGGTAGTGGTGGGGGGAACGGGTAAGCCACAGAGGCGCAGGCCGGAGTTTCGGGGCGGCGGCTGGAGAGCACGAAAGGGGAAGGGGAAACGCGCGTGTAGGAGCGTACAATTAGGGTTTTCATTTCTTAGTTAAAACAATTAATTGATCAATCACAGGAACCGCTCTGCTACTATCTCATTACATTAATAGAATAATGAAATTTAATTATCCCAGAAATTAAAAAAAAAAATATTGCAATTTGAAAAGGTGCCTTTCATTTTCATTACCAAACATAAAGAGCTAGCTAGTCTTGAAGTGGAAGGTAAAGATCTATCTAGGTAGTCCGTACAAAAGAAATTCCATAAAAACCCCATATGGATCCATCGCCGGCCGCCACAACCAAAGCAGCCACGAACTCCGGCGACATGGATCCGGAACACGCGCGTCGAGTCCAGGCCTTCCTGGCCGGGCTCGGAGCGTCCGACCCGAACCTCCCGGGTCCGGCCCACCAATCCAAAGACTTCTACTCGGATCTGATTCGCAGCCTCCTTGAAGTGGACTCCATTTCTCCGGGCAAGGTCTCTTGCTCCTTCGTCGTCGTCCCTGCCATCCCAGTAAGTTTTTCTCAAAATAAAAATAATAATTAAAGATTGTTCGTGTAATTATTTTAATTAACGTCGTTGGTATGGATGAAGAATGGGTACAAGGGACTAAATGGCGGGGTGGTGGCGGTGGTGGCGGAGAGGGTGGCGGTGGCGTGTGCGAGGACTGTTGTGACGGAGGGTAAGCAGTTAGTTATTGGCGAAATCAGGATGTCTTATCTCTCCGCAGCACCCATGAATGTAAGTAAACATGCTCCCACCAAAAACCATTTACTATTTTCTTTCTTAATTAATTCAGTTTTTTTACTATATGATTTTTTTTAAAAAATGAAAATATTATACTCCGTATTAATCACAAGAAACCACGTAAACAATAGCGTCCAAACACAATTTCTTTGACGATGTGTTCATCTGTCCATTTTATTGGCCTCTCGAGAATCAGATATGTCTGATCTCGAATTTTTACCTTATCAATAAAAAAAATTGCGTTCCAACACAAAGTAAATTGATTCTTCTAACTTATGACCTTAAGCATGGCCTCGATAAGTTTCATTGATAAATATTTTTTATCGGCTCTGTTTCGCTTTAAATACTTGTTCAACTTCAACCATTATCATTCTTCAATCTTTCATTAATCTATACTTCATCCGTTAATTAAAATTTGACGTTTTATTCACACACGCTTTTCGAGGCCGGTGTTAAAAAATATATAAAATATTAACTTTTTATAATATTTTTAAAATAGTTTCATAGTTATTACTATTTTTAAATCAATGAGTTCATTTAAAAAAAAACATTGAATTAATATTAAAATTAAAATTAATATAATTTAAATGAAAAGTAATTTTGATGGGGTAACATCATCACATCAAATATAGTGTTCTACATTTTCTAATCAACATATTTAATTCAAAACATTCAATTAATATATAATATATGTTCATATATGTTAATCTTTATATACTATATAAAATTAAAAACATGAGAATATATATCACATGCTATATTTTTTTCTCCTCTATCTAAGTGGTTTAATTTTCATAAAATTATCTTGATTTAAATCCTTTAAATATTGTTACAATGATATTATTATTATTTTACTTTCCAATGAGATCATATATAATGTTGTGTGCAGGCTGAGTTGCTTGTGGAAGGCTCAGTGTTAAAAAGTGGTAGGAACTTGACAGTCGTCTTCACAGAATTCAGAATTAAGAAGAGCAAAAAATTACTCTATACATCTCAAGCTTTTGTCTTTCACAATTCGACAACATCAAAACTTTAAATAAACTTCTCAATGTTTAATCGATTCTAAACTAGCGATACTAATGTTTGTACTCTGTAACTGTATGACTTTTTCTTAAGGTTGTGTCAGCGCTACTAATTAGGTTTGGTATGTGGAATAAAGCGCAGCGACAAAACAGTTGAATTCTTTTAAGTTTTAACCGTGCAAGTTTAAAAAACTAAGGCAATTAGGGATTTGGATGAATCATTTTAGGTTTCAACTTTCAAAACATTCAATGTCGACCACGGACCAGTACAACAGTTAGGGGTTGGTTTTGTTGTTCTACTGTTGGTTATGCACTTTTATTAAACTTGATTATAGTTCTTTGTGTTACGTTTTTCCTGTTTGTGTTGTGATGTTGGTTTTGCTGTTCTGTTGTTGTTATATTAAGTTGTTTGTTGTGCCCAACCCTAGTTATTCTACTGTTTTTAATCTTTTTATTGTTTGTTCAGAACTTTAGCTTGACGTGTTAAGCTTGATTAGGTTGTTTGTTATTTTAAGCTATGTTTTTTTTGTTGTTGTTTGTTATATGATTATATTGTTTTTCTATTTTATTAAGCCTCATTAGAACCAACTTACATGATTTGTACCTTATTCTTTTCGTAAAAAATATTTTTAATCAAGTGAGGAATACTATAAGTTCGACCTCGGTTCAGACCAATACCTAAGCATGATTCGAAAGTTTTTATTATTTTGAATATCATCGAACCTATTTATGTTACATTGTAGTTTTTAAATTTGTACTATAGTGTTTGAATTCATGAACTATAAGCATTTATCTTGTTACTAAGAATTTTAAGTTTGAATTAAGTTGTATGTTTTTCCTCAAAACTCAAAATATGGTATATATCATTGCCAACTTGCACCGGCCGATTTAATTGTTAACCAATTAAGTTGGTACAATACCTTCGGTGGTTGGTAATAGTAAGAGATTTATGATTACCAATTCCAATTGGTTAATTGGTACATGGTATAAGAAAATTAATAATGCTAGCCTCGATCAACCACCTAGTTGGCCTCCCTGCCTATGCCACAAATCATACCTTTGATATGTGCGAGCTGCCTATGCCACAAATCTGGTGATGCGGCCACCTCTAACAACTTTCAGTTGAATTATGTAAAGAGTGTAGCCCAGACTAGCCTTAGTAATCACCATAGATCCTCTTGTCAGCTTCCACTTTCCATCACCAATGCTACTATGATAACCTTCTCGGTCCAAGGCTTGGTGAGAAATCAAATTGATGCGAAGATCTGGTACATGTCGCACATTCTTCAATATCATCATGCAACCTGCATTTGTTTGTACACAAATGTCTCCAATATATACCAACAATCTTTGCACAATTGAAAACAAAAATCTCCAGCTTCATAGGTGGTGAAAATCTCCTTGGTGTATTATGGTAGAATGCGGGTGAATCAACTATCCACTCCACAATAGTATCAAAATCCTGACTACGATCATCGACACAGGAGAGAACAACGTACCATAGCTTTCTCATCACCATAGACAGTTGCAATAGTGTTCTTCTCATCATCTTTCTTGTTTTTCTCTTCCTTTTGCTTCCTCTTCAATGCATATCAATTCTTCCTTATATGCCCCTCTTTACCACAATGATAATAACAAAACTTTTCTTTGTCTTGGGAAGCATCTCTCTTTTGTATTCTCCCTCTGGATTTTCCACGACCTCTCTTGTCTCTGCTTCTTCCTCCGAACCTCTCTTCAGCAGTTGTGGCCAAAGTTCGTGAGGTGTTTGTGCCTATATCCTTTCTCCTAGTCTCATTATTGTAGAGACTATCCTTCACGATCGATAAGGACACAACACCACCCGGTGCAGAGTTGCTAATGGTCACTACCAGATTCTCCCAAGTGTGAGGCAAAGAGCTTAGAAACAATAAGACCTGCAACTTGTCATCAATGACTAATTTCATAATATTCAGCTGATTTACAACCTTCTGAAACTCACTCAAGTGCTCAACTACATGCTTTCCATCCTTGTGCTTCAAATTTACAAGCTTCCTTATCACAAAAGTTTTATTTTCTCTCATACATGGATTCCAACTTCTTCCACAAAACCTGTGCATCAGTTTCGTTGCTTATATGATGATAGACACTATTATCAACCCACTGACTAACGGTTCCCACAGAATTCCGATGTAGCTTCTCCCAGTCTCCTTCGGACATATCAATTGGTTTGCGAAATCCAAGCTTAATCGGAACATATAAATCCATGCAATACAACAAATCCTCCATTCTCGATGTCCAAGTCGAATAGTTGGATGATGTCAACAACTTGAACATCGGACCAGTATTAAATTGTGAAAAAAAAAATTAAAAAGAAAAAATATTATATAGTTTTTAGCTCCTAAAACTACTTGCACAAAAGTTATATATCGTTTATTTCCGACCGAAAGGAGTTAACCCAAACCAAAAAGCAAAAGGGTGCCTTTTTAATCATTTGAAGGGAAAAAAAATTCAGCTTCAAATTGGGCTGGATAAATGGGCCACTCAGCCCAACAAGTGGGTGTGGTACGTTTATAGTGTGTTTGGTTTGACTATGATGTTTGTGTCATTCCTTTCTTTGTTTGCTGTTTGTTTTGTTGCAAAACTATGAGTTCCCTCTTTGGGAACCGGCATAATTTGCTCCATATTTTGCTATTTCCATTTCATTTAGTTTGATGAATAAATTAGCATATCCTCATGCGATCTCTTCTATTCCCCCTTCCATTTTTCTCTACTTAATTAGCTTGTGTACTCATCATGAGGGGTATATCTAATTTGTTCTCGTGTCCCTACTATGCATATTTCAATCATCAATATAATTGGTAATCGAGTCACTCGAGTCGGGATTCTGGTCAAATCTTTATCAAGTCGAATTCTGGTTGGAACATTATTGGGCCATGTCGATTTGGGTTTTTGTCTCTATCGAGCAAGGTCATTTCGGATTTGAATCATTATCAAGTCGGGTTATTTTGATTCAGGCGATCGTTTAGTTAATCATTATAGTTTTATGTCTGATTAATGGAAGAATTGATTTTTAATTTGAGCAACTATGTCTGAACTAAACAGTTTAAGCTCAATTCAGGATCGGCTCGAAAAAAGTTCTACTCAGGATTGTTCAATCGCCTAAAACAAACTGAAATTGAACAACGTTTTAAGCTCGATCAGCTCGGGAATTATTAAAATAAAAATAACCAAACTGAGTATCGGGACAATGAAATTGCTTTGCTTAACTTATTAAAGAGGGTTAGGGTTCGATTCCCACCTTCCTCTTCTTCTCTTTCTCTTTTTTTTTATTTCTAATGTTAATAGGCCTTAAATTGGGCTTATTATTTGTTTTGGGTTTAGGCCCATTGTTTGACTAGGTTTCTTGAGGCACTATATATACTCATAAACCTACCAAATTGTAACCCTAGTTTCTTATTTGCCTCCATAATAAAGATCCCTATTTCTCTGCCCGTGGACGTAGGTAACACACCGTTGCCGAACCACGTTAAATCTCTGTGTCTTTCTTCGTCTGTTATCGTTCTCGTTATAACAAATTGGTATCAGAGCTTGGTTGTGATTTCTGTCGAGAATGATGTCTGGATCTATAGTGAAGATTGACAAGTTTACTGGAAGAAACTCTTTCAGTCTGTGGCAGATAAAGATGCGGGCTTTGCTGAAGCAACAAGGTTTATGGGCACCGTTAACCGCCGACAAGAAGGGGGCAGATACAACCACCGCTGAGTACGGTCTTCTTGAGGAGAAGGCTCATTCGACGATCATGTTGTGTCTCGCAGACGATGTCATAATAGAGGTTGCTGATCAGGAAACTGCTGGCGGCTTGTGGCTGAAGTTGGAGAGTTTGTACATGACAAAGTCTCTGACAAACAAGTTGCTTCTGAAACAACGGTTGTTCGGGCTGCGTATGCAGGAAGGTACACAACTCAGAGATCATCTTGATCAACTTAACACGTTATTACTTGAATTGCGTAATATTGATGTTAAGGTGGAGGACGAAGATGCTGCCCTTATTCTGCTGGTATCCCTACCCCCCACATACGAGAACTTCGTTCAGTCGTTCGTCGTTGGGAAGGATACCATCACACTGGAAGAGGTCAGATCGTCGCTTCACAGCAAAGAGTTGCGTCTGAAGGCAACCGCGTCGGTTACAGACAATCAGGCTTTCGGGCTTATGGCCAACGGAGGCAATTGTGATGATAGAAGGGGCAAGAAGCAAGGTCGCAAATCAGGCCCTAAACCAGACGACGTCTGTAACTAGTGTAAGGAGAAAGGTCATTGGAAGAATGACTGTCCTAAGAAGAGGCAACAAGAGCAGAAATCTGGATCTGCAGCAGTTGTTCATGGTGGAAATACTTCTGATGAAGATATTGTTCTACTAGCAGGTAATCGCATAGATCATGATGTGTGGTTTCTTGACTCGGGTGCGTCATGTCACGTATGTCCTAGAAGAGAGTTGTTTACAACATATAGATGTGTAGACAAGGGCAATGTTTCTATGGGAAACGATGTCATCTGCAAGGTTGTTGGGATCGGCTCAGTCAGACTTCGGACAAACGATGGAAAGTTTCGCACATTGGAAGAAGTCAAACATGTGCCATCTATGACAAAGAATCTGATATCCCTAACTGTGTTAGACGACAAGGGTTTCAGATACACAGGTTATGGTGGAAAGTTGCGCGTGTTTAAGGGCTCTAATGTGGTTTTGCAAGGAGTCAAGCAGGGAAAGGGGACTTTGTATACCCTACAAGGTTCAGCAGTCACAGGTGCTGCAGATGCTGTTTCAGTCAACGTTAGGGAGACTGTTGCTGAGGAGGTGGAGTTGAACTTCACTCCAGCAGAGACTCAGGCACCTGAGTTGGTCACTGACCAATCATCACAAACAGGTACTACTGAGTCAAATACTGGTGAGACAAAGAATATACCACTAGACACAGGAACAGGTGGAGTTGTACATCAGAGTATTGCTCTAGATCGACCAAGAAGGGTTGACATCAGAGGGTCTGCGAGATCCAGGTCTGACGATCTGGTGGGATATGCTTTGAATGTGGCCGAGGAGGAGGAGGATGGTGTTCCATCCAACTACAAGGCTGCTGTTTCTGAAGGTGAGTCACCACACTGGCAAGCTGAGAAGAGAATCAGGGTGAAGAAGGTGGGAACATCTGATAATCCTGCTGATATGTTCACCAAGCCAGTTCCGGAGAGCAAGTTCCAACACTGTTTGAACTTGTTTAATATCACCAACTGTTGAGCTGCCCTGCGGGGCAATCTGGGTCCTCCTACGAGGACAAATATGAGGTAGAGGAATGTCTGGCACTTGTCACGGTGCATCTGTTTCTGAGAGGAGATTCTGGTACATCCGGCATTGAAGCGCATCTGGTACATCTGGCATGGCATTGCATTTGGTACGTCTGGCGCTGCAATGCGATTGGTACATCTGAGAGGATTCAAGTCAAGGTGGAGATTTGTTAATATGCCTTGAATTGGGCTTATTATTTGTTTTGGGTTTAGGCCCATTGTTTGACTAGGTTTCTTGAGGCACTATATATACTCCTAAACCTACCAAATTGTAACCCTAGTTTTTTGTTTGCCTCCATAATAAAGATCCCTATTTCTCGCAGCATTGTTTGACTAGGTTTCTTGAGGCACTATATATACTCCTAAACCTACCAAATTGTAACCCTAGTTTCTTGTTTGCCTCCATAATAAAGATCCCTATTTCTCTGCCCGTGGACGTAGGTAACACACCGTTGTCGAACCACGTTAAATCTCTGTGTCTTTCTTCGTCTGTTATCGTTCTCGTTATAACATCTAAAATAACTTCTTTTTTAAATAACCAAATCTGAAAATGAAAGGGGTCTTTTTCATCTGCCTTTTATAGAATTAACACAGAGAGAGGTTGGGAGTCTGAGAGACAGCGACTCGAGCGAATTTGATTCGATCCTCCCAAGTCAATTGATCAAGTCAGCTGATTGAAAGTCAAAATAGGTCTCAATCATGATAAAAGTTGGCGAATGAAAATGACAAATGAAGATCGACGGGGAGAGTGTAATTGGATTCAGGAAAAAAATTTGATGGATAGGTGAGCTTATGGAGAGAGTCGAGACATGATATGCTAACTAGAACCGTGTCGAATGAGCCCAAACGAGCTCGAGTATGTATTTGGGCTCGTGAGTTGAGCCTAAGCGTTAAAAAAATCATATAAATTTTAGATTCGACCTCAGCTCGACTCATATCTCATTCGAGTCAGCCAAATTCGATCGGCTCAAATTTTTATATATTTTTTTTTCGGCTCAAATTTTTATATAATTGTTGTAATATTGATTGTACCGGAAAAAGGGTAACGTAACTTTTTTTTATTAAATTAAGTCCCAGTGAAGATCAACATCCACTCGTATACGTACATAAGTAACATAACACATAATTAGTCAATTTTGAACCACACGTTTGACATTTGTAATAACTTAATTAACCCAACCCAATTCAAGGAGGCTTCAATTGGCCGTGGGGACGCTGTGGAGCACCACGGTCTCGACGGTCAGGCCCGGCCCGAACCCGAACAGCACGCCCCAATCCAAGCCCTCGCCGGTGGTGGAGTGCCCGTTCTTCACCGACTTCTTCCTCATCTCGTCGAGGATGAACAGCACGCACGCGCTCGACATGTTCCCGTAGTCGTTCAGCACCTGCCTGGTCGCCCTCAGCTTCTCCTCCTTGAGCCCGAGCTTCGACTCCACCTGGTCCAGGATCGCCGGGCCACCCGGGTGGGCCACCCAGAAGAGCGAGTTCCAGTCGGAGATGCCGAGGGGCGAGAACGCCTCCGTCAGGCTCTTCTCGATGTTCTTCGAGATCAGCCCGGGGACGTCCTTGAGGAGGTGGAAGGTCAGCCCTACCTCGCGCAAGTGGCCGTCGATCGCCCCCTCCGAGTCCGGGAGGATCGTCTGCGACGTCCATACGAGCTCGAAGATCGGCTTTTCGATCGAGAGGTCCGGATCCGCTCCGACGATCAGCGCTCCGGCTCCGTCGCCGAATAGGGCTTGGCCGACCATCGAGTCCAAGTGGGTCTCCGATGGCCCGCGGAAGCAAATCGCGGTGATCTCGGAGCAAACAACAAGGACGCGAGCGCCCCTGTTGTTTTCAGCTAAGTCCTTTGCCATTCGAAGGACGGTCCCACCAGCAAAGCAACCTACAACACGTAACCCAAAACATTATAAAATGACTTAATTTTTGAAACAGAGACGAGTACATAACTTTTTTTTAGTCATCTACCTTGTTGGTACATCATGAAACGCTTAACGGAAGGACGGAGGCCAAGGAGCTTGGTGAGCTGGTAGTCGGCACCAGGCATGTCGACACCGGAGGTGGTGCACACGATGACGTGAGTGACCTTCGACTTCGCCTGGCCCCATTCCTTGATGGCCTTTTGGGCGGCCTCTTTGCCGAGCTTGGGCACCTCAGTGACCACCATATCCTGACGGGCGTCTAAGGACGACGCCATGTATTCACACATGTTCTTGTTCTCCTTCAAAATCTCCTCCGTCAAGTGCATGTAACGCTTCTCGATCATCGACTTGTCACCTATATTAACATCAGAGCCGGTGATCAATCGAGGACGGACTATGTACAACGAAATTTAGAGCTTATTTTACATATCACGTGCCTGCCAAGGAAGCACGTGACTCCTAGCTACACCTTTTATAGCTATCAAACGGTCAAAATAACATACACGTTTTATACAATTATTAGTACATGAATGTACTAGAGATTTAAAAGACGAAAATCGTGACAATTATAGTAACAAATCGTGACAATAATAAGAAACTAGTTACTTAGAGAAATTCAAATTAAGTACATAAAAATGTATACTTACACATGCGCCTGAACTTCTCCTTCAAGTCGGTCATGTGCTCGCTGTTGGTGATCCGGAAGTAGTAGTCGGGGTAGTCGGCCTGGTAGACGCAGTTGGGCGGGGTGGCGGTGCCAATGGCGAGGATGGTGGCAGGGCCATCGGCCCTTTGAGCCTTCCTGATCTCCTGGACAGTTGGGGCCATATTTCGATATTGATCGATTGACCTCCCTATCGGCTCTCGAGCCTCTTAACTTGGATTTCGATCGGTAAGATGGGGTGATTGAGTGTCTCGGATCTCAAACTTGTGTGTAAGAGTAGAAGAAGGTCTAAAGAGTTGGGTTTGTTGGTGGTGAGAAAGGAGGGCTTTGGTTGGGTTTTTATATGTGAAGTTTGGGTAGGTTTGTACAGACGGGAAGATATGTGATGGCATGTGACCTTCACGTGCTGGGGTTAGGCTTACTTATAAAGACCGATGGTAGCTACCTTCATAGCTAATTTATTGATTAATTGACATGACCATATAAATTCAATTGGGTGTGTTTGGTAACCATAGCTTAATGAGTAGATGTAGCTGAAATGGGTAGCTGAAGTTGAATGGTATATTGTGTAAAATATATTAAATTAAGTTAGTATTGTGTTTGCCTTAGTTGAATGGGTAGCTGATAAAAGAAGAGATTTGTGTGTATAAAAAGAAAAATTCTGAAAAACTAGGGTGGGTAACTAGTGGAAATTCAATTCTAAAAGCTAATTAACTTATAATATTAGCTTTATTTAATTTAAAACTATATAATATTAAAACAAAAGGCTCTAAAGCGCTACTTATGTTGCCAAACACACGGTAACTAGACGAGTCAGGTTGGGTTTGTCTCGCCTTGTTCGGATCGGGTTACTAATAATGGGTTGTAGGGGTGGGCACGGGACGGGACGGGGCGGGATTGAGCCGGGACGGGACTCGTCCCGCAAAATTTTTACGGGACGGGATTGACACTTTTTTTTGGATTTTTTTGCTAAGTGTCCATTTTCTACAAGGCCTTTTGCAAAATGTCCACTTTTATTTCCCCTTTTGCAAAATGTCCTAATATTACATATTTACCCCTCCTTCCCATTCCTTCCTTCCTTCCCATTTTTATTTTGACCATTGACCGGTCAAAGTCAATGAATTGATGACACAACTTTGGTGACAAAAAAAAATTTGGTGACACGTTTTTTTTTTCGAATTTTTTTTTTTTACGAAATTAGTGTCACCACCTTTATAAGTGGTGACACCGGTCAATGGCTTTAGTGACACATGTATGATGATAAACAAATTTTTGGGTGAAATTTTTTTTTTTTTACGAGATTAGTGTCACCGCCCTATCACTGTCACCACAACCAATATCGCTGTCACCACCACCCATATCGCTGTCACCACCTTTATTGCGGCCACCACCTCTATCGCTGTCACCTCCTTATCGCTATCACCACTCCTATCGCTATCACCACCACTCCTATCGCTGTCACCACCACCTCTATCACTGTCACCACCACCTCTATCACTGTCACCACCACCCATATTGTTGTCACCACACTTATGGCTGTCACCACCTCTATTGTTGTCACCGCCCTATCACTGTCACCACCACTCCTATCGCTGTCACCACCACTCCTATCGCTGTCACCACCCTTATTACTGTCACCGCCTCTATCGTTGTCACCGCCCTATCGCTGTCACCACTCCTATCGCTGTAACCACTACTCATATCGCTGTCACCACCACTCATATCGCTGTCATAACCACTCCTATCGCTGTCACCACCCCTTATCGATGTCACCACCACCCCTATCACTGTCACCAACACCCATATTGCTGTCACCACCCTTATTGCTGTTACCACCTCTATCGTTGTCACCGCCCTATCGTTGTCACCACTCCTATCGCTGTCACCACCACTCCAATCGCTGTCACCACCACCCCTATCAATGTCACCACCATCCCTATCGCTGTCACCACCCTTATTGCTGTCACCACCTCTATCGCTGTCACCGCCCTATCACTGTCACCGCTCCTATCGCTGTCACCACCACCCCTATCGATGTCACCACCACTTCTATCGTTGTCACCACCACCCCTATCACTGTCATCACCACCCATATTGTTGTCACAACCCATATCACTGTCACCACCACCCCTATCACTGTCACCACCACTTATATTGCTGTCACCACCCTTATTGCTGTCACCACCTCTATCACTGTCAACGCCCTATCGCTGTCACCACTCATATCGCTGTCACCATCACCCCTATCACTGTCACCACCACCCATATCGCTGTCACCACCCTTATTGTTGTCACCACCTCTATCGATGTCACCTCCCTATCGTTGTCACCACTCCTATCGCTATCATCACCACCCCTATCACTGTCACCACCACCCTTATCATTGCCACCCTTATCATTGTCACCACCCTTATAGCCGTCACCACCCTTATCACTGTCACCCCCGGTAACATTGTCACCAGTGTCACCAACACAAACCCTAAAGGGGCTAATGAGAAGTAAAACTATTGTTGTCACCAAGGCCTATAGGGGCTAATGCTAAGTTAATATCGTCTTAAATTGGAACTCGTACACTTGATTAGTGTCACCACACTTATAAATGGTGACATTGTAGATGACACATATGGGACACCTTTTTTTTGTGACAACTTCGCATTAAACTGTCACCGCATTAAATATCAACAAAAATAGTATCACCGGGACATTTTAAACATTAGATTAAAAAAGAACATATAATATCAACGAAAAATAGTGTAATCAAACACAATATGACCAAAATAAAAAAGAATATATAATTTTATAAAATAAAAAAGGACCTAGACAAACTCGGAATCACCAATTAAATGGAGGAGCAAACAGTCCCATTACAATCTAAGTTGAAGACTCCTACACCAGCCCACACATACCACCAAGTCACCAACTACCCACCCTTTAGACCCGGTTTGATGACAGTACCGCAGCAAAACAAAATTTATTCAACATCTTGAGAATTTATGACAGCAACACCAAAAAGCCATCTCTCTCAGCCTTCACTTCATCAGCCCACCCGTCGAGCCACAACTTTATTTTGGTGACAACATTAAATTATCACCACATTAAATATCACAAAAAATAGTGTGACAAACAAATAGTGTCACTAAAAAAAAATAGTGTCATAAAATAAAAACGCAGGGAGCCATGAAAAGTCATCCCCAAATATTCCTGGGAACTTAAAGTTGGTACTACAAATCTAGGAGAGGTGACTAGGTGAGTATCAAAGCCAGATAGCTACCACAAAAATGCAGCACAAAGCAAGTCATAAACTCTACTTCAATGATGTGCTCGATGATTGTGCTGCCACTGTCCAGAATATATAAAAAACATTAAAGTTTCAGAAACAATAATGAATGCATTTGCTAGTTCTCGACCATAAATACCTAGAACCAAATGTGGGCTGCAAAAGCTTGGGTTCTACAACCATTTCAAATACCTAGAACCAAAAATAGAAGCAAACCATAATCACTGATGCTAATAAGGTCTATAGCAGGATCTAAATCAGAAGGTTCGTTAACATGTGATCTAAATCAGGATCTAAATCTGATGACATGATATTAATGTATTGACATGTAATGCAGTAAAAATGAAAAAGCAAAGATAACAAGCAAGATTACAATCAATAGACCAGATAAAACATGGAGAATGAAATTCAGTATAGATGATCTCAATTCAAGTTCCAATTGATGTACTGAAGACGCAGATTGAATGAGTTAAGCATCCAGAAAGCGAAATCAGAAGAATATCGTGACCTTCGGCGGTGCCAGTCTGAGTCCGAAGAAGATCGTGACCTTCTTCTTCCTATCATCGACCTCCTCCTCCGGCTCCAATGACAATCAACGACATCGGCGCCTAGAAGGCCTAGCTTCTTCGTCATCTGGCCCTTAGATCGCCGCCACAACAGTGGGCGATGGAGGTGGTGTAATCAGAATCGCCGCGAGCGATTGGCGTCATCAGATCGAAATCTCAGCTCCACTCTTCCATAGCTCCTCCCGTCCTCTCTCCGCCTTCTCAGATTTGTAAAGCCCGGCGCCGCCACTGTTCGATCTGGAGGCGTGGACGAAGATATAGATCTCAGCAGACAAAGATGAAACGCCCTGAAGATCTAAATCCGCTTCTTCTCCCGATTCGGATCTACGACGGTTCGGCGATGGCGGAGAAGATGAAACGCCCTGGCGATCCGATTCTCACTTCGTCCTAGCGAGGTCGGAGTCTGATTTCTCTACCGCGAATGTCCCCCACAGCAGTCGGCGATTACAGACCCTTAGAAGATGAAAAGAGAGCGGAGATCAGAGACTAATCAAGTTATTGCACGAGCGGAGATCAGACGTTCTTGCCGGTGTCCATCCATCTCCTCCATCGTTGATCTGAAAGGGAGAAACTAGAGGAGAGGGAGGTTGATGGAGCCCGTCAGATCTGAATGGAGGAAGAAGGGAAAGGCATGAGTAAGGGTAAAATGGGGTTTTCAAAAATATTTAGGACATTTAGCAAAAACTCTTTTTAATTGGATATTTTGCAAAAGGAGGTTGATAAAATGGACATTTGGCTAAATATTTTCCTTTTTTTTCGGGACGGGATGGTGTCTGGACGGGACGGGATCGGGACGGGACGGGCCTTGTCCCGCAAATAAAAATAATAAAATATTATATAAATTTGCAAAGTGAAAAATGTTTTCATAATTCATTAATTTGTATAATATGTTGAATACGATATTCTTCTCAACTATATTATTCAATAATAATAATATTATTAATATTAATATTAATATTATAATACTATTATTAATTCATACAATGATTGTATAATTAATTATAATGTTCAACATCTTTGGCTACATTATCTTACTAGATCAGGACGGAAAGGGATTTATACGAGATTCACCAGATACTGTCTCATTATCGATTGATAGTTGGGAAGAATACCGCATTTAGCTATTTGCCTCTTGTAGCTCTAAATGGGTATTATAATTATAATAATAATAATAATAATAATAATAATAATAATAATAATAATAATAATAATAATAATAATAATAATGCCACGTTAAAATTAAAAAAAGAAAAAATAATAATATTACTTATTTTTATTGTTATTATTATAAAATAATTATACTTTACAAGAAAAAAATATAATATGATATAATAATAATATAATATAATAATAATAATAGTAATAATTTTATTATAAAGTAATATTATTATTAAATTATATTATAATATTATATAATAATAATATTATTATTATAATCAATTATTATTATAAATTGAAAATTATTATTATAATTATAAATAATATTTGCTCAAATAATAATAATATTATTATTATAAAGAAATATTATTATTATTATAAATGGAAGATTATGATTATAATTATAATTATAATATTTGCTCAAAATAATAATACTAATAATATATTATTATTATTCTATAATGTTATATTATTATTATTATTATTATTATAAAAATTATTATTATTATTATTATTATTATTATTATTATTATTATTATTATTATTATTATTATTATTATTATTATTATATGCGGGACGGGACGGGATTTGCGGGATTCCACCGGGATCATCCCGCGTTTCGTCCCGCATAATTTTTGCGGGACGGGATCGGGACGGGATTCACTATTTCGTCCTAAATCCCACCGGGATCGGAACGGGATCGGGACGGGACCGGAACGGGATCGGGATTTGCGGGATTTGTGCCCACCCCTAATGGGTTGTGTCAATCAAAATGAATTTTAAGTTGTTTAGGTTTTGGGTTGAAGTGGGTCATTATTCATTTTCAAGTTAAAATGGGTCGGATTTTCGGATTTTAGGTACATTGAAATTGCCAGTTGTAATTTTAGAAAGGGAAACTAAATTAATTCTATAGAAGAAATATTTATGGAAATAAAAGAGGCAGAAAATTATGTTAAAAGCACCATCAGAAGGATTTTCTAACACATAAAGCCCTAAGATTATGTTAAAAGCAACATAGCACATATAATCCCGGGCACGTGACCCACCCGGTAAAAGCCACGCGCCAGATAAACCGGTTTGCGCCGACTGGCTCGACTCACTAGAAAGGAGCAAGACAAACCTTGGATTTTAATTCAAGGAAAGGGGCGGAGGTAGGGATCGAACTCGAGACCTCCTGACATCCTCTTGCTCCCCACCAGTGAGCAACCCCGATTGGGGCAAAAGATATTATCTTAAATAATGTAACGTTGGGGTTCACATGTCCGTACAAGTGCATAATGGGCCTCATCTACTTTATTTGCTTCTCTATAAACATGACGAAACTGGTAGTCTCAATCTCTACTATTGAAAAAGAAGGAAGGAGCTTGAAACCAACATTTCAATCTGTTATAAGCTTTTCAATACTTCATAAGTTGTATTGATAATTGTCGGGCAATTCCCCTCTACTTTGAGTTTTCTGATACCAAATCTCTTTGCCTCTATCAAACTAAGCTTAAGGTTTAGAGGCCTTTGTTTGAGGCACTGACAAGTTCCCACACCTTCGTGCATCACAAGCAATCACTCTCTCGATATTGTCGCAGAGCAGAAAACGACAATTATAGCATTAGAAATACCACATCATTTCCAAAAGTGGACCAAATGTCCAACTCATTTTTTATCATAATTTTATTAAAGATATATAAAATTGAGATTTAGCAAATAGGTTGAATGGAGAGGTGAGAACAGCCGCTCAACAGATACAAGAAGAAGAAGCACGATGACGAAGACGCTCGGGGAGGAGAAGCTAACAGCGACCAAAGTCTTTAAGTTCATGTTGAAAAGGGATATCATTAATTTGAAAATTCTTTTATGGTCTCCCTATAACAATTCAAACTTACAAATACACTGATGATTCCGGAAAAGGGAAAACGATTCTATAGGTATCAATTATGGAAGATAAGATTGAATTGGAATTGGATTTTAATTGTTTAGGGTTTGATATGGTGCTTTTGAAATTGATTTAGATTTTAGGGTTTCGATTTAATTTCAAATTGGATTCAAATTTTAAGGCGTGGAATTGACTTCGAATTAGATTTAGACTAGCACGGTACCCGTGCGTGACGCACGGGATTTGTAAAATATATTATGTTGTTCTAAAAGATATTATCATAATTTATCTACATTATATATAATAATAATAATAATAATATTATGATAATATGAAAACGATATAGAAAAATAATATTAAATCCAAACATCAAAATGATAAATATACTAAATTGGTCTTGCTCACTCGATTCACATCTTCGATCAATAATTAAAAGTGTGCTATATAGATCACGATAACTTCATTAATCCACAATGTTGGAGAATTCATGGCGTCGTTGCACAGTTTTGGTTTTGGAGGTATTGTCGGGTTTAAGAAACCTGTAAAATAAATATAGTTCATATTAAGATATTAAGTAATAATAGATACAACAAATAAGTAAAATAAGGCATTACCTTCTTTGATATGCATTAGTTTCGGGAAAAAAATCGGATTTATATACAACTTTATCACATCGGCTAAATTAAAATTGATAATATTCTCTCCTCTACACACAACAAAAGTTAAAAATATAAAAGTAAAGAATGCATGTTCACGAGGTAAAATAAAAGAAATTATAATTATTGGTAATATTGAGAAATAAGGTCATTAGAAATTATAATTATTGGTAATATTGAGAAATAAGGTCAATAAATATAGTTAAATAAGAAATATGATTTGAAACGTACGTCCAACATCTTTTACAATAAGAAATTGAAATATATCAATGATGTATCTATTCAGCTCCATATTGATGGTATATTGACGAAACCCGTTTTTTCAGAATCCCGTGTCGGCGGGTTTCGGGATCAAGTTGCACGCGGGTGAGCTCAGACGATCGGGCTTACCTGAGACGCACGACAAGATTACCGTCGGCGTACCCAAACCTGTGCCGATCCAAGCTCAAGCCACTCGCGGACAACCGTCCTCCCTGCAGGGCTCCATCAAGTGTCGGTCTAGCCGAGACTAATCCCGCTTGAAAAGGGGGGGGGGGGGGGGGCTCATGGCCAGGGAATCCAGCCTAAGCCTTATGAGATTATAGTTTCCAACCCCTGCTACTGATGCCACGCCTTCTTATTTATAGTACAAGCACTCCTTCATGCAAGCTCACTCGTCGCCAAGTGTCACATGCCTCGTGACATGTGGGAGGGAGGCATGGATGCCAAGTGTCACATGCCTCGTGACATGTGGGAGGGAGGCATGGAAGCCAAGTCTCCCGGCATGCATGCGAGAGCCGTGGACGGTCTATCGTCCGCGTACGTCCTGAGTCTCTATATTGACTTGCCTTCGCCCATTTTTCATGTTTATAAGGTTTTATTTATATAGCAGGGAACCTTATTTATTTATGACGTTTGTGAATATCATTATTTATATTTCGGGCATCATCATATATATATAGTTGTTTAAATAATTTCGAACCAACAGGGCACTTCAATATACGATTCCTGTGAAAGAATTCAATATTAAAGGTGGTAAAACAAATAACTTATAACAAAATATACAAATCAATGCATATAAAAATGAACTTGTCTATCATTCTCCACGATAAGATCAACTCTACCAAGTGTGAGTAAAGATATATGATGAACTTCTTCTATATGTAAATGGATAAATATTGGATTTTAACAAATTACTGTATAAATAATTTAGCAATAAAAATGCCACCAAAAATTTGAGATAGCAGAAATCCTACCAAATACGGGTAAAATGAGATTGTAATTTTTTTTGTTTGTAATTAGATAAACATTGTATTTTAACAAATCATTGTATAAATAATTCAGCAGTAAAAATCCCACCAAAATTTTCGAGATAGCATTAGAAACCCTACCATATACGGGTAAAATGAGATTGCAATATTTTTTTATTTGTAAATAGAAAAAGAATTAGATTTTAAAAAATCATTTTATAAATAATTCAGTATAAAAAATCCCACCAAATTTTCAAGATAAGTAGAAATCTTATAAAAAAACGGGTAAAATGAGATTACAATCGTTTTTTGTTTGTAAATAGAAAAAAATGGATTTTAACAACTGCTATTTTTTAATCAAATAGTCAAAACCACATAATTCAACAATAATTGATGTTTGGGAGATTAGCAGTGATGTAAAGAACACCAATTCAACGTTCCTACATATGCATCAAGATAGAGCTTCAATTCAACTTGGACAATGATCGACTATAATGCTGGATCGGTATATGCATCGAGAGTAGTCACTGCGGCAATAGATGTGCATCAAGAAGCAAGATTCCATCAATGGATAACTTATTGTCATCACCCAGCAACAAATCTAAGTTAGCGCCTGAAAAGTGGTCGATTACAATGCTGGATCCCCGTTTCTTGAGCACTTTGTTTTCGAAGTGTGCCTTCGTCTCAAACACGGCACGCTTTCTCCAATTCAACTTGGGCAATGATCTTCTAAATAACAAAGATATTAAGTTTTAACACAAAATAAATGAGAAAAAATAAATTAAATTTACAATAGAAAGTAATTAATTGGTTAATTTAATTAAAAAAAATTAAATATCTTTAATTCAAACGGGTAAAAAAAAGTTTGGGAGAAATTAATATTCTAGTAAATTTGTTAAATTATCATTAAATTTATTTTAATTAATAATTGATTAAATTCTGTTAGTTATGTAGGTGAGGCCACACTTAATGAAAAACTGTCACGTAAGCCTTGATTTAAGGAGAGGTTGTCACGTGTATCTTTCACATCTGTTATAGTATTATATTAGATTTTAGGGTTTTGAATTGGTTTCAAATTTTAGTGATTCCATTGGCAATTAAAAAATTTAGGGATCCAAATGTTGTTCAGATGCTTAATTAAGTTGAATTTGTATATAATGTGATAAATCCACTCCCTTGATGAAAATCGGAATAAGTTTCAAAGGCCTTGACAGTCTGTTTTTTTGTCAAAGGTCTTGAAGCTTTAGCAGTATTGATGAAACACAAAACCTGTTCTATATGATATTATGTTCGAATATTATTTTATGTTATTATATGCTTCCATTATATTACTATATATTCACTAACCTTTCAGGAAGCATGTTCGAATATTATTTCCTTCCTTATGTTGTAAATTGAGAAGATTCAAATCGGAAGATGATGGCTTCAGAAGTTTCCAAAGATAGAAGATTGTGAAGAATCCAGCTCAAGCCATGATCCTCTCTAGCCGTTGGTAAAGATCCTTAGGCGCCGATTTGCTTCATTATAAAGAAAAGGAAGAAGAAGACATCCAGCAATTTTGTGGAACACAAGCTTTTATACACTCAAGCCCTCAAGCGAAATCTGTCTTCTTCGTGTGCTCTCTGCTAGTCCTTAAGAGTCTGTTATTTCATTTCAAAGCATTTGAGAGCTACACGGTGAGCTTATAGGATATATTTTGTTATAGTGTTATACTCGAGAGTTTGTAACTCAGGAAGTGAACACTAGACGATTGATTCGCTAAGTGTAAGAGGATTGTACTAGATAGCATAGAGAGGTGGGGCTCTTCTAGATTGGTCTAGGACTCCAAGGGAACGTGAGTTGACTAGATTGCAATTGTATAGGAGAGAGGCTTCTCGGTGAGCTACTAGGATCCTAAGTCTTGTGAATCAATAAAAGTCGGTTGAATCCTAGGGTTGTGGAAGAACCCTAGGCGGGGACGTAGGCCAAGTTCGTGCCGAACCTCGTAAACAATTCATCGAGTCCTTTATTTACTGCTTTACCTTATTTCCGCACTTGGTTCGAATTGTTTAACTTTGTGATTCAGGTTCTCAGAGAAAAGACTAAGTCTAATCTCAGAGGGTTTTGCACGAGCTTCAAAAGTCTTGAGACTATCTGCGAAAAACCGGCATACTCTATTCAACCCCCCTTCTAGAGTATCTTTACATTACTTTGTTTTACATTATCGAACCTTCATAATGTAATTAATGTCAATTGTTTTTTTTTTTTAAAAAGTACATGAAAAATAATAAGGTGGACATTGGATCCACTTAAGGGAGTGATGTGGCGTCCACATGGTATATTTTCAGTATGCATATGATAAATATTGTTGAAATCTTTGTTGGATATTTTATCCGTATTTTTTTTGGTTAATTAATATGAGGATAGTTAAATTTGCATATAAGATTGTCAATTCTAAAGTTCGGATTAATATATATTTTTGCTTGACGCTAGATACAAAGTATTAATTTTAGTCATTTTTCCTTAGAATTTATATAACTTTGTGCTAACAATGTCGTCTTTTTTTTTTTTGAAATGGAAATAATTCGAAATTCCAGACGACAACCGAAGTCTGGGAAATTGAGAGGTCGAAAAATCGGTAGACAGGCTAACCGTCATGATACAACCAAATAAAAGCAAAGTACTAAAAGCCCGAATACAAAAAATCTCAGCAAAGAGGATCGACCAATAGGGAGACAGACGAAGGACACTGAGTGAACGTCGTGAATGCCGAGAACATGGGAAAGCCGAAGGACTGACACGACGTCTCGATGCCGGGGAGACAGAGGCAGAAATCCAACAGCGGAAAAGAAAATGCCGAGAATATGGATCCACGACATTCCCCTCACCTGGATGAGAGATCTTCGAGAATCACGAACACTTTCACGGTCAACTCAAACAACAGGGCACCCGAGACTGCAATTTTATCCGGAAGCTAACAATGTCGTCTGTTTAGCCGTTTAGGCCTATATCAATATCTATCATATATTAAAAGAAAATGTATAAATTGTAGGGATGGGCTGGGTAGGTGCAGTTCCAGTCAAGCCCTCCAGACTAGGGAGTGTGACGACAAAGGGTGGAAGCATGTGGTGTGGATCCATCAGAATCCCCAAACATATACACTGTGATGGAGTCAGAGGGAGGGTTAGGTGGGTAATTGCATCTGTATACTTACTCTGGTTGGTGGGAATATATTATAAGCAAATCTTCTTTGCACTATTAATGTACATGATGCCCATTTTCCAAATCTAACTCATCCAAGCAATTAAATGTCCACTGTTAAGAATCAAAGTTTGGCTCCACCCTCAAGTTTTACTATTGGTATCTTATCAAAAACAAAATATTATTAATTATAAGCAATTAGCATATCTTATTAGCATATGAGGCTTTACAGATGTACGGTGGAAACTGAAAGGAAAATCTAACTCAACTGTTTAAATACGTTCAATTCAAGGACAAAATAGGATGTTTGGAATCTAATTGGTTTAGATTTGAGCTATTTGTACTTTATTGATAGATTTTTTATTGATAGATTTATGGATTAGATTTATTTTAGACTATATAATCTCCTATAGGTAAAATCCTAGAAATATTCAACTCAATTTAACACAATTAAGTTGAGTCGTGATCGAGTGAGTGACCGGTAACCGTCAGGGGTTTGGGGGTAGAGCACTCGACCAGCAGATGGTCCAAAGGGCTAGCGGTGGTCCAGTAATGATATTTTATGTTTTCGTGAACGTTTTTTTTAGTCCCGAAGTGGAATGAAAATGTTATTATGAATATTGTTGAACTCGAACTTGAAATGCTAGATGTGATTCTAAGTTAAAATTTTAATTTGATGTCTGAAAAAAAAGTTTGATTTTCTTATTGGATATCCAATAATCACCCGCACGGGTTGGATGCGGTTAAATGATTTGCAGGTGATGGAGCAGGGTGAGTGAAGATTTTTATCTACGAGACGGGTGTTGGAATGGCGATTTTCACTAATAACCCGTCTCCCTTTCACCCCTAGTAATTAATCAAAGTGTTAGTGGTAAATGTGTCAGCAATATTGCTAACATTAAAATTGTCAATGAAAGAGTCAACCATCAGACAAAATCAAACCTCTCAAAGCAAAGCAAGGAGTGGTTGGAGGAAAAAATTAACTTTTTTTTTTATATAGATAGCTAGGTAAGAATTCAAAATATCAAACAAAATCATTGTCTGGTAAATTGAGAGGGTAAAAGATCGTCATATGGACTAATCGTTATGATATAACAAAAAAGACCAGCGGAAACAACCAAACAATGCAAAACAATCCCGCAATCGTGGACAAGCAGCACCATCCTCAAAAGTGGAAGGCCCGAGAAAGGTATGTGAATAGTGAGAATATAGGATAGCGGGAGCCGGGAGCTAACGCGACGTCTCACCACCAGAAAGACAAAGAGTAAAAATCCACGATGAGGAAAAAGATGACTCCTAGGAAAGTGTGGACCACACGCCATTGGAGGAAAAAATTAACTCCTTGCATAAATAAAAAAAATAAAGAAGAAGAAGAACTCCTTACCTCTAAGGAAAAATTATATATATAAATAGGATGTGGTTCGAGTGATTAGGGTACACTGTGCACAAATATTATTCGGTGAAATGTGAAACATTATTCGGTGAAATTTGAAGAATTATTCGGTGAAATGTGAAACATTCTACCGAATACTGTTATGTTTCTTTCCGTTCAGTTCTGATGAAAACGTCTCAATTCCACTGAATAATTTGTAACATTCTACCGAATAATGTTTAGTTTTTTTATTCATCTATTTCAAATAAAAGAAACCTCAATTCCTTAAAGAATACTTACAATTTATACGAAATGTTTCAAATTTCACCAAATAATGTTTCACATTCCCCTACACCGAATAATGCTTCAAATTTCACTGAATAATGTTTCACATTTCACCGAATAATATTTGTGCACAATGCACACCCTAAGGCTTGTGTGTATATAGTTATTGATATAGCAAAAGTAATTCGATAAAAGATCCAGGGGAATAATCGTCATTTACACGGTAAACCCTAATCGCAAACCCTAACTCTCATTATATATATGATCAATCTACTAGGGTTTGAGGGCTCCTTTCAGCCGACACATTCTGACTTGAGCGTCGGAGGCTCCTCCGAGGGAGCGAGCCCCACCTCTTCTTCTCCTTCTAATCTGTGCAGGAAGATCGATCGACGGGAAGGAGAAGTGCAAATTTGATGTATTACATTTGGCGCCATCTGTGGGAAATCGATCAAAAAGCCGTGAGATCGGATCTCCCAATCTACAAAGCAACAAAAAGTGGATTGTTGATGGCGATGGTGAACCGGTGAATGTTCAGCGTTCACCCACAAACCCTAGGGTGAGCCTTCACCCACAAAGCCTAGGGGATAGGGTGCCGCCGGCTTCGGACCACAAGGCAGAGGGCGCCATGCTCACCATCTCCCTCCTAGTGCCGCTTAGGAAAACATCGACCAATTAATCAGCCATGGAGATCGCTTCGCCCTCTCGCTACAGAGCTTTGCCGAGAGCTCAGGGGCATGCCGGACCACCACCGCTTCTGGCCCAGTTCACCAGAGATCCCCCAATCGAATCTGAAAGAGAAGGAAGTGTGGAGAATGAAGCAGATCTGGTGACCTCAACGGCGATTCCAACATCGAAAAGTCGCCCATCCTCCACAACTCCCGCCTCCGTCTCATCATTGGCATTGCCGCATCTCCATCGCCGAGCATCTCGTTTCATTGAGCATCGAAAGCGCTACCGGTCGTCGGCCTTGATTGTCGTTTCCATTGGCTAAAGCTGCCACACTCAAGCGCACCGTAGGGCCAACAGCGGGCCAGCCCGCGTCTTAGCCGTTTGTCGCACCACCGCCTCACACGAAAACACACTCCAATCCGCCGATAGGGATCCTTTGCCGCCGTTGAGATCGAGGCCAGAAGCGGGACGATGGTTGAGGACGCGGCTTCGAGATCAGCTCTTGCCCGCCATTGATGCCCGCCATTGAAACGACGGTGCATTTGTTGGCCTTCGGATCTGGAGAGAAGACTCGAAGTCAGTTCAGGATCCAGCGTCGCCGCTCACTGCCAGAGTTCTTGGAAATTGCAGCTCAGCCCACACATTTAAGCTAATTTTGGAAAAAAAGGTCCAACTTACCTAAGGCAAGATATCTCACTTGGAAGTGCAACGTATTGCGCCCGACCGGTCCAACCTATTAGACCCAAAAGCTAAGTTCTCTATGTCATATTTTGATGAAAAGTATGTTCTTTAGTTAATCATATTGCATGGTTAATTGCATCGGTGACATATAAATTCTTGAAATGCTTATATGTGCATCTATATATCGAACAACATTATATCAAAGCAAAAAAAAAAAAACAATTACAAAGTACCCCGATTCAGGCCAAAGGTTCGCAACTTAAGGCCAAAGGTTCGCCACTTAAGGCCAAAGTACGCCGATTTCAGGCCAAAGGTTCGCCACTTAAGGCCAAAGTGCGCCGATTTCAGGCCAAAGGTTCGCCACTTAAGGCCAAAGTACGCCGATTTCAGGCCAATGGTTCGCCACTTAAGGCCAAAGTACGCCGATTTCAGGCCAAAGGTTTGCCACTTAAGGCTAAAGTACGCCGATTTCAGGCCAAACGTTTGCCACTTAAGGCCAAAGTACGCCGATTTCAGGCCAAAAGATTGCCAATCAAGGCCAATAGTGTTGTAGGAGGAAATCGAGTTCAAAATATAATAAAATAAATCAAACCAGATCCGTGCCCACGCAAATAATTACAAGACTCCCTCTCGATGCAGCAGCAAGAAGTCAGGATCGATCCTCGAGGAAGCAGGTCAGCGATCCTAGGCAGCAGGTGAATCTCACGAACGGTGATCGACCACAGAAGTACTCGACCTCGACTAGGTGGTAGTCGACAGAGGTCAGTACATTCGTTTCGAGCAACAGAAGACACTGGGTGGTGGTCGACGTCGACAAGCCCTACTCGACGTCGAGTAGATCTGGTCGTAGTCGAGTAACCTGTCGAGTACTGTAGAAACAGAAGCAAGGATCTTGCTTGATCGAAGGTCAGTAGTCGACGTCGACTAGGGTCTAGTCGAAGTCGAGCAGAAACAGTAACTAAACGAATGCAAATCTCGAACCTAAACAATGTATGAAAAAGACTTCTAAGATCGGGGTTTGCAACAACGATAATCAAACATGCATAAGGCAAGAATAAGAGATAATCATGCAATCGCATAGAAGGATTACGCTTTCGCCTTTTCCAACTATTAGACAACTCTTTCAAGAAACCCTAATTGTATCTATCAATTTTATGTTTATAATCCAAGTGGTTAACCTGAATCTCTATTAAATAGGCAATAAACATATAAAAGGCAGTGGATCCTCAAAACATGACAAAGGTCGAATCTTTACCTCAAACAAGCTTGGCTATCGCCGGGCTCACCCCGACCCTAGAAGTGGGTGGACTACTCGCTCTTCATCGCAATTACAGACATCATTGATGGAAAAGAAACTTGCATTAATAAACTAAACAAAGCTTACAACCGATCGAAGCCAACTTGCTCTCGCTCCTTCACTCTTCTCGACCTCCACTCTCTCTCTCTCTCTCTCTCTCTCTCTCTCTCTCCACTCTCTACTTTCGAATGTATCATGGAATGAATAAAAATCAGCCCTATAGGCTCTATTTATAATGCTAAATCCTTGCTATCCAAGGAAAGGAAACTCTATCTAATTTCTAAAGATAAAACTTAAATAAAAGGGAACATTTATCTAAAAGGAAAACTATCTAAATATCTTCAAGTGGATAAAATGCTTCTCCCCATAGATAGATCTTGATAGAACATGATGGATCCAGCCTTGCTTCGTGCCCAAGTTGTCCACATGTGCTCGGAATGGCCCAACAGACTCACGGCCCAAAATCGCGTAGTCGACTTCAACCAAGTCTAGTCGACTTCGAGTAGCTTGTACTCGACTTCGAGTAATCTTCAGCTTGTCGAGTGCTTCTCTTCGTCGATATCGGGTAACCGCCCAGTTCTAGTCGACCTCGAGTAAAGTGTACTCAACGTCGAGTACGGCTCGTGCCCGAGTTGTCTTCTTCTCCCGTCCTCGATCAAGTCTGCTTCAGCTGTAGTCGTCTTCGAGTAGAACCTGGTTGAAGTCAAGTAGAATCCCGTCTTTTGGTTTCGTCTCGGAATGGCTCCAATTGCTGCAATATCAAACCAAAACTTGCGTAGACCTCTATTTTTGACAAATAAGCATATACTACACAAATTCAACATATTCCCAACCCGAAATATGCAAAGTACTTAGAATAAAAAGCTAAAATGTGTACAGAAATATGGCATAAAACATGGACATCAAATCACCCCATACTTAAACTTGCTTGTCCCCAAGCAATAACTTGGATGGTCATTCAAGGGAAGAATTCAAAATTCTCAACATCATAGATTCATTTTTATATAACCCTAAAATCAATTACCATCCTCGAAAAGGTACTTGTGCCACAAATCCATGCATGTGCAATAAAAAGCAACATCTACTCACAAAAGGAGGGTTATGCAAAACAATTCATAAGTGACAAAGCATTAATAATCAAGAGGACTTCATTTAAGCTCAAAAAGGAGTAGATAGGTAAAAGGCTTAAGGTGGGTAATTTTAGGTAATGTGGTGCTAATGATCCGGTGAAATGGAGTATTTTCAAATTTTCATACCACATTCCTTCTTCCTTTGATTTCTCACCTTTCTCTCGTTCACTCAATGCTTTTTTTCAATATAATGCTTCTACCTCTCTAACTTCATCACTGCCTTCTCGTGAGTCGCAACCATGGGTGTCATGAATGGCCCCGGATACTTAGTGCTTTGGACTCCTCACCTTGGTGTCCCATCCTGCGGAACTATTATCTCAACGCAGGCAGGGTTGATCTACCTTTATCTCCTGAGGTGATCGGATTTTCTTTCACTCATTAAATTTTCCATATTTTTTAAACATTCCTGCCAAACTCCAATAATGATAACAACAACACAAATACCATATAACATCTCCATAATGTAATATCATTCTCAACATAATCCCCGGATAGGGAAATAAGGTAAAGAATGGGCAATATTTAGATTATGTGGAGCAAAATATGAAATAAGGCATAATATGGTTTTTGTGATGCATAAGCATAGGTAAGGCTAAGGAATATAAATATATGAGCATTATATGGAAATATAAAGTCCTCCATCCTTTTATCATGCAACATGTCAAAAACAACTTCAAATTTTACCTCCTTTTATGGTTTTCAAGAAAATAATGCAATTCATTGTGACTTCCCTTTACTAGGCAATTTCACGCTATATCTCTAATGAATCCAATTTTTCATCGTCGAGTTCTATATAACTTCCATGACACTAATCTTTGAACAATTCACAAGCTTTTGGAGATGTCTCATAAAACAAACTTTGGGTTTAGCAATTAATGCACAAAAATTTAAAATTCACCCAAAATTCACCATGTGAAACCAAAAACACGAATATAACATAAATAAATAATATTAAGTTCTTCCCCCACCCCATACTTAGAATATACAGTGTCTTCACTGTATAATATAAAAAACAGAGGTAAAGGAAGGAACTCACCGAATAACGCGTTGTAGAGTCAAAACAGGGTCGTCGATTAACTGAGGTAGTCGACGTCGAGTAGATCTCCTCGACGTCGAGTACATATCCTGCGTCGAGTGAAAGTCTGAATTCATGGAAGCCTAACCAGTGGTTGACGTCAAGTGGCCTACTCGACGTCGAGTAGAACTGTGTGCTCGATCCTCTTCGTGGTCGATCTCGACTGGCCTAGTCGATTTCGACTGTTCTGTCAGGGACTTCTCCTTCCTCTCTTTGCGATCCTTTATTCTTCTCGACCTGAAAATTGTTAGCTTTTGCACGAAGACAAGACCTTCCACATGAAGTGTTCAAAACCAAAAACAAAAACAACCAAAACCAAAAGTTTCAAAGTCCCAAAATTCAAAAGTTTTATGTACATGCTCTAGATTTTAGAGTCGTTAGGCCGACTTCTCCGGTTGCTCTTTAAGAACCCTCAATGTAGGGCCCTCTTGTACTTGGCCCTTCTCCTGGATCATCTAGGTCCTGATGGTAGTATGTAAGCTCTGCTGTTAAGTTGTTGGTTGCATAGTCTCCCTTGCCTTCCTTCTTTTTCTTTCTAGACCTTATTCTGCGCAGGTTAGCTCTCCACGGCGCCTTATCTCCTTTAAAATCATTCATATTTTTATTAATGGACTGAGGAGGAGTAGAAATCATACATGAACTTACCTTTTCGTGCCCGAAACAGAGATCTTCGGGCTCTGGGGTAGTCGGCGTCGAGTAGGTGTGGTCGACGTCGAGTACAGGGACCCCATACTTAGGCTCTTTGCAAGTCAGGTACCCAACAGAGGAAGTCGACTTCGAGTGTGCGTGGTCGATGTCGAGTACGGTGGTCGACGTCGAGTAGCTTTCTGGTGTTTTCCTCCGTTGTTTGCTTGATCCTGTGGTTGCTGATGCTATTCACCTCCAGCCATGGAACTTCCTCTTTTGCAGGGCCAAAAGAGAAATCTAAGACTTCATTACCTATCGTGAAGGTGAGCAATCGCTGCTTTACGCTGATTTTAGCATCTGCAGTAGCTAGGAATTGTCTACCAACAATAATAGGGCTAGTAGGATCTTCAGCACAATCTATAAAAAAGAAAATCGGCGGGGATATAGAACTTACCAACCTGGACAGGGACATTATCGACCATACATGTAGGGATGACCACTGTATTGTTTGCCATGTATAGCTTGGCATCCACAGGCTCTATGGACCCTATCTTCACCTTTTGCCAGATTGATAAGGGCATGATACTCATGCTTGCTCCTAAATCATACAAGGCCTCATATTTATATTGTCCAAATCCCACAGTAATAGAAAACTTACCAGGGTCAGGTCTCTTCTCAGGGAAGTCCATTCTTTTGCATTCGCTAGCGATTTCTGAGATAGATCGCTTGTTGCTAAGGATTTCTTTGAGGAACTTGACATATGCAGGCATCTCTTGAAGAGCTTCTGTAAAAGGAATTGAAACATTTAAATCTTGAAGCATCTTAACAAAACGTTTAAACCTACCTGCAGTGGGATCTTTCAGCGCCTTGGAAGGGAAAGGCAGTGTCTTTTTCTGCTTTGGAGCCAGAACAGATGTCGGAGGTGCTGCTGAGTCCTCGACGTCGACTGGGATGTCCTCGACGTCGACTAGGTTGTCCTCGACTTCGACCACATGAGTAGTCGACTTCGAGTTCTGTTGTCGTGCAGAAGCTTCCTCGATGTTATGTGGCTGGTCGACTTCGGGTACTCCTACTCGACGTCGAGTAGACTGGTCGACGTCGACTACGGTCTGCTCGATGTCGAGTAGATTCTCTGCTTCGTCTTTCTTCTTTTCGGCCTCTGACTCGTGTAATTGGTGTACACTCCTCAATTTTATAGCAGCGACGTGTCCGATTCGCCCTTTAGGATTTGGGTCTGTATGCCCAGGGAGATTTCCGATCGGTTGTGGAATCTGCGCCGCAAGTTGACCCAGTTGGGTCTCTATGTTCTTCTTCCAGATGTCCATCTCCCCAAATCGTGCATTGAGGCCGTGGAGTTGGGTCTGGATGGCGCTGTTGGATTGCTTACTTTCCGCTTGATTCCGTCGCATCTCGTCAAGGATGAGATGTATATCATCCTTTCGCCGATCCCTTTCTGGATGTCTTGGAGCTCTGTATGGCTGGGGGTTCCTAGGGGCACCTTGGTTCTACTGTGGTTGGTGAAACCTTTGTTCCCCCATATAGCGATTAGGACCCCCTGCGTAAGCTACTTCCTCATGAGTCTCTGCTAGCCTGACTTGCTCCGTATGTGGACACTCAGGGGTAGTGTGCCGCTGTGAACCACGTTCAATGCAAGGCTGGTTAACAGATAAAAATTTAACTTGTTTTAGGAGCTTACGGTTTTGATCTCTGTAGTACTGCTCCTTGACATCCGGATCAATCTCCTTAGGAGGCTCATAGAGGGACATGGATGGGGCTGACCTTGCATAGGCATTCTCGTCATAGTTTGTCGGAGCTCCATACTTATGGTCGAAGTTGGTGAGCTTTTCGAGGGTAGTCCATGCGTCAGTTGGTGGCATCGTCAGATACTCATATTGAGTATATTGGTTGATCCTATCCTTAGCGGCCAGATCAAGAGAATTGTAGAAGATCTCCTGAATGACATATGGTGGCTGCCCATGTGTAGGGTAGGATCGCAGTAGATCCTTGTATCGGTCCCATGCTTTTGCTAGCGGCTCCCCAGGCTTTTGCTTGAAAGTTGTAATCTTCTGGCGGAGGAGCGTTGTCTTGGCAGGAGAAAAGAACTTATTAAGAAATGCATGCCTTACCTCAGCCCATGTTGTGAGGGATCGTGGAGTCAATCCTTCAAGCCACTTCAATGCTGATCGTGGAGTCAATCCTTCAAGCCACTTCAATGCTGGACCGGCAAGAGACCATCGAAAAGCTTTCATCTTGACATATTCCAGAGTAGTACCTTCAGCAAGAGTATGACACATATCAGAAAAATTGGTAATATGTTCAAGAGGGCATTCATTAAACCTTCCGTAAAAAGCATTATTTTTAATTTCAATAAGGAAGGCAGTGCGAATTTCAAAGTTGTTTTCAGGGATTAGAATAGCCGATTCAGGCACGACAAGAGTCGGGTGCATGTAATCCTCAGCAGTGGTAGGATATTGGGCAAGCTCAGCTTCCGTCTGCCTCCTACAATCAGTTTCCTGCTCAGTGCGTGCTCTTTCAGCGATGAGAGCAGCATTTTTGGCTTCTATTTCCACTTGAAGCCTCTCTATCAGCTGGGCTTGTGTTTCTGCGGCCGCCATAACTCTTTTCAATTTAGCGTGGACGTGTATAAGGCGTTCCGGATCGTCTAAGGCGTCAAACTCAGGTTGTTGACCAGAACGGCGCATACACTACAAAAAAGAAAACTCAAAAGAAACGTGAGATCTAACTACCTAAGGAGTGAATGATTGCTTCCCAGGCAACGGCGCCAATTTGTTATATGAGGAAATCGAGTTCAAAATATAATAAAATAAATCAAACCAGATTCGTGCCCACGCAAATAATTACAAGACTCCCTCCCGATGCAACAGCAGGAAGTCAGGATCGATCCTCGAGGAAGCAGGTCAGCAATCCTAGGCAGCAGGTGAATCTCACGAACGGTGATCGACCACAGGAGTACTCGACCTCGACTAGGTGGTAGTCAAGAGGGGTCAGTACAGTCGATTCGAGCAACAGAAGACGTTGGGTGGTGGTCGACGTCGACAAGCCCTACTCGACGTCGAGTAGATCTGGTCGTAGTTGAGTAACCTGTCGAGTACTGCAGAAACAGAAGCAACAGCGATCTTGCTCGATCGAAGGTCAGTAGTCGACGTCGACTAGGGTCTAGTCGAAGTCGAGCAGAAACAGTAACTAAACGAATGCAAATCTCGAACTTAAACAATGTATGAAAAAGACTTCCAAGATCGGGGTTTGCAACAACGATAACCAAACATGCATAAGGCAAGAATAAGATATAATCATGCAATCGCATCAAAGGATTAAGCTTTCGCCTTTTCCAACAGTTAGACAACTCTTTCAAGAAACCCTAATTGTATCTATCAATTTTATGTTTATAATCCAAGTGGTTAACCTGAATCTCTATTAAATAGGCAATAAACATATAAAAGGCAGTGGATGATCAAAACATGACAAAGGTCGAATCTTTACCTCAAACACGCTTGGCTATCGCCGGGCTCACCCCAACCCTAGAAGTGGGTGGACTACTCGCTCTTCATCGCAATTGCAGACATCATTGATGGAAAAGAAACTTGCATTAATAAACTAAACAGAGCTTACAACCGATCGAGGCCAACTTGCTCTCGCTCCTTCACTCTTCTCGGCCTCCACTCTCTCTCTCTCTCTCTCTCTCTCTCTCTCTCTCTCTCTCTACTCTCTACTTTCGAATGTATCATGGAATGAATAAAAATCAGCCCTATAGACTCTATTTATAATGCTAAATCCTTGCTATCCAAGGAAAGGAAACTCTATCTAATTTCTAAAGATAAAACTTAAATAAAAGGGAACATTTATCTAAAAGGAAAACTATCTAAATATCTTCAAGTGGATAAAATCCTTCTCCATATAGATAGATCTTGATATAACATGATGGATCCAGCCTTGCTTCGTGCCCAAGTTGTCAACATGTGCTCGGAATGGCCCAACAGACACACGGCCGAAAATCGCGTAGTCGACTTCGACCAAGTCTGTCGACTTCGAGTAGCTTGTACTCGACTTCGAGTAATCTTCAGCTTGTTGAGTGCTTCTCTTCGTCGAGCTCGGGTAACCACCCAGTTCTAGTCGACCTCGAGTAAAGTGTACTCGACGTCGAGTACGGCTCGTGCTCGAGTTGTCTTCTTCTCCCGTCCTCGATCAAGTCTACTTCAGCTGTAGTCGACTTTGAGTATAACCTGGTCGAAGTCGAGTAGAATCCCGTCTTTTGGTTTCGTCTCGGAATGGCTCCAAATTCTGCAATATCAAGCCAAAACTTGCGTAGACCTCTATTTTTGACAAATAAGCATATACTACACAAATTCAACATATTCCCAACCCGAAATATGCAAAGTACTTAGAATAAGGAGCTAAAATATGTACAGAAATATGGCATAAAACATGGACATCAAATAGATCGCCACTTATGGCCAAAGAATCGTTACTTACGACCACTTAAAGCCAATTTTAAGCCATAATAACCCCGTTAAGGGCCAGCAAAAGTCAAAATCAAGTAATAAGCACGTCCTTTAGAGATGAAACGCTCAACCCTAATAAAAACCATCGAATTGTCAATCATAAATAAAAGCAAGAATGTCATCAACTGACACTATTTCTCATTTATGACAAAAAAATCATCTAATCATTTTGAGCAGTAACTTTCAGTTGATCAGTTAATAATGCATCCACTACACTATATTATGTTATTCGGTTGAGAATCCTAAAGCTTGCATGATGGAACGATGATATGGGGCAAGCATTACTGGTGATCTTTGATCATAACAAGTGAAGAGTTTCAAATTATTCGTCTTCCCTCATCACTAGATCGTGATAAGGAAACCCGAGGGGCAATTGATATAGCAAAAATAATTCGATAAAAGATCCAGGGCATAATCGTCATTTACACGGTAAACCCTAATCGCAAACCCTAACTCTCATTATATATATGATCGATCTACTAGGGTTTGAGGGCTCCTTTCAGCCGACACATTCTGACTTGAGCGTCGGAGGCTCCTCCGGGGGAGAGAGCCCCGCCTCTTCTTCTCCTTCTAATCTGTGCAGGAAGATCGATCGACGGGAAGGAGAAGTGCAGATTTGATGTATTATAGTTATATATATATATATATATATATATATATATATATATATATATATATATTTGACCTTCTTGGCTTACAAGGCCTTAATCCCCTGGGTGGTTCGGGTTGTTTCTTGTTGTTTCTATTTGTGGTACTTGGTGTTGCTTCGGTTATGTTAAAGGTGTGACGATCTGGATTGGGACTGGCTAAAGTCGAGGTAGTGTGTTCATGACGACTCTATATTCATAGGACACATATTTGAAGTTTCGTCTTCACTGTTCATAGGAGTTCGAGTCTTACTGTACTGTTGGCTAGCGATGTTATTTTTATTGTAAAAAATGGTAGCGATAGTTTTTCAATTTTTTTTTTTGGTAAATAGGGGGGCTAAAGCCCCATATTCTTATTTAAATTAAGCAAAGTGTGTGTCTAAATGATCAGCAAACAAGAGATCCCGGATACAATCCGGTATAGAAGAAAATGTTTGAAAGGAATCAGTAGCTTCTAAACCCACCTTAGCTAGCCTATCCGCTATTTTGTTTGCATCCCTTGGCACCTTCCGGACTTCAAGTTCCCAATTTGTGGTCGTGATAATGCTTCGGCACTGCAAAACCAGATTCTGGTGGGCAAGCACCTCATTTGACTCGACGCTAAGCATCTTGCACGCACTCTCGCAATCCATCTCCAGCACCACCCTTGATAAACCCATCTCTCGGGCCAATTGGAGACCATAGAAGGCTGCCCATAGCTCCGCTTCGATCGCAAGACAACTCCCACACTTGAACATGAAAGCCTTGATGCACACACCTTCTGGATTTCGGAACACACCCCCACCTCCCGCTCGGCATGGATTCCCCCTTGAGGCTCCGTCGGTATTCAGCTTTATCCATCCCACGTCCGGTGGCATCCACTCCTTGGGTGTTAGAGTCGTCCTTGTTGTGTGCCTCTCCGTCGTGTCCGCCCTTTGCTTACAATGGAGGTAATCAGAAGCCGACAACATCGTAACGAAGATAACGCCCTTCGCTAGGCCTTGGGCGTTATCTTGGCCTTGAAAAACTAGCTCATTTCTCACTTTCCATGTCGACCACAACATCGTAACGAAGGATGTGCTCCATCTGTTCTCTACCTCCAAATTCTTAAAGATCCAATCCTGCACGTTTGGAATGGTGAGAAAATCAGGAGGTAGTTTTGTCAACAATTACTCAATTAGTACGTGACAATTACTATTCCAATATGTACAAAGAAGAATATATGAATTGATTTATGAAAATCATTATGTTTTACCTTGATTTTGGTAAAAAAAGAGCGACCATCCATAATTCGAACCGGGAACTTTGGGTACTAACCGCTAGGTCTTTCCGGCTGTATCATTTCAAAATGGTTGAATTATGGTTTACCACTATTGTCTAATTGCTATTGTTTGCCTCATTGCCTAATCGTTGTTCGCTACTCAAAAATCAAATATCAATCTCAATAAAAAATTAATAATTAACAGGGGCTAACTCCATCCCAACTGTAATAAAAATGTTAAGAGGCGAGAGGGGAAAAAAACACATCTCTAAGAATAAATTCGTCTGATCTTGACTCCGACCTCGTTTTTTCTTATAATCAATTGTATTGCAGGGTTCAGATCTTTAATTAACATTGAATATTGATCTCCTTCAAGAACTAGTGTGCGGATTTTTCCCATACAATTGATGGCATATGTGGGAATTGAAGAGCGCGCTCTGTTAGTAGAAACCACAAATTGTTTCGTATAATTCATCAAACACATTGAAAATCGAAAATAGAAAACTTATCTCAAAAACACAAATTGTTGTGGCGTGGTATATATCCGAACCCACTACCTTAAAAGCGATTTCGCCCCGACCACGGTGCAAGTCGGCTTCTTGGCATCGCCCCCAAGGTTACACAGCGCCCTTCAAAAGCGTGCACTCGCAATCAAAGAGATGGAATCAACCAGGAACTCAGAACCATTTCACATGGACGAGAGGAGGAAGAAGGGAAAACTGTCTCTCTTCAAAAACCCTGAAAGGCCTGCTTTAAGATGAGAATAACGTGTTTTTCATCCCCCACTCTCCCACCAACCTCCTTAGTGGAGGAAAACCTCAAAACTAGTTAAAATTATTTTTCCTTTTTTCTTTTAATATGGATAGGATTTCGGAAAATAAAATTCATTATAAAACCTTTATTTTAAGCATTATTTCCAACACGCTCAATCTCGACACGACTTAACCGTCCCCCTCGCCGACGATATCCGCTCTCCGCCGCAAATCATGGCTGGTGATGTTCTACAAGCGCCGGCACCGTTTTGGTGTCGCCTTTGCCACCGATTCGCAGTCGAGCATCCTCAACACCATCTTCATAATCGCACGGCCCTCTCGGCCTCGAAACTACCACTCGACTCTAACGTGGGGTCCACACGTCCGAGCACATCATGCGCACCCAAGCCGAGCACTAGCGGAGTTCTATCCTAAAACCAATTGGCAATAGGTAGGAAAGTTTACCACTTTGTTGTTTTATAAGTATTTTATGATTTTTTTTGCGTTTTTTATTATTCTGACCAAATTCGGGTCAAAATAGTCTATAGCACTGAATCTAACCTGTCCAAAACCTAACTAAACTTATTAGTTTAGTTTCGGTTTTCAGTTAGTTATTTTTGATATTTTGGGTTTAGGCTCCGTCCAGTTTTGAACCAATGAACAACCCTAAACATGATCAAGATAGAATTAAAGGCTAAATAGTGGATACCAAAATCCAGATTATCGTATAATTTTAATGAATTAATGTATAACTTGTTATACAGTCTATTGGTAAGATGAAATTTTATATCTGTTGACAATATAACTGCCAAAAAAATAAATTGAATACTAGTCTTTTTGATCGTTAGAAAGTAATTATGAGAGTAGACTCAAACACATTTCTTCAACATCCTTCAACCCAACAACAACCATTTGACTCGTGTGAATCGGAACTCCCATCTGCAACCACAACTTTCGGAATTAGGGGAGTTTTGAACCTTGACGATCACCTAGTTGATCATAATCTTCCACAACGACCTGTTCTAGAACCTCCCACGGTAAGCAAACACGACGTACCAGCGAGACTATAATCCGATTGACGACTTCAAGTCTTCAAGCATGGAGATTCGGGTTGTGGAGCACCTCGATCGAGTGTGATGAGCTGAACGCATCTAGACGTTAGGATTAGTGGAAAGGAAATAGAGCAAATCCGGATGTCCAATCGGCGGGTCGGAGCTTGTGGAGGAGGCATTAGAAGGCCCTCGACCGGGAGGCGATAGGGGATTGAGGATCGAGGGGACAAGGTCAAATCGACATCAGAAAAAGATTAATGGATGAAGCTTGATTGGGCTCAAAGTCCATTTGTTCTAGCCCAAAGTGGAGGCCTTTTGAAGTTGAATGTGTGCAGCAAATGGGAGCAGCAAGCAGCAGCCCTACAGCTTAGAAATCCCTATTTTAGGAGCACAAAAAGTGAGGGGGGGGGGGGGGGTGGATCTATCTTGTCTCATCCGGTTTCTTTCATCTCGTGTTTTGTTGGATTTTACTCTCTCGTTTGAATCCCTAATCTTGGTGAAAATGGTGTTGTACCAATTTGAGTGAAATTGGTGGTGTCTCTTTGTGTGAGATTTGTAAGTGATGAACACTTGTACCCATTTTGTTGATTAGTGGACTTTGGTGCTCGTGGCGGATGATAGTGGTTTTTTATCCTCCGGATTATGGAGGGTTTTCCACTTAAATCCTTGTGTTCTTGCTTGTGTGCTTGTGTTGCTTGGTTTGATTGTGTTTGTGGTTCTGTAAATTTGTGAACTTGATTATCAGCGGGATTGTAGCTTGAGTTGCTATGTTCATGATTCATCTCCGCATTTGGATCTTGTTAATCCCAACAAAGCTCTCAATCTTCTTCAACGACAATGATTTTGCAGAGAGGTGGTTTCTGGTGGCAATTCCTTAGTCATCAATTGTGTTTCGCTTTGATCTTGATTTGAAACCGTTTTTCCTTGATAAATCTTACAAGAACCCATACCAAAAAAAAAAAGGGCTACTAGACCCGATCTGACAAAATCCAACAATAAAAACAAATTGGTTCTTGATATTGAACTATTATATGCTCTCAACGTCGATGTTGCCTTCGCCGGCAGTAGCCTGACAGACAAGAAGCTTTTCATCTAGCGTTAGATTGACACTTCGGGTGAGAGAAACAACTTGGTTCTTTGATTGGGAAGGGCTTCCTTAGATTCTTATCTTCACAACACCAAAAGATCGTGCATTGTTGTGCTTGCTTTCCGACGGTGCTACTAGCAGGGATGGAACCAGGAATAAAAGTCTGGGTGTGCTGATTCCTTTATGACATGAAAAAAAATTATTTTGGAAAAAAGGGGGAATGATAATTAGAGAGATATAGTGATTAAAATTGATAAAATTAGATTTATTATCTCGTATATAATTTATTGGGTACATGTATATAGTAAAAAAAAATATTGTGTAAAATTTTGAGCAAAATTTATAAATAGATGAACATACTATTTGATAGAAGGGGAAAAAAAGTAATTGGCAATGGGAATTAAGAGCCCGCTTTTGAGGAGAATTGAACCTCTGACCTGGTGGTTGTAGTGTAATTCCTACACCAACATGACATTCTGTACATTATGTCCTACTCTTCAACTACATATTACATATTATGTTTTAAGAATGGGGTGGGCTGCAGTAAATCTCAGCCCACCACTCCTTCCGTGCCTGGCTACTAGTGCTTGGGTCGTCTTCCATCAACTTATTCGGCATGATCGACTGTCGGTACTTATTTATGCGAGATTTTCTTAATGTCCTTCTCTTCCAACCCGTTGCATGTATCTGATTTGGTTATTGTTGTGTGTTTGATTCATGACGGGTTGTTCGTCAGCTCGTTTATCCACCCTCTCAAAGTACCAAGGTTGTCTAGTACTTCATTTTTAAAAAAATAAATAAATAATGTGATCCCTTGTTTCAAAGCTTTATTACAAGAAGACGTATTTGTGAAAAATAAGGACAATTTAACATGCACTTTTAACGTATTCTCAACTTTTTCACAAACCCACCTTAATTTGTCCATCAACTTTTACACATGTCCATAAATTTCATAAACAGATACATTTTTTTTAAACAACTTCATTTCATCTATAATCTCTTCATTGTAAATAGTTAAATCTTTTGGAAATTTCCGGTGGGGGTAAAGGAGAAGAGCACATAGGCATGCCGGTTGAGGAGACTGAGAATGTTGTGCTTGCTTCTTGGTCATATATTGGTTTAACCAATTTTGTGTACCGAAACCCAACACATTTATACTATATTCATTTAGGGTATAGATCTTTTTACTTATTTTTTTTCTTATTAAAATTAATAATTAATATTATTTATAATTTTAATAAAAAGAAAAATAGCGGTCGGTACCCATTACGGGCCTAGCGGCCCACAACGGGTACATTGTTCTTCCTAATCCCGTACCTCCTGCGGGCGCGGGCTAGGCTTAGCAACTCACATGGGTTTTTTCTCCTGTCCATGCCCGCCCATATTAGCGGGTGGGCCGACCCGCGTTTGCGCAGGTCTAGTCACATGTTGTTGTCAAGGGAGGCTCATGCAAGAAAGATATAGTTGACGTGGGAAGAACTTGATGATCCAATACAGTTTGAAGATCCACTCCCAAAAATCCCAAGGCGGATTGATAGTATCCCGTGGGGAGTAAAGGGGAAGAGCACCTAGGCATGTTGAGGAGATTGAGAATGTTATTGACATGATTTGCTTCTTGGTCATGGCCATGAGGAGGGATGAGCCAACTGCCAATGAGTTCTTGTTGGACTAAATTGTGGGATGTCCCAACCTTGGAGTCGCTGAAGAAAGGGGAGATATACCCTGCCAACTGCAAGACACTGCCACCATAGTTAGCCAAGGGAGACTGGAACACTAGATTACAAAACAGATGAGGCGGTTGTTGTGGTGGTAGACCAAAGTGGAACATTTGTGGGTCAGAGGTTGCTGTCAAGGAAGGCTCATACGAGGAAGACACAGTCGACACATGAAGAACTTAGGGCGTGTTTGTTAGGGGGTGGGAGGGGATGCCGCGGGTGGGGATGGGTTCTCGGGGCGCGCACCGGCGTGTTTGGCAAGGGGTGCACGTGGATGGAGGAGGATGAGAAGCAGGGGATGCGGGGGATGGGAAGGGGTGCGGAATCCACCTTGTGGAAGGAGGATTGAGGGGATGGGAAGCCCAATCGTCCCAACTCTACCCCTCCCTCTCTCCTCCATAAATTCAAAATTTTTTTCAGAGTTTCTCACTTCTTCTCTTTACTCTTCTCTTCCCAGGCACGCTTCGAACGAGAGCGGAGAAGAAGACGACCTTTCGAGCCTCCATTGTTGTCGATTTGCACCTCCAGGTACGCCGATGGTGTTGTGGTTTGGATTCGATGTGTGTGTTCATTATATTTTCCCCAATTCGATTGAAAGGTAGGGTTTTTTGTTGAAGTGGGGAAGATGTTGACGGTTTTGAACAGCTCGTCCCCAATTCGATTGAAATATAGGGTTTTCTTACGAGTTAATTCGATGTTTAGGGTTATTACTCAGTTTTCCCCAATTCGATTTAAATCTAGGGTTTGGTTAAAAGTCGTCAGATTAGTGTTTCGATTGTCAGAGAGGATTTTGGCTTCCATGGATAGGGGTTTTGGAGTTTAGGGTGTTATTCCCAAACCGTAAAAAGCATCGAATTTGGTTCCTATGTTTAGGGTTTAATGCAAATGTAGGATTACTGTGTACAAAAGCTCATTACCCTTCGGTTCTTTCGGTTTCAGAGGGAAAACCACAACCTATGGTTGCAAACATGAGTAGGAAGAAATTGTAGACAGTAGAGATGACAACAATGTTTATGTTCATCCCTCAAATATGTCAACTTCACTAACTGGAAAGGAAATGAAATAGAAATTATGTGGGAAACAATTGTACACACCTTGCACTTTCGGTTTTGATACTCAAGTTCTTGTAATTTAATTCCTAAACCAATATATGATAACCAATATATGATAAAACTTCTTTCCTGAACTGCTTCTGTTGTTGCCTATCCAATATCTGTTCACTGCTCCATTCAAGTTGGTTTCTTTCTTCTTTCATTAGTTCAGTTCATTTATTTCAGATATAAGTTTTATGTCATTGCCTAAACCAATATATGATGAAAACTTGTTTCCTGAACTGCTTATGTTGTTGCCTACATCAATGTATGTTCACTGCATCTTTCAACTTGGTTTCTTTCTTCTTTCAAGTTTGAGACAAAGTCTTGCATGTTTGAAGTTTGCTTCTTTCAAGTACTTTGAGATTCATAAATGTCCTTCGAAGTCCTTATTAGTTACTTGCTAGTAAACCTTTCTTTCTCCTTTCTCTTAGGTTTTGACAAATTCACACGAAAGTGCTGTTTGGTTTGATGGATTACTTGTAACTACATTTATTTGACTTTTAATCCATGGAAGATCTATCCTATGTTTATTCTCATCTCATGTCAGTTTCTACCTCTATATACATTACATGGTCAGTCTCTACCTCTTTTTAGTGCAGAGGATGATGTAATTATCAGTGATGGTGCTTTTTGGTTTGATTATTGACTCATTGGTTTAAAATATCTCCACATGTTTGTTTCTGATATTTCTCCGTCAGTGCTATGAATAAAACCCCCAATTCTTTTATAGTCAATCAGAAAGCTATTTCTTATTTTTGCTTAACACATTGGTGCGTCTTACATGCTGTTTGGAACTCCTTCGTCCAGTTGGTGCTTCTGAAATGTTGTAGATATAAGTTATATGTGATTGCCTAAACCACTATATGATGAAAACTTGTTTCCTGAACTGCTTATGTTGTTGCCTACACCAATGTATGTTCACTGCTTCTTTCAACTTGGTTTCTTTCTTCTTTCAAGTTTGAGACAAAGTCTTGCATGTTTGAAGTTTGCTTCTTTCAACTACTTTGAGATTCATATATGTCCTTCGAAAGTGCTTTCTGGTGTGATAGATACAATTGTACACATATTGTCATCCTTGTTAACAGATTATGACACCATATATGTTCTTCTCTTATTGATTGAGTTTGTCTTCTTGTTATGAACTGAATTAGGAGACACTACTGGGTTATTGATACTTGGTTTTGAACTGAATAGCATAACTAATCAACTCAATAGGATAACACTTTGCACTTTCGGTTTTGATTTCCTGACTCATTGCTTTCTTGTGTTTGTTGCTTTTCATATCAACTATTTATTACATTGTCAAATGAAGGCCTTGTACATTCAGGACCGCATGTTTTTCCTGCTCTGGTGTTATCTAAGTACTAACATTTGATATTTCCAATTGCCGCGCAGAGGAAGCATGTACCCATACTCAGACACCGACTCGGACAGCGACCGCAGCTACGCCAGCGAGGACCCCAGAGTGTACTATTGGCTCCATACTGACTATGAGCAAGGCCAGTCCAGTCGTTGCAATCGAGACGAACAGGACGGCGCGCAGTCGGATCGCCGTGACCCCCAAGACGTAGAGAAGGATAACGCGTTGTGGGCCATGTACCATGACGAGGTGAAGGACCTGCGCACCCAAGTCCGGGCCCTCCTGGCATAGGACGCTCGCAGGGAGCACGCCCTGATTGCTAGCAACACCGAGCTGCGGGAGACCAAGGTCCACAACGTCAATCTTGTTGTAAGTAATGACCACCTGGTCCAGAGGGTCGCCGAGCTCTGCGCCTTCATGTGTTCCCGCTGGGTGGAACACGCTGGGGAGGAGCTCCGCACACGTCGCCTCTCCCACTTGAACAGGCTGCTAGGCTGGATTATCCTCGTACTCCTCATCGTCATTGTGCCACTAGTCCAGAGGCCGTAGTGCTGTAGTTGCTGCGAAGAACTGCTGTTAAGATCTGATGTGAATTTTTTGCCCTTAGTTTGTTTACACTTTTGTTGTATGTTAAGTAGAACGTTGACGTAACTGGGAACATGTAAGGCAGGACAAAAACTTTGTGGTTGACGAACCCCATTTTGTGCAGTTCGGGGTCGCGGATATAAGGAAGGACTAACCAAGATTGCAACCTCGGCACTGGTTACCCCTTTTTGTAAGCCGAGTGTTGTTGCACCCATTTTGCAATGGTGCATTATCCAGGCATGTAAGGCCTTTGTAACCGAAACATCATCGTTGTAATTTATAATATCTACGCATCTCTATCAACATTCTCGCAATTGAGGTGTCATTATTTAGGGACATTTGAATGGATGAGGTCGAAATCAGAGTATGAGCGACCATTTACAAATGAGACTATCGCATCACAACATGTTATCAGCATCACAACATGTTATCCGCAAAATGGTTTCTTTCTTCTTTCAAGTTTGAGACAAAGTATCGCATCACAACATGTTATCCGCAACATCAAACACCAAAGTTAACTGCAACATCCAACACCAACACTTCCACAAAATGTTACCGGTGGAATGCATTCGTTGGCTCCTAGGCAATCATTGAGGACTGCATTGACGCTCTATATTCGGCCCCATGCATACACTACAAGCCACCTGTCTATACAAAAAATGATATCCTGGTCTACCCATCGTGCATCGAGGTGATTCTATCTTACGTGACGGTCGTTCCAAATCTGTTGAGCAATTTCGTCCCTAAGCGCCTTGATCTCTTGGCTTGCCCCCGCGGCGTCGTCCACGGGGACAAAGGGGTCATCGTCCTCGTGCCCAACCTCGTCTCCCGCGTCGTAGGCGTCTTTGTCACCGTCCCCGTCGGATGGTGCATCAGTGTCCAACGGGGGCTCCATGAACCTTTCATCGTCTTCTGAGTCTGAGTCCGAAGCATCGCGGGCATCCCGGGCGTAGTTGTGAAGGGCGAAGCACGCAATGATGATCGAAATCTGCTTCCGGATCGGATACTTGGGGAGCTGACGGAGGATCCTCCACTTCATCTTCAACACATCGAAGGATCTCTCAATCGCGCCTCGGAGGGATGAATGTGACTTGTTGAATGCTTCCTTTTCATTTTTCGGTTGGGATGCGACGAATGTTGGTCTGTGGTACTTCGTCGTCGAGTACGGGATCATGTACCCATTTTGGAGACCATACCCCTTGTCGCATAAGTAGTACTTCCCTGCAGGTGGATGTGGGAACCTCAACGCAGGCGTCTTCAATGCGTGATCAACGAGACGTGCATCATGTGCGCTACCCTCCCATCCGGCGGATATGAATGTGAAGCGAAGGTCGAAGCCGCAAATGGCCATGACGTTGTACGTTGTTGTGCCCTTCCTGCACTGGAACCGGACCTGTTCTTCTTTCGGAATGGCGGCCTCAATATGCGTTCTGTCGATAGCCCCAATTGCACCATTGAAGTACGGCCAGTACCGGTTGTCGTTCGTAATCTGCTCAGGAATGTCTCTAAAATGAGGGTCTCGAGGCCGGATCAATTCCCCCGCTAGACCGCGGTACCCGTTGCATCTCCCCCCGCATATGGCGTCAAGCACTTCCGATATTGACTCCGAAATTGTACTGGTTGATCGGAGGAAACGCTCGCAGGAGTTGCGCTGACTGGAGCCCCAAGCCATGGTATTGACGAAGATAGCAACCTTCTCCATCACAGACAATTGAATTGACCCCCGAAGACCGTACTGGTGTTGGAGCATCCCACATAGTCGAATGAAGGCTCCCTTTTCCATTCGGAATGCGTTGACGCTTCTTGTCTACAACGGTGGGTAAGGATTTGGTCAACCCATCGTGCCCCTGTAAACTCTCCAATGAACTGGGGAACCTTCTGCACCTATGTAAAGTAGTGGTGGGCATATGGGAGCCACTTCAAAAGGATGGCGATGAAGCCAGCTGCGCCCTTGCCTTGTCTACGTCGGCGTCGACGACGATGTTCAATCAGCGTTTCCATCGTCCTACATGGAGAGAGTAGTATGAGCGGATAAGAAGGAACCATATCCATAAACTTGGGTGAACTTATTGCAACCATAAGGGGGGAATAAACAACTTGCAAGGGGAAAAAACGTCATCGGCATGACAAGGTTATTACATCGCACACAACAATGTAGAGTATCTACCAACGTAAAGTATCTAGCAAGGCCTTAACCTGGCCTGTAAATGCAATAAGACACGAACAAAAATGTAATGACAAACATCAACAGGTGGCATAAACTGGGTCCTTATTGAGGTGCAAAGTTCTCATATTTAAAAACACGTTGGGGAGGGACGAGGGGTGAGGGTCAGTCAAGGTGTATGGCGCTCAGCTGTTGCCCGTCGTTCGTGGAATACAACCACCTAAGCCACTTGAGCCTGACGACGTTGTTGTCAAGCTGAACAAAGACCTCACGTCGTGTGCTGTCTCTGATGATTGCTAAGTTGAAGCCTCAAATGGGGTCACCTTCGGCGATAAGACCCTCCGCAACCATCGACCGCACAACATCCAACACTGCTTTCGTTGTGTCTTGGGGGCATTCAATGACACCTCGTCCTTCTGAATAGCGTCAATGATCTCTCGCGTGCTGTCTTTGATGACCCCGACGCTGCGTTCGAACAGTTTCGTCCCCTCCGACACGCGGACCTTGCGTTTGGAGCTCCGCTGAGAGGAGGTCGTCTCAGAACCAACAGGATGCTTACCTGTAGACGGCTGTGACGGCCCGACGCCTAATGCGCCTTGAGCGCGGGTAGGGGGTGAGTCATCGTCGTCCACAATGCCCTGCACAAAGTCTTGCATGGCGAGCGTTGCGGCATCGTTGCGAGGGGTGTTGAACAGCTCGTCGAACTCTTGCTCAACACCCTCAAATTGTGACTCCTTGGGGTCACCCCTTGACTCGGTGTCATTGTCATCGTCCTCTTGCTCATTCTCTTGGTCCTTCTCAACCTCCTGCGCCACCTGCGCAGCACGGACGGTCGGGTCCATGGAGGGGGCGACGCAGAACTCGCCGGTGGCAACGGTGCCGCCAAACACCTGGTGGAACAACTCGTCCAGTTCCGGAGGAATCTCCTTCTTCCGGAACCTGCTGAAGTTGCTATCCTCCTGCGCAAATCAATTCAGGAGGAGGTGACTACATACACTGCGGGATCTCTTGCATTGATAGAAGGGGAAGGGAAGACGAGCACATACCGCAATTTTTTTCTCCCACCATTTGTCTGGTGCACTTATGGTGCCACTGGCCTCATCCCATCCTAGGCTAGTCTCCCCTTTTTTCAACTTATTCCACAATTGGTATATGCCCTTCATGTCACGAGTTCGGTTCTTCAGAGTGTACTGGTTGCACCTCTTCCCTGTCGCCGCCTCAAATGCGGTATTGATGGGCCCCCATTTGAAGGACTGATCCTTTCCATTTTCCCGCTGATAGGCCAGGAGCACAAGCATCAACTTCTTTGACAATTCCACAGACTAGTAGAAGGCTGGTGGTACATAGTTATTGTTGTCAATACTATTAACCGTTGATTTCTTAGCCTTCCGTTTTCCTTTCCCCTTCGGCTTGGAAGAGGAATCCATATGTGCAGCTACTATATTTCAGTTGACGAGGATCGCGGATATCGAATGAATCATGTCGGTTGTTTTAGGGAAAATTAATGGACGACAAAGCCAAGCACATGGATGAACACAACAATGGTAATATAAACACCTAGTATACCACGGAAATAATGGTAATATAAACACCGACAAATAAACACATAATTGAATTCATCGATTATCTCCAATAATCCTATTACCCCATAGTCAGTTTAGTGGCAACCAATTGAAATTCACTTCAAGCACACAGCAAATCATTTGCCAAGGCCTAATAACGTTACTAAGGGCCGATCTACTTTGTTGAGTCACTATGTTCATCTCCAATTCCAGAACCCTAATTTCGCAATAATGTAATCCAATCGACTGCCCCTACCTCGCTATGTTCAGACCCCGTTAGTAACCCCCATGAGGGTCTCCAATCTTCAATGAACGATTTGCCCATACCCTCAACACGGAAATTCATCAAAAACCCCCAATTCAATAACCTAATTCTCTGACTAGAGAAAGAGGGGAATGAATGGAAACTCCCACAAAATCGATTTCTGAACTCACTGAAGATAGGACAGGTAGGGGTAGAAGACTTACATGGAGTCCGAAGTTGTCGGCGACGTCGGTACCGCAGGGGGAGGGAGGTGAAGCGTCGGAGGCTCCCGGTGTGAAGCTCGCAGCCACCTTCGACAGATTCGTGGGGGTCTGAAAACGTCGAAATGAAGAGGAAAGGGAACTTTTGAGGGGTATGTTGGAGGGGCATTTTTGTCCTTTCATGTCACAAAGTGGGGGCAAAGGTGTCTTTTCCATTTACTCTCATCCCGTGAACTTTAACCTTCAACCAAACACGAACGTGATTAAACTGACTTCAAAATTCCACCCGGTCCACCCCGGAATTCCATCCCCATCTCGTCCACCCCACAAAATCAATCCCAAATTCCCAATCCACCTACCCCATCCCGTTACCAAACACGCCCTTAATGATCCAATGCAATATGATGATCCACTCCCGAAAATCCCAAGGCGGATTGATAGTTCACGGTGGGAGTAAAGGGGAAGAGAACCTAGGCATGTTGAGGAGATTGAGCTGTTAACATGGTTTGCTTCTTGGTCATGGCCATGAGAAGGGACGAGCCAACTGCCATTGGGTTTTTGTTGGACTAAATTGTGGGACGCCCTAACCTTGGAGTCGCCGAACAAAGGGGAGACATTCCCTGCCAACTGCAAGACACTGCCACCGCAATTAGCCAAGGAAGACTGGAACACCAAATCACAAAACAGATGAGGCGGTTGCTGTGGTGGTAGACTGAAGTGGAACATTTATGGGTCACAGGTTGTTGTTAAGGGAGGCTCGTACGAGGAAGACACAGTTGACGCATGAAGAATTTGATGATCCAATGTAGCATGAAGATCCACTCCCAAAAATCCCAAGGCGGGTTGATAGTTTCCCGTGGGGAGTAAAGGAAACGTGCACCAAGGCGGATTGAGGAGATTCAGAATGTTGTTTACATGATTTCATTGATTTGTTTCTTGGTCATGGACTCATGACCATGAGGAGGGACGAGCCAATGTTTTTTGCTGGGCTTGTGATAAAGTGGGTACTCAAGTCTTGGTTTACCTTAACATGAGTTTGAGCCTGTCTTGCGACTTTCTAGTTCGAGTGCTTCGTAGACTAGTGCTTAGCCTGTAAAAAAAACTAGTCGACGATCTCAAAAGTATAACTTTGTTATTGCTTATAATATGAATATTGGTAAAAAAAAAAAAATTATTGTATTTTATCAATGTTAATATTATAAGCAATAACAAAGTTTACCAATGGATTATATATATTTTTTCCTCTTGTAATAAAAGGAGAATAACATAAAGATATCTTTATTCCCATTACAAAGGTGCTCTGATTGTGCAATTGGGGCTCTCTGTCTCCCTTTCACACTTTCCCCAGTGATTGAATTTCCCAATTTCTTCCCTCCCCAATCTCTTGAATGTGTCTCTCCTGCGGCGATTTCACCGGCGATCCTCTACTTCTCCGGGGATCCTTGCCGGATTTGACATGAATCTTCCCCATTTTCGCCGTTGAGAGCTTCTGGAGATCATCGCCTTCGTCTTTTCGTGTTCGATTCGTCTTCCTCCGCTGCTGCTACGAACCGCTAGGTTCGTCTTCACTTGCATTGTTAATCATCCTTACTTGCTGTGTTTGCTCCATTTAAGCTCCCGATTTGAATTGCTCGTGACGATTCAACCACTGCGGAATTTGAGGTTGTTCTTTTCTGGCCTCGAATTCTAAATTTTCTTTATGCTATTGTTCGCTTTGGATGCTTCGCTAGGGATCTTCCTTTTTCTGTTTGGAATTTTCGGTTCTGCGTTATGATTACAGTTGGGAGGAAAAGAATTTGATGGTCCACTGAAGCTTCGCGGTCGAGTCAAATTTGTCGTCCATATGCTCAGTCAAATCTGGGGATGCCTTTTTCACATGTGATTTGGAATTGATACAGAATGAATTGTAGTGGCCTTTGATCTCACGCTTTGGAATTCCAAGTTTCTTTGGAAGTCAGAGGCAAATGGAAAGGTGTTCGACTAGAGTAGAGAACTTGTTTGACGGTTTCTAGGAGTTATTTGTTTAGCTTAAGGGAACTCGGATTTGTTACCCGATGGAGGCAACACAGAAGGAAATGGAGCGTTCTGATGGGTGCAATCCTGTTAGAAAACCAGGGCAAGTTACAATGGATCATGTTCTTTTGGCATTGCAAGAGTCGAAAGAAGAGAGGGATAGGAGGCTTCGTGATCTCTTTAACTCCTTCGATAAGACGAATTCTGGGTTCTTGGACTATTCTCAGATTGAAGCAGGTCTCCTGGAGCTTCATATTCCATCAGAATACAAGTATGCTAGGGATCTCTTGAACGTTGTTGATGCCAACAAGGATGGAAGAGTTGATTATTTGGAATTCCGCCGCTATATGGATGCTAAGGAGCTCGAGCTTTATCGTATCTTCCAGGCTATTGATGTTGAGCATAATGGCAGCATTTCGCCAGAGGAGCTTTATGACGCCCTTGTCAAAGCAGGTAAATCGATATAAATAATATAGATGTTCTTACTCTTGTTTACAAATGCAGTAGCGCAAAAGTTTTATTTTCAGTATACATTTTTATTGTTCTGCATAGTTTGATGTTTAGCTATATATATATATTCGAGGTTAGGCTTACATGGTTAATTCTTGGCATTTCCACATGTTCATTGAATTTGTATTGGGAAGACGAAGTATTGGTCACACATTAAATTAGGGGGTTGTTGGGAAGAGCTTTATCAAATTAATAGGGAGAGCTTGAAATCCGCTATAGTTGTAAATTTGAAGCTTTGTAAGATTTTAATTTGATCAAAATTCATACATGTTCTGAAATTCATCTACTCTTCTGGATTTAAGGTTAGTTAAACCTAAAAACCTGTTTTCATGCATTTTGTTTGAATAAATGATATTATTATTTATAGGTTTCCGAATTTTTGCTGAATTGGAGGAAAGTTAGATGATTTTGGTGCTGATTGTAGTTTGGTTAGTCGAAAATATGTTTGTGGTGTTGGATTACTATTTCATGTGATCCGAATGCGCGATTTGGGTGCCAAATATGTGATTTGGGTCGTTTTTCAAGTTCTCCCTGACATTCTTTTCCGGCTGTCCATAACCACTATGATTAAATTGTAGCGCATATGTACTATCACAAATTCACAGATTACATCTGATTGTATGATCAAGGTGTGTGGCATAGCGTTGCTCACTTGATCTGGTCGGAATTCATGATTTGTACCTATGTTGTCCATAATTATTCCTTTTGGGAAACATAATATTGTACAGTGGCTACAAGTTCTGGTTGTAGTACTCTTTTGCCTCTAGGCAGTTGATCTTTAAACTTGATGATCCCTTTTTTGAATAGTTTGGCTTGTAGTGTTTCCCATGATTATACAATTGCTCAGGCTCCTTTAAGAGGTGGACTTGTATCTCAGTTGTGCATGTTGAGTACTGTTGCATGAATGCCATATCGTACTCTCCTATAACTGGTTGTAAGCTGCCTATGGAGAACATGTACCGCTTAGGATTTTAGTGCACAAAGCCCAACAGGAGGCTCTATGGCTTTCTCCATCTTTAAATCTCATCTGCAAATGCTATTTGGGTGAATTTATTTGAGAACACCAATCACCATGTTCTATAAAACTCTTTTGAGACTCTCTCAGCATCTTAATGTTACCTAAACTTCTTACAAAACTCCAATGTGGGGATTTGACTTTGCACCAACTATTCTGTCCAAAAAACAACCTTTTATTTTACATTCTTGAATGCTACCGAGGTACATTGGAGGAGTGGAGTGTTAGCAGAGATGAGAATGTTGAGAGGGATGTGTGGCCTCACGCTTCTTGATAGGGCTATAAATGAAGTCGTTAGTGACAGTGTGGGAATGGCTACCATTATTTACAAGATGATAGAGTTGAGTCTCTGTTTGTTCGGACATGTGCAGAGGAGGTTAGGAACACACCTGTGAGGTAGTTTGATGGGTTGGCCCGGACAGAGGACACCCTAAGAAGAACATAAGGGAAGTGATTAGGGAAGATCTTGCTCTCTTAGATCTTGTAGAGGGCATGGGCAGGGTCCGAACATTTTGGAGGGAGAGAATCAGGGTTGAGGGGTGAATGTTAGGGTGGCCTTTTGCCACAGGGTACCTTAGTGGGAGGGGTTAGTTTAGTTTTTCACTAGGTGCTAGCGTAGCTTTTGCGTGATGGTGGTGTTCTTCCTCTCATGCATTGTTTACACTTAGTATGTGTTGCATGTTGGCTGGTGTTCTTTTTCCTCTCATGACTGTTTTAGTTAACTTTTGTGTACTCTTTTACCCTTGATCCTTAGGGGGAGGGGGGGGGGGGGGGGGGGGGGGGTGCTTGCATCTTGACACAAACAATATTCTATTCATTATACAAAGGGTTGTTATTGTTGTTGTTGTTCTGAGTTGTGATTATCGTTGCTAGTTTTAGTGTTTGCATCATGAAATAAGCAATATTCAATTCATTTTATCCTTTCTATCCGGGAACACTTGTCCAATCTTTGTCCCGTTTTTGTTCCATGTTAGTATTTTATCATAATTTCATGCAGTGTTATCTCAAGTATTATCAGGGTTTGTCTTTGTTCTCCATTTCCTGATCAATTGTTCAATGTGGCAACAATGTGTCAACAGTGGTCCAAGTAGATTTTTCAATCTCATCCTCTACTGCTACTTGTAAATATGTATTTCTTAATTCTGTCCTTTAAGGAGTGCTTTTTTTTTATCTTTGAACTCGCATGTTTACTACGGAGCTCCCCATTGATCACTTGCATCAATTGGAGATTACTAAAAGTGAAAAAATTGGCACAAGCTTACAAATTTAAATAATAATTTTGGAAAACGATATTAAGATGGCAGTGTTTTCATGCTTCTTTGTATGTGTGATCAGTTATCACCCATTATTGGCCAAGTTACTGATGTAAATGCTTTATAATCAAGTAGTCTTTTGAATGGATTTTTGTGTCATCCTGCATCATTATAATCAAGAAATCTGCTAAAGTGATGTAACTATGAATTGTTCATAAATTTCTCGTACTCTTATCTTGTTCCATCCTTTAAGCCACAGCAGTCACTCTTTTGTAGGTATTGAAATTAACGATGAGGAACTTGCTGGCTTTGTTGAGCGCGTTGACAAGGATAATAATGGTGTGATCACATTTGAGGAGTGGCGTGACTTTTTACTCCTTTATCCACACGAGGTAACGATGGAGAACATATATCGATATTATGAGAGGGTTTTTCTTGTTGATATAGGAGAACAGACTATTATACCAGAAGGCATTAGCAAACACGTCCATGCAACTCGATACCTAATTGCAGGAGGGATTGCTGGGGCTGCGTCTCGTACTGCAACTGCACCTCTTGATCGTTTGAAAGTTGTTTTGCAAGTTCAAACAAAGCAGGCCCATATTATGCCAGCAATAAAGATGATATGGAATGAAGGGAAGTTTTTGGCATTTTTTCGTGGCAATGGATTAAATGTCATGAAGGTGGCACCTGAAAGTGCTATCAAGTTTTATGTTTTTGAATTGCTTAAAACTAGCATCATGAATGCTAAAGGGGAAGATAAAGCTCAAATAGGTGCCTTGGACCGTCTGGTTGCGGGGGGCTTAGCAGGGGCTGTTGCACAAGCGGCCATTTACCCTATGGATCTTGTAAAAACTCGGTTACAGACGTACGACTTCAAGGGTGGGAAAGTGCCAAGTCTCAGTGCTTTGTCAAAAAATATATGGGTTAAAGAGGGGCCTAAAGCCATGTACCGAGGCCTTATCCCCTCCCTTCTTGGGATCATCCCATATGCTGGCATTGATCTTGCAGCATATGAGACACTAAGAGACATGTCTAAGAAATATATTCTACAAGAAGATGGTAAGTCCTTGATCCAGTGTCTTCTACATTATGTTTATGTCTGTTGCTTTCTCATGGTTATGCCAAATAGCTTCTCACCTTTAATCTTCATTGTGTGCAGAAGAACCGGGGCCAATGGTGCAGTTAGGTTGTGGAACGGTATCTGGTGCCCTGGGAGCTACTTGTGTCTATCCGTTGCAAGTTGTGAGAACAAGGTAAAGAGTCAAATTTCTTTACTGGAAAACTCGATTGATTGAGAGTTTTGCAAATAAACGTTGTTTTCTTTTAGAATGCAAGCCGAAAGCGCAAAGCAAGGTTCATCAATGTCTGATGTTTTCTTGAGAACTTTCCATAATGAAGGATACAGAGGATTCTACAAAGGGTTGTTCCCCAACCTCCTGAAAGTCGTCCCTTCTGCGAGTATTACCTACCTGGTTTACGAGGCCTTGAAGAAGCATCTGCAGCTGGAATAGGAAAAAGGTATTTTTAGGTTGGCAAGTTGGATATTCTCATTGATACTGACTTAACAATTAAAAAGCAGCAACATACTTTGTTTACAAGGTTACCGATGAGCTAAAATAACGGCTGTGTCCGACCGACTATAATCTACCCCGAAATGGCTTAGAAACATCATTTTTCCAGTATAAAATTACTACCTGGTTGTTGTGTGGCAACCAGGATTGTTGTATTCTTGGCATGCTGGAGGCTAATGGCTATGCATTACCCCAGTTTGTAGCGCTTCATTTGCGGTTTCGTATCTTCAAAATTAAGAGTAGACCAATTTTCGCCTCTTTCTTTTTGATTTATTATTGTTTCTCAAGTTCTGCATGTGCTTAACAATGATTATTACATTTCATCAGTTGTAGCATTTTTTGCCTGTTTTGGTTAGACTGTAATGAATCAAGTCATGAAATTGTACTTATACGGTAAATTGCGTTCAATTTCTTGATTTGGGCTGGAGATCCCCCCGGAGATCACACACAGCAGCAACAACAACAACAAAAACGTACTGTAGTTTGTTTTTTTTATGATTGTTTTGAAAGAGTCACCTCTTTTCCTAAATTTTTAAAGGAAAGTGATTTGATGTACTAAATAGACCTAGTAGATTGAGAATACCGTCATTAAGACGGTAACAGGTTAAGAGTAATCTCTTTAAACGTCCCCCTAGCCAACGTGGGTCGCAGTAAAACCTCGGGGTTTGTGTGACGATGTGTTGATTGCGTACGGCCAAGCCGAAGTGGTGAAGTGGTCCGTGTGCAGGTAGGTGAGGTTACGACCGTTGATCGCACTTTGCGAACGTGGTACTGAGCCTCCTCAAAAAATCGGATTTCTGGGGTATGGGGCCGCGAAGCGGTGGGGCCAGTCACCATAAAAAGTTTACCCTACCAAAGTACAAGGTTGGTTTATTCGAGCTGAATGAGTCGAGTATTTGTTGTTACCCTACCAAAGTACAAGGTTGGTTTATTCGAGCCGAATGAGTCGAGTATTTGTTGTTCATGTTCTGCTTGTTTAGAAAGCTTGAACCGAGTCTAAATTTAGACTCGAGCTTTAAAATGTGTTCATACTTGGCTCGTTTAGAAAATGAACGAGATAGAGTCAAGTTTTTTTCGATGCTCAAAACATAGTAATTTAAAAGAAATTTTAAAAATTTTATAGAATTTGAGCTAGCTTAAATCGAGACAGTCGAGTTTAAAAATGTGCTCAAACTCGACTTGTTTAGAAAATGAAAGAACTCGAGCCGAACTTGAGCTACTTGGCTCATATAACAACCTTAGTTGATAAGGTGCCAATAGTGGGTAATGGATTCGTGTGAAATAAGTCCTTAACGTAGGTTGAAAAATGACAAAACTAATACCTTATCAACTGAATAAACAACCAACATATAATTCCAAACAAAACAATAATTGTGATCCTTTGACATGAGAAAAATGACAAAACTGTATTTATTGCCGACATCATTTAATTTATTCTTAACAAAATGAGGATTTTTGTGACTAAAATACTAACCGTAATTTCCACTGCGCAAACTAATACCTTAAATTAGATATACAAATCTTAAAAGAAGAGGGAACTAGTATGGTGATCATGTGGAGTTGGATCATGGGTCGGTTGTTGCTATCTATTTTTATTATCTTGGAAATTTTGTAATTTTTTTTTAAAAAATGAACTTTTGGTTCATAATTATACAAGCTTTATAAAATGCAGAAAATAATGCACTTTGTGAATTGATGTGGTAAGTTCTATAATCTATGAAACTCATGTAACCAGTGGCGGAATCAGGACACCCTGAAGGGGTGGGCGAGATTCAAAGAACCTAAAAGTATAAATTGATCTACAAATTTTTCAACAGTAAAATAATTGCAAAAAGTGTTCATACAATCAGTTTACAATCAAATAAACTAATTACTAAAACGAACACAACGATCTTTTGACTTAGCAAATTCATCTATAACAGAAATGAAGCATTAGCTAATGGAGCCTGTCACATTGATAAAAACACACATTTCATTTACACTTTTAGCATCCTATTTCTACTACCCCTTTCCTAAAAATCCATCAATAAAAACATTTCCAACCAAAGTTTTTATTTAACTATAGAGATTTTAACTTCCATCTCTCATGTCCTCAGCCTATCAATTTGATGAGAGGTCAAGTTGTACCAATCCTATTGACCTAAAGAGAGACTTTTTTTTTATTTATGAAAAAGGTTATGCATGTGTCCAATTCTCACTATTAACATAAGGCTAACATGGGACGCCTTATAAATACTTATGTTAATTAATTGTTGATCTAGAGATATACCTCAACTGTGGTGGTGTAATTAGAGATTTAGAGTTAGACCTATATAACATGGACACTTCTACGGATGTAACGTATATGTATCTGATACTTAGATACGATCCGACACTTATATGACACATTAAATTGTCGCACAATATCTAATACCCATATCTGTATCATCCAAAACTTTTTTTGAAAAAGGGTCCAAATTGTAAAAATAAAAATTGATAAACCCAAGTAGCATATATATAGGGAGGTAGTATGAATATGATGGAATGTTGCCTAATGAAGCTTAGGAAAGGGTGGAGTGCAAGTTGGTCAGCAAAAACGCATCCCGGTGAAGGTTAATTACTGTATAATTTACAACTAATACATTAAACTTGGATTAATGAGAAACGACAATGATTTGTAGACAATTAAGAGAGTAGTTCGAGAGACCTTCTTTATTCGGATTCACATTTGACCAGAAGACCCACACACTCACTGCAATCCGACAAACTCCCTCCCTAATCCCTATATATATAATTACATAAAACAAGTAAAATTAATCCTCATTAGAGACCACAGTTTACTTTTAGTCTGCACTTTCACACCCAAATTTCTTCGTCTCTTCTTGCAAATGTGCATCCCGATAGGACCTTTTTTTACATTTCTTCGTCCACTTTTGGTCCACCCAAATTCAAGTCCCAATGCCACATCTTTTTGCATTGGCCAATTCGGCCCCCTTTTAATGCATGAAAACCAGTTCCCCTGGCCTTTATATGATCGATCAACATGCAACCCCGGCCCACTAAACGAAATCCAACATCCTCAATATTCATGTAAATTACGCCCTGTTTGGAAGGTAGGATTCGGTGGGATTTTTAGAAAGAAAAGTGAGAAAAAAATAAAATTGGTGTTTGGATGGACAATCAAGAGAAAGAGAATGGATCACAAAGGTAGGTAACTGCTCAATTTGATGGGATTTCACACCCCATCAAAACGTTCCTCCACTCCCCTCCCTTTCCTTTTTCTTTTCCATTTTCCCACCCCTTCCCTCTCCTAAAAAACTCAGGTGTCAAACACACTGTTAATGGTTGAAATGGTAGGGGTGGGGGTGGGGGTGAAGGAGGGGGCCAAATCTAACCGTCGATTATTTTTTTTGACGGTTGAGATTTGCCCAACTCCATCTATGGAGTTAATATACAACTCCACATGATCCAATTCCGAGAAAATTGTATCAAACTATATCGAAATGTTTTGATTGTTAGTAATATACACCCCATATTCCTTGAAACAATTGAGCACATATCATTAAGAATTCAATATTCAACGACTAATGTAAGCAGTTGAAATGAAATGATAATGTTTTGTTAAACCACTCCTTAATTTACCTTATGGTATAGTTCAATTATCAATCTTTCGTCGGCCTTGGTTCAGGGGCAATTACATGGAGCTCAAAGAAGCAAAGATACATTGACATTGTCATCCTCAGAAGCTGATCGAGTGTGTGGCTGCAGGAGCTGCTGTTAGACAAGCTCTGTGGTTGAAGAAATTGATGTGTGATCTGGGTTGTATTTTGAAAGATGCCCTGAGTTATGGTATGTCAATAGATCAACAATTGTCATGACTAAGAATCCAGTATTTCATGCTAGGACAAAACACATAGAGGTGCAGCGTCACTTCATAAGCCAAGGAGGAGGTTGTGCTCAGGTTTTGTGGCACAAATGAACAAGATGCAGACATGTTCACTAAGGCCTTAAGTGCAGCAAAACATTCAATTCTTCTTATAGAAGATAGGAATGAGGAAGCTTGAATCAAGAGGAGGTGTTAAAATATAATATGATTCAAGCTTTAAAGTCAGAAGTTAGTTGATGTCATATCAGTTAGTTATGTTATGTGTTTAGCAGAAGTTAGTTTCTTTTGTAATCCACTTCTAGGCTTGATGTTAGTTGTGGTAGTGGTAGTTTCTTTGTCAAGCAATTTCTTTCTTTTCATCTAAGTATGTAATTATAATGGTGGTTTTCATTTTCTAATCAAGGGTATGAGGCAATTCTGAAATTGTGTGTGCTCTGCTCTGAGTGTTCTTCACCTCTAAACTGTCCTCTGTGTGTGAATTGCCAACATAGGATACATATATGTGTGTGTGTTAATTTATCTCATTCACAATGTTTGAAAGAATGAGCAACAAAAAGGATTCCATCCTTTTTCAAAGAATCCAACATTAATTGCTTGACTGCTATATAGTTCACTTTGGTAAGTATCAACCGCTTGAAAGTTGATTCAGTATTTAGTCCATGGTACCACACAGTTTAGTGATTGACATATTCATCTTTTTGGGATAGGTGCAACTTTTTTTAAAGTTCTCTAAGCACATGGCACAATTGTAATGGTGTGATGGCAAACTAAGTAATCTTGAATTTGGTTTTTATTGTTAAAGGTTGCAGATTCCATAATTTACCTCACACCCTTATAAAACTTAGGTTGGATTTCCAAATGAAGGGTTTTCGAATATAATAGTAGAGTTGGCTGAACGTACAACAAAATTAATCCTCTCCATCGTTGGATTGATATTTCAAGTTTTAGGATTTGAAAAGCTCATTAACTAGTTTTGGGCCAGTTTGGTAACATGGAGATGATGAGGTTAAGTATGTTAAATTAGAGTTTTTATAAACTAATAAGGTGTTTGGTAACCCAACTGATAGAGTAGCTAATACAAACTAGTAAATCAGGTAGGAGAAAATGAATAGAATTCTGAAATGCTTGGTGTGAGTAGTTATTGAAACTCCAATTTCAAAAGCTAATTAAACTAAAATATTATATTTAACTTATTTAAAACTATAAAATATCAAAACCAAGCTATCTGCATTTTCAAACGAACCCTAAGCAACAACAAAATCTTTTAAATATAGCTTGAATTACTTATAAATAACTCTCAACACCTATTTGTATCCTATTGTTGGGGAAAACACGGGTAGCTGCTCACTCGATCACGCGTGACTCGGATGGACAAACTCTTACAAACGAGGACTTGTATTAATGTATAAAAGTATTTTGTACAACTCTCACACGATATAAGACTCTCACCAACACTCACCACTCTTAACCAACTCACTCACACTTCACTTGTGAGGATTCACTCGACTCACAACTCTACACTCAACTTGAGGAGACTCACACTTCACTCACTTACAACATGTGTTCCTTATGCCTATTTATAGGCCATTCCGTCATTTACAAGGAGAATTCTAGGACATCTCTAGAATACTCCAAGGCTAGAGCCATCCCCATGCTTCTAGTCTTCTCCATACATTTCCTAAGGTTCTCCAAGCTTCCGGAGAACTCTACACACGTCTAGAGACACCTAGACTCTTCACTGTTCCGGAACCTTCCATAAGGTTCCGCACGCTTCCAGAGACTTCCGTACTCTTCCATATGCTTCTAGAATATTCCACCACATTCCGGAGACTTCCGCCACATTCCACATTCTTCCGAAACGTTCCACAATTTAGCCAAAAATAAATTTTCATGTATGTGAAATATGAATTATTGTACAACAATTCCTCCCTTAATTCATATTTTCACATACCTCCATAACATTCTTGATCTTCTCTTTCCTTCGCTCCTTGATTCCAATGTCGTGACATCTCCCCCATCACGACGTGTTCTTCAAAGAAGCAAACATTCCTCTTGATTAGTGTCATCTGCGCTTGATCAAGCTCCTTCTCAAGACACCTTGCACCCTCTCATCATGAAGAGTGTCACTTGTACCCTCTAGCTTTTCACCATCCACTAAGCTAAGGGACCAAACTCTCCACCAATCTTCAAGGTCTCAAACAATGCTTGATCCCGACATGTCACATGTAAGACGACACCATCCACCTCGATGACTTAGTAACCTCTCCATCTGTTACTAAGTAGACATCGTCATCATCAATCACATTAGTTGTATGAGCCAACAACACTCTTCCGCAAGGACGTCTCTCTCATCACGTCCTCCCTCAATAGCGAACACCACACATACACGTGATCCTTCTCTCCTCAACGATAGCCCACACGTCTCTCCCATCTCCACATAGACGTGCTTATGCTTTGTGTCTCGGATCACTGTGCCTACCTCCGGGTTCCGGCTAGCTTCTCCCTCACTCTTAGAGACGGGCTCCTCCTCCACTAGAGCCTGAAACGTACTCTTCCTCCTTATAAAGTTGGCCTTTCCATCAAAGAGTGGATTCTCGAACACCTCCGACAAGCCTGATGCAATCATGTCAACACGGAATCCTTCCACCAACAAGCGCTACCCCGATTTTCGACTCCGACAACCTTCGGCTCTGATACCACTGTTGGGGAAAACACGGGTAGCTACTCACTCGTTCACGTGTGACTCGGATGGACAAGCTTTTACAAACGAGGACTTGTATTAATGTACAAAAGTATTTTGTACAACTCTCACACGATATAAGACTCTCACCAACACTCACCAATCTTGACCAACTCACTCTTCACTTGCGAGGATTCACTCGACTCACAACTCTAAACACAACTTGAGGAGACTCACACTTCACTCACTTACAACTTGTGTTCCTTATGCCTATTTATAGGCCATTCCATCATTTACAAGGAGAATTCTAGAACATCTCTAGAATGCTCCAAGACTAGAGCCATCCCTATGCGTCTAGTCTTCTCCATACATTTCCTAAGGTTCTCCAAGCTTCCGGAGAACTCTACACACTTCTAGAGACACCTAGACTCTTCACTGTTCCGGAACCTTCCATAAGGTTCCGCACGCTTCTAGAGACTTCCGCACTCTTCCATATGCTTCTAGAATATTCCACCATATTCCGGAGACTTCCGCCACATTCCACATTCTTCCGGAACGTTCCACAATTTAGCCAAAAACACATTTTCATGTATGTGAAATATGAATTATTGTCCAACACCTATGTATGACTGTCAAGTCCAAAAGACTACACTCCGGGTGGAATGACCCCATCGGTTTCAATAGACTATCCTCTATATGGAGCGCACTCAAGCATATTGTTGAAGTTCCTCAAATCGAAAGAGTTTAATGTAATACCATTCGTAAGATTCAGATCTTAAGAGGTGTGATCAAACCCTTTTAATGCAAGTTTTTTTATAAGGAAATAATTCGAGATGATACATGTCTAATTCTTGAGAGGCCGATAAACCTATAGACGGAAATATCGTCATACAAACAAAGACACCCAACAAAAAAAACAACATTCTGATGACTGTGGTCGACTGAAAACAGATGGAAGAGAACTCGACAATGAAACCATGTGGAGCTAGAGGTCAGCACTTTAGCCGAAGATGCTAGTGGAAGGCAAGCCAAACACTAACAAAGTAGCGCTGATGGAAAACAAGTACAACATGACACAATCTTCGATGGTATGAAGACATAACTATATTGCCTTTTAATTAATGTAGCTTTGTTGTCTTTATTTAGAGGATGAAAAAAAAATCTTACAATATAGGTAGAAGTTGTAAATCACTCACAATACCTTTATTATTATATTTGATATGAGACAAGACATGTTACAGTATGTTCAAATTTAATCCTTGTTCCAAAAGGTGAAATCGCTCACCCCGGGCGCCCCTCACCCTCGGCCCGAAGGGGATTGTGAGAGGAGGTAAATCATGGTGACTCAACCGACCACAGAGGGGGATTGTGAGAGGAGGTAAATCACGGTGACTCAACCGACCACAGAGGCCAAGACCAGTTCTCACTACGCACAAGGAGCCCCCCTCATTTGAGATGTTGCTCCCACACTACCGCTGGTGAGACTCGATCCTTGGTCTCTTGTTCCAAATGTCACCCCTGTGACCAGTTGAGCTAAACCCATACGGACAGGTTCAAATTTAATCCTAAGTCTTAATGAAGTTGAATTATGTTAGAATCCTTACAACATAATAGTACAAGCCATCTCTTTGTAAATGATTCACCCACGTGTCAGATCAACATAATTTTGGAGAGATTTTTTTTATTTGAGTTTTTTTTTTGTTTCAATTTTATTTTTTTTATTAAATTTTTTGAAAATTAAAATAGTTTATAAATATATTACAACATGAATTTGATTAGGTTAATTAAGATATGATTTTGTAGGTAAAATATTTATAAAATAAATCAAGGTAAAATAATAGATATTTATATATAGTCAAACTAATGTAAAATGTTTATAAAAATAATTAAGCTAATCATATTCATGTTATTATATATTTATAGTCAAAACATGTTCTGTTCATATTGATAAGTTAAATAGCTCAAATGATAATATAAATATTTTAGATGATGAGATTTTATCATTAAATAGATAATTAATTAATAATAAAATCTTATCATTAGATATAATGAACTAAAGTAATCAATCTTAATGACTAAAGATAAAATAATTCAAGGTAAAATATTCATAAAATAGCTTATGGTAAAATGATAGATTTTGTAACCACTTAAGATATGATCGAGATGCACACAGAGAATATCGGATGATACGTGGATAAATCTCGTATGTGTCGGACGGGTATCGCGCTAGGAATGATACACCATATAAAACACATAGAAAACACATAGATTAATATGGATATCATCCGAAATATATGATAAATGTAGAAATATGTATAATAGAAAAGATGTATTTATTATAGTGTATAATAAATGTAGAAATATGTATAATAGAAAAGATGTTGGAGTTGGAGTGAGATTTTTGTATTTTATAATAGTTGCTCTTAGAGGATACATAGTAGCATGGTACTCCTCCGATCCACAAAGGATGTCGTTTGACTTTTTAACACGTATTTGAAGGAGTTAAAAACTATATAATATATTAACTTTTTTTTTTTTTTTTTATAATCTAATACTTACTACCAACAAATATTAAGTTGTAAACAAATAATTTTTAAAAATTTGATATTTTATATGGTTTTTACATCCTTAAAATACGTGTTAAAAAGTCAAACGACATCCTTTGTGGATCGGAGGTAGTATCAATTAAGATTTTTGTTACCCTTTTTTCAAAAGATCTTAATTACCTGATTTATAAGTTAATCACGCACGCCCATGTCATTATCAATCACCAAAGGATTCGAGACTAGCTCTATTTAATACTCCGTAGCATACTAATCAATTGCCTTTTGGTCAAAGTTTTCAAGGGCTTAGTTTGTTTATATATATAAATGGAAAGTTTGGGTAAATCTTATAGGAATATATATGAGTTGAATATAGACAAAACTCAATAATTATTAATTTATTTTAACTATGTAAAATTTCCACATCCTTTTTTGTGATTAAGTATGGGCATGCAATAGAGGGACACTATTTGGTCAAATATTAGAGGGACATTTAGTCAAATGGTGACTTAGATTCTTAATGCTACTCTTTGTGCATTGATTAATTAGTGCCTAGAGAGGCTATATTATTTCTCCCAAAAAACCAAAACATACCTACAACTTTATCCCACATGCATACTAACATGGGCTTACTCCTTTTTATAGTATTTTAAATCATATAATAACTTTCTTGCATGTTTTAGTACTCATTCTTAGTTCATCATGTTTTATGCATATATAGGTTATCATACTTCTCTGGCTTCACAGGAAGTTTAAACAACAATATATATAACTATAATACATTGTGGGTTATAATATATATGAATCTAACTAACCCACAATGTATTGTAGTAACTATTTGGTTTCGACGAATAATAATCCATATCCTTTGAATTTCATATTAGAGTTTGGAAGGTATGATTTATATTATATTATAATATATATTATAATGTAATATATGGTACATTATAAGTTATAATAAATAACTAATTAAACAAGTCCGAAGGTCAGGCTTTTTGTCATCTAAAGATACTAGTAAAACTATATATATATATATATATATATATATATATATATATATATATATATATATATATATATATATATATATATATATATATATATATATATATATATATATATATATATATATTAACTATCCAATGCATTCACCCCTTAGAATGCATTTGTGAGAACAATTCTAAGCCATCAGATTAAATTTAAATTAAGGGTTATGATGAATGTTAAAACTAAAAAGAGTAATTTATGGAAACTAAAAAAATTAATTGCCTTTAATATACATCCATTGACATTGAAAATATGTAAGTTATGATTCGAATATGAATGAATATTCATTTGAATACAGTCGACTTCTTCATTTGAAAATATTCATTTGAATATTGGCGTCATATTCATCTGAATAAATATTCATTTGCATATATTCGACTTAGTCATCTGAATAAATTATTAGTTATTCATCCGACTAAATATTCATTTGAATACATTCTACTTATTCATTTGAATATATTATTAGTTAGTAATCGGAATAAATATTCATTTGAATAAACTCCACTTATTCATATGAATAAATTATTAATTATTCATCTAAATACACATTCATTTTGAATATTCACATTGCAATTGAATGGAATTGACGTTAGTATTATTTAGAGATAAACAAGGGATTTGGAGAGAGAAATGTAATATTTCTTTATTTAAATTATTTCCATTATTTCCTTTAAATCTAGCCATCCAAATCATCATCATCCGATGGTTCATACATGGTCTCACGAATGCATTCTAAGGGGTGAATGCATGTGAAAGCTCCCGATATATATATACTAAAACTGATGCATAGCGTCCTATGTGTCGCGTTGTGGTCGATTCTGGAGACAAAAATCCTATGTGGCACATTGTAGTTGATTCTAGGGGAAAAAATTAATAAAATAATATGTTATCATAGTTTATAGAAAGTTATATAAGCTACAATCTATCTATCTATATATTTATATTTTAGTTAATTGACATAAATATAAATAAAAAAATACTTCATAGTCATACTTACCAAAATATTACATGTAGTATTTGATAAGTGCTATTTTATTTATATAGATTATTTTTTGGTGGAAAGCATTAATATGTGGATAGATATTTTAGTAAACTAACGTAATAAGTCTATACTATATATTTAATAAAAAAACAATATTAAATCTTTTTAATAAACAGTTATCTATTAAATTACACGAGATTCAATTAATGTTAGGTTAGAAAAAAAATTACCTTATAAATGGGAATTTTATTTATATTTTGAGACAATCTAAATAAAAGATATTTAGATTTTTTATAATCTGTCGAACAAATTTTATTATATCCATATTATTTTTTTGGTGGAAAAATGATTTAAATTTAGATTATTATATATTTATTTAATGAAAACTAGCTACATTATTTATAATATTGTATTAATATATTCTCCGTACACGGGACGTGACTAACACTAGTATATATATATATATATATATATATATATATATATATATATATATATATATATATATATATATATTATAGGCCCATTTAAGTCGATATCAACACGAATATATATTATCCCTTGTCAATTAAATCCTAAAACACCCTCCTTTGTCTTAGAGAGAATTTTAAATATGTCTACTTCTTTTGTTAATTGTCTTTAACATTACAAAACAAGAGTTCGAACTCTTTAAAATCTCATTAAATAAACAACCCTAAACATATAAGTATTCTATGCTGTAACCCAATAAAATTACAAGACATAAACCTCTCCTTCAACAATTAAAGATGGCTTCTTCCTCTCACTGCTCATCCCTCATAGAGTCATAGACATCCTATAGTAACAATGATGCTTTGTCTTTTGTTCAAGGTAAGAGATCTTCCTCCTCTTCTAGGCAAAAGCACAATCAAGCTTCATATTGAGAATGAAAGGAATGTGAAGAGACCAAAAAAGTCTCACATTGATTAAATGAACAAAGAAGTCTTAGTATATAAACTAGTGGATTACTCCTCCTATCGCCAATTGGTTTTATGATGGAACCCCACTCGGCTTATGTGTTGAGAATATATATATGAGTTGAGTTGTGGGATAGACCCCACATTGATTAAAATTAAAGTGAATCCAAGCCTTGCATATAAGCCGGTGGGCTACCCACCTAACACCAATTGGTTTTTAGGATGGAACCTCACTCGGCTTGTGTGCTAGGCTATTAGCACAAGGGCGCACGTGTGCACATGACCCCGATCCCGAGTCCAAACGGACTTCAGTACTTCACAAAAGCACACCCTTCCAAGTCTGATTTTATTGAATATATATAACCCTAATTATATTCAATAAATCTTACAGACAATAATCTATCTATCTTTTTTTTAAAAAGGAAAATGCAGTATAATAGACTAATAGTTCTCATATATTATTATCACGACTCTTGCTTTCCAAGCCAAAATCAAGTCTGTCTTCATCATATATGTTGCCTCTGTTAGGCCCTTGATCAGTTGGTTATTGCTGTTAGTAGCCTAAGAGAGCTTATGAGGAGTCAAGCATATCAATTTCATTATGGATGATGGTTTGATCTACAATTCATGCTTTATATACACTCCTAACACCACTCCCTCCTTAAGGAGACCTTGTCCTCAAGGTCTTACAAAGAAGAAAAGTCGGGGAACTGGTGTAAAATGTGACCAGCAGGCTCCCAGGTGGCCTCTTCTGGTGGTAGGTTGACCCATTTCACAAGCCATTCAACTACAGGGTCACCATTAGCCAACTGATGGACTCTGGAGTCCAGTACAGCCTCAGGAGCTACTATAATATGGCCTGAATCCTCCGTTGCTGGAAGCTCTGGTTGTACTGTCAGGGTGGCTCCTACCCTCTTCTTGAGTTGAGATACATGGAAGACTGGGTGCAGCTTTGAAGAAGCTGGCAGCTGTAGGTGATAGGCAGTCTCTCCAACCCTTTTGATGATCTCAAATGGCCCATAGAACTTGGCACTCAACTTCAGGCATCTCCTCAGTGCCAGTGATGTATGCCTGTAAGGTTGGAGCTTGAGGTACACCCAATCTCCTACCTGCAGTGTTCTCTCAGATCTTCTGGCATTAGCAAAGAACTTCATCCTTTATTGAGCTGAGCTTAATCCTTCCTTCAGTACCTGCAATGCCTCGTCCCTTTCCTGGAACCAATCATCCACTGATGCAGTTGTGACATGACTTGCTCGTGCTCCCAATTGAGGTGGTTGATAACCATACAAGGCTTGGAATGGAGATGTCTTCAAGGCTGTATGGTAGGTGGTATTGTACCACCACTCTGCCAGTGCTATCCATCTTGCCCACTGCAGAGGCATGGCCGAAGTCATGCACCTCAAATAGGATTCTAGGCATTGGTTAACTCTCTCAGTTTGTCCATCAGTTTGTGGATGATAAGCTGTGGACATGCTGAGAGATGTTCCTAGGCTTGAGAAAAGCTCCTTCCATAGGTGGCTAGTGAAAACTTTATCCCTATCTGAAACAATATCTCGTGGTAGTCCATGGAGCTTGTACACATTGTCCATGAATAGCTGAGCAACCTGGCTTGCTGATAATGGATGGCTGAGCAGTAAAAAATGACCATACTTGGTCAACCTGTCCACCACTACTAGGATCACATCGAATCCCTTAGATTTAGGTAATCCTTCCACAAAATCCATACTGATGGAGTGCCAAGGCCCTTCAGGAATAGGTAATGGTTGCAATAATCCAGGATAGGCAACTGTCTCATGTTTATGTCTTTGGCAAACATCACATTCCTTGATGAATGTCTCCACAAATGCCTTCATTTTGGCCCAATAGAATAGTGCTTTGATCCTGTGGTATGTAGCTCTGCCACCAGAGTGCCCACTAGTAGCCTCAGCATGAAATGCAGTAGTGATTTTAGATTTCAATCCATGGTTACTTCCAATCACCACCCTGCCTTTATACCTCAAGATATCACCTTGCCAAGTGAACTTTGAGTGTGGGTCTACAGCAGCTTCAGTTTTGATCCTATCAATGTCTTCATCACCCACATAACTGGCCTTTACTTCTTGCATCCAGGATGGTGTGATTACCACCATAGCTTGGCATTGCTCCTTGAGTACCTCTGGTGTAGATAATCCTCTCCTAGATAGAGCATCAGCCACTAGGTTGCACCTCCCCACTCTGTACTGGATGGAGTAAGACAACCCAAGCAACTTTCTCACTGCCTTCTTCTGTAGGTGAGTTGTCACCTGTTGATCTAGCAAATGCCTGAGACTTTGATGATCTGTAACAATCACAAAGGGTTGAGGTTCCAAGTAATGGCGCCATCTCTCAACTGCATAGAGAATTGCTAATAGCTCTTTCTCATATGTAGATAAGAGTAGGTGCTGGCCATGTAAAGCCTTGCTAATAAAGGCCAATGGTCTTCCCTGTTGCATTAACACTGCCCCAATACCAACTTCACAGGCATCTGTTTCAACTTGAAATGGAAGGGAGAAGTTGGGAAGGGCTAGAACTGGTGGGGAAGCAAGCAGTTTTTGTATCTGTTGGAATGCAGCTGTACTGTCAGTGGTCCACACAAACCCATCTTTTTTCAAGAGCTCGGTCAGGGGCCTGCAGATACTTCCAAAGCCCTTGATGAACCTCCTATAATAGCCCGCCAATCCCAAAAAGCTTCTTAGCTCTTTCTCAGATTTAGGTGTAGGCCAGTTGATAATAGCCTCAATTTTAGAGTTATCAGTAGCCACTCCCTCCTTTGAAATCACATGTCCCAAATACTCCACCTGAGCTACTCCAAAACTGCATTTAGATCTCTTAGCAAAAAGTTGACGACTCTCCATTTTACCCAAGACTGCCTTTAGGTGGTTCACATGCTCATCCATAGATCTACTGTAAACCAAAATATCATCGAAGAAAACTAAAACAAATGTTCTTAGAAATTCAGCAAATACCACATTCATGAGTGATTGGAATGTAGCTGGGGCATTGGTTAACCCGAATGGAATCACATTGAACTCAAAGTGTCCATTGTGAGTGCGGAATGCAGTCTTTGCTATATCACCTTCAGCTACCCTTACTTGGTGGTATCCAGCTCTGAGGTCCAGTTTGGAGAAAATCACAGCTCCTTGCAGCTCATCCAGCAGCTCTTCAATATTTGGAATGGGGAACTTGTCCTTCACTGTAGCCTCATTCAATCTCCTATAATCCACACAGAAGCGCCATGTACCATCTTTTTTCTTCACTAGCAGTGTTGGTGATGCAAAGGGGCTTTGGCTTGGCCTGATGAGGCCTGATGCTAGCATCTCCTTTACTTGTCTCTCTATCTCATCTTTCTGTCCATGTGGGTAACGATAGGGTCTGGAGCATATGGCCTCTGTGCCTGGCTTCAAAGGAATGTTGCGCTCACATCCACGTTCAGGAGGGAGGTGTGTGGGTTCTTCAAAGATTCCCTTGAACTGATCTAGCACCTCCTTAATTCCCTTTGAAACTGACTCCTCTGCAGCACATAGATGAAAGACCTGAGCCACCTGGATTATAGTTTCATGGTCATTACACTTCACTAGTGACTGCAGTTCCTTCCCTGTAAGGTGTTTGATTGTAGCTCCCTTTCTTGAATCCACAATCCCTTGTAACTCCACCTGTTTCCCTTCTTTAGAGAATGCTATGGTGATCTTATTGTAATCGAACTGGATTGGACTATAGTTCTTCATCCAGTTCACACCCAACAACAATTCAAATTCTCCCACCTTCAATGCCCAAATATAAAAGGAATAGCTACCCCCTTGCATACTCCATTTGAGGCCCTTACACTCCTGTCTATAGAAAAGCTTTCCCTTTTCCGGACCTTCCACTATCATTAGTGTAGCTGGTGAGAGTCTAAAGCCAGCCTCCTTAGCCACCATGGGATCAACAAAGCTGTGGGTTGATCCGCTGTCAATGAGTATGTTGATCAGTCTATCCCCAATGCAGCCCTTGACCATGATAGAGGTGTCCGAATCGTTCCCAGTCAGTGTTCTCACAAAACTTTCTTGTTCCTCATCAACCTGATCCCCACCTGTCAATCCCAGTTCTCCAGGTTCCATTTCCTCTTCCGATTCAGTGCCTTGAGATGTCAGAAATTTGATGGAAGAAGTTTTGCAGCGATGGCCAACGAAATACTTTTCTCCACATCTGAAGCACAGCCCCGGAGTTCTTTTGAAGTCAGATGGGTTCTTGGCTCCCGCCGCGTTCGCGCGCACCGATTCTTGCGATCTAAACATGGAATTTCCTCCCTTCCATGGGACCTTGCTCATGTTCACCAGCGCTTGAACTGCATCATTATGCAAGCGCGCGAGTTCCAATCCTTCCGCAAGATCTCTTGGTCTCCCCAGTTTAACCAATGGTTTGATTTCCGATTTCAAGCCACTAATGTAACTTGTGACGAAGTAACTTTCTGGAAGATGGGGATTATACGATAGCATACCTGCTCGTAGATCTTCGAATTTCTCGTTATACTCCTCGAGATCGTCTTCCTGAGCCAATTTGTTGAATTCTTCAACTATCTCGACACCCTGCTTCTCTCCGAATCTACTGCATAGGGCGTTGCTCATTTCCTTCCAACGAACGCCTCGTCGTTGCATCAAGTAACCCTGGATCCATGTATCGGCGCGATCTTGCATATACATGGCCGCCAATTCCACTTTCTGGTTTTCTTGAACGCTGAAGATGGAGAAGTATTTCTCGCACTTGCGCACCCAGCTACGAGGTTTCTTGCCATCGAATGATGGGAATTCGATTTTTGGAAATCGATTGTGGCATGCCAAGAATCCCTCGTTCCTCATCGGTGGCGGCTTGTAGTGTCCCGGATCTTCTGCGAATTCCCGATTCGCGCCAGGTGGTGTCTTGTCCTGTTGATCGCCTCCGACATTGAATTGTGGAGGTGGTGCTTTCTGGCTTTGGATGCGAATCCATTCCGCGATCTGAGCCACATTCTGATCTGTTCGTAGCTGCATCTGGTGGAATTCCTCCGTCGACTTTCGGAGGTCTGCAATGGCTTGCTGCTGTGCCTGGAGAATCTTGCACTGATCTTCCTGTTTCTGAAATGCTTCCGCCAGTTTCTCCTCCGTTGAAGTTGCGAATTGTTGTAGGTGCTGGAGCTGGCCGTCCATCTTCTCCGTCGTTCTCAAGCGCGTGCCGTCCGCCATAGCCGAGGATCACAAGTCTGATACCAATCTGTTAGGCCCTTGATCAGTTGGTTATTGCTGTTAGTAGCCTAAGAGAGCTTATGAGGAGTAAAGCATATCAATTTCATTATGGATGATGGTTTGATCTACAATTCATGCTTTATATACACTCCTAACAGCCTCTCCAAAACTGGCTAAAAAAAAGTTCACAAAATCTCATTTTCTTATTTATAAGGTCTTTTTAATTATAAAAATAAATTGTTTTATTTTTCATAAAATATCTCCACCATATGATATTTTATCTCTTCCAAGAATATATCATGGTCCTCACTCCTCACTCCTCATAGAAGATCTCGTCAAGATTACATTCTTGTCACTGGATAGTTTTGTTATTTAACCCTAATGTTTTTAATTAATAAAAATTTTCAAGAAATTATAAACAATCACTATCATAAAACATCTTTTTACTCCTTCGGTTATTTAACCCAAAATAAATAAAAATTACTTTGAAATCGAAAATCAAGATCACCAAGTCATTATCCCCTTTTTATTTAAAATATATATAAAAAAAAAGAATTTGAAAGAAGCACTAAAAACATCAAATAACATGCTTTAAATAAAAATAAATGCTTTAAATTAAAAAGAAATATTTCAAATTATTAAATTAAATATTAAGTATAAAAAGATCATGCAAACTAACTTAAAAGTAAAATAATTTTAATTGTGCTAAAAATAATAGATTTTGTAACGACTTAAGATATGGGGTTGAGAATTAATACAAATATTTTGATAATAAGATTTTATTGTTTAATAGATAATTAATTAAAAATAACATTTTATCATTAGATATAATGAACTAAAATAATTAGTCTTAATGACTAAAAATAAAATAATTAAAGGTACAATATATTTATAAAATAACTCATGGTAAAATGATTGATTTTGTAACCAATTAAGGTATAAGATGGACACGTAGATAAAATAGACAGAGTCATTATTTGATGTGGTTTAAATATATTGATTTATCATTAATTGATGTGTTAAAAAAACTCGGGTCAAAGTGCACCCAAAAATGACATATAGACAAATTACACTAGAGACGACTTCATGTATCTGTTATAATATATTATATAGATTGTTTAAAAGAAAGTTAATTAAGATTCATTTTTTAAATTAAAACAAACATTGAGATAGTTTTTTTTTAATGAAATGAAGTGTATGCAATTATCATTAATTGATGTGATATTTGGGTACATATTGGTTGCACACTTGCACATGGAGGCAATTATACAATTCCATAAGTCCACAACTCTCTCCATCCCTCCACAACATAAAAAGTCCCCCTTTGACAAGATTAGGTAACATGATCTACCGCTTAAAATAAAATAAAATAAATAAAATCTCATTAAAAAACTTAACATGATCGACCATTATAAACTCTCTATCTTTAATTATTTAATTACTTCTTAAAAAAAATCATGCATCACCCTTCCTACTTCATAAACTCCATTAGAAAATAATGAAACTCTCTTACCCATGATCCTTATAACTAATTAGTACAACTTCAAATTTTTATTGGTTTTAAGTTTTAACCCACAGGCATAATATAAATGTTACATTCAAATTTCACATTTACCTGTAGTACATTTATACTTCGCTTTTTTTTTTAAATGCTAAGTATATATGCTTAATATTTTTTATTTTGGTTTGAGAAAAAGATGTGCTTAGTATATATATTTTGCTTAGACAAATGTTTAAAATCTCAAATTGGAAATTATTTTCTAAATATATAAAAATATCTTAATCCCATAAAATATTTTAAAATTACTAAATTAATATATAGAAAATCTTTGTCCCAATTAGAATGCTTAATAATAATACATGATCTTAAAATTATAAAGGCTAAATATCGTTAATATATTCCTAACCTACAAATCTTTTGTAGGTTGTTTGTATGATTTTATTTTTAGTGAAAACTCATATTTTTACATGTGGTGCTGCGTAATTTATATTAAATTATTTTTAAACAAAGAAAAAGATAGGGTTGTGTTTTTCCAAAGATAAAAATCTACAAGTTTTTTCCCCTACTAAGGCATACAAAAGAAATGTCCATAAAATTTACAAAAAGAAATGTCCATAAAATTTGGAAAAAAAAAACTAATTATTTTATAAGATCCACCATGTGCCAGATAAATGTCCAAAAGAAAAAAACATGAAGCAACGAACCAGTTAATTCCTAATGGTATAAACTTATCGGTCGCCCATTTATGAAAAAAATAATTATTATGTTATCTAAGAATAGACATTGTGTATGAAAACTAATTTCATATTCTTATTTATGAATAAATACGAAGTTTAAAATCTATGTTTTAAGAATATATGTTAAAAATCCACATTTAAAAACTAATGTCTAATCCTCATTAAATAATTAAAAATAGCCGAATTAATGCATATATATATATAAGAGTATATGAAATATCTATATCTATATAAACACTTAAAAAATAAGAGTTATTTACATGTATTGTTCTTAGGAATTTCAACTAATTACAGTTTTTTTTAACTCTTTCAATTCAAAAGTCTTCTTTCCTTTTTTTTTTTTATCAATCAATCACCTATTTTTTTCACATAGGAAAAAATAATGTAGCCATCAATAAAAATAAATGATATTTTGGAGCATACTTTTAATTTGATTCAAATCCTTTGTGAATTTAAGTTTCTTAGTATAGGTTCCTAAAACATCGTGACATTGTCGAAATTAAGTGCATTATGTTACCGCCTTCTTTTTTTTTTTTTTTTGGATAAAAACTCCACTTCTATATAATCAATAATCATAAGGTCCTCAAAAATAATGTTAAACATCTCCGAAGGTAGATCATCTTCGCTACGAAACACAATAGGAGATTGCGATCTTGTTAGTAGCAGTGAATCTGTTAGTTGAAAAAGCTCGATCCTAAAAGGTCACCATTTTTAGTGGGACCCGGGAATCTACCTGGTGAGGTGTTCAATATTCCCAACGGACTTACCTGACCCGCATCGAGATAATCGACGCGGCCCAACCTGTGCCGTGGGAAGAAATCTAATGGCGAGTCCGAAACATTATTCCCTTATCGAGTTTTTTCTGGACAATTCGAGAAATTGGTCTGCTTACCTGTTGTCGTTGATTATCTTGAGGACTTAACAACAACAGACTCTTAATTCTAGTGAAAAGTTTTACTAAGGATGAACAAGGTCTATATCCGCGGAGCAAGTCCAGTGAAAGGCTTCGATTTTACTATGGGATAGATTCTTTGGTGACGCTTATAGCATCCTCTCCTATTTCTCCTTGCTTTCAGTTTCTTTCTTAAGTTCACTTGGCCTTGATCCGCTCCTTCCTCTCATTTTCTTCCCGAAAAGCCCCCCTTCTTAATGGAGTTTCTCCCTTTTATAGGTCTTGGACAGTCTCGAATGTTGTGCCACGTGGTGTTCGCCATTCGACACGTGTTCTACTCGTGGGGTATGGGCATGGCTGCCACGTACTTACTCTTTTACATCCGCGGATGACCGTGCTTGAGTTAGTTTTTGGACATTTGTCCGCGGACGATATTTATGATAACATGATTATCTTGTTTTTTGCTAATCGGTTGGTGTTCTTCACTTTATTATTTTTATGTTCTTACAGATGTTTCTAATATTGGTTTAGTCACAGCTCCTCGGGCCGTGTTGATTCCAACTAGGGATTGACGTGGATCGATAAAGATTTTTAAGAGTAAACATCTGTAGTTTCGTTACTGCTATAGTTCTGATTTAGGGTCGGTGGGCCTTCTCTTTTCGAGTTTTGGCCCAATTTGGGCCCATCAGGCCCATTTATGTTCGGAAGTCTAAACGTCTGTAATTTCCTATAAGTTACCCCGTCCCGTTTTCTTTTTCACTCCACACTTGTCTTCTTCTGCTTTTCCAGAAATTTAATCCTTATCCACATCTTGGTTCTCCGGCGGCGGTTTTCTAGGGTTCCGGTTGTTTGCTCGAAGTTTCCGGTGGTTTTCTTCAACTCTTCAAGGTATTTTTTCTTGTTCTAAGTTGTTCTTGATTTTTCTCTGTTAAGTTTTTTAATTTCTTGACGTTTAGATCGTAAACTTGGGTGCAAATTTGTCTCTGAATGTGTTTTTGGATGAGATTTTGCTTTGTGTAAGTAAAACTTCATACGATTTTCTTCTAGTTTCTTTAGAAATGGTTAGTCTCAGCGAGGAGCGTGATTTGTTAGAAGATTTTGAGAGAGGTGAAGGATGGAGAAGTGGTGTTGCTTCATCCTCTCAGACGCGTTCGGCCCCATAAACTCTTTCTTCCTCTTTTGGGAGTTCTTCCTCTAGCTCTGATGATTCTTCGTCGGAGTCATCTTCTTCCACATCCGCGTCTACTCCAGATCGGGTTGGTCCTACTGGTAGTCCTATTAAGGTGAGAAGGCGCCGGAAGCGTTCTGACCCTGATTACTATTCTTCTCCTTACACAGTTTCTCCTTCTTCGAAGGGATGCGCGGGAGATGAAAGTCCAAGGGATGGAATGAGTCAGGTGCTAGTTCTTCGGTGGACGCGGGGCCTTCATCTATTTCTCAGTCTGCGGATCAAGAGGCGGAGGATGTTTGGATTCCTTATGAGCTTCCCCCTATTGGTTTAGCAGAAAATCCGAAGAAGATCCGTTCTAAAGAGAATTTGACCGATTTAGACACCCCTGTGTATGATTTAAAGGATCTAGATACTTGCCTTTTCCTGGGGGATTTTAAACCTCTTCCGCCTCCATCCAGTCGTCCACTAGTTGTGACCGATAGGGTTCATCCGTGGAGGTCTCCTGTGAGTAAGTTGAGGGGTTGCACTACTCTGTTGAAGCTGGAGGATCTTGATGCTCTTTCGCAAGTCTTTCCCTGGCCAGCAGGTGTAAAATTCTGTCTTCCTGAGGAAGGAGGTGGTTGCCTAGACGCTTATGAAGATTGTTTGGTTGTATATGCAGCTAGCTTGTCTCAAGGCTTCCGACTTCCCTTGCATCCTTTTTTCTCGAAGTTCTTGGATGAGTATAATTTGAGTCCTGCTCAGATCGTTCCTAATGGTTGGATGTTTTTTACCAGTTTTATCATGAGGTGTAAGGAAATTGGTGTCGCTTCTTCTTTGAAGTTAATGTTCAGTATCTTTTCTTTAAAGAAGGGGACCCAGGATTCAAGGTTTTACCAGTGCAACTCAAGTTGTGGGTATATGGAAAGGCTGTCTAGCAAACCGAATTGGAAGTACAAGTGGTTTTTGGTCCGCGATAGATCTGGGCAAGGCTTTAATTGTCGAACTGTTCCGGGGCTTTTTTGCTCTATGATGAAACCAAAAATTTCCAATCTTTCTCAGTTCAAGCTATCGTTTTCTCATACTCCTAGATTTCCGTGGGATAAAATGCTATTCGCGTTTCGTCTTGAGATAGCTGGCTTGAGTTTGCCTCATCCGCGACTAGGTGGCCCTTCTGTTTTATTGTTTTTCTTGGTGTATAAATTTATGTCTTCATGTTTTGTCTTTCTTTGGCGGATGACTTATCGTGGAATATTTTTGTGTTTTTAGATAAAATGGATTTGAACTCACTTTTGAAGCGACACAAAGCCAGATCCGAAAAGAAGAAAAAGACAAACTTGGCGGTTAATGACCCTCCTGCTCTTCCTCCAGCTCTGGAAGTGGCACCATCCGTTGAGATGAGTGTCGCGGAGGAGACAGATGTTTTGGTAGGGTCCTCTTCACAGGTTCCTGCGTCCAGGGAAAAGCGCGTCCATTCTCCTGCCCCTAAAGCCTCTAAATCGAAGAAAAGGAAAGGGGATGAAAGGGGACTCTTTTTAGAAGGTGAAGCGACTCTCCGTGAATTTCTCATTCCTGGTTTCAACTTGATTGATCTGCAAGGTCTGGCCTTTCCGGCTAAAAAACGTTGTCTTCCGGAGCAGGGGTATATTAGTCGTCTGGATCCTGTTACCCTTTCGACCAATTTTGATCGTATTATTCAGTGGGTAAGTTCATTTCGTCAGCTGCCTTTTGCTTTTTCCTTTTGTAGTACTTCGACGCGGCATAATTTTTGATTTTATTGTTCTTGACTCAGCTGAGGGTGATCCAACCGGACGTTGAAAAGCGTTTGGTGTGTGGCGAAGAGAGTCTCAAAAAGAAAGATGAGGAAATTAAGAAGTTGACCCATCAGCTGCGGATTATGGGGAATACTGTTGGCGACCCAGCCTCGGTGGAGAAGTTCCGAAAGAGGTCTGTGGATCTTCATGAGGAGGTGCAGTCACAGAAGGAGGCTATGGCAGTTTTATAGAAAAAACATGATGGTTTGAAAGCTTCTCTGGATGCTGCTACCTCACGCGTCAAAGAGCTCGAAACAATGGATAAGAGTTCTCAAGAACTTCTCTTGGCTAGGCAAGTCAGCATCGACAAGCTGGAGGAGGAATTATCTATCCTTCGCGAAGAAGCATCTATGACTAGACAAGAACTTGATCTTCTTAAAGCGCGTTCAGGTCAAGAAGTGGCTCTTCAATGGCTTCAGAGTCCGGAGGGTTTGGCCCATCTGTCCTCTGAGTGGATAAAGACCGAAGCTGGCGCATCTTTCATGTCCTCTATTGCCAAAGCCGATCTCCAGACTCCGAAAGGATCCAGTATCTTAAAGGACAGGTGTTTCAGCTACTTTCGAAAGGGAATGTCCGCGGGGATCAACCAGAGTGTCGTGCGATTAGCTTTGAACCCTGATGTTCCCCTGGAGAAGTTCGAGCCTAGTATGGTTAGCGCTGACTGGGGGCTTTCAAAAGAGGAGATGGCCGCGGAGGATTCATACTCTGAAGACGAAGATGCTGAAGACGCGGAAGAAGAAATTGAGAAGGCGGCTGATGCCCCTTAATCTTTTGATTTTTCAGTTTTTGTGGTGAAACTTTTGGGGACTTGCCTTTGGTTCCCTGTTTTTGGTGTTCCATCGAGATACTTGTTTTGTTTTGAAGACTTGGGTTTGAGACCTCTTGGGATAAGGAATTAGTATTGTCTGTATATTTTGCCCATAGTAAATATTTATCTGTTTATGTTCTGACTTTTCCAAGTGTTGGAAAGGTTGGTCCGAATGTACAAAGTCTTTTTCCACTTGTCTTTATGCTTCAAGTGGGTTTTCCCCCTTTTTAAAGCCTTAACTTTTTCGTCTTCTTAGTCACTTCTTATGTTCTAATAACCTAACGCCCCATTGCATGCATCATGCCATCAGGAAATTTCAATCCTTGGGCATTTTTTCAAAAGATTGAGAATGTGGAGCAACTTTCTCGGCTAGTGAGTTTTTTTCACCTTTTATTTTAAAAGAGCTTAGGTTATCTACTTTGAGTTTCAACTTTACCCGCGTGCAGGTTATGCCTCCTCAGTTTGAAGCTGAATATGGGCCTCTTCCGCCTCGGTGGGCATTTCTTTCATCGTATCTCGTTCGTGATTTTCCGGTGGCAGTATCTTGGAGTGAGAATGGTCTTTTTCAAATTGACAGCGGTTGGGATGAGTTTCTCATACTTCACCACTTGGGGATAGGAAGTGCCATGATGTTCTTTCATAAGGGTAATGTTTCCTTCCAAGTTTGTCCACGTCGTGAAATTGGGGGTGACCACGAGGCCACTTTAAGCTCGGTTTCTTCATCATGTAGTTCTAACTGAGCTGTTTCCGCGACATGCTTTGGGAGTTTGTAAATCGGTCTTTTGATTAAGTTTTCGTGAATAAAGAAAAAAGGGGAACCCATGTTTTTCTTTTACTATTTATTGTGTTTTGGTGATTTAAGAAATAAACATAAAGGGAGAGATCTCTTATTATTTATAATACGAAGCAGCGTACAAAAACCTTTCTAGAGGTTGGATCCCTTTAAACTTGATTCATCGTTTTTAGAGATATTGACGCGTAGGATAGGGTAGGAACCTAAGGACGTCCTACCTCTCCGTTTTCCTCGCTGTCAGGGCTGACAACGTCGACTTCAAAGATGGAGTCTCCCATGTAGGTGAAAATCAGGGCCGATCCGACAATGACTCGATTTGCTTGTGTGAAGTCGCGCCATCCTTGAGTCAACCAAAATAGGTCATCTTCATCTCTTTCCACCTTCACTTCGTGTTCCTGGTTGGAGCGGGACCAGAGTCTAGCTTGAGTGTGAGCATCCTCGTCGATTAGAACGTACATGAGGGGGAGCCGAAGTGTTTGAAGTTGTTCCTCCCTCATAACGACTCTATAAAAAGCCCTTGGCGGCAAATTTGGATCCATCTTGTTTTGGGATGTTCATCATTTTAAAACACCCTAGTGTGTTTTATACTAGTTGTGCGATGTTTTCCTACCCTTGGTTTTATCGCCTTTTATTGAAAAGTAATTTTTCTTTCTTGTAATTCGCTTTTGCTGGTTTTGAGAAAAGACTTGTCTCTGATTGTCTTTGTTTTTAGAGAATAGGAGACGCGTGCCCTTGGTGGCTGTGTCACCTGTTGCGTGTTATGCATGCAATTCTTCTTTTTCCTTTTTGACTGTTCCCTCGTGAATGATGATACAAATATGAGGGTTTTCACTGTTTCCCTTTAATTCCATCGAGATGCGGGGATCCATCATAATTCCTCCTTTATCATTTAGGGCAGATGGGATTTTTAGGCCAGAACCACGATGGGCCTTTTTCCAAGCGATTGATTATCCCAAATAGTTTTTACAATTGGTGAGATACTTATACTTAATTTCTAATTTTCTTAGAAAACTCCTTTTTTAGCTTATAATCCTCTTCTATTTTTTAGCTGCTACCACTTAGGTTTGAGGAGGTGTATGAGGATGCCATTCCTAGCCGGGTTTTTCTCTCCTCTTACCTGCTACGCAATTTCCCGGTTTGTATAGAGCGACACTACGGTGGTCTTCTCTACCTTGGCCGCGGATGGAAAGATTTTGTGGAATCGCATGGTTTTGAAAGGGGGGTTTCCATGATTTTCACTCATATGGGTGAGGCCTGTTTCGAGGTTCGTGTGGTGGATTCACGCGGAGGTGGTCAAGAGGTTCATCACGATGATGCTTATCCTCGCGACGTAGCTTCGAACGGATCTTAAACTGTACTTTTATGACGAAATAAAGCCTTAAACTTGTTTTTTAGCTTTATTGGATGTGTTTTGAGATTCTGGCGTGACATGCCTTCTATCCTTTGTCTTGGTTTAATGGATGCGAGTAACCTTCTCCTTGGTGGAAGTTTTCGAAAGATTGGCTATAATTTTGTTTGTTACGAAGTCTTTAATAATTGCTCCCGGGAGATTTTAAAGTCATGCATGTCACCAGTATGACTGGTTTTAGTCTTTCGAGGCTAATTCGTCATGATATGTTACTCACGAGACCCCTGAGTGGTTCAGCAACAGTGTTTACTGTTTATTTCATGCATGGCGCGCCAGTGGTTTTTAACTAAACGATTTGACCTTTCGGACTTATTTGCCCCGTATACCTGTTTACGACACGTATCCGGTATTATTCATGTGCTTTATAAGGAGGGAGTATGTGGGAAGGACACTCGTGCTTGTAATGTGCTTGAGTCATGCCTTCTCCTGTTAGTCCACCTTGGTCCTTTTTTTAGAGGATTAGCTTTCCTGAGCAACTTCTTCGCCTGGTTAGTTTCTATATTGCTGAATTTTTCTTTTATCAGGTGAGTTTTTTTCCCTTTAATGCTCTTTAATATTTGTCTTTTGTTAGTCTTTGCCACTATGTTTCGAAGATAGACTCGGGCCATATCTTCCCAGGTGTGTTCTTTTGTCAACCAGGATCCTTCGAGACTTCTCGGTGGAAGTTATACGCGGAGATTACAGGATTCCTTTTTTGAGGGGTGGTTGGAATGACTTCGCCGAGTCTCATAGCATTAATATTGGTTCCTCTTTAACCTTTATCTATAAAGGGGGAAATCGTTTCGACGTCCAGATCTTAGATGTTGTGGGAGATGAGGTAGATGCGGAGTGGGCCTCTCCGGAGTCAGAAGGTCCTCCTTCTAATGGATTTCGCCTAAGTCAAGGCAGGACTCGTCTCATCCCGGGTCGGGTTCGGCGGATATGAGCTGATAAGGGCATGTTTTTCATTCTAGACTGTCAACTCTTTGAATGTGTTAACGTATTTCATCTCTGGTTGTTTTTATTTTATGTTGAATGGTGGATCTTTAGCCACATTTTCCTTTGAAAACTAGGAAGCTTTGGGTGCTCAAGAAAGGTTGATGAAAACCATATCTTTTCATTTCTAAATTGTTCTGAACAGAGATCTGACGTGGGGTTTAGATCGTAAAGTATTAGATTTGATCGGAGGTCTGACGCGGAGCCAAGCTCCCGCGTCTTAGGACTTAATATAAAATATCATCTCTGAGAATGCGGATTCGATCAGAGGCCTGACGCGGAGCCAAGCTCCAGCGTCCTAGGACTTTTTGTAAAATATCATCTTCTGAGAATGCGGATTCGATCAGAGGCCTGACGCGGAGCCAAGCTCCAGCGTCCTAGGACTTATTGTAAAATATCATCTCTGAGAATGCGGATTCGATCAGAGGCCTGACGCGGAGCCAAGCTCCAGCGTCCTAGGACTTATTGCAAAATATCATCTCTGAGAATGCGGATTCGATCAGAGGCTTGACGCGGAGCCAAGCTCCAGCGTCCTAGGACTTATTGTAAAATATCATCTCTGAGAATGCGGATTCGATCAGAGGCCTGACGCGGAGCCAAGCTCCAGCGTCCTAGGACTTTTTTGTAAAATATCATCTCTGAGAATGCGGATTCGATCAGAGGCCTGACGCGGAGCCAAGCTCCCGCGTCCTAGGACTTTTTGTAAAATATCATCTCTGAGAATGCGGATTCGATCAGAGGCCTGACGCGGAGCCAAGCTCCAGCGTCCTAGGACTTATTGTAAAATATCATCTCTGAGAATGCAGATTCGATCAGAGGCCTGACGCGGAGCCAAGCTCCAGCGTCCTAGGACTTTTTGAAAAATATCATCTATGAGAATGCGGATTCGATCAGAGGCCTGATGCGGAGCCAAGCTCCAGCGTCCTAGGACTTATTGTAAAATATCATCTCTGAGAATGCAGATTCGATCAGAGGCCTGACGCGGAGCCAAGCTCCAGCGTCCTAGGACTTATTGTAAAATATCATCTCTGAGAATGCGGATTCGATCAGAGGCCTGACGCGGAGCCAAGCTCCAGCGTCCTAGGACTTTTTGTAAAATATCATCTCTGAGAATGCGGATTCGATCAGAGGCCTGACGTGGAGCCAAGCTCCAGCGTCCTAGGACTTATTGTAAGAAGTTCTCAAAGAGATGAATATAATAAAAGCGCCCTCTAACCGCTTTATTTAGTTTTCGCGGGGGCGACTAAGCTTTTTGTTTTATAAAACTACTTGGCAATCATACATAGTACTTTTTTAAATTATCAGCATTCCAAGTTTTGTTCAAAACGATGCCTTCAGGGGTGCTGAGCTTGTATGCTCCTTTTTGAACTTCTTTCACGATCACATAAGGCCCTTCTCAGTTGGGGTCCAGTTTCCCTCTCGAGGTAGTTTGGCGGAGCACCAAGTCTCCTTCCTTGAGATGTCGCGGGTGAATTCGCCTATCCCGATATTTAGATAGCCTCCTCTTGTACTCTTGCTCCTTCAAGGCTGCTGTCATTCTGCGCTCCTCTATGAGATGGAGTTCGAGTTCTAATGCTTCATCGTTGGTTTCTTGGTTGTATGCCATTATTCGTGCTAAAGGAACCAATCTTTCAACTGGGATGACCGCGTCCATACCAAAGACTAAAGAAAATGGGGTTTCTCCAGTCGGAGTCTTTGCTGACGTGCGGTAGGACCAGAGCACTAAAGGTAGAAGTTCTGCCCATCGCCCTTTGCTGTGTTCCCGAGTTTCTTTTGTATCCCATATAGTAATTGTCGATTGGTAGTTTCTGCCTGCCCGTTCGTCTGAGGGTGAGCCACAGACGAAATTTTGAGGTTGATGCCTAGATTGACGTAGAAATCTCTAATCATTTCGCAATCAAATTGAGGTCCATGATCTGTAATTATCGAGTCGGGTACTCCGAAACGGCAGACAATATTCTTCCATAGGAATCTCCTCACCTTTTCCGCGGTGATTAATCCCATTGCTTCGGCCTCCACCCACTTTGTGAAATAATCAACCAAGACTAAAATATATTTTAACTGACCGGGGGCAGTTGGAAATGGACCTAGAATGTCCATTCCCCAGACAGAAAAAGGGCAAGCCCCAGTTATACTTTTCAGTACTTCAGAAGGGCGGTGGATCAAATTTCCAAACCTCTGACACGAGTCGCATTTTTGGATATAATCTTGAACATCCCGCTTCATAGTTGGCCAATAATATCCAAGCCTGGTTGCTTTGGCCACAATAGCCCTCCACCCTTGGTGGTGCGCACAAACTCCATCATGTAACTCTTCTACAACGAGACTTCCCTCTTTTGTTGAAACGCACAACAGATCTGGGAGGCAGTAGCCTCTCTTGTATAGCTTCCCCTCCCTGATGGTGAATCGAGAGGATTTTGCAACTACCTTCTTAGCAGCATCTCTTTCATTGGGTAAGACGCCCTTGCCCAGATAGTCCGCGATTGGCGCTCTCCAATCTTCTATTTCAATTTCCTGCACTTGGTAGACTTCCTGGATAAGTCTTCGACTGTTCATCCTTTCGAGGTTCACTTCTTTTCCCACTTTCTCAGGCATAACAGCTCCCAACCGAGCTAACGCGTCCGCCTGCTGATTGTCACCTCTGGGAACAGCTGTTAGGCAAAAACTTAAGAAAGCTTTTGACAACGCCCGTGCCTTTCTCTGATAATCAGGCATTAAACCAGTTTTTGCTTCATATTCTTCTGTGATCTGCCGCGTCACTACTTCCGAATCGGTGTAGACTGATACCTGCCTGGCACCTTTGACAAAAGCTACTTCTAGTCCTGCGAGCAGGGATTCGTATTTAGCCTCATTATTTGTAGCTTGGAAGTCCAATTTATAAGCGTAGTTGTACTGCCATTCATCAGGTGCTGTGAGTGTAACCCCTGCTCCGCACCCATCTTTGTTTGCCGCACCATCTACCCTGAGCGTCCACTCACTCTTCTCTGCTTGAGCATTTAATTCAAAACTTGTTTCGCCAATAAAATCGGCTAAAACCTTAGCCAGAGCTGCTTTCCGCGGGGTATATTCTATTTCAAATTCTGTTAGTTCGACCGCCCACTTCATCATTCTCCCTGACAGGCATGGTGAGTGGAGGATTTGACGCATCGGTAAATCCGTCATTACTCGGATAATGTGATCCTGGAAGTATGGCCTCAACCTCCTTGCCGCGAATGTTAGACACAAAATCATTTTCTCCACTGGTTCATACCGTGTTTCAGCATCTTGCAACACACGACTGATGTAATAAACTGGGTGTTTCTCTTCTCGCGTCAAGACTGCACTGATAGTGACGCTCTTTACCGACAGGTATAGATGTAGGACTTCTTGTCTCTCGGGTTGATGAAGAGTGGGGAGTGATGACAGGAAAACTTTCAAACTTCCGAATGCTTTCTGTAACTCGGGAGTCCATCGTATCGGTCCCTTTTTCTTGAGCAGAGCAAAGAAAGGTAATGACTTGTCTGCCAGGCAGGAGCAAAAACGGCTTAAATAATTTACTGCTCCATTTAAAGACTGTAACTCTTTGATCGTCCGCGGTGGTTGAAGATTTTGAATTGCCGTGACTTTTTTGGGATTCACATCGATTCCTCGATGGCTAACCATGAAACCAAGGAATTTTCCGGAATCAACCCCAAAGACACACTTTTCCGCGTTTAAGTTCAAACCTCCTCTTCGAAGAGAATCAAAAGTCTCCTGCAGATCTGTCGCGTGATCCTCTGCTCTCTCGCTCTTGACCACGATATCATCCACATAAATCGATACATTCCTACCAATCTGATTACGAAAGATCCGGTCAACCGCTCTCTGAAATGTAGCTCCAGCATTCCTGAGTCCGAAAGGCATGACGCGGTAGCAAAATATCCCCTGGTTGGTGATGAAAGTAGTAGCTTTCTTGTCTGAAGGGTTTAAGTTTATCTGATTGTATCCAGAGTAAGCATCAAGAAAACTAAGGACCTTGTTACCCGCGGTTCCATCGACGAGTTCATTTATGGATGGTAATGGGTAACTATCCTTGGGGCAGGATTTATTAAGGTCAGTAAAGTCGATGCACATCCTCCATTTCCCATTAGATTTCTTCACTAAAACCACGTTCGAGAGCCAATCTGAGTCCTCTACTTCCTCTATGAACCCTGCTTCTAAAAGCTTATCAGTTTTTTCTTTTGTCGCGGCAGCTTTCTCAGGAGCCATCTTCCTTTTCTTATGTACTATGGGCTTTGTTCCTGGGCGAATTCTTAAGGTGTGCAAAGCGATCGTGAGCGGGACTCCTAGCAGGTCTCGCGGAGTCCATGCAAAAATGTCTCTTGACTTCGTTATGATTTCCAGGACCCGAACTCTTTCTACTGTCTCCAGCGCCTGTCCTAGATAGACTTTCTCCTCAGGGTTCGGGAAGGGTGTGTATGTAATTCTTTCATCCGCGGTTGATATTTTTGCTTCAGTCAGTCTCACCTCTAGTTCAGCCTCTGAAAGTTCTGTTGAATTGTTGTCTCCGACTACGAATTCACATTTTTCACTGATACACATCACTTCTCTGCTCTTCTTGATAGAAGTCAGGTAACAGCTTCTACTTTCTGGTTGCTGTCCGCAAACCTCACCGATTCCTCCTCCTGGCAAAGGGAATTTTCCAACAAAGTGGTAGATTGATACTACCATCTGGAATTTATAGAGCGAGACGCGACCCAGTAAAGCATTGTATACGGTTGGAATTTTCACTACTGTGAATACAATGCTTTCTACGCATCTACTTGGTACCGTTCCCAATACTACTGAAAGTTCGATTGTTCCTGCCACCTGTACCTCTCCTCCTGATAATGTGATTAAAGTTCCTGAATACGGTTTCAACGATGCTGCGGATATTCCCATTTGAGAGAAAGCCTCCCATGATAAGATGTCAACTGATGAACCAGTGTCAATAAAAACTCTTTTGATTGTTTTGGCAGCTATCTGAGCGTGGATGACTAAAGGATCCGAGTGCGGCATCCTTACTTCCTCAGCGTCTTTCGGGGAAAAGGAAATGTTTTCATGCTGTGCAAAAGAGATTCTTCTACTTGACGCGGACGGAGGTTGTCTTCCTTCTCGTTCGTAATTTCTCTTTTCCTGTCTACTGGATCCCGCCATGGAAAAGCCTCCTGCGAGGGTATTGATGAAACCCTCAGGTTCTGGTATCTGGCCTATTTCTGGTTTTCGAGCTTCTCTCTGATTGACAGATCTTTAGACTGCAGGTGTATAGTTGTGCCTACCTCCGCGTCCTCTTCTCCCTCTCCCCCTTCCTCGGTTATGAAAAGGGGGATCTCTTCGCTGATCCTGTTGCCCTAAATACCGGTCCTGTTGATCACGAGAGTCATCAAACCTAGGATTTCGATCTTCCCATCTGGCCTCTGGTTATGTCGATTCTCCCTTCTTGGTGGAAATCTCATTTCCTGGTTTCCATAGCGGTTATCTCTCGGATGATAGGAACGCGGGTGATCTTCCCTATGACGAGATCCTTGCCCTCTTTTTGAATTCATGTGGACTTCATCGCGGTGGGGACGAAAATCTATAGCTTCTGAATGATGTCGGGGCGGCTTAGCTTTTTCTTTCCTGAATTTCCCAGTAAGTTTCCCAAAAAGACCTGGATTTCCTGTATTTGCTTTAGAACTGGACGCGGCTGCTTCTTCCGCCTCAATCTGCCTTGACACCCGCTCTCTTAAGTCATCGTAACTAGTTGGTTTTTTCCGAAACAAATACGTCTTGAAGTCTCCTTCCGCCAAATTACCCATGAGTATGATGATTGCCGATTCATGATTAAAGTTGGGGATTTGTACTACCATGCTGGTAAAACGAGTGAAGAAGTGTCCCAAGGATTCCCCAACCCCTTGTCTAATAGAATTCAGGTCGAGCATGGTTTTCTTCCTCGATCGCACACTTCCGAAATGGGAAGTGAAGATGTGGGACATCTGGGCAAAATTGGCTACATAACCTCTTGGAAGGTTTGTGAACCAAGTGAGTGCGATCTTTGTCAAGGTTGAAGGGAACGTTCTACACAACATGGCATCATTATATTCGTTTATTCCCATTGCTGTCGTGAAGTGGCAAAGATGATCTTCAGGGTCAGTCGTCCCATCATATTTCATGAGGTTCACATCTCTCCACCGTTTTGGTACTGTCGCGAAACAAATTTCCGGGGTAAACACTGATGGAAAAACTGCCGGAGCGTTTTCATTTCTCTTTTCCGTTGAGTCGGATTTTGTAGAGGTGGAAACGTCTGTTGACCTTTCTCCGCGTCGATGTTTATTCTCTCGGTGCCACTGATCATTTTGCCATGTCCGGCGCGGTATTTCCTGATTCTGAAAGCCATAGTTCCAGTTGCTGGGATTATTGTACGCAGTGTTATATCTATCAAAATTTCCATACTGCTCCTCCTGTCGAGAATTCCCCTGTTGACGCGGATTCTGCCCCCACTGATCGTAATAAAAGTATTGAGACTGCTCTTGTTGAAAGGGGTTAGGTTGCTCGCGACCTGCCTCATAGTACCAAAAGTTCTGTGGTATGTATCCTCCTTCCAGTCCATGCTGATTGCTATGATGATATGGAGGGGTGCTGAGGTGCTGTCCTCCCATTTCGTCATCCGGATTTGGTGGTGGTGTTAATGGGATGTACATGCTCGAGGCCTCCTGATCCTGGTGAATCCCTGGGCTCATATCCTGAGTCGGATTGTTTTGGCTATCACTCATCTTCTTAGTGTTGGGAATCTGTTGCCAGCGAAAGGTTTAGTTTTACAAGCAAAAAATTTATAATTCTAAGTTTAGACGCGGACCCTAACTTTTCCAAGGGTCCGAGGGTCTTTATCTGACATTATCGAAAAGAACTTTTTTAAGAGAACCCCTTAGTGTGAGGGGGTTCCCACAGACGGCGCCAGTGAAAAAGCTCGATCCTAAAAGGTCACCATTTTTAGTGGGACCCGGGAATCTACCTGGTGAGGTGTTCAATATTCCCAACGGACTTACCTGACCCGCATCGAGATAATCGACGTGGCCCAACCTGTGTCGTGGGAAGAAATCTAATGGCGAGTCCGAAACATTATTCCCTTATTGAGTTTTTTCTGGACAATTCGAGAAATTGGTCTGCTTACCTGTTGTCATTGATTATCTTGAGGACTTAACAACAACAGACTCTTAATTCTAGTGAAAAGTTTTACTAAGGATGAACAAGGTCTATATCCGCGGAGCAAGTCCAGTGAAAGGCTTCGATTTTACTATGGGATAGATTCTTTGGTGACGCTTATAGCGTCCTCTCCTATTTCTCCTTGCTTTCAGTTTCTTTCTTAAGTTCACTTGGCCTTGATCCGCTCCTTCCTCTCCTTTTCTTCTTGAAAAGTCCCCCTTTTCTTAATGGAGTTTCTCCCTTTTATAGGTCTTGGACAGTCTCGAATGTTGTGCCACGTGGTGTTCGCCATTCGACACGTGTTCTACTCGTGGGGTGTGGGCATGGCTACCACGTACTTACTCTTTTACATCCGCGGATGACCGTGCTTGAGTTAGTTTTTGGACATTTGTCCGCGAACGATATTTATGATAACATGATTATCTTGTTTTTTGCTAATCGGTTGGTGTTCTTCACTTTATTATTTTTATGTTCTTACAGATGTTTCTAATATTGGTTTAGTCATTAGTGAGGAGAGGAGTTAGTTAGAAGGGTTAAGTGGTTGTTAGACACTATATAAGCTCTCTCCCTCACTCCTCTGTATTCATTCTATCGTTCTGTAATGAGAGAAACACATATTCAATCCAATTTCACTCTCTCTCTCGATTAGCTCTATGATCATCATGGTATAAGAACTTGTCTCGTGATCATAGAGTCTTGATCCCTCTTCCGCACCTACAGATCGTCCTCACTGATCGCCATTGATTCTTCTGCAATGGCATCGAACGAAGATCGCTCATCTGATCGGGAAAGGCGTCCCCAAGATCTCATCACCTCGTCGGATCTACAAAATCCGTTATTCATTCATCCCTCTGAGAATTCGGGAATGATTCTCACTTCTATCCAGCTCACCGGTGAAAATTACCGACGATGGAGAAAGGCTGTTACTAAAGCCTTGTCCGTGAAAAACAAGCTAGGGCTCGTCGAAGGAACCTTGCTTGAAACACCGGAAAATTCTCCAATGTGGAATCACTGTAATGACATGGTCTGTGCATGGATCTTGAATTTTGTTTCCAAAGAGATCTATGCCACAATCGACGAATTTGATACTGCAAGGGAGATGTGGTTGGATCTTGAGGAAAGTTATGGTCAACGCAATGGGCCTCTGATCTTCTCGCTCAGGAAAGACATTCAGGATTGCAGTCAGGGATTTGCATCAATCACGGAGTACTTCACCAAGCTCAAAGGGCTATGGCAGCAATTGAATGGTTTGGTTCCTCCAATCCAATGTAAATGTGGTCACTGTGAGTGTAACATCCAGGCTCAGGTGGAAGCTCAAGATCGTGAGAACAAATTAATGCAATTTCTCATGGGTCTTCGTGAAGATTACTCAGGTGCGCGTCGACAGATCCTCCTGCACCAATCTTCCCTCTGCAAGCACTGCTCATGCGCTTATTCTTCAAGATTCCACCAGCAACAAAAGTTCTGGCTCTAATGGCATTGTCTCTGCAAGCACTGACTCAACTGCTTTAATGGCTAAGCAAGGGGGCTCAGGAGTGTCAAAGGATAAGTCCAAGAAAGAGAAGTGCGTGCACTGCAATGGGAATCATAAAGCTGATAGGTGTTGGGAAAAGTTTGGGTACCCTGAATGGAAAAGTTTGGGATAAAGTTGAATGTCACTACAAGAGCAAGGTCAATCCACAAGTTCCCAAGTCTGTATCTGATGGCAAAGCTTCGACATCAAAATCATCTGCAAATAGTGCTTATTCATCTGATTCTCCAGTGTTGCAGCCACTGACAGTTGAACAACAAAGGATGTTCTATTCCTGGATCAACATGATGGAGCAACACAAAGATAAGTTGGCCAAAATCAACTTTGCAGGTACCACAATCTGTTGTAGTGTATCTAACTTTACTAGATTATGGATTCTTGATAGTGGAGCCACAAATCATATCACCCGTGACACCAAATTTCTTTTGAATCCCTCTCCCACCAAGAAATCTACATCTATTCATCTTCTTGATGGATCAACTAGTAAGATTGATCTTACTGGTGATGTCCATCTTACCCTCTCCTTGAATTTGTCCAATTCCCTTTATGTTCCACCCTTCAAATTTAACCTTGTCTCAATCAACAAACTCATTCGAGATCTGAACTGTGTTGTCATTTTCTTCTCAAACAAATGTGTCGTACAAGAGGATGCTGATTGCAGTTGGTGAAGAGCTGGGTGGCCTGTACTATGTGGTCCCTGAAGTCAAGCTTGGAAGTGGCATTCTGGATGAGCTAGCCTCCTACATGTCTCAGTTTTCTTTGTTAGCCCCACATCAATGTGCAACTCATTCTGTAATATCTATGTGTTTACCTATTAAGCATACCAACCCCACCTCTTTGTGGCATTTAAGGCTTGGTCATGCTCCTCGTGAAAAGTTGTTGCAAATACCTCTTTTTTTGAGTGATGTTAATAAAGACAAATCTCCTTTTCTCTGCAATGTGTGTCCACTGGCTAAACATACTAAAAACAAATTTACAGCTAGCACATCTCATGCTAATACTTCTTTTGAACTGCTTCACTGTGACTTGTGGGGACCCTATGACACAACAATATACAATGGCCATCAATCCTTTCTCACAATTGTTGATGACCATATATAGCAGATGTGTTTGAGCCTACCTCCTCAAACACAAATCTGAAGCCACACCCTCTCTAATCTCCTTCATTTCTATGATTGAGAACCAATACAAAACCTCTGTAAAAAGGATCAGGACTGACCAGGGTACTAAATTCTTTAACTCATCTCTTGCCTCATTTCTTCTTACTAAAGGCATTCTCCATGAGAGCTCATGTACTGCCACCCCACAACAAAATGGTAGAGTGGAGAGGAAGCATAGATACATACTTGAGACTGCTCAAGCTTTGAGGTTTCATGCCTCATTACCAACCAAGTTTTGGGGGGACTGTGTTCTCACTACCACATACCTCATAAACCGTCTACCTATTCCCTTACTCCAAAACAAATCACCCTTTGAGGTACTAAATGGCCAACCCCCTACCTATGACAAATTAAAAGTCTTTGGGTGCCTTTGTTATGTTGCGTCATCTGCAGTTGGAAGGAAGAAGTTTGATGCCAAGTCTGATACTTGTGTCTTTATTGGTTATCCAAGTGGTTTCAGGGGATATAAGTTGTTCAATATAGCAGAAGGTAAGAGCAGTATTAGCAGAGATGTGCACTTTATTGAGCATATTTTTCCTTTTGCTCAAAATACTCCTACTTCTTCCTCAAACACACCTGTGAACCCACCTGAGACTGTCTTTGTTGATGATCTCTTCCAATTTCAGTCAAGCTTGCCTCCTTTTGAGCCAGTGGATGTCATTTCTTACCCATCTCCTAGTCTTAACCCACCTTCTGATCATGAGTCCTTGGCTGACTACTCTCCTTCACCTGTGGCTCCATCTTTTGATGATGTGCCAGCTATTACTCCCACAATTGAAATTGTCACACCCATTGACCCTTTCAGACGCTCATCTATAAATGCACCACCTCCAGGATGGCTAAAGGACTATGTATGTGCATCCACCTGCTCTGAATCAACTGCAGTCTCACCTCTCAGTAAGTCTCTCTACCCCATTTCTTCTTGCATATCTTATACCTTGTGCTCTCCATCTTACCTGTCATTCATTAACAATGTGGCTCCCCTATCTGAACCCACTTCCCTTAAAGTTGCACTTCAAAATCGACAATGGGTGAATGCTATGAAGACTGAATTGAAGGCTCTGGAGTCTAATCACACTTGGACATTAGTTCCTAAGTCTGTTGCCCAGTCTACTGTGAGTTGCAAATGGATGTTTAAGCTAAAGCTCAAAGCTGATGGCACACTGGATAGATACAAGGCTCGGCTAGTTGCAAGAGGATTCTCACAACTTGAAGGTATTGATTATAGTGAGACTTTTGCTCCTGTGGCAAAAATGATTTTAGTTCGTACTCTACTTGCTATTGCCACTGCTAGGGACTGGCCTGTGTCACATGTGGATGTGACAAATGCCTTCTTTCATGGGGAGCTTGAGGAAACTGTGTATATGGATTTACCACCTACATACCATGCTCTTAAGCAGCTTGATTGCCCTCAGGGGGAATGTATGGTTGATGACAATATAGCTGCAACTATGGTATGCAAACTAGACAAGTCTTTGTATGGGCTAAAGCAAGCACCAAGGCAGTGGTTTTCAAGGTTCTCCCAAGTGGTGCAACCTGCTGGATACAGTCAATCAAAGGCAGACTATTCTCTCTTCTATAAAGCAGCAAGAGGAACATATACAGCTCTACTTGTATATGTAGATGACATGTTGATCACTGGGAGTAGCAACACTGAAATTAAGGCTCTTAAGGAGCATCTCAACAAGCATTTTTTGATGAAAGATCTGGGGAAAATAAGGTATTTACTTGGCATTGAAATTGAGAGAAATGAAGATGGAGTGCTTCTGAACCAAAGGAAATACACATTGGAAATACTGAAGGAAACTGGAATGACAGGAGCTAAGCCAACTGCTACACCACTTGATCCCAGAATCAAGCTTACTCTTGATGGTGAGCAACAAAAAGTGGATGTGATTGCCTAGAGGAAGTTAGTGGGAAAATTGATCTATCTTACCATTACTAGGCCTGATATATGCTATGCAGTCCAGGTCCTGAGTCAGTTTATGCATAGACCCAATGACGAGCACTGGAAGAGTGCAAAACATGTGCTCAGGTACTTGAAGAGAGCACCAGGTCAAGGTCTATTCTTAGCTCAGAAATCTGATATGAAGCTTTATGCCATCTGTGATGCTGACTGGCAAAGCTGCCCTGTGACAAGAAGGTCTCTTACTGGATTCTGTATCCTATCGGGAAACTCTTTGATCTCATGGTGCACCAAGAAGCAAACCTATGTTGCAATGTCGTCTGCAGAGTCAAAATACCGGTCCATGGCAACTGTGCGCTGTGAGATTACTTGGTTGTTGAAGCTGCTCACTGATCTTCAGGCAAATCAAACACAACCAGTCAGACTATACTGTGACAACAAATCAGCAATGCACATTGCGAGGAATCCAGTATTCCATGAGCGTACCAAGCATATTGAAGGTGATTGTCACCTTGTAAGAGACAAAGTGCTGAGTAAGGAAGTTACTCTTGGATACATTCCAACTAAGGAACAACCTGCTGATATGTTTACTAAGGTTGTACCACATGATCAATGTAATAAGTTTCTCACCAAGTTAGGAGTTGTTGATCTCTTCACAACCCAAACTTGAGGGGGAATGTTAGTAGAAGTGAATCTGTTAGTGAGGAGAGGAGTTAGTTAAAAGGGTTAAGTGGTTGTTAGACACTATATAAGCTCTCTCCCTCACTCCTCTGTATTCATTCTATCGTTCTGTAATGAGAGAAACACAGATTCAATCCAATTTCACTCTCTATCTCGATTAGCTCTATGATCATCAGATCTAATTTGTGCTAAGAAGTGCATGTGCCACTTTATTTCCATCCTGTCGCATATGACTCCGTTGACACCCAAAGAACTTCCTCGCCGTCTAAGAGGGATTTTAAGGATGAAAATGTGTGTTTTTGGTTGATCTTTTGTCAATTCATACAACTATAACGTACCTTACTAGGGGTTTAATTTTTTTAATTTCTTTTTTTTATATATAAATACGTCATGATGCAGGAAGTATACTAGCTAGTTTAATTAATTATACCCTTAGAAAAAAAATAGAAAAAATCTTAATTGATGTTGTACAAACTAGGGTTGCTTTGTTCAAATATCAGACAAACACGATAACTTAAAACGATCGAACAAAAATGAAACAAGAACACACAAGACTTTGCTTACGCAGTTCGGTTTTTCTACATCTACGGAACCTTAGGAGGGGAGGCTCACTCAATCCACTAGGCATCCAAGGCCAAAAACAGGTTAAAAGGGTTTTAGATGCACAAGCACAAAAGAAGTGATTCCAAAGAAACACAAACAAAAGACGACCAGAGAATAGGGTTAGAAATCATCCAAGTAGGACAGAAGAATCTCTCCAACCCTCCTTCTTTTTCTCTTCGTGTACGTGATAAGGGTCTTAGACTTTAGGAGTGAGAGTAAGATAGTTGATGCTATAGTCCTCTAGGGTTTCCTTAAGAGCATATATATAGTTGAAGTTATAACGGTAAGTAAAATCCGAGTGAGTTGGACCATAATTTGGGCTGAGCTAGTCAAGCCCAAACATTTGCAGCTCTCACATCAAAACTAGCCCAAACCGTAAATAACATACAACACACTTAAGCTTATATATTTCACCCTAGTCTCACCATGTGATCCAAGGCTAGCCATTGGTGTCACACATGGCTTGAACCATGGGACCAATGTGCTTTTCCTTGACCACGGCATGACCAAATAAACCAATGTTTTTGTTACAACATGCATATTACAAGGATTAATAACATAATAGATCTGTATTGCCCCAAGAGATAAGCAATAGGGAAATCTATTTAATTATCTTAGCCGTATAGATTAAGGATTTAATTACAAGTGATCCAAAAGTTTTTCTTCGATTTTATTAATGTTTTTAATCTAAATTTATTTTTATAGGATTTATTTATAAACTTCTTAATTTCTAAATGTAATATGTCCTATAAATGACCTATCTAGAATAGAAAATTGAAGTAGAGAAATATACATCATGACACGAATAGAAAGCAATTCAAAGATCAGTTCCATGTGAAATTAGTGCAAATCTTGATAGATTCATCATTATAACAATCATTTGGAATGATATTTGGATGATATCAATCCACTCATTATATGATTACAATCATCATAATGCATATGCATACACACTTAGAGATGATTAATGGGTCAGTCTATAAGATCCTACTATCTTCTGAAAATATAGCAAGGTTGGCATGAATAATTAATAATACATTAATTATATAAATTTATGAAGGTCCAAGTGATAAAAATATTATACTCCCTCCGTTAATTAAAATTTGACATTTTATTATTCACGCACGCTTTTTAAGGTGTTAAAAACTATACAAAATATTAACTTGTTTTAATTTAATAAGTGACAAATAAAAAATTATTTGAAATGGAAACTGTATCAATATAAAACCAAAGTAAAAATAAGTGAAAAATAAAAAATTATTTTGAAATGGAAACTGTATCAATATATATACTAGACCAGTTTAATAGATTGAGAGTACCGATATTAAAACGGTAATCGGACAAACCAGTAAAACAATATATATACTAGCTCCATTCGGGGTGGCTCATTGGTGGGAAGCAAGGGGGATGTCAGGAGGTCTCGGATTCGATCCCTACCTTCGCCCCTTTCCTTGGATGAAAATCCAAGGTTTGCCTTGCTCCTTTCTAGTGGATCGAGCTGGTCGGCGCAAGTCGGTTTACCAGGTGCGTGACTCTTGCCGGCTGAGTTAGGTGCGTGGCTCTTGCCGGCTGAGTCAAAAAAAAAATATACTACGTAGCAAACAAGTTATCAAGACACACTCGATTAAACGGTGAACTTGGCCGCGGAAAACATTCACCAACAGAAGCCATTAACGTACATATATATGAGTATAAGACCATACAGGACATGTTCTTTTCGTTGCTCGTAGAGTCGTAGTGCCGGTTCTTTTGCACATTTTTAGTAGTTGTTGTATATTTGACAGTCCGTCGTCTATCAATTTGTCGGTCTCTCGAACATCAGGCTTGTCAGGACATGTTCACTTGCGACAAAAATTTTGGAATATTTTCTTCAAATATATATACACACGTCGTACGTGAGAGGTAACACAACCACTCCCAGCAAAAGTACACCCATTAACAACGTAAGAGTAACCCCAACAGATTCTCTATCTTGAGTAATTTTAAGACCATTTTCTAAATTTGGGTAAAACTCTATATATTTTAGGTAAACATAGATAATGAGAAATCTGTTGGAATTTAGCAAAAAAAAAAATCAGAATATGTGATTTATAATTCTCTATTTTGGATAATGTAATAGGAAAATTGTTGGACATGCATGCTCTGTGACTTTTATATATTTTGCGAGTTCTTTGCAAAGTTGCTCTAGCTTTTATCGTCAAAATTTTGACAACAAAAATTGAAAACCCAAATCAAAATAATATATATGACCGACTTCCATGAATTGAGATCTATTTTTAAAATTTGATCACTTATTTAGAACTCATTAGTTCAAAATCTAACAAAATATAAATACAAAAATAGTTATAGAGTCGACAATTTACATTATAAGATATGTTTACCTCCGATCTTATTTTCTCAAGATTATTTAATCGTCGACAATTTATATTTATATACTAGTACTTAATTAATTGCAATCTTTATGATTAGCAATTTAGCATCATATATGTAAAAAAACAAGAAGCTGAATGATCACATGCAACTATGCAAGTAGAAGTCGATCCATCTCCCTTTATTATTGCTAAGAAAGGGTTAAAAAGAAAAAAAGCGAAAGCTTCCCACTGTGATTAATTAATTAATTAACTTCAATCAAACTCCATTAATAGAGTAAGGCTATTTTTGGCAAATCAGTTAGCATTTCGGAGTTTTTAGGTTTTTATGCATGTTATATAATTTTAAATAAAATAAATATGAGATTTTAATTTAATTAGCTTTTTGAATAGAGGCTTTTCAACACAATCTTTTGAGAATTTTTGGTTTTCTATTTACAAATTTCCTTCAACTACTCTAAAAGCTGGATTTGCCAAACACCATATATACTAGCTTATTAATATATCTAACACAAATAATCTATCAGTTTCAGCTACCCAATCGGTTTCATCTATCAACTACGTACCCTTCTACCAAACATAACCTTATTAGTGTGTGAAATGTGTGTGTGTGTGTGTTTTGATTAGGTAAAAATTCGAAAGTAAGACATGCCTCACTCATCGATATGCCGACAAAAACGGCAGACGGCGAACCGTCAAACGTACAACCTAAAATACAGAAATATAAATCAAAAGCGAGATGAAACAAGCAGAAATAAACTTTACAACAAGACGGCCCAAGAAGACCAACTCAATGAAAGCTGAAGAAGTCGCCAAAGAACGAAGCCAAGCACCACTGAACAGTGGCACCGCGGGCCAGCAGTATAACAGGACTCTATCTTCTGTGGGTAGTGCAGACGAACTCCAAGGAAACTCAATCCCGGATACGGAGTCACCCTGAGCGGACCACCTCGACCCCAGCTAGTCCCGACTCTAGACTTCACACCCGGCCCCCAACCAAGCAGAAGACCTTCAAGAAACATCGAAAGCAGAGTCGCAAGCTGCTTGAACAAAACGCCAACAAGATTTCACCTACAGTAATATCGCCAAATCCTTGTGGGATTTAGTCAAACCCTTTCGGGTGGGTTTACTCCAACCCTTTCTGGATTTAAAAATGACCCTTTCGGGCACTTTCTCTCAATACTTTCATATATAAAAAATTCATAAAAGCGGATTTTTTTTAATGTGTCAGTGAACTTGGCGTGCAAGGATGAAAGTTACCCTTGCATGCCAAGGGTTGTCAAGCGGACAATGAACACCAGCTGAAGCTAGCTAGGTGTGCAAGGACCGAACCCCAAGGAGGAGCCCCGACAACGACGGAGCAGGGACGACGACTGAACGCATAAATGGGTACGAGAAGGCGGAAAGAGGAGCGGAAATCGGAGGCGACGGGGAGGAACCAGGCAAGGCGGAGGGAAAGTCGGGGCAACCATCGGCCGACCTCGATTGAATCAGATCTAGAGGGGAAAGGAAGACAACCACCCACCTAGGAGGATTTGGAAAAGGAGATGACAGGGTGAGGCACAAAAGGCCATCAACTATGCCAACACAAACCACCATCTTCGAAGTCATGAGGACCTAGAGGTCGGCCACACCATGAACAGGAGAAAATGGGAGGGCAAGTGAGGGTTACTAAATTTCTGGAATTCCAGAAATTTGAAGGGCAAAAGAGATCTGAGACACCCCACAAACAGGACAATCGTCCAATTGCAAGGCAGCAAGTAACTAAGCTTCGGTTTACGGAAGCCCAAAGGCTTGATTTTGTCAATTAGAAGATGGGCAGAGGAGGATAGCGGTTGGGGTTTAGGCAAATTCTAGAGAGAGGGAGGCGCCCTCTCTCTAGAATCGGAGTTCCACACTTAGTGTGTGAAATATATGAATGGTATTTGGTTACATATTTTATAATATATTTATAAAAATTTAAAATTTAAAATAAATTATCTTATGAATTGTACCAATCAATTATTTACTATTATATAAAATTTGTAATTATATTATAAACTGTAATTGGCTAATATAATTTATAAGATATTTTATTTAAAATTTATATTATTTTAAACCTATTATAAAATATAAAACTAAATACTATTCAAATGTTAATCATAATGCATTCAAATCCAAACACAACCTAATTATTTAATATTGATTATGAATGGGTGTTATACATTAAACCATTTTATTTTTTTACTATTTATACTACAAACCCTATGTACGCCTCTTGAGGCGCAGCATTAACGTTTAAAAAAAATTGCCTCTTGATGCACATGATTTTTTGTTGTATATAGTAATTTTGTGGTGTATTTAACACAGACGTTATATATGAAATTTTTGTAGTGTATTTAACATGGGCGTTATGAATTATCACGAGCAGAATCTGTATTAGCGTAAATTTTGAAAATTATCTGTCTATATATGACATCAAATCCCTTTTCCTTAACCTCATCCCCAATAGCAGCTATGGGGGTGCGCAGGGGGTGGCCGCCCCACCCTCTTGCGGCGGAAAAACGTAGGTTTTTGGGGGGAAATGTAAAAAAGAACACATATATTGTCTAGTTAATTAGTTGGTAAAGAGAGAAAAATGGAACTCCTTTAATACAAGAGGTCATGGATTCAAATCTCATTCTTTATATATCTTTTGTAATATTTTTTATTCTTATCAATTTTTTGCTATTATATGTTACATTTAAATCAATTTCATAGTTTTCTTTTAATATTTTTAATAAGAATATTCATTACACATGCTACAAATATATTTTTTAAAAAAATTCTAATTTTTATTCATATAAATTTTTTTACTATATTAATGTCATGTTTAAACCGTAATTTATGAGTTTTTTTACTTACTTTTCAACCCTATTAATTTTTTTTCATTTACAAATGAAATATTTTTAAAAAAAATTATAATTTTCTTTCAATATTTTTTAAAAAATATTTATAATACTACACACACATATATATATATTAAATTTTATTAAATAAATTTTTGTAATTAAAATATCATATTTATACAAAATTTATTGTTTTCTTTCAATATTTTTTAAAAAATTTCTTCATTATATATATTGAAAAAAAAATTCCCGAAGCATAAATTTCACCTCAGGCAATCTTGCAGCCACCATTGCTCATCCCCTCAAGAGTAATTAATGAATACATATGTTTATATACGTAGTATTTTTTTATTATAATTAGTTATATTATCTGACTTTTCTGACTGCTATATATAACATGGAGATGCAGCTGCCAGTAGACCACAAAACCTTCCCACCTTCCTTCCCTTTAACTACTTTATCCCCTCTTCTACCATCCCTTTCAGTACTCACAATGAGCACCAAGAGCAAGAAGCAGACCAACACCGGTGGCTCACCGCAACCGGCGGAAGCCGCTGCCATCAAGTTCCTCGGGGTGCGGCGGAGGCCATGGGGGAGGTACGCGGCTGAGATAAGGGACCCGGCAACCAAGGAGCGGCATTGGCTCGGCACCTTCGACACCGCCGAGGAGGCCGCCGTGGCCTACGACCGAGCTGCCCGCTCCCTCCGCGGCTCCTCCGCCCGCACCAACTTCGTCTACTCCGACTCCTCCCCCGGCTCCTCCGTCACCTCCCTCATCTCCCCCGACGAACCGCCGCCCCACCACCACCACCTGCCCCCGCCGCCCCAAGAAATCATATTCTATTCTCAGGATTCGAACTCGGCACCACCTGCCTATAGTGATTGGCCCATTTACCAATCCGACACTAATAACTCGTATAATTACGGAAATGCCATTGGTTCTGCCCCGAGTTGCCCGGAGCTACCCCCGTTGCCCGATCAGTTGACGGGCCATAGTAGCCCCTCGTGGCTACTTGACCCGTCAACAATGATGTCCATGGCTGGTTTCGACAATGATTCGACTTACATTGGATTCGAATCGACATCTACAACCGGTGGCTCGGTTGGGTATGTGCACAGCCCGTTGTTTAGCTCGATGCCGCGGGTATCGAATTCAGCCATGGATGGCCTAGACCCCTTCAATTTGGGGCCATCTTCTTCCTCCTACTTCTAAGTCAGTCAAGTCTTAATATATGTATTTACATATGATTTCTTAATGGTTAATTTTGTATGGTTTTGATTTGAAGCCTTGGTTTACTAAGGATATATATAATTTGTACTGGGAGTGTATTATAGGATCGATCGTGCATGCATGTACCTTCTTTTTCTATTTATATATATAGATTCATATGTTTTGTCTTTTCTGATGCTTGACAAATTTGACTTTGATGATTTGTTTACTTAAAAATAAGGGGCGGTTTACTTCTTATCGACTAAACGGTTCATGCACAGATTTTAAAATTAACTGTACGTTTTAGCTCATGAAAGGTCACTACTAGCTAACAAGTATCAAGGCTATTATACCAACTGAACAAGTCAAGTTTGACTCGAAATTGTTTCGAAAAAAAACTTGATTCGAGCTTATATATTCACTTATCTAAATAAGTTAAATTTGAACAGAATTTCAAGTTGGGTACGTTGAAATTAATATATGCTCGACTCGTTCGATTTAAGTTCGAATAGCTCGAATTTTATGTAATTTTTTAAATTTTCTTTAAGTTAATATATATGTTATGATCAAGTAGAACAAGACAAGCTTAATCCAAAAAATAACCTCGTTTAAAAATTGGTCTTGACTTGGCTCAAACTCGTTTAAGAAACGAACCAAGTGTAAACATGTCAAGTTCGGCTCTATAGAATATATAAGGGAAATATGGTAATACTACCTTAGAGGCAGTTAGTAGGTTGTTAGCAGCTTATTAGGAGTATAAATAAGAAGCTCCTCCTCTGTATTGAAGATGATGAACATGTGTTTCATGTGTGTGTTCTTGATCAAACCATGGATTATGTATTTGGTTGATCTAGTTTCTTGTGTTGATTTCATTCCTTTTGATCCATTTCTGATCTGTTTGTATATCTTTAAAGGCTCGTTCAGTTCGAATTTTGTGAGCTAGAGCGGTGCACAATACAAAATCTAACCCACATAAATGAATTTATAACCCAAAATCAGTTTATAATATACGTGGTTCATTTACTCTTAAAAGTGAAACTACTCTCAATTTTTAATATGAGACTATTGTTTTTCACATGTGCACACACAATTAGGGGCGAAGCCAGGAAAAATCCGAGGGGAGCTCACCTATATTTTCGGGATTTTTTTTAAAAGATATATATAGGATCGAGATTTTTTTTGAAGATATATATAAGATATAATTTTTGTTATAAAGAATATAGTAGAAAACACACAAAATATATACGATCGAGATTTTTTTTGAAGATATATACAAGATACAATTTTTGTTATAAAGAATATAGTAAAAAAACACACTAAATTTATGATTTAAATAGCTATTTTAAGTTTAAAAAGCTAAAAGGATGAAAAAATCCATAATATGAAACTATAAGGATTTGACCTCAAGACCTTATCATTCTATTCCCCAACCCATACCAACTAAGCTAAGCATACTTATTGATTCATTACTCTTTTAAACTATTTTTAACCCATAAATTATCAAAAATTATGAAAAAAATACATATTTTTTATTTTTATTTTTACGTTTTCTCCCGACCCAGGGGGCTCGAGCCACCTCATGCCCCCTCCCTCCGCCCCTGCACAGAATCATAACGAAGATAAAACAGAATAGCAAACTGGGACATTTTGAGATGCTCAGACACGGTAATTTACTACTTTTAAGTTTTAAATATTAGACTATTCTTTGATCATAACATACTATAATTATTATGGAGTGAGTATTTTAAACTTTTGTGTTAGCCTTATAGTCAAAAATAGAAATAAATTCCCCAAGTCGGGGTGGCTCACTGGTAGGGAGCAAAGGAAAAAGTCAGGAGGTATCGTGTTCGATCCCTACCTTCGTCCTTTTTCTTGGGTGAGAATTCAAGATTTGTCTTGCTCCTTACCAGTGGGTCGAGCCGGTCGACACAAGCCGGTTTACATGGTGCGTGACTCTTGCTGAATGGGTCACGTGCCCGGGGACTCTTATTTTTACCTAAGCCGATCGAATTTCCCCGAGTTTAAAAGCTAGCTGAGTTGCAGCATGTGTTTGGTGTACCAATTATCAAGAACGTATATAAAATTAGTTCTTTAATTGTTTTTATAGTTTATTTTATTTTATTTTTTCCAAAAGCTGGTTTTCTTATCAACTTTTGAATATCTTTTTGTGACGCTCCTTAATTGTATTGTAAATTAGCTTATCATTTATCAGGGTTATTCATGGGCTCAATCTTGAATTGCTTGGGACCGTGGCTATCGACGAGTTCATGTAGAAATGGATTTCCAAGATGTGGTTTGTAGGACTATATGTACATGATTATAAAATGTACATTTGGAGTATCTTAGACGGAGGGGTAATTTGGACATTTCACCCTCTTTCTCCAACAACTCAAATAGGTGGGAATTGCAGTTTGGAGGTTGTTACAGATTTGGGATTTTTGTTGTTGTAAAACAAACACTCTCTTTTCCATGGTTTTCTAATTCGATTCAATTGAATCTTGTTTTGCTGTTTGATTGAGTTCATGATGTCGATTTCTATTAGTTCAAATGCTTAGTCTGATTGATTGATAAAGGGGTGAATCTTAAGCATCCTTTTTCGCCTGGTACAATGTTGTTGTATTACTTGTATAGTAGGGACTGGATCATTATATTTAGTTGTGTTTTTAGGCTCGGAAGGTAGTAAAGCGCGCGCTCTAAAGCGCGGAGGGCTTCGACTCTTCTTCTACCCAAAAAAAAAAAAAAAAAAACAGGTACGAATATATAAGATTGATTTATTCATTATCGTTGATTTTGGTTTGATAGGTACGAAATCTCCTTCGGTTATTAATTGTGTACATGTATAAGAATCTCCATTATTGATCCATCAAATTTGACATGATATAAGGGATTGATGATTATGAATAATTACATGTTTAAAAAGACACCGCGTGCATTATGTATCATTACCTACTTTAATTAAAATTTTACATGACGATGGATTATATATTCTCCTATCAGGAGGAGTGATTGATTTCATTAACAGATTATTTATTGCCAAGGTGGCAAACCCCGGGCACGTAACTCAACCGGGAAGAGTCACGCACCAGATAAACCGGCTTGCGCCGACCGGCTCGACCTACTGGAAATAAGCAAGGCAAACCTTGAATTTTCATCCAAGGAAAGGGGTGGAGGTAGGGTCGAACCCGAGACCTCCTGACATCCCCTTGCTCGCTCCCTATCAGTGAGCCACCCCGATTGGGGCAAATTCTCATACTTTCCATTTACACCACCTCGATCTTTCAGCCTTTTATCTATCACCATCTCCAATAAATTCTCCATTCAAAATGTTTGAGCTTTTAGATAAGTTTGTGTAGTTTTTTTTTAAAATATATTCTTCATTCAATTCTTTACAATAGGGAAGAAGAAGAATAAATAAAAAAAATTATCTAGTTTTAAAACATGTGTGAACAGTAAATAATACTCCCTTCGATCTAAAATATGAGACACTCTACTATTCAACACATATTTTAAAAAGTTGAAAACTATATAAAATGTTAAATTTTTATATAATTTTTAAAAAATAATTTAATATTTGATACAAAAAAGTATGTTTTTTTAGAACGAAGGTAATACAAGATTTACTTTCCCGTTATGTAGAAATTTTGAAAAAGAAAAAGTTGTTGGAGAGGCTGTAAAATGGTTAATGTTTTGAGTTGGGCTTGTCTAAAATATTGGGCCGTATAACAATTTCACATCTGCAAGTCCGGCCTGATCCAATTTCTATTGGGCCCCAAATGGTCAAACATCTTGGCAATCTTTGCAGTTTGCACAATCGACTACAAGCTCGCTGATTCCACAATCCTCCTCCCAAACCTCGAACCAACCTTCGGCTCGAATCTTCGAACCACTTGGCTTGTTTTGGGGGAAGGAAATGGATCGCGTTTATTTTGGTTTTAATTATAAGGTCAGGAATTACCCTTCTCTCACAAAAGTTTAAACTATTATATAGGAGTTTTATCCTTTCTTATATTTTGGTGTTTATTTTCACTCCACGACCATTGATTGTAACCAGTCTCTTTAAAGCTTGCCCAAAGACGAGTTAACATTTCAGTCTCTTAATAGCTAGCCAAAACCAAATAAACGAATCTGAACTGAACCCACTTTGATACCAAGTTACTATTTATGTGTTGTGTTTGTTGAATGACTGACTGAATTGTAAAGGAGGAAGATTGGTCAAATGGAGAGGAGGAATAAAGTCAGGGCCGGCCTTGGGCATAGGCCAAAGAGGCCGTCGCCTCGAGCCCCCGATTCGGTAAGGACCCCGTAAAAAAAATGTATAATGTATATAATTAATGTAATATGTATATAAATATTTTGTATTATGTACAAGTAAAAAAAACTCATTAATGTTAATTAGGATATAAACAAAACATGTACATTTGTCACATAACTTGTTAACTTGTTTAATCTTCAATCTAAGTGAATAAATGACGGATATATAGTGCAAGATAACCTTATCTTAATATCGATTTTCCAAATAATATATACAAGGTGATTTTTTAGTAAAAAAAGATTTTATTTGTAATTTTGTATGGCCAATTTTGATATTGCTACATGTTAAGTTTAACTTTAATTACCGTCGAAAAACGAAGACATTATAAAATACTTTTCGAACTTTATTTATCACTAGCAAAGTCTCTCATTCTTTTTATATTACTAATAGGGAAATTTATTAACCTCAATTAAATAAGTATAATGATATAAAATCGTTGTTTTGAATCGTATAATGACAATGTATAACATTAGATGTATACTACGAATCATTAATTAGTGGTGAAAATATATAGAACTCAAGTTTACTAGTGTTAAATTAAGTTTAAAATTTATACTTTAAAATAATTTATTTAAAAATATAATTTGTGACTAAATTTGTAGTAAAGGATCTTATTTTTGTCCGCCTATAGCCCTAAAAAGGTCGGGGCCGGCCCTGAATAAAGTACATAGCTCCATTGATGTTGAGCTCGGGAAGAAGAAAGAAAAAAGAGAGAAGTGAAGACTATAACTGCATTCATTCAACTGATCAATCCAGTGTACAATGAGGCCTATTTATAGTTTTCATATCAAGTATCAAACCAGGCTTAACCCCAAGTTGCTTATTCTTTATACAGAGGAGATCTCCTACAACCTTCAACCTCCTATGTACACTGTGTATAACACAAAATTATTTGCATGATTTTTAAATAATAAAATTTTAAAAAAATTATATTTATATTTTACATGTCAAATAACATATATTTATGTACATTTTTAATATAAAATATGGAGTAACATTTTAAAAAATATTAAAATAAAAGGAGGCATTATTTTAAAATATTAATTATAATACATATTAAAATATCATTCCTTGTAAGAAAAAATATGTAAATATATATTATTAGACAAGTACAGTATAAATATAATTTTATAATTTTTTTTTTGTTATTACTACAAATAATTTTGTATTGCACACAATGTAACACCGCGGTTGTAGGGGATCCCCACTAAACTTTACCTAACATCTCATATGACTAAAACCAAGCAACTGTCTTAAACTATTGTACTTGATAATTGCTATATTCAACAAATAAAAGGCTAAATTAATTCCTATTTTCAACACTTGGTAATTGCTTGGGTATTTTTTTTTATTCTATGTCCAATGATATTGGATAAGAAAATATAGCATCAACAATAGAAAGATAATTTAATTTTAGGAAATCTTTTCTAATAACCTTCTTATCCTATACCTTCGAGATAAGATAGAAAACCCGATTTTAACTTTACCATAGTCATCCATAACAAAATTATGCGAATATTCTACTTAATAAATATAACAATAATAATTCAGACAAATTCGAATAAAAATAAAACCTGAAATGATTCCGACGATCTAATCCATCAACAAAGTTTCAAACAAACGTTGCACCCATCCCATAACCCCATACCCCATTAGTGTCACAAGATATCAAGTAATAATAAAACACACAATTCAAAATAAAAAAAAACTCAAGGTCCAAACGACACCGTTTTAGAAAACCGGACGCTCTAGCGCGTCGTTTCACTCAGTCCTCGGACACGGGCAAGGGCTGGTGCCCGGTGTTGGGGGAGTAGAAGACCAAGTCATAGACAAGGGCGGCGATGCCACCGCCGATGAGCGGGCCGACCCAGTAGACCCACTGGTCAGCCCAGGTCCAGCTGACGAGGGCGGGGCCGAAGGAGACGGAGGGGTTCATGGAGGCGCCGTCGAATGCGCCGCCGGCGAGGGCGTTGGCCGTGACGATGAGGCCGATGCAGAGCGGGGCGAGGATGCCGATTTGGCCCTTGTGGGGGTCGATGGCGGTGGCGTAGACGGTGTAGACTAGGCCGAATGTCATCACGATCTCCAGCACCACCGCGTTCCACACGCTCACTCCCGACGACAGGGAGAACGCCGACGTCGTCTGTTCATATTCATAATTAGTCAATTCATTAATTAGGAAGTGTAATATATATTCTGACAATAAAAGGTTTCCATAAGGCGGAAAAAAAAAGGTTTCCATAAAAAAAACAATTATTTCTCTAACTTATTTGTACCCTATATTTTTCTAAAAGTTAAAAGTTATATAAAATATATAAAAAAAATTATTAAACTTTTTTTAAAAGTATATATGTTCCTAATAGGTAAATAAAATTATATCATACTTTTCACTTTTAAAAAAATGTAAAAATTATTTAAAATATTTATCGTTTGAATATATTACCGTAACTTATGCCTAAAAAAATAGCCTAGACAAATAATGGTGGTTGCTATATGTACCGAGCACGTATGCTAAATGCATTCATATAGTCATATATATGCAGTAGAATTCACTTGATCCATGTTTACATAAATTAAATTTAAAAAATTAACACGAACGGATTATAAATTTTATCAATTTCGAAAAATAACACAAATACGTTATGGATCCATTCATGTAGACATTTGAAAAGAAAAAAAAAAGTGGACAAAGATCTGAAGTATTTCTTTATAATTCTTTTTTCAAATGTTTGTAAACCTTTTTTTTTAAATCATGTCACCTATCCGTTAGATCCATTGATTACTTTTTTTTTAAATGTATTGATATAAAGTAGATGTCATGTAAAAAGTAAAACGGGTCTCAAATTCACGGGTTTCGATCCCATGACTTTGACCTTCAAATTCATGAACAAAGTTGGATTTTATACTCATAAAAAATTAAAAGAAAAAAAAAATAGAAAGGGTGGGGATGAGCTGAAATAAAAAATGGGGCAAATCTAACCGTAAATTATTTTTTAACGGTTGCGATTTATTCAATTTCCCCCTTTCAACAATTTAATGCTAAATTTAGGAGATTCCATTCCAAAATTCACATATTTGAGCTCGGTAGGCGGTAGGCTTGCCGAAAATAATGGGATAGGGTGTTTGTCGTGTTTTCTTTTTCAGGAAAGGGTGGGAAGACTTGTCAAACGGATCATTCGGGTCGGATCACTTCGGATTTCGGGTAAAACGAGTTTCGGGTAAAATAGGCCTCGGGTATTTTTAGGTTGACTAGAACCCGGGTTTGATCGGGTTTCAGGTTAGTTCGGATCGATTTCGGATTTGTTAATTTTTTATTTTTTAAATTAAAAAAATCGCGATTTGATCATTTTGTAATAAATTTTAATTATATATAAAAAAAATTAATTATATTTAATTATAAATCAATCGGGTAAAATCGCATTAAAATTACCGGATCAATCGGATTACCGAGTCGAAACCCAGATTACCCGAAAAATTAATTTTCCGGGTTCAGGTTAAAAAAAAATTCTGAGTCAAAATTTTCGGGTTCGGCTCGAAAATTTTCCGAGAATTCGAATCGGGTCGACCGGACCGGGTTGTGTTTTGACAGGTCTAGGTGGGACCCAGTTTGAAATAAGAGCAGCTGAAAGTGGAAATACTGTGAAGAGGTCCAGTAATTGAGATCCCCACAATCCAACTTTCCAGTGATACTACTGTTTTCACACATGACTTCATACCCTCATCTTCATCACCCAACCCTAAACATCGGCAAGTTTGTTTTTGTACTTCTCTCTTTTTTTCTTTTTCTTTTTAAACCATTTACCATTCAAAAGTTACCCTCATCACCCACCTAATGCCTGCATCTCCAGGCCAATTGTCATATTCACTGCCTTTCTTACCTCACTTTTAATTCAAACAAAGTTCTTCTTTTCAACTAAACTCCTTTCAATAAAATTTATATCTGGATATAACTTCCATAAGTTGCATTAATAAGTAACAAGTAAAATAATTCGATGGATCAAACCGTTGAAATATCAACAATGTCCGCCATGAAAATAAACAAAATACAAGAAAACAAATACATAAGAGAAAAATATTTCATACTATGTAAAATCAGGGAGAATGATATGGTGATAGTGTTTGATACTACCTCGGTCTTAAAATGTAAGTCATTTTATTTTTTGATAAACTTCTTACTATGTTAAAAAGTAAAAATGATTTATATTTTGAGACTAGTACTGTATAATGGTGAAGTAAGGAACTTGGTGCTGCTCAAACCCCGTATTTTAATTTTGAACTTTTTTTTTTGAATATTTTTATTTCTCATACTTTTTTTTAACATTCTTGCATCCTTTTTGTTCAATTAATATTAATGTATTTTTCAATTTATAATAGTCAATATTTTTTCCAAGTAAATCCATTTCAAATAAGGTGGCATTGACGTTATTTGCAAATTTAAAATCATTAATGGAGAGGGGGGAAAAACTAACGAGGCCACCGGTGGAGAACTTGAGGAGCAAGCAAGCGACGGTGGAGCCGAGGCACTGCGCGATCCAGTACAGTATCCCCCTCAGCAGCGTAATGTGGCCCCCGAGGAACGCCCCGAACGTCACCGCGGGGTTGACGTGCCCGCCGGAGATGTTGGCCGACACCACCACCGCCACGAAGAGGCCGATGCCGTGTGCTAAGGCCACCGCCACCAGCCCCGCCGGGGTGGTCGATCCCCCGTCCGTGAGCTTGCTGAACGCCATCCCCGACCCCTCCCCGGCGAAGTTGAAGATCACCGCGCTTATGAACTCCGCCAGAGCCGCCTTCAGCGCCGACGGGTGGTACAGCTCGTTCGCCCTCCCCACGGCTATCTCGTTCATCGGCATTTCTGTGAATTGATTGATTTTCTTGCTTCTTTTTTTTTTCCAATTATTTAATTAAAAATAATTTTGAGGAGAGGGGAGATAATATACTATATTCTATGTTGTGGGAGGGTGGTTTTATAGGCCGTGGCGGGGGAGCAAGGCCACCGGCTATCTCCGGTTACCGGTTTTGGACCCGCATGCCCACTGCCCCACAGGCACAGCATACAGCTAAGCTGCAGTTAGGCAGGTATTGTGTAGAAGCAAACTTTTTTTTTTTCCGGAAATTTTGGGAGGTAATTTTTGGATTAAGTGTGATTGGTAAGGTAAATACGATTTTTCAATATTTCAGTAGGTAATTCTATATTTGTAAAACATTTTATCTCGTATCCAAATCAGGGACGGAACTAGGGGTGGGCTGGTGTGTGCTGCAGCCCACCCCAGTTCAGAAGTAATATATATATTATAGGTGAAGTCTTGGACATGTTGCTTAACTTGCACAATTGGTAGAGAGGAAGGAGGGGAACCATCTAGAATTTATTTCGATTCCTCTCACTCTCAATTAATTGTTTTTGCCTATTGCTGTAGTCCACTTTCACACATAGCAGCCCAACATTTTTCTTCTTTTCTTTTTTTAATAGATTAATTTCATCATTTATTTTTTTAAATGTAAAGTAGGAAATAAAAAAAACATCTAGATTAAAAAAACATTTCTAATTTTTAACTTGTTTTTGCCTATTGTTTTAGTCCACTTCCACACATAGCAGCCCGCCATTTTTTTTTCTTTTCTTTTTTTAATAGATTAATTCCATCATTTATCGTTTTTAAATGTAAGGTAGGAAATAAAAAAAAATCTAGATTAAAAAAACATTTCTAATTTTTAACTTAATAGATACCGGCAAAAATGTAAAATTATATGCAAATTCAGCCTATCCAAAATTCTAATCCTGGTTCCGTGCCTGATCCAAATGTCTTGTTTTGATGGAAAAACATTAATTTTAAAGCTTTTGGGAGAATAATGTAATTTTGTAACAAAATATGGAGTTTTTTTTTAAAATTTTGTAACAAAATAATGTAATTTTCTAAAAAAACATTTTAGCCCGAAGGTGGCCCTAAGCTATAATGAATTAATGATTTAGTGAACTACGCTAGACCGGTCCGGTGTACTGTATTATGTATAGCAGCAGCAGGCTGTTTTTATTTTACTAAACCCACCTTCAACAGTTCAACCACTGTACGTACACTCCTAAGGGTGATGGGGTGGACGGGTGGTACCGTGGTAGAATTGAATAATCTCCGACTTATTTATATTTCGAAAATTTCGCCTGGTACCCCTGTGGTATTGCGTATTTCGCACGGTGTACAGAAGTTTTGTTAAATTCACACGGTACCCCTGAGTTTTGTACAATTTCGCGTCGTGCCCCTAATGGGTTAAATCTGGCAGATTTCAAAAACCACCGTTAACCCTACTTGCGGTCTTACGCGTACGGGGAACCAAAGTGAAGAGAGGAGAGAAGGGCACCGGAGAGGGAAGAGCCAGGCCGACCACCACACTGAACCGCCGCCGCCGGGCCACCGGACTGTGCAAACCGCAGCCACCGGCCACACCAACCGCCACCGTTGCTCGCCCTGTTGCACCAGAACCGACCTCGCCTTTTTCGCACCAGAACCCGACGCCCATTTCGCCCGTGCTTCGACGCCTCTTAATTTCTACCGATTGAAGGTAATTTCTACCGATTTTGTGCATTCCATTTAGCACCACCAGTACATATTAGGGATTGAAGCTGATGCGGGACCATCCAAGACACCTTCGGACACACTTATACTTGGGGATGGACCTATGATTCGAGATCACGAGAATGATGTCATCCTCAAGAGGAAGAAGAAGGCTCCACCTTGGGTCGTTCGTTTTTGGGTTCGTTCATGCACAGTTGACAGCTTTTCGATGTCTCAGTAAAATGAGTCGTACGGATTCAATATTAATTGGATTAGATCGTGCCATACCTTGTCGGAACGAGGACGAAGAGATCTACAACTTTGCTGTTGAAGGTTTTTCCAGATTCGACCTAGAGCTTGGCCGAAAATCACATTCTTTGGGCTGTCACTGTTTTAGACGGGAAATTCTTAAGTGTTGGAACTCTTTTTATTGCTATTTTTAGAGACCTTATTTACTTAAGTTATTTTTAGTATTTTAGGGATTTAAGTTAATTTCTATTATATTTATTATTTTCATTAAAATCAGCCCTAGGGTTTTCTATATTAGAACGGCTGATTCCTCCATTGTAACTCAGACGTCTTCCATTATTGAAATTTACAGTTCTTGTGTGAAACACATCTGTGAGAAAGTCAATCGATTCGTAGCGCTGCTCATCGATTGCAAATTGGTTATAGATCTAAGTTGGTTTGCTTTGAGTTCGTCAACCTCGTGAGAGCTTGGTGATCCTGGTAATCACAAGTCCCCTCCTTGTGCCTCCAAGTTGTCCGCTTGGTTGTGTAAGGTTGTAGAGGCGGGCTTTATAGTCGTTGGTATTTGGTTCCTACCCTCTTAGGAGGCCTGGGGTCTTTGCCTCGTTCTATTTTAGTTCGAATCAGTCCTTATCGGTCGAGTCTTTATTGTTTCTTTGTTCGAGTCTTGCTGCGTTTTGTCTTGTTCTTGAGTCGTTTGCTTCCGTTCTTGTTATTCTAGTTTGATTGTCGAAGATCGGGCCATCCTACGGCTAACCCCGTATCAGAAACAATTCCATTTAACATCAATCAAATATCCATTTGTCATATGACAAAGCGATGTCATTAGGTTTCTTTACATCTCTTGTTTACTCTACTCTTATCCTGCTTGTTTGTATTGGGTCAGTTATCTGAACTGTAGTATTACAACAAGCTCAGTAAGAAGCTTTCGAAAGATGATATTTCCATAGTAGCATTGAACATAGATCAACAAAGATTAATAGCTTCAATTCACAATCGTCATGGCATTGTCATGATTTCATATTTTTATACTCTAATTCTATCCAATTAGCATATTTTAAGCATATTAGCTCAAATGGTAGAGCATTGTGCTCACGCACAAAGATGCAGGTTCAAATCCCGCATATGCTTATATCAACCCCATCGAAAGCATACCTTAGTAGCTCATGATTTTGCCTATTTTAAAGTCGATTATAAACATTAAACAAATAGGCTTTATAAATACTAAACAAATCGCTCTACCAACTGAGCTCATGATTTTCTTGTAGCCTATATGGGAATCGAACCCATATCTTTGTGCATAAACACATCGCTCTACCAATTGAGCTAATAGGCTTCATAAATTCAAAGGAAATTGTCCATTCCTCATGTTAATGGTTTCTTAACCAGGGAGAATCAATTTAATCAAAACTCTCATTTTCTCATGTCAATGGTCGCCCACATTCAACCAAATTCAACAGATGGGCAGCAAAAGTTGAGCAATGTTAAGAAGATCGACACAGATCAAGAAAAAAACCATAGATGGAGAATGACTCGATGGTTAAAGCAGATGTTAACAAACCAAAGCATAAAAAAGAAACAAAAGATAAAAAAATGGGAAAAAAAAACAATGCAAGGGTTTGAAGGATATACTTGCAAGAAATCCATACCTGTCATTCAGTTTTTCCCTGCGAATCCTCTCATGGCAAGCTTTAGCCCCAGGCTTGATACAGGAGTGACGGCCCCTGTCAGTCACACAGAGCATCTTCAAAACGCATGGCATATGATAAACTCTTCTAACAATGTTTTAAGAGTCATGTTCACTGTCCCTTAATAAATAATTTACTTCCACTTTGTTACATGATAATTTAAAGAAAAAACAACACTTTAAAAGATTTCGCCAAAGAAAAAAAAACTCTACTGTGAAAGTGTAGTAGGAAACAGAAATACTAATTTCAAATCGTGGATGAAAAAAACCATAAACTTACATGCAAAGAGAATGAAAAACAAGATAGGTGCAAAAAAGGGGGAAGTTGAGAATGTTAAGCACAACACATCATTTTCAAGAATCATGAAGCAAGTCAAGGACCATAAGCATATATGAATTGCATTATCCTCTTCATCTTCTTTTGATAAGATAGAAAAATTATTAATAACAGACAAGAAGCAATTCAAGGAAATTCTTCCTTGCATATCTAATTTACATGTGGAATGCTTTCTAAATTCCCCATTGACAGGCAATTTTATCAACCTCAGGCACCTGGAGATCAAAGATTAATTTATTACTAATTCAGCAGCGTATATAAACAAAGAATCAAATCAGGATTACACATTAATCATATACTCAAATTGTTGCTAAACTCAAATTCAAACCCCTAAATCCAGTTCCTATAACAACTCACAAATTCCCTGTCATAAATTCGGTTCATATAACATCACACCCAAATTCGATTGTTCAATTGTAAAAGATTTTATCATAGATGGAATGCACAAAATTGGTAGAAATTACCTTCAATCGGTAGAAATTAAGAGGCGTCGAAGCACAAGCGAAATGGGCGTCGGGTTCTGGTGCAAAAAAGGTGAGGTCGGTTCTGGTGCAACAGGGCGAGCAGCGGTGGCGGTTGGTGTGGCCAGCGACTGCGGTTTGCACAGTCCGGTGGCCCGGCGGCGGCGGTTCAGTGTGGTGGTCGGCCTGGCTCTTCCCTCTCCGGTGCCCTTCTCTCCTCTCTTCACTTTGGTTCCCCGTACGCGTAAGACTGTAAGAGCAAGTAGGGTTAATGGTGGTTTTTGAAATCTGTCAGATTTAACCCATTAGGGTCACGACGCGAAATTGTACAAAACTCAGGGGTACCGTGCGAATTTAACAAAACTTCTGTACACCGTGCGAAATATGCAATACCACAGGGGTACCAGGCGAAATTTCCGTTTATATTTTTATAATAATTTTTACTCCGCATAATTTAAATATAAAAATTATTTGGCAGATCACGGCTCCCAACTCAGCTGGAGCACGATCAGCGACGAACGACGAGAATAGTCCGTGAGAGAGCGTAACTAAGCAAGCCCATTAAGGCCCAATGGCATTCTTGTCTTTCCTACGGTAAAACCCTCAAACCCTAATTTTGATTATAAAATATGAGATACGCCTCCAGAGGGAGGGGGATCAGAACAATACTGACTTGAGCGTCGGAGGGTCCTCCGGGGGAGACAAGCCCCGCCCCGACCTCGTTTGTTCTTGTTTCACAGGCTAGGGTTCGTGTTGAGATCAAGATCGGTCTCCGTCAACGATTATTGAGAGCAGATTTACGCACTCACAGTCCGATATTTCGCTAACCTATATATTCGACACCATCTGATTCCCTTCGCGAAAAATGTGGGATTATCCGCCACCAATGCCATTGGCTTGTATTAGGAGTAGTGCAGGTGCTTTAATTTTGATGAAGAAGGTGGAGTGAAGGTGGCTTATTTGTCGACCTCGGAAGTATGTATATATCGGTGTGTTCTCTGTCGTCTCCGAATGTCGGCGCATAGCTATACGGTAAATTTGCTAAAATGACCTCCATATCCGGAAGGTTTGCAAGAGTAACCCAATCCGGAAAAAATTTGCATAAAAGCGGATATCCGCTTGACAAGGGGAGCCGGTGGCCGGTCACCCTGTGGGGTACAGCTGGACTCCACTCTCGGTGGGAGGGGGGCATCTTTACTCCTGCAAAAGCAAGGACCAATGAGAGAGGAGGGAAGAAGTAGCTGTTGCAGTGGCAGAGGACAGAAGAGAGAGACAGAGAGACGGAGAGAGAGGGAGAGAGAGAGAGAGAGGGGTTAAAGATAAAAGTGCAGGCTGAGAGGACAGTGACGGAGGGAAAGTCGTTGATTTACCTCGCCAAAAATAATTCCCAAACAAACAAACAAGTATAGTATGCAAGTAAGGGGTCGAACCCCTTACTTGCATACTATACTTGTTTGTTTGTTTGGGAATTATTTTTGGCGAGGTAAATCAACGACTTTCCCTCCGTCAAAATTGGCGCCGTTGCCGGGGAATCAAGTTTATTTCTTTGTTTTGTGTATTTGTTAATATTTGTACATATATCTATCCTCGTCGTGGACCTATCTTACGGTTCACGACACCTCGTTACTAATTGTTTGCAATGGAGTTGGAATTATGGCAATACCAAGGAGAATACTTTCACCACTACCTCGCAAGAGTGCAAGATTTAGTGGACGACCGTGCTTCACGAGGTATCCAAGATGATTTGAAAGAACAAGTACTTTGCGTTCAAGATGGCATGCTTCCCGAGATACGAGAATTCGCCAAATCTTTGAAAAACGAAGGCTTTTATGGTTTGGATTGGCCGGAATTGTGGGATATTTTCCTTTGTGTGGGTGACATGGCAAAGGTGGAAGAAGAATACATGTTGGCATCCACACCCTTACCTTTCAAACCAATGGCGGGTGTGATACATGAGGAAAGCCAAGACGCAAGTACCCATGGTTCATTCGAAGATGGAGAAGAGAGCCCGATGCCCCTTGACATGGAGTCTCATGAGTGCACGCTTGAGGAACCATGTATTTTGGCACCTACTCCACCAATAGAAATCATCCCCAACGCACCTATTGAGGAACCAAGTCCGGAGCCGATTTCTGTGGCTTTTGAGAAAGGTAATGATATTTTTGACACTTTTGTGGATTTTGGTGAATATGTAGATCCTTGGGAGCATTACATCAACAAGCCACCAGCGGAACTGTGTTGGTGGTACTACATACCCTCGGCGAGAAGTCACGCTCGAGCATATGAAAAGTTGGAGACCTTCTTCAACATCACATCTTTTGACTTCGGCTTCTATATATGTGGTGCTCGCCTACCTAGATGGTGTGCACCGGAGTTTGATTTGTTAAAGAGGGCGTTAGCAATGTCCGAGGTAAGTTTTCATAAATTAGTTATTTCAATTCCTAGCTAGTTAATTAGTTTTGTTGTTTAATAAATTAGAAATTTCCTAATTATTTTATATGGTAGATAGATGTTTTTGGAATATTTTTGGAGCTAACCATGCAGGAAAAAAAAAAGAGAAAAGAAAACGATCGGAGAATAGAGATTTGTGCTAAATTCGCTGCCAGCGAATCATGCTTCGCTGCCAGCGAGTCCAGCTGCTCAGACAACATAGAAGCTGATTTCATTCGCTGACAGCGAACCAAAACTCGCTGACAGCGAATCTAGCAGCACATGCCCAGTCTTCGTCCGTTGTCGCAACCCATATTATTCATTCTTCGCCATCTTCTTTCATCCATGCCAGTGGTTTGTCCATCGTCGTCAATGTCGTTCTTCATCGTTCTTCTTCTAAGCTTGTCATTATCAATCTTGATCCTCTTCGCCACCAAAACTTTTCCCAAAATGTGAGTTATTCTTTACCCTCTTTCTCTCATATTTTTTTTATGATTTGTTGTCTTCGATTTTCATTGAGGACAATGAAGAATTTAAGTGTGGGGGAGGGTTGCATTCATAGATTCATGCATTCATATTTATTTTGTCGTTATTTTGTTCATCGATTCATGTTTTTTTTCCGTTATTTTATTGCATTAGAAAATGAAAAAAAAATTGAAAAATAAAAAAATCCAAAAAGATCATGCATTGCATATATGTGTTATTCAAATACCCACATTGCCTTAGTTTGTCCTCTATTATATTTTTATGAGTTTTACCATATATGTTCCATAATATGATTGAATTGGCTAATCTTGTCACATACTTGAAATGATTTTTATGGGAGCTTGACTTGTTAGTTCAATTGAGCAAGTATGATTCTTAGTCTTGGGCATTATTCAAATCCAACAAAACTTGTCCTAGTGAGAATTTTTGGCCTTATAGGGATTTTCATCATATTTATTCCCTTTTGCTTTCTTGTGTACATTATACTCTCCTTATGCAATAACCTCTTGAGATTGACATTGTTATCTATATTTGAGGCCGAATTTATATGTCTATTACTTATGAGTTTCAAATGATAGAGGCATGATTTTCTTAGCCATATTATTATCCATATCCACCCTACACATGTGTCCTTTGCTTGTAGCCAAACTTGAGCCTTAGCCTTTTCTTTGAAGCTCCATAAAATTTATCCTAGCCGATGATGAGCCTTACCCTATCCGGGAATTAGGATTAGAATTGGTGAATGATTGATTTGTTTGAGTGGAAAAGAAGATATTGTTAAGAGAGTTACCAGTTTTGGATTATTATGTAATTTTAGTTTTATTCCTCGCATTGTGCATTATTGTATTTTTGGCTCTAGAAGAAAAATCGAGAAAAAAAAAGAAGAAAAAAAAGAAGAAAAAAAGAAAAAGAAAGAAAAAAAAATGAATAAGAGCCTTTTATTTTATTATGTATGTGAGAGTTGGAAAAAATGTACGGTTAAGAGAAAGTTCTTTTGTTGAGTGTTTTAAGAGTGAAAGTTTGAGTTATTTTGGTCTTGGAAGTTTTTGGTTTTTAGTGTTCTTCCGGTTGTTCTTAGGGATTCCTTTTTCCCGGATTTTTAGCACCACAAACCTAAATATTTCCCTACCTTAATTTCTTACCAAGCCCCATTACAACCTTGATAAAAAGACCTCTTGATGTTTCTTACAAGTGATGGCATCCACGGTGGAGAATATGTGATATTTGTGTCAATTTCTATGTAGCTTTTTGCATTTTGGATTGAGTTGAGAGATACATTGTTAAGCCTATACACATGAGAGTGAGAGTAAACACATAATCCCGGTGAGGTTGGATGAGATGTTCCTTTACTTTGAATCGCTTATATACTTGCTAGGATGTTAGCTTTCATGTTCATGGCTCCTCCACTTTGATGTTGCTTTTGCCAAGGTTAGTACTTGAAGATCATATTTGTGGTATGATGGTTTTTGCTCTTGTTTTTACATTGCTTGAGGACAAGCAAAAGGTTAAATGTGGGGGAGTTTGATAAGGCGTATTCCAATAGGCATTATAAGTTAGTTTAGATGCCTTTCATTATCATATATTCATGTTTTATTGTTAATTAGATTAGCGCTCGTTTTGTGGAAAAGTTCGGAATCTACGCTATTTCGATGGTTTTATGTAGATTCGTAGATCCGAGGCGAAGAACATGAGGAACAGAGCTAAGGAAGGCTAAGGTGAGACTTGGGAGAGCTTAAGGAAGAAGTCCCGAAGAGCATGGAACAATCTAAGGAGCAACGGAGCACGAAATCGAGATCTAAGAGCGAAAACAAAGGCGAGTCGCGAAAGCTGTCCGCTCGGCGAGCTGAACTTGTAACGCACTTTCCGGAGGCCTCGGATGTCCGATCGACGCATATGAGCATGCGTTGGAAAGCTCTTTCGAAGATCTACGTGATGGTGTACTGTTGGATTTTCGCTGACCGCGAATAGCTTTCCGCTGCAGCGAATCAAGTCAGCAACAACATGCGCGAGAAGGTGGCTTGAGCATGACTCGCTGCCAGCGAATGGAATCTCGCTGACAGCTAGTGGAGTCAGAAGGAGCATGTCCAGGAGCCAGCGAGTCTCGCTGCCAGCGAATGGAGTTCGCTGCCAGAGAGTCGAGTCAGCCCGGCCAACCAGGCAGCATTCGCTGCCAGCGACTGGACTCGCTGCAGCGAGCCACTCGCTGCCGCGGAAAAAGTCACTGCCAGCGAGAATCACCAGGGCGACGGAGACTCGGCAACTCGCTCCAGCGGAAAGATGGGCTCGCGGCAGCGGGAGGAGCAGCTCGCGGCAGCGGGAGGAGCAGCTCGCGGAAGCGGAAGGAAGGGTCCGAGGAGGATGAAAAGATTCTAAGGCATTGAGCTTTCGCTGGTAGCGAGTGTGGTAGCGAGTGTGGTAGCGGAAATCCAACATGAGCTCAATCAAGGCCATTCGCTGCCAGCGGAAATTTTCGCTGCCAGCGGAATCCGACGCTGAGTTAAATTAGGAAAGTTCTATCTTTTATCTAGTTTGTTTAGGAAGCTTTTATCTTTTATCTATCTTTTACCTTATTTATGGAAGACATTAGGCTTATAAATAGGATGTTCTAGGCTTAGTATTTAAGAATTCCAAGAATTCTTAAAAACTAAGCCTAGAACATCCTATTTATAAGCCTAATGTCTTCCATAAATAAGGTAAAAGCCTAGAATTCCAAGAATTCTAGGCTTAGTTTTTAAGAATTCCAAGATAGATAAAAGATAAAAGCTTCCTAAACAAACTAGATAACAGATAGAACTTTCCTAATTTAACTCAGCGTCGGATTCCGCTGGCAGCGAAAATTTCCGCTGGCAGCGAATGGCCTTGATTGAGCTCCTGTTGGATTTCCGCTACCACACTCGCTACCACACTCGCTACCAGCGAAAGCTCAATGCCTTAGAATCTTTTCATCCTCCTCGGACCCTTCCTTCCGCTTCCGCGAGCTACTCCTCCCGCTGCCGCGAGCCCATCTTTCCGCTGGAGCGAGTTGCCGAGTCTCCGTCGCCCTGGTGATTCTCGCTGGCAGCGACTTTTTCCGCGGCAGCGAGTGGCTCGCTGCAGCGAGTCCAGTCGCTGGCAGCGAATGCTGCCTGGTCGGCCGGGCTGACTCGACTCGCTGGCAGCGAACTCCATTCGCTGGCAGCGAGACTCGCTGGCTCCTGGACATGCTCCTTCTGACTCCACTAGCTGTCAGCGAGATTCCATTCGCTGGCAGCGAGTCATGCTCAAGCCACCTTCTCGCGCATGTTGTTGCTGACTTGATTCGCTGCAGCGGAAAGCTATTCGCGGTCAGCGAAAATCCAACAGTACACCATCACGTAGATCTTCGAAAGAGCTTTCCAACGCATGCTCATATGCGTCGATCGGACATCCGAGGCCTCCGGAAAGTGCGTTACAAGTTCAGCTCGCCGAGCGGACAGCTTTCGCGACTCGCCTTTGTTTTCGCTCTTAGATCTCGATTTCGTGCTCCGTTGCTCCTTAGATTGTTCCATGCTCTTCGGGACTTCTTCCTTAAGCTCTCCCAAGTCTCACCTTAGCCTTCCTTAGCTCTGTTCCTCATGTTCTTCGCCTCGGATCTACGAATCTACATAAAACCATCGAAATAGCGTAGATTCCGAACTTTTCCACAAAACGAGCGCTAATCTAATTAACAATAAAACATGAATATATGATAATGAAAGGCATCTAAACTAACTTATAATGCCTATTGGAATACGCCTTATCAGACAGATAGATCAGTGAGAGTGTCAGTGAGGGGGAAAAATATTCTTTCAACTAAATGACATATTGTTTAAGATAAAACCAATTGAAGAAGGAAGGGTCTGGGGTTTATTTTACGGATCACGTGTAAGCAGTAAGGTATAACTGGACATCCGTATTCGATAAACATGTCAGCTATTGGCTTTAACTGGACACGATTGTAACTACGAAAAACACAGGTCATTAACTACCATAATCGAATGGAGAAGATTTATGGGATAATCATATTCTCTATAATGACATATTGTTTTATGTGTGGCCAATTATAATATTTACCCATACTTGGATGCCATGATCTCGTTATCTGCGGCCGTCACTAGCATGCTTGACCCATATTGGAATCGAATGGATAAGATTGACAGTGAGGGGGCATAAACATACTTATAATGACATGGTAAGGTGAAGAGAAAAACCATAGAATAACAATAAAGTGGGTGGAGGTAAATTCGTGGGCCGACTGGTAATCCCATAGTTTTTACTGGACACGAAATAAATACGACATGACAGACATTAAAATATACTGGACACAAAATGGCGGAGACAGAATCACTTGCATTAATCAAATACGACACAGGAGCAAACATTTAAAAGATAGTAGGAGAGGTCCTCAACATAGAAGACAGTGAAAACCAAACTTAAGGTAACAAGCCGCGAAATTGTGGCTGCGTGGTGAATCTGTATCCATCCCAATCGAAGTGTGGGCGCATATTGCGGGCACGATGGTCAGACGTCTCGTCGCTGAGTGGGAAGTAGACCGTGAAAGTTCGGTCACTCCCATAACCGGACACACCAAGGACCCTCCCGGCCCAAAACCCATCGTTGTCGCGGCAGTCGACACGGTCTTCGGGCATGTAGGCGTCGTAAGAAATACGAGGCGGCCGTGGACGAATTCGTTGAACCGGGAGGACCTCCCTCAGCAGCTCTCTTCTGTTGTTGCGTAGGAGGGTCACATATTCGACCTCCCAGTGGTTAGGGTCCAGTTTGCGCACAAGGTTCGCCTCGTAGAACGACCCGAGCATCCCAGACTCACCGCCGACAATCTCTACTCTTTGATTTCGTCGGTATGACGGCGGCGACATTGGTCCTGCATAACATGAAACAAATAAGGTAGTATAATGATACAAGTAGCACAACTGAAATCTACACAAATGAAGTGATCGACAAACCTCCATCGTTTGATTCGTCGGATGATATAACGATGGGGACAGGTCGGGGAGGGAGGCCAGATGAGGAGCTGGGGTAAGAGGATGCCATTTCGTTGTAGGGTTGTTGGAGAGGTTGTTAAATGGAAATGGGGAGTTAACTTCACCGATTTGTGGGGAGTATGGATTGTGAATGGCTATCATATAAGTGGGGTGTTTGTGGGAAATAGCAACATTGTTCAGCATGTGACCGTTGAGGGAGGAAAAAAAGAAACAAAAAGCAAATTGGATTGAATGGCCGTGTTTTGTTGTTGTCTACAATGAACATGGCAGTGGACTCATCTACACATGACAAAAGATAAAGTGGGTTTACTTCTTGTCGGTAGACGCAACATGACACCCCTTTAAAACAACTAGCCGGTTAATTAATAGCTACTGGATAACAAACAGTTTTCCACTATACAACTTTAGCAGTGGTTTTAGTAAAATTTTGACCTTTGTATAAAATTTGGTTTCCCACTCACCATTAATACTAAAAAAATGCAAAACCATAGAGAGAGGAGTACACCCATATTAATTTAAAACCACGAAATACATTTTCAAACAATATATTATGTTGAAAGAAATGAATAAAATTTTGACCCAACAATAACTTCAGAGAGACCAAGGGGGGGGAATCTCGCAGAGGGTAGGTAAAGACATTTGATAAGACAGGAGAGAGAGAGAGAGAGAGAGAGAGAGAGAGAGAGAGAGTGTGTGTGTGTGTGTGTGTGAGAGAGAGAGAGAGAGAGAGAGAGGGCGGGACAGAGAGATGGCGGGAGTGAGATTAAATCTCCCGCCCTGTCATTTACCCCTTAAGAGAATAAGAGGGAGAGGAGGGAGGAGGGGGAGTCCATAAACCCATTCACGCGCTTGACACCTACTGGGGTTAACTGGACAGACAGCGACTTCTTGGCGGAAATGAGTAAGTCATCCTTCCATTTATGTTATGCGATACATCTCTCCTCACAATGTGTTCTTCTCCCTGTAAAACTGAATGTCCCCCCCCCCCCCCCCCCACTAACTAATGGAACAGGGGAGAACTCGTCCGTGTGTATCACTGTATTGTTTGGCGGATGGTGGGATTGTGAAGAGGGCATTTGGGTCGTGAAGTCGTCGAGGAGTCAAAAGGCCGTACTGGTAGACGAAAGTATTGACTACGTCTCGCTGAAGAAACAACTGATGGCCAAGTTTAATGTCGATGGGAGGAGGCATGACGTTGAGCTCACATATGTAAAGCCAAAGAAGGAAGGGTGCAGACCTTTTTCCATTGGGGATGTTGAAGACTTGCAGGCCTACAAGTTCGTAAATGGTCTTTCCGGTGAACGATTCTGGCCTATCGACCTCCATGTCTCCCTAATACGCAAGGTTGGCGGCGATTTCACCACTACAGAAGGATCCACAACGGCCCATCCACTCGGGGGTGGGCCACACTTGACCCTAGAAGATCACCCACAGTTACAAACTAAAACCCTCTTGGCAGGGGATGAGGAATTGGAACTTGTGGTAGCACAAGGTGTCGATCGAGCAAGAAGAGTTGTCCAGTTAGAAACTAAGAGTGTCCAGTTAGAGAGCTCACTTGTCCAGTTAGATAATCCACGTGTCCAGTTAGAACCAAGTGATGCGTTGTACAACGCAGTTGCTTATGACCGTGGGAAGCAGGTCATTTCTGTGAGCAGTGACGTCGAGGATGTAGTCAGCCCGTGGGATCACGACGCGGAGCGAGCGGTAAGGGAAGTAGAGGAAGCATACCAACGCGGAAAAGGGAAGACCGGAGCGTTTCCGACGACTGTGAAACTTGAACCAATAGAGTGGGCGCGTCCCGCTAATGGGAAATTTAAATTGCAGAAGCGCCGCCGCACGTAGCGGGGGCATATGAACTTCCATCTGCGGGGCCTTTCGGAATGAAGTAGATAGTACGCCCATTTTGGTTAGACGCCTTTCGCAAAGAATTATGTTGCCTATCTGCAACTTCGTATGGGGGGTTTTGTTCTAGTTTGTTCTAGTTCTAGTTTGTTCTAGTTCTAGTTTGTTCTATTATGTTAACGGGATGTCATATGACATTACCCCCTTTTGATATGACACTATCGGATTTTGGCATGAAAATAGTTTCATATTGACATGACAGTTGCTTCATATTGACATGACATGTCATAATTAAAAAACCAACGAATACAACAATCCAGCAATAAGTACATATCCAAATGTCTAAAACCAACAAACATAAGTGCATAACCAAATGTCTAAACCAACTAACAAGTCTACACAAACCAACAATGTTTATAAAACCAATGGGGGAGTTTTTTTAAGGATCGGATGGGGTTGTAAGACGTCCGTGAAACATGGCAACACAAAGGGCATGGCGGTACGCCGCAATGAATGAATCGTCCAGGCCACGGAACTTGGTGTCACCGGTCGCGAGGAGCTGCAGGAAACGGATGGCATATGGGCCGCAGTCGCCCCTACATCAAAATAACGAAAATTGCTCACACAACCTGTGCCAATGTTTTCTAAATGAAGAGCCGATAATGACTTACGATTGTTTGTTTTGGGGAACCCCCTTCACCCTTTTGTACGCCAAAGGTTCCGGGACTTTGCCGACCCATTTGACTCGAAGTTCAGGGTGGCCGTTCATCAAAATGGGGAGGAGGTGGGTAACCGCCTTCAGGAGGCCCGGCATATGGCGGTCAGCGACGTGGCTTGTGTCGCAATCGTACACGTCCAATGTCCACTCCGCGAAGTTGATGTCAAGGGCCACCCAGTGCTCGTTCTTCAGATTCCAAGGTGCCAACACGCGGTCGACATCGGCCCAACCCGTCGGAAACTTCTCCGGCAACTTGCCGTCGAAGTATTGGGTCATCGTGTCGTCCCCCTCCACCACCTCAAGGTCCCCCTTCGCGTCCGCCAGTTTCTTCTGCAGGAGATACCCCCACAAGAAATCCAAAACGGCGACCCCTTCGTACTTGTCACCGGCGTTGATGTCCTTCCACAATAGGGCGCAAGCTTGCTCAATATGCTGGACGCAAGGAAAAATCTTTATTTTGGAAGACCATATGAGGAAGAAGGTGATGACTCGAACCACAATTTGGGAACGTAACTAACCTCGGATGACACCTAGTTGGTCGGTGATTGAAGTGTCCCAAAGAACTGCTTCGCCAGTAGGGTGCCTTCCACCGACCGGACGGGGTCACTTCCGTCCTTCATCCACGCAGCGAACGCATCAGCATCTGCCCTGGTCGCCATGCCTAGCTCGACGGCATCCATTGGCTTCTTGCCTACACGCGGCTTCTTCGCTGGCTGCGTTTCCTCCGCCTGGGACAACGTATCAGGATGTTGACGGGTGCTTCTTCTCGGCTGTATGAGGGGCACCTCAGCCTCAGCCTCAACATCAGAACCGGGTGCCACCAACTCCTCCTACAACTTGAACCCCATTGCGCATGACATGACAGTAAACACAAATAACATGACATCATTTATATATTCACATGACAGTCTCATGCGCAAACCTTGTCCTTGTCCTTCAACTTGTCCTCCTTCAACTTGGCCTTGGCCTTCAACTTGTCCTCCTTTCTCTTGTCCCTGCCCTCGTCCTTGTCCTTGTCCTTGTCCTTGCTCTTATCCTTGTCCTTCCCTGATCCATGAACCTCAGCACATGACCTCTGCGTAAATTAACATGACATATATAATGACAAACATGACATCCATATGAATTGACATGACGATTATGATCTGATACCGGGAGAACCTTACCTCCTTTCCCAGAACTTCCTTGTCCTTGTCCTCCTCCTCCTTGCCGTTATCCTTGTCCTTCACTGATCCCTGAACCTAACCACATAACCTCTTATTAACATGACATATACTGGAATTGGCATGACATGTATTGATACTAACATGACATACATTACTAACAACATGACATTTACAGGAGATGGCATGACGATTGTGATCTAATACCAGGAGAACCTTACCTCCTTTCCCAGAACTTTCTCTCGCTCCTCCGCCTCCCTGGTCCCCTTCCACCGCAGTTCCCTCCTCATCTTTTCAATCGCCTCCTCAAGCGTCGCCATCTTCGAATTTACCTCCGCGGATATACGTACTCCTCAGCATCTCGTCCATCTTTGGCACTAACCGTGACTCTATCTCTAATAGGGTAGCTTGTGTCTGCGTGCCCTCCCCTGATTCTTGTGTTGACCCACTTGCTCCCTTTGGTTGTTTCTTTGCTGAGGGTTTGACATTTGCTGATAAGAACGCCCGGGCTATGTCGTCGAAGAAGTTGTCCCGCTTGTCGTGAGTGTTTCAGGCATCGCGGTATAAACCGGTTGCTCTCTCCACATCATCGGGGAGCAGAAGAGGCCTCACGGCTGCAGGGTCATTGAAGTGCCCCAGCTCCTTCGCCTCCTACAGTCGGGTTTCGATTGAGGCATACTCGAGGTTCAGGTCTCTAAACGTGTATCGCAGACACCTGGGGTACAGCTTCTCGTCTATGACATTCGGGAATTGGTCGGCCATTGGAGTGAGGGCTTCGTACACCCATAGCTACAATTACATATTGTCCAGTAAATAATCAGTTCATGTCCAGTCAATAAATGTAAGACGCCTAGTAAACCAGTATAGGGCATCCAGTCATATCTGTGTACGAACCTGGAAGGCGAGAGGGAAACCCATCAGGAAATAGGCCGGGCGTGCATTGGAGCTGGCCTCATCCCGTTGGAGCTTCCTCTCGATTGCACGGTGTAGGAACTCGTTCGTTCGCTCGTAGCAAAGCCGACCCCACGGAAACGCCAGGAACCTGTCAACGTCGCCGACAAGGTCGACCACCCACCCATGAATGTAGTTTTTGGGTTCCTTCCCGAACAATACTCCCTCGACCAGCATCAGCAGGACAAATTTCAACTTTCTGGTGGACGATTTCTCAGATGCCATCGCCACACGGAACTGTACCTCGAACTCAGACATCCTCATCTTTGAAACTCCAAAGAAATCATACACTGCCTTCTCGAACCCGTCGTCGTCCTCGGGCTCTTCGCCATAGCCACAGTTGAGACCGGTGACAATGGCAAACTCAGCTATTGAGAACCTGACGACCGCTTCATGGATCTTGTACCATGTTTCATTCTCCTTCTTCGACTTCAATTGTCGTTGGAGAACATAGTGTACAAGCTGTCCCGAGAACTGGACCCTTGTGCCCAGTCTTGCAATGCCCCCCAACGGGCTCTCGGTCAGGCGCTTCCAATGGGACTCGCTCAACCGGTTGTCAATGTTAACCAGGAGCGCCATCCGGGAGTGTTGCTTAATTTTTGCTTTGAAGTGTCTTTCTTCCTCTACGGCGTACACAGCCTGCACAAACTTCAACATGTCAGCCATACTGCAGCACAACAATCACAACTTACATTACTCGAACGAAAGCCATATTACCGCGCCGGATGTTTGAGCTGTACGGTCTACAATCTTCTTCATACTTCGCTGTGACATTTTTAATATTCACCAGATATCCTGCACAGTGGAAGACCCAAATTCAGTATTCTACACATCAATTCTTCTCCCCCAACCCACGGTTCCCTTCATATCAATATCAAATGTAACATGACAGAAACACAATTACACATGCCACATACACATATACACATGACACATGGTTGTGAAAACATGACAGCATACGTATTCAATCTGTCCATCTCCATTTGCACACAAGTAATCCTATTCCAGATAATTTCGATTCCACATAAACTTTTCACCCTTTCTACAATTTTCTCTAACCCTAATGCGCCGCATTTCAACCAATTTCCCCCAAATTTCCCCCTAATGCGCCGCATCTACAGTCATAAGCCCCATTTCGCCCAATTCCCACCTAAACTGAACGGATCTACACTCCCCTTCTCCTGATAAGTTGGATTCAACAACACAGTTGCCCAATTTCCCCATTCCCAAAAATCCCCTTCTCTCCCAGACGCGCAAACCCCAGTACCCAAACTTTCCACCAATTGTTTTTAACTTGATGCCGGTTACTTCCTACATGACAGGGCGATATTGCGTACTGTCAACCCATTCGACCCCTTCTTCCCATTTTCACACAATCCAAACCAGTTTTGTTTCTTCAAATCTGTTCCTCCCCTACCAATCGAAGCAAAACGTATTTAATCGGCATTGTGAGGGTTTACTTACTTCAAAGTCTCGTCTCCTCTTCTGCACTGCCGTCCTCTTCCTCGCCTTTGCTTCTTCTTTTCCTCTCTCGCTTTGTCGTCTCCTTCCTCTTCTTCTTCCTTCTCTTCTTCTTTTCCTCAGCCTTGCATGTGGAACTGTTGACCTCTCTCTCTCTCTCTCTTCCTCTTTTGTAAGCTGTGAGAGCAGTTGGGGTCGACAGTTTTCAATTGAAACCGCTTCCACTCTCACTCATCCACTCTCTCTCCCACAATAACTTCCTCCACTTCCACTCTCTCTCTCCACAATAACTTCCCATTTCCTCTCTCTCTCCACCCCGCTTCCTCTCTCTCTCATCCTTTTACCTTCTCTCTCCTCTTTCCCGGTTAAATCCAACCGGCAAATATGCCTTTTTTTGGTGAGGGGGGTGTAACATTTGCAAATGTTGTGGATAGGGGGTTAGGCTAGCAAACCATTTCGGGGCAAGGGTCATATAGTTTAATTCCCTCTAATTTTTACTCCGCATAATTTAAATATAAAATTATTTGGCAGATCACAGCTCCCAACTCAGCAGGAGCACGATCAGCGACGAACGACGAGAATAGTCCGTGAGAGAGCGTAACTAAGCAAGCCCATTAAGGCCCAATGGCATTCTTGTCTTTTCTACGGTAAAACCCTCAAACCCTAATTTTGATTATAAAATATGAGATACGCCTCCAGAGGGAGGGGGATCAGAACAATACTGACTTGAGCGTCGGAGGGTCCTCCGGGGGAGACAAGCCCCGCCCCGACCTCGTTTGTTCTTGTTTCACAGGCTAGGGTTCGTGTTGAGATCAAGATCGGTCTCCGTCAACGATTATTGAGAGCAGATTTACGCACTCAAATTCCGATATTTCGCTAACCTATATATTCGACACCATCTGATTCCCTTCGCGAAAAATGTGGGATTTTCCGCCACCAATGCCATTGGCTTGTATTAGGAGTAGTGCAGGTGCTTTAATTTTGATGAAGAAGGTGGAGTGAAGGTGGCTTATTTGTCGACCTCGGAAGTATGTATATATCGGTGTGTTCTCTGTCGTCTCCGAATGTCGGCGCATAGCTATACGGTTGATAAGAACTTGACCGTGTGGATATCGGATACCTTTATATTAATTTATGAAAAGAGAATGATCGATAGAAATTATATTTTATGAGATTTAAGAAATTAATATAATTGGATTACTTTAATTTTAGAGGAATTTTTTTTTATTAGGTAAAAATTCGAGTTCATGCATACCTGAAATTCGATGGCTGAACAAGTCGGCAGACGGAAAACCGTCAATACAAATAGGACACAATAACACAAAACATCGGAGAGGAAAGAAAAAACTCAATCAACCCATACAAGACGTCAACCAGCAGAGAAGTCGATCGAGAACCAAGACGCGCCACGAGTGCCAAGAACCAGGGAGAGTGCAAAGACTCAAGACAGCATCCCAACTGGAAAGGGCAGCTCCTGAGGAAGTGTGGATTACCGACGTTGCCTCCACCTAAATGAAGGATCTTCGAAGACCACGAACACCACCACGATCCGTCGTCGATCAATCAGGACGCCCGATACTGCAACCCAACACAAAGCAGACGCAGCCACACCAAAGCACCGACCAGATACCAGAAGACGGGGCAAATACGGGCCAAAAAGAGATGATCGATCCACCGTCGGAAATGTGAACGGGACTCCTCGAACCAAAACGGGACGATTCGAGGAGTATTATTATTGAATAACTATATAATATTGTTCCCAACCCTTAACAGGATTTAGTATACGCCATTTTAAGCAGGGTTTGAAGCCCTTACAGGATTTTATAATTATAATATATAAATGCATTCCGGATTTTATTGTAAATGCATATAAAGTAATATGGAGATGATGAATTTTATAAATGTATGAACAAATACACCTATAAAATCATTTCCATTTCATTTCATCTTTTTTAATCCACCATTACGGGAGTTAGTATATAAATATAAATAATTATATTTATAAAATTGATGCACAGGCAAGCTTGGGACCGAGCACCCCAAACGCAAATACTCCGTATATCTATACTATATATATATATATATATATATATATATATATATATATATATATATATATATATATATATATATATATATATATATATATATATATATATATATATATATACATATATATACATATATATATATATATACATATATATATATATATACATATATATATATATATACATATATATATATATACATATATATATATATACATATATATATATATACATATATATATATACATATATATATATATACATATATATATATATACATATATATATATATACATATATATATATATACATATATATATATATATACATATATATATATATACATATATATATATATACATATATATATATATACATATATATATATATACATATATATATATATATATATATATTTGTGTTCATTTGGGCCAAGCAAAACTTGGGCCCAAAGGAAACACAATCGGGTCTCCTAAGCCCAAGAAGAGCCCGAGATGGATCGTGGTTGTAGGCAACCACCAGATTTTGACCTAGGCAACCATTGAAGAGGACAGCGGCAGCCAAGGAGTCGATGTGCTCGCCCGGAGAGGCGCAGCAACGATGGAACCGACGGACGCTAGAGTAGCCGAGCATCCGAGAGGCTCGCGCTAGGTTCCGACCGGCGGTCCAATCCTCGAACCAGCGAGGTTGAAGAAGAAGAAGGCAACAGGGCAAGCCCGGATTATGCGTCAGAGACGAGATCAAGGAGCCATGAACAAGGCTGGATTCCAACACCCAAGACCGAAATCAAGGCCTAGAGTGCCGGATTGGAAGAGACGAGTCCAGATCTGAGCATTCGAACCCAGAATAATTAAAAGCCCCAAGGGAGAAGGACACTCCGAAGGGGAGGAGGCACGAACACAGCGAGATTAGCCCCAATCGGAAAGGGTTTTGGCGATGGATGAGGGAATAGGCTGAGAGCAGGCGGCGATGGTGATAACCTTGGGTTAGGAGATGGGAGAGGATGGTTTTCGACCTCTGACAAGGTAGATCATGGCCTCCGAAGAGGTAGTTCGCATCCTCCGAAGAGGTGGTTTACAGCCTCCGAAGAGGTGGTTTTAACCTCCGAAGAGGTGGTTTACAACCTCCGAAGAGGGATTCCAACCGAAGGCAGGGTGGTGCGCGACGGAAGGTTGCCTACAATGTTCCGTCTCCCCCTCTCTCTCTAGATTTTTAGAGAGAAGGGAGAGCTCGAGGGGCATCTGTAATTTTAGAGGAATTATATTACCGCGTTTTGTTGTTTGGATTAATATAAATTTTAATGGAAATTAATGTAAAATTACTCTTGTAATCCTTATTAATTAAAAAAATAATTTATTTGGATTAGCAAATATGACGTGTTTATCCAAACGAGCATTTGGTGGGCATCAATTCCGGGGAATTGGAATTTCTTTATATTTTTCAAAAATAAAAAATTATATCTAAATTCAATATTTTCTAGAATATTTTCTAGAATATTTAATTTCCCATAAAAAAAAAATTTGTTCTAAATGTATTTTAAAAAATTCTACAATTACCCAAGCAATTAAGCACCAAATAAAAATATTTTCTGGAATTTCTTTAGGTTTGTGCATGCTTTCTAAAACTATCCAAACAAGCGCCAAATAAAACCGATTTTAGGCAAATTTAGAGGATTTTGCAAAACTAACCCAAAAACCCGGTTGGATTGCGGGGCTTGACCCCCCAAAAAAAAATTGCAAAGTAACCCTCATTTACTCGGTTTCTCACAGGTTGCAGCCGGTTGGAGAGAGAAAAGTGCGCAACAGTGAGAGAGGAAGGGAAGGATGAGGGGTTCGATGAAGTAGGGAAGACGTCGTCGTCGGAGGCGAGGTTCGCGGCTCTAGGCGACAGGCCTTCGGGCTCAATGGGAGGGCTTGAGCGCAATCATCTTGGTCCTTCTTCCTCCCATTCGTCTCCAATGGCAGCCCCAAACCCGGATGCCATTGCTGCGGTCGATCCTGTCGCTAGGAAATTCCGCCAGATCTGGCAGATTTCGAGGCCAGTGGTGCACGACTCCGACGAAATTGAAGGCAATTGCTAAGGTCGATAGAGGCAGCTATCATGAGTTGAAGGCAGTTGCTGATCGATTGTAAATGAAAATTCTAGGGTTAAGGTTTTGGCATCTCCCTGATTTTCCATCTATTAAACCTAATTTAGGGATACATAGATAGAAATTGTTGATTTGGAGTTTTGATTTCTATAGTGTAAATTAGGGATTTTGATTTTGGAATTTAAGGAGGAAGATGAGTCGAAGGCAGGATCGACTAATTTAGGGATACATAAATTAGGGATTTTGATTTTCTTACTTGTTTTAAGGAAAGAAAATTTCGTAAAGGGTCTTTTTCTTGAACTTATATAAGTGTTTGGATTTGTAAATTACCTCCATTAGTCAATTTGTATGTGAATTGTTTCTCTTTGAGAAGCTTTGATTGGTTAGATTCTGAATTTCCCGAACTTGTGCTTTCAACCTGTGATCCCATCCCAAAGCTGAAGACTTGGTAGCTAAATATGAGGCATCACCTCAAGAGTTGCGTTTGTTTAGTGCAACTGACTAGGTTAGTTGTTTAATTGGGTGCATATAAGATTGGTAGGAGTAGTTCGAAAATAGGTGCATATCATATTTATTTTACATGGGACTCATCATATGGTTCCATCTTTCCTTGTAACTTCGTTACTTTATCTATATATTTACCTCTTCAAAAAGTGTTCTTGGTGTCAAATATGATGCACCTGGAGATGCTTATGCTCCAGCTTTTGTAATTCAGTATGTAGTTAGCGCATTTTGTACTTATGGGAAATTCGAACATGTCAGCCAATGACGATGTACATGACATGTAACGCTATTAACATGCTAGGTAATACCTTTCACATGATAGTTGATAGTTTTGACATGACAGTGCGCAATGTGCGTCTTGGTCGACTGACCGGTGCGTTTTTGTGTCACTTATGATGCACTTGGAAACGATTATGCTACATAACGAGTAATTGAGTATGTGGTTCGCGCACTTTGTAATTATGGGAAATTCAAACTTGTCGTTCAAAGACGATGTACATGACATGAACTACTATTAACATGTCATTCAAATACGATGTACATGACACGAGAAATTTTCTTTCCTTAAAACAAGTAAGAAAGTCAAATTCCCCTTCTTTGAAGAAGTTTCTAAAAACTAATCCCCTCTTTGTGATGTTCTTCTGAAACTTGGCTACTTTCCTCTAGCGATTCTAGGAATTCTATAGGGAATACCAAGACTACAACTATGACTCTAAGATCAATTAGGTAAAAAAAATTCATGTGTCAAGTAAAATACATTATGTGTCATGTAAATCCAGTATGGGTGACATGTAAATTCAGTATGGGTGACGAGTAATTATATGCTGATCGGTGAGTAAACTTATGACATTTTAGTATGGGTGACGGGTAATTTCAGATCCTAGAGATGAATCCATGAGGAGCATCATGGTTAACATAAACTCGACTCGTGCAACCCGATCGAGAGATCTAACTATGAGATTTTAGTTGGGTTTCATAATCGTCTGAGTGTCAAAAGCAAATTTCTCATACTCAAAAACCGAATTGTTCAAGCTTGAACATATCTACTGACAAAACAGATTACAAGATGGATAAAGTACCACACGTACATATAGAAATCATAGAGAACATCTCATTTGAGTTGTAATTATTGATTGAGTGCTATTACACGCCATAGTAATGACTATCGTGGAGAGCACACAACTGAATTTATATGTCACTCCTGTTTGGTTTGCCTGAAACAAAATCGGTTTGCAAAATAAACCCAGAGTCAATTTTGGTTGCTCTTTGGCTCGTTGAGTACACAACTGAATTTATACATGACGGGTAATAGGTTTGACATGTACACGACATTAGTGTGTGCTTGTGACTTGATACCGTATAAGCTACTTGATGATAGTATTACTGAAGCCAGATTAACTTGGTTTCAAATTAAGCCTTGGATGATTTATGGGGTAAGCCTGCTCACTCTGACTGTCATGTGAAGTGACGTAGGTGACATGTCAAACATATTACCCGTCATGTTAAAAACACATGTTATGACATGTCAAACCTCTTCAACATTATTAGGCCATTCTTTGCATGAAATTTTGACACAACTGCTTGAACAAAAGAAGCAAGCCAAATTAAGTTTGCTTGCAAAAGAAGTAGGCTTTCTGATGATATCGACATAAGTATAACAGACGACTGTCATGTGAATTGACGTAGGTGACATGTCAAACCTATTACCTGTCATGTTAAAAACCCATCTTTTGATGAATTCAACACACATGGAAGATGAAGTGTCTTGGCTTTTGATTTATTTTGATATGAAACTGCCTATAATTTGGTGATGTAGCAAGCTTGACTTGTTCTAAACATAAGTTGATAGTCGGCGTTGATTAATGAATAATAAGCCTATGTAGGAATTGAAACCACATCTTTGTGTATGACCACAATCCTCTCCCACTGAGCTAATAGGCTACATGTGAAGGATATTTATGTCAAAACATGCCTAAATGATTCAATCTTGTGCAAGAAACATTTACCTTGTTTGTTACGCCCATGCCAATAGTAAATATTAACTGTCCACCCTATGGTTTCCTACTGGACACTATTCGGTTGTCTACTGGACACGTTTATCCCTGAGATCCAAGAACTTTACTTGAGTAAGACAATCACAACATATATTCACATACAAATTAAAACAACAAGGTTAAGCATACGTCTTAAACTAGAATTTCCAGTTAACATAGGTAACCATCAAATGTATAAAGTTATGACACAAAAGAGCTAATGAAAGTATGACAGTGACATCACTAGTGTTAATTTTGTGCTTCTCTTGATGCAGTCACTGAACGCCTGCCCTGCCCACTTGATGTTTTTCAACTCAGTTACCATCCAATTCGACTTTCAGCCATGTTTGGTTTGATCTGAATCATGTCATAAACAAACAATGATCATGAATATCAAACAAGACAAACAGTTGGCAGTAGGAACAATTAGTAAGGGTAAATGTCGCATTGTAATTTCGGATAATTCGGCAGCACAAATGTCAGATGCGACAACTTTGATCCTACTAGGACATACCACTTTCCTTAATCCTTGCTCAATTTGGAGTACAACATCAGGAAACCCAAGTGATATCCTACTAGGACATACCTCTTTTGCATCAGTTGGGATTGATTTCAGATGAGAACTCATTGACCCTCCAGGAGAAGATTCAATTAGTTCATGTTTTACCGAGGCTTCTCTTCTTTTGTTTTCCCTTACTCCACTTCTACAGAAGCAAATAAACAACATTAACACACTGCTAATCACTAATCTTGCCCTATAAATTGAGGATTCAAACAATTTGCAAGCATAACAAGAAAATCCAATCTGAATTTCGGCCCCAACCTGAAATCCTAACCGTAAAAAGTCCAAATCTTGGCTCTAACAGTCATTTGAACACCAATCCAGTCAATACAGGCTTGGAAGATAGAGCAGAGAAGAAGAAGGGTGAAGGATTGTACCTGGAATCGCGGAATCGAAGTCAATTTGTGGAGATTCTCCCCAGTGAGGCTCGAAATCGCCTGAAGAAAGAGAGAGGAATGAGCTGCGTGAGGGAGGAAGGGTATTAGGGTTGACACTGACGGTCGAGAGGTCCTTCTCCCTCCTTTCTCACCCGCCTCCGATCCCCTTCTAGTCGTCTGCGCCTCGCCTCGAGGGAGATGCCTCCGCCTGCGTCTCGCCTCGAGCAATTCACCGTTGAGGGACATGCCTCCACCTGCCCCCGTCTCCGATCCCCTTCCTTCTCTCTTCCCTTTCTCTCATTTGCAACGGGCTACCGGGTACACAGGTTACCGGATCTGCAAATTTTTTCCGGATCGAGTTAACCTTGCAATAAATCCGGATATTTGAGTTAGATTGTGCATTTCCCTCCAAAATTTATCCGATCAAATTGGTTATATCTTTACAAATTTCTATCAATTCTTTTATGTTATAGTTTAATTTTATATCTGTATTCATAAAAAGAAATCTATCGATCCACCGATGTCAGATAATAATGTTTTCCATCTATTGAATGAGCATATAATAGAATGTACTCCGATACGTAGTGTGTGTATATATATATACATAGGGAGTGGTTCCCTTGTGCACACCCCTTAGGGTATGCTTTGTGCACAAATCTTGGCCTTTAATTGAAAGAAATGGAAGGCCAGGATTAAATGAGTGTTTCTTTTTTTTTAAAATAGAAAAACTGGTGGGACCCACCCAAAAAGGTCTGACGCGCTTTTTTTTGGGTGTGGTTATATACACCACAAATCCAAAGGCTGAAAATGAACGTCCTTAAGGACGTGCAAGCCTTGTGACTAATTAACTTTTTAAAAAAATTAATTAACCCTTTTTAACCATGCACGTCCTTAAGGACGTGCATGATTTGGGGTGTATATAGCCAACACGTTTTTTTTTCGGATATGATTTCGCTGTTTTGAAAAATCTGTCCATTCCACCGAATAATGTTTCATAATCTACCGAATAATGTTATATTTCATTTTTCCATCCATTTCAGATCAAATTTTACCAATTCAACTGAATAATTTGTCATACACTACCGAATAATGTTTAATTTTTTGTCAATCAATTTTCATTTTGATTCCGAGTTAATTTTTATGCATTCAGTTTTGAAATATTATTCGGTAAAATAGTTATATTTTTTGGGAAATTATTCAATAGAATGTATGAATATTCGGAGGTATAGGAATGATTATTTGGTCGTATATGAGAGGCTTTATGCTATTTGTCAATCCGAAAACTCCATACGCAGACGAATAATGATCTGAATTTCACCGAATAATTAACAACTCCTTAACACTAACAATCAAAATTTCAACATATTCATCCGAATAATTAACGAATATCGCACCGAATGCATTCGAACCACAATGCCTTCGAACGGACCACCCCCACCACCCACCTCCAACCACCCACCACCCTCACCACCCACCCCGCCACCCACACCCCGCCGCAAAAAAAAAAGACCCCCCTGCATTCGAACGGAGGCGGTTGAATGAGCCCGACCACCGGAACCGCCCAGATCTGAGCGAGAGGGGAGGAGGAGCCCCGGATCTGAGTGAGAGGGGAGGAGACGACCCTGGCGCCGTCGAATCCGATCGGTTTCGCCGCCGCCAGCATCGATCAAAGCGAGAGGGGAGTCGAAACCTTCGCTACTTCCCCTAGCATCAACCTGAGCGCCACCCATCCCGCACCCTCGTCTCCTCCTTCCCCTAGCACCGCCGGATCTGAGCGAGAGTGGAGGCGAAACCGTCGCCAGATCAAACGGCTTCCCCCCATCGCCGATTCCCCCCACTCTTGTCCACCACTGCCGCCGCCAAGCCCGCACCCCCGTCTCTTCCTTCCCCGTCTGCGCCACCACCATCACTGCCACCGCCACAGTCGCCGAATCGTCGATTTGCCTCGACCACACCCCACCGCCTTCGAATTGACGAATCCGATCAGAAACACCACCACACCCCCTCCTCCGCCTTCTACTCCGATTAGAAACATCACCGCCTTCGACTCCGACTAGAAACATCATCGCCTCACCTCAAGCTTTAGCTGATTTGTCCTCGTCGGAACCCTCGTCGGCGTGGTAGAGCAGGATCGCCATCGATGGCGGCTGAATTGGAGGTGGTTATAATCGAGTAGTGGAGAGATTGAGGGAGCTAGGTTTTTAATAGGGTTTGCACACGCGCTTCACAACCTTCTCATATGAGATTGGGCCTTCTTTTCCAGTTTTTTTTTTAAAATACCCATCTACGTGGCATAAATCTAGTCATTCATTTCCTATAGATCAAGGGTCCGGATTTGTGCACAAAGTACACCCTAAGGGGTGTGCACAAATTACCTAATATATATATATATATATATATATATATATATATATATATATATATATATAGGCAACAGATCAAATGTTAACAACTCTTAACATGTTTTGTGTTAACAAATAATGGTCGTTGATTGAATGAAGATGGAAGGTCATGATTAATCAAGGATTTTAATAATTTATTTTTAAAAAAAAAGTGGGACCCACGGGGCAAACTACTCCACTCTCACAAGTGGAGGGCGTGTGACGCACAGACATGTAACTGCTCAAATCCTACAAAGAGAAAATCGTGGGAGGCGTTTTTTTTGCCAATTTACTCCAATTTCTTTTTTGAAAAGATTTTTGGCCATACAAATCAAGATCATGATCTATTAATCTGGTATGTGTAATCTTTGAAAATCAGTGACAGTTTCATCCAAGCGGACGGTGAAGAAGAGGAAAATTCATCAAAGTTTTTTTAACTTCGTAATTTTCCAAGTAGTCATCAATATTCGGCAAATTTTATCAAATATTCATCATAGTCACTCAAGTATTCATCACATTCACTCAAAATATTCATCGCAGTCATTCAATTATTCATTTGACGACGCTCTATTCCCAGACGAATATGAGAAAACTTCACAATTTTCCAAGTAGTCATCAATATTTGGCAAAATTTATCAAATATTCATCACAGTCACTCAAATATTCATCACATTCAATCAATTATTCATTATAGTTTTTGTTGAAATTGATCAAATATTCATCACAATCACTCAAATATTCATCACAGTCAGTCAAAATATTCATCACAGTCACTCAATTATTCACAATTTCCCAAATATTCGGGAACATTTAAGAAATATTCATCACAGTAACACAATTATTCATCAAAGTCAATAATCTTTTCACCAATATTCATATCACGCCCCCCCCCCCCCCCGAGTATGAAACAGGACCTATTCGGCGTGGTGTCCCTTCAAGCCGCCTACAGACTCCGCCGACTAGGTTTACTTACAGCCACAGGTGTGACTCTCGGGTGAGCACTATTCGGCGGAATCGCCCTCTGATTTCGCTAGAGGGTGAGAGACGTTTGTTTTCTAATCGTCCAAAAAAAAGGAGATTTGGGTTGGGATATCACGCGCGTGTGTTGGGAGAAAGGGGTAGTTTTTATCTTTTCATATTAAAATTAATTAATTTTGAAAATTAATCTCGTTCTTCCATTTGCAATCAATTAACGGCCTATATTTGTTAACACAAAACACATTAAGGGATGATTACACCTGACCTAACCCCTCTCTCTCTCTCTCTCTCTCTCTCTCTATATATATATATATATATGGGTTAGTTCCGGTGAGAACATCTCTTAAGATAGAAACTAAGAACAAATCTTGACCACACTTTTAAAACAAATCAAAGGCCTACATTAAATCTTGATTTTTAGTTTTTAAAAAAGGAAAATTATTGCCCCCCCCCCCCCCCCCACTCACGCGCAGTACCCTCCCCCCAAAACTCTTTTGTACTCCGGTACTTTAATTTCTTTTTTCCCTTTTTTGTTTTATTTTATTTATATTTGTTTTATACAGTGTATTTGTTTTCTTATTTTTTTATATATTAAATTTAATCAAATAACTGTCCCCATAAATACGAATAAGAAATTTTTTAATAGTAATATTATTAATATTATTCGGTTAAAATTATATTATTCGGTTAGATTAGAAAGATTATTCGATTAAATTTGAGAGATTATTCAGTTAAATTATAAATATTATTCATATGTAAGATGATGATTGAACTAGTAATATTATTCGGTTAAATATGAGAGATTATTCGGTTAAATTATAAATAATATTCATATGTAAAATGATGATTGTTTACAAATTTATTAGTTTTGGGAAGGTTAAGAGATTATTCGGTTAAATTATATATATAGATTATTCGTGTATAAGAGGAAAATTGTTTACATGCTTAGATTATTCGGTTATAAAGATGATTTAGTTGAAATTAAATTATTCGGTTAAATTAGAAAGATTATTCGAATATAAAGAGCGATTATTCGAATATAAAGAGATTATTCCATTAAATTTTAGAAATTATTTAGTTAAATTAGAAATCATAATATACGGACAACTAGTTGAATTCATAAAATACCTAGTCAAAACAATCGGGTACACCTAACAGCTAATTAAATGAATTAGTTGAATTCATAAAATCACCATTAATTTGGAAACACCTATACCAAAACAACAACTGGGTTGGGTACCGTACCGACTAGCTAATTAATTGAAGCAAATGTATTTGCAAAATCAAAACAATATATGCACAGACCGATTAATTTGCAGACCCAATACACCAATCGATTAGCCTTCATATATTTAATTAAGTTGAGATATGTGAATAATTGATTCACCGATAAACTTTGCTCCACCGATCAACTTGAGATATATATGTGAAGAATGAGAACACCGCTCACTTTGCTCCACCGATCAACTTGGCGATTACTGGTTTGAACTCATGAAAACCCTAATTTCTTTCGACAGTTTCTCTTGAACAGTTAAAAGAATGAAAATTTGGGTATATAGGGGTGAAACACACGTACACTCCCATGAGATTGGGCAACCTTTAGTGGTGGGCCCCCAATTTTTTTTAAAAAAAATGAATTCAGAAAATAGGGTTTAATCTCAACCCTTCATTCCTACATAATCGATGACCCAGAATTTTCCTACGTTCCCACTCTAAGGGGTGTTTGTTGAGAGAATGGACTAATGGGAAGAAACCATTCCGGAATGGCTCACTGGAAAGGACTTGCGGGTAGTACCCAAAGGTCTCCAGTTCGAACCCCGGATATGGCCGCTCTTTATTTACAAATTCAAGGACTAATGGGAAGCGATAAAAGTGTCCCACATTGATAACATTAACAAAAAAGCCTTAATATATAAGTTATTGATTACTCCTCCTAAAGTCAATATTGATTTTAAAGTGGAACTCTGCTCGGCTTATATACTAGACTATTAACGCATGGACCCCGATCCCGAGTCCCAACGAAATCCTCGATATCATTAATCGGTCAATCATACAAGTCTCAAAAACAGTTGGCATTGCGTGACTACAACATGTTTTTTCAAACAAAAGGAGTATCGATTAGGGGAGGGTTTAGTTGCATTATTATATATAATAAAATGAATCTGAGATTCAAATAATGAAATAAGGGTCCTATGTAACAAAGAATGAAAGAAGGGTTGAGGGTGCCCATCCCCTATTCCATCCCTAACAAGAAGTTCCCCCCGGCAGTTGCATATGTCTTCAAGCATTATTGGTCCAGCTTGGATTGGATTTGAATTTGATGGATGCATACCTTGGCCTCGATACATGATTATATTTCTCCATTTTTGCTTTATCTTGTAATTCTTGTCCTTAACCAATTGACAACAAGGGTAGTCCATCAAACTTATATATATTGTTCAAGATATCTGATGAATATTTTTAATGTGGGACAACCTACATTTCAATACGACCTCGGTCTCAAGTGCAACGACTTTAGCCAACAAGTTAAACTTGTCACATGGGCTTAAAATGAGAACCAATTTCCGCGATTGACATGTCACAGGGCCGAAACTAACCAAACCCGGCTCTAATACCATGTTAAAATCGGCTGGGCTCGGTAGAGTCATGACACTGGAGGGAGGTCGTGTGCGGGCCCACATACGATAGACACAAATAACACATAAATCCAACGAGGTTCCATCTCTAAACCAGGTAATGAGAGAAGTAACCTTGAGAAGTAAACCAGGCAATAAGAGTAAAGTGTTAAATCCTACTAATTGACTTAAACTTTTGGTTAAGAAGATTTCAACCGCTTATAAAAAAATGAAAATTAAAGATGAGTTGACCCGAAGTTTCCTTTCATTGACTCACACATTTGAACATTTAGTATATTGAAGGTTGAAATCCATACACTCGATCTTCAATTCTACAAACAAATTAAGGAAACTCTCACATAAGGACTAGGGATGAGGGACAAATTAACCCTATATACGGATAGATAAATTCACTTTTGGTGATGGTTGTCCCGCTTTCTCTCCCCTTTCTACTGAATTATCGTGAGTTGGGTATACTCATTCGAATGTTGCATTACTGAACACAAGAGGGTGGTTCTGATAACAAAGAAGCACCTAAAGGCAAGTTCAAAGCAAAGGCTGCCAGCCCATCTGTAACAGTGTTAGCTTCACGGAAAATGTGTCGAAACTGGACGGACCAGTCTCTACGGAGGAAGCCTTGGTACGACCAGGGGCAGAGCCAGAGATTTCTGGGGGGGGGGGCTCAGAAAAAAATTGACGAGTTCACGAAAAACATGACAGAAGTTTCCATTGATACACTAGGACTTCAATACTACAAAATAGTTCAATACAATCCGACATATTAAGTTTGACAGAAATAGTACAATACAATCAGACAAATTTAGTTTGATGGTGGAGGGGGTAAATCCATCAGACGAGTTTTCATTTTCTGAAAATGCTTCAGAATCACTTCATTCTCAATTCTCTTGAAGGTTCCTTTCTCGATATAGCACATTAGAGCATTATTGAGGTACTCATCTCCCATTCTGTTTCGCAAATCCGTCTTAACAAGACTCATCGCAGAGAAGGCCCTCTCCACAGTTGCAGTAGCAACGGGTAACAACAACACCAACTCAATCAGACGAAACACCAAGTGCAAAGGGTTTTTAAGTCCCTCAACAACCATCTTCTTAGCAACATCTCCAATATCTTCTAAGGCAGAATATATTTCATTCTCTCTCATGGTTTCAATCCACACATCTAATTCTACTTCAAGTGCATATAGATCAACTTCTGAAAAGTCTTGTGGATAGAGTTTCGCAAGTTGAATTAGGTTAGACTTACTGTAATTGGAAAACGAATTCTTGGGATTAAGGCAAGCGCTACAAGTGAGTAATGCCGTGCTTGACTCATTGAATCTATTCTCCATCTCTTGAGCAATTTGATCAATAACCTATAAATATAGCTTATTATTAATAATAATAATTTAAAATGACATAAAGACTTGATCCAGAAATAATAAAGCACTTGAATTGAAAAGGAAAAATAAATTGAATGTACCTGAAGACGGTTGACAAGGACCTTGAACCACATATGCCCTCATAACATCATCTCTAATCAATGGTACATATTCCTTGATAGGTTTCCGTAATGCCGGATCACTAATGATAACCCAATCACATGGTTCTTCGGTTCGAGCTCTTTTTTCTCCCCTAACATCATCTCGGACACTTTCAATTCCAAGTCTTCCAACCACATTTGTTTCAACATTTGGAAGTGGATTAGAATTAGGAATAGGTGAAGGCGTTGATCCGCATCCACTTGAAGACACACCTTTTGCAATAGATAGCTTCTTAGATCGTGTAATAAACTTATCCTTAATCCTAAAAATAAAATAGCACAAAACACAAATTGAATTCATAATACCATATTAGACCAAAATCCCAAATTCACAAATTAGAATTAAGAATAGGTGAAGGCGTTGATCCACATCCACTTGAAGACACACCATTTGCAATAGATAGCTTCTTAGATCGTGTAATAAACTTATCCATAATCCTAAAAATAAAATAGCACAAAACACAAATTGAATTCATAATACCATATTAGACCAAAATCCCATATTCACAAACCATCTATTCACACAATTGCAAATCCAAACCTTATCCACAAAATTGCAATTCCAAACCTTATTCACAAATTGCAAATCACACATTCAAAATCACAAATTCGAAGTTCTAACTACTAACCCTATTACAAAATTGCAACTACAAATCTACAAATCTCAAACCTTATTCACAATTTCAGGTTGCAATTCATTAATTCATATAATGGTAAACTGAATTTGAAGAATGGAAGATCGAAAATTACCGTTCGGAGTTCGGAATCTCTATGGAAAGTTGGAAACTGAACCGCTGATGTCGCGCTCCCCACTCCCGTCCCGTCCCGCTGCTACGCCTGCGCCAGCCACCACCGAAGCCTCGCCGCCGCCTCCCTGCGTCCGCTCCTGCTGCGCCGCGCTAGCCACCACCGAAGTACTGAACGAAGCCTCGTCGCCGCGCCGCCTTTGGTCCGCGTCTGTGGTTGTGAAAGAAAACGAAAATAATGAGGAGGTTCAGAGCCGAATAGGGTTTTGTCCCATTTTAAAAAAAAAATTATTGAAAAACCTGACGAAACGGAGGATCGAACCGCCGACCTCAATTCTCCCCAGGCGCGCTTCTTACCATTGTGCTACAACATCCTTTTTGTTTCATTTAAACCTCTTTTACTATATATATATAAAAAAAAAATTATATTTTTCAGGGGGCTTAAGCCACCACATGCCCCCCTCCCTCCGCCCCTGCACGACTCGACCAGGCTAAACATAGGGTGCGAGGATTTAAGATTCCTCGCCACCAAATTCACGAACACTTCCGAATCAGTTTCCAAAACGACCTTCTTGAAGCCCATATCCCAAGCCATCTCAAGCCCCCTTAGGACAGCTCTCCCTTCCAAATAACAATGATTAACCTTGAGTAGAAAAAAAATCACTTTTAAAATGATTAAACTTTCCAAATAACAATGATTAACGTACCTTGAGTAGAAAAAAGCGTTGTATATATACTGTTATCGATCACTTTCCTTTCATCATTTACATTGATAAAAACAACCAGTCTATAATGGAATCCAAAGCAACTAAGTTTAGGAGCAATTTAGTGGGAAATAGCTTTATTTGGAGTTTAATTTTATATTTTGTGGAGAGAGAGAGAGAGAGAGAGATTGGAGGATTTGACTTGTAGTTAATTGGTACACCTTTGGATGGATAGTACTTTTTGTGGGAACTGAGACAACGTACGCATGAAAGGGATGGATGAAGAAGACACTAGATATTCGAAATATGAAGACCAAATGTGACAACTAACAAATCATGAAAATACTACTCATAATATAACATGTGAAATATTAATTCCACCATACACACGTATCGTTCCGTCATTTCTGAAATTTGTTTTTTTTTGGGATAATTAGGTGAATATACCTTTTTCAAATTTTTTATGAGTGATTATACCAATAGAAGTTTTTTTTTTATAATTGTACCTTTTTTTTATTATTAAGGACTGACTTACCCTTTGAGAGAGAAAAAAAATATTGATAATAATTTCCATGAATAACGAATTTTGTAACCGTCTTCTTCTTTCCAGATTGATTAACTAGGGTTAATCGCTCAATACACCTTATTTTGATTATTTGTGTCAATTGAAATCAAGTTACAAAATTGAAGGTATACGTACGTGGTTATATATATCTTTCATGTTATAATTATTGCGGTATATTCCATAAATCATAAAAGCAAGAGCCTAACTAATGTTGTATATTCCATAAATCCTAAAAGCAAGAGCCTAACTAATGTTGGATGAAGAGAAAGGACGTGGTGCTCTCCTCCATGCAATTGCTGGGATGTTGATAGTCTGTAGGGGTCCAAATCCTATATCCCCAGTTACGTTCCCTTCTTATGTCTCCCTCACAAAAACTCTTTTTCTTTTTTCTTTTTAATCTATTTTTATTTATTTATTTTATTTTACCCTCATATTTTGAATTGGAGATTATTGTCCAACACGATGGGCTATTGCTTGATCTAGTAGATTCAATTGGCCAGCAATCGACAGTTCGACACTAGCTATAATGTTGATGTTGATTGTATAAGTTACATTAACATAATTGTTGATAGATAGTAGTAACTTCCAATAAATATTTGCTTCTCGTAATTAAGTTACAATATTGATTACAAGTCCAGTAACAATGAATTAGTTACAATCTATTATGTGTATTTATTGTAGTCTATTAAAACCTTAACATGTTAGTTATGTTACAAATTAGGTACAAATAGTTAATTACAAGAATCAAAACACATACAATGAATTAGTTGAACCTCTAATTGTTACAATAATTAAGTTTCAAGAATCATGGTTACAAGAATAATAAGGTTTCAAGAATAATGGTTACAATAATTAATTAAGTTTCAATACTCCGTAATTAAGATTTCAAGAATAATAAGGTTTCAAGAATAATGGTTACATTAATAATTAAGTTTCTTGTAGTACTCTAGGGCTACAATCGGTTACAGTATGTTACAATCAAAATTGAATTTCCTGTAACCCGAGACAATTCACCGGATGATTAATTGAACCTCTAATGGAAGAAGTAGCGTGTATACGTACAAATCAATAATCCGAATAATTTTTCTTTTCAAAACGTAAAACGATCTTTATCTATATCTATTTATTTTTATTTTCATTTTAAAAAGATAAAATCTTATCTATATCTATTTACTTTTGTTTTGATTTTGAAAAGATAAAAATCCTACCTTAAGAGTATTTAGGTAAAATCCACCCTAAAAAGGTATAATTACTAAAAGGAAAAATTAAAGGGTATAATTACCAATAAAAAAAACTTAAAAAAGGTACATTCTCTCAAATTTTCACTTGTTTTTTCCTCATTCTTTAAGGAAGTGTTCTGGAAGAATCTTAAACTTTAAAATTTGCTAGGATGGTTTTTTAAATGAACTTTCCATGTATATATGTTTCCTCGGTCATTTCGTATTATCTACATGGATTTGTTGAGAGGTGATCGAATTTGTGAGATTGAATCTGAGAATTGATTTGAGAGAAGAGAGATTTTGGAATGGAGGGAAGAAGATGAATCTGTGTATGTGTGTATTGCTTGAATCCGAGTCTGTTACAACGAGTTTTATATTGGGCTAACAATACAGATTGGGCCTTATAACAGAAATCACAAAATAGGCCCAACTCCTTCAGTTTGTTGTAACAAACCAGAAGTGGCGTCGGAAGCTTCTTCTTCTTCCAACACCCCTCTTCAAGCCGGAGGGAGATCTGTAACTCCGAGCTTGGATAAAATTGGGAGGAAGGAGGGCCCTGGTAAGGGTTTTGTAAGCACATCCGACAATTGCTCCTTTGTGGGTACATGATGTAGAGCTATGAGGCCATCCAATACCTTCTCTCGCACATAGTGACAGTCTAACTCAACATGCTTCGTTCTCTCGTGGAAAACGGGATTTTTCGCAATGTGAATTGTCGTCTGATTGTCACACTTCACTGGTATTGGGGTTATTGTAGAAACCCCCAATTCACTCAACAATCGTGTCATCCATGTGAGCTCAGTACACACTCGTCTGATTGAGCGGTATTCAGCTTCTGCTGAGAACAGTGAAACTGTTGCTTGCTTTTTCGATTTCCATGAGAGCAAGCTTCCTCCTAGCAGCACAATGTAGCCACTTACTGAGTGTCATGTGAGAGGACATGAGGCCCAATCAGCATCACAGTACGCCTGTAGCTCAAAAGAATTTGATCTTGACAAGAATAGAGACTTGTGTTGAGTGCCTTTGAGATATCTGAGTGTTCGAAGTGCAGCTGTAAAATGATGAACTCTAGGATTTTTCATGAACTGGCTCAAGAATTGAACTGCAAAACATATATCTGGCCTGGTGTGTGTCATGAAGTTCAGTTTCCCCACCAATTTCCTATAACCTGTAGGATTTCGAATGAGCTCTCCACCATCTATAACCATCTTGGTGTCTGTGATCAGTGGACTAGTAGCAGAAGGGGCATTGACACAATCAAACTCTTCTAGAGTGTCATGTATGAACCTCTTCTGACTCACATAAATCCCCTCTTCACTGTGAACAAACTCCATGCCCAAGAACAAACTCAATTCACCAAGATCCTTAATCCTGAATTCAGCATCTAGAAAGGTCTTGATACTTGACATCTCAGAAGAATCATTTCCAATCATCAAAAGGTCATCAACATACACAGCAATGTATGTAACCAATTCACCAGAGTGTTTAGTGAAAAGGGAATAATCATTAAAAGGATTGTACATAACCTTTGAACTGAAGAGCATATGACAGTTTAGCATACCACTGCCTAGATGCCTGTTTGAGGCCATATAAGGACTTTCTAAGTCGAAAAACATGACCTGAAAGAGCAACAAGACCAGGAGGAATGGACATGAAGACAGTCTCATTAAGATCCCCATGGAGAAACGCATTGTTGACATCCAACTGTTGCAACAACCATCTATTCTTAGCAACAACAGCAACTAGAGCTCTCACTGTTGTCATTTTCACCACTGGTGAAAAAGTCTCAGTGTAATCAACTCCCTCTCTTTGTGTAAACCCCCTGACCACTAGACGGGCTTTATATCTCTCAATAGAGCCATCAGCCTTGTGTTTGACCTTATACACCCATTTGCAACCAATTGGTCTAGCACCTCTAGGTAAGGGAATAATCTCTCAAGTGTCATTCTGATCAAGGACCTTAAACTCCTCACGCATTGCTATGTCCCATACTTCAAACTTACAGGCTTCATGATAGTTTCTAGGCTCTAGAGAAGGCCTTATCTGAGACAGATTCTCAGTGCCAAGCTGCAGGGTGGTAGTGATGGTATGACAGCAAACCTTGACATGCTCATCTAAAGACCCCTCAGCATGGTTGCAAACATAATCATGAAGATGCCTAGGAGGAGCTGAGACACGAGTGGATCTTTTAGGCTCCACTGTGGGTATGGAAGAAAAAGAGGAGAGCATAGCAGACATGACTAGGGACTCAGCAACAGGCTCAGTATCAACTGGAAGCTCAACTGCTGGGGTTGCAACTGAGGGTGTAGGCAAGGTGATGTCAATTGGTACTTGACTGTCATCACAATGCTGAGGATTTTGGGGAAAAAGGTGAGTAGAATTCTCCACATCTTTGTAAGGGAAATGGTTCTCATAAAACACAGCATTCCTTGAAACTTCAACTCTCTTTGAGTCCAAATTCAAGACCTTATATCCTTTGGTCCCAACAAGATAACCAAGGAATACACAAGGGCTAGCACGAGGTTGAAACTTGTGTCTGCCTTGTTTAAGAGTGGAGCAGTAACATAGACACCCAAAGCTATTAAGCTCTTCATACCTAGGTTGTCTGTTACACAGCACCTCAAAGGGGCTCTTGCCTTTCAACACTGTACTAGGCAATCTATTGATGACATGAACTGTTGTAAGAATAGCTTCTCCCCAAAATTTAAGAGGTAGCTTAGACTGAAAAAGTAAAGCTCTAGCCACTTCCAAAATGTGTTTGTGTTTCCTTTCCACAACACCATTTTGTTGAGGTGTGGCCACACAAGAGGTGTGATGGACAATCCCCTTGCTCTGAAAATACTCAGAAGAAGCATGACTGAGCCCCAATTCCTGAGCATTATCTGTCCTAACAGTTTGTACACTACATTCAAACTGAGTTTCTACCATAGCTATGAAATTTTTCATAACTAAAAATGCCTGCCCTTTGTTGTTGATCAAATGAACCCATGTAGTACGACTAAAATCATCCACAATAGTCACAAAATACCTATTAGCATTATAGGTTTGCACTTGAAAGGGTCCCCATACATCAACATGAATAAGCTGAAATGATTTAGTGGTAGTAATGTTGCTCTTAGGAAAGGGCAGTCTGTGTTGCCTTGATCTAGCACATATATCACAAGGCAAGATAGAATCCAAACTGGTAATATTGGGGAACATCATATGAAGTTTAGGAGAGGGCAAATGCCCAAGTCTATTGTGCCAAATTCGAGCACTTATTGCAGTGGCTGCTACTTTACCTTGTCTTGCATCAATCTGAACTTCACCAACAGCTTTATCCAAGAAGTAGAGGCCATTTCTACATCTTCCAAGCATCAATGGTTTCTTCCCTTGAGCATTCTGCATCAAACACAAATGAGATGTGAAGAGAACTGCTCTGCCTGTGTCTTTGATGAGCCTCCCAATCGACAACAAATTACATTTGAAGTGGGGAATATAAAGAACCTCTTTCAAACATAATTCATTGGACAATCTCACACTCCCCATAGTATCCACCACTAGAGAAGAGCATGTGGGAAGTGTGACAGAGAATGGCTTTCGAATAGGAGCTTGATCAATGAACAATGCTTTATTTGTGCACATATGGTTGTTTGCACCAGTATCTAAAATCCAAGTATGTGCTTGGTCTAAGTTCGAGACCATACCTGCAAAGCCTGCAAACTCTTTGCCGGCACCAGACATCATATCTTTGCTCCTCTGATCCTTGATGTTCAGCAAGTCAAGAAGTTGGGCGTACTGAGCATGTGTGAGCTCATGTCCACCACTGCTACTGGCATCATCTGTGACCTGTGCAGCAATCTTCCTTCCTTGGTTGTTTTTCTTTGGAAAACCATGGAGAAAGTAACACTTCCCAATCTCATGGTTAGTCTTCTTGCAGTGAGTGCAGTAGAGGTTGGATTTCTTTGGCTGGGATTGCCCCTCCCCTTTCTTCACTTCAGCATTGAAAGAGGAAACAACATCTGCGCTCACAGATGACTGATTCTTGTACTTCTGCTGTGCTTCTTCTTGTGACAACAAAGAGTATGCAAGACCAATATTCGACAAGGGCTGCATCATCAGCACTGAACCTCTAGCAGCCTTATAATTCTCGTTCAAACCCATAAGGATTGCATCAACTTCAATTCCTCAAGAATTTTCACAGTTTCTTTAGCAGAACCACACGAGCATGGAGGAACCTTCCTTATGTTGTCGAATTCTTCCCAAAGTGCCTTCAATTTGTTAAAATAAGCTGAGATCGTGGACGTACCTTGAGTAAACGGCGTCGGAAGCTTCTTCTTGAAACCACAAAATAGGCCCAACTCCTTCAGTTTGTTGTAACAAACCAGAAGTGGCGTCGGAAGCTTCTTCTTCCTCCAACAAGAGGTTTTCTATCTGAGTGTTTCCCGCATTGATTATAAGAGAATAAAAATAATTGATTATAAAAAATGGTGAAACTCTATCTAGTAGTTTAAACTTTTGTGTTAGTTGATAAATTGTCATGATCAAATGTCAAATAGGGAAGGCTTGATGGTCAATTTGCATTTAGAAAGAAAGGGAAAAGAGAAGGAGATTTCAGAGAGGTAGAGGGATAGAGAAGGAGGAGGAGGTAGGAGAAGGGTAATTCATTTCATCAATCCCTTGTATAGTGGCTAATATCCTCTTTGATAATCCCACAACACATCAGACACGTACCTTTGGTCATGGCAGCAACAGAAAAAATCAATCCGCTTCTAACAACCAGTTTCCATCACTCACTTTACAGCTCCAACAATCATTTCCATTTAGCCAGCAACACACTTTGCTAGAAACCAAGTGACCTAACTGTTGAAAGAATGAAAGGAATGTGAAGAGACCAAATGAGTCTCACATTGATTATATATGAACACAGAAGCCTTAGTATATAAGCTAGTGGGTTACTCCTCCTGTAATGTTATGTGTTTACTTTCCTAAGCTTTTCCTTTGGCATGTAATATTGTTTTATATGTATGCTTGGACATGTATGTCTGTATGATGATTATACAGGTATATTATAGTATATATTATACATATATGTTGCACTATAGGTATGCGTCTCGACTGAGTCGTAATGAGCCTATTTAGGCTTGATCCTCTAACGAGACTATACTATAGCGGGGTTAACATATATATGTATAAACTATACTATATATATATATAGTATAGTTTATACATATATATCTTGTATAAGGTATGAAGGGAAGAACATAACATAACCTGGTATTGGGCTTTTAGCCCATTACTGGCCCAGAGATCTCGAAGCCCGGATTGAGTGGTAGCCCAGCCCAGCGACGCTAGAAGCCTGACCTACCTCTCTTAGTTGGAACGCGGCGTTTTTGGTGATGGGCGCTTGACCTAGCTATAAAGCCTCGCTTCCTGGCTTCGGGTTGAAGCACTTCAGCTTCTGTCTTCTCTCTCCTCACAAACGCTCTCTTTCTCCGATTAGGGTTTCTAGGGTTTGGAGCTTTCTCTCCTTCTCTTGCCGTCGGTTCTTGAGGGCTCGGAGAAGAAAGGTTGCTGGTGGCTTCTCTGGAAGGTGGATCGAGCTCCGGCGTCCTCCTGGGTGGCCGCTCTCCTCGTCTTTTGAGATCTCGGGTTCTGGAGATCGATTTCTCTATCGATCTTCTGGTTTTATCCCATACAGGGGGATTTCTTCTTCTTCCTTGTACCTCTGATTCACATACATGTTAGATTAGGGTTGCTTGCTTTCGTTGCTTGTATCATCCCTTGTACGAACTCTCTTATAGTGGATTCGGCCAACTCTTGAGGCACCGTGGATTTAGGTATTATACCGAACCACGTAAAATTGCTTGAGTGTTCTATTGCATGTGATTCTTTGTTTGATCTTTCGATTATCGCTTTAGATCTATTTCGCTTCCGCTATCCAAAACCTATTTATAGACGAATCTAGGTTTTACACCTCCTAATGTCAATTGGTTTCAGGATGGAACCCCGCTCAGCTTATGTGCTAGGCTATTAGCACAAGGGCGCACGTATGCACACCAGTACACCACCCCCGATCTCGAGTCCCAATGGACTTCAGTACTAACAATTACCCAAATCATCCTTTGTGCTATTGTAAAATTATCGACATGAATTCCTGGATCCAAAATCATATCTTGAATAGCATCCTCGCCAAATAAGAACTGACCCAATGGCACTCTTACCTATTTGACTGTTAACAACTCCAGGATAATAATTTTAAAAAAAAAACAGATTTCCTTCATTAAACCTATACTCATCTATTGATGCATAAAGATTTGACAATCCCGCACCAATGTTGTTCGGAATCGTACCCAATGGGATCTCATCATGCATGCATAGACATTTCCACGAACATCTTGTATACAATTGAGTTTTCCAAAAAAACAAATTGAAAATTTTCTGGAAGCCATTATTTTCTCTATGTTTTCAGCAAAAATGATAGTCTTTTACTTCAGATTTTCTTTCAATTGCATCATCCGGACGATCGAGATTTACCTTCCTCGATTTGTGTTGAATGTCGGTATCTTTTGTGAACTTATTGATCTGCGGTTTCGAAGGCTCTTGCCAACCATATTCTTCTAAAGACACGTACTGGATTTGAAGAACTTTAAGATCTTCATCGCTTTCTTGGTCCCTAGCTTTGGTCGGATATGCAATTTCTTCAACCCCTTCGAGCCAAACATGCTTTGCTTCGAGCCAAAAAGCTTGATGTTGGTTAACATGGTCAATTGTTATCATATGCATGAACATACATTATTAGCACAATAGAATATTATAATATGCGAAAATTTAATAAAATTAGTTAAACAATTAGAACATAATACACTCCTTAGAGGGCATAGGCAGAATCGGTGTTGAAATTCATCATATTTTTAGGGAAGGTAGTTGTGTCGCTGATCGGCTTTTCCATCTTCCATATCCTTTCTCCAGTACATCTCTACCTTCTGACGCTGCCCTGGACAGCAGCATCCTTCAGGATGCCCTTGGCTAGTTACTTCCTGCAATTACCAAATTCTTTTCTATTAAAAAAAAAGAAAAAAAAAAAGAATCTGTGTTGGGTCCTCAATAGAAATGATCCTCAATATGGATGCCCGTGGCGAATAAACCAAGCCATGTAGTTCAAGCATAACAACGTGAGCCTCATAAGCACGAGTCAACGTGTCGATGCTAATAATGTTGGGAGGCTCGTATCGCAGATCCTACACATTGAACATTTGTGAGCACCTCAACCTCAGTTGACATTGCCTAGCAAGATGCTCCTCGATAGTCGGCGGGATATGTGCGATTGGGTATATGTTGTTCAAGAACGTTCGATTTGAGAGAGGGGAAGCGCATGAATTAGAAATAGGAGCAAGCATTGGAACGCAATCAAAACGAACAAGTCATTTTTTTACGCGGTCCGGTCAAAGACCTACATTCGCGGGGCCTCAGGAGTTAGGCCCTAAATCCACTAAAACGGAGGAAAGTTTAGAAAGGACAATCAGCGAGATCTACTCAAACCCTAAGCATAAAAGCTCTAAACATTCAAAGTAATAAACAAAGAAAGGATGAAGAAGAGCTCCCCTTTCAGCTCATCACTCTGAATACCCGGATCGGAAGATCATCGCCATGTAAGCTCATGAGGAAGACGTCGAAGGCTTCTAATGATAGAAACCCAGAATCGCTATGGAAGCTTCAACATAGCCGTCTCGGCAGTCGTGCAACCTAAATGAGAGGCACGCCTTTAAATCTCCAAAGGAGGCTATATATATATATATATATATATATATATATATATATATATATATATATATATATATATATATATATATATATATATATATATATATATATATATACACACACACAGTGGCGGATCTGCGGGGGGGCTCGCGGTGGCTGAAGCCCCCCGCTGGTCAAAATAAAGGTATATGTATATATTTATATATATGTAATTTAAGAATACATAAAAGTAAAGTTGAATGATATCACAAAGACAAACTAGCTCAGCGGATAAGTCACGGGGTGAGTTTAATGCGTTAGTTGGGCATCTCAGGTTCGAATCCCAGTGCCTCCTTTTTATTTCCCTTTGTTGCATCTGTTTTTTTTAAAACACCAATTCTTTTTTTCCCCTACAGCGTTACAGTCGACAGCAAAGAGCGCGACAGAACGACCGAGCCAGCGACGGAGCGAGCAAGCGTGAGAACCTCTCCGAGCCGCCGGCCGCCGCTGCCGCCTCGCCCTCCGGCAAACCCGCCGACGTCGCTGCCATCTCTACCTCCGGCTGAACGCGTAAAGGGGAAGCCTTCTCTTAGGCGGCGAGACGCACTCGGCACTCCGGTTTCGAAAATCGAATCGAAACAATCCATCAATCTAAACATCGAAAGGTAAGTTATTTTTCTTCTCTTCCTTTTAATTTGATTGTTTTTAAGTTGAATGGATTGAATGTGAATCAATTTTGATTAGAATTTGTGGAGTTAAGATTTGAGGAATGATAATCAATTTGGGGATTTTCGATTAAGGTTTGTGATTTGTGAGAATTAAATTTGTATCTTTGTGATTTGTGATTTGAAAATTGAAATTGTGGTTGTGGTGAGAAATAGATTTGTGAATTTGTTGTTTGTGACGGAATCGTGGTTTGTGATTGTGATTGTGAGAATGAATTTGTGAATTTGTTACTTTACTATGAATAACCAACATTAGAATTTTACACATAATTTCAATGTTGGTAAGTTAGAAAATTTTGCTTGTGGGAGCAGTAGTTCTGCATATTTCAAAAAACTAATTAAATGATATTGTAGTTTAGCCATAAAATTTTGATGTTTAGGGTTACATTACAGTTGATAATGTAGGTTCATGAATCCGAAAAACAGTATAGTGGCATTTTTAGGGTTATTCAACAAATAAACCGGACTGAATGTGTCAAGGGTGTATATAGGTACAATCTTAGACTTGAATATTTCAAACCATCATTTTTCGAAAAAAAAATTTCAACCCCCCCTTACAAAATTTCCTGGATCCGCCACTATATATATATATATATATATATATATATATATATATATATATATATATATATATATATATATATATATATATATATATAAAATATGTTAGGTTTAAAGGTAATGTTGTTTTAATAGGCTGAAGATAAATTCGGTTCTTGTAGATCCTTTCGGATAATCAAGACAATTTGAGTAGACCCAAAAAGGGTAATCTCATGGGTAGACCTCGAAGGGTAATCCCGAGGGAGTAGGCCAAAAAGGCAATCTCCACCGAATTCTTTTAGGCGACAAAACTAAGTGTTTAAGCCCTTTAGAAAAGATATATAAAATGGCTTGGATAATGGCAAACGAGTCACTCAAATAAATCGAGTTTTCCTTCAACGTTTATTGCCCCTATATGCCAAAGGGTTGCACTACAATAACGTTGTGGGATAAAACGTTTCCTATACAATAAAAGGGTGGCATCCCATTTCATTATTGCATATATACATACCTTGTTTGTGTTTTAAGTGTTTGTTCTTCCGATTGAGAGAGATATCGGAAAAACTCATGCCTTTCCAAGTGGATGGCAAAGGCCTTTTATAGGCAAAATGGGGTGGAAGTTTTTGTGTGGTTATGGGTAGTTATTGGTAGTTATTGGTGATTATGGGTAGTTATGGTGGTTGGGCGGTTACCCCCCAATAACTACCCCCAACCGTCGGCCCAATAAAGGCCCAATAAGAATCAGCCCAATTAAGGACAAGCTAGCATGACGGAGCTAGCATGGTGGAGCTAGGTCACTCATAAAATATAAAATGTGCATGACATTTATACGAAGCTGGGTGTAGCTAACATGCAGCTAAAATGACTAAGCTAAAGCTTCAATGAAGCTAAAACCCTAATCAAGCTCAAAATTAGAGCTAGGTCATTTTTGGAGTTCCGAAGCTCGGCTAGCTCTCAAATTTTGCACCAAGACTTTAGAGCTTAATATCTTCCTTTACAAATCATGAGACGGTGATTTAACTTACTATAAGTGAACAAAACTCGATCATAACCATATTAGATCGAATACCGAACATATCCCTATTGCTCACTTTTATGGAAAACATCCAAACAAGCTCAAGACCGATTTTCTCAATGTTGATATCATTGCATGGGTCTTTCCTCATGATTTCCTTTTCCCTTAAAATCTTAGAATTACTTAGGGCCGATCACATGGGCCGTGCCTCCCGCACACCCTAAGCCCGAGTGATGCTCTTAGTAATTCTCACACTTGACATTTATGATTTCAGACAAATGGATTGATGACTTTTCACAAATCACCAACATTCCTCCCCCATTTGAGCAATGTCATAAATCCTTGAACAATTTACAAACTCTTTGTATAGACATAAATATCCATTGGATTTGAATTTATATCTTGTAAAAATTACAATCATGTACTAAAGAATCGTGGTGTTCTAAGACTTGAACCACATCAACTTGTCTAAGCACACGTAATAAAAATTACAACATGAGTTACATAATGTATATACACTAAACTTTGACGTTTTGAGGCTTTACGTCCCTTATCCTTCACATATGATTCAAGACGAGTCATCCTTGAACTCTCTTGGAAGAAGTCTTGCACTTCCACATATGCTTAGTTGAATTTCTAATTTGCACCTACAAAATGCATTTTCCAAAATTCATTAAGAAACTATGTTTCAACTTTTCTTTTCATGTAGACTAGAGCAGATTACCTTGATGGGTTGTTGATTGCTCCAAAACTCTACGTCCTTGGCCTACCACATTGAATTCTACCCTACACCTTTCGGTAAGGGGGAATTGGGCGTCCAAGTCATAGGTTCATTTAGGATTTTAACCCCATCCCTCGAGATGCTTTGTACACAAACTCTTTTGCCAAACTCTTGGTTAAGTGATCGGCAAGATTGTTGTGTGTTCGCACGAAGACAACCGATATGACTCCATGTGTGATTAGTTCTCGGATGGAACTATGCCTCACACCTAGATGTCGTGACTTCCCGTTATATACTTGGTTTTAGGCCTTTGCCAAAGTACTTTGGCTATCATAAAAGATAGCAATAGGGGATATTGGTTTTGGCCACAAAGGTATCTCATGTATGAGATTCCTAAGCCATTCCGCTTCCTTGCCGGTCGCGGCAAGTGCAACAAACTCCGACTCCATCGTCGAGGTTGTTATGCATGATTGCTTCTTAGATGCCCAAGAAATCGCACCACCACCTAATAGGAATACCCAACCACTCGTTGAAGAGTGATCTTCCATATTGGTGATCCAGCTTGCATCGGTGTATCCTTCCAAAGTGGAGGGAGAACCCACATATGCAATTCCATAGGTCATTGTCCCTTTCAAGTACCTAAGTACTCTTCTAAGGGCCTTCCAATGACTTGAGCTTGGTCGACTTGTATATCGACTTAACTTACCCACGGCAAATGCTATGTCGGGGTGAGTACTTGTCATGGCATACATTAGACATCCTATTACTTGAGAATACTCAAGTTGTGAGATTGGTTCTCCTAAGTTAGGGAGAAGTTTCTCACTTGGATCCATAGGTGTACTAACCGGGGTGGATTTATCACATTGGAAATGTTTTACCACCTTTTTAATGTAATGGGATTGTGTTAGGGTTAAACCCTTTCCTTCCCGCTTGATCTTAATTCCCAAGATCACATCAGCTTCTCCTAGATCCTTCATGGAGAACTTAGTAGACAAGAACTCCTTAGTTTTGTCCACTTCTATTTGGTTTGTGCCAAATATAAGCATGTCATCTACATATAGACATATTATAACTCCTTGACCGGAATTATTAAACTTACTATATACACATTTATCAGCTTGATTGATTTTGAAGGCATCACCTAAAATCACTTCATCAAACTTTTGATGCCACTGTTTTGGCGCTTGTTTAAGTCCATAGAGGGACTTGATCAATCGACACACTTTGTGTTCTTGACCTTTTACTATGAAGCCTTCGGGTTGCTTCATGTAAACCTCTTCATCCAAATCTCCATTGAGGAATGCCGTTTTTACGTCCATTTGATGGATGACAAGACCATGAATGCTTGCTAAGGCAATTAAAAGTCTTATAGTGGTGATTCTAGCCACGGGAGCATAGGTGTCGAAATAATCGACTCCTTCTCTTTGTTTAAAACCTTGGATTACCAATCGGGCTTTAAATTTGTCAATGGACCCATCGGCCTTCATCATCCTTTTGAAGATCCATTTACAACCTAGAGGTTTGCACCCGGTTGAAAGGTCTGACAACTCTCAAGTGTTGTTGCCAACAATAGAGTCCATCTCATCTTGGATTGCTTCTTTCCAAAATGCGACATCTTGAGAACTCATTGCCTCGGTGAAGGTCTTATGATCCTCATCCATATGTAGATATGAGATGATTTGACCTTCTTTATTCCTAGAACCCTCTATCAAGAAGACTTGAAATATTGGTTCAGGATACTGTCCTACTAAGAGTGCGGAGTGCACTCGTTGTCGCTTGGGTGTGTGGGACGTCGAAGTAGGAGCTTCGGCCTCATCATCGCTCGCATGCGTCGAGTGCATGTTTTCACCATCGCTACCGTCGCTAGTGTCTTCCCCAGGTACGCCCATGGCCATGCGCTTTAGCGCCCTTGGCCCTGTAGCTGGGGAGTCTTTGTCGAGCAGTGGCTTTGGGTCAGCGACATCGATGCTTGGTGCTTGCAGCAAGCTAGCGCGCGTCATAGACCTAGTGACCCTAGGTCCAAGTACAGGCGTCGGCTCCTCGGTTTCCATTGGATCCGATGATGGGTCGACATCCTCTTGGTCTATCTCCCTAGGCCTAGGGCTCGATGTGAACCTAGTCTCATCGAATATGGCATCACGTGATTCTATCACGGTGTTAACCGAGATAGCGTGATTTGGTTCTATGACGAAGAACCTATAGTCCTTAGAGTTATGTGCATATCCAATGAATATGCACTCAATACCTCTGTCTCCTAAGGTTTTACGCTTAGGGTCTGTTAGTCTAACAACCGCACGACAACCCCATATACGAAGATAATGGAGATTTGGTTTTCTTTTAAACCAAAGCTCGTATGGTGATTGACGATTTCTCTTGCTTGGCACCCTATTTAAGATATAGTTGGTTGTTAGCATCACCCCACCTCAAAACGAGTTCTTTAACCCGGAGTATGACAACATGGCATTAACCATGTCCTTAAGAACACGATTCTTTCGCTCCGCCACCCCATTTTGTTGTGGGGTATATGGAGCCGTCGTCTCATGAATTATGCCACAAGACTCAAAATACTCCACATCCATGTATTCACCACCACGATCGGTTCGTAGCCTTTTAATTTTATTTCCCGTTTGCAATTCAACTTCGGTCTTGTATGCTTTAAACCTATCTAGTGCGTCACTCTTCGAGTGAACTAAATAAACATAGCAAAACCTTGTTACATCATCGATGAACGTTATGTAGTAACGTTTTTGACCCAATGATGGCGTTGCCTGTAGGTCCCCTAGGTCCGAATGGACTAGGCCTAGGACCCCTTCCTCTCTTTTAATTGCCTTAAAAGGAAGCCTTGTTATTTTTGTTAACAAGCAAGTTCTTCAGTTTTCATTTGTTTGTTCAAAGGCGGGAATTATATTTTCCTTAGCCATATCTAACATACGCTTCATATGTACATGTCCCAACCTTGCATGCCAAAGATCATATAAGGAATCATTAGACACGACCATGTAATCAAATAATACTTTATTATTATTGATAACATTGAGTAGGAACATATTGTTTTTATAATGGCCGAAGCCTACAAATACTCCTGCCCTACTTATTACTAATCGATCGGCTTCGAAAACCAATCGATAACCTAACTTGTTAAGCACACCACCACTTACAACATTTTTGCGGATGGTGGGTGCATACAATACATTATGTAATACAAGTTCCTTCCCACAAGTAAAGTTGAGATGTACGTCCCCTTTACCTAGGACTGGGGTTGTTGACTCGTTTCCCATGTAAAGCACTAAACCGTCCTCTACATCCTTCATGTGCTTGAACCATTTCCTTTCCATGCACACGTGGGTGGTGGCACCCGAGTCGAGCCACCAAAGGAGTTTTTCATCCTTCATAACAAGACATTGATCTGACAAAACCAGATTTTTGGAATCCCGTGTCGGCGGGTTCCGTGTTCAAGTGGGGCGCAGGCGAGCTCAGACGATATCGGGCTTACCTGAGACGCGCGACGAGATTCCGTCGGCGTACCCAAACCTGTGCCGATCCGAGCTCAAGCCATCCGCGGACCACTATCCTCCCAGGGCTCCATCAAATGTCGGCTCCCGCTGATCGAGATGAATCCCGCTCGGGAAGGCTCTTCGAGCCATCAAAAACCGACCCCGAGTCTCAAGGTCTCGACCCATATTTATAGGGGAACCTCATGAACCCTTGTCGACAAGTGTCTGAGGTAGGTGACAAGTGTCAAGTTGCTTGAGACAAGTGTCCCATAGGTGGCACTTGATGGGCATATGTATAAATAATAGGTTTATGTGGTGATGGTGGGAAAATCCACTATTTTGTTGACTCATTTTGTTATAAGTGATACGAGTTAATTTATTTAACGAGAACCCGTTTATGCATATGATAATATTTATTTTATGGTGTTTCGTCACAGCTCCTTGAACCTTAGTTAAGATGACGCTTAGCTAGGGTTCGATTTCAAACGAGACAACATATGCATTTGTACTTCGTCTTCCTTCGGGAGAGTACTCAATATATCAGACTTTTGGTGTAATGTTTTTGCTAAGTTTGTTTGGTTTGGGCTGTACCCAACACATTAGTGGGTTGCCTACGTATCTCTTGGGAAGAGAATCAAGCCTTTCGTAGTTCAATCAGGAAGCCCTCCGTGGATGAGAGCTCCGGCGTTGAGGGGCCTTAATTTATACTCATTTAGAGTTTATCTCCGCGAGCTTACCAGCTACGATCGGTGGCCCTCTGTGAGCATAGCTCCGGCGTTGAGGGACTTTATCAAGTGTGTTCCGAGAGGCTCAAGCTACGATCGGAGGCCCTCCGCGAGTGATAGCTCCAGCGTTGAGGGACTTAGTTTATACTCGTTAAGAGTTTATCTCCCCGAGCTTACCAGCTACGATCGGAGGCCCTCTGTGAGCATAGCTCCAGCGTTGAGGGACTTAATTAAATCTTCGATCCGGGAGGCGAGCTCGACCGGATGCCCGACGCGGAGCAAGCTCCAGTGTTGAGGGGCTTATCAAGTGTGCTCCGAGAGGCTCAAGCTACGATCGGAGGCCCTCCGCGAGTGATAGCTCCAGCGTTGAGGGACTCATTTTATACTCGTTAAGAGTTTATCTCCACGAGCTTACCAGCTACGATCGGAGGCCCTCTGTGAGGATAGCTCCAGCGTTGAGGGACTTAATTAAATCTTCGATCTGGGAGGTGAGCTCGACCGGATGCCCGACGCGGAGCAAGCTCCAGCGTTGAGGGACTTATCAAGTGTGCTCCGAGAGGCTCAAGCTAGGATCGGAGGCCCTCCGCGAGTGATAGCTCCAGCGTTGAGGGACTTATCAAATTCGATCCGGGAGGCAAGCTCTACGACCGGATGCCCGACGCGAAGCAAGATCACGCGTAATGGGACTTAATAAAATATTCGATCCGGGAGGCAAGCTCTACGACCGGATGCCCAACGCGAAGCAAGCTCCTGCGTTATGGGTCTTAATAACTCACGTTCTACATTAGTTAAATAGGTTACAAAACACTTTCCACGCTTAGATATATCCGTATATACATTCATCACAGCCCCTCAAGAGGCTCCCGTGGCGGTGGATGTCTTTGCAAGGACAAGGTTGCACACGCGGACTCGGGGTGAGCGATGATTGTACGCGAACGGATCTCTTGAATGGTGACCAATTTGTCTTCCTCGTGTTTTCCGCGGCTGCACATGCTTTCCGTGTTTGCTTTCTTCTGCCCTCGACTGTTGATCTGGGCATCTCATGACATACATACAAATGTATATGTATATGTATATATGCTATTTGTCTACTTCTAGTCGCGGACCACTATTATGGTTGAGACATTTTCATTTCATGTCTAATGTAGCGTATTACTTTTATGCCTTAATGGGATTAACCTTGATGACCCCCACTCACTTCCTGTTGATAACTTAGATCAAAAGGGGTCAAGGAGATGCTCCCTTAGATTTCGTTTATGCAAGTCATTACCAAATATGTTATATATGAACTTCTATTAAGTGCATCCGCAAACTAGTTAATTCTGTTAATAAAATATCTCATCTCCGAGAATGCAGATTAGATCGGAGGCCCGAGGCAGAGCCAAGCTCATGCGTCGTGGGACTTAATAAAATATCTCATCTTCGAGAATGCAGATTCGATCGGAGGCCCGACGCGGAGCCAAGCTCCTGTGTCCTGGGACTTAATAAAATATCTCATCTCCGAGAATGCAGATTCGATCGGAGGCCCGACGCGAAGCCAAGCTCCAGCGTCCTGGGACTTAATAAAATATCTCATCTCCAAGAATTCAGATTCGATCGGAGGCCCGACGCGGAGCCAAGCTCCTGCATCCTGGGACTAAATAAAATCTCTCATCTCCAAGAATGCAGATTCGATCGAAGGCCCGACGCGGAGCCAAGCTCCTGCGTCCTGGGACTTAATAAAATATCTCATCTCCGAGAATGCAGATTCGATCGGAGGTCCGACGCGGAGCCAAGCTCCTGCGTCCTGGGACTTAATAAAATATCTCATCTCCGAGAATGCAGATTCGATCGGAGGCCCGACGCGGAGCCAATCTCCAGCGTCCTGGGACTTAATAAAATATCTCATCTCCGAGAATGCAGATTCGATCGGAGGCCCGACGCGGAGCCAAGCTCCCGCGTCCTGGGACTAAATAAAAGCTAGGATCCGGGAGGCCAGCTCTGCGACCAGATGCCCGACGCGGAGCAAGATCACGCGTAAGAGGACTAAATAAAATCTACGATCCGGGAGGCCAGCTCTGCGACCGGATGCCCGACGCGGAGCAAGATCACGCGTAAGGGGACTAAATAAAATCTACGATCCGGGAGGCCAGCTCTACGACCGGATGCCCGACGCGGAGCAAGATCACGCGTAAGGGGACTAAATAAAAGCTACGATCCGGGAGGCCAGCTCTACGATCGGATGCCCGACGCAGAGCAAGATCACGCGTAAGGGGACTAAATAAAAGCTACGATCCGGGAGGCCAGCTCTGCGACCGGATGCCCGACGCGGAGCAAGATCACGCGTAAGGGGACTAAATAAAATCTACGATCTGGGAGGCCAGCTCTATGACCAGATGCCCGACGCGGAGCAAGATCACGCGTAAGGGGACTAAATAAAAGCTACGATCCGGGAGGCCAGCTCTACGACCGGATGCCCGACGCAGAGCAAGATCACGCGTAAGGGGACTAAATAAAAGCTACGATCCGGGAGGCCAGCTCTGCGACCGGATGCCCGACGCGGAGCAAGATCACGCGTAAGGGGACTAAATAAAAGCTACGATCCGGGAGGCCAGCTCTGCGACCGGATGCCCGACGCGGAGCAAGATCACGCGTAAGGGGACTAAATAAAATCTACGATCCGGGAGGCCAGCTCTGCGACCGGATGCCCGACGCGGAGCAAGATCACGCGTAAGGGGACTAAATAAAATCTACGATCCGGGAGGCCAGCTCTACGACCGGATGCCCGACGCAGAGCAAAATCATGCGTAATGGGACTTAATAAAACAAAATACGAACGATATATAGCACAATTATATATAGATCAATTTGCTCGCGGGCCGATCGGAGCGCTCCCTAATCAATTTGCCTGCCTTCCTCACGTGATCTCCATTGGAGAGATTTACAGGAGGTCATTACTATCATCGGCTCCACAGTGCACTCAAAGGAAAAGGATGCCCCGTTGCCAGACCGATCATCCATTTATGCACAAAGAATTACTTCACTAGAGTCTAGACTTCCATTTATGCACAAAAAATTCAATCGAGGTGAGAATTACATCTTTTTATGCTAGCTTCGGACAAATATAATCAATAAATGGCTCCCTTATTCTCATGGAAACCAATTTGAGTCCCAGTTAAGAAAACAAAGGTTGTCGTTGAATGCTTCTAGTAAAATAATAGTCCGTGAGGGGACATACAAGCAGGTCATTTAGTCGCTAATGATCCTCAAGGATTGTAACTAAGCGAGAACCCAATCCGCGAAAATCAGCCGTGAAGCGTCACCGATTTTTAATTTGCAAAGAATGTATGAAGAAGATGCACTCGAGGTGAGCTTCAATAGCTTAAGTTTGCGATGCACAGATATATACTAACAAATCTATCTAGTTGTATGCATCCAAAATTCGACATTTATGTGATATTTATAAATGGATTTATGCACCTTCAAATGCGTATGTGTGCTAATTTTTATGCCTTTCAGCGATCTTCAATAATTTTTAGAACATCGAATCTGATCGAAGTTGCATGGGTAAATATATCACATCAATCTTAGATTACCTCTTAGCGTGAGAATTTCCCCACGGACGGCGCCAGTGACAAAACCAGATTTTCGGAATCCCGTGTCGGGCTTACCTGAGATACGCGACGAGATTCCGTCGGCGTACCCAAACCTGTGCCGATCCGAGCTCAAGCCATCCGCGGACCACTATCCTCCCAGGGCTCCATCAAATGTCGGCTCCCGCTGATCGAGATGAATCCCGCTCGGGAAGGCTCTTCGAGCCATCAAAAACCGACCCCGAGTCTCAAGGTCTCGACCCATATTTATAGGGGAACCTCATGAACCCTTGTCGACAAGTGTCTGAGGTAGGTGACAAGTGTCAAGTTGCTTGAGACAAGTGTCCCATAGGTGGCACTTGATGGGCATATGTATAAATAATAGGTTTATGTGGTGATGGTGGGAAAATCCACTATTTTGTTGACTCATTTTGTTATAAGTGATACGAGTTAATTTATTTAACGGGAACCCGTTTATGCATATGATAATATTTATTTTATGGTGTTTCGTCACAGCTCCTCGAACCTTAGTTAAGATGACGCTTAGCTAGGGTTCGATTTCAAACGAGACAACATATGCATTTGTACTTCGTCTTCCTTCGGGAGAGTACTCAATATATCAGACTTTTGGTGTAATGTTTTTGCTAAGTTTGTTTGGTCTGGGCTGTACCCAACACATTAGTGGGTTGCCTACGTATCTCTTGGCTTCGAGTGCTTCCCAAAAAATCCGAGATGTCTCATGATTTTGATACACATCGAATAGAGAGTCGGCCATGCCATTGAGGATGTGCCCACGACAAATGTAGTCGTCGTTCTCCCACTTCCCAACACGCCTATGTTGAAGCATTATAGCCTCCCTTTCGGCGATTTGAGCCTCGGTCTCTCCGTCGACTTTTTCCGGAATCGAATGTGGCTCTTCGGGACATGGCGTTGAGAGCACGTACGCCACCTTAAATGAAGTAAGCATGAAGTGCATCTTCTTTTGCCATCGATGAAAGTCTTGCCCTTCAAACTTCTCGAGTTTCGCGAATTTGGATGCTATCTCCGTCATCGGTAACTCCTTCGTTCTTGCCATTCCAACCTTGTTCCAAAACAACAAAACCAAACAATAAATAAACGTTGAAGATTGTTAGGTTGTAATGTTGTTTTAATAGGTTGAAGGTAAATTCGGTTCTTGTAGATCCTTTCGGATAATCAAGACAATTTGAGTAGATCCAAAAAGGGTAATCTCATGGGTAGACCTCGAAAGGTAATCCCGAGGGAGTAGGCCAAAAAGGCAATCTCCACCGAATTCTTTTAGGCGACAAAACTAAGTGTTTAAGCCCTTTAGAAAAGATATATAAAATGGCTTGGATAATGGCAAACGAGTCACTCAAATAAATCGAGTTTTCCTTCAACGTTTATTGCCCCTATATGCCAAAGGGTTGCACTACAATAACGTTGTGGGATAAAACGTTTCCTATACAATAAAAGGGTGGCATCCCATTTCATTATTGCATATATACATACCTTGTTTGTGTTTTAAGTGTTTGTTCTTCCGATTGAGAGAGATATCGGAAAAACTCATGCCTTTCCAAGTGGATGGCAAAGGCCTTTTATAGGCAAAATGGGGTGGAAGTTTTTGTGTGGTTATGGGTAGTTATTGGTAGTTATTGGTGGTTATGGGTAGTTATGGTGGTTGGGCGGTTACCCCCCAATAACTACCCCCAACCGTCGGCCCAATAAAGGCCCAATAAGAACCAGCCCAATTAAGGACAAGCTAGCATGACGGAGCTAGCATGGTGGAGCTAGGTCACTCATAAAATATAAAATGTGCATGACATTTATACGAAGCTGGGTGTAGCTACCATGCAGCTAAAATGACTAAGCTAAAGCTTCAATGAAGCTAAAACCCTAATCAAGCTCAAAATTAGAGCTAGGTCATTTTTGGAGTTCCGAAGCTCGGCTAGCTCTCAAATTTTGCACCAAGACTTTAGAGCTTAATATCTTCCTTTACAAATCATGAGACGGTGATTTAACTTACTATAAGTGAACAAAACTCGATCATAACCATATTAGATCGAATACCGAACATATCCCTATTGCTCACTTTTATGGAAAACATCCAAACAAACTCAAGACCGATTTTCTCAATGTTGATATCATTGCATGGGTCTTTCCTCATGATTTCCTTTCCCCTTAAAATCTTAGAATTACTTAGGGCCGATCACATGGGCCGTGCCTCCCGCACACCGTAAGCCCGAGTGATGCTCTTAGTAATTCTCACGGTTGACATTTATGATTTCAGACAAATGGATTGATGACTTTTCACAAATCACCAACAAAATACTCGTATGCAATTTAGAGGAGCTGAGGGTTTCGGAGTGAGAATGGACTACTTAGGCCAAGGTTTCACCAATGGAATTGGGGGCCCATTAGGAGATCAAGACCATACGGTCTAAATTCCATCCAAATAGACCAATCCAAATTTTCAAGCAAATACCTTAGCTAATTGAGCTCGTATACCCCATTCAACCTGTTCAAAATATTACAATAAATATTCAAGCACAAATTTACACTTAGGAAAATAAATCTCTACAATATACACTATGCATTTCGATCAGAACTAGCAAAGGACACAGTCCGACAAGTATGACTCTTATATGTCAGCAATCGAGATTATCAGCAATCGATGGATAGAAAATCCGTACTTATAATTGTCATTAAACCCCCATGAGAAATGACTTTAACTTCGCTTTTGCCTCCACCCTCTTAACTATACAGCACACCTACACTAAGAGTAGGTCAAGACATAGCTCCACATTCACAGTTATTGTTCCTTCTAAAATAAAGTACCGCTCATCCCAAATTGTTTTCAATTTTCCAAAATAGGGTAAATGGTTTGATTACCACTTGGATAAGCCCTCAATTACTGTATCTAAGGATATTTATACCCTAAATCCTTAATACTAAGAACATAACAAATGCCTCTCAACAAATTTCATTATAATTCATTGTCTGAGTAGACATACATGAAATTTTCTGCAACCTCATCACCATCAAATAAATGTATTATGAAGGCCTTCATTTTCTGCTCCATTGAACTTTGTTGCTATGAGTTGCATTTTCGGATGATCCGATCCGGATAAAAATATCGGGATGTAAGCGATCATGCGCCTTTGATTTCTCTCTTCCATTTCCATTGAGTTTCTTCAAACGAACAATCATAAAGCTTTATGAGATTTTGTACTTTCCGGAAAGTAAAGAGCTAACCAAATAAGGCATGAATCTTGGAGCGGGTTTAGGGGCGTTTAAAGTAACATTTAATACTTCAATTCATGAAATAGTATCTCGGATAATAACATTTTCCATTTCTAACTTTAATATTTTTTTCACCACTATTGATCGAAGGAATTAAGTAAGAACCCTACTCTAGTCGCTACCACTATATGACACACAATGTTTTATCAAATGACACTTTTTATTTTATAGACCAAAATAAAAACGCGTTGGCTATATACACCCCAAATCATGCATGATTAAAAGGGGTTAATTAATTTTTTTAAAAAGTTAATTAGTCACAAGGCTTGCACGTCCGTAAGGACGTGCATTTTCAGCCTTGTGATTTGTGGTGTATATAACCACACCAAAGAAAAAAAAACATTAACATTACACTGTATATGATCAACCACTAAAAGTAAACCAAACATCCTTAGTTGGTCTTGATTTGAAAATATTTCTTAAAAAAGATCCCAATATGTATATTAAACATCATCACCCTGCAGTTCTTAGCTCAAATCCTTGGCTTACTAGAGCCCTTGCAATCCACATCTTTACATTTGGCACATCAAAATCCTCTTCACAATCTCCAATCTGCACTTGTACAAAACAATTGATCTATTAACTAATATACCGAAAAATCGAACTCTCTTCCATTGTAATGACTCGGAGCCTCTTTTACGAATTGAAAAAAAAAAATAATACCAAAAACATACCGTGAATGTTAGAATGAATGTATCGCGGACTGTGGTTAAGTTGGAGGTCCGGACAACAAACCGGGAGAAGGACTCGAGTGCCTTGTAGAGAGACACTGCGACTCCTTCTCCCTTGTTGCTTTGTATTCTTACATAGAACTCGCGCTCCTCCACTCGAAACGCGTCCATCTACACATAAAATAAGGCAGACAAATTAAGAAAGAGCGATGATGATTTGTTCATCTGCAAATCTAGTGATCCGTCAAAGCTAGGGGAAAATAAGATCAATGGCGGACCTGAGTGATCATCTTGGGTGCGGGAGCTACAATCTGAGCACTGGAGTTTTTATTGTGGTTGTTATGAAGGACGTTACAATGTGGGGTTGGGTCTTTCAAGGAGGACTCGAGATCGACGATCTCGGCTTTTAACTCCTTGGCCTGCATTTGGAGTTGTTGCACGTATAGAACCGCGTCTCCCACAATGGATGCCTTGTCCATCTGCAACATGTATATCAAACCTAGTTCAAGAAGGGTTTTTTTTTTCTTTCTTTTTTACAATTGCTTTTCATCTTTGAAATAATCAATGAGTTTAATTCAAAATATTAAATTAAAATATTCAATGAGTTTGTATTATAAGTTTATTTCAAAATATTAAACTAATATTTTATTTAATTGAATAATATTAATTTTATTTATTATTAAAATTTTATTTTTTTAAAATCGTGTCATAGCGTTGGAACTGAATTAGTTTTGGTTAAGCGAGACTAATTAACGAAAATTTTAAGATTTGGGTGTGTTATGCCAAGAAGATTTAAAAAAAATTGGAAAAAAAATATTATAATTTAAAGATTTTATATTACATTATTACCAAATATATTTTTTAGGGGCCCAAAAAATTTCATGATTTTTGTACATATAAGCTAAGATTGACTTCTTTGTGTAATCGATGTGGGATAAGATTTCACATCTCAATTTAGACATTATATCTAAGGTTTTAATTTATTTATATAATCGATATGGGATGAATTTAACCGATCATTTGAACAGTTATTATTTTAGTTTTATATGAAAAAAAAACAAAAACAAAAACAAAAAGAGTGATACCTTGGTGATGTTGGGAACCAAAGCTCGCAAAGCAAAGAGCTTCTCCTTCATCCGGCCTCTCCTCTTCCTCTCCGACACCAGCGTCCTCGTCCGATCCACCTTCCGCTTCTTCGACCGCCCCCTCGGAGTCGTTGCAGTCACACTCGATTCGTTCTCCGTTGACTCATTATCCTCGTCTTCATCCTCGTAATCTTCCTCCCTCATCCCTTCCGCAGAGAGGGGATTCAGGATATCTCCGGAACCGAAGTCGAACAAATCAGCCTCCGTCGCCACCTTATTAAATTCTTCAGCACTAATCATCTGATCGGAGTGGAAGACGGCGTCGACGATGAGCTGATCGAAATCCATGGCTTCGATCAACTCAACTGGATAATCGCTTCCAGACACCTGCTGGTTGTTCATGATCTTGTTTCGTGGATCCATTGCACTTTTTTTTCGATCTGGCTTCTTTCTTAGATGTGACTTTAGATTTATATAAATAGATCGATTGCACTATTTATTTATTAATTATATATCTAGTGGAGATAATTAATTGGGTGTCTAAGAAAATAATTTTATCCTAAACTTATCTCTAAACGCAATTAGTTTCCTTTTTTTTTTTTGGTTGTTTATGTTATTTGGGGAAATGGAGATCAACTTCAATGTCTATTTTAGTCTATAGTCCACTCCAATGCATTTATTATTTTGTTTTTTCTAACTTGGAAAAAAAAGTTTAATATATTGAAAATAAGAAAATATAATTAAATCAAATGGAGATTATCAATCAATATCAATATCAATTCAATATATAATACTAAAACAGAGGCGTGGAAATCCTATGTGGCGGACTCTGGCGCGATTCGCTTACGTGTCTTTTTTTGGTGCAGTCTGACCCGGGTTTTTTGACACGTCAATTAATGATTATCCAATAAATTTAAGCCACGTCAGACGATTAAATTATCTATTTATACACGTGTCATCCTATTTGTCTACATTAATTGATTATTATAATTAATTCTTAAATCTTAAGTGGTTATAAATTCTATCATTTAGATTATTAAACTTATCAATATGAGTTGTTACAATTAATTTTTATATCTTATTTGTTTACAAAACCTATTATTTTACCTTAAGTTATTTTATAAATATTTTAGTTTAAAAAAATCTACATAATCTTAAAAATCTACATAATTTTTTTTATCTTAATTTTTTTTTTTTGTTCGCAACTTTGATGATAGGTTAGCATTGCAATTCCGAGCAATTGGTTTAAATTAATGTTTTATCATTGAAAAGAAGTTTATAGTGTGTATATTTATCATATCTTTAATGTATTATATATATATGTAAGATTTTTTAGTTTATATAATAGATTATATTTATTCAAATAAATCATAAAATGTTAAAAGGTAACTAACCAATATATGATAAAAATTTATTATTTAAATTAAATATGTTTATTAATAAATTTGATGTATCCATGTTAAATGACGTTTGTTTTTTTGATAAGCAAACGTACTATATATATATATATGAACAAAGGAATTTAAACTCTATCAAATCTTATCAAAATATTCATGGATATGTTGAAATAGCAAACAAAAAAGATGTATTTATGTTTGTACATAGATTTGTATGTATGATCGGATTTTTAGATATAATAATTCGATGGAAAATAGTACGTAATGTAAAGTCATGCATTTAGAAAAAATGAACCCGGTTAAAAAAAAGTAATACTTCATTGGATGTATGTGTATATGTATGTTATTTCAATCTATGTAAAAAAAAAGATAATTGAGGAATTATTGTGTGTGTGTTTTTTAAAGGATACGTAAGGTTTTTAAAACCAATCTTATTCTGTAATCAATAAATTGGTAAAAAAAAAAATTAAGCTTGGGAAACCATGAAATCTTATCATTTCATATAATAAACTTACTTAATCAATCTCAATGAATAAAGATAAAACAATCCAATGTAAAATAATTAATTATAAAATACCTCAAGATAAAGTGATAAGTTTTGTAACCACTTAAAATAAAATATGCGATTGAATATTTATATTAAAAATAATTTGTAGTTATCAATTGAGATATACACATAGGATTACACGTAGAGAAACTAGATAAGATTATTGTTTGACGTGGCTTAAATTTACTGGATCATCATTAATTGATGTGGTTAAAAAACCGGCCATATTTTGCACCGCAGAACGACACGTGAGCGAATCGCACTAGAGCCCGCCACATAGGATTCTCACGTGTTTGCACTTTGCGAAATCAAATTCCAATGACCGAAGAGAGTAAAAAATGTGTGAAATCAAATTCCAATGACCAGGTTTGCACTTTGCGTGGTGGTAAATTGATTATTCACGGTCTGATCTATATCCTCAAATTGAATTGAGCCATAACATGAAAATCCAATTTGTAATAAATTGCTAGAAAAAAAAAATAACATGATTAAAATAGTAAACAAACTTTAAGAGGTGAAAATAGTAAACAGAGAGATTAATAAAGATAAGGATATTGTTACGTAACAATTCTACATAAGGTTTAAACAAATAATAATAAAGTATATTTAATTGCAAATTGCATGAATATAAAAGCCAACGTTTATAACGCTCTCGACAGTGAATATGATTATAGCTTCAATTTTTGTATATTAATAATTCATTTTATGTAACTATGTGTTGTTTGAATATAAACAAAATATTTTCTTTTCTTTCACCTGTACGAGTGTTTGATCATATATACAACTAAATATTTAATTAAAATAAGGAGGCTTTACAATCTATCTATTAAAGATTTAGCCTAATCTTATTTTATAGCCTTATAAGATAATTAATTGAAATACCTTAATTATAAAAATGTCATATATATGATATTTATATATATACACAAATAAACATGTGTGAGAATTATATATTTTCAAAATTATGTAAAGTAATTAAAAGTTATTTTATATAAATAAAGGTTATGAAAAAACCGCGAAGATCGCGGGAAGTAATACTAGTATAATACTAAAACAGAGGCGTGGAAATCCTATGTGGCGGGCTCTGGTGCGATTCGCTTACGTGTCGTTCTCTGGTGCATTCTGAACCGGGTTTTTTGCCACGTCAATTAATAATGATCCAATAAATTTAAACCACATTAGACGATAACCCTATCTATTTATACATGTGTCATCCTATGTGTCCATTTTAATTAATGATTAAATTAATTTTTATTATAAATATTCAACCTCATATCTTACAAATCTTATCATTTTACCTTATGTTGTCTTATAAATATTTTACCTAGAAAAATCTACATAATCTTAAAAGATTAGATTAATTTATATAATCTATTAGTACTATTTAACACAATCTAATACGGAGTATATTGAATTAAATCCTATCTTTTTTATTACTGTATATAATATATTGAATGAAATCTTAAACAACCGGAGTGGTTTTTCAAAAATTGATTCAAAAAATAAATATATATACTTATCTTTATATATAAAGTGAATATATTTTTACTAAATCATATTTCATATAAATTTCATATAAAATAATAAAAAATTATTCTCTACATCTTATTATATAATATTCCAACAACTAAGGATTTATTTCATATAAAGGGTATACCGTATACGTGTACAAATATGTACATAATTATATAATTAATTTAGATAATATATGCTTATCATATGTTGGTTTAATTACTTTTGATTAACAAAATAAAACAGAGACGTGAAAATCCTACGTAGCGGGCTTTGGTGCGATTCGCTTACATGTCATTCTCTGGTGTAATCTGATTCGGGTTTTTTTAACACGTCAATTAATGCGTATCCAATACATTTAAGTCGCGTCAATTAATGATTTCCTTTATCCACCTATCATCTTATGTGTCCACCTTAATTGATAATGATTACAATTAAATAATTAAAATATAGTCATATCTTGATATTTACCTAAAAGATGTATATCAAATCTTTTAGCATATGGCATTATTAATATATCAAATTAATAAATTTTCATATCTAATTTCAAACTTATTATTTTTATTTTTATTAATTTCAAATTTATTAATATGATGAAGTTTGACTATATTTGTACAAAATCATATCTAATAAAAATGTAAATAATGCATGCATGAGAGAAATTTGTTATCTTATTCATGTTATCATGCCTAAAATTTCAAAGTGTGTGCTTTAAAAACAATATAAAATATCAAAAAATTTACAATCTCATATTTATTAGTAATAATTATGATAAAAAATAAAAAAATAATATAATTTATTAATTAAGAAACCGCGAAATGCGCGGGTAGTAATACTAGTATACTTGAATTCAGGCGTCAAAATTTAATTTACAAACACATATTGGGAGTTGCGACAATTAGTCTAATACTCCCTCCGTCCTAAAATACATGGGCTTTTAGCCTTTTGCAAAAGTTTTAATTAAATACTACTTTTAAAAAACATTATTATTGCACTAACTTTTTCATAAATTTTATTATTTTTTAACACTCACTACACATTTTAACCAATTAAATTACTTTAAAATGTCAACAACACATAAACCAACACAAATCATTACAACTTTCTACCTAAAAAAACATAAAAGTCCATATATTGTTGGACAAAAAATTACCTCTAACAACTCATGTATTATTGAACGGAGGGAGTACAAGGGATGAGATTCACCCGAATAATCGTACCACAGGGTCTAAGTGATGCATAAGGAAATACCAAATGGGAAAAACCTCTACCCGATTAGTTCAAATTGAACTTTGATGGCTCGAAACTCGTGTGATAAGACCTCATTTGGATTTGTAATCCGTGGCCCGGCTGCTCAACCAGAGACGGGGGCTTATGGGATGATCGATGCCTACGAATCTACGATATACACGGAATCACTTGCTCTTCGCGACGAAATATTGCAAGCAAAAAATTTAGGTATTCGCAACATCTTCGTAGAATAATCTCCCTGTAATCAATGCATTATTGAGTGATTGGAGTTGCTCCCTATAATATTGAAATTCTGGTGATCGACAAACACAAAGCATTTATAAAGGTTCGTTAATTCGGTCTCTATTCATCATATTTCAAGGCAGCGAATATAGTTGTAGATAGGATCACATATCTAGTTTATTGTATCCCTACCGATGATGATTTGAAGTAAGGTTTAGGGTTATCGTTCGGAAGAACGCGCTAAGACAGGGCTAGATCGTCTTCCTTGTATAAAAAAAATGTATAATTTTTTAAGAGAAATATTTCTTTTTTTTTTAATTGTTTGATGTGTGTAAATAAACACATAAAAAATATTATTATTTTAATACAAAATTATTTTAATCCATAGATAAAGACATAAAGTAATACAAAAATTAACTAACCAAGATTGAACCAAATTATACAAGAGATGATTTACCCTCGTTTCATGTTTACACTCTCTTAATCACTTATAATGAATAATGAGTGAGTTTTCCCCTTCTTCTTGTTTTTCTTTTTCTTTCGGTATTTATCGAATAAAAGATTTGATTGGTTTCAACTTCTATATACATTAACCCAAATATAATGTTTGTATATTTTCGTTAACCAATTCAAAGACTTATTGTCGTTGTCATTTGTCAATACTTCAGAGTTGATTTCACTCCATCACAGATAATAGACCAGTTTAATTTCTTTAAGTTTTTGTAAAGTTTTCAATATATTTATCGAACTAATCAATTTTTATTTATTTTTTAAGAGTTGCTTATTTTCTTTTAATTTTTTTTTTCGCAATAAAATATTTAACAATCGAACTTTATTAGGTGCGATGGGAATCTAAGAGCCTCTTGATGTGGATGCCATATTTATTTAGTTTAATTAATTATGTATATATCATATATTAATTCACACTAATTATTGCAAACCTGTTGGCTAGCTAAATTAACAAATCCAACACTGCAATTTGGATTATAAATTTAAGGAAAAATTACAGAAAACCACCATTTAAATATGGGTATTTTCACTTAATCACCCCTTAAATTCAAAATTACATAAAACCACCCTTTAAAAGATATTTGCTTACAACTCACCATCTGTTCAACTATTTTCTTTATTTTATCCTTAAATATATTATATTTTAATATTTTTAAACTCAAATTTGATTGTAAATATATTCATATTTTGAGTTTAAGAGCTCGATCATATTTTAGGGATTATTTTATTTATTTTAAAAAAATAATAATAAATATAGTCTAGAATTATTATCTTATGTTATGGTTGAAAATGTTTATAAAACTTTAAAATATTATGGAATTTACTCTTATTTATTTATATTTTAAATAGAATTAATCTACATAATGTTTTAACAATTTATAAACATTTTCAAACATAAATTAAGATAATAATTCTTGGCTTTATTGATTATTATTTTTAAAAATAAATACAATGATCCCTAAAATATAATTGGGCCCTTAAATTCAAATTTTGAATATATTTACAATGAAATTTGAGTTTAAAAATATTAAAATATAATATATTTAATGATAAATTGACGAAAATAGTTGAATGGGTGGTGATTTGTAAACAAATATCATTTAAAGGGTGGTTTTCTGTAATTTTGAATTTAAGGGGTGGTTAAGTGAAAACATCCATATTTAAAGGGTGGTTTTCTGTAATTTTCCCTAAATTTAATGGTTGACAAAAGAATATATACCATTATTTTATTCATTTGTTTATAATTAATGCGTTAAAGGCATGCTTTTTTTAAAAAGCAGCAAGGGTGTGTAAGTTGTAACCCAACACCGACGTGAAATGAGAATATCTAACAATTAAAGAATACAATTGAAAAAAAAAAAAGAATATCTAAACACTTAAACTATTACAAATAATGTTATCTTATTTATCAATATGACCAAGTACAACGACCCAAATCATATTATACTTCTAGTAAATTACAAATGTCACTAAGCCAACTATTCAGCCTAATAAATTAAAAATAATATTTTTTTAATGAACAATTAAGGCAAAGTACAATGAACCAACTATATTCTTATTTTGCAATGAACTGATCAATAATTTTATCATAAAGACTACATATAAGATATAAGATATAAAATGACTATTGACAAGATAATTTTAACTAATATAATTTGTACACATCTTCTTTTCGATTTTAAAAATATTTACTTATTAGTTCGAGAGCTTTAGGGTTGATTATCTTGTCAATAGTCATTATCTTGACCGAAAATAGAGGGATCTTCATTAGGGTTGATTTGGTCGACGTATCCCAACCCTCTATTGTCGCTTGTTGTATTAGTCTCAACCTAGGTAACTTGAAAATATCATCTTAACTTAGTCGGAAAAAGGATGCGTATATCTTGACCTCATACCCCGCTCGGAGCGGGATATCTTGAATATATTGTTGTTGTATGTTGTTGACTTGTTGGTGGTGATTTTAATGATCTAGTTTAACAAGAAATTATGATGTTTTAGAGTAATCTTGGAATCTACAATACCTTAACCAAATTTGATCATTTTAGATTGAATTTTGGGTTGTGATTTATTTGATGGAGATTTTTTGGTGGCCATTTGATTATTTTGTTCTTAGTTATTCATCAACTCTTCTAAAATGAAAAAAAAAAAAATTGTGTACGATTTTACGGAAACTAGCCTATACTCCGTGCGCCACGCACGAGATTTTTAAAATTAATCTAAGTATAGTTATCTTATTTTTCGAATGTTATCATATTAATTAATGCGTTTTAGATGATATAAGTTTAAATCTCGTATAAACTATCTATGGTTATGTGTCATTGTTGATAGATTAGAGGATACTAGCGTAGTGCCCGTGCGTAACGCACGAGATTTGTAAAATATATTATATTTTATAGAAGATATTACCATAATTTATTTACATTATATATTATATATATTATACTATTATAATAATATGAAAACAATATAGCAAAATAATATAAATTTGGATAAAAAAAATATAATGCTTATATTATATCAATATATAATATATGCGGCAAAATGTCAATGTCTCACCTTCCTAGCAGGGTCGGGTTTGAGATTTGAAATGCCCGGGACAGGATATAAAAATGTCAATGTTAATTTTGGCTCTACTATTATTTTTTGTTGTGTTAATGGATTGGAAAGTAAGACTAAATAATTTGATAGTTCGACTACAAAGTTTAGGTGAATAGAGTTTTAAGAACTTTTGGATGGAGAGCACGTAAAATGTCGAATACATCAACGGATGAACTGCATGTACAAATGGACGTTGTAAAATATAAATGTAAATGGATTAAATTGGATGAGTATGAACTATGGACCACTTTGTAATTGGATCGGTCTTTCAAGGTTTTGAAAATTAAAAAAAAAAAAAAAAAAAGAGAGAGGAGAAAACGATGAAAAGGCAGCACCAGTGCGACGACTCCTTTCTTCCTCCTTTCTCCCAGTTCCAATTCAGTAATCCTCTTCCTTTCAATTTCTATTTGAAAAGTGAAATAGACCCTTCCTCAATTCGATTTGAAATCGATCCTTCCGATATGCCCATCTGAAAAATCAAAGAGAGACGACTCCTTTCTCCCCAGCGCCAATTCAATCATCCTCTTCCTTTCGAAACCCTAAAATCAATTTCTATGGTCTGTCCTCCAAAGCTTTCATAAAATCCAGAGATTCGAACACCGACATTACACTCTGGAGTCTGGGATGAAGGTAACGATTCTTATTTATTTGTTTCCTCCTTAACTTTACCAAAGATTCATACCATGCTCGAACAATTCATGTCTTTGCATTTTATTTTGTCGAAGCATCACCCCTCTAATAACTGGTTCGAAGGCAGTTGCATGATTGGGTGGATTTGGAGTAGTTTTGCTGTCACTAAGGAACTTGATTAGATTCGTATGGTAGGTAGTAGATTATTAGTTATGAGGTTTTGGGGGTTGAGATTGGTAATAGTTTATAAAATTCATCTAAACTTGCTTCATCTATACATGTATGATTGAATTAAAGAAGATCAGATTAATTTTCTAATTGAAGAATAAAATCGATTAAATATGGACATGAAGATGAATCAAAGAAGTTGGATAGGTATCCTTGCTGTCGGGTTTGTGAACTTGTATGTGCAAAAACCTGAGCTAAAGATGCAACTCAATGGTGCTAGAAGCTGCCCACATCCTGTTTCACTGTTTACATGTTTGATTGTTTACATTATTAAGGGCATTACTTTTATAGTTTTATGTTGTTTGGCATTTAAAATACACAAATGTTAAACCTGAGTTTAAGCCTGTTAGCTCAAAATTGGAAGAGTGTTTTCATAAATCACAAAGATGAGGGTTCAAATCCCGCATAGGCTTCGTATACGTGATGTTAAAGTATCATAGGTAAAATTAGTCTAAAATGAGATGGAGATGAGGCAATGTGATTGCATGATCTCTATGCTTTAGCTCTTCATTAGGGATGTTGACTTCAGGAGTGAGGTAAAAATGTTTCTATTTTGAAGTTGTTATGTTTTACTTGATACTTGGTTCCGTGAATGATAAATTTATATGGTATGCAGTTTTAAAAGATGGTATTGTGAATCTAAAATCAATGAAGAGTTGTTTAAAAAGTGAAGTAACAACTATCAAGGCATCAAGATGTTGAAATTTGGGATTTTATAAAGGCACTGAAAGGAAAAAGCTCTAAAAAGGGGGATTTTGATTTACTTTTAACAAATATACTGCAATCTGAATTTTGTCATTATAATTTATAATTGTTGAGTGACTTAACAAGAGCATGTGAAAGATTCGCAAAAGTATACATCAAAAACTGCTTCTGGATGGAGGATACACTGAACTGAAAAGAAAAGACAAATGGTGAATTTGATTATCATATGTGAAGGAATCTAAAGTAGTATAAAGGTAATCCTTGTTCAGAATAACAATGTAAAATGAGATGGCTCCAAGGAAATATGCTTACATTATCTTTAAAAGATCCTAAGTGCCACTTTCAAAGATCCATTCTGGTTTCATATTTCTATTCTTATTATGCATTATTCTACTTATGAAAACATGAGCCTAGTAATACATGAAGAAGGTGATTTGAAAAACATGAAAAGATAGGGAAGGTGATACCAAGAGGGTGCATGAAGGGGAAAACAATGGAGATTGCGATCCTGAAATAGATAAATGTAAAAACATTAGTAAGTAAAAGACTAAAAGTGGGTTGAGAAGAAGTAGAAAATGAATGAAGATGAAGCAGGAAAAAGAAGAATATAAGCCGCAGGAAAAAGAAGAATGTAAGTCGTTGTAGGTGGATGAAAATAGGTGAATTACTTGCTATATTTCATTATCAATATATATATATATAGATGAGTAAATATGATAGTTAAAGTGAATGGATAAATATTTTTTTAATAACTCAGCAGTAAAAATCCCAAAGAATATTCGAGACAACTGTGAAAATCCCTGTATCCGAGATTGGTTTTTTTTTTTGTAAATAGATAAACATTAGATTTTAACAAATCATTCAAGCAGGTAAATAGGCGGCAATTTACTATCACATATACTCCTTTTTTTTAGTGTTATGGGTAAAATCAAATCTTTGTATTAAGATTGCAATCTTTTTTGTTTTGTAAATAGATAAATATTGGATTTTAATAAATATCAATTGCTATGTTTGAATCGGTTGCTTTAGTAAAGCCCATGTATATTCAATTGTCACCGTTAATGATTTTATTTTATTTTCTCAGGAAAAAAAAAACTTGAAGTGCAAGTCCCCAATTGAGCTACTGTTGTCATTCATAATATGACTACCTGATCTAATTTTAGGACTGAGATCTAATTCACTGTACGTTTACTATTGATTTTCTGCCGTTTTTGTTTGATTGAGTTTATGAGATCTGGATTTCAAGTTAATTTGGTTGTTCTGGATCACCAGAGGGACTTCCTTCCGACATTCAAGAAGCAATTCAGGGAAAAAGACCCTCATGGATGCATACTCGATCCGGTATGAACTTGTGTACCTATAATAATTCTTAGTTTTGGTTGTTTTTAGTTTTTAGACTACTTGAAATTTGATGAATAATGATCATGTATGCAATTTGTTGATGCTACTGATGCAAAGTGGGAAACTATGAGTGAGGCTGAAAGAGCAAAGATGCAAGAAGAATTATTGAAGAAGCTCTCTGAGATTATTTTTTGTAATTCATATGAAATATTTATTTTTTGTAATTCGTTATTTATAAAATCATCAAATATCTCAGGGAGTTGTGTAGAATAAAATCATCAAATATCTAATAAAAAAGTTATAACAATTAACAAAATAAATTTTCTCGTGACAATCATTCAAAGGAGTTTAGTGAAATTTATTTATTAGTAACATATTGATTTATTATTTTCTGGCTTTAAAAAATCTTGGATAAATAATAATCTGTAAATTTGGAGAAGTTGTTATGATTTGGTCAACAAATTCAAAATATTTTTATTAATAAAAATGATTTTAAGTATATTTATTTTAAATATATATGGGGGTAGGTTAAGCGAATAGCTGTCGCGTGACACTTTCAATGTGAGGCCGCCACGTGTATTTTTCGCAACTGTTTTAATATCACATTAGATAATAGATGTGTAGAAAGAGGGAGAAAGTGGGACTACAACAATAAAGGCCTAATGTGGCGGATCAAAACCGCTGCATTAGACTCAAAAACCGCCACAAAAGACCTATTGTGGCGGTTTTTACCCGCCTCTGTTGCTCGAGTTGCATTAGGTCTAGTGTGGCGGTTTTTAGGTCTATTGTGGCGGTTTATTATGACAACTAAAAACCGCCACAATAGGTAAGTAAACCGCCACAATAGACCTATCTAGTGTGGCACTTATTTCATGTCTATTGTAGCGGTTTTCTTATCTAATGTGGCGGTTTTTTAACACATTGCTAACAGTTTATAGTCCTATAGAAGCGGTTTTATAGATCTACTGGAATGGTTGTTTATGCTACTGTGGCGGTTTTACATTGTCATACTCACATAAATGTTATCTACTGTAGCGGTTTTTGATATTCCTGTTTTGTAAAATAATTTGTGAATAATAATTAAATAAAATGTATAATAATAAAATCTAAACTAATAATTAACTCAAATATTTCATTATCCAAAATAAAACATCATATATATATAACCATACATTATATCAAAATATTCCCACTAAAGTATCTATATCTAAAATTCCTTTACAAATTAAAGAACACATATAAGTGTTATCCTATATATATACACTAAATTCAAAAGTAGCACCACTTGTGTACTGAAAGCATTCATCTGCTAGTAGCTTAGGCGAACACCTTGTGTAGTTGCATTAACTTGTGTAGGTGTCAATCTGAAACAGAACAACTAAAAAATTAAAATAAGAAATGTTAATTATGCATATATGACATAGGTAGTTTATAATAATCAAAAGTAAAGTTGTATATATTCAAATGATAGAAGAGACACTATCACACTAAGTGTAGCCAGGTACTAAAGATAATTAGATATGACAACAAAAATGAACAGATCTGAAAGCAGTACAGGTAAATTAAGTGACAAAAAACACAGGGCTAAAAGCAGTACAAGTAAATTAAACCGCGACAAAGAAGAAAATGGAACAAATAGAGGAACAAACCTGCAAATGACACAACCACCATTTTCAAACTCTACTTCTTTGACAACACGGGTCAGCCTAGGCAAGCTGCACAAGAATAAAATAGCATGAGCCACATGCAACAGTAGCAAAGTTTTAACCGGCAGCCTACAAATACACAACTCACTTCAATGGATTTGCAACATGGAAACAAAAAATAAAAAACATACTTGAAATTACATAATGAATTGGACAAATGCAGGGCTTGTACAAGATATCTCAATATTAAAAGATAGCGAGAATGATCTTCTTTCCTGCAGCATTGACATAAAGGGAGGCTCACCAATCAGAATCCTGGAAGACTTTGTCCGGCAAGAAAATTATATTGCATCTGCACCAAATTTTATTTATTTTCCTTCCCGCTAGAATTTCTCATATTTCTAGTAGATAGGAATAGGAACTAGGAAGTATACACTCTGTATTCCCTACAAGAAACACAACAATCTGGTAGGAGATAACTTTGACAGAAAAGTCTTAGTGTCTGCAAACTACCTTTCTTTGCATAGGCACATTTAGGAAGAATTCTAGATACATATAGCTGCAAAACCTTTTGCAACATAGCCACAAGGCCATGTTTGTCCTCGTCTTCAGTTGCCTAAGCACGGGATAAGTTTAATATCCAGCAATAATCAATGACAAATAAAATGTTCAAATAATAGGACTTTCAAGATAAAACTTGAAGATATTCTAGGATTTCCAATATCAACACGCATATCAGAATTTTATGCTATTTCAGCCTTTTGATGCATTCATCATTTCATCTGAAAATGAAAACAAACTAAGGTGTACAGAAGAGTTCCCTTACTTGTCGTAGTTGTGCATTCACTTCAGAAAAGAAGCTTTCGTCTAGATATCCTTCTTGTTCACTCTGGACTAATTCCTAAAGATTACATAGAAATAATGGAATATTTTATCAATTAGCATTAATTGCAATGAGCTGGTTGAACTTCACATAATGAATTGGAAACATAACCACAAGAATTTTGACATATATCACATACAATGAAACATCACCACAAGAAACACAAAAAAAACTCACGGTTGGCTGCTTCAAATTGTGATGGACTAAGCTACTAACATTCTTGAATACAAAGGAGTTTTTCACCGTAAAAAAAAAAGCAAAGCTAAATCTAAAATGTTAATGGACTTTTCAGCACTGAATTAAGATGCTCAATAACAAATCCAACTTAAATCTAAAATGTCAAAGAATTTTTCATAGATGCAATGCAAGGGAGATGAAAAAACTTGTATTTAGAGCCTTAATCAAGGCTCTTCAAACATTGATATCATTAAACAATACTTGAACGGAGTGTGGATTACACTTTTTTTCAACATCCATTGCTTCAAAAGCCACAATTCAGAACCACATAGGCAGATAGAGATCAAAACACTTAGTGATAAATAAGTCCCACAACTTGAGGGACTGTAGAACAAGCTTAAAGATGAAAAGAAGAAACCTGACCATGCCAATATCAAGTAACTGCTAAGAGGTTTGTACATCTAGGCTCCAAAGCACCCTAATATTTTTATCACAGGCATAACTGTTTGAACTGAGTTCAGTTCAGTTCAATTCCAAATTCAACCAGTCACGCAACTTGACAAAATCATTTTCTAACCATATGAACCTAACACTTGCATTTACAAGGTTCTCAACTCATCCTATATATATATATATATATATATACACATCATCATCATCATCATCAGCTTGTGAAAATGATAAATGCATAACAACAAACACAAAAATTGTCGGATTCATGGCCAAAATAAGGAAGATATTGAATCCTAAATTATAGTCTAAAAAAGCATATATTTATTCATACCATTTTCAATTCCATCAATCCGTCAAATGGATGATACCTAGAAATCCTACTGATAGTCATTTCTTCACCGCCAAACATCCAATCACCCAAGACACCCATGCTCTTGACCATACATTCTTGAATCAACCCCAAAGATAATAAGAAAGCACAAAAAAAACAACAAAAAACGATATTCAAACTCAAAATCACTGACAAGAAGCAAATAAATTGAAAAGAAAAATTAAAACACTCAAAACCTAGAAATTCATACCATGCTCTCGGAGAACCGAAGCTGGATAATCCTGACGGGATTCCCTTCATGCTCATACGAATCCTTAGCAGCTCACTTCATCCCTGGCAGAAAGAGGTGCAGATCTGGCAGAAACCCTAGAGGAAAGATTAAAATTGGAGAGGGACCTCATGAGGCCGGAGACAAAGACGGAGGACGGGGAGGGGTTCAACGCAGGCGGGGGGAAGGCGGAAGGGGATTGGAGTGAGAATCGAAGTCGTTCGAGCGATTCCACTTTAGGTAGAGCTAGAGGGAGTAGAAGAGGGTGCAGGGGATGACGGAGCCGAGGAAGAGGCCGCCTCTGCCCAGACAAGGCCTTGCAGGGGGATGACGATCCCTCCTCCGTTGGCGGTGGGGCAGGGGAATCGGATGCGGAGGTGCGGCAGCGAGGGCGAGGGTCACGGCTGGGGCTGAGGGGGCGGTGGTGTGGTGGTTTGGGAATTTACAAGTTGGAACCCTAAATCAACATCCCCATCACTTATCTCTCTTTCAGATGAAAGGCAAAATAAAAATGAAAATGAGAAGCCCGCGATGGTTAAGCGCCAAGGTATCCGCTTCAATAGAGTACGCAAACCGCCACAATAGATTTTAAGAACCGCTTCAATAGATACGGAAAAAACATGTTTTGAAAACCGCCACAACAGCTCACATAACCGCTACCATAGGTACTATCATATAATGGATTATCAAAACTGCCACAAGAACCGCTGCAATAAAGAAAACCGCTTCATAAACCGCTTCAGTACTTGAACCGTTGCAAAAAAGTGCTACAATAAGTCCTAATTGTAGTAGTAAGGAAAAATCCTTTTTAGTATATTTATCATAAAGAGGACATGAAGTCATGTCTGCACTATAACCCTTCTATCTTAATAAAAATGATAAAAATCAAGGGATATGTCCCAATGCAACAGATAATATGGATTGTAGATTCAAGTTTCGACTACTTAGCTACGCTTTGAATTTGGTAAATAAAGGGCGGTCATCCGGGGTTCGAACCGATGACCTTTGGGTACTACCCATAAGTCATTTCCAGTTGATCCATTCCGGAATGGTTTCTACTTAGCTACGCCACATAAAGGCAAATGCCATATCTTATTAAATCATATATAGTTGTTTGGCCTTCTTCGACATTGAAACGGTGAATAATGCCAGCAATTATACAACAATAGCTAGACATCACACAAAAATCCATTGGCAAAAGATGCATTATGAACATGACTCACAATTCATCTACATTAGGGTGGTAAATCTTATTAATGAATCCAATTGACGGAGATTTATAGGGATAAGCAATATCTGGAAGCTCAACCCTTATCCTCCACACACCTCTTGATAGGGACCTGCCACAGCAAGCTCTTAAGTCAGTGAATTATGAAGCTACAAACACTCTCATAGCTCTAAAACAAACAAAACAACACTTGCAGGATTAATAATACATTGGCCGATTCTCAATCGACTAAAAATGCATAAAAGAAATCAATATTCCTCAATCACAGGCGCCCCTTAATCCCTGCCTAGGAGGTAAATCAAGAAATATGCAATAATCGGTCATTAGTTCCATACCAAATTGTTTGAATGCCCAAAGACCTTTTTTTTTTTTTGCTATACAAATCAAAACTAATATATTCCAACTATTGCATTCCATCATTAATCATCTCCACCTTGTAGTCACTCATCATCTTAATCCAACAAAGTTCAGAGAACAATAGTAGAAACCCATCAATTAAAGTTTCAGAAAACCCCAAAGTAGGTCAATAGAATAAAAATTGGAAGGGTAATTAGAGGTCATGTAAACAAACAAATTGATTGAAAATGACTAAAGTGCTTAGCAAAACTCAAACTGTAATAAAGAAAGGGTTTATGAGCAAAGGGCATCAGTCAACAACAAAAGTAGCAATTTTAGCTTCAAAACCCCAACGATTAGAGCTTCGTAGCTAATCTGAATACATCAATCAGCCGGAACAATTAATAAATAATACAACACGAACTACATTAAGAAAGTCATAAGGAGAGAATGTAAACAAAAAAAAGTAACGATGGAAAACAAAATAATGAAAATGAATGTACCAAATCCAACTTCTCTTCTTCATAGTCTTTCCAAAGAGTTGGGATTTTAGTCAAACCAATAGTAAATTAGAGTTTCATGGATAACTTTTCCTTAATTTGATTGTGATTTCAAAAACATGTGTTCTTGATTTCACTAATTACATTGAACTGGAAGAGGAACCTTAGAAAAAATAATAATTTAAAAACACATAAATCAAATTTTATTTTTTCCAAAAAATCATGAAATATTAAAAACATTTTTAGAGGTTAAAGGGGCTTTATTGGAAGTTAAAGCAAGTCTTGATGATGCAATTTGTGTCAAAAAGAAAATACAGGTACCCAAGAGGTGTTTGTCAAATTATTCACAAAAAAGAAAATATTTACCAAAAAATTTAGAGTTTGAAAATATTTGTCAAAATATTCACTAGGGTCCCACTTGTCTTTTATAATTTCCCATAAAAATCAAAAATCGTATAAAATCACCGTATCTTTTTAAAATTTGCATTAATATCCTTGTATGTTTCTTGTTTAGTTTATATTCCGCATTAAAAATTTATAATTAGAACCTTGATCCTGCAATTTGGTATCAGAGCCAGGTTAATTAAAAAATAATCTGTATTTATCTATAAGACAATCTAGAGGTGTCTACTAATTGCCCCCATAAGACTTATCCTCATGCTTTACATTTAGATATAAACGATAAGCATTTTGGAGCAATTTTAAATGTCATTTCAGACCAACTTATAGATTTAAAACTCGAAGTTAAAAAATTAGAACAATTATATATTGAGATTAGCAGTAAAATATTTAAGACTGTAAAAGAGACAGGCGAAGTACATCACTCAACAAATCTAAAAGCCATTAACGAAATTAGCCATCAGATAAGCCTAACATCAGGTGGTGAGATTAAGAAAGGAGATCCTTTTAAATACAGTTATCCATTTAAAAAATCCAAAAAGAAGTTTTCTACTAAATTAGATAATATAAAGAACAAAGCGACTGCAGAAGAAGAAGACCAAGACGAAAATCTTAAAAATGAATCACCATCCACTTCGACAAACAAGGAGATTCAGCACTAAGTTGGATGACCCAGAATGGAAGATGAAATTACAGAAACAAAAAGCCATTGAAACCAACTTTATGAACCAAGAGGTCATGAGCGACGACGAGTCTGAAAAGAATTCGGATGAAGAAGCTGTGTATCAACAAATGGGATTAATTAACCTAAAAGATATGGAAAACATTCCCATATCTAAAGTCCAAAGAAGGTTAAATGAAATTTTAAGACAAAGAAGGCTGAAGGAGAATGAACCTGTAGAACAAAATGAAGCTAGAAGACATTACAGAAGATATGAACATGGTTCAACTAGTAATTACAGACCTAGGTTAAAACCTAGAGAATTTCTGGAGAAGAAGGAAAGATTTGGAGTAAGCATTATGCCAAACCATAGACCAAATCAAAGAGAAATTAATCTAGAACCCATAAGTGAAACAGGTTATAAATTAAACCTAGATGGTATAAGGAATAGGCGTGAAATCATAGAGTTCTGGAAGAAAAGTATGATGAGTGTATTAAACATGAACGTAGGATGGAACTCTTCTCAATTCCTTAATTACATAGAACATAGTTTCTATGGATGTATTGCCGACTGGTATGGAGCTATTGGTGATGAACCAAAACAAGAGCTTAGAAATTTAGCAAGCCCAGTGACGATGTTCACCTTAATATGTGAATTAATAGAAGACGAATTCATTGGAGAAAAGGAAGATGAAGATAAGGAAGCTTTAAAATGGCAAAGAACCTTAAACAATCTTGAAATCTGTAACATGAAATATGTCGATAATTATATAACAGAATTCGAGAAGTATTACTATAAGATAGGGGAAAACAGCACTAATCTACAAATGTTCTTTGATAAACTTCCTGCCCCAATTAATGAACAAATAAGTGAAGAGTATCGAGAGTTAATTAAAATTGGAGATAAAGATACTCTTGGTAACAAAATTTCCTATGTTAGGAAATGGGTTGAGAAAAAATGCCGAGACGTAAGAAGCACCCAAAGAATGAAGAAACAATTTTTAACTTGTTGGGAGACGCCAACAGAATGGGGATGTAACAATAGAGATTACCAAGGAAAAAGAAACTATAAGAGAAAAAGTTTTAATAAACAAAGAGGTGAAAAATATTATAAAAAGTATTATAAAAAACCATTCTCTAAGAACAGAAGGTTTTTCCAGAAAGCCTCGTTCTGCCCTGAGAAAAAGAAAAACTGTAAATGTTGGGCATGCGGAGAATCCGGTCATTATGCTAATGAATTAGCAGAAGCCCTAGGTAGTTTGGATTATATCGAGCTGTCTGAAGATGAAGCAGTAGATCTAGCCCTAAGAAATAACAAAGGGATAGTAGAAATAATAGAAGAAAAGCTTGAAGAAGATATAGAATCTGAAAATGAGTCAATAGAAGGTGAAGAAATTAATGAAATGATGGAAGGAGAAACTCCTAGTGAGTTCTCTGATGAATATGAAATGACTACTTTAGCTCAACTTCAGCAAGCTGAAACCTCTATTGATGAGGAACAAGTTGAAGAAATGACGAGATCAGGGGTTGACTTCCCGATCATCGCTAAAGAACAGTTTGTTAAAAAATCATTATTCTCTAAATATGCTAAATATGTTTGCAAAGAAATGTCTGGAGATGTAACTGTCAAGAATAATGAAAATCAAGCAACTGAAGTAAACTTAATCAATTGGGCAAACATTCAGAAACATAACAAAGATAAAAAATTTAAATATATTTTCATATGTGGCATCCAAGTAATTATAACTCCATTACAAGACTATGGAAAAGATGTGCAATGCATTAATTTTGTTTGTGACATCAGGCATAAAAAGTTTAGTGATCAATGCATCAGTGGTATAGTTTGTAATTTGAGTCAAGGAGCAGTTTCTTGGATCTGTAGGCCTAACTATTATGTTAGTCTAGAAGATCATCATGCATCTATGTTCTTAGCTATAAAATTATTAACAGAAGGTATTAGTATGCATAAAGGAACTTGTCCTTTACAATTAAAGTGGAAGGTAGTTTATAAACTTGAAAATACTACAAATCCTCCACAAAAGTGCCATATAGTAGAAGCTGAGAAACACGAGGTGGTAGGTCCAAGCAAAGAAGTTGTACCTGTTAAGTTGAGACCTGATCAGATAAAACTTAAGACTATTTGGATAAACGCATTTGAAAATTCTACGGGTACTAGCAGTAATAAAGTTTTAACCATAGATGAAGAAGGTAGAATTCATACGAATGCTAAACCACCAGTCAGTCTCTCTAGATGTCCAAGTTTATCCAGGAACACTAGTTTTAGGATCAATCCTAATCTTAGTATTACTCCAAGGAATCAGGGAGCTACTACAAGCAGAAAAGACAAATCGTTTGTGGTAGATGAAGACATAGTAAGCATGATAGCAGCATTGAACAAGAGGTTAGAAAATAGAATTATAAAAGAACCACCTAGACATAGTATAGACTTAGGTTCTAGCCAATTTAGGGAATCGATAACATCAATTCCTCCAATAGTTCAAAAGTTTAGAGAAAATCAAGAAGGATCATCTAGTTCCGAACAGAAAGGAAAGATAATAGGATACCAAACTAAAACCTTTAGTGAACCTATCTATGAAAATGATCCAAGGGCTAAAGATTTAAAAGAATCTCTCACATATTCTTTATTTGATGAAGAGTTAGGAATGAGAATGGAAGTAATAGACCTCAGACATCTCTATGGAGATAATATGAGAGTAGAAGAAAGCTTTTAACATGTCAGTAGAGAATCACTGAAGAAAAATTATAGGATTACCAACCCTAATAGCATTTATATCCCGATAAATATTTGCTTAGAAGGGTTCAATAAATATGAGTTATGTGCCTTTGTAGACACTGGATGTTCAGTATGCTTTGGAAAGAAGGCATTATTTCCTGAGTATATTTGGCAGAAGTCTTGTAGACCAATCCAAGTTAGAATAGCTGATGATAGTATCATGGTTCATTCAGAATCAGCTTCTGATGTACCTATCATGATAGGAGGAGTCCAATGTGTAATTCCTACACTCTGGGCTACTAATCAGCCCTCACATGATATGTTAATTGGAAATAATTTCCAAAGACTCCATGTTCCAGTAACTCAACACCTAGACATGATGGTCTTTAACATTCATGGAGAAGATGCTTGGGTTAAAAAGATTAAACAAGCTTATACACACCAAGCAATAGAGTTTACGCGCACTAAGCGTGGTGAGGAATATATTCTTCCTACACAAAGGGAATTTGCACTCTCTATATGTGAAGTAACATTAAAAGATAAAATTCTTAAACAACAAGAAAAAATGTGTAAGGAGTTATATTCTGAAAATCCTTTAAAATTTTGGGAAAAAGATAAATCATTTGCTACCATAGAGCTAATAGATCCTATAGCTGTTATTAGAGTAAAGCAGATGGTTACACTTATAAGGATCAACAAGAATTTAAAGAACAGATTGATGAACTCTTAAAGAAAGGCTTAATTCGAGAAAGTAAAAGTCCTCATTCTAGTCCTGCCTTTATGGTCAGGAATCATGCAGAAGAAAAAAGAGGAAAAGCCAGAATGGTTATCAATTACAAAAAGCTTAATGATAATACTGTTTTTGATGGATATTATATCCCTAATAAAACAGTTTTATTTAATAGAATACAGGGAGCCACTTGGTTCTCTAAAATGGATTGCAAAAGTGGTTATTGGCAGGTAAGAATGGATGAAAAAAGTATTCCACTTACTGCATTTAGTGCTCCTCAAGGACACTATGAATGGGTAGTCATGCCCTTTGGTTTGAAAAATGCACCACAAATATTTCAGAGAAGAATGGACAATGTCTTTAAAGAGTTTAAACATTGCTGTCTTGTTTACATTGATGATATCTTAATCTTCTCTAAAACTATAAAACAACATAAGCATGACTTGAAAGCTATAACTCAAAAATGTATTGACCATGGAATCATTTTAGGACAGAAAAAATGCATTTATGCTGAACCTGAAATTGAGTTCCTAGGATTAAAGATTAAAGCTGGTCAAATTATTTTGCAAGAACATATTCTAGAAAAGGTAGAAAAATTTCCTGATGAAATCAAAGATAGAAAACAACTAGAAAGATTTCTAGGTTGTCTTACTTATGCGTCTGATGTTATAAAAGATCTAGCCAAATTGAGAAAACCTCTTCAGATAAAATTAAAGAAAGATCAAGTTTGGAGTTGGACTCAATTAGATACTAAAGTAATCAAAGAACTTAAAAGAAGATGTGAAAAACTTCCAATATTAACTTTACCTAATGAAGATGATGAGTTAGTTCTTGAAACAGATGCTAGTGATTATCATTGGGGAGCTGTTTTAAAAATAAAGAAAGATAACAAGCTTTGCAGGTATAGCAGTGGCAGCTTCAACAAATCTGAGTATAATTATACTGTCATGGAGAAGGAGATTCTTGCAATTTATCGTGGAATCCAGAAATTTATAATCTTCCCAGCTCCTAAACCTTTTACAGTCAAAACAGATTGTAAAGGAATATTGGGTTTCATAAATAACAATCTTGATAATATGAAAGCGCATGGGAGACTCCTGCGTTGGCAACTAGCCCTTAATCAATTCACTTTTACCATTGAACATGTTCAGGGATCTAAAAATTCTCTTGCTGACAGCTTAACAAGAGAGTTAGCTGATGGATCAGAGAAATCAAACGCGGTGGGAAAATCCGCAATGGGTGTTCCACCCATGGGACATTAATCTCTTAGGAGAAATAAGAGGATACCAAGGATGGGTTTCCCCTCCAAGTTTTCATATTTCTGTTGATTTTGGAAGATCTACTGAGAATAGATTTCGTCGTGGACTCCTACAAACGAGACACAGAGTGGTTATAAGAATGTTAACTCTAGAGATAATTATAAAAGTTCTCCAGCTACCTACTGAACTCCAGGAAGACATCTGTAGAAGATGGAAAATGAGAGATTTCGACAACTTCTACTGGATGGTAACTTTAAGAGATCACGATACTCCAGCAACAATAAGAGAATGGTGTAACCATTTCTGTGTAACCACTGGCGCCGGATTGGGAGGATTATCATTACCCATCATGCCAAGTGAAGATGCAGACTTTTTAAATTCGTGGAGATATGGAATGTGCAATGGAATCCACCACAATAACAGGAGACCATGGCCAAAGAAAGAAGAAGAAAGCATCTTGTACAAGTATTTCACTAAGTTCCAGAAGGAGGTCTTCCTCAGAGCAGCAACATTCGAAAAGATACAAGACATAAGTTGTTGCCGTGTTATCAGTGCCTGCATAGATGTTAGCCAGGGAAAAACCCGGCTACCACATTACCTAATCTTCCTACTAATGAGAGAAGACTATTGGTACGTGACAGATCCAGTAGTGGAAGGAAGAATCGACGTAGTAAGACATACTTGGGAGGCAAGAGCCAAAGGATTCTTTTACATCACCAAGTTCAGACAGACAGATTGTGGGATATTCAAAGTCGAAATACAACCTTCATCGTAACCCCACAACTCAATCCATTAATGCAACAAGCCATAAACAGAACCGAATCCATCAATCTTTACTTAGCAGAGATAGAGGCCGATCACTTTCTAGATAAAAGAGGACACGAGAGGATGATCGATTTACTGATTGCATGGGATCGAGAATACACTGAAGGATTAATGCTTGATCTCGATCTAGACAATGATCAAGATCTAGAGTTTGATAATACTCTAGATCTAGTTCAAGATTACCATGATGATGACCTGGAAGCCAACATGGGAGACGAAGGGGTCCAGAACATGGACGACTGACAGCCATCATCATCCACAATTATTGTACTTTCTTCTTTTACTGTTTTTGCTTTTATCACGTGAACTTGTAAAATTATTGTACTGTGTGCTTTTACTGTGTGCTTTGTCAGGCCAACCTGTAGGCCAATCAATGTAGTCGTTGGAGAGGCATCCAATGCCCTTCAAGTAGCTCTATATAAAGGACTCTCCTCAGACTTCTCAACACACAATTCCAGAGAGAGAGAGAACGATAGGAGAAGAGAGAAGAGAGTTTGTAAATCAGAAAGAGAAGTAGAAACGTTTTGAATTTGAGTAGATTGGTGTTTCCATCACTCTAAAGTTCAAAACCTTTCAATGGATCTTCTGGTATGAGTGTTAAGTGTGTTTAAGTTTTAAGTTAAGAGTGCTTGTGTGTTGTAATATTTCCCAGATTCAATAAAGTTTGTTTTTAAGAAAGGGAAAGCTACTTAATTGAACACTATGTTTTGAATACTTTGTTTTCTTGATTCAAATCCCTTCACCCTCTCAAAAACGAAACCAAAAGCTAGAGACTACGGTCTGAGGTAGGAAACGAAACAGATCTGTGCTCAATCTAGACTAAGGAAGGCCTGGTTGAAGGTTAGCCACCTCTAGAAAGCCGGAAGCTAAGGAACGTCGGTGGTCCAGTGTAACTACGTTCAGGTATGGGTCAAACCTCTTTAGCTTAAAGTTTTAATTGCAGAGCGTGGTGGGCTTAAAACCATAGAAAGCTTATTATTCATAATATGGTTAGTAGATTATGGTAGTTAGTACCACCAAAAGTCATTTATAAGAATTTTATATTGCATCTTGAGTATTATTGTCGAAAACCAGAAAGTTAAGACCAAATTTGTAATTTAGTATATAGTACGGGTACCTTTTGAAAATTAAAAAGCAAAAAGCTGAAATCTTTGAATATTTTGATAAATAGTTTAAAAGCTTGAATATTGTGATAATTAGTTTGGAAAACGTGAATATTTTGAAAGAAATTTCGGTACCCAACACCATATCTTCTTATCTAGCTACCTACTTTCATGTCACACTATATTATTTATTTTCTCTATATTTACATAAAATTAAGTAGGTAAGTAGGTTGGGATTTAACCCAAACCCCAGCTAGTGTCTTAGGAACAGGCATACTACCATGCCTACCATTTCCACTCAACACCCTCTCTACAAGCAACTCTCAAATGTCAAAAAATTCATCACTTCTAGTTTAGAAAATAGATATTAAAAACCCAATTGAAAATTTTCGCAAACATCAACAGGAATATCGTTTGGAATTCATCACTCAATTAGATGGACCACAAAATGGAGTAGATGAATTGCTTTTTCTTACAGTCTTGTCAGGGCCTGAAAATAGCATCCAGGTATTGCCTTTGGCTCCAGTCTCCACCAGAGCGCGCCTTCCACCATTACCCAGTTTGCAACACGTGACGATGTTGGCAACAACCGACGCTGCATCCCCCTGCCACCACCACACTCGATCAGACCCTTGCGAAGCTTCTTGAAGGAATCCGCAATTAGCAGCTTATCATGAAACTACATTTCATCGACTTTGATTGGCAAGTCCTTAACGTGATCATTCTGAGTCTTATTGGTTTGACCAAGCACAAGATCAGTCCTCACTGGGCTCGATCTCAGGAGGGGTATGCAGATGGTCCACATGTTGCGTTCGAAGTGAGACAATGTTCAGCTTCAGATCATCCCCTAGTGTTTTGGTTTGGTAGGGATTGGACTGCAAGTGTTGTTGGGCGACCAATTTTGGGTTGGCATACAAGCTTGCAAGGGAGAGGGGTGTCGGATTGTAATAGGAAAGGATATATATATTTGTAAAGATTTGTATTTATCTTTATTTATTTCCTATGTATATCTTCTTGTGTAAAGTCTTATATAAATACATTCTCCTCTGATTGAGATAATCAAACAGAGATTACATTCATTCTCCTGTGTAATCTTTTATGGTATCCAGAGCAGGTTCAAAACCCTAAAAAAATTTTTTTACCCTACCGCCGCCGCCTGCCACCATGTCTTCCGCCACCACACCAGACGTCCCTCCTGGCAATTCCAACGCCACATCGGACGTCACCCCCAGCAACTCCTCAGCCCATCTTCTCAACGCTGCTCTCGGATCTCAGCCCGCCTTTGGCCTTCAATTTCCTCAATTCACTGTGAAATTGGATCGATCCAATTTTTCCATTTGGCGTGCTAATGTTCTTGACGCCCTTGAAGCCTTCGAACTCAAAGACTTTGTCTTGTCCGACACCAAACCCTCCCAAACCATCGATACCCCAGCCACCGACTCCGCCCCCGCCTCCACCGCCCCTAACCCCGCCTACGGTGCCTGGCGAAAGAAGGATAAGTTTATCCTGATTTGGCTTCGCACTACCGTCTCTGCCACCCTCGCCTGTTACCTTGTCAAACCTACCACTTCTCGAGAGGCCTGGGTTGCTATCAATGACATGTTCTAGCATCAACATCGGGCGAAAGCCATGTATCTCAAACAGCAGCTTAATATCGTCCCCAAGGCCGGATCTCCCATGATCGAGTATTTCGAGAAGAAGCAAGCTATGGCAGACGCTCTTGCTGATTGCCTTCAACCAGTCTCGGATGATGATTTCCTTGCCTGCATTCTCCAGGGCTTAGATTCATCCTATGGTCCCTTTCGGGCTGCCATTCAGGTTCGTTCGGAGCCTCTGACATCCGCTGCGCTCCTCGGACTGCTGCTGCGTGAAGAGCAGCGACTTCAGGACGAGTCCCAGACCCCTGCCGGCGCTGATCACCCGTCTGCCAACTTTGGGCAGTCGCGCTCCGGCTCTCAACAGCAGCCCACGGACAGGCCCTCTGGCCGTTCCAACCAAGGCCGACAGTCCTCCGGGCCGCCGCCCTCATCTCAGCCGGACTCCACCAGCCAAAGCTCTCGCTCCCGTCCGAAAGTTCCTTGTCAGATCTGCGATAGGACGGGCCATGCTGCAAAGGATTGCTTCAAACGGCTTGATATGAAAGCTTTCCCGTCGCGCCATCCTCCTGAGCGTCTGCAACGTCAGCAGCAATCCAACCCTGCTGTGTACATGGCGTCTCCGTCGACTATGGTTGATCCTAACTGGTATTTCGACTCTGGTGCTACTGACCACATCACTGGTGATCTCAGCAAGGTGTCTATTGATTCAACGTATGGTGGAGGTGACCAGTTAGCCCTCGGAAATGGTACAACTCTTCTTATCTCTCATATTGGCCATACTACTTTTCCTGCTACCCCTTCCCCTGTTAAACTTTCCAATGTCCTTGTTGTTCCTCACATGAAAAAGAACCTTATTAGTATCTCCCGCTTAACACGAGATAATAATGCATACCTTGAGCTTCATCCCTTATTTTGTTTATTAAAGAATTTGCAGGGAAGGGTGCTTCTCAAAGGAATCGTTGACAATGGGCTCTACAGTCTTACTCGTCTCCGGTCACCGGTTCCACCCCGTGCACTTGTTGGCGAGCGTACCAGTCCGAGTCTGTGGCACCATCGTCTGGGTCATCCAAGTCCCCAGATCTTTCGTTTATTATGCACCTCTTTTAAATTACCACTTTTAAGTCCTAGCTCTATGTCAAAGTGTCAGTCGTGTTCTTTAGGCAAGAGTCATCGTTTACCTATCTTATCTACACATGTGTCAAAAACTACTCCGTTTGAGCTTGTTTATTCGGATGTTTGGGGCCCTGCCCCGTCATTATCAATAAATGGTTGCCGCTATTTTGTCTTGTTTGTGGATGATTGCACGCGTTTTACTTGGATCTACTTTATGACTCACAAGTCTCAGGTTCTTCATTATTTTAAGCTGTTTCAAGCTATGGTCCATACCCAATTTGGCCACACTATCAAAGCCTTTCAAACAGACTGGGGAGGAGAATATCGCAATGTCTCCGCTCTCCTCCATTCCCAAGGCATTGCTCATCGTATATCATGTCCCTATACACCCACTCAGAACGGCATGGTTAAACGGCGGAATCGGACTATTCATGAGAAGGGTCTCACCCTACTTGCTCATTCCAAACTTCCTCCTGAATTCTGGGAACATGCCTTCCACACTGCCGTTTACCTCCACAACCGCACTCCTACCCCAGTCCTACAAAATCAATCCCCCTATCACCGCCTCTTCCGCCGCACACCAGACTACTCAATCCTCCGCTCTTTTGGGTGTCTTTGTTTCCCTTTCCTTGGTCCCTATCATGCTAATAAACTTGAATTTAAAACCAAGGCCTGCATATTCTTGGGGTACAGCTCGAGTCACAAGGGTTATCTGTGCTATGATTCCACTGCCAAACGTGTCTGCATCAGTCGTCATGTTGTCTTCCACGAGTCTGTTTTCCCCTCAGTGTCTTCTGACCCCGTGTCGCCACCTCCTTCCTCGCCTGTGCACAGTCTCCCTGTCGACATGCTCACTGCCGCCTCCCTCCCCACGCCATCGGTGACCGCTGATCGAGAGCTCATTGTCGACGACGCTGCTGCACCCTCTTCCCCTGCAAGTTTGTTCCCATCCCCTACCCCCTCATCCCCTGCTTCGTCCGAGGCCTCCAACATCGCCGCCCTCTCCCCACCACCAGCCCCTCACCCGTCTCCGGCCTCCTCCCTGGACCCGGCGACACTGTCCCCAACATCCCCCTCTATGGATGCTACTACCCCTTCCACTTCCTCGGCGAGTCCCTTACCCACCCCTCCTCCTCCCCAACTTCCTCCTCCCCAACTTCGCCATCTTCGCCCCTCGGACACCTCCATTCATCCCATGACTACCCGTGCTCAGAAGGGTACCCTCAAACCCAAGGCTCTCCTCACCTCAAAACACCCTCTCCCTCCGCCCCATTTCACCGATACCAAACCCAAAACCCATCGTCAGGCTGAGAAGAGTCCTCACTGGGTCTCCGCCATGCGCTCTGAAATTGATGCCCTTGCCAAATCAGGTACGTGGTCACTAGTTCCTCGACATCCTTCTATGAACATTGTTGGTTGCAAATGGGTTTATAGGATCAAACGGACGTCAGATGGACAAATCGATCGCTACAAGGCCCGGCTAGTTGCAAAAGGCTACAACCAGGAGGAAGGTGTAGACTACTTTGACACCTTCAGCCCTGTCGTTAGACCTGCAACCATTCGTTTGGTGCTCAGTATTGCCTTATCCAGACAATGGCCTATTCGTCAGCTTGACATTAACAATGCTTTTCTCAATGGCGATCTTTCTGAAGAGGTCTACATGGATCAGCCTCCAGGCTTTGTTGATCCAACTCGTCCCAGCCACGTCTGTCGTCTGCGCAAAGCCTTGTACGGTCTCAAACAGGCTCCTCGGGCTTGGTTCAGCAAGCTCAAGTCATTTCTCATCCGCTCCGGCTTTCATGCTTGCCAGTCGGATTGCTCTCTGTTTGTTCTGCAGTCGCACTCCACGCTCATCTATCTCCTTATTTATGTTGATGACATCATCATCACAGGGAACGTGCCTTCTGCCATCTCGCAATTCATCACCCGCTTGCATCAGGTTTTTTCCCTCAAGGATCTTGGGCCGCTACACTTCTTCTTAGGTGTTGAGGTTTCTCGATCCTCTGCTGGTCTTATTTTATCTCAGCAACAGTACATCCGGGATCTTCTCACTCGCTCCAAAATGGATGAAGCTAAGCCGATTTGCAGTCCTGCTGAGCCTCATTCCCGTCTTCGCCGTGATGGAGATCCCATGGCCGACCCATCGCTCTATCGTAGTATCGTCGGTGCCCTCCAGTATGTGGTTATCACTCGCCCTGAGATTGCTTATGCTGTCAACCGTGTCTGTCAGTATATGCAGCATCCGACAGAGGATCATTGGGCTGCTGTCAAGCGCATTTTACGCTACCTCAAGGGCACTCTTTCTTACTCCTTCCTGCTTCGGCCGTGCTCCCAGCTGTGCCTCACTGCCTACATTGATGCTGGTTGGGTGTCTGACTCCGATGATTGCCGTTCGCAGTATGGTTTTGCTGTCTACATGGGCAACTCCCTCATCAGCTGGACCTCCAAGAAGCAACGTGTGGTTGCTCGGTCTAGCACAGAGGCTGAGTATCGTGCTATAGCAGAGACTGTTGCGGAGATCAGCTGGATTCAACAGCTTCTGGCCGATCTCCGCCTGCGTCTGTCCAGTCGACCCACTGTTCTCTGTGATAGTCTCAGTGCCACTTTCATGACTCGGAATCCGGTGCTTACCAACCGGTCTAAGCACATTCCAGTTGACTTTCATTTCGTCCGTGAGAAGGTCGAAGCCGGTGATCTTCTGGTTCGTCACATCGACTCCCATCATCAAACGGCTGACATCTTCACCAAGGCTCTTAGCAACCATCGTTTTGCTCTCCTACGTTAAGCTTCATGTCGCTGCCCCTCCATGAGCTTGCAGGGGGGTAATAGGAAAGGATATATATATTTGTAAAGATTTGTATTTATCTTTATTTATTTCCTATGTATATCTTCTTGTGTAAAGTCTTATATAAATACATTCTCCTCTGATTGAGATAATCAAACAGAGATTACATTCATTCTCCTGTGTAATCTTTTAGATTGCTTTTCGATAGGTTGCAGGTGTTCTGGTGAATCTATCACTCCATCTCTTCATCAATTCGTCCGTCTTTCGCTTCAACAATGGATCAATATCCTTGATCTGCAAATTGTAAAAGCGAAACTAAGACTAACATATACATCAAACTAAGATCACCAAACATTACAGTTATCAAACATTATCGAAACCACACCTGAGATGAAACGGAAGCGCATTGAACACCATTGTCATTAACAGTGGCATTCTGCAGCCACTGTGGCAACTGCTTTCGTGTCGCTTCGATGGACTCCCACCGACTCCATTCCTTCCGATCCTAGGAAGCATGTTCAACTATGAAATCAGTAACAATGCAAAGTCTCGTTTTGCTAGTTATATCAACCTTACATGTTCAATTTCATCGAACATACACCGAAACAAAGCAAAGTGTATTTTATAAGGTAAGTAGCATATATATATATATATATATATATATATATATATATATATATATATTTATAAGGTAAGTAGCATATATATATATATATATATATATATATATATATATATATATATATATATATATATATATGCTACTTACCTTATAAAATACACTTTGCTTTGTTTCGGTGTATGTTCGATGAAATTGAACATGTAAGGTTGATATATATATATATATATATATATATATATATATATATATATATATATATATATATGCTACTTACCTTATAAAATACACTTTGCTTTGTTTCGGTGTATGTTCGATGAAATTGAACATGTAAGGTTGATATATATATATATATATATATATATATATATATATATATATATATATACTTATGAAACATTAGAGGAAGAGGGGATTAAACCACAACAGAAGCAGCTTGAAGATCCCATTGAACCTCCATTGTTGTATGATAAACCTGACACCTCAAATAAGTCTCACATGTAGCAATTCCAATCACTCGAACTCCACCGCCGAATCTTGCTATTATCTTCCCCATCTCTGCCACGGCCTCCCTCGCATCTTTGGAGGCGCCGTGGTTATCTGCTAGCCACTTCAAATCGCCCAGATCAACAATCAAACAACCACTCATCTTCATCATCCTCCTCAAGACAAACCCGGCCAATTCCTTCAAATTCGCCAAACCTAGGTTTTAATTTCGTACCTTTTTTGAAAATCTTTTGAATCCCTAAATTGGCTCTCTGAACGTCTGAATTAGCTTTAGATCGCTGATTTCATAATCAGAAAGCACCAGAATCTCGGTGCAAATCCTCTACCCAAATCCCTGCCTCACAAAATTATTTTACCTCTAAATTAATACTAGTACAATTCCCGCGCCATGGCGCGGTTTTTTAAAACTAAAATATTAATAATATATATAAATATATTATAAAATACTAATAAAAGTTAAGATAAAAATTTTTTTATCATAAATGTATCTTATAGTTCTGAAATAATTTTTTTTATATCTCGTCTAAAGTATAATACATAATGTAGATATCTTAAATCACCTAGTAATAATAATATCAATATCATTGTAACTTTTTTAGAAATTTTGAAATCTGAATCATGCATTTAAATGTGATGTGTCACAACTAATAATTATATTCAATGTTTTGAATTACGCTCAATAGTTAGTACATAAATGTGAGTTAAGCCTAATGGTTATATTAGATTGAATTCAATGTTTTGAATTAAGCCCAATTGTTAGTAAATATGTTAAGAATAAAAGAGAATTGAGGATTTAAAAAAATTAATGGAAAAAAAAAAGAGAAAAGGAGAAATAAAAAAATCAAGGAAAAAAACATAATTGGTCAATATTCCTAAAACTCCTCTAAGTTTGACACGTAAGCAAAGTCTTCTAAATTAAGGTTATATATAGCTATATAGATATATAGATTGTTAGTAAATACGTTAAGAATAAAAGAGAATGGAGGATTTAAAAAAATTAATGGAAAAAAAAAAGAGAAAAGGAGAAATAAAAAAATCAAGGAAAAAAACATAATTGGTCAATATTCCTAAAACTCCTCTAAGATTGACACGTAAGCAAAGTTTTCTAAATTAAGGTTATATATAGATATATAGATGTTTTGAATTAAGCCCAATTGTTAGTAAATATGTTAAGAATAAAAGAGAATTGAGGATTTAAAAAATTAATGGAAAAAAAGAAGAGAAAAGGAGAAATAAAAAAATCAAGGAAAAAAACATAATTGGTCAATATTCCTAAAACTCCTCTAAGTTTGACACGTAAGCAAAGTCTTCTAAATTAAGGTTATATATAGATATATAGATATATAGATTGTTAGTAAATATGTTAAGAATAAAAGAGAATGGAGGATTTAAAAAAATTAATGGAAAAAAAAGAGAAAAGGAGAAATAAAAAAATCAAGGAAAAAAACATAATTGGTCAATATTCCTAAAACTCCTCTAAGATTGACACGTAAGCAAAGTTTTCTAAATTAAGGTTATATATATAGATATATAGATTGTTAGTAAATATGTTAAGAATAAAAGAGAATGGAGGATTTAAAAAAATTAATGGAAAAAAAAAGGGAAAGGAGAAATAAAAAAATAAAGGAAAAAAACATAATTGGTCAATATTCCTAAAACTCCTCTAAGATTGACACGTAAGCAAAGTCTTCTAAATTAAGGTTATAATATATAGATTGTTAGTAAATATGTTAAGAATAAAAGAGAATGGAGGATTTAAAAAAATTAATGGAAAAAAAGAAGAGAAAAGGAGAAATAAAAAAATCAAGGAAAAAAACATAATTGGTCAATATTCCTATAACTCCTCTAAGTTTGACACGTAAGCAAAGTCTTCTAAATTAAGGTTATATATAGATAGATATATAGATATATAGATTGTTAGTAAATATGTTAAGAATAAAAGAGAATGGAGGATTTAAAAAAATTAATGGAAAAAAAAAGAGAAAAGGAGAAATAAAAAAATCAAGGAAAAAAACATAATTGGTCAATATTCCTAAAACTCCTCTGAGATTGACACGTAAGCAAAGTTTTCTAAATTAAGGTTATATATAGATATATAGATTGTTAGTAAATATGTTAAGAATAAAAGAGAATGGAGGATTTAAAAAAATTAATGGAAAAAAAAAAGAGAAAAGGAGAAATAAAAAAATAAAAGAAAAAAACATAATTGGTCAATATTCCTAAAACTCCTCTAAGATTGACACGTAAGCAAAGTCTTCTAAATTAAGGTTATATATAGATATAGATTAAAAAAATTAAAAAAAAAATATATTTAGCTTCTACATACTCATGATAACATATTTGAAAAAAAAATCTTAAAAAATCAACTTAAATTTTTTTTAAAAAAAATATATAGTAAACTCCTATCTTTTTAAAACTTAAAAAAATCTTTCTATCTCTTGTGAATTATTATAATTTTTGTAAGTTGATTTTTTAAGATTTTTTTTTTCAAATATGTTATCATAAGTATGTAGAAGCTAAATATATTTTTTTTTAATTTTTTAATATTAATTTAGAGGTAAAATAATTTTGTGGGGTAGGGAGTTGGGGTAGGGGTTTGGGGTAGAGGATTTGCACCGCCAGAATCTAGGGGTGGGCATAAATCCCGTCCCGATCCCGGTGGGATTTAGAGAAAAAAATTTCAATCCCGTCCCGCAAAAATTACGCGGGACGGGACGCGGGACGGAGAGTTCATATCCCGCAAATCCCGTCCCGTCCCACATATATATAAAATTATATATATTTATAGATAATTAAAATTAATATGTACATATAAAAATATATTTATATTATACCTTAACATTTATTTAAACTCAAAACTCAAGATTATAATAAAACATTAAAAACATATGTAATACAGTACATGATTTCGCCAGGAAGAGGAAATTGCTACTGCATTTCTACTTTATTTTGTAAGAATTTAATTTGTATTAGGATTTTGTAATAGGAAGTATTACATTTTGTAGCACATATGTATTACTACTGGCTAGTGCTACTGCACTTGTACTTAATATATTTAGATTGCTACTGCATTTTTTTTTAGGTAAAAATTTGAGTTCAGGCATACCTGAAACTCGATGGCCGAACAAGTCGGCAGACGGAAAACCGTCAATACAATAGGACACAATAACACAAAACATCGGAGAGGAAATAAAAACTCAATCAACCCATACAAGACGTCAACCAGCAGAGAAGTCGATCGAGAACCAAAACGCGCCACGAGTGCCAAGAAACAGGGAGAGTACAAAGACTCAACACATCATCCCAGCTGGAAAGGGCAACTCCTGAGGAAGTGTGGATCACCGACGTTGCCTCCACCTAAATGAAGGATCTTCGAAGACCACGAACACCACCACGATCCGTCGTCGATCAGTCAGGACGCCCGATACTGCAACCCAACACAAAGCAGACGCAGCCACACCAAAGCACCGACCAGATACCAGAAGACGGGGCAAATATGGGCCAAAAAGAGAAGACCGATCCACCGTCGGAAATGTGAACGGGACTCCTCGAACCAAAACGGGACGATTCGAGGAGTATTATTATTGAATAACTATATAATATTGTTCCCAACCCTTAACAGGATTTAGTATATGCCATTTTAAGCAGGGTTTGAAGCCCTAACGGGATTTTATAATTATAATATATAAATGTATTTCGGATTTTATTGTAAATGCATATAAAGTAATATGGAGATGATGAATTTTATAAATGTATGAACAAATACACCTATAAAATCATTTCCATTTCATTTCATCTTTTTTAATCCACCATTACGGGAGTTAGTATATAAATATAAATAATTATATTTATAAAATTGATGCACAGGCAAGCTTGGGACCGAGCACCCCCAAACGCAAATACTCCGTATATCTATAATATATATATATATATATATATATATATATATATATATATATATATATATATATATATATATATATATATATATATTTGTGTTCATTTGGGCCAAGCAAAACTTGGGCCCAAAGGAAACACAATCGGGTCTCCTAAGCCCAAGAAGAACCCGAGATGGATCGTGGTTGTAGGCAACCACCAGATTTTGACCTAGGCAACCATTGAAGAGGACAGCGGCGGCCAAGGAGTCGATGTGCTCGCCCGGAGAGGCGCAACAACGATGGAACCGACGGACGCCAGAGCAGCCGAGCATCCGAGAGGCTCGCGCTAGGTTCCGACCGGCGGTCCAATCCTCGAACCAGCGAGGTTGAAGAAGAAGAAGGCAACGGGGCAAGCCCGGATTATGCGTCAGAGACGAGATCAAGGAGCCATGAACAAGGCTGGATTCCATCACCCAAGACCGGAATCAAGGCCTAGAGTGCCGGATTGGAAGAGACGAGTCCAGATCTGAGCAATCGAACCCAGAATAATTAAAATCCCCAAGGGAGAAGGACACTCCGAAGGGGAGGAGGCACGAACACAACGAGATTAGCCCCAATCGGAAAGGGATTTGGCGATGGATGAGGGAATAGGCTGAGAGCAGGCGGCGATGGTGATAACCTTGGGTTAGGAGACGGGAGAGGTTGGTTTTCGACCTCTGACAAGGTAGATCATGGCCTCCGAAGAGGGGGTTTACAACCTCCGAAGAGGTGGTTTACAACCTCCGAAGAGGGATTTCAACCGAAGGCAGGGTGGTGCGCGACGGAAGGTTGCCTACAATGTTCTGTCTCCCTCTCTCTCTCTCTAGACTTTTAGAGAGAAGGGAGAGTTCCCATGGAAAGCGTTGTTGATTATGATTGCTACTGCATTTGTACTTTGATTTGTAATAGGATTATGTAATTGGATTATGAAATTGCTAGTTGATTTTGTAATACTAGCTAGCTACTGTATTACATAAGTATTACTTTAATAGGTAGTATTTTGTAATAGGATTATTATATAAGTATAATAAAACACAGAAGAATCAAGGGGAGAATGAGAGATTGTATTCAACTGATGTCTCTTGGTATTACACCGGTACAATATATAGAGATAAACTCCTTAGGCTCCAAACAATAGTAAATCTATCTATAGACAAAACTCTATATAAGTAAAGTGTATATTTACATCCACATAACAATAATAATATTATAACACTCCCCCTTGGATGTACATTCTTTGTTCCTCCAGCTGCCTCGTTAAAAACCTAGCTAGGAAAACCCAATGGGACAAAACCATAGCTTAGGGAAAAAGAGTGCAGCATTCCACGTACGCTCTTGTTGTACTGCCTCATTAAAAACCTTGTCAGGAAAATCCAATGGGACAAAACCTGATCGAAGGGAAAAAGAGTGCAGTGCGTGTATACTCCCCCTGAATTCAACGTCCTCCTCGAAGTCTTCTCATTCTTCTTATTGTCGCCGTCTTCATGAGCTTATGGTCGAATCTCAACATTGCCTTTGATGTGTATAAGCTGGAATGTCTTCAGGATTAACTTTGGCGTGCCTGACTTGCATGTATTCCTGCCTGCATTAGATCACAATTAGATTGAGTTATCGAAATCGTGAGCATCAGCATGTAGATTCCAGATCCAAGTGAGTTCAGGTTCGAATTCTGTCGATAATATAGATGGGATTTTCTATAATGATAGAAAAAGAAAACACTTTCGACAAATGTTTATGGTGTTGAGCTGCTTTGGATGCACAAGTATAAGGTACTTCAGGACCTAGTGTGCCTTTAATTGTTGATCTGGGGATCTGATGTATTAAATGGTGATTAAGTTGCCTCGTTAAAAACCTTACCTTGGAAAAACCCAGTGGGATAAAAACCAAGATTAAGGAAAAGAGTACAACTTTGTATGGTACTTCGGGACCTAATAAAATGTCACCACTTTCACAATTATAGGTAATTCAGCTACTCTAATAAGAATCTTTAACCAACTGCATCTGACAGGATTTTGATAATAATGCTTCGGGCATTTTCAATCGATTCTTCCCATTTATATGGGTATGCACCTACAATGTTCATCATTTACATTTGGAGCCAAATTATATTCACTTCTGGTGAATACATTCTCATGTAACCTTTAATAGGCTTTTGTGCAATCAATTTGGCTTTATTTTTCCTTTATACGAACACCCAATTGAAACCCATTAATATCGCACTTTTCAATGTTGGAGTTACAGATCCAAAAACTTTATGCTTAAATAATCCATTTTTGCATGAATTATTTCTTTCTGGAATTTAGGATATACCATGTATCCTTATGAGGGGAGTTGTCTCGTTAAAAACCTTGCTTTGGAAAAACCCAAATGAGACAAAAACCAAAGTTAAGGAAAAGAGTACAACTTTTCTCCCTCTCAATTTAGCATATAAATCACCAATTTTCTAAAGACACGGTACTTCTGGACCCTTAATATCCTTTCACAATCTATTCAAAGATGAAAAGATCATTTGTCTTCGTATCGTAATATCTCTCTTTGTACACTCAAACCACAGGTTGAGATATTTTTAGAACTTTCAACTAATTTCCAACTAATCCTTTGCTTTATTGGATATCTTATGAATTGTTCAACAAACCAATCGCATTACGCTCTTAGCGTTTTGTAAGCTCTAATTATTCTTATCAAGCACTTCAAGTTCAAACTTAGATGTGTGTCATCAACTCTCATAATCAATTCTAACATTGTTAACGTTCATGAAATCTCTTCAGGAGTTTTATACCAGTGGACATATCACTATTGTTTGAAGTTACTACTAGAACCTCGATCTAAACCATGCTAGTGCATTATTTGTTGTAAATGTGACTTTTGTCACCATCTTTTGCATTTACTAATGCCTTTACTAGCTTGTTTGCTATATAGTTTATTGAACTTCTGGTTCCCTTCTAGTTCATGCAACATATTACTTCTTGATATCCTTTTCCTCTCCCCCTAAATACCGAGTATTTTATCATTCGTGATAAACTCTAGGTATTTGATCATCTATGGGGACCCAATCCTCCATATACATCATCTTTCTTAGTTTACAACAATTTAGTGTAATCTGGGGAGATTTCGGTACCTATACCAAACTTTTAAAACCTTATAAATATAAAACTCTCTTCAGGAGATAAATTACAAAGGGGAATTTATTCTATAGTTGACCGGAATCGAATCAATCTCTTGATGTTCATGCCTGCTTTTTAGCTATTATTGACGACTCTACTGGGTCATTATATGCATTAGCATTATCCTGGACGATAATCTCATAAGTAACGACTTCATTTGGTTGATTTAATCGTCATCTTCTCAATGCTCATTTATCCAACATATCAATTTTATTGATAGCATTTCCATATTACATCCATATTGCCAACATGGGTATTCTATTTATTATGTGTTGGATCCCTCTTTTGACATCCTCAACTAGGGGAAAACCACTGCTTCTGGCAATTATTAGTCCTCCATTGACTTTTATGATCCCAATTTATCTATCATCACTCCTTCACTTAGAGTGTTTTGACGCTCTTCTAGAGTCATTTTCTCATATGAGTTTATTGCTTGATTATATCAATAGGCATTCGAGGACTAATTTTGATGCTCTTCTGGAGATATGTATAAGGTTTAATTATGCCAAGGATAGACTTTATACAAACACTCATTAGATATTTCATCATGAAAACTTCAGGTTTTCCATATCATCATATACCAAGCTCTAAATCATTCTAACATTTTCATGCAATGATTCATTCACAGTTTGGGAGATTACAAATCCAAATTAGGCAAATCATCAACTTTGACTTGTTCTTCTACATTCTCCTTGATGTGGGAGTCGACTCATATATGATTATCTATAATCATTTTCAAAATTATGACCAGTATTCTAACAACGGTCGCGCGCACCGTATCCTCTTTACCTCTGCTAGAGGTAACAATATATATTGCATCTGGCAATAAAAGAGGTTGTTATGAACCATAGGTCATTTAGCTAGCTATTTATTTGAGTTCTACCATACCCAAGTAGATTAAGAACAAGATTCCAAAATAAAGAGTCTTCGGGCTCTCAAGAATGAACTTATCGATTTCACACAATTTAACAAGAATTTGCTTCAAACTCTTCTCCCAAATCATCAGTAGTTGAATAAAATTGGCATCATTTACACATAATGGTTTCTTCAAGAAACATTTCCAATGCATATACATATACATAAAATGCAAATCAAATCAAATAGATAAATAAAGCATAGATTCCATGTAGCTTCAAATAGCCAAATTATACTAATAACAAACCAAATACGACCAAGTTTGCACAATCAAAGGTGTTGGATCATCTAGGCTCTTTCGTTGATAATCTTTCATATGTACAGATAAGTTTATCTACTTCAAGAGATAACTTTTATTAACACAAACAATACATATAATCTAAAACCACATATGTTTACGACATATCAACTCTTAACAAGTTGTTTCTTCTGGAAACACTTTGAGTTTTGTGCAAAAGTAAATTCAAACATATACACCTCACAAGTAAATAATAAAAACGATCTCAGTAAATTAAAATAAATGCACTACACATAATTAAAATTTATTTGGCCACTTCAAGTGGATATCAATTCTGATATTTATCATTTGTTTCAATAAACAATGTCATTCACAAATACTGTAGGTTCAATAACTATCTCAAATTTCAATTTCAATTTCAACAATTTCATCATCATCTATGGGAGAAAATGTCTTTTCTTATTTGCATGCAATTACTTTGGGTGATATAATACAAATCAACTTCATGATACATAAATAATGTCAACTTCTGGTGACCAGGAAACAAATAAGTTTAACCACTTCAGGAGTTTATATTTCACCTTCTATGAAACAAATCATATATGAAATAATTTACAAGTACAAGATTGAATCAACAATATCATCTTAGCTCATTACTACAAAGATGAGGCTAATACTTTAATCGATGCATGATGACGTTATTTATTTATCACAACTTATCAATGTATCAATTCATTTAGATATCATTTATCATGTATCCGTCAAATATATGGTCAATTTTCCCAATAACCATAGCTATATGCATCATCAATCCTCAATCGTACATGATTTATCAATGCTCTAAATTCTTATATATCAAAGTATATTAGCACTATGACATGATTTATGATATAAAATCTAAATTTGCAATCAATAACGTCATTTTGCAATTAACAAGAGACACAAAAATCATAACTCAAATATATGCTGTTTAGGCTTACCTGACCGCAAGCTCGATCGTATACACCACCATTGAGAATTCAGTCCAACTCCATCACGAGTCTTAAAGTCGAGCGTAACACAGATATGCTCACTCCCAAGTAGAGTTCAATCTTCTAGGATTCGCCTCCTTTTACCATGATATCCTAGTGTGGATCCGTGCACAAACCACTCACATGATACCATCCATCACCAAATCAAAATATTAATAAATTATAATCATGGTTTATTTAAAACATATATCATATAACATAATTCTATCCACCCTTATGTATAAGGCCTTAAACCTTTTGAAATTCTAATTAATCAAGTAAGGAAAGTCAACGTACCTCTTATGTGATCGACACGTACATAATCACACTCCGAAATATTAGGAGATTTATCTTTATTTACTATCTATTTCGAGAGATATGACTTTTCATCTACTTCAAGAGAAGATGATAAAAATATAATATACAAAATAAAACAATAATCATTACTCATTGCTACATGGATGATATTTATTGTTTCATCACTACGGGGATGAAATTTATCAATCACATCAAATGATTCATAATATCAATTTCTTTACTTTCATCCACTTTGAGGGATTTAATATTTTCTACTTCGGGAGACCAATTAAATTATTTATAAACAAAATAATAAATTAGAAAAATTAAATTGCACTTACCTCCACTTACCTCCACGACGACACACTTCGGGGATTGATATAGTTTATTTACACATCCTCTTCGGGGGATGTGTTTATTTACTTCACTCGCTAAATCTCATCACTTCTCTGAAGAGATTTTCCACTTACCGGAACCTTCACTAGGGACAAAATTTACAACCCTAGAAGTTTGGTTCTTTTCTGCAATTGTCAGAAAAGTACATGCCCATCCGCAATTTTTGGAAATTGCAAGGCCGGTTTTATAATTAATCCAACCAAATCGATCGTCTTCTTCAATGAAACAGAGGCGGCGTCGGGGCACCGTGAAGGCGCCAAGTCCGGTCCTGGTTTGGGTCAAACGCTGTCTCTGAACACCTATTCCTCGGATTCGGCGGCGGCATCACCTTCGGATGCCAAGATCCTCCCCAACGATATGGATTGGGAACCGATGCGATTGTTGAAGCTGTAGCCAAGGATGGCTTCTGCCTTGTCCACACTCGTTAGCAACTCGTCGTCGAAATTAGATTTGATCAGAGGACATGGCGTCAATGGTGAAATCAAAATTGTCCAGGACCATGTAAACCTCAAAAACAAGAATCAAAATTGGAAGGTGAAATCAAGATTCTTATTCATAGTATAGAACGTAAATAATAAAAACTCAATTACTAATTCAAAGGAAACATAGATAATTAACATGGATAATTAAGGAAAAGAACAATAAAAGAACTTCCCTTTGCATCATCTGGTTAACTTACGAGAGCAAGTCAGAGATTTTCGACCTCACGACATCGATCATGATCCGGATAAGCCCCTCAGTCTCCACCGAGGCGCTCCGCAGGTCCGATCGGAGCGAGGATTCGCATATCCAGCTGTCCGGCGTGCCCCGGCAGTCCTCCCAATGAGATCGTCGGTGGAGGCGACACAAGAGGCGGATTGAGGAGATCGCGGCGAAGGCGATCTGCCTTGGGGAGTACGGCAGCGACGCCGACGGAGTCCGTCTTCAGACTCTCAAGCCGAGCGCCCACCGCTTCCACGAGGCTTGCGTTGACGCGTGGTTGGCCAAGGAGCGCCGCTGCCCCGTTTGTCGCTGTGTGTCTGTGGCATCGTCTACTTCCGATTCATGGTAAGCAATTGGCCGGGTAAGATTTGGAACAAGATCAGATTGGATGATTGCCAAGCCGATTGTCTATCGATATGAGATAGGTAGGGTTTTAGCTTTGGAGAAACTATCGTGCTGATAACGTATAATAAAACACAGAAGAATCAAGGGGAGAATGAGAGATTGTATTCAACTGATGTCTCTTGGTATTACACCGGTACAATATATAGAGATAAACTCCTTAGGCTCCAAACAATAGTAAATCTATCTATAGACAAAACTCTATATAAGTAAAGTGTATATTTACATCCACATAACAATAATAATATTATAACAATAAGACTTTAATTTGCACATTTTTACTTGTTATTTTTGGAGTTGATTGTATTATTTTTTAATATTTTTCACGAGGGACAAATCCCGTCCCGTCCCGATCCCGTCCCGTCCCGTGAGGGATAAGACCCGGCGGGATTTGAAAAAAAATATATCAATCCCGTCCCGCAAAAAATACGCGAGACGGGACGTGGGATTACCCTATTCCCGTCCCGTCCCATGCCCACCCCTACCAGAATCTAACAAATGTCGACCTCAACAACTCCAAATTTGTCTAGCTAGGATTAGCAGATTTTGTGTGAGCATCTAGCAGGAAAGGGAAGAATGGAGAAATTAGCAAGTTAGAAAGAAAACTAACATTGTTGAGTGTAGGGCATCCGTACAAATCGAAAACAACAAAATCTGGTAAAAATTGCCACTGCAACCACCTCGATCTCTACCCCTTTCGACCACCGCCTATACCGACCCCTCCCGCCTTTACCGTCCTCATCACCAGCGCCGCTGAATTTGTTGACTTCCAAATCTCTCTCGCCTCCACAACGATAACCCCCGATTTATTACGAGGGATCCGAGAGAGATCGAAGAGACGAGGGATAAGCGGTTTGAGCAAAGTAAAAAACTGTCTGATCGAGAGAGATCGTGGGAGAGAGAGGATAGAGAAGAGAGAAATAGAAAGTAAAGGGCAAAAAAGGGAAGAAAAAAAAATCAAAGAACACTCTACGTGGATAGTCTGAGAGGGTTGGAAAAGACTCAGCTTTAAGATATAGGAGGATTATATTTACCAATAACCTCACTCATAATTTATAAGCATCTAAGCAAACTACAGTCCTCAGTCATAATAGGCCATTGAACAGGCCCATTAATATGATCACACGGCCCATTTATTGGCCCAACTCCATATCCGGTAAACGCACCAAAACACGAGCAAAACCCTAGCTTTCTGAAACGGCCCCCATCTTTTACCCTAATTTTGCTTCCAATTTCTCCTTCCATGGCCAATATATAGACGCTGACACCCAACCCTCCTCAAAATCATCTTCTACACCGCTTCCGAACTCCGCCTTCTCGGCGTCGTTATCTGCAACGCCTTTAGCGGCTTAATCTTCTTCACTTTAACTAGCCCGTTTTCTTCTCAAGAGTGTAGACGTAGTTTGGGCATTTGATTGATTCAATTGAAGTGCTGTTCTTTCTGTTGCGAGATTCAATTTCCAGCCTTGTTCCCCTATGATGGTGTTAAATATACTTTGAGGTGTTCATTCACCATGAAACCAATTTAATCTGAGGGTATCAAGGCAATTTACTCTTTTTCTTATTTCGTGGATTTCTACGCCGGATATTTGTTTATACAATTTATATGCAGATGATGATAAAAAAGACAGGGACATCAGAACTCTCTACAGAGTGTATGATGATTTGTCAAATGGGAATCTCTCTGATGCACTTTCAAATCCTAAATTTTTACTTCATCATTCAATTTCTGAAGTTTTGGTTTTGTTGTGAAAATATACAATGATTAATAAATTTTTGTGGCCTAATGATTGTTAAACAAGAACGGAAATTTGAGTGATGAGACTTTGTTGTAGTCTGGTCAAAATCAAAGTCCGGGCTCCAGAGCCTATTGCATGAAATAAAATTCTACTTGATTTTTTTTGAAGGCCTTTTATATCACACCAGTGATTAATAATTGTGTCTTCATTTCTGTTGTATAAAATCCTTGCAGTTTGTGTTTGGTCTTTTCAGGATATTGCATTAGAATTGCTAGTTTTGTCTGGTCTTTGGTTCAGTTTCCATTTGAATACATGTGCTGAGTGTCAGCTGCCATAGCAATTTAATTTAAGCTATAGTATTCAAGTGTTACTGATTTGGTGCAGATGATGATAAACAGACAGGGACATCAGAACTCTTATTGAGTGAATGCTGATTTGTCTAGATCGGAATCTCTTTGATGCACTTTTTGTCCAGCTGAATTGGGGAAGTTCTTATTTGTATCCTTTGGGAGAGTGTCAACCTGATTTAATTATTTGTGTGTATATTGCTAGTCCTTGAATTAGATAGTGCAAATGATGAAAAACAGACAGGGACATCAGAACCTCTTAGGAGTGTATGATTGATTCGTCTTAAAATGGGAATCTCTTTGATGCACTTCCATATCCTTGATGTTTTGATGTTTCTTGTTATATGTTATTACCTTATTTCAGCTTGATCATAGTTCCTGGCATATTGTATTTCACTGTTTCAGTGTTTTGGCATTGGGTAGGTCATGTGCAGATTGTGGTGAGAGGTTATTGGCTGGAGCTAGTGAATTCGAATTGACAGACACCTGATCCTTTACCTGATCGTTATTCTAGTTGAATCTGAAATGATCTGAACCGACACCCATTGTGAAATTGACGCTTTTCACTGGAACAGTGGCGATACCCCCAAGACCTTGCATCTGAGTCTGAATTTAGTTGGACCTGAGGGTGGTTCCTCTTCAAAGTCCCAAGTCTAAGCTATCCAATTCCCAGCTGATCGTACCATTTTCGTGTGATGGTTCGCCAATGCATGCACAATCGGCGCCCTTTGCAAGATTTTCAACTAGTTGTTCCTTCCAAGTTATAAGAAATTTCTTATTTATTTCATATAGCAAGTTTTAATGTCTTATGTGGTTTTCCATAGGTGGCTTCGGTTTCGAAACCCATGTAGTTTTATTTTATCCCACGAGTACAAAAACTGTTGTAATGGATTTTGGCTTCTTGAGTCCTTGACGAAAGCACATTTTATTGTCATAATCGTGTTGCCATTTTATCTTGCTTTGATATATGCATCTATCTTGCTTTGAGTTGTGCATAATCGTGTTGCCATTTTATTGTCACCGAGCATAAGTTTTGGGCTTTTTTTAGGGTCTATCTTCAAACATGTTAAGGAGAGAGAATCATTTTTTTTCCCGATTATATATATCGTCAAAATTCTTTTTATGAGAAAATGATTTTGGTCGGATCAGACTCTATTAATCCCTAAGCTCAACATCTATGCCACTCGAATTCATACTAGGAAGAAGAAAAGCACCCCCTATTTGCAACCCTGTTGATCTCGCGGATGATGTGTAGGTGCACGGCGAAAGGACCGTGAGGAGGAGATGGAGACCGGGAAGAGATGACGAAGAGGAGAAGAAGCTGGGACTAGGATCTTCCTATTTTATTTACCTTTAGTTTTTGGACTAGGGTTAGTAACAAGCTTTTAGGCTCGGCTCAAAGTCAAGCTCGGTTCAACCTTAAAATCATGTTTCGGCTTATTTATATAGTTGAACTACGTTGAGTTGAGTTTTTTCGAGCCGATCTCAAATCATTCCATTCACGTACCCATTCTACTTATGAATGCGTTTGGATTGTATAGATAAAATTGGTTAGCTTTAGGGCCTGTTTGGAGGTAGCGTTTTATAGCGTTAAATACAGCGTGAGATAGAGCGTGAGAGAAAAGCGTTGTTTGGCAGTCACTGGCGTTTTCAGAAACGCTCTGCCTTCATCTCCCTGGGAAGCTTGGGAAGGGTTTCCTCAGCCGCTCCAGATTGGAAGCGTTCGATGAAATTTGGAGGAGCGTTCGACGGTGAAAAGAAGACGGAATCTCTCTCCTCTCATCAGTTCCACTCCTCTCGACAATCTTCATTTTCGTCTTGGGAGAAGCTTTTGCAATCGATTCCATGAGAGTTCCACGGCGACAAACTTCGATCTCGCGGTAAGGTTTGCAAGCTTTGCAATCGATCGATTTCTCAGCTTGCTTGTGAAAAAAACTGATATCCACTTCCTTTTGTTGACAGAGGCTCTTCACAGGTTTCATTTCGCTTTCTCCACCAAGCAATTTCGCTTTCACGTTCTTCAGGTATTTGTGAAATTCCTCTTTCTTGTTCTTTGCTGCCCACTTTGATGCAATTTCAATTTGCATTAACCCTAAATTTTGATTTACATAAAACCCTAACTTCTGATTTTCATGGTCTGGATTTGAATTACTAAATTAAGACTGAGTGTTTTTGCATAAACAAACTAGAATGAAATTGGGTTTTCTAGAGGGATGAATAGAATCAAAGTATTGCTGGAATTTTTCCATTATTTGGGGTTTTAGAGGGATGAATCAAATTGGGTTGAGATAGAGCGTGAGATAAGTACTGCTAGGCCATGAGAATCAGCTAAATAAATGTTCTGCACAATCTAAGTATTAAGAAAAGATTTGCATGATTTTAAAATTTTAGTAGTTGATTTCTGAATTGCAAATGTATCAGAAGTTGTACCCAATACTAAATAAATGTAGTGAGGTGAGAAGATAACCTTCTCAAATCTTCATGATCCGTATACTAACATTTGATTTACTCTCTCACTGCACCGCAGAGAATCATGCGAACAAAAACATGTAGTTCTCAAGTTGTTGTCATATGTTAGAATTTCTAAGTGCTGGTGTCGTTCTTAAGTTTCTGTGATATGAATGATGCACATAAGTTGCTGTCATTTGAGTGTTGCACAACATCAAAAACATGTAGTTCTCCTACTTGAAACAACTTTTAAAGGGTTTTTTTCCTGGTACTTAAGTTTCTAGACCAATTTGCATGAATTACCACCCTCCTTGTTTGACAAATTTGTATATGGTTGATGTCATGATTTAGAAACTAAGAAGACCAATTTACACTGACCATACACTTGGTAGTCATAGACTCTAATTGGAAGGAGCATCAAATGGGGAAAATAGGAAGGACAAATCTGAAAAATAGGAATGAAGCTTTGTGGAGGGCTTTGATTTATACGAGATAATAGGTAAAATTAAATAAAACATTCTAGACAATAGATAAAATTAAATAAAACTAAGAAGACCAATTTACACTGACAATAGGTAAAATTAAATATATTCTTTGAAGTCAATGAATGAGTAACATGTTTTGAATCGCCTGGAAAAAAGAATGCAAGTGTGCTTTTGAGTATTGAGTAATTTCTGTCATACCTTTATCTTTCTTAAAAGACAGATAGATTATTGAGCTCCTATTCTTCTTGAAACTCAAAACTAAATTGAAAGTGATCCTTTTATTTACATGGACAAAACACATCAGCAGATCTTAGTCATATTACTTTTTAAAAGTTGTTAAATCTTTCAGGATATAACTCTTGTTTATTCTCCAATATGTTTCAGATTTTTAAGAAGTGGTAGGGCTATTCTCTGTGTGATCTACATCTATGATCTTTGGTTGGTTTATGTGTTTCTGCCTATATGATTGGTTTATGTGTTTCTGTAGTAAAATGATAGCTTTTGTTTTCCCCATTAGCTGAGTAAAATGACAGCTTATGTGAATTGGTTTATGTGTTTCTGTAGTAAACTGACATCTTCTTTACAAGGATTGGACACTATTCCTTATACTATATAAACCCTTCTATATTCTATATTCTTAAATCTTAAATATTTATAAATGTTATAAAAAGGGTTTAGAATGACTTAGGCTTCATGTAACAAATTGCACACCGGAACCTAACCTGATTTGAATCTGCATATGAATGCATTGTGACAGAATACCAAAGTTTGGATAATCTAGAGGTCTAGCAGGTCTTGCACGTGATATGATCAGGCCTATGGACCCAACTTTCTCTAGTATTCCATCTAAAATACAACAAAATGCTAGGTACATGCCATTCCATGTATGTTTCTTTGCAGAATTTTCTTGTCATACTTGTGTTTGATGATGCTTCATTGAGGAATTCTGACAGCTTGAATGCTCTGAAATTCTGGCAGCTTGCATCTTAACAGATTTTAACAGATTGCATGCATCTTAACAGAGACTTTATGCTCCCTTGACATCTATTTTTACAGAAATCTGAAATCTATTTTTACATCTTGCATCTTAACAGATTTTTATAAATAGAAATAAGATATAAAAGTTTGGGATTCCTTTTTACATAAGGCTATTGAAACATCTGAAAAAATAGATTTCTGTAAAAACAGATTTTGAAACATCTATTTTCAAAACAGAAATCTATTTTTACATCAAGTACATGATTGATCTTTGCATTCCTTTTTGGTTTCTCTAATGCATATGTTTGTATATATATTCCATCCAAGGTTTGTGATCCTGAATGGTTAATCCGCTGGCTTTGTTGGTTTGTTTTTTGTTGATGAAATTGGGGGAATCTGTTGCTGCTCAATATGAAGATATTCCTGAATCCAGATTGATTGAATTTGGTTACCAGTTCGAAAATTTGTGATGGTTTAAGTACTGATGAATGCAATGAAGGTTATTCCTGAGAATCTATAGGGTTTCTGTTTGATCTGATGTAGTAAAGGTTAATGTCATTTAGTTCTGTTGTGTGTTGGTTCCTGTTGTCTTTAGAGTTGGGAAAATGATGTAATTTGAGTCTTTGAGATGGATTTGTTTAGAAGGTCAAGAATCATGAATGAAACTCCAATACTTCAATCTCTTATGTTGCTCAAATGTACTGTCATGGTTACTTAATTGTATGTTCAAGTATAACAAGATGACTACTACCAACTCTTTGTGCTGAGTTGAAGTCTTTCCTGGCATCTGTCGATCTATCATGGTTACTTAACTGTATGTTCAGATTTATGATGAAAGCTCGAGTTAATCCTAATTACTCGTGAGCCGAATATGATCACAAAACCAAACTCGATAATAAAAAATGTCACCCGTATTGACAATGTGTGACTTTAGTTTCATAGCCCGGACTTGTTACTAGGCTATAAAGTTATGTATTTTTTCTCTTTTATAAATGAACTTTATAGCTCGGGCCAAATATGACCGGACTCTAAAGTCATGCATCAAATAAAATAGATCCATTTTGATAATTTGACAATTTAATCTTCAAAAAGCTTGGATAATCAATAGTGATGCCAAACAAGAAGTTCAATTTTAAGCTAGATTATAATCTTAAGCCGGATTAACATTTTCATCTAAATTATAATCTTAAGCTAGATTAAAAAATATGCATGCCAAAGATGCCCTTATTCGCCATAATTGTTGTAAAATAAAATAAAGCCAAATTAACAATTTGAAGGAAAGAAGGCAAATTTTACATACTCCGTAAGTTTCAAAGTTGTAAAATGTTCTCAAGTTTGCTTCTTCGTAATGTTTACGGAAACATTTATACTCCGTTAATTTAAAATTTAAAAATAATTATTTTCTGCAGTTTTGGTGACGACGTAGAAAGTGGATAGCGTTGCTTCCTCCCTCTCACTGCCACATCCTTCCATTCTCCACCGCCGTTCCCATCTCTTCGATACCATCTTCGCCGCCGGCCGATCACCGCCACCACTCTTCCTCCGCCGCTCTGCTCGCCGGCCTTCTTCGCAAAACATTTCGGACTTAGAAGAGGTTCGTTTCCATCCCTAATTTCTATCGCTCCTCCGTCTCCGATCATCATCATCTTCATCTATTATCTTTGCTTGCTTTCTGCGGTGTCGATCTAGTAGTTTGATTCTTGAACTCGAAAATTTTGGAAGAAGACTTCAGGATTCGTTAATTTCTTCGCTATATTATGGCGATTGATTACCAGCAGGCTGAAATTGACATTGGTAAGAACGGACTGATCTTTTGAGGAGTTGGTTATAGTTTTCCAGCTACCTTATTTCGTAGTTTGAATTCCCGTGTCATTAACTGGTTAGAGGAATGCAATGCGATCCTTTAGGTTTTGTTGTGATATTTTAGTTTCTAGGGCCTGTTTAAGTAGGGTATTTAGGAAATGAGGAATCAGTGAAACCTTTCCTCGTTTTCAGATTCCCTTGATTCCCAACCTCAATCCTGAAAGAGGAGAACAAGTGGCTTTGATGGTTGGCTTCATCATGTGAAATGTTTTCCATTATTGGTGTATTTTTTAAATTCTAATTTCTTTAATGTTATTATTATAACTCTTTTAAACAACTTAATTTTCATACTCTCAACTTAAAATTGAAATCCACAAAAATTATTTCATAGATTGTTGTTTTTACTATTGTGAAAAAATAGAAATTGAAAGCAAGGGATCATATGGTATCTTCTACCTTTCACTTTTGAACTATTTTTATTTTCCTAATTTTAAAATTGCCACTTTTAAATTATCATAGCTCTACTGGACTACTATACTTATAAGATGTGAAGAGATGATGGTGAATACACGGAAAAGGACTTGACAACTTAAGATCAAGATAGAAGAAGAGATGATGGTGAATCTTCTGATAATCTGATGTATCTGAAGTCTGAACCCTTAAGGCTTAAGCTCAAGTCATCCAATACTCGTGTCCCTTTAACAAACATATGGAGGCTTCCATTACACATGTCCATTTAACAAACATATAGAGGCATATCCTTATCCTTTAGTAGCCATCCTATCATAAATATAGACACATGTTTTCACCTTCAGGACATGACGAGCATTTTGACAAGCCACTCCTATGTATGGCCGTCAGGAGCTAAACAACCAAATGTTAGGGGACGATTAAATAAAGGAGTAAGCCAGGGCTGTTGGTGTCCATCTGTTGCTTCTGGCTCGGGCTTGTCTCAAAATCAAGACCTTGGTTTTTTTCATCATTACCGTAGAGTTCAGAGACATGGATTTACTTGCCTCAGTTCAGTAAAAGATTTCAATGCAGACAACTCAGAAGATGAGAATTCAGGCGATGAATCTTCTTCTTCAGGTTCAGAAAGTAAAGGGGTACGTTTACTACAAATTTATAGATACCTCATACCTGTATATTTATGGTGGCAGCATTTTGTAAGGATTTAAAGAAATAGAAATATGATTTCATATTGCTTGCAATGTCTTATTAAGTTCTACAACATTGACTCTTATATTGAAAAAGTGTGGATAGACAGTGTACTTGTGAATGTGCTATTTCTTCATAATCTTTCTGTCATCCCTTTTAAAGTATATGAATTTTAGTCTCCATTTAGGGTTGCCTTGTTTGCATTCTTGTTTTGTTCTCTGTCTGTCTCATTTTGACGGTGGATTTTACAAACTCTTATTGTTTGACATGTGAACTGATCATTGTCTGGCTTAATGTAGTCACAGGCAGGTAATGAAAGTGTCCGTGAAAATCTCGAAAGGATAGTTGGAGTGGATGACTCAACTTTCAGTGGCCTTGACCTGGCCACCCTAATAAGGAGGAAGTATGGAAGATCATATGATGTCCAACTTATTAAGAAAGTATGTATAATTTCTTCACATCGAACTTTGTCCAAGTCATATACTAGTTATGTGCCTAATTTGGCTTCATGTTCAAATTTTCAGTGTTAAATCTCTGTTGAAAATGTGGTTTAAATATCTACGTTATATGTCTAAGAATCTGTCCATTATCGAAACAAGAGAAGGGAAATTTGTAAAATATCATTTGGGTTTTGTTTCTTATCTGTTCTTAAACCTTGGGGAGGAGTTGGTAGGGAGTTGAAGAAGATGGAGGAGGGGAAGGGAGGTGATTGTGGTGATGGACTGATGGTAGACTACTGTGGCTGTTGACTGACGACAAAAGAACTGGGAAACAAGGTTGCCTTCCGGTAGATTGACTTGGGATGAAGAAAAAGGAAGGAACAGTGGTCTGATTGTGGTGATGGTCTTTCTAAATGCTTCAGTAGTGTCAAATTGTTTGGATATGCAATAGCGAAGATTGCAAGAAAATCATGTTACCTTTGTGATACCTCCTGGTATCAAAGTGAAAAATCACCCTTAATTTGATTATGTTTTCTGATGCTTATATGACAATTTTTCTTTTTTAATCTTTAGTATTCATGAGTTTGTTGTGATGAAGCTAGATTTGCACGGAAAAAGTCTGTCATGTTGCATCCAGTGAGTAGTGATGATATTTCATGATTATAGATAAAGGCTCTGTATATACTAGGATAATTAGTCAGTCAAGCTTGTGCCATTTTATTAGCTTGTTAATATTCTCTTTGTTCAATAAATTCATGTATTCTCTCTCTTCCTGCTTTGTATGTGTTCTGTACTTCTGTGCAAACTTGTATTCTTAAATTTGGAGTTGGACTGTATTCATCTCCGTGTTTCTTTTCTGTTTTAATTTTTTGCAGGAGTTCATGGGAAGAAATTTTCTTGCTTTAAATGTTATGTGGAAATATATGGAGCAGGCAAGTTGATTATGTTATATTCAAAAAGCTATTGCTCGTGTTTATATTTTTCCATCAGCTTTCTCTAGTGGTAACAGATTATTGTTTATTAAGTCCATGGGTTGTTGGTTAGAGTTTAAGATGTCTTTAACAGTTTAACATGATCCATCATAAGTTATTTATTTATTTATCTTGATACTCCTTTACACTAAATTTGAATCTTGAACTGATGTCATTTTAGTTATAGCTTTCCAAGTCACAATTGTGTCTATTTCTTAATATAAATTCCTTATTTACAATAGTATTCTATATTTTTGTTGGCTTAGCAAGGTCTTCGGTTTTTCTTCCTGCATTTATATGTTAAAGCCTAATGAATTTTGTTTTGTTTTGTTTTCTAGCAAGGTCTTCGGTTTTTCTGCATCCAAGTTTGTTTTTGAGAAATAACAGGTTGATTTATGATATCATAATGAAATTTAGGACCTTATTTGTCGAAATACTTGATCAAAATTGTGTGCTAGGCCAGTCCTAACATCTAATAGCCTTGGGGCGAAATAAAAACTGAAGGCCTTCACCAACAGAGATGATGCGGACATTTTGTTTTTAGATTTCATATTTTTATGATGATGAGGTGATCATGGTGGGCATATTGTTGGTCGATGGGTAGGAATATGTGGTACTATAGGTTTTGGTAGAGATATAGAGGCATTGAAGGGTAAAGAACTTGAGAGCAAATTGAATTATTAAAATGGAATGATGCTACATAAAATTTTAGTTAGTTTTTCTTTGACACGATCTGCTGATAAGATAGTTGTTAATGCTCGTAACTTATAAGTCATAACTCATAAGAAAGTATCCCTGCGCTAAACAAATCCATAGAAATGGATCAAGCTAACAATTTTATTCTAAATTGAAATGAAATAGGTAACTTAGATAATACAAATGAAAAAAAAAGACATAAGAAATGACCAAGCAAGGCTACAATCATGGGTTCTTGGGCGATCACCTTGCCCACCCATCCACTCACACCTGTGAGCCCAACATGTATGGAGCTATGAGGAAATGAATAAATGAAGCCCGTTGATGGAAATGCACTCACATTTTATATAAGATTTCATACAACATGCACTTGCAAGGAGTAAATATTTTTTCAAACATATTTATTGTCATCATTTCTACTCAATTCATCACTGCTTTTGTTTCATGTAGTCTGATTAGGCACAAAATTTCTAAGCAAGAAAACCCACTTTTCTGCATTTCTTTCTTGAAGTTGATAAATGGTTGATTTACATTTGGTTGGTGAATATATGCATGCTTCTGTGATAACTCTGGTGGACGTTAGTATTATTTATTGACCCCAAAACTATTCAGGTTAGCAATGTTAATGCTTTCTTTGTTCTTCTTTTCATATTACCTTAGAAATCATTCCCACTAACCGAAGAGGAGTACATATGGAGGCTTGATGACGTTGCAAACACATTGAAATGTTGGGGAGCAGTTTCACATATCAGGAACAGCCTTGCAAATTCAAAAGAACGCCCTCGGATTGGGAAGGTGATGAAAAATCATTCCAGTATTTGCTTTAGTTTCACGTAGACAGGTTCATTGTTGGGAGGAATGACAGGTTTTTGCTTTAGTCTCCCGTAGACAACTTTCTGAGAAACAAGGTTTCTCTATAGTTTCACATGGTATGAGCACTTCTGATTTTTATAATCCACTTCAACATAGGGAAAAGGGCAAGCACATATCATAGTTTTGTTTCATTATGTTTCTCAGAAAGTTGTAGTTAATGTTGCAAAATTGATCCTTCCATCAATTTCCTGTTATCGTACTGTTAAATATCCTAGGACAAAATAAAGGTTAAAAACTGTGATGAAGTGAGTCCTAGAGGTTGAGGTCCAAACACTATCATGGTATACGCGTGTGTTCATGGGAAATTGACTGGAGGACCAATTCTGCGACGTTATATCGTATATATGTTTAAAACCTTGTTATTTATTAGGACAGCATATAATTCTATATTTATGTTAGGAACCATATGGAAATTGTTTTTGAGTTTTAAAAAACCAATCCTCCCTGAGGAGAGCGAATTGTACAACGTTATATAGTATTCACTGAATAATCAGCCTGTTCTTCAAAGAGTTGCACAGTTACACATGACTGGAGGACAAGGGATGATTACATGTGATAAGATCATACGAATACAATGAATTTTTTTATCCTATAATAATGGATTGATGGTTGTGTGCTACAGGCGGTAAGCATTTTCATAGACATGGATGAATCTGGTGGCCGTTCTGACGAATGGATTTACAAGTAGACTGTCCAAATGACTTCCATTTCGCGGTAAGTTATCAATCTTCTCGCTTACTGCTACTTGCTCCATTAGTGGCTATACACACGCTAAAATCACACAGAACACCTACAAATGTGTACAATCATCCGATTATTACATGACCCTGCAATTCGCAACACTCCCATTCTCCTGTTTGTTGGATACGCCTTGTGTTGTAATAAGCACAAGCCACTCTGTAATAGGAACCAATTAGTACACTCAATTTTGACATATTCACATCAAGTTCAAATTCCATTTGGTGCTAGTATATATACAGTGGCACACCCTACTTGTACCCCATCTCAATTGACGCAAATGATAGTTGCTTTTGACATTTTTGATGTTTTTAAAGCATTGCAGGGTAACATTTAGGGATGATTTGCCAAATATATAAATATGAAGGCCAAATTAGCCAAATATACAAGATTTTGGGAAATTTGCAAAACTATACACAACCCTTGCCCCTCCTATGTGCCCCTGCGCCCCCCCTCCAGCGTGCCCCTTGTGCCCCCCCTCCACGTCAGCATTTTTTTTTTTTTTTTTTTTCGCGCGTCAGTGCTGACGTCATCGTCGGAAATGCTGACGTCAGCAATGCTGACACCGTTTTACAAAGAAGTTTTTTTTTTTTCGCGCGTCAGTGCTGACGTCATCGTTGGAAATGCTGACGTCAGCAATGCTGACACCGTTTTACAAAGAAGTTTTTTTTTTCCCCGCGCGCCAATGCTGACGCCGATGTCGGGAATGTTGACGACAGCAATGCTGACACCGTTTACAAGGAAGGTTTTTTTTTTTTTTTTCCGCGTGTCAATGCTGACCCCGATTACAAGTAAGTTTTTTTGTTCCACGCGTCAATGCTGACGCCGACGACGGGAATGTTGACATCAGCAATGCTGACGCCGTCTACGAGAATGCTGATGCCGACGACAATGACGTCGGGAATGCTGACGTCAGCATTGCTCACACCCTCTACGAGGATGCTGACGCCGACAATGATGACATCGAAGATCAATATATTTGACGTATTAAGTCATTAAAAATGTAAAAGGGGGAGAACAAAGAGACAAAATGAGTGTTCTACCAAAAAAAAGAAACGAATATTTAATTTATTTTTGGTAGTGAGAAACAAAGAATTATGGTAAACAATTAAAACAAAGAATTTTTCGACGCCGACAATGCTGACCTCTTTCCTCATCCATCTCTTATATTGCAAAAACGATGTCAGCAAATATATACCTACATAAAAATATACATAAAAACAAGGTCAGCACTAAAAAATACGTATAAAAACGATGTCAGCACTGAGAAATAAACCAATTTTTAAGGACTCAATCATACATATATACTTACATATATAATATCAAATTAAAAACGATGTCAGCACTAAAAAATACGCATAAAAATTATGTCAGCACCAAAAAATACACATAAAAACGATGTCAGAGCTAAAAAATACGTATAAAAACGATGTCAACGCTAAAAAAATACTTATAAAAACGATGTCAACACTAAAAAATAAACCATTTTTTTAATGACTCAAGCATACATATATACCTAAAGAGCAACCTAAACAAGGTAATAAAGACCATGTCAACACGAGGAGATACCACGCGATTAATGGAATTTCTGAATCCTTGTAAACATTGGGCACTGTCATTAATTTAGGCAGTTGCTAGGCTGAACCCACTCGGCCTACACTACACCCACTTTGAAGTCTGCAAATTATATTAAAGACAATTATATTAGACATATATAATTATATTAGACAATTATATTAGACATATATATTAAATCCTACTAGCAATCTGTTAAAAAACTTACAGTATGGGCATACATGAAATAGCTGATACTACAAGAATTCAACCAATTCATAAACTGATCAATAAGCTGCTTGTTGCTTGTGAGTGTGATACACAATTAATATATATTTATATCTATGGTAGCTCATCACCTTCGCTTGAAGCAACCACACCACACAGTACGTTCCCTGCAGGACCCCCCAGCACACATCAGCAAGTTCTCATACCTAGTTTCAGCCTAAGGTTCTCATCATCTTTGCAAACCATAAATACTTGCACAAACATCTAAACAAACAGTAGACTTGGAAGCAAATTAATACAACCTTATATAGTTTCTTCAAAAGGAAAGAAAAAAGAAACAAGGCTAAAAGCCTAAAATGATGTAGACCATGTCAGCACAATCTTATATGCAGACAAGATTTCAATTTAGTTAAAATTAGATGGCATTATATGCTATACTCCTATGTGCATGATGATTGGAACAACATTTAATTAACTTTTCTATGCTGACACGAAAACACCAGCAAATCATCCCAAAGTAAGCACCAGCAAATAAACACCAGCAAATGCTGACTCAAATTTCCTAGTGCAACACCAATAAACACCAGTAAATCATCACAGATTATGACAAACAATCATCACAAATTCTGATTGTAGAAAGAAGAACAAAGAGGAACTGAGAAAACCTTGGGAAATCATCACAAATTATGACAGTAATGAGAAGAACAGGAACTGAGAAATCCTCTCCTTCCGGATGCACTTTCTGGCCATGGAGCTCCCTCGCCCTACATGGTTGGACATTCAACTGCGGCCTCGAGGAAGATCGAGACAGCAACGCAACAGCTCCTGCAGATCTCTCTCCGGCGAGGCTAGAAGCAACGCAGCAGCTCTTGCAGATCTGAGATTTGTGCTGGACATTCAAGCTCGAACTCGAAAATAATCGGCAATCTCCGGCGAGGCTAGAAGCAACGCAACAGCTCCTGCAGATCTGTCCGGCACGTACTCCTCTTCCTCCTCCTCGCCGTCCGCCTTCGCCGGCCATTGCCGCGACGATCTCGCGCCTCTGATCTTCTTTTTCTTCTTCTTGTGCTTCTTCGGCTGGATCGCGGCGCCCTCGCAGATCGTCTCGAGGTGAGGACTGAATTCGGTTGAGGAATCCGTCGAGAAGCTTCTCGAATAGTTGGAATTCGAGACGAGCGTTTCCGTTTCCGCTCCGAATCGCTCCTCCTCGTCGCTGAAGAGTCCGCTATCGGCCGAGGAGATGCTAAATCTCGATCCATAAGGAGATGGAGAGCTCCGGCGAGACTAGATCCAGAAGAACGAGGCGATGCAATCTCCAGAAGAACGAGGTGAGGCGAGAGGGAAGAAGAACGGGGAGGTAAGCGGCTAGGGTAAAATCAGTGGTGTATACTTTTGCAATTTTACACAATTGTGTATATTTGGATAATTTGGCGAAGGCGCAAATTTTCTCTAACATTTATCTCGTGTGTTATGGTGTGATAAAAATACTAGCTTGGATCCAATTGCGTAACGATTTTAGTGAATTTAACTGAATGTGATGCGGTATCAGTTACATTTCAGTCTTCATTTTTTTCTTTCCCTGGTGAACCACACAAAAAAAAGCTTCTACATTTCGGGTGCCCCATGTATTCTCCTCCCCATCCCGGCGTTAAATAAAAAAATAAAATTACTTAAAATTTGAAAAAAAAAAAGTAAAGGGTGAGATTTTGTGATAGAGAGACGGGAGAAAAGAGGGACAATAGATCCGCTTTGTTTATATTTGGCAAAAAGGAGGACACATGTCATCCATTCACTAGCTGCAGATGGGCGACACTTGACAGAACATGACTAATCCAATGTAAATGTATAAAATGTAATTTTTGGCATTAAAATTGTAAAATAAAATAATTACTACAATACTATATTCATTTTTCTCTATATATAGATATCAATTTTGAATTTGTTTGAACATATTTTGAAAAAAATTATTTGTTTTGGATACAATTATCAACTAGTGTAGGTCCTGTCCCGTATACGGAGAATACATTAATACAATATTATAAATAATCTAGATAGATTTTAATAAATAAAAAATAATAATCTAAATATAAATAAATTTTCCAAACAAAAAATAATATAGATATAAATAAAATAACAATGATTAAATAATTAATTTTGATATAAATAATTCTCTCCACCAAAAAATAATCTAGATATAAATAAAATAGCACATATCCAATACTACATATTTATCTATTAATATTTTTGGTAAGTATGACTATGAAATATTTTTTATTTATATTTTTGTCAATTAACTAAAATATTTATAGATAGATTGTGGGTTATATAACTCTCTAGAAACTATGATAATATATTTTTAATTAATTTTTTTCTCTCTATGATTAACCACAATGCGCTACATAGAATTTTTTTTCCTAGGATCAACCATAACACACCACGTAGGATGCTATGCATCGGTTTTAGTATATGTACTTGAAAAGACTCGAACTAAAAAGGCCTCCATTTTTAGTGGGACCCGGGAATATACCCAGTGGGGCCTTCAATATTCCCAACGGACTTACCTGACTCGCATCGAAATAATCGGTACGGCCCAACTTGTGCCGCGGGAATAATTTGATTACAGGCGTTGATGGATTATCCCCTTATCGAGGTTTCCTCAGACGAATTGGGAATCAACCACTTACCTGCCGTCGTTGGCTGGCTTGGGAACCAACAACAACAAATTCTTGATTCTTACTTTGGGCTTTCAAAGGGCAAAGATAGGTTTATTTCCGCGGAACAATTCCTGCTCCTGAAAAAGAGTTCCTCGCGTGTCCAGCTCTCTCTCTCTCTCTCTCTCTCTCTCTCTCTCTCTCTCTCTCTCTCTCTCTCTCTCTTCTCAGGATACTCGATCTAGGTCCGCTTCTTTCTCCCTTCTCTTGCCGTCCAAAAGTCCTTTCTCTGTATGTTAGTTTTTGCTTTTATAGGCGACGGGTGATCTTCAGATAACTCGCCACGTAGGGTTTGTAGTTTGACATGTGTCCAACTCGTGGGGTGTGGGCATGTCTGACACGTGCCCCTCTCTTCCATCCGCGGATGATATGGCTTATGTGAGTTTATAGTTTTTTGGTAGGATGCTCATCCGCGGATGATCTTGACAATCCATCTGAGGTGACTCTTGTGATGATTTTACTATTTTTCGCCTATTGTTGCGACTTATTTTTATTTTTATGCTTATCCAGATGTTTTTTATTGCCGGTTTCGTCACAGCTCCTCGGGCTGGGTCGATTCCCTCGGGGATTGATGCGGGCCGATAAAGAATTTTTTTAGAAAACATCTGATTTCCTGTGGTTGTCTCAATTTTGCTTTCATTTGCGATGATGGGCTTTTTTGCTTCTTTGTGTTTGGCCCATTTAGGGCCCATTAGGCCAATTTCTGTCTGGAAGTTCAACCGTCGGTAATTTTTCTATAAGTTACCCCGTTCCGTTCTTTTCACCTCACATTTGTCTTCTTCTGTTCTTTCAAAGATTTTTGTTCTTATCCACAGGTTGGTTTTCCGGCGGTGTTTCCGATTGTGGTTCGGTTGAACTTTCCGGCGAGGTTCTTCAGAAATTCAAGGTATTTCTTCTTGTTTCAAGTTGTTTTCCCGGTTTTCTTTTCAATTCTTCGATTTTCTTGATGGGTAGATCGAGAATTAGGATGCGACTTTGTCTCTGAATGTGTTTTTGATCGAGGTTTCGTTTCGCGTGAGTAAATCTTCATACAATTTTCTCTAGTTTCTTTGGGAATGGCTAGTCTCAGCGGAGAGCATGATGTGTTGGACGATTTCAAGAGAGGAGAAGGGTGGAAAGGTGACGATGTTTCGCCTTCTCAACCGCGTCAACTTCAAGAGATTCTCTCCTCTTCCTCTGAGAGTTCTTCTTCTAGCTCTGGTGGTACTTCATCAGGGTCATCTTCCGCCACATCCACATCGACTCCAAACCGGGTTGGTCCTATGGGCAGCCCTATTAAGGTGAGAAGGCGCCGGAAGCGTACTGACCCTGATTACTATTCTTCTCCTTACACAGTTTCTTCTTCTTCGAAGGGATGCGCGGGAGATGAAAATTCGGAAGATGGGGGTGAATCAGGTGCTTGTTCTTCCATGGACGTGGGTCTTTCTTCCACTTCTCACCCTGTGGATGCGGATCAAGTGGTTGAAAATGTTTGGATTCCTTACGAAGCTTCCCCTATTGGTGTAGCGGAAACTCCGAAAAAGATCCGCTCTAAAGAAAACTTGACTGACTTGGATACTCCGGTGTATGACCTAAGGGATTTAGACACTTGTCTCTTTCTTGGAGATTTTAAGCCTCTGCCGCCTCCGTCCGACCGTCCATTAGTTGTAACTGACAGGATTCACCCGTGGAGATCTCATGTGGAGGAGCTGAGGGGATGTACCACTTTGTTAGGATTGGCTGATCTTGATGCTATCTCTCGAATTTTTCCATGGCCCGCGGGACTAGAGTTTTGCCTTCCTGAGGAGGGCGGAGGTTGTTTGGATGCTTATGAGGATTGTTTGGTTGTTTACGCAACCAGTCTGTCTCAGGGTTTCTGACTTCCCTTACATCCCTTTTTCTCGGAGTTCTTGAGTGAATACAACTTAAGCCCTGCTCAGATTTTTCCTGACGGTTGGATGTTTTTCACTAGCTTTATTATGAGGTGCAAAGAGATCGGGGTTACTCCTTCTTTGAAGTTGATGTTTAGTATCTTTTCCTTGAAAAAAGGAACCCAGGACTCGAGATTTTATCAGTGCAACTCCAGCCGTGGATACATGGAGAGGTTATCTAGCAAACCTAATTGGAAATATAAGTGGTTCCTGGCCCGCGACAAGTCTGGAAATGGTTTCAATTGTCGGACCGTCCGAGGGCGTTTCTACTCTGTGAAAAAACCAACTGTTTCCAATCTTCCTGAGTTTAAACGATCGTTTTCTCACACACCTAGGTTTTCCTGGGATAAAATGATCTCCGCGTTCCGGCTTGAGATGGCTGGTTTGAGTTTGGCTCATCCGCGACTAGGTGGCTCCTTTTATTTTATTGTTTCTTTGGGTGTTTAGACTTGTGCCCCCAGTTTTGTCTTATTTTGATGGTTTATTTATCTTTGGATGTTTTTGTATTCAGATACAATGGATTTGGATTCTCTTTTGAAGCGTCATAAAGCAAGATCTGAAGAGAAGAAGAAGACGAGTTTAGAGATCAGTGATCCTCCTGCCCCCCTTCCAGTTCCTGAGGTGGCGCCGATCGTCGATATGACCATAGAAGAAGAGACTGGCGCTCTTGTAGGGTCCTCTTCATTGGTTCATGTATCTCGGGAGAAACGCGTTCGTCCATCTGCTCCTGAAACCTCCAAGACGAAGAAGAGGAAAGTTAGCATAGTTGTTGAGCCGTCAGCCGCGGATGAAAGGGGGCTCTTTATGGAGGGTGAAGCGACTCTTCGCGAGTTCCCCATTCCAGGTTTTGACATAGTTGACCTGCGAGGTCTCGCCTTTCCAGCCAAGAAACGTTGCTTTCCCGAGCAAGGGTATGTCAAGCGATTAGATGCCGTTAATCTTTCAACTAATTTCGATCGCCTTAACCAGTGGGTAAGTTTTAATACTTCGCGAGTTATCTTTTCTTTTACTTTTTAGAATAATTCGACGCGGTTTTAACTCTGACCTTTTTCTTCTTCTTCATCTTGTTTCAGCTGAGAGTGGTCCAACAGGACGTCGAAAGACGTTTGGTGTGTGGTGAAGAGAGCCTTAGTAAGAAAGATGAGGAGATTAAGAAATTGTCTGCGGATCCTCGGGAACACCGTTGGTGACCCAGCTTCGGTTGAGAAGTTTAAAAAGAGGTATGTGGAACTTCATGAAGAAGTGCAGACACAAAAAGAAGCTATGGCGGTTTTGAAGAAGAAACACGATGATCTGAAAACTTCTCTGGATGTCGCCATCTCCCGCGTCAAAGAACTTGAGGTTGCGGAAGGGTGTTCGCGGGAACTTCTTCAAGCAAAGCAGGCCAGCATCGATAAGCTGGAAGAAGATTTTTCTATCCTTCGTGAGGAGTAGTCTATTACGAAACAGGAACTTGATAACATCAAAGCACGTTCAGATCAAGATGTCGCTCTTCAATGGCTTCAAAGTCCGGAGGGTTTGGCTTATTTGTCCTCCGAGTGGATTAAAACTGAGGCTGGCGCATCTTTCATGTCTTTTGTTGCTAAAGCTTGTCTCCAGACTCCGAAAGGTGCTAGCATTTTGAAGGACAAGTGTTTTAGCTATTTTCGGAAGGGGATGGTCGCGGGGATTAATCAGAGCGTAGTACGTTCGGCGGCTAATCCCGGAGCTCCCTTAGAGAAGTTTGAGCCACGCATGACCAGTGCTGATTGGGGGCTTTCAAAGGAGGAGATGGCCGCGGAAGAGTCATATTCCGAGGATGAAGATGCAGAGGACGCTGGTGACGAAATTGAAAAGACGTCCACCGCCAATTGATCTTTGATGTTTTAGTTCTAGTTGAATGAAACTTTTATGGACTTGGGAACTTGTTTCTGTTCCCTTTTTTGGCGCTCCAATGAGATACTTGTTTCTTTTTGTGAATTTGGGTTTGAGATCTCTTTGGATGAAGTTTCATATTTCTGTGTATTTCTGCTCGTTAATGTTGTATATTTTTTGCTTGCTAATGCTCTGATCTTTTTCCAAGTGTTGAAAGGGTTAGTCCGAATGTACGAGGCCTTTTCCCACTTGTCTTTAACTCTCAAGATGGGATTTTTTCCTTTTTAAAGCCTCAGTCCTCTTATCCTTTTTACTGCTTCTTATGTGTTGACAACTAATTATGTTATCATACGCGTCATGTCTTCGGGAGGTTTCAACCCTTGGGCTTTTTTTCAAAAGATCGAGAACGTGGATCATCTTTCTCGACTGGTGAGTTTCCCTTGCTTTAGAAAGCTTAGGCTGTCTTTTCCGAGCTTTATTTTGGTACGCGCGTAGGTTATGCCTCCTCAATTTAAAGCTGAATATGGGCCGCTACCGCCCAGATGGGCTTTTCTCTCATTGTATCCGGTTCGCGACTTTCCGGTGGTCGTTTCTTGGAGCGAAAACGGTCTTTTTCAGATTGACAGCGGATGGGACGAGTTTCTCGCCCTTCATCACCTTGGGATAGGTAGTGCCATGATGTTTTTTCATAAGGGCAACGTTTCTTTTAAAGTTTGCCCGCGTCGCGAAGTTGGGAATGATAACGAGGCTAGCCTTAGCTCTGTTTCCTCTTCATGTAGTTCGAACTGAACTTTTTTGATGATATGTTTTGAGAGATTGTAATTTGCTTATGGGTTACTCTTCTGCGAACGACTTGGAGGGGAATCACGCCTTCTTTTCACTATCTGTCATGTTTTGTGATTTTTAGTAGGCTTAAAAGGGGGATCTCTTATTATTCATAATAAAAAGGTAACATACGGAAACTTTTAAGAGGATCGATCCTTTTAAACCTAATACACCATTCTAAGGTTGGTGATGCGGTACATGAAATAGAAACTTAAGGACATCCTACTTCTCCATTTTCCTCGCTATCAAGACTGACGACGTCGACTTCAAAGTTGGAGTCTCCCATGTAGGTGAAAATCAAAGCTGACCCTACATTGACTCGATTTGCTTGTGTGAAGTCGTGCCACCCTTGTGTTAACCAGAAAAGGCCATCTCCATCTCTTTCCACCTTCACCTCGTGTTCCTGGTTGGAGCGTGACCAGAGCCTGGCTTGAGTGTGAGCATCTTCGTCGATTAGGACATACATGAGTGGGAGCCGGAGTTTTTGAAGTTGTTCCTCTCTCATGATGACCCTATAGAAAGCCCTTGATGGAAACCCTTGGTCCATTTCGTTTTCAGGGTGTTTAACACTTTGGTCATTCTTGTGAGTTTTATACTTGCTGAGTGAGGTTTCTTGTCCTCGATCTTATCGCCCTTTATTGAAAGGCAATTTATTTAGTTTTTCTTTTCCGGACACTCTCGGCTGCTTTAAAGGCCTCTTATGAGAGGTTTGTTGGGTTTCAGCGAGATGGTCAATGAAATTAATTTTGATTTTAGAAAAAAGAGAACGCGTGCCTTGTGTTACTATGTCACCTGTTGCGCGTCATGCATGCATCTCTTCCCTCTTTACTTGACTGTTTCCTCGTGAGTGATGAGACAAGAGAGAAAAAACTATTGTTTTCCTCCTGCTTTTCTCGAGATGCGGGGATCCATTATAGTTCCTCCTTTAGCATTTAGGGCTGACATGGCCTCTGAGCGAGAACCTCGATGGGCTTTCTTCCAAGCAATTGATTATCCTGAACAGTTCTTGCGTTTAGTAAGATTTTTATGTCTAATTTCCATATCTTCTTCACGAATTCCTTCTTTACTTTTATCTTTTCCTATTTTTCAGCTGCTACCACTCAGGTTTGAGGAGATGTATGAGGATGCTGTCCCTAGTCGAGTTTTACTTTCTTCTCACCAGTTACGTAATTTCCCGGTTTGCGTAGAACGTCACGATAGTGGTCTTCTCTACTTTGGCCGCGGATGGAAAGATTTTGTAGAGTCGCACGGTTTTGAGAGGGGGGCTTCTATGATCTTTACTCACATGGGTGAGGCGTGTTTCGAAGTTCAGGTGGTGGACTCCCGCGGAGGTGAGCGCGAGATTAATCATGACGATCCTTCTTCCCACGGCTCAACCTCGAACGATTTTTAAGTTTGGTCTCTTATGATAGTTTAATAAAGCAAAGCTTAGAGCTCGTTTATTAACCTTACTTAGCTTGTGGATATGTTTGTGGTTCTGTCAATATGCGTTTTAGCTCTCAAACTGATTTATTTTCTGAGTCGTTTTAGTTTTTCAATATGTTGGCCACAATCTCCATTAATTGCAAATTTTTTGATCTTTGCTCCGGGGGATTTTCAAGATCATGCATGCCAACTATAAGAATGGTTTTAGTTTTTCGATACTATTTTGTCGCGATGTGTTATTCACGGGTCTTCTAAATTTTTTCAACAATAGTTTTCATTGTCGTCTTATGCATGGCGTGCCAGTGGTTAGGTTTAGTGAATGACCCTTCAAACTTATTGAGCTCCTATCCCTGCCAGTGACACGTGTTTAGTATTGTCGGAGCGTCCTATAAAAGAGAGAGTATAGGGAAGGGGTGTTTGAACTTGATCTTTTGCCTTCAACATGCCTTCTCCTACCAGTCCGTCTTGGTCATTCTTTGAGCGTATCAGTTTTCCTGAGCAACTCCTCCGCTTGGTTAGTTTCTTATTTGCTGAGTTTTTCTTCTTTTAAATTTATCTTTTCTCAACATTCTTTTTCTTTGCATTTTGTTAGTCATTGCCGTTATGTTTCGCGGATGAGTTGGGCCCAGATCTCCCTAGGAACATTCTTTTGTCCACTAGGATTCTTCGTGACTTCTCGGTGGAAGTCATACGCGGCGCTTATGGAGTCCCCTTTCTGAGAGGTGGTTGGAATGATTTTGCTGAGTCGCACAGCATTAATGTAGGTTCTTCTGTGACTTTTATTTATAAAGGAGGAAACCGTTTTGATGTTCACGTTTTAGATGCCGTGGGAGACGAAGTGGATGCTGAGTGGGCTTCACCAGAATCAGGGGGTCCACTGTTGAATGGATTTCGCTTGAGTCAAGGTAGAACTCGTCTGATCCCGGCCAGGCCCCGGCGGGCATAAGCTAATGCTTGTATGTTCTCTTTACAAGCGAACAACTCCTTGAATGCGCTGGTGTACTTCTGCCACTTGTCGTTTATCTTATGTTTAGTTGTTAGATCATGGCTGCAACTCTCAACGTTTAATAAAGGGTCTAGGCGTTTTAAAGGTCTTATGAGGAATTTCTTTTTGAAATATTTTGACCGGAGACCTGACACGGAGTCAGAGCTTCAGCGTACTTGGGTTTTATTGAAGAACACCTCTCTGAAAGTCGCTTTAATCGGAGGTCTGACGCGGAGCCAAGCTCCAGCGTCATTGGGACTTGATAAAATCTCATCTCCTGAGAATGTAGCTTTGAGCGGAGGCCCGACGCGGAGCCAAGCTCATGCGTCCTTGGGACTTGTTAAAATCTCATCTCCGAGAATGTAGCTTCGATCGGAGGCCCGACGCGGAGCCAAGCTCCTGCGTCTTTGGGGCTTAATAAAATCTCATCTCCGAGAATGTAGCATCGATCGGAGGCTCGATGCGGAGCCAAGCTCCTGCGTCTTTGGGATTTAATAAAATCTCATCTCCGAGAATGTAGCTTCGATCGGAGGCCCGACGCGGAGCCAAGCTCCTGTGTCTTAGGGACTTAATAAAATGTCATCTCCGAGAATGTAGCTTTGATCGAGGCCCGACGCGGAGCCAAGCTCCTGCGTCTTAGGGACTTAATAAAATCTCATCTCCGAGAATGTAGCTTCGATCGGAGACCCGACGCGGGGCGAAGCTCCTGCGTCTTAGTGACTTAATAAAATCTCATCTCCGAGAATGTAGCTTCAATCGGAGGCCCGACGTGAAGCCAAGCTCCTGCGTCTTAGGGACTTAATAAAATCTCATCTCCAAGAATGTAGCTTCGATCGGAGGCCCGACGCGGAGCCATGCTCCCGCGTCTTTGGGATTTAATAAAATCTCATCTCCGAAAATGTAGCTTCGATCGGAGGCCCGACGCGGAGCCAAGCTTCTACGTATTTGGGTCTTTTTTTTAGGAATTCATCTGAAGGAAGATAATAAAAGCGCCCTATAATCGCTTTATTTAATTTTTGCGGGGGCGACTAAGTTTCCCGTTACATTCAAGCCCTGGCTTTTACACATATAGTATTTCTTTAGATTATCTGCATTCCAGGTTTTGTTCAAAACGGTGTCTTCGGGGGTGCTGAGTTTGTATGCTCCTTCTTGGAGTACTTTCACGATTACATACGGCCCCTCCTAGTTCGGGTCCAGCTTTCCTCCAATGGTAGCTTGACGGAGCACTAAATCTCCCTTCTTGAGATGTCGCGGGCGAACTCGCCTATATCGATATTTAGATAGACGCCTTTTATACTCTTGCTCTCTTATGGCTGCTGCCATTCTACGCTCCTCTATGAGATGGAGTTCGAGTTCCAATGCTTCATCGTTGGTTTCCTGGTTGTATGCCATTATTCGCGCCGAGGGGACCATCCTTTCTACTGGAATGACCGCGTCCATTCCATCAACTAGCGTAAACGGGGTTTCCCCAGTTGGAGTTTTTACTGATGTGCGGTAGGACCAGAGAACTAATGGTAGAAGTTCAGCCCATCGCCCTTTTGCTGTGCTTCCAAGTTTCTTTTGTATCCCATGCAGCAATTGCCGATTGGTTATTTCCGCCTGTCCGTTCGTTTGTGGATGGGCCACAGATGAGAACTTAAAGTTTATGCCCAATCCCGCGCAAAAATCCCTGATTGTTTCACAATCAAACTGAGGCCCATGATCTGTGATTATCGAGTTGGGCACTCCAAAATGGCAGATGATGTTCTTCCACAAGAACCTTCTTACTTTTTCCGCAGTGATCAATCCCATTGCTTCGGCCTCAACCCACTTGGTGAAGTAATCAACCAAGACAAGCACATACTTCAATTGTCCTGGGGCAGTTGGAAGCGGACCAAGGATATCCATTCCCCAGATAGAAAAAGGGCAAGCTCCAGTTATGCTTTTCATCATTTCAGTAGGGCGGTGCATCAAATTTCAAAACCTCTGGCACGCGTCACATTTCTGAATATAATTTTGAACATCCTGCTTCATAGTTGGTCAGTAATACCCCAATCTGGTTGCTTTGGCTACATGGCTCTCCATCCTTGGTGATGTGCACAAATTCCATCATGCAACTCATTCATGACAAAACTTCCTTCTTCAATCGATATGCATAGTAAATCTGGGAGACAGTAGCCCCTCTTGTAGAGCTTTCCTTCTCTAATGGTGAAACGAGAGGATTTTGTGATCACCCTCCTGGCCACGTCTTTCTCTTCGGGTAGAATGCCCTTACCCAGATAATCCACGAGCGACGTCCTCCAGTCTCCTTCCTCAATCCCCTGGACTTTATAGACCTCTTGGATAAGCCTGCGACTGTTCATTCTTTCGAGGACAACCTCCTTTCCTACTTCTTTGGGCATGACTGCCCCCAATCGAGCCAACGCGTCTGCTTGCTGGTTGTCACTCCTGGAAATCATTGTTAGGCAAAAACTCAAGAACGCCTTCGATAATGCTTGCGCTTTTCTCTGATAGTCAGGCATTAGTCCGGTTCTGGCCTCATACTCCTCTATTATCTGTCGTGCCATCACTTCTGAGTCAGTGTAGATTGATACTTGCCTGGCTCCTTTGATCAAAGCTATTTCTAGGCCCGCGAGCAGGGCCTCATACTCAACTTCATTGTTCATGGCTTGAAAGTCCAGTTTTTAAGCGTAGTTATACTGTTGTTCATCTGGTGTAGTGAGAGTAACCCCAGCTCCGCATCCATCTTTGTTGGCCGCGCCATCTACCCTGAGTGTCCACTCGCTTCTTTCTATCTGAGCACCTAGTTCAAAACTCGTTTCACTGATGAAATCGGCTAATGTCTGAGCCAGTACTGCCCTCCGCGGGGTATATTCAATTTCAAATTCTGTTAACTCAACTGCCCACTTCATCATCCTTCCTGACAAGCATGGGGAATGAAGAATTTGTCGTAAAGGTAGGTCAGTCATTACTCTGATGACGTGATCCTGAAAGTAGGGCCTCAACCTTCTTGCCGCGAACACCAGACATAGAATCATTTTCTCTACTGGTTCATACCGCGTCCCAGCATCTTATAGCACACGACTGACGTAGTACAATGGGTACTTCTCTTCTCGTGTCAAAACCGCGCTGATGGTAATGTTTTTGACTGATAGGTACAGGTGTAGAGCTTCCTGTTTCTCGGGTTGGTGCAGAGTGGGGAGTGTTGATAAGAAAAATTTTAAATCCCCGAACGCTTCTTGTAATTCTGGAGTCCACCGTATCGGTCCCCTTTTCTCGAGTAAAGCAAAGAAAGGTAATGACTTGTCTGCTAGACATGAGCAAAATCGGCTTAGGTAGTTTACTGCTCCGTTTAAAGACTGTAATTATTTGATCGTCCGCAGAGGTTGAAGATTCTGGATCGCCGCCACTTTTTCAGGATTTACATCAATTTCTCGATGGCTAACCATGAAACCAATGAATTTTCCAGAATCAACCCCGAAGACACATTTTTTCGCGTTCAGGTTCAGCCCTCCTCTGCGAAGGGAATCAAATGTCTCTTGCAGATCTGCCGCGTGATCTTCTGCTTTCTTGCTCTTAACCACAATATCATCCACATTCCTCCCAATCTGTTTACAAAAGATTCGATCAACAGTTCTTTGAAACGTAGCTCCTGCATTCCCGAGTCCAAAGGGCATGACGTGGTAGCAAAATATCCCCTGGTTGGTGATGAAAGTAGTTGCCTTCTTATCTAGCGGGTCCAAGCTTATCTGATTGTACCCAGAGTAAGCATCAAGAAAACTGAGGACCTTGTTACCCGCAGTTCCGTCGACAAGCTCGTCTATGGATGGCAAGGGGTAACTGTCTTTGGGCCAAGATTTATTAAGATCGGTGAAATCAATGCACATTCTCCATTTCCCATTAGACTTTTTCACTAGAACCACATTTGAGAGCCAATCCGAATCTTCTACTTCTTCTATGAATCCTGCTTCCAACAGCTTATCAGTTTCTTCTTTTGCCGCGGCTGCTTTCTCGGGGGCCATTTTCCTCTTCTTTTGTACTATGGGCTTTGTTCCTGGACGAATCCTTAAAGTATGCAAAGCAGTTGCGGATGGGACTCCTAACAGGTCCCGTGGAGTCCATGCAAAAACGTCTCTTGATCTTGCTATAATTTCCAAGACCCGATCTCTTTCTTCTGGTTCTAGTGCTTGCCCTATATAGACTTTTTCTCCGGGGTTTGGAAAAGGCGTATAGGCAACCCTTTCATCCGCGGTTGGTATTTTTGTTTTTGTTGATCTTACTTCAAGCTCAGCCTCTAAGAGCTCCGATGGGTCACTGTCTCCCACCATGGATTCACATTTCTCACTAATACACATCACCTCTTTCTTCTTCTTGATAGAAGTCAAGTAGCAGCTTCTGCTTTCTGGCTGCTGGCCGCGAACCTCACCTACTCCTCCTGGTAAAGGAAACTTTCCGACGAAGTGATATATTGACACTATCATCTGAAATTTATAGAGCGAGACGCGTCCTAACAAGGCATTGTACACGGTTGGTATCTTTACTACTGTGAATACAATATTCTCCATGCGCCTTTTCGGGACTGTTCCCAAAACCACTGTCAACTCGATCGTTCATGCCACTTGTACTTCTCCCCCTGAGAACGTGATCAACGTGCCAGAGTACGGTTTCAATGATGCCGCAGAAATCCCCATCTGAGAGAAAGCTTCCCATGATAAAATATCAACAGACGAACCGGTGTCAATGAACACTCTTTTGACTGTCTTGGCAGCTATCTGAGCATGGATGACCAAAGGGTCTGAGTGCGGCATCCTTACTTCCTCAGCGTCTTTTGGCGAAAAAGATATATCTTCATGTTGTGACAGAGAGATCCTTCTGCTTGACGCGGATGGCGGTTGCCTTCCCTCTCGCTCGTAGTTCTTCTTCTCTTGTCTACTTGATCCTACCACGGAGTACCCTCCCGCGAGGGTATTGATGAAACCTTCGGGTTCTGGTATGTGGCCTTCTCCTGGTCCTCGAGCTTCTCCCTGATTAATGGATCTTTGTATAGTGGGTGCATGGTTGTGTCTACCTCCGCGCCCTCTTCGTCCCCTACCTCTTCCTCGGTTGTAAAAAGGGGGATCTCTGCACTGATCTTGTTGTCCTGGGTAACGGTTTTGTCGATCACGAGGGTCGTCAAGTCTGGAGTTGCGGTCCTCCCAATCTGGTCTCCAATTGGGTCGATCTTCTCTCCTTGGTGGAAATCTCAGTTCTTGTTTCCTATAGGGGTTCTCCCTTGGATGATAGGACCGCGGATGTTCCTCTCTATGATGAGACCCTTGGCCTCTTTCAGAATTCATGTGTATTTCGTCGTGGCGGGGACGAAAATCTACTGCCTCTAATTGATGTCTGGGCGGCTTGACCTTCTCTTTCTTGAATTTTCCAGCGAGTTTCCCAAAGAAGCCCTGATTGCCTGTGTTTGCTCTTGAACTGGACGCGGCTGCCTCTTCAGCCTTGATCTGTCTTGACACCCGTTCCCTCAAATCATCGTAACTGGCTGGTTTCTTTCGAAACAAGTATGTCTTGAAGTCTCCCTCTGCTAAATTTCCCATGAGTATAATGATTGCCGACTCATGATTAAAGTTGGGGATTTGCACTACCGCACTGGTGAATCGAGTAAAAAAGTGCCCCAAGGTTTCCCCAGTTCCTTGCCTGATCGAATTAAGATCAAGCATGGTCTTCTTTCTCGACCGCGCACTTCCAAAATGGGACGTGAAGATGAGGGACAACTAGGTGAAACCGGTTACGGAGTTTTTTGGTAGGTTAGTGAACCATGTAAGGGCGATTTTCGTCAAAGTTGAGGGAAAAGTTCTGCATAACATAGCGTCGTTGTATTCATTTATCCCCATCGCGGTTGTAAAATGACAGAGATGATCTTCAGGATCAGTCGTTCCGTCGTACTTCATAAGGTTCACATCCCTCCATCTTTTTGGTACTGTCGCGGAACATATTTCTTTGGTGAACACAGATCGGAAGGCCGCCAGTCCTTCTGCCCTTTTGTCTGTTGAGCCAGATTTTGTGGAGGTGGAAACGTCCGTGGACTTCTCTCCGCGTCGGTGCTTGTTTTCATGCTGTCGCTGATCATTTTGCCATGCTTGGTGCGGCATTGCCTGACCCTGGAAACCGTAGTTCATGTTGCCCAGGTTGTTGTATGCAATATAATATCTATCAAAATTTCCACGATGCTCCTCGTGATGGAAATTTCCTTGTTGACGTGGATTCTGTCGCCAGTGATCATAATAGTAATACTGTGATTGTTCTTGATGAAAGGGATTAGGCTGCTCATGATGGACTTCATAGTACCAGAAATTCTGAGGTATGTGCTCTCCCTCTGCTCCATACTGATTGTAATAGTGATGCGGAGGAGTACCGTGGTGCTGATCTCCTGTTTCACCCTCTGGATCGGGTTGAGGTGTCAACGGGACATACATACTTGAGGCCTCCTGATCCTAGTGGATCCCATGGCTCATGCTCTGTGTCGCGTTGTTTTGATTATCACTCATTCTTTCAGCGTCGTAATTTTGCCATAGTGAAAGACTCATATTCATATATACATATTTATATTTCCAGATTTAGACGCGGACCCTTACTCCTTTCAATGATCTGGGGGTCTTTGCCTGATTTTTCAAAACGAAAGTTTTTAGAGGAACCCCTTAGTGTGAGGGGGTTCCCACATACGGCGCCAGTGACAAGACTCGAACTAAAAAGGCCTCCATTTTTAGTGGGACCCGGGAATATACCCAGTGGGGCCTTCAATATTCCCAACGGACTTACCTGACCCGCATCGAAATAATCGGTACGGCCCAACCTGTGCCGTGGGAATAATTTGATTACAGGCGTTGATGGATTATCCCCTTATCGAGGTTTCCTCAGACGAATTGGGAATCAACCACTTACCTGCCGCCGTTGGCTGGCTTGAGAACCAACAACAACAAATTCTTGATTCTTACTTTGGGTTTTCAAGGGCAAAGATAGGTTTATGTCCGCGGAACAGTTCCTGCTCCTGAAAAAGAGTTCCTCGCGTGTCCAGCTCTCTCTCTCTCTCTCTCTCTCTCTCTCTCTCTCTCTCTTCTCAGGATACTCGATCTAGGTCCGCTTCTTTCTCCCTTCTCTTGCCGTCCAAAAGTCCTTTCTCTGTATGTTATTTTTTGCTTTTATAGGCGACGGGTGATCTTCAGATAACTCGCCACGTGGGGTTTGTAGTTTGACATGTGTCCAACTCGTGGGGTGTGGGCATGTCCAACACGTGCCCCTCTCTTCCATCCGCGGATGATATGGCTTCTGTGAGTTTATAGATTTTTGGTAGGATGCTCATCCGCGGATGATCTTGACAATCCGTCTGAGGTGACTCTTGTGATGATTTTACTATTTTTCGCCTATTGTTGCGACCTATTTTTATTTTTATGCTTATCCAGATGTTTTTTATTGTCGGTTTCGTCAGTACTAGCACAGTACATCCAATTAAAGAAATATCAATTATCATAAGAATAAATCAAATCCAAACATCCAAATGATAAATATACTAAATTGGTTCCGCTCACTCGACCCACATCTTCGATCAATAATTAAAAATGTGATGTATATATAAATCACGACAACTTCATTAATCCATTGCCTTGAAGACTTCAAGGCGTCGGTGCACAATTTTGGTTCTGGATGTATCCTCGTTTTTAAGAAACCTGTAAAATAAATGTATTACATATTAAGAAACCATTGCAAGACGTCAAATGGACAATATAATTGACTTTGCCCTTAATAATTGATTGAGGTATAAAATTGGGGTGATTACCTCGATGTCCTAATTTTTTGCCTTTATTAGAAAAATGGCTCCCACCTCTTCCAAATTAGCAAAATGTCTACCGCCGCCCTGTGCCCCTGTGCCCCCCCACCCGTCTCATCAGTTTTTTTTTTTTCCGCGTTTCCAGAGTTGCTGAAATGGAATTGCTGAAACTTATGTTTCAGCACATACGGTTTCAGCAACCCCTTTTTTCGTTTTTTTTTTGTTTTTTTTTCCAATTTTTTTTTCGCGTTGCTGAAACCGCATGTGCTGATGTTGAAACTCCTGTTTCAGCACATGCGGTTTCAGCAACCCCTGTTTCAGTTTTTTTTTTACCGCATTGCTGAAACAGGGGTTTCAGCACATACGAACCACTGTTTCAATGTTTTTTTTTAATACCGCGTTGCTGGCTGAAACAGAGTTGCTGAAACCCATGTTTCAGCACATATGGTTTTAGCAACCCCTGTTTTCAGTGGGTTTTTTTTTACCGCATTTGTTTCAGCATATTCGGTTTCAGCAACCCTTGTTTCAATGTTTTTTTACGCGTTGCTGAAATAAGGGTTGTTGATGCTGAAAACTCGGTTTCAGCAAAGTTGTTGATGCTGAACCCCCGGTTTTAGATGCTGAAATTGTTGCTGAAACCGGAGTTATTTTTTTTCCTTTTTTTCCAGATCACCACTTCGATACCGGAGTTGCTGAAACCGAAGGTGTTGAAACTACACAATAGAGATTTGCATCCATAGCAAATACGCCAGTACACTAATCAAATATAAGTTTGTAAGATATAGTAGCTCATACAATTTTATAAGAATTAATTTCAGCATTTCAACATAACGAATTTTACTAATAAGAATTAATTTCAGCATTTAAAAAAAATGCCGAAATGATGAAATGTTGAAATAGTACCTCATACAATTTTGTAAGAAAACATGTATTGCTGTAATGATAAAATGCTAATACATGTATTGTTGTAACCATGATGCCAAAACTCAACAGATACCAAAACTATAAACTGGTATCTTACCATAGGGTGCCCTCTTATTCATTTCTAAGAAACTAAAACAAGTATGATTTCTATAGGCAATGCTCAATTAAAACTCAAGGACGCGTGAGAAGGCAGGCACCCGCACCACATGAGAAGGCAGGCACCCGCACCACAGAGAATCAACTACTACCTCCGTTCAAAATTATAAGTCTTTTTAGGTGTTTGCACACATATTAAGGAAACCACAAAAGTGTTACTTTTATATCCTCATTAATTATCCACAACCACTAACAACCAATAACATTTCATAAAACAAATCAAAAAGTTACTTTTCTCTTAACCCAATGCCTAGAAAACCTAAAAGGACTTATATTTCTAAACAAAATTTTAAGTCTAAAAAGACTTATATTTTTGAACGGAGGGAGTATGTGGGAGCAAAGGAGAACGATTGGAATCAAATTCTATTGATCATAACCAAAATTTGAGAAGAAATGAACATCATTCCAAAATGTAACGAAATCAGAACAACATCAAAAGCAGTAGCATCCAATACATAAAACCTGATAAGGTCAATTGTTTCCCACTTCCGAAATATTCTACAACTGAAATTACTGTCTTTGATACTAATTTGAAAGGAGTGGTTCCCAGTTTTCCGTCACCATTCGATTAAGGATGATAGCAGCAGATTAAGAATAATAGTAGCAACACCACACAAAAAATCACCATCAGCAACTGATGCTGTGAAAATTCAGAGAGATTGAGCACTAGCACTCAATACAATATCAATTGCATCTTCACACAGGTTTCGAACACAGTCAAGAGAACTCACCTCAAAGCTTAAGGCGCGAGATCGACGATTTGCGGGTGAATCAGGGGATGCCGGAGTTGTTTCAGCAACAAGCGGTGGGACTGGCGATGGGGAGAGATGCGGAAATCAGTGAGATCTACCTGGGAGCCATGGGAGAGATTTGAGATCTGCCTGGAAGCCATTCGGAAACCGGCCTTGGAAGAGGACGATCAAGAACAGAGAAGGCCGGTGGGACTGGCGTCTTGCGGTGGCGGCCATGGGAAGATGCTCGAGAGGTTGAACCACCGGCGCACAGATTTGAGATATGAGAAATCAATAAAGAACAGATCTGAGAAATCGGGACAGAGGGAGACTGTGATGGAGAAACACAAGTAACCGAGGGGGAAGAGAAAGAGGGAGAGCGCACAGATCTGAAGGGGAAGAGAAGAACTTGTCGCCTTCCTCCGTCGTCGCGCCACCGATATCGTTGTCGGATAGATCTGGCTTCAAGGTGGCTCGTCGGAGCGGTAAGGCACCAGCGCGAGCGGCACCGCTAGCCCGACCTTCGTCTTCTTCCTCGGAAACGCTATTGTCGTGAGAGCGAGCTCCAATTTGGTCTTCTTCCTCGGAACGGCAAGGCACCAGGACGAGCTCCAATTTTGGGTTATGGTAGGGGGCCCACGAATTTAGGGATGGACTTTTTCCTAATTTCACAAGATCCGAAGACAATTACTAAATTTGGGTAAAAAAAAGAGCCCGTGAGTCAAATTTTCTCTATAAAATTATATTTTAGATATTAGTGTAAGGTGTTTAGCAATTTAAATAGATAAAATAAGTAAATTACATTGATCATATGAAGAAATATTTTACTAAATCACACACAAAAAAACTTATTTTGGGGTAAAATGTAGTAACAAAGATATTGAGTTTAACTCAAAATAAGAGAGAGAAAATATATTAAAGTTATAACAGAATGTGATTAATTGATTAATTTAAATAAAAAATTAAATAGTTTTAATTAAAACGGGTAAAAAATGTTTGAGAGAAATTATTATTCTAGAAAATTTGTTAAATTATTATTAGAACGATGCACGGAGATTCTGGCTCCCATGAGGGTGAAGCACACAGAGGTCCAGGGGTTCGCCCCCTACGACGACTACTGGCGGAGCATCCACAGGGAAATCGCTGCCCACCTCTTATCCCCCCTTTGGGTTTCTCGATTCGGAGGCTTCAAGGAGATAGGATTACATATGGTGAAGCAGATTAATTCTCTCATTTCGCGGAACAGCATCGCTGAGGTCAAAAGGGTTCGGCTCCGTCAACAATGTCATGATGAGTGTCTTCGACTTTGATTGCTGCTGGATTTCGTGTTTCTGCATTACATGCTGCAACTTGTTCTCTTCCGATTTCATGTTGCTGCTATTCCAATTTCATGTTGCTGCATGAATTTCTGTTATTCCGATGTCATGTTGCTGCTATTCTGATTTCATGTGTGTTGCTGCAATTTCGATTTCTGAGTTTATGTTCAAATTTTGCTTGTTTCTTTTCACTTTTCGTTTTGATGTTACTCAAGTGCCTATTTCGCTAGCTTTTGTTCGATTCTGGTTCTATTCGCTTGTTTCTGAGTTACAGGCTGCAATTGTTGGTTCTGTCCGACTTCATCTTCTTTTATTTCTGAATTCCAGGTTTTAGTTGGTGGTTCTGTCCAATTTCATGTTTCTGAATTACATGCTGCAATTCCTAGTTCGGTTCGCTTGCTGGTTTTAGAAATAATTCATCTAATTAAAACGTCACCAACAATATCAAAAGAAATAATTCATCTAATTAAGAAAATTTTACTTGTAAAAGAAGCTATTAAGATTTATCGAATTAAATAATTAATTGATGAGTTTGAATAAATGATTTTGTGTAAAATATGTCAGATTTTTTCAATTTTAAATAAAAAGATTTTTGATAATTTTTACTCCACAAATATAGTAACAATAAATTTAATTTCAAATAAAATTTTTGGGTAAATAATTAATTTACTTAATTTGTAAAAATAAATTAAATAGAATGGTGGGACCATGGTTGATGATAAGTTGACACCTAAGCCTATTTTCAAGCAAAAATTACCAAGTGGCATCTTCAACATCTGTTTTAGTATTATATTAGATATTAGATATTAGATATTAGATAGATATTAGATATTAGATATATAGATAGATTATGTACAATTGTGAAAAATATTAGTTCACTCGAGTTCCTTCTCTCCTCGTACAAATCTCTCACTATTCACAACATTTTAGTCATTTTTTAAATATAAAAAATATTATTATAATTTTTTTATATTTACAACATTTTAGTCATTTTTTTTATAATTGATGATAATATTTTTTATATTTAAAAATAAATATAATAATGTAATCGCAAAATGAAAATAATTGATAGAGGGGTATAATTGTAAATTTGATTATAAGAAAAGATGGATTTTGAGATATTAGAGACGCTATTACTAAAATAGAAAAAGTAAGAATGAGATGCTAAAAAGATGTGGCGGAGAAAGATGAATAAAAAATATTCCTAGCATAAGCATGACCTTATATGCATGTTATTTGACAAAACTCAAGGAATGTTTTCAGCTTAAGATTTGTAACATGTAGGCATCTAATTTAGTTTGATAAAGTTAAATTTTGACAAATCATAATATATATAATATAGATCAAATGTTAACAAGTCTTACGGTATTAAATGTTAACAAATCTTAATCGCTGATAGTGTAATTGAATGGTTGAGATTAATCGATAAATTAGATTAATTTAAAAAAAAATCCAAACCCACCCCTTAACAAGCGCGTGTAAACACCAAGCCCCAACCATACCCCCATAAATTACACATTGCTGCCATAGATCGAGAGAAACAAAAGGGCGATAGGGGGTGGATAGGGCGGGAGGTTGTGGTTGTTGGTGGTTGGAGACAGCAATTGGCAGTTCAACGGCGATTCCAGCAGCCGTAGGCGGAGAGCGACCAAAGGAACTAGGGGAGGAGGCATGGTCAACTGGTGCGGCAACGGTTTGGTGCGATTCGACGAGGATACGGTCGCCGGGTCCTATGATGCATAGGGAGAGAACCTCGAGGTTGCGGACGAGAGGGGTGGTGTCGATGAGGGAGGTCTTGCCGTCGGCGAGCTCGAGCCAGAGGTTGTGGAATTAGGGTTAGGGTTCAGAGTCATGGTGGTGGTGGTGTCGGGGCGGAGAGAATGCTGCAGTTAACGGTGGAGATGTGTTTGGGGGAGGCGAAGCAAACGAAGATCTCCATGGTCTAGAGACGAATATATAATATTTAAATAAAATGAAAACAACCTCTTTACCATCTTTTAGTGTATTTCTCTTTTAAAGGGACGAGATAAGTCGAGATCTGACGGCTTGTTGATGATCAAGTTCAAATATTAGGTCTTCACATTTGTTCTCTATGGATATCCTGCGTTGCCTTTACCAACTATCAGAAGAGATAGCTCATAGTGTCCCAGTTCCAACATCGTTTACCTATGCTAGTATCGGCATTCACTCTCTAGTTTTTTTCGGTGTAATTGTCTTTGTTGATTTCTTTTGTCTTGTGTTTTCATTCTTTTTTCATAACAGTTTGTCCGTTATCGATCTTTTCGGTCTCTCAATCCGTTGAACCTTTTTCTTTTCGGAGAAAAAAAAGGACGAGATAAGCAACATCAAATATCTCTCTTTGAAACCTTATAGTACATCTTAATTTGCTCCACAAATGTCTATCATCCAATTGTGCTACTACGACCACAAATGTCTATCATCAATCAATACATAATATACTCTTCTCGTCAACTAAAACATAGTACTTCAAGTGACATAATTTTTTTTGGGAATACTATTTATCGTTTTAGAAATTTACATTTGTTTTTATAAAAAAATAAACAAAAATGCATTTACAATCACACTAAAATACCTTAAATGATATTTTTTTCTTAACAAAGTTTTCTTCTTAAAACGATATAGTTTTCCTAACAAAGAATTTTAAAGCAAAAGCCTCTAATTATATTGCATGATTTACTTATGGATGGTGGGACTTGTGGCGTAGTGTTTTATGAGGCGAAGATGGCGGAACTATAATAGTCAAATTATATTTGCACGAACTCATGGATGGTGCATTATAAGTCGCAACCTACTTACCCAAACGATCACATTATTCTGCAAAATTCGTATACTTTAGAGGAGTTCGAGAGAGTGTAAGTTACTCCAAACATTGAAATATTTCATGTAATTTTATTCATTTTTTTTTATGACGAGGAATCCACCTTTGGCGGTAAACTCCAAGCACGTAACGCAGGGATCGAACCCAGGATCTCCTTCCCACCTCCCTTGCTCCTCACCACTAGGCCACCCTGATTGGGGCGGAACTAAATACATTGGAACTTGAAAGATTACACTTTTAACAAAGTTGCTTTAAGAATGTGAACGAAAAGCAGTGGCCTGCCCCAGTCAAGGTAGTCTAGTGGTGTGGAACAAGGGGCTATAAGGAGGTTCCATATTCAATCTCTGTCTCTTTCCCTTTTCTTACTTGGTATATGACTCTTGCCGGATTTACTACCAAAGGTAGGTTACTCATCATCCAAAAAATAATAAAATAAAGCAATGGCCTTTCATGGCATCGGGCACCGGATCAGGTTTTCGAGTAGGATTAGACCTGTCAAAACACAACCCTATCCGGTGACCCGACTCGAAAGCCTGAAAAATTTCCGACCCGAACCCGAAAAATCGAAAATTTTCCGGGTAATCTGGGTTTCGACCCGGTGACCCAATTGACCCGGTAATTTTGACCCAATTGACCCGGTGACTCGATTGACCCGGTTGATTTATAATTATATATAATTAATTTTTTTTATATATAATTAAAATTTATCGCAAAATTATCAAATCATGATTTTTTTAATTTAAAAAAGAAAAAATTGACAAATCCGAAATCGACCCGAAATGACCCGAAACCGGTCAAATCCGATTTCGAGTCAACCCGGAAATACCCGGAACCCGTTTTACCCAAGACCCGAAGTGACCCAACTCGACCCCGGCCCAAATGACCCGTTTGATATGTCTAAGTAGGATCATAAAGAATGGATAAATCAATCTTGAGAAAGTGTCAAGGGAAGACTATTTGGTTTTGATGTTCAAGTGTTCAACCACCAATCTTACTGATCAAAGGGAAGTGATTTATGAGGCTAACAGTGAGTAGTTGTGGGTCAATTTGTGGTCCAGAGAGGGTTTGGGTTTTTATTGTAAGCACCAAGGAAGGAGATGATGGAGATACTTATTAGATCAGGATGTGCTTTCTTTTTCTCCTTAATTCAAAGGCCAGGAATTGGGGATAATGAAATATATATCTTCCACTTCCAGGTGTCTATGTCCAACATGACAATTAGGATCTTCGAGTTTAATGGATTCAAGTGATCCAACCGGCAAATTTTTATCCAAATTCATCATCCGATATGATTCGATCTAAGGTGATGTGAATATGTGATTACTGAATTAATTGATTCAATTCAAATCTTAAATCCTCCACCAGCCCTGACAAATTCGCCCTAATCAATTCCATCCTAACGATTTTATGTTTTGAAAATGAAGAAACGATCCATGGTGATAAGTAGATTTGAATCAATCAGAAAATGGATAGGATTGTGTGTGATTCTGGTTAAAGTCGGCTGGGTCCGATGGCAATAAAGATCTACATCACAAAAATATTTTAATATATATTTAATCTTTAAAAAAATTTAAAAAATTATATTTGTATTACTAACATCTATTTTTATATATTCATAAAATTTTATTTTAAAAAATCATGTTTTGAAATTTTTAATAATTATAATTTGTTAAATATTGCCTTTTTAATTTTTAAAAATTGCAAAACATGATTTTTCAAAATAAAATTTTATAAATATATAAAAATAGATGTTAGTAATACAAATATATTTTTTATAATTTTTTTAAGATTAAATATATGTCAAAATATTTTTGTGTTATAGGGAATGGAGTAGGAAGTGAAGTGGATGATCTTTATTGGAGATGGGTATATTTGTAAATTGAGTTGGTATGAAAAGATGGGTTTTTAGATACTAATGATGCTACTGATAAAGTGGAAAAAATGTGAATGAGATGCTATGATGATAAACATGTGAATGAGAGAAGAATAAAATATTAGTATTCCTAGGGTCTCTAGTATCTTTGATAAACATGATCTAATATATATAATTTTTTTTTATAAGATTATTGTCAATGTCAATTTTTCTCGGAAAGAATGTTATGTATTAAACTACTTCACGTGGAGTTCACGTGGATTTGAATGTCGTCAAATGTCAAAATCATTTTTTTCAAAATTTTGGTCGAAAAATGTCAAATTAATTTACTAAAGAGACATTTCCCTAATTACCTCAAGCTTTGCATATTACGGAGTATTTTTTTGTGACACACGGTATTGCAAAAAATTATTTTAAATAAAAATTATTGATAAAAAAAATTAAAATATTAAATCAATACTTATATTATGATACAATTATTAATAACTTCTTTAGAGATAGTTTTAACTTTTTTTTTAATCAAAGTCGCACTTATTTTTAAATGGTTTAATCCATCTCACATTTGATAGATTAAATATAATATTAAAATTATTCTAAGTTTAAATTTCTAATTAAAAATAAAGAGTCATCAATCAACACACTACCCTAAAATATCTAACTCCCTAAAATTTATGATATCTTTTTTTTATAAGGTAAAGATTTGGGTAGGGTCAGATCCTGCTGAACCATTATCCAATGGCGTCCTTTCGGATAAAGACGCGCAGAGCCGAATCGACGAAGAAGTCTTGCATGGAGTCGTGTGGAACTCTTGCAAGACGTGGTCGAATTGCATTCTTTTAAAATGTTAGAGGATGGATAGCGAGTTAGAAATCAACATCTCGATCTCCGACGGGTAGCTCCACAGTCTCGCAACAGTTGATAACGATATGATTAAGCTGTCACGTGGCCTCAATCATAATGCTGGAAAGATCAAACTCTTTCGCCGGGTTGATTTAAAATTAAAGTATATATAACGGAAATTTCGCGAGGTACCCCTGTGGTATTGCAATTTTCGCGAGGTATACAACTCTTTTGCATATTTCGCGTGGTGCCCCTGTGGTTTTCAAAAAAGAATGCTGGGAGGAACAAGAGAGCATCCATAGCTTAAGTGTCATGTAGTCACGACTAAGTATGTATCTACCATACCTTAAGTGTCATGTAGTCACGACTAAGTGTCATGTAGTCACGACTAAGTATGTATCTACCATCCCTTGAAAAATTGATATCTGAAATGGATGCAATAATCTCTTTAAAGAAAGCTCTTGAACCTGGTGCCTCCTGTTCGTCAAACCTACATACATGGAGCACCTCTTTATTTAGAGTAGTAGTCAATAATTTAATATATTTCATATACTACACAAATCACAATAAAGTTAGAAATAAACAGATAAGCATGGGTATCACATAGTTCTGAGAATACAATAGGTGGAGACCACTTACAGTTTAGCATAAACCTCCTATTCGAAAATTCATACATACTAAATCCCCAAATTCCAACCTTAAAAACCCTAATTGGAACCAATACAATCCCTAAAGCTAAAGTTAAATCAGTAAATCCCTAAAGACGGGATTTTCGATTTGTAATTTGATGCAAATTAACGAACAACTAAAATCCCTAAATCGAGAAACTGCAATACCTTTGGAGAATTAGATTATCGCAGTCGCCAGGGCCGTCCCTCTTCTCATCTGTCCCTTCGACGCTGGCGGCGTTGAGTTCTACTTGAAAATGGTCGGTCTCCCTCTCAGTCTCTCTGGTAGTCTGGTGTGCAAAATAATCGTCTTCATGTTCTTCCATCTTCAACCTCTTCTTTTGCTTTTATTTTAATAAAACTTTCTTTTTATTTAAGAAAATTTAACGGGACTGTTAAAAAACAAACGGAGGGGCACGAGGTGAAATTTAATCAAACATCAGGGGTATCATACGAAATATGCAAAAGAGTTGTATACCTCGCGAAAATTGCAATATCTCAGGGGTACCTCGCGAAATTTCCGTATATATAATCATACAAGAAGAAAAGAAATAAGGGGACCAGGTTTTAGGTATCGGTTGAATTAAGAATTAACGCTAGATTTCGTTGAGCAGATTTTTAGCAATTGACACTATTAGGTATAAAGCCTACCATCAATAATTATAGTGATACCGAATACATAATTGCTTCATGTAAAATTATATATTAATAAATCAAAATTTGAAAAATTTGAAAATTGGTCACAGACCGAATAAACAACAAAAAGAAAATTGGTAATAGAATAGGAGTGGACACAAATTCCATAAATTTTGGGCTTGTCTCAGACCCGTCCTGATCCCAGCGGGATTTAGAAAAAAAAGTGTTCCGATTCCGTCCCACAAAAATTTTACGGGATGAGACGTTGTACAAAAATTCTAAATCCCGCAAATTTCGTCTCCCATATAGCGGATTGGGGTCCACCTTTCTGTAACCTGTGCACCCGGTAGCCGGTAGCCCTTGGTGAAGAGAGAGATAGGGGGAAGGGAGACGGAACGTATCGGAGGCAGGCGAGAAAGGAAAGGGATCAGAGGTGAGAAGTTGACCGGCCGAAGGACAACCACGGAGGGAGCGACCTTCAATGGCTGTGGAATCAGAGAGAGATAAAAGGAGGGAGAAGAACCGAGCTTCTTCAACCGTCCTCTTCCCACTTCTGCCCTTCGCTCGCACCCAGCACCGGTCTTGGAATTTCCGGCGCCGCACCACCCGCCCCCTGAACCACTGGAACCCTAGTCACTCGCCCACTGTCAGATCTGCTCGACGCCATTTTTTTGCTCGGTGCCCACCTTCCTTTCTCAAGCCCCCTTCACCACTGGAACCCTAGTCACTCACGCAATTGTTGCTCGAAATCTCTGCTGCTACGTCTAAATCCGAATCCTCAACATTCAATCCAATTGGTAAGTGCAGGTATGCATTTTCTCTTCCTCTCTTGATTTGAATAAGTTTGAATTCAGTGCTAATTTAAGTTTGTAAATTGTGAGCTTCTTGTGGTTTCAGTTTACCAATTAGATAGAACATCAATTAGATAGATCATCGACTGGTAGAATCCTTTAGTTTTTATTCTTGTTAATTGATGTTCATAGATCTTGCTGAAATCTTATTTATTTTTATAACCTTAAGGATGTTCATATTTATAAGTATGAACTGTTTATTTTTTTTGAAATTTTATAGTTGATAATTCAGCCTTTATTGCAGACTAATCCTGCATCAGCTGGTGTTCAGTATGATAAAGACTTCATCGTGTGCTCTCTGTCCAGGCATCCTTTAGGTCTGTCCAAGACATTTACATCCACGATTGCCATAATTGCTTGATATATCTTTCTTTTTTTTATACAAGGAAAGAGTTTGGATGGTGTCAGACCCTGCTGACCCACCATCCAAGAGCGTCCTTTCGGACGAGAATCTGGATCTCAGGATGAGACATAGGAGGGTCGAAGTTGAGGATGTGCCGAATGTGCGCCACTTTATCCGCAACCAAATTGATCTCCCTGAAAACATGGACGTAGGAAACCCCGAGGAACTCCCGAAGCAGCTTCCTACAGTCGACCATGATGATCTTGATCTCCCAAGGACAACTCCAGACATCATTGATAACGTTAATAACTGCAAGGCAATCACCTTCAACCTCGAGCCACGAAATCCCGAGTTGACGAGCTGCAACCAAGCCCTGGTGAAAATCCATAGCCTCTGCCTTGAGAGCGGACATTTCCCCGCAATGCGAACCTTGACAGAAAACTACCGCTCCACAGAGATCCCGAATCACAATCCCAGAAGTTGCCACGCCGAACGAACTCACTGCCGCATCAAAGTTGAGTTTGAAATATCCTTCCGCTGGTTTTTTCCATCTCAAATTTTTCCTTTTCCTTTGGGTTGGTTGATTTGTCTTTTCCTTGATTCCTTCCTCTTCCCAGAAAGTTTGTTTAGAGCACCCACATTGGGGTGTTTAAAGAAGAAAAATAAGAAACTTAAGAACAAAATAATAAGGGAGGGAGATGTTTTATTAAGGAATGATGTGATGGGTTTGCTACCAAGGAACCCTTAAAAACCAAAGAAAGAAAAAAAGTGAGGGGCATATGTGAGAGGGTAGGAAAGAGAAAGTGAGGGGTTTTGGATAAGTAGTGGGGATATTTTTAATTTTATATTATTTAGTTTATAATAAAATGGGTTATAAGGATGTGGGTAAAAAATTAAGTTGGGTTTATTAAAGAGAGAGAAAGATAACAAAGAGAGTTAAGGAACCGAATTGGGTTCCATGGATGCGGATGATCTTAGATTCTTTCCATTGTGATAGGTGGTACCTTGTATATTGTTCTTATTTTTGTTGGTTTTTGAAGTTATGATCCTTTTCAAATATAATCGTATTCCTAATTGTCCATATGTACCACCAGATAGTGGCTGGTTGTGTTTTTTGGTTTGGAGATAGCTTTCCAAAAATCTCGGTGGTCACCTCCTTTATATTTCTCTTTGTTGTTTGTATATTCTGTATCATTTCTCCTATTTGATGATCCATTTTTCGTATGTGATCTCTTGTGTGTTGACAATTTATAAATAATTGAATGGAGTCTTCATCACATTGGCTGCATAGGTTACAAATTAAGGGGACCACAACCTCTTTGTCAATCAGTCTCATTTTTGTATAGATTCCATCCATGACCAGTTTCCAAATGAAATTTTTTATTTTTGGAAAGCATTTAATTTTCCATATCCATTCCATCAATTGGTCTTGCGTGTTTCTATTTTCTGTGATGCTTTCGAGTGCCGACGCAGTGGTAAACCAAGCATGTCTACTTTCTTTCCAATAAAGACGATCTTCAATTTCATTCATTGGAATTTTTGTGTATTTAATTTTATCCACTATATTATTTGACAGGATTTTCCTTAGTTCGTCCACGTTCTATTGTTTGTCACTACCAATAAATTTCTCCACTTTTTCCTCTATGTTAATTGGGTTAGAAGTTATGTTGTAGTTAATGAGTTTAATACCATTGATCCATTCATCTATCCAGAATCTTATCGTTTTCCCATTTCCTACTTGTCATATTAGTTGTTCACATAATTCATCTTTTATTTCCATTAACTTTCTCCATTGCCAAGATGATGCTTTCTTGTTTCTGTAGTTCCAGAGTTGTTTATCTTTTAAGTATTTTTCCTTTATAATTTTAGCCCAACAGTTTTCTAGATCTGCGAGGATCTTCCAAAGAAGTTTCATTTGTAGTGCTTTGTTTATGTCACTTGATTTATTTAGTCCTAGTCTTCCATTACGTTTTGGTTTACAAATTTTGTCCCACCCTATAAGTGGTTTGTAATTTGGGTCTTTGTTCTAAAAGATTCCTCTATTTATTTGGTCTAGCTCTTTATGGATTCCGGAAGGCAACATAAAGCTCTGCATGACGTAATTCGGTTTCTTGGAAAGATTAGATTTAATTAAGACTGATCTCCCATGTTGAGAGAGTCCGTTTGCCTTCCATTTGGTGAGTTGTACTTGGCTTTTCACTATTGTCTCTTGGAAGGTTTCCTTGTTTACTATGCCATTTATAATAGGGCATCCTAAATATTTATCTAGCGTTTCTTGATTCGTGATGTGTAGTATGCTTTGAATTGTCATTTTTTGTTGAGTAGAAACACCAGACGTAACTTGGAATACTGATTTGTTGAAGTTTACTTTTTGTCTTGATATTTTACAATAATCATCTATGGTTTTCTTAATCAGATTATTTGATTCCGCACTTGCTTTTGCAAAGATAATGATATCATTTGCAAAAGAAAGAAACAGAACTTTGGTTCCTCCTCTAATGCAATGGAATTCGATCGTTTGTCTGGGTTCATTGGACTTTGCTTGCAGTGCTCTTGCAAGGACCTCCGTCCCTATGATAAATAGGAGAAGAGAGATTGGGTCACCTTGACGGAGCCCTCTAGTCGGTGTTGTGAGCTGAATCTGCCGTGTTTTACAGTAACTTTTATATCGATTTCTGCATACATTTCATTTCATTTGGGCTAAGATGGTACAGAATCTGTGTAGTTTATGTTTATTTGCCAAATTATGGAATCTACACCAGTTTCTGTTTAATTTCGCAGAATTCGAGGCATTTTACAGCAACTCTAAGGAAGGTCAGAAAAGCTCGGAAAACAACTACAGAAGTCCAGAATCAGAGAGTACAAAACCAGGACAAGCCGAGCTGAAGCCAGAGCTACTCTATGTCGAGTACACCTTACTCGATCTCGAGTAGAGAGTCCGAGCAGACTTGGTCGACAAAGCCTGATCGAGGAAACCAAGTCCGAGGCAACCTGACTCCGGAAGCCAACTCGATCTCGACAAGACCTAGTCGAGATCGACGACACCTCAGTGCCACACCCGGAGTCGACGAGATGAGGAGCTAATCGAGAAGCCGAGGACGAAGATGCCGAGCAGCTCTACTCGATCTCGAGGAGATCTTGTCGAGATCGACGACGCCCAAGAGCCTTGTCCGAGCTTGTCGAGCAGAGCCACCCGAGGAGCCCAGCCAGGCCAAGTCGACGACCACCGTACTCGATCTCGAGTAGAGCCTGGTCGAGATCGACGAGCAAAGTCCGAAAACGCGTTACGCGGTTGAGCAGTCCGAGTCGAGCTGGGATTCCTTGGGCACGAAGGAAGTCGAGTAGGCCGAAATCTATCATCATCTATCTATGGAAGGAAGATCTATCAACATGAAGACATATTACCTAGTTTAGATATAGTTTTTCCTTAAAAATTTAATTCCCTTGTTGCATTTATTTATCTTTTAGCAAGTAGATATAATTTTAGATATAGATAGAAGATTCTATCCTTGATTAGCAAGGAATAGAAGGCTATAAATAAAGCCCTAGGGGCTGGTTTTTCATTCATTCAGAAACACAATCAATTCCATTCAAGTAAGTAGAGAGAGAGAGTTTGTAGCAAGCAAGGTGGAAAGGCGAAAGCGGATTTGTCTTGTGGGTTGTAAGCTTTCTTTATTTAATTCAATGCAAGTTAGTTTCTTTTGTTATTTGATGTTTTTCTTGATAATGAAGAGCGAGTAGTCCACCCACTTCTGGGGCTGGGGTGAGCCCGACGGTGGCCATGTGAGGTGATGCGGTAAAGGTCAGATCTTGTTATGCAATTCGTCTTCTATCCCTATGAGCATGATTCTTTTGTGAAAGTTGAAGGTGATCCTTGTTTGTATTATTGAAGCGAAAGTGATCTTAATGCAACTTGGATTAATTATGTGAAAAGGGTTAGTAACAATTAGGGTTTATGCGAAAGCCTCTATATACCTATTTGTTAATAACGAAAGTTGTTTGATGGAAAGCATGATCTTTTATGCCTTTATGTGTTACTTTGCATGGTTATCGTTGTGGTGTTGATACCCTAGCCTTGGAAGTCCTTATTATATTGATTTATTTCGTCAGAAATCTGAGTTTTGGGTTCGAAATTTGCAATTTAAGTTTTCTGTCTTTCTAGTCGATACAGAGGAGGAACTCGTCGAGATCGAGTAGGCTGTTGTCGATCTCGAGTACGGTCTTGTCTAGGTCGAGTAGAGTTTCTGCTTCTGTTGTCGATTTTTTTCAGTTTCTGTCGATTTGCTGTCGTCGATCTCGAGTAGGCTTTAGTCGAGATTGAGTACGTTTGTTGCTTTGTTTTATTTTCTGCTTTGCTTTGTCTTTTCTGCTTTTATTTCTGTCTTTCTGTTCCTGTCTTTTCTGTTGCTTTTGTGAGATCTGTTGCTACCTGAGAACTGCTGATGTGCTTCCTCGTGGATTCGATCCTGACAACCTTCTACTACAACGGGAGGAAGTCTTGTATTTATTTGCTGAGACAGGGAAGTCAGTCTGATCTTTATTCTATATTTATTTCATACTTGACCATCCTCCTGCAACAACAAATTGGCGCCGTTGCCGGGGAAGCTATCAATCGCGCCTTAGGTAGTCAGTTCTCACTTTTTCTTTAAGTTACTTTTCAGGTGTATGCGTCGTTCTGGTCAAACACCTGAGTTTGACGCCTTAGACGAACCGGAACGCCTTTTTCACATCAGAGCTAAACTGCAAAGAGCCATGGCAGCTGCAGAGACACAGGAACAGCTGATTGCAAGGCTTACAAGGGAATTGGCTGCTAAAGATGCTGCTATCGCCACTGAGAAAGCAGCAAGGGAACAAGCACAGGCTGAGCTTGCCCAATACCCAACCACGGCAGAGGACTATATGCACCCAACTCTCGTCGTGCCTGAATCGGCGATTCTTATCCCTGAAAACTCTTTTGAAATTCACACTCAATTTCTTATAGAGCTTAAAAATAATGCTTTTTTTGGTAGATTTAATGAGTGTCCTCTTGAACATATTACAAAATTTTCTGACATGTGCCGTACTCTTGCTGAAGGTACAACTTTGGAATATGTCAAGATGAAAGCTTTTCGCTGGTCTCTCGCTGGACCTGCACTGAAGTGGCTTGAAGGGCTGAAACCAAGATCCCTAACAACATGGGCCCAAGTAGAGCAAGAGTTTCTGAACAAATTCTTCCCGCCCGCTAAAACAGCATATCTCCGCCAGAAAATCACCGCCTTCAAACAGAAGCAAGGGGAACTGCTGGCAAAGGCATGGGAGCGCTACAAGGAACTTATGCGATCTCGCCCTACTCATGGACAGCCACCTTATTTCATTCAGGAGATCTTCTTCAACTCTCTTAATCAAGTCACTAAGGACAGAATCAACCATTATACTCGCTATGAGTATCTGACAATGCCGCCAAGTGACGCATGGGGTGTGCTGGAGAAGCTCACCAACTACGACAACAAGTATGGGTCTACTGCAACTTATGAAGAGAACCCCTACGCCAGGCCAGCACCATCCATGCCCCTCTATGAGCCCCCTAAGGAAATTGATCCTGATGTAAGGGAGCAGTACTACAGAGATCAGAACAAGAAGCTCCTTAAGCAAGTGAAGTATCTTTCTGTCAACCAGCCTTGCATTGAATGCGGATCGCAACGGCACACCACTCCTGAGTGCCCACACACAGAGCAAGTCAGGATGGCAGAACACCACGAGGAGGCAGCTTACGCAGGGGGTCCCAATCGCTACATGGGGGACCAAAGGTTTCAGCAACCACAATGGAACCAAGGTGTCCCTAGGAACCCCCCGCCCTACAGAGCTCCAAGACATCCGGAAAGGGACCAGAAAAAGGATGATATACAAACAGTCCTGGAGGAAATACGGAGGAACCACTCAGAAACTAGGCAATCCTTCAACTCCGTCTATACTCAGATGCAAGGTGTCAACTCTAGGCTTGGGGAAATTGATATATGGCGAAAATCAGTTGATACACAGATTGGTCAGCTAGCAGCGGGAATCCCCAGATAGTCAGGTGCGCTCCCTGGATCTTCAGAACCAAATCCTAAGGGAAAGACTGGATACATCGCTGCTGTAAAACTCAGAAGCGGCCATCATCTGCAAGAGCCAGAGGTCGGAAAGCAGCAGAACAACGAAGAACAGCAAGTCGACATCGACGACACTGTAGTCGATCTCGAGGAGGGCCTCGTCGATCTCGAGGAGAAACTTCAAAGGCCCTCGTCTGCACTACACAACAACTCGACACCACCTAGTCTGGTCGAGATCGACAAGGGCATGGTCGATATCGAGGAGCCCCAAGTCGAGAAAACTGTAGCACCCCCGACGTCTGTTCTGGCTCCGAAAAAAAGCTGCCTTTCCCCACAAAATCTCCAAGGGACCCAGCAGAGAAGAAATTTCAGCGCTTCATCAAGATGCTTCAGAAACTCAACGTCACCATCCCCTTCACAGAAGCTCTCAATGAAATGCCATCCTATGTTAAGTTCCTGAAGGAGATTCTGAGCAAAAAGCGATCAATGGCTGAGATTACAGAGGAATGCAGCCATTTGGACATACTGGAGAAGAGGCCGGATCCAGGTAAGTTTGCTATAACCATTGGATTTGGTCCATACAAAATTAATGCTTTATGTGATCTTGTAGCTAGTGTGAGTATAATGCCTTTAACAATTTGGTCCAAGATTAAGATAGGTGTCTTAGAGCCTGTGGATGCTAGACTTTACATGGCCAACAACACGGTGGTCATTCCAACAGGCATGGTGGACAATGTGCCAGTACAAGTAGGTAAGTTCTTTGTTCCTGCTGATTTCCTAGTTGTTGATATGCAAGAAGATCCTGCTTGTCCAATTATTTTAGGAAGACCCTTCTTGGCGACGGTGGATGCCAACATAAGCGTAAGGAAAGGAGTGCTCACCTTCAACATCAGCGATGAGGTAATTGAGTATTCCTTTAATAAAACTGAAAGGCATACAAGTCCAATGGAAGAGGTAAAATCTATCTCAGCTGGCTACATCACCTGCGGGGAACCCAAGGTCAGAAATATGACCCCTGAGGAACTGGAAAAGAGGGACATGGAGGCTCAGGTGGAGGAGATCATGGCAATCCTAAAGGAGGACGCAGAAAATCCAATCGACACAAACCAAGGTACGTCGTTATGGATTAATTATTTATCGGATGCCTTGACAGGAACCAAGTATGGGGTCAAGATCGACCAAGGCTCCTCGACATCGAGGACCCTAGTCGACCTCGACAAAAAACAGAAGCCTCCACCAGCACCAGCGTCATCGAGCAACAACACAGAAGCTGAAGGCTACTCGAGATCGAGTACGGTACTCGAGATCGACCACCACTCTGCTGCCTCGACTTCGTCTTCCTCGACGCTGAAACCACCCGACGACCCAGGCTCCTCGAGCTCGACCAGGCTTGTCGAGATCGATCACCACCAGGCTCCACCAGCTCCCATTTCCTCGACGCTGCAGTCACCAGGAGCAGAAGCCTACTCGAGATCGAGTAGTCTACTCGAGGTCGACAAGCCCTCCTCTTCATCGACTCCTGCATCCTCGAGCAGACCACCACCAGAACCTGCAGCCTTGACGAGATCGACTAGCCCTAGTCGAGATCGACCAAACACTGTGGTCCCCGAATCCGTCTCTAAGGTAAGCCAAGGTATGGATCTTTCTTCTCCTATTTCCATTAAAGATCTATCTATACATGGGAGAGGTTTGCCTTGGTATGTGCGCTTATGTAGGATATCCAATGATGAGCCCAAGGAGTATGAAGTTGGAGACAAGCTCTATGTCTCTAAATCAAAGGATCATTGGTTCCCTAACAAATTCAACAAGAAGCGGAGGGACCTTTCATGGTGAACAAGATCCATTCTGGGGGATTGCAGCTGATGGACAAGAATGGAGTCTTATTTGAGGCCCAAGCTACATGGGCCCTGCAAATGCCACCTTGAGCTAAATGGAAAGTCGGCCTAGCGACTATAAAATCTAGAGCTTGTACATAGACTTTTTAGGACTTTTGAGACTTTGTTACTTTTGCTTGTTTTTTGGTTTTGAACATTTTCTATTATGGGTATATGTCTTTCATACTTTTCAGGTCCATGGATAGAACCAAGCAATATATATACTCGGCCCAGGAGGTGCTTCCATTCGAAATTTAGGAGCCATGCACATCTGTCTAGTGAGTTTCTTTCTTTACCCTTGTTTTTATACAGTGAGGACACTGTAATGTTTAAGTATGGGGTGGGGGAAGGGCTTACTTCATGCATATTTGCCATATTTGATATTATGTGTGCATTATTTCTTTGAATTGCTACATGGCTATTTTGGAATGCATTATTGATTTATGTGCTTATATGCATGTTTTCCAAAATTTGAAAAAATGACCCCCATTGAAATTTTGATAAATGTCATGGAAGCTTTAATTGGACTCGACGATGCAAAATTGGATTCATTAGAGATATAGCATGAAATTGCCTAGTAAAGGGAAGTCACAATGAAATGCATTATTTTCTTGAAAACCATGAAAGGAGGTAAAATTTGATGTTGCTTTTGACATGTTGCATGATAAGAGGATGGAGAACTTTATATTTCCATATAATGCTCATATTGTTTATAATCCTAGCCTTACCTATGCTTATGCATCACAAAAGCCATATTATGCCTTATTTCAATTATTGCTCCACATGTTCTAAATATTGCCCATTCTTTACCTTATCCGGGGATTATGTTGAGAATGATGTTACATTATGGAGATGTTATATGGTTGTTGTGTTGTTGTATTCATTATTGGAGTTTGGAAGGAAATTGTTTGAAATATATGGAAAATTTAATGAGTGAAAGAAAATCCGATCAAAGATTGACCCTGCTCTCTGAGATAATAGTTTAGAGAGATGGGACACATTGTGAGGAGTCCAAAGCACTAAGTATCCGGGGCCATTCATGACACCCATGTTTGCGACTCGCGAGAAGGCAGTGCTGAGGTTAGAGAGGTAAAAGCATTATTACTGATAAAAGCATTATGAAAGGTGATGAATATTATGGAGAAGGAATGTGGAAATTCAATTTGGAAATACTCCATTTCCCCGGATCATTAGCACCACATTGCCAAAAATTGCCCACCTTTAGCCTTTTACCAATCTACTTCTTATTGAGCTTAAATTAAAGTCCTCTTGATTATTAATGCTTTGTCACTTATGAATGTTTTTGCATAACCCTCCTTTTGTGAGTAGATGTTGCTCTTTAAATTGCACATGCATGGATCTGTGACATTAGTACCTTTTCAAGGATGGTAATTGACTGCTGGGTTATATGAGAATGAATCTAAAATGTTGAGAGTTTTGAATTCTTCCCCTGAATGACAATTAAAAGTATTGCTTGAGGACAAGCAAGCTTAAGTATGGGGTGTTTGTTGTGAGCTGAATCTGCCGTGTTTTACAGTAACTTTTATATCGATTTCTGCATACATTTCATTTCATTTGGGCTAAGATAGTACAGAATCTGTGTAGTTTATGTTTATTTGCCAAATTATGGAATCTACACCAGTTTCTGTTTAATTTCGCAGAATTCGAGGCATTTTACAGCAACTCTAAGGAAGGTCAGAAAAGCTCGGAAAACAACTACAGAAGTCCAGAATCAGAGAGTACAGAACCAGGACAAGCCGAGCTGAAGCCAGAGCTACTCTATATCGAGTACACCTTACTCGATCTCGAGTAGAGAGTCCGAGCAGACTTGGTCGACAAAGCCTGATCGAGGAAACCAAGTCCAAGGCAACCTGACTCCGGAAGCTAACTCGATCTCGACAAGACCTAGTCGAGATCGACGACACCTCAGTGCCACACCCGGAGTCGACGAGAAGAGGAGCTAATCGAGAAGCCGAGGACGAAGATGCCGAGCAGCTCTACTCGATCTCGAGGAGATCTTGTCGAGATCGACGACGCCCAGGAGCCTTGTCCGAGCTTGTCGAGCAGAGCCACCCGAGGAGCCCAGCCAGGCCAAGTCGACGACCACCGTACTCGATCTCGAGTAGAGCCTGGTCGAGATCGACGAGCAAAGTCCGAAAACGCGTTACGCGGTTGAGCAGTCCGAGTCGAGCTGGGATTCCTTGGGCACGAAGGAAGTCGAGTAGGCCGAAATCTATCATCATCTATCTATGGAAGGAAGATCTATCAACATGAAGACATATTACCTAGTTTAGATATAGTTTTTCCTTAAAGATTTAATTCCCTTGTTGCATTTATTTATCTTTTAGCAAGTAGATATAATTTTAGATATAGATAGAAGATTCTATCCTTGATTAGCAAGGAATAGAAGGCTATAAATAAAGCCCTAGGGGCTGGTTTTTCATTCATTCAGAAACACAATCAATTCCATTCAAGTAAGTAGAGAGAGAGAGTTTGTAGCAAGCAAGGTGGAAAGGTGAAAGCGGATTTGTCTTGTGGGTTGTAAGCTTTCTTTATTTAATTCAATGCAAGTTAGTTTCTTTTGTTATTTGATGTTTTTCTTGATAATGAAGAGCGAGTAGTCCACCCACTTCTGGGGCTGGGGTGAGCCTGACGGTGGCCATGTGAGGTGATGCGGTAAAGGTCAGATCTTGTTATGCAATTCGTCTTCTATCCCTATGAGCATGATTCTTTTGCGAAAGTTGAAGGTGATCCTTGTTTGTATTATTGAAGCAAAAGTGATCTTAATGCAACTTGGATTAATTATGTGAAAAGGGTTAGTAACAATTAGGGTTTATGCGAAAGCCTCTATATGCCTATTTGTTAATAACGAAAGTTGTTTGATGGAAAGCATGATCTTTTATGCCTTTATGTGTTACTTTTCATGGTTATCGTTGTGGTGTTGATACCCTAGCCTTGGAAGTCCTTATTATATTGATTTATTTCGTCGGAAATCTGAGTTTTGGGTTCGAAATTTGCAATTTAAGTTTTCTGTCTTTCTAGTCGATACAGAGGAGGAACTCGTCGAGATCGAGTAGGCTGTTGTCGATCTCGAGTACGGTCTTGTCTAGGTTGAGTAGAGTTTCTGCTTCTGTTGTCGATTTTTTTCAGTTTCTGTCGATTTGCTGTCGTCGATCTCGAGTAGGCTTTAGTCGAGATCGAGTACGTCTGTTGCTTTGTTTTATTTTCTGCTTTGCTTTGTCTTTTCTGCTTTTATTTCTGTCTTTCTGTTCCTGTCTTTTCTGTTGCTTTTGTGAGATCTGTTGCTACCTGAGAACTGCTGACGTGCTTCCTCGTGGATTCGATCCTGACAACCTTCTACTACAACGGGAGGAAGTCTTGTATTTATTTGCTGAGACAGGGAAGTCAGTCTGATCTTTATTCTATATTTATTTCATACTTGACCATCCTCCTGCAACAACAGTCGGGTAGAACCTCTCTGAGGGCATGTCGTTAACAAGGACAAAGAATGAGACAGTTTGCACACACTCTTGGATCCATGAAATAAATTTTGGGCAAATCAAAATTTGTGAAAAACTTGGAAGAGGAATCTCCAGTCAACTCTATCGTAAGCCTTTTCCATATCAAGTTTAACGGCTATCCATCCCTCTTTTCCTTTTCTTTCCTTGAAAGTATGTGAAGACTCCACCTTGATTGTAAGATCTTGAGACCTAACGTGCAGGTGATCTAAAGGATGATGAAAGACAAAAGGCTGGGTTTCAAGGTCTTGAAACCCAGACTAAAATGTTTTGGAATATCACGTATACATCTCTCTAGTTGAATTGTTCTCTCACAGGAAAGAATCCGAGGCCAACCTTGTTGGGCCTAAATTATCATGGGCTTCTTATTGGACTATGAGATGTGATTTGGACTTACTCGATTTATATATGTGTTTCTCATCTAACCCATTTTATGTACTAGATACATAATGCATGTTCTTTCAGGATTTCACTTTTCATACAAGGAAAGAATCGATCCATAGTTGATCATACTTGATCATGAAGAAAGTTGGAAGAACGTTCTTGGAAGGCACACAAAGGATCATTTTCGGAAAGAATTCAAATACCTTGGAAAGGATTTGAATTTCAAACGGTCTCCCTCCAAGAAGCTCTACAAGTGTTCCAACTATAAAAAGACGAAGGCTAAGAAGGATGAAAACTAACTAAGCAAGCACTGAAGAAATCATAAGCATCCTAAAGCATTCGTCAAGTTTCTCTTACATTCTCCTAAATCCTAGTTGTTGATCATTGTTTAAGAGTTGAGAGAAACACTAGCACTTATTGTACAAGTCATTCATTTTACACTTAGAGTTTTCATACTCGATCAAAACACACTTGGTGTGTGGTGTGAGCTTTTATTTCACTTGTAAGGTTGAGAGCTAGAATAGAAGCGGTGAGGCTTTGTATAGAGAAAGGGAAGTTTCTCTAGGAAGTTCTAGGCTCAAGTGAAGTGAAATAAGAAGTGTTTGAATCCTACGGGTTGGATAACCCTAGGCGGGGACGTAGGACAGTTGGTGCCGAACCTCGTTAACAATTTGTGTGTTCATCTTTTATATTCCGCATTTACATTATCATACTCGATTTTACTTTGTCAAGTCCTGATAGTCTATATCAAGGTCTTGACAAGTTGCACTAAAGTTCTATTATTGCGAAAATCATCCATACTCTATTCATCCCCCCTTCTAGAGTATTATTCATCGCCTTATAGACTCTTCAATTGGTATCAGAGCTTGGCTCACTGTTTTGATTTAACAATCTTGTGAGTTTTCAGCATGTCTACCATAGGTGATGGAGGTTTTGCTCAAGGAAGGTCAACTAATAGACCTCCACTTTTCTGTGGCAATAACTTTGTCCACTGGAGATCACTGATGCAAATGTTCATCATTGATCAAGACCTTGAGCTATGGGGCCTGGTCAAGAATGGACCACACGTTCCTAAAAAGACTGTCGATGGAAAGCAAGTTGATAAAACTGAATCTGATTACGATCAGACTGATCTTGAGAACATTGCTAAGAACTACAAAGCTATGAATCTATTATATTGCGCTCTCGATGCTAATGAGTTTAACCGTGTCTCAGCTTGCAAAAGTGCAAAGGAAATTTGGGACAAGCTTATAGTTACTTATGAGGGCACAAGTCAAGTCAAAGAGAGTAAGATTAATATCTTTCTCAGGCAATACGAACTTTTCAAAATGAATCCTGATGAGGCAGTAAAGGAGATGTTTACGAGATTCACTCAAATTGTAAACAACCTCGACTCACTTGGAAAAACCTTCTCCAACCCAGAAAAGGTTCGAAAGGTTCTAAGGAGCCTTCCAAAAATCAAGTGGGGTCCCAAGGTTACTGCAATTGAGGAAGCTCAAGATCTCTCTACACTACCATTAGATGATCTTCTCGGAAAACATATTACTCATGAGATGATATTAAACGAGGAAGATGGAGAAGTTCCCTCAACAGCAAAGAACCTTGCTCTCAAAGCTAAGAAAGATCACTCACTATCTGAGAGTGATGAATCAGACGACGAAGATGATCCCTTTGCTCTCATCATATGGGGATTAGCTCGAATTCTGAAGATGAAAAAACAATTTTCCAACCGTGAAAATACTGATTCATCTAGATTCAAAAGCAAGTCACCCAACATGTCAAAGAAGCCAAAAGTGCTAACATGTTTTGAGTGTGGCGAGACAGATCATCTCGTAAAGGAGGGCCCTATGAAGAAAAGAAACAAGTTCAAGAAATATGAACAAAAGAAAAAGGCTATGCTTGCAACCTGGAGTGATTCAGATTCATCATGTGACTCAGACACCGAAAAAGAACAGGCAAATCTCTGTCTTATGGCTGAACACGAAGGATCACAGACTCAAGACCTTGAACAAGTGGTAAGAAATCTAATGTCTAGTCCTCCCGATGTTCTTTCTAAAGTCCTAAGAAACATGATTTCTAATGAAGATGCTTACAACAGTGAAATCAACACCTTGAAGGAAAAGCTGATAGATCAACAGAAATGTATTAGTGATATGTCGCTGGAAATGAAAAATCTTGAAACATCTCGGTCGGCCCTTGACATTGAAGTCAAGACCTTGAGCTCAGAAAATTTTGATCTCAGGCAAAGCCTCTCCTCTCTAAAGAATCGTAATGAGGATTTAGAGAAAGAGAAGGCAAAGCTAACCGATAAGTGTCAAGACCAGCAGACTTCACTCATTCAATTCACCAGATCTAAAGCTAATCTTGATAAGATGTTGGGTGAACAACAACTCTATATTAATAGAAGTGGTATTGGATACTACAAGAATTTTCCAAAGAAACCTAGTACCACTTTTGTTAAAGCTAAAGGCTATTGGCGTTCACCTACTTGCTTCCACTGTTGTAAGAAAGGGCATGTTAGATAAACCTGTCCATATAGGAGAAAGGATCCCTACATCATTAGAAATACATTTCCAGTTCGACTTAATGAACGGATAAAACAAGTTTGGGTTCCTAAGGGGACAAGACTACCCAACATGGTCTATCCTCACTATGAATCTAAAACTATGTATTGGTCTAGCCGGAAAGGTTGATGTTGGTATTGCAGGATATCATCAAGAGCAAAGAGCCAAAATGGATAATGGACAGTGGATGCTCACGACACATGAGTGGAAAGAAATCTCTATTCCAAGATCTTAAGGAACAAACCACTGGAACAATTACTCTTGGTGATAAAGGGAAGTGCAACATTATTGGTATTGGTAACATTGGTAATTCAGAAAGTTACATTAAGGATGTTTATCTTGTTGATGGATTAAAGTATAACCTCTTAAGTGTCTCTCAGTTGTGCGACAAAGGAAACAAAGTTGGCTTTGATAGACACAAGTGTGAAGTCAGGAATGAAGAGACTGATGATCTAATCCTCACTGCTCACAGGCACAACAACACTTATGTTGTAAATGCTAACAATATTACAGGTACAAAAATCAAGTGTCTCAAGGTCTTGACAGAAGACCCCAGCCTATGGCATAGAAGACTAGGTCATGTAAGCATGCACACCCTCAATAAACTTAAAACAAGAGATCTTGTTAGAGGATTACCCGATCTGAACTTCAAGAAAGAAGATCTATGCAATGCATGCACAAGAGGCAAATAGACACGCAGTTCCTTTAAACCTAAAAAGGTTGTAAGTTCCTCTCGCCCTCTTGAGTTATTACATATGGATTTGTGTGGACCTATGCGTGTCAAATCTCCAAAGGGTAAACAATACATTCTGGTTATTATTGATGATTTCTCTCGTTTTACATGGATCTCCTTTTTAAGAGAAAAATCAGAGGCTTTGCTCGAGTTTTCTAAACTATGCAAAGAGTTGCAGACCTTGAAAAACATACCTATTGTCTCCATTAGGAGTGATCATGGTAGAGAATTTGATCAACTAAAATTTGATTTGTTCTGTGCTAAATATGGAATTTCACACAACTTTTCAGCACCTAGAACTCCTCAACAAAACGGAGTTGTGGAACGAAAGAACCGCACTTTGGAGGACATGTCTAGGACAATGCTTTTGGAAAATGGTTTGCCAAAGTTCTACTGGGTTGAGGCTGTTAATACGGCCAATTACATCTTAAATCGATGCTTGATTCGCCCTATTTTAAAAAAGACTCCTTATGAACTTTTCAAAGGAAGAAAGCCTAGCATTTCCTACTTCAAACCTTTTGGATGCACTTGCTTTGTTCATAACAATGGCAAAGATAACCTTGGGAAATTTGACGCACGTAGTGATAAAGGCATCTTCCTTGGTTATTCTACTATTAGCAAAGCTTATAGAGTTTATAACAAGCGCACCAAAATTGTTGAGGAGAGTATCCACGTGGTATTCGACGAAAGAAACAATGGTGTGTTAAGTGAAGGTTTTGCAGATCTCAATCTAAATCATCATGATTCGGATGGAGAAGAAGAGGACAAGGCTGAAAACAAGCAGGACCAAGAAAGAAACATGCAAGAACAAATCCAAGATACCAACGAGCTATCTCAAGACCTTGAGAAGGGACTACAGAATCAGGATTCAGTCATTGAAGAATCCAACACTCAAATTATCTCTCAAGACCTTGAAGAGAGACCTGCTACTATTTCAAACGATCAGGGTCCAAAGCTATGAAAGTTCAAAAATGCCTATTGACACTCAGCTCAAGATATAATATCAGATCCATCATCTGGGGTACAAACTCGATCTAGATTAAAGAATCTTTGTGCCTTCTATGCTTTTGTTTCTCTTGTAGAACCAAAAACCCCAGCTGAAGCTCTCAAAGACTCGGATTGGATCACTGCCATGCAAAATGAGCTAAATGAGTTTGAAAGGAACAAGGTATGGACTCTTCAACCCAGACCACAACACCAATCAATCATAAGAACTAGATGGGTGTTTCGGAATAAACTGGATGAAGCAGGCAAGATCATTCAAAACAAAGCAAGACTTGTTGCTCAAGGATACAATCAAGAAGAAGGTATAGACTACGAGGAGACATTTGCTCCCGTAGCAAGGTTAGAAGCTATACGAATATTACTTGCTTTTGCATCTTTCATGGGTATCAAGCTATTTCAAATGGATGTCAAATGTGCATTCCTAAATGGGTTCTTAGAAGAAGAGGTTTATGTTGCTCAACCACCAGGTTTTGAAAGTGAAGAATTTCCTAATCATGTGTATAAATTGGACAAAGCTCTCTATGGTCTCAAACAAGCCCCAAGAGCTTGGTATGAAAGATTGTCCAAATACCTTCTTGAAAATGGTTTTCAAAGAGGATTGATTGATAAAACTCTCTTCATCAAGACTCGTGGAAATGATCTTTTGATTGTTCAAATATATGTAGATGATATACTATTTGGTGCTACTAACAATTCCCTCTGCAAGGAGTTTTCTGAAATCATGTGCAGAGAATTTGAAATGAGTCTCATGGGAGAATTAAACTTCTTCCTCGGTTTACAAGTTCTTCAAACAAGTAAGGATATCTTTCTTAATCAAGGGAAATATACCAGGGATCTACTAAAGAAATACAAAATGGAACAATCAAAGGTAGCAAAGACCCCTATGAGCTCTACTCTCTCCCTTGATCAAGATAAGAATGGTAAGAATGTGAACCAAAAAGAATACAGAGGCATGATTGGTTTTCGTTTATACCTTACTGCTAGTAGACCTGATATAATGTTCAGTGTCTGTATGTGTGCTCGATTCCAGAGTGACCCCAAAGAGTCTCACCTTATTGCTGTGAAAAGAATCTTCAGATATCTAAATGGATCTCAAGACCTTGGACTCTGGTATCCCAAACAGAGTAACTTTCATTTAACAGGCTACTCAGATGCAGATTTTGCAGGTTACAAGGTTGATAGAAAAAGCACTTCTGGCTGTTGCCAACTCCTAGGAGCCTCCTTGATAAGTTGGCACTCTAAGAAACAAAATTATGTGGCCTTATCAACTGCAGAAGCTGAGTACATTGCTGCTGGTGCATGTTGCTCTCAGATTCTTTGGATAGCACAACAACTCAGAGACCTTGGAATTGATCTTAAAGGTATTCCTATTTTGTGTGACAATACTAGTGCTATTTCCATCACTAAAAATCCAGTGCAACACTCGAGAACCAAGCACATTGATGTGAGACATCCTTTTATAAGAGATCATGTGGAGAAAGGTGATGTATCAATATCCTTCATATCCACTGATTTTCAGTTAGCTGATATTTTTACTAAACCACTCCCTGAAGATCGTTTCAATTTTATTAGACTGGAGTTGGGTATGCTTAATAGGGAAGCACTTTCTTAGGGGGAGTAATTACTCCCTATATGAAAGTTGTGAATTCAAATGACATCTCAAGGCCTTGACTTCATAAGGATCCGAGATGATCATCCGAATAAAATTATATTGGATCAAACTCTGTTAATATCTTATGGATATTCAACAAGAGTGTCTTTTAATTTTATACAGAGTTTCTTTTAATTTCATTTATCCCTTTCAAAAATCGGTTTTCACATATTTTGGTTTCCATTCTAAAAGTATTCCAAATCTCTTTAATTTTTGCAAGTGGATGTGACACTTTGGGTTTAGAAAATTCAGATCATCATTACTTACTATTCATGAAAATTAATGAATTTGTACTTGCCCATTTGAAAATATTGAGAAACGATTCAGTTTCCCATATTGTTGCTTTTTAATCCCTCCCTCCTTTCGGTCAAAATCCACTCCACCCTCACTCTCTCTGTGTTCATTCATTCTCTCTCTCTCTCTCTCTCTCTCTCTCTCTCTCTCTCTCTCTCCCTCCGAGTTCCAAAAACCCTCTCTATTTCTGAAATCAAAATGGTGGGATCAAAGCGCTCTTCAGCATCTCCGTTTCCAGCACCTTCTGCTAAGAGGTACAAGATGCCGGCCAACAAGGGGAAGCAAATCATGGAGGAATCTGAAGAACATTCCGAGGATTCCAGCAAGAACTCACCATCTCCACCACCTCTGATCAGGAAATCCAAAGGCAAAGCTCCAGCCACTTCTGCTCCTGCTCGGCCTCCCAGGTATCTTCTGGCATTTCCCCTAATTGGTTTTGCTCTAAAGATGTTGAGGAGTCCTGGAAACAAGACTTTTGCAACCGTCGTTTATGCTTCTGTGATGCTGTCGATTTCAACCTCCTCCAATCCATGCCCTTGCCTTGCATTTCCCTCCTTAAATCTACCTGTTCTGGACCTTGCTCAACCCTGGCAATTTTGCCTATCCCCAACTCACCAGACTCTTTTATGCTAACCTTACTGTTCATCGGGTAAATGGAACCCTAACCCTAGTATCCAAGGTCAAGAACACCCGAATCCGCCTCTCTCCTGAAAGCCTTGCTCTCATCCTTGATCTTCCAACTGAGATCCCCACAAAAGAATTCCCAAGCCGATTTGAGTGTCTCTCACGAGCACGAGATGAATTCTTCCTAAAATCTCAAGGCCATGGATCTTCATCCACCCTCAAACCCACTCACACTGCCCTAAACCTTCAAGCCAAGCTAATCTTTACCATTCTGGCTCGCTGTATCTTCCCACACATCCATTCCAGGGAATTGGTGACCGAGAATCTTCTCGAGATCCTTTTCCTAATCATGAACGGATACGAGCCTGATTTGCCCAAACTCATTCTCGACTACATGACCCTTGTCTCTACCTCCTCTCGGCCTATGCCTTTACCCTATGCAAACCTCTTGCCCAAAATCTTTGAAGCCTTTGACATTGACACATCAAGAGAAGAAAAGAAAACCTATAGTGGGATTGTTGATGAAGGTTGTCTAGAGAGATTGGGTATTGTCAAGAACCTGAGGGGGCAATGGTTTCTGAGGAAAGATTCGAAGGAAAAACAGGTTGCTGAACCTAATATGAATGAGGATAGATTGGCTGCTGTGGAGACTGAGATTCAAGACCTTAGGTTTGATCTGAGCAGAATGTGGTCGGATGTGGTGATTCACCAGGACCAGACTCATGAGCTACTCTCTATGGTCAACTGCAAGCTTGATCAGATGATGCTTCTCAATGCTCTCACCTACACTGCTACAGGCTCTATCATGCCAATGGAGCAAGAAACTTTTGATCATGTGCGTGAGAAGACAGGGAATGTCATCCTCAACTGTGAAAATCAAGTGAAGAAACGTCCTATTCTGCGCCCCACTCATCATGAACCCACCATCCTCACAGTCGAGCAATATGGTGTGGTCAAGAAGTACAGGGATGTAGAGCGTCAGAGACAACTTGCAGAAATGGAACGAGATAAGGTCACCAGAGACGCCCTTGCAAGGTGGAGGAAGAGGTGTAGAGATGAGGTCAGAAGGAAATACCTTCCACCCAACAAGCAGTACCCCACCTTTAGCGAATGGGTTGAGGAAGGCGCTGGCATTGCCCCTCCTGAAGATCCTAATGCTCCTGGCGCCCTTGGCACATCCTCTGCTGCTGAGCCATCCTCTGCTAGGAAAGGCAAGAAGGCTCTAAGGAGCAAGAAGAAGAAGACTGCAGATGGGGATTCTGACTCAAGGCCTTGATCTCCCACCCTCTTTGCTCTACTTTCTAAAAACTCGTCTTTTGATGCTCATCTTTTAAAAACTCCTGGTCTTTTGGTTGTTTTTTGGTTGATGTTTCAGAGATTTTCACCTCTCTGCCCTTTTGTTGGAAGACAAAAAGGGGGAGAATGTTTTGGTTGCCCTGCGTTTTGGCACTAGTTGGTTAAGTGTTTGATGTTTTTAAAACTTAGATGATCCAAACATTTTTTGCTCATATTATATAATATGCTTATCTCCTTATAATGATTGCTGGAAATATATTATGAATATTGAAACAGGTTTTGTCTTCCATTAAGGGGGAGATTGAAGACTCCACCTTGATTGTAAGATCTTGAGACCTAACGTGCAGGTGATCTAAAGGATGATGAAAGACAAAAGGCTGGGTTTCAAGGTCTTGAAACCCAGACTAAAATGTTTTGGAATATCACGTATACATCTCTCTAGTTGAATTGTTCTCTCACAGGAAAGAATCCGAGGCCAACCTTGTTGGGCCTAAATTATCATGGGCTTCTTATTGGACTATGAGATGTGATTTGGACTTACTCGATTTATATATGTGTTTCTCATCTAACCCATTTTATGTACTAGATACATAATGCATGTTCTTTCAGGATTTCACTTTTCATACAAGGAATGAATCGATCCATAGTTGATCATACTTGATCATGAAGAAAGTTGGAAGAACGTTCTTGGAAGGCACACAAAGGATCATTTCGGAAAGAATTCAAATACCTTGGAAAGGATTTGAATTTCAAACGGTCTCCCTCCAAGAAGCTCTACAAGTGTTCCAACTATAAAAAGACGAAGGCTAAGAAGGATGAAAACTAACTAAGCAAGCACTGAAGAAATCATAAGCATCCTAAAGCATTCGTCAAGTTTCTCTTACATTCTCCTAAATCCTAGTTGTTGATCATTGTTTAAGAGTTGAGAGAAACACTAGCACTTATTGTACAAGTCATTCATTTTACACTTGGAGTTTTCATACTCGATCAAAACACACTTGGTGTGTGGTGTGAGCTTTTATTTCACTTGTAAGGTTGAGAGCTAGAATAGAAGCGGTGAGGCTTTGTATAGAGAAAGGGAAGTTTCTCTAGGAAGTTCTAGGCTCAAGTGAAGTGAAATAAGAAGTGTTTGAATCCTACGGGTTGGATAACCCTATGCGGGGACGTAGGCCAGTTGGTGCTGAACCTCGTTAACAATTCGTGTGTTCATCTTTTATATTCCGCATTTACATTATCATACTCGATTTTACTTTGTCAAGTCCTGATAGTCTATATCAAGGTCTTGACAAGTTGCACTAAAGTTCTATTATTGCGAAAATCGTCCATACTCTATTCATCCCCCCCTTCTAGAGTATTATTCATCGCCTTATAGACTCTTCAGTATGGAATATTTTATGTGCTATCAATACATTGTCTTGGATTGCTCTATTTGATACAAAGGCACCTTGAAGGGGATGTGTAATTTTTCCAATAACTTGTTTTAACCTATTGGCTAGGATTTTCGCTATAATCTTATAGATCGTAGTGCATAGGCTAATTGGTCTATAGTGATTTATGGTGTTTGTGTTATCACATTTTGGTATCAGTGATATGAATGTATGGTTAATTTGTTTCAGGATCTTTGCCAAAATGAAAAAGCTTTTGACAGCACCACAGAACTCACGCCCCGACAACAACTTTCAACAAAGTACCCGGAACCGAGCCGCCGCCAGTGCTGCTAGAGCCGAGCCCAAAACCGCCGACCGAGGCGCCACCAACGGCCAACCACACCACCGTCTCTTCTCTTTCTGAAATCTCGCTCATAGCTCTCGGATTTAGCCTCTCTTTTTCCCCAATTTTTATTTCTCTCATGCTCTTTCTTTCTTCTTCTCTCAATCCCCCTCTTTTTGGTTTTGATTTCTACAGATTTAGTCTTTTTAGTAGTGAGATTTTGGAGATCTGAGTATGGGATTTGCAAATCAAAGGGTTTGGAAATCAATCTCATGTTGTTTTTTTACTCTAGATCCCCTTTGAAAGGTGTGGGTTTTGTGATCCCGTTTAGGGGGTTTCTTCGTGGAGTTTGGGTTACCAGTTTGAAGGGGTGGTCTGGGGTGGTCAGAAGCGGCGCTCGGAGGTCTGGTTAGGGCCGACTCAGCAGGGTCAAGGGCGGCGGTGGCTCGGCTTGTCTGGTTAGGGTTTCTTTTCTCCATGGTTAGCCTCTCTCTCTTACGTTAATTGCTTGATATATCTGTCAAGCAACTGGTAAGTGGAAGTTTGTTTTTAGTTTTTGCTTTTTTTTTAAGATTTAATTATTTTATTGTATGAAGATAACCTAATATTTGTGCTTACAGGATCTCTCTAAGTTGAAGGAAGTCGTATCAGTAGCAAATAAGGCTTGTTGGGCAATTGGAGAGTTAGCAGTCAAGGTACAAGCTCAAGCTCTCCTTTTCATCACCTTTTCCTTTAGCCATATTTGGTAAATAGATTGAACTGGCTGGTAGCATTCTTTCATGCAATGTCATTTTAGCCTTGAATTCTTGTTGGGAAATATTTTTTGTTTTAGATTTAACTCTTGCCCTTTATATTTATCCATATTTGTTGTTTTAGATTTAACAAATATGCCACGACTATGTACATGACATGTAATGCTATTAACATGATAGGTAATACCTTTGACATGAGAGTATCGAGTTGCTAGTATCGAGTTGGTTGACTAGCTTGTTCGTCTCTTATTTCTTGATAATTCGCTCAAGTTGATCAATTTTTAGATTTAGTTTCCTGTCTAGTCAAATTTTGCACTTTTATCTTTGTGTTGTTAAATCTTCACAAATGCAAATGACATCTTGCTGCATAGTTCCTTACATTAACTGATCTTGAGCTTGTCTATGGAAATATTGTCAAGTGTAAAGCCTACAACTTTGCTTTCCGTTCTGAATGAGATTCAAGATAACCATATGCACATCAGCTCCATTTACTTATCATAATTTGGTGCTGCAATGTCGAGCCCTGCTCAACATTCCTGGCTGGAAGGTGGCAATTCAGCTGGTGCTCAGACAAGCAAACAAGGAAGCATATGCAATGGCAAATTTAGGGGTTGCACTAGAAGTAAATTTTCAAGTTTTTACTACTGCTCTAAGTTGTACATCTTTCAAATTTCTGTAAATCTTTTACTTAAATTTTTTTTGAGAAAATGGAACCAAATAGACACAATTTTGGGGCTATTTGCAAAAAAAAACTAGCACCACACATAATGTACCAAATAGACCCCTCTACCCCAAGCAAAAAAAAAACTGCCGGTAAATTGGCACTGTGGAGAACCGGGTGTAGCTGGTGGGCATGCGGGAGTTTTAAAATCAAAACGAGGGAGAGGGAATTGTCATTCCAGATTGAAGAGAGAGAGAGAAAGAGAGACGAAAAACCAAAACCAGAGAGATTGAAGGAAGCGATAGGAGGAAGGAAGTGGTTGAAGAAGGGCGATTTCACCCAGAACGCTACCAAGGAGGAAGGAAGAGGTTGAAGAAGAAGGTAAGCAATTGTGGAGGTGTTTTTTGAGTTGCGATTTTGGGGTAATGGGGGTGCGGTTACTGGCGGTTTTGTGAAGAAATTGAGTAAGGGGGTGCCATTGCAGTTGTCTAGCAGTAGATGAATGAAGTAGGAGGGGTTAGGGGTGCCTTTGAAGAGTCGATTTTGGGGAGTTGGGTGCGATTAGGGTTTGTGGGTGTCGGGAAACGGATGGGTAAGGGTTAGGGGGTGTTCGGTAAGAAATTGGGGACTAAAGGGCAATGAGGGAGTCGGATCGGTAGGGAATCCACAAGATTGGAGGTATTCGGTAGGGCATGTCTGCACATCTGGTAGGACAGATTATCGAAGGTTGTGTCTGAATTTTTGGTAGCAGATTTCGTAGGACTGGGTAAAGAAATTGGCAGGATAAATTTCAACAACTGGTATGCCGAGTGGGGGTATGAATTTTTGGTGGATTGGTTATGTAGTGTTGAAACTGTTAGTGCCTACCAAGTGTTTGATGAAAAGCCTATATATATGATCAATATTTGGTGATTTGGTTGTGGTGAATCTCCTTGCCTATATGTTGTGTTGTGAAAGAGTTAACATGAACCAAACTTGTCTGAAATGCGAAATTGGTAGGACGGAAGAGGATAGCAACAATGGTAGGATAGGAAAATGAAGTTGGTAGAATAAATTTACACTGTTGGTATGTATGACAGATTAGGTGACCTAAATGTCTGAATTTATGTTTGGTGATTGTGTAGCAGGTACCCCCACTTTAAACATCATATAAAATGACGAAGTCAGGGAACAAGAAAGCTCGTGCAAGACCAAGCAACCAGGGGGTAAGAAAACTGAGATAGTTACCTGGTTGTGGTTGTAAAGGTTGGGGAAAAATGTTTAAACCTAAGATTGTTACATGTTTTACAGGTTGTCCTGGCTGTTCCAGAGACACAACACTTCTCAGAGAGGGCGTTGTCCCATGCAAGTTTCGAGCTGTTGGAAGGCATGGACCTCACCATTGACCAGAACGATTGCAAAACCCTGAACAAGAGCCAGTTTGGGGGCGTTGTCAAGATGGGGTCGAGAAATAAATTCTCCGCACAGTTGGTGCACTACTGCATTCTCTGGCAATTGAAGACTCGGAAGACACATCAGACGTGGTACTCCTTCTAGGGGCATCACGTGCGATTCTCTCTTCATGAGTTCGCGCTGATAACGGGGCTCAACTGCTCACCACCCCCAGTGATGTCATGGAGGGGGACCACAAGGAGTTCATTTATCAGCTTTTTAAGAAGGAGAGAGTGACGTTGAAGGATGTCGAAAGAGCGTGGGCCTACGAAAAAGAGACGGACTCGGGGTCCCTGATGAAAAAGTACAAGCTTGCCCTCCTAGTCATAGTGGAGGGCATTATGTTTGGGTTGAAGAAGAAGACGTAAATAAGGGGGTGGGTTGTGAAGCTGCTGCTTGAGGACACAAACCGTTTTCTGGAGTTCCCTTGGGGAAGGCTGGGTGTTGGGACGTTGAAGGACATGGTGGCTGCAAAGAGTCACTTGAAAGACAGGCCGACCTATGCGGTGTACGGGTTCCCCATGGCCTTCCAGGTTAGTGAAGTTTTACAAAATGTTATAATCCTTTGCCAATTGTCAAAATGTGTTGGTGTGGCATGCCAAATGGATATTTATATCCTACCAATGGGGTATTAATATCCTACCAAATTGATATTTATATCTTACCAATGGGGTATTTGTATCCTGGAAAATGGAAAATACAATCTTACCAACTATCTTAATTTGTCATGCAAAACTGTGTTCTAATATCTTACCATATTGTCTTTGCAGTTGTGGGTATATGAGACCTTGCCAGAGATTGGGGATAAGTTTGGGCGTAACATTGACGACACCATCATCCCGAGGTGTCTGAGATGGGAAACCCCAAACAGCCACATCCGATATGAGAACGTGAAGTCCTTCCTGAACCTGGACGCCCCCGCCGACGACTTCATAGATGAACACGTTCGGCTTGTGAAGCCAGAGCCCATCTTGCACCCAACCCACAAGGAGAAAGATGCCTACCCGCATTCCTCGTACAAGAAAGACTCTCCAGACGTCTTCTTTGACCAGATTGTGGTCGAGCATATGAGGGCCCGGAGAGAGAAGCGACGTCAAGAGGAAGCCACTGCTGGACCCAGTCAGGGAATCAGCTAGTCAGGGTCAGACGCGTCGAGCGTCGGTTTGAAGGCCCGGATTGTGGCGAAGGTTGAGGCTATCTGTAGGGGCATGATGGTGGAAATGAGGAGCATGTTCAAGGTGCTTGAGGAGAGGATAAGTGAGGTTTCCAGATATTGTAAGAAGGATTTATCTCAGAGGGGCGACAAGGGCAAGGTAAGTGCTTCTTTGGCCATCATATGTGCAATTGGTAGGATAGTGTTGATGTGTTGGTATACCATAATAAGAGAAATGGTATTACATGTATGTGCAATGGTAGGATAGTGTTGATGTGTTGGATTCCCCATAATATGCGACTGAATGACTGCATCCCCTTGCAGGAGTATGTGTCTTTGGTTGACGATGACGTTGAGAGCGATGGTCATAAGGATGACGAGGAGCTGATGGACAAGGAGGCTAACGAGGTGGCGAAGAAGGATGTTGACAAGGAGGTTGAGAAGGTTGAGGACAAGGCGGAGGAGAAAGAAGAGTTGAACACTGATGACAAGGGGTCGGGCAAGCAGGAAGAGAAGGTTGAGGATAAGACGAAGGAGAAAAACGAGATGAACTCTGATCACAAAGGGCAGGGCAAGGGCACTGTTGACAAAGTTGAGGAAAAGGTCAAGGAGGCTGCAAAGGATGAGGTCCAGGACAAGGCATCCACCGAGGACGACGGGGACAAGGACCAGGGTGAGAAGGTGGACAAGGCGGCTGAGCAAGCTGTCGAGGAGGGGGGCAAGGCTGAGGATGAGGCGAAGAAGGGAGACAAGGGTAGGGACGTCAAGGGCAAGGAGGTTGTCAAACAAGTTGCAGGGGAGGGTTCCAAGGGCGAGTCTGATCCAGATGCCGGGGAGGAAAAGGTAAAGCTTACTTGTTCGTATGATAGGTTTGTCCTTTTGGTAAGATAGATGTAGCTGTTTGGTAGGATATCAAATTTAGTTTTTTTGGTACGATAGAATTAGCTCTTTTGGTAGAATATATTTACCCTTTTGGTAGGATATTTTAAGCTGTTTTGGTAGGATATTGACTGCTGTTTGAAAATAACTCGGGTGTGTGTTTAATTGTTAGGAGACGAAGCTGGAGCTGAGGAGAGGCAAGCGCGATAGGATCTAAGGAGAGACTGTGTGGTGACCCAACCCTCTAAGCGGACCAAGAAGGGTGCAAAGGCAACGTGTCTAACCACTGCCGCGGCTGAGGAGGGGATGGTCACGCAAGCAGCGAAAGACCAGTTCTTGGCGTGGCTGGAGAAGTTCCCGACGCAGGTGAAGGGCTCTGATGGGACCCAATTGAACAAGGAGTTCTTCAACACCCTCATCTCACCCGGCGCAGGGAAATCCACCGAGGTACGCAGACATTCCACCAACCACATGTTTCCTTATTCACTTACGTCATGGGATTAACGCTAATGGGAATATGGAACTTACCCCACATATGCAGCACATCCAGCAGCCCCTGGTCCTGATACGGAAGGCATTGGACGCCCGAGAGGGTGACAAGAAGTCGGCCATCATCGTGCTCGACCCCTACTGGCAGGACGCAGTGGTGAAACAGTTGGACGCACTGGAGGGGGTTGTGAGCCGCATTACAAGTCGCAATGTGTCGAAGGCGTTGCTAAAGTACTTTACGGGGACACTTCCAAACAACCACGGCAGGACCTGGTCGGTGCCGAACGCGAAAATCTTAGCGCCTTGGAATTACAAGGCGAAGCACTGGATAGGGCTTGTCATCGACCTTGTAAGGTGGAACATCGAAGTGCTGGAGAGTGACTGGTACCAAATCAAGGACAAGGAGCTGCAGAACCACCTCGAGCCCGTTGCGAAGCTGATCCCGGTGGTGATGCAATTTTCTGTGGAGCTCCGTGGCAGGCACACCGTCCATGTCCCCAACGCTCTCACCATATCCCATACTGTCAAGATCCCCCGGAATGAAACCTCGTAAGTGTCTCTTCTCTCGTGGTTTATGTAGTTCCACTGATATTTGTAAGATAGAAGAAACGTAATGGTAGGATATAATCCAACCAATGGTATGATTAAATGATAGAAATGGTAATATGCAATGAATTTATGTTGTTTAATTATCCCTTCTTATGCAGTGGTGACTGTGGAGCGTACGTGATCAGGACGTTGCAACTGCTGGCAGAGGGCGTAGAAACATTCGAGACCGTCAACGACGAATTTATTGCGCCCTACCACCAATACTTGGCATTCTCCATACAGCACAAAGCTTTGTAGCTCTCTCCCCAAACTGTCGCCGTCCGTCGTATATGGGTTTTGGTTCTGTTAAGACATTATCAACTGGTTTGTGATGTTGTTGGTTTGGAAACTTAAGGCGTTCGAAAACTTTGGTGGTGTGGAAAATTATGTTTGTTTTGAAACTTATGTTGTTGGTTGTAATGTCTTTTGTTGACGGTTTTAATGTGTTGTGATTGTAATGGTTTCAATTGGTATTTATGCTTCTGTTCAATGTTTTTGGTGCTAAGTTTATGTTTGCATCAATTGTAGCATTGGTAAGACAATACGATCATATTGGGAAGATATCACGAAACCTTTGGTTAGATATACACAGCATATTTGTAACCTGTCAATTTCACAATTTAAAGGAAGGATGACAATACACTAATGGTAGGACCAGTAGAAACTAATTGGTAGATAAATACACGATATTGGTAGCACGAATAGAGAAATATCTAATATATCCGATAATTCATGACAATGCCCAAAATATGACATCCATTACAAGTGTCCATTACAATTAGTCCCCTACATTCCCCAAAATATAAGACAGACACATGGCAAAAAATATTGTCGCAAATAGAAGTGTCATCACAATATTGTCGCGCGTATCGATGACTTCCCAAAATAACTCCGTCAGGTGCCCTTAACGTCGATGACATCACACTACTGTCGATGGCGTTTTGACCCCCTACCCTCGCCCTTGGACGAATAGCGCTTGGTCTTCGGCCTTCCCACCGCACGCTTCACCACCGGGGACAAGCAAATCCTTGCAGCTATTTCTGGAGGCACCGCCCATGTGTCACGAGGTGGCACTGGGTAGACGATATTTTTGTAGCACGCGCGCCAAGCATCTGCCCTGTATAGAGGATGGACGAGGGAGTATGGGTCTATCCGACGGACCCTGGCCGCGGCGATGGCATGGGCACAAGGAATCTGGTCACTTTCAAAGTGCTTACATGTGCAACTCTGAGCGGGCAAATTGACCAGCCATGCGGACAACCCTTTGCGGACATGATACTCGTGTTCGCTCAAAGTCTTCACCTGAAGACATATAGATTGCATGACGTTTTCTCATGACGGTCTCCACATATGCCGTCACAACCTTGTCGGGATTGGAACTTAGCTTCCGGCGCTTCACGAACCACCCACCCACGGTGTCCAGTATGTTGTCCATGAGGGCGGTGACGGGCAGGTCACGAGGTTCAAGGAATACAGAGTTCAGGCACTCGGCATGGTTTGTGGTGGTGATGTTGAACCGATTGGCGGGATAGAAAGCCCGGGCCCAGTTGGAGAAACCTGTCATCTTAATGTATTCAGCACCAGTGGGCGACTTCTATTTTAATGCGTCGAAGTTCCCATTGAACTCCGCAACGGTGTACGCATTGCCATGAGGAAGAAGAGTTTTTGCAGCCCACCCGCCTTGTGATAAGCCTTCACATTCTGAAAGAGGTGGAAAGTGCAGCGGCCATGCTTTGCAAAGTCGTAACTCGCTCGAAGTCCCTTGGTGATGCTCATGTGCCTGTCGCTGACCCACACCACATGGGTCTCATCTGGGACCACGCGTTTCATTTGACGGAAAAAAAACCCCATGATGCATCATTCTCCCCGTCAACAATGTCAAATGCAACGGGGTAAATGTTGTGGTTTGGGTCTTGGGCAGTCGCAAACATCAAGCAACCACGATACTTCCCCTGCAAGAAACTTCCATCCACCGAGAACACATGCCAATGTCAAACCATTGGAAACGGTAAGATGTAATTTGTCTATTGGTCTGATAATAGGACACAGTTGGTAGGGTCATAATAGGTAGGATGTACTATGACTATTGGTAATATGTTTAATGGGAGGATACATGTAGACAATTGGTAAGATGAAATGTGCCATTGTGTAGGATAATAAAGTTGCGAGGGCGTACCTGCCTGAGGTGTGGGATGGTTGTCCGCCAAACCCCTAAGCTGACGAATGTATACTTGAATTGCTGGTTATCATCACGGACTAAAGTGGTTATGATCTCGGGGTTTGCTCGCTCAAGCATGTAAAGGTATGAGGCCATATCATCGTAGCTCTCTTCATGGGTCTCGTACAACCCGTTCCTTGCCACTCCCTTCGCCCTGCGTGCATTCCAGTAGCTGCAGTCCACGCCCAATCGAGACTTCAACATCGTCCTGATCTGACGGGGAACCATCTCCTTTCCTGACCCACCGAAACTGCGAAGATGCGATCAACGAGTTACACCGAAAAAATCCACCAACACATAGTACATATACGGAGAACAAGACGCCGGTTTAGGAACTTACTCGGACACCAAACTCTGCCCCATCAGCTTGTAATTGGCGCTGCGGTGGAAGTTGCTCATGCCACTAACCTTGCAAGTGTGTGCGTACACGAACTTACGAACCACCCATTTCTTAGTTTCCCGATACATCGACGCTCGACAGTACCATGAGCAGTTCGGTTCGGGGCATACAATCACGTACGACGTTGTTGTCGATCACTTCACTTGGGTCGCGAAGCACCCGCGCAAAGCTTCCCACTTCACTCTGGACTGAATAGAAGCCTTCCTATCAAACAGCTCCCCCTCACGTAACTCCTTCACACTCTCCGGAGGGTATCCGAGTAGAGGAATGAACCGAGCCACATCCTCTTCCACTTGCTCCAACGTCGGCAAAGGCTGTTTGGGTCCTTGGTAAGATTGCTCTATCTCTCTCAGCGCTGCCTCCGCCTCCTCATCCCACGATTCAGAGGTCTCGTTCGGCCTCCCGCCCTCCTCCACTTTGACAGGCAAACCACCGGAAATCATGTCATCGTCGGATCTTCCTACGTCTATTAGGTCCTCCAATCTGTTGGGGGTAGGACATCTACATCGTCATCGCTATCGACGATCACCACTTGCTTTCCGCGTCGAATGGCGTCAGACCTGCTCACGTCACCACCCTCCTCTGGCGGATCCACTTTGTGAAGTTGTCCCACTTCTTCGCTCTGTCCGACCATTATGTTGTCATCCGTCTTACCAGATTCGTCATCCTGTCCGACCATTACGTTGTACTCCATCCTACCAATACCATATTGTATACCACTCCCAGCAAACCCCCCTGCATCCCACTCATGTTGTCCTTTGCAGTCCTACAACAATCTCCCTCCCCCGCTACACATTCATCACACAGGCAGGCCCTCCAGTGTCACTGCTAAGGTCATCCAACTTCCCTTTCTCCTCGATCGAGCCTCGAACCTTCTCATCCGCCCCTCCGCCTCCATCAAGACCATCTTCCAAGTCTTCCTGCGTGCTGGGAGGCCCGGTTAGGAGTATTTCCCCTGGGGTGGGAGACGAGAGATCGTCATCCCCATCGGAGTCTTCCGACTGATGTTCATTGGAGGGTGTGAAAGGGCTTGTCATTTTCATCCGTAAGGTGACGTGCAGTGCTATTGGCCATGCTCGTGTGCCGGATTCAGTGTTGTAGAACTTGTAGCCTTCAATATCATCGTCGTCCTGGACCCGAATCGGAGTGGCCCGACCCATCGAAGGAGGAAGGTAGGTGAGCTCAATGTCGTACAACACCATGTCCACGTCGAATTTGGAAAATATCTTCTCCTTCAGTTGGTCGTAGGAAATATTCTGTGGCACCACCATTGCTGCAGTACGTGCCTCTCCCTTGAAGACCAAGCTCCCACTCCCAGGAGCCCACCAACCGCTGAACACGACATTGATACATACCCTATCACCTGGGGTACACCACGGGAAAAGAGTATCAGCCTGGGGGGTAGTTCTGATATAGTAAAGGGAACAACTACAAAGGAAATGTACAAGATGACTTACCCATCGCTGCCACTGCCACCAACAAACTTCTTGCACTTTTCCGGGAATGGGAAGACAGTTGAACACTATTGGCAGGCCGTAACTGCACTATTGGTAGGATGACAACTGTATCGTTTCCTCGGATGTACGTGTGGCTTTTCCCCCGTCCTTTCCGCTTTTTCTCCTGCTCTGCCTCACTTTTTTGCAGGGCATGTTGGGGTGTTTCTGATCCTCCTCTCAAGCAAATATATGTGCTTGGGGAACACCCATTAATGCAATGATTGCATTTTCCCCTCATAAATTCTCCCCCCTTAGCCCTAATGAAGAACCCTGTTTTGGCGCCAAAATTACACTAACATCCCGCCAAAACAGCTACGGTCAATCCCCTCCAAATTATCTCCAAAATCTCCCGGTATGGTAGGACATGTTTACCCTATTGGTAAACCTACTTTCTTCTATTGGTAAGACAAATGTATCATATTGGTAAGACAAATGCTCTCCCTTTTCCCCCAATGAAGAACCATGTTTTGGCGTCAATATTACACTAACAGCCCGCCAAAACCGCTACGGTCAATCCCCTCCATTTTATCTCCAAAATCTCCATGTATAGTAGGACATGTGTGGCCTATTGGTAAGACAAATGACTTCAATTGGTAAGCCAAAAAGTGTCCAATTTCCAGAAATGAAGGGGATGCTTTCCACTCGTCTCCTATGGTGCCTCTCTTTTTGCAGGGCATTTAATTAGGAATGACACCCATCAATCAAGCTTATAAAAGTGTTGATTGACACCCTTAATTCCAATCATTTCAATTTCCCCTCATAAATGCCCCCCCTCTTTTTTCCCTTTTTTCTTGGCGCCACATCCCCAATTCCCCTGATGATGCTACAGTTCCTCCCCCTCCCAATTTCTGCCTCCCACAGATGGTGCTACAGTGCCGGCCCTCCCCTTCACCTGCAACTCCCTCATCCGGTTACCCCTTTTTTTTGCAAAAATGTCCTACTTTCTACCCTTAGCCAAAAACCAATGTACTAGTCTAGGTTTGCAAACATTTTTTTTTGGTCTAGTTTTGCAAATCGCCCTTTTTTTTTAATATGGAAGCTGTAAATTTGTAAGATGAGCATCTGTAAATTCAAAATATTTAACCCTTAATTTTCCCTTTCTACATGACAGACAACAAAGTTGCAACAATTCATTTTAATTCTCAACCTATTTCGAAACTATACTTATCAACTATCACATTACTCATATAAATAATGAATGCACATAAAGCTATAATATCTGAACACACAAAAAAATGGAGTTGTGTTCATTCCGACAATTTCACTTACTACGTGACACCTACACAGATCAACATGTCACCTGCTTATTCAAACATGACAGACAATACAAATTACATGACAGATGGAGAATCTAACAAGACAGAGATCGGAACATATGATAATCCCAAACATTAGAGCAAGTGATCAAACCAATGCTTTTCCCTTGTTTATCGATCATCTTTTGAGATCAAATTGAAAGCAATATATATTAAGTTCGTTAACTGATTTTTTAGTTACTTTCTTTGAGGCTGGAATATTAATGAAATAGACAGGTAAATCTATTAATGAAATAATACAATGTATTTATTTTCTTTGGCAAGTTTGTAACACATACAGAAGTAAAAATCAACTGCCCAGTCTATAATTCCCTACTGGACAATTGATTGGTGGACCAATTCGATATGCAATAGGTAATGAATGGTATGTTGCTCCATCCCATTCATCTTGGCCCTTATTCCTCCCATTCGTCTCCAATGAAAAAGTGTGGTATAATAATAATTGATTTTAATAGATAATTGATTTTAAAAAATATTTTAATATTTTTTTATTAAATATATATGATTTATTAATATTTATTCTAGAATCAGCCACAACCGTGCTATATAGGAATTTTTATCCTAAAATCAACCACATTGCACCATATAAGACGCTATGTGTCGATTTTGATATATGCATATAAATGGATGTAGTAAGTCATTACAATGAGATAGAATCAAATTTATGATGTCTAGATTATACAAGTAAACAATAAAACTGAATTTGTTTTCATGAAGATAAATAGGAAGAGAGTAGTGATCGAAAATTGGTATAATGAGATAAGAAAATGACCAAAGCTATGCCTATCGATCAATAACTGCTGCAGCTTAACTAACCAACACTCGATCTATATGATCAATCAAATGAATAGACAAACACCATACATACGATGTGGTTCTTGGACGACCAATGGGTCCACATCCTCCACCATAACGTGGGTCCCTTTTCGGATAAACTCCACATAAAAAAAATATCCCGATTGTAAATACTTCGTCTATTAATAAAAACATGTCATTTTATAAAGAAAATCTTATTAAAAAAAATAATACTCCATACGTTAACAAAAATATTTCATTTTAAAAAGATGTTAAAAAAAATGTCATTTTATATATTTTTGTGTCTATTTTCTAAAGTTGTCCTCGTAATAATTATGGAGATGTTAGTTATAGATTTCAATAAAGTGAAAAGATAGAGTAATAATTAATGATATAATTGTATTTTACTTCCTCCATTAAAAAATATAATTTCTATTAGATTTTGCACGCTTTTTAAGAAATTAAAAAAAATATTAAATACTAACTTTTAAAAAAAAATTGATACTTATTATTATTATTATTAAAAATTGATGGAAATCTTAATATTTTACTATATTTTTTTAGTTTCTTAAAAATGTGCAAAATTTAAAATGAACTATATTTTTTTGAACAAGGTAAAGATTCGAAATACCTGACAACAACCGTGTCGGATAAAGCGAGAGGCAAAATGAGGGAATCGGCAGACAACCTTCATGATACAAGCAAATAAATGAAAATAGGACAAAATACAAAGGTTCGGATCCTAATTGAGCATAACAAAGAAAAAACCAAGCACACGAAGAAGTCGGGGAAGACTCTAAGGCGAACTGCGAATATATAGCAAGAACATGGGGAAGTTAATACATTTCCGTGGCGGCTCACCGCTAGGGAGACTGGAGCAAAAAAACGGAAAAGTGACGTCTTCTAGGGTAGTGTAGACCAACGACGTTTTCCCAGCTAGACTGCAACCTCATCCGGAAACGTACTTTAGCTGATCAGATCGAGTCATGAGCAAAAAGGACGGAAATTAAAAAACAAACCGAATCAAATGGGTTAAAAGTACAATATTTGTTGAACGAATGTAGTATTTGTTTTCTTAAAAAATGTGTAAATTTCTAAAATAATATATTTTAATTAACGAATAGAGTATTATTTTAGATATTTTCATATTCACTTTTAAAAACTTAATACAATTTTATTTTTTAGCTTATAATTAAGATTAATTAAGTCTTTATTCTAATACAAAATTTTTGATGTACAAACTCATAGGATAGAAAGATATTCTTAATATTGTTTCTTTTTTTATATATATACTTTTTCTAGCGGGCATATTGGAAATAATGAATTAATGGGGCTGATTTGTACCGTCGAATGTTACGTGGTGATTGGTGATTAATTGTTCATTGCTCGATCAGTTCACATTGAATTGAATATGTTGATTTATGTGCTTTTAAAAATTTTCATACGTACCACTTTTAGTTTGTCAATTTATATAAAATTGTTCTTTATTAACCTTAAATTGGACCACTGCGCGCAGGTTCATTTTGTTAAAAACTTAATATTATAAAAAATATAAACAATTGTTAATATATAGTTAAAAATATCCTTAAGGAGATGATATGGATTTTAATTTAGAAAGACTATCTTCCTAAAAAAAATAAAAAAAATTTGAAGAATATCGGAGGCTTATTGATCGATCGAGGCAGATGGCCTAATTAAGATTGAACAAATCTAAGTATGTTAATATCAAATATTAACGGTCAATATCTAAGTTAGAAATTTAAAAAATATTACTCGTAATTTTACAAATAAAAATGGTTTAGTGATTGAGGATGATGATCAAATTAGAGATGAAATTATGCAGAGCGTCTCTTCCAAAAACTCCCTCTTCCAAAAACCCTAGCCGCAACCCACAAAACAACTAGCCGCCGCCGCCGCTTCGATGTGAGCCGCTGCCGCCTCCGGCTGGCTTCCCGGCCGGCCTCGACCCTCAATCCCAACCCCCTCTGAAAACCTACCCCTAAAAACCCAACCCACAAAACCCAACCTTCCGTCGCCGCCGCCTAAGGGTTTCGTCTCTCCGGTGGACTGTGCAGCGGACCACATGCACCCTTCTCCCTCCCTGACCGACCACCTTTCAAATCCGGCCGTAGTGGTCACTAGCGGCGCCGACGAGTTGAGCCTTCTCGAACTCCTGGCCGCTGGTGTTTCCACTTCCTTTGGCTCTCCTCCTCAAAAACCCTATGGCTCTACTTCTCTCTCAAAACCCTAGCCGCCACCTCTACCTCCATGTCGCAGCCGCCCCTAGGCCACTTCCGACGTCCTTCTTCGGCGGGCTCCTTGGCGACCTGGATCCTCACCCCTATGGCGGTTCCCGGTCTGGCTCTCTCTCCCCGGATCTGGCCGTGGTGGGTTCGAGCTTCACCGGCGCGGTGCCCTCCCTCGGCCTCCTGACCGACGGTATCGCCACCTCTTCCGCCGGACACCTTCCTCCTCCTCCTCTACTACACCATCCCTTTCGCCGCCGACCCTCTCCACCACCGTGTGGTGGCTGAGGCCGCCTCCACTCCCGACTATCTCTCTCCCTAATCCCCAATTTTCAGATCTGATTAACAACCCCTTTCTCAACCCCTCTTACCCACCCACCCTTAAATTTTCAGATCTGATTAACACTCCTACCCACAAAATCAAATCCAAAATCCCCAACCTTATTTTTTGTCACAAATTGCATACAAATCTTACCCCTAATTCTCCCACAAAATTTATCCTCAAATCTTCCCAAAAATCTTTTTTCCAAATGGCTACCCACGCCCCACAACCTCAAATCAACTGGCTTCTTCCGGGTCAAGGCGTTCCCGCTTGACCTTCCAAGGGCAACTGGCTTCTTCCGGGTCAAGGCGTTCCCGCTTGACCTTCCAAGGGCTTTGCTGGGCAACGTGCCCGGATTCAGATCTGCAACCATCACCACTCCCAACTATTCCTTGATCTGCATGCAACTAGTTATCAATAATTTTAATGTTTTTTTTAATTTTAAAGTTATCTTATTGTAATTTTAGGATTAAGCAAATTTTTTTTTTTACTGTCGACCCTCTGTGTAGGGTTCATCAAGCCATCTTTCGATGGCTTCAAGATCGCTTAGTCGATCTACTTCTTGCCTACTGTAAAAAAAAAAAATTAGAGATGAAATTACAACGGAATTAGCTGAAAGATTCATTTCTAATAATGCCCCGATTAGTAGTAACCCATATTTTCTAAATTTAATAGATCATACCATTACGGATTCTGAAAATTTAGCTTTAACACAACCTTTTTCAGATAAAGAAATCAAGGATACCCTATTCTCTATGACAGATGATAAGTCTCCAGGTCTTGATGGTTTTCCACCAGAGTTTTATAAAAAATATTGGAACATTGTAGGCATTTTAGTATGCAAAGCACTTAAATCATTTTTTCATTCTGGTATTCTTCTCAATGAAGTAAATACAACTTTCATTGCGCTTATTCCCAAAATTGATATACCTATTAACATTAACCATTACCGTCTGATTAGTCTGTGCAATACTATTTACAAGATTATTTCGAAATTATTGGTTAATCGTTTAAAACCAATTTTACCACGTATTATTAATCCATTTCAAGGAGCTTTTGTTCAAGGAAGAAATATTCAAGATAACATATTAATTGTTCATGAAGTTTTCCACTCTCTTCATAACAAAAAAGGGAAATTTGGCTGGATGACATTAAAGCTAGATATGGAGAAAGCGTATGACAAAATTAATTGGAATTTTATACGCATTATACTAAACAAATTTGGTTTTGACTCTAAATGGATTAATTGGGTTATGACCTGTCTCACTAACACTAGTTTCTCAGTATTAGTTAATAACTTACCTGGTCGTACATTTCAAACTTCTAGGGGAATTCGACAAGGAGATCCTCTGGCACCATATATTTTTGTATTAGTTATGGAGTTATTAGGAAGAATGTTGCAACAAGAATCATTGGAATGTGACCCCTTGGTTGAAATTAAACTTACAAACAACAATGATCCTATTCCATTCCTCTCCTTTGCAAATGATACGCTCATTTTTGGACGTGCTGATGAGTTAAGTCTTAATTCATACGATTAAAAATCTCTTGAATAATTTTTCCAATATGTATGGTCTATTTATAAACTACAATAAAATTTCGTTACAAGTTTCAATTCTAAAAATATTCCTTTTGGTAAAGCTCAGTCTCTTGCTCAACAGTTAAATATTCCAGTTACTAAAACAATGGAAAAATACCTTTTGGTATACCGCTTATTAGTGGTAGAGTTTGTAATGTCTTGTTTGATGAGGCGATCATAAGCCTTAAAAAACAGTGGTCAAAGTGAAAATCCTCAAGCTGGTAGGTCGGTTCTTATTCAGAAAAACCTAAATTTTAAAACAAATTATTTAATGCAATCATTTCTTCTTCCAAAAGGAATTCTTCAAAAAAATGATCAGATAAACAAAAAGTTCTTTTTGGAATAAACTTCAATTTGATAATTATCATCATTTAATCAGTTGGGAACATCTGTGTACTCCTAAAAAGAATGGGGGACTAGGCTTTAAATCAGTTGAGCAAATTAATATTGGTATGCAAATGAAGTTACTTTGGAGAATTATGGCAAATCTTGATAATATTTGGTCAAAGGTAGTCACGGATAAATATCTCTCAAAAAAATCATTACTGGAAAGAGGAAGATTCAAAACATCCTGGCAATTTGGTCGGCTTCTTAATATCAGAGATCTATGCTCTAAAGGATTGTTATGGCTTGTTGGTAATGGGAAAACTAACAATGTATGGTCTGACATTTGGATAAATGCACAATACCTAGAGAGCTTTAGGAATAATGGTGATCCTAATTTAAAAGTGTGTGATTTATTTACGAATTCGAATTCTTGGGATATTGATAAATTAAATAGTATATTTCCCTCTCATATTGTTCAGATGATTACTAATATCCATATTCCAATAACTGACATTCCTGACAAGTTAATTTGGATTTATAATAATAATGGGATCTTTTCTGTTAAATCCACATCATCTCTCTTAAATACAAGGAATACAAAAAAAATCTCAGCAGACTGGATTTGAAAACTTAATATTGCTCCAAATATTAAAAATTTCATTTGGAAAATTATTTTAGATATCTTACCTACTACTGTTCGTCTAAATAGATATATAAATAGAGTTCTGAGTACATGTTCTCTTTGTAATTCTGATATAGAAGATACAAATCATTTATTATTTAATTGTCAGATTACTAGATCCCTTATTCAAAATTTGGGTGTGTTAAATTGAAAAAATGTTTTACTATACCAAATTTAACAAGTTATATCTCAGAAAATATTCTAAATACTAGGGCTCTTAATATAGATTTTACAGACCTTTGCCATTTATGGCATTCTATTTGGGAGCTTAGAAATATAATTATTTTTCGCAACGGTTCTGATAAGAGTATTATCAATGTTTTAACTCAAACTATTGATAAGATTTCATGTTGTAGTAAGGAACAGGTGAAAACCAAATTACCAAAACGTAGTAGGCCTCCTGATAAAATAATTTGGAAATACCCCCTATAAATGTCGTCAAATTTAATGTAGATGCTTCGGTCAAAATTGGTTGGTAACCTCAGATTGGGTGCATTCTGAGAAATAATTATGGTCAAGTTATTCGGATATATAAATGTAATGTTAGGATGAGTTCTATCATCCTCCAGGTATAAGAATGGCAGCGGAGCTTGGAATTCGAAAAGCCATAGTTGAGAGTGATTGCTCAATTGTTATCAATGCCATTAATCAGGGAAACAATATACCATGGGAGGTGGTGCAAATAATTCAAGAAATCAGATCACTAGTCAAAGATTTTGAGATCATCACAGTCCAGCGTTGTTATAGAGATGCAAATTGTGCGGCTGATTTTCTTGCGAAATCTCAGTTGAGCTGTACTTTTATTTTGAGTTCTTGTTGTAAGTTCCAGAACATCATCATGTTAGATGATCATGGATGTAGGTAGTACATCCAAATTTTTGGCTACTTAAAAAAAAAAGACTAAGTATTTTAATAGATTTAAAAGAGTCTTACATCAAAATATAAATTAAATAAGTCTGATATGTAAGTCAATAATTTATTTTTTATATTATTAATATATTAGTTTTAATTTTACAATGAAACATGCATCATCGTACTTATATACTAGCAACCGTCACATGTATCTCAAGTCTCAGCGGATGTCAATAAAATATTAGAATATGTAAAGTTAAATAATCCGACTCTCGATTATAAACACTAGGAATACTATATTTGTGGTGTTGTCTATATCTAGCTAGTTATATATAAAGGCATCAGTCGCTCCACAACAAGTACAAAACTCAAAAAACTGATAAACCACATTTCAGTGGGCTCTCTCTCTATATATATTTGCCTGCTGTGTGAAGTGCTTTAGAAATGGAAGATACGACTCTCCTCCCGTTATCGTCCAACGGAGAAAGCAGCCGTCAGGATAGCCTGAGAACGAGAGGATGGTCGGTGAAAGCGACGGTCCGATGGGCTATCAAGCTCGTCTGTTGGGTGATCTTTCTAATCTGGGCTGCTGTGTTGATCTTCTTCCCACTAGATATAGTGCAGGATTTGGTTCAGGATTTTATCAATCTCACGGATGCCACATTATATAGTTCTACAGGTCTTTATATATATATATATATATATATATATATATATATATATATATATATATATATATTTCTATTTATAGATTATACAGTACATTTTTGTTCATATAACTAAGTAACTAACTATGATTAGAATGATATAGTGTATTATTTTGGATATATGATCTGATGTTACTAATTGCCCATGTGTTATTTCCTTTCTAATGCTATTTCTTTCTAATTATGCGGTGGAAAACTATACCTTTAAACAATATGTCCTTTTTTCTATTTTTTTTTTAAATAATAACAAATGCCAAACATCAAGTGCTATACCTATCTTTTTTTATAACCTAAAGTGTACCTAACGAAATAATCATTATCTTTTTTTTGGTATGTTTTTAAATATAGTAACTGTTTTTATAAAACTGACACTCCATTCTATTTTTACCACCTATTGAATAGTGAGTAGGATTACAGTAAATGAATCTATACTAATACTAAAAACAGAAGCATCTCCCGCCTACGTGGCTTCACGAGGAAGCTTCATTCCACATGTCACCATACGAAGGATTCGACATCTTCCACTCCTTTTTCTATCTTCAAGTGGACCACTAATTTTCATCCACGTGGTTAATTTTTGCAACGTCTTCATGGTAACCGCCACACCTTTACTAACTACCCACTAAGTTCACTAACCACCTCGCTAAAATATTTTTAAATATTCATGAAATTAAACTAATTTCACATATAAAACTATTTAGTTTATTAATAAAATCAGAGAAAATGATATAATTATAGAAAAAACTATATGATATATTTTATTATAAAATAAATAGTTTTTTTTAATATAACCACTATTATTAACCTTTTTAAAAATACTTTAGCTATCTAATAAAGTTTATTATATATGTATAATCAATTGCCATCTTGATCTTACATTGTGATAATACTTCTCTTTATATTATTGTTTAGAAATTATTCGGTTAAGGATTTATAAATAAATTTCTAACGAACCATTATTTTCTTTTTTATTATTTCATCGTCTTTATAGATTATTAAATTCTTTTGTGTATTTTTTTTCATATCCCTACTACTATCCTCTCTAAATTACTTATATTGTTATTAGATTGTAAAATAAAAAAAATTAACCAAATATTAAATACCCGTGTCTTAGACACGGGGCTTACGCTAGTATCACTCATAAGTCATAATCCATATATCGTATCGCTCTAATTTCACAGCTTGCTAAAAAAATATCTACAAGTCATTTAAAAAAAATTATTAGGCTTCTAAAACAAAATTAGTAAAAGTGATATGGACAGTTTTGTAATAATATGCTGTTTTGGTGCACAAAGTATAAATAATTGGAATAAGTGCAGGTAGTTTCCTAGTAGCATTCAGTGGGCCCGTTCTGGTAATCGCACTACTAGCTGCCTTGCACGTGTTCCTCTCAGAGTCAGATGATGAACTGGATTCGTACTATCGAAGGTGGGCCCCTTTAGTCCAGTTATGTTGTAATCAAATAAGTCCTAATTAAGACCATAGTAAGTTCTTTTTGCATGTCATTCGTCTCAAAATATCTATCATTTTACTTTATTTTTTACACGTTTTGTAAGAAGTTAAAAATCTATAAAATATTAATTTTTTTAATAATTTATTTTTATAATTTTATAGATAATTGTATTAAGTATGAAATTATTTTTTAAAATTAATAAAATCATTGATATTTTATATAGTTTTTATCGTTCTTAAAAAACGTGTCAAAAGCAAAACGACAAGTTTTGCGAGACGGACGTGGTATTTCACTATTATTTCCTATAATTTTAAATATTAAAATAATTTGATTATTTGATGTACGTTGACGGTTAGTTTGTTTGTCGATTCGTCTGTCTCTTGAGTCTCAGGCTTGTCTTAGCTCAAATTTTTACCTAATTAAATAAAAGAAAAAAATAATGATAAAGTATGAAAAAATTATTATTATTATTATTATTTTTATTTTTATTTTTATTTTTATTATAAAGTATGATAATTATAACTAATTTTTACCGAATCAAATATGTATAAAATAATTTTAAACTTATAGCTAATAATATGTATAAAATTATATAAAAAAATCAATTAAAAACTTTATATTTTATATAGTTTTTAACTCCTTAAAAAAGGTGTAAAAATGTCAAACATCACTTATTTCTGAACGGAGGTAGTATGTGTTAATGATAATTATAACTAGTTAATAAAAATTATTATTATTAATATAGCCATTGAATCATTGGGAAAAAGAACGGGCAAGTACGTCGAGAAGAGAATTATCCCAAAGCCAAAGAGGATTGAAATTATGAAAAACTCGGTGCGAAGTGGACTAAACTATACATACTAGTAATTTCGCGACTTACATATATGCTTGGATGGATGCAGGGAGAAGAGTAGCAAGAATAGAGCAAGTTATAGTTTGTGGACGTTTCCGGTGGTGGTGGAGGGGCCGTTTGGTGTCGTCTCCGGTGCCGAATTGGTTGCCATTCTCATCTTCATTGCAGCTGTTGTGTTTGGTGTCATTTGCTACACCATTGAGAGCATAAATGATGCTTCCTCCTTCCATACTTCCTTTCTCCTCAAGTGGTATTTAGGCTTTCTTATACATACATCTAGCTACACCCTTTATCGATCAGATCATATCATATCATAACATATCACATCTTAATTTATCCTTCATTTATGATCACTTTATATAGTTCGATCATACTAGAGATATGGGGCGCGGAAATTGGCATGATCGGGTTATTTTGCCTGGCGTGCTTGTTTATTCCGATTGCAAGAGGGTCGATCTTGCTCCGTCTAGTCGACATCCCTTTTGAGCACGCTACTAGATACCATGTGTGGTTGGGACATCTTACCATGTTGCTTTTCACACTCCATGGATTGTCTTTTATTGTGGCTTGGACCTTGGAAGGCAATCTGGTTCAATATGTAAGTTTTTTTTTAATACATTTTGGCTTCTGGTGTGTATGAGAACGAATTTATAATCTAGCTGAAGTTGAAAAAATGAACTAAATTAGTTTTTTATCTTTAAATTTTAAAAGTTGTTATGAGTGTATTTTTTTATAAGAAATATAAATAAACTCCAAAATAAGTTGAAGTTTAAATGTTGGGCTTTAGCCCATTTTTAAAATTTAAAAGCCTTTTTTTAAGGATGACTGATTATTTGGGCTCTGGCCCATTTTTAACCCCACCAAAAAAAAGTATCTTGGGTTTGGATTTGAGCGGGATGGATAATAAGATAACCATTCCAGAATGGCTCATTGGAAAGGACTTGTGGGTAGTACTCATAGGTCTCCGGTTCGAACTCCGGAATAACCGCTCTTTATTTACCAATTCAAGGGATGGATAATAAGATGATCATGTTTGAGAAAATCATATTGGTGAGGTTTTGTAGGAGGTATTTATATTTGTTTTCGCATACGAAAATATGAAATTCAGACTCATGTAATAAGTGACGGTCTCAAAAGGTTAACTAACAAAATACCACATTTAGAATTGACATTGTGATTGCTAAACAACATTAACCCTATGTTTATGTTAATTGTAACTTCCCTACTTAATGCAGTTATTCTCATGGGAAGACACCACTATAGCTATTCTTCCTGGGCTGATAGCCCTAATATGTGGGCTACTGATGTGGGCCACCTCTCTTCACATCTTCAGGAGAAACTACTTTGAGTTGTTCTTCTACACACACTATCTCTACATTGGCTTTGTTATATTTTTTGCCTTACATGTTGGTGACTTCATTTTTTCCGCCGCCCTCGGAGGCATCCTCCTCTTCATGCTCGACCGCTTCTTGCGATTCTGTCAATCGAGGAAGACCGTCGACATCATCTCCGTTACTAGTCACTCTTGCGGTACCCTAGAGCTCGTGGTCTCGAAGCCTAAAAGTGAGCTCATTGTTGGTTCATATTATTTTGAGTCATTTTTTCTATTACATATATACGCTAACTAGTACTTTTGATCATGTTGTAGATCTCAAGTACAATGCATTGAGCTTCATTTTCGTGAATGCTCGCGAGTTGTCTTTGTTGCAATGGCACCCTTTCAGTGTTTCGTCTAGTCCCATGGATGGCGACAACCATGTCAAGGTTCTTGTTAAAGTCCTAGGCAGTTGGACCAAACGACTACACGGTAGAGTGTCGAGTATCTGTCATGAGGACGAGGATTACGAGCAAGGGAAGTCTACACAAGTGTTTCAATCTCGAACCCCTCTTATCGCCTCCATAGAAGGGCCTTATGGCCATGAAACACCATACTATTTGAAGTATATACATGATCTCTCTCCCTCTATCTACCTTTCTATAACATATGCATCTAGTACTTATATAACTTCACTGCTCTTGTTTTAGGTACAAAAACCTTGTGTTGGTTGCCGGTGGTATCGGAATCTCACCATTCCTAGCCATTCTAAGAGATGTTTTGCACCGGATCAAGCAAGGTAGATCAGTTTTCCCCAACACCATTTTGGTAGTTTGGGCAATCAAGAGGTCCGATGAGCTATCTCTTCTCCCCGATATGGAATCGATTTGTCCATCATTCTCCGATGTCTTAGACCTCGACATCCAAGTGTTTCTTACTCAACAGTTGGCATCAACCTCATCGGTTAGCTTCGACATCCTTAAAGCATATATATGTTCATCGTAAATATATATATGATGTGTAGAGTTGTTGTTGTGTCCTTTTATCCTTGCTTATTTTCTGACTTCTTTTCTGTTTCTTTATTGATTATGTTTCCTTATATGAGACCTGCTACCATGTAGTTCAAGTATCTAATTGTTCTAGGTCTATCGGAAACATTCTCTCGACTTGTTCGGAGAAAGAGCGCGTACATCCTGACCCTCCAGGCCCTGATTTTTCGCGGGATATACTGGGTGGTTGTTGTTGTTGTTTTATATATATGATCTTTTTTATGTAGGAAGAAGGGGAAAGATATGAGAACTCGATCAATACTTTAATCTACCAAGGGCCAAGAAAAGGTTCTATGTCTACGTTGGTAGGCACCGGGGACAAGAGATGGAGCTCGATTTACGCGTCATTGTCAATTCTCGGGTTCATAGTGATCTTGGGACTGGTCGATGAATATGCTGTGAATCCATACGACTTATCTAACTCACGGTTCATTGGGTTAGTCTTGGTTGCTTGCATGGTTGCAACTGTGGTTGTAGTTGGAGGCCTAGTAGCCATTTCATGGCATTTTTCGGAGAGAAAGACATCGGTTTTCGAAGAAAATGAAGATTTCAACCAGGGTGAAAGTGTTGGCTTGTTGCAAAAACACAATGTAGATGGATCAAACAAGACTTTGAACGTTCGATATGGCTGTCGACCAAACTTTGAAGGTGAGTTTAAATTCCCACACATAGTCACATATATATAACTAGAGTTATCAAAACAGGACCTGATTTGTTATACTAGCATGATTGAAATGTATGAATTGAATGAATTGAAATGCAGAGATATTTGGAAGGTTAGAGGAGAAATGGGGAAGCATTGATGTAGGGGTGATAGTGTGTGGACCTTCAAGTCTGGAGAGCAGTGTGGCCAAACAGATAAGAAGTAGAAGTTTGTGGAGGAAAAGCTTTCATCCCATCTTTCACTTTCATACACATAGTTTTCAACTCTAGGTAGCTATAGTTTTTCATATACTATAAAGACCATGTGTATTTCATGTATTTAAGTTACAAATTTTAGGGGTGGTTATTTACCCTTAATTTTATCATTAACTTTTAATGCATACCTTTAATCAATTTGGGATTAAATGGTTACTTATTGTTCATTTTCATCTACAAGTTAATTTTATCATCAACTTTTTTGATGCATACCTTTAATCAATTTTTGATTAAATGGTTAATTATTGTTCATTTTCATTTTTGATCTGCAAGTATCAGGTTTTGGATTCTGTGAATTTTATTTACCATTTTACCTTTATCAAATTAATGGGTGAATTTGGGATTTTTACTCATAAAAAAACATTTTAAAAAAATGAAAAATAAAAGGAGTTGGGGTTTGAAGAATGAGGCCAAATATGTCAATTATTTTGTAGCGTAAGACCAACCAATTCTCCATCTTGATTTTTAGCAGAACACATGGAATAGTTTTTGGTGCAACAGTTTTCCCATAACATTCTCTAAATTAGAAAATGAAGAGAAAAAATGGAGATCATTCCCTAAATCTGAAGAAAAAAACTCTATATATTTTAGGAAAACTTAATAATATGTTGGAATTGGGCCAAAAATATTCAGAATATAGGTCAAATTATTGGTTTCTCTAATTGTGGTAGAAATATGTTAAGCCTCGGTGACCATGCTCAACCGAATAGAAAGAGAAGGTAAGTGAGAGAGACACTTGCTTGATTGATTATTGAATGAATGGGAAGTTTGTTACACAATTGGCTTATATACCCTCTCCTAACATCACTCCCCCTCTTACAAAAACCTTGCCCTCAAGGTTCAATGCAAAGAAAAGTTTGGAAACTGGTGGAGTATGTGGCCTGCTGGTTCCCAGGTAGCCTCGTCCGAAGGTAGGTTGATCCACTTGACCGGCCACTCCGTCACTGGTTCACCCTTGGACAAGTATTGCACTCTGGAATCCAAAACCGTCTTTGGAGCAACTAGAAGGGAGCCAGAGTCATCAGTTACCGGTAGATCTGATTGCACTGTAATAGCTGTCCCAACCCTCTTCTTCAACTGAGATATGTGGAACACCAGATGTAGCTTTGAAGTAGGTGGCAATGCCAATTGATAAGAAGGTTCCCCAATTCTGTGAGTAACCTCAAAAGGTCCATAGAATTTGGCACTCAACTTCAAACATTTGCGAAGAGCTAAGGATGTTTGTCTGTATGGTTGCAGCTTGAGGTAAACCATATCCCCGACTTGCAAAACCCTCTCAGAATGCTTGGCATCAGCAAAATACTTCATACGCTCCTGAGCAACCACCAACCCTGCCTTCAATGAGCTCAGTGCTCTATCCCTTTTCTGGAACCAGTCATCCACAGAAGCAGTAGTGACAGAGCTAGATCTGATGCCCAACTGGGGAGGTTGATTTCCATACAGAGCCTGGAATGGGGACATTTTCAAAGCCATGTGATAGGTGGTGTTGTACCACCATTCAGCTAATGATATCCATTTAGCCCATTGTTTAGGCATAGCTGATGCCATACAACGAAGATAAGACTCTAAGCACTAATTTACCCTTTCCGTCTGACCATCTGTCTGTGGGTGGTAAGCAGTAGACAGCTTGAGGGAGGTCCCCATACCGGTGAAAAGCTCCTTTCATAAATGGCTTGTAAAAATTTTGTCTCTATCTGAGACAATGTCACATGGTAGGCCATGGAGTTTATACACGTTATCCATGAATAATTGAGCTACCTGGCTTGCAGAAAATGGATGAGTGAGCAATAAGAAGTGAGCATACTTAGTCAATCTATCCACTACTACCAAGATCACATCAAAGCCCCTTGATCTTGGTAATCCTTCTACAAAATCCATGCCTATTGAATACCAAGGACTTTCTGGAATAAGCAATGGTTGGAGCAACCCTGGGTATGCAACTGTCTCATGCTTGTGCCTTTGACACACATCACATTCCTTGACCAGATTTTCCACACATTGCTTCAATTGTGGCCAGTAAAACAAGGCTTTGACTCTCTGATATGTAGCCCTTATCCCTGAGTGTCCCCCAACTGCCTCAGCATGAAAAGCAAGAGTGATTCTCTTCCTTAATTCTGCATTATTGCCTATTTACCATCCTACTCTTATACCTCAGAATCTCATCTTGCCATTTGAATGGAGAGTTTGCATTAATGGCTGCCACAGGATTCAATTTATCAATATCTGGATCACCCTCATAGCTACCAATTACTTCCTGCATCCATACAGGCTTGACCTGTACTAAGGCATGACAAGAACTCTCCTCTAACTGCTTAAATGATAGCCCATGTCTAGATAGAGCATCACCCACTGAATTGCATTTGCCCACCCTGTATTGTATAGAGTAGGATAAGCCCAACAATTTCCTGATTGCCTTCTTTTGCAAATGTGTAGTCACTTGTTGATCCAAGAGATGCCTCAAACTCTGGTGATCAGTAATGATAACAAAATGACATGGCTCGAGGTAATGCCTCCATTTATCTACAACATATAGAATGGCCAGAAGCTCCTTTTTATAAGTGGATAACAACAAATGTTGTCCATGAAGGGTTTTGCTAATAAATGTCAGTGGTCTCCCTTGTTGCATAAGCACTGCACCAATTCCAGTGTCACATGCATCTGTCTCAATTTGGACAAGGCAACAAGTTCCTCACCTGCAAAAATGCTTTCATACTCCCTTCACTCCACTAAAAAGCTTCCTTTTTGAGTAAATCAGTCAAAGGCCTACAAATGACTCCAAAATTCCGTATAATCTCCTGTAGTAGCCTGCCAAACCCAAGAAGCTCCTTAACTCCTTCTCATTCTTAGGTGTAGGCCAATTGGTAATTGCTTCAATCTTTGACCGATCAGTAGCTACTCCTTCCTTAGAGATCACATGTCCCAAATATTCCACTTTGGTAACAGCAAAACTGCACTTAGATCTCTTAGCATATAACTGGTGTTTCTTCATACACCACAACACCTTCTCAAGGTGTTCAACATGCTCCTTTAAACCAATAATGTATACCAAAATATCATTAAAAAAAAACAGTACATACTTCCTCAAGTAAGCAGCAAACACCATATTCATCAAGGATTGAAAAGTGGCAGGTGCATTTGTCAATCCAAATGGCATTACATTAAATTCATAATGACCATTATGAGTCCTAAAGGCTGTCTTTGGAATATCACTTTCAGACACATGTACCTGATGGTACCCAGCCCTTAGATCCAACTTTGAAAACACAACTGCCCCATGTAATTCATCTAGGAGCTCTTCTATGTTTGGAATTGGAAACTTGTCCTTGATGGTAGCCTCATTGAGCTTCCTGTAGTCCACACAAAACCTCCACGACCTATCCTTTTTTCTTGACGAGCAGTGTAGGGGAGGCAAATGGGCTCTGACTGTCCCTGATAAGGCCTGTGGCTAGCATTTCTCTGACTTGCTTTTCAATTTCATCTTTCTGCCCATGTGGATATCCGTATGGCTTTGAACAAATAGCTTGAGTGTCTGGCTTCAATGGGATTGTATGCTCACATCCTCTTTCAGGAGGAAGGGTTGTAGGTTCTGTAAAAACCTCACTGAAGGAGTCCAACAACACTTGTACACTTCCAGGAATCTCCTCCTCCTTGGCACTTAACTGTAAGGTTTGAACTATTTCAGCAACACTCTCTAGCTCTTGCCCATTCACCAACTTCTGTAACTCTTTGCAAGTAATATGCCTTACCACAGATTTCTTATGATGCTCTACAATCCCTTGCAGCTCCACCAATTTACCATCCTTAGTGAAGGCAATGGTGATTCTGTTGTAATCAAACTGCACTGGGCTATACTTTTTCATCCAGTTGACCCCCAGTAACAATTCAAATTCACCAATCTTTAATGCTCGGACATCAAAGGCATAACTACCTCTTTGCATAGTCCATTTGAATCCCTTGCATTCCTATCTACAAAATAATTTCCCTTTGTTCAACCCCTCCACAATCATTAAGTTTGCATTTGACAACTTGAACCCAGTTTCCTTGGCCACCATTGGATCTACAAAGTTGTGAGTCGAGCCACTATCAATCAAGACATTGATGAGTCGGTCTCCAATGAAACCCTTAACCATGATTGGCGTATCGGATCCATTCCCAGTAAGGGCTCTCACAAATCCTTCCTGATTCTCTTCCTCCCCCGAATTCTCGAAGGTTGAGGCATCAGGCAGTTCATCCTCTTCCTCAAGATCAACCTCTTGAGCTGAAACATGTTTGACTAAAGATGCCTTACATCTGTGGCCCACGAAATACTTGTCTCCACACCTGAAGCAAAGACCCGGGGTTCTTTTGAATTCTCCCGCCTCCTTAGAGCCTTGAATTCCACTCGTGCCAGAAGTAATTCTCCGGAAGGTGAGGGTTTGATCTCCGGCTTGAGAGCACTAATGTAGCTGGTAGAGGACCCTCAGTCTCCCTAATTTCACCAGTGGTTTGATCTCCGGCTTGAGAGCACTAATGTAGCTGGTGAGGGTTTGATCTCCGGCTTGAGAGCACTAATTCTCCCGCCTCCATTGCAATAGATTGCACTACATCCCATTGCAATCTTGCCAATTCCATACTCTCAGCGAGATCTCTCGGTCTCCCTAATTTCACCAGTGGTTTGATCTCCGGCTTGAGAGCACTAATGTAGCTAGTGACGAAGTAATTCTCCGGAAAGTGAGGGTTGTAAGATAACATTCCACCGCGGAGTTCTTCGAATTTCTCATTATACTCCTCCAATTCGTCGGATTGACATAATTTTTTGAATTCTTCAACAATATCCACCCCCTGCTTTTCTCCAAAACGCGAGCATAAAGCCTCGCTCATCTCCTTCCACCGGACCCCCCGTTTCTGCATCAAGTATCCTTTTACCCATGTGTCTGCACGATCCTGCATATACATCGCGGCCAGTTCCACCTTTTGATGTTCCTGAATTCCAAAGAGGGAAAAATACTTTTCGCATTTGCGAACCCAGCTTCGTGGTTTCTTCCCATCAAATTGCAGAAAATCCACCTTGGGAAAACGATTCTGACATGCAAGAAAGCCTTCATTTCTCATCGGTGGTGGCTTGTACGCGTTTGTTTCATCTGGAATTTCTCGATTGCCTGCCGATGGTGTCTTTTCTTGATGCTCAAAAGCTGCTCCTCCTACGTTGAATTGCCGATCTACTTTCTGCGACAAGGCTCGCATCCATTCCCCAATCTGTGTCATCGACTGATCCATCCGAGTCTACAATTCCTCCGACGACCTCTTCATGTCCAAGATTTTCTGTTTCTGTTCTTGGAGAATACGGCACTGGTCTTCCTGCTTCAGCATCGTCTCCACCAATTGCTCCTGTGTCGTTGTCGTGGATTGATAAAGTTGTTGCAGTTGTTGTTCGATCTTCTCCGTCGTCTTGAAGCGAGTCCCGTCCGCCATTGCCGAAGATCTTTAAGCTTACTGATACCAATTGTTAAGCCTCAGTGACCATGCTCAACCGAATAGAAAGAGAAGGTAAGTGAGAAAGATAACTGTTTGATTGATTATTGAATGAATGGGAAGTTTGTTACACAATGTGAGATTGCAAAGGATTGAGGTTTGAACGTGTGTTTGGATTAATCAATGATGAACATATATAGTTACAATATGATAGAATTTCCTCCTTAGAGATATACTTTCCTATGCAAGATAAGAATCAAATCTTTGATTCACAAGGTAAGGATATACATTGGCTAATACACCCGGCAAGCTCAAGGGCGCTCGCGAACTTGGAGCTTGTGACGCAAATGGGCAAAGCGAGTAGGACCCAATGCCTTAGTGAAGATGTCAGCGTATTGCGCAGCAGAGGAGACATGACGAACCACTAGCTGGCGGCGCGCGACCTGTTCTCGGACAAAGAAGTAGTCCAAAGCAATGTGTTTGGAGCGAGAGTCGACGACTGGATTATGAGTCATGAAGGTGGCGCCCAAGTTGTCACAGAGGAGGATTGGCGTGGGAGCCTTTGAGTGCAGCTCATGTAGGAGTTGATGGAGCCAGATGAGTTCTGCAGCGGTGTAAGCCAAGGCTCGGAACTCGGCTTCAGTGCTTGAGCGAGCCACCACCTTCTGTTTGCGTGACGTCCAACTAATGAGATTAGGTCCATGAAAAATGGCAAACCCATATTGCGAGCGATAATCACCAGGGTCAGAAACCCAACCAGCATCAGCATAAGCAACCAGAGAGTGAGTGGTAGCCGGCCGAAGGAGGAGGTCGTGGCTCTGAGTCCATTTGAGATAGCGTAGGATACCCTTGACAGCTTGCCAGTGCGAATCCGTGGGGGCGTGCTTGAACTGACAGACATGGTTGACGGCATAGGTAATCTCTGGGCGAGAGTTGGTGACATACTGTAGGGCCCCAACCGTTTGTCGATATAGCCGAGGATCAAGGAAGGGATCACCAGCAGGGAGAAGCTTGGAGTTCGGGTCAACAGGAGACCAAATTGTAACGGCCCGGGATTATGATTCCCGGGTTACGTTTCAAGGGATGAAACCCCTCGTTAGGATCTTGCGCCCCGAGTACAGGTTGAAGGTTTGAAATTCTACTCTAACGTTTTCAAGTGTGATTTCATACCCAAAATTCGAAGGGATCGTTGGAATCCCCGGGGAAGTCCCATGTACCTGTCATAAGTCTAAGCGTGGAAAACCAATAGTCATGCAAATAGTAGAATCAAGGTGTAATACAAGAGGGCGCCACAGCAGAGCCGGGTCAAAACCAAATCAATAAGCGCATTTATCGAAATCTAAGGTTAGACCATTTCTTTGCAATCGCCCAAGAGAGTTCCCACGTTACAGAAGCAATGAACAATTATGCTGCAAAACAAACCTAAAAAAAATGTATGCGGGGCGGTGTCAGATCGAAGCCCTACGCAATGTAATCCCAAACAAGCATACACATACACACGCTAGTCCTAATAAAGATGCTTCTAGATGCAAGGCGGAATATTAACACACTAGCATGGTCCTAAGATCAAGTGCATAAATATAATAATACCTTAGCACCGAATACCAAGTGGTGTATCCCTCTCCTACCTCCACCCCCTTTCGATACGGCGGAGACTGGCCAGCTCGTGAATGCATTCCATAATAATCGGGCGGCACGCATGCCTAATCCGTATCCACAATAAAGCCCGCAGGCAGCTCATAATATAAGGAAGTTCCATGACTCGATTGACTCAAGACGGGACCCGATGGGACTGGGCCATCCTATAACCCTAGCAAAGACTCTAGTTACTTCACAGATAACGGCCGTTCTGTTTACAAAAGCAAGGAGTAAACGAATGCTCAATCATGAGTGCAATCCTAGCAGGATACTACATGGCATGCTTTATTATGAATACAAGAACCTAGTATGCACATGGCTACAAGCAGGGAGATCTCTTTTCGAATCTGAGTGAGCTTATATAGGAACTCACCTGGCTATGCAGAACAGCATAATAGAAGATCCGACATACATCAATCATAATAGCAAAGTATCACCTAGATACATATCAGAGCACATATATAAGTTTACATCTAATCATTTAAGCACTCAAAGCATACCTATCATTCAATAAAATTAACCACATCGTAATCATCATTCCATCAAGTTCAACCACTCATCATATTGTCACACTTCACAAGACCATATCATTCTCATCTTCCATCAGCCACATTCATGTATTCGCAAGAATATATCCGCAATAATAATCCGCATATCACATATCTCAAGTTCATCATTTTCATCATAGGTCATAAGGCATAAATCAACGGTATATCACTTTAACATCTCATCATGCTATTAGTCACCCAATCATGCTATTAGACAATCATTCACATCAATCATGCTAGTTAGTCACCGATCATATAATTTCCGAGTTAACTGGTTAGAAATTCCGTCCTCTTGAAAATGCTTGACAATTTCCTTTTTCAATTTAAATTCCGATAATACCTTTTTAAATCTCCACGTCTCATAATATTTTATTTGTCTTAAATCACTATGATATTATATCTTTAAATTTTAATAGTAATATTTAATATTTCAAAACTCAAGTAATAATATTTAGTATTTTGAATACCATTTTCTTATAACACTTCCATAAAATATTTCTAAACCCTTTAAAAATCCCGACCATTTTTTATTTAATAAAATCATCTCTTAATTAAATTACCAAAACAGCCCTTATTTTATAAAAATTACAAACCGGCCCCATTTTGTTAAATACCAAAACCGAGCCTCACTTGTTTTCTATATTTTAAAACCGAAACATATTCTAGTAGAAATGGGCCAAATTTCATTTGATTTGTTTTTAAAAGAATAGGCCTAACAATTAGGCCCAAAATCCATCCCAATCTCAATTCATTTCTTCATTTAACACATCCGGAGTTTTAAAAGAAAGTGGGGCCCGGGGAGGTGATGTCAAGTGATATGGAAGGGATCCCACAATTCTCTTCTACCTATGGTTTGAACTTTGAACAGAAAAAGAAAGAACAGAGATTGCCCCTGCGTTCGACGGAAGGAAGAAAAGAGGAGGGAAGCTCACCGGCGAGGCTGAGCTCCGACTACCTATTCCCGAAACCGACACACACACACAAGGTAAGAAGGAAGGAAAGAAGGAGGAAGGAGAAGCTCACCGAGTGGATCTGAAATTTTCGGGCTTCGATTTGACTCGTCAGAGGCTCGGTTTGGCCTTGTCGGAGTCGAGGTTGTCCTTGCTTGGCCTGGGACAGAGGTAGGAGGTCAAAAGGTGAAGCCTTGTGGTGTTTTTCGATTCAAGAAGGAAGGGGAAAAATCTTACCGGCTTGATCGGGAAACGGGGGAGACGAACCAACGAGGACAACGCCAGCGACCCCGAGGCGCTGCTGCTGCTGCTCAGATGTCGAGGGAAAGGCATCGGATATGCCGCTGCTGTTGAGGGTTGAAGAAGGAGGAGGAAACAGAGCTTGTGGATGCTCAGGGGAGAGCGGATTTGTGGTGGCTCGGGCCGCTCGGCGGTTTGTTTCAAAGCAGAGGGACAAGGTTGTTGGTATTGCTAACAGGGAGCAGAGGAGGGGATACGCTTGAGATAGCTCACGGGAATAGGAAGCCCGGGGAGCCCTCGGCTTCGAAGAACAGGGCGCGCATAGGAGGGGTGGTGATGGTGCTTGAGGCGTTTGGGGCTGGTTTATCCGAAGAACAAGGGCTGCTTTTGGGGTTGCTGGCGGTTTCAGGATGGAGAACAGAGGGAGGAGGATGGTGTTGGGGTGTTTTTGAAATCAAATGGGAGTAAATGAGGGGTCTGATTTTCTTTTCTTCAATCAAAAGGGAGAGGAGAGGTTGGGCAAGGGAATCAGTCAAACAAGGGGAAGTGTGTCTACAGGTTGGTGTGGGAGCTGCAGAAGAAATCTCCCAAAAGAAGGTAAGAAGTGTGGGAGTAGATAGGTAGAAGGGTGTGGGTGTTTGGCTCAATTTGAGAAAGGATACAACAAGTAAGCTGTGTAAATGAGGATTGCAATTGATGGAAAGAGGGAGGAAGAAGACAAAGTAACGTGGTCCTCAAAAGATGTTTCAAAATACCCGAAAAATAAATCTCAAAACCCGCTCTTTCAACTTTATTCCGACTCGTTCAAAATAAGATCTTAAATTTTCCAATCCGAATTTAATAGCGTAATCCGAACATCACTTTTTAATTCGCGGCATATGAAAATGGGAAGAATTTTTTTAAAATTTGGCCGAATTCCGCTTTAAGAGTCCTAAAATCCGAGTGAGCGAGTTTTCCGTTAAATTCCACTTTTAAATTCATTTTGATTTTCTTTTTCCCTGAAAAATTAGGATTTAAAAATTCGAGCCTTTACATCATCCACCTCTGAAAAGAAGTCTCGTCCCCGAGACTAAAACTAAACAAGGTAGGGGATGAAATTGAAAGTAGGTGAGTCCAAGGACCATTCCATTGATCCCGTAAGTGCCTCATAAGTGCCCATATGAGATCCTCACAACATCATCGTCATGGTCATAATATTCATGATAGGTCGTAGCGAGAGTGTGATATGAGCCCTTACCACATCCTTACCCCGACTTCTCGGTTATATCATAACTCGAAAGCATTACAGCGTCTCCACTAGGTCTTAGCAAGCAGTATATAAGGGCCCCAATAAAATGCCTGTATCCACTTCACGGGGCGTCATAATGCAAGCTCGGTTGGAAAGTTTCAAGGGGGGTCTTAGTTCGAAAAGGTTTGGTTTCAAAATCATTGAAATTCTCAATCGCGTTAAATTTTCCAAAATCCAAGTTAGTCCTTTTTAAACATTATTCAAGATCCCTTAAACCCGATGTTAGGCAAGCAAGTTTCAATTTCAGAAGGCGGGCTCATCCACCTCTAAGGGCTAATCCCATATTTCCTTTCTAAGTTCCAAGTCAGAATCAAATTTCATCAATCTAGTTCTAGCATCCTAGCAATTCCAGTTCAGTGCATCATATAACGTAGCAATTATACAACATAGCAATCGCATCACACATTCATAAACAAATCATATTAATGTCAAGGATAGTCATATACCATAACGGATCTAGCATAATATCGTGTACATAGAAGGATTCCTCTTATCACAACAGTTTCATAACATATCAATCAGATAAGCACACCATATTTACGCTAACTACCAAGCATTATCACATTAAAGGCAACCAAGTACTTTCGCACACTAGCGTTTCATCAAGTTTAGAGGATTACTATGTTAGTATTAATAGTTTGTTATTGTCTACGACAATACATCAGGGAATCAACATCGTCTAAGCATAAAATTTGCACCACATCCAGCCCCAAGTAAAGCATACACTAAATCATATCCTTAAGAGAATCTGCCTACAACTACCAACCATAACAAGACACGACCACTATTCTCTATCTCTCGCATTAAGATCAAGCCAATACTAGTTCTAGACACCATTGCATCCTGTTCATATACAACTCTCTAGCCTCATAACTATCAGCAATCAAGGCCATATATCCGAACCAACTACTAGGTATCCCAACTCATATGCCCTCAAGCCATCTAAACTCATATCTCGGAGTTCCCAATCGCACAATTCCCCTATTCCGACAAGCTTAGCAACTCGACCGATTACCAAAACTCTCATAAAGCACACCCTCGTCCTAAGGGTCCTCTACCAGTCTCATCTTTACCTTCTAAGAGAAATCCCAAGTCCTCTACTGAACGACTCTCACGATCGATCTAGACGCTTCTTAACAATCTCGCTGACTCTTTCTAGGCTCTCAAGACTCTCCCTGCCCATCAACTCCCAAAGAGACATCCCGGATCACCTTGCTAACCCGATCATACTCCCTGCACCACTAATCGCCCTGACTAGCCATCCACCTCTAAGAACCCAACTCATACTGACCATTTCACACCTGTCACTCCCGACTAACTCTAACACAGAAAACCGTCTAGTGCTAACTCATAAACACGAATCACCAAGTTCCTTATCGCTCGTGCCTATCCTCAATGACCAATCACACATCCTACCTACTTGTCCCATTCTGAATCTCACAAAACCTGAACATCCACGGCTCTTCAGCCGATCTATTCTAGATTCTCGTATCACCATATCCCCAAATTTCCTCATTCCAAATCTTACTAAACCTTAACCTGTTCGAAATCCTCAAGTCATCCTACTCTAGTTCCTCATCTCTTCATATTCCTAAAATGCCTCAAGCTTCTACTTCTTAACCATGACACCTTACCATCCAAAGCCCTCTTTTACCGATCATCATTTCCGCAGAATCCCTATATCGTCCTCATCCGAGTTTCCCGAGTACCGCCATTTTGCCAACTTCCTAAAATCATTCATCCTCTAACGTTCCCAATACCTCCCACTTTGCCTAGTTCCCAATCCATGCTCGGAATCTCCCTATCTCAACCTCAAGCCCATAGTCTTACTACCAACCTCAAAGACATTCTCGCCTAGCTACCAGTCTTTCCTCGAAGATTCACTCTACCTCCTCAAATACCTTGATAACAACTTTCACGCATTAGTTTCGATTTCTTCCCTATGCTAAAATCTTCCAACAACGCATCTAGAAATATTTCACTAATGACTTCTCCAAGCATTACCAATCCTATCTAACAACCCCAAATACTCATCACACGTACAGTCCTAACATGAACAATCTAATCCCCAAGATCGATGATTTCCCAATTCAAGCAACCCTATACTACTCATCCTTAGCACTTCATCAACCTCATCCTTTACCAAAACCGCTCCCAATCCCGCACTTACAACCTCGTCTTGAATTCTATGATTCCTTGGACCTTCCTTAACCGATCATCCTTGACGCCGCCCACGATTCGCTCCTAGGCTATCTAGACACTCTTCTGGCACACTAACCCATCTATCAACACATCCCCTCGAGAATCCATCCGATCCATTCCTAGCTCACTCATCCACCTCTAGAACTACACTAATCACCTATACTTGCACCCACTACCTGCCGACACTTATAGCTAGGACCTCTTCCTCGAAATCTCGACATGCTAACTCCCCTCCTCACCTAAGACCTACTCGGAAGCTCATTTGAAAATCCTAATAACTTCTATCTCCCACAGATACCTAACTCACTCAGCTTCACCTAAGCTAACGCATTCTCCTTGCAAAACCAACGACCGAATACAAAGACCTCAAACTCACCTGCCACTTCCCGACCTAGCTTACCAAAGAAACTCACAACTCAAGCCTAAGAAGAAAACACCGCCACCTAAATAACCCATAACCGGATTACTAGCAGGTCAGTACACTTAAATATCAAGATACATCATCGCAAGCACCAGTTAGTCAGGCAATCATTCACTACCAGTCTCAACATATCAGTCATCACACATCCATTTAGTCAGTTCCAAGCCTATCGCACGGCACCGACTCCAATTCGCATAGGAGAGATCACAATTCGGATGAAGAACGTCATTCCTTGAGTCGTCTAGGAGGATTACATCTACAAACGCCATCTTCGAAAGGCGTCCGTCCTGTGGTGACGTCGATCCTATGGCCCATGGGCCATGGGCCCACCACACTTCAGTTGCGCCACTCTGATGCCATTCGATCGCTCCTTTCCTCTTCTATGTCGATGTCCACCAAGGGGATCGCGAGGGGTTAGAACTCATGGAGATAGGGGAGGCCAAGGGAGGACAACACGACTTCCTTAAGGATTCAGATACAGACCAGGACTAGAGATGACGAGACTCAAGACAAGACGCGGACCCAAGAGTTACAACAATGCCCTTAGGGTATTCTATAAGGTTACAGGTGCGGCAAGCAAACACGTGGCAATCAAGAAATATCTCAATCATATCATTCCACACTAGCATGTACCTATTAACAGGAATAGCATCCTATGCATTCATAACATGTTCACATAATCAACTTTACATGGACGCGAAATAGGCTAAAACCCATCATCTCATGCACTAATCATGCTTGACATATTAAGATCATGTATGCACGAACCGACTATAGACATATGCAGCATAAGTTATATATGACATAGCGAGCATTATAGGATATCACATGTATGATTCATTATTCATTTTAAGTGCACACGTAAGTAGGTCAAAGCAATGTGGGTTCAAGGTAAGCATGTTAAGATGCATGCTAATAATTGTGTCAAGGGATATGGTTAAGTCATTTGGGCATAGAAACTATCACATCCAATACAACCATGTATGTGTAGTATGACAAGTATGGAACATAATTGCATGATGGTCCATAATTAGGAGATGTATATCCTACATGATACTACCAACACTCATTAAGAAAGTACATAGTCAATGAAGTTCAATTTGATCAACTTAACATGCTAGGAATTTATTTCACATGATACTCATACAAGAGGGTTGGCCACACTATCATGGAGCTAATTCAATGGAGAGTAACTACCATGGGGATTCGTACATTCGGCATATATATTCATTCACAATTGCAATCATGCAAGATATCAGGCAAGTCATGCTGAAATATATCAATGCATTATGTAATGAAATTAGAAGGAGGGTTACTATTATAACCGGACGGAATTCTCCAAGGACAATCACCGACTCATTACCCCGTTTCCCGTGGGACACTAGTATGACACGCTCGGTAGTACACAAGGACATTCACGCTATTCCCGAGAGGTGAGGGCAGAACTCGTGCTTAGACTCTTGTGGCAAGAAGACATGGCTGACCATTACGAGGACCAAAAGGGGTAACTTCATGAGGCAACTTACTCATTAACTCGAACTATCTCATCCATCATCCTCACTAACATACTCAGGTAACCCTCACATCCAATGCGATTTTCGAAGGTAATTGGTTGAGCAACCCAAGTTTCCCGGGGAAGGCACCAACCTCGGGTACGAGACTCGATAGAGCATAGATGGAGTATCAAATAGGACTCAAAACGGGGAGAGCAGGCGCTCCTCAACCCTTGCTAACATGCCTAAATGTTTTGGTAGGACGGTTGACGGGGTCAGAATCATCAGGGGTTTGAATTATGAAAGAGCTATTCCGACAAGACAGGAGTTCCAATGACATAAGAACAAGGTATTCTCCCGCTATCCCGTTTGCACAGTTATTCAATACATGATTCAAGCCAAGGCATACTGATTAGTTCTCTATCCTAAGCACAATCGCACTCGGCATGGAAGCAATCAACGGGATTAATATGATCCTCTTCGAGGAGGATCGCCGTCGGGCCCAATTGGGTATAGTGCATATAATCATAGAGACGATATATGCCATCCTTCGAGGGACGGCTGACCGGAGGGGCAAATACCTCACGGCCCCCTAACCCATGTCACTCAAACCTTCGGGTTCCTTGGAGTCTTCAAGTCCACCTGTAAAAGAACAAGCTATATTCTGCCTACCCGTTCCCAACTACATCCAATAGGGATGGTCTAGCGCCTTTACTACCCCTTCGTTTCCCTTTGTTTGATTACCGGATTTGTTAAGTCAAGTTCATATTTAGTCCATTTGAGTTAGCCATATTAAATTCATTTTTCCCTTTCTAAAACATTTTGAAAAACCATTTGAAAACCTTGGGCCATTTTCAAAACCACTTCAACCTATCATACTCGGTTTGCGAAACCTCGCTCTGATACCAACTTTGTAACGGCCTGGGATTATGATTCCCGGGTTACGTTTCGAGGGATGAAACCCCTCGTTAGGATCTTGCGCCCCGAGTACAGGTTGAAGGTTTGAAATTCTACTCTAACGTCTTCAAGTGTGATTTCATACCCAAAATTCGAAGGGATCGTTGGAATCCCCGGGGAAGTCCCCTGTACCTGTCATAAGTCTAAGCGTGGAAAACCAACAGTCATGCAAATAGTAGAATCAAGGTGTAATACAAGAGGCTGCCACGGCAGAGCTGGGTCAAAACCAAATCAATAAGCGCATTTATCGAAATCTAAGGTTAGACCATTTCTTTGCAATCGCCCAAGAGAGTTTCCACGTTACAAAAGCAATGAAAAATCATGCTACAAAACAAACATAAAAAAAATATATGTGGGGCGGTGTCAGATCGAAGCCCTACGCAATGTAATCCCAAACAAGCATACACATACACACGCTAGTCCTAATAAAGATGCTTCTAGATGCAAGGCGGAATATTAACACACTAGCATGGTCCTAAGATCAAGTGCATAAATATAATAAGGCCTTAGCACCAAATACCAAGTGGTATATCCCTCTCCTACCTCCACCCGCTTCCGATAGGGCGGAGAATGGTCAGCTCGTGAATGCATTCCATAATAATCGGGCGGCACGCATGCCCAACCCGTATCCACAATAAAGCCCGCAGGCAGCTCATAATATAAGGAAGTTCCATGACTCGATTGACTCAAGACGGGACCCGATGGGACTGGGCCGTCCTATAACCCTAGCAAAGACTCTAGTTACTTCACACATAACGACCGTTCTGTTTACAAAAGCAATGAGTAAACAAATGCTCAATCATGAGTGCAATCCTAGCAGGATACTACATGGCATGCTTTATTATGAATGCAAGCACCTAGTATGCACATGGCTACAAGCATGGAGGTCTCTTTTCGAATCTGAGTGAGCTCATATAGGAACTCACCTGGCTATGCAGAACAGCATAATAGAATATCCGACATACATCAATCATAATCGCAAAGTATCACCTAGATACATATCAGAGCACATATATAAGTCTACATCTAATCATTTAAGCACTCAAAGCATACCTATCATTCAATAAAATTAACCTTATCGTAATCATCATTCCATCAAGTTCAACCACTCATCATATTGCCACACTTCACAAGACCATATCATTCTCATCTTCCATCAGCCACATTCATGTATTCGCAAGAATATATCCGCAATAATAATCCGCATATCACATATCTCAAGTTCATCATTTTCATCATAGGTCATAAGGCATAAATCAACGGTATATCACTTTAACATCTCATCATGCTATTAGTCACCCAATCATGCTATTAGACAATCATTCACATCAATCATGCTAGTTAGTCACCGATCAAATAATTCCCGAGTTAACTAGTTAGAAATTCCGTCCTCTTGAAAATGCTTGACAATTTCCTTTTTCAATTTAAATTCCGATAATACCTTTTTAAATCTCCACGTCTCATAATATTTTATTTGTCTTAAATCACTATGATATTATATCTTTAAATCTTAATAGTAATATTTTATATTTCAAAACTCAAGTAATAATATTTAGTATTTTGAATACCATTTTCTTATAACACTTCCATAAAATATTTCTAAATCCTTTCAAAATCCCGATCATTTTTTATTTAATAAAATCATCTCTTAATTAAATTACCAAAACCGCCCTTATTTTATAAAAATTACAAACCGGCCCCTTTATTTTGTTAAATACTAAAATCGAGCCTCACTTGTTTTCTATATTTCAAAAACGAAACATATTCTAGTAGAAATGGGCCAAATTTCATTTGATTTGTTTTTAAAAGAATAGGCCCAACAATTAGGCCCAAAATCCATCCCAATCTCAATTCATTTCTTCATTTAACACATCCGGAGTTCTAAAAGAAAGTGGGGCCCGGGGAGGTGATGTGGCAAGTGATATGGAAGAGGTCCCACAATTCTCTGCTACCTATGGTTTGAACTTTAAACGGAAAAAGAAAGAACAGAGACTGCCCTTGCGTTCGACGGAAGGAAGAAAAGAGGAGGAAAGCTCGCCGGCGAGGCTGAGCTCCGACTACCTATTCCCGACACCGACACACACACAAGGCAAGAAGGAAGGAAAGAAGGAGGAAAGAGAAGCTCACCGAGTGGATCCGAAATTTTCGGGCTTCGATTTGACTCGTCGGAGGCTCGGTTTGGCCTTGTCGGAGTCGAGGTTGTCCTCGCTTGGCCTGGGACAGAGGTAGGAGGTCAAAAGGTGAAGCCTTGTGGTGTTTTTCGATTCAAGAATAAAGGGGAAAAATCTTACCGGCTTGATCGGGAAACGGGGGAGACGAACCAGCGAGGACGACGCCGGCAACCCCGAGGCGTTGCTGCTGCTGCTCGGACGTCGAGGGAAAGGCATTGGATATGCCGCTGCTGTTGAGGGTTGAAGAAGGAGGAGGAAACGGAGCTTGTGGATGCTTAGGGGAGAGCGGATTTGTGGTGGCTCGGGCCGCTCGGCGGTTTGTTTCAAAGCAGAGGGACAAGATTGTTGGTATTGCTAACAGGGAGCAAAGGAGGGGATACGCTTGGGTTAGCTCACGGGAACAGGGAGCCCGGGGAGCCCTCGGCTTCGAAGAACAGGGCGCGCATAGGAGGGGTGGTGATGGTGCTTGAGGCGTTTGGGGCTGGTTTATCCGAAGAACAAGGGCTGCTTTTGGGGTTGCTAGCGGTTTCAGGATGGAGAACAGAGGGAGGAGGATGGTGTTGGGGTTTTTTTGAAATCAAATGGGAGTAAAGGAGGGGTCTGATTTTCTTTTCTGCAATTGAAAGGGAGAGGAGAGGCTGGGCAAGGGAATCAGTCAAACAAGGGGAAGTGTGTCTACAGGTTGGCGTGGGAGCTGCAGAAGAAATCTCCCAAAAGAAGGTAAGAAGTGTGGGAGTAGATAGGTAGAAGGGTGTGGGTGTTTGGCTCAATTTGAGAAAGGATACAACAAGTGAGCTGTGGAAATGAGGGATCCGGATCCCCTCCTTATAACCTGCCTAATATTTTCCTAATACCTCAATCTTAACCGTTTAAATAAATTGAGGGTCAGGATTTATTCTATCTAAATTAAACTCCTTTTAATTAATTAACCCTATCTCATTCCCTCCCTCCTCCATTGATTCACTCCTTTAATTCAATAAGATTCTACGCTCCGTCACCGCATTGTGATTGACAATGAGTTTAATTAGCTACCTCCGTCACCGCAATTTTGCGGCCATTAGGCTCAACGTCTTTATTTAGCTACCTCCGTCGCCGTATTGTGATCGGTTTAGAAGCTTCTCCTAACACGTACTCTTAGATCTGATCGGTCAATGTCAACTTCGTCTCATCTACTTCCAGACAAGATCTGATATTTTTATAGAAAATAGAAAGTGAAAATTTGACGGAATATACTTATTTGAAGTTTTTTTTTGGGTAGTTATACCCTCTAGTTTTTCTTTTTACTATCTATACCTTTTTAGGGTGGTTTTTACCTAAATACCCTTAAAGTAATATTTTTTCTTTTTAGAATTAAAAAAATAAATAGATATTGATAATATTGTTTAGATATAGAGAAGATTTGCGTAGGGTTTGTCAAAGGAGACGCTACTCCACCCATCAGTTTTACGCTTTGAAAAGGGAAGACTCTACTTCATCTATCAATTATTCAGTTCGCAATCTTGTGAATCGCCTAGGATTGAAGGTAATTCTTGTACTACGCTATATTATGGTTTTAGATTAAAGACTCTACTTCATCTATCAAAGCCCATAATTCTTATAGTCCACTAATATTCATCTACGTTAAAAAAGCACCCTTCATGTAACTACAATAATTGTAACTGATATTAGTTTTCCATGGTTACAATTACTGTATCTAGTTGTAACCGTACTTGTAATAATTATTGTCACAATATATTATAACTAAATCGTTTTATGTGGGTTGATTCTTGCAATTAATTACTTGTACCTATTTTCCAACGTCACTAACCTAATTGTTAAGGTTGTAATAGGTTACAATAAATACACACGATAGATTGTAATTAAATAATTGTAACCTAAATACGCACGATAGATTGTAACCAATTAATTGTACCTATCATTGTAATAAATATTGTAACTAATTTGTTGGCGCTTGTAGGCAATTTTATTCTTGTAATTAATTAATTGTATCTAGTTTGTATCGTAACTAACCTCATTGATTGGGTTTTTATTCTTGTAACCAATTAATTGTACCTGTCATTGTAATAAATATTGTAACTAATTTGTTGGCACTTGTAGGCAATTTTATTCTTGTAATTAATTAATTGTATCTAGTTTGTATCGTAACTAACCTCATTGATAGGGTTTTTATAGGTTACAATAAATACATACCATATATTTCAATAATAATAGGGTCAAAATACACAAAATAATTAGTTGGTGATGATTCCCACCTCATAAAAAAAAATTAGTTGATGATGATTGTAATCAATGGCGGCAACAGTGCTTAGTTTCATATACTCGGACTCAGACTTCTATCGATTACGACATATACGAACTCGGACTTCTATCGATTACGGCTACATATGTACTAGGTCTTCTGTAGATTACGGCTAATCGATTAATTGCCCAATTAAATTTCACCCAGTATAATATTACGGATATCATTCTAGTAATAATCTCAAATAACTATGAACTATACGGCACGAAACATAACCACATACCTTCAATCTTGAAGCACCCAAATAAATTGATTGTTGAGAATAACGTAGTGAGCGATTGTTAAGAAGACCGTACTGACCGATTAACACTACTTGTAATCAACTTGGGAAGAAGGAGTCAGTTAGACGTGATTTAAGGAAGACATCTCTAGGGGCAAATCAGTCATAAAAAACCAAAAAGGTACAATTAACAAAACAAAACTTCCATTGGTATAATTACCCATTAAAAATTTGAAAATGGTATATTAACCTAATTATCCCGAATAGAAATAATGTTTTCCGATCAAAATTCGCAGTCCTTCCGATCAAAATTTGCAGTCCATTATTTTGTTAAATTTGCAGTCTCATCTACTTCGAGGAGGGTGAAATTAAAAATTAACTAACTTGTTAATTTCAATTAAAGAATATAGTAGAATTTGGAAAGCAGAGGCGATGAAAGACTTTGGCGAACACTACCATGGCGATGCGCTAATCATGAGGAAGGAGCGAGCGGACCTCGGCGATATAGCACCGGCGCGGGCGGCGTCCAACTCACTCCATCGAAGTTGCCCCCTTTCTTGTACGTTTTTGAGAATTACCGAACCAGATGGACCTCGGTCCTCGACAATGGCGCTGGAGATGGAGCTTAGCAACGGTATTGGAGATGGAGCTAGACGATGGACCACCACATATCTGATCGGCCGACTCGCTCTCTCTTTCCCATCGGACCCAACCTCTCCTTGTGAAGATGATTTTGATTTTGGGATTAATTGATTTAGGGAGATGTAATCTCAGCCTTCTATTTTATTCAATGGCTAAGATTACTCTATTAGGAAGATATTAGGAAGGTCTTTATTAGGAGAGGATCCGGATCCGGAAAGGAGGATTGCAATTGATGGAAAGAGGGAGGAAGAAGACAAAGTAACGTGGTCCTTAAAAGATGTTTCAAAATACCCGAAAAATAAATCTCAAAACCCACTCTTTCGACTTTATTCCGACTCGTTCAAAATAAGGTCTTAAATTTTCCAATCCGAATTTAATAGCGAAATCCGAACATCACTTTTTAATTCGCGGCATATGAAAATGGGAAGAAAATTTTTAAAATTTGGCCGAATTCCGCTTTAAGAGTCCTAAAATCCGAGTTAGCGAGTTTTCCGTTAAATTCCACTTTTAAATTCATTTTGATTTTCTTTTTCCCCGAAAAAATAGAATTTAAAAATCCGAGCCTTTACACCAATGGCGCGAGCATCACTCATCTTATCCTGACGAAGAATGTCCCCAGTGTATTTAGTTTGGCTGAGGTAGTGAGGTGAAAACCAGACTTCAGCCGAAGAACCTCAACCCCAAGGAAAAAATGCAGAGGACCAAGGTCCTTGAGAGAGAACGCGCGATGTAGGGTTCGAATGAACTCCTCTATGAGCTTAGGGCTGCTCCCTGTGACAATGAGATCAACATACGCAAGTACATACATGGTGGCATGAGGACTGTGATAGACGAAGAGAGACGTGTCGGAGACGCAGGCATGGAACCGTTGTAACAGCAGGAACTGCTTGAGCTTAGTGAATCAAGCCCGAGGAGCTTGCTTGAGTCCATAGAGAGCCTTGTGCAAGCGGCAGACGTGAGTAGGACAGCTGGGATCAATGAAGCCGGGCGGCTGATCCATATAAACAGTCTCAGTCAAGTCACCATTCAAAAAGGCATTGTTGACATCGAGCTGACGGATAGGCCAGTTACGACTCAGAGCAAGAGAAAGAACCAGACGGGTTGTGGTAGGTTTGACGACAGGACTGAATGTATGGAAGTAGTCCACACCTTCCTCTTGATGAAAGCCTTTTGCCACAAGACGAGCCTTGAAGCGTTGAATAGACCCATCGGCATTCTCCTTTAACCTGTAGACCCATTTACACCCAACAACATTAGTAGCCACAGGTCGGGGAACAAGTGGCCATGTTTTATTTCTCATAAGGGCATGATATTCGTCCTGCATGGCGGATTGCCAGTTGGGATCGGATGCAGCCTGTCGGAAGGTCTAGGGCTCAGATGGTGGATGTGTGGAGATGGATGCCAGGGCCTTAGGACGAAGGTTGTTTGATTTGGCACGTGTGGTCATGGGATGGACAGAGGTGTCCCTGGCACGAAAATAGGACGGAACGGGGATGGTGGGTGATGGGTCAGTCGAGGGAGTGGGAGGAGGGGACGGTGAGGGAGAGGGAGCAGTGGGATGGGGAGGTGAAGGAGGCGGTGTGGGAGTGGGACTGGTTGTTGGGGTAGTGTCCGGAGAGGACGACGGGGTAGGCGACTGAGAAGTAGGTTGCGAGGAGGACGGTTCGGTGGGGGTAGCAACAAGAGAGAGGAGTTGTGTGGTGTCTGGCGGAGGAATGGGGGTAGAAGGTGACGGGTTTAGGGTGGAAAGTTGAGGGTAAGGGTAAACGTCTTCGTTGAAAACGACGTGTCTCACGATATACATTCGTGATGTGGGAGGGTCATAACATTTGTAACCCTTGTGTTTAGTGTTGAAACCTAAGAAGAGGCATGGAAGTGAGTGGAAGTCAAGTTTGGAATTGGTGTATGGACGAAGGAATGGGTAACACAGGCAGCCGAAGCTGCGGAGAAACTCGTAATCTGGGACCCATTGGAAGATTTTTTGATAGGGTGACTCAAAATCAAGGGTGGGGGTAATGGTGCGGTTGTGAAGATAGGTGGCGGTGTGGAATGCTTCCTCCCAGAAGGTGACTGGAAGACAAGCGTGAGCAAGCAAGGCAAGACATTTCTCAACGATGATGCGATTTCGTCTTTCTATAGCCCCATTTTGCTCAGGAGTGTGAGAGCAAGAGACTCTATGAAGAATGCCCTGTTGGGTAAGAAAATTGGAGAGAGGACGGTATCCACCACCCCAATCTGATTGAACACACTTAATGGAGGTCCCAAACTGAGTTCTGATCATGGAGTGGAATTGGACAAATGTATCGTATACTTGTGACTTGTGGGAGAGAAAGTAGATCCACACGAAGCGAGTGGCATCATCAATAAACAAAACAAAATAATGAGAGCCAGATAGCGACAAAGTGGACGCTGGTCCCCAAACATCTGAATATATTAAATCAAAAGGATTTTTTGAATGTTGGTGAACATGAGATAAATGAAAACGCTGACTCTTGCCTAACTGACACGCTTCACAAACACTTGGAAGCTTATTTGAGCTAGTGGGTAAATTAAACTGAGACACTAGACGACGAAGAACAGACGGATGCGGATGAGCGAGACGACGATGCCAACCCTCAAGGGATGTGCGAGAGGCGACATGAACAAATGACGTAGGGGGACTGAGCTGGGAAGCGGTAGGGCTGGAAAGGCGGTAAAGACCATGATCAACGACCCCGTGGAGTAGAGTGTGCCCCTACAAAGTCTTAACAAGGCAAACGTGAGGACGGAAAAGGACACACACATTGTTGTCTTTTGTCAGTTTGGATATGCTTAGCAAGTTTTTGGTGATTTTTGGAACAAGTAAAACAGATTTAAGCTTCAAGGGAGTGGTAGGGGACAGAAGAATAGCATGACCAGTATGAGAAATAAGAAGACGGTTACCGTTCCCAACTTGGAGCTTATCATCCCCACGATACTCCTCACTGACATTCATCTTGTGAAAGTCATTGGTGACATGGTCTGTAGCCCCGGAGTCGAAGTACCATGACGGATCAACGAAGGAGGAGGGTGAGAAAGTGTTGGCGGAGCGAGACGGAGGACCCTGCTGCGAGGGCTGATTCGGATTGGAGCGAGTGGCAGGGAACTCAGTGTGGTTGTTCCGGTTGTAACAATTGAGGGCCTCATGGTCGAGCTTGCCACAGATCTGACATTGCAGACGCCCTCGGCCGCAACCACGGCCACCAGAGCCATAGGAGCCACGTCCTCCGGACTGACCGGAGCCTCTGCAAGAGCCAAACTGACCAGTGGTCTGTCCGGAAGCCTTGGATGAGGAGTAGTTCGCTTGAGACTGAGATTGCAGACTGTTGTTGAATGGGGAAAGAGGTGTCGATTGTGGTGGCTGAGAGATGAGTGGGGCAGAGTCACGCAGCAACCTCTCTTCCTCATGAAGAAGAAGACCAACGAGATCATCAATGTTGACAGTGCCCGGGCGCATCATGAATGACGTGAAGAAAGGGCCATAGGAGGAGTCGAGTCCATTGAGGATGTAGCTACACAAGTCCTCAGGATCGACGGTGTACAGACTCTCGGCAAGAGAGTCGACGATGGCGCGCTTCTTATCGACGTAGTCCATCATCGAAAGGGATCCCTTTTGGAGGGTCTGGAGTTGGTGCTTGAGAGTCATACGCCGAGCCCGGGTCTGAGAGAGGGAGATGGCGTCGAGTGTGGACCAGGCGGCATGGGCTGTGGTGCATCGAGCAACCTGAGCGAGAGCATGCTCAGAGAGGGTGGATCGGATCCAAAGAAGGACCAATCGATCCTTGCGCTTCCAGGCCGCATACGCCGGATTCGGACCTTTGGTGGGAGATTCGGCTGGAGGAGTGGCAGGGACGGTGATTTCCGCTGGTGGTTCCGAGGATGAACTGACAAAGGAGTCAAGTTCAAAGGCCTCAAGGGCAGAGAAGATGGTGTTTTTCCACAAGGAGAAATGGTATGGGTGAGTTTGATGTTGAGTTGGGGGAGATTAAAATTGGTGGGAGTGGTGGTGGCGTTGGCAGCATTGAGAAGGTGCGTGCCAGAAGAGGAGAATTGGGGTGTGCTTTCGACGGAAGATATGATGATGAATGGAGAAAAGAGCCGGCAAGGTTAAGGCTTGATCGGGAAAAAAAACGCTAGTTAAGCAAAGAGCTCCGATACCATGTGAGATTGCAAAGGATTGAGATTTGAACGTGTGTTTGGATTAATCAATGATGAACATATATAGTTACAATATGATAGACTTTCCTCCTTAGAGATATACTTTCCTATACAAGATAAGAATCAAATCTTTGATTCACAAGGTAAGGATATACATTGGCTAATACACAATTGGCTTATATACCCTCTCCTAACAAAATACGTACTATGTCATGGTATATGGTATATTGGTATGTGCCTCGATCATGTCATCTCGTGCACAATCGTCGATCAAAAATAAGCTATCTTACACAATATATATAAACTTGACTGTTTACTCATCTCATTGGTTTTCAAATAGAACTTGGTAGGCTTGGTCTCTCTATATATATATATATGCATTATTGAAGCGAATGAATTGCTTAGTCAACTTATCCCAAACACTTTGGCGGGAGAAGTAGTTGCATTCATTGAAGTATCTCAGCCGAACACGTGTCGACACCGACGTGGCAGGCCTTTAGTCCTACAAAACATGGACCCACATGAGTAAAAGATCCCATGAAATGTGAACTATGTCACACCTTCAACCTTAAGTCAACGTACTCTCTAAATTCATCTTGATGAGTAGGTACAAAGTACTCACTCACTAGCTTGCATAAACTAGGCAACCAACCATACTACATCTATCTACATGAATGGTTGATGTTGGCCTAGCACCGGGTTACACCGCGGCGCTGCTGCCATCGTCGACCTCAAACGCCGCGTTTCATCAAAGGCGGAAATCGGCTGCGAAATCATGGGCCAGGAGGGGTATCAAGGTCTTAGCATGGCTGATTTTCTTAGCCTGGGCTGCACTCATGTTCTTCTTCCCCTTGAGCTCTGTCAGGAGTTTGGTTGAACAAAATGCCTCTTTGTTTGGTGCTACAGGTAATTGGTTCATTATTTTATTCCATTATTTCATTTCTTATTTCTATGTAGGTTGAGTGGATTGGTAATGGTTGTGGTTTGATTCATTAGTTTAACTAGTTAACTGACAAGCTAACTGGTTTTCACAAGTTCAAGATCTACCTTCTAATATTTTTTTTAAAAAAAACTATACATTATTAATTTTATTTTAGCCACGTGGGATATTTCTCTCTCTCAACAATCAACCTATTAAGTTTGTTTTGACGATTTTCCGTCTGACGATTTGTAGGCCATCGAGATTCAGGTATATCTGATCTCGAAATCTTACTTAATTAAAAAATCAGCTTATTAATTAAGTTGAACTTTAATTATTATCAATCTTCAGGAATCTTCTTTTTCATTGAATGGTATGATTTTACTAGTCCATAGCCTAAATAGTAACTTAAAAATCTAAATCAAGAGATTGAATATATTGAAATTGAAGTTTTTGAAATGGACCCTTCATTGTGAATGTTGTTGTTTTATTATCTAAATCAAGAGATAAGGAATCATACATTAAACTTTCAATTATAGATAGCCAAAGTATTCAGATTGATATGATAATGTGACAGAATTTAAGACATTCATATATATGCTGCAGGCAGTGTCTTTTTAGCATTCAGCAGTCCAGTTCTCCTCATTGCCCTGCTAGCTGCGTTACATGGGACACTCTCCGATGATCATGAAGACGGTTTTAACGAAGAATATTCAAGGTTATAGAGCTATCAACTGCTTAAATTGATCACTCATCACTACCTAACATAACATATGTTGTATAAATGTACAGGAAGAAGGGTTCATCGAAATGTCCAAGTTATAGCCTTTGGACCTTTCCAGTACTAGTGAATGGACCCTTAGGCGTTGTTTCCGGAGCTGAATTCATCGGCATTCTCCTCTTTGTTGCAGCTGTGGCTTGGGCTATCATTGCTTACACCATGGAGAGTATAAGTGAATCGTCTTCCTCCAAATATTCCGATCTCCCTAAGAGGTATAGAGGCATCACCTTCCTAGCTTGTTGTCTTTCTTGTTGTTTTGTTCATGTATGTACATTTTAGTTGCAATATATGCTGCATAGTAACATATAGTGTTGATAGTTGATTAACCGAGCATATTCGTTGTTCATTTAAATAGCGCGGTGATACTGAAACTAGAAGGCGGTAAGCTTGGCGCAATGGGGATATTTTGTTTGGCATTCTTGTTCATCCCGGTTGCAAGAGGGTCCGTTCTCCTACAACTCATTGACATCCCTTTCGAGCACGCAATCAGATACCATGTTTGGTTGGGAAATCTCACCATGTTGATCTTCACTCTCCATGGATTGTGCATCATGGTGGCTTGGACAATCGAAGGCAAGCTTCTTGGTAGTGTAAGTCGGTTTATCACACATAGAGAGAGTTTGTAACGTTTGTTTTAGGATGGAATCTCATTAAGCTTATCTGTTGAACTTATGATGCTTGACGCGCTTATACCCATGTTATATTGGCCCACCAGACTTTGACAGAGTAACATCAAGATATTGTGTCTTTCATTGTTGTAGTTATTAGCATGGGGAAGCCACCATCGGATCGCTGTTTTGCCTGGATTCATAGCCCTAGCTTGTGGTCTATTGATGTGGCTTACTTCGGTTCACTTCGGGAGGAGAGAACACTTCGAGTTATTCTACTATACACACCACCTCTACATAGCATTCATCATCTTCCTCGCCTTACATGTCAGTGACTACTACTTCTCCATAGCTCTTGGAGGGATTCTCATCTTCATGCTAGACCGCTTCTTGCGATTTTGTCAATCAAGGAAGATTGTCGACATAATATCCATGACACATCACTCCTGTGGAGTCATAGAGCTCGTTATTTCGAAGCCTGCAAGTACGTAATTTCCTTGTATGGTATCAATACATTTGTTGTTACATGGACTTACATAAAGTACTTAATCACATTGTCTTCTTGATGTTGTAGATCTTAGGTACAACGCGATGAGCTTCGTCTTTGTCAATGCTCGCAAGCTATCCTTACTACAATGGCATCCTTTTAGTGTCTCATCGAGTCCCGTGGACGGTAAAAACCATCTCACGATACTCGTTAAAGCTAGAGGTGACTGGACAACGAAGCTAAACGATCAAGCATCAAATCTTGATCATCTTGAGGATGAACCACTTGAGTCGACGCAACTTTGTCAGTCTCGGATTCCTCTCACAGTCTCCTTAGAAGGGCCTTATGGGCATGATACACCATACTACTTGTTGTAAGTAAAACTCATCCTAAAAACCCTAATTTCACACATCATAATTCATTGTTATTTTTGTTCCATCTTAGTTTCTTACATGTTCTTACACAATTTTTCGGCTTCTTTAGGTATAAAAACCTCGTCTTAGTGGCGGGAGGCATTGGCATCTCGCCTTTCGTAGCCATTCTACGAGATATAATGAATCGTGCCAAGGATGGTAGATCGATTGTTCCAAGCACCATTCGCCTCATTTGGGCGATCAAAAGGTCAGAAGAACTGTCTCTTCTCCCTGATCTCGAATCAATCTATCCATCCTTCTCCAACCTCTTGGATCTCGAGATTCAAGTCTACATCACGCAACAGCCTCAACGAGCTTCGTTGGTCAGTTACATCCTCATAAAGCGCCACATTTCGTCAATCATAACTTGTCTTACAAACAACTAATTCCTTCCTCACATCTCATGCAGGAAGAAGGTGAAACATGCAAAACCCTAAACTCTTCGGCTTACCAAAACTCGATATCTAGCATATGTCCATTGGTTGGCACCGGGGATAAGAAGTGGAACACAATCTACGTCTCATCATCGATTGTCGGGTTTGTGGTGATCTTGGGATTGTTAGACGGATATTACGTGAGTCCATTCGATGTGAGTGTCGGATGGTACAGAGGGTTGCTCTTGCTAGGGTGCATGGTAGCCAGTGTGGTCATTGTTGGAGGCTTGGTTGCAGCTTTCTGGCATCTCTCAGCCAGAATAGAAGATGACAATGTAATGAATCAGACACAGAATTACTTGAGGGAAAACAAGATGAGAAATGTGCAAAATCAGATTAATTTGATGGATACAAAGTATGGTTGCAGACCAAATTTTAAAGGTAATTTTTTATCTAAACCTCTAAAATATTTAATATGAGATATTCGTATGCTTTTTTATTCGATAATAATTTGCATTTAACATATGTTAGCTGTAATTTACATATTAATCTTAATTAGGAGTGTTTATAACAAGTGGCAATTTGTATTTACATAAATCTGTTATTTTATTTATCAATTACAAGTTAGTATAGTGATTATGGGGCGTTGGGGCTATAGCTATATCTCATATGAAGAGGTTCAAAGTTCGAATTATCTTGGAAACAGTGAGTCCCTTGTACTATCATTATCCAACTAGCCAAATCGAATTAGATTAATACCAGGAAAAAAAAAGCTCACTTATAAACCATTTTTGTATTATTAACAAAATGAAGTTAGAATGATATATTCCTGCCTTTTTTTTCCAATTCTTATGATATTTTTGTGTAAATTGAAATAGTATTGGGGGATTTATAGCTAACACATTCAAGGGCCAAGTACTATTTGTTTTAGTAAAATAGATTGTATTTCTCATTATATGAATATGTATTTTAAAAATATATATGCTTTAAATTAAGTTTTGTTTCAAATTGCAGAGATTTTTGAGAGGATGGAAGAGAAGTTAGGGAGCATTGATGTGGGGGTGATGGTGTGTGGGCCTCCAAGCCTTGAATCAAGTGTTGCAACCGAGATAAGAAGTAGAAGTTTTAAGAGAAGCAAAAATAACCCAATCTTTCACTTCCACAGCCATAGCTTTTTACTATAGCAATATTGCTTATATCTTCAAGTTTATTGTTTGCTTGGGTTTACAAAATAACTTCTTTTATTTTACCAATCATAAATCGGTAAAATATATAGTGATTGTAGTGCTATAGTCTATACACAGATATTCAAGTACACCCATCTTGATCTTGAAAAATGAATATTTTTGGCAATACTTGTCCAACTTGTGATACATGTGCGTTTTTCGCAGCTTTGATTGTGGAGGATGCAGTGACTTGCCTAGGGTTTATTCGTCTTCTTGAACTAGATTGGGGTTTTCGGGATTGTGGTGTGATTGACAAAATAAAAGAAATAAATCAGAAACTCACTGTAATCTCTCCTCCATGGTCACTGTTTTCTCTGAAGTGGAATCTGTTGTTGATTCAACATCAGTTCCATCTATCCCAGTTTTACTGCATTATGTGGTAAAGTCACGGACAAGTGATACTCGAAAGTCGAAACCTAGAGATACAGTCCTCATCCGTTGTGTAGCGCAATAATCAAGACAAGATGAAACTTGAAAAATGATGCACACGACCTTGAAATTTCAACTATGGCCTTTTGATCACACCATAAGCCAGTCCATTACATAGCACAAATTAACAGCAGTTTATATTTTAAAATGGGTGAAACTGACAAATTTTTGAGATGAATATACAGCAAAAATACATTGGTTACAAATGAAGCTTGAATTCAGGGTTCCTTGACTAGTGCACAACAAAAAATACATGTAAGACGAACAAAAGATACAAGGATAAGAATTAACCAACGGATTTGCATCCGGTGAGGGGAATATTAGCACAAAAGCAGTTCTTAGAGTAAGTCGTGGAGGAATATACCTATTGATTTTCGGCAAGCAAAATGAAGAGCTCATCATCGGTTATGGATCCCAGCTCCATTGCCCTCTCTAGTGCAGTCAGTCCTCCCCAGTCCTTTATCAACCGATGAGCGCCTCTGGAACAGGGAAAAAATTACCATATGAGATCAGTTTGGAAACATGAAGCTGCTTTAGCTAATCCAGGCGGAGGTGGATTCAAATGGAATCACTTCACTTTCGAGTTGTTAACAGCTTGGGTCATTTCAGATAGCAAAAGTATTCATGTCAGGTTTGAGTGAGTTGGATTGAATCAGCTTTGTTCTAACTTTTGAGTTTCAAGATCAATGGATCATTTGTATTTAGTTCAGGTGTTACATTATTTTGAATCTTCAGTATTTCAGGTTTTAGTTATTTCCATTTGCATCTGCATGTGGATATTCAAATTCATATGTTTTCAGCTAGATTTTACCTTATATGCCAAGCTAGCTAGATTTGATCTAGTGTTTTTCTGCATATTTGAAGTTCAGATTGCTTCCAGTCAAGTATGCTTGGGGTTCAAGGCCAATTCGTTCAGGGTAATATAATTTCACATTACAGATTTCAAGCAGATCACTTGGGTTTTCAGGGTCAGGTTGGATTTTGTCAAGTATGTGGGAGTGCATTACAAAAAGCTAAAAGATTACACAGACAAACAAGAAACCCCAGAGAGAGATCAACAAATAAGAATAGAACAGGGCAAGCAGAAACCCAGGTAAAGCAAATAAATATTATCAGAACTATTAAATTGGAGGCATACCTTCTTAGAAGGTACTTTGCCAACTCGTTGTCCTTTTTTGCTATACAGTGGTGCAGGGGAGTCCTCCCATGGAAATCCCGCATATTAATATCAGCACCGGATTGCAGCAGTAACTCCACCATCACACGATGGCCGATATTGCATGCCAAATGCAGTATTGAACATCTCCGGAGACAACTTGGGGGATCACCAGAGTTTAAGAGTTTTGAACAAGTTGCAGGATCTAGATCATGAGATTCATTCCTAGGACCATGGTCATCAGAATTTGTACCAGCAGCATGTACCTCTTCAAAATTGGTATTCAAAATTGTTGCGTCTGATGCTGCAATAACGTCATATGCTCCCCGTACGTCACTTGTCCTAACTGCTTCCCAGATTGCTTCAGCACAGGAAGAAAAGCCGTGTCTTGCTTTACTGCTAACCAGCCGCTTTTCCAAATACTGTGACCATAAAGGAAATTACAAACATGTACTTTGTATTCGACTCTTTCCTGAACATTACTTCGAGTAAAAAAAATAGAACTTGCAAAGCTCAGACTCTCAGAGGACATAGCATTGGGTGAATTTTTTCATAAAATTTATTATTTTTTAACCCCCACTACACAGTTTAACCAATCAAATTTTTTTTAAAAGTCAACAACACACAAATCAATACAAATCATTACAATCTCCCACCTAGAAAACATAAAAGCCCATTTATTATCGGACGGAAACTCACCTCTAAAAACACATGTATTTTATTGGACGGAGGGAGTATTATTTTAAGAAAGTTAATATTAAATAGTACGAACTATAAACTTTGAACAAAAAAGAATCCAAACTTTAGATATTATAAATCATATACAAATTATGCTCATATTAACCAAATATAATACTTCCCTCAAATGCAACTAGTCAGTCCTAGTTTGACACCTGAACTTCTTATAGCTAGACAAAAGCTGGAAAATGGATTCCTACGATCCTACTAGATATACCATATTAGTATGTTGCCATGTTAAGAATATGTGGTTGATCATTTTTATGTTATAAGTTCAAGATTGAAAACCCTGTTTCTCAACAGCATTCATCAAAACAATGTGTATGGGTTTCATCGCACCTTGTATAGTTATATGTTGTCAATTTTTCCATTTTTCAACTGTTGTATTACAGCACCAATTCTCAACAATAAGTCACAAGCTTGAGTACCAGAAATTACCTTCATTTGGATATATTTCTCCTTCTGTTGAAAAGTGTCATGTGCAGAAGGCTTTACGATTGGTTCAGCCGAACTGTCTGATTCACATATTCTGCATCGTCAAGGTTGACATCAATAAGATAAGATGAAAAAGAAGGGACCAAGGAAGACAAGTGCAATTCAAAAGCCTAAGCTAATTAATTTTGCATTAGATAAAGCGTTCCTAATTCCTACAACTGATTACAGGTAATCCAAACTTGCAATTTATTAGGCCTTCTATTAATCGATCGTGAACCATAAAAATTAGAGAAACTAAAATATCAGAAATTCCCTTCCAAACACATCCGAAAATTTTAGATGGGCACAGTATGAATGTTAACCGGAAAAATGTAGATCCAAGAAAGGGGAAAAAAAAAAAGGCAAACTGGTCGGTTTGATGAACCTTTTGCTTTGCAAGCTGAAAAAGAAACACGTCAGATCTTGTGACATAAATATGCAGTACAACTGTACAAGTGCAACAGTGCTAGCTAGAAGTCAAGGTAATGATTTGTGGTGACAAAAAATGATACAGAATGATTCATAAGATAATGCTGTTTATAGTGTTAAACTTATATTAAACAATATTTTATATTAATTGCCTAAGCAGGTACTTCAGTTTTCAAAGACAATGACTGTAAACGGATCATTGTGCAGTAATCAGCCTTTTCCAAAAGCCACGAGTCCAAGTGTGCATCCTTACTACCTTAATAAATAGTTACCAACAGTCTACTATATGGTCTTTCATTCATCTATTTAAAGATGGTTAACTTAATTTTTTTTTATCATAGCAATCAATGTTCATTCATCTATAATAATTCTGTGCTAGAGCCAGAGATATGTCAAAAGATTCAGGCATTAAATACCGTTGTATCATTAATGGTGTAATGTATCTGAGAGAATTTAATCCTTTATCCATAATCTTTCCTTCTCTGTATCTTAAAAGTAAGTGAAGAATCTAAAATATGAAGTGTTTAAGCATATTGCATATACGTCTGATACTATACCTTTCATTTTCAACTGAAAGCTCTTCCTCCCATACAGAATTACAGTAATCATTTCCGAGAGCACTGAATAGGTCCACAATTGTTGAGTCCCATACCTTCACATCCAATGTCAGAGATCGAACCTGCAGTCATCACCAGAACACAGAATGCATACTTCAACAATGTGCTTAAATCTGCCCCTGATTCAAATTTGTCACATTCATAAAGTCTTACTATAAGAAGAATTTCACAGTAGCAGAACATTTCATAAAGCACAATCAACAGAAAAGAAAACAAAACTTGACGGTAAAATCACAGGTTAAAAGCAGCAGCATGAGTGATAGCGCAACAACAATAAACCCGGTGAAATCCCGCTCAGAGCAAGGCACATGGGTCAAATTGTACGCATCATTTCCCCAACTACCTCGAGAGCATGAGTGATACCACATTTAGATAAATTTAGCGTTGATGGAAATGAAAATGTTCAAACATAGATTCATATAGAAATCAGGCATATTCTGTCAGGAAAAAAAAATTACATCATTTTGTAAAAAACTGATTTTCCTGGAAATAATTTTACTAAAGCATTTGGTACAAACCAGTTTTTCTAGAAATATTCATTCTCGTTTCGGATTAAAATTAAAAAGTGCAAAAGAAATTGTCTAATCCCTGAACAGATGAAGCATACCTATGCAGATACACAAAGACACTAGACATGGCAATGACCCTTGCAAAGCTTATGCCAGTTACCTTAGCAAAAAAACTCAGTATATCCGTTCCAAAAGAAAGGTCTATATATCATGTTAAACAATCTGTTAATCCAAGGCCTAGACACATCCACAAATATAATCACCTTAGAGACATGAACGCCAAGATTTCGATGAGCACTAGAGCATTGAATGCAAAACAAAATTCCAAGATTCAAAGACGCCCAATCTGGTTCAGGACATCCACATTCTGCACACTGGTCATTCCCAGGGATTCTCCTTATAATTCTAGATACACCATCTGCTTGCTTTTCCATGTCATCATTTGATTTTGTTCTCCTATGCAATGGTGGAAGATCGCATGAAGTTGTGGTGGCAACCTTTTCATTTACTTGCAGCAGGCTAGGCTTCTGAAACTCATTCAAGCAATCTTCGTGAACAACTAATTTTGATGATACATCTTAGAAGATATCATGTCAAGTAAGAGGTATAAACTAAAACCTGTTCAATAAACTGAGAGTTTAAGAGGGACGTGATGACTCCAGAAATTTTGCTGACCCAATCCATCCTTTCTACCTCTGATTCTGCCTGCAAAAGAAGACAATCAAAACCACTTCATCTAACAATATAATACAGCTGATAGCTTTGCATAAACAAGGACAATAAATGGTAGCCATTGATTATCGTTCATGAAAAAAATCAAGCATCTGATATTTCCAATTCCATGTGCGTGTTAGCGCGTATTTACAAACCACTCTAGAATTTTTGGCTGCATTTGCCTCTCCATGCAGTTCAATTTGGCCCCTGGAAATGAAGAGGCAATAGACACCTTGAAGTTCCATAATGAATGAATCATGGTGGGTGCTTAAGTTACTTCTAAACGAACTTATAAGCAACACAGGACCAGTGGGCACTAGAAAATGCAATGAGCCAACCAAAAAAAAAATCCCCATTCACCTGCAATGTATACGATTTTAGTGGAGAAATAATTCTGAAGCAAAGACGAAGATCTTTGTCCTCTGCATCTATCTTTATCGTTGATGTACGAAGATCAACAGTGCGGCATCCCTGGCTTTCTTCGCTCCACGAAGATGTTCTGTTGTGCTTTGTTCTAAATCTAGCAAAGACACCATTTTTATCTGCAGCGCCATTTAATTGATGCGAATAGGAACCCTGACAAGGTTAAATAGTTTAAGTGTTCACCCTGAAAAGTTATATATAGATATGTACACATGATATAAGAACTATTTAGCATCCTATGCCCTGATAATAAGAACTATCTATATGCATATACTAAAACCGATGCATAGCGTCCTGCGTGGCGGCGTGTGAGTGAATTTGCCTATGTGGCGACGCGTGAGTGCGTCTCACAAAGCTTTCTCCCGTCAAAAAGGAAATCTAATAAAAATAATTAAATTTATCATAGTTTATAGAAAGTTATATAAGCCATAATCTATTTATATATAGATTTTAGTTAATTGAAAAAAAATATTTCATAGTCATACTTACCAAAAATATTAATAGATAAATATTTAGTGCTTGATAAGTAATATTTTATTTATATCTAGATTATTTTTTGATTGAAAAAAATAATTAAATCAAAGTTAATTATTTAATAATTGTTATTTTATTTATATCGATATTATGTTTTAAGACCAAAATAATTTTTCAAAAGATTATGTAGCCACAATCCATCTCTGGATAGATATTTTAGTAAACTAACTTAATAAATTTATACTATATATTTAATTAAAAACAATATTAAAATATTTTTAAAAAACAATTATCTATTTAATTACATGAGATTCAATTAATAGTAAAAATTTACCATATAAATCTGAATTTTATTTATATTTTGAGATAATCTAAATACAAGATATTTAGATTTTTTATAATCCATCGAACTAATTTTTTTTATATCTATATTATTTTTTAGTGGAAAAATGATTTATATTTAGATTATTATTTATTATTTATTAGAATATATCTAAGTTATTTATAATATTGTATTAATGTATTCTCCGTACACGGGACGGGACTTACACTAGTTTAATCATATAAAGTGTTTTTTCAACCAAGTAAGCATAGTGACCAAAAGAAAGCAAATGATAACATATTTCCTCATAAACATAGAACAAATGGCATTTTACCAACTTAGTATGCTTACAGCAGGATTTGGTCCCTTGGTTCTATAATAGTATAGAGTTCCACGGCTGTCGAGTACAAAGAACCGTCTCTTCCGATCCCCCCTGAGGCTTGAAGATTGCTTAAAAAGATACCCTTGTTTGATTGTGTGCACCTGTTCACGTGAAAAAAATGAGTTAATAACAGGGGAGTGGTGTATTACTGTATTACAATCAGATTGGCATATACTAACTCCAGAAATTGCATAGGCAGTTTTGAGCTCCATTTTTATGAATCTATTCTGTATTAAAGCTAAGATGATAAAAACTGAAACATGCAGAGAGAAAGCACACAGATCAAGGAGCATTGGGGATACAGGCGCAATTGTCTACCTCCGCATTAGCAGTTGACAGCACTATTGCCTGTATATTTTTGTAAGAATGAGCATCAGCATTATTAATGCCATCAACATTGCTAGAAGCTGCTAGGTCTCCAGCACTCTTTAAACTGTCCATCTCTGCTTGAGTCCGGAACTCCTGGATTCTTCTTGCCAAATTGTCTTGTTGGGCACTTGTGGACTCTTTGTACTGCTGTGCACACGTTAACACCTGCAATACAGGAGAGATCCATCTCAAATTGGTAAAGGATTTGCCTAAACAATGACATAAGAATCCTAACTGAAAAAAAAGAGTAAAAGATAAGCACAAACTTGATTTGCTTTAATCCAAACAGAATAATGTAACTTCTAAGAAAAATTAAAAAAGTTTGAGAAATGACACAGGAAGTAGGAAGAGTAGATGCACATTTTACCAGGTTCTATTCATATGTACACTGAAACTCTTACAAAAGCAGGTAAAGTTTATGATTCAAAAATCTTTTGATGTACAAAGAAGTGCATTGCAGAAAGAGCGTCAATAACTAATGATATTTCAAAATCTACATCGTGACATCTTGAAAGAACAATCAATTTGCAAGCAGCAGTATATGAACAGCCAATTGCAGGGAAACAACCTACAGCTTAATGGTAAAGCTCTTTGGTTACTTTCATCCAATATCTAAAGATATATTTCCAACAGTACCTGGTGAATAAGAGGCTCCATTTCTTTCAGCATATCATATCCCTGAGATTATGAAAGTTAATTCACATTAAAAGATAAAGAGGGGGGATTATGACAGTGAATCAGTGATTAGAGACACAGGGACACAGAAAGAGAAAAGTGTTGATGAAACGAGAGGCTATCAAAAGTACTAACCAGCTTGAAGTATCTAAGATGAGCATCCATAATAGCACTAAATGATTCAAGAAACTCATATTTCTTTTTTGCTTCAACAGCCATGAGAGCATTTACCTGATATCCTTAAACCACAAGGAAAAGTATAACTTATAACTAAATCAGCAAAACGTTAAGAGTATACACCCTTATCCTTAATATCAAGACCATATTTTGAAATACGTACCAAACTGAAGCGACTTCTCTCAAATGCTGACTTGGAGTTCTGAAGATCCTATAGAAGATAGTGCCAAGAACTCCTTTGAGTGAAAAGGGTACAGTAACAAAAGAAATTTTAACAATCCTTTGAAATATAAACATACAATGATGCAAGTATGCAAGCAGGACAAAGAACTATTGTAGGAATACAACAACAGTAACAAAAGAAATTTTAACAATACTCTGAAATGTAAACATACAATGATGCAAGTATGCAAGCAGGGCAAAGAACTATTGTACTCCCTCCATCTCAAAATACATGTCTTTTTAGCCTCTAAAATTTTGTCAAAAATACATGTCTTTTTAAATTTAATCATTACACTTAACCTACTTTTACATATAATCATTACTCTAATTTTTACATCACCCCTACTCTCCTCCTCAAAAATTTTAAAAAAAAAGAAACAAATACTCTAATACCAAAGTCTAATCATCACACCTACCCTACTTTTTACATCTAATCATTACACTTAACCTACTCCTTAATTCCCGTGCTCTGTCCTAAAAAGACATGTATTTTAAGTGTTCTAAAAATCGCGCCTAGGCGCCGCCTAGGCGCTAGGCGGGACGGGACCTAGGAATTTTTAAGCCTAGGCGGACCTCTAGGCGGAAATTCGTCCAGGAACCGCCTAGGCACCGCCTGGTCCCGCCTAGGCGCCGCCTGGGCCCGACTAGTCCCGCCTAGGCGCCGCCTGGGCCCGCCTAGGCACCGCCTAGTCCAACGATTATTCAATTTGCGCTTCTAAGCATATGATTAGTTGAATTAGGGTTTTTTTATCCCTCATGTCGGGATGCATTTGCTTTTCAGTCGAACTTATAGTTTTGGATTTTAGGAGGTTTAGAGTTGTTAGTCAGACATGTACTTTTGCGTTTATTTACTTTAGTGTTAGTTAACTACTACAAATTTGGGTTTATGAGTGATATTATGGATTATTATTACAATATATGAATTATTGACAAGTGTTATTCGTCAAAATATAAGGAAATAATCAAGTTTGTTCTAAGTCCGCCTAGGCGCCGCCTAGGCACCCGCCTAACCGACTAGGCGCTAGGCGGCCACCCACCGCCTAGCGGCCGCCTAGCGCCTTTTAGAACATTGGTATTTTTAGACGGAGGGAGTAGTAAATACAACAACAGAATCATGCCTAATGCAACTAATAAAGCAGCAAAATAAGAGACAGAGATAGAGAAAGATGCTTTACTAACAGTTTCCAAATGAATGTAATACTGGAATATGTCTAGCTGACATAGATCAAATGTGTAACTTCCAATAACATTAAAATAATAATTGTATACTTTTGCACATAGATAAAGCTTTGCATGATGGAAAGCCCTTCATCTTCTTCAAAGTAATTTCAAAAAGATTACCATGATACAGTGAGGCATTGTAAAAATCAGAGAACATATCGTTGCTGTCCAAACAATCACAAAATAAAAGCATACAAATATGGGAAACTGCATCAAGGAAATTGCAAATTTCATCAGAAGGATGGGTAGCATACCTCTTCTACCCCAGCAATTACATCTTCGCGTGTACCCTTTTTCAAGGAAACAAACTTCTCTCGGGCCTGATAAATTGGTTATTGCCAAATTATTAGTAGAGAAAGCAGATAGAAAGCTATTAAGAACTACAAGATCCATATATATATTCCCATCCTCCAGAAGCTAAAAACTGCCTACCATCAATTACCAATGACTTACAAGGTACTTTTTCTCTAAAAGCATGTCAATTCCTTGATTTCATGGAAATCAGATATGGTTCTTAAGTTGAATGACAATGGCATGTTACATGAACGAGGTTTTGAAGTTCATGGCCCATTATTATGTTCAATCAATAGATTTATCTAAGATATATGTGGTAGGAATGCTAATGTTGCTATCTACGATGAAAGCTGACAATGTGATTGTACGTGAAAAAAGTTGGAAATTCGTAACAAACTGACAGTCCAACATGACAGCATGTCGAAACACATTAAAAGTTCATCCTTTTTCCTTCTCATTTTTGGAAAACCCATGCTACTAACTGCCATTTATATTTAACTTAACACTGAAATTTCCAGTGTGACAAAAAAAAAAGGATATTACTATTCACATGAAGAGGACCATACGTGATCGTATGCATGTATGGATTTGTTGAAACGTTGACGGGAATCCTGCAAACACAACATATGAATCAGATGGGAAAGAAAATTGCACAAGAGTGCAAAAAGAACCTCAAAATGTAACTTTGCGTAAAGAACCAGCATTAGAACAAAATAAACACATGATGTGAGCTTCTTTGAATAATGATTAAACATCTGTTCATACATTCATACAATTTTTTTTAATTGGTTGCATACAAATATGTTGAATTCATATCAAACCCAAGGAAAACCAAGAACATAGTTACCCACAACAACTCCATCCCTGCACAAGAATGTCATGCCCATGATAACAAGAAGGGGCTATCGAGCTAGGGAACAATTCCAAAGAAATATGGAGGAAAATAAGAAAATATCTTATTTCAAGAATAACAACTGAAAGCATCTGGATAGTTGTCATAAATTATGATCTTGCAGTTGGAAAGGAACAGGCAGATCCAATATCCAAAAGAGGTTGAGAAGCCTGCTCTTGGAAGGCATTGCATTTTTCAGGTACATGGGGTAAAGTTGGACAATTCTTTTAGCAACCAGGAAAAAAGAAGAAAATTAACCACCGCAGAACATCTAAGGATTAGCTACTCGGTAAAATTCAAATTTTCATCATTGAGGGAAAATACAAATAATTTTTTAATTTTTCATGACCAGAACCTCATAAATTCACTTTTAATGTTTAGAATAGAAATAGAAGAGCAGAGGTAACAACTGCTTCAGGTTTCTACCACAATCAGTGATACTGAATACTCAAATAATTATAAAACTATGAAATTTCTTCCTATCATGACATCCAAAAGGTAACCAAAACGTCATCTAAAGTAACAAGAGCACAGTAGTGAAACAACATACCTTTACACCTTGCAGATCAACAGACATGAATTGTGTAAGACGATCAACAAGGACATGTTCTACCTACGAGACAACAAATTATGAATCTCACAACTGTTCATTTTATAAGTTCAATGCATAGAAAACCCCTAATCAGCAAAAGAATATGATGCAAAACCAAATAAATATGGTTTTAAATTAACGAAAGACCAGAACATTAAAATTTGTCAGAGGAAGATGACTTTCCATGCCTATGAAAAAAAGCATGCCCATTTTCATGGGCAATATTGTAATCTCATATTTTTCGGTTATTAAATATCAATTATCAGTTAAAATTCAAATATATGATGCCTATGAGATATTTCTAAAGCCTCTAGGTACATCATTATATAATAATACTATATGGCACCACATCAAAATTACTACCTTTTCCATGTGTTTATTTTTCCCTTTGGATTCAGAAATTGGACCTGAAGAATTTACTATTTCTAGAGAAGGCATTGCTTAAGGGATCACATAGCACTAACAACTAACAAGCCTAGCATAACACCGTAAACATTAGGTGTTATGGTTAGTTTAGGAAACATGACCTGGAGAGCATACTATTTTATCCTTGGTTAGTTTTATAGTTAGTATCATCACATTTTGGTTTCAGATCTCTACACTCGCAGTTTGCATGATTGTAGAAAATTATTCGCATCAATACCATGAGTTATTGACAAGTTCTGCAGGTAAGAAAGGAACATAGATACATACCTGTGACTTAAGTAGTTCTTTGTAAGTAGCAAGTTCACGGAATGCGCTGATGAACTTCGATATGATAGGACCTAAAATGCAGCATATTAGGAAAAGAGAAACTTTCTGCAACTTGCTACTGATCTTACTCGAAATTAAACAAAATTTAAGCATTTAGAAAATAAATAAAAAGGGGGTCTCAGCAAAACAAGTCAAAAACTATGTCAAGACTTCAGAAAGAACTCCCTTTCAGTCTTCACATTCACATTAAGCAACCCCAACAATATGTTTTGAGTACAATTAAGGACTTTCTGCTTTACTCCTAAAAAATTCATTTGATATAGACGGGGTATACAACTATGGAGTGCAAAAGCAAGTTGGATCCCCAAGAAAAGGCTTTTGGCCACCTTATCAACGTATTTTACTTATCAGCATAATAAGTGACCTATAAGGGCTTATAAGCAAAAAGTACAGTACAAGAATGACATCCAAACAAGCTCCTGGACAGTTAATGACATCCAAAAAGTACAGTAAAAGGGCTTATATTCCAGTCTTTTTGCTTACAAGGTCTTAATAACAAGCAAGCTTTTTTTCTTATAAGGTCTAACAGACAAGGTCTTAATCAAAAAAGGCTGGAATATTAAATATCATGAAATATAGTAGATGTAGAAATAAAAAAAATTATCTAAAACCACTAAAAGTACATAAAACATAATGGTAATTTAGCAAGTAACTCCAATTCAGGGGTCATACACACTACACAATTTGGATAAGTAAGCAGGCATCAATAGTCAAAAAATGATAGCATAACCTACCGCCAATCGATAAACTCACAGGATCATCTCTTCCACCACAAAAGGATTCTAAAGAATCAGCAAAGACATTGTCCCCATTACATGCTTCACCAAGAGAAGCCCTGGATGCATAAACAGATGTCAACATAAGACCATAGCACCTAATGCTTCATCTATTTTGATTGAATATAATAGTTTGCTCATCAATAAAAAGCCAAAACTTATACTACTTCCGACCATATCTGACATTCCATGAAACTCCATTAGTAACTTGTCCATTGGAAGATAGTAGAAAGCAATGCAAGGCATGTGAATGGCAAGTAAAGTCATCCACATCAAGAGTTTCATCTTCCCCCAACATTAACAGGATGATGAGAACTTCTCTAATACCCTTACATCAAGCAATTTTCTGCAGAATCAAGCTATCCATTTGGATTCTTTTAGGATCACTCAATAAGTGTGCTTAAAGGTATTACCCCTTTATAGAGTCAGCTGTCACATTTGAACTGGGGAGCCTTAAAAGTTTCCTAGTTTGTGGTACTCTTTATAGGATACCCTTATTCTTGTATGAAGAACTTAAGAACACTGCTATATTATGAACTTTCCTTCTTTTTCAAAATTCTATGATAGGTACCCATCTTTATTGAAAATCCCAACCCTGTACTTTATTTGACAGGACCAGAGAATCCCCGGGGACTTAAAATTCACATTAAAAAACAATATAAAAGAGCACACATCCAAGTGAAATGCTAGATCTCAAAATATATAGAACAGTTTCGTAAATCACTCTAGTCAAATAATTAATTTAATAGCACAACACGTCTATTGCAAGATTTTAAGAAGGGAACTACAAGAGCAACGAAAAGAATGTCTAGAAGCTTTGGGAGGCAGTATAAAAGAAAGGAGACATAAGGTGACCACAACCAGTGTAAGAGACAAAAAGAAAGTGCATGTCTCAAAAATATCATGTAGAAAATGTCCCAACCGACTATGGCATACCGTATACGGAGTATGAATAAGCACAAAACAAATGCATTCAGAATTCAATATTTAAGTTGACGATCCAACAGAACAAAAATGTTGTAAATTTTGTGAGCTTTTGCACAGGAAACACTATGAGCGAGTCAGAAGTGTGCAAAAAAAATATATGGCAGCACTTGGAGCACAAATAATTTTAATTAACAGTTGAGAAAATGATTCAATGTGCTTACGAAAATATCTTGGATCCCTTGCAAAGCTTCTGGCAACGATCTTTTAACTCATCTGCAGTTTGCTCTAGAGAAGAAATCTGTTCAAATATGCAAGAAAAGTTAAATAAGCAGAATGAAAATATTATCATTATATGAAGAGAGGATGCACACCATTTATAAGGAGATAATTTTTCTTTCCTATTGGGAAAATCGAATTTTTTAAAAAAGATTAAAACTTTTAATAAATGAATCATCCCAACACAAAAATGACATGATTGTATGCAGTTTATTAATTGTGGAAACGTATACTAAGTATCATGAAATGAAGGTTTCTCGAGTTCGAGCTCAAATTATTACTTCATCAAAAAAATATGAAATGAAGGTTTCTTTTTCTTGTGGAATATTTGAATTTTCCAGTAAAGAAAAAAAAGTTTTCCTAAACGAATCATTTGAGCCGTCAGCATAGGACATGAGAGCAAAATGTATCCTTGTTAATGAAAAAACAAACTGAAATCAATTTCTAGTGATCCAAACTGAACAGCATTCACAGTAAAATAGCTTACATAATTATTTTTTCATTTCTCCATGCCTCCATTAGAAGGAAACCTAAACCTCTCTTTAAGAAGCTTGAATCCTTAAAAGGACAGCTTAATAAGAATCTGGTTCCCTAAGACTCGGATTTCCTTCAACTAGCAAGATCTTTGATAGTAAAAAAAAAACACCTTAGACCAAAAGGCAAGCTAACTCCTTTATTATGTAAGCTATTAAGCTCCAGAAACTTGGGAAGAAGCAAATGGATATGTAGTTTTCAGCAATCAAACTTAAATTTCAAGCCATCATTGTCCCATTAATGGCTTGAAGAAAAGGCAAAACACCTCATTATTGAGCTACACACTCGATCCATGAAAGCAACCACAAAATCCAATTCATGTTCCCACCTGACATCTCGAATCGGGCAAAAATCATACAATCTCTACATCAACAAACAAGCATCTAAAACGGCATGGAACTCAGGTACGAAGGAAAAAAAAAAACGAATCTGAATTGTGAATCAATCAAAAGCGATTTCACCTGCTTGTGGAACATTGGAGAATCTTCGAGGTCAATGAAGGCCGCCATTGTAATCCTCCAAGTGACCGCCGACAAGCTAATCAAATCGAACCTGGCTTGATCCCTCCGTGTTATCTCTCAAGAGAAGATGAAATTGGAGGGATTTGGGGGCGGTAACAGGTGCGATTTCGAGGGGTTCTTGAGATTGAAGCTCGCTCGATCGATCCCTCCGTTTTGTCTCAGGAAGGCCCGTTACTCTTTTGTGCCTTCCTCTCCTTCCTTCAATCCTTCCTGTATTTCATTTTTTTTATTTTTTATTTTTTATTTTGTTTTGGTTGTATTGATGCGTTGGCTTGCCAGGTTGGATTTCATTTCGGTATACGGCGTGCCCCGACTCCGAGCAATGGTCTCAAAATGAACAGATACTCCCCGTTTCAGCCTCTTAAATTATTAGTGATAGTTTCGGGCTCTTACGCAATAGAGGGTGTTTTTTTGTTTTTTTTTTGATTAAGTAAGAATTCGACGCCCGGACAGGCCCAGGGTCGATAGGCCGAAGAACTCGGCAAATAAGCTAAAGACATAAACTAACAATAAGACAGAACCGACAAATTATAAGAGTGCAAATAAAGGCAAAGACTAGCAAATGATGAAAGAACCAAAGCAGTGTGCGACAACTCATCCATCAGTTGGTAGAGGCAACGCAGGGGATTCTTGGGGAACTAAGTGGAAACCTCATATTTGGACTCTGTCAAGGAGCCATCAGGTCTCGATCACGTCCACGACCTCTCGCACGTCGACAAATAAGAAGAAACACCGCTCAGAAACTGCTAGCCTCGAAAGCCCCACCATCGCACCGCCAAGCAATTCAGCAACCTGCCAAACACTGCGGATCCAATTCGGAATTTTCTCACCTACAAAAATATCGTCAAGCCCTTACGGGATTTACTCAAACCCTTTCGGGTGGATTTACTCAATCCCTTTCGGGTGGAATTTTAATTATATATATAAATATAAAAAGTTGGGTTTTATATTTATATATAAATATAATTTTTTTATTATTATTATTGATGTGCTTGGCGTGCAAGACTAGATTAACTAGCCTTGCACGCCAAGGGAAACCAGTTGCCCAGAGATCGGCGCCAACCAGGAGCGGCGATGACGGAGACGGGGAAGCCAGATGGAGACCAACGCAAGCACATCGGCGGCGACGGAGAAGCAGGCCGACAGTGGCGGCGATGGCGTCGGACACCAAGAAGAACCGGGTTGCACACAGATGGAATCGACGATTAAAGGTTGAAGCGCCGACATTAACAACGCGTTGGTTGTGACCTAAGAGGGAGTTTATGCCCCAGAGGGAGTTTCAATGAGAGGTGAAGCGAGCCCAGAATCGAGACGAGGCAACTCCAATCGGAATTGAATCGAGGCGAAACCAGCCAAGCCGAGATGATCGGAAGAGATTCAGACAGGGGGAAAGTAGTCCAGGAATAGCGAGGCAACTCCGATCGAGCCCCGAAACGAATCGAGGCACCACAATCGGAAACGAGACGATATTAGACATGCCAAATCAACTTGACAAAGAGAATCAGACATGGGAAGGTAGTCATGGTGATGATGGCACACCGGCGGCGATCGGAAAGAGGATGACCAGAGCGGTGAGGGCAACCATCAAATTAGCCAGGGAGGTTGAGCAAAGGGGGTTTGGACAGCCTGTGGAGGAGGTTGGACAAAGGGGATTTGGGGGCGCGTGGCGAAAACGCCAAGCGCGTTCTTCCGCCTATGAAAGGGGTTTTTTGCTCCCCTCTTGTTTACGCAATAGAGGTGTTTATAGTTATAGGTAGATAAAAATAAATTATATTTTAAAAAAAAAATTATTTTGCGGAGTTAAATTGGATTATTTTTTTAAAATATCCAACGATGTCACATGGCATATCCTGATTCGGCCATGCCCACAAAAGCTGCTATGAGCTCGGGCTCATCTCTAACTCTGTAAGAGCAATAGCATGAATCCTGAGGGCAACCATCTCTAACTCGAAAGGCTCAAGGAGCCTCCGGCTGGAAATAAAAGGGGGAGAGAAAAAAGGAAATCCCATGAATCCACTTTGTGAGATTCATCTGCAAGCATCCCATAAAGCAGGGTTCATGGGTTGTCCAAGCAAGAAAAAAAAATGGCCAGTCTTTAAACTAATTTGAAGGCATTTTCTATAAATATTTTTTTAAAAAAAAATATTTTCAAGTGTGAATTAATTTTATCTAGCCATAGACACTCATTTTGCATATGTTTTTTGTAAAAAAATAATGTCAAAAATACCCATATATTATTCTTGTATTGAATGATAATAATAAATAACCATGAATAATTAAATTATTAAGAATATATTTAATATTTAATATTTAATAATAAAACTTACTAATTAGTATTATTAATAAACTTAATGAGAGTGGATTATTGTATGAGTTTAATATATATATATATATATATATATATATATATATATTTGATTTAATAAAGAAAAGTAAGTTATGAGTCCGAGGTCGGATTCATGAATGGGGAGTGAAAAAATAATAATATGAAGTAGGGTTCTTAAACTGATGTGGCAGTGAAAAAGTAAGTTATGAGTCTGAGAAGGAATTCATGAATGCGAATGGTCTAAGGTCATGAGCATTGGTGGGCCTTTAAGCCCTTAAAGCTGTCAAGTAAGCAAAAAAAGAAAAAGGAAATTTGTTGTATGAGACAATTAATCATTCTAGGTAAATAGATAAATTGGATTGGGGCCCAAGTCAATTTATCTATAGCAAGTTTTATCTATATATGGTTTTATATATAGGTGGTTTATTATAGATGGTTTTATCTATAATAGGTTCTAGATAAGGTAGGTTTTATCTATATCTAGATTATCTATAGGGTTATCTATAGAAGGTTCTCTATTATAAATAGAGGGTGTAGGGTTGAATTATGGGGTGCTCGTGTATCCATCAAAGCATCACAATAATAAGAAACCCTAGCTGCAGAGAGGTTTTTCTCTGTAGGGTGTTATGCGCGGTTCTTGCCAAAACACGGAAATCATTTGTGTCCTACTGTTCATTCTCCTTCTCTTTAACAGAATTCACTCGGGGAGATTCACAACAATTTGTATCAGAGTGAGGTTAGACGATGACATCCGGTGCGAAATTCGAGGCCCCCCAATTCGATGACACTGGAAATTTCGGTCTTTGGCAACGACGAGTGAAGGATCTACTGACTCAACAAGGAATGTTAAAGGTGCTGAAGGAGGTAAAGCTTGTGGCGGCGGAAGATGATGAATGGGAGAAGATACAAGAAAAGGCATCGTCGAGTATTCGACTTTGTCGGGCGGAAAAAGTGATATACCACGTGATTGACATGGAGTCTTTGAAGAAGATTCAGGTTCAATCGGAGAAGAGGTATACGTCAAAGTCTTTGTCCAACAAGTTGTATATGCTGCAAAGGTTGTCAAGATGGAAGATGGTGGAGGGTACCGGACTAGTGAAGCATGCCACCAGGAAGAAGTTCAAGGAGCGCGCCACTTGGACTTGATCAACATCACTTGATGATAATCGAGTGAGGAGCCCCAGGGAGCAGAGCACGGGAGGCCTGAAGGAGACAAGGTCCTAGAATTGTCTCTGTTCATTGTTATAGATAGATTATTTGTCTAGGTGGGGATTGTTGTAGGAGACAATTAATCATTCTAGGTAAATAGATAAATTGAATTGGGGCCCAAGTCAATTTATCTTTAGCAAGTGTTATCTATATATGGTTTTATATATAGGTGGTTTATTATAGATGGTTTTATCTATAATAGGTTCTAGATAAGGTAGGTTTTATCTATATCTAGGTTTATCTATAGAGGTTATCTATAGAAGGTTCTCTATTATAAATAGAGGGTGTAGGGTTGAATTATGGGGTGCCCGTGTATCCATCAAAGCATCACAATAATAAGAAACCCTAGTTGCAGAGAGGTTTTTCTCTGTAGGGTGTTCTGCCCGGTTTTTGCTAAAACACGGAAATCATTTGTGTCCTACTGTTCATTCTCCTTCTCTTTAACGGAATTCACTCGGGGAAATTCACAACAAAATTGATAAAGTACTAAAGGTCTGGGTTGAAGTCTCCTAAATAAGGGACTGAAAAAGCAAGCCTCACAAGTCACAACGCGTAAAACGAGGGTGGAAAAGAAGAAATTAGGAAGCTGTGAATTGCCGACGAGGATCGTCTAGTCCGCAATTGTAGTTCATACCGTAGTCCAAATTATCTCATTGGCTAAATTGAAATTTCTAATGATTTTCTTATTTAAGTGTTGGTACCTTATAATTTATTTTAATGCTTATCGGTCAATGATATTAAAGGGGCCATAAAAATGGACTACGGTGTTGGACTAGACGATTTTCAGCGGTGAATTGCAAATTGAATTTGCTCCACCCATTTTGCATGCGGACGAACCAAATTGTGTCACATGTCCAAGCAATTAATAAATACATACTCCGCAATTTTAAATCAATTTTCCGACATTTTATGTAATTAATTTTTTTTTTAAAATATTTTCAAGTGTGAAATAATTTTCTCTACCTATAGACACCGATTTTGCATATGTTTTTTTTTAAAAAAATTATATCAATAATACTAATATACTATTATTTCACCATATAAAAAAACCAATTTTCCTACTTATTTCGCCTATAAATAAGCTCACACTCTCTACCACTCTTCACACATTCACTTCTACCATCTTCTCTCATTTTCTAAGATGGATCCCAATCATAATTTTTACTACCTCCTCAAACTTATTTCTCTTTCAATCCATATGGGGTTGTCGACCCAAATCAAATTGTTCATCCAAACTCAAATGTTGTTCCGAACCTAAATGTAATCCCTTCTCAAGCTGGTGTCGAAGAAGAAGGTCAAGATGACAATGTTCAAGAGACTCCGACTCAAAACATCAACTCCTGAACCAAATGGAGTGATGAGAATGACCACTTGCTCATTAGTGCTTGGCTCAACACAAGCAAGGATGTGGGCACGAGAAGAGGCCAAACCATGGCCAGATTTTGGGAAAGAGTTGCAGACTACTACAATCAACGGAGGGGTAGTCTCGTGAGGAGGACCGAAAAACAATGTAAGTCTCATTACGAAAGGCTTAGCGTTGTCGTTTCTAAATTTGTAGGTTTTTACCTCACCGCACAAAGGGCTAAAGCTAGTGGCCAATCTAAAAACGATGTCATCAACGTTGCTCGTCGCCTTTATGTGGAGGATAGTAAGGACAAGGAGTTCAAGGAAGAGCACACATGGCGTCTGCTCTGAAACGAGCAAAAATGGCTTTGTTCTATCGAAACTCTGACTACTGCAAGAGGGAGCCCGGGGCCAAAGAGAACTAAAGTGAACGAGACCGGAGCATACACCTCAAGCTCAAATCGAGAAACTCCTACAAGTGAAGGATTTTCAACAGGTTCCTCCCTTCGTCCTTCCGGTGCTAGGGCCTCCAAGAAGGAAGAGAGGGTTCGTAAGTTAATCATTTGGAAAGACTTGAAGACTCGATTTGGTACGTTATCTTTTGATGAGGAGGTTCAATTTGACCAGCTCTCGATGAAATTATTCGAGAACTAGATAGCTCTGTCGGTGTATGTTTATCGTTTTCATTTGTATTGTCGTTTGTTATCTTTCTTGCATTCCCGTTCGGTAGCTCATTTTCAGTCTTGTTTTGGTATTTTGTCTTAGTAACATTTTAGTTCGTTGCAAAGGATTTGTTGTTTTCCCAAGTCCAAGAGTCGACTCGCAAAGATGTCGAACGAGCATTTGGAGTGCTACAAGCTTGTTTTGCTATTATTCGTCGTCCAACACGTGCATGGGATATTGCATTGATCGAGAAAAGAATGAAGGCATGCATCATTATCCATAACATGATTGTTAAAGATGAACGCGACGACTATCAACTTCAATTCCACACAACAGAATTTGATCAAGTCGTAAATGATGGAATCACCCAGATGGAATTACCGTATGCGATGACCGACCTCATTAAAAACCGAGCTCGTATTCGAGATAGGGGCTCACACCATCAACTCAAGGCAGACTTGGTTGAACATATTTGGCATAAATTTGGACCACAAGGAGATGAGAATTAGGTGGAAGTGTTCAAGTTATCCTTTCAACAATTGCATTTTCATTTCATTTGCATCTATCATTGTATGGTAATGTTTGTTTGTAGTAGTAGCAGTAGCAGTAGCAGTAGTAGCAGCAGTAGCAGTAGTAGTAACATATAATATATAATACTCTGTATATGATGATGATGATGATGATGATGATTGAAAAGGGTAAATAGTAAAAAGTAAGTTAAGGGTTCGGGTCCGAGCTCACGAATGAGGGTGCAAATAATTAAAAGCTGAAATGGGGCCCTTAAGCTGATGTGACAGAGGAAAAGTAAGTTAAGAGTTCGTGTGTTAAGGACCTCATGTCTCACTATTGTTCATGCTCAAGAGCAAGATTATTGGCGAGCCCTCCACATAACAAAAAAAAAGTGAGGTGGCCATAAGCCCAGGGAAAAACAACCTTAAAGATGAGTCCGGACTCATTGCAGAGAGGGCCACTGCAGCGCTGCCATATGACAATGCTTGATTTTTTTTAAATCGATATTACTCTATTTTTGTTAATGTAAAAAATTAATAAAAAATAGTTATCAATGTAATTTTTTTTATCTACCCATAGACACCCATATTGCATATGTTTATTTAAAAAAAATGAAGTTAAAAGCCCCGGAGTGGGCTCACTGATAATTTGTTGAAAATGTAAAAAGTTGGATTGTGCTCTTTAGTTGATGTGGCGGTTGAAAAATAAGTTAAGAGCCTGAAACGGGGCTCACTAATAAACATGCTCTAAAGCCATAAGCATTGGTGGGCCTTTAAGCCCTTAAAGTTGCCAAGTAAGCAAAAAAAGAAAAAGAAAATTGATAAAGAAGTAGGAGTTTGGGTAGAAGTCTCATAAATAAGAGACTGAAAAAACAAGTCTCTTGGCGCGTAAAACGAGGTTGAAAAAGAAGAAATTATGAAGGTGTGAATTCCAAATTGAATTTGCTCCACCCATTTTGCATATGGACCAACCAAATCGTGACACATGTCCAAGCAATTAATAATACATACTCCATAGTTTTAAATCAATTTTTCGGCATTTTATGTAATTAAATTAAAAAAAAAATTCAAGTGTGAAATAATTTCCTCTACTTATAGACACCGATTTTGTATATGTTTTTTTTAAAAAAATTATATCAATAATACCCATATACTATTATTTTACCATATAAAAAAACCAATTTTCCCACTTATTATCGTTGTATCGTGTAACCCTTGTTTCAAGATCAATGTTGTGCTTTGTTTATTTTTCTCCATTTCACAATGTAGTAGTACTGTAGTAGTAGTAGTAGTAATAATAATAATAATAATAATAATATAATATATAATAATAATAATAATAATAATAATAATAAATAACTAAATAGTAGTAGTAGTAATAATAATAATAATGATTAAGTAATTGAAAAAGGTAAATAGTAAAAAGTAAGTTAAGGGCTCGGGTTCGGGCTCACGAATGGAGGTGCAAATAATTAAAAGCTGAAATGGGGCTCTTAAGTTGATGTGGCAGAGGAAAAGTAAGTTAAGGGTCCGGATGTTAAGGGTCTCCGGTCTCACTATTGTTCATGCTTAGAGCCTTCTACCCGGGCTCATACAACTTTCCCCCCCTTTTTTTTTGTGGTGGGGGGGGGGGGCTGACGTGGATTATTGGTGAGCCTTTGGGCTCACCAATCATCATGCTCTAAATCCGTTTGAACCTCGTATTGATACGTGTCCAGTATTAAATGCATCTGATATTACAAAAGTAATAAACGGATCTTAAATCCGTTCAGTTTCATAGATCCGTTTAGGTATTTGTTCTTAAAAAACAAGTTGAAAATTAAAAAAAAAATATTTAAGAAAAATTATGTCAAACAACTCATTGATCTATTTGTTTTTTTAAGTTTCAAACTTTAAGAAAAAAAATTAACACGAATGGATTAAAGATCCGTTCGTTATATAGATCTGTTCGTTACTTTTTTAATATTGGACGTATTTAATATTTGACACATGTCAAGTTGAGGCTCAAACAAATTCGGGATCCATTCGTGTGTGAGTGCATATAGCACATGTGTTTGGTGCATATAGCAACATTCAATTAATTATCACATTGGAGATACTTTTCATGAATCCAAGAGATAGGCTTGTGTCGAGCGGGTTTACTAAACTCGTCGGGTTTTGGACTCACCATAAGGGTCGTATAATACCCAGTTCTATTAGATTCGATCGCACAGGGCCTTTGTATTTTAGTGATTTCATCTATAAGACCTATTTTATAAAGAAATTGTTAAAGCCAAGTAGCTAAGTGGCTTTATTTTATTTTATTTGTCATACAATTTAAGCTCGAATTCTAATTGTTGCAATTTAGTAGGGCTTGATTTCATAAATGACACAGGACCTGCTCACCGTTAACCTCGTTCATGATCTGATGGGCTAAAGGCAATTTTATCGGCATTACAAGTATCGATGCTTATAATATTTTATATTAAAAAAAGGGAGGAAAGGGCATTTGGGCAATGCTCCGAGGAGATAATATATATGTTTCCTCATAGGTGTGTTGTGCATTGGAATTTTTTTCCAGATGATTTGAGCAAAAACGATGTCGTTTTGGATAATGAAGGGACGAAACGCTGTGTTTAGAGTGATGTACAAATGCTAAAAGTCTGCATAAAGGGGGCATATGTCGTGGCATGATTCGCTAGCAAAGTGACAATCGAGATGGGTGATACACCTTGATGGACGACTGAGATTTGCCCCATGCGAAATTGTTTTAAAATACAAATTTCACTATTAAAAATATGTAAAAAAAAAATGTATCACAACGCTGGATTCATATTTCTCTACGTATAAACATCAATTTCAAATATGTTTGACCATAATTTTTTTAAAAATATTTTTCTTTAAATACAATTGTGTATGATGATACCAAAAAAATAATTTTAATTAAGTTTAAGTAGTAAGAGTTAAAAATGTAAGAAGTTATTTTAATTTTTTGGAATCAAATATTATTCAATATTTGAAAATTGTTAATAATGTGTATGATTTGTATGTAAATGTGGTCGAAATGGTTTCAGATGATCATAACCATTCCGGAATGGCTCACTGAAAAGGATTTGTAGGTAGTATTCAAAGGTCCCCATTTCGAACCCCGGATATGGCCGCTCTCTATTTACAAATTCAAGGTTTCAGATGATCAAATGATTTTGATTTTCAAATTAATGTCGAACTATAAATAGTTTATATTGTTTTAAAAATTGAGCTAAATCGGGAGCCTGTCAATTTTAGTACAATATAGATTTATTTACGAGACAAATATGAGTTTGTTTGGAGGAGAAATGAGGTGGGAGAATCGACGTTGGGTGCATTTTAAGCCATAAAAGGACGTGGATCGAGTCCTGATGTACCATTGGTTAATGGTAACGGTGCTACCGTGGTGGTGCTTGGTTTGAACTTCATTTGTTTTATCGACTAGTTGGTTTTCATTGGACCTTGGTTTCACTTCTAGTGTTGCGACTTTAGTCTGCTCAATGCATTTTTTTCTGTTTGTTTCGTGTGTGGCGGTTGTATTTGTATATGACGGTGTTTTCGTCTGAGGTCTGATCTTGAATTTTTACTTTATATAAAAAAAAAGTGGATGGTGTCACAATTGGACCCGTCCTTCAACAATCGTCGATGAATCTTTTAGAGTAATGTGAGAGAGAGAGATAAGGAAGAAGGAGTTTGTGTATTTGATATTGCTTGCCCGTACATTCATTCTCTGAGAGTATATATTCTCAATGGTATGGGCCTATTCTATACAATTCATTTTAGGCCCAATTTGTATAGCTAAGCCCATGACAATACCTCCCTCCTAATAAAGGCTTGTCCCAAGTCTTATGCTGCAAACGACGGAAATTGATGCAGTATGTGCCTGGCGGCTTCCCATGTAGCTTCTTCAGCACCCAGGTTAACCCACTTAATGAGCCACTCTGTTACAGGTTCCCCATTTGCAAGGTGATGTAGCCTAGTGTCCAGAATCCTCTCTGGTTGGACTATTATCGCACCATCCTCGTCGGTCACTGGAAGCTCCTGAGCAGCAACTACATCGTTCCCTATCCTCCTTTTCAGCTGAGATATGTGGAACACCGGATGAATCCTGTTGCCTTCCGGTAACTCAAGTCTATAAGCCACCTCACCGATTCGTTCCAAAATCGGATAAGGCCCGTAGAACTTGGAGCAGAGCTTGAGACTTCTCCGGACAGCTACCGATGTTTGTCGATAGGGCTGCAATTTAAGGTAAACGAGATCACCCACTGCAAATGCTCGTTCGGTGTGCTTCTTGTCCGCAACCTGCTTCATACGAGCTTGTGACTTAGACAGCCCATCTTTCAAGACCTCCAACATGTGATCTCTTTGAAGGAGCCAATCAAAAATACTTCCGATGGTCACTTCCGCTGCAGGAAGCCCTAATTGCGGTGGTTTATAGCCATATAACGCCTGAAATGGAGACATCCCCAATGCGGTGTGGTGGTTGGTGTTATACCACCACTCAGCCAACGCCAACCACCCTGCCCAGTGTCTAGGCGAAGCCGATGACATACACCACAGATAACTCTCGAGGCATTGGTTCACCCTCTCTGTTTGTCCGTCTGTCTGAGGGTGGTACGCAATAGAAAACTTGAGCTTAGTACCCATCGATGCAAAGAGTTCTTTCCAAAAGTGGCTGGTGAAAATGCGATCCCGATCTGAAATGATGTCGTTGGGCATACCATGAAGCTTGTACACGTTTTCGAGAAACACTTGAGCTACTTGGGCTGCTGAAAACGGGTGTGCTAATAGCATGAAATGCGCATACTTCGTGAGTCGGTCCACTACCACCAATATTGTGTCTTTCCCTTTCGACTTTGGATGGCCCTCGATGAAATCCATTCCAATGGAAGACCATGCTCACGGTGGAAGAGGCAACGGTTGCAGCAACCCCGGATACAGAACATGCTCAAACTTACTCCTCTGGCACACATCACATTCTTCCACAAACTTCTGCACAAAGCTTTTCATTGCTGGCCAAAAGAAGATGCTCTTCATCCTTTTGTATGTCCCTTGTATCCCAGAATGACCTCCCAACGCCTCCGCGTGGAGTGCAGTAGTGAGTTCATGTCTCAAATTTGTGGCATTTCCCACATATAACCTCCCTTTATATCTCAAAACACCCTTATCCCATTTATACTTGGAATCTGAGCTGATTGCAGCTGCTGCAATCTTGTCTTTAACCTCCAAATCCCCAATATAACTGTCGGCAATTTCCTTCATCCAAATGGGTTGCACCACCTGAATTGCTTGTGTTGTCCCAACACACATCGGTTCCGCTATCGGTCTCCTGGATAGAGCATCCGCGACGCGATTTTCCATTCCGCTGTCGGCAATTTCCTTGCTTTCATTTGCAACTTCGACAATCATAAGTCTTGCCTTTTGTAACTCGAAACCCATCTCCTGCGCTACTTTCGGATCCACAAAGCTGTGAGTACTTCCGCTATCGATCAAGATCTTGATCTCTTGTCCTCGAACGGTGCCTTTGACTCTAACTGAGTTAGCTGATTCGTCACCAGTCACCGCGTGCACATACACTGCTAAGCCATCCTCTGTGACAGCCTCCTCGTCGTTTGCGATTTCAGTCACTCCCAGGGCCTCAGTACTGGTCTCTTGGTCCTCTCCCGAAGCCAGTAGACTATTCACCGTGGATTTCTTGCACTTGTGACCCACGAAATATCTATCTCCACACCTGTAGCATAACCCCGGTGTTCTTCTGACTTCTGTGAACTGATTTCCCCCCATTCTTGACCGGCAACGGAACCCGATTCCCAAACGATTGCCCTGGCAACTGATTAGATTGGGATCCACCCTGAGCAGTCGCTGCTGGTTTGAACATACTCGACCCTACAGACGGAAACCTTCTTTGCGACTTGCTCATCTTGAGTATCGCCTGGACAGATTCATGTTGTAGCCTAGCTAATTCCATGGTCGCAGCAAGATCATCCGGCCTTCCTAACTTGACCAATGATTTAATCTCCGGTTGTAATCCGCTAATATAGCTACACACAAAGTAATTTTCCAGCAGATTTGAATTGTAAGTCGGCATCCCCGATCACAATTCTTCGAATCTTTCATTGTATTCTTCAAGTTCCTCTCCTTGCTCGAGCTTATTGAACTCTTCCACTACTTCTACTCCTTATTTCTCCCCGAATCTTGCACACACCGCCTCACCAAGATCCTTCCATCTCACGCCTTTCCTCTGCATCAAATATCCCTGAACCCAAACATCTGCTCTGTCGAACATATACATGGATGCAAGCTCCACTTTCTGACCTTCGGCGATGTTAAAGATCGAGAAATACCTTTCGCACTTCCTCACCCAGCTACGCGACTTCTTTCCGTCGAAGACAGGGAAATCGACCTTCGGGAATCGCCCTGTGCCCGCGCCGCCTGGTCTCGGACTCGAATTTCGTCCCTGATCGGAGCCCTCTGTCGCTGAAATCTGGAGATTAGAACCTTCGATCCCCGCCGATTTCTCCTTTCTTGCATCTGCAGTATCGTCGGGTTTGGCCACAAACGAAGCTCTCTCGCCCCCTGCAATGAATTTCCTAACCAATTCTGAGAGAGCGTCGAACCTCAGTTCCATCTCGGCTCGATGCTTTTCCGTCTCGGCTCGATGTTTCGCCGAATCTTGAAAATTTTGTTGCGTTACTGCGATGAATTGTTGAAGCTGGTTCTCCGTCTTCCGCCAATTTTCCTCCATGATTTTCAATCTAGTCCCGTCCGCCATAGCTCGATTTCAGGCTCTGATACCAATTGTCACAATTGGACCCGTCCTTCAACAATCGCCGATGAATCTGTTAGAGTAATGTGAGAGAGAGAGATAAGAAGAAGGAGTTTTTGTATTTGATATTGCTTGCCCGTACATTCATTCTCTGAGAGTATATATTCTCAATGGTATGGGCCTATTCTATACAATTCATTTTAGACCCAATTTGTATAGCTAAGCCCATGACAGATGGCTAGTTACTAACGGAGTCATATGAATTTAGTCATCGATTTGTTCGATTTAGTTGTGTTTTGTTTCGCCTTCGTAGAGTTTTGGCCTGTATTTTGCACCACTTTGTATTTTTATGTTTATTTAGACGGTTACCTGTCTGTCGACTTGTCGGTCCTCGAGGTTCAGGTTTGTCTGATCTTGAATTTTTTCCTAATAAAATAAAAATAAAAATGAATTTAGGTAGTTTTGTGTAATTTAACGCTAAAACGGGGGGTGCAATGAAAATTGACCTAATTTAAGGATGAGTTTGTTGATGTTACGGTTGTTACCCTATCGGAGACGAAGGGGAGGGGAGATTGTGTGGCTGCAAAACTGACACGATTCCAACATTTCGTCCAATTCAATCTCTGTGGTGGAGTTTGGGAAACCTAAACCATCAATTTGAACGTGAGAGCTTACAAATTCCACCATTCCACCAATTTCAATCGTCATCTCCCGAAGCCCAATAAAAAAGGCAAGAGCTTTTCCCAGCGTCCTCTGCGAATCTCATAATCCAATTGATGGCGTCGTCGGCCATGGGGCTGGCTGCAGGTGCGACGTCGTTTCTTGGTCTCCAACACGTGCAGTTTCCCCTCCGCAGGTCCCCGGAAACGAGGGTGTCGATTGGTAGAAGGCCTGCGGTTGCAGCTTCGATGGCGATGAGGACCAAGGGCGGCCTAGGGTTTTCGAGGGGCGGTTCTGGTGTTTTGGAGCGACCTTCTTTCGATCAGTCGCAGTTTGAGCCCTCAACTCAGGTTCAAGAAGGTACCGTATTTTGCCTCACTTCTTCAGCAATCCATTTTTTCAAGAATTTTAGGAATCGTTGATGTGGTTTTATGCAGATGCTTGATATCAATACCTAAAATTGGCTTGAATAGAGTTTGTTGCAATTGGGGAATTATATATGTCCAGTGAAATTTAGGTCTTGTTTGGGATAAATGAATCTCATTTCTTTATACAATCGGATACATTTGTGGCCAATTGATTCCATATTTTAGTTTTGAATTTGGGTTTGGGTAGCTTTGACATGTATGGTTTGAAATTGATCCGAAGGGGAAAGATTTTTGAGCTGATTAGGCTCGGAAATGGCTAGAACATGTCATGATTCAGTGGGGTTTGTTTTGTATATGTTGAATGAGACATTGGAAATAGGGTAAATTACACTTAAGCGCCCTTGAAAGGACCAACTTTTCAATTTTTTGTTCGAAAGTTCATATCGGATTGTCAATTGGGGGGTGGGGTGTAATTGCTCCTTCATTTTTGAAGGTGCTCATTCCAAGGTCTCAAACTCGAGACCACTAGATAAGGGACAAAAAGTCCCTTGTTCTCTCTAATCTCACCTCCATGGGTAGGTTGTAGGCCTAACTTTTCATATAACCCCCCTTTATAGAGAAAAATGTAGAAAATCATCCATTAAACTACGTTTGTTGCCAAACAACCACCGAAAACTTAGTTTATGTGAACATTTTTGTGAGAGAAATGTCATTATTAATCTTCTGTACATTTTTTTGCATAACTTCTTGCTAAGCTTGGTTATTTTGTGTGTTGTTGACTCCAATTGAGCCTTCTTTAGTGTTATAGTTTTTGCCCTGTTTTCCATTCTTCACTTCTTTGACACAATGTCTAAAAAAGTTTCCTATCTGCTGAGTTGGTTTAGAGAATCAGTCAACTTATCCCTTAAACTTTACTACTGTCTATAAAACCACCCTGGATGTCACTTAACCTTTATAACTTTATGTAAGTTAACCTATCTTTACGAAATGTTGTTTATATTATGTTCAGGAGGCGACATTGGACAACTAAAGAATAGGAGAAGCACTGGAAGGGGAGACATGTACAAAGTTTTGTTGCATGATGATGAGCGCCACACGGAGACCCTAGGTAGTCCACTGCTGCAACCATTGGTTGAGTTATACTTATACTGTTGGCAGCTAAACATTGCTTTGTATTGACTTTGTTTTTCTGAACTACTGCTTCATAGTTGCAAAGGTGTTACCACAAGCTGTTCCATCTGTTACACCTGATGAAGCCAGGAGATTGTTCGATGAATCAAAGTCAAATGGTGTTGCAATCGTCATCACCACAGTTAAGGTATGTCGTATGCCTAAGCCTTTATATGCACATGCATGTTGGTTGATTGTAGTTTCCTGTCTTATTTTTGTGCGTGTTGCCCATAGGCTCTCTATTATGGAAATTCGAGTCTGCTGGGATTCTTTTCCTATGCTTGACCAGTTTATCTTTAAAATACTAAATCAAGTACATATATTATGAGCGACAATATCATAAAATCGGCAACAATATACCACATATTCAGGTTGATGGAAACCATTTCGGTTTCCTTAATGCATTTGGACAGACTATAAGGTCATAAGCTGATTCTAATATTGTACGACACTGATTTCAAGATTTTGTTTAGTGGGGTTCTTAAAATGAAGAATTTATCAAACTATGATTTCACCGGGAACATAGTCATGTAGAACATATCATATTTCAATAGTTTGTTGTTGGAACAAATTGTATCTGAATATCTGATTCAAAGAGGAGATAAGACAGATTAAGAGGAGACAGTCATGGAAGGAAATTTTTCGCGTTTTGCCATTGTTGCATAGTACGGACAAGAATGAAACATCTAACAGATCTTCTTGTCTTGGCTGACAGGAGCATGCTGAATTTTACGTGCAAATGATGATCAGGGGCGGCCTGACATCCTCAATCGAGCCAGATTCAGACACAGTCTGAAGCCTTCAGACAAGGGTAAAAGAACCGGTGAACCTAGTTCTGCAGATTTTGTGGATAGCATCGAACATCATATTAGCTGTATCTGAGCAAATATGGTTACACTTGAGCTGTTACTATAAATAGACTGATGAGAGATAGGTGAGGTTTACATTGAGAAGCATGTTTATACAATTGAGTCGGTTTTTGGTTCCGTGCAGTGCTTGTAAGAAACTGCAGAAGTTTTGGTAGCATTTTTGAGGGCTCGTTTGATATGTTTTGTGTTGATTGCTTATAAGATGCTTATTGTTTGTGCGGATTGCTGGCTTCCGAAAATGTGGTTACAAATTGAAACAATCACTAATTGGTACTTACAATGAAAATGGGGTAAGAAGGAACATCAAGATTTCACATCTGTCAATGGGATTTTATATTTTTGAGTTGTCTACACCACAAACTCTCCTCACCAAAGCAACCCCCAAAAAATAAAGATCGATCAACGCCGTTTGCTGCTTATGTCCAAACGTCCGAAAGAATGCTCTAGGTCTCCTTCCGAATCGCCCACTTGATACAGGAGGCTTCGAACTCCATCGACCCACTGTTGCTTATGGATCTTGCTCTTGCACTTGAACTCCAGGAAACCTTGTCCCGTTCTCAACCCGAAATACGTGTCTGTGTTCTCCCGTGTCTTGTTCTTAAGCGGCCAGGCTGAGATCTCGTCTGAGACTGCATACACCATACCTGAACCAAGGAGCATCGATAGCATGTTAGGACTAACGACTGTTTTACCAATGTCGAAGCAAATAATAAATCAATGGTTTTAATGATGAAATTAGCAAACAAAACGACTGCTATTCTTTCTTATGGATTTTGATCAGCCAGACACTCGAGCAAATTGTGTGGCCTTGGACAAGAAGAGGCTTACATTTGTCCTTCTTCGAGAATGCACCTCCGACGTGCTTGCTTTTCAGTTTAATCATAACCTGCAGGAACATATATGTTAGAAATCGTGCAAAGTTCTACCTTCTCAAGCAATAAAATTCATCGCGTGCTGTTAATTTCTGAACATAACATACCTGAGATTTTTTGTTGATATAGACAGTGACACGTTTCCATCGCAGTGCTCCTGGATAGGCAAATCCATCATTTGTTAGCATTCACTACAAAAACTTGGGCAACTAGATCTTAAGAAACATAGTTGAGGGCATATTCAATTCGATTATTGGCTCTTGAAGAGCTATAGTTAGCGTTTTTCGTGAAGATGCGAGAATTTGATTATCAAGAACCAAAACTGCTTCAGATGTTTGTTTGAATATTTGATCATATACCTTTCCTTGTGTGTTGCAACAAGTCACCCACGCAGGGAGGGCTTGGATCCTCAATTTCACTCATGAGAGAGTCGACAGATTGGACATCTGTCAAGCTCCTATCGCAGGGACTTATCGTGGCGTTCCTCTTTGGTTCTTTAGGCAGCCTTGACTTGAGAGCTGCTTCCGCTCGTAGTGCTGCAAAAAAGGAGTAATAAGTAACATTCACTTTCAGCTAAAGAGCTCGAGTTGAAGAATGATCTGTTGGGTAAGGACTCAGATCAAGGACTGAAGAGCTATTGGAAACATTTCATTAGCTGTTGAACTGAAAATGGTGGTGGCCCTGGTGGGAGAGGATCTAGATCTAGATTGATCAATTAGCTATGCAAGGCAACGGATCTTTTACATGCCGACAAGAAAAGCCTATGATCGGTTGAGCCTAGAGAGGCGTAAAACACTAAAGGATGAATGAGCCTCAATAACTGCATCTCCCAAATGGTCAAAAGCTAAAAGAAGCATAGCAAATCCAGAAAAACGAGATGGTACCGGTAGCAGCTGCTGCTGTAAGGGTCATGAGGTCCCCGGGGCTTCTTACATCCACCGATGATCGGACCATGGAAGCAACACGATCATGGTCAGCCCCGGCTTGTTCGGCCATCTCGATGCAGCGAGATGCCAAGAGCTCTGTAGCAGAAGCCAGAGCCCTGGTCATTTTAGAAGCCGAGCTGGTGTCTTCTGCAGCAGAAACCGCTGCCAAGGCAGCCGCGAGGCCAGCAACAGACACAGCAGCGTGCATATGTGCATTTTCCGCTCTTGCTCTGTCCTTCTTCTTCATGGATACATGATTCGAGTCCTTGTGTTGGAACCACTTTCCGATCCCACCCATCCGCCTGCTGTGAGCAGAAACCATCCCCCTGTCCACCTTCAAAACGCAATCACACGAACATTTCATCTTATAATCAAACATTTCATTCATGTATGTTAAGGGTTAACTAACAGATGGTACTTACAACATGGGGCGGCGAGGCAACTGACTCATGTACGGTTGTAAACGGATGCCTCTCCAAGAGAAAGTGCTTATGCTTGTTAGCAAGAGCTCTAGAAATCTCCTCAGCGGAAATACTCCATGATCTCGAAAGGAACTCCATCGGTTCCTTGGGTGTCATTGGCTGAGGGATCAGTGGCAGTGATGCTGTTAAACTCAGCTGCATCTCCTCTTCTTCTTCTACACTCCCAAGCCCACTCGACTTGTTCCAAGCCGGCAATTGATTATAATACTCCATGATCCTTCAACACTTCTTTCTTCGCAATCAGGTTGAAGGAGTCTATCTACTTAACAACACACAATAATGCCAGCAAGCTCTCGTCCTCCTGTCAAAACGAAAGTCGCAACCACGAAGAAGGTGAAGATGTTATTAAATTGGCATCCAATTATGGCTATCCAAATGACAGATTGTCATTGGATTGGAAAATAAAATCATATCTATATCTAAGTTTAGAAGCTAAGATTTGGGCAATCAAAAAGAGGTGGGTAAACCGCAAATCTAGGACCCACACCAGCTACTGAGAATCCAATGTTATCTCTCAGAGACAAAACGTCGAACACATCAGGTGCACCATGTGTGAGTGATTTCAAGCATGGCAACCCAACAAAATCATTCCTGGGTCCCAATCCAGCGCATTAGGAAAAAAGTTAAATTACGCGTGTTTTGAGTCGTTCCTAACTCTCATCATCATTCTAAATGAATTCCAACAAGGTTTGAAATCAATCACATAAAAAACCAAAAATGAATTGAAAAGGGGGGAAAAGTTGTTCTTACCCTGCAGTTGGCTATCTCCAAACAGACCAAATCAAATCTATGAGGTTCTCAACACAGTGCCCATGAATTCGATGGATGAAGGGGGGTTTATATAGGAAAGCAAGAAGCCCCCAGAAAGGGGCACACTGGGGGGACAAAAGCGCAGGAACAAAAGGGTCTCGTGCTTGAAAACTACTCAACAAGCTCAGGTGGAGGAGAGAGAAAGAGTGAAATCTAAGCCTTTTTTCCATGGGATTTTAAAATTGGAAGATATTAATAATGAAATTGGGGGATTAAAGAAGAAGGGAGGGGGTAGCGTGGGAGGAAATGATGCGGGTAAGGCGGGGGGTTGCTTCAGGACACTCGTGCAGGTAACCCCGCACTCCCATAGATGCCCAGTTTATTGTATACTCCGTATTGATTTTGGGAATTAATTAAAGGTTGTGTTTTGAGAGGATCGGAGCGGACGGTGGGTGGGGTTTGAGGTTTTGACTGTTCTTTCGCCGGGATGCGGAGATTTTAAGGTAGCTTTCGGCGGTTGCCGCGGCGGTTTGGGAGCTTCGTGACTGAGATTCAGACCGCCGTTTCGCATTTTCGAGTTTTTTTTTTTTTGATTAGGTAAAAATTCGATGGTCAGACAGACCTGACTCATCGAGAGGCCGACAAAGTCGGCAGACGGCGAACCGTCAAACATACAATCATAAAAATAAAAAGGTGCAATACAAAGACGGCAAACAAAACAGTCACTAGAAGAACAGACGAGTCTAATCCATAGGAGCTGAAGACAACGAAACAGAACGGAGCCAAGCGCCATCACAAGATAACACCGCTGGCCAGCGGTACATCAGGAGTCTCCCTGTGGGCGATGAAGACGAACCTCCAAGGAAATTTCCGGAAAATGGAGTCGTCATGATGCACACCGCCACGACCCCAGCCAGACCCGACATCGGACGCACGAGCCCCAACTCAGATCAGAACCGCCAGGAACAACCAGAAAACTGCCGTGAACCACCCTCGTGATAAGCGCACCTGCAGGCCCTTTCGGGGAATTGACAAGGCCCTTTCGGGATTTGGACAACCCTTTCGGATCGGTTTAGAACCTCAATCAACACAAGGCAACCCAACACTGGTGGATTTTCGAGTGTTTGACCGTTGGTGTGTATGATTTTTTTCGTTAATTAAAAGTCGTTTTTTCATAGATCTAAAAAAATGTTTTTTTCTCCCCTAAAATGCACTTTTAATAAAAATGTCTTTTATTTTTTTTAAATGAAAATACTTTATATAATGTTGTATAATTTATTTAACAGTAAATAGCATCCAATATACCAAATATTTGAGGTCTTTGCAAAAATGACATTCTCCTTCAAAATTTGCAAAAGTAGCAAAGAAGCTCAAAATTTAGCAAAAATAACCGGTTCACATGACCCCCTTTCACAGGTCACCATTCCTGTTGAACAAAACCCTCACCGCCCCACCTCCTTCTTCTCTCCGGTCGTTCCCTGCCCTCCACGAGCCACCTCCGGCCACCCAACCACCACCGTTCGAACCGCCACCCTCACCCGCACCCCCGAGCCCATAACCCAACCGGCTCATGCCCCTTTGACCCCACACCGAGCCTTCATATCCCCTCCCTCGTTGTTCGTTTTCTCGCCCTCCAATGAAGTCACCCTCCTCTAGGAATGGATCGAATTCGATAAGCCCGAACGTAGTTCGAACCCGCTCTCATCTATGGCGGATTGGAGTCAGTGAGTGCTTCTCTCCCTCCCCTTCTCTCTCTATCTATGGCGGACCTTGAACGACGAGCGGCATATTAATTTTCTTACCTCCTGTTAATTTTCTGTCAGTGTTAAAAATCGAATCTTGCCCCTTTGAGATTCAACTGTTGATTCATTTTGAGAAAGATTGGCAGTGGTTTACTTTAATTTCACCCAAATTACTCGCTTTCTTTTTTCAATTCTTAAAAAGGAAAAAAAAAAGAGGGTAATTTTCTGTTTGCCTAATTAGAACTCAACTTGCAAAAATGGTGGGTTGTGGTTGTAAATATGGTGCCTGGTGGAATGCATTAAGTATTTTGCCCAAAAATTGGTTTGCAGCTTCAAGAATGTATCTTTATTAGTTTGAGTTTTAAACCAATTGAAACTCTTAAGATCTTTTTGAAGGGGACTGCACAGCTGATTTCTGCCAAGAACAATCAATTGAATCTTGAATTGGGGATAATAATGGAGAAGATGTCAAATATCTTTCTTAGATTTTGTTGGCAAGATTAAGTAATGTGGATAAAAATCTGGAATCCTAATTTCCAGTATAGTTATGGAGGATTGAACACCTATTTTAACAAGTGATGTATCAATCTGCAGGGTGTAAATCGACATTGCCTCGCAACCCAAACTGCTTCTGCTCTCCAGCTAGTAACTAAATCACAAGCTTACAGGTAAATTGGCATTTCTATCATGGCAGGCATTTTTTTTAATGGCAAGAATTATTTCAGTACTGGCTAGCTTTTTTTTTTACTGTCATTTGTGTTACCAACCTCTGAACAGGTTGTTCAATGATGTCACAGGATCACACCGAGCGGCCATGACTAGAGTTAAAGGAGGGAAGACTTTTTGTTGTGTTAGGAATCAAACGTGATCTGACATTGGCAAGACAATCATGCATGTGGACTCGTATGCAACTTCATATTGTTGTATTTGTGTTGGTGATATTAATCGTGAAGTGGGATATATGTGCGGCCGACATTAGCTTTAGAGGGAGGTCTAACCACTTCTCAAATATGGGTCTCCTGGATTGCATGAACCAAGCCCTCGCTACTGCACACTGGAAGATGTTGAAGGAAAGCAGCCGACTTTAGCTTTAGTACTTCGTTGTGTTTGTTTTAGGTCTAAAACGTTTTCTCCGTTTTTGATGGCTGATCCCTTATGTTCTGGATTTATGTGTGGATGATTTTATGGTTGGTTGTTCTGAATGTTGTTCTGACTGCTTTAGTTTGTGCTTAATATTGTCTATCCTGCTGCTGGGAAGTTTTTGAGATTGACACAAGATCTGACAGGGATTAGTCTTATATTGGCTAAGACGAGATCCGGCAGGGGTTACTTCTACATTGGCTAAGACATCGTTGTCACTGGCTAGATAATAGTATCTACTGGCTAGTAATTTGCATCGCAAATATTCGGGTTTCGCATCTTAGGCAAACAAAATAGACAACCACATACTTTACCTTGAGTTCATGCAAAATAACAAAAACCATCCTTCGCCGACTGAAAAGAAAAAGCGTCCGTACGACGAGCGGCATATGATGACCTTACCATTCCACACTTACTTAGGTTTTAATTGTTTAATCGTTTCCACCTTTTGGATGACTTGTGTTTGATTACTGATAAGGTATGTTGTGGTCTTGTGGTCACTTGTTTATATGTGTTATGGATGGTTATTGTGAACTCTGCGTTATGACGCATTTCGTTTGAGTTTAATGGTCGAAATACTTAGGATGAGAAGTTTATGAGATAAATAAGATGTGTCAGGGGTTATTATCTTATTGGCATAGACTTAGCTTTGATTTTATTGGCCAGGGAAAATCATATATTGGCTAGTAAACAAAAAATCGCATACATTTGTCTTTTGCATCGTTGATGATGTCCGCATATTTTGTCTTATTTTACATCATGTTTTCATTTCATTCAAGTCCTTTTATTAGCTTTTATGTTGGGAAAATAAGGAAAATATGTAGTTATGCTTAATATTGCAAGATATGGAGTCTACACAAGCTTTGGTGTGATTTTATAGGTATTGGAGCTGATTTGGAAGAGTTTGGATGCACTTTAGAGCTTAATGAAAAATCATGAATGCAATGGAGAAGCCAAGCAAAAGGGAAAAGAGGTGCAGCTGGAGAAAAGCCTTATTTTCGTCATCCATCACTTTGATTCAAGATCTGGAGCCTTCATGAGATTTGTAGTCCTTGAAAAGAGCTTTCCAACGCATATTCATATGCGTCAATCGGATTAACGAGTACTCGGGAAAGTGCGATTGAAGACAGAGTCGAAAAGCTGGAGAAAAACAGAAGTTACTGCATTCGAACAGATACCTCGGCGCCGACACCTGAGACCTCGGCGCCGATACCCTGCGCACCAGCAAAAGATTCTGCGGGCTGTTTTATTCACCTATTGGGCTTTTTAATTAGGGTTTTCTTCTAAATTTCTTTTAGGATCTTTTAGTTAGATAGATTTGGGATATTTTATCCTTCCTTAGTTAGATTTTTATTATTTTCCTTGGAGATTAAGTCTTAATTTCTATCTTTAAATAAAGCCAATTAGAGGCTAATTAGATATCTCTCTCCACATCAGAACATACGCTGAATTTACAGCAGCAAGGGACGACAAGTTTGGAGTTTTTTGTTGAAGGATTTTGACATTGGTTTTGAGGTTTGATTTTATGCAATTTCAGATTATGTTTAATTCAATTTTCAGCATGTTTTCTATAGCTATGAGTGAGTAGTTTCTCTTCTTCTAGGGTTGGGGTGAGCCCAACAATAGCCATGTATGAAAGCTTGAATCTATGATGTTTTTATGAGTTTATCATCATCTATCTTGTGCTTAAATCCTTTGCGAAAGTTGAGGACAATTCCATGTTTATGATTATGAAGCGAAAGTGGATTTAATTGTGAACTTGGATAGTAATTAGAGATCTTTGACGAAAGTAAAAGGGATCTAATTAAGAAAAGGTAGATCGAATAGGTTTTATGCGAAAGCCTCTATTCTCTATTTGTGAAGTATGCGAAAGCCATCTTTTGATGATAAAAACATGATCTTTGTTCTATGATTCTTGTGTGGTTTATGCATGGTTGTTGTTGTGGTTATCCCTTTACCTTGGAAGTTCTTTTTATATTGTTTACATCCCTAAAATGCCTTGCTTTTTGTTCTATTTCGCTGCTGGAAAACAAAAGATCAACATTCATCACTTCTCTCGACCATCCCCTTGATATCGACCTCTCTAGTCGATATCGACCGCCTTTGCTACTGATTTTTGTGTGTTGTTAGATCGCAGGAACTACTCTAGAAAGTGCTGTCCTCTCTCCAGTGGAACGATCCCGACTTCCGCTATCTACATAGTGGGAATTGAGGTATTTTATTTGTGGTTGATTTCCCATCGTACAACAGTTGACAAACTAAACGGCCAGTTATGTACATTCAAAACCACCAAAATCCCAAAGTGTCATTGAGTTACAAGCAAACTAACAAAATACTACATTCGACTACGCAAAAGAAGAGTTACCCAACTAGACATCAATTTCTTCACCTTGCCACGCCACGCTTGCTTATGTCCTCCGACGCTTCTGGCGAAGGAACTCTCCCCAAGACGGGTACCTACTTGTCTCCATTATCTTGCTCCTGACGGACCCAAACGACATGCTCTCCTCTATGAGCATTGCCCCCTCCTCCATGTCCATGTCGGGAGCTTTACCTTTCATCTCCGGAGCAACGATTGTCGGTTCTACCCATTATGTTGTTTTGTACTTAACTTGTTATGTATTGGTTAGGAACTTTAGTACTTTGTAGTTTTTGGTTTAGGTCTTAATTGTTTAATCGTTTCCACGTCGGAAGCTTTACCTTTCATCTATGGAGCAACGATTGTCGGTTATGCCCAGGTTTTCTGGTTTATCTTGCCAGTTGTGTGAATTTCTGTGCCAGCTGAATTGTTGTATTTGTCATCCAAATGGTTATCCATGTCATACTCCAAATTGAGATCAAGATGTGATATAGACCAAACTTTACTTCGAAATATTTTTTTCCATAAACATATACAAAGTTGGCGTCTATAGATAGATAAAATTAAATTAAGTTCAAAAATAAATTTATTTTTTAATTTTAACAAATAAAAATGCATGAAATTTAGTTTAAAACAATTAAATGGGTCTCTTTCTCTCCCCCCTCTCTCTCTCCCACCCTATTTCCATTCGACACGTGTCCAAAATTTTCACACCCTCTTTCTCGATTTGTGCAAAGTGTAACCGGCAACCTGCTGAGATTAATTTGCAAGAACGACAATTTGTCATTCCTTTGCTAATTTTTTGGGTGTAGGTTATTTTTGCAAAGTGGACCATGAAATGGTATATCCATGCAAATCAGCCTTTATTTAATTGCAGTATTCATCTATATTCTTTAGCTACATGTTTCAATTTTACGAAGATAATATATCTAGGGTCGAAATGTCATTATTTAACTCACACTTTATTTAAAGAAAATTTTATACAAAATCACCTGTTAAATATAGGTGTTTATACTTGTTGAGATGTGAATGAGACCAAAAGTGTCCCACATCGGAAAGTTGAACCTATCAAGCCCTAGTATATGAGTCTGTGGGCTATTCCTTCTATTGCCAATTTGTTTTAGAATAGAACCTCATTCGGCTTGTGTGCTAGGCTACTAGCGCATGTGCGCCCGTGCACACGACCCCCAATCATCGGTCTAAGTCGAACTTTGATAATAATTAAACACCCATTATAATTAAATTATTATAAAATAAATATTAGGGGTGGGCGCGGGACGGGATGGGGGTCGTCCCGCGTAATTTTTGCGGGACGGTGCGGGACCGGGACGGGACGGGCCTTGTCCCTCAAATAATAAATATTCAAATAAAATTTTAAAATTCGTATATATTTTACGGTTTTCAAATGCGTAACATATATATATATATATATATATATATATATATATATATATATATATATATATATATATATATATAGATTTATAATAGTTTTATATTTTACGATATTTGTTATATATATACACATTTGATACATTATAGTATTATACATATAATTACAATACATATATAGACACACTAATACAATTTAAACTATAGAATTAGTATATACCGTATAGAATTAGTAAGTGTGAGTGCGTTGTACACTGTACATATGTATATTGTATACATATTACACTAGTATATATATATATATACATTATATACTGTTAGTATAGTTGTATCTATATACACATACTGTAGGTACATATATTTATGTGTCAAGAATATATAGTGAATAAATGTATAATTTATTTATTTATATAATGTGCGGGACGAGACGGGATTTGCGGGATAAGATATTCTCGTCCCGCGTTCCGTCCCGCATGATTTTTGCGGGACGGAACCGGGACGGGCCCGGGATTTGCGGGATTTGTGCCCACCCTTAATAAATATAATTGATAGACACAATTTATCGTATATTTTATTTAAAATTTACATTAAGATAAAACACATTGTAAAAAAATATGGTCTGGGTTACCCAATTGTCCAAGTGTCAACTAGATGGTCATTTCTAATTGCACCTGCGGGGGCGTGTTGAGATGTGAATGAGACCAAAAGTGTCCCACATCGGAAAGTTGAACATATCAAGCCCTAGTATATGAGTCGGTGAGTTACTCCTTCTATTTCCAATTGGTTTTAGAATGGAACCTCACCCGACTTGTGTGCTAGGCTACTACCATTTAAATAGAGAATATTGCTCGAAACCACCCCTTAAATACAATATTGTAGAAAACCAACCCTTTGGTAAACAAAAGCTATATAAATGGTGGTTTCCTACAATATTGATTTTAAGGAGTGCTTTTGGGCAATATGACCTATTTAAGGGGTGGTTTTACTGAGTTTACCCTATTAATTTTTAATAACTTAAAAAGTGTTAACCAAACACTATTCATATGTGAGAAAAGAAATTAAAAACGATTTCCAAAAACGATTTAAGAAGAAATCTACTGATGTCAACCTTCTAAACGAAATGTCTAACAGTATTCAACCCTCGCCCTCGGTTACCCAAGCCGAAAACGAATTTCTTATTCGTATTCCAACTAATAGCAAAATAAAATCTGCGGTGTTAAGCTTAGGTAAAAATAAGTCTCCTGAACCTGATGGAATGACATCCGAATTCTACAAACATTACTGGGACATAGTCGAAATTTCGGTTATTAAAGCAATTAAAGGATTTTTCTGCTTCGGGAAAATTCTTAAACAAATTAATCATACATTTATATCTCTACTACCAAATATAGACAACCCATCAACAACAAATCACTACCGTCCTATAAGCTTGTATTCTGCCCTATATAAAATAATCTCTAAAATTATGACGGAGAGATTGAAAAGAATAATCGGCAAACCGATTCACCCGTCACAAGGGGTGTTCGTGTCAAACAGGGCCATTCAAGATAATGTGTTGATAACCCATGAAATCTTCCACCCTTTCAGATCGCGCCGGGGTCGTGAAGGGTGGTTGGCAATCAAACTAGATATGGAAAAAGCATATGATAGGGTTGATTGGAACTTCACTAAAACAATCATAGAAAAATTCGGGTTTCACCCTTCATTTGTCTCATGGTGTATGGAATGCATAACCACGGTTTCTTACTCGGTACGGGTAAACAATGGCCCAGAGATATGTTTTTCCCTTTCAGGGGCCTTCGACAGGGGGATCCGCTATCCCCCTTTTTGTTTATTCTAGGTGCAGAAGTTCTGGCATGTCACCTGTCGGCGGAAGCAATGTCGGAAAGAAGCCAGTTGGTTTCACTTTTGGGAGGAATGCCCCGCACGTCCCTTTCTTATCTTTCGCCGATGATATTATCATCTTCTCAAAAGGCATATTGGATGCGTGTAGAAAAGCTAAAACAGTTATTGACTCTTACTGTAGAATATTAGGCCAAAAAGTAAACCACCACAAGTCCTGTTTCCAACCAACTAAAGGGATTCTAAACTCAAGAATTCTGGATATAAAAAACTGTCTAAATATAACTGACCCAAATTCCTTGAAAAAGTTTCTAGGATGCCCAATCATCAACGGCAGAGTAACAAAAGACATTTTTGAAGATATTATTTGCAAGTCTAGAGAACAACTGAGCAAATGGCGTGCCAATTCCCTATTTCAACAGGGTAGAGCTATTCTTATAAACACAAATTTATTGGTCAAACCGTTGTATACTTCCTGCCGCCTTCAGCAATTCATAAGGAACTTGATCAAATCAATATAACTTTTTTCTGGAATAAAGACCTTCAACACCGTCCACTAATTAGTTGGGACAGAATCTGTAAACCAAAGGGTTGTGGTGGCCTAGGAATTAGAAAATCGAAACCGATGAATGAAGCGCTACAAATGAAACTCCTCTGGAAAACAATGGCTGAGCCGGAAAACGTCTGGGTACAGATAATCAGGTATAAATATCTTCGCGGAGATAATATTCTCGAATACAAAAGGAAAAGGTGATGCTTTTTGGCAGTGGGCAAAATTATCAACTCTCATCGACAAATTCAAGACTGCTCTTATTTTTTTCGGTTGGCTCAGGGAACGCTATCAAATTATGGACAGACAATTGGATCACAACTTCCCCCATTCAGGTTAGGAATGACTGCCCTACAATTGATAATATAAATGACAAAGTTAGCGATTATATTATGGGTGACAGATGGTGGGAAGAGAAACTCTCAGTTGCTCTTCCTCAGAGCATTGTTTCGGAAATCATTAACATTCCTCTCCCCACATCAAGATTCGAAGATTGACTTTACTGGTGGCCAGACCGTGCTGGTTGGTTCACCACGTCCAGTGCATACAAACTAGTTACAGTTGAACCCGCTATCCACTCAGATTGTAACGCCTGGATCTGGCGTCTGGAAATCCTCCTAAGCTCAAAAACTTCATATGAAAAATTTGTCAGAATTGACTCCCAACCTGCCTATAAACTCGCCCACATGGGAGTTCATGTCCCTTCTACCTGCCCTTTATGAAATAGTTTCGAGGAAGATGACGTGCATCTACTATTTGAATGTCAATTTGTGAGATCTCTTCTCCAACTTCCTACACGCATCAGCTCTGTTATAAACACAAAAATTACTCTATCAAGGGATATAATACCGATCATGTCTGTTATAGGCACAACCCTCTCAAAAGGAGCACTAGCAAAACTCGCATTTGCCTGGTGGACGTCTTGGCACATACGGAACCAACACGTCTTCAAACAAGCACCCATTCATTCCAAGGAGGGCAGTTTACGGCTCATTAAAAACCACGAGACAAACTGGAATAGCACACTGAGAAATGACAACACTCTGGACCGACTGGACGATAACTTCTCCCCCCAACCCCTTCAGGTAGGAATTCATAAAAAGCAAACCAAGGAATGTAAGATCAAGTGGAGAAAACCACCGAAAGGAACATTCAAACTCAACTTTTACGGATCTACACTCGCAAATAATGATAGCACGACAGGTGCGATTATCAGAGACTGGAATGGTCAACCGATACACATTAGATACCAAAAACCCAGGAATGAAAAGCCCCTTAAAGGCAGAAGCCATAGCTCTTAAATTAGGGGTACAACTTGTTCTTGATCTTCACATCGACAAAATTCAAATTGAAGGAGGCTCCAACATAATAATAAACCACCTAAACAATAAGTCTAGATGTCCTTGGGAAATTGAACTCATTCTATCGGATGTCCAATTATTACTATCAAATATGAAAGAAGTCTCTTTCTTTCATATACCCCGTTTGGGCAATAGAGTAGTTGATAAGGTTGCACACTTTTGCCACTCTGTCTGGGGTGCTGGTATTTGAAACAACACTGGTCTCTCAGACCTCATCCATAAGGATGCTTTCGATAGAGCCTGCTCTCCCGAATTTTTTCCTAATAAAAAAAAATTAAAAAAATATACATTTATAATTATAATTGCATTGTCTTTTTTTTCTTAGTTTACATCCCAAGTTGCTAGTTTTAGTTTTGCTTATCGTTTTTTTAAAGTGTATGTTGCTTGCTTTATTGCACATTTTTTACGGTTTTCCATCGACCGACTTGTCAACTTATCAAGATTTAGGCATGATGTCGAATTTTTAATTTATATAAAAAAAATTGCATTATCGTTCAAATGGATTGGAATCCAAACACGCCATCCTCCTTCATCCTTCTTCCACCTTTCTTCCTTTTGTGCATCATCCAATGTCAGTCCCATCAAAACTCATATAGACATGATGGAACGAGAAATTGAAACAAGTGACTTAGTTTTGGATATTGGGTTAGGTTTAGGTTATGTTTAGTCTGATGCAAAAGGCGTATTACTGAATTTGAGTCTCTAACTTGAGTTTGAATACATAATCAAACAGATACAACGTAATCATAACTCTTGAAATTAGATCAAGAACGACTACTGAATATAAACTCGAATCAAAGAAGCGTGGCGTGTTCAAGGAACGTGGTAGATGGTGAGCTTCCATCGGCTTCGTCGACGTTCCATGTTATTGAGTGCAGTCAGTTCTATCTCAATCAGCCGGGCAACCTGAGCCTGAACCGGGCTCTTTCCCTCGATCATACTCACGAGTCACGACCGAGGACACCACTGGTCAAAGACTTGGTGATGGGTTTGTGCACAACAAGGCCAGCGTCAGTAGGCTCAGTGCCTCTTTTTTCCTTGGTCTTGTAAAACATAGGCCTTCCATTCAAGTTGCCGCGAAAACACATCAGAAGATAATGCAAATAGTTTTTCGAAACTTTTGATTTTAGTTTAAAAGCTTTTGCAAATTGGATTTTCGATCAACGGATACTAACTTCAAGTTTTTCACTTTTCTTTTTATGTTACCAAAAAGACCAAGTTAGCAGCTTCAATTCAATTGTTGAAAAAGAAACGACATGAATAATTATTAGAAGCAATGAGAATTAAGCATACCCAGTCAAGAAGATAAACGAAATCCTCCTTGGGTCTGTAATTGGCGTTGCTTTTTGTTATAACGAGAATGATAAAGCGAAGAACAACACAGAAATTTATGTGGTTCAGCAACGGTGTGTTGCCTACGTCCACGGGCAGAGAACCAGTTTTCTTATTAGAGGAAGCGAAACAGATTAGGGTTACAAGGGGTCGGCGTTTCATGAGTATATGAAGAGACTCATGGAACCCTAAACAGACAATGGACTGAAAGCCCAAAATAGACAGACGATAGGCCCGTTTACATTAAACATCGCATATCGTAAAAGCGGGGTGGCGCTGCCTTTGCGGTCCGGGGGGCGGAGCCCCTGGACCCCTCGATGTGTCGTCGGTCAACAATCATTCAAGGCACATTAACAAATCTCCACCTTGACTTGAATCCTCTCAGAAACAGATGCACCTATGACAAGTGCCCAGACGTTCTCTGCCTCAGATTGATCCTTGAAGAAGGACCCAGACTGCCCCGTAGGGTAACTCAACAGGTGATATTAAGCAAGTCCAAATAATGTTGGAACTTGCTCTTTCGAACTGGCTTAGTGAACATATCAGCGGGATTATCAGCAGTTCCCACCTTCTTCACCTTGATTCTCTTCTCATTCCTCAGAAAATGGTACCTGACATCAATGTGATTCGTCTTCTCATGATGAACTTGATCCTTGGTTAAGCATATTGCACTCAAGTTGTCACAATACACTAGAGCCTAATCCTGATGTAGGCCTAGATCATTGACCAAGCCTTTCAACCAGATTCCCTCCTTAGCAGCTTCTGTCAACGCCATGTACTCTGCCTCTTTGGTAGACAAAGTGACTGTAGGTTGTAGAGTTGCTTTCCAACTCACCACAGAACTCCCAAGAGTGAAAACATAGCCAGTCATTGATCTCCTACTGTCCACATCGCCGGCATAATCAGAGTCTGAAAACCCAGCAACCAAGCACTCTGTATCATTCACATAGCATAGACCAACATCAGTAGTGCCTCTGAGGTACCTGAAGATCCTCTTCACAGCTTGCCAGTGTTCCTTCCCAGGCTGAACCATAAAGCGGCTTACCACACTAGCAGCAAATGCTAGATCTGGTCGAGTGCAGACCATAGCATACATCAGACTCTCCACTGTACTGGCATAAGGGACCTTAGACATGTACTCCTTCTCCTCCTCAGTCTGAAGTGTGTACATTCCCAGCTTGCTGTTAGACGCCATTGGAGTATTTATAGACTTAGCCGAAGACATTCCAAACCTGCTCAATATCTTCTTAATGTACCCTTCTTGAGATAGGAAGAGTTTTCTCTGCTTCCCGTCTCTATAGATCTCTACTCCCAAAATCTTTCGAGCAGCACCCAGATCTTTCATATCAAACTCTGCACTGAGACAATCCTCCAGCTTCTAGTATCTGACTTGTTCTGAGCAGCAATCAATATATCATCCACGTACAATACTAGGTAAATACGTGAACCATCATCCAGACTGTTGTGGTAAACACAACAATCATATGAACTCCTGTTGTATCCCAACTGCACCATATAGCTATCAAATCGCTTGTACCGCTGTCTTGGTGACTGTTTCAGCCCATACAAAGACTTCTTCAGTTTGCAAACATGGTTCTCTTTTCCAGGAACCTGAAAACCATCCGGCTGAGACATGTATATTTCCTCCTCCAACTCTCCATGTAGGAAAGCTGTCTTCACATCTAGTTGCTCAAGCTCCAAATCCTGATGTGCGACCATTGCTAGTAGCACCCTGATAGAAGTATGTCTGACCACTGGTGAGAAAATCTCATTGTAGTCTACTCCCTCTCGCTGATTGAATCATCTTGCAACTACTCGTGCTTTGTACTTAACACCCTCATCAGCTGATAGTCCTTCCTTTTTCCTGAAGACCCATTTGCAAGTAATCACCTTCCTATCAACAGGCAATTTGACAAGCTCCCAAGTCTGATTCTTCTGAAGAGAATCCATCTCTTCTCCCATTGCTGCAAGCCATTGTGCTGACTCATATCCAGAAATAGTAGCCTTGTAGGTGAACGGAGCATCATCCTCTACCTCCTCGGCCACCTGCAAGGCATATCCCACCTGCTCATCAGACCTATATCTCATAGGAGGTCTGATGTCAGCCCTTCTTGACCGATCTAAAGCAATACTTTGATGTGTCGCTCCACCTGCTCCTGTGTTTAGTTGTCTATCCTCTATCTCAGCAGTGTCTGACTCAGTAGTACCTGACTGTGATGGTTGATTTGTGACCAAATCAGGTACCTGACTCTCAGATTGAGTGAAGTCTAACTCCACCTCCTCAGCAACAACCTCTTTTTCAACTACATCACTGGTCTTCTTCCTAGAATTCAGCAAAGAACTCTCATCAAAGACTACACTTCTGCTAAGTATAATCTTGTTGTCAGACCAGATCATGTACCCTTTCACACCAGTACCATAGCCCATGAAGACTCCCTTTTTAGCTCTTGGCTCTAGCTTACCCTCGTCAACATGATAATAAGCAATGCACCGAAAAACCCTCAGATTAGAGTAATCAGCAGCCTTTCCAGTCCACACCTCATAAGGTGTTTTGCAGTCGATACCTGTGTGTGGGCTCCGATTCACGAGATAGCAAGTCGTTGAAATTGCTTCGGCCCAGAATCGCCTGTTAAGGCCTGAATTGGAAAGCATACACCTTGCTTTCGCTAGAAGAGTCTGATTCATTTGTTCTGCTACACCATTCTGTTGTGGTGTGTATCTGACTGTATGATGCCGAGCTATGCCCTCATCTCTGCAGAACCCATCAAACTCAGATGAACAGAATTCCAGACCATTATCAGTTCGCAGCCTCTTGACCTTCTTTCCAGTCTGATTCTCTACTAGAGTATTCCACTCCCTGAACTTACTGAATGCCTCACTTTTATGCCTCATCATGAATACCCAAGTCATCCTAGAGTAATTATCAATTAGAGACAGAAAATACATGTGACCTCCCAAGGACTGAACACGTGAATGACCCCAACAATCTGAATGGATGTAATCCAGTGTGCCCTTTGTCTGATGAACTGCTTTAGGAAATTTGCTGCGATGTAATTTCTCAAACACATAATGTTCACAAAACTCAAGGCTTTGGGCCTTATGGCCTCCCAGAAGATCTGCTTTCGAGAGAATTTGCATCCCCCTTTCACTCATATGAGCCAACCTCATATGCCAAAGCCTGGTCAGATCAGCTTCCTGAACCCCAGCAGAAACAGCCGCTGCAACACCTGTAACTGAGGAACCTTGTAGGGTGTACAAAGTTCCCTTTCCCAGCTTGACTCCCTATAGAACCACATCAGAGCCTTTGAACACACGCAACTTTCCCTCATAACCTGTGTACCTGAGCCCCTTGTCGTCTAACACTGTTAGGGATATCAGATTCTTCGTCATGGACGGCAGGTGCTTGACATCCTCCAATGTGTGAAATTTCCCATCATCTGTCCGAAACCTAACTGAGCCAGTCCCAACAACCTTGCAAAAAGCATCATCATTCCCCATGGATACATTGCCCCCATCAGCACGACTATATGTTGCAAACAACTCCCTTTTAGGACATATGTGATAGGATGCCTCAGAGTCAAGATACCACACATCAGCCCGGTGTGTGTGATCATCAGTTAATAGAACAATATCCTCCTTAGAAGTATTGCCACGATCAGCTACTGCTGCAGACCCAGATTCTCCTCCTCTTGCTTCTTTTTCTTCGGACAGTCATTCTTTCAATGACCTTTCTCCTTGCAAGACATCGTTTGGTTTAGGGCCTGATTTGCGATCTTGCCGATGCTTTTTCTTATTGCCCTTTCTACCGTCAGATTTGCCTCCGTTTGCAACAAGCCCGGAAGCCTGATTGTCTTAGCCGACGCGGTTGCCTTCAGACGCAACTCTCTGCTGTGAAGCGACGATCTAACCTCTTCCAACGTGATGGTATCCTTCCCAACGACGAATGACTAAACGATTTTTTCGTATGTGGGGGGTAGGGATACGAGCAGAATTAGGACAGCATCTTCGTCTTCCACCTTAACATCAATATTACGCAATTCAAGTAATAAAGTGTTAAGTTGATCAAGATGATCTCTGAGTTGTGTACCTTCCTGCATACGCAACCCGAACAACCGTTGTTTCAGAAGCAACTTGTTCGTCAGAGACTTTGTCATGTACAAAGACTCCAACTTTAGCCACAGCTTGCCTGCGGTTTCCTGATCAGCAACTTCTGTTATGACATCGTCTGCGAGACACAACATAATCGTCGAATGAGCCTTCTCCTCCGGAAGGTTGTACTCAGCGGTAGTTGTATTTGCCCCCTTCTTGTCGGCGGCCAACGGTGCCCATAAACCTTGTTGTTTCAACAAAGCTCGCATCTTGATCTGCCACAGACTGAAAGAATTTCTTCCAGTAAATTTGTCGATTTTCAACACAGAACCAGACATCATTCTCGGCGGAAATCAACAACCAAAGCTCTGATACCAGTTTGTTATAACGAGAATGATAAAGCGAAGAACAACACAAAGATTTACGTGGTTCAGCAACGGTGTGTTGCCTACGTCCAAGGGCAGAGAACCAGTTTTCTTATTAGAGGAAGCGAAACAGATTAGGGTTACAAGGGGTCGGCGTTCCATGAGTATATGAGGAGACTCATGGAACCTTAAACAGACAATGGACTGAAAGCCCAAAATAGACGGACGATAGGCCTGTTTACAATAAACATCGCATACCGTAAAGGCGGGGTGGCGTTGCCTTTGCGGTCCGGGGGGCTCCGCCCCCTAGACCCCCCGATGTGTCGCCGGTCAACGATCATTCAAGGCACATTAACACTTTTCCTGCTCAAGAGCAACTACTCCGAAGTTGTACACATTTGCTTTGTCTGTCATGTAACCCCTCATCGCATACTCCAGAGCCATATATCCTCTTGAAGAGAATCAAAAACCAAAAACAAAAAATAAAACGAAGCAAGATTCAATTTGCAGGAAAAATGGATGTAAGAAAATTTGCATGCACTATGCATAATTCATGAACAACTTTTACTCAAATTGTTCCTGCTATTCTTGTGCAGATATGGGTGTTGTCCTCCTCATCAAGCTTTGCTAAACCAAAGTCGGAGATCTTGGCATTCAAGTCCTTGTCGACTCCTCGTGGAGATAAGCTAATCCCTTCGCGATGCCCAAACATATTTTCTTCCTTCTTGGAAAGTCCAAGTTCAATCCTTGTCCATGGCGACCTAGAGAGTCATTTGCATTCAATAAGCAGATAAATATATAACAGAAGGTGTTGTTTGTGATGCATTTTACAATGTGTTGTACTTACCGAATAAGGCAGAGGTAAGGCTGTTGTTCTCCATATACTCGTAAACTAGAAGCAACTCTTTTCCTTGTATGAAGGTTGCAATAGCCATGGAGTTTGACAAGATCAGGGTGTTGTAAAGCATGATATCATGCCTACCTCGTTCACGAATTCACGATTTCCTTGCTTTGATTTCGCGGATAGCTGTTTCACAGCGATTACCATTCCGCCTGGGAGACCACCCTATATATATAGCCATGGAATGCCTAGTTAGGGAGAGAAGGTAATGATATGAATCCCCGTGTTGTAGATAGTAAAGGGCTCCTGGTTTATTTACCTTGTAGACGGGGCCAAACCCGCTTTCTCCTATCTTGTTTGCAGGGTTGAAGTCATCTGATGCTGCTTTGATCTGTATCAAGCTGATATATCCTATGGCAAGGTTCTGGAATTTTGTAAATTGCAAAAATTGTGTATTAGAAGAATGCAATTTATATGGTTGTATGATTGATCTCAAGTTGGATCAAATGTAAAATAGCAAAAAAAAAACATACAACAAGTTGTATTGTATGTCAAAAGAAACTCTTTTAAGTTTGCTTAGATAATCTCCAACTCCAATTTTTGCTTCAACTCTAACAGTTTTATCATTTCGAAGATTTGGAAAATTATTTAGTTTTGAAAAATGTTGCTGATTTAGAGAAGTCGTCTTTCTATTTTTTCGATGCTTACCACTGGATTCTTGTCTTCTAATGACACGGTTAGTTTGAGAAGAATGAGATACAAGACTATAACAGCAAGACTATAACTGATTTGCTATTAACTGATTGCTACCAACCAAATTCTTACATTTGTAATAAAAATAAAAATGTAGAGTAATCTTCCTACATATTTTCCATATGGGTCCACCATTTTTCATAATTATGACTCTAGCCACATACTTTATCTGTCTTTAAAAAACTGACCATGAGTTCAAAGTCTTGTAGCATATCACTGCAACAGCAAGTTGAAAAGATGCACTTTGTGTGATGTAAATCATTTCAGTAAACTGCTTTTGTGTTAGATTAGATCTCACTTTCTAGCTTCCTACTTTACTTGATTTATTGAAAATCACTATTCATTTTGTTTGATTGATTCGGTCTTATTCTCCTAAAGTTACTACAAGTGTTACAAATTGCATGTTACTCTAATATAAAAATTAATGTGACAACTCATAAAATGGTTATAGATATAAGATGCTTATAAATTAACGAGTTGATGGTTTTTAAGGTGTTGTTACTCGATAGTATCCTCATTACTCCCTCAGTTTTAAACTTTTGAATTTGATCCAAAATAAGTATCGTTTTATGTTTTTTAAGTAATATAATAGATTGATTAATGAAAATTGTATTTTTGACAACTTTTTCTTTCAAATTCTCCATTCATTGGTTGAAAAAATTGCTAAGCATTTAATAAATGATAGTAGTATTTAGAAAAAAAAATGTATAAAACCAATGATAATTAATACTTTACTTAAAAATTGTGTTAAAATCTAAATCGACACTCATTTTAAAATAAATATTAGATTATAAAAAAAATTAATATTATATACTCCGTATAATGTAATTTTTAACTCCTTAAATTCAGGAAAAATTTGTTCAAATATCCATTTAGAAAGTCTAATTACGTAAATGTCCACATTGAAATGATAATTAGATAAATGTCCATAAATTTTATTTAATCCCTAAACTACCCTTGTTATAATTTAATCCCTATACCCTATTTCTATCCCCTTCCCTTGTATTCTCTTCTCTCTCATAAAATCTCAGCCGCTCACATGTTCACCCTTCATTTGCCCCCCTGTGCATACTCCACCGAATCCCGCCACTGCCGGAGCCTCCGCCTCGACCTCATTCGCCGCCACTACACCTTCGTCTCCTGCCTCGACTTCTCCCTCTGTCATCGCGTCGACGACAACTGCCTCCTCTAAACGACGAGGCATCTTCCCAACCTCCGCTCGCTCGACCTCTCCCGCTCCCGATTCGTCACTGCCGTCGGAATTTCGAATCTCGTCGTTGGATGCCGGAATCTGGTGGCAATTGACCTCTCTAACTCGGCGGATCTGACAGACCTCGCGGTTGTAGCGATTGCGAATGCCAAGGGACTAGAGAGGCTCTTGCCGGCGAGGTCCAAGCTCGTATCAGACTTTGAGATCGAGTGTATCGCCGTCGGTTGCAAGAGATTGAAGATGATTAACCTGAAGTACTGAGTTCATGTTACAGATCTAGGCGTTGGATTGCTTGCGTCGAAATGCAAGGAGCTTCATTCCCTAGATCTGTCCTATTTACCGGTATTTGATTGTTTATTCATCTATCCACTCCTTTTTTTTTCCATAATCAAAGCTATCAGAAACTGAATTGTAATTTTGTCTGCTCCGGGTAGATTACATACCAATGCCTTCCACAGTTCCACATATTGTGTTTGGTGACAGCTGTATTAATTCACTTATTATTTGTCTAGAATGATCTTCAAATGAAGTTTGTTTGGTGACAATCATGATTTTGTAGATTCATTTGATAACAATTGTGTTTGGTGACAATAGTTGCTGACAGTTTGTGTTCACTATCATTTTTATTTTGTGATATCTTATTTATACATGATAATAATTGTTGGTGAAAATATCTGATAATAATTGTTGGTGAAAATATTTTGATGACAATCAGTGAGATCCTTTCGATGACAATAGATGGTCGGTGTTATTGTTTTGTAGTTTATGACAATAGGTTTGTGAAAATAATTTGGTAAAAAAGTTATGTTTTTGTGACAATATATTACTCTTTGCTTAGCTTTAACCTCTCTAGGGTCTAATATTTTGTCGTTGGTGACAATAGATTACTGACAAGAGGTTAGTGAAAATAGGGTGGTGACAATGTTTTGTAGTTGGTGACAATACGTTTGAGGAAAGTATATGGTGACGGTGTTTTGTAGTTAGTGACAATAGAGTGGTGAGTGTACTGTAGAGTGGCGAGTGTACCGTACAGTAGTGACAATAGAGTGGTGAGTGACAGTAGAGTTGGTGACAATAGGTCGACGACATTGTTATTTCGTTGGTGACAATATATTAAGAGGTTGATGACAATAGGGTGGTGACATTGTTTTTGTAGTTGGTGACAATAGGTCGACGACATTGTTATTTCGTTGGTGACAATATATTACTTACAAGAGGTTGATGACAAAAGGGTGGTGACATTGTTTTTGTAGTTGGTGACAATAGGTCGGTGACATTGTTATGTCGTTGGTGACAATATATTACTTACAAGAGGTTGATGACAATAAGGTGGTGACATTGTTTTTGTAGTTGGTGACAATACATTTGAAAAAATAATATAGTGACATTGTTCCACAAGAAAAAATTCTACCACCAATTGTCACCAGAAAAAAAATAATTGTCACCAAAAAAGATTTCCCCTAACTACCACCGGAAAAAAATAAAATGTCGCAAAAAAGTCAATTGTCACCTAAATAATTGTTTTAAACAACTGTCATCAGAAAAATATATTTAACTGTCATCGAAAATATTGTCATCAAATGCAGAGTTGACCAAAATGATTAATGTTAAAATTAAAAATAGTCAAAGAAAAATATATTTAACTGTCATCGAAAATATTATCACCTAAATAATAAGGGTTAGAGATGGGGAAGGGGGGATATTTTTTGAAAAAATTAAACTTTTACTTAATTATTGAAAAAATGGACATTTATTTAATTTTGACATCTAAACTGAATATTTACCAAATTTAACCTTAAATTAAAGTAAAAAGTCGGATGAAGTATTTATCACCATTTTTACCAAAGGGGTAAAATTGTAAAAAAAGTGAAACGAATCTGAACCGTTGGATCATCATCCCACGCGGGGTAAATCACTAAATCCAAAGCACAACTCGCTAAGCGCCAAATCAATTAATTCATTCTCATTTTTTGGATCCACCGGCGGGGGATCGAAAAATTAAACACTAAAAATAAAAATAAAAAAGCCCGCAATAATCCAAAAACGAGGGAAACCCAAAAGCCAACCGTACGGTTCACCTCCCACTATAAAATCAGAATCCCTACTGTACCAAACCCCACACACACTCAAGCTCCCAGCAATGGCGATGACGCTGAGGAAGAGGGTTTCCAGGACTCAAGAGCTCTCCGACAGTTCTCCCGAGCGGAAGAGGCCGAAACGAGGCGGTCGCGGGAGGCCTAGGCTTCAGAGGCGCCGGAGAGAGAGGTGGATCTCCTCTGAGAGCGATGTGGACTCGGAGGACGATCAGGCTGAAGAGGAGGGGACGCCGGAGTATGAGAAGGTTAGGGAACAGAGGATGAAGGAGAACAGGGAGAAAATGGCGAAGCTTGGGATTTTCGGTTTGGCACAGCAGTTGAAGCCGCAGGTTCCGAGCCGTCCTGTTCGTGCGCAGAAGAAGTCCAATGGTACTCGCTCCTTTGCCGCGCCCTATCAGCGTGCTAGACAATCTGCTAGGTAAGTGTTTCGATTTCCGAATTGATTGCTGTTTTTGGTATGGTTTGTTAGGGTTTGTGTTTGGGTATTTCTGTTGCTGCTGATTCCGCGAGGGTTTCTGTTTGTTAATCAAGATTGTTTTGCGGTGAAATGTTGAAACCCTAAATCTGCAACACCTATGAAGGATTAAACGGATTGAAGAATTTTAGAGAAGGATCGTTGAATTGATGGGAGCAAACAGTTATTCGTGAATCTATATTCTGATAATCATTTCGAATCTGTTTTTCTTGGTCAAGATTTGGAGGAAGTTAATACATACATTCTATAATTGAATGCTGTTTTATTGTATACTTCCCCTTTGTTTGTGGATATTCAATGTAAATGCTAAACTTATTTCAGGATATGAATGTAGTTATTAATTACTCCGTATTCACTTACTGAGTCTTTGAAGCCATAAGTGGAAACTAAAGAGGTCTTTGCAATAATCCAAGTAACGCCATGGATATTATTGCTGTTTTTGAAGGTTGAAGGAGGTTAGACGAGGTAACTTTTTCAAAGACGAAGGAACTCTGGAGAGCATGGGCATCTCTGTCCCAGATGGATGGGCGCCTGAGGTTTATACTGAAGAGCATGAAAAGCTGTTGGGTGGTTGTGAAAAGCCTTGGACTTTGTATGTGGATGGCTATGGGGAAGATGGAGAAAGGTTGTATGATCCACTAAATGGGAAGATGTGCCACCAATGCAGGTTAACAAGCATCTCTTGGCTCACTTTTTTTTTTATCATAAAATCATCAATCATATTTTATTGACGCATTGAATATGTTCCATATTGTCAATACTTGAATATATATATGGTCTTTTTTTTTGTACGAAAAGTCTTGGATTTTGTGAAAAAATGTTCACTTCTTGCTCACTACATGTAGGCAAAAAACTGTTGGTAATTTCTCTATTTGTCGCAAATGCAAATCAACACAAGGCCAGCTTTGCGGTGACTGCTTGTATATGAGGTGAATTGTTAAAACCCTCTTACCCTTGCAGTTTCTTCAATTACATGATTATCTTAACATAGCATCACTTTATGTCATTTAGGATCCAGGGTATGGCTAAGATGTTTGATGGGTCTTCTCTTTTTTTACTGACTAAAAACTTCTCATTTGCAGTATTTGCTTCTTGTAGTTGTTTATGTTCCCTCAAGTATAATGTGATTCTTTCTACTATAATAAGCATCAGGGTATGGTTAAAGTTCTCTTATATTTTGGCAGGTATGGGGAGAATGTGTTAGAGGTTAATGAAAATATCAATTGGTCATGCCCCTCTTGCCGGGATATATGCAACTGCAGCCGTTGCAGAAGAGCAAAAGGATGGGCTCCCACTGTCTGTGTATACCAGAAGGTCTCAATCTTATCATCTATAAGCTGTTGTAAGATCAAATTTCACAAGAGATGTGTTATTTTACACTTAAACATGTGATGATTATTGCAGGTTGTTGAGCAAGGTTACAAGTCGATAGCACATTACTTAATCCAAAGTTGTGGTGCTAATAACAAGCCAAAAGACAATGTTGTTGCTGCTGATGCAAATGTGAACCCGGAATTGGCTGCCCAATCTGCACCCCATATGAAATACGTAGACACGTCAACTGATGATGATCTTGATGGCTACAACTCTGATTCCTCTGAGGAAGCAGAGGAGCCCCAGCACCCTTCTGTTGAAGTGCTCGATGATGAAGAGGAGATGAAAGATGCTGAGGAGCCCCAACAACCTTTTGTTAAAGTGCTTGATGATGAAGAGGAGCTCGTAACTCTGGAGGCGAGTGACAATGACAATGAAGTGTTAGGTGCTGAGATGAAAGACGCTGAGGTTGAACAATCATTCAAAACTGCATCTGTTTGCGTTTAAGATCATCTGGATGGGAGCTGCTCAGTCAAACTCATATCTTTTGCACGTCTTTTTGAGTTTTCGACAGCTTATAAGGTTTTAGCCAGTAAAGTGGGATCTAATGGTGATTTTTTGTTAAAGCAAGTTCGCTAGGATCTGCAAGATGAACTTTGGTGCTGGTATTGGTTAATGCACTACCTGTAAATTTCTCTCTAGATTGGTATATAATATCTCCGACTTGCTTGTCATATAGCATGTTAGTTTTGCATTTTGATCAATTTTATTGTATTGAGATTCAAAAAACTAACCCTAATTGAACACGGAGTAAATTGTAATTAAAATAAAAACTATCATCATACAGAGTTGATTGTTGGTGAAGTAAATACACCAAAAAAAAATCACAAGTACCCTATGCCATGGTGAAACTTTAGGTTTGAAAATACTATTGTATGAGATTATGAGTGAGTGATCTCTTAACAAGATATGAAGAGTTCAATTTAGATGAAGTGATTTAGGGTTTCAGAAATGACAAGCACAATAGAATCTAGGCGTTGAAATAGACCGTTACCATAAATATGTGAAACAATCCAAATAAATGTACTTTCAGACGTCGAAACGTCCTTGACAATAGATAATGTTACACAAGTACACAATAATGGTGGCAGATACAAGATACAGGTACAAGGTACAAGATACACTGGTGCTCCTACTATACCAGTCTGTTAAATCTTATAAATGCAAGCGAGAAGAATAGACGGCACGAAGAACTGTCGTCTGTCGACGTGCTATCAATAGGGAGCCAGGAAGTGATCTCATAATTCTATACAAGGCCTAATTCCAAGTGAAATGACTATCATCAGTTGCTCTGTTCCAAGAGCCCGTAAACACAATGGACTACCGTTGCATTTTATTGCTACTACGCGTTCAGTTCAGCTTCTCAAGATGTACACTCAGCAGGGTCTAAAGTCGGATTTCTATCAGTTCTTCAATGACGTGGACAACAAATACGTGACTCCGGTATAGACGAATCCAGAAGGAGCTAGCAAGTCTACCTATAATATACAACAGCAATCTCTGCAGTGCAGCTGTGTCTTGATCACACGTTCACCCCCGGGAGTGCTCCATATCTGAAATCTTGCTTGGGTGGGATCACATTTGACATGTTAAGCATGATTGTCTGCACTCGCACCAGCAAGAGCAAAAAATTAGTACTAGTATGCCTTTTCAGACATTTATTTTATACTATTTAGGAGGTGAATATACTAGGGTGTTATACAAATGCATATTTCATGAATCTTTTTTATGAAATAAAACCAAGCGATATGCTGTTGGCACTAAGGAACATACTGGAGATGTACTAGGCAAAATTCTATCTGCCAGGTCCTGATTGATAGCTACAGGAAGTTGTTGCATCTGGCTTGTTCTTCCGGGCATCTCCTTCATCCTGTGAAATTTAGCAAATAAGATCAAGAAAAAAGGAAGGTTATCAGAGAGAAATAATGGGTGTCAAGGATTAGTGTAAAGTAGAAATGACTCAAGGTTTGTAGAAGATGTATGAGCAGGGTCAAGAAATGTTTACATACATGGCACAGAGGTTACTGATGTTTTCCCTTGTACGACAGAAGAGGGCTAGGTTATCCTGTAACTGTAAGTTGAAAAAATAGATGGGATTCATACAGCAGATGTAAACAAGGTCTAGTCTAGCATTATATAGCAAACAAGGGCTGGGAAAACTCACCGCCAAGGACGAAAGGTTCTGATTGATTTCACCAAAATCTTGAATGTTCTGTTCCAGAAGCTGCCTAGCTGTTGTGCGTATCACTGCGAGGTAAAATAATTGAGAACAGCAATGAAACACTACAAGTCTACCTTAGCATCAAGATAAAATAGTGGCAGATAAGTTTGTGCTACTTCCTAAAATTGTCCATCTTTAAGTAAATCTGCAAGGGCAATTCACGAAACCGGTTGTAGAAACTGACTATTAAGATCATTTATTAAATATTTATGTATACTTAAATCATTAGCCAAAAGTTCATACATGAGACACAAAAACCCTTGCAATTATGATACACAATTTTAAAGGTCCACAAGCATAGTATCATTTGTTTCCTAATTAGGGAACCTTCCATCCTTGGTTGTAGAAGGGGAAACTTATTCGCAAACAAACAATAGTGAGAAATTAGTAAATCAGTTCAAAACAAACCAACCTTCCCACTTTATCCTTTCATTTTGATTCATTTGATGCATTGAAAAGGAAGGTGCAGCCATATTAGATGTTGAAGCTGAGGACAGGTTTGCCTTTGCTGACGATTCCACAAGCTTTTCCTAAAGAAGCACAAACATTAGAATTATAGTTCTCATCGCTTGAAGGCGTTCATGATTGGAAGAGAAGCAAGTGGCAAGTTATTAGGAGTAAAATAAAATAAAATCCATAGCATATTTCCACAAAGCAACAAAAGTCAACAAATTAAACCGAGAATAAGATTAACAACATAATTGAAGCAACACATGTACATAAAATTTGACAGGTATACCTTTCTGAAACTACCCTTCCTGCCTTGGTGAGATTCCTCTTGTTTCCTACGCTTTCTCTGCAAAAGTTCCCCGATAAGCATGCATCTTAGATTAGGCAAGATATTTCAAATTGGTTCAATGCGGAAAAAAGTACAATCATAGATACAATTTTATTGCAGCTGCAAAACGCTCAGTAGTACCCATATTGGCATATTTTGACCACGTATGACCTTTATTTGCAGCTTTGGATCAATAAGTTTATGCTGTAAGTTGTAACTATTGCATCCTATTATTCCTATATCGTTCAAAGTCTAACAGCTACTCTCAGCATCAAAGGCAAACCCGTCTTCAGTTGTAGCTTTACTTGGATGACGACTATCAAACAATAATTGTTGTCAAATTCGGAAATTTTATGAAGGAGGTATTCACCCAGATAATGGGCTGGCAATAAGATACACAAAGGTGCTTCAAGAAGTGGAAAATCAATAACCAATAATTGCTTGCAAAAAAGGAACATTCTGTCCACTAATGTAATTATGAGATCATATGGGAAGAGCTGCCAAATGAAAAGGTAATCCCCACAAGGTAATTATGAGATCATTGAGAAAATGCAACAAGTTTCACCCTATCAAAACTCTCTCATTCTTGATCTTAGCCACGCTATGCATTAAAGTCCCTACTCAAGAATGCTTTTTTCTCAGGTGAAACTATCAATTGATTGATATTATACAGGTAAAAGCTGATGACTGCATATGTTAGCCTTGATATCCTTTCAGAAATTTGTGGGTTTGTGTCCAATAATACGAAGTATGAGAGAACTAGATCTCTGAAGTGTAAAGTCGTGGCTATGAGTATCAGCCTAGAAATATTAAGGATAGATATAGTTCAAACTTGCAACAAATACATAAATAACTGAGAGAAAAACAGGTTTAAAGAACATTAAGTCGAGTACAAGGCTAAAAAAGAGTAAGTAGCTCACCGTCATCCATCTACACCTTAAAGCAACGTCACGTACAGTTTTTTCCCTCAATGAAGAAGCGATTTTTATATACCGCATTATACTCGGTTCATCAGCATACCTACAAGTTCACAGGGAATCAAAACAACCTCCTTGTAAAGAAGAAAACAGTGAAAGCTTTTGATGGCCAAAGCAATTTAATAAAATATGCAACATTTTCCGATAAAAGAAATTACATAATAACTATTAATGTTCACAAAGTCATAAAAAGAGAAGAGGTGAAAAAAATGAAGCAATTTCGACTGTTTTTACTGATTTAAGGTTTTTTTTATAATTATTTTATCGTACAGAATTATTGGTGTTTAACAACTGATAGCACGTCGGTCCATAATAAGGTAAATGCAACATGCTGTGATCACCGGTTGCAGAGAACTCTACAAATAACTTTTGATCATAAAGCAAAAGAAAAGAGTATCTAACTCTGTTTCCCATAATCCTCAACCTATTCTCATTTTCCTTCTCAAGTGATGCAAGTGGGGATGACTTGATTATGCATCCATCAGCTTGATTTTGTTGCAAGGTTGGTTACAAGAATAACACTGGAATTAAACTGCCACTTCCAAACATAAGTGAAAGAACTCCTCTAGCACTGCCCAATTGAATCATGTTGCCTTATGAAAACACAGATTGCTCAATCAGAATACACAATTACCCTAAATGGGGAAGATACCACTACTATGTTATGAAGTTCGAAAGTCTGATTCCTTGTATACCATTAAGGCCTCTTAACGTCATTTTTAACTTTTTGCACTAAATGAATACTTAGCATAAGTTGCCACATTTTCAAACGGATAAAAAACCAATAGAACAGTATGTACTTTATAAGGCCTTCCTCCAGTCTGAACTGTTCCTCAGCTGACCAATCAACTGCGAGACCTGTGTCATGCTTGAGACCACTTGCTGAATTGAGAATAAGGGAAGACGAAGAATTTCCAGCTTGAGCTACTGCCGTCGGACTATTGCTGGAATTCCCAGAAAAAACCAAGCTTGATGTACTGTTATCCACAGCATAATAGTTCCCCATCCCAATCATCTCTGATGAACTGCTTACTACCCCTGACTGAAACGAAATCCCGTGCTGATTCATACCGGATCCTAAAGCTGCTTCTTGACGAAAGCCTGTATTCGAATCTGCTGCCATCTTCACTTTATAAACCAAATCCAAGGATATCAAAGATCCAGCAAGAGTGTGGCCGGTAGAGGTTAGCAATGTGCTCCTTCAGAGTCACATTGGACGGAACCTCTCAACATCTGAAAAGTGGGAGATTGAAAGAAAAATAGCAGGAAATTAGCTTCTCTACAACGATAAATCCAAATTGTAAAGCTCAATATCACATCACTTCGGCCTAAAACCAATTCAAGGAAAGATAAATAAACGATCTCATATTTACAATTTATGAGCTAAAATCAGCAAACAATCGAATCGGAGCAGCTAAAATTCTCAATAAGATAAGGTAGACAACCGAGCTGAAGCTAGCTAAAAACAGCTCGTCGGGATGCAAATAATAAACACATACTGAATCTGAATCTGAATCTGAACCCCAACCAGCAAGGGAGCGAGAAATTGCAGCAAATCGGAACACCTCGCAACAGATTTCAATCAGGAAACCCTAATTAAATGCGTGGAGGTTGGTGAAGAAAGGGGAGAAGAAGAAAAAAAGGAGAAAAAGAGAGCTTAAAGGGGAAATCAATGGCAGGAGTTTGGAATGGGGAACCCTAATTGGATTTGGGGAATGGTGGTGGGAGGAGAGAACAACAGAGGCACTTTGGTGCTTTGTTGTTGGTTGGTTGTTGGCTGGGTGGTGTTGGAGGGGGGTAGAGCCTTTTCTCTCTCTACCTTTTCCTTCCTCCTCAGAGGAGAGAGAAAGAGGTATCTGGGAATGACAAGTGACAACATGTAGAGGTCGGAGACGGTAATAAATTAATACTACTCCGTACTTACTCCCTTTGTCCCAAAATAAAAGTCGTTTTACTTTTCTACACGCATTTTAATCAGGTAAAATCTATATAAAATATTATTTTTTTAATAAATTTGTTTTTATAAGTTTATATACTTATGAATACCGACTATGAAATTATTAAAAAAAATTGATTAAAAAAATAATATTTTATAGTGTTTTTACCTCCTCAAAAAGCGTGCAGAAAAAGACAAACGGCATTTATTTTGGAACGGAGGGAGTAATCAATAGTAATTTTTTTTTAAATAACAATTCTCATATTTTAAAACGTAGACTCAAACAAAATTTTAAGTCTAAAAAAACTTATATTTTTGAACGAAATGAGTAATAAGATTGCACAGAAGGTCTATTGGCAAGATGTATTTCTTTTATTGGCAAGATAAATATTAAAAAATTACACTTTTAAAAATTAATTACATATTGTCCCGTAAACAAGAGCGTTTAGGAGAGAGGAAAATAAAGAGAAAAACAATCCCTTCTTGCCATCAACATCCATGGTCATCGACAAGATAACCTCTTCTCTTGCCGTTAACATCTTTCGATCCGTCGAACAGTCCGACACCGAGTACGGCAAGTAGGCCTTTAGCCTCATCAACTGCGGCCTCGACCTCTCCACCGTGGAAACTATAAGAGGCTGGGTTTCTAACTTTCTATCTATAAATCAAATTACTGAATGAAGATCTCAACGTTGGGTTGATTATAACATGACTAGAACAACCTGCGGATTGATGTGTAATTGTAAGATCACGATATTGATGTAAAGTCCTCCTCTCGGGTTTCATTCCGATCATTAGACATTGATATATATAGGTTACAAGATATTGGGCCTTTAGGCACACTATACAATATGAGATCTATGTAATCTATCAAACCCCCGCAGTCGAAAGTGGAGGGTCCCGTACTGTGAGACTGGACCGAAAATCGAGAAACAACTGTCGAGGTAAACCCTTGGTGAAGATATCAGCGTACTGATAGGAGGATGGGACATGAAGAACACGCACATGTCCAAGAGCAACATTGTCCCGAACGAAGTGTAGATCGAGCTCAATGTGCTTCGTTCGCTGATGTTGTACTGGGTTGCTGGCCATATAGACGGCGGAGACGTTGTCGGTGTAGACTAGGGTGACCTTCTGAAGAGGGCAGCAGAGCTCAAGAAGAAGATTGTGCATCCAAGAGCACTTAGAGACAACGTTGACGACACCTCTGTACTCTGCCTCGGCGCTAGAGCGAGACACCACAGACTGTCGCTTCGCGGACCACGACACAAGGGTGTCGTTGAGGAAGACACAGTAGCAAGACGTGGAGCGACGTGTGTCAGGACAACCACCCCAATCCGCATCAGTGTAAGCGACAAGGTCATGCCGAGAGGAAGGGGTGATTGTGATGCCCAGCTCGAGGGTACCGCTGATGTACCGGATGATCCGCTTCAAGGCTTGAAAGTGCGGTTCCCTGGGCGCATGCATGAACATGCAGATCTGCTGAACGGTGTAGCCGATGTCTGGCCTAGTGAACGTAAGATACTACAATGCACCGGCGAGGCTCCGGTACAACGTCGGATCATCAAATAGAGGACCAGAGTGAGCACCGAGCTTGTTGGAAGTATCCACAGGGGTGACAACTGGCTTGCAGTTACTCATCTTGGCCCGAGCAACAATCTCGGCAGCATACTTACTCTGAGAGAGAAACAGACCAGACGCATGACGCTGCACGACGACTCCCAATAAGTAAGACAACGGACCCAGATCTGACATGGCGAACTCGGCACTCAGCTGTGAAATAATAGACGTCCGAAGAGCATCAGAAGAGGCAGTGAGGATGATGTCGTCGACATATAGTAACAGAAAGGTCATGTCTGTGCCTCTGCGATAGATAAACAGAGACGTATGACGTATCTGAGCGGCTGCCAACGAAGCCCAAGCGTAGCAGATGAGAAGCAAAGCGCTGGAACCAAGCCCGCGAAGCCTGTTTCAGACCATACAGAGAGCGCTTCAAGAGACACACGTGCTTGGGACGATCAGTATCAGCGAACCCCGGCGGCTGAAACATGTAAACTGTCGCATTCAGATGGCCATGTAGAAAGGCGTTCTTGACATCCAGCTGATGAATAGCCCAATGTCGCGACAACGCTAAGCTCAACACCACTCGGAGTCTCGGATAGTGGCGGGCTTGACCACGGGATTGAATGTCTCATCACAATCAATACATGCCTGCTGAGATCGACCGTTGACCACACGACAGGCTCTGTAGCGCTCCAACGACCCATCGGAGCGGAACTTGTGGCGGCTTGATAGGGTTGGTAGGGGGTGGGTTGGCCATTGGGACAAGAGGGAGAGAGGAGAGTTGAGAGAGGGAGGGGAAGTCGGCGGCGGGGGGAGGCCGACGGAGGGGAGGTCGACGTCGGGGAGGGAGGCCGAGAGAGGGGGTGGGCCTGGAAGGAGAGTAGGGCGGCCGGCGACGGCTAGGGGAGGGCGGGGAGGTGGCCGGCGGCTAGGGTTAGGAGAAAAGAAAAAATCAGGGTTCCAAGGTCTTAGGCTGTGATACCATGTAAGATCACGAGATTGATGTAAAGTCCTCATCTCGGGTTTCATTCACTAGCACTGTTCTAAAAAATCCTTCAAGACCCGCCTAGACCCCCCCGCCTAAACCCTTGAACTCGCCCCACTGCCAAGGCTGTCAAGGTCGTCAAAACCCACCTAGACTGCAAAGACCCGCCATGAAATCCGCCTAGACCCCGCCTAGACCCTTGACCCTGCCCTATTGCCAAGTACCCGTCAAGCGTTTTTTGGAACATTACAAACATTGATATATATAGGTTATAAGATATTGGGTCTTTGGGCCCACTATACAATATGAGATCTATATAATCTAACAGTAATATCCATCAACTACTATCTATTGGCTTGCAATTTGTTCTTCTACAAATCTAAGCACTCCATGAATTGAATAAGTTAATTTGTAGTACTCCACGATTGATTTGTAAGGTCGCCACTTGCCGAAAAAGGACAAATTAAATTCATTGATTTCATTCTTTCTAGTTCGATAAATGTGGTTATGGGTATCAATCTAGTGCTCGATCAATGTAAGATTTGTAACGACATATTCAAGATTTTTATAACGGTATGTTCAAGCATGGAAGAATATATCAGTACGTTGTAGAATAAATTCATATATTTGAACTGAAACTTTTTTTTTATATATATAGGTAAGGATTTGAGTGAGACTAATCCCTACTAGACTACTACTCAAGAGCATTGATTGCGGATGAGAATTCAGAGATGTGTATCTAGCCGAGTATCGGGAGAGAGAGTCCTGAAACCTCTGCTTCAGTTTGTATTAATTTTTAAGAAATGGAGCATAAAATGCAAATTCTAATATCTAGCCCATTAGGAATATTAGGCCCATTAAGTGCACTAAAACCTCTACTGGTGCAGTTCAGATCAAGTATATATGGCCCATTAGAAATGGAGCATAAAATCCAGTTGACTCTAAAATTCATTTCATCAAGTTGCTGCACAAACAAAATTGGCAATACCTACATGCTTACTAAATACTACGTTGTGTAGTGACTGTAGTCACTCTGTCACTACAATTTATATACTCAGCTTGTGCAATAGATAAAGCTTCATGTTTATAGTTGCTCTTCTCATTGTTGCAGTTCCAAGCAAGTGTAAATGAAGCCTGACACAGAAAAAGGGTATAATTATCATTCATAACTATGCAATATATATCAGTGAATATAAATGTACTCTTCAATATATAAATGAATGCTCTGCTGGCTGCTGCTGATCTATGGTTGTTTGTACCGTGGGATATTGACATAAAGAGTAAGGATCTTAGAATGGTTTTGAAGTTTAAAAGCGAAATAAAATGTTTGTACCGTTACGATTTTGCATAAATCTAATAAAATAACGTAGTTTCCAAACTTTGCCACTAAAAGAGCATAATATGCAATTAACCATAAAAACATAATTATATTACAATGAAATACATCTAAAATTAGCTTATAATGCCTTATCATGGGGCACCCACACGCGCGCACCAACCACTGTTGTCTGTCCGGCTCGAGTTCCGAGATTGGAGTTGGAGTTATATTTTTTGCGGAAAATTTATTTCTTGAGGCTGAAGATATTACAGATAGACTTGTTAGTGTTTATCCGCGAATATCAGATTTTTCACTAAAATAATCCTTTTGCGAAAACTTATCTTTTTTGGTTTTGGATAAGCATCGATCTTCCGAGGATAGACTGAAATCTCCTTTTGCTTGCGGCTGAGGACGATTTTTGCAGCTATATAAAGAGGATCGAGGGTTGCGCTTCCAACACACAGCGAAACACAATCGCCTCTCTCCCTCTCATATTTTCTCCTACCCTTTTCCCATACGTTTTGAGCGTCTGTTCCAATTCCATCTTCTCTCCCTCGAGTGCACATGTGAGAGAAGCCGGTGAAATCCTTGGGGGATGTTGACTCGCATACGATCTGCACCTCTGGCGGGGGAAAATACGTTTCTCGTTCAGTGGCTCTCATACCACGTACGCTTCACCGCAGTCTAGCCCCTTTACAGAAACGAGTTCGGCCTACATCCACTAACACCTTATAACAAATTTTTTGCTTGTCTTAAGATTATTCATATCAATTAAATTTTATTATTTCATATCAATCAAAGGTCTAAGTTTGTGCACTAGATACACTATAAGGGGTGTGCACAAGAGAACCACCCTATATATATATAAATTAATTTTTTTTATCAGCAATTATTAAAAAAAGAAAGAAAAACATCTTAATTATTTTAATAAATATAAAATGATACTAGACCAAGAACTACATCAACCGAGTCACAACATGCTATATTGCTATCATTAATTTTTTTGTATTTTATATAAATTAATATTTATCGGTTAAATTTATAGGTAAGATAGACTTAGTCTCAAATTCAGCCTCACTTTTTACTACTTATTGACGTAGCCACACATAGCCGTGATCTCAAAGACGGATAACAGGCACGAAAAATTGTAAATAAAAATATGATTGCACTAAAACATTATATAGTATTGCCAATGACCTCATGTATATGTATTGCCACCGGTGGTCATGGCCCTTTATTTTTTTTTTTTTTTTATCAGTGTGGATATGATCCACTGTCACAATAAACCCCCTATCCCTCGATCTATCCCTTCTCATAAAATTTCACCATTCACCAATTTTTTTTTTATTTTTTACAAATTTTAATCTTTTTCTTTTTTCTTTTGATTTTGGGAGGAGGAGAGGCCAAAACAGAGTTTTGTCCCTTTTGAGACAGCAAATTCCGACCTCTTTTTTTTTATAGCTATTGTCACTGTTGCATACTACCTCCGTTTCACAATACATGTCCTTTTACTTTTCAGCACGTTTTTTAAGGAGAGAAAAACTCTATAAAATATTATTTTTTTAATGAATTTTTTAATATAATTTGATACTTGTTACTAATAAGTATCAAATTATATAAAAAAATTAATTAAAAAATTAATATTTTATAGAGTTTTTCACTCCTTAAAAAACGTGATGAAAACCAAAAGACCATGTATTGTGGAACGGAGGGAGTATATTATAACTGAGATTAGGCACGAGCATGCACAAATCCCAAGAACTGCCACTCTGTAGCTAATCATATTATGTGGCCAATTATTTGGCTCATGCAGTTGTTAGGAGAATTTTTTTTAAAATATTAAAATAAAATCATTGGCATAAATATAATTGATCCATGATCGATTTTGTAACAAGTAAATTTGAATTTCGCTTTCCTGTGCTGAACTGGAAAAAAAAGGCGTCGACGACCTTACGCCATTGGGCTACTTCAAATAAACTGGAGTACATATAGGATACACCGGTTCTTGGATAGCCGCTGGGAAGCCTAACCTAGTCTTGCCTAGGAAAGTTATCTTAGCCATGATCAAAGGATCGACTCGCTTTCATGAAAAAGAAATTTGAATATATAAACAAGTAGGGCGAATAAAAATTAAAAGAATTTAAAAAAAAAAAAAAAAAATAAATAAATAAATATAAATATATATATATATATATATATATATATATGTAAGCATTGTAGCACCGGCCACCGGGTAATACATGGTGGCGAGTGGCGACAAGCCTTTTCGGGGATGATTGACGAGGTTGATTAATTAATTTGTTGGTTGAGACTTGAGAGGGCCGATGCCCGTGGGACCCACGGCGCGAGTGATAAGTGATAACATATTCCCAAATTAAATTAAGGCAAAATACAAGATTCAATTCTATAACGTACTAGCAAGATGGCAAGATCGATCTACGTCGACTCTGTCCCCATCAAGGGTTCGGCAGGTTTAATTAAAAAATAATTTGCAAAAAGATAGACCGAGAAGAATTGCCGACCGGTGAGCTATATAAACCCAGGAATTAGGCCTAGCTAGAGGATATACAATTCTTACCAAAAATAAATAAATTGAAAGCTTAATTATGTACAATCATTGATCATATTGATCAGTAAACCCTACCCACTGATACTTTGGTGCAAATTAGTTAATTAATAAAATGAATCCAGATGATCGATCTGCCTATGCTATTCTGCAAAGACGTGAGCCGATATGACAGGCATCATAGCCTTGCTCTTCCCACGAGCCTGATGGCCTATGTGTGGCCTCCGGAAGTGGTGCCTGATCAGCGCCTGAGGAAGTTCCTGGTGGTCGATATGTACGACCAGTCATGGACCTTCGAGGGTCACCTCAGGTGGGGTGATGGCTACCCAAAGCCCGAGGTGCGCGGCCCCGGGTGGAGGGACTTCATCAGAAACAAGGGCCTTAGGGTCGGAGATAAGCTCGTCTTCTACCTTCCACCTCCCAAGGGCCCTGCTGCTCCGCCTGCCGTTGATGGCGACAGCCCTCCACTTGTCTTTGTTATCAGTGTGATGAGGACAATCAGGCTCGGTGGTGCAACCTTCGCTGCCCATCTTGCACCGCTACCACCCAAGAATTAAGTTCAATCAGTTATGTCAGGTAATTTTTTTTTAATATTTATATCCGAATTCCAATCCAGTTATGGTCGATCTTAACTTCAACTATGATTTCGATCATTTGATCCAAATTAATACACTCCGTATAATTTATTACTAATTTCGTAACAGACAGTTACTTCCCTGCTGCATGGAGGATTTGTCAGCTCATATAAGTAATGCCTACCTACCTACCCTAACTGATCTCGGTCTGCATGGTTCCATCGTCGTCAATCAAGATTTTATCCTTTTTTTTGTGTGTGCGTACGTGGGTTAAATCAAATCTATCGTGTGTTTTGTGTCCTTGGTTTTTTATTTCATGGGATCCAATTCCAAATTTTACCCGTGTATATATATATATATATATATAATTAAACGTAATTAATTACACGGATATACAGTATATTGTTGTGATATGCTCCATATGTGTGTATATATAGTTGTTTTTTATTTGGTCAAAATATATTTTGTTGTATTCCGTATTAATCCAGTCAACATCATAATTAAAATTCCATTTGAGAGACAAAGTTTGAAAAGTTTATACTCTATCCGACTTTTCACAAAAAATTATTAAAAAAATAATATTTTATATAATTTTTACCGTTTAACACGCCTAGTGTACAAAAGTCGACCGACCACTTAAAAACGATTTTAATGGGACCCCATTCCAAATTTGGGCAGCTTCTCCACCAACACACACTTGTCCCAGTCTACACCTTTAGCCTAACTAATTACTCCGTAATACTCAGAAACTTTGGACAAAACAAAGTGTAATACAATGAAGGAAAGATTGAAATCAAATGGAAAACTTGAACTCCATTGAAGAACCAAGCTCAAGAGCTCAAAACAGCCTTTAACTGCAGTTTGTAACAACTACTCCCGCTCACACCAGATCTGACTACAAGGGTCCTAAACTGTCCGAGTGTGTAAAGACCAAAATACCCTTACAGATCTTGACTTATTACAACATAATGTGGCAGCTATGTAAAATGTGAATTGTATATAAACTCACTACATATACTCATATACCCCCCTCAAGCTTGACCTACACAAGGCATAACAAGGCCAAGCTTGGACCGAAGAAAAGAGTGTTGTTTGGCACCCAAGGCCTTGGTCATGATGTCTGCTACTTGGAGAGCAGAAGAAACATGTGCAGTTTGAATGAATCCCTGTTGCACCATCTCTCGGATGAAGTGAGCATCAATTCTAACATGTTTGTTACGCTCATGAAACACTGGGTTAACTGCAAGCTGCTGAGCTGACTTATTATCACAATACAAAGTGAGAGGAAGCTGTACCTGAATGCCCAGATCACTTAAAATCCGTTCAAGCCATACCAACTCACTAGCTATAGCAGACATACTCCTGTACTCACTTTCTGTGGAAGATTTGGAGACAACTTTTTGCTTTTTGGTCTTCCAAGACACTAAGGAAGTCCCAAGGAATACACAATAACCCGAAAGAGATCGACTTGTGTCTAGGCAATTTCCTCAGTCTGCATCAGTGTAAGCTTTGACAATGAAGGAGGATGAAGCTGAGTAAGATAGAGCAAAATTGTAGCTTCCTTTGAGGTATCTCAGCAAATATAGAGTAGCATCCCAATGAGGTTTCAAAGGGTTTTGCAAAAAATGGCTCAACTGTTGAACTGAATATGAGATGTCAGGACGAGTTAAGGTAAGATATAGAAGCCTGCCAACAAGTCTTCTATAATCTTCAGGATTGGATATAGGATCACCAATAACAGAAGACAATTTAATCCCATGTTGCATAGGAAATTCAGTAGATTTGCATCCCTCCATATGAGCATCTTTAAGTATGTCTAAAACATACTTTCTTTGATTAAGGAGAATACCTTGGGAAGATCTGGCAATTTCCATCCCTAAAAAATATGTGGCCACTCCTAAATCTTTAATGGTGAACAACTGATGAAGTGCATCTTTGGTTGCCTTAATCTTAGAATCTGAATTTCCAAGAAGAAGCATGTCATCAACATACACCAGTGCTACTGTCATGGCTCCTTTAGAAGATTTAACAAATAAGGAGTAGTCATGAACTGACTGAACATATCCTAGCCTGATCATGAATTTGGTAAGTTCATGGTTCCACTGCCTACTAGCTTGTTTAAGCCCATACAAAGATCTTTGTAGCTTGCAGACATGATCTTTAGGAACCTCAAATTCAAGGGGAGGTAGCATATAAACCTCCTCTTCTAAATAGCCATGAAGAAAAGCATTGTTAACATCTAATTGATGCAAAACCCAACATTTGCTGGCAGCTAAAGCCAAAATAACTCGGATTGTAGACAACTTAGCAACAAGAGAGAAAGTTTGTTTGTAGTCTTTATCTTTGACCTGGTTAAACCCCTTAGCCACTAGTCGAGCCTTGAATCTCTCCACCGTGCCATCATATTTATACTTGATCTTATAAACCCATTTACAACCTATTGCTTTCTTGCCATCAGGGAGTGGAGTGAGTGACCAAGTGTAATTACTTGTGAAAGCATGAAGCTCAACTGTCATAGCCTGTTCCCACTCTGTGACACCTTTAGCCCGAGCATAAGAATGATGCTAAAAGACAGAACACACGTGGACAAAGGAATGGATGTATTCTGGTGACAAATGTGCCAAATTGCATGAAGAGAATACAACAAATGACTCTGAAGAGGATGATTCTACCACATAATGACCCTTTATAGGAGCATTTGAAATGACATAATCCTGTAGCCTAGCAGGGATTCTAGTTTGCATATGAAGGATTCTAGGTCGAATAACCTGCTCAGGATTCAAAGTCTGACTATCAAGAGTGTGACTGTGGACTGGAGATGATGCACTACTGCCCACAGAATCAGGGACTAGGGGTGGGCACAAATCCCGCAAATCCCGATCCCATCCCGGTCTCGTCCCGATCCCGGTGGGATTTAGGACAAAATAGCGAATCCCGTCCCGCAAAAATTATGCGGGACGAAACGCGGGACGATCCCGGTGGGATCCCGCAAATCCTGTCCCGTCCCGCATATTATAATAATAATAATAATAATAATAATTTTTATAATAATATTATTATTATAATATTATAGAATAATAATAATATATTATTAGTATTATTATTTTGAGCAAATATTATAATTATAATTAAAGTCATAATCTTCCATTTATAATAATAATAATATTTGTTTATAATAATAATATTATTATTTGAGGAAATATTATTTATAATTATAATAATAATTGATTATAATATTATTATTATTATATAATATTATAATAAAATTTAATAATAATATTACTTTATAATAAAATTATTATTATTATATCATATTATATTTTTTTTCTTGTAAAGTATAATTATTTTATAATAATAACAATAAAAATAAGTAATAATAATATTATTATTATTATTATTTAATTATAACGTGTCATTATTATTATTATTATTACTATTATTACTATTACTATTATTACTATTATTATTATTATTATTATTCTTATTATTATAATCATAATATTATAGAAATCAAACAACTAAATGTTTACAAGAAGTTAGCGGACAACCGAGAAACAAGCTGCGCGCCAACCCCCTTAGCAATGGAAAAACAAACTCTGGTAAAAATATGAGCAGCTAGACGAGAACTAGAATCTGAGGCTAAAGAGAAGGAGCGGATCCGTCCCAGAAGCGCAATCGCATCCCCATCCAGCTCACCAAAGGAGGAGAAAGAAAAAGGCAAAAACCCATAACCAGCAGCGGAGCACACATCCCGATACTTGGTGCACTTACGCCGTGCAGCGTCGAGAACACATCGTCCAGGAGCAAAGGAAGCCAAGCAATTCTGAGTGAGGGGGGAGGAACCAGTGATATCAACACACACATCTCGACCCTGATCCCAGGAGTAAAGAAGAATGTCAGCGGGCCTAAGAGGTCCGCCAAGACTGTCAACAACACCAATGTCCACCTCCTTCCCAAAGGAGATCCCAGCACGGAAGCAAATGTCGAAGAGGGTATCACGAACAAGATTATGCCGATATTTGAGCCCAACAGAACTCGAGCACGACACAGCGTGATCCCCAAAAGTGTCATCCACAAAAACCCGACCACATGCGGAGCAAGGAAGACCAGCACGAAAAAGAGGGATACCCAAACGGTAGCAGAGGACAGATCTGTAAGTCCTACCATTCATGGTCTGACCGAGCTCAGAAATAGGAACTGCTCTGAGCCAATCAGATGAATGGGGCCCATGCTGATACCTCCACAACAACACCTGCCGCGTGGTCAATGAAAAAACCGACTCCGAAGAAGCCACAATCCGGGCGAAGTACACATCTGCCAATTTCTTCATAAGTTTGGGGGCAGCGAACTCGCAAGAATCACGACTAAAATCAGAACCAGTAAGACCATTGAAATCACACAGCGCAGCGTTGAAAGAGGCCCCCTCACCCAGGGGTAGTCCAGCAAGGTAGAGGAGCGAGGACTGCAACCTAGAAGACTGCAGGCGCGAGGCCAGAAAAGAATAATGTATGACGTCACCAACAGCATAAACCCCAAGCCCACCGTACTGAAACGGAAGAGTAGCCAACCTCCACTGCCAATCACCAAACCCGGGTCTAGAAGCAGCCACAGTACGCTCTAAACAGCTACGGAGGGCACTGTCAAAAGTAGACTGAGCTGAAACAACGGCACCCGACAGACAAGTACGCAAGGTGAAGTAGAGTCTAGAGATATCCGAACAAGCCCGAATTAAAAGCAGCTCACTCTGCGGATCCTCAAGTTTGGCAACAAGACCCATAAGCTCAACGGTCTTGGCCACCCGAGTCGCAACAATCTCAGCGTTGTAAACAGGGCAAGTACTGACATGACCACCCAAAACCGTAACGCCAGAAACAGGCCGAGCAATGCAGGCAGGGAAAACACCAGGCACCAAGCCCCTAGGATCCACGACCGGCCAAAAGACCTCAGTCTTATCCACGTTAAGGTGCAACCCCAACGCAGGCCCCTTAGACGCAATCAAGTCAAGAACCTGACTAACCACAAGAGTGTCCCCCACAATGGAGCCGTCATCCAAATACCAAGCCTGGAAGCATAAATCGAACGTATCCCGGATCTTGCATATCAGAGGATGCAAGACCAAAGCAAAGAGCAACGGACCAAGGGGATCTCCCTGCTGGACCCCCTGGCAAGACCAAAGGCAGTGCTCCCCGTAGTAGAGTCGAGCAGGGCTAGAGTAACAGAACTCGACCCAACGCGAGAGGCCAGGGCACTGACGACGGACCTCCAAAAGCAGAGCAGTACGATCAACCAAGTTGAAAGCATTTTGGAAGTCCACCAACTGCATAGAAAGACCCATCTTAGAACCCCGAGACTCTACAAGCCTATTCAAGGCATGCAGAATGGCCTCACCACCTCCAGAAACACCATCTCCGAACTGCAGGTCCCTAAAGTACCCAGATAACTGAGGCCCAACCAAGAAAGCACCCACCTTAGACATAAGGCGTCTCCAGATCGTACCGACAGCAATAGGGCGGATACCACCCCCCGGTTTGACCAAGGGAGTAAGAGGGGCACTAGCAACATATTCTCCAAGAGCAGACGGACACCGGCCCTCCAAAAAGATGTTCAGCACACCCGTAATGGAAACAAGAAGCTCATCAGAAATAGCCACGGCCGCACCACTCAAACAGTCTAACAGATGCTGGGCCCTAAGCCCGTCCCTACCACAAGAACTACCACGCGGGAAACTCCTAATGGAATCCAAAACAATGGGCGGGAAAGCAATGATAGAAGGCTGAGGGGCAAAACCACAAGGCAAAGCAGGGAGAGGGGCAACAGGGTGCTTGTTACGAAGCGCAATCAAGGTAGAATTAGAGTAAGGAGCAACACCGGAAGAAGAGAGAACCCGCATAGCAGCGGTGAAATGGCCATCAGAAATCTTCTTACGGCATTGACGGAGGTTAAGCTCCGATGTGTGAGGCTCATCATCATCCCCAACACCCTCGCTGAAAGACACAGGTGCTGCCTTCAAGGCGGCCCCCAGCAACACGGTGTCACCCCCCGGAGCGCTCCAATCAACAAGAGCACTGACAATCAACTCCTCCTGGCGTGTACGACGAACACCCGATCGACGATCACTACTACTCCTTGGTAAAAAAGCACGCAAAACACAGATGGGCATAGCAAGTAGCCGAATCCAAGCAGCAATATCAGTAGGGGCGGCAATAACACGGTCAAGCACCCCCTTAAGGGCCCGAGCAAAACCAAGACGACAACGTGGCGGTATGGACTGAACCGTACGTAGTCCCTTGTCCAAAAGACGATCAAAAGTAACCAAATCCCATCCCAAGTCCACCTGTGCTACCCCACTATCACGTGGCACACTATCATCCAAAGGGACAGGGGATGACAAGATTGATCCTGGCGTAGGCAAAGTAGGTGGCGGAACAGGACAATCAATATTGAAAATGAAAAACAGAGCATTACCGTCACCGTCGTCTGGCGGGGAAACAACAACTCCATCGGGATGACGGCAAGGAGAACGCAACGTGTGAAGAGAACAACAAACACCACATAACCATACGTTCAACTTTCGGAAAGTAGCCTCAGCATCGGCATAGACGGCCGGAGAAGACGACAGAAGTGAACAAGTATCAGTGGCAGCGATACCAGAACAATGCCTATCCTTGAAATGATGCAAGAAGGCAGTTCTGACAAGCCCGCGCCCACCACCATTGGGGCAATTATGGAGGCTAACAAAGGGACACAGAAAGCGGTCCTTAGGGACCTGCATGACAGCAAAACGAAGGCGCAAGATCGAAAGCAAACCCGAAACCCACGGAAACCAGTGCAACCAACAGGGCTAGGGTTTGGATTTTAGGATCAAGGAAATTGGGACCAAAGGAGGGCGCAGGGAGGTGCGGCATGTCGAGGGGGTCTTGCTGTCGGCACCGACGAAGCCATCGGAGGCCGGAGGCGGCGGAACCGCGCCGGAAAAGGAAGGGCCAGTAGGATCGGGGTACAGCAGGGAGGGAGAGAGGGAAATTGGCAGGGGTCAGGAGCAGCGCCGAGAGGAGAGGAGAACGCCGGCGACGGAGCTGTTGCCAGCGGCACCCATAGGAGGCGGCGAAACGGCTGGAACACACCCTCTACGACCCGCCTGTTGTTCGCCATCGCCAATCGCCCATCGCCATTGTTGTTCGCCTGTCCGCCTATTATTATTATTATTATTATTATTATTATTATTATTATTATTATTATTATTATTATTATTATTATTATCAATTCATACTACAAGAAATTAGTGGGTAGCCGAGATACTATCTGAGCTCCCACCCCCTTAGCAATAGCAAAACTAAGTCTAGTAAAAATATAGGTTGCAGCACGGGCTCCGGCATCCTGAGATACCTAGAATTTCTGAATCCGCTTCAGCAAAGCAACAACATCCGTATCCAGCTCCCCCAACGAAGAGAATGAGAAGGGTAAGAAACCATAACCATCCGTCGTGCACAAATCTCGATACTTGACACACTTACACTGAGCAGCATCAACCACAACCCGACCAGGCACAAAGTCGGACATCCCAGACTGAGTCAAGGGGGAGGACCCTGTCAGATCGGCACACACGTCACGCAGTATATGGTGATCATGCTGTGTCCTGTGCTGGTACTGTGGACAATGTTCTAAAAAACGCTCGACGGATGCTTGGCGGTAGGGTACCGCTAAGCGCCAAAACGGTTTGGCGGCCTTATTAGCGGTTCTTGGCGGACAAAACGGTTTTTGATTATTATGTAATAAACTATGTATTAATTTTAAGTTTATAGCATATCAAATTAAAAATCATCATGACCCTTTTTAAAGTTGTTTGAATCAAATATAAAATCATATAGATATATTCAAATAAGTATCATGACTTCATAATAGAGAAATTTAAAAGCATAAAAACTAAATAATCTCAATTTAAAACCGCCAAGACCGCTAAGCCTCCGTCCCGTGCCCGCCAAAACTCTTCCCCGCCAAGCCCGATTTGCACCCGCCAAGGCCGCCAAGTCTCCGTCTTGCACCCGCCAAGGCCGCCAAGGTGCTGTTCCATTCCCGCCAAGGCCCTCCCCAGCCAAGCTACACCGCCAAGGCCGAATTCGGGACGGTGTGGGTCCGCCAAGCGTCTTGGCGCCGTCTTGGCGGCCGCCAAGACCGTTTTTTAGAACACTGCATATACATCACTATCAAAGGTCCAAGAGCAAGCTGGACAAGGCCTAGACACCGTGAACAATGGAACACCCAGTCGATAGCTGAGCACACTGCGATAGGTCCTTCCATTCATAGTCTGCCCCATCCCAGAAATAGGAACTGCACGCAACCAATCAGAGGAGAGAGCACCCTGCCGAGACTTCCATAATGCCACCTGTCGCGGAGTCAAGGGAAAGCAGAGTCCGATTCAGCAGCAACCTTTGCGAAATATATATCTGCCAATTTCATCATAAGTTTAGGGGCAGCGATTTCACTAGGGTTACGTAGAAGATCAGAACCCGTGGTCTCATTAAAAGTGCGCAAAGCATCATCAAAAGTAGTAAGATAATGGTATTATATTATTATTATTATTATTATTATTATTATTATTATTATTATTATTATTATTATTATTATTATTATTATTATTATTATTATTATTATTATTATTATTATTATTATTATTATTATTATTATTATTATTATTATTATTATTATTATTATTATTATTATTATTATTATTATACCCATTTAGAGCTACAAGAGGCAAAGCTAAATACAGTATTCTTCCCAACTATCAATCGATAATGAGACAGTATCTGGTGAATCTCGTCTCAATCCTTTTCCGTCCCGATCTAGTAAGATAATGTAGCCAAATATGTTGAACATTATAATTAATTATATAATCATTATATTAATTAATAATAATAATAATATTATAATAATAATAATAATAATAATAATATTATTATTATTGAATAATGTAGGTTAAGAAGAATACCGTATTCAACATATTATACAAAATAATGAATTATGAAAGCATTTTTCACTTTGCAAATTTATATAATATTTTATTATTTTTATTTGCGGGACAAGGCCCGTCCCGTCCATGTTGAACAAAAATGCGCGAATAATTGTAAAACATATTTTATTTAATTTTTTAGAGTTTGAGTTCGACCCCTTTTGGTTATCCTCTTGATTCGAAGTCGTATTAACACCAAGACTTAAGTGGTTTTGGTGATTTGGGCTGCACCCAAATTTTAACGGGTTGCCTACGTATCTCTTGGAAGAGAATCAAGCCTTACGTAGTTCAGAGTATTTGAATTGATTTTATTTTTGGGTTTTGGTGATTGAACCCGACGAGCTTGAGCTTTTTGTCAGGTGTCCTACGTACCCGTTTGGAACGGGATCAAATCACCCGTAGTTCTTTTAGGAACCAATTATTTAATTTGGCTGGACTTTGACCTCGTATTCATTGACAAGTGAATTTAGAGGTTGACGACTGTACCCGATATATTTTTAGGATTTAATATCGGGTTACCTACGTAGCCGATATGAGGCGTCAAGTCTTTACGTAGTTCTTTTTAGAACGACTTGAATTTGAAGAAATTTGATTTAGGATTTCGACTCCGTTTTCTTTTTTTTTTTTGCTCGCTTAGAAGTCAATTTTGGAACTGACCCACTAGAATAAATTAGCGATGAAATTTTACGAGTTTAACTTTATGATTTTTTTGTCAAACTCAATTTCAATTTGTGCCAATTATAATTCGTATACTTTAGTGGGTAAGTTTTGCAATTACACAAAAGCAAAAGGCCTAAGCCGATTGTGTAAACGTACATGTACGTATGCATATAAGAACTCTTTTGCTTCATTTTTTTTTATTGAATGAAATCAGCCCATTTTTTTTTATTATGGAGCCCGTTCCATTTTTCTAACAAGCCAAAGCCAGAATTCGTTTGCCCGTCCCAAGTGTTTTTTTTTTTTTTTTAGCTCTTAGCACTTTAGCAGCTACGTTTCTTTTTTTTTTTTTACGCTCAGGTTCCCTCCTTCTCTGAGCGACTGAAGACGACGTTGCTCCCTTCGATGGCGTCTACCACCTTGGAGTTCTGGTCGTGGGCGATTGAAGCGGAGGAGCAGAGCAATTAGAAGACAAGGGCGAAGGGAGAGCGGGTCAAGCTTTCGAGGCCCGGAATGAGTCAAGATCGCTCTGATTCATGGTAGGGCTCCAGGTTTTGCTCCTTTCTTTTGTAAATTTTAACCCCAAATTTGGCGTTCAATCCGATTTTTAGGTAGCTTTTAGCTTAGATTTCAGATTCCCATCTAAACCACTTCCAATTGAGTGTCCAATTCCTTGACTGACTTTGGTTTCAATTTCTAGGGTTTCCCTTTTTGGAATTTGGGGCACTTCGATTTGGAGCCTTTTTGGTTTAGGCGGTCAAAAGAGGAAGCAAGTCCGAGGTTCGGGAAGCTGGGGACGAAGAAGCAGAGAGGTCCCTCACCAACAGTGAGTCGTTAATTAGGTATGTCCAACATTTTTTTTTTCTGGACTTCAACCTTAAGTTTCACCATTGTCTTTTCATCTTTTGATGATTAAAACCTCAATTTCAGGCTTCCTGTATGCCTAATTTCAATTTTTTGTTTAACTTCCCCATCGCCCAGTTTGATGGTCGACATAGGCTGACTTTGATTTAGGGTTTTTTTAATTTAGAGCTAGCTGCAATTTGGTAGCAACGGATTTGGGGAAGCAATCAAGGCTAGTTACAATTTATCAGCAACCGATTTTAGGATTTGTTGGACTGTGCTTGCTTTGTTTGTCTGAAAAGTAGAGAGAGAGGGAAGTCCCTGCTTGATTTGTTTTTATCTTCAAGAACTTAATTTCTCACTGATTTGTTTGTTCAGACGACTTGCTCTTTCTCTAGAACAATTGTTCCTTTTTTTATGACAATAGCTTAGTTTGTTTGGATAAAAGGACTGATTTAATTGCTGCAGAAAATCTGTTCCTTTTCCTTTTCTTTCAATTTCGTTATTTTTCATGCCAGGATGTAGTGCAATTTCTTCCTTCTGCTTGTTTGAAACCGTGTACAATTTTTTGTGAATCAGTTGACCAATTTAGGAACAATCTGATATCTTGATTCTTTTGAATTAAGGTAATCGACAAGAGGAGTCAAACGAGATCCCGGGCTAGGAATTTTGAGACTTCGACAAGGGTTTCGACTTTGAGGCGGTGAAGGGTAATGCAGCAACCGTGGTGTGACAGTTTCTCGGGTAAGTTAATTCATTCCCTTTCTTTGCCTTTGATTTCATTATTTCCCTGTCTAAAGTTGTTTGCTCTTGCTTGTTTGGCTGCCTCGAGTTGTTGTTTTTTTTAGCCTTCTCTTTTCTTTTTTCCTTCCTGAGAATTCCTGTAGGATTTATTTTGACCAGAAATTTGTTTGCTTTCTTCTTTAGCCTCGACTTCACTCTGGCATGCAGTGAATTTTTTTTCCTTTATCCTTGTTTGCAATTGCTTGCTATTTGTGCGTGAACTTGTTGACATGTTTAGAAAAAACTGGGCAGCATTTTGCCCTTTTTTTTAGGGTTGTTTGTCGATCCCGAAACCAGACCCAGGAGAAAACTGCAATCATCTCAAGGGTGGGTTTCGGAGATCGATTTTGTGCAGAGTGACTTGAGGATTTGTTAATACGTTTGCTTTCCAACTTCATCATTTGACTGCGTATGAATTTGTTTCCCTTTGGTTTTCCTTGCAATTTGTATGCTTGAATTGATTGGCTAGTTTAGGAAAATTCCAGCAGCATTTTGCCCGGTTTTAGGGCTATTTGACAATCCCAAAACCAGACCCGGGAGAAAACCGCAGCCATCTCAAGGGTGGGTTTCGAAGACCGATTTGTGCAGCAACTTGACCCGATTTAGGGCTGATCGACGGTCCCAAAACCAGACCCAGGAGAAAACCGCAGCCATCTCAAGGGTGGGTCTTGGTACCACGCAGGTGACGATGTGACGAAGAAAAAGGGCTACCTTGTATGCGTTTTCTGCCTCTTTGTGCTGCTGCTGTGTTTTCTTTCTTTGTGTTTGCTGTTTTTCTTAAGTCAGCCGTCAGATCCTCTCTTTCTTTCTGAGGGAAATCAACCCCCTTTATATAGGGAGAAGATTGATAGTCATGAAGCCCTACTTTTCAATATATTTTTCCTTAACTGCTGATCCTCCTTTGAGATATGGATAGCCGACTGATTTCCTTCCATTTCAGTTTAGATAGGGATTGATCTTTTCCATTTATTTCTTTTATCTTTTCTCTTTTGAAGGATCTACTACGTTAAAAACCTAGCAGCAAATTGCATTGGCTTTTCTAAGTTATTTTGGGCTTCCCTCTAACTTTAAAAGCCCATGGGGATATTTAGTTAAAACCCACTAACTTGACATTGCTTTATTTTTGCAGATTTGATCGAACAACTGAGCTAGCGTTGGGATTTTGAGAAACTCGCCACCCAAATGACGGGATTCGCGCTCTCAGCACCTTATCTATATATTTTTTTATTATTATTATGTGCTCGACTATTGTATTCTTTAGTTTACGAGCTTGTTGCATGCTAAAATGATGTATTGGATACGTAACACATTTCGCGCACACTTGTTTATAATTATTGTTAACCAATTGGTACTCGTGTTTGATACATAAAGTATCATACGGAAGCCTCCTCGAAAATAATTTCATCAGCTCACACGATAACCTTTAATCAAACACGAAATTTTACTCCCAAACAGATGCCCCCGAACTTTGAATTTGCGAGATGTTTGTCGAACAGATTCAAAGTTCGCCATTAATCTCTTGACCTCATTTGATTAAGCACTAGAGAAAGAGCAATGCGGAACTCACACATGAGGCGCTATATTCTGGATAGGTGTAATCTTCACACGACAACCAACGTAAATTTGATTATCATTGGCCAACCTCGAGATAGTACACTTGTATTCCCATTTAAAGGGGAAGGTTGGTGTTGTTTTTGTTTTTGGGGCTGCATCCAGCATTCTTGACTAGCTAGATTGCCTACGTACCCTCTTTATGAGGGATCAAACCGTTCGTAGTTCATTTTAGGCACCCTTTTCTTCATATGTATTACAGGGTGCTTTAGACTCGGACTAACTTCAAGCCCATACTTTTCCATTTGTTGAACTGGGAGAGAGTTTTTTTTTTTTTTTACCGCATCACTCAAATCATTTGGGCCCACCTTCTAGGAAGGGTTTCCCAAACGCTTCGACTATCATTTGCGAACCTAGTTTTTTTTTTTTTCGCGACTGAATTTGACATATTTTGGTTGTCAAACGTCCTACGTACTCCTTGTTGGAGATCAAGTCATGACGTAGTTCTGGGCACTTTCACTCTCGAGGCTTCACGTGAAATATTTCTTCACGAATTTTCCATTCACGCAGGAGTATACCACTTCGCCTTCGGCATTTGAGAGTTCATATGCCCCTTTAGGGAAAACTTTGGTCACCACATAAGGACCTTCCCATTTTGCTTCAAATTTGCCTTGAGATTTTCGGTTGATCACAATTGGTCGCCTGATGGTAAGGACCAAGTCACCAATACCGAATGAGCGAAATTTGACCCGTTTATTGAATGCCCCAACCACTTGGGCTTGGTAGATTTCAAGTTTTTGTTGTGTTGCTAGCCGGTGCTCATCCAATGCTTCGAGCTCGGCCAGACGAATCTTGACATTCTCTTCTGGGTCGGTGAGCTGAACTGCAACTCTGAGAGATGGCAACTGAATTTCTAAGGGTAAAACAGCTTCAGACCCAAAGACTAAATTATAAGGCGTACAACCAGTCGATGTTCGCGTTGTTGTCCGATAGGCCCATAACGCCTCCGGCAGCCGTTCATGCCAATCTCTCTTTGATTTTGACACCATCTTTTTGATGATCTTGCATAGCACTTTATTAAATGCCTCAGCTTGACCATTTGATGAAGGGTTATAACTCGATGAGAAGCTATGCTTAAACCCAAATTTCTCGCTCAACTTTACCAACATCTGATTTTTGAAGTATAGAGCATTGTCTGAGATGATTTTTGAAGGAACTCCATATCGATAGATCAAATGAGTCCTTATGAAGTTAACGACTTCCTTAGCTCCCACTTCCTTCAATGGTATAGCTTCGGCCCATTTGGAGAAGTAGTCTGTAGCAGCCAAGATATACTGGTGCCCTCGAGAGGACGATGGATTTATACACCCTACAACGTCGAGACCCCATGCATTAAATGGCCATGACAAAGTAGTCGGGTGCAACAATTGAGGAGGTTGGTGTATGAAGTCGCTGTGAATTTGACAAGCGTGACAAGTTTTAGAAAAATCCATGGCATCTTTCACCATTGTTGTCCAATAATAGCCCAATCGTTTGATTTGATTAGCTAATTTTGGACCGGCTTGATGCGCCCCGCATACCCCAGCGTGGGTTTCTGCGAGGATATATTTTGCTTCTTCATTTGACAAGCATCTTAATAACATTCCATCGAATGTCCTTCGATACAAAGTGTCATTCTTAAGTAGGAACCTTGACACTCGCCTTTTAACATCCGCTCTCTTTTTAGTATCATCAGGGAGGACTCCATGACGAAGATACTCAATGAGTGGTTGTCGCCAGTCTGTTTCTTCCTCAACTTCATATACGAAAATGACATCCACCTCTTCGTTGGGCTCGGTTCGCTCCAAGGCTGACATAAGCAAATGTCGCTCCCCGATTGTAATCTCGATTTCTCTTTCACTTGGCAATGTCAGTGACGCGGCCAATTTAGCCAATGCATCTGCTTGGTCATTTTCGGACCTTGATATATGCATGACTTCTATCTGACGGAACTGGTGCATGAGATGTCTGGCTCTTTGATGAAAAAGAAGCAAATTTGTGTTTTTGACTTCATACTGGCCATTCAGCTGCCTGATTACTAACTGAGAGTCACCAAACACCTTTATTGGATCAGCATTCATCTCAAGAGCTATCTCTAGGCCAATGATGAGTGCCTCATATTCTGCCACGTTGTTTGTGCAATTTTCTAAAAGAGAAAATGAATAAGGCACTATTCCCTCGGTTGGGGTGATGAATACTATGCCTACTCCGGCCACTCTTCTCTTCGCGGCACCATCAAAGTATAACTGCCAAGATTTTTCTTCTGTTATGAAGACTTCTTCATCTGGCAAATCATCCACTAACTCCTCGTTATCGGGAGTAGGATGGGCGGCTAAGAAATCAGCTATGACTTGCCCCTTGACCGCCTTTTAAGGCACAAACTTGATGTCAAAGGGAGCTAGAAGCATAGCCCATTTAGCTAGTCTTCCCGACAACACCGTCTTAGACAAAATGTATCGCAAAGGATCAGCTCTGGAGATTAATGTGATTTGATGAGACAAGAGATAATGTCGTAGCTTTTGGATAGCAAAGATCAACGCCAGACATATCTTCTCCATAGCAGGATAATTTAGTTCTGCCCCAACCATCGTTCGACTGATGTAGTACAAGGCATTTTCCTTTCCTTCATCATTATTTTGAGCTAACATTGCCCCTAACGACCGCTCAAGACTTGCGGTGTACAAGACTAAGGGTTTTCCCTGAACTGGTGCCATGAGGACTGGCGGGTCAGTCAAGTATTTCTTGATGCTGTCGAGAGCATTTTGACAAGCTTGGTCCCATATGAATGGAACATCTTTCTTCATCAGCCTCAGAAAGGGTTGACACCTCCCCGTCAGATTTGAAATAAAACGCCGGATGTAGGCAAGTTTGCCCTGGAGACCTCGCAACTCACGGAGATTCCTCGGGGCTGGCATTTGCACGATTGCCTTGATTTTATCGGGGTCGATTTCTATGCCCCGTCCTCGAACAATGAAGCCAAGAAACTTGCCTGAAGTTACACCAAAGGCACACTTAAGGGGATTCATCTTTAATTGGTGTTTTCGCAACCTTTCAATGATTCTCTTAAGATCATCCAGATGATCCTCTCTTTTCTTTGTTTTCACCACAAGGTCATCCACATAGCACTCAATGGTGTTGTGAAGCAGATCATGAAAGATCACCGTCATGGCTCTCTGATAGGTCGCTCCCGCATTTTTCAGACCAAAAGGCATTACTGTATAGCAATACGTGCCTAGAGGTGTCCGGAAAGCTGTTAACTCTTCGTCTTCGGGATGCATTTTAATATGATTATACCCTGAGAATCCATCCATGAAGGATAAGGCTTGAAAACCCGTAGTGGAATCAACCAATAACTCGGTTATCGGAAGAGGGAATTCATCTTTGGGACATGCTTCATTTAAGTCCCGAAAATCCACACAGATACGTAGCTGGCCGTTCTTTTTCTTGACGGGAACAATGTTTGCCAACCAGATTGGGTATTGGACCTTACGAATGAATCCAGCCTCAATGAGCTTGTTGACTTCAGCTTTAATCTGCACTGTCAGCTCGGGCCGAAAACGACGTTGAGCTTGCTTTACTGGCTTTTCCTCTTCGGAGATAGATAACTTGTGCATAGCCACCTTAGGATCCAAACCAAGCATGTCTTGATATCCCCAAGCGAACACATCTCTATATTCGTTGAGAAGATGCTCGTATGATCCCCTTTCTTCTTCCGTTAGCAAAGCACTAACAAATACGGGCTTAGGATCTTCTGTAGTCCCCAAGTTGATCTCTTGTAGTTTGTCAACCGTGGCTTGACCTCCATCTTCCATTTCTGGCGGAGCAGGTTGGACCACATTAAGAAAATCCTGAGGATCTTCACTTGGTTCACTCCTTGTATAGGTTAACACCATATTTACTTCTTCTGTTTGAGCACCCATGGGATCCTCATCTTCGTAAGTGGAGGTTTCTGGCTTCTTATTCCTCAGTTTTCACTTTCTGGTCTTCTTAGTGTTGACCCTTTTGTGTTTAGGCACGTTAACTCTTCCAAGCCTCTCGAACACAGAAACTCTTGGAGCACCTGTCCCAAGTCTTTTGAAAACCGTGACTCGAGGTGCATTTGTTGCGTCTTGTGAGAACATGTTTTGCTCTTGGCTTGTTAGAGTCATAGGCTCTAAGACTTTAGCAGACAATAACTCTCCCTCTTGAGAGATTTGTAGATCATCCATCGGGATCTCATTGAGGGATTTCCGCAAAGCTTTTCTTTTCAGTAGAGGTCTTGTCGCCTTAACTTTGATGGCCTTATGATGCTTTGGAGAGGCTTGCTCGACTGGTGCCTTAGAAGACTCACCCTTGAACACCCTTACGTTTTCATTCCTCTTGTCTCCGAAATGTCTTTGAATGACCAACTTCTTCTTTGGAACGGATTGGTCGATTTTGCGGAGAGGACAAGTGTAGCTTGTCATTAGGGAGTGCATAGCCTTCTCTGCTGCACTCAATGGCTTCTGGCCGGGTTGTCTCTTATCCTTGGGTGTGTATTTAAATAACACCTTCGGACGTGTCTCTGGCTCTTCTCTTCTTCGGAAAAAGGAGACCTTGGGTGACGGGGACTCTTCTTGGGCCGTTGCTCCCTCTTGAGGACTGACACTTTTACTCTCCTCTTTTGCTTCCACACGTGGATTGGAGTTAGAGTGAACAGTCTTGTAGAATTTGGCGTCTGCGTAATTAACGCTTTCACCTTGAAAAGGATCGCTATCACCAAGGATAGTCCTTTCATTTCCGTTTTCATCGGTGTACTTCAAGCACTGATGAAGTGTAGAAGCAATCGACTTGCTGGCGTGGAGCCATGGCCTCCCTAGTAAAGCGTTATAGGAGGTTCCAGCGTCAATGACATGGAAAAGAGCATCCTTGTAGAGATCATCCAGAACCACTTTCAAAGCAATGGCACCCAAAGCCTTTTGACCAACCTGATTGAAACCTTGAATGGTGAGCAATGTGGGCGACAAATGATCGACGGTCAATCCCATTGCCTCCAAGACTCGTAAAGGTAACAGATTCACCGCAGATCCACAATCCAGCAGGATTCTGTTGATTTTTGCCTCTCCGATCGTACCCGTGACATATAAGGGTCTATTGTGATCGGTGCTTCCTAATTGGAGGTCTCCGTCGGAGAACGTTACGGATGCCATGCATGAAGCACATTGAGATGGAGTGGGCAAAGCCACCTCATCAACCTCAACTCGCTCCACTTGGTCTTTGTAATCTTCTGGATCCATGAGGGCCTGAATCAAGGCCTTCCTTAAATTGGTCGACATTTGTAATGCGTCATATACACTTAAGCGTGCAGGAATGCGCTTTAAATGGCCGATCACGTCGTACTTCACTTGCTCCTTAAAAGAAGCTTTACGAAGCAACACAGGCCTCCGTGGCACGACATCTTTTTGGGCGGATGCCCCAGCTTCCTGGTCTTTCTGACCCAATGTAGGAGTCTCCTTTTCAACCGCCTCCTCAAAATTTGTAGCATTTGGAGTCTCACTGACAAGTGGCCCCCTCCCTTTCCCTTTTTCCTTGGGCTTAAGAGGTGGTAACTTTTCCCCCGAACGAAGAGTAACTTCATCAGCCTCTAACTCCTCTTCCTCAACCGTTTCGGCCCACGTGGCCATGCAACATTGAACAATTTCTTCTTCCCAAAATAACTCATCCTCGGAAGGATCATTTTCTAGGAGCTCTTTCGGAATAAAGTCTTTCAAAGTAATTATGTGGCGTATAGGCTGAATATACTCTTCATCAGAATCATCTTCTGATTTCTTGTTCTTCTTGTTTTTGCTCTTATTTCTCTTTTTGTTTTTCTTCTCGGGCTTTCTACCAATCATTCTAAAGCCCATAGGTCTGCTGTGCCGGGTACTCCTTGGATGAGACTTCTTTCGACTTAGACAGACCTGCCACTCAGAATCGTCCTCACCATCTCCATCACGCGAGAACGATTCTTCGATATTTGACTGCATTAAGACCTCGTATAAGGTCGGGCGGCCTGGTTCATCCCTTGGCATGTCAGGATATGCCCATACAGTGCGCACTTTGTCACGCAGCTGAAATTGCACTGGCACTGCCTTCGGGGGTAGTGACACCGTAGGGATGTCATCCAGTGCAAGAACAAACTCGACCTCTTCTACTATAGAGACGGGGTTTGACGAGGCTGCTTGGCCTTTTGAGCTTGATCCCTCCATTTCAATTTCTCCCTTGTTAATCATCCTCTCGACGATATCCTTGAATGCGTAGCAGTCCTCAATTTGGTGACTAACAATGCGATGGTAAGGGCAGTATTTCGGATCACCTGTCTTATTAGCCTCGTTCGGCCTCTTCGGTTCTGGGAGTGACAACATTTTTGCAGCCATCAACTCGTTGAATATCCCCCTTACATCCTCATCATCAAAGGGATATTTTTTCTGCTTCCTCTCCTCGAGAGATAGTCTTTTAGGAGGCTCTCTGGTTTGGGTCTTCTCTTGTGACTTGGAGTTGCTCCCTGAGGATTTTCCTTGAGGCTTAATGAAAGTAGCCAGGGACTCTCCTTTCTTTGCGGGCTTTTTATTGTCATCCCTCCTTCCTTCATTAATTTGAGGTCGGTTCGTTGTAAGCTTGCGTCGAGCCAATTGCCGCTCAACATTGCAAGCCTTTGAAACCAGGGTATCGAAAGAACGAGGCTCCGCACTACCAACATGAATTGCAAGCTCGGGAAGTAGATTGTGGACGCACATCTGCACACACGCTTCTTCGCTCAATTTCTCTGAGCATTGCAGTCTCAAACTTCTCCATCTCGCGATGAAGTCATTAGCTGACTCATTTGACCTCTGTTGGGTGTTTGCCAAGTCCATGATGGAGACTCTGGCTTTCGAGCTCACAAATTGAGCCAAGAATTCTTTTTGTAAGTCATCCCATGTATGGATAGACTCTGGCTGAAGCTGTGTGTACCAAGTGAAGGCTGATCCTCGTAATGACTGGACAAACTGTCTGATCAATAGAGGATCACTTAAGGCGGTTTCTCCGCACGCTGAGTAAAAGTGGGCCAAGTGCTCACGAGGTGACCCGTTAATCCCATCGAATTTGTCAAAGTTTGGCCTTTGATAATTCGGAGGAAATGGGATGGCGTCAAACTCTGCAGGATAAGGCTTCCTGTAGCCAGCCACAGGCGGACTTTGAGAAATCTTGAATTCCCGGATCCCTTGTGCGATCCATTCTTTTATTTCCTGAGGAGAGATAGAGGTACTGCTTTCTCCCGTGTTGGGAATATCTTGCCTATTCTCCGAATTTCGCTCTTGCCTGTTCTCCGAATTTTGCTGTTGGAGCTGGTCCATGAGCAATTTGATTTGAGCGTCTCTCTCCTCTAGCTTCTTTTGTAGTTCCTGGAGCTGCTCTTCGGTACTTGTTGCCCCAGTCACTAAAACTGGCATGCTTTCAACTTCTTCTTCAGAGTCATTAGATGATCCACCATCGCTTACAACAAGCGGAAAGTCCTCCTCTTGAAACAGAGAAGTAGAGTCCCCATATAATGGGGAATTTTGTTTTTCTTCTTGAACCGTTTCTGGATTCGAAGATTGGGTGGTCACTCTAGCATATGACTCGGCCTTAGACATAGACCTTGTCACTCGCCGCTCACATTTTTCTAACTGGGTAGAAAGCGACGTTGATTTCCCGGCTACAGCTAGACCCTTTCCTTTCTTCTCGACTTGAGAAGCCTTAGATGTCTCCTTTTGAGGCTTGGCCGGATTTGGTACCCCAACCTCTGGAACCTTGGCCGTTTGAGCCTTCACAGTTGAGGATATTGCCTCCGACTCCTCATCAGAATAGGAGGTAACCAAAACCTGTACTACATTGTCCATGTCGACAGGGATAGACCCAAAGAAAATTTTCCTTGGGCTATCGATAAGATCCTTGGCAGCTCTCCACAGTGTTGCATTAGCCTGTTCCAGAGCAGGGGAATGAGCCAATTTGCGAAGCGCTCCTGTCTTTCCGCGTTGGGAACCACATTTGCGTCCCCTCTTCCTGCGAGGCTTGGTTTCTTTCTTTGCCTCATTCACAGCTGGCTTTGAGACCTTGACAGAGTTACCGTTTCTCTTGATAACTCGAATGATTGGCCCACGAGCAGGCCTGGGAGTGAGCTCTTCTCCGCCGGTGCCTCCCTCACTGATAGCTTCGAAGTTGTTGTTAGTTGGGATCTCAGCGATGATCGACTCCCTAGTCACGTCGAATTGGACCTTAAACGATCTCTTCTTCAACCAGCGACCACCTTCCACGAGAAAGGTAGCAGGTAGTTCGTTGAAGTTGACAATAGCTCTTGGTGCCATTTTTCTCACATGAAAATAAGAAATAGGCAAATATTAGTTTCAACACAACTAAGAGATGAAAAGGCAAAAAGGGTCCCACTGGGCGTGCCAAAAATATGTTGAACAAAAATGCGCGAATAATTGTAAAACATATTTTATTTAATTTTTTAGAGTTTGAGTTCGACCCCTTTTGGTTATCCTCTTGATTCGAAGTCGTATTAACACCAAGACTTAAGTGGTTTTGGTGATTTGGGCTGCACCCGAATTTTAACGGGTTGCCTACGTATCTCTTGGAAGAGAATCAAGCCTTACGTAGTTCAGAGTATTTGAATTGATTTTATTTTTGGGTTTTGGTGATTGAACCCGACGAGCTTGAGCTTTTTGTCAGGTGTCCTACGTACCCGTTTGGAACGGGATCAAATCACCCGTAGTTCTTTTAGGAACCAATTATTTAATTTGGCTGGACTTTGACCTCGTATTCATTGACAAGTGAATTTAGAGGTTGACGACTGTACCCGATATATTTTTAGGATTTAATATCGGGTTACCTACGTAGCCGATATGAGGCGTCAAATCTTTACGTAGTTCTTTTTAGAACGACTTGAATTTGAAGAAATTTGATTTAGGATTTCGACTCCGTTTTCTTTTTTTTTTTGCTCGCTTAGAAGTCAATTTTGGAACTGACCCACTAGAATAAATTAGCGATGAAATTTTACGAGTTTAACTTTATGATTTTTTTGTCAAACTCAATTTCAATTTGTGCCAATTATAATTCGTATACTTTAGTGGGTAAGTTTTGCAATTACACAAAAGCAAAAGGCCTAAGCCGATTGTGTAAACGTACATGTACGTATGCATATAAGAACTCTTTTGCTTCATTTTTTTTTATTGAATGAAATCAGCCCATTTTTTTTATTATGGAGCCCGTTCCATTTTTCTAACAAGCCAAAGCCAGAATTCGTTTGCCCGTCCCAAGTGTTTTTTTTTTTTTTTTAGCTCTTAGCACTTTAGCAGCTACGTTTCTTTTTTTTTTTTTACGCTCAGGTTCCCTCCTTCTCTGAGCGACTGAAGACGACGTTGCTCCCTTCGATGGCGTCTACCACCTTGGAGTTCTGGTCGTGGGCGATTGAAGCGGAGGAGCAGAGCAATTAGAAGACAAGGGCGAAGGGAGAGCGGGTCAAGCTTTCGAGGCCCGGAATGAGTCAAGATCGCTCTGATTCATGGTAGGGCTCCAGGTTTTGCTCCTTTCTTTTGTAAATTTTAACCCCAAATTTGGCGTTCAATCCGATTTTTAGGTAGCTTTTAGCTTAGATTTCAGATTCCCATCTAAACCACTTCCAATTGAGTGTCCAATTCCTTGACTGACTTTGGTTTCAATTTCTAGGGTTTCCCTTTTTGGAATTTGGGGCACTTCGATTTGGAGCCTTTTTGGTTTAGGCGGTCAAAAGAGGAAGCAAGTCCGAGGTTCGGGAAGCTGGGGACGAAGAAGCAGAGAGGTCCCTCACCAACAGTGAGTCGTTAATTAGGTATGTCCAACATTTTTTTTTTCTGGACTTCAACCTTAAGTTTCACCATTGTCTTTTCATCTTTTGATGATTAAAACCTCAATTTCAGGCTTCCTGTATGCCTAATTTCAATTTTTTGTTTAACTTCCCCATCGCCCAGTTTGATGGTCGACATAGGCTGACTTTGATTTAGGGTTTTTTTAATTTAGAGCTAGCTGCAATTTGGTAGCAACGGATTTGGGGAAGCAATCAAGGCTAGTTACAATTTATCAGCAACCGATTTTAGGATTTGTTGGACTGTGCTTGCTTTGTTTGTCTGAAAAGTAGAGAGAGAGGGAAGTCCCTGCTTGATTTGTTTTTATCTTCAAGAACTTAATTTCTCACTGATTTGTTTGTTCAGACGACTTGCTCTTTCTCTAGAACAATTGTTCCTTTTTTTATGACAATAGCTTAGTTTGTTTGGATAAAAGGACTGATTTAATTGCTGCAGAAAATCTGTTCCTTTTCCTTTTCTTTCAATTTCGTTATTTTTCATGCCAGGATGTAGTGCAATTTCTTCCTTCTGCTTGTTTGAAACCGTGTACAATTTTTTGTGAATCAGTTGACCAATTTAGGAACAATCTGATATCTTGATGCTTTTGAATTAAGGTAATCGACAAGAGGAGTCAAACGAGATCCCGGGCTAGGAATTTTGAGACTTCGACAAGGGTTTCGACTTTGAGGCGGTGAAGGGTAATGCAGCAACCGTGGTGTGACAGTTTCTCGGGTAAGTTAATTCATTCCCTTTCTTTGCCTTTGATTTCATTATTTCCCTGTCTAAAGTTGTTTGCTCTTGCTTGTTTGGCTGCCTCGAGTTGTTGTTTTTTTTAGCCTTCTCTTTTCTTTTTTCCTTCCTGAGAATTCCTGTAGGATTTATTTTGACCAGAAATTTGTTTGCTTTCTTCTTTAGCCTCGACTTCACTCTGGCATGCAGTGAATTTTTTTTCCTTTATCCTTGTTTGCAATTGCTTGCTATTTGTGCGTGAACTTGTTGACATGTTTAGAAAAAACTGGGCAGCATTTTGCCCTTTTTTTTAGGGTTGTTTGTCGATCCCGAAACCAGACCCAGGAGAAAACCGCAATCATCTCAAGGGTGGGTTTCGGAGATCGATTTTGTGCAGAGTGACTTGAGGATTTGTTAATACGTTTGCTTTCCAACTTCATCATTTGACTGCGTATGAATTTGTTTCCCTTTGGTTTTCCTTGCAATTTGTATGCTTGAATTGATTGGCTAGTTTAGGAAAATTCCAGCAGCATTTCGCCCGGTTTTAGGGCTATTTGACAATCCCAAAACCAGACCCGGGAGAAAACCGCAGCCATCTCAAGGGTGGGTTTCGAAGACCGATTTGTGCAGCAACTTGACCCGATTTAGGGCTGATCGACGGTCCCAAAACCAGACCCAGGAGAAAACCGCAGCCATCTCAAGGGTGGGTCTTGGGACCACGCAGGTGACGATGTGACGAAGAAAAAGGGCTACCTTGTATGCGTTTTCTGCCTCTTTGTGCTGCTGCTGTGTTTTCTTTCTTTGTGTTTGCTGTTTTTCTTAAGTCAGCCGTCAGATCCTCTCTTTCTTTCTGAGGGAAATCAACCCCCTTTATATAGGGAGAAGATTGATAGTCATGAAGCCCTACTTTTCAATATATTTTTCCTTAACTGCTGATCCTCCTTTGAGATATGGATAGCCGACTGATTTCCTTCCATTTCAGTTTAGATAGGGATTGATCTTTTCCATTTATTTCTTTTATCTTTTCTCTTTTGAAGGATCTACTACGTTAAAAACCTAGCAGCAAATTGCATTGGCTTTTCTAAGTTATTTTGGGCTTCCCTCTAACTTTAAAAGCCCATGGGGATATTTAGTTAAAACCCACTAACTTGACATTGCTTTATTTTTGCAGATTTGATCGAACAACTGAGCTAGCGTTGGGATTTTGAGAAACTCGCCACCCAAATGATGGGATTCGCGCTCTCAGCACCTTATCTATATATTTTTTTATTATTATTATGTGCTCGACTATTGTATTCTTTAGTTTACGAGCTTGTTGCATGCTAAAATGATGTATTGGATACGTAACACATTTCGCGCACACTTGTTTATAATTATTGTTAACCAATTGGTACTCGTGTTTGATATATAAAGTATCATACGGAAGCCTCCTCGAAAATAATTTCATCAGCTCACACGATAACCTTTAATCAAACACGAAATTTTACTCCCAAACAGTCCAGACACTGTCCCGTCCAGAAAAAAAAGTGTCAATCCCGTCCCGTAAAAATTTCGCAGGACGAGTCCCGTCCCGGCTCAATCCCGTCCCGTCCCGTGCCCACCCCTATCAGGGACTATATCAACAGGTGACCCATTTCTTCTAGAATGACCAATATCAGTGGAAGAGTTTCCATTGACTGGATTATCATGGTGGCTAATCATAGGATGAAACATATCACTGTCATCTGACCAATGAACAACACTGGGTAGAGAGGGAGAGGGTAGAGATGTGAATGCTTGCTGCTTAAAAGGGAAGATGGTCTCCTCAAATTTCACATGTCTACTTACAAGTTACAATGATAGTCTTCCTTTCTAGATCAAACAATTTGTAAGCCTTCATACCCGGAGGATATCCCAAGAAAACACATCTCCTAGACAGTGTTCCCAACTTATCTCTGTGGTCATTTGGTTGAAACGCATAACACAAACACCCTACCACTCTGAGCAAATCATAGGAAGGTGCAGTTCTGTACAAAACTTCAAAGGGTGATTTCCAATTCAAAATGGAAGAAGGCATCTTATTAATAAGATGTGTAGCACTCAATACACAATCTCCCCAAAACTTAATAGGAAGACCAGCATGTAGTCTGATGGCCCTTGCAGTTTCTAGTAAATGCATGTGCTTTCTTTCTACCCTACCATTCTGCTCATGGACACCAGGAGCTGATCTTTGATGCAAAATACCTTTGCTGGCAAACAAATCCACACAACCCTTTTGAGTGAAATCAATTCCATTATCTGTTCTAACAATCTTGACAGACACTTGGAATTGGTTCTCAACTATGTTCAGAAAACTAGCAATCAATCTCAGAACCTGTAACTTATCTTGCATCAGATAAGTCCAAGTGGATCTAGAAAAATCATCCAATATGGTCAAAAAATATTTGGCACCACAAATAAAAGGAACCTTATATGGTCCCCAAACATCCATATGAACCAACTGAAAAAGAGAATCAGCAATGCTGTCACTTCTTTCAAACTTCAACTTGTGTATCTTAGTCATAATACAAGCATCACAACTCATATCTTGAATTTCTGGCTTACAATCCAAAATATGATGTAGTTTGGAAAAGGTCATATGACCCAATCTAGCATGCAGAATGTGCAACTTATTACAACTAAACTTGACATTATTTAAAGATCTAATACTTGGCATACTCAATCTCTCATCATCGGTGGTCTTCAAGACATATAAGCCCTTTGCTTCAACCCCAGTAGCAACAACCTGATTAGTTGTAAGGTCCTGTAACCAACAGGACATGGCATCAAAATTAAATCTTGATTTCTGATCATGCACTATCTTAGACACATACATCAAGTTGTGCCGAAATTGAGGCACTAATAACACATTATGCAAGGTCAAAGTATCACTCAGTCTGACACTACCACTGTGACAAACTTTGAGATTATTCCCATCAGGCAAACCAAGCAAAACAATAGGTGACATATCAATGATATCAGAAAATATAGCTTTGTCAAAAGCAATGTGATCAGTGGCTCCAGAGTCCACAATCCAAGCATCATTCTTAGCCTTATCAGTTCCAATAAGAAAGGAAACATTTAGAGTACCTGCAAAGTGGACCATGGCTCCATACCATATTATCAAAAGGACTGACTGGATGGTTACTCTCCATCTGTGCAACAAACTTCTTAGGGGGCTTAGGCTTATCATCATCTTTACCCCCTCTAAACCAATCAGAATAACCGATCAACTTAAAGCAATAATCCTTTGTGTGTCCTCTTTCTCCACAATGATCACATAACCTGTCAAATTTAGCCTTTTTGTATTCTCTCCTAAACTGATCATTTTGCTTAGAAGATTCACTTCCACGAAACCTGTTAACAGCATTGGCCTCTACATCAACTTGCCCAAACTGTCAAAATTGTCCAAACTTAGCAGCTGCAAGAGCATTGTTATCTCCTTGAGGAGTGCTTGTGATTCCTTTAGATCTCTCTATCTGTGTAGCCATTTGAAAAGCTTTGTTAATACCCGACATGGGATCCTTAGACAACACATTGCTCCTAAGATTCTCATAAATATCATTCAAACCCATAAGGAACTGCATCACCTTAGCTTTCTCCTCCCTTTCTAATATCTTCTTTAACACCCCACAGTTGCAATTGTTGCATCCTCCAGAGTTGCAACTTGGAATAGCATCACGAAACTTAAGCTCATCCCATATCTTTTTCAATTTTCCAAAATAGGCACCTACGGAAAGGTTCTCCTGTCTAATAGTTGCCAGATCTCTCCTCAATTGGTAAACTAAAGGATCATTTGACTCGTCAAATCTCTCTCTGATTTCATTCCACAGTTCCCTTGCAGATTCAACATACATAAAACCCTCTGCTACCTCATGATTCATAGAATTAAGCATCCAGCATCTAACCATGAAATCTGCTCGCATCCATTTTTCATAATCTTCACTCTCCTCTGGTGGTTTCACACAGCTTCCAGTTATGAAACCTAACTTGGCTTTGGTACCAAGCGCCATCTTAATCCCACGACCCCAACTTGTAAAATTCAGTCCATTAAACGGATTCGACACCAGAACCATCCCAGGATGATCTGAATTTGAAAGGAAATATGGATTCACATGTGCTCCACCCATACCTTGAGCGATATCGCCGAACTGAAATCCATTTGGGGGAAAACTCCATCCCTGAGCACCTCCACCCGGTGTTGGTGGTGTGACAGCTACAAAATTGCCGCGACCAGCACCACATTCTCCAAAATTACCTGCACCTTGTCCATTGTGACCTCCAGATCCTCGACCAGCCATGAAAAACAACAAATTTGAGATCTACGAAAGACGTAAGAAATCACACGCACAAATCTTAACAACGACAACCAACAACAGAAGCAAAGCAAGGATCAATCCTTGCGCTCTCATACCATTTGGACAAAACAAAGTGTAATACAGTGAAGGAAAGATTGAAATTAAATGAAAAACTTGAACTCCATTGAAGAACCAAGCTCAAGAGCTCAAAACAACCTTTAACTGCAGTTTGTAACAACTACTCCCGCTCACGCCAGATCTGACTATAAGGGTCCTAAACTGTCCAAGTGTGTAAAGACCAAAATATCCTTATAGATCTTGGCTTATTACAACATAATGTGGCAACTATATAAAATGTGAACTGTATATAAACTCACTACATATACTCATAGAAACTATGTAAAACTACGGAGTAAACTCATCGTATATATATTGCTCAGTCAAGATTTTATCCTCTTGCTGCCTGTTGGGTGGACTTGTGTGTTAAATCAAATCTATCGCGTGTTTTGTATCCTCCTTATATGTACGCTTGTGTTTGTTCAGAAAAGGAATTGAATTCTTGATGGCTGCTTCAATTCGGTATATAAATTTTACACTAGTATGTATGTAATTAAACTTAATTAATTACACGGAGTAGGTACCGTAATCGTATATTTTTGTGATATATCATAACTGTATTCCGTATGCAACTGGAGGATCGAGGATATCCGGTTCGACTCACCTCTCTCTATTTACCAAAATCAAGAGGACCGGAGGATATGAATCACCTCTCTCTATTTACCAAAATCAAGAGGACCGGAGGATATGAAGTGTTCATGATGATTTTTTATAGAAAGAAAGTGGAAGTTATGGAGTTAATAATGATTTTTTTGAGAAAGAAAGTCGAAGTTAAGTTCTCCCCTTCGATCCACTCCTGTGACAACAATCTTCGTCTACCTCCGTCGTCGTACCAAGCTTCTCATCCTTAACCCTGCTTTCGGGTAACCGATTTGGTGGCCGTTGTCTCCTACAAAATTAGCAAAAGCTCTTTCTTCGGTACATATTTATATGATCAACTACTAGATTTTCCCATTGATCCGAATCATATGACCAAGACTCTGATTAACTTCAAAGCATGGTTCAGAAGTCCTCAAACACAACAACTCCCGATGGGAACGAAAAACAGGAAAAAGCCAAGCATGATGATGATCAAGCCTCTTTGCCTGCACTTAACTCTTCTAAAGATACGGATTCGGCTTAGCAGCACCACAATATCATTTTAATTTCCTCCACATTAACAAAAACATGGACATTACCTAACAAATGATCCATTCTGGCAGCGAAGTCTTTGAGTCACTAGAATGCATGCACAGTAGACGCGAAAAACCATCATTCTTCGAGCTTAGACGCCATGTAAGCTTTGACAATGTGTTGATACTTGCTGGGACTGTCAAACCATGTGGGCGTGGTCAAGATTTGACGTTCTAGCAATGCCATACTATCCTCCGGTGAGATCACTTTCTTTTTCTTGGTCAGGTTCATGCAGAACCTTCCCATAACGTACATAGCTCTCTTCAGCCGAACACTCCTGCTTCCTGTGAGGAGATACCTGAAGTAATCCTTGGCTAACCGAGTGATCTCTGGCCCGTGTAGGATGTAAGCATACTGCAATGTTGCCATGTAAAACAGCAGGTGAGAACATATACACAAGCCCCTACATCTAGGCTAACATTGATTCCATTTTAAACGTCCTTTATTCCGGCTTTTTTGAAATCCAACCTCTTTATTGTTAATAAAGGGGGGAACAAAGTTGATTAACTATTGGCTATTTGCAAGGTTCTATCTAGAATTTCCAAAAGCAGCAACAAACTTTTGCAAAGATTGTGAACCAATTGTTATTACTTATCAAGGATATTAACTTACAAGGGTGAAAAAAACAAAAAGATACCAACAAGCTTTATGGCCTTATACGGACAAAAGAAAACTATGAACTTTTAGACGATTGATTGCATGCTGATCATATAAACCATCAATTAAGTTTCATTTTCATCAACACTAGATTTGTTTTTTTATAGGGTTTCTATGCTGCAAGATTTCATTTCTATTCCCTAGTGTACTAATACTGTAATACAGCAGATATATGAGAAAGGTGGGGCAGATACCAATAAGATGAGGCCCATGGTAGCTAGAGTCACTTGCAAAAGCTCATCCAAACGCTCAGCAGGAGTCTGCTCTTCCTCTGACCCACCAGATTCACCCCCGCCACCACCACCTCTACCCCTACGACCCCGACCACGTCCACCACCTCCATCGGATGGAGGGCTACCTCCACTGCCCTCCGGGTACTCTTGCTTTTCCATCTGCCTACGGAGTATCTCTTCTAACGACAGTTTCTTTCCAGCATCACCAACAGGGTTATCCAAAGGATCCTGATGGAGCATCCTCTTTAGATCTTAAGAAATGAAACAGAAATTGTCCTAGGCCAGCTACTTCAGCATAGAGTAAATTGAGCCAAGCAAACCTTTTTGACAAGTAAATCAAATTATCCTTGTTAACGATGCAAAGGAAAACTTAAGTGTTACTCACTTGGTTGCTATATTCTGAACTGCCAGTATCTTCAAATGCACAAACTGGGGGACATGGTCTATACTTGGACCTACTAGTTAGTTTCAGGCAAGCTCTTGATGCTGACCAAACACGGGCAGTTGTAATGCATGGAAAAGATGACACCCCAACTGTGCGAATTATTTTCTTCACACCTATCTGGGGACTAAAAGAAGCAACTTGAAGGGCGCTCATGTTGTGCGAATGTCCACTAGCTCAAAAAAAACTTCTTGACAAGAACATAACTGCAAGAAAGATACTACAGTGACGCATCAACTTGTCACATTTCTGTCAAAATCAAAGTGTGATGCATGGAAAAAAGAAAGGGGTCTATAAGCCATTCAAGAGGAGAATATGGATGCCTTCAGCCTTGTACTATATTAACAAGGAGCATCCATTTCCTTTTGGAGTAATGATCAATTGTAAGATTAAACCAGTTAGATACAGGTAAGTTGAAACTTATCATAATAGGGATCCATTTCAGTGGGCTTTGTCATAGTTTGAGACAATCTCAATCAAGCAAACATGATACATACATAGTCAATAACATGCTTGAATCCTCATACCACTGTCCTTGAAGTATGCAAGTTAACCCACAGGGCTGAAATGAGTTGACAAAGTATCAACTTCATTACCTCTTCTACAAATGGAGCCCCTTGATTGAGCTTATCCTGTGAAAATAGGACTACACCACCAGGTTCGACCCCAAAAAAATATAGTATGCAAACCTAACTCTTATGACAACTAGAAGTTCTTGACAGGTTCTAGCCATACAAATGTTAAACATAAACAACCTGAATAATCAATAAGTGACAAATACACACCTCAAACATTCCAATAACCAAATGATTTGTCATTCATAGCTCATTGAACATTCGCAATCAAACAATCCAAATCACGAATTCATAATTGGCACCATCAACGCATTCAATTATGATTTCATTACAATCACCCATTAATCAAGGAGGAGACGCTCCAACTATACAAATGTTCCAACCCATCAAACATTCAGAAGGCCAAATGATTTGCCATTCATGAACTCAATGAATTTTCACCATCAAACAATTCAAATCATCCAATTACCCGTCATTTCCAGCACAAATTCATCAATCAAGGGGTGGGATTCGAGAATTAAATTCCGAACAGTGAAGCAATGCACTTTACATTCTCTGGCTTGCAAACTCAAAACCCTAGGAATTGAAATTTGCAGAAGGAGCGGGTGAATAAGCGAGGGAGGGAGAGAGACTGTTACCGGAGAACTGGCGAGACGGAGTCGGAGGTCGGAGGCGGCGGCGATGTGGAGTGGGCGTAAAGTTGGTTTTGCTCTCCTATCACTGGCGCTGTTTCTCCTTCTCCCTATCTTGTTCTTGTTTGGGTTTTAGGAATCGGGCCACCTTGCGAACCGGACAGCAGAAGTTAGACCGGGTCCACTGTTTCCTGTTTAGTTTCCGGTTTTTTTCTCCGAAACCCTGATTTTGTTTAATTTATATACGGGGTACACTTGAGATCTCACGTCTATCAGTGGGTCGAGCCGGTCGGCGCAAGCCGGTTTACCTGGTGCGCAGCTCTTGTCGACTGAATCACGTTTTCAGGGTTTTCTACTAAAGGTGGGTTTCTCGTCATAAAAATAAAAAAATTGGTTAAATCTTAACCACTCAATTCTAAATAAATGGTTTGAGTTAATCCTTTTAAATCCACGGAGTTCAACTCCATGAGATCCTTACCGGTAAGGGCAATACCTATAGATAATACTTTTAGCTTAGGTTTTCATATAGGAATTTAGGTGTTAAATAACCATGTCTATATTAATAGTTAGAGTAAATTAAACATAACCACCCTTTCACATAACTATCTATAAAATTATAAATTACAGAAAACCACCCATGAATTACATTTATTTTCAAAAGACCACCCATCAATTAAACCTCTATTTGTTTTGTTTGAAAAGACTAAAATACCCCTAATTCAAACTTATTTTTAAGGAAAGGCTGATGTGGCAATTGGGCGAGTCGGGTCGGATTCGGTTAGTCGGGTTTCGGGTCATTTGGGTTTCGGGTTATGTCTAATAATTTGATCATTTGGTTGGGTCGGGTTCGTGTTTCGGTTGTATCGGGTTTTAATTGTCTCGGGCTTCTGTTATTTCGGGTTTGGATTGTCTCAAGTTTTCATTATTTCAATATTCATTTTAAAAAATTTACTATAATCTATCTTAAAATTTGGGTTAAATCGGGTTTCGATTATAACGGGTTCGAGTCTTAATGGGTTTCGGTTGAATCGGGTTCGTTTCATTTGGATTTGGTTGAGTTTCGGTTATCGGTTATTCGAATTTCAGGTCCATAATGGGTCGGGTTGGGTCGATGTTTAAGACAATCGGTTACGGGTCGACCGGATCGAGTTTTCCCAGCTCTAGGGTTATTGTATGCACTGTTCTAAAAAACCCTTCAAGACCCGCCTAGACCCCCGCCTAAACCCTTGAACTCGTCCCACCGCCAAGGTCGTCAAGGTCGTCAAAACCCGCCTAGACAGCAAAGCTCCGCCATGAAATCCGCCTAGACCCCACCTAGACCCTTGACCCTACCCTACCGCCAAACACCCACCAAGCGTTTTTTGGAACATTGATTGTATATATTTTGGAACCGATTGTCCTGAACACCGACCTAACCCGACCCATTTTGGACCCGAAATCCGAATAGCCGATAACCGAAACTCACCCAAATCCGAATGAACAGAACCCGATTCAACTGAAACCCATTAAGACTCGAACTCATTATAACCGAACCCCGATATAAGTATATAACCCGAATTTTAAGATAGATTCTAGTAAAAAAAATTAAAATGAATATTGAAATAATGAAAACTTGAGACAATCCAAACCTGAAATAACTGAAACCCGAGAGAATTGAAACCCGATACAACCGAAACCGGAACCCGACCCAACCAAATGATTAAATTGTTAGACATTACCCAAAACTCGAATGACCCGAAACCCGACTAACCGAATTCGACCTTGAAATACCCCAAATTATTTTTGGGATATTTCTTTAAATAATATTATACTATACTATGTGAATTTGGGAAACCAATAAATTCACATAATATATATAATATAAATTAGAATAATTATATTATTCTAATATTATTCTCTAGACATTTTTGATATTTAATTTATAAAGTTAAATTAAATAATATTTCTTTGCGCTAATATATATATGATATATATAGATCCATATATATATATATATGTATAATATATAGTCAAACCATACTTCATTTCTACAAAAGGAAACCCAATAAAGAGGGTCAGATTTTCGGCCCAACCCGGTTGGTAGAAGCCCACTTTTCAACCCAAAGATTTTTACCTCTTTTGTGGAAACAAAATGGGCCACCCACTTTCTACATTACGGTAAAAGCAAAAGTAAGAAAAGAAAGATTTTTACCTTTTTCTTGTCCTCTAAGGTGTATCTTTGCCTCCATATTTTTTTTTTTCTGATAAACATCTCTTCCCTAAGATAATTTCAAAGAAAGCTATCCCCAATCTTAACCAACTAGCCGGATCTTATCAATTGGAACGGATCAGCCACAATTCCGATCTTATAAATAGAGGGAGGACCTCCTTATTCTTCATCGTCAAACAATTCACCGTCATTCATCACCCTCGCCTCCTCTTCCGTGCGCAGCAGCCCCGACCTCCTCCGTCTTCGCTCCCTGCCCAAGCCCGCCGGCAACCGGAATCGCAGGCCACCACCGCCGATTGCCCCCACTCGCGACCTCAATCGCGCCGCCTTCGATTATTGGCGACAGCAACCGAGCCATCTTGAGCAGCCGCCCTACGCCGTCGAGCCACTGCCCAGCACCGCCGAGTCACCGTCTTCGATCGTCGATAACCCGACGCCTGAGGAAAGCTGTGCCGAGCCGTACCTTCGCCCTGCGCTTCATCTCGGAGTTCCACCACCGTCACCGCTGCTGGTCATCAACCAACACTGCGCCGAGCCGCCGCCGATTGGAGCCTCACCTTCGTCTCCACCGTCGTCAATCGGGCACCACTGCCGAGCCGCCGCTTGTGCCGCCTACACTTGCCGCCGAGAAGTCGTCGTTGTCCTGTTCCTGTATGTGCGTTCGAAGAAGACAGTAAACTAAGATTTCAATAGGGCTGAGCACCGGTTGGAACCGAACCGGAACCGGCACAAAACCGGTAAAACCGGAACCGAAATATTCTAAATATTCAAACCGATAACGGAACCGGTAACATTCCGGTTCGGTTTAAAACCGACCCGGAATCTAGAAAGTCAATCCGAATCCGGAACCGGAAAAACCGAAATAACCAAACTTAAATACCAATTAAACCAACCTCACAAAAATTATTAAATTGCATCCAAAACTAAACGTTTAATTAAGTGGTAATCAAATCCAACTACCAACTTGGACAGTCCAAGAATCCAACAGAGAAATTGTTGAATATAGTATGTATCCAAAAAATAAAAAATGGTGAATGAAAAAAAAAACAGTAGCAAATAAGTCAATTCATAATTAATAATTAAACAAAGAATCCTTGATCGGTATAAGGTGTTGTAGCTTGCACGTAGAAGTGCACCTCTTGTCCCCTGCCACTCTTAAAGTTTATGAGCATCAACAAACACTGAAACACCCTTGTAAATCATAAAGAAAAAAATAGTCAACTAATGAGACAATAAAAAGATAATTATACTTAATATTTCACTCTTATAAAATGTAATTACGTACCATTACTCATTAACTCAAGCAACATAGATTATTTCATCATCATTGGAACTTTTTGTATGTAAATCTGTATTATTAATAACATCATAATTAATAAAAAAAAATAAAAATTATATATCAAGATTCATACACAAAACAAAAATTACCTGATCATCACTAAGAGTATCTGCCATAATCGCAACCCTTTTTTTTGATTTTGACCCTGACATCTAATATACAAACAAAAATTATATATCAAGATTCATACACAAAACAATAAAGTACAAGATTAGGAAATAACAGTAGGACTTCAATACTTCATGGTTTTGAAAAGTGATAAGCATATAACAATTAGTAATGGAAGTATTACCTGATCAATTCAACTGCACACGTGAAACCAAGAGGTGGAAAAATTTCCAACTTTGAGTGTTTGAAAGAAGCGTAGTGTGCGTCTGTGCGATTTCGTATTTCGACTAGAACAATTGAGCGTACATGATAGGATTCCAATTTTCAAGTAAGAGGTTTGAAGATTTGCAAGCATGTACTGTGTTCGATATATGATCATAAGATAGGATTGATTAATGATAACTAACTATCCTTATCAAATACTCCATTACTTTTTTTTTTTTGACGCAAGATAAAAATTAGGTCGGGTCGGCCGCAGCAGAGGCCCTTCCTAGCGCGTCCTTGCGGACGAGAACAAGAAGTTCTGGATCATCTTCACAGGCTTCGTCGACAGGGGATGCATGGGCACTACGAGCAAGGTAGTCAGCCACCGCATTGGATTCCCTGAAAATATGACGAATAGCAACATAAGTAAAGGACGAGATATCTGACGGTATATCAGCTTGTAGCAACTCGATTGTCCAGGGGCATTTCCAATCCCCAAGTAGAGCCTTAATAACCAGTAAGTTATCTCCATCAATCAGAAGGTTTGGAATTTGCAACTCCTTAGCGCGTAGCAAACCCATTTTGAGTCCAAGATTTTCGGCATATACCACAGAGATGTTTGTACAAACGGACCGGCCAAGAGAGACAACCTCCCCAACAGAATCACGGATGACGAAGGAATTCATATTGGTATATAATATTTCAGCGACACCAAGAAATCTCGAAGCACTCACGCCGGATCTCGCTCCCCAAGGAATTCATATTGGTATATAATATTTAACTTTATAGAATTAATTCAATTTCAAATTGAGTTAAGTAAAGTTAATTTCATAAAATATCAATATTAATATTCCTTTTTCCGTTGGATTCGATAGGTGCTAAAATCCCGTCTGGTTGTCATCAGCTGGTCATCGAAAGTCAAGGCAAGTGATTTCGTTCAACGCCCTTTGCGTGTTTCGTGATTCTTTTGATGTGCCTTTTAAATTCTTCTGTGTCGAATGCGGCCATGTGACCAATTTCCTTGTCAATTTCGATAAATTGCATACCCGTCTGTTTGATGTAATTTATCTTTATAATCATAAATTGGCATGAGTTAAATTAATGGGCAATTATTAAAGTAATTATAGTGTTATACGTATTAAATGGGAATTGTTTTTTATATAAGTAAAGGTTGCCCATTTTCTTCTTCCTAAAGTGCATGATATTCTGCTTGTTCTTTCATGCAAACTAGTGGCATGTGATAGTAAAACCCTTTGAATTATCCATGCTTGTCCCTGTTTGATTTAATGTCGTTATTATGATCACCTAGTATAAATTGTTTATGTATGATAAGATAGGCACCATGTGATGCTTAGTTATGTTATGTTAAAATGCGCACCACGTGATGCGAGTGGCTTTATGCCTTTGGCAAGTTATGCAGTAGACTGGCTTGCAGGTTGTGGTTCGTTAAGCCACCGCCTTACAAGGTTTCATGAAACACCATCCCGGAATGCATTCTCTACGGGGTGATAAAACAACGATCTGATGTAGGTCGTGGTCCTTGTTAAAGGTCCGACCGGTACCACGTAGTATTATTATTATTATTGTTATGGTTATCGTGATTATTATCGATTGTTAAATAGGTGATCATTTCAGTTATTATACTTATTTGCCTCGAGTATAATTCCTTTTCTTATCTTATAATCGATCGTTATGATCATCCGAGTCATGTCGTGAATTTTTACCTTTTTACTCAGTTTCCACTATTAAATATTCGTGTCTTTCCCTTAACCTGAGACATACCGTTTTATGGTCACTGTAAGGTTAAAGTCTGAACATTTTCCTTATCATTTGCTAGTCTTAATTGTACTAACCATCCTATTTATTGGATGGCTGGTGTCCTTCGTTCACGAAACACCAGACCATATTCCACAGGTCTAGTGCAAACAGTGGAGCAGGAGAGAGTTGAAGAGCGGGCTATCAGTTATTGAACATTTTATTACAAGTTTTGGACCTTTAAAGTTTCCGCACCGCTACTTTAATTTCATCTATTTTGGAATTTATTCATACTTTATAGTTTTGGAATTTTTATGTTATTATGGTCAGATATTCTAAACTAATAAATTTTATTCACTTCCGCCTATTTGATTGTATTTAAATTATCATCTTGTTTATGGGAGCATGGTTGCATGTCCCTATAAGCCTCAGGTGAATTCAAAGACATTAAAGTCTGCGGATTCACTGGCGTTGTATCATTCCCTTGGGATCAAAAAGGGGGTGTTACAGACCTGACTCGCCCAATTGCCACCTTAGTCGTTCCTATAAAAAATAAGTTTGAATTAGGGGTATTTTAGTCTTTTCAAACAAAAAACCTAGAGGTTTAATGGATGAGTGGTCTTTTGAAAATAAATGTAATTTATGGATGGTTTTCTATAGTTTATAATTTTATGGGTGGTTATGTGAAAATTAGTCTAATTTAAGGGTGGTTATGTGTAATTTACTCTAATATTTAAAGAAGAGTAAAACATATCTTCATGGATAAATATTGTGTTATTTTTTAATTGCAAAACCAACAAAAGATTTGTTGAATTTTTTTACTTTAAAGTATTTGTCATGAATTCGAATTCCCCTCCTCTATTATAATAGGTCTAGTGCCTACCCTACCTATGAATGGGAAAAAAATTATAATAAAAACATAATTTTATCCTAATGTAATGTCATCCCAATCTTAACTCTGGTCAGATTTATATTCTCATCGGAGAATCTTTTTCTTCATTTAATTTTCCCTTTTTTACAAATACTTTTAGTTTTTCTCATTTGCATATATGACACGCTTAGGGCTTAGATCATTACAACAAGAGATAAAAGATTCAAACTCTTAGTAATTGCATAGAAATCAGTAAAAATATACACCAATGAATCAAATGGAAAATCACAATTATCCTTTTCTAACCCTTTACAGATATTCTTCTTCATCCTCTTTCCTTAAACCCTTCTTCTCTTAATTTTTCTCATCTCTAACCCTAGTTCTTTCCTCTATTTCAGATATTGTAATAATTAAATTAAATGAATATTATTGGTAAATTATAATGGAAACTTCGAAATATATATGATAAAATGATATTCTTATAGACGCTCATAAATGAAGGATATCTTCGAGTGTCTCCATTGCCGTGTCAATCTCTCCTCTCTACATACATGGGACGATTCCATAACGAACCTATTTTATTCTTATGATCTCATTTTCAAGAAAAAAGTGAACTTTGGTTTCTTTTACATTATTTTATGTATTACACACACAAGTGTAAGAAAATCAGAGCCAAGAAAAATTGACAGCCTCAAAAGCAAAGACCCTCACGAGATTCAGTCAAAAACTGACAGGATCAGCACTACTCATCACATATCTCCTCACATTTAGGTATAAAAAGTAAAAACACAACAGAAAAAAATCAAAAATCAGGTTGAAAATAGCAAAATTAAACAAAACAAAACAAAAAGAGCAACAACAAAAAAAATTTACACCACTAAACAAATAACAAGAAACCTGTACCAATTAAGTGCTAAAGGGTGCAAAATACAAACTCTTCTAGCTCACCTAAATGGAGAGGAACAAAGATTTCACTCCCTAAAACAATCACAAATTTCCGATTAATTTCTTCTTTATATGCTTTGATGCTCTTCCCTTGGCAAGCTCTGCACCGTGTCGGACCACCTCCCGGGCGAGTGATCGCTGCTGTTCGACGACATTTGGGCCTCCGCCCTCGAGTCCCGAACCATCCTCAGCACGTCCCTCATCTGGGGCCGGCTCTCGGGCGCCATCACCACGCACGCCATCGCTATGTTCAGCAACGCCCCGAGCTTCTCCTCCGACGTCTCGTTCCCCGAGCTCGGGTCGTCTCCGGACTCCGTCTCCTCCTCCCTCACCGACTTCACCCACTTCGGGATGTCGGCCCCGTGCTCCTGGACCAAGTCTTGGAACGGAGTCTTGCCCGTCAGGAGCTCCAGGAGGATGACTCCGAAGCTGTACACGTCCGACTGCGGTGTTGGCTGTTGCATTGGCCTCCTTGCAGGGTCCCTGCACTCGGGCGCCTTGTAGAAGAGCGACGCTGCGCTCGGTTCGTGGTCGATTGTCTCAGGGTTTCGGAAGGGCTGGAGGCAGTAGTCGGTGAGGCAGGACTCGAAGTCCGATCCTAGAAGGACGTTGGATGACTTGAGGTTCCCGTGAGCCATCTCGAAGTTCTGGTGAATGTAGAGCAGCCCGGTGGCTAAGTCTTCTGCTATCTTCAGGCAGGATGTCCAATGGAGAGGCTTCCCGCCCCCTGAAGGCCTCGAACCTGGATAGACAAAAGCAATTACATCAAATACAGTCAGACACGGAACCAGAACATAAAATTTTAATACACTCATTTTTTCATATATTCATAATTTTCATTAACAAAACTCTCACTCTAATAAAAAATACATAATTTTTATTAATTTTTCCTTTTCTTTTAACCTATTTTTGAAAAAAAAATTAAAATTTGGGCGGGCCGAGGGAGGGATCATATACTAATCAAAACATAACCTAACCCCCCAAACAAGATAATGACTTCGATTTGCTAAATCTATATATTTACCGATTCAACACATGGTAATCTGGCATAAACAACAGACTACTCGACTCAAACACGAGCTGCCTGACCCAATTGACAGTGTCTAGTTTGGGCTGTGCAGGAAATGAGAAATAATTGAGAGAAGGAAGAGTGTTGAGTTTTAGTGTTTTACAAGCATTAGCATGAATGCTAGTAAACAAGCATGGGGGCCTGCTGACATACAGGCTACACCTAATTACTTCTCCTCTGGCTTCACAGCTTGGCAACCAGACACTATTTGTCTTTTCATAAATTATTTACCCTTTCAATCAAATTTGTTGACCCCTTTTTTTTGCTGTAATATACAGTCTGTATATATACATATATATATATATATAAATAGATTCTGGAATTGGGGGTTTTGTCCTCCTCTACACTGAAATTTTTTACAGTAATTCACATTTATAACACAAGGACAGTATAAACATATTGCTGAAGATTACTCCAAAGCATCTAAAAAATGTAAAAAAAAAAAAGGAAAAAAAAATGCGGATGGGCCCAACATGTTTAGGACAAGTTTGGGCCGGCCCAAGTAAAAGCAGAGCCCATATCATGCAGTTGTACTTGTACCTTTGTTTTTAAAATCATTGAAGCATGGATTTTGATCGAGTGGAACTCTGAAGGCAGAACCCCATCAAATCTCTCAATAAGCCACAAACATACAAACTACACACCGGTCAATTATGTGTAACAACTGACAAGTAGGGTAGCATTTCAGTTTATAAAGGTCCAATGCGGTATTTTTTTCTCTACGAGGTGTTCTGCGTTCCAGATTGGTTGAATTGACATTTTTTGACTGGCTTTATATGCAACCATTACCATATGTGTTTTTTGTGGTGAGAGTAGCAATTCCTGTTGTACAATCCCCTTTTAGTTCCCTACCACCCAATATTTATATATATATAGTTATTTAAAAAAGTAAGGCATGAAATTATAGTGCAACGATTGGAGCATGTATGTGCCAACTAGGCAAAGTTAAAATGACAACTTATCAATTAAGTGCTTATCAATTATCAAACTAACTGAATTATTGTCACTTTTCCATTTAGGAGTATTTTATTGATTAATTTCATTAAATTAACTTTGAAAAATCCGATCATGACTCGATCATTAGTTTTCTTGTAAGGGGACAAAAAGTTGAATTAAGTACTCTCTTTTTTAACCCTATTGCTAAATAGTTAAAATTATGTATGAAAGAGGGAATGTGAATAAAATGGATGAATAGATGAATAATTGAATAGACATTTAGTGAGGGGAGTAGATCCGGACCGACAACGTTCAACTAAAAGCGGGTTGGAGACTCGTTTTGTAGTTACTCCCAACAATTACTACGCCTGACACTCCTTACCTAAACAACCTGTCCATCCACAACCACAACTCTCTCCTTTTTCATTTTTTTTCTCTTTAATGCTATAAATATTATTTTACTTACACACCTCATAGTTTTTTTTTTTTTTTTTTAATACAGTACTCATTTTGCTTAACTTTCAAATTAATCCAATTTTTATATGGAGATTAGTACACTACACCATAACCATTCATTTATCATAATTTCATATGCTCACCACCATGACTTGTCATTTGCTCAACTCGACAATTAATTATATATCTAGTTAATGATTACTCTTATGTTAATCTATGACACATGTTTATTAAATAATCCAATTTAATATTTATTAAATAATAAGTAAAAAAAACTTTAAAAATTGATATTGTTTATAAATTTTATAATCCTTAAAACATATTTAAAAATAAACAACAAATATTTTGAGATGGAATGATAAGTTATATCAAATTCTCCTGTTTTGCCTCCAACTACTATAGGTTAAAACAAAATTATATTTTGTGCATAGCAAATCTTAGGTTATTTTAGCAACAATTTTAAGCTTTATAGCTAAATGACTAATCTACATAAGTTCTTATGATGGGATATTTTAACCCTACTATGTGAACTCAATTAATAATACGAAATCCACCAATAATCAATACAGTTGATAGATTTTATAAGCCAGGTATATAGATCCTTGACCTACCATTTATGGAAAAAAAGAGGGTAATTTAATTCATTTATGAATGAAATGAAAACGCAGCGGATTTGGGAAAAGAGGACAAAACGCAGCGTACCGTGAATGAGGGAGAAGAGGCTGCCGTTGGGGAAGTAATCGTACACAAGGAGGCGTTCCTCCTTGGCTTGGAAGTAGGCTCGGACGGCCACCAGGTTCTGGTGGCGCATCCGCCCAATCACCTCCATCTGCCGCCGGAACTCCTCCAGCCTCGGGTACCGAGCATCCTTCAGCCTCTTGACCGTCACTATGTACCCGCTCTCCATCACCGCCTTGTATGTGCTCCCCACCGTCCCCCTCCCCAGCGTCTCCGCCGACGCCTTCAGCAGCTCCTCCAGCGAGTACCTCGCCGCCGCTGCCTCCCCCTCCGCCCCTACGAACACCAGCTTCCCCAGCCCCTCCCCCTCCCACGAAAACGCCCCTTTTCCGATCCCGCCGTATCCCGATCCCTCCCCTCTCTCCGGCGCCCCTCCGCCGGCAGCGCCGCCAGATACTGCGGCGGCTGCTCCGATCTCCTCTCCTTTCTTCTCCTCCCTCTCCGTCACCTTCTTCCTCCTCCGCTGAGCGGCACCGGCGATCAATAAAGCAACGAGGATTATTAACAGCACCGCTCCTCCTGCAGCCGCGGCAGCGATTATGATCGTTCTCTTTCGTCTCTTGTGTCCGCCGGCAGAAGTAGGGGCAGTGATGTTCGTCGCCGGCGGATGGAGACAGGGGTTTCGGATTGCGTTCCCGCAGAGGTTGGCGTTACCGGCGAAAGAGGACGAGTTGAACCGGCTCAGCGCCGTGGTATTAGGGATTCGGCCGGAGAATCGGTTCCCGGATAGATTTAAGAACCGAAGGCTGGGCTGGTTCAGCGGCGGGACCGGACCGGAGAAATCATTTCCATCGAGGTAGAGAGTGTAGAGGCGGGAAAGCGAGACGATCTCCGGCGGAATCTCTCCGGAGAGGCGATTGTCAGAGAGGACGATAGTCTTTAGGCGGTGGAGGCCAGTAAGAGACACCGGAAACCGCCCCGTGAAAGCGTTGCCGTTGAGGTAGAGCGACTTGAGGTTCGGGAGGCCTGAGAAATCGGGGATCTCGCCGGAGAGATGATTTTCTTTGAAGCTCAAAACCCTAAGCTGATCCAAGGCGGTCAAACTCTTCCCATCCAATTCGCCGGTCAAGTTGAGGCGCTCAAGCACGAGCTTCGAGACCCTTCCTCTCAAGCATTCCCTCACCCCCTGCCAGCGGCAGAAATCACCGGAGTCAGACGAAGGCCAGTGTAACAGCGACGTGTTGTGCGGATCTACGGCGGATTTCAGGTCTAGTAAAGCGGCGGCATCGCTGGCAAACGCGGGAGAAACAACGGAGATGAAGAAGAAGCAGAGCAAAATCGGAACGGGAGAAGCCATAGGAGAACTCGATGTGATTAAGAATGGAATGTTTTATGTGTCGGAATGAGACTGTGGTTCGGAATCGTCTTCTTCAATCGAGGAAGATGGTGACATCAGAAGATCGATCGCTTTCAATGGAGGCTTGAGATCTGGACAATGTGTGGAATCTTGAAGAAGAAGAGTGGAATTGAGGGGTTAGTAAAGAAATTGGGGTTGTTGGAGTGAGGTGGGAAGGGGAGAAGGAGAACGGCAGCCATGGAAGGAGCTTCAGAGGCAGATGAAGCTCTCTCTTCTCACTCTCAACTGCACACTTTGAGAGAGTAGAGCAGCTTCAGCCTCCAGCGAAACTTCATAAAACTAAGAAGGGTTAATAATTAATTTTATTTATATATTTATATAAAAATATGTTTTATAGGGTTTGGGGAGAAATGAGAGCCATGTGGCGACTTCATCACGTGAACACATCGCAGGCAGAGGTCTCCTGCGGATCGAGAAATGCCCCTCACTCACTTTCCTTTTTTTTTTATCCATAATAAAATTAATTATTTTCTTTTTTTGAGGACAAAATTAATTATTTTCTATTTTCAATCTTTGTTGCTAATTTCAGTAATTTGTTATTCACAATTTAGTAATTTACCGGATTTTTTACATTGGGTACTAGTGTGTATCCCATTTTATATTTATTTTAAAATTATACGTTAACACGATATTTTAAAATTATATTTATTATTTATAAAAAAAAATCTATTACAAATATGATAAAAATAATAAATCTAAATTACAATGTGAGAATTAAACTAAATAATGATTACAGATTTCTTAGAAACACACACGAACTGTCCTTGGGAAATAGAATTAGTAATGTCAGATATTCAGACCATTCTCCGAGGTGTAAGAAATATAGGAATTTCCCACATTCCCCGCATTGGTAACCGGGTAGCGGATAAGGTTGCACACCTTTGCTACTCTACCAGGGGTCCTAATTTATACAATCACTCAGGTCTACTTGACCTCATCCGACAGGATGCTTTCGGGTAGAGTTTTCTCACCCGAATTCTTACCTAATCAAAAAAAAAAAAACTAAATAATGATTAAAGTGTGCAAAAAGTATAAAATAAAAATTAATCTAGATATGGAAAAAATAGATATCAAATAATTAATTTTGATATACATAATTTTTTTCACCAAAAAATAATCTAGATATAAATAAAATAACACCTACCAAATATGTATCTATTAATATGTTTGGTAAGTGTGGCTCTGAAATAGTTTTGATTTATATTTACCATATATATTAATAGATCATTAGATTGTGATAGCTTTCTATAAATTATGAAAATATATTATTTTAATTTAAAAATTGGTTTTCCATAAAATCAATCACAACATACCATATAAGATGATATGCATCGGTTTTAATTAGTATATATGTATATAGATCAGTTAAGTCATTATATATTCACAAATAAATAGATTTTCATTATTCTTTTTAAAATTTATTTTATATGGACTAATGTTTATTTATTTGAATTTAGGATTTGTCCATGTCCTTAGTAAGATTATTATAGCATATAAGCAAATACATAACAAAAAATTAAAACTTGGGTGGACGGGTAGGCTAAAATTTTCATATACGCATAATTCTCATTAATAAAAACCTAATCTAATAAATAGAAATTAACATCATTTTCAATTTTTATATTTTTTTTATATTTTTTAATAATAAAGTGTGGGTTAGAGTGGACCACTGGCCACTGCTCACTACTCCTAGCTCCGTGCCTGTCATAAGTACTTAATAGTAGTATCAAATATACATAATTAAGTTTTTTTTTTGTCTAACTTCTTTATATAATTAAGTAGATATGTTTTTAACATTTGACATCTAGGTATGTTTGATAGGATTAATAGCTAGCTTAGGTGCGTATTTTTTAGAATTGGATTTAAAAACTCTTTAAATTAATTTCATTAATAGTTATTGGTTACATGTTAGACAAAAGTAGGAATTGAAAGTTGTTCCTAATAAAAACAAGCCATTAGAATAAAATTAGGTATATTATAAATTGGTGGTAGATGGTGTTGTGGTATGACACAAGTTCCTCATACTTTATTATTTAAGTTGGATTGTATACATAAGTATGAGTCCATCTCCTCCCAACCTAAAAGTATGACACAAGTTTATATACAGCTCACCAACATGGTCATTGGACATTTTACTAGTAAATCTTCTAACTATATATTTAATATGTCCATTGACATATATTAAAAATCTCATATATCCAAAGATTAAAAACATAATAATTTAATTTATTTCTTTAAAAAAAAATGTATTAGAGCATCTCCAATATTTTCTCCATTTTGAGGATTTTGGAATTTTTAGATAATTTTAAGGTATTTTTTTATCTAATAGATTCTCCATCGCATTCTCCAAAATGCAGCATAAAAAATAGAGTAGATTTCCTAAATCTGCAACATTTTCCAAATGATTCACTAAATCTTCAAAATGTATAAATTATTGGAGTTAAAAGCAAAAATAATTTAAAGAATATAAAATTTATTTTTCAATTTTGGGAAAATTTTAGGAAATCAAGTGAAAATAGTCTTATTTCTTTCAATAGTATTTATTCATTTAATCTTAAAATTCCCTCTCTTTTTTTTAAGTTTTTAATATAAGAACAAATTATAAATGCCCATCTTTTAATACAACATTGATTACACCAAAGTATGGGATGATTTGCCGACTATACAAATACGAAGGCCAAATTAGCCAAATATACAAGATTTTGGGAAATTTGCAAAACTATACACAATACTAAAACAAAGCCGCGCGGACCTCCCCCCGATCTCTCCTTCTGATAGTTCGCCAACGCTGACACGAGATAGACCGAGATCTGATTTTCGATTGCTGTAGGTATTGATCAACGCCGATCTCCTCCTGATTTTCGGTACTACATCTATCTAATATCAAAGCATTACTGGATTGTGGTTTTAATGTCAGCATTCGTATAGTTGGTAGATCTGTCGTTCATAGATCTGTGAAAAAAACTTCAATTCGTGTGTAAATATCGTTTTATATCCAATAGCTGAACTCGTATAGTGTAGATTGTGTAATTTCGACTTCGGTTGTTATTGTTTCGATACAAATCAGAGTAAGTCGTCAACAATATATAGAGTTTCAAGTTCTTCGTCGATCTGCTTCGTTAATAGATACTCGATCTGTCAACATCACGATCCTTAAATCTGTCTGTTGGATGAATTCGAAATGTTGTGCTTGAATGAATTGAAAGGAAATAATTGTATGAATTGTTCTACATAGATCTGTTTTGATTTCTGGCCTTGTTGTGTAATGCTGACACTGTCTGAGATTTCGTAAATAAATGCCATGTATCTAACTTATTTCTATCATGCTGACACGGAATCAGATGCAATTCATTGTACTTGTATACATATTGCATGTATCTAACTTATATCTATCATGCTGATATGGAATCAGAATTAACTCATTGTGCTTGTTTGCATATTGTCTCTAATTAATTGATAGGTCAATCATAAATGGAACCTCATGTGATTACAGTAGTATTTGGTGGATCATGGGTGTTTGCTGACACAGGCCTAGAATTTGTTGGAAATACAACATCAAAGGTGTTTTTGCTATATGATTCAACCACACTACAAGACTTGAAGAGAAAGGTGTGCACTAGATTCAATGTAGACAGTGTGCTTGAATTGCAATTTAGTCCTTTGCACCCATGCAAAAAGCTGAAAGCCCCACTTACAGTTGATTATGACACTTATTTGAAAGAATTCCTCGATATATCAGCACTAGATGGTGTAAACTATGTTGTTGAGTTGTGTGTCAGCATACATGCACAACCACTTGCAATTGTTGACACAGCTGACAGGGAGAGTGGGAAATCAGTTGGATTGATTGAGTATGACAGGGAGCAAAATCATATGATTGTTGACACTCAAATGCAGACGGTGGGGTCAGATGACATGTATGATGATATGGATGATGATAATGACATTGATTGTGATGCTGACACCTGGAGGAGATTGCACTCTTCAATGCGCAGTAGAGATAAAACAATAGAAGATTGCAAGGATGACAGCTCTAGCATGAGTAGTTTCAACTTTCAACAATACCTCATCTAGCACAATGTACATTGGGAGAACCTTTGAATCAAAGAAGGAAATGAAGGATGCTTTACGTATATTATCGGTGACAAAAATATTTGGGTACCGAGTAACGAGATCTAAACCCAAGTATTTTAGGGCGCATTGCGTGGATACTAGCTGCAGATGGAAGTTACACGTAAATACTGTTTCTCTGAATTGCTACGAGGTGTCAGCGTACAATAGTGTGCACACATGCACATGGGATGTGAGAACAAGCAATTGCAGGCAAGCACCTTCCTCAGTGGTAGCAAGCATAATCCAGCCAATGTAAGTGTCTATATGTCATCAAAATAACACTCAATTCAAGTATCACATCATTCATTCTAATGTATACATTATTACAGTGTCAGCAGCGGCTACAATCCAAAGCATATAATGGATAAAATGAGGGTCGAAAAAAGAATTCCCATTAGTTATTGGACAGCGTGGCGGTCAGGAAGAATTGCACAAGAAAGGGACACCGGAATCAAATTTTGCTGACTTGCCATTATTTTGTCACATGATTATGGAGAAAAATGATGGAACTGTTGCATTGATGTCAACAGATAATGATGACAGGTTTAAATACTTGTTTTTATCATTTGGGCAGTGCATTCGGGCCTTCCCTGCATTGAAAAAGGTATAAAATTATCAGTGTCAGCACATATCACTTTTGAATATTTCATTGTCATCAAACAACTTATAATCATTATTTTACAGGTTGTTGTTATTGATGGAACATTTTTAACTGGGAAATACAAAGGGACTTTGCTTTGAGCAGTAGCGCAAGATGCAAACAGAAATATTTTCCCGCTTGCATTTGCCATTGCTGACACAGAAAACAACAGCTCTTGGGAGTGGTTTCTTCGCCAGCTGAGAAAGGTTGTTCCTCCGTCAAATGATCTAGTGTTTGTGTCTGATAGACATGTCAGCATTTCAAGAGCAATTGGCTTGGTTTACCGCAGTGCGCACCACTGCATTTGTAGATGGCACATGGAACAAAACATTAGAAGCACCTTCAAGAAAAGATACTTGGGAAATTGGTTCAAGAAAGCAGCAGATAGTTATAGTACTGGGGAGTTCGACAAATATTTTGACCGCATAAAGGAAAGTTGCCCGAAGATGGCGACCTATTTAGTGTCAGCAGGAGTACATAGGTGGGTTTGAGCACATTCACCAATCACCAGATACAACATGATGACATCTAATAATGCAGAGAGCATAAATGCCATTTTCAAGGGGAAGAAAAATTATCCTATTGTTGCACTGTTGAATTTTGCTAGAGAGAAACTCGAAGCATGGTTCCAAGAGCGTAGAGAAAAGGCATCCAAACATGAGGACAAGTTGACGCCAGCAATACTTGATTTGATTAGGAACCTACAAGATGAAGCTAGAGAATACAAGGTTCAGAGGCTGGATGAATATAAATTTGAAGTAAATGGGCAAGGGTCTCATGCATTAGTGGACCTGTCAGCAAAAACATGCACTTGCAAGTTTTTCGATATAGAGAAGATCCCATGTGTTCATGCTCTTTCAGCCATCATGAAGATTAAGGCAAATGTATCAGACTTTGTTGCCAGATTTTACACAACTGATGCTTGGAAATTAGCTTATGCTGAAACAATATACCCAGTGCTGACAGACGATGAATCAGGCGTCCCTGAAGCAATAAGATCTATAAAGTGTTACCCTCCTGTTGTTAAGAGGGGACCAGGAAGACCTCCCTCTAAGAGACTGTTGCCTGCGTGTGAGATAAAGAGAAGACTGAAGTACTCCAGAAAATGATGGTGTCAGCATTGCTCAAGACCGGCTCGCTTTATATCGTATACTTCTAAGATACAATCACTTAGAAACACCCCCCAGTGATATATATTGCATACAATAAACCTGTTCTGTTTGGAAATTACTTTTTTCATAGTTTACATAACCCCATGTCAGCATTATGGGCAATGCTGACACTTATACATTCCCATATGTTTTCAAAAAGATTCAATGCACTTTGTTTCAGCATTACTTATGTCATATTGGATTTTGTACATTGTATGTGATTGGGGACTATATCAAATTCGATCTAATGTAAAAAGCCAGATGCTTAATTCCGAATAAGTACGTTAAACAAAACAAAATACATACATTCAATATACGCGAACGATGTTCAATGGAAACAGTTAATATCCAAACCCAGAATGATGGTGTCAACAAAATACATACAGTTAATATCCAACTTCATATCCAACTACAATGTCACTTAAACTAAGTACTCAGAATGATGGTGTCAGCATTGCTCAAATTATGAAGCTCCAAGACTCCTTGATCAAGTCTGAGCAAATAAGCTCTCTATAGCGGAATAGCTTCTCATTTGTGATTGTGGTGACATCTCCGCCAAATACAACATCCTCGATTGCTTTCACTGTAAACACCCCACAAGCACTTCTGCACACGCTCACAAAACAGACAAATAGGGGTGTGTCAACAAAAGATAAATAGAAAGTAAATGTATGTCAGCAATTATATATAAATGTTAGGTAAGAGTACAAACCCAGATTTATCATGGACCATGTCAGGGACCTTCCTTATCCCAAATGGTGTGGAGCTAAAGTTTTCATATATTCCACACTTCTCCAAGTGTATAGGAAGCCAGTGAGCAATAGGCTGGAGTTCTGCATCTAGTACACCCTTGGCAACGCCGTAGACAATGCAGTCATAGACATTGATCACCTTCTGTTCAATTATGATCTCTAAAGCAACCCAATGCTTGTTGATGACGTTAAAGGGTGTGTAAATCTTGTTTGCAGACGCCCATGGCTTACCATACTGATCAGGGAAAAGACCCAGGAAATAGCTCGCAGTCATGTCTGACACAGGCAAATGTACTTCGTACGCTTTGGCATTAGATGGCAGGTACTTCTGATAGAAAACCCAATCAACGACAACGAACTCTGCATACTTATCGGCTTCCTCATGGATCCTCTTCCTCAAATAATACAACCCTGCTTCAATATGCTACAACACACAGTAACAAGCTACTGTCAGCACTAGATATACCTCAACAAATATAAATAAACAAAAACCAGAAGACAAATAATATGAATTATAATTGCTGCCAGATCATTTACCGCACAATCCAGCCACATGTCCTTGTTTAGAATTGGTTTAAAAAAAGATTTATCAACTCTTCCAGAAGAAACAATGACAGAAAAATCCCTGAAAACAAGCAAAAATTATGAATTAAACACAGAATCATAAGAGGTAGAGGTGTCAGCACAAGACAGTTAATGATTATATAACGAGTAAAAAGATAAAAAAAATACCGATTACTCCTCATAGTTTTGTACAAAAACTCATGATCGTCTTCACTTAAAAGCGACTTCTTTGCATTGTGCTTGGGCCACCTCCCTTTCTTTTCTTGCTGCTCATATGGACTCGTCAGAAAGGTACTCGCTTTTGGGATACGCTTGGATCGCCTGAGTGCTTCAATCTCTTCGACTACTTTAGGGTGCTTGCTTTAGGCAACCCAGTCACTCACTACAGGCAATCCAACCGTGTCAGCATTTTCATCACCTTCGGGAGTATCCAGGTTGATAGTCCCTGGTGGTGCAATGGTAGGAGGTGGAGTTGCTGCAACATCAGCCTTCTCATCCCCATCACCCTTGCCACCTAATGGGGTAACAACATCCTTACACTCTTCACTACTTGACTTCACTAGCAGGTCAACTTCTAACTCCTCACCGGTGCTCTGCAGTCCCCTGTCAGTATCTTCATGAGCTCCATCGTAGCTGTCCTTAAACTCTTCGCCTCTTGGCTCCATGGACATCAAATCAGAATCACGGCCTAGATCAACAGCAAAGTGAACTGAATCTGACTCTAGTGTTCTCTGTCCTTCAACCAATGTGACAGGAATGGTAGACTCCGGAACCACAACATCAACTGTAATTTTTTGGGTTTCATCTCTCTCATCACCACAGGAAGGTGTCTTCATTTGTTTACAATCTTTGGGAGAATCCAACTCAGCTTCCTGCTCAGCCATAGCATCCTCAAGGATAACACCCATCTTCATGTCAGCAATAACATCACTCACCATCTTGGTACTTGGTTGATCAATGTTGACAGATGACTGTGACCTTGCAACAATAGATTCATGCAGTGTGAACCTATTCTCAAGTGAATTATACTTTTCCATCAGGTCTGTAACCATTGCGACAAGTTCAACCGCCCTATCAACACGAGAGCCCAACTCATTTAGACGTGCAGGCAGCTCTTCGAGCTTTTCAATCCTTCTTACTAAATCATCTACACGTGCCAGCAGCTCTTCAAGTTTTTCAATCCTTTTAATTAAATCATGTACCCAAACTAGGTTGGATTTAGCGTCAGCCTCACCAGCAACACCATGCCCTTTTGCATTTTCATCTTTATCACCACCATCCAACTCTGACTCTTTTGAATGCTCGTCAGACACTCCCTTCTAGTTGTCACCACAATCACCCTTGGCATCACCACCAGTGTCTCTGTTGGCACCTACCTCCAGCTTCTCATCACCACTAGTGTCAACGTCTTGGCCATCACCAACAACATCTCCAGTGTCAGCATCCATTCCTTTGTTCAGAAGTAAGAGAGCATTCTCAGTGTCAGCATCAACCTTGGTGTCATCAAACCCTTGATTGCCATCATTGGGGTCAGCACTCTCAGTGTCAGCATCAACACCTTGGCTGCCATCTACTTGATCATCATTGGGGTCAGCCTTTACTGTGTCAGCCTGAGCTTCACCTTGCACCTCACCAAACGGTACAATCACTCTACATGCATCATTCACAACTTCAACGGGAGATAAACACGCATCAATAGGGGCTTGGGGAATGGAGGAAGACTTGTTTGAACTGCTATTTTTGTACAACATCCTACGTTTCCCTGTACTTCCCATAGCTTTCTTCCTCTTCTTCAAAATATACTGAATAGGTTTATCCTCGTCAGATGTATCACAAGCATATCCAACTTGGTCATGTTTTTCTGCCTGTACAACAGCCTCCTCCTTGTCAGCACCACCTTTCTTGGAAACCCTGTCTACATCCACTGTGGTTGTCTCTGTGTCAGCATAAGGAATCACATCTCTCTTAGATTCCTCACCACTGTTAAAGTCAACAGCCTTCTTCCTAATCCTCCCAGCCTTCCTCCTGATTGATTTTATAACTTCTATGTCAGCCTTCTTCCCAGCTTGAGGGTTGGTTCGTGGAGGTCCACTAGAACGCCCTCTCCTCACCTGGATCTCAGTGGATGGACCTTTCTGCTTCTTCTTAGAAGGCTTTCCTATGTCAGCATTTTTCCTCTTTTTCCCCTTCTCTACATCAACAGATTTGGCCTCAACATTTCCTTCATCAACCTCACGTTTCCTGTTCGTTCGCTTCTCTATCTCAGCAGATCTCTCCTCTTCCTCTCCTCCAACAAAACCATACTCAAAAGACATAAATGATTCAATCTCTGAACCATCGTTACGTAAAAACTTGTTTTCATATGCATACTTGCGCATATACCGACAATCATACAGAAGATCAGTAGGTGGTTGAGAAAACATAGGCTCACCAATGGTATCACATACATCGTCAGCCTCTTCATCAATGTAACCCATACCTGGGGTTCTTGCAAACTCTCCATAGTTTGGGAACAGCGGTGTCTATCATGCACATCAAAAAAAATATAAATAAGAAAACACATGTATATAAGAAGACAGAGTTGGTGTCAGCACTGATATATTTCTCTTACCAAGTCACCATCAAATAGCTCGTCAGCTTCATCATAAGTATGCCTAACCTTGCAAACCCAGTGCAAAGAATGAGGATCTCTATCATTCATCCTCAAATTACAGTCAAACTTATCAAACAACGCCGGAAAAGCTTCAAATATCCAGGCCTGTAAAAACAAAACAAGTGGTCATGCAAACATAATAACAATGCATAAGAAGCTGACACATGGTGAGGAATGATTACACAAGTAGTGAATGCAGACACAAGTAGTGAATACATGCAATGCTGACACGTAGTAAGGAATACCTTCAATGCTGACACATAGTGAGGATTGATTACAAGGATATATCAAACAAGTAAACAGAATACCTGAAAAGCAATCCAATATCCATACAACTCATACGAAGGCCTAGCTTTCTTGCGATCCATCGTAGCTGACTTCTTCAAGGCCTTTAATAGAGATTCATAGGACTGTCTGCCCCATGGATATTGTCCAAACGTCTCATCATCTCAAGCAAGTGATAGATTTTCCTCAGTGATATAGTCTATCCGCCTATAACACACAACCATCTCAATGAGCAACAACCTCGCTATAATTAGCTTCTTCTTCGACGTCTTCTTCATTTGTCGGAAACAACTGATCAAATCATCATGGGAGCATCTATCCATCCCAAGAAAATCAGAAAAAGTCACTGCTTTTGGAGGATTGCAGACACGGTCTTCGCCTGGAAGACCAGTCATTACATGAAACTCAGCCAACGAAAAACGAGCTATAAGTCCATCAACTTTGAACCAGAGTTCCTTCTTCTTCTTCGTCTTAACCTGCCGCAACATCATTTGATGGATTAACTGGAAGTTAACAGTCATATTGTTGCCCTGAGAGAGCACCCATCCCAGAAAACTCTCCTTCAACATCTTATAGTGCAAAGGCAGCAACTCTTGTTTAATAATGTCACAAACTCCAGGATGACAGTATAGATTAGATCTGGCATGGAAACGTTCTTTGTATGGAATACAAAACTTCAATTTCTGCAAAAAATGTATACAGATTGAATACAAAAGCACATGTCAGCATTTGAGGCAGACACAATGACAGCAACTGCTATATAAATTTCATAGACTCACATCAAACTTGCATTTGTAAGTATCAAGATCAGTTGAGGTCCCTGTCAACATAACAAAAACAAGATAACCAAAGAGACAAATAGATGTCAGCCCCACAGAAATATGAACCCAAACACAAACATACACACAGACCACACCCAGAACACGCCAAAAATCAAAGACGACAAATAGTGGACATGCAAAAGGATGGAGATGGATTCCAAAAGAACAGAATGAGATGCCAAAATCGAGGTCAGCATTACAGAAAGATGTCGTAACTGCTCAATAACGCACATACTAGTACGATTGGGAACGAACAACACACATTCATCCAAAAAAACCCTAACGACAACAATCGCACCATCTCACAAACTCACCAACGCATAATCTGACATAAACAAAACCCTAACACACATAAACGATACAAAATCAACAAAACGCTTACCTGCGCTGCTAGCCATACTGAATAACCTTCAATACCAGACGAAAACGAGCACGAAACGGCCGGAAAACGTCGCTTCTCGGAGGAAACCGTCGAAGAACAGTTGGAGAGAGGAAAATCGTGATGGAGGGAGTGAGAAACGGGAGAGAGATAGAGAGGGAGTGAGCAGTTGAGGGGGTATCGGGGGGGTGTGTTTGTGTTTCAAATTGAGATGTATACTTTTGCAAATTTTACAAAAACGTGTATATTTGGCTAATTTGGTGCAAATTTTCTCCCAAAGTATAGTAGCAGTATTTGTTACGGTAGTTTTTTGGTCGTACATCACGATTACATTGATGGCGTTGGAATCTGTTTTGGTACTAACATTCATGCAGCATCACATTGAATACGCTGTATATCGAAACCTTAAGTCGATCGTGAGAATATTAACTCGTGTTATTTTTTTAATATGTTTTGAAGGATTATATAAAATATTAGTTATTTTTATTATTGTTTAAAATAATTATATATTTTACTAATAACATATATGAAATTTTCTAAAAAATTAATTAAAAGGTTGATATAATTTTAGTTATTAATTTCTTAAAAACTAGCTTCTCAAAATTAAAACTTATACTATTATTTAACAAAGAAAGTTGTATGATACTTTGAATTAGGTTTTTCATTTATTATTAAAAATGGCTTTGACCCATTATTATTATTATTATTATTTGGAAATTCAATAATAATAATTAAAAAATGATTTTTTTGTGTGTAAATAATGGGTCCTCCTTTACATTCCAATATCCGATTATATTCATCTAGGGAGTAGAGACACAACAAAGTATATAGGACATAAAACGATGTCGTAGCTACAGATCATGGCATCCTTGACATACTTTTACGGAGTATTTGTTTTTAGCCATATTCATGCAACTTAGCAGATGATATTCAATTCGCAATTTGGATCCATGTAACACTTTGTGTGTTACACTCGGTGTTACACTTCATTATTTCGGTTATAAATTAACATTAAAACTTTTAAAAAATTATATTTATACTCTATATACTTATATTAACATGTTTATGAATTTTTATTATTAAAATATATATTTTTTAGTAAGATAAAAAATATTTTCCAAAATAATCAATCTTTTAATTATTCATAATTTTTAATAACATTTTTTCATAATAAAATTTTATAAATATGTTAATATAAGTGTATAGAATATAAATATAATTTTTATAAAAATGTTTAATGTAAATTTATAACCGAAATAATTAAGTGTAACACCGAGTGTTACACCTAGTGTTACAGGGGTTCTACACTGATTCAATTCGTGATAACACAATTATAAAAAAAAAACAACGCCCCAACTCCAAATCTCAGCCTATTCTCAAAGATCTAGCCCGGATTCAGCCTCCTTCTACACAAAATCACACAATCAAACACCCAATTTCTCAAAAAGAGGAAGGGGAGATTTGGGTTTCTTCCAAAAAAAACCAAAAAAGCTGTCAAAAGAAGAGGCAAAAAATGGAAAACCAGATGGAAAGAGAGAGATCGGAACGATGTGGCCCTCCCGCACCTTCTATGACTTGTTTGGTGGTTTTGATTGTAAAATCATAGTAACACAGTCTGTTGAATCTATGACTTGTTTGGTGGCACTCGACAATCCAGTTTCAAGTATTGGTTCTACTCGATGCCAGTGGATAGGTATGGCTCTGTCTCTTTTCTTCAAAACAAGCCTGCAGATCCCCACCGATTTTCACTTTAGAATTGGTGTGGGGAGAAGCAAAACCAACCATTACCCCAACAACAATATTCACAACAAGCATTGTAACCACTCAATTAATATTTTTGCTACAAGCAAAAACTGTAGCTCGAAGAGCCTTGAGGAAGTCAAAAATTGGGTAGGGAGCAAAAGCAGACATATTATGAACTCCCATAGGAATACAAACATGAACAGCTGGACAGGTAAGCAATATCTCCTTTTAATCCAATTACAGCCCAATGGCTACAATAGAGTGCTTGCTCATGACAACGATGATCAATTATATAAATACTACAACATCCTTAGAAATGATTCCAATGAGCTACCTAGCATAGCTCTCAATAAGGCTTCATGATTAATATCGGCTATTGGAATATAAGGGGCTCTAGGAAGCCTCTCCTCTGGCAAGAACTAAATAATATCAGACACAGTAACAACCTTGATATCTTAGCTCTTGCTGAAACTAAAGCTATTGAACCTCCTCTTGATAGCCAACTCCACATTTCTGGCTTCCATAAGAATATTTTCATTACTTATATAGGTGCAAAAGGTGGCCTCTTGATCCTTCTAAAAAACACTAAAGCTAACCAAAACACTACTATCCTAGAACAGAGTAGTAGATTCTGCATGTTAAAAACTACCATAGACTCTCTCAACATTGCAATTCTTTTTGTCTATGCTCCTTCTATTGAGCAAGAGAAAACCCAATTCTGGAACAACATCATAGAAGTTACTAACAAACACTCTTTACCGGTTCTTATCATGGGTGATTTGAACGACATTGAGAATGACACTGAGAAGGTGGGTGGCAACATTCCATCCCTTGCTAGATTCCGTAGACTCAGACACCTCAAAGAGGAGCTCAACCTACATACTCTTCCTCATACTAGATCCCCTAGCCTTTCACTTAGAGGAAACATAGAGGGGATAGAGATAACACCTATTAGCGTCTAGACAGAGCTCTTACTCATCAAGACATCATCACAAATTTCATGGATCTTCATGTCCAACATCACCCGTTTTCCTTCTCTGATCACTGCCCAATCACACTCCAAATAGGTAATAAGAACGATCATAAAGGAGCCCCCTTCCACTTTGAAATGGCATGGACTACTAATCCCATCTATGAAAAAATGGTGAAGCAAGTTTGGGATAACAAATTCACCGGCTCTCATGCTTACAAACTCATGAAAAAAAAAACAGAAACTACTTAAGAACAATACGAAAAACTGGTGCAAAACACAATCTAATAACATCCTAAACAGCTCTCTGAAGTTGACAAAAAAATCTTAACCCTTCAAGATAAACTTCCTTGGGGCAGACTCTCTAGCTGGGATAATCGAAAACTTATGAATCTAGAAAAGAAAAAATTGGTTCTTCTTGACTACAATTACAAATTCTGGAAACAACGGGCTAAGACCAAGCACCTTCAACTGGGTGACAAGAACACCAACTACTACCAGACAATAGTGAAGGTTAAGAACTTTAAAAACTATACATCGACCTTCACTTCTAGGGGTGGTGAGAACCTTACTAATCCAAGGGATATAGCTAACCAAATCACCAAAGAAATGGCTGAGAGATTTATTAAACCGAATTGCCCAAACATAACCCCTGAACATCTGCCTCATGAACTCCCAAAAATCACAGAATATGAGAACAATATCCTGCTCTCAACTCCTTCAAATCTGGAAATCAAAAACATAGTTAATAACATGGCTACAGACAAAACTCCTGGACCGGATGGCTACCCACCAGAATTCTTTAGCAAATACTAGCACATAGTTGGACAATCTGTATGTAGAACTGTCAAAGCTTTTTTCCACTCTGGGACTTTACTCTCTGAGATCAATCAAACTTTCATAGCCCTCATACCCAAAACAGATAACCCGTCGAACATAAATCACTACAGACCAATTAGCATGTGCAACACCATTTATAAGATAATCTCTAAACTTATAGCAAACAGAATGAAGAACATTCTACCTAGACTCATCAATCCTTTCCAAGGTGCTTTTGTGCAAGGACGATCCATACAGGATAACACGCTAATCGCACATGAAATTTTCCACAATTTTCACAAGCAAAAAGGAGCAAAAGGATGGATGGCACTCAAGCTTGACATGGAAAAAGCATATGATAAGATCAATTGGGATTACATTAAAGCCACACTCCTTAAATTTGGTTTTGACTCACGCTGGATTAGATGGGTCATGAGCTGCTTAACTACTACAACATTTTCAGTTCTGGTTAACAACCGACCAGGTCCTCAATTTAAACCAGAAAGAGGTATTAGACAAGGGGATCCACTAGCACCATACATTTTCATCCTTGTGATGGAAAACCTTGCAGCAGAACTACAGGAGGAAGCAAGATTAGATGATGCTTTAGTGGGTATTAAGATAGCTAAAAATGGTACGCCTATTCCTTTCTTGACTTTTGCCGATGACACGATAATCTTTGCACCAGCATCTCACAAAAGCATCCACACTATCCGGAACATGCTTAATAAATTCTTTATTCTATCTGGTCTTACAATAAACTACAGCAAGAGCTCTCTCCAAGTCTCTGGAAACATCAATCCCTCACTTGCAAATTCTCTAGCTAATGAAATGCATATTCCGGTCTCTAGAACTCTGGAAAAATATCTAGGGATTCCTCTTCTCCGCGGTAGAATTAAGAATGAGATGTTCCAGGACGCTATACAGAACCTCAAAAAGCAGTTATCTAAATGGAAAGCTTCGTCCTTAACCCAGGCTGGTCGTGTAACCCTTATTACTGCAAATCTCAGCTCCAAAACTAACTACCTAATGCAAAACTTTTTACTCCCCAAAGGGGTTCTCCATCAGATTGATCAAGTCAATAAGATTTTTTTCTGGAACAAACTGGAGTCGGAACGATATAACCCGCTAATAAGCTGGGATAAAATCTGTAAACCAAAAGATCAAGGTGGTCTAGGCATAAGATTAGCTGAAGACCTAAATATTAGTCTTCAGATGAAACTCTTATGGAAACTGTACATTAATAATGACAACATATGGGTTAAAGTTATTAAAGAAAAATACTTTCAAGAACAAAACATAATGAAAACAACTCCTACGAATCCCTCATGGCAATTAGACCGCCTACTACAACTTCGTGATAAATTTTTGGAAGGATTACATTGGATAGTTGGAAACGGGGAAACCATAAACGTTTGGAAAGATCCTTGGGTGATAGGATGTAATCTGCAAAACTATCAACTCTCACATGACCCTAATCTAAAAGTTTATCAACTGATCAACCAAAATAAAAAATAGAACCTACGAAAACTTCATCATCTCTTTCCAGATAGCATCGTTGACCAGATTCTAAAAATCAAAATTCCCTCTTGGGAGGCCAGTGATAGACTAATTTGGAAACTTAATGCAGACGGTCACTTCACGACCAAATCGGTCAAACAGATAATAAACAATCGCAATCAGAACGAGGAAAGAGGAAAGTGGATTTGGACTCTAAATCTCCCTCCTCGTATCAAGAACCTCATTTGGAAAATTTCACAAGATGGACTCGCAACAAAAGAAAGACTAAACCGTTTTTTCAATAGAGTTCCTTCCCAATGCTGTCTTTGCAACGACAAAGATGAAGATAGTGATCATCTTTTCCAGCATTGCACCATCACCAAAAGAATCATAGCGGCCTATGAACAGCTAACTGGTAAATCTATAAGCTATAATAATAACCAGGTCACAACGATTAAAGAAATCCTACATTCTAAACCATCCATATCGAACTTTGAGGACCTTTGTTTCATTTGGCAAGCAATATGGGAAACCAGGAACACCATAATTTTCAAGAACAAAAACATCGACTCTATCTCACAAATTGCGATTCGATCTTTTGTGCAGGTGAGAGATTGGTTGAATGCCAATCCCAATAAAAGCCCAAAACAAGACAGACGGAGGTTTGTGATCAAATGGAAAAAACCGCCTAGGGCCACCTACAAAATTAATGTAGATGGCTCAACTAAACCTACTGGTTTTTGCCAGGTAGGTGGGATCCTTAGGGATTGTGATGGAACTGTGATGGATATTTTTCAACAGCAGGTAGATAGTGGCTCTGCTATCCAAACCGAAGCAGCTGCATTTTGTGCAGGTACAAAACTGGCTTGGCAAAAAGGCTTACGTAGAGTAATAATTGAAGGTGACTGTCTGGAAGTAATCAAGGCTATAAATGATGATGCAAGGCCTAGATGGGAGATATGGTGGCAAATTGAGCTAATCAAGAAGATGCAATCGGAATTAGTGCACATAGAGTTCAAACATTGTTTCCGTGGAGCTAATGGCACAACAGATTTCATAGCTAGATGTAATGACATTTGTAATATGGATACTCTCCCTTTGAATAGGGAATTTTGTACCATCATCCGAAAGGATGATCAGGGTTGTGTTCTGTTTTAAGAACCGCCCCCTTTTCGCCTACTAAAAAAAACAACGCCCCAAAGTTAAAGGTCAAATGTAGGTTAGCCATTCTAAATTAAGGTTAAATTATAGGAAAAATGGTAGAAAATCACCTCTTAAATATGGCTCTTTGCAGAAAATCACCCTTTAAAATTAAAATTGCAAAAAACCACCCTTAAACCCATTCTATCTATAAATCGCCACCCACAACCTTTTTTTTTCCGTTAGGTCGGCGTTAAAAACGGTGAAAATTCATTTTTACCCCTCCCTTTTAATGTTATTTTAATGAGAGAAAAACATATGAATTGAAATAAATTAATAAAATGTATTTCTCGGGCAATTGATTGACTAGTTCTCTCATTAAAATAACATTAAAATGGAGGGTTACAAATGACTTTTCACCGATTTTAACACCAACCTAACGGAAAAAATGTTATGGGTGACGATTCAATGGATTAATTCATAGACAGAATGGGTTTAAGGGGTGATTTTCTACAATTTTAATTTTAAGGGGTGGTTTTCTACAAAGAGTCATATTTAAGGGGTGATTTTCTGGCATTTTCCCTAAATTATATATATGACAAAATCTCGATTTAATCTTTCATATTGGGAGTTAATGTTTGCCCCATGTATATGTGTGTGTGTGTGTATATATATATATATATATATATATATATATATATATATATATATATATATATATATATATATATATATATATATATATACATCACAAATTTAAAATTTTTAATTTGGAAAATTTACAGAAAACCACCCTTTAAGTACGGATGTTTTCATGTACTTAACCACCCTTAAATTCAAAATTATAAAAACCACCCTTTAAATAGTTTTTGTTTACAACTCACAACCACTTCATCTATTTTCGTCAATTTATCATTAAATATATTATATTTTAATATTTTAAAATTAGTTTTGGTTATAAATATATTCAAAATTTTAATTTAAGAGTTCTATTATATTATAGAGATCATTTTATTTATTTTAAAAAAATATATATAGCCTAGAATTATTATCTTAATTTATGTTTGAAAATGTTTATAAATTTTTAAAATATTTTGTAAGTTACTCTTATTTATTTTTTTATCTATGCTTGTTTAGATAATCGAATTTTTTTTCTTAATATATATACATATAAAAGAGGTCTAGATATATTTAAAAAAATGTGAAAAAAACTCAGTTTAAAGTGCATCTATAATAAAATTATGTGGTGTAAATAACAAAAGCTTTTTCATTTATCTAGCTCCTATTATTCTACTATAGTTATATTATCTTTAATGGTTATATATAAGTATTATAACCCAATAGACAACAAAATAGGAAAAAAAAAAAAAAAAGAAAGAAAGAGAGAATCAAGAAAATACATGTATTTCTATCTATAAAAGCGATCCAATAAACATATTTTTTTTTACCCTATTAGCAAGGTGGAGGATCCAATTAATATATTCCAACTCTATAAGACTATAAGAGTGAGTGACATAATGAAGGGAGCAAAGTAGCTAGGGAAGTAAAACAGTTGGGGAAATGGGAGAGGGCGAATTTCAAAAGGCAGTGATGAATTGGTGACTATATTCAATGATGATTTTGTTGATAGAACAACGCCCTCCCAAGAAGCCATTCATTCATATTATCTTTGTGAGGTTCAGTTACCTCAAAGGTATGTAGTACCTACCAGACTTAGAAAAAAGAACATAAAATGGAAATCCCGACAAGAGGAACTTACAAAATAAATTTTGATCAAAACTTACTTCTAGAGAATTGGATTTGTCATTTGTGAATCGTGACCATTGCGGTACGGTTGTGGCTTGCGATGCCTCTTCATGCAGGTCGGTATCGGCGATTTATGCTGAAACACTCGCATTTCACGCATGTGTAGTTGTTGCCAAGGCGATTGATGTGCGACAGATAGTGGTGGAGGGAGATAACTTGATAATCATCATTTTGATTGTCATGGAACTTTGGAGGTGTCAATGGGAGATTGAGATACTCGTCTCTGACATCGTGCTCCAGCTCAACTGCTCAAGTCTTTTGAGACAGTAGGCTTCAGTCACGTTTTCCGGGAGATCAACACGGTGACAAACGGCATTGCTCGACTTCGTCATACAGTGGACTCCAGACTGCTAACCACACATCCAAAGTTCCAGACTCTCGTCCTTCGGGACGCTATTGAGTGGCATACTAGCCGGTCTGGCCTAACGTACACCACCAAAATCCTTGCTTTGTCGGAAAAAATTCATATTGCATACTCCATTCGTTAATTAAAATATATTATTTTAAAAACTTACAAAATTTATAAGAAAATAAAAATACACTTACATTCCTAATTATTACTTTATTTTTCCACTTTATCAAAAACTACAACTAAAATCTCAAAAATCATTACAAGAACAATTTTGAAATTAAAATGAACACCAATATACTTAAAATGACATCTATTTTTAATTAACAAGATTTTTTCCCTAAAATATATACTTTTTAACAAAGGGAGTAGTACTAATTAAAAAGTTTACTATATATAGAGGGAAGATCTCTTATACACATATTGTATTACTTAATTCTTAAATAAAGATTTTTTTAAAAATTAAAAATTATATTTATATTACAAACTACTACGTTTTATATATTTTATTTAAAAAGATTATAACTATAGTTTATGAAAAAAAATCTTTTCAATTATTAAATATTATGAAAATAGCCCATTTGAAAACAAATTTTCATGAACATATATCGAAATAGTGGTTTATTGTTTGTAATTATTTTTCAAATAGTGGTTTATATTGCAACGATAATGTAATTTTATTTAATTTAAAAAAATCAATTCAAATACTAAATGATAAATTGACGCTGGAGTGATACTTGTTATAGGCGATTCAATGATAGTCTGTATTCATATAGTGCATTACGGAGTAGTAAATAGTAACGGGTACGTACGGTAGACATATATGCACTTTTAACATAAGAAAAGCAAAAGCACAGGGCTAGCTATAGGGTGATAACTCACGTGACACTTCACCCAACCAAGCATGTAATTAGTAATGCAATTTATTGTTATATCTCGGTCAACCCATAAGAAAATGTCACGTTAGTCGTGTCATATCGTGTTAGACGGCTTAAAAAATGAATTAGCCGATTGGCGCTTAAGTTGGTGAGGGATGTTTGTAGGAAGCTTTGGTTTTCATGGATGATTTTGAGATAGGATGAAAGAGAGATTCAGATTGCAGAGGTGAGGAACGAAAGAGTTTTGCCACGCCTAAATCATCACATGTATGAAAAAAATTAAAACTTATTAGTTTACTTTTTCTTTTCTTTTTTTGTATGATGAGAAATCCACTTTCAGTGGTAAATTCCGAGTACGTGACTCAGTCGGCAAAAGCCACGTACCACGTAAACTGTAAATCTGGATTTTTATCCAAGAAATGGGATGGAGGTAGAAATCGAACCCGGAATTTCATTACCACAATACCACTCCTTACAGCATAACACCAGGCCACCCCAACCGGGACGAAGGCCACCCATTAATGTAAATCAACGGGTGTAGTATAGAAGTTGTCAGTGGTGGAGCCAAAATTTGGTTCTGGGGTGCTAAAAAATTTGTGTGATTTTTTTTTGTGTATATTTATTAAGAATATTTTAAAAAAATACTAAAATTGTGATTCTTTTAATGATTTTTTTGAATTTAAATAGTTGAGAGTAAAAAAAATAGAAGAGAAACAAAAAATATAGAAAAAAATCACGAAAAATTACTTTTAAAATAATATTGAAAGAAAAGATTAAATGTATAATTTAAACATAAATATGCCATTTTTAAGTGAAATAGTTGCTAGAAACAAAAACACAGAGAGAAATAAAGAAGAATTAATGATATAGTAAAACGAATAAAAAGTGTGATATAGTAAAACAAATAAAAAGTGAGAAATTTGAGCTTTGAACTCAAGACCTTTGATTCTCTTTCTCTCCTTCCTTCCTTCTCATACAATTTCACCTAAATAGCACTCTTGTTTCAAATATCATTTAAAGATGTTATATTACCTTAAAAATACTAAATATATATACAAAAAAATTATTATTTTTTTCTGTTAGGGGAGTTCTCGAGCACCCCTCAGCTCCGCCCTTGAAAGTTGCTGCTTGATCTCATGTTCCTCTGTGCACCTTCCATGATTCATCATGGGTGGAGCTACTAACCATTGGCCCTCATGTCAGATTTTTTTTAACGCTATAAAACAATTATACGAATATGAAAAAATATACACAGTAATATTAAAATCAAATCTCCGAAAGCCTAATAAGTTTACGAAATAGAACCGACGTGTTCAATCGATTTGTAGTTGGAGTTGTTTCGTTGCTATGGAAACCAAGTAGCACACTTCGCGCGCTGTCGCTCGATAAATTTTATTCATTTACAAGTTTTTTTTTTTTTTTTTTATGACGAGGAACCCATCTTTGGCGATAAATCCCGAGCACATAACTTAATCGGTAAGAGTCACACACCAGGTTAACCGGCTCGATCCACTGGTAAAGAGCAAGACAAACCTTGGATGGAAATCCCAAGAAAAGGGGTGGAGGTATGGATCGAATCTGGAACCTCCTTCCTACCCCTTTGCTCCTCACCACTAGACTCTAGCCCACCCCAACTGGGGCAGTTTTTTTTTTACCTCTAGACTTGAATACTATTGTTAATTTGTGAAAATTTGATAGCTCCATATTTAAAGTTATTAATAGGTTTTCTTGAAAAGTATGTTTATGTCTTTTTTTAATGTGCATAATTAATTTTTTTTTTATGTATAATAGGTATCGGGTCTCTAAAACTTATCGATGTTTTTTCAATGTTTACGTTTTTTCATAAAAAAATTTATAAAAATAAATATCGATACTCATCCTACCATAATTAACAATGAGGTTTCTCCGCCCCTGACTTAATGGTAAAGAATTAGGAGATGCTAGGGTTTTAATTTGGGTTTAAATCATGTCTTTGCCTCTTCACTTGAATTGAGTGGGAAAATCAAAATTTACCTTGCTTCTTATTATTTGGTTGAGCTGATCGACACAAGTCGATTTGTTCGATTTACCTATAATGTGTGATTTTTGCCGCTTAGTCACGTCCTCGGAATTTACAAAAAAAAAATGGTTATCCTCGATATTAGAAAAAAAATGAGGTTTCTCCCCTATTAACGCATTTACATTGCATAAAAATTATTTATTCCTAGAGGTTTACTATTGGGAATATGTGAACGAAGGATAACAAGACCATTAATTAGATAAGATTTATGTATAATACAGTATAATTCTTTAATTTGTAAAATTATTAGTTTAATTCGATCTATACCACTCAATCTTTATCACTTAACAAACTTATTACCAACCTTTAAAACACAATTAAATTATTAATATGACAAAAAAAAATCTTTGATAGTGATGCAAATTGAGTGGTAGAGGATTAGATAATAATTATAGTAAACACAGACATTGACGACATAATATCCATTAGAAAATTACAAAAAATATCGTTAAGGTCAGTGTATATAAATTACAAAAAAAAGTAAGTTAAATTTTTTAATTATAACGGATTGAGTTGAAACTTAAACAACAATAAAGAAATTTAAATTCTCAAGACAGATTTTTTTAATAATAAAATATCTAATCAAATGCATATATTCTACTATATATATATATTCTACTATATATATATATATATATATATATATATATATATATATATATATATATATATATATATATATATATATATATATATATTCTACTATATATCTAATCAAATGCATATATATATTCTACTATATATATAATCAAATGCATATATTCTACTATATATATATATATATAATCAAATGCATATATTCTACTATATATATATATATATATATATATATATATATATATATATATATATATATATATATATATATATATATCTAATCAAATGCATATATTCTACTATATATATATATATATATATATATATATATATATATATATATATATATATATTAGAATATATGCATTTGATTAGATATTTTATTATTAAAAAAATCTGTCTTGAGAATTTAAATTTCTTTATTTTTGTTTAAGTTTCAACTCCATCCGTTATAATTAAAAAATTTAACTTACTTTTTTTTTTAATTTCTACAATTTAAAATCTAACCAAATACTCCATCCGTATCGCAAAACTTGTAGTTTTAGAGTAGTAAACTTGTATCAAAAAACTTGTTGTTTTAGCTATAGTTATTAGTATCTGTATAGGTAATGATTGCCCTTTTTATAGGTAATAATTAGTGCTTTTAGGTACTTTATCCTATAAAAATAAAGGAAATATAGGTATTATTAATAGGGGTGATTTGCCAAATATACAAATACGAAGGCCATATTAGCCAAATATACAAGATTTTGGGAAATTTGCAAAAATATACACAATACTACAACAAAGCCGCGCGGACCTCCCCCCCGATCTCTCCTTCTGATTTTCGCCAACGCTGACACGAGATAAACCGAGATCTGATTTTCGATCGCTGTAGGTATTGATCAACGCCGATCTCCTCCTGATTTTCGGTACTACATCTATCTAATATCAAAGCATTACTGGATTGTGGTTTTAATGTCAGCATTCGTATAGTTGGTAGATCTGTCGTTCATAGATCTGTGAAAAAAACTTCAATTCGTGTGTAAATATCGTTTTATATCCAATAGCTGAACTCGTATAGTGTAGATCGTATAATTTCGACTTCGGTTGTTACTGTTTCGATACAAATCAGAGTAAGTCGTCAACAATATATAGAGTTTCAAGTTCTTCGTCGATCTGCTTCGTTAATAGATACTCGATCTGTCAACATCACGATCCTTAAATCTGTCTGTTGGATGAATTCGAAATGTTGTGCTTGAATGAATTGAAAGGAAATAATTGTATGAATTGTTCTACATAGATCTGTTTTGATTTCTGGCCTCGTTGTGTAATGCTGACACTGTCTGAGATTTCGTAAATAAATGCCATGTATCTAACTTATTTCTATCATGCTGACACGGAATCAGATGCAATTCATTGTACTTGTATACATATTGCCTGTATCTAACTTATATCTATCATGCTGACATGGAATCAGAATTAACTCATTGTGCTTGTTTGCATATTGTCTATAATTAATTGATAGGTCAATCATAAATGGAACCTCATGTGATTACAGTAGTATTTGGTGGATCATGGGTGTTTGCTGACACAGGCCTGGAATTTGTTGGAAATACAACATCAAAGGTGTTTTTGCTATATGATTCAACCACACTACAAGACTTGAAGAGAAAGGTGTGCACTAGATTCAATGTAGACAGTGTGCTTGAATTGCAATTTAGTCATTTGCACCCATGCAAAAAGCTGAAAGCCCCACTTACAGTTGATTGTGACACTGATTTGAAAGAATTCCTCGATATATCAGCACTAGATGGTGTAGACTATGCTGTTGAGTTGTGTGTCAGCATACAGGCACAAACACTTGCAATTGTTGACACAACTGACAGGGAGAGTGGGAAATCAGTTGGATTGATTGAGTATGACAGGGAGCAAAATCATATGATTGTTGACACTCAAATGCAGACGGTGGGGTCAGATGACATGTATGATGATATGGATGATGATATGGATGATGATAATGACATTGATTGTGATGCTGACACCTGGAGGAGACTGCACTCTTCAATGCGCAGTAGAGATAAAACTATAGAAGATTGCAAGGATGACAGCTCTAGCATGAGTAGTTTCAACAATATCTCATCCATCACAATGTACATTGGGAGAACCTTTGAATCAAAGAAGGAAATGAAGGATGCTTTACGTATATTATCGGTGACAGCAATATTTGGGTACCGAGTAACACGTAAATACTGTTTCTCAGTATTTTAGGGCGCTTTGCGTGGATACTAGCTGCAGATGGAAGTTACGCGTAAATACTGTTTCTCAGAATTGCTACGAGGTGTCAGCGTACAATGGTGTGCACACATGCACATGGGATGTGAGAACAAGCAATTGCAGGCAAGCACCTTCCTCAGTGGTAGCAAGCATAATCCAGCCAATGTAAGTGTCTATATGTCATCAAAATAACACTCAATTCAAGTATCACATCATTCATTCTAATGTATACATTATTACAGTGTCAGCAGCGGCTACAATCCAAAGCAGATAATGGAGAAAAATGATGGAACTGTTGCATTGATGTCAACAGATAATGATGACAGGTTTAAATACTTGTTTTTATCATTTGGGCAGTGCATTCGGGCCTTCTCTGCATTGAAAAAGGTATAAAATTATTAGTGTCAGCACAGATCACTTTTGAATATTTCATTGTCATCACACAACTTATAATCATTATTTTACAGGTTGTTGTTATTGATGGAATATTTTTAACTGGGAAATACAAAGGGACTTTGCTTGGAGCAGTAGCGCAAGATGCAAACAGAAATATTTTCCTGCTTGCATTTGCCATTGCTGACACAGAAAACAACAGCTCTTGGGAGTGCTTTCTTCGCCAGCTGAGGAAGGTTGTTCCTCCGTCAAATGATCTAGTGTTTGTGTCTGATAGACATGTCAGCATTTCAAGAGCAATTGGCTTGGTTTACCCCAGTGCGCATCACTGCATTTGTAGATGGCACATGGAACAAAACATTAGAAGCACCTTCAAGAAAAGATACTTGGGAAATTGGTTCAAGAAAGCAGCAGATAGTTATAGTACTGGGGAGTTCGACAAATATTTTGACCGCATAAAGGAAAGCTGCCCGAAGATGGCGAATTATTTAGTGTCAGCAGGAGTACATAGGTGGGCTAGAGCACATTCACCAATCACCAGATACAACATGATGACATCTAATAATGCAGAGAGCATAAATGCCATTTTCAAGGGGGAGAAAAATTATCCTATCGTTGCACTGTTGAATTTTGCTAGAGAGAAACTCGGAGCATGGTTCCAAGAGCGTAGAGAAAAGGCATCCAAACATGAGGACAAGTTGACGCTTGCAATACTTGATTTGATTAGGAACCTACAAGATGAAGCTAGAGAATACAAGGTTCAGAGGCTGGATGAATATAAATTTGAAGTAAAAGGGCAAGGGTCTCATGCAATAGTGGACATGTCAGCAAAAATATGCACTTGCAAGTTTTTCGATATAGAGAAGATCCCATGTGTTCATGCTCTTTCAGCCATCATGAAGATTAAGGCAAATGTATCAGACTTTGTTGTCAGATTTTACACAACTGATGCTTGGAAATTAGCTTATGCTGAAACAATATACCCAGTGCTGACAGACGATGAATCAGGCGTCCCTGAAGCAATAAGATCTATAAAGTGTTACCCTCCTGTTGTTAAGAGGTGACCAGGAAGACCTCCCTCTAAGAGACTGTTGCCTGCGTGTGAGCTAAAGAGAAGACTGAAGTACTCAAGAAAATGATGGTGTCAGCATTGCTCAAGACCGGCTCGCTTTATATCGTATACTTCTAAGATACAATCACTTAGAAACACCCCAGTGATATAAAATGCATACAATAAACCTGTTCTGTTTGGAAATTACTTTTTTCATAGTTTACATAACCCCATGTCAGCATTATGGGCAATGCTGACACTGATACATTCCCATATGTTTTCAAAAAGATTCAATGCACTTTGTTTCAACATTACTTATGTCATATTGGATTTTGTACATTGTATGTGATTGGTGACTATATCAAATTCGATCTAATGTAAAAAGCCAGATGCTTAATTCCGAATAAGTACGTTAAACACAACAAAATACATACATTCAATATACGCGAACGATGTTCAATGGAAACAGTTAATATCCAAACCCAGAATGATGGTGTCAACAAAATACACACAGTTAATATCCAACTTCATATCCAACTACAATGTCACTTAAACTAAGTACTCAGAATGATAGTGTCAGCATTGCTCAAATTATGAAGCTCCAAGACTCCTTGATCAAGTCTGAGCAAATAAGCTCTCTGTAGCGAAATAGCTTCTCATTTGTGATTGTGGTGACATCTCCGCCAAATACAACAACCTCGATTGCTTTCACTGTAAACACCCCACAAGCACTTCTGCACACACTCACAAAACAGACAAATAGGGGTGTGTCAACAAAAGATAAATAGAAAGTAAATGTATATCAGCAATTAATATAAAAGTTAGGTAAGAGTACAAACCCAGATTTATCATGGACCATGTCAGGGACCTTCCTTATCTCAAATGGTGTGGAGCTAAAGTTTTCATATATTCCACACTTCTCCAAGTGTATAGGAAGCCAGTGAGCAATAGGCTGGAGTTCTGCATCTAGTACACCCTTGGCAACGCCGTAGACATTGCAGTCATAGACATTGATCACCTTCTGATCAATTATGATCTCTAAAGCAACCCAATATTTGTTGATGACGTTAAAGGGTGTGTAAATCTTGTTTGCAGACGCCCATGGCTTACCATACTGGTCAGGGAAAAGACCCAGGAAATAGCTCGCAGTCATGTCTGACACAGGCAAATGTACTTCGTACGCTTTGGCATTGGATGGCAGGTACTTCTGATAGAAAACCCAATCAACGACAACGAACTCTGCATACTTATCGGCTTCCTCATGGATCCTCTTCCTCAAATAATACAACCCTGCTTCAATATGCTACAACACACAGTAACAAGCTACTATCAGCACTAGATATACCTCAACAAATATCAATAAACAAAAACCAGAAGACAAACAATATGAATTATAATTGCTGCCAGATCATTTACCGCACAATCCAGCCACATGTCCTTGTTTAGAATTGGTTTAAAAAAAGATTTATCAACTCTTCCAGAAGAAACAATGACAGAAAAATCCCTGAAAACAAGCAAAAATTATGAATTAAACACAGAATCATAAGAGGTAGAGGTGTCAGCACAAGACAGTTAATGATTATATAACGAGTAAAAAGATAAAAAAAATACCGATTACTCCTCATAGTTTTGTACAAAAACTCATGATCGTCTTCACTTAAAAGCGACTTCTTCGCATTGTGCTTGGGCCACCTCCCTTTCTTTTCTTGCTGCTCATATGGGCTCGTCAGAAAGGTACTCGCTTTTGGGATACGCTTGGATCGCCTGAGTGCTTCAATCTCTTCGACTACTTTAGGGTGCTTGCTGTAGGCAACCCAGTCACTCACTACAGGCAATCCAACCGTGTCAGCATTTTCATCACCTTCGGGAGTATCCAGGTTGATAGTCCCTGGTGGTGCAATGGTAGGAGGTGGAGCTGCTGCAACATCAGCCTTCTCATCCCCATCACCCTTGCCACCTAATGGGGTAACAACATCCTTACACTCTTCACTACTTGACTTCACTAGCAGGTCAACTTCTACATCCTCATCGGTGCTCTGCAGTCCCCTGTCAGCATCTTCATGAGCTCCATCATAGCTGTCCTTAAACTCTTCGCCTCTCGGCTCCATGGACATCAAATTAGAATCACGGCCTAGATCAACAGCAAAGTGAACTGAATCTGACTCTAGTGTCCTCTGTCCTTCAACCAATGTGACAGGAATGATAGACTCCGGAACAACAACATCAACTGTAATTTTTTGGGTTTCATCTCTCTCATCACCACAGGAAGGTGTCTTCATTTGTTTACAATCTTTGGGTGAATCCAACTCAGCTTCCTGCTCAGCCATAGCATCCTCAATGATAACACCCATCTTCATGTCAGCAATAACATCACTCACCATCTTGGTACTTGGTTGATCAATGTTGACAGATGACTGTGACCTTGCAACAATAGATTCATGCAGTGTGAACCTATTCTCAAGTGAATTATACTTTTCCATCAGGTCTGTAACCATTGCGACAAGTTCAACCGCCCTATCAACACGAGAGCCCAACTCATTTAGACGTGCAGGAAGCTCTTCGAGCTTTTCAATCCTTCTTACTAAATCATCTACACGTGCCGGCAGCTCTTCAAGTTTTTCAATCCTTTTAATTAAATCATGTACCCAAACTGGGTTGGATTTAGCGTCAGCCTCACCAGCAACACCATGCCCTTTTGCATTTTCATCTTTGTCAACGCCATCCAACTCTGACTCTTTTGAATGCTCGTCAGACACTCCCTTCTGGTTGTCACCACAATCACCCTTGGCATCACCACCAGTGTCTCTGTTGGCACCTACCTCCATCTTCTCATCACCACTAGTGTCAACGTCTTGACCATCACCAACAACATCTTCAGTGTCAGCATCCATTCCTTTGTTCAGAAGTAAGAGAGCATTCTCAGTGTCAGCATCAACCTTGGTGTCATCAAACCCTTGACTGCCATCATTGGGGTCAGCATTCTCAGTGTCAGCATCAACACATTGGCTGCCATCTACTTGATCATCTTTGGGGTCAGCCTTTACTGTGTCAGCCTGAGCTTCACCTTGCACCTCACCAAACGGTACAATCACTCTACAGGCATCATTCACAACTTCAACGGGAGATAAACACGCAACAATAGGGGCTTGGGGAATGGAGGAAGACTTGTTTGAACTGCTACTTTTGTACAACATTCTACGTTTCCCTGTACTTCCCATAGCTTTCTTCCTCTTCTTCAAAATATACTGAATAGGTTTATCCTCGTCAGATGTATCACAAGCATATCCAACTTGGTCTTGTTTTTCTGCCTGTACAACAGCCTCCTCCCTGTCAGCACCACCCTTCTTGGAAACCCTGTCTGCATCCACTGTGGTTGTCTCTGTGTCAGCATAAGGAATCACATCTTTCTTAGATTCCTCACCACTGTTAAAGTCAACAGCCTTCTTCCTAATCCTCCCAACCTTCCTCCTGATTGATTTTATAACTTCTATGTCAGCCTTCCTCCCAGCTTGAGGGTTGGTTCGTGGAGGTCCACTAGAACGCCCTCTCCTCATAGCAACTCTCTTCACCTGGATCTCAGTGGATGGACCTTTCTGCTTCTTCTTAGAAGGATTTCATGTGTCAGCATTTTTCCTCTTTTTCCCCTTCTCTACATCAACAGATTTGGCCTCAACATTTCCTTCATCAACCTCACGTTTCCTGTTCGTTCGCTTCTCTATCTCAGCAGATCTCTCCTCTTCCTCTCCTCCAACAAAACCATACTCAAAAGACATAAATGATTCAATCTCTGAACCATCGTTACGTAAAAACTTGTTTTCATATGCATACTTGCGCATATACCGACAATCATACAAAAGATCAGTAGCTGGTTGAGAAAACATAGGCTCACCAATGGCGTCACATACATCGCCAGCCTCTTCATCAATATAACCCATACCTGGGGTTCTTGCAAACTCTCCATAGTTTGGGAACAGCGGTGTCTATCATGCACATCAAAAAAAATATAAATAAGAAAACACATGTATATAAGAAGACAGAGTTGGTGTCAGCACTGATATATTTCTCTTACCAAGTCACCATCGAATAGCTCGTCAGTTTCATCATAAGTATGCCTAACCTTGCAAACCTAGTGCAAAGAATGAGGATCTCTATCATTCATCCTCAAATTACAGTCAAACTTATCAGACAACGCCGGAAAAGCTTCAAATATCCAGGCCTGTAAAAACAAAACAAGTGGTCATGCAAACACAATAACAATGCATAAGAAGCCGACACATGGTGAGGAATGATTACACAAGTAGTGAATGCTAGCACAAGTAATGAATACATGCAATGCTGACACGTAGTAAGGAATACCTTCAATGCTGACACATAGTGAGGATTGATTACAAGGATATCTCAAACAAGTAAACAGAATACCTGGAAAGCAATCCAATATCCATACAACTCATACGAAGGCCTAGCTTTCTTGCGATCCATCGTAGCTGACTTCTTCAAGGCCTTCAATAGAGATTCATAGGACTGTCTGCCCCATGGATATTGTCCAAACGTCTCGTCATCACAAGCAAGTGATAGATTTTCCTCAATGATATAGTCTATCCGCCTATAACACACAACCATCTCAATGAGTAACAGCCTCGCTATAATTAGCTTCTTCTTCGACGTCTTCTTCATCTGTCGGAAACAACTGATCAAATCATCATGGGAGCATCTATCCATCCCAAGAAAATCAGAAAAAGTCACTGCTTTCGGAGGATTGCAGACACGGTCTTCGCATGGAAGACCAGTCATTACATGAAACTCAGCCAACGAAAAACGAGCTATAAGTCCATCAACTTTGAACCACAGTTCCTTCTTCTTCTTCGTCTTAGCCTGCCGCAACATCATTTGATGGATTAACTGGAAGTTAACAGTCATATTGTTGCCCTGGGAGAGCACCCATCCCAGAAAACTCTCCTTCAACATCTTATAGTGCAAAGGCAGCAACTCTTGTTTAATAATGTCACAAACTCCAGGATGACAGTATAGATTAGATCTGGCATGGAAACGTTCTTTGTATGGAATACAAAACTTCAATTTCTGCAAAAAATGTATACAGATTGAATACAAAAGCACATGTCAGCATTTGAGGCAGACACAATGACAACAACTGCTATATAAATTTCATAGACTCACATCAAACTTGCATTTGTAAGTATCAAGATCAGTTGAGGTCCCTGTCAACATAACAAAAACAAGATAACCAAAGAGACAAATAGATGTCAGCCCCACAGAAATATGAACCCAAACACAAACATACACACACACCACACCCAGAACACGCAAAAAATCAAAGACGACAAATAGTGGACATGCAAAAGGATGGAGATGGATTCCAAAAGAACAGAATGAGATGCCAAAATCGAGGTCAGCATTACAGAAAGAGGTCGTAACTGCTCAATAACGCACATACTAGTATGATTGAGAACTAACAACACACATTCATCCAAAAAAAACCCTAACGACAACAATCGCGCCATCGCACAAACTCAACAACGCATAATCTGGCATAAACAAAACCCTAACACACAGAAACGATACAAAATCAACAAAACGCTTACCTGCGCTGCTAGCCATACTGAATAACCTTCAATACCAGACGAAAACGAGCACGAAACGGCCGGAAAACGTCGCTTCTCGGAGGAAACCGTCGAAGAACAGTTGGAGAGAGGAAAACCGTGATGGAGGGAGTGAGAAACGGGAGAGAGATAGAGAGGGAGTGAGCAGTTGAGGGGGTATCGGGAGGGGGGGAGGTGTGTGTTTGTGTTTCAAACCCATTGTATACTTTTGCAAATTTTACAAAAACGTGTATATTTGGCTAATTTGGCCGAAAATTTACGCCTTAGGCGCAAATTTTCTCTTATTAATAAGTGTGCATAAAGCTAAAACTACAAGTTTTGCGATACGGATGGAGTATCTTTTTTCAATTCCTAAAATTAAAGTGCAATATGTGAAAATCCAAATACTAAAAAATAACTTCTAAAAAAATTATACGGAGTACTTTTGTTAAACCAAACGAGCTCCATATTGGCGTCATCAACTTGGGACTGATTAGGATCATGCATGGTAATATGTTCGGAACGACTCTGTTTACTAGAGGCGATTTCTTGGGTTTCGTCTTCACTACCCACATAAGATCTACACCGCTAAAAAGCAGTACTAGCATGATGATGTTTGATGTCGTTCTTCCCCGACTTATTTGATTTAATGGTCTTCGTTTCACATATGGTTTACTTTTTTAGTAGGATGCATTCAGCTTGTTGCACCTTTAATTTATATATTTTATTATTTGTTAATTCGTTAACCTCTCGAAATATTAGTAATACAACATACTTGGAAGTTTTTTCAAGGAAAAAGAAAAAAAAAACCCTTCAAAGTTACTTCACTTTTCCATTGGCCACACGTCAACGGTCAACCACAAGGGCCTGGTGCTAAAGGGTGGGTCCCTCCCCACCGGGCCCATTGCTATATGGATGTCTTCCTTAACGACGATATATCGGGAGCAAGGAGAGCAGATGCTGCACTGCGTTTTGGCTCTGTCCAGGGCTAAGGGCTAAAGTGATACCCCGTAGACCGTAGTCATAGCGGGGCATGCAGATTCCACGAAACCACCCTTAGAGCATCCACAACCCACATATTGTGGGTGTCTTAAAATTAACAAAAAAAAAAGAAAATGTCAGATTATTTAATAAAAGTCAGATTTTTTGTAGAACCAATGTGAGAGAGTATATGGAAGAAGAAACCCACTTTCTTGGTTCAAGTGCAATTTCTGACATTTCTTTTTTTTTTAATAAAAAAATGGTTAAGACACACAACTTGAGTGTCACCATTGTGGAGACTCTTAGACCACTCATAACTCTTCATAATACTCCATCCGTTCTAAAATAAGTGTCACTTACCTTTCGGCACGTTTTTTAAGGTGTTAAAAACTCTATAAAATATTATTTTTTTAGTCAAAATTTTTATATAATTTCATAGTTATTACTCCCTCCGTATCGCAATACTTGTTGTAGAGTAGTAAAGTTGTATCAAAAAACTTGTTGTTTTAGCTATAATTATTATCTTTATAGGTAATGGTGGCTCTTTTTATAGGTAATAATTACTGCTTTTAGGTATTTTAACCTATAAAAGTAAAGTAAATATAGGTTTTGTTAATAAGTGTGCATAGAGCTAAAACAACAAGTATTGTGATATGGAGGGAGTAATAATAAGTATAATATTGTATAAAAAATTTAACTAAAATAATAATATTTATAGATTTTTTAACTCATTGAAAAACGTGCACTAAAAGACGAAAAACACTTATTTTGGAACAGAGATAGTAGTTCCCAAGGAGTCCAAATCACCTACTAGGCTACAAGTATACAACCCTTCGTACACTTGTCAATATATATATATATATATATATATTACAACTAACTAATCATATATATTTATGTAATTTTTTTACAAAAATTTAAAAAATATTAAAATTGAAAAAGATGATTATTTGATGATAATAATTTTAATATTCTTTAAAATATGTTTTTAATAAAAAATTATACAAATATATATGATTAGTTATTTATAATGTAAACATATTTTTTTGAATTTTTTATCATAAACATTTAATAAAATTAAATTTGTGTCACACATAAGGGTGTATAGAGAGTTGTAGGCAATGTTGTTAAAATCTCGATTCATCCTACGATTCCAACGATCCTACGACCCAAAAATGGAAAAACGACCCCGGTCATATTTTTGCGATTCTAACGATCCTATAAAATGTGTATTATGAGAAATTTCTAATATTTACACTTTAAATCTTAGAATTTTTCAATATATTTAGTTAGTGTATATTATATATATTTAGTTTATTTTTCAATTTTTACAATTTTTATGGGTATTTTTTGTGATTTAACACAATATTTATCTAATATGAAACCAATTAACTTCATTTTAAAAAAAATCATCCATGTGGTGGGATCTTACGATCCTACGATTCGATCCTACTATCCGATCCATACACCCTTTTACCGATTCGATCCAGAATCCCGATTTTAATAACATAGGTTGTAGGTGATTTTCACTCGTTCAAAAGTGTTGAATACTCATTTTATGTCATAGTTAACCTTATTTATATACATATATATGCGGAACGAGACGTAATTCACTATTTTTTTTTCAAATTCCACCTGGATCGGGACGAGACTACAACGGGCTCGGAATTTACGGAATTTTTGTCCACCCCTAGTGAAAACCGAACTTGGTTAGGACTTGAAAAATGAAATCTTATTCGATTTTGTTATAAGTTTTTTAATATTGAGTTTGGTTTTATTTGTAAAGGTGTTTTTTTTTGTGACGTGGGGGTTCCGACTTCCGAGGTTATCGACTAGTCCCTCATGAGTCCGAGCCCTAGATGGCAAAGGACGCGAACCGGTTAAGTCAGGCGGCAAGTCACCAGACAGGCTCATCCAAGCCAATGAAAGTTTGAACACCCACTAATTATACAAATAGGATTTGATCACCCACTATTTGTAAAGGTGTTGAAAATTTTTATGGACAATTAAGACATTGTCATTGATAGACATGCTATGCTAGAATCAAAGTCCCCTTGCATAGGGTGAATAAGAATGGGACTAACACTTTTCAATCTTTTTTTAAAGTCTTTTGTATTATGATCTTATACATTTTTTAAACACAAGTTAATCACTGTCTAAAATAATCAATAGTATTATGGTTACCGATCACATGTGGTAATAAAGTAATAAAAGTACAATTTATTTATTTTAGAAGTTTTTCATCTCTGAAAAAGTTTTTGACTGATTTATTTTTGATAAAACATGTTGCATACCGTAGGGGTTTGGAGAATTTTCCAACCTAATATATCATAACGGCCTATTTAATTTTCATATTTGAGACAATTTTAATTATGTTACAATTTTAATAAGGGTTTGCGGAGGAATGGGTGGCGCTGATCATGAAATGCGTTACAACAGTGACATTCTCGGTGTTGTGGGATGGTTCGCAATCACAAGCCTTTAGCCCAATGAGAGGGTTTAGACAGGGAGATCCGCTGTCATCGTACTTGTTTCTGTTGTGCGCGGAAGGTTAATTTGTCTGGTCGGCTGCGTGAAAGTGAGAGGCAAGGGAGAATTGAGGGGACTCGGATAGCACCGACGGCTCCTAGGGTCTCACATATTTTCTTTGCAGATGACTGTGTTCTGTTTATGAGAGCTACCTGTCAACAGAGTGCTGAAATTGTCAAAATCCTCCATATTTATGGAAAAGAATTGGGCCAACAGGTGAATTTCTCTAAATCTGAACTTTCATTTAGTAAGAATGTAGATGTGGATCGGAGGCAGGAATTATCTGAGCTACTGGGAATTAGGGAGGTGGAGAAGCATGAGCGCTATCTAGGCCTTCCGACAATGGTGGGAAGGTCGAAGAAAGTCATCTTTACACAGATAAAGGAGCGGGTTTGAAAAAAGGTTAAAGGCTAGAAGAGAAGTGTCTCTCTAGTGCGGGGAAAGAGGTTTTAATCGAGTCTATAGCCAAGGCTATCCCTACTTATGCGATGTCGTGCTTCAAACTGCCGGTTGGTTTCTGCGAGGATTTGGAACAGATTATGTGCAAGTTCTGGTGGGGTGGGGATCACCGAAACAAGAAGGTACACTGGATGAGTTGGAAGAGGATGGGTATGGCAAAGGAGAAAGGGGGACTTGGATTCCGTGATCTTGAGCTTTTTAACAACGCGTTGTTAGCAAGACAAGGGTGGAGATTAATTCAAAACCCTTTATCTTTAGTAGCATGGCTGCTGAAAGCGAGGTATTTTCCAAATTCATCCTTCCTAGAGGCGACTTGTGGATACATTCCAAGCTATACATGGAGAAGTATTCTAAGTGGTCAGGAAGTGCTTAAGAAGGGTCTTGTTTGGGAAATAGGGAATGGTGCGAATGTGAATGTGTAGGAGACAAATGGATTCCACGTCCAAAGAGCTTTCGGGTTCTAGGCAACCTATACGGTGGGGATCCTGGGCTGCGGGTGCTGGATTTGATTGACTGGAGCCAAAATATGTGGGATGAAGGCTTGGTTCGATCTTTGCTTCTACCATGTGATGCTGAGCTGGTGCTCCAAATGCGGTTGGTCGACCCTTTCAATGAGGATGAGCTAGTTTGGGCGTATGATAAGGGCGGTTTCTTCTCGGTAAGGTCCTCTTATCATATGTTAATGGAGGAGAGGTTAGAAGGGGAAGGAAGGCCAGAACAAGCGGAAGGTAATGTAGTGGGGAGAGCTTGGAAGAAAATGTGGAAGTTGAACATATTGTCGCGAGTAAGGACCTTTGTTTGGAGGGCTGTTATGGGGGTGTTACCTTGCAAGACCAATATGTTTAAGAGGAAGATAGTGGAAGATGAATGTTGCGATTTGTGTGGTAGAAGGGAGGACGAGTTTCATGCTCTGTTTGAATGTCGTGGAGTGAGGAAGGCCTGGAAGCAGAAGTCGACCTTGGTGCGGGGATGGGGTGAGAAGCCGTTGTTGGACACATTTGTGCGGGTGTTTACTGAGCTGAACTCAGAGGAGCAACGCCGGTGGGCTGTGACGATGTGGACGGTGTGGAAAGTTCGAAACAAACGCATTTTCGAGGGGAAGATCATTGAACCGATGGAAGTGATACAGGGGGTTGAGGATGAACTCAGGGGACAACGAAACACTATTGTAGGAGGAAGAGTCTTGCATCTCGAAGAGCGACCAGGGGAGGTTGCCTAGACACCACCGGGGGCTGGCTTCATCAAGCTTAATCGCGATGTTGCGATCTCTGAAGACCGAGGTTCAGGGCTGGGCATTGTGGGAAGGAGTGAGTGGTGGGGGGGGGGGGGGGTTGTTTGCGGGATGCAGAAGAGTCGAATTCACCACGACGGTCGAAGTGGCGGAGGTGTAGGCGGTCCTGTTTAGCGCTAGTAGCGAAGCTGAGGAAAGGATACAACGATCGGGGCGAGCTGAAACATTTGATCGATGCAGCGCGTGGACTCGCGACTAGTGCAACGAAGGTTATTTGGAGCCATGTCCGGCGGGAAGGCAATAAAGTGGCTCATGGTTTAGCTGTTTATAGGTCTTCACATTCTAGTTTTTTTTTTTAGCTATTTAGCATTACCGAAAACAGTGTTTGAACAATTGCTCTTAGATATTAATCACTAAGCCAGTTGGCTCTTTTTTTTTAAAAAAAAAAATATGTTACTATTATCCAGAAGCCTCTTTATTAATCAAATTTAAGTGATCGTTGACCATTCCAAAAGTATGGGCACTCACCTAAATGAGATTTAAAAAAGGATATTGGATCAAACTACTCCGTATGGATACGTGATTCAATGAGGTCTTTTTGGGCCGAGAAACCCATTGGGCCGGTCCGTCAAAAATACATCAGAAAATGAATGGGAAGAGGAAAAAGTTAAGGTTTAAATTGGACAAAAAAAAATACATTATGACGTTAAATTTTAGGCAAAATTACAGAAAACCACCCATTAAATATGGGTGTTTTAACTTAACCACCCCTTAAATTCAAAATTACAGAAAACCACCCTTTAAATGGTATTTGTTTACAACTCACCACCCATTTAACTATTTTCTTTAATTTATCATTAAATATATTATATTTTAATATTTTTAAACTCAAATTTGATTGTAAATATATTCATATTTTGAATTAAGGGCTCGGTCATATTTTAGGGATTATTTTATTTATTTTTAAAAAATAATAATAAATATAGCCTAGAATTATTATCTTAGTTATCTTAGTTTATGGTTGAAAATGTTTATAAAATTTTAAAATATTATGGAAATTACTCTCATTTATTTATATTTTGAATAAGAGTAATTTACATAATGTTTTAAAAATTTATAAACATTTTCAAACATAAATTAAGATAATAATTCTAGGCTTTATTGATTATTATTTTTAAAAATAAAAACAAAATTCCCTAAAATATAATTGGATCCTTAAATTCAAAATTTTAATATATTTACAATCAAATTTGAGTTTAAAAATATTAAAATATAACATATTTAATGATAAAGTAACGAAAATAGTTGAATGGGTGGTGAGTTGTAAACAAATAACATTTAAAGGGTGGTTTTCTGTAATTTTGAATTTAAGGGGTGGTTAAGTGAAAACACAGATATTTAAATATGTAACTTCAATGTTATTGACGTATCCAAATGTCGTCAAATGCTAGTACTTATAGGCGGTACTCCATGGTCCGAAAGTCACGCGTGGTATAGGCATCTCAAAGCTCATTGTGGAAACTGATGCCTTACGAGTCTGCGAATTATTGAAGTCCAATCCTGGTAATATCTATGCCAATTTCAACCTGGTCCTTTAATGTTGACGGATGCTTTGAGAACCCAAGGTGGGATGTGCACGTGAACCACATAAAGAGGAATGCAAACGTTGTCGCAAACTCACTTGCTAATTGGTCACTACAACTAAAAAACTCATTAATTGAACACTCGTTTTTACCGGATTGTGTTCGTGAGGCTATGTACTCGAACACTTAAACTACTTAGCAATCTCTAATAAAGGGCACTAGTCCACCTTTAAACCAAAAATTCATAACCCTTTATAGGATTAGGTTTACAAAATTTCAAGCGATGTATTGAACTTTCAAGTGATGAAAATAACATCAATGACGACATTAATTAACCTATGAAATAGAATCAATATTTGGACTTAGTCTTCATCTACCTTCATCTTGATGTTACACAATACTATATAATAAATGCAAATAGATAAAGTAAACGAAGAAAATTTAAGCCTAACCCGTTGAATTTGTACAAGTACATGTTGTACACTTACTTGCCAGTCACTGTCACTGGATCGATCGATCGTAGCAAAATAAAAATGCACCAATACTTTATGTAAGTCGACTAACAACTAACTTGGAACTGTTCTTTCCCACCATATCGTCGTTTTCATTGATCAGATTGAAGCTTTGATTGGGTCAATGAATCTCTGATTTGCCTTGCTTATAATCATATGGGCCATTAATCCATCAGGAAACAAGAGAGGCAAAAATTAAAAGCAGGGGATAAATGTTGTTCAATTACCTCCTAAGAGTGCTACTGTTGGCTTCCGTCGCTATATCTGCCGTCGCTGATGAGTGCCAAAAATACTGCGGCGGTGTCCATATCCCGTTCCCGTTCGGGATCGGAGACGGATGTTACTTCAATGAGACGGGAGTTGGCGACAACTATAAGATAAGTTGTAACGAAACTACGATGGGGACAATCCCATTTTACAACGGAAATATTTCGTTGGTAAACATTTCTTTTGAAGACCACACCTTCAGAAGCAAGCCAAATGTCTCTTACCAATGCTACGCAAACGGCTTAGAATCCACCTCCATGGTCCGTCAGTATCTAAACACGACGCAATTCACCGTTTCTCGAAATAGAAACAAATTCGTCGCAATTGGTTGCGACACTCAAGCAAACGTCGTTGGTGACCGTCGCAGCCAAGACAACGGCACAATTCATTACGCTACCGGGTGCTTGGCGCTTTGCTACTCAGGGGAGAAACCGAAAAACGGGGTGTGTTCGGGGTTGGGTTGCTGTGAGACTCCAATCCCTGATGGGGTGACGAGGACCGAGATCTCGGCTTGGAGCTACTTTAACCACACTAATGGTTTTAATGATTGCAGCGTTGCAGCTGTGGTGGAAAATGGGACGATTGACTCGCGCGTTGATGATATTCTGGATATGGGAGAAAGTGAGCTTAGTAACCTTCAGCTCCCTATGGTGTTTGACTGGTGGATCGTCGGCAGTGGATGCAAGCTATGTGGTAGGAACACCAACTGTTCAAATGAAAAAGAGATTCAAGGAGGTTATCGCTGCCATTGTAAAGAAGGGTATAGAGGGAATCCCTACCTTCCCGATGGCTGTCAAGGTACTCTTCAATATCTGTGACAGATGAGATTCGGTATTGAATATTTTATATCTACATCGATCAAACTTTAGTCTTGATGATCAATATTTAAAAACCATTTGAGTTTTGACACAAATCGATACAGGTTACAACTAGTAAAAACATTTATCCGATTACCGTCGTCTAAAAGTACTAATCTAAAAGTAGACTGGATTAAGAGGGGAAAAAAAAGCATTTATCTCACAAGTCTATGATGGAAGTGAACTTTTAGTGCAGAGGAATGTGTAAGGCTCCGATGGGACGGAAAATACAATCCAATGGTGAAACGAATGAATACTGTGTCAAATTTATATGAATAATATGTTATTTTCGAATGAATATATAAATATTAGGTTGTTTGCTATTGTGAGGAAATAAGGGAATGTCAGACAAACCCCTTTAACACACACGAATCGGGATGAACAAAAACTGTAAACCAGAGAGCCAAACTAACGCAACTCAAACCAGCAATTATACACAAACAGAAGATAAAATGACTAAGCATAAAGAACACCAGATTTACGTGGAAACTCCAAAACGGGGAAAAACTATGGGAGCCAGAAACTTCCACTATCAACAATAACAAGTGGGTACAACATTTCCTAGACAAAGCTATAGGCATACAACATTATCAAACATCAACAAGTTTGGCCAAATCTCCAATTTCATCACCCAATTGGTGGAAAATCAACAAAAACCAAGAGAGAACACTAGCAAAGGGGATCTGAGATTGAAGACTCAAAACAACGATCCAACCGTACAAAATGAAGTCTATGATGAGGTGAACAACATATCAGAAAATCGTCTCAATTAGAGATCGTTTGGTCATCGATCGGAGCGCTTCAAAATAGGTTGAACAAATGCATACGAATTTCTCCAACTCTCTTTCTTTTTCTCCCTTTCTCACTCTTTATTTTCTCTCTCTTACTTTCCCAATTGGAAAGTAATCCCCTTTATAAAGGAGGTAAATTTTCACATGGTAAAAATCATATGGTAAACTAGTCCATTGGACTCTTCCCCCATATAGGAGGGAACTCAACATAACTATCACTCAATCTTATATGGGAGGCTTAAGCAAGCCCGCATTTGAGCAGCATTTGATGAGCTTCTCCTTTGACAAAGTCTTCGTCATCATATTTGATCTGTTGTCATTTGTGTGGATCTTCATGAGCTCAAAATATTCATCTTCTACTCTTTCTCGAAGCCAATGATACCTCCTTCAGACGTGCTTGGTTCAAGAATCGTAGGCGGCATTCTTGGCAAGGTGGATGGCACTCTGATTGTCACAAAAGAGTGGGTAGCTAGCTTGCTCCACTCACAACTCCTCTAGGAAGTCTCTCATCCATATCAGCTCCTTACCAGCTTCAACAGTTCAACTGCAGCCATATACTCTACTTCTGTCGTTGACAAAGCAACACACTTCTGCAGTCTCAATTGCCATGAGACTGCTCCCCCTGCGAATGTAATCAGATATCCAGATGTGGACCGGCTCGTGTCAATATCACATGACATGTCTGCATCTATAAAACCATCAAGCATAGGCTTTCCAGGACCAAAGCACATACACACTCTTGAAGTGCCTTTGAGATACTTGAGAATCCATTTCACAGCTGCCCAATGCTCATTTCCAAGATTACTCATGAACCTGCTGATCGATAACCCTAACTCCATAGGCGATGTCTGGTCTAGTGCAAACCATGACATACATCAGACTACCAATTGCTGAAGCATAAGGCACCTTCTTCATCTCCTATTTCTCTTTCTCACTTGTAGGACACTAATCAGAACTCAGCTTCATGTTCACTGCAAGTGGAGAACTCAAGGGTTTAGCCTTGTCCATGTTGAATCTTTGCAACACCTTCTCAATGTATCTTTCTTGTGATATCCACAACTTCTGATTCTTTCTGTCATGGGTAATTTGCAAACCCAAAATCTGTCTTGCAGGGCCAAGGTCCTTCCTAGCAAAGGATTTCTTCAATGCAGTCTTCAAACTAGCGATCTTGTTGGTATCCTGACCAACAATAAGCATATCATCCACATAAAACAAGAGAATCAGAAAGTCACATTCGGCGTAATTCTTCATAAACACGCAGTGGTCGGCATGTGTCTTGTGGAATTTGTGGTTGATCATAAAAGACTCGAACTTCTTGTACCATTGTCGAGGCGTTTGTTTCAAACCATACAAGCTTTTTCTGAGACGACAAATCATCTTCTCTTTTCCCTTGACTTCAAAACCTTTAGGTTGCTCCATGTAGATTTCTTATTCCAAATCACCACGAAGGAAGGCGGTTTTCACATCAAGTTGCTCGACCTCTAGGTTCATGCTAGCAGCCATGCCTAGAACAACCCGGATGGATGACATCTTCACAACTGGAGAAAAAATCTCATCAAAATCTACACCCTTTTTCTGCTCAAAACCCTTCACCGCAACTCTGGCTTTGAACCTGGGAGGTGTACCATCTTCTTTAGACTTCAAACGAAAAACCCATTTATTCTTGAGAGCTTTCTTGCCCTTAGGCAATTTCACCAAGTCATAGGTGTGGTTCTCATGCAAGGAACTCATCTCATCCTGCATGGCATTGTACCACTCCTTCTGATGCACATTTGACATAGCTTCCTCATAACATTTAGGCTCTTCAGAATCAATCAACAACACATAATTGTTGGTTGAGTATCGTGAGGAAGTCTGTCTCACTTTGGCGGATCTTTTTAACTCAACTTTAGGTTGGATAGGGGGCTTTTCTTGTTGAGGTTGTGAAACTTCTGGTGGATCAACATCACCATCATCATGCTCATCTTCATGCTGATTTTGAACTAAAATTCTCTGCAAACCCCTTTAACACACACGAATCGGGATGGACAAGAACTCTCAGAGAGTCAAACTCAAGCAACCCAAACCAACAATCAGACACAAACAGAAGATAAAATAACCAAGCACAAAGAACACCAGATTTACGTGGAAACCCCCAAAACAGGGAAAAACCACGGGAGCAGGAAACTTCCACTATCAACCATAACAAGTGGCTATAATCTTCCCTATACAAAACTAGAGGCATACAACATCATCAAGCATCAACAAGATTAACCAAATCTCTAATTTCATCACCCAATTGGTGGAAATCAACAAAAATCAAGAGAGGATACTAGCAAAGGGCCGGGGATCTGAGATTGGACGCTCAAAACAACGAACCAACCGTACAAAATGAAGCCTGAACAACATACCAGAAAATCGTCTCAATCGGAGGTCGTTTGGTCATCGATCGGGGCACTTCAAAATAGGTTGAACAAGTGCATACGAATTTCTCCAACTCTCTCTCTTTTTCTCCCTTTCTCACTCTTTGTTTTCTCTCTCTTATTTTTCCAATTGGAAAGCCCTCCCCTTTATAAAGCGAACGGGATCACCTGTCCCTTCCCCTGTCTTCCCCTCCCCACCCCACCCAAAATTAAAAAAAAAAAAAGAAAATTAATTAAAATTAAAATAATTAGTTAAAAAAAAAAAAGAGAAGAGATTAGAGAGGGCACAGGCGAGGGACAGCCCATTCCGGTACATCAGATCCTCACCGTTTATAAAGGAGGTAAAACTTTATATTGTAAAAACCATATGGTAAACTAGTACATTGGACTCTTCCCCATATAGATGGGAATCCAACATTTGCATATGAATATAATATAAAAATGAGTACATGAATATACATTATATTCTTTATACTTACGTAACATAAAAGAAATAACATCATATTCATATTCAAGCACATATATGTTGGATATTGACTACCATGAATGAGAGATATGGATTAATTATGAATTTTTGCAGATGTTGATGAATGCAAGACAGAGCCAAATCCGTGTGAGAGAGCGGCCTACTGTTACAACAGAGATGGAAGTCACAAATGCAAGTGCCCATTCGGGTTCTTGGGGCATGCTAACAGCGAAAAACCTTGTCATCCTACTCCAATCATCATTGGTAAGTTGTACAAGTTATTTTGTTATAGAATTTCCAATAACTTCTCTATTTGGGAGATTTTAATTTATTTTTTTTAAATTTAAATCATTTTTCTAAAATAGAGTCTTTTTTTCCAAATATGTAGTATTCTTCAAAATTAAATAATTTTTCAAATCTTCCAAACCTCATGCTTCAAAAAGTTAGTTATTTGGTATGATGATGGAATGAGAAATTCAACCTAAAAATACACAAATTCAACCTATCCAATTAATAAGCACACAAATTCAATCTCTCAAATTAGGCATAAAATACATAAATTCAACCTATCAAATTCATAAATTTATCATAAAAATACACAATTTTTTTTTAATAAATTCTGGTAAATAAGGAGGGATCAGGGAGGGAGGGTTAAGTGATGGTAGTAGTCGACTGCAACGAGGAGGGAGGATTGGGCGGTGGTAAGAGAGAGGAGCCTCAATTGGTCGCAGTGTCACACAACGGCACAGGAAGGAGGACAAGAGAGAGGAGGAGCCTCAACAACGATTTTGTCACATCTTTTATTTGCTAACCCATCACAAGATTCTGAGTATGAATCTTGAAGGGGTCAACTTTGATACCATCACAAGACTCTGAGTATGAATCTTGCTGATCATGATCAGATTTCAAGAGAGCATGTAGCAATCATCAGTGGAAACATCAGGTAGAGAATAACGAGTAGAAGAAGATTAGAGAAAGGGAATTTACATGTTTCTCTCTGATAGCAATATGTCTATTGTGTATGTACAATACTCTGAGATATTGTTCGATGCCCAGCGCTTTGGTCATAATGTCAGTGATCTGCAAATGCAATGGCACATGAACAGTAGTAACAAAACCATCCAACACCAAATCCCTAACAAAATGCCAATCAATCTTGAGATGCTTCGTTCTTTCGTAAAAGACCGTCTCCAAATCCTCGGCTAAGAGCGAGTATCGCAGCTGTGTGGAAAGATGTGAAATATGTAATCTCACATTGATTAAATGATGAATCCAAGCCTTGCATATAAGCCGGTGGACTACCCCACCTAATAACAATTGGTTTTAGGACGGAACCTCACCCAGCGTGTGTGCTCGGTTTGGTTGACGCGTTATTTAACAAATTTTAATTATTTTTCTTTTTGTCAAGCCTTGCTAGCTTAGCTGGTAAGGATGACATGTAATTACCAATATGTCACGAGTTCGAATCTCCCCTCCCACATATTGTAATGGCCTAAGTGCCTAACTATGAACAAAAAAAGAATATTTTTCTTTTTATTTAAACTTTTTTTCAAAAGTGTAAAATAGATAAAATGGTCAATTATTTAGATACGGAGAGTAGTTATTATGTCTTTATTATTATTGAGGAAATTTAAACAATACCTTTATTTACATTTTGTTCAAAATACACCGATAGTTGTTTTTGTTGCTGTTAATAATAAGTGAAATCTTGGAATGAACAAGTGTTTAAATGTGAAATGAGTACGCGACTCATTGGAATCAACTTGATTACAAGTTTCATCTTAACTAAATTCCAAATTATTTATTTCCGGTTCAAATTCCTAAAAATGAAAGTGAATCGAGTGATCGATTCTTGAATTTGGTAAATAAAGTTAAAGGAACGATCATTCGATTGACTTTCATTTTTAGGAATGAGAATCAGAAATAAAGTACAGTAAAATAATAAGTTTGTGCTTGAACTTTTCTCTTGTAGGTGTTTGTATAGGTTTGTTTGCTGGACTTCTTTGGTTAGTACAATATAGAGGGAGGATGAAGTTGTTGGAACTAAGGGAGCGTTGCTTTCAACAAAACGGAGGTCTAATATTATGTCAAAAGCTTTATGGACGACACATTTATCCTCAAAAGTTCCTCATTTTCACAGCAAAAGAACTCGAAAAGGCCACAAGCAATTACAACGAAACTAGCATCATTGGAAGAGGAGGTTTTGGTGTGGTTTATAAAGGAGTCTTAGCAAATGGTCATGTTGTTGCAATAAAGAGATCTTTGCAAGTAGACCCGACTCAAGTCGAGCAATTCATAAACGAAATTTTGGTACTTTCTGAGATCAACAACAAGAACGTCGTGAAGCTATTGGGGTGTTGCTTGGAGACAGAGGTTCCGTTGCTCGTGTATGACTTCATAAGGAACGGAACATTGTATGAGCACTTGCACGATGATAGAAGAGCCACCCTACTTTCCTGGGAAGTTCGTTTGAGTATTGCTGAATCCGTTGCTAGTGTGTTGTCGTACCTGCACACAACGATTGCCATCCCTATTATTCATCGAGATGTGAAATCAATGAACATCCTCTTGGATGAAGATTACACGGCAAAGGTATCCGATTTTGGAGCTTCAAAGTTAGGGTCCATGGATCAAAGCCAGTTGATAACCATGGTGCTAGGGACCTTGGGTTATCTAGACCCAGAATACATGCAAACAAGCACATTAACCGAGAAAAGCGACGTTTACAGTTTTGGAGTAGTTCTGGTGGAGTTGTTGACAAGAAAAAAAGCCCTTTCTATTGACAGTCCTGAAGACGAACGATGTTTGGCTATGCATTTTCTCCGTAAAATGAAAGAGGAATGCTTATTTAACATCATTGATGAGCAAATAATGAAACTTGAGAACTTGGAGCAAATCAAGGAAGTTGCGAATTTAGCGAAACAATGCTTACATGTGAAAGGAGATGACAGACCAACAATGAAGGAAGTTGCGACTGAATTGGAGATTATAAGGAGAACAAAGAGACAGCCATTGTATGAGGTTGAAGAACATTTAGATGAATGTGAACTTCTGTTTATTGAAACACTTCTACAAAGTGAAGGTTCGAGTGGCGCACAGACATCACAGTCCAGTGAAAGCCAAACTATCAGCCTGTTGGGTTTGAATGATGGAAGATAAGCAAGATACACGAGGAGATCATCTAGTCCACAATGGTAGTCCATTATATGGTCCTTTCACCGAAAAGATGCGTACCAAGGTGAATTGAATATATCTATATAACATAACCTAATGCATTTGTGTTTTTTATTCCATATTTTGTACTATAATTTAGTTTACATTTGTTACGATATTCCAAGTTGTGGTACCTAATGTAGCAATAGTAATGTAATATTTGTCTATAAATGATTTTCCAAAGAAAGAAAAATATTGTCAAGATTGGTAAATAGCAATTCAAAAGCATTTACTATTTTATGATATTTGATGATGAAATTAAATCCAAGGGGTAATGCAATTTCCCTGGCATTATCTACATTGATAACCAACAAAGGGAAATTGACAAAAACAGATAAGATGATGGAAAGTAGGGAGAACCTCATGTCATTTTCATGTAATGTCAGGCAACAGGCAGGGCTCGTTTTCGGGCCATAGCTCTCTCAAGAGCCTTTTTCTTGTTAGCTTCCATTCGAGCAATCTGTTCTTCGGACATTTGGGTTTTGGTGGAAGTTGTAGCTCCATTCTCTGTGATCTTGTCTGGAGAAACTTGGTCATTTGTTCCTTGATTTGAAGAATCCTTCGCCAAGTCATCTTCGGAAGTCTTCCCATGTTCAACTGCTCCGCTTTGCACAGGTTCTGATGATTCCTGAAGATAAAAAGTGGGAGTGAAAATGTGTTGAAAGCAATGATGCAAGGCAGGTGAGCCGGTGAGAGCGATTCAGAACTCGACTAACAAGATTTGAAGCAGAAATAGCACCGAGACGTATTATTTGATACTATTTTTCTGAATTTCCAAGGTGTTCAGAACCCAACCCTCGCCTAAGTTCACTATTTTTAATCAAAAACCCATGATTTAAAGCAACATAAATTTAGCTATCCTTATTTGGATAGAAGATTCACGTTCAACTACAGCAAATGTTTCCTGTATCAATCCATTTTGATACCGGAAGGTCTTGTCCTCCTGTCATGTTTGAGTAACTCCCTAGCAAGTAGCAACACTACTCATTTCTCAGATTATATTGATTATTCTGCAAATGTCTTCATCTCTGTGATTTACAGTTTCCAAAGAAATGTTTCTTGTATGGATCACAGATATGAGATATCTACAGTCTCCCAAAGACTTTGCATGGTAGACAAGGGCAAACGAAAAAAATAAAGAAAATACCCACAACATTAATTCATTGAAAGTGAACAAATATTTTCTTTGATAAGAAGCAAATAGATGGGTCACGGCACCTTAAGAAGGAATACACTTACTTGTACAGTCTGGCTAAAAAATTCATTGAGAAATGCTTCCTGCTGATCATCGGCATCCACAGCCTGAGGTGATGATGGATTTTGAGTGGATTTCTCCATGTTATTCGGATCTGAGGGGAATAAAATGTGAGTGAGTATGCACAAGCTTGTTGGTAAGAATTATGCAAGTGACATGTGTTAATGAACACAACTTGTTCTTGCTTCTCATCATCCTCTGAACTAGTGCTTTAAAAGGCAAGTAACTGATGACAAAGTTAATGTCTGAGGATCATATAATCAAGAATATAGATATCCATGCCTAGAGTGTCCTGAGTAAAGGGGATCAAGGAAAAGGTAAACTGCAGGTTTATTGCGTTGTCCTTGTTTCCATTGCTATTGGTGTACTGCTACTCCAACCGTGACCAAAAGATCATATCGTTAATTGTGGAATTTAAAGGTAAAACCGGTGACACAGAGAAAATACATTGTTTTCATCTTGAATCAAAGTTGACATCATAATCCATTCTGTGGCCATTTATTTTAGTCAGTTTCTAACAGAAATGCAGAAGTTTCTAATCGATGTTTTAAGGTACACAATAAGCTATTGTGTATGATCAAATACACATAAGGTGTTCTCTCTAGCATACCTTCGTCCATTGGAGTCTCCTGCTGACTTAACGAGTCCTTCCATGTTGCTGGATCCCCACCATTCCCAACTCTCTCCCTCAGGTCTCGTAGGCAAAGCTGTTCAAAATCAAAGATCGTCAGCAGCTTCACATTCTTCACTTAAAAACAGAGTGATATATAGGCAAGGAGCTTTACCCTCACGCGTTTTGCAGTACCGACTTGCTCCACCTTTTGAATAAACTGGTCAAATGGGTAGTACGGAAGGAGCTGCGAATGCCAATCTGAATACATGCGTAGCAGATTCTTCAAATCACTAACCTACAACACAGGAGGAAGAGAGAAAATTACACATGAAACAAATAAGTAAATATCCGCAGAATGCATAAGAAAATAACAAAAAAAACTCAAAAGCAAATGAACTTACATATGTCAGCATCTTCCTGTCAATTCCAAAATCTCAAATAGCCTAGGCAGTACATATGATATGAATTACCTAGAAATACCTTCTTCTGTCATTTTGGATTGTATAACCACCATGACAATTCCGTTTTTGTTTACTTGGATTTTCATCATAAAATATGGATCAACAGTCCATTGGTTCTAGTCATACTAAACAACAAATCAACAATAGCATCAAATCTCCAGAGCAAATCCACCCCTCCTGGATTCATCTAAGTAGAACTATTAGGCATTGGCAAATCAGAAAATCAAAACTTACTTCTTGAGTACATCATAAAACCAACAGTCCATCACCACGGATCAGTTACAACTTACAAACATTTTAAATTCAGCTTTAAAACAAATTTCTGCTGTCAGAGAGATTTCTTCGACCAATTAATATCATCATTGTAGAAGGAGAAATCAACAACAGTAAAGGCACCAGATACCCCAATTTCATCGAAACCCTAAAACATTCGAAACTAAAAGCTCAAAATTACCGAACGAGGGGAAACAGAGAAAACAAATCAAATTCGAGCAAACCTAACCTCATGGCCACGGCCTCTGAACTTGAAGTTACGGGGGAAGTGACGGAGAATATAGCCGAGGCCATTATCAGAGAGCAAGAGCTCCGGCGTAAGCTTGGGCCGGGTCTTCGGAAGCTTTTTCGGCTTCTCAGCGGATTTTCCTGAGCCTGGATTCTGAGAGAAGTTTCCAGATGATGGCTTTGAGAAAGTGGAAGAAGGTTGAGAATTGGGGAAATTGGAGGGTTTAGGGTTAGGGTCGGAGGTTGCGGAAGCGGAGGAAGGGCAGTCGCGCGACCAGTGGCCTGGGCGGCCGCACTTATAGCATCCCGTCGGAGCAGAGGTTCCGGCGCCGGACATCCTTACTTTCCGGTGAAGATTGCAGTTTTGGGGGTTTCTCTGTCGATCCCGATTTCGCCGTATGGAGAGGGGAGACGATGTTTTTGCAACTTATGCTTTCTTTTTGGGTTTTGGCGGGAATAAATGGCGGGAAGAGTTTGCAATTATGGGCCTCTTCAATCCCATCAACCACAATGCTGAGTAATTGAGTAAATTTGAACTCATACCATAGGTTAAGCAACAAAATTAGGGTATGTATTAGTTTAAGGTATTGACTTTGTTATTAATAGTAGATTTTCCCCACCTCAAAATCGAGGATTTAGTCTATTTCAAACTAGCGTAGATCGGATACCCCATTTCTAAAATTTAAACCTTAAATATCTGGTTAGAGATAAAGAGTCTTCAACCAACTCATCACGCTTTTTGTGTATTTATTTAATGTTTTATGCATTCAAAACCTTCAATCTTTGTTTCACCATAGTAAATCTTATAGTCTTTCATCATAACGAATCACCATCGGTTATTGTAATGAACGATTTCGGAATTGGTGGCGGCACAGGAGTGTTAAACGATGAATCAACTGATAAAATTGACCCACTCTTCCATCTCCTTATCGGAATCAACGATGAAGTACATTGGTAAGTTTGGACGTCGATGGAGATCTGAAAGGCATTTGGGTTGGCGGACGTCGTCCTCGACACCCTTGATGGTGATGCATCTGTTGACAGGGAAAGCCACAAGGAGAACCCCGGTTGAGTATAAAATCCAATCGAATCCCGTTCGTATGGGCGTGTACTACATCATGTTAGGGTTGACTAAGTCCCGATAGGGTTTATGGGTGCTATTTTCTCATGCGATGTGCGGCCTCCCTCTCAACAAATCGTTTTTTTTCCACAAGGGATTGTCATGTCTTTCTATGGTATCGCGGGCCTCTTTATTAGCTCCTATTTGTGGTGCACAATTTCGTAGAATGTAGGTAGTGGTTATGATCTCTTCGATAGTGTGGCTTGGCGATTTTTCTCCGTGGATTTGGTTATGGCTATCAGAGTCGGGATGGGTTGGGATCGTGGTAGTGTGTATCGTGACGTCTCTACTACTCGGGTTGACTGCTTCCCTGAAGTTTCTTCCTCACTGCTCACATGATGATCGGGTCCTGATATACGGTTGGCCTACGATTTTGCTTTAGAGTAGGGCTTGACTTCATCCGTCATCTTTCATCTAGTTTGGTTTAGATCTGCTTGGTTTCGTTTTGGTAGAGTGCGTTTGCGTGAGTTTGCACTATTATGTAGTGTTGTATGTTATGTGTTTTATAAAGTTTTCCCTTGTGCCGGCTTGACCAGCCTTCGAATCTAGGATATGTCTGAACTTCCATTCTTTTTTCTGCACTCCCGCGTCGCAGCCTCGCAGGTCAATCACGAGTTGGTCGTTCGAATTCGGAAACCTAAGCTTGTCCCCGTTCTTCAATTACGGCACATGAATGATTGAATGAGCAGGCATGCTTTGTTGTTGAAGCTAGGCTTAGACACCACTCCGAAGATCGCCACCCAGCTTCTCAACAGCTATGCATCCACCCGATCTCCATTTTCACTCACCTTCGCCCAACGACTGTTCGATCAAGTCCCCAACAAAGACACCGTCTTATGGAGCTCCCTCATTTCAGCTTACGCGCGGTCGAATCTCCCAATCAAGGCTTTACAACTCTTCGCCCTGTACAATCATGAATCTGATTATACCCACAAGGCTAATCCCTTCATCTATGCTACCACCGCTCATGCCATCAGCTCTTTGTCTCAACCTTACATATATTTGGGTCGATCCCTGCACGCACAGGTGGTAAAACATGGGGTTTTGTGGAGTAATGTGGTTGTGGGAACGGCATTTCTTGATATGTATTCGAAATGTGAGGCAGTGGGATGTGCAGGGAAGGTGTTTGATGAAATGCCTGAGAGGAATTTGGTTACCTGGAATGCTATGGTCGCTGGGTATGTTCGGAACGGGATGGTTTTTGATGGGTTGGATTTGTTTTATGGAATGAAATGTTGTGAGTTGTTGATGCCGGATGAGTTTACAGTGTCCAATGTGTTGACTGGTTGTGGTAGTGTTCAGGACTTGACATTAGGAATGCAGTTGCATGCTTTCACCGTTATCACCGGGTTGTTTGTTGATTGTGTGAACTTTTTGTGCATTATGTATTTCCAATGTGGTAAAATTAGATACGCCGAAAGAGTTGTTGAGGGGATAGATCTGAGCTTTAATTTGAGTCTTATAAGAGTTAGAGGTTATATCATGAATCATTGCTATAAGAAGGGGTTGGATTGCTTTGTGGTTCATCATAATAGTGTTGCTGAACTTTTTGAAGCTGATCATACCATTGTTGTCCCGTTGCTAACTGCTTGTGCTAGGCTTTCTCTGCTTAAATTTGGGAAGCAAGTACACGGCCTGCTTGTGACCTTGGACAGGTTCAGCATGTCTTGTCTATCTCAGGAAGATGGTGTGATTATTGGATGTGCTTTGATAGATATGTATTCCAAGTGCTACAGTGTTTCTGTTGCTCGAAAGGTTTTTGATAATTGGGGGATTCCTCAACAACTTCCCCACTGGAATGCCATGATAAATGGATATGTCTATAATGGTCTGATTCAAGAAGCACGCGCCCTATTTGAAGTTATGCCTGAGAAAAACGTAGTGTCTTTTACATCCTTAATGACAGGGTATGTTCAGAGTGATATGCCCAAGCAAGGGTTAGAGCTGCTGGCTCGAATGCATTCTGCAGCTAATAGGATAGTGGGAAATTCATATACATTTGTAGTTGGTCTTGAAGCTTGCACCCAGTTGATAGATTTGAATAGAGGGAAACAAATCCATGCCAAGATTATTAGACATTTGCCCAGCCTTGACTTCCAGAATCCAATTTTATGCACAAAATTGATTGATATGTATTCTAAAGCAGGCAGTGTAAGATATGCTCAGTTTGTGTTTGATTCTATGGTGGAGAAAAATGTGTTTGCATGGACATCAATCATAACAAGCTATGCTCTTCATGGGGATAGTTCCCATGCCTTGGAGTTATTCAGACAGATGATTGATGATGGTGTTGAGCCAAATGAAGTCACATTTGTGTCTGTACTGAATGCTTGCAGTCACTGTGGTCTAGTTGAAGAGGGCTTAGGTTACTTCAGAATGATGTCAGAGAAGTATGGCTTGGTTCCGAGGGAAGATCATTTTACATGTTTGATTGACATGTTGGGACGCATCGGAAGACTAGGTGAGGCATGGGAGATTCTGGAAGAAGTAGAGAGGGGAGAGATGTACCAAAGTGTTTCTACTCAGACCATTGTGGCTGCCATGGTTGGTGCTTGTCAGGTGCACGGGGATGTAAATTTAGGTAGAAGAATAACTGAAAAGTTGTTGAAGAAAAAGGAAGAACCCTCTTCAACACACATAGCTTTATCAAATGTTTATGCAGCAGCAGGTTTATGGCAGGAAGCACATCAAGTGAGAAAGACGGCGAAGAAAGGAGGTAATGTAGATCCGAAACCTGGATTTAGCAGGGTATGGATTGACATTGAAAATAATACTTAGGGATGCTGAAAGAAGCATTTGGTTATGGTGGTATTACCCCTTCATCACTTCATCATATACATTTGCTCTCTGGTGAAATGGAGCTCGCTCATTGTTTCTGTATCACTGAGATGAATCAAAATTGCTCAATCTTCTTTTTATTGGCCAGGAGCAATGCCTGAGAAAACAATGTCTGAGAACCTTCTTAACAACATAATGGAGTCACTAGGTGACCTTCAGCGGCAAGCATCTGCATTGATAATATAGCTGATTCAGTCACTATAGTGTTCAATCGACTTTTTGGACGCTAGAAGCCTCTCCTGAGATCCTCCGGTCCACAATGGTAGTCCATTCCACGCTCCTTTCATTTTGTAATAAAGAAATTGAAATTCCGCGGAGAAACAAGGGAGAACGGAATGGTCGGAAGTTGTTGCAGAAACCAGTCAACACAGTGGGCTCGATTCGCGAATCTTGAGCGGCTGCTGGGCGTCGTGCGGAACTGCGTCGGTCGACCTTGCTGCGTGGTACCTCTCATGGGGACTTCTAGGTGCAGTGGTGTGTGGTGTCGAGGAGAGATCGTTGAGTTTGTGTGAATTAAGAAACGTTACCTCGTGTGAGTTTTTGGTGGAACAAGCTAACAATGTGCAGATATGTGCATAATGCGCGAACACTGCGATCATTTTATCGTTCGAATTAGAATTGGACAATCAAGCATTCTTAGTATCTCGCACTTGCTACATCAAACAATTACCCAAATAAATCAAAGCATCCGAAATTAAAAGTTTACACGACTCAAGGGAGGGCAGTACAATCCGTGCACTCGCTACTCGCAACTGCATTCTTGCCATCGTCGTCTCCCAATGAAACATGATCTTCAGATGCAACGCCAACAGTAGTGTCATTGACACTTGCAATATCTAGAAACAAAATTCCAAACATGAGAGGATGAACCAAAACTGAGCAATAATAGTTAAGTTTTGAAGAGATACATTTACCTTGATCATCGACATCGTGTGCAGGAGCAAAAGTTGAGCGCCACGAACGCGCGTTATGGTGTGGAGTAGGCTGTCAACACAAGGAAATTCGGCAAAGTTTCAATGTTACAAAACATGGCATTACCAATAAGATAGGGGAGTTCTCTTTTGCTTTGCAGGTACTAATAAGATACCTCCAATTTTGGCCGGAGAGCCTCAAGTACTGGGCCTTTCACCTTCTGTCCTCCTTGCTGTTCAAACGGCAATGAAATCGACATTGGGAGTGAGAGATGTGATGACAGAAATCTCAGAGTGGATGAACTCATCAATTCAGATGGATTATTTCATGCTATCAATCGCAAAATATACCAATTTATAGGTACAAGGAAGGTGTACCTTTCCCAAGGCCCAATCAGCAGAGTCAAAGAATGCGTGTTCATGATCCTGCACGAAGATGCAAAACCCTCGATTGGTCAGGTAAGTGTAAGTTTCTTATCATCACAAATGAGCTCGTCATCCGAAACCAACACAATGCGCCAGCAAGTGTTAAAGTTCACCTTGGATATCAATGGAGGCTTTTTCGGAAGCAATCCTCCGTACTTCTTCTTCAGCAATTCCACCTGAATCAATAGTTATAAAGCCACGAATTCAACATCAAAACTAACTGATTTGCGGAAAAAAAAATATAAAAAAAACACAACTAAAATAAGTACTTGTAGGTGTGGTGAAGGCATGGGATGATCCTCTTTTTTCTCAACAGGCTCTAGCTGTTGTGTTTGCCTGTCATACTTGATCTCATCTTTGTGAGATTCATCGATTACGGCCTCCATATCGACATCCTCAGCGCTTGATTTTGACATTTTTTTTTGGCCTATACCTAAAACATATTTAGCCCCAAATTGATATCAAAATCGAGCTAACATGCACAAAGACGCTTGCTTATTATCAACACAAATAAGTTCCTTATCAGCAATCAGCCTATTGTCTTGATTTTGGTAAATAGAGAGTGGTCATATCTGGGGTTGAACCGGAGACCTTCGGTTACTACCTGAGATCCTTTTCGGCTCAAACACCTCGACATGGTTCAATCAGCATATTGCCACAAACAGGTTATAGCACAATTCCTTACATACTCAGCAAAAAAAACTCAGCAATTCCTTACATACTGATACATCATACATGCAACCATACATCCATGTATTGGATGTGATATTATCATCATTGCAACAAAAATCCATGGATGAATACTACTCATAGCATCACAAATACACAGCAAGGGGATATAAAAAAAGATGCAATATATATAGAGGGAGATTGTGTGAGGAAGCAAGGGGATGAATTGAAGAAGATGTATGAATAGCAAATGAAGTGAAAAAGGTATGGCGGTTTACCTTTGAAGACTCACCGGAGGCAAAGAGCTGCAGAGCGAAACAAACTCAACAGGAGTGTATGTGTGAGTTGCAGAGAGGTACAGTAGAATAAACGCCGTGTGGAGCCCACCAGGGAAAAAGGTTGCGTTGTTTTGCCTCTCCTTGGATTGATTCCTTCTTTTACTAAGATTGGGCCCTCTTTGGGATTTTGGGCTGAAGAGCTATCTATCAACACAAAAGCCCGTGGAGTACTGAATTCGACCTTTATCTTGTGCTTTTATGTTGTCATTATAGAATAACAAGGAGGAAATGATTTGAACGTGTTTCTTCTGAATTCCAAAGGAAAGAATAAATAGTCTTACAATGTAACTGATTAGAGAGAATATCTCTCCCATATTCTAACCACACTATAAATCAGCCTATTTACAATATTTATCTAAAAAGGCAAATAAGATATTATTAATCTTTAACATTCCCCCGCAAGCTGGACACCGGTGAGGAGAGGCCAAGCTTGGACACTAAGTTATGAAACCGACTGCGAAGAAGCGGTTTGGTAAGAGCATCAGCCAGCTGGTCTTGTGTGGGAACATAGGATACTCGAACCTGCTTCGATTGAACCTTTTCTCTGATAAAATGATAAGCCAAAGCCAAATGCTTCATCCTTGAATGAAAGACTGGATTGGAGCTTAGGCTCATAGCACCTAAATTGTCACAGTAGATGACAAGTTGAGGCAAAGGTGGGAGGCCAAGTTCAGAGATAAGAGAGAGGATCCAACATAACTCTGAGCAAGAGTCGGCGAGGGCACGGTACTCGGATTCAGTTGATGAACGAGCAACGGTCTTTTGTTTCCTAGAGCTCCAGGCGATCGGGGTCTTACCAAGGTAAAAGATGTAACCTGTGGTGGAGGTATAATCTTCCTTGTTGCCAGCCCAATCTGCATCGGAGAAGCCATGAAGGAGGCGAGGTGAGTTCTTGTGAATAACAATTCCATGGTCTAGGGTACCCCGCAAGTAACGAAGCACTCTCTTGAGAGCCACCCAATGAACTGAGGTCGGCGATTGCATATATTGGGACAGTTTACTGACAACAAAACCAACATCAGGCCTTGTTAGAGAGAGATATTGAAGGCTGCCGACTATCATTCGGTAATCTGATGGAGTGTCAATGAGAGTGCCAGAGGCCTTTGTAAGAGGTGTTGTCGCACACATGGGAGTCGACGTTGGTTTGCAGTCGGCCATGCTTACTTTGAGGAGAAGATCAGAGACATACTTTCGTTGGCTAAGAAATAGACCAAGAGGATGCGGCTGAACCTCGATACCCAAGAAATAGGAGAGGTTTCCTAGATCTTTGAGCGAGAAACGAGTAGACAATCGTTGGATGACCTGCAGAAGGGTTGGATGATGACTATATGTGACAATAATGTCTTCAACATAAACCAATAAGTAGACCACTCCAACACTGGTTTTGAGAATGAATAAGGATGCATCGGCGACCGAGTTTGTGAACCCAAGTTGCAAAAGGAACATCCGGAGTTCATTGTACCAAGCCCGGGGTGCCTGCTTCAACCCATAGATCGCCTTCTTGAGCTTGCAAATATAATCCGGATGGTGTCGGTCCAGGAAGCCTGGTGGTTTATCCATAAAAACATCCTCAAACAACGTACCTTGGAAAAAAGCGTTGTTGACGTCCAATTGCCGAATCGACCAGCCAGATTGAACAGCTATCGAAAGAATAGTTCGCACAGTGACCGGTTTGACCACCGGGCTAAAGGTTTCGGTGAAATCGCAACCTGGTCGCTGGTGGAAGCCCTTTGCGACAAGCCGAGCTTTGTATTTGTCGAGCGTGCCATCCGGGTGAACCTTGACTCGGAAGACCCATTTATAGCCGACGATGTTGGTTTGAGCATCTCTAGGGACCAATTCCCATGTGTTATTGGAGCGGAGAGCATCGAGCTCCCTTGTCATTGTCTCACGCCATTTCGGATTTTTCAAGGCGTGGGTAATGTTTTGAGGTTCTTTGTGAATAGGAATGGAGGCATGAAGATTTAATTTGGAGATGGGTTTATGAATATTGTGCCGGGAACGAGTTATCATCTGGTGAGTGGGTGGGGTGAGAGGTGAAGGACGGGAGGTGGACTCAGGGGACGGCGTGGGATTGGGGTGAGGGGGAGAAGAGTCAGGAGTAGGGTTGGTGGGGGTTTGAACAGGTGGGTCCGGATTGGGTGGAGTAGCACGTGGGGGTGAGTGCTCATTAAGGGGGATATCATTAATTGTTGGAGAAATGAAAGGAGATAAATTGGGTGGGGTGGGTGGAATAGGTCTGACTTGGGGAGAGATATTAGGAGAGGATGAGGGAGTGGTGGGCCCGAGTTGTTGAATGAGGGGGATATGGATAACGGTGCTCTCTGGATATGGATAACGGTGCAGAATGATGTGCTTGAGGGTTTTGGGGAACCGAGGCCTGTGGACGAGTAGGTGGGGGTGGGGGTCGGAGGGTCGGGGCTTGCTGGCGGAATAGTGGGCAATAGGCGACGACGTGACCCTGCTCTCTACACCACTGGCAACGGCCTTGAAAGGGCTTCGGAGGAGGTCGGACGCTTGGCGAAAGGGCTTGCCAAGCTTGAGGAGATTGCTGCGGTTGAGGTGACCAAGATGGTTGCTGTGGTTTCGGTTTCTTTGACGACTTTGCCTGCATCGTCATGGCCGACGCCGGAGATGAGGGAACGCTCGACTTTGTGGCAAGGCTGAGATATAACTCCCTATTGAGGAGTTTCTCATGGAGGGCTTCAATGGTTAGGGTGGTGTCACGAGCATGAACACCGTCGATCACCGGCTGGAAAGTATCATCCAAACCTTTGAGAATGGCATCGATGACATCCTCGGGGTCCTGCGGTTTGCCAAGGGAAGCTAGATGATCAACAACTCCTTTGACTTGTTGCACAAAGTCAGAAACGGACTGTGTGCCCTTGGTAAGAGTCTTCATCTTCTGGCGGAGAAGATTGATGTGCACTCGTGAAGGCTTAGCATATGTATCTTCCAATGTTTGCCAAGCTTGTCTGGCCGTCGTTGCACGAGACACCAGAGAGGATACGGAGGTGGATAAGGTTCCAACAAGAGCGCCGTAGATCAACTGATCTTGACGAACCCATGTGGTGTATGCCGGGTTTGGGGACTCCACGCCATCGTTGGTTGTGGTTGGGGATGGCGCAGGAGTTGAGCCGTCTAGAAAACCAAACAAACCAAGTCCTATGAGGATGGACTTGATCTGTGATTGCCAGGAGAGATAATTGGTGGGAACCAACTTCATAACATTGGTAAATTGGACAATCACAAAGGGTTTAGTGGGTTCAGCCGGATTGGAGAGGGTTATATTGGTTGAGGAGGCCATTGAAGGCAAAAAGTAGGCAACAGAAGGTATTGGAAATGGTTTAGGATCGGTAAAAATCTGATACCATATAGAATAACAAGGAGGAAATGGTTTGAACGTGTTTCTTCTGAATTCCAAAGGAAAGAATAAATAGTCTTACAATGTAACTGATTAGAGAGAATATCTCTCCCATATTCTAACCACACTATAAATCAGCCTATTTACAATATTTATCTAAAAAGGCAAATAAGATATTATTAATCTTTAACAGTCATTACTCCATGGGCATTTGGGTTTAGTGCATATAGGGATGTTAGCTCAAATTCGAATCGTACTCGTTCGATATAAACTCGGTTTGAGTTCTTTTATTTTCTAAATGAGCCGAATATGAGCACATTTTTTAGTTCGGTTCAAAGCTCACTCGTTCGAATTTTATGGGATTTCTAAAATTTCATTTGAGTTACTGTATAATTAGTAAGTAGAACTGTTTAAAGCTCGAAAAAAGCTCGGCTCGAGCTCGTTCATTTCCTAAATGAGCCAAGTATGAGCACATTTTTAAGCCTGAGTCAAAATTTAGGCTCGACTAGGACTCGTTTATATCCTAAATGAACTGAATATGAACAGGCAATACTCGGCTCGTTTGACTCGAATAACAGCCCTAGTGCATAACCCAGCTCTTGGGTTAAGACACGAGACTTGCCATTGACTCGATACTCCCATAAATTAGGATAGTCCCATTGTCCCACATAAGCCATTATTGACTTATTGTCAAGATATTGAAACTGTTATTGACCATAAGAATTTCACTAAATTGCAAGTTCTTAAAATTTATATAAAAGATATTATAGATTGGTAGTATAAGAAATCCTAATATAGGGCGATTAGACGTTGTTTCCCCATACCCCCCCCCCCCCCCTTTTTTTGTAAGCAAGAAAATACATTAGGAACCAAGCTATAATCTTCTCACAACACTTCATCCTAGAACGTTCTCCCGAATGAGAACTTGCAATTCTGTGTCTTCCTCCATACCTCTCTCGACAGGGATACTTTAAGTTAAATGCGCAATCCTACCTGCTACAACATTCACTTCCCTTAAAATATGACGAATAGAAACATTAGGGAAAGAAGTTAAGCGACACGAAAAGGTTAATCATGGAAAAAATTCCATCGCTAAAAGTATTAGCGATGAAACAATTTTGTCTCGCAATAACTATGAGTGACTAATATTTCCCTCGTAAAAAGCCAAACTTTTTGTCACCGATCAAGTGAAAGGATTAAAAAATAGTCATTGAATGTGATTGGTGTCAAATGCAATTTCATTGCTAACATGATTTTTTCGTCGTTAATGATGACGTCAAATTATGTCCATTTTATTGGCGACTAAATTTTTTACCACAAAAAGACATACATTTTGTCGCAAAATAGGTGAAGGATTGTCGCTGAATATATATATTTATCAATACAAGTGATTTCTTCACTAAAATATTTATTTCCGCATGAATGATAAATACCATAACTTTAGTTTTGCAACCATTAAGAATATATGCAAGACTTAAAAAAAAACAAAGTCTAGGCATACAGCTAATTGTAAAGGAATAAGACATCATCATCACATAGTTAACCAATTACTGAACCTGCTGCCAAGTTATCCATAAGATCGAAGTTGCCTACCGACATCAACAACATCAACATCTCGAACACTATAAGCTGGTAGCCACATCTGCAAAGGGAATACATAAATATAAGGCGAATATTAATGTAAACCAGTCTATGTTAAGATCAACCACAAGTTTTAATGATCAAATACACACTGCACTCACAAATCACAATCACCTAGACACGCGATTATTAAAGTACTCCAAATCGTACAAGACCTAGTGCAAACAAAGGCTTGAATTGAATCACATTCATACCCCAAGCATAAGCACACTCGGCAGCCTATGATAGTAAACATAGCACAAAGAGATCAGCTCTCAAACAGCAAATGCAGCCACAGTATAGCTTTCAATATTACAGTTTCTTATAAATTTTCGTGTTATGCTCATTCTAACGAGGGAGGAATTCTGTTAACATCAAACAAGGCTTACCAGTTATCTAGCAGCAATGGCAGCGGTTTTAAAATTCGACTAGTCACGTTTCCATCCCATGAACCTCCTAGCTCCCCTGCTTAGCAAGCGGCCATCAACCTTCCTGTAGTGGTGCTGCATCTGTCCCATGAGATTGTCTACGAAGCTATCAACCTCGTCTTCGTACCTCTCGTATAGAACAGGAAGTGTGTGTGCCGCAACAAAGCCTGCATTTCCATGTCAGAAATCCGCCCACATCAAACGGTGATTTTAATATAAACACAAAGCAGGAGGATGTTCCCGAGAGATCCAATATACAACAAGTAAAAGACTGGGAAACTAAAACAGTTTACCTTAGGTTGCAAACCAAATTTTCCCAAAATCAAACCCCTGTTGAAAGTATCTCCCAACTCCTTACATACCATTGCTAAAAGGGCACATTCATATATACCATTCTCCCAAGTCCCGAATAGGCGACTGCCTACCATTAATTAGGTGAAGCCAGACGAAACTTCATTTCATATTACTAAGTACTAACAAAGTCTAACAGATGCGTTTACACTTCCTGTAATGCCTCACTGAGCAACAATCTTTGATCCTTTTTCACAAAGTCTAACAGCATAGAGAGCGGTAACAAATGGAGTCTTACCAATATAGATAACAGTCAAAAAGTTGCACCAGCTACCGATTATAGCAGCAACCCACAGGCTTGCAACAACCTTAATTGATGAAACAAACTGTGTTACGATAAACACAAAAAGGGTGGGGAGAATGCCAATCATAGATAGTTGAAGCACAGGTTGCTTCGTATAAAAAGATGAGCACAAAGAAAGAAATACGAAAAAATACCAAGAGGAACTGCTTCAAGTTTGCACTACATGCAACATCCTGCAGATAGCCTAAAGCTTTATTGACCTCAGCGCCAACAGAGACGGCAAGATTGACAAATAACTGCTCAGGTAGTTCAATGCGGGGGACCTGTGATGGTGACCTGGTTCTTCATTGAATTTAGAGAGGTGAGAAACAAACATCAGAAACGCGTAAAATACTGAGCCCGCCAGAGCCATCTAAAGATACTAAAGGTCATATCATTATCACCTGCTCACAAACCCTGAAGCGTTAGACCACCCAAACTGAACAACCATTCCAAGAACCACTAGAAGACACAAGATGGTCAAAAGATGGTAATTAAGCCATTCAAACAGCACCCATATTACAGTTGCACCACCGAGAAAACTGGCGGAGATCTTCTTGTTCCTCCATAGCAAGACATCAGCGGCTAGAGTTCAAGAATAGAGTAGACGAGTTAGGACAAGAGGGAAACGAAACAAAGGAAGAGTAAAATAAATGCAGAGTTCTTACATCTTCCACCACCGAATATATGATGAATAGGTTTCTGGCGTCCAAAAAGTCGCTTGAACCCTGTAGTGACTGAATCTGACAGATCATCTATGGAGGAACCAGATGCTTGGCGTTGTAGTTCACCTAGTGACTCCACTATGTTGCTAAGAAGATTCTCCGTCGTTATTTTCTCAGGCATTGCTTCTGAACAACAAAAGAAGACTGAGCAATATGTTTGATATGAGGTGCTGAAAGGCTGATACATACAAATCACAATAATAAATTATTAAGACAGTTAAACTAAAGCAGTTTAGACATTTGATTGATCACATTCATCCCAAATCTTATTAAGAGATACTCCGTATCAATTTAGGGCCTGAACTGAAAAATAACTCAGATCCTCCCGTGTTTTGGGTTCCACCAAGCTTGATTGATCAACTGATCAGCAAAAATTCTGGAGGAAAAATAGGTTAGTAGAGAGAAAGAAGTACTTTTTCATCAGAGGTCTATTGCAAAGCCACTGGGTTTGTTCATCATGATATGTTGATTGCTTATAATGAGCTTACAAAGCTGATTGAGTACTTGTTTGTGATAACAATGAGCTGATAAGGATTTTATACAGTAGAAGTTAAGTTCGTCGCAACACAAGAATCTGTAGTTGCTTCACTAAATGAGAAGAAGCTGCAGAATAGTAAAGCAATGAATGTTAAAAATGGGGGCCAGGCTATGTGGTTAAACCTAGATTATTGATTATTTAGATGTGATGTGCTCCGTAGTCTACCCGATTCCGAAAACCCTTTTACCAATTACCACAATCATTTACTGGATTCCATTTGTATTTGTATAAATTCGTGATGAACCAATCTGGAGTAAAAGAGAAAAAGTATCTAAGAACACATGCTGATAAAAGTGATAAAAAGTGGAGTGCAAAGGCATCAAATACCGAAAGTTTGCATACGCACTACACAGTAACATTTACTACATCACATCATTATCCAATTATCTTATTCTTATTGAATTTACAGAAGCTTTTACTAATTCTACAGACCAAGCAGGAAAATCAGCTTCAAAACCCCCAAAGATTCCATTGAATCCAATGCAAGTTACGAGAAATCAGCAGTGAAGCTAAAGCAGAAAACCCTAGAAATCACCAAAGCAAACACCAGCCTCGAATTCAAGCTGAACCAGCATCAAATATAAGAAATTGGAACCAATCAACCACAAAAAGAAAACCACCACACACCAAATTGAAGTAAAATTGAACAGAGATAGAGAAAGAGCAAGAACGAACCAAAGTGAGTTGAAGAAAGTACAGATGCTTGACAGCCGTACGAAATCAAATTCACCCAGAAACGAGGGCTCTTCAGAGATAGAAATAGAGAGAGATGGGGGGTATAATTGAATTGATGGGTAGGTGGGGAGGGATGTATTGTATGGGCTTGGTTAATGCAATTTTACAGGAAGGAATCAGCTTTTGTTTGTTTGGCATGTGACACGGTGGTGAGCTGATGATGCATCAATCAACTTGCCTTTGTTCAGGCATTGCCGTGGACGGAATTTACCGTTACCTCAACACAGTCATGAGATCAACTCATCAACCACGTTTCTTTCTCTACTCTCCCAAATCCCAATCACTCAAGGTCCTACAACTAGAAGAAATATCTTAATTGATGATTAGTTAGGATGATGTAGTTCGAACAAATATCCTTGGTGCTACGAGTAGGGCTGTTATATGAACTGAAAAGCTCGAACTTGGCTCGAAGTTCGCTCACTTATTTAAACAAGCCGAGCTTGAACAAAATTTAAAGCTCGGCTCGTTCGAATAAAGCTCGAATAGCTCGAATTCTATGGAATTTCTAAAATTTCCTTTAAGTTAACATGTTATAAACAAGTAGAACTATTTAAAGCTCGAAAAAAGCTCAGCTCGAGCTTGTTCATTTTCTAAACAAGCCGAGCTTGAACAAAATAAAAAACTCGTTTAAAAATTAGGCTCGGGTCGGCTCGAGCTCGTTTAACAAACGAACAAGCTTGAACATGTCAAGCTCGGCTCGTTCGGCTCGAATAACACCCCTAGCTACGAGCTAGGATGAATCTTACTTGGATAATTAATGAGATATTTTAGTGTTTGGAGCCATACCATCAAATCAAAAAAAATTATATTTTTAAAAAAGATAGAAAAAATATATAATATATTAAAATTTTAAATTAAGTTTTAGTGATTTCATAGATTATAGATGACGGAGTATAGCGTTGACCGTTGAGTATGAAATTATATAAAAAAATTATAGAATTTTTATCGTTCTTGGGAATTATGTTAAAATTAAAATATGAAATATTTTGAGACGAAGATAATATATAATATCAATTTTTTTTTGTAGTCTTTATATACTTTTTCATTCTCAAAATGTTTTTCACTTTATTATTCAACACTCTTTTATATAAGGATAAAAACGATATAAAATGTTTATTTAAAAAAAAAATTGTTCCATACTATTAGTGAGAAGTATAAACTTATTTTTTCAAATTAATAAAAAATAAACCAATATTTTATTCAATTTTTTATCATTATTAAAAAAATGTATTAAATAGTATAATAATAAGATAGAGAAAGTAATAATTTTTATTATATTTTAAAAAAAGTATGAAATAGTAAATGATAAATAAAAAAGCCGCAGGAAGAAGCGATTAAAATAGAAGAAAATGATTTTAATTTTGGTGACAAAAGGTGGATTTCATGATGCATTTATATTTTATTTTATTTATACTCCATTACTCTTAACTCAGTGTATGGTATGGCGAGGTATGGGGAATGGTGTAGGATCGTTTAAACTTCGAAAGCAAATTATTGGCTCGGTTGACTCATAAAACTCATCATTTATTCAATTATTCATGTCGATGAATTATTAACTCGGCCTTTATTTGATAAATATAGATGATGGGATAGTTAAAATTCACAAATTAGGTATATTAAATATATGTTAAATTAAATTATTTATAAATTACTAAGATGTTTAGTAACTCTAATGGAAATAATATTGGTAAACTAGCCGATGAGAGACGAGAAAAAGATAAAATTTACCAATCACAAGTTGGTGTAGTGGTTATGTAACGGCCCGAGATTATAATTCCCGAGTTACGTTTCGAGGGATTAAACCCCTCGTTAGGACTTTGCGCCCCGAGTACAGGTTGAAGGTTTCAAAACTTACTTTAATGTTTTCAAAGGGGGATTTCATACCCAAAATCGAAGGGATCGTTGGAATCCCCGGGGAAGTCCCCTGTACCTGTCGTAAGTCTAAGCGTGGAAATCAGAAATCATGCGACTAGCGAACACAATTGTAATACAAGAGTGTGCCACGGCAGAGCCGGGTCAAAACGGAGTCTAAAGTGTAAATCCAAAAATATAATCAGAGTCTGGTGAAGTCTATACCCCAGCGCTCACTCTCCGCCGACAAAATGACCCGCACAATAAGCAAACAGCATCGATAGGATGAACATAAATAATACCTAAAAAAATTGATATGGGGCGGGATCAGATCGATGCCCACTTAACTCTGCATCCCAACCATAAGCACACATATACGCTATACCTAATAAAGATGCTTCTAGATGCATGGCGGAATATTAACACACTAACATGCTCCTAAAATCAAGTACATAATAATAATAAGGCCTTAGCACAGAATACCAAGTGGTATATCCCTCTCCTACCTCCACCCCTTCCGATAGGTGGAGACTGGCCAGCTCGTGAATGCATTCATTCATAATAGGGCGGCACGCATGCCTAACCCGCTCCACAATAAAGCCCGCAGGCATCTCATAATATAAGGAAGTGCATGACTCGATTGACTCAGGGTACCCGATGAGGCTGGGCTACCCTATGACCCTAGCAACGACTCTAGTTACTTCACAGATAACGGCCGTTCTGTTTACATACGCATAAAGAAATGGGATGCTCAACGTAGATGCAACCTAGCATGGTACTACATGGCATGCTGATCATGAATGCAACACCTAGTATATCATGCACCTAAAGCAGGGAATAGCTCTATTCAATCTGAGTAAGCTCCGAAGAGACTTACCTGGTATCGCAGAACAGCAAAAAGGCAATCAACCAGGCAATATGAAATCCAACACGTCACAGATGATCACCTAACAAGTATAAGTACATGAATGAGTCTATTTCTAAGGTACAAAAAGCATAGAATAGTCACACACACAACTTCACAAACTTAACATAATAACCATCTCATCACCATTTCCATCATCTTAACTTTATCTCATAACATATCCATTATAATTATCCAATTCATCAACTTAAGATAATTCCAATTCATACTTAGCGAATTTGCATGCTATCATCTCAAAATCTTACTTAGCATATAATTGCACATCTTCAACATAATCATATAACATTTATCCAAAAATAATAATCACCACAATATTATATCTTAAGTCTCAAAACAACATTTTATATTTTAATCCCAATAATTTTACATACTACTTCTAACATCATTTTATTTTAACATCTTTATAAAATATTTATAAAATCCCAACAATGTTTATTAAATCAAAACATCCCTTTTTAAATCACTAACCAACCTTACTTTAGTTTAATTACCAAAACCCACCCTCTTATTTTGTAAAACTCCAAAACCGGCCCTTATGTTTTAAATTAGCCCAAAACCGAGCCCTCTTGTTTTAATTAACCCAAACCGGCCCTCTTTTTGTTGTTAACCCAAAGTCAAGTCCCAGGACAAAAATTAGGCCCAACTGAAGACTAAAAAAAAAATGGCCCAATTCACTCTACTTCTCAATGTAACAAAATGGACTCAGAAGAATAGAAAGGGAGGGGGCCCGGACGGATGACGTGTAAAAAAAAAGAAGACGGGGCCCAGGTGAGGTGGCGCTTATGTGGCAAGAGGGGGTGGGCTCCATTTCCTTTCTTCTTCCCCAATTCTGTTCGAAAGAAACAGGGGTACAAGCCCCCATTTTTGTTGCCTAGAAATGACGGAAGAAAGGAGAGGGAGGAGGAGACCTCCGGCGGCGGTGGAGTCGAGCTCCGGCCACCAGGGACGGTCACTCCGTCGCCCACACCCACGGAAACGAGAAGAGAAGGAAGGAGGGGAAGAAAGAAGCTCACCGAGGTGCGGTTTCGAGGTCTTCGCCGGAGGAGCTCGGTGTTCGATTAGCGTCGCCGGAGGCTCGATCTGCGCTCGCTCGGCCTAGGACGGAAGAATGGGGGTTAAAGGCGGGGCTTTTCACAGCTCGAAGTCGAATGGAAAGAGAAACGAGCCTTACCGGGGTTCTCGGAGAAAACAGGGAGAAAGGAGAAGAGGAGAGGCGCTGCTCGGCGGCGGTGGTGGCTCCGGCTGCTGCTGGTGGCGACGGCGGTGGAACTGGTGGTCGACGGAGGTGTGGTGGTGGAGGTGTGGTGGCAAGGAGGTGGTGTGGTGGCGGCGGGAATGAGAAAGAGGGATGGAGTGTACCGAGAGAGGAGGGAGATGGGGAAATAGCAATGGGTATGTGGGTTTAACAAAAATCTGATTTTCAATGGTCAATTGCAACAAAAGAGGTCTGATTTTTGGGAAGAGAAAGGTGTTGTTTGTTTGCCAAAATAAGGGGGTCAAAGAGTGGAGGGAGGAAAGGAGAGGATAGGATTTTCCCGAACTAGAATAGGGTGAGTCGGATGGATAAGGATTCGGAATATGACGGAATTGAGATCTCGGGTCGGGAATTTTAAATTTTCGCTGATTGGTCGTTCAAAACCCGAAATGAAGGACGGAATTGATTTTTAAATCGGGAAATTTGGGTCGGAATTTATTTTAAATTCATTTTGATTTTCTTTTTCCAAAAATTAATATTTTAAAAATCCGAGCCTTTACAGGTTATGGGGCTACATCCCATGCCTCGAGGTTCGAATCCCCGTGGAAACATGGAGATACTTGTGAGTGGGAGGGTCAACCCCTTAATGGGCCTACAGTCACCCGATCCAGATGTAGAGTGGGCTAAGCCCACTTGAACTGGAAAGAATCTAAAAAAGATAAAATTTTAAATATAAAAAGTAAAGTTTTGAAAATTTGGCCTAATAAATTTTTACAATTAAATTTTAAAAAATAATTATATTAAAATCATATATTTATTTATAAAATTATATAATATTAAAATTAAAAGTTCTAAAAACTCCGTGTTACATTTCATTTTTTGTGTTTTCCCTGTTAAACTAAAGTAAAAGCCCATTAGCCCCAGTCGGGGTGGCTCACTGGCGGGGAGCAGGGGATATCAGGAGGTCTCGGGTTTGATCTCTACCTCCGCCCTTTTCCTTGGATGAAAATTCAAGGTTTGTCTTGCTCCTTTCTAGTGGGTCGAGCCGGTTGGCGCAAGCCGGTTTACCTGGTGCGTGACTCTTGCTGGTTTGTCTTGCTCCTCTTGGTTCTACATATACGCGACTTGATTTAGGCTCCGTCTTCGCCCGGGCTCGAAAATTGCAAAGTGATAGGAGGAGGAGGGCGTGGGGATAAGCGGGATATATCAATCGAGATTGAGTCGGAGTCCGAGGGGTAGCCATGGGAGCTGTTCGATCTTGAGATCCGAGAGAGGACGGAAAGTCAAGATTGTGCGTGAGAGAGGCGTGTGTCCATGGGTGTGAAATCTGAGCCCCATAGATTGTACAAGTGGTAATTGAGAGATAGCAGACTAATTAAGACCGAGAGCGAGAGATCGCGGGAGGAGATCGATGCCCAGATCAATTCAAGCATGTCACTGGAATGAAGGAGATGAACAGGGATTTGCATTTTCCATCGTTTAATTTACAATTTTTTACCCAAATCTTTTATTAATTATATTTTAAGTTCAAATTAATTTTGGTTTGCAAATGATGGACATTATTTTAATATTGATTTAATATTAGATAGTTTGTATATAAATTTGTGATTTTTAAAGTTCGTATCATTTTTTTTCACAGTGGATAGTTCGTATTATTTTCATCTAATTTTCCTAATTAAAATGTTGAAATTCGAATCGATTCCGAGCAAAGAATATAAGAAGATTCTACATCAAATATTTGAATTTCAAATCAATTGTTGGTTTATTTCATTGTTTATGAATTATGATTAGAGATTTCGGTATGGGTAAATATTTTGCTCGAATCAACAAAGTGCTAAATGTTAGTTCATCCACTCCTCGCAATGTAATTGCAAATGTTGATAATTCTAATGTGAAGGCAAATGTGGATAATTAAATTTCGCCCCACCTTTCGACGACTCCTGCGGCCGCCACTGAGTTAATACATGTGCAATCTTACCTCTCATCTACCTCTCTCTCCCTCGTCTATTCTCCCTCCTTCTAACTAACTTTCCTCCTTTCTCTTCTATCTTCTATTGTTCCTCTCCCCAATTCTGTTACAGATCACCCCATCACCGACGACATTCATCTCCACCATCACCAATCTATATGAGTTCTAGTGAAACGAAAATTAGGGTGTAACGTGTAACATTATAGTATCTGTTGGATAGGGCTGCTACTTGAGCCGAGTAGCTCGAGTTCGGCTCGGGCTCGGCTCGGAAAAAGCTCGACTCGGGCTCGCTCGAATTAAATATGAGCCAAGCTTGAGCAGAATTCTGAGCTCGAGCTCGGCTCGAGTAGCTCGTATAGCTCATTTAATGGGTGAAATTACAGTTCTCCCCCTATGTTTTATTTAACCCCATGTAAATAGGTTTTATTTAACCCCTTGTAAATAGGGCGTATATCTCGTTTCGTATGTGAAATTACAGTTCTGTCCCTGTATTTTATTTAACCTCTTCTTCTAAAGAGTCTGTCAACCGCTTTGCCTTTTGGACTCCATTCACTTTGAATCACAGATCTACATTTTGTGAGTAGCTCGAGCTCGACTCGGATCGGCTCGAGAAAATGAGGCTCGAGCTCGAGCTCGGCTCGTTTGTAAACGAGCCAAACTTGAACACCCACTACTCGAGCTCGTTAGCTCGTATATCAGCCCTACTGTTGGATTATAATAAATGAATGGATGCGATGAAAGGTGTAAATTGAGAATATACGTGCAGTTCACCAAATCTCTCTTCATCAATAAATTAACCTACAAAGTCAATTATTTTTCACCTCATGACCAACCATTTTACGTAAGTCATTGTATGTAGTTTAATGCATAAATTCTTTATAGAATAATAATCCTTTTACTAATTCTGAATGTTTATGATATAAGTTATGAATATTTCGTTAAAAACATATGAATATTTCATATATATGCTAAATATTTCAAGTTATATTTCTATTGATTATTACTATTTAATTTTTGTTAATATTCATTGTTAACAAACTAAATATTCATGGTGAACTATAGCATCATGTTTGGGGTTAAAGGTATATGAAATATAAATATCCATATTTAACGACATGAATATTCATATTTAAAAACGTAAATATTCATAATTAATGGCATAAATATTCAGAGTTAATAATATAAAATATTCATAATTAACGACTTAAATATTTATATTTAATTAAAAAATAATATATTTATACCAAATTAATCAAAATGAAGAACGAGAGGAGCAATTTGTGATATTGCACCTTACCAAACAATAAATGAGATATGGATGTAACCGCTACTTTGCAATGGAATTTAAGGATTAAAACATTTCTTTCCTTTTAAAGATGTAATTCAATGAAATCTGATTATACCAATACTTAGGATTCGGATCCTCTCCTAATGAGAGGTTCCTAATATTTACCTAATAATTCGATCTCAACCGTCCAATAAAATGAGCGGCTAAGATTGTTTCATTTTAATTAACCCATCACAAATCTCTCTAATCTGAGAAACGCTCAGTTGCTCTAGGCGCCTCACAATCCTCTCGCTCTCTCGCGATACTTGATCTCAATTATAGCTTCTCTAATGGTTGCTTGCCCGTCGTCGTCCCTTTGCTTCTAGCTAAGTCACCATCAAGACACACCAATCCTCCCATTTCTGTTTCCTCTCCATCCGATTTTCTGCTCAGATCGACGAAACCTCAAAGGAGAGTTCGACGGGAGATGAAGAGAGGAGAGTGTTCCGAGGAAGACGTTCACAACGGATGATTGCGAACCAGAGCGCTTAGGAATCCTGAACTGTTTTCCGCCTCTGATTGGAGGATTTGAACTGTTCTTGGCATAAATACTGGATTAATTACTAAATTTTTAGGGTGTTACAACGAGATTTGAATGGTCCTCCCGCAGTAGTGAGGAAATTAAACATGCCAATTCAATCCGAATGCCTTGGATGCATCCCACCCCAATTTTGATTTCCCCAACTGAAATTTTGTGCGTTGTGATTTTGAATTTGACTTTGATTGGATGCATCAAACTCGATCAAATCACAAATTAGAATCAACAAGACCAACCACAACACGACTAATAACGATGATGATGATCTTCCTCATCTTCTTCGTCTGATCTTCGGTTTCTGATTCTATCTTCCATATATGGTTGATCGATGATCTTCTTGTATTGACTTAATTACTGGGTATGCACTGCTACTATGGTTGTTAATTGCTGGATGTGCACTCCCTTATATTTTTATGAGGATGAGAGATTGAGCGAGCTTGGGGATATGGATTAATTTAGGAGTCATCTTAGCCATTGATTTACTTTAATGGTTAAGATTGTTTTATTAGGAGGATATTAGGGTCAGTTTGGTAAAACAGAGCTGATGAGGTAGCTGAAGCTTATAAGGTAGCTGAAGCTGATGGATTAAGTGTATTAAATATATGCTAAATTAGAGTTTCCAAAAGCTAGTAAGGTGTTTGGTGACCCAGCTGATAGAGTAACTGATGCAAACTAGCTGATCAGATAGAAAAAAATGAATAAAATTTTGAAAAGCTTGGGGTGAGTAGCTGTTGAAAATCTAATTTCAAAAGCTAATTAAATTAAAATCTTATATTTAACTTATTTAAAACTATAAAATATTAAAACCAAAAGCTCCGAAAAGCTCCTTGCATTGCCAAACGGACCCTAGGTAAAAAGATATTAGGAGAGGATCCGGATCCACTTATTAATCCCAAACCGTACGTTCATTTGCATTTGCATCTCATCTAACGATTCATATTACGTTTCACGTTTCACCGTAATTTTCGTTTCATTAGAACTCTCCACTATATATATATAGAGTTTATTCAATTAAAATCTTAGCAACTAAGACAATTAATCAATCTATTATACCATATTATATTCAATTAATATTATTCATTGATTTATCTATTAAAAATATATATACTCTATAGTATAATTAACTATTGATGAATCCTCCGTGAATTAATTAAAATAGATGAAGTAATTAACACTTTTCTAAGTCAAAATTCAACTATTTAATTATATTATAATTCATATTATTATATAACACGTACATTTTCGTACAGGCGGGACTTACCCTAGTTTTGCATATATTCTTTGAAGCATTGCAAAAAGGAAAAAAATGCATAATCATGGGGTGGCCCATCCTTATTGTACCTTATCACAATGTGTGGTGTAAAGCAACCATCCGATCCATCTCTTTTAATTTCTTATCTACTACGTTTTGATGGATCAACCACGTTTTACACAAATAAATAATATCCATGTATTGATCAACACTGTCATCAAGGTCCACTCTTTATTACCTGATTAATATTGTGGATGTGATTTGTACATATTACTGGTGGACAACCCCGTGTGCACGGGTTGTCTTTGAAATTATATAATTTTTAATGGTTTATTTTAGAAGTATTATTTAATCTAATGAACCATCATCTTTGTCTAATTTTTCTTTCCACTTTACAATACTATACAGTACGTAGACGAAGCAATGACTTGCTACCAATACACACATTAAGAACTCATTAGATCTTTATAATCTATAGAACTGCAATTATATTAATCATAACATTACACTTGGAAGATTTTGATAGCATAATATCCTACTCATAACTTCATAAGGTCTAATCTTTATTCAACCTAAAGCATAATTAGGTTTAACATTTTCTCAAACTAAACATACTTGTTTTGATAATTCTTGCCTTTCACTAACTTGTGGTTGCCTCTTTTAAACGTTTGCCTGAAGTCTTGTGAATGTCTTGTGGTTCCTCTCTTGCATGCTTGTGGTCTAACGGTGTCGCTGCAAGTGAAGCTTTCAGAGTTGTCATATCATAGTACATATGAGCTTTTCTTATCTTCTGTTCACGGTTGATCAATTTAGATAAGGCACTCAACACCTTGTTGCCATCATCGCCCTAATCCAAAATTCAGCAAGTGTTATAATTGTAAAAGCATAAACAAACGGCAGATTGGTGCCGATAGTGAAATTCTTCTAAAATGTCGATGAACAAAATAGAAGCACTACTCTTTTGGTACAATGGATTAAAGTTCCCTTTAAAAATTAACACACCAAATGAATAATTACAAAAAAATGACAATGAATAGAGATGCACCAATTCACCTGACATAATACACTCTTCGATCCTGCAATTTCCTTCAATACTGACAACAATGGGACTAACCATAACCTTAACTTTAGCATCTTGAACCAATTGATTAACTGGAGTATGATTAGCCATGTTTTTCCAGTTGCACAAAATGAATGGAGGATCGATTGTCTAGCCGAGTGTTATATAGTGGCAATGATGAATGACTCAATTAATGTGGGGTTATAAGAAGATGAAACGGGGTGAATGACTCAATTAATGTGGGGTTATAAGAAAATGAAACGGTAGAAGATCAACTAAATTAATCTTTTATTATTAGCAATATACTTGATCGTGCACATTTAGGTAGTGCTAATATAAGCATTTAGATGTGTTTAGGCAGGGTAAAATGCATGAGTTTAGAGTCGGAATCTACAAGTTTTGTGCATGATTTCAGGTGATTGTGGAAAGGTGGAGCTGAGCTCGTGTAAATGATAGAAGATGAGACGGAAATCGGAGCCTCGAGCAAGAGAGCCGAAGAGAGGAGCCAAGCATGTGCAAAGAAGGGAACTGCAAAGAAACTTGGGCCAAGATGTAAAGAAACTCGGCCGAGTTATTTGAAGGAAACCGAGTTTTTGGATTCAGTAGAACTCGGGTGGAGCAAGGAAAACTCGTCCGAGTTTTATGGTGATGCACCCGAGTTTTATGCCGAAACAGCTGTTACGCTGTGTTAATTAGTTTTTTAATTTTAATTTCAATTAAAAAGAGACATGAAACGTTAGAGAACGACGAACAGTAGGACAATTGTGTTGGTTTTTGGTTTTGTCTCGAACAGAGTTTTTTTTTGGGTATGTAGTTTGTTTCGTATTTTTCTAATTTTCTCGATTATGAACAACTAATCCTCTTTGCTTGGGGAAATTAATCGAAGCTTCAGGTTTGCAATTTCATTGTGAGATTTCTCTATCTTAATACTCCTCTTTGAATATTATCAATTCTTTGCGCCGATTGTTTAGGGTTTTCGTGAATTTTCATTAGCCTGATCAACTGATGCTTGTTCATGATAATCTATAGCTAGATATAGGTAATTACTGGTTGAGTTATCTATATCCTTGAGTAGCAAAGTATAAATCTATGGAACTGGTTGATTTAGGGATTTGTATAGAGAATTGATTTGCAATTGATGCAATAACTGGTTGTGCGTGTCAATTGCCTTTGTTGATTTCCTTTAGACTTTATCAATTGTTGAATTGAATCTTGATAGTTTCAACATTTGTTTGATAATTAGGGTTTTCAGGGTCTGGTTGTCCTGTTAACTAAATTTGATAAGGAATTTGATTCAAAAGACCTAGTCTTTCCACAACAAAGTATTCAAGAGGAAGTTATCTATTTGATTTCGATGATCAATGAACAAACCTGATTGCTGAGATTGATTGGCCTGAGCTATTCTCTCATATTCATTCATTCAATCTGTTTTATTTTATTATTTTGCTTACTTTTGCATTCTTAGTTAGTTTACACCATCACAATCCCCCTTATTTATGTCTTTAGTTCTTATTTAGCACACTTGACTTGCATACAAATCGCTGACTCTTTGTGGGATCGACCCGTACTTTCCAAACTACATTAGTTAGGTTAGTCGGATTTATTTGATATGATTTAGGCGACTGAGAATCCCTCATCAATACTCTACACTACACAGGACATTGAATTGGGGGCTATTTGAATTCTATATTATACGGTTGAACAGAGGGTATTGAATTCTATATTTGAGTTCCCTTTGAATTCTACATTAGAAAATAGAAATGTGAGATGAAACGGGAGTCCATTGTATGAAATTGAATGGGGTCTTTTTGAATTCTTTGAATTAGAGCAAAGAAGGTCTATTTACTCCTAAAAAAGCTTACTTAAAGAAGGCCTATTTACTCCTAAAAAAGCTTACTTTACTAAAGAGAAAAGATAATAGTAGTGTCGGTCCCGTCCCGTGGATGTGCTAAGTGCTTTGTACATATTATAATACATTCTAATAAATAAAATAATAATAATCTAAATATAAATCATTTTTCCACCAAAAATAATATAGATATAAATAAAATTAGTTTGACGGATTATAAAAAATCTAAATATCTTTTATTTAGATTCTCTCAAAATATTAAAAATCCAGTATAGGGTATTTTTTTTCTAATCTACCATTAATTGAATCTCGTATTATTTAATAAATAACTATTTTTAAAAATATTTTAATATTGATTTTTTATTAAATATATATAATATATAGTTATTACGTTAGTTTACTAAAATATCTATCCACGGATGGATTGTGGCTACATAATATTTTGATAAATTATTTTGGTAAAAAAATATAGATATAAATAAAATAACAATTATTAAATAATTAATTTTGATATAAATAATTTTTCCACCAAAAAATAATCTAGATATAAATAAAATAGCACTTATCAAATACTACATACCCCGGAGTATTTATCTATTAATATGGTAAGTATGACTATGAAATATTTTTTATTTATATTTTTGACAATTAACTAAAATATATATGTGTATATTAATAGATTGTGGCTTATATAACTTTCTATAAACTATGATAACATATTATTTTACTAATTTTTTCCCTAAAATTAACCACAACATGCCACATAGGATTTCCCCTCCTAGAATCAACCACAATGCGCCACATAGGACGCTATGCATCGATTTTAGTATATGCGTGCGCGCGCACACACACATAGACCATTAAAGAATTCGGATAGACCAGGGCCGGCCCTAGGGGTAGTCGAAATAGGCGGTCGCCTAGGGCCCCCTACCGAGTAGAGCCCCGTGAAAAAATTATGTTATATATATAATTAAGGTATTGTGTATTATTATATTTACACATAATAAAATATTTATGTAAATTTATACGTCAAAAAAACTAATTTGTGATGTGACTTTAGATATTTCGAGTCAACGATAAAGAGTGTAAGGTCTCCGTCTTTCAATTACTGTTATAAATGCAAAAATGGGTAGTTTTTAAATAACAATTTATGCTACTTTAATAAATTTATTTAAATGATTATAGTATTTTATTTGGAAAATTTTGCAAAGTAATAATCTGTTTTAAAGTATTTAACTATATTGTTTTACATTCCTGGAAAAAAAATATAATATTAAAAAATATTTTTTTACTTTTATTTCTCACTAAAAAGTTCATATTTTTTAATAGGACTTGTAAGGAAATATAATAAAAAATAGTAAACAAGTATATTGGTAAATCTATAATAGTATTTTGTTATGTTATGCCGAGAGATTGTATACTATAGACCTGTCAAACGGGTCATTCGGGTCAGGTTCGGGTCCGGTCACTTCGGGTTTCGGGTAAAACGGGTCTCGGTTAAACGGGTTTCGGGTTTTTCGGGTTGACTCGAACTCGGGTTTGATCGGGTTTCGGGTCGGTTTGGGTCGATTTCGGGTTTGTCAATTTTTTCTTTTTTAAATTAAAAAAATCATTATTTGATAATTTTGTGATAAATTTTAATTATATATAAAAAAATAATTATATATAATTATAAATCAACCGGGTCATCGGGTCAATCGGGTAAATCGGGTCAAAATTACCGGGTCAATCGGGTCAACGGGTCGAAACCCAGATTACCCAGAAAATTTCGGGTTTTTCGGGTTCGGGTCGGAAAAAAATATCGGGTCAAAATTTTCGGGTTCGGGTCGGAAATTTTTCGGGTCGGCCGGGTCGGGTCACCGGGTCGGGTTGTGTTTTGACAGGTCTGTGTACTACTGAAAGTCCGTAAATTTTTCTTTTAGTGATAAAAATAAAATCTAAAATTTATAATAGTTAAATAAATAAAAAAATTGCATTGTTTGATAATTTTTCTAAAAAACATATGAATATATTTATTGATCAAAATATTATTATTTTTACATCGCCTCGGGCCCCAAAAATCTCAGGGCCGGCCCTGGGATAGACATATATCTATTCGAGAGCATCCTTACGGATGAGGTCAAGGAGACCTAAATCGGAACTAATATTGTCGACATCGATAGAGTGACCAAGATATGCAATCTTGTTTGCCACTCCAAAAAAAAAAATATATATATATATATATATATATATATATATACGGATCGACTCCGGTGAAAATAAAAAATTACGGTGTTTTGATTGGTTAGAGAAGAAATTAGGGGTGGCATGGGTGTTTAAAGAAATCAGGTATTTCTGTAGTATTTTCGTTCATTAACCTGCGTCCGGTCCATCCCTCTTCTCTCGCTCTCGCTGTGTCGATCGACCGGTCGCAGTCTCCCTTGGCACCATCGACACAAGACCTATACTGAACAGAATCTGATTGGGGGAAAGATGCCAAGCTTGGTTTCCCGGGCCGGCCATCTCTTAGCTCTCGCTCCGAAGAAGACGAAGAAGAAAATGTATTCCCGAGCAGGAGCGAGAGCGGCTGATTATGTCCAACGATCTCTTCAAGGACTGCGATTGCGGCGACTGCGATTGCGGTGATTGTGGCGACTGTGATTGCGACTGCGATTGCTTCGATTGTGATTGCGATTGCGACGATTGCCTCCCGGTAATTCTGTTTCCCCCTATCAGATTCTGTTCAGTATAGGTCTTGTGTCGATTGCGGTGATGGTGTTTCTCTTTGAAATTTAAGGGGATGAGGCTGCCGATGGCTTCAGGGTATCGTATTGGTTGCGCTCTCGCTGCTTGCTCTAGATGACAGCCCCTCTCGGTGGCGTGCTGGTGGCCAGGAGCTGCTCCACTCGAAGATGAATAACCTTTCTCAACTACATCGATCTGTAGTTCCTTGAGGTAAATTGGGGAATATGCAACACGAAGGCGATGAATTGAACAAAAGGTGTTCTTTATGTAGACAAGATTTAGGAGTGAAGGAGAATAGAGGATTGTAATACATCAAATCTACATCAATTCTTCCCCGATCATCCATCTTCCTGCACAAATCAGAAGGAGAAGAAGAGGCGGGGCTCGCTCCCCCGGAGGAGCCTCCGACGCTCAAGTCAGGATTGTGTCGGCTGATCCAGAAGCCTCCTCTAACCCTAGTAGATCGATTATATATATAATGAGAGTTAGGGTTTGCGATTAGGGTTTACCGTGTAAATGACGATTATGCCCCTGGATCTTTTATCGAATTACCTTTGCTATATCAATTGCCCCTCGGGTTTCCTTATCACGATCTAGTGATGAGGGAAGACGAATAACTTGATACTTTTCACCTGTTACGATCAAAGATCATTAGTGATGCTTGCCCCTTGTCTTCATTGTATCCTGCAGGCTTTAGCACTCTCACCCGAATAACGCAATATCATGCAGCTGGTGCGTTATTAACTAATCAATTGAAATTTACTGCTCAGAATGATTAAATCAATTTTTTTCCATAAAGGAGAAACAGTGTCAGTTGATGACATTATTGCTTAAATTTTATTTATGATTGACAATTTGACTGTTTTCATTGAGGTTGAGCATTTCGCCTTGAATGACATTCTTATTGCGTGAATTTGACTTTTGTCGGCCCTTAAAGGCGTTATTATGACTTAGAAATTGGCCTTTATTGGCCGTAAGTGGCGATCTGTTGGCCTTAATTGGCGTTCTATTGGCCTGAAATCGGCGAACTTTGGCCTTAAGTGGCGATCGTTTTGGCCTGAAATCGGCGAACCTTGGCCTTAAGTGGCAAACCTTTGGCCTGAAATCGGCGAACTTTGGCCTTAAGTGGCGAACCTTTGGCCTGAAATCGGCGAACTTTGGCCTTAAGTGGCGAACCTTTGGCCTGAAATCGGCGAACTTTGGCCTTAAGTGGCGAACCTTTGGCCTGAAATCGGCGAACTTTGGCCTTAAGTGGCGATTCGTTGGCCATGAGTGGCGATTCGTTGGCCATGAGTGGCGATCTATTGGCCATGAGTGGCGATCTGTTGGCCTTGATTGGCGATCTGTTGGCCATGAGTGGCGATCTATTGGCCATGAGTGGCGATTCGTTGGCCATGAGTGGCGATTCGTTGGCCATGAGTGGCGATCTATTGGCCATGAGTGGCGATTCGTTGGCCTTGATTGGCGATCTGTTGGCCATGAGTGGCGATCTATTGATTGTTTTTCCTTTTCTTTCTTCTTTTGCTTTGATATAACGTTGTTTGATATATAGATGCGCATATAAGCATTTCAAGAATTTATGTGTCACCGATGCAATTAATCATGTAATATGAATATATGATTAACTAAAGAGTAAACTTTTCATCAAAAATAGGACATAGAGGACTTAGCTTTTGGGTCTCGTACGCTTGACCGGCGGGGCACGATACGTTGCATTTCCATGTGAGAAATTCTGCCTTATGAAAGTTAGGCCCTTCTCCGCAATTGTATTAAGTGGATGGGTTGAGCTGTAATTTCCATAAACTCTGGGCTTATTTTGTAATTTGCCCCAATTTGCAATGTAACGCCTCAGATTAATTACAAAGTAATTAATCCCAATTGAAGGTAACGTCTTCCACTCTTCCTCGTAGGGTTGGCCGTGAGCGGCGGCGCTGGATCTTGAAACTGTCCGAAGGCTAGCAACTGCACCGTCGTTTCAATTGCGGGCATCGATGGTGGGCGAGAGCTGATCTCGAAGATCCATCCTCGGCATTCATCCCGACTCTGGCCCCGGTCTCGACGCCGGCGAAGGGCTTCGCGGGCGTGCCGGGCGCATCAGCGCTTTGTGTGTGCTGCGCTGGGCATCCACGTCGTCTTCGGTGCGAGGATGCTTGGTAGCGGCGGCTATGGTGCAATCCCAAGCCGGGTCCACGGAGTCGCACAGAGAGATGGAGGAGGCCGGAATCGACGGCTGCGGTGCAACCCTCAACCAGATCCCGTCGGGTACAGCGTCTCGGTCGGCGGAGGACGCCGTGATGGCTTTGGATTCAACAACAAGGGCTGACGATCGGTAGCGTTCTCGCGCACGAGGGGGCTCGGGTCTGGCGGTTATCGATGGAGAAGGCGACGGGGATGAAGTCCCTGGTGTGATCGACGAAGCAGCAGCGGGCGGTGGTGCCGGTGTTCTCCTCGACGGCAATCTCCTCGACAGCACTGGGAGAGAGGCAGAGAGAGGGAACGACGGAGGAACTCCGGCCGCGGAGAGCAGGCGGAGCCGCTGACTATTGGATCCAAAAGCAGGTCTCCCGCGACCGCTAACATTGTTGAGCGAGCAGCTTCTGGCCTTCGATCCGCCGACGGCGCCCTCTCCTAGGGCTTGTGGGCGGAGGCAGAACAACCCCGCTTCCTTGTGCCCACCATCAGTCAACTTTCTCTTGAAAGATCCGATCTAGTAGCTTTTTGATCGAATCCCCACGGACGGCGCCAAATGAAATCAGAAGGAGAAGAAGAGGCGGGGCTCGCTCCCCGGAGGAGCCTCCGACGCTCAAGTCAGGATTGTGTCGGCTGATCCAGAAGCCTCCTCTAACCCTAGTAGATCGATTATATATATAATGAGAGTTAGGGTTTGCGATTAGGGTTTACCATGTAAATGACGATTATGCCCCTGGATCTTTTATCGAATTACCTTTGCTATATCAAGGATTAATTGGTATGATATTGTTTGGATTTTTATTATCAAACAATATCAGTGTCAGTCAGTTTGATTTTACTGCTATTGATTTGGATAAATCTGAAGGTGAAAACTACTGAATTACGTTTGCATTGTTTGTTTCATTTGTAGGGAGGGGTCTTATATTTTGCAAATAGGGTAGTTCATATCAGCAATGTACATGCTTTTGACAATGGTAAAAGCAAGGATTTTTGTATTTAAGTGCAGCAATTCTTGATTCGGAAACATACTCTTGAGTCTTGACTTGGGTAAGGTATGGATGTGTACATCTAGACCCCCAAGCGGCTAAGGTTGTTGTTTGAATTCTTTATTCATGGACTGCCGGCAATAAAAATGCCCTTGCATTTTGTATACTTTAATTAGAGTCAATATACCATAATAAAAACTTGAACCTATTTAATAAATCAACTTGAAATGTACACAAGGCATCAAGATGTCACTTTAGAATCTTGAACCTACTTTAAATGAAGGCAATACGACAATACGCCATGAAAAAAAAAACCTACTTAATAAACCAACATGAAATATAAGGCAGCAAGTTGCCACTTCAGGGCTAGATATAACTATGGGTTCAAGATTTAAAATCTTGAACCCACTTTAAATGGAGTCAATACATCTTAATAAAGATTTGTATCTACGTAATAAACCAACGTGAAATGTAAAGCATCAAAATGTCACTTTATTACTATATATAACTATAGGTTCAAGATTTAAAAATCTTGAACCTACTTTCAATGGAGGCAATACACCATCCTAAAAATTTGAACCTACTTAATAAACCAACATGAAATGTAAGACATCAAGATGTTACTTTAGAGCTATTAATAACTACGGGTTCAAGATTTAAAAACCTTAAACTTATATTTTAAATGGAAGTAATACATCATAATAAAATATGAACCTACTTAACAAACACCGACATGAAATTAACACAATAAGATGTCACTTTAGGGCTATAACTATGGGTTCGAGATTTTAAAATCTTGAACCCACTTTAAATGAAGGCAGTCCACCATGAAAAAAACTTGAATCTAAACCAACATGAAATGTAAGGCAACAAGATGTCACTTTATGACAAGATATAACTATGTGTTTAAGATTTAAGAATCGTGAATCTACATTAAATGGAGGCAATACATTATAATAAAAACTTGCACCTACTTAATAAACCAACGTGAAATGTAAAACATCAAGATGTCAATTTAGGGCTATAAATAACTGTGAGTTCAAAATTTACAAATCTTGAACCTACTTTAAATGAAGGCAATACATCATAATAAAATTTGAACCTACTTAATAAACCGACATGAAATATAAGATAACAAGATGTCATTTTAAGGCTATATATACTATGGGTTCAAGATTTTAGAATCTTGAACCTACTTTAAATGAAGGCAATACAACATGAAAAAAAACATGAATCTACTTAATAAACCAATATGAAGTGTAACACAACAAGATATCACTTTAGGGCTAGATATAACTATGGATTCAATATTTAAAAATCTTGAACCTACTTTAAATGGAGGCAATACATCATAATAAAAACTTGAACCTACTTAAACTAACATGAAATGTAAGACAACAAGATGTCACTTTAGGGCTAGATATAACTGTGGGTTCATTAACGTAATCCACAGTTATAAAAAATCTTGAACCCATAGTTATAAAAAAATCTTAAACCCACAGTTTTACAAAAAAAATGCTACAACAAACAAATTACTTTAGATTAAAATTTTTACTACTACGTAGGTTCAAGATTTTAAAATTTTGAACCCTCAATTATAAAACAATATGTCCAAAATTTTATTAAGAAAGATCAATATTTTAAAATTTTGAACCCATAATTATATTAAAAAAAATAGGTTCTAAATTGTATTAAGTAGGTTCAGGATTTTAAAATCTTGAACCAATATTTATAAAAACTTGAACATGGTTATTTAATCTCGACTTACCATTATAAAAATATTGAACCTAACGTTAAAAAATATTAAATTTATAATTATAAAATATTAGGCTTACCGTTATCATAAATATTTTGATATTAATAAACATTTTGGAAATGTTTTGTTATTTATATTGACATGCATGTTTCCCAACTAATAATTTGATAGGTAAGATAATATAAAAAAATCTTGAACCATAGTTATAAGAAAACATCTTGAACCCACAATTATAATAAACATTTTGTAAATATTTTGATATTATAAGTAGGTTAAAGATTTTAAAGTTTGAACTCAAAATTATAAAATAGACGTTCAAATTTTTATTAGGTAGGTTTAAGATTTGAAATAAAATATTAGGTTTAAAACAAAAACTGAATTTGAATGTACGTATATGCCATTGTACGTATCTCATTTAAAGAAATTTCATAGTATGAGTGGACATAAATTCGGTGATAATTAAAACAAGCATTGAATTTGAATTGAGATAATGTAACAAAATTAATTGAAGTTCAAAAGGAGATAAAGTTAATAAAATTAATTAAATTTCAAGTGTGAGTGTTTAGCTGAGTTTGTTGGAAAGTATCTGGGCCCTCTTGGTGTCCAACGCGTCTTGGGTTCGAATTACCATTCCGCCTTCCCTATTTTACTCTCAGCCCAGCGCGTAGGGGTGATATTCGAGCTGAGCTTGACATGTTCAAGCTTGGCTCGAACGGGAAACGAGCCGAGCCGAACTCGAGCCCAAAAATTATTCGAGCTTTATTTTGTGCTCAAGCTCGGCTCGCGAGCTCAGAGTGAAACTCGAGCTCGGCTTGTTTGAGCTCGAACAAGCCGAACGAACGAGCCTAAGCTCGTTTGAGCTCGTCACTTGGGCTCGTTCAAGCTCGGCTCGCGAGCCCAGAGTGAAACTCGAGCTCGGCTTGTTTGAGCTCGAACAAGCCGAACGAACGAGCCTAAGCTCGTTTGAGCTCGTCACTTGGGCTCGTTCAAGCTCGTTCGGCTCGGTTTGTAACAAAAGCCTAAATCCAAATTACACAAGAACATCAACAATTACGAAGGAAGATGAACAAATTTAATTAATCAATTTTAAGTTCTTTCTACAAATTTCTAATAAACCATGTTTATTAATTAGGATGTACAAACTACAAAGAACAACAGGAAGATGAACACAGTCATGAAGATTAACAGAAGAATGAAGAGGAAGGGGTGAGGCTGAGGAACACGAGGAGCCGAGGAGGGAGTAAAAGGCACCGAGTTCGCCGGCGCCGCCTGAACTAGCGGACTAGAGGAGGAACGGATCCCAGATCTGGTGGTCGGACAGATCATAAATCGACGCCATATCTTCGAAGCAACCCAGTTGAGAGAGAACGAAGAACCCTAGGAGGAGATCTAGATATGTCAATAAAAACAAATTACATACATCGAAGGTAAGAGAAAAACCTAATTACAAGTTCTATAACTTCAATTGGAGAAAAACAAAAGCCATACTCAAGGACGTCGACGAATTGCGAGGGAATCTGGGTCCTGCTCGAGCGAAATTTGTCGGATAAAGGGGACTCGGGGTCTCAGCCGACTCAAAGACGCCGACGGAGTGCCAAGAAGAGCCGGAGACAGAGAGTAGGAGGCGGAGTAGAGAGTAAAGTCGGAGAGAGAGGGAGTATAAGTGTATAACCGATCGGGAGGCGTCGGAGACAGAGAGAAAGAGTGGATCTGGAAGGAGCAAAGGAGTCACAGACAGAGAGAGTTTTGTTGGAGAGAGTAGACCTGGACGGCGCTTCAACTCTTGAAGAGCTCCTCCCTTCAGGCGCTTTCATCCTAAATTGCCCTAGGGGCATTTTTGGAAAGAAAAAAAAACGAGCTTGTGAGCTCGGCTCGGCTCGAGTTCGAGCTCGGCTCAGGCTCGGTTCGAGCCCAAAACCTTGTTCAAGCTCGGCTTGTTTGACGTATTTGAACGAGCCGAGCTCGAGCTTTTCCGAGCCGAGCTCGAGCTGTTCGGCTCAGATAACAGCCCTAACGCGCACATCTATTTTTTTTTTTTTTTAAATTAAAGGGGGATGCGCTTTAAAATTTGGACCAATCAAAATAGTCCTCACGGTTTCTACCCTAAGATTGGTTTTCATCGGAGCGCGACCCTATAAATATATATATATATATATATATATATATATATATATATATATATATATATATATATATATATATATTGATTAGGTAATAATTCGAGTGCCAAACAGACCTGGCTCCTCGAGAGGCCGACAAAGTCGGCAGACGGTAAACCGTCAAACATACAACCTAAAATAAATACATACGATGCAATACAAAAAGCGACAAACAAACTGCCCAGTCGAAACAAACGAGCCTAACCCAAAACAGAAGGGGACAACGTACACTAAATCCGGAACCAAGCGCCACCAAGCGATGCCACCGTTGGCCAGCGGTACATCAGGAGTCCCTGTGGGCGATGAAGACGAACCTCCAAGGAAATTTTCGGAATACGGAGTCGCCTCGATGCACACCGCCACGACCCCAGCCAGACCCGACACCAGACGCCAGAGCCCCCACCCAAACTAAGACCGCCAAGAAACAAATGGAAACGCAGTCGGAAACCACCATTGTACAAACGTACTAAAAAGCCCTATTGAGATTTTATCGAGACCCTTATGGGATTTTTATCGGGTGGGTTTACTCAAGTATATATAAAAATATACGTATATAACAAATACTCCGTAATTGATTGTAGGGCCAAATGGGCCATAAGGGAAAGAGATATATAGATATGGTGCCAAAAAAAAAAACTTTTGTTTCAATGAATTAATGACAATTTTTTTTTTTTGATTGGATAAGAATTCGGATGCAGAAGTGCTATCCGACAGCATCCTTTCGGATGAGGTCAAGAAGACCTGGGTCGTTATGCAACTGGGAAGGTGATGCAATTTGGGCAAGGTGTGCAACCTTATCTGCCACACAATTGCTGGTACGAAGAACGTGAGAGAACGAAACTTCGTGGAATCCCGTGAGGAGTGTACTTATATCTGTCATGATCATGTCGATTTCCCATGGGCATGAATTTTTTGATTGTAAGTGTTTAATGATAATTAATGAGTCTCCTTCAATTACTATTCTTTGTATTTTAAGTTCCAGGGCTCTGACAACACCTTCTCTGAGAGCCAGTGCTTCTGTCATTAGGGGTGTGTGTTGCCCAACCTTGTCGTTACCTATTACTATAGCCTCCCCAGAACTGTCACGGATTATGTACCCTATCGAACATTGCCTACTACCAGAAGCGGATCCGTCGAAATTGAGTTTTACTTTTCCAATAGGTGGCTTCTTCCACTTGGTCTTCTTTCTGTTGTTTCTCCTAACTAGGTTGGAGTGTATATCCGTTGGTGTTCTCCTATCAGTTTCCCCTTTGTGTTCCTCCGCTTTTATCCACTCATTATAGTATGATTCCACAAGTATTGCAAACCTCCGTTCATTTGGTGGTTTTTGTTGTTGGAAGATGAACTTATTTCGTATCATCCAGATAGTCCACCAGTGGAAAACAACCTTCTCTTGTTGTTTTCTATCTAGTTGGTTGCCTAATTTGTTTATGATTTCCTCTACATTCCTTGTCACCTTTATATCCTCTTTGATCTGATTCTTAATTTGGGGTGATAGACATGAGCACAAAGCCGAAAATCTGCATTCAAACAGTAAATGAGTAGCATCTTTCTCATGGCTGTTGCATAAAGCGCAATATGGCGGTATTGCAATTCCTCTTTTTGCTAGGCGAGCCGCAGTTGGGAGACCATTTTGACACACCCTCCACATAAAGTTTTTCATTTTGGGAGGGACTTTCAGACTCCATATCCATGCGTTGTTGTCATTGTTGAGCTCAGTTGTTTTTGTGTTAAGTTTATACGCACTTGAAGTTGTAAACCATCCTTTTTTGTCTGACCACCAATACATCCTATCCTGTATCTTATTTATCGGCAATGGGACATTTGCAATTTGTTGTGCTTTATCGTGTGGTACCACAGTTTGGAGTTTATCTATATTCCATAGCCCGTTTAGAATGTATTGGTCAACAGTTTCCTCCCAGTTAGTATGTGTCGGGTTAAGACACATGCTTTGAATGTCCTTGATGGGGGACCATTTATCAATCCAAAATTTGACCGTTTTCCCATCGCCTATGGACCATGCCAAACCTTTTTTGAATGGCTCAATAAGTTTCCTTAATTGGGTCCACTGCCATGAGGCATTTCCTTTTTTATCAAATTCTAAAATTGATGTTTCTTTTAGGTACTTATACTTGATGATCTTTACCCAACAATTTTCTGGTTCTGCAATGATTTTCCATATAAGCTTCATTTGTAATGCCTCATTCATTTCTTTGGTTTTTCTCAAACCCACACCACCTTTTGATTTAGGCCTGCATACTCTATTCCACCCAATAAGAGGTTTATACTGTAGGTCTTTGTTCCAGAAAAAAGTCCTATTTATTCTGTCCAGTTCATCATGGATTGCAGTTGGTAACATGAAACTTTGCATTGCAAATAGTGGTTTTGCTGCTAGATTTGCATTAATTAAGACCGTTCTTCCGTGCTGGGATAATGCGTCCGCTCTCCATTTTGTCAGTTGGTTTGTAGCTTTTCCTATGATATCCTCAAACGTGTTTCTGTTGACCTTCCCGTTCACTATTGGGCAACCTAGGTATTTATCAAGTTTGACATGATTTGATATTTGTAAGTATCCTTCAATGGTTGCTACTCTTGATGCTTGGATCCCTGGTGAGATCTGAAAAGCCGATTTGTTGTAATTGACCTTTTGACCAGATAGTCGACAGTAATCCTCAATTATGCTTTTAACGTTCTCACATGCTGTCGTATTACCTTTTGTGAATATGATGATATCATCGGCAAAGGCTAAGAAAGGAACCTTTGGTCCTGAGTGACCGAGCCTGAACCCAATCCCTGATTGGGGGTTGTTTGATTCATTCGTGAGCTTTCTCGCTATTACTTCTGCTCCAAGGATAAATAGGAAGGGGGAAAGAGGATCCCCTTGGCGTAGACCTCTCGATGGCTTAAAAACTTCCGTAGGCCCGTTATTCACTAGTACTGAAAACGAAACCGTTGTAACACACTCCATTATTAATGCAATAACATATTCAGAAAAGCCAAATCTCCTTAGGACACCCTCAGTGAAAGTCCAATCGACTCTGTCATACGCTTTTTCCATGTCTAGTTTGATAGCTAACCAGCCTTCCGAGCCTCTCCTTGTCTTTAGAGAGTGAAAAATTTCATGTGCAATCAAGATGTTGTCTTGTATGGCTCTGTCAGACACAAAGGCTCCTTGGAAGGGGTGTATCAGTTTCCCAATTACCTTTTTGATTCTCTCTGTTATAATTTTTGATATAATCTTGTAGACAGCAGAGCATAGACTAATAGGCCTATAGTCCTATGTCTTTACAGGATTGTCACTTTTGGGAAGTAGAGTTATAAATGTGTGGTTTATTTGTCGCAAAATTTTACTTGAGTGGAAGAAAGCTTTAACAGCTTTAATGACATCCATTCCTACAATGTCCCAATAGGTTTTGTAGAATTCCACAGTCATACCATCTGGACCTGGGGGCTTATTCAACCATAGAGACCATACGACATTTTTAATTTCACTATTTGACGGCTGCTTACTAATAGTTTCATTTTCATCTTCTGTAATCATACTTGGGATGATATTTAGGTATTCATTTAATAATTGCGAGTTAATATGTTCCTTAGTAAATCTTTTCTTGAAATCATTCTTGATTTCTTCCCGGATATTCGTTTCCCCTATGATCTGTGCCCCTTCAGTAGTTGTAATAGTTTTTATAATTTTCCTATTCCTCCTTCCGGAAGCTACCCTATGGAAGTATGCTGTGTTTGAGTCGGAAAGTTTGAGGTGTTTTGATTTAGCTCTCTGCCCCCAGTACTCCTTTTGAAACTTTAGAAGTTTCTCCTTCTTCCGAACCAATTGTTTCTCAATTAACTTGTCCCTATCTGATCTCTACCTTTTGACTGGATATTCACCAACTCGTCTTCCACTAGCTTTATTTGTCGAAACACATTTCCAAAGGACGTTTTGTTCCATGTCTTAATCTTTCCTTTCAACAATTTTGTTTTGTACATTAGTCTATACATTGCCGATCCCATACATCTGCTTCTCCATACTTGCTTTACTATATTCCTAAGGTCCTTTCGCTGAAGCCACATGTTCTCGAATTTGAAAGGTGGGGGTGTGAACACTGATCCCGTTTCCAGGGATAGTGATATAGGGCAGTGGTCAGAGCCCGTAAATGCACCATTAAAGGTTATGAGGTCGGGAAAAGTCGCCAGAAACTCGTGTTGCACCAATACTCTATCTAGTTTTTCCCAAATATTATCCTCTCCCTCCCTTCGTTTTCTCCAAGTATATTGATTACCTACTGATGGAATTTCGGACATAGAACATTGGTTCTTGAATTGATTTAGTCTAGCGTATCTCGCCTGACCATTGTTTACCCCTCCCATTTTCTCACTGCTATTACAAATTTCATTTAGGTCTCCAATTACTAGGCACGGTAAGGGCTCATTCGTAACAATACTGTTCAATTCCTTCCAGAAAAGGTTCTTTTCAGATTCATGCGGGGGGGCATATACAAAGAGTAAGATGCCTTCAAAGTGTTTATCTGTACTCGAGTATTTAACTCGTATTACTCTTGGATTTACTATATCCACCGTGATTGACTCGTTTAATAGAGCATTTTCATTCCACAAAAGACCAATTCCTCCTGTTTTATCGTTTCCTATTGACCAAATGGCGTTATTAAACCCACTCGATCTCCATATTTTCTCAAGGGGGATTTTGTTCGTTCTCATCTCAGCTACTGCCATAATTGAAAGGTGTTCATTAATTCTCATAGCTTTAATGTCATTCCATATATTCGATTTGCCAATGCCTCTCACGTTCCAGAAGCAGATTTTTATTTAATACATCTTTGTCCTATCAGAAGCAATAATTGTCTAACTTCTGATAGAGTTTTATTGTGCATAAGCTTAGATTTCTCGTTTTCTATTCCTCTCTTTTTGGGAGTAATTTGCTTGGAACTTTTAGAAATACTTATTCTCTTGTTCTGGGAGCTTATGTGGGAGTTTTCCTTACTCATCAAACTTGTACACTTCATATAGTCAATTATCTTCACTTTTATCTTTCTCAATTTCCAACAGTGCTTACCCAATAGGACTCTACAATTATGTTTATTCATGTGTGCACAACAGACTTCAAACCATAGCTTCAACTTACCTTCATATTTAATTAGAATATTTTGCTTACACCAGGATATATTACACTGACAGCACCCATCCCATAAACTAGTACTGGCATTCCAAATACATTTCTCCTTAAATCCTATTACAAATAAAAGGGTTACCCTACTGCTAATTAGCCAGCATAAAAGACTTCCAAAGGGATCATGGTTCCTTACAAACTCCCTAATACTTTCTGACCAAACTGACATAATACAAAAGTAAATCTTCTTAAGGGGACTGACATTGCAAGACACTTTTATGACAAATTGAACCCATTTTATGACATTGATTCGTTCATCACAGTAAACAATTGGGAAGTATTCATAGTACAATTTCTCCTTGCATTCATAAAACATGAGAAGGTTTATTAGCACAGTCCCTAAGATGCAATACAAACTGACATTTGATCCGAATTCTAGCAAGAGGTATCTCACAAACTTGGACATACACAAGAGCAGAAGATCAACTAATTTTTCGCAAACTAACTCCAGATTTAAGAGAAATATAGACAGTAACATAACACACATGAAATTTGCACAAGACAAAGGCCTTATTCGCTTCTTAATCAGCTTCGAATTTACTCTACAGCTGCATCTGCCTAATTTTTGTGTCAAGTAAATCAGTTTTGGAAAAATGTTAAGTACCAGTAAACATGCTTGCCTATCAATTGACACCAGTAATTTAATACTAGAAGTTGCCGAGTAAATCATTGGGTAGTCACCGAGGTAAGGAAATCGCCCATTAAACTCAAAGCATGGATTAGTCCAACAGTTGCAGCTTCTAATTTTCTTGGTCTTTTTTCCAGCTTTCTTTCTCATGTCAGAGTTTTCACCATCCAAGGAGCCTTGATGCTCCTCAGTAATCCGAATGCCTCTCGGCACAATTGGTTTTTCATGGTTTTTTGACAAATTAGGGGTAGGATCTTCTACCCCCATGGGTTTTTTCACCTTGTCAATCAAGGAGGAAGCCATAGCACACACCAAAACACACAGCAATTGGTTTGAAAGGAGAGAGATTGTAGACAGAAGGAGATAGAGTTGAGATATGGAGGAAAGATGAGACTTTCCCCACCCATACCCATATATATATAGCCATATGAGACCGAGATTCAACGCACTAACCTGTAAGGCGATCAAAGAAACCAACCGATCGCCAATCGGAAGCAAACAACGAGCTTGCTTGAAGCCAGAAACCATCAGCAGATCATCCCCCTTACAGAAAAGGGGACCAATCAGAAACCCCCAAATTCGCCAGCCCCAAACAACCGTCCCATGTCGATTTGGCCAAGGAGGAGGACGAAAGGACCGATCCTTGATAAACCACTTCCATAATCCCCTAAAATCAGGATTATCCGCTCCAGCACCAAAAGGATGAGATTCACAACAAGACCCACAAGTTATCCCCAAACTCGGATTTGTACGGACAAATTCGACTTGCGATACGCCTAAACTCAAGCCTACAGAATGATAGATCCATGATCTAACCATAATCGGGTAATCATCGACCGATCCGGACTGAGATCGATCAATAGGCAGAGATCTACACGAGGGGAAGACTTGACAGACATGGTGGCTTGGGTTCCTTGGCCAGAAGTTGTGCTTCGACAGGGATAGAAAGAAAGGGAGTAGATAGGCGAAGGGGCTGGCGTGTAGAGCGCGTTCTTTTCTCACTTTGGGGTTTCTCATCGTAATGAGATGCGTATTGAATTAATGACAATTGGCAAGTAATAGTGGTAGTGTACGTGTCGATTTTTTTTTATTAGTTAATTCACTACTCCGTATTTTAGTTCGATCATGATATTGATAACAACTGAACTACGTAGTAAAAAACGATGCAATGTTTTATTTAACTCGATGGTTAGTCCGTTTATTGATTCATCGGCTTCCTGAGGACGGATAATGAATTGTTCATTCTCCCGAGAACAGATAATGAATTATTTTCTTGTATACAAAATATAAAAAATTGATTGAGTAGTCACGTGAGGTGGTTCGAAAGTACCATTCCGATATTTCATTTTCAGGCACGAAGACCTCGTGTCCAAACTGTCCCACACGGCGACACAACCCATCTTTGTAAATTTCCAATACTACCCCTGGACCCACCCTTTCCTTTGTTCTTTCTTCTTCCTTTTTAAATTATGCAAAATATCACTTTTTATTTTTTAAGTCCTTGGAAATTTAATTCATGTAAATATTTTTCTTTATGAATTATATTTTCGAAAAATCTGTTTTTTTTGAAAATTAAAATAAAAAATTAATATTATGAGATAAATATGAATTTTTTTAGAGGGGAAAAAAGTTGAATAAATTATATCTACTCATTTCTAGGTAATTTTACTCTATTTCTTTATATATTCTCTGTTTTCTAATCAATTGGTTCAATTCAAAACACTAAATAAATTTATAATCCATATCCATATCTATATATTATATTAAATGATAACCATTTTTTTTCACAGATTATTGTTTTCTTAATATATCGGATTTTTATCAAATTATCTTCAATTAAATATTTTAAATAAAATTACTATGATTTTTTTTCTTTTTTTTTCATATTAAAGAATGAGATTAATCTAAAATATCTATATCTATATATATATACTAATTTAAACAAGAAGAATTACTTTTTTTTTATTAATTTTAATAATGATTTCTAAAATACTTATATGATAAAAAAAAACTTACAATTTTTTACTTTATTTATCAATTCTACATTTTATATTTTATATTAAAGTTTTTTAATAGCTTATTAAACTTTTTTCATATTAATTTTCTATATTATTAAACTTTTACTTGGTGCCATTGCACAGTAAACTTTCACTTGATTAACAAACGTGCCATTGCGCGGTAAACTTTCACTTGATTAACAAACGTGCCATTGCGCGGGGTCTGTACTAGTATTACAATTAAACACTCAATTAAAAAAAACTCGTTTTTTTTATAGCCATTACTTTTTTCAATTATCTTAAAAAACTTCAGCTATACAATCTCTTAATTTTCACCACTCAATAAACTTGTATTTTCAAATATGATGTCTCTAAAGTGGAATAAATTTGAAATTTTATGACACTACAGGCCGACTCCATGAAAACTGGTGAGTAGTTAATAATAATAATAGTACAATTTAGGCTTTCAAAAATAATAGTACAATTTAGAAATACCCAATAATATGGACCAAAAAACTAAACACTTTAATAACAAATTGATTTTTTTAAAGGAAAAATAAAAATAATGGGAAGGTAATTTTAGTACGATTTCATCAATTATTTTCATAAAGTCCAATGAAGTATACTCGCTAAATTATACTAATACACTTATCGCATCTTGTACATATGTATTTTAATAATTTAATTAAAGAAATCTGGAGTATTTGATTATACTTTTTTTTATATATAAATAACTAGTTTTACTAATCGCATTTACACGGTTTGTTTATAGATTTATTTTATAAATTTGGATTTAATATAATATAAAATAAAAGTATCATTTTTTATAGTTCTATTTTTTTAGTTGGGATATAACTACATATGTTTATTTTTAAATTTTTTGAGATACGGAGTTGTTTTGGAAGAAAGAATTAATTACTCACCATAACTCTTGTTTTACTTATAATTTATTACATCCATCAATCATATTTCATCAATCAAAGTTGATGATAGGAAAATACATCTTATACACCCCAAATTAAGTTTAAATTTTTTTATTAGTTGAAAACATATTTAATGTTAAAATTATTAATAAAATTTACTAAGACTAACCAAATAGAGTTAGGATTTTGAATATTCTATTTTGATAGTAATAGTAGTTATTGAATCTTTAAAAATAAAAAAAATAATAGATTGTATATATTATTCATTAAATTTGGTGGATCGGGTGAAAAGCATTTCGTCTAAATTAAAAAAAAAAACTTGTTTAACAAATAAATAAAAAACATGCTTAACAAAGTAAAAAAACAACCCTTGATTAACAAAAAATTCAGTTTGTATAACATAAAATTAAGCTCCTATTTAACAAATTTGAAGAAAAAAACATGTTTAGCTGATATAACCACCATACAAAATACTCCATCTGTTAATGAAAACTTGTCATTTACTATTCATGCACGTTTTTTTAGTATGATAAAAAATACATAAAATATTAACATTTTTTTACATTTGTTTTTATAAATTCATACGTAATTGTAATAAGTATGAAATTATTAAAAAAATTATATTTTATATAGTTTTTAACACCTCAAAAAGCGTGTGTGAATAGTAAAACGTCAAGTTTTAATTAACGAATGGAGTAATGTCTTAGAAGCTTAACATCGTATTGTCATTCCAACCATCACAAATACCTAGTCTTGGAAACAAAACAAATCATAAGATATAGCCTTTGAAAAACAAAATAACGTCCAAGCAAAAAAGGTCCTACCAAGTAAGCTTGTTGTCTTCAAAGCAAGCATATCAATAGCCGATGAAAGGTCCTTCCATGCAAGCATTCTACAAAATAGCCATATATTTTAACATATAATGAACATGTAGCTTGTCTAGTATAAAAGCAAAAAATAAATTAATTGTACCTACATAAAAAACTTCACCGTTAATGATTTCCTCGCCCAAATCTTCATCATTCGTACAAGTACCACATACGTGAGGATTTTCAACTGAACATCCTATAGGAAGAACAAATTCAGTATAAATTACAAATATATATCTGTAATGAAACCATAATTGTGGATGTTCCACCTTACAACCTATTCATCTACTCTAACTTCCATAGGGTTGATGACTTTATGAGGGTTTTATCCTTATGTATTCCTTGCCTATATAAGGCATTGTAAGCCTACTTGAGATGACACACAAGCAATAAAGATATATTCTCTCTTTCTATTCATCTTCTCTACTCTCATGTTCTTTCACATATTATAACACGTTATCAGCACGACTCGCTCGGTAAGAAGTCGCCGACATGCATATTTTGTTCGGCCGATATAATTAATCATTCTTGTTTCTTATTGATTTCCCACTTGTATACATATGCTTGGCCTGCTTTTTATATATTGATATCATACGGCATGCAATAGTTTTTTGCGCCTAGTTTTTTGATTAATTAGGAATATATAAGATCATGTGAATTAGTAATATGTATGTTAACTAGCCACTGCATTTTATTTTGTTTTGTTTGTTAATCCGTGAGGCAATATGTGATTGCATGAAATTATATTACTTTTGATTTTGCATGCAATTATTTTAATTTGCCCATGTGCACAAGGTCAAATCTCACCTTTTGTTTAGCCGATTAAATTTGTATAGCATCATCTTGTTTAATTTGTTTGGTTCTTTTATATTATCTCATGCCGTATATTATCATCTATATATCTTTTTTTTGTTATATCTCCTGAAGAGATTAACTAGTATTGAGTTATGCCCCGAAGAGGATATACTATATATTTGAAGAAAATAATTGTCCTTGAAGAGACAAAAATGCTTATCATCCCCCGAAGTGGATATATATACATGGTTGTGATATTAAGCATCCCCGTAGAGATGATCGATTACCTCCCCCAAAGTGGATGGTGGATAGAAATTATAATTTGTTTTAGTGATGATCAATCCCTGGAAGCGGATGATTCATCCCGTTATTATCTCCCGAAGTAGATAAAAGATATATTAAATTATGACTACTGATCTTCCATATTAATTACCGGAAGTTTATTAAACCTATTTTATTATATTAGACATTTATTATTATTGTTGACTCTTTTAATTGGTTATATCTTGAAGATATTAACTAATATCTAATTATCCCCCGAAGAGGATATATATATAGAAAAAGGGACAGTTTGCAAACTACATAAATAAGGTGGCCAAATTAGCAAGCTATACAAAGTTTGGGAAAAATTAGCAAACTATACACCCTTGTGCCCCCTCTTGTGTGCCCCCCCTTCCCCGTGTGCCCCCCTCGGCGTAAGTTTTTTTTTTTTTTTTTTTTCGCGCGTCAGTGCTGACGCCGACGTCAGGCGAGAATGCTGACGTCAGCATTGCTAACGCCGTTTAACGGATGCTGACGCCAACTCTTTTTTTTTTTCGGGAATGCTGACGCCAGCGTCTTTTTTTTTCGCGCATCAGTGCTGACGTTGTTTACGAGGATGTTGACGCCAACGTCGGAAATGTTGACATTAGCATTCTTGACGTTGTCTACGAGGATGTTGACGCCGACGGTGATGACATCGGAGATCAATATATTTGATGTATTAAGTCATTACCAATTATTTGAATTTCACAAATGAAATAACATTAGAAATTTTATATAAAATATAAAAGGGGGAGAGCAAAGAAACAAAGGAATGTTCTACCAAAATAAAGAAACGAATATTGTATTTTATTTTTGGTAGTAAGAAACAAAGAATAACGCCGAGCAATTAAAACAAAGAATTTTCCGACCTTGACGATGCTGATTTCCTTCCTCCTCCATCTCTTATATTGCAAAAACGATGTCAGCAAATATATACCTACATAAAAATATGTGTAAAAACGATGTCCACGCTAAAAAATATACATAAAAACGATGTTAGCACTAAAAAATATGCATAAAAACGATGTCAGCACTAAAAAAAGATGCATAAAAACGATGTCAACACTAAAAAACAAACCAATTTTTAATGATTCAAGCATATAAATATACCTACATATATAATATCCCACTAAAAACGATGTCAGCACTAAAAAATATGCCTAAAAACGATGTCAACACTAAAAAATACGCATAAAAACGATGTCAACATTAAGAAACAAACTAGTTTTTAAGAACTCAAGTATATAAATATACCTACATATATAATATCCAACTAAAAATGATGTCAACACTAAAAAATACACATAAAAACGATGTCAACACTAAAAAACAAACCATTTTTTAATGACTCAAGCATACATATATACCTAAAGAGCAACCTAAACAAGGTAATAAAGACCATGTCAGCACGAGGACATACCTTCAATCTGATGATGTACTCCTCTTCCTTCTCGATAAAGACCATGTCACCGAATCGCTCAAAATCACTGTACATCCTTCCTTCTTCATCTCTTATATTACAAAAGCGATGTCAACACATATATACCTACATAAAAATACGCATAAAAACGATGTCAGCACTAAAAAATATGCATAAAAACGATGTCAGCACTAAAAAATACGCATAAAAACGATGTCAGCATTAAAAAATACTCATAAAAACGACGTCAGTACTAAAAAACAACCCAATTTCTAAGGACTCAAGCATACATATATACACAGTGATGATTGCAATATGATTTCAAAGGCTAATTACATAAGTATAATAATAACATGATATATATATGGACAAAAACAAAACCTTAATTGATGCATTTGCTGCAACACTACATATTCCACCTACTTACATCTACCTACCATCTACCTAATCATGGCCAAAAAATAAATAAAACAGTAGTAAACTATATGACAGCAATTTGAGTACCAATCAAGAGAGTTTTAGAAAGACTAAGATAAAACATGAATAGATTCAAGCAGATTAAGGGCCTGTTTGGTATCCATATACGTATATGGGATATGGGTATGGGTATCACTCATATCCATACCTAGTGTTTAGTAAATAGGTATATGGATATCAATCCAATATACCCATTTTTCCCTTCCTTTGTATTTTGGCCCATTTTGATATACCCTTCTAACGGGGGATATCAAAACAAGACGCTCCTCTTCTTTCTTCCTCAACACAGACGCTCCTCCTCTTTCTTCCTCAACGCTTCTCTGTAGAGTGTCTTGCCTTTGGATTTCTCCCTCAAGATTGGATTCTCAACCCAATCAAGGTATGTTCTTCACTTTTTATCTATTCTTTTCTACTTCGGTCTTCGATTTGTTGATAATTTCCAAATAGAAATTTCAAGATCTAGGGTTAGGGTTTCTATTCTCCGTCTAGCCCTTGTGAGCCTTTCGATCTTTCCGACCAGCCCTTTCCGACCACCAACAGACCTGACCAGCCCTTTCCGACCCAACCAGCCCTTTTCGGCCAGCAACAGAAAGTTCCAACAGCCCTTGTGAGGGCCCGTTCCAACAGCAACAGAAAGTTCCGACCAGCCCTTTCCGACCATCCCTTTCGGTCTTTGATTTGTTGATTTATTTTGTTGATTGTTTGTTTAGGCGCTTGCATTGTTAGGATTTGTGATTGATTTGTTGTTCTGCTTATTAGAAATGGATGCATATGATGAGGTGGATGAATTTCAACTTGAATCGATAAAGAGAAAGGCGGAACGACAAAGAATTGTTATAAGAACAATCGCACTTGTTGTGAAATTTATCTTGATTGTTGTTACACACTATCGAGAACAATCACTACAAATTAGAGAAGTGCAAATGCAAGAAAGGGATAAGAAGAATCTCCATAGATTGGCCAATTTGAATAGGTTGATTGTAGAAAGTGATGTTATATATAAGAACGAGCTTCGGGTGAATAGGCAAACATTTGGAGTACTTTGTGAGATGGTCCAAGAGATCGGGGGATTGCGTAAGACGAAAAATATGGAGGTAGAAGAAATTGTTGCAATGTTTTTATTTACATTGGCACATCCTAAGAAAAATAGATCAATAGCAAATTACTTTGTAAGGAGTGGGGAGAGCGTGAGTAGACAATTCAATTTTTGTCTTCATGCGGTAGTCAAGTTGCACAATCACTTACTCAAGAAGCCTACACCTATACCCGATGATTGCCAAGATGGTCGATAAAAACTATACAATTCTTCTTTGTTTTGTAGAATTGCCTAGGAGCTTTAGATGGAACCCATATTAGTGTTCATGTTTCAAATATCGATAGAGCAAGATATCGAACCAGAAAAGGAGATCTTGCGATGAATGTGTTGGGTGTTTGTACACCCAATATGGAGTTCATATACGTATTACCTGGCTGGGAAGGTTCTGCACATGATGGTCGTGTCCTTCGTGATGCTATTTCTAGACCACATGGTTTAAAAGTCCCAAAATGTAAAAATCTAATACATTATTAAAGAAACTTAAATATAAAAGCACAACCTAATTAGCATTTGTTGTTGTCAAGGATGTTATTACTTGGTAGATGCTGGATACACCAACTGTGAAGGGTTCTTAGCTCCTTATAGAGGTCATCGTTATCATTTAAAAGAGTGGGGTGATTATCAACCAGAAAAGCCCGAGGAATATTTCAACATGAAACATTCAAAAGCTAGAAATGTCATAGAGAGAACGTTTGGGCTTCTAAAAGGGAGATGGAGTATTCTTCGGAGTCGTTCATTTTTTCCAATACGAATCCAAGGTCGGATTGTCTACGCATGTGCTTTACTACACAACCTTATTCGCAAATACATGCCAACTGATATTGTTGAGGACCTCAACGACGAAGATGAAGAAGAGGCGGATGTGGATAACAATGACGGAGAGGAGGAGGGGGAGGAGGTTGAGTATGTCACACAAGTTAATATATCAGAAGAGTGGACTGGTTTTAGAAATACCTTAGCCCATGATGGATTTGCTACTTGGATGTCTAGTTCAACTTGATGTACTACTTGTTATTCTCCTTGAACTCCATGTAATCCTTGTTATTCTCTTTGAACTCTATGTACTACTTGTTATTCTCCATGAACTCCATGTACTCCTTGTTATTCTCTTTGAACTCTATGTACTAGTTATTTTCTTTGAACTCTATGTATTACTTGACTTATTTATTGCATTATATGAAATTATGAATATGTTTAGATGAGCTTTGCGAGTGAAACTGGGCGTGGGAAAAACAAGAGGAAGTGGACCTCGACAGAGGAGGAAACGATCTTAGATTATGTGTTGGAGCTAAAAAATGATCCTAGATGGAAATGTGAAGGTGGATTTAGGAACGGTTTCCATCAACACCTAGAGGAAAAACTTGAAAACTTTTTTCCAGGAAATGGACTGAAAGCTTCCCAAATTGAATCAAAGTTGAAGTTTCTAAAAGAGAAATATACTGTCATTCATGAAATAACAAAGTTATCTGGATTCACTTGGGATGAAACAACCTCGATGATTAACTGTGAGAAACAATCCTTTGATGACTTTGTTAAGGTAAGATTTCTGAAGTTAATGTCAAAGATGAAGTTCCAATAGGTCGATTGTCCTTTTTTGATGATTTGTTTATGGTTTTCCTTTATATTTTCATTATTTTCAGCTACACCCAAGGGCGAGAGGTTTATGGAAAACTGCATTTCCATTGTATAACAAGTTGGATCTTATCTATGGTCCTGATCGAGCAACTGGTGGCAACACTGAAGACGGTGAGGAGATGGTTGCGAGTATGAATGTTGATCCTGAGTTTATTTATGAGAATGTAGAAGACTACTCCACTAGTGATGCCGGCTCTAGACCACCATCTCCAAAGAGGAGAACCGTAGGTGCAAGTCCTCTTGGGGCTACTCAAAGCAATGACCCAGTTGCATATGCAATATCGGAGGTCCGTACTAGCTTGGATAAGATGAACGACACCATGGCGAGGGCCGACAGTCGGGAGGAGTTACATAAAACTCGGGTGGAGATGGTGCTATCTGAGGTAGCTATGTTACCTGGAATTACAGAGGATGATGCGATTGATGCTTCTAGAGTTATGACGAAGTCTCCAAATGACCTTGGAACCTTTTTCAGCTGCCCAAATGATGAGTGGAAGGTGAGGTATGTGCGAAGGATCCTTTTCCACCTTCGTGGTCCTGCAAGTGCTACCTGGGGCGGCCGGGTGTAGAAGACTGATTGTTCCAGGAACCCTATTTTGGATTTACAAGTTCTAGACTACTATCATTTGGGAAGATTATGTTTGCAATTCACAATTGTTTTTGTGTTGGATATTTTAAATTCCTTATGGTTTTTGTTTTCAAATTGAATGTTGTAGAACATGAGAACTTTAAATTCTTGCAGTAGCTATTTTCGAATTGATGAATTTCTTCGATATGAGAATTTTAAATCCTTGTATTAGCTATTTTCGAATTGATGAAAGTCATATAACATTGGTTTCATCTAATTTGAAAATCCTATTCTGATATAATATTCTGATATACTCAGCATACCAAACAGGGATATCAGATATCAGATTGATACCCATATCCCTGATATTAGGGCTGGGCATCCGGTCTGGACCAGATCGGACCGGACCGGACATTCCGGTCCCGTTCCGATCCGATGGACCGGAATTTTCAAAAACTTGGACCGTGGATCGGACCGGGACCGAGATATATGGTCCCGGGTTTTCCGGTCCGGGGACTGTTAGGATCGTTAGGGACCGGATTCTGCACCTGCAGCCATGGTTCCCTTCTTTTTTTTTTTCTTTTTTTTTAGGGGTTACTAGCATAAACGTTGCCTTCTGAGATTAAGAAAAGCCTCAATAACAAACCTCCTCAAGCTTTCCAGTAGATCAATCCATCCATCACTAGCATCTCCACTCTCCAAGTATGCTTACAATTGCCTTGTCGGTCTTATATAATTAATAATCCAATAATTAATAATATCTTTCCATTTTGATTCAACATTCCATCTATTTGGCATCTCGATTACAACAACCCAATGTTTGTACAGTGTACAAACTATACAGCAACCTGAAAGTCCTGGCGGGTGCGACTGTGGGGGGCGGTGCGACTGGCGGCGAGCACGGGAACGCCGACGGGTGGCAACTGGTGAGGGGCGACCGATTGGCGAGCACAAAGGAGGAGGGCCGATTGGCGGGTGGTGACTGGTGAGAGAGAGGGGACTGAGTTAGAGACAAGAACGAGACTCCCGCCTCCCGGAACCGAAATGGGTGTTGAAGACGAAGTCTGAAGAGAAGAAAGAAAGTAGCCATCGTTTTTGGGAGGGAGAGTATAAGTTAGATCTGAGTCAGCCAATCAGGCTTCAGTGCTTCACGCACGCCTACGCTTTTTTTTTTAAATCAACACAATCCGGTCCAATTCCGGTCCGGACCGGAAATTCCGGTCTGGTCCCGGGTTTGGACCAGAACCCGAAATTAAAATTTTCTTGGACCGTGGACCAGACCGAAATACTCCCGGTCCGATCCAAAGACCGTAATTTCCGGTCTGGTCCCGGTCTGATCCAATTTCTGCCCAACCCTACCTGATATCGATATCTCATACCCATATCTGATATCTGATATACGTATATGGATACCAAACGAGCCCTAAATTTTTGTATTGTCGCCCAGTGCTTCATACTTAATTTCAAGAAGATTACTGACCTAAACAACTCAGTTTTGGCTCAATTAGGGAGGGTAATTAATCATAGAGAATAAACATTTCAAGTGGAGAGGTGAGATGGACTGGGAATTACCAAGTGGAGATCAGAAATCGCAGGGTTTGGAGATGTGAGGTCCTTCAGAAATCCGAGAATCGCCACTTCGATTCTCGCCCGTACCTGAGTTGGAGGGAGGATATCGGCGTAGCAGAGCCGGTGATCGGAGAACAACAACGAGGATTTGAATAGTTCTGACAATTTGATTCACATATCAAAGATCTCAGCAGCAGCAGCAAGGGCTCATCGCTCGCATTCAATTCGGGGCCTCGTCGCTCGCATTGAAGGGCTCTTCCTTCAATCTGACCCTCCGTCCTCTGAATCCCTACCTATCTTCCTCGTCACTGTCATCATCTTCGGTTGGATCTCGCCGCTGCACTGTCAGATTCGGTCGTCATCATCGTCGCCGACAACAACTTCGACTGGATCTCGCCGCCGCACAGTCAGATTCCACCGTCATCATCAAATCGATAGGAACAGATCGGAGAAGGAGCGTACCTCTGGATTGCAATCGGAAAAGCACTCCGCGCTGCACCGGAATCAACTGTCTCTGTTCTCTTTGAAATCGCAAGGGAAGGAATCGAGATCTACAAGCAAGACATCATCGGCGTTGGTGAAAGAGATTTTCCGATTTTGGAGATCGGAGGAGGAGCGGTCTGAGGCATCAGGAAAGAGAGATACCTGTGTATTTCTCCAAGGAAGAAGCAATAGAGAGAGCGTGTGAACTGGATTAGACCCGGACAGTTTGCGGGGTGAGTATTAGGGTTTGATGTATATTTTGCTAATTTTTACCAAAACGTGTATAGTTTATTAATTTGGTAAAAAATTTACGCCTTCGGCGCAAATTTTCTCTATAGAAATTTGGTGAAGTCTTTTGAATTCTCCCCTGAAGTGGACGAATCAAATAAAATTTTAGTTTACTTTTCTGTAATCCCATCCCTTGAAGTGGATGATTGATCGAATTTATAAAGGTTGAAACTCATCCATGTAGTGACGTTATATCCCCGGAAGTGGATCCAATAAAATTATTCTCTTGAATGAAAAAAATGATTTAATCCCTAGAAGTGGGATATATCATATATATATGAGATCTATATTGTCCTTGAAGAGACAATTTTCAACATTTTCTTAGCGATTGAAGATGATATACACATAGAAATATATTTGTCCCGGTAGAGACAAATCAATATCATGATCCCCCGAAGAGGACGCACTTGTAAGAATTATACATATTTTTGTAGAGATAAATCAATCTCACCCCCCGAAGTGGATGAACCGACAAACCTTATCCCCATAGAGATGAATTAGCCAATCTCATCCCCGTAGAGATGAACCGACTACTCTCATCCCCGAAGCGATGAAATGATAAATCTCATCTCCGAAGCGATGAAACGATAAATCTAATCCCCGAAGCGATGAAACGATAAATCTCATCTTCGAAGCGATGAAACGATAAACTCCTCCCCGAAGCGATGAAACGATAAATCTCATCCCCGAAGCGATGAAACGATAAATCTCATCCCGTAGCGATGAAACGATAAATACCATCCCGAATGTGATGAACTTATTATTTATTTCAGTTTTATTATTCGTTTCAATTTGTATTTTTTTTGTCTCCAGAAGCAGACAAACATTATCTCCTGAAGTAGATATAAATTGTTAAATTTACATATCATCCAAAAAATGGTAGTCTGTCTCCTGAAGTAGATAAAGTAAACACAATTATGTCATCTCTTGAAGAAGATGAAATTCTTATTTATCTCCCGAGGAAGATAAAATATTTTAGGTTATATACCATGATAAAATTTATCTCCTGTAGTAGATGGTTTCGATCTCCAACAGTCTCCGGAAGTAGACGAACATATATTTGTGGGGGATGTTTAATTGCTTGTCACCAGAAGTTGACAATATGCTAATTTTATTTCATTTATTTATGTTTTATATTATATCATCTATTTATTTATTTATGATCATCTCTCGAAATAACTAAATTAATCCCTTGAAGAGGATGAGCAAATAATCCTTCTAAATCGTTCCTGCAGTAACGACAGTCATCTCCTGAAGAGTTGTATATGAAAAGGAAATTCATAAAATATCTCACTAGCTCATCAATACTCCATCCGTCCAAAAATACATGGACTTTTACTATTCATGCACGCTTTTTTAGGAGCTAAAAACTATATAAAATATTAACTTTTTTATTAATTTTTTTTAATAATTACAAACTTATTGATAATAAGTTTGTAATTATTAAAAAAAATTAATAAAAAATTTAATATTTTATATAGTTTTTACCTTTTTAAAAAAGTGTGCGTGAATAGTAAAGTCCATGTATTTTTGGACGGAGGTAGTATATATTTGTCCCTGAAGTGACAATATTCATTCTTTGAACTAAATTGATGATAAGTTTGTATAATCTTCTAAAGATGAATTAAAATCATACCCTGAAGTGCATGAGTTTTTATTTGAAAGTTGCACAAATAATCCATGAAGCGATGTGTAAGTGAAGATAGATATAACCTGATGCGGGACCATCCAAGACACCTTCGGATGATGTCCTTCTCAAGAGGAAGAAGAAGGCTCCACCATGGGAGAAGATCTAAATGTGTAAATAACGTTTTAGACTCTCGTTCAGAATATTTGACAGCTTTTCGACGTCTCTGTAAAATGGGTCGTGCGGATTCAATATTTATCGGATTGAGGCGTGCCATACCTTGTCGGAACGAGGACGAAGAGATCTACAACTTTGCTGTTGAAGGTTTTTCCAGATTCGACATGGAGCTTGGCCGAAAATTGCATTCTTTGCAAACTGTCACTGTTTTGACGGGATTTTAATTAAGTCTTGAACATTATATTTATTTCCTATTTTAGTATTAGTTTTACTTAAGTTATTTTATGAAACTTTAGATGTTATTTTATTTAATTACTTTAAGTAATACTTTTATCTTCTTTTATCTAGAATTCGGCCCAACTCAGCCCCTAAGGCCTATTTAAGCCGAGTTCTTCCATTGTAATCAGTAGGAACATTATGAATAGAATTTAGATCTCTCAAATTGTGTGAAACACATGGAGTGTCTTGTTGATCCAACTAGAGCTGTGCTCGTTGATCATCGAATTGGTTTGTTTTAGCTTGGTTTGCTTTGTGTTCATCAACTTCGCAAAACTTGGTGATCCTAGTATCCACAAGCCCCCTCCTTGTGCCTCCAAGTTGTCCGCTTGGTTGTGTAGGGTTGTAGAGGCGGGTTATATAGTCATTGGTATTGGTTCCTACCCTCTTAGGAGGCCTGGGGTCTTTATCTTGTTCTATATAGATCGACTCAGTCCTTATCGGTCGTGTCTTGTTATCATTTTTGAGTCTTTATTATTTTCGAGTCTTGTTCTTGCTTTCTTTGTCGAGTCTTGCTAGTTTCTTGATCGATCTTGGCTGTTCTTGATCGAATCTTGAGAGTCTTGTTGAGTTCTTGCTGCGTCAGTTTTGAGTTTCTTTGAGTCTTGTTGAGTCTTTCTTTGCTGCGTTCTTTAGTTCTTGCTTGTTGTCGAAGATCGGACCATCTCACGGCTAACCCCGTATCATAACCCTTGAAGTGGTTGTATACAAGTTGTCTTCTCCCTGAAGTGAGTAGTAATTGATCGTACCGTTTCTTGAAGAATATGATCAATGCTTATATGACAACTTACTATATTTTTTTAATGCAACTTATCATCTTTTGGAGTATATGATCGAATTACACATAACAGAGACTAATTATCACTCGAAGTTGACAAATGAATCATTTTATGACTAAAATCATTTCTTGAAGAAAATGATAAATTGAAAAGTTTCTCCATGACTCCACCTGAAGTGGACAAATACAAATTTCTTTTATTTTTTTATTTGTTTTTATTTATTGTTTTATGTTGAATAAAATTATTATGATTTTACTTATTGTAATTCAAAGCTCAAAGTGTTTCCCGAAGAAACAACTTATCATGAGTGTCTAATACAAAGTTTTGTTTGGCAAATGAGCATTTGGGAGAAAGGTTTACCACAAACCCGTAGATTGTGAAATTTTTCAACGCCAACCTAAGAGCTTGAAGACTCTACTGGTGGATCTCTATTAAACTCCAGAATAGTGAATGGTTCTTATAAACTCTAGAAGAGTATATGATTCTTATAAACTCTAAAAGAGCATATGATCATAATCTTATCATTTGTACTCTTGAAGAAGTACATGAAATGTGGGTTTTTATCAAGTTCAGAACGATTATCATTCGGTTGGTACAACCAATAGAAGTAACCACATAACACAATCCGGTTAACAATGCCACTTCCTAACATTCCTCTAAGCATAGCTTATAGCATGCCCATCGTTAGTAGAGGGTACGAAAGAGGTTAAGGTTAAGCGCGCAACCGATGTTATTGTTGTGGCTTATAGCTAGGTAGCTGTTATACGGTTAATTCTAAATGTCTTGAAGAACATTATAAATGACTCATACCTGAAGTATGAAACCAACGAAAGTTCTGACAATACCCATTCAATGGCATCTAAATAAATGAATCACCATATACAAGGTTCAATGGTTGAATATTATTGTTTTATAAGTGTCAAACAATTTTGAAAACCTGAAGTTTTCTCAAACAATCTTGAATGGAAAACCAAGATGAATACCATATAGCTCCAGAAGAGCACTGAGATCATTCATCCCATTGAAACTTATCACTAACCAGAAGTTAGTTAATGATAAAATGTTTTTCTTTGTGGCATTCGGTCATTCATGTGAAACGATGATGGGCGGGATCATTAACATTCACATACACACCCACTAAAAGGGACCAGAAGATCCTAGGACCCGAAGATCCTCTATAAGGGTGACCGAACACAGATGGTCTGTCATCTTGGAAAATCAACAACAAGACCATCTAAATTCAAAGTAAATGCAAAGTCTCTAATGTCTCTTGAATGGATTCAATGAGACATCTACGGAACACTATCATATAGATCAGTGTAATTCCAAGATTACCGATGCCTCAACACTTTGGTCATATGAAACATAAGGTAGAGAATGTTATCAAAAACATTGTTGAGCATAAGGTAGCTCACGACGACCCAGAAGAGTCGTTGGTCAAATGGGCCCATGCATGTTTGCATTTCGAATTTGACACAATAACATCTCCCTAATTATCTCCAGAAGAGAGCATGTCATTCAAAGGTTTTGAATAAGTAGCATATGTTCCGAGATGTACCTCCTCCAAATGAACTATAATGAACCACAAAGAAGTTGGATGATACATGGGGTTTGAGTCCCTATTGTTATCAAATACCTAGAGTTTTAGTGATCAAATGCTCAGTATTTAGGGGGAGAGGAAATGAGACAATTAAGAAAGAGATTGCACGGAAGCAACTTCTCTATCATTTCATATCCACGGATAAATACAACTGAACTAGAAGTTCAATAAATGAAATGATTATAAGGTTTAGCAAATATGTCAGTGAAAGCATTTACTAATGGTCAAGAAAGTGACAAAGTCACAGGTACTAGCTCATTTGGAAGTTCCAAAAGTAACTCCAACTCAATGAATATCAAGTGGTTCTCAGGTAAACCAGAAGTGTTGGAGATCATTAGACTCTTTGTATATGATTCCCCAGAAGTGGAAAGAGCCTATGAGAATATGATGATCATCAAACTAATGGATGTCGACATCGAAGTGATACTAAAAGAGCTAGAAAGAAGCAATTCATGCAAAGATGGATTCTTTAAGCATGATGGCATTGGAGTTGTAGTTCCAACACCGAAAAGTGCAACATCAATTGGTTTTAAGTGGGTGTTCATACAAAATAAAATATAAAGCCAACTTGATTGCACAAAAGCCGACCTATCAAAGGTTATATGTAGAATCTATTCACCGGAAGTGAATATAATTTTGGATCTAAATGTAAATGACGGACGTGTTATTTGCATACGCATATAAATGAAAAGATCGATTGAAAATGCCTGAAGCATTACCCCGTCACATATAGTTGATTAAAGATCCTTATAAGAGTACCAGAAGTACATATAATTGTGTAAGTGGTGATATTGTACTAGGTCCCAAAGTACCATACAATGTTGTACTCTTTTCCCTGATCTTGGTTTTTATCCCATTGGGTTTTTCCAAGTTGAGGTTTTTAACGAGGCAACTTAGACACCATTTAATACACTAGATCCCCCCATGATCAAATGGCACACTGGGTCCTGAAGTACCTTATGATTGTGCGTTGAAAGCAGCTTAACAACAAGACATATAGGTCCAGCGCGTCGATGTCAATTGTAATATATGAAGACATTTCGGCTTGTACACATCAAAGACAATGTTCAGACTCGACCATAAAGCTCATGAAATTAGAAGTATCAAAAAATTCGACGAGCTTATCGGAATGAGAAAGCTACAAGAAGAATGTTGAATTCAGGAGGAGAATATACGCACTGCACTTTTTTCCCTTCGATCAGGTTTTGTCCCACTGGGTTTTCTTGACAAGGTTTTTAACGAGGCAGTATGATCAAAGTGTATCAAACGACATCTATACTCTTTTTCCCTTAGTCCTAGTTTTGTCCCATTGGGTTTTTCTAGGCGGGGTTTTTAATGAGACAGTTTGTAATGTTAGAGGTGTACATCCAAGGGGGAGTGTTATGAAACCATAATTGTGGATGTTTCACCTTACAACCTATTCATCTACTCTAACTTCCACATGGTGGAAAACAAAGGGTTGATGACTTTATGAGGGTTTTATCCTTATGTATTCCTTGCCTATATAAGGCATTGTAAGCCTACTTGAGATGGCACACAAGCAATAGATATATATTCTCTCTTTCTCTTCATCTTCTCTACTCTCATATTCTTTCACATATTATAACAATATCAATTATATCTTTGTTTTGCTCAAAAAAAATTATATCTTTGAAATATCAAGTGAGATGAAACCACTTGAATTCAAGCATCCAATTTCGTAAGCACATCAATGCTTCTACAGTTGTAGGATGAAGTTTAGACCGATGTGAGCTCACCAATCTACCACCCGAATTGAAGGCACTCTCAGAAGCAACTTTAGATGCAGGGATTGCTAAAATGTCCTTAGCAATTTTACGCAAGGTGGGATACTTCAACTTAACCTTCCAATGTGCAAGAACATCAAAGTCATCACAAGCTGGTAACAGATCTTCATCAAGATAATTATCCAACTCGGATTTAGTAGACATCTTCTTCTTCCCATTCTTCTTTGCCATATCCCATCGAGAAGTTGTAACCAAAGTTTGAGAAGGATCATTAACCGCATGCCGTTTTCCACATCGACAAGAGCGTAATCATCCTGTTCTGTGTCTTCTAATTTGTCTTGATACTTAGACAAAAGATCATATAACAATGAACAAACTCTCTCAACCTCCTCTTCAGCCGAGTCACCATAAATATCTCTAAAATAGAGTTCCATACATTCCAGTTTGTCTCGATGATCTAAAACAACAGCAACGACTAATACACTATTGATGCTTAACCAATACTTATCAAGCTTTTCCATCATAGCTAAAGCCATTTTCCTCACAACAACTTCGTCACTTGGTGACAACTCAACCAGAGCAATTTTAATGTCGTAAACTTCTTGGAAAAACTAATTAGTCGTTGAGAATTTTCTACCAGAAAATAGTAGTGTCACTTTGTAAAAAACTTCCAACTTTTCACACCAGGAAATTAATTTCGATTCCTGATCAATAGAGCACAAATTTAAAGATGGGATTTTGAATCTTCAACTTAGCAAAATCATACTTGCATAGAAAAGCACTCTGAAATATCAAACAGGTAAAGTTCCACCTAATTTTGTAATCAAGAGTCAATTTTTTCAAAGACTTATTCAGAATTGATGTGAGGGTCTCCCCTGAGGTGGCTACTCAAGGTATCGAGCCTTTATTTTCGGAGGAGGATAACCATGAGCTGCTACTGCCCTTCACGGGTGAGGAGGTACGTACTGCGCTCTTCTCTATGCATCCTACGAAAGCCCCGGGCCCGGACGGTATGCCAGCGCTATTCTTTCAACGACATTGGGATATCGTTGGGCCTAGCGTTACACAGTGTGCTATAGATATCCTGAATAAAGCTCCATTTCCAGACATGATGAACCATACTTATATTATTCTTATACCTAAGGTCTTTGCACCTTCATCTACGAAGGAGTTGAGACCTATTAGCTTATGCAATGTGCTTTATAAAGTTGTGTTAAAGGTCTTGGCTAATAAGTTGAAGAGATGCCTGGATAAGGTGGTGTCAAAGAGTCAAAGTGTGTTTGTGCCCAGGAGGATGATTACTGACAATGTGATTGTGGCTTTTGAGTTGTTTCATTATATGAAGACCAAAGAGAGGAAGAATGGATATATGGCTCTTAAGTTAGATATGGATAAGGCTTATGATAGGGTGGAGTGGTCTTTTCTGAAGCATAGTATGGGTAGGATGGGATTTGCAGATAGGTGGACAAATCTTATAATGAAATAAGTCTCGTCTGTTTCATTTGCGGTTCTGTTTGAAGGGGTCCCGACGGATGAATTTAGACCAACGAGGGGGTTGCGCCTGAAATACCCCAAAGTATTTTTGGGTATTTCTATTTTAGTTAAGTAAATGAATAAGGTTAAAATTTTAAAATAAAAGAAATTATAAGATTTTTTTATGGAATATATATATCTTATATTTTGATTCTTATTATTTCGAACATAAAATTTGGTTGATTATTATGATTTCAAGAGCGAAACTTATTTTAACTAAGATAAAGCATTACTTTTGTTTTTTATAATAAAGGTTGATGTGATTTTATCGTTTTATTCATTTATTTGAGGGAATACTTAAATTATTTCAATACAAAATAAATATACTTTATGATCCGAGTTACTCTATTAACATATCTTCTAATTAAAAGATATGAATGAATTTATTATTCTAATAATAAATTTTATTATAAAGTTTGAAACATTACAAGAATTCATTCGAAATAGTTATTTAAATAAAAACAGCTATATTAATTATATATATGATTTTATCTTTTATTGTATTTATTTACTTTTACCTTTGTGTGTATACATATATTCTTTTTTTTTATTGAACCGGATGAACCGGGCCAAATAAAAAAACCGAACCGGGTTCGACTGAACCCATCTTCTTCCTCCTCCTTTCACGTTGAACACAGGGAGATGAAGGCGTGAAGCTCCAATGGTGGTTTTTAATTTTTGGACGTTTCACCTTCAAAACGTCCCCATTAAATGCTAATCAATTTCACCTTATCAAAAACGTGGACAAATCTTAAATTTGTGGAGGAACCCATCCTCAATTCCGTCCAAATTCATAAACCCTAATTCTTAAATTCAACCCAATCCGGTGATTATGTGACAGTTTCATCCAAATTGATTGAGGGCAATGAATTACGACATCAATTGGATGTTAATGGCACATTCAATTTGATCTAATCCGGTGTTTTCGAGGTCCCCCTGTAAATAGGAACGTTTTCCCTTTTGGCGAAATTGCACCATTACACTCAAATTCCGAGCTCCTCTTCTATACCATTGAATTACTTTCGTCCCTAGGAGTAATCCTATAAAACAAAATTTGTGAAATAACATACAAATTAGAAAACCCCAATTTCAGAAATTGCCATCTCGCCGGCGCCGCCCAAAACCACCGCTCCGCCGCTTACCGTCGACTACATCCGCCACCAGGAGCCTTGCCGCCATCGCCGGAGCCACCCTCGAGCCACCACCGCCGAGTCACCATAGCCAAGTGAGGAGCTGCTGGAGTGCTGGGTGTGTGACGTGAACAGTAGCCGCGGGAGGAAGGAGAAGGATGCGGAATTACACAAAACCTCCCCATATTTTCTATTCCTACAAGTTATGCCCCATTTCAGTTTCTAAAATTATAAGAATTATCCCATGGTTTTAGAACATATTTTAACTCGCGTTAATTATTAAAACTTCGCAGCGGTAATCTCAAGTTCCGACACACCCATTGCGTGAAAGCCTCGAAGAAGATCAAATTGGTATAATCCCCATCGTGATAATTAATTCGATTTTTATTTCGAATTAATAAGTCAATTATGTGTATAAAATACCAATTCGTAAATTCTTTTTCGCGTCTCGTAATTTATGTGTGTAGATCCATTGCTAATTTATTCAACTCCGTCATCAAGCTCTTTGAAGTCCATAGTTGGTATCGAAATCCAACAAGGCGAAAAAGGCAAGTGACTTTCCGAGCCTTTCTGCTCACTTTGGTGCTTTCGTGTCTAGTTGTTTTCTTTCATTTGATTGCTTGCCAAGTTAAATAAAATAAATTACAATTCACCTGTTTTGTGTAATTTATTTAACAATCAGTTTGAATTTGGCAAGTAAAATTGCGTAAAGTTATTATTTGACCGTAATATAAAATAATAACATAGTTTACCCACCATTTCTTTAAAGCATGATTTATTATTGTTCTTTCATGCTAAAATGGTAAGGTATGGAACATGTTATTTCGTTGATGTTTCCATCCGTTATTTTATTTTATTTTATTTGGTATCCAGGTTACCTTTAAATAATATGGATTACTTTTGTAATGTGTGATCACTTAAGATAATCATTAATCAATCGTGAGAATGTGAGGATTGTGTGTTACGATCGGAACTCAACCGAAGCAAGATCAATTCAAGTACGTAAAACATATCAATCAATGCAAAGTAAAGTGAACCGTGTAATGTGTAAAGATAAGTGAAAGTGTTGTAGTATAGTCAGGTCGGGGCCGTTATTCCCCGATCTTAAAGTTTCATGAAACTTACACATTCCGAACGCGCATATATTATCTATCGGAATGTTACACTACCAAATAAAAAGGTTTTAGGTCGTTATCCGCTATTGAGAGCGGGACCGGTATCCTATGATTGTTAATTAATTAAAAGTTGTGTGTTGAATGAAATGTGTAACACTGTAACCTATCAAAGTGCTAAAATGTGTAACGTTATATAAAGTTGTGTCCAAGCTATTCAACGTGAGGAAAGTGAAGTTGTGTACGTTCAAGCTATTCAACGTGAGGAAAGTGAAGTTGTGTTCAAGCTATTCAACGTGAGGAAAGTGAGTGAAGTGTGTAATAGACATTTGGTTTCATAGTGATCACAATTAATTCAAGCTATATCATATCCCATCTGTACTCAGGATATGGTTCCTAAGGGTGCTTGTCGCCCACTTCTTATGTTATTCAATCCTTCGGGATTATCCGTTTCATAACAGTTGTGTCATCAAATTTTTTTAGCCCCTCTAAAATATTCTAATTAATAATCGCATTCGGGTTTAAATTCATACCATTAAAGGTCAATGAGTATAAATCTGAAGTAGTCCCAGTTTTCGAGCCGTCACTTGCTAGTTCTCGCGAACTAACCGTCCTTTGTTAATTTGGACGGCTAGGGGGTCATTGTCTTCGTACAATACCCCAGTCTCCAGTTCGCAGGTTAAGGTCGAGTCTCTGAAGAGAAGTTAAAGAAGAGTAAGAAGACATTTTATTTTCGAGATTTAATTATTTAAAGTTCTTAGAAAGTATTGTATAAAGTTTTAAGTGTTTATTTTTACCAAGTCTTCCACTGTAAGGTTTTATTGTATTGAATATTGTAATTTGAATTATGCGTTTAATAAATAAATAAAAGATTTATTGTATTTTAAGACTTCCGCTATTTATATTTATTCTGTTATCATCTTGTTTATGGGAGCATGGTAGCATGTCCCTATAAGCCTAAGGTGGTTACGAAGACCTTAAAGTCCAAGTAATCACTGGCGCTGCAACATTCCCTCGTTTACAGAAGGGGGTGTTACAGCGCCAAGGTGATCCTTTGTCACCATATTTGTTCTTATTATGTGCTGAGAGTCTATCTAGTATGATAAGGAGAAGTGAGGAGCAGGGGCGGTTGGAAGGGATTAGGATAGCCAGAGGAGCTCCAAGGGTGTCTCACCTATTTTTTGCGGACGATAGCGTCATTTTTGCGAAGGCATCTTGTCAACAGAGCACTGAATTGATTCATATTCTCCATACATCTGGAGCAGCATCAGGATAACAAGTAAATTTCGCGAAATCGGAGTTATCTTTTAGCAAGAATGTCACAGGCGAGATGAGGGAGCAAATCCAGAAGATTCTTCAGGTGAGGGAGGTGCAAAAGCATGAAAGGTATCTGGGGATGCCTACTATGGTGGGGAGATCCAAGAAAACTATTTCTGCTAATGTTTGCGACAGAGTTTGGAAGAAAATTAAGGGATGGAAGGAAGCGACTCTGAGTAATGCAGGAAAGGAAGTGATACTCAAGGTGGTGGTCCAAGCGATCCCTACATATACAATGTCATGCTTCCTTATGCCGGATGAGGTGTGAAGGAGATGGAGGGTATGACGAGTAAATTTTGGTGGGGAGATAGTATGGGTAGGAGAAGGGTTCATTGGCTAAGTTGGAAGAGGTTGTGTGTTTGAAAGGAGCTCGGAGGAATGGGATTTCGGGACATCCGATGTTTCAATTTGGCTCTTTTGGCTAAGCAAGGGTGGCGTATTAGTCAGAATCTGGACTCACTGTTGGCCCGAATGTTAAAGGCGAAATATTTCCCTAATGGGTCTTTCATGGAGGCAAGATTGGGGTATAGACCGAGCTATACTTGATGTGATCGTATTCGCCCATGAGCTTGACTCTTTTTTCCTACAAGGGTTTGTCTTCGGAGCAGAACATCAACTTTCATTTGTGAAGACTGTTTGGCGACACTTTGGTATTTTGGCTCGTTTTGGTTGTATAAAATTCCGATTGAAGCCGATGAGCACTTGTTGGAAAGATATTTTAAGTGGCTACAAGTTTATTGAAGGATGAAATCATCAAATCAGCTTGGAAAATGGACGAAATCTGGCATCTTTGAAGCAGTCCGAAAACCAGGCAGCTTGTCGAAAATGCAATAAATGAAGACGGAATGCAATCAATAAAGTTGGATTAAATGACGGGGATTTAGAGATTTCCGAACTTCCATCTCTTTGATGACAACCAAGACCATTCAGTTCCCCCCATTATGGTTGCCCATCTCTCCGTCATAAATCTCGGAAAACCCTTTCGTATTATCCGTCATTAGTTTATCGATTTATTTTAATTTCTTTTATTTTTCATAGCATCCATATTTTCCTATATAAAGGGATGTAAGAACTTTTTTTGGAGATAAGTTGAATTTGATAAAAAGTGAGCCTTTTAGCTTCATGTGATTCGGGTCAAGAATCTCGTTCTTAGGTGAGAGGCCGGGAACAAAACCTTCGGTGAGAGGCTAAAGGAGATTCCTTAGTGAGAGACGACGGAATCAAAGGGTCGGAAACACTCGGAGTGCGAGACCGAGAGTGCGGAAGATGAAGTGTTGGAGAGAACTCGGAGTGCGAGGCCGAGAGCTATCTTGCATCACATATCCCTCAACCTCCCATCCCCTACTTTACCACCATTCTAAGGCCTTCCACAGCCCCATCATCACCCTCAAACCACCCCCAAAACGTCACTCCAAAGCAGCCCCTCAATCCCTCTCAAACAAGCCCCGTTTGGAATCGTCTCTGCACAGGCGACGTCTCGGTAAAACGCGATTTCCTGCTTCGTCTGACCTCCGATTGACGAGATCTGCCTCAATCCGTGACTGAGACTTAAAGATCTACAAAAGTAGTACTTGCAAGTCCCCAGAAGCTGAGCCAATCGACGGGAAATCGGCAATCTTTGAAGACTGGTCTGTTGCCTCAGAAGCTGTCCACAATTTCCCGACTTCTCAGAACTCTCGTCGCAGGTCCTTTTGCTCGATCCCGGGCACGTCTATACTTGGAGGAGTATTTGGGAGGGCAGACGGCTGTTGGAGGAGGGGTTAGTGTGGTCGGTTGGGAATGGCGGAAACATATATGTATGGCAAGACAAATGGATCCAAAGACCGATAAGTTATAGGGTGGTGGGGAATCCGACCGGCTTTGATCAGGAGTTGAGAGTATTGGACTTAATTGATTGGGAAAGGGGGGTGCTGGAGGGAGGAGGAAGTTAGGTTGTTGTTGCTTCCATGCGACGCGGAGTTGGTGTTGGGAATGCACCTTACAAGCCATGATGTCAAAGATGAGAGGATGTGGGTTCACTCTAAGAATGGGGAGTTTTCGGTAAGGTCAGCATACCATGCAGCGATGCAAAAGGATCTAGCTAAGGAAGGAGATGTGAGGGGGTCAAATGATGATGGATTACGGGGCTTTTGGCGCAAGGTGTGGAAGCTTCATACTATTCCTAGAGTGAAGAATATGATCTGGCGAATGGCTCGGGATATTATTCCTTGCAAGGTGCGGTTAAAGGAAAGAAAGGTGCAGGAAGATGATCTATGCGAGGTGTGTGGGAGGAGGGGGTCTGTGTTCCATGTGCTGTTTGAGTGTGTGGCAGCTTATACGATGTGGGAGTTAATGTCGGATTTATGTGAAATAGGGGAGATGTGCTGCGATGTTAAGCAGTGGCTGGAGGTGGTGATTGAGTCATTGTCGGAATAGGATACGCAGCTGTGGTTGGGGATTATTTGGTCCATTTGGAAGAGCCAAAACCGACGGGTATTTGAGGGAGTGGTGATGGAAAGGGAGAGGGTTCTGGAGGAAGCTAGAATGATGGTGGAGGAGTTTAGGGGAGTGAAGGAGAGATTGAGGGAGGGACAAGCGACAAGGTTGGTATAATCCTCGATGGATCAAGCCCCCGGAGGGGTGGATTAAGCTCAATTGTGATGCAGCTGTTGATATAGACAAGGGGTGTGGAGTGGGGGTGATAGCTAGAGGTGACGAGGGGGAGGTCGGTTTTGCTGCTACTCGAAGATGTGTGGGATGCCCAGGAGTGGAGACGGCAGAGGGAGAGGCGTTGTTGTGGGGGTCAAACTGGTTGTTGAGTGGGATATGGAGCATGTGTTGATCGAGTCCGATTGCGCGTTGGTTGTGGCCAAGGCCAACAGCGATTGGAAGGGGAGAGGCCAGCTGGGTGCGGTGATTGATGCGATTAGGGCGATGAAAGCTCAGTTTCAGAGCTGTCGGATAATGTTTGTACGTCGTGGTGGAAATCGGGTTGCACACTATATGGTTCATCTGTTGTCGAATGAACCTTGGATGATGTCTGTTTCTTCTTTATTTCCATTTGAACTTGATAGAATTGTAAGACTTGATTTACTTGATAGTTAATGGAGGTGCTGTTTGTGCTAAAAAAAAAGAGTCAATTTGTGTGAACAATCAAGTTTCAAAACTCTAGCCTTATCTTCAAACCTCTCAATCCTTTTAGGAGTTACAATCCAAAACAAGACATATTATGTATACTCTCAAGTATCAACACTAGAACCAATCACATCCATACCATCTTGAACAATCAAGTTCAAAATGTATGTATTGCAACACATATGCAAAAAATCACCATCCAACATAAGAGAGCTTGACTTAAATTTTTCAAGTGAGCGGAGAGGCCGGTTTGGTGGAGGTGCCGATAGGATTGGATGAAAATTTTTAACCCTCGAGTTATCTATTTTAATATAAAGTTTCAATCAATATATAATACGAAAATAGAGGCGTGGAAATCCTATGTGACGGGCTCTGGTGCGATTCGCTTACGTGTCGTCCTGTGGTGCATTCTGAGCGGGTTTTTTTGACACGTCAATTAATGAGTGTCCAATAAATTTAAGCCACATCAAACAAGGATCTTATCTATTTTGTATACGTGTCATCCTACGTGTATATCTCAACTAATAACTACAAATAATTTTTAATATAAATATTCAATCACATATTTTAAGTGGTTACAAAACTTATCACTTTATCTTGAGTTATTTTATAATTAATTATTTTACATTGGATTGTTTTATCAGATTGATTAAGTAAGTTTATTATATGAAATGATAAGATTTCATTGTTTCCCAAGCTTTTTTTTTTGGGTGAAAGCTTAATTTTTTTTACCAATTAATTGATTACAAAATAAGATTGGTTTTAAAAACCTTACGCGCGTATCCTTTACAAATACACACACGCAATAATTCCTCCACTATCTTATTTTTTTAGATAGATTGAAATAACATACATATACACATACATCCAATGAAGTATTACTTTTTTTTAAAACCGGGTTCATATTTTTTAAATGCATGATTTTACATTACGTACTATTTTCCATCGAATTATTATATCTAAATAATCCGATACAAACATATATACATTTTTTTTGTTTGCTATTTCAACGTATCTATGAATATTTTGATAAGATTTGATAGAGTTTAAATTCCTTTGTTCATCTAACATGGATCTAGATTTATTAATAAACATAATTAATTTAAATAATAAATTTTTATCATATATTGGTTAGTTACCTTTTAACATTTTATGATTTATTTGAATAAATATAATCTATTAGATAAACTAAAAACTCTTACAAATATAAATATATATATATATATATATTATACAATTAAAGATATGATAAATAGACACACTATGAACTTCTTTTCAATCACAAAACATTAATTTAATTATCTAAATATAATCTCAATCAAACATTGCGCATTCTTTTTTCGCATGTAACCTCATGAACTATTTTAGTAAATAAAAACCATTTGAATTTTTTAAGTGAAAAGAACTCATCTTTTCATGAAATATGGTGCAGACTAGGGGTTCGTATGGGACGGGGTTAATAAACTGACTAAAATTATAAATAGGGTAAAAATTTATAAACTGTTGGTAAAAGTAGTTAAAAATTTATGAAAAAATATAAACTCCGTATGGGGCGAAAAACAGTTTATTTGTAAAAAGTGGAGTTTATTTGGTTTTTATTAGGGGTATTGTGGTACTTTCAAACCAAATAAGATAAAAGAGAAGGGGTAAAATAGTAATTATGGAATATAAACCTCAAAATAAGCTTCAATCTGCAGCTTATTTATAAACCCTTTTTTTAACTGACTAAAGCTTATTTGTTGTTCCCATACACCGTTTAAACCTGTTTATTTTTTTAACAGCTAATAATTTCCCACTTTTTAACCTGCTTATATATCAGCCATACACACCCTAGGAAGATAGGGTGGTTTATTGATTTCACCCTATCATGCAAATTTTTCTCTTTTAGTTTTTTTTTTACATTCAAACTCATTTAAATAAGAGTTTTTTTTCCAGAGTTATATACACACACACATATTAAAAAAAAACAAGTTATAAATTATAATCCATTCGATTTAAACATGAACAAATATATTTTATAACCAATCAGGCAATATTTTATTTTATTAATTGAAATGCCCTTAAATAATTAAAGGGTTTTCTCCCAAAAGGTACCTTATATAATAATATTTTTTTTAATGAAAGTCCTTTTTCAATTAAAACATTATTCTACATGCAATATATGTCAGTCTAAAACACTTAAATATTATAATCAATATTAATTAAAAGGAAAGTTATAAAATCCAAACAAATAATATTTTTTATGTTACAAATTTTGAATTAAATTATTTTACAATATCCTTACAACTAAAAATTTATTGTTTAATATAATGAATATTTGTAATCAATATAAATAATGGTATGTTTTAACGTTCACTATTGAATAAAAATATAAAAATACTAATATGATAAAATATATTTCATTAAAAAACCGCGAAGCTCGCGGGTAATAAAACTAGTTGTTAAAATAGCGTGAATCCATTTAAATTTCCTTAACGGTTGTCATTAAACCAAAAGCGTGAAAACTAATTGCTCCGAAAATTTTGAGTGGAATGAATTTTTTTTTTTATCTTATACTAGTATAAAATACAATTAATTGTTTTTATCTTATACTAGTACAAGATATAATTAAATTATTTATTCTCCATATAGTTTTATGGAAATATTAGTTTCCATATAGTTTTATGGAAATATTATAGTGTCCATATTTTTCGTAGCATATGATGTATGTACTAATAATATACGTTTCCTTTCGTCTATATAAACCAAAAAAGGGCATTTGTTCTCGCAGCAAGCGGAGAACGAAATCTCCTCTTTTTCCTCTAGGTTTCCTCCTCCATCTTTTTCTCCCTCTTCGATAAGCCCTACCAACTATATTTCCGATCAATCTGAAATCAAATTTCAGTTTGATCGAACCAGATTTTTATTCGATTGGGCAAATTCTCGTTCCGTGTTTACTCAATTTCTGCAAAAGCACGGTAATTGGAGGAGGTTGATTGGGAATTAGGGATTTTGTTTTTCTGCGGTGGTGTTTCGATTTGATTCGGTTTTGATTGATACGCATGAGCTGGTCGGTATTGAATCTGGGGCTTTCTTCGAATTCGAATCACTTCATCACCTGCCTTTTGATCTTCATCCTCCATTATTCCCCTCAATTGCGCCCTGTCCTTCTTTTTAATCACAATTTACAGCCTCTCACCCCATCATCGTCACCCGTTCCGATTCTAAATCTTGTTAATTTTAATAGCAATCACCAATCAATCGAATCCAATGGAGTCCAAACCCAGGAGTAATCGTCAATTGCAGCCAGGTATCCTCTCTCTAATTCCTGAAAAAGTTTTTAGATATTTTTTTTCTTCCGATTTGATATTTTTTTGGTGGATGTTTCTAGTCGGTTGGTTTTGGTGGGTCCATCTGAAAAACATGTGGATGTTTTGAAGTCGGTGACTAAGTGTTTTCTTTTTTTTCTTGTTGGGTTGGGAGGGGAATAGGGGACGCTCCATTCCCTCCACGGCACATGTAGCTATATGTCTATTTCACTTGTCAATTGTATTGTGTTGTTTGAAAGTGATGTTCTTAATCATCTATGGTTTAAGATAGGAAAAAAATCACCTTTTTATCTTCTAGTAAATGTCTATGGTAAACTTAACGTGGCCCATGGTTGTGATCAGGGCAATGTAAAAATAGCTGGTGGGACAATTGTTTGTCCCTTGATTCACATGGTGGGCTTTCATGGGAAATAGTTTGATTTGGACTAAGCAATCGATTGATGGAGTGTTTGTAACTCTGATAAGGCTCTTTTATAGTTCCTAGTTTTTTATTTTAATCTCAGATTAGTGCAAGAAATCAAAATTAGTCTTTTTGTGCTTCTATAGCAAATGGGAGATGGTGACTCCTTGTGAAAAAGAAATAGGATTGGTAGTGGATGTGCTACAGTAAACTGAAATTGCTTCTACAATAGAGTATGATCTGGTTCCCCAATTAATGTTTTCATTATTTTTTGTCATATAGTTTTCAAATTTGCTAGAGTAAACTGAAGTTGTTAACACAATACCACAATCTTGACTTGGTGCACTGTATACACATGCCATAAGTTTTCGTCGTTTATGTATAGATTATCGATTGATTGTGAGTGATCTTTATTGCAGAAGCCCTATGGTTTTCTACAAGATAAGCTTTTAGTTTGTGCATACAAGCTATAGGCCCATCTTGTATGATGGTTGCTACTATGTTACTTAATAGAGTAATTTATGATAGAGATTTAAGTGTCTAAACCGTTAATCATTTGCAGGTCTTTGTTCTTCGAGAAATGGAAGGAGGCCTTCCGTTATTGTTATTGGTGCTGGTGTTGCTGGCCTCGCTGCAGCACGTGCTCTTTATGAAGCATCCATTCAGGTAAGCAGTAATGGGAACTTTTTTCTTCTCTCATTTGACTTCTAAATTAACTTTTGGCTATCATTGCAGATTAGTATTTCTTGGTGTCCCTTAACAAGTTTATTTCTTAAAATGTGTAGGTTGTTGTCCTTGAATCGCGAGATAGAATTGGAGGGCGAGTATGCACTGATTATACATTTGGCTTTCCTATTGACTTAGGTGCCTCATGGTGAGTCAATGTTTGTTATTTATTTTGGAAACTATATAGTTCTGCGGTTTGTATTACAATCAGTTTGTTGTTTAGGTTGCATGGAGTTTGCAATGAGAATCCATTGGCACCTCTGATTAGTAAACTTGGACTCCCTCTCTACCGCACAAGTGGTGACAACTCTGTCCTCTATGACCATGATCTAGAGAGGTAAGTTACCTTTTTTGGTCTTCTTGTTATCTCCGTAGCTTCTTATGATGGGAGCATTTAACTATTACTTGCAAACATACATTACACCTTTGTGGATATTGTACCCTTGAGAAGTTGAAACTTTAAAATAGACATGTTTTGAATTTTTTTATAATAGTCGTGTTTAGAATTTTAGAGACATTTTTTAATATTCTCATTGTGATATCTAGTTCTGGATTGGATCTTTCCTTATATGGTGCAACACTAGGTTTGAAGAGATTTTATGTAATGAAACAATTATTTTGATAAGACTTGAGAGATTCAATCTCAAATTATACTTTTCTGAACTTTACTGACCACTTCCCTTTGGTAATATATATATTTCGATCAAGAAGATTAGAGTATAATAGATTCGAAAGTTTTGATTTTGCATTTCCTCTTTCAATCTATATCGAAACCTGCTTAATTTTTTATTTATCCCTTTTTCTATCCATAACCCTAGGTTTATTTTCAATTTTGGTTTTCCTCACATGAAAATGCTCAATAATATCTTGTTGCATGGCTATAGTAATATGTAACAGCCTCCCATGAAATATGTAATTTTTCCAAAGCTTGAACATTTTTTCTCCCATGCAAAATTTATGGCCCTAATTTCATTGATCCATAGATTTGGTTGATACAAATTTTGCCGAAGCTTTTAGTGATGTTTGTTCTTATGATGTTTGTTCTTATAACAGTTTTTAATGATTATCATTTACCGATCAGTATGCTAACTTTACCTTGATTTTTTTTTATTTCAGTTATGCTCTGTTTGATTTGGATGGGAAGCAAGTTCCTCAGGATCTGGTTTCAAAAGTTGGTGAAACATTTGAGAGGATCTTGAAGGAGGTACATCTTTTTCATCTTGTTACCTTGATCTTGCATTTACTAACGGTTTCAAACATAAATTCCCTGATATTACAGTACTTTGGCAATGGATTGGAATCAAATTTCATCCTTCCATTGTCTGTGCTAGATTGGATTGACTTCCAATGAAGGGTATGGTCATTTCTATTCCCTTCAGTGGCTCTTCTCCTCTCAAAGTACAATTATAATATGCTCCCCAAGAATGTTTAGATTGGCTTTTCATGTGATGCAATCATGGCAATTCAATTGCTTGATTTTACCTGATATGAAAACTGAAAGTTTGCTTCTCTTAGGGACTTAGAGATCCTACCAATTATGTTGATTCTAAATTTATACAGTAGCTGCCCTTCTAAAAGGCTCTTTTTTACCCAGCTTATCCGGTAGGAATTGGGGGAAGTGAAACTTTCAATATTCAAAATTCAGAGGGACACTTTTATCTAATAAATAATAAATGCTGTACAACTGACTATACTAGACCATTTGACATTATCAGTCAAATAATCCATGTTTTTTTCTTTTTTTTGACATACCTTAAATATGTGCAGACTGACAAAATAAGGGAGGAGCACGAGGAGGACATGTCTGTTCATCAAGCAGTTTCTATGGCATTTGCAAAGAGACCTGATTTAAGGTATGCATTGTTGCTTGCAATCTTTATACTTGACACCTATTTACAACTAGCGCTGAATTGTCGCTATTGAAAATGACTACAGGTTGGAAGGGCTTGCTCACAAGGTATTGCAGTGGTACTTGTGTAGGATGGAGGGTTGGTTTGCTACAGACTCTGATAATATTTCCCTAAAATGCTGGGATGAGGTAAACTAGTTTATCCTTCCACTATACTTTCTATTTTTGCGTGTGTAAAAATAGTTTACTCTTTTGGATCACCATATTCTAATCTGTATCAGTTCCTGCGTAACTGAAGTGATTGATGCTTCACTGTAAATTTTATTCATGTGATGGAGTTGATGCTACTTAGTTCAATTTCAATGGCTAGCACTTATTTCAGTTTTTTCCGTGTTTGTTTATTGCACAACTATTTTTGTTTATTAATATGTTTCATTTGGTGATCTTGCATCTTACGAGAACATTTTTATGTACACACGCACACACATATATCCATGGTTTTGCTAACTGTCGTCAACTATCTGAATATGTAGGAAGTGTTGCTTCCTGGTGGTCATGGGCTGATGGTGCGAGGCTACCTTCCTGTTATTAATACACTTGCTAAGGGCCTAGATATCCGCTTGAATAACAGGTTTGTATTAAAATCTCTAATCTTCTCACGTTTTGTCTTTATACCTGTTTTCTTCATTCATATTTTGTTGTTCTCCAGAGTTACAAATGTAGTTAGGCATCATAATGGAGTAAAGGTGACGGTAGAAGACGGGACTGTGTTAGTAGCTGATGCAGCCATAGTAGCTGCGCCGCTTGGTGTCCTAAAGGCAGGCATCATAAAGTTTGAGCCAAGGCTTCCTGAATGGAAGGAGGCGGCAATTTCCGAACTAGGAGTAGGGATTGAAAACAAGATCGTGCTGCACTTCGGTAAGGTTTTCTGGCCAAATGTGGAGTTTGTGGGGGTAGTAGCAGACACTTCTTACGGCTGCAGCTACTTTCTTAATCTTCACAAGGCAACAGGGCATCCTGTTCTTGTTTATATGCCTGCGGGTAAGCTGGCGGAAGACATTGGAAAGATGTCTGATGAAGAAGCTGCTAATTTTGCCTTCTCGCAGTTGAAAAATATTCTTCCTGATGCCAAAGCACCGGTAAATACCTAATCGTGCTAATTGCAATTGGAAAGTTGAACCGCAATGCGAAATGATTTCTGAACTTTCACTGACATTCATGGTTCTACTTTTGCAGATTCAATACCTTGTATCTCACTGGGGCACGGACATCAACTCTCTCGGCTCCTACAGTTTCGACAAAGTTGGGAACCCACATGATCTGTACGAGAAGCTCCGGATTCCAGTAGACAACCTATTCTTTGCAGGTGAAGCAACGAGCATGAGCTATCCAGGTTCAGTCCATGGTGCTTACTCCACCGGACTAGAAGCAGCTGAGGACTGCAGGATGCGTGTCTTGGAGCGGTATGGAGAGCTCGACATCTTCCAGACTGTCACGGGAGAGGAGACGTCTGTTCCTCTCCAGATCTCCAGGCTGTAAAGCCTCCAAGTGTTATTTTTCCCCGCGACCTCTGATACCTTCATATGTAGGTTGATGGTTTGCTGGGGCGGATTTGATTATGTAAGTTTGTTCAGTGCAGTATTTGACAATAAGATGGCCTAGTAAAGGAGTTCTGGCTTGATTACAAACACAAGCTTCTGTGCTTGTAAGAACTGTGAAACTTTTATCTATTAAAATGACAATCAGTTACTTGTTTGTGCTTAGTTTATGTGTTAGTAGTTTTCTGTTCTTATAGCTGTGGCCACAAATCTACAAGTTTCTGATTACATATTTTTGTATTTAAACAAATTTGGAAGAAAATAAACAAAATGCAATCTACAGAAGAGCCAATCTTTTTTTTTTTTTATCTTGAAAAAAAAGTGATTCGAATCAACTAAACATCTCGATTAAATGAGAGCAAATTATCAAATTTCTAGTGATGTTTAGCTCTTAAAAATAGAGGGTTTACTTCAAATGTAAAAAGTCCTTAAAGTGTAAAATATGCTTATTGTGTAAAATTTGCTAATGGGCTTAATTTAATTACTATTGGGCCTAATTTTATTAGTAGAATATCTGCCCCCCTTGCCCATGCGTGTGCCCCCCTTGCCCCCCTTCTCGGACCCTTTTTTTTTTTTGCCCAGAATTTTTTTTCCCGTGGTAACACTTTCTGCTGTGCAAGTATAACTTGCTTTTGTGCACATATAACATCTTATTGTGCAAATATAAGTTTATTTTGTGCAGACAAATAATTCATTATGGGGTAAATAGGTAAATGTGTCTATTTCAATTATAAAAATTTATAATTGAAATATGTTTAATTTATGGGTAAATTGGTAAATATGTCTAATTTTATGGTTACATGCACTTTTTCCCGTTTTCGATACCTTTTGTGCAACTGTGAAGTGCATTTGTGGAACTGTGGAGTGCATTTGTGCAACTGTGAAGTGCATTTGTGCAACTGTAAAGTGCATTTGTGCAACTTTAATTGTGCAATTGTGCAAATTTAAAGTAGGATACAATTGTGCAAATTTAAACTACAATTGTGCAAAAGTAAGATACAATTGTGCAGATTAAGAAAACAATTGTGCAAATGTAAGATCGTAATGTGCATTAATAAGACAAAAGATGTGCTTTTGAAATCGATGTTTTAATTTTGTTTTGTTTTTTTTACTTTTGAGAGTTTGGGTTCACCTCTCGTCTAATTTAGGTTGATAGATGTAAGTTTGAAATCGATTTTTTTACGTATAAGCTTTTAAAATTAAAGTGCATAAATAAGATTAAAATGTGCATAATTAAGATTAAAAAGTGCATAACTTAGATTATAATGTGCATGATTAACAATTTGCGATTGTTGCGCTCTTGTCTATTATGTAACCTATGTGGGATTTGAACCCACATCTTTTGTGCAAACGCACATTGCTCTACCAATTGAGCTAATAGGCTAAATTATGATTTTTATGCTAAAATAGAAGAACCTAATCGACCTAAAGCATATTGGAATAAAATTTTAAAATTCAATTAGCTCATGATTCACAAACAATTTGACAATGCTATAAACATGAAATTAGCTCCAAATCAACCCAACAACACAACCATAGCATCAATTTCAGTCAATTTGGCCGTTGGCAAAAAACCCCAAATTCTAAAGCAAATCGCAATATAAAATTCCAAACTTCAATTAGATCATGATCCATAAACAATTTGACAATGCTATGAACATGAAATTAGCTTCAAATCAACCCAACAACACAACCATATCACCAATTTAAGTCAATTTTGCTTTTGGCAAAAAGCCCCAAATGCTAAAATATATCGCAATATAAAATTCTAAAATTCAATTAGCTCGTGATCCATAAACAATTTGACAATGATATGAACATGAAATTAGCTCAAAATCAACCCAACAACACAACCATATCATCAATTTCAATCAATTTGGCTTTTGGAAAAAAGCCCCAAATTCTAAAACATATCGCAACCTAAAATTCTAAAATTCAATTAGCTCATGATCCATAAACAATTTGACAATGATATGAACATGAAATTAGCTCAAAATCAACCCAACAACACAACCATATCATCAATTTCAATCAATTTGACTTTTATCAAAAAGCCCCAAATTCCACTCCTAAATCAAACCCTAGGTTTTAAATCTCAACCTAAATCATTCAAACAATCCAAATAACTGTAATAAACAAGTTTAGGGTTAGAAATCATACCAAATTCGTGTTGAAACAAAGAGAAAATCGGGATTTCGAAGGTATATTGAGCCAAAAACGTCGAACAGGTCTGTCGGGAGAGATGGGCTCGGTGTGAGCTCGGCTGGGCTCGAACCATGGGGGTTCCGGGCTCGGGGGGTGCGCCTGAGGGAGGGGGTTCGAGCTGGCCGGGGTTGGTGGCCGGAGGTGGCTCGTGGGTGGCGTGGGAGGCCGACAACCGAAGCCGCTGGTGGCTCGACGGTGCTGCGAGAGGTGTGCGCGTCTGGGCGCGTCTGGGCTCGAACCAGGCCAGTTCAGGGCTCGGGGGTTGCGCACCGGGGTGGGCTCGAGGGCGGCTGGTCGCTGGTGGCCGGAGGTGGCTCGAGGTGGGTGCGGGTGCGGGAGTCCGAGGGCTAGGGGGTTGCGCGTATGTTTGTGTTGATTTGAAAATTTTACACGTTAAGGATATTTTACATTTTAAAGCTTCCCTATATATATATATATATATATATATATATATATATATATATATATATATATATATATATATATATATATATATATATATATAAAGAAAAGTTGTGTGCAAGCTTCATAAATGTATATAAATGTATATATAATATTTTCATTTTTTTTATCATCACCTAAATCTTCTATATATAGATTAAATAATTATGGGTATTAAAAAGTCGCAAGTTTATGAATAGTTTACCTCTAATCCTTAATTTTATTTTATAAATATCTATGTCATAATTGTCATAGTCTTAAATCCATTAATTTTTTTTGTTTCTTTTTTTTTGTCCACAAACACAATAGAGAGAAGTTTTATAGTTTTTTCTAATCATAAAAAATAACTTACAATTAAGCAATAAAGAAGAGAGATTTTAAAAATAAACCAGTTAAATGATATTAATGTGTATTCTTATATCAATATAAATAAAAATGAATGTGAAACCGCATATGAGTGTTAAAAGTTTGATTATCTTTAATATTAATTAAAAAATAAGTAACATGTAAAAAATAAGTAACATTTAACGAGTCGCTTTATACCCACTAAAACATTTGTTGGTTGAAGCCCTTGCTCTCCACTCCGGCCTAATTACGGTCGGACGCTAATAAAACTCTTATGTTGTATAAACAAAATAGATAAATGGACAAATAACTTAACTAAAACATGCCCCGTGCATCACACATGCATGCTTACTAGTCATTAAGAAAAGAGAGGAACAAAATTATCATAAAAATCTTATCATTAGATCAAAATTTCTTTTTGATTGGCATTCTATACCATTGAACTCATTCACGAAATGGTGGAATCCATCTTATAAATTGGGCAAAATAACAAGCAGCAACCTGATTTGGAGTTCTAAAACTAGAAAAGGTGCATCTTGTTGAGAGATTGTGAGATTATAAAGTCCGTTTGGAGGTTGCTTGGAAATAATAACCTTCGACCGAGTTTCTTTCTCACAACGGACATCCACGATTGGATTTTGCTCAATGTACAGAGGGAAGATAGATGTGCTGCGGTGTTTGTCACCATGATTTGGCTCACTTGGAAAGCTCGTAATGAGTCGGTGTTTCAAGGGAGTGATCGAGTGCAGGGGATTGCGGATCTAGTCTGGCAACAAGTATCTTGGTACCAAAGAGCAGCAGAAAGGGAGAGCAGAACGCGTGGGCTCAGAGTCGAGCAAGGTGGAGAGTCGAGAGGGAACTGGGAACCTCCGGAGGAAGGTTGGTTGAAATTGAACACAGACGAGGCCTCGAAAGGGAATCCGGGACTTGCGGGAGGAGGAGGCGTCATTAGAGATCATAGGGGGGCCTTCATCAAGGGCTTTGCTATTAAACCTGGCCACTGCTCAGCGGAGAGAGCAGAAGCATGGGCTCTTCGGAAGGGTTTGCAGATAGCAAAAGATATGGGTATCTCCAAAATCATGGTGGAGTTGGACAACACCAACATATGTGCGCAAATTCAAGAGACGGGGACGCCGATGGGGGAGAATGGCCAACTTATTAGCCAGTGTTGATCCATGTTGCGTAGCATGGAATGGGAAGCGAAAGTCTGTCAAGTCCGGAGACAAGCGAACGGAGCGGCGGACGCCCTTGCAAACTTAGTTGTGGCTATGGCTGAACCTTATATGATTTTTGATGTATCCGTGCATTTGTATTTTCCGGACTGTATCCGTGCATTTGTATTTTCAGTTACTTCTATTGGGGAACCTAGTTAACATTCTCGTTTAATAATAGGGCCTTCCCCACCATTGCACCCAAAAACAAAGTGCATCTTTATCCTCATCCGATATCCCAAATCAATGCCAATCCATCAAACCACAATAAACCATCAGAATAAGTTATTATCTAAGAGCATCCGCATCCATGAAACTCAATTCGATCCCTTAACTCTTCTTTTTATATTTCTCTCTCCTTAAGAAACCCGACTTAATTTTTAACCAACGTCCTTAAAACCCATTTCATTATAAACAAATAATATAAAATTAAAAATATCCCTACCCATCAAACTCCCTCTCTATCTCTTTCCTCCCCTCTCACTCATGTTCCTCACCTTTTTTATTTCTTTGAGTTTCTTTATTTCTTTGAGTTTTTATGACTTTCTCTTCCATCCCCTCTCACTCATGTTTTATCACCTTCTTCATTATTTCTTTGAATTTTCATGATTTTCTTCTTCATTATTTCTTTGAGTTTTTATAAGTTTCTTGGCAGTGACATCATTCCTTATTAAAATATATCACTTTTTTATTATTTTATTATTAAGTTTCTTATTTTTCTTTGTAAAACAGTGTGATCTTTTTTTTTTGATACAAGGTAAGGATTTGGGGGTGGTCAACCGCGGTTGAACCACCGCCCAAGGGCGTCCTGGCGGACGACTGCTCCCAACTCAGCAGGAGCACGATCAACGACGAATGACGAGGATAGACCGATTTGTGCCAGCCTATCTGCCACCTGATTCCCTTCTTGAAGTGTGTGGGAGAAGACGATGTTGTTGAAAGCACGACAGCAAGCAAGAGCATCCGAGACCACCATCTCTAACTCCCAAGGATACCGCCAAGAACCTTTCATGACATTAATAAACAACAGGCAGTCGCTCTCCACCTCGAGGCAAGAGAAACCCATCCTAGAAGCTTCACGGAGTCCAAACAGAAGACCAAGGCACTCCGCAAGTTCCACAGAGACCGACCCACAAGGGCAGGCACCACACGACAGGACCGTCCCAAGGCTATCACGAATAACGAATCCAGAAGCAGCGAGGCCTGATCCGACCTTAGCGCCATCAAAGTTAACCTTGACACAACCTGCGGCTGGTTTTTTCCATTTTACCAATTTCTGATTGTTTGTTTTGCTTTGTCGGGGATTTGGTCTAGTAGTGGTCTCGTCCTCTTCTTGTTCCTCGCATTGCGCTTTTTTCCAATTTCTCTTATAATGTTGTATATTGTTGATCCATTCTTCCATTGTCGTTATATCTTTGTTATCAAAGAGTATTCTATTTCTCATCGACCAGCAATGTTCCAAAAAACGCTTGGCGGGTGCTTGGCGGTAGGGTAGGGTCAAGGGTCTAGGCGGGGTCTAGGCAGATTTCATGGCGGAGCTTTGCTGTTTAGGCGGGTTTTGACGACCTTGACGGCCTTAGCGGTGGGGCGAATTCAAGGGTTTAGGCGGGGGTCTTGAAGGGTCTTGAAGGGTTTTTTAGAGCAGTGTCAACCATATTCCCCAAAGGGAGAAAGCAAGGGTAGCCTTCTGCTCCTTAGGTAGGTTTTCAAAAATCTCCATTATTAGGTTCTTATAGGGTTTATCCTCTTTGTTAGTGTTGCGGATCTTTTGCTCAATTTGTCCATCAAGTCTCCTAATAAATTCTAATGAATTCTCCTAATAGATTTAGGTTCGGGGTTTACTATTTACACGGTGAAATTTTCGCAATTTACACTATCTGAACCGCGAACTCGAAATGCGCGACTGCGTATGTTTTTTTTTTTAAAAAAAAAAGAGCACCGCGGATCCGCAATGTGCGGTTGCGGTTTTGATTTTTTTTAAGGCAAATTTACACAAAACCACCCATTAAATATCAGTCTTTTCATATAACCACCCCTTAAATTAGAAATTACAGCAAACCACCCTTTAAATGGTTCCGTCACCAAACAGCCACCTCTATTCACATTCCGTCTGATGGGCTGTTAAGTTGATAATAAAAAGACCACTTTGCCCCCATCTTGTTCAAGGATATCGTCTTATGAAAAAGTGAAAAACTGCCTTTTTTAATTCTATGAAGAATTTGAATCGATTTCCCAGTAGACCTCTTCAACAACTTTCATCTTCTCCAATACTCCATGTCTTCCTCTCTCTAGTAGCATTCTTCGTTTGGTGGCCAGATTTATCTTCGTTTTAATGTTTTTATATGAGTGCACTTGCTTCAATAGATTTATTGCTTGAAATTATGGAAGAAACACTAAGCTTGACCCTCGCCGCCTGGAGCAGCACCGATTATGCAGAGCTGACTCCGAGGCATCGTCAAAGGTGGCATGTGGAGGGGTTGGGGCAAGCCGCTCTCTATTTCCTTCAAATCTTACTGATTGACTAATCCCTTTGAATAAATCTTTAAAGAGGAGATTGGAGAATGTTACGCAAAGCAATTTCCAAAGTGATCGGTTGCGTAGCCTTTGTTGACGATCCCAAATTACATTCAATCGTTCACTATAGCCCTAATTATATTGATACCAATTTCAAATCTTTTCCCTCTGCTTGAATTGTTCAATTCAATCAACCCAACTACTGTAGCACTAATTGCATTCAATTGCTCACTTTATAATTGAATTAGAAGGCTGACTAAATTTCAATGAAAGAGTTTGGAATTGAACCTCCATTAATGGCAACGTGATGCTTCTCTCTCTCTTCCGAAGTACCAAGTAGGAAGAAGGGGTAAGATGGTCTTTTCCATCAACTTAACTATCCCCATAAAGAGAATATGACTAGGGGTGGTTGTTTGTTGACAAAACCCATTTAAAGGGTGGTTTGTTGTAATTTCTAATTTAAGGGGTGGTTATGTGAAAAGACTGATATTTAAAGAGTGGTTTTGCGTAAATTTGCCTTTTTTTAATTATTAAATGTTAATATTGTAGTCCCTCTCAAGAGGAGATAACGTTGAAAATAGTTAATTGATAACACAGAGCAAAAATGGCGGTCCAGTTTCATCTCAGCGCTTCCTCGTCTTCCTCATCTTTTCCATGGCCAATTGTTAATCTTAATCTCTCTCCGATCCATCTCTCCGCGACTACCAAGAAGCTATCAACGCTGATTTCGGGCTCAAAGTCGTTCTCTGTCAGGCTAAACTCCGAGCTCTCCCTCTCCTTGGAGGATCTGTAGAATCCGTGCTTAACGCAGGGCCTCCAATGGTAGTCGGCTAGAGGTGAGGAAGACAATAGATCTGGAATGGGTATTTGGTCAATTTCATTAATTTGGACTCGAATCTTTTGGATCTGGGTTGATTTAGAATCGAGTTTTTGGATCCGTACATCAAACATAGAATCCCTTCTTCTTCGTCGGCCATGGATTCCGTCTCCGACTAGGGGAATACCTTGCTAGTCCAAGTGAGCCCGGAGATCCACGACCTCATCGAGAAACAGAAGCGTCGCCAATGCCATGGGATCGAGCGCGCTTATCGCCTCCGAGAACTTCATCTCCTTCGCTGTCATCGAGCCTCTCGGTGGGAGGACTTGGAAGGGCAAAGGGAGAACCCAGTGGTGGGGAGTTGGGAGGAGGTGGGCGCCGGAAAGGAGCCCCGGCCACATCTAGAGGAGTCGTCCAAGGGATTTGGGATGACGAATCGCTTGCATCCGCGTAGTGAGCATAAGCTGTCAGTGGGCCCCACCATCCGCGTACTCGCACTCCGCAATCGGGATGCTTCATAGTGTATTGCGCGAAAAATTGACCGTGTACTTAACAATTCCGTTAATCTTTCACAAAAAATAAAATCAATTTTGAACAAGTTTTTACAAATTTTGAACACGGCGGCACCCACATCACATGAAACCATCATTCTCTACCCATTTGCATCTTTCCTTGCTATCCCGAAAACCAGATCTGATTTTTTTTATTCTTCTTTTTGTTCTTCTTTTTGCTTTCCTTGTTCTTGATTTTTGGAGTTCTACCGAATTTCAAGCAAAATAACTCTTTCTCTTTGGCTATCTTTAAGCAATAAGATCTTAATTTCAAGCAACGTTGAAGCAAATGCCTGGCGCAAATTTTAAGAACGAAAAGAGGGAAGAGCCTCAGATTAGCATATTGGCACATTCGTCATCGAAGCAACAAGCTGCGCATAGCTATTTGATGCTGCCAATCTCGCCATTATCTTATTCTCATCATCAGCTCTCTGTAAAACCAAATCATATTTCAAACCTTCTACGAGAATTGCCAAAAACATTTCTACCCCTAAAAATCATATTTCAGATGAATCAAATAGAAGAAAAAAAAAAAGCAAAAGAACAACAAACTCCCAACGAAATCACTGTCTGAGCAACCCGATAGCTTCAAATTTAGACTGGAAAGAAGACATGAATAAATAGGGTTATTCAGTGCTGAGTTTTAGCAAGTTCGGCCGCTCATCTCTGGCCTCCTCTAGGATTTCGGGAAAAAGGGGTTTTATCATACGATGGACAGCTGATTAATGGGCTGCCTCTCTACATTTGGGCCCAACACATAAATTCAGTGTGACTTAAACAGATATGAGGGCCCAATGAGGAGCTTCACAATCTGCATTTCCCCGGAAAATTTGGCTAAAACCATTCCAGAATGTCTCACAGGAAATGATTTGCGGGTAGTACCCATCGATGGTCTTTGACAACAATAGAAATCAATTGAAGTTAATTCTGAAGCTATTATGTCTAATATGTGTTCCATTTGATATTTAATTTTTTGGGTTGTCATTTCCGTGGGGTTTTGCTTGTGAAGGAGAAACCAAAGAACGAAGATCAACATCTACGACCACTTTTTTTTTTAGGTAATAATTCGGATAGAAACACCCTACCCGGTAGCATCCTAGCGGATGAGGTCTTGTGTGCCTATATTAGAGTGGACATCGAAATCTTTGACAGAGCGGCAAATGTGTGCAACCTTATCAACCACTTTGTTACCATTTCAGGGCACGTGAGAGAAGGATACTTCTCCCACACACGACAATAGTGTTTTGACGTCAGACATTACCGATTCAATTTCCCATGAGATTGTAGAATTTGTTTTCAAGTGATTTATGATGATAAGAGAGTCCATTCAATCATTAATTTGTTAATACCCAATGTGGATCGGTCTTCTCTCCCAATCTCGGATGATGTAGCCAATGGAGCTATCGTTGTTATTAAGTGTTGATCCATCAAATTTTAGTTTGAACATGGCAATCGGTGGTTTTCTCCATTTGGTAGAGTTTTTCCGCACTCTTGATTGGGCGAGTTTGGTCCTATTATTATCTCGAGTACATATAGTATCGTCCTCCTCACCAAGCAACGAGCTTTTCGTCCTCCTCACCAAGCAACGAGCTTTTCTTCCAGTTTTCCAAATGTGTTGCGATTTGTGTTTAACCATACCCCGATTCGGAATGGATTCGTTTGTTAAGATTGTTTGATTTTTGATGTACCATATTGTCCACCATATAACCACAACTTTTTCATTGTCGGATTTTTTAAGAGTACTCCCCAAAAAAGATAATATAGGAGAGAAGGCTCTTGAATTGGCAATCAAGTTGTTTATCTCGCGATTCCTTCCAACGGACCATGGAATGTGGAAATTTGTAAACTGGCATTCTACAAAGAGATGGGTATCATCCTCCATAGCATGGTTACAAAAGACACAAGTTTTTGGAACGGATACCCCCTTTGATGAAAGGCGGGTCGCCGTTGGAATCCCATTCTGTCCTAGTTAAAAAAAAAAAACTTTGTTGTGGTGGTGGCGGTGTTATTTTTTTGTTCTTCTTCTTATGGTGTTATTGTTTAACCAAAACAAATTCATGCTGATTTTGAAATGAATGGCTCAACTTCATATCAGTTTTGTGGTCAATAATAAAACAACATAGTCGCATCTCGTTGCTAAAACCATGTGAGCTTTTATTATGACATGGATTTTGATCCCTTAGTCCATAAAATCATTTGGGGGGGGTGGGGGGGTAGTGTTCTTGTATCTTGATTTCAACAAATGCAGATCCTAATGCATTACTCACCCATCCGCCACTGGAAACAACACTTCCCGTCCAACTTGCATATGTCGAGGCGTGACAGCAATTCAGCTGGCTGCTATAGAGATGCAGCAAAATGGTGTTGGGCGGGAAGTGCTGTTTCAACATGTTTACTTAACCAACAAACAATTGCTCAATCGACGTTGCAGAGAGTTTGGCTTACCCCCTCTGGAGGGCGCCTTTCGGCCCTTCCATTTCTATGCATCGCCTGCAAATCGATATGGAAAGGTCTATTCAAGTGTTAACACATTATTGTCGAATGTCGATTACCATAACTGTACAAGGTATAAATATGTTCACCAAACTGACCCTAAATTGAGTTCCTTCAGTACAAGGAACTCGATTTAGTGAAACATGGATTCCGATGGGAAGCCATGGTTCGTTTGGCGCAGCATCATCCAGCACATATTGATATTATACATTATAGGTTCTTCATCATCCTACATTACATTGTAGCTCTATAAGCAATTGGTACATTGCGCCATCCAGACCCTAGTGAAGGCACCGAAAAATAGCTTTCTTTTCAATAGCTTATGCATTGTCTCGGTACCGACAGTTAAAATTTTGAGTAAGAAAAAAGCTTAACACTAGTGAAGGGGGAAAATTGAACTCAATTTGAATAGAAGGTATATTTACAACATCCTTGGCAACAGAAGTCTCATGACAACATTGGTATAGATTTTAACTTCTACAACACAATTTAGAAGCTTTTAACTTCACTTTTCTCACTCAAATTCACCAGGAAGTGCCCTCAAATTCCGAGGATCGACTGGGGGTAAAATTCTCTTGCTTCTTGTTCTATCCCTGTCCTTCTACAAGTGTCTGTGTGTGTGTTTGTTGGTTTGTTTATTTGTCAGTAACTAAGTTAAGAGCTCCGTCAATCACCTTGAATCTACAACCTTTTTCCACTACAAGTGTCGAGCAAGAACCCGCAAAGGAAAATAAGAGGTCCTTAAATTGAAAAAGGTGTTACCTGAGGGAGACAACAGATCATAGCTATGGCAAGGAGCTGAAACTTTCAATAGGATCCGATTCTTCGAGGATGGCAGCGGCCTGGAAGCACTCTGAGGCATCAGCCATCCTCCCATCTTCTTTGTGTACCATTCCTAGGGAATACCATGCCTTGCGGTTTGTGGGTTCCATCCGCAACGCATCTGCAAGCAAGCTCCTTGCCACGGGCAGAGCCAGTGAGCTTAGTTTTGGAAGCAGAGAACCTAATAGTATCTTGCAGGGCACATACTTCGGATTTAGAAAGAGAGCATTGATGTAAGCCGCCATGGCCTCTTTTAGCTCACCTTTCCCTTCACACATCATACCTGGAAGAAACAACTAATAAGGGATGTATCTTTTACAAGAAAGAAAATGCACATGTACAATGACGTACGTGACAGATTCAGGAGCCCAGAGAGAGTATTTTTAGAGCACTCCACCAATTGAATGAAACAGAACAGATAATGAATAGCTCAAAAGATTAATCCACTCAACCGTACCATGGGTGAAAATGCGCTTTCCTTCAATATAACCATTCTACTAAAAAGACGATTTCCTCCATCCACATGACAATCTACATGCATTTTAATTCCCTTGGCTATAAAACATGTACCATTTCAGCCACACAGATATTTTTTCAATTTAAGAAAGTTTGTAGTGTTTTTTTTAAGAGCTATGGACTTTTACCATGCTCCGTATGTAACGAGAATAGCCATCTTATTCTATAATTCCAATAACAAGATGGCACCAAGACAATAATTTGACTTGCCAAAGTGAGTACTCATAATGTTTTGGATCAAATACTTGCCTTCAGCATGCAGCATCTCTGGAGTGTATTGCTTCAGTGCCCCGGCTTTTTCCAGGCACACTTCAACGTCCTTCCAGTGTGAGAGGGACGAATATAAATTTGCAAGACCATGCCAAACTTCAAATTCACTCATTTTATCTTCATCAGCCTATGAAAGAGTAATGGGGCAAGAATGCGATCAATTAGAGATGTCCAAAATACTCTGAAAAAGCAAGTACAAAATGTAAATCAAGTTTGGTATTTTAATTGCACATTTGTTAACCTGACAGATACGAAACTCGGCAAAAGATTGACAATAAAGCAAGTTCTACCGTATTTCAGCCAGGTGTATAGCCACAAGATAAAGGGCTGGAAGCCTGGATGGGAGGTCAAATAAGATCTATCTGACTTCATTCTTTCCATTCTAATTGTTAACTGATGGTGTTGAACAGTTCTTTATTATCAGGAGATCATATTATTTCCCATAATAATATTTATTCCTTTTCTATTACGTGAAGTATTTTTCTGTGTGGGATATTATGGTTTATGTGGCATGAAAGATTCTGTTTCAGAATGAGAACATTTACTATTTAAAACATAAATACGGTGTTCCTTGGACATCTTTTGTGCAGAACTACATGAATAGAAGTTTGAGTTACCTAATCATGTGACAGAATCAAGCATCAACCTGGGCAACCATACCCGGATAGCTATTTGAACTGGCAACACTATAAAACTCTTACTGTTAAGCAGCGAGAAGCAAGAGAGGGAGTTACATGCTCGACTAGATCATTTATTTTTGTTATGCTAAACATAAAAGGAAAACATTGCATTTTGCAATTTTCTAAACAATTCCTCCCTTGATAGTTTGCTTTCTTTTTCCGTTCTGGTATTTTCCATTTGACTGTATATCTAACTTAAAGAAGTTTTAGAAATAGATAAACTCGACGGAAACAGAGGTGCCAAGATTCATATGAGAGAAGAGAAATTTCATACCTCCTGAGTGCTTTTGGGGGGCCCAAAAGCTTTCCTTTGAGCTTGAACCAGTGCTAGGAGATAGCGATATGTTTCTATGGCATCTGTTGGCATTGACTGAGAGATTTTCAGTTTTGCTTTCATCCTGAGTAGCGGCCTCTGCTCCCATTTTGCCGTTTCGTCGAGAGCAGCATCAATGACCACCTGGGCTTCTGAAAACCGTTTCTGAGCAGACAGTATCAAAGCAAGCAGTCTCCAACCTTTCAATACGGATCCACCAGTTGCATCAATAAATCTCTTCACATAACGCAAAGCAGTGTTTAGATTCCGCTGCTCCGCATACTGAACCCCCAGATCAAATAGCACATCACTATTGCTTGGCTCAAAGGCAATAGCATCCTCCAAGGACTTCAATGCTTGTGAATGCAAATGAGATCTCTCATAGTCCGACGAAGAGTTTTTGGCTTGCTTTCCATAGCAAAGCCCTAGCATACGTAAAGCCGCACCTTTTAGATGTTCATCTGTTCCCTGGGCATTGGTGACTGCCCTCTGTGCATATTCTGCACCTTCGGCTGCAAGAAAAGGATCCTCACTACAAATCCTCGCAGCCATTAAAAGTGGCATAATGCCATCTGGTCTTTCAACCTTGTGCAAAGACTTTCTCAATAACTCTAAGGAGCCATTGTTATCCCCTGCAGTGCAGTGGCAAAGTGCCAAAGCATTCCAACGGTCAATACGATGATAAGTTCCAGGTAAAAGCTCTTCAAACTGCTTTGCCAAAACAGAAGTCTGATTGCAGAGGGATAATGCGAATGTAAGGTGCTCCATAGCTGATGGATCCCACCTAGTTTTTCCACGATTATACTTCCGCAACAGAATCATCAGAAGTAGAATTGCTTCTTCTAAATTGTTTTTTGGTATATATGCACCCTCAACTTGAACTGATAAGCTTGGTGGACCAGCCTCAATTCCACTATACAAAAGAAACACTGCAAATCTTTTCTGAATCCTCGAACAGCAATCATTATCCAGGTTCCATTGATTGAGCAGAGCACGCCTATAAGCGCTGATAGCTTCATCATGACATCCAGCCTGCTTCCAAACTTCTGGAAGCAATTCTACAGCTCGGCTAACTGTATCTTGCAACCTAGTATCAACTTGTGGATCGACTACGCCCTGCTGGAATATACTTTCAACAGCATCAAGGACACTTTTACATTCAACTGCAGCATCTTCAGAAAAAAAGAAAGAAGCAAATTACTCAATAGAGAGGAAAAGCAAAAGTGAGGAAGGATGCACATATATGTGGAATTTAACCCAGAAAAGGTCATCCATAGTTGTAAGAAGTTACATACCAGTAAACTTCCGAAGTTTCTGAAGTGATTTTGCTTTCAAATATATCGCTTCAAGAACCAGGCTAGCAGCCTGTTGGCAGACAGAATGCTCAGAGTCACCGCGAGGACGGCCCTTCTTACCTTGGGACTTATCATTAAGACTAGGTTGCAGCTTATGTATAGCAGCCTGAAGATCGATCCCATCAAATACCCGAAGAGCACCTTCTATATTACCTCTTTGGTACTCTAATCGTCCCAATAGAGCCCTGGCTTCCTGCAGAAAAGCAAAACTGGTTCAACTTAATGATAAGTAGAAGTATATGTCAAGAGTTCAAATTCTCTCCCCATTAAGTATATAGTCACTTAAACTTGTTTAAATCATCGCACAAGGACCAAACTGTAATAGCAACAAGAACTCCCTTCCTAATTTCATAAATAAACAGATATACTGAACTTAAATGCAACCAAATGCTGTCACTGCAATCAGCAAACAGAAATCATCACAGTTTCAGCTTAGCATGTTTAAGGTGAAAATAAACTTATATAAATCATAGGCTCATTAGTGCAGCCCGTCAAATATATTTAAAAGAAAAAGTTGGGTTCTATCCAAATGAAGATTCCTACAAAACCCACATCCACATTAAGAAATGCTTTAGTCACTGACTCACTGATACAAACTCCACTTCTATAATTGAAGAGAAAGTATTCCAACCACCAGCAGGGTATGTGGGGTCTAAATTGCAAGAGATGATTGAAATCAATCATGGAAGAGTAGTTCAAATCGCCCAATTGGCCACGCAAATCCCAATTTCAATTTCCAAGAGACTACACTGTGAGGACCAACATAATAAACAGGAAGGCCTTGAGAGGAAACTAATCGACTTACTATCTTTCTCGTATTATGCATTACAATGAAGAACGACAAAAGTTAGTCAAAGGCTCAAAGCATTACATATTATAGCATATGATACATTGTTGGAAGGCATGTGCTTGTTGGCTGTTGCCATAGGACTTGTGTGTTGTGATGCCTTGATATCAAAAAGAAGAAGGTTCAATTATTTAGTCTACTACATTTTTCGTAACAAGAGGAATAAGTCGATGGACATGGTCCACAAGGAAAAGAAAAAAAATAGACAGTACTGTTCTTGAACAAACTTACTACTGCAGTCAAACAAGGATGCAACAATGCAAATGAAGATCATCAGAATTCAGAACACGTTCATAAGTTTCCTAAAATCCTCTTAAAAGCTAAATCAGCCACACAAAAATAAAATGGATTGATACCATAATATAAGCAAATTAGGAAATTACCTCAACATTGAGAGATAAACGCTCCCGCAATGAAGATTCAGCTTCATCGATATTTCCGGCATCTAGTTTGGCTTCAACCTCAGCTGTTGGCATGGAAACGCCATTGGCACTGAACTCTCTAGGCCCCGTTTCCTCCTCATGATCGCTCGACTCAGCTGTCTGGCTCCCTGGCATATGTCTGTACTATACCAAAACAATCCCCGATTTCTCTCCCCTCTCCCTCTCCTCAAGAAACAGCCCTCACGCCAACAGAATCAATTTGATTCCGTAATAGCGATGATCACATCCAACATTCCCTACAAATCGCATAAGAAAGGAAATTGGAACCGCAAACTTCACTGTTCCATTGTATACTACTCAATGTCGCCTAATTCATACAATCATTACAACGGCACACACCAAATCGAAAAGTAATCCAGATTAACGCTAATCGGAACCAAAAATCCACAAATTAACAAGATCCGTATTAAAGAACACAAAATCTCCGCCTTGCTTAGGACAAAAATACCTCAAATTCGTAAAAAAAAAAACATTAGTCAATTGAAACAAACCGCGCTGAAATCGAAAATGCGGGGGTGGGGGGGTTTACCTGGAGGCGAGATTCGATTTGCATCCATGATGAACACACACACTCTCTCTCTCAACGTGCGAAAAATGGAGTTTTTTGGAAAATGCGTAGAGAGGAACGGCGATTGTGGGGGGATGACAGATAAAAAAAAATTCAAAAATTTGATGGTTGGAAAATGGGAGAAGGAAGAACGTGAGAAGTTGAAATTAAGAATTTAAATTTATTTTTTTGGAAAGGATGACGTAAGCGTTGAGGTATTCCTCCATATTTGCTCCTGTGTTATGGATCCGGGGAAGACGGTAGGGGAGAAGTGGAGCTGTTTATGCCCTTTTTTTAAAAAAAAAAATCGGAGTTTTTTTTTTAAATAAAAAATATTTATATTTATATATATTGGGTGACGGATTTATAATTTTTCTTCCCGGTATAAAATCTGATCTTCACATATATGCATGATCAGGGCAGTAGAACTGGTTTATGCGTGCGTATTTATTTTTAGTATATTTATTAATAAATAATGGCCAATTGGACGGATCCTCCGGTCCGCTGATCCATCCGGTATATCACAAAATTATTTCGGGTATAAATAAACATTGAATTTTTTTTGAAAATTCTATACTCTTATATGGATATGTTTATAAAATTTTATTATGAAAATTCATGTTTTAAAAAATAATAAATCTAAAAATATTTTGTAATTTTTTTTTCAATATTTATATATACAAGAAATAATTTTGTGATAAACCGGAGTGAACCAGAGGATCCGAACTGAATTTGCATAGTTAAAAATGTTGAAGTTCACCTGGTAACCTGTTAAAAATGTTGAATTGGTAGTTTTGTAAAATAAACAAGCTTCTTGTTTATGTAGTTTCACTGAACAAACAAAGCATATGCAATACAACTACATGGATCACAAATACAAAATTTGCCTCGATCGATCCCTATAAGGCGAGATGAGTTGACAATAAACCTTCTCTCTTAACCACGGGTTTGGCGACCTCTCACGATCGACCTGTGAGAGACCATTATAACTCCCTTATCGAGCTTTGGCGCGAGGTAGGCCACCACTGATTTACGAAGACTACTAGCCTTGCCATTGTAGCCGTGGAACCGGAGTAGGCCACCGCGGCAACACGAATGGAACAACCGTCCACGAGTCGATGCAATTCAACGGAAGGCGGTCGCTTTGTTTGGTTTCCAGCATCCGGGTACTTAGATTACAAGAAGCCAGATGGTCTCCACACATCAAGTAAACGATATCCGAATCGAAAGGGTGCAGTGCCAAAGGGTGGAGAGTGAACCTGCCGCACCTTAGTGTCCTGAGCACTCGGGGATCGGCTGAGCAGATGTCGTTAACTGAGATCATGTACAGCAAACACCAGCCTCCCGTATCGTAGTCCTTGAGCTCCCACAGGTCGAACCCACGAGTATGGAGCCGGGTGCAAATCTCGAAATAGTACAAGCCACCGTTGGAAACTCTGAGGACTCCCTGGCCATCTCTGTCCCGGTCCCTAGGCATGTCGATCAAGCGACACTCGTTGCTGTTGGCCTTCAAGTCGCACGCTATGATTCGGTTGTTGTACTCCCTCCAGTGGAGGATACCCTTGTAAGCTACAGCCTGACGGTGCGTGATGAATAGGCAAACAGGGCTAGGACAAGTCAGCTTCCTCTCAATCCATTTACACTCTTTCGAAGAGTATATTTCCAAGTCGAGCACGCTTGATGAGCTGGTAAACTCTGCGATTCTTACGATTTGGAAAGAACCGTCTTCAGGTTCGACAGTGAAGCCAATGCTTACCCATTTGTGAAGCTGTTGGCGTCTAGGGAGCGAAACCCAGTGTCCGGTCAAAGGATTGCATACGGTATAAAATTCTTGCCAGTACTGATTGATGCAGCACAATAACAAGCCATTGTCGCACGCAAGAAGTCTGCAGCTGTCGAGTGATCCTTGATTAAGATACTGAAACTGAGGCGAATGCAGCAGCTCAAAATATTCAGAGTTGCAAATCTTGAAAGCAGCATGAAGGCCGAGATTGGCGGGAGCTATCCTGCCACAGTAGCTGTTCATGTAACAGAAAAGGAGGGTCCAGTGCAAGGTGTGCTGCCCATCCTTCTCAACCATATGAGCAGTATACAAGTGAGCAAACGAAGGGTCGTTAATCAGGGACTCCCAATGCTTGCAGACACATTGAAGCCTGAAAATGGATTTCACTGGGAGGTGTAACAAGATTTCGATCAGGAGCCAGTCAGGCATGTCATCGGCAGAAACGCCTTTGCTTGTCGGGTAAGATTCTGTATTGGAGATGTCCATGACTTGTGGAGTGATAGCTCAAGTACTAGCCACCAAGTCCAAAATCTGTATGGAATCATTTAGAATATTTGTAAGAACTTCAGTATTCTCACTTCATAAGAAATAAAGGTAAAAATAATTCAAATAATCTAACTTTAAAAAGTTACAAAAATAACCCATTCTTTTCTAAAATATATCTGAAACTGCCATAAATGAAGAACTGGCCCAAATTATGATTTTTTCCCTAGCAGCAGTATCTAGAGGCAAGCAGCACCATTGAATTTTTCAACAACAGAGAATAATTGATAATGGAATAGTTTGTATTAATTGATAATGGATTTGAATAATTGATAATGGAATAGTTTGTATTAAAAAATGACAATCTAATGTCAATTCATTTTCCTTACAGTAGTTCAAATAGGGCGAAAAATTCTCAATACCTTCAGCTTGGAATTGGGGTAATTGGGCAAAGATCTTTCAACTTAATTGGAATTCGAAAACAAATTACGGCAAAGCATCCTGATTCATATTCACTTTTGGCAAATTAGGGGAAAACACAGTTAGACGGTAAGATTGGGGCTAATTTGAGATGAATTCATTGAAAAATTTGGGGGTAACACAATTAAGATGTACTGGATACTTTAAAATACCAAATTGAAATAATCGCTGGCTCCAATCGCGACGAATGCAGTCGATGCCTTCAGATGCCCTATTTCCGGATGCCTTCAAGGGCCCTAAATTGAGACGAGTTCATTGAGTATTTGCAAACCCAATTTGGATGTTCGGGTTCCATCGTAGATTGCCTTCCAGTCGCCTGCCCTTGCCTTCTATCTTCAATCGTTCGTAAAACCTAATATTTCATAAACCCAATTTGTTTTTTTTTTTTTTCAAGCTTTTAATTATTGACATGGCAGCCACATCAAATCTAATCAGTGTACACGTAAACGGTAAATCCATTTATGCATAATTTCGGCTAGTTTAACATCGGGTAGTTTCAGATATACTTTAGAAACGCAAAATTACAAAAAAAACCACCCTTTAAATATGGGTGTTTTCACTTAACCACCCCTTAAATTCAAAATTACATAAAACCACCCTTTAAATGGTATTTGTTTACAACTCATCACCCATTCAACTATTTTGGTTACTTTATCATTAAATATATTATATTTTAATATTTTTAAACTCAAATTTGATTATAAATATATTCAAATTTTGAATTTAAGGGGTTGATCATATTTTAGGGATCATTGTATTTATTTTAAAAAATAATAATAAATAAAGCCTATAATTATTATCTTAATTTATGGTTGAAAATGTTTATAGAATTTTAAAATATTATGTAAATTACTCTTATTTATTTATATTTTAAATAAGAGTAATTTACATAATGTTTTAAACATTTATAAACATTTTCAAACATAAATTAAGATAATAATTCTAGACTTTATTGATTATTATTTTTAAAAATAAATACAATGATCCCTAAAATATAATTGGGTCCTTACATTCAAAATTTGAATATATTTACAATCAAATTTGAGTTTAAAAATATTAAAATATAATACATTTAATGATAAAGTAACGAAAATCGTTGAATGGGTGGTGAGTTGTAAACAAATATCATTTAAAGGGTGGTTTTATGTAATTTTGAATTTAAGAGGTGGTTAAGTTGAATGGGTGGTGAGCTGGTGGTGCTCCTTGCCTCCTTGCTCTCTCCACACAAGTTCAGATTATTTAAATTATTTTTACCAGAAATAAATAAACCCTCTTCCAATTTTTAAAGAACCAAAACATTTTTCGTATGGTATGAAAAGTTAACAATAACACTATGAATAGCTATTTCTCCCTATGATTATTATTCTTCTTCAAGTGATTCAGTTTTTTTTTTTTTTTTTTTTGAAAAAACGTGTTGCTGACCAGATATGCAACACTACGGTCCTTGATCCAGGTTGACATTAAGGGAGACACAGAGATTGAAAGGGAAGATAATATTCCATAATAACAATTTATTGTTTATTTTATTTAGAATTTATGATTTAGTTTATATCCTAGCCTTAAATACAAAATAGGATATAACTTCATCGTTAGTTTATTTATCTTTTGTTGCTATTAGTATGTAGTTTCATATTGTTCCAGCCTTTTGTATATAAGGCTTTTATTATTCAGTGAAAAGCAAGTAGAATATTGTTAAGAAGGTTTATATGTTAAACCAAGTGGGTTTCCATTATTGGCGAAATCGGGTATATACCCATGAAAACTTTATTAATTGGGTATATACCCATTAAAACTTCAAAATTGATTATATACCCATCAAATCATTTATATTTTGTTTAAGGCAAAACTAATTAAAATACTCCCATCTTTGGGGGTATGGTAAAAATATATCCTCAACTTTCAAATGTAATAAAAATATCCCGACCTTTGAGGGTAGTGGTAATATATCACCACAAGTTTTTTCACGAGTAAAAAATGCTGACAAGACAATTTTTTACAAGGGTTTTCTTGAGCAGTATCCTTAGGAAAAAAATAAATAGTTGGACCGGGTTCATACCCAACGCCTTTTCCTCCCTCATATCTTCTTCCGTCGACCCTGGCCGCCTCTTGAATTGTCTTCCAGATAGCTCATGGTTCCTCTTCAATGTCAGTCTTCCTCCCTCGTGGTCAACTATCTTGAGTTGTCTCTTTCACATCTTCTTCTCGTTTGATTCCTTCACAGACTTGGGTGGGTAAGATCCCCCCCCCCCCTCTTCGTCGTCGTTGTTGATTTGGTGTTAGGAATAGTCGTGTTGTGTTAATATGAGACAATTTTGACCAGATTAGTTGCTTGATTGAATCAATTTCGTTTTTCGGGTTTTGTTATCGTTTTATTTTTTTTCCTAAGGAAACCGATCAAGAAAACCCAATTTTAGTGTTAATTTGTAAAAAAAGCTTCCACATATGTTGTCTTGTAAGAAGAAAAAAATCCACGTAGGTTGTCTTGTCAGTATTTTTGACCCGTGAGAAAACACAGGGTAATAAATTACATCACCCTCAAAGGTCAGGATATTTTTATTACATTTAAAAGTTGAGGATATATTTTTACCATACCCCCAAAGGTGGGGGTATTTTAATTTATACTATTGAATGTAAAAATTATTTAAATATCAAAATTAGCTAACTTTCAAATAATTATTAAAATGAGACATTAATTTCAATTTCTCTCAAACTAAGTAATTTTTTTAAATTTGATGTGATTTTACATTAAAAAAATATGTATTTTATTTCTTTACTATGGTTTATGATCATTTTTATAACTTAATTATTTTGAACTTATACATGAAACTTGATATTCAAAATAAAATCATTGGATAAAAATATAATTATAATTACGTTGATGTTTAACTTTTATATTAAAATTTTAATTATATTTTCTATCCAATAATTGTAAAGTGATAAATTTTTTAATTATTTAAGTTTAGTATATAATTAAATTTTAATCTAATTTTCACTCAATAATATTAGATCAAATATATTATGGACAATCAAACAAAATTTAAATGATTTGATGGGTATATAAACAATTTTGAAGTTTTGATGGGTATATACCTAATTAATAAAGTTTACATGGGTATATACCCGATTTCGCCATTATTATTCCATGAAGGACGAGTTTGCTATCACCTCTCCTGCAATTCACTATATCATTCCACCAATTCACCATAGATTATAAGAGAGCTCTCGCATCTCTAGACCCAAGGTTGGATCCTATTTCAGAGGTCAATATCGCATGCTAAATCAGTAGAAGGGTATATACTTATTAACAAGTATGATTTGGGTTAACTATTGAATAATTTAGACAATGTGTCTTTTTTCATGTATGAAAAATAACTGGGCTAATTATTATAACAACAAGAAGTCAACAACCCACTCAAAGCAGGTACGGGATCGAGGTGCACACGCCTTTTCCCTGACTGTGTGAATAAGATGTTTACAAGTGACCCAGTAGTGCAAAACAGACAAAACAAGCACAAGTGCACATCCAAACAAAAAGATTGTGCACAGTGAACTCGAAATTGTTAGGGGTAGATAGATAAGTCATCGGTGCAATATAATGACTATAACTCAGCTATAAAGGGGATAAAAAAAAAAAGGTGTCACTATATACACCGCAAATCCGGATTAAGGATTTGCACGTCCTTAAGGACGTGCAAGTCTGGGACTGTGCACATCCACTATTTAAGTCTTGCACGTCCTTAACAACGTGCAAGCACGTCCTTAAGGACGTGCAATACTTGCACGTTGTTAAGGACGTGCAAACCCTAGTTAGGGTTTTGCGTTTAGGGTTTAGGGTTTAGGGTTAGGGTTTAGGTTTTCCGACGGTTTTGTAATGTTAATTGATAAAATTGAAGTGTTTAGCTAGTGGATTTGAAGGATTTAGGGTCAAATTAAACTTTTACAATAATTGTTAAGGTTTTCATTCGGATAATATGCGAATAACGTTACAAGGAACGGAAAAAAGGTTTACATTCATAAGTTTAATAAAGTTGTGGAATACAATCTAGGAAAATAGTAAAGGACGGCCGGCATCGGCACGCAAGGCTCTAAATCTCTCAATCTGAGCTTGAAACGGAGCATCCCATCCTTCGACGCTCGGATGATGATGTTCGACCCATTCTAGTGGAGGCGGCGGAAGAGGAGCGTTAGGACGCAACCAGATCTATGAGAACAACAATTTAGAGTTAGAGTATTGACATATGTATGAAAAGCATGAATAGGTAATAAAAAAGACGTTTGAAGTCGTACCGCGGCAAAATTGTCTTGGTTTCCGATGCAGGCTACACCAAGAGTTGCTGATTGGGGAGGGTTGTTAGCAGATGCCGGCGAGATCATGGGGAGACATGTGAACGGATGATGCCAAGCTAGGACGACGAGAGGAATCTGATATACCGTCGCAAATACTAAACCCATGATGGGAAGCTCTATCCACCGTCTCCTATCACCATGTGTGGCTTCGGCACATCTCTGGTAGTCGACGAACTGCTGGAATGGGTACTCTCCCGTATAACAACCGGCGTACAGATCGGCGTGATCCTCCAAGTGATTGCATAGTAACGTCTTGAGTTCCGGGAAAGCAGTCTCGCCGATCAGTGATGTCAAAGCCGCCAAAGCACGGTAGCCACAATGACCATCTCCAACAGTGTCCCTCACCGTGTCAATATGACCGAACATGAAGGGATCAACGTTGTTTTGACCCCAGTTGAACCCTCCGAACACATCATCACGTCCACGTCGAGCTGAGGTCGCTTGTGGACGAGGCCGAGCAGCATTTCGAGCAGCACGCGCTTCTTCTCTCTCAAACCTTTCCCTTACCTCCTCGTATGGCAACGGGTTGATTCTGCAGGCATTCCTCGACCCCCGAGGCCTCCCCTTCCTTCGGACGCTTGCTGATGAGGGTGGGTGCAGCTCATCCTCGCATACATCGTTGGAAGCCGTGTATGAAGATGACAGCTCATACGGCAGTGGGGTGTCGTCGAGGTCAGTCCATGTCAAATCCATCCAGAACGGGTGGATGTCCTCGACGGGTATCGGAGTGCCGGAGTTGACGTATGCCTGAATCTCATGGACATAAGGGATCCCGTAACAAACCCTCCAATGTCGGTCCGTGCATACCGGAGGAACCTTTTGGTTCACGACGTCCTGCCACATCTTGTACAGATAATCGAAGCACTTTTTGGAGATTAAAGTCTTTACCTCATCGAAAAGGTTGACTTTATACGCCGCTGTTGGCCATTTGAAGCGGTCGATCTCCAAAGCAGTTTGCAGCTCATGCAGTTGACAATCATTGACTCTATGGATTGCATCGATCACGATGCGGAAGTCACCAGTCGATGAGTGAAGTGCCTCCTTCAGAACCTTGTGTTGACCCTCAACTCTGTACACATTGAAGTGCATACCACTAAGTATTCGATATCATATCATATTGTTATGGGAGATATGAAGTAAGGTTGTACCTGTTTGTCGTACGGGTGCCGAGATGGAAGACATTATCTACGTAGCACCGAACTATGCTCCTGCTGTATGGAAGCCAAACCGACTCCAAATACGCCACCACACTTGGGAATGGGTGCCATGCAGCTCGTAGCACCCGACGACGTCGGTTGAATGATTCCTCCGACCTCGATTCGAACAGCCCCCAACAGTTGCCCTTAAAGATGCCAGCGTGGTTTAAATTCTTCGTGATCTTCAGAGCTGCTTCCTCGCATCTTCTCGTCACGTGTAACCAACAAAGGAGATGTTGGACGTCGAGGAAGACAACATTCAGCGCCGCCAATAGACCTAGCTCTCGATCAGTCATGATAGCTTGAGGCTGAACGCCCCCAAGCAAGATCTGAAGCTGTCGCAACACCCAGGCGTATGTGTCTTCGTTCTCTTGCGACATGAAGGCATAGGCGATGCAGTAAGTATTGCCTGAGGGTGTGAACCCGACCACCTCGCACAAAGGTATCCCATATCTGCAGGTGTAAATATGTTACATATAAAATACTTTATAATTGGCTATATGTGCAATAATGTAATCGTAATTAAGTAACTTACGCATTTGTTTTGTATGTGCTGTCCATTATGATGACGTAATGGAACCTTCGGAGAAGGCGTATCCCGTCGGGATGCGCGAGGAAGAGGTCGCTCAAGACGTTGTCGTCATCCGGATGTCGTCTGAAGTCGTAGTAGTACCTTCTTTCCCGCAGATGGTGCAAGGTATCCTGGGTCATCGTCCGACTACCTCTTTCTTCGGCGACCATCGTGGCGAGCGTGTTGGTAAGGCTCTTCCTTGACGTGACGCTCGTATCATCCAACTGCCTCAATCCGTACCCAATGGATTTTGGAGGAGTGCAACTTCCTTCATCCACCTCGCCATCTTCTTTTCCCCCTCTGTTATCTGTCCGGCGATGGCGTGACCCTTCAAGCTCGTGGAAAGCCCGTGGTTATGAACACCATGGGTTACCGTCATGCGCCACTGACCCGGCGGAGCTTCGTGTCCGTGTAGAGAGAATGGACAACCACTTATCTTCGACTGTGTGCTCCGGAGCTTCCTCCCGCGTGGTCGGTACTCCCCAAACTGCTCGCAAGCAAGGAGAACCCCGCCTGGACGATTTGACGCCCCCGTCCAAGACCGTTTGATTACTAAAATCATGCAGTGTCTCCGACCCAAGTCCTTGAAATGCGTAACCATTTCGTCACGGTCATTCCAAACCCTTGGGTCCGAGAACTCAGACGTAAAGTCTCTAAACTGTATTCATATAATTGAAAATATGAACAAAACGGAACGAATACGAAATATGTTGACTCTAAACTGTATCCAAACCCTGTGCGTACCTGAGAGACTTGGAGACGAGGATTGCTTTGCGGATCGGCCATAACGATTCTAGATGTTCTCCTTCGCTTCAATTGTAAGAAGTCGGACTTTGTTTTGGAGTGCGGAATCAAGCTCCATCGCTTCAAATAGGCACTGTTGCGTTAATTGTAAGCAGAACCCTAGCACGTCCTTAAGCACGTGTTGCACGTTCTTAAAGACGTGCTAGCACGTCCTTAAGAACGTGCTAGGGTTTAGGGTTTGGCTAGGGTTTTAGGGTTTGAGTAGGGTTAGGGTTTAGGGTTAGGAAACTGCACGTCCTTAGGGACGTGCAGTTTCCTAACCCTAAAACCCTACCCAAAACCCTTAAACCCTAGCCAAAACCCTTAAACCCTAGCCAATCTTGAAAGTATCGGGCAACCTTGACATATTAACGTTTTCGTTTTCGTTATCGGGCAAACTTATCATATTTACGTTTTCGTTTTTGATGTTTACGTTCAATATGACTCTGAAGAAATGGGAAGAGTCTAATAGAAATATATAGATAGATACAAAATCCGAAATATAAATGTATAATATCAACATACAAACTACAAAAGTACATCACTGGCCAGCTGGATGGCGTACAGCATGATCCAAAATCTCCGTCAGCTCGTCCACTAGCTGCTCAATGCGAGGGTCGTCCGCCAGGGCCCTCAAATAGCCCTCGACCTCACGAAAGCGGGCTAACAGCGCCGGACGGATGACGGGAGGCTGAGGGAGGTCCACCCATGGGTCCATGCCGATCGGGTGGACGGGCGCCGGCGGGTCGGGATGCGGTGGCGTGGTCGGCAGCACGTACGGCCGGCTCTGCGACGCGTACCAAGGCAAGTAATCTGCAGTGACACCGGCCTAGCAATCCTCGCTGGTGCGCCGGTGATCGGCCAGCCTATAGAAGCGACCCTCGTCCTGCAGGTCCTGCCACCTGTTGTGGCCCGGGGCGAACACGGCCACGTACTTCGAGTTCTTCAGGGTCGTGTCGCGGCAGACCTGAAACGGCGCGATGACGGCCTGCGGGATCCCCTAGACCCGTCCGAACTGCTGGAGGCACCTATCGGGCATATACGGCTCCTCCTCCCCGCAGAAGGTGATGGTGCCCCGATAGGTGGACTGACGGTACTGGCCGTCGAAGTCCAGATCACGCCCAAAAGGCATCCACCGAACCTACAATTAAACAAATCAGATTTAATTCACAGCTAAGAATTATAAGTGATATAGATAGAGTCTCGAATACATACATCATCGACGGTCAGACGGTCCACCTCGTCCCACAGCTCCCGCATCTTCGTCAGCTTCGCGTCGTCCTTCATCCGCGGTGGCTGCTTCGGACCGATGAACTTCGCGTAGAAGCGAGGATCAGCCTTCCTAGCCGGGTCGCTGGAGAAATCACCTCGGAAGCGAGGGAAGTACGCCCATATCCAAGCCTTGACACAAAAAAAGTATTTCGTTAGCATATAATTTAAATATTTGTAAACTAAAAACTCTAAATCAACGGTCTCGTACCTGTAGGATCGGCGTGCAGCTGTCTATGCCCTTCGCGCCTGAGCGGGTAGCCTCGCCTAGGCCCCTGTAGAGACATGCGAGGGCACCAGCAGCCAATGCAAGGGTGGCCGTACGTGGGATGTCCCAAACAAGGCCCAATACCTTCCATGGGATCCGGCTCTGCGACTTGTCCACAAACAAAGTCGCGGCGAGAGCAATGCCCATGTAGGTCCTGTGCAGAAACAGACGCTGTGCAGGGTCATCCTCGGGCTGCCCACCTCCAACATGCGTGCGCAGCCGAATCTGCTCAGGATCAGCCGCGGCCTCTGGGTCATCGGCGGGGGCGGGGTCAACGAGCGGCCCGTGTCTCTGCTGCCACCGGCGAGTAAACTCAGTAACTGGAGGGCCGCCAGCGTGTCTGTACGACTTCAGAGTCGCAGGGGTGAGCTGGTAGTACTCCGCGATGGCCGGGACCAGAGCTCCCGCGGGTAGATGTGACGTGCAGGGCTGGCCATCAATCTGAAGTCCCATCAGACACGCAACATCATGTAGCGTGATGGTCATCTCGCCCCATGGAAAGTGGAAGGAGCTGGTCTCCGGGTGCCAATGCTCCAAAAATGCCGTGCAGGTGAACTCGTCGACACACTGCCAATGGAGTGACCTCAGCTGGGGGACGCCGGATGGGAGCAGATCCTGCACCCATGTCCCCGGTCCCTCAAATATGTAGGGCTCGAAAGGCACCAAGTGAGTCGCCCGGTGGTGGAACTTCAGCAGCAGCAGCTCCACCGTAGGATCTCTCCACACATGGTACGCCCGGTGATGCCTGTAAGACAGTAGCAGATCTCCCGGCGGCAACAAAGGGTCGACCTGCGCAGCCGGTGCGGCAGCCTGCGCAGGGATGGGCTCGGGCTCTACCTGTGGGCCCCCCTGGCCCTGAGCCTGCCCCTCCTGACCGTCATCAGCCTCCTCAACGACGTTAGGGATCACATCATCTGCAGACCCCAAGGAGATCGCCGCTGGTGTGGCGGAGGTCGAAGGCTGAGGCTCGTGTGTGCCAGATGTAGAAGCCTCTGGCATAGCTGAAGTAGAAGCCTCCGGGATGGTGGGTGGAACACGAGTAGGACGTCTACCCATGTCAGCCCGTCGCCCAGCGACGTAGTCGGTGATGCAGCTACTCAAAACCTCAGGGGGCTCTAAAGAAGGCTGCAACCCCATCATCGCATCGCCAGAAGGATCCCAACCTGGCATACCCGACCAGAAAGTGTCGTTCTCGTCGGCCGGAGGGGTCCCCATCGACTGCTGCAACCGCTCTGCAGACGCGAGCAAATCGTCGACTGTGGATGTCGAATTGTCGGGTACCGTGCTCCCTGGAATCTGGCCGACCGCTGCCCGGTCGGCGAACGTAACAGGCCGGAGGGTACCGTCCCCCCTCATGAGCCTCCCTGCCTGTTATTTTGAAATGTATTTTATTATAATTTATTATATTATAATTTAATATAATTTAATATATTGTAATGATTTTATTTTCTTTCCATTTATATTTATTTCTATGTATTTTATTATATTTTAATGTTTTTATTTTCTTTAAATATAAATTTATTTCTATGAATTTTATTATATTATATTTAATTATATTTTAATTTTTTTATTTTCTTCAAATTTAAATTTATTTATATGTATTTTATTATATTTTATTATATTTTAGTTTTTTTATTTTCTTCAAATTTAAATTTAGTCTAGGATGTATTTTATTACATTTTAATTTTTTTATTTTCTTTAAATTTAAATTTATTTCTATGTATTGTATTATATTTTTATGTATTTTGAAGTATTTTAATGTTTTTTATTATCTTTCAATATAAATTTATTTATATTTATTTGAATCTATTTTAATATATTCAAGTATATTTTAATGTTAATTAAATACTTTTGAAGTATTATAATATATTTTAATGTTTTTTATTGTATTTCAATTGTAATTTGTTTCTATGTATTATATTCTATCAAATTACAATTATATTCTCTTCTATCAAACTATATACTATAAAAAAACATTATAATATATACATAAATCAAAAAATCTATTTTCAATTATATTCTATTAAACAATATATATTATCAATCATATATTCCATAAATTTTTATTATAAAACTATATTATCTATCAAATTATATTTTCAAACTCTAAAAATAAATTAAACAAAAAGTAATTCAAATAACATACCGGTGGAGTCGGGATCGGGGAGACCTCAATGGACCGTCGCTTCCGCGGCGGTTCCGCCTCCTCATCGGCCCTTGCTCGGCCTCCGTCGCCGGCGCCAGACGCCGCCCCATCACCACCAACCTCCTCCTCGGCCACTGTTGGGGCTCCATCGCCGGCGCCAGCCGCCGCCCCACCACCACCAACCTCTTCCGCCACCGCCGCAGACGCCAGCACCTCCAGCCCCTCCGCCACCGCAACCGGCTCCACCACCACCGCCACCGCCTCCCTCGCTGTCGCCTCCGCCTCCAAGGCCGCCACCGCCGCCTCGAGCTCTCTCTCTCTCTCTTTCTGTCTCCATCTCTCTCTCTTTGGGTCTCTCTCTCTCTCGGTCTCAGAGGAGGAAGAAGGAAGGAAGACGAAGCAGAAGGAAGAAGGAAGAAGGAAGGAAGAACGAAGAAGGAAGAAGGAAGGAAGAAGGAAGAAGGAGGACGAAGGAAGGAAGACGAAGGAAGAAGAAAGGAAGGAAGACGAAGAGGCACGTCCTCTTCGCCTTTAGAAGCCGGGCTTGCACGTCCTTAGGGACGTGCAGCACGTTCCTAAGCACGTGCAAAACTGCACGTCCTTAAAGACGTGCTGCACGTCCCTAAGGACGTGCAAGCACGTCCCGCTTTTTTTGGCTCTCCCTCCACTTGCACGTCCCTAAGGACGTGGGGATTTGCGGTGTATATAGCCGAAACGAAAAAAAATCTAGTTTCATTTACGGTAAGTCAAGCAGATAATCGCTGTAATTTGAACTAGTGCAGAGCATAACTGGATCAAAATCTACAAAAATGTCACAAAGAGAACAAACTACAACTAAATCTACCAACTAAATAGCAGAACTCATTTGTTGGGAAAAAAACCTCTCTCACTTGTGAAACACGATAGAAAGTATGAGCAGAGAATCCTTTTGGCTTAGTGGCTTTTAGCCTTCTATGCAACATTCAATCTATAGTTTCTCTTCATCTTCCCACCTGAAATTTGAGCCTAGACCCCTTCAAATACCATAATCTTTGGCCTCCTAGATACAGAATGTTCTAAACTCAGCAACATAATGATGTAGTAGCTAATTCCTATACCTAGGCTTCATACTTCCTACAATGTACTGTTTTGCTTTTAATACCAAAAGAGCTTTCTTGATTAGGGTAATTTGACACTTTGAGTTTCTAAAAGGCTAAAAATTATATAACCAATCACAATTGACTTGCACATTACAAGCAGTTTAACATCAGCATCTTATCACAAGCTAATCACCACTTATCGAGCATAAAGTAACCTACTTCCACAAAATCCCATTCCCAATAAGGATCTATGAGAAGGTTAAATAGTACCAATTTCTGATCAATTAACAGAGTTTGCAATTGAGTTGTCACAGAACTCTCCTTTTCTAATTCGAACCAAAGGTTGGAATTTTGGCAATTTGGAGAGTAAGAATCAGTGTCTTCTTCAATTCAAGTCGTAATTCTCAAAAGCAAGCTTCTAAATCTTATTCAATTTCCCTTGTTCTACTACCACCTCTCATTATTACTCTATCCAGAATGGAATCCGCCATGAGAAATTCCAGATCTTCACATAAATATTGTTGACGACCTTAAAATCGCCCAATTCGCAAAACAAATATCGCAATTTTCAACCTCACGTATCAATAAAAGGATTGAGGAAGAAGACAGAACAAACTTAAATTCTAACACACTACTTTCAGATTCAAAGAGAAAGGGGGGAAATAATGATAACCTTTTGTGTAGCCGGTCATCAAATCCACGAATTGGAGACGCCCAGCGTGTGAATCTTCGAATCGTAGCGCGGGTGGAAGAACAAATCCTCAATCGGAACTGAGAAGTGATCGAGAGGATAGACCACCAAAGAGCCAAAACAATACACCCACTCAAAAATAAAAGTTAATCATAATTCATAACGTAGTTTTTATTAATCTTTTCTTTTGACCTTACCTAATAAACAATCAGTAGGGACTGGACCAAAAAATAAACAATTAGAGATCGAGATTCTGATTTCGGACGCTCTACTTCTCCTCGGTTTCTTTGAGAGGGTCTCCGTTACTCATGTCTTCAGGGAGATTAACAGGGCGGCCGATCGACTTACACACTTGACTTTGGATTATGTCTCGTTCTCTTGGAGCTCCGACCTAGAGTTTTAGACTCTCGTCCGCAAGGATGCTCTTGGGTGGTAGTACAATCGTTGTTAACACACCACAAACTCTCGCCTTGTATAAAAAAAAAACAATGAGTAAAAACACTCCTTTGAAAAATGTCAGAAATAGAAAACCAAATAGCAAAAGAGGAAATTATAGTAAATAACACACTTTTTTGCAAACTTGGCAAAAATAGCACATCCCTTTGAAAAATAGCACAAGTAACCCAAAACCCAATATTTTGCAAAAAAGTCCCGGTTAATTATCTGGGGTAGGAGGTAAAGGGCCAAAAATAAAAAAGGAAAGAAGGAAAAAGTGATCAAAAAAAAAAGGGAAAAGGAAAAAAGTCCCGGTTGCTTAGGGTTTGGGGTTTTTTCGGGTTTACTTTGGGTGTTAATTTGATGTATTTTGTGTTTATATTTCTTTCAGATCTCCGTGATCTCATCATTTAGGATGCTCTCGGGTTGGCTAACCACCACCCGAATTTTTTCCTTATAAAAAAAACAAAAAAAAAATGATTATATTTTAGAGTTTTTGGTTGGATTTATTGCTAGGAAAAAATAATTGAGATATTTTAATTAGTTTATTTATTTATTTTGGTTTGGTTATATATTAGCTGGATATATGTTGGTCAGGCCTATTGGATGAGCCCATTTACATTTACATACAATACAACACTATATGTATTATGTTTTCCAATTCCCATCTTGTCATCAAGTTACAATATTTCATTTGTCCCTCTCGAAAGTTTCTCTGCTCCTTCAACTCCTTCCATATCCCTCGTGGGTAAAGCTCGTCTATGGACCGAAAATGAAATGTTATTGCTTTGTATGATTTGGAGTGATTATGCATTCACTTTCGAGTAGGATGGACACCCCCGTGAGGGACGTTGCTATGTAACTCTCCTTAACCAAAACCTAGAATCATAAATGAGATGTCATTACTTTATATGATCCAGAGTGATTACGCATTCGCTTTCGAGTAGGATGGACATTCCCCGTGGGGGACGTTGCTAGGTGAGCCTACTCAACCAAAACCTAGAAACATAAATGAGATATCATTAATTTGTATAATCCAAAGTGATTGCGCATTCTTTTTCGAGCATGATGGACACTCCCCGTGGGGGATGTTGTTAGGTAAGTCTACTCAACCAAAACTTAGAATCATAAATAATATGTCATTACTTTGTATGATCCGGAGTGATTAAGCATTTGCTTTAGAGCAAGATTGACATTCCCCGTGGAAGGACGTTGCTAGGTGAGCCTCCTCAACCAAAACCTAGAAACATAAATGAGATGTCATTGGCTTGTATGATCCAAAGTGATTGCGCATTTTCTTTCGAGCAAGATGGACACTCCCCGTGGGGTACATTGTTAGGTAAGTCTTCTCAACTAAAACTTAGAATCATAAATAATATGTCATTACTTTGTGTGATTCGGAGTGATTATGAATTCGCTTTCGAGCAGATGGACACTCCCCGTGGGGTACATACCCACCACTCTTTGATTCGAAGTGATTGCGCATTCTCTTTCGAGTAGACAAATGACCCATACCCATCAATCTTCACTTGCCATTGTGTGGTATTGTGTTTTGGTAAAATTAAATGTGTTCACTTGCTATTGTGTTTTGCTAAAATGACTGTATTCACTTGTCATCTGTGGTGAAGAGGAACAATAAGCCATTCAAAGTCAAGCACTCTTTAGCTTCTCCACCGAAAATCACATCCATACAAAATTAATACATACATTACGAAGCGAAAAATCAAACAATTAACAAACAAGCTAGAGTGTATCCCAAACGCACACTTGGACAGTGACTGACTGACTTACTTATCCAACATAATTTCAAATTCCTTGCGTAATTCCTTCAGAGTTAGGCTCTCTTGATCTTCCTCCTGTTTTCTAGAGAACAACTTCTTCACTCTCCGTTCAATGATCTTCCTTTTACAATTCAAGGATCTTCGCCTTCCTTTCATGCAATTCAACAATCTTTTCCTCTATTGTTTTCTTCATTACGAATCTAATGATTCTGACTGTCTTATATTGCCCAACCCTATAAACTGTATCATAAGTTGCATGCTCCACATCAACCCTCCAACATGGCTCCATCATGAAATCCTAATTTAATTTTGGCCACAAAAATCCGCACCATTTATCTGCATTGCATAATACCAACATTATATCAAACAGTAATAAACTCAACTCACATGTAAAGCAACGGTAAGGTTCAGAAAAATTCCCTCAACAATTTTGAGTTCTATCAGCAACTCAACTCACATACAATACATGATAATGATATAACATTAAGTTCGAATATGGAGTAATTGATTACTAATAGAGTGGTTTCTGTGCAATTAACTCAGATGATCTTAAAATAGCTTAGGTGAAAAAGCAATAATACGGAGTAATAGGTTGTTTTTTCAGCTAATCTATTTTAAGATCATCTAAGTTAATTGCACATAACCTACTCTATAAGTAATCAATTACTCCGTATTATTTACTTGATAAATTATTAATGATGCACCTATATTGGAAATATGGTATAGATTGAGTATGTTTTGTTTTCAACTGCAACCATGGGATTACTTGCAATCCCATGGTCCGGAGTAATTACGCATTCGCTTTAGAGCAAGATGGACATTCCCCGTGGAAGGACGTTGCTAGGTGAGCCTCCTCAACCAAAACCTAGAAACATAAATGAGATGTCATTGGTTTGTATGATCCAAAGTGATTGCGCATTCTCTTTCGAGCGGGATGGACACTCCCCGTGGGGTACATTGTTAGGTAAGTCTCCTCAACCAAAACTTAGAATCATAAATAATATGTCATTACTTTGTATGATTCAGAGTGATTATGCATTAGCTTTCGAGCAAGATGGACACTCCCCGTGGGGTACATTGTTAGGTAAGTCTTATCAACCAAAAACTTAGAATCATAAATAATATGTCATTACTTTGTATGATCCGAAGTGATTACACATTCGTTTTCGAGCAAGATGGACACTCCCCGTGGAAAGATATGATGAGTCAAATGCTCTCTTGATCTCTCAACTCCAAAAGGAATTGTGCAATATTAAGCAAGAAAATACTTTTGTTGCAGTCTATTATGGCAAATTGAAGAAATTTTGGGATGAGTTGTAAATGATTGAGGTTATATCTACTTTTATGCGTGTATGTCTCAAGCCAAGTGGTTGTGCTTTACTAAAAAAGATCATAGATCGTGATGGTACGAGTAAGTTTATGCAGTTCTTAATGAAGTTGAATGATTCTTAATTATGATAATTTGAGAAGAAATATATTGTTATTTCACCCTATGGTCCCATATATATTGTCGAGAGGAGACGTGAATGTGCAATAAGATCCTTTTAGGTTACAACTGTTGTCATCTCTTCCTCCTTCGTTCATTGTTTGTTAAAGGAGCTAAGCTTGCTTAGTTTCTTTCTACATTACAACTTGCCCATACATTATTTATCATGTTGTTAATAGATGAAGTAATAAATAGTTTTCTTAAAATTGTTCAAATTATTATTTTTGTTATTGATAACTGCATTACTCGTATATTCACATCATGAGTTTATATTATCATCATCGTGCATGATATCATGTATCTCAAGAATTGAAATAGAATAAAATGTTGTCTCGCAATTATACGAGAGAGTATGAGACCTAGATAGCTAGGTAGGTGAAATGAAATGAATGTGTGAGATCTAGGTAGGTAAAGTACTTACACATCCATACATTCTCGACTCTTGAGTGTATGAGACCTAGGTAGGTAAAATGAAGGTAATCACTTCCTAATGTACGTGTGGTATTGTGTTTTGGTCAGCCAACTATACACCGCAACCAAAAAAATATTGGGTCTATTAATCTTCACTTGCCATTGTGTGGTATTGTGTTTTGGTAAAATGAAATGTATTCACTTTCAATATGTGGTGAAGAGGAACAACAAGCCATTCAAAGTCAAGCCCTCTTTAGCTTCTCCACTGAAAGTCTCATCCCTACAAAATTAATACATACATTACGAAGTGAAAAATCAAACAATTAACAAACAAACTAGAGTGTATCCCGAACGCACACTTAGACAGTGAGTGACTTACTTACTTATCCAATATAATTTTGAATTCCTTGCGAAATTCCTTCAAAGTTAGGCTCTCTTGATCTTCCTCCTGTTTTCCAGAGAACAACTTCTTCACTCGCCGTTCAATGATCTTCCTTTTCCAATTCAAGGATCTTCGTCTTCCTTTCATGCAATTCAACAATCTTTTCCTCTATTGTTTTCTTCATTACGAATCTAATGATTCTGACTGTCTTATATTGCTCAACCCTATAAATCGTATCATAAGTTGCATGCTCCACATCAACCCTCCAACATGGCTGCATCATGAAAACCTAATTTAATTTTGGCCACAAAAATCAGCACCATTTCTCTGCATTGCATAATACCAACGTTATATCAAAGAGTAATAAACTCAACTCACATGCGAAGCAACGGTAAGGTTCAGAACAATTCACTCAACAATTTTGAGTTCCATCAGCAACTCAACTCACATACGATACATGATAATGCTATAACATTAAGTTCGAATATGGAGTAATTGATTACTAATAGAGTGGTTTCTGTGCAATTAACTCAGATGATCTTAATATAGCTTAGGTGAAAAGGCAATAATACGGAGTAATAGGTTGTTTTTTCAGCTAAACTATTTTAAGATCATCTGAGTTAATTGCACATAACCTACTCTATTAGTAATCAATTACTCCGTATTATTTACTTGATAAATTATTAATGATGCACCTATATTGGAAACATGGTATAGATTGAGTATGTTTTGTTTTCAACGGCAACCATGGGATTACTTGCAAATATTTTAATGTAATAAAATCTATATCTACATTATATATTTTCCCCTAAAATTATCTTTTAGTTAGATATATAGTCATTACCAAAATAATATATATATATATATATATATATATCGATAGATAGATAGATTGTGGTTTGTGATGATTTTCCAAAAATCAATCCAACATATTATTTTAATAATGTTTTTGAAGGAAGAAAATTTTCTCAAAATAAACCACATGTGTCAAGTAGGATGTTATATAGATAGATTAAATAATTAATCATAATCAATTAATATGTGATAGTAAGATTCCACCTAAAATCAAGTAGGATGGAAAGTTTTAGAGCTGATATTCATTCAGTGCATTGGAATAAACGTTATACATTTGCTTCCATAGATGGAGATGGGATCACTTCGTATATCCAAAGAATAACAGTGAAATGTTATTCCAACAGTATAGAAGGCGAGTGACATCATATAACCTTGAAACTCGGGAAGAAAAGACTCGAGTAAGGAGTGGTCGCTCTACTGAATGTGGTTTGGCACTATGTAGAGAGCTTGCTACTGCTTAATGGGGAATCTGATGATTCATGTTTAATCCTTTTCTAAGAGCAGTTTAAAGAGATGATTACAAATATGATAGTTCTATTGAAGTTGAAGTTCCAATTCTTCCAATATTGACCATTTGGAAGATTTTTATGTTTAGTATTAGGGAAATTCTGTTTGGTGTCCCTGAGTTTATGTCAATTTTGGTTGGTGTCCCACAATTTTGTTTTTGTCCGGATGGTACCCTTGAGTTTTGTCCAAAGTTCGGTTCATGCTCAAAACTCATATTTTCTCCTTTTTAATGAATAAAACCACCCTTTATTTTTTATTTTTTTCATAAAAAAAGCACATTTGCTTTTAATATTGAACAAAATTACCTCTTATTTAACTAAATTCAACACAATAGTGACAAAACTTACGTCCAATCATACTCGGCGACACGAGGTTCCGTCCAATCATACTCGGCGTAGCATGCCGGCTATGGTTGTGCGCCACGTTCAGGTCACAAGTATGCTTCTGGATATACTTTTGGATGGTCCACACACATAGTGGTGCGATTATAAGGCGTTGCCCTACACATCCACGTGCACTTTTTGTCCACACATCCAACCACATACAACGTTTTGTCGACTTCAATTCACACTAAACTCAAAGCAGTTTTCCACCCCATTCCAGCGAAGCTGAGTCTCAACGTCAGTCTTCGATGCAAATATTTGTCCCTCCGAAAGTTCTATGATGTTGCGTCGTGGGTCCTAGATGTGTGGTGTTATTCTGTACACCATAACCTCAACGATCTCCATTGTAGGTGGGGGTGCGCTAGACCTCGGCACGCAATCTTCAAGTTCCATCATCACCTCATCCTCAACTTCCGTCCCCTCCACCGACACCCTCATTCTTTTATCCCCGACAACGTCATGCCACTCCAAATCCTCCCACTCTTCTTCGAGCTTCACCCCGACATGATCGCCATTGTTGGAGCCCCCAACGTTGAGTTCGGGGGTTGACCCGTCCTCATCCTCGCTGCTAATGGCTATCCCCTCCAACCCATGTTCCATGTCAGATGAAGAGTTATCCGTTCCACCCAATTTGATCACATCCGGATATTTTCCCCTGTCACCTGAACACATACCCGTGTCAAATGATCTGAAATCCATGTCACTAATGTCCATCAGAACCAGGTCTTTGGTCTTCACTATGGCCTCGCTCTCCCCTCCCTCAGCACATAACACGTCATCTATAGAAACAGGGTTTAGTTGTGACTTACCTTTAGCCTCACATATCACAACCTCATCCACTTCGTCCACTTTTTCGGATGCAGGTGTCCCGCTCAAACGTTCTTCCCCGATGGCTTGCTTTACTTCAAAGCTCTCCTTACGCAATGGACCAACATATATGGCCATGGACCATGGATGTTCTCCAGACTTCGAGTTCAGGAACTTAAACGCTTCAAGGTCGTCATCGTCGGCTATCGTGATTGGATGACCCCCTTCTTTCGACTTTAGCATGTAACACAACGCCCGCTCTTCATATAAAGCATCATCGCCGACCTTCACCATGATCAACTTTTTGAAAGAGGTGAAGTCGATGCTCTCTTGGATCATGACATTCTTGTGCGCCTTCTCCCTCTTAAACACCCATCGGCCTCCCTCGAAAACCCAAGAACCATCGAAGATGAGAGTAATGCATACCAAGGCCTTTCCACCTGAAAGTGAAACGAGGGATGAGGGGAAACGTTCGTCAGTATCTAGTTTTTGTCATAGATGAGGAGTTCTTTGTCAAAAACACTTACCCATTGTAGCCGAGAAGATAGGTTTCTGGGAAACCAAGGTGACACGAGGATTCTGATCACTGACAGGAGCACAGAATGAAGGCAACAAGTGATTTGCATCTGGAACTGCAAGCCCTCCGCTTCTCTTCCATGGTGGAACCTTCTCCATCTCTTTCTCCATATGATTATGCTTTAGAAAATCTGAGAAAATTGAGAAAATGAAAAGCTTCTCTCATCCTCCTCGTTTATACCCTCCACATGGTAAGACATCACATCACCCACATCCAATCACCCCTTTTTGGCGCCAAAACCCAATCTTACAAAATCATTTCCCTCCCTCACGTGGGCCCTCCCCCCTTGCAACCTGCTAGGCAGGTGATTTTTTTTATTTTGCAAAAGTAACTCATGGGCTACCCTTGCCATTTAAAAAAAAGTGGCATTTTTGCAAAGTAAAAAAAAAGTGTTTAGTTATGCAAATGGCCCATAGCAAAATCTAAAAAAAAAATTACACTCTAACTGCTTATTTATTATACATATTTCTGTATTTATTATACATATTGTTGTTTTTTCTTTGGTGTAAAATACATATTGTTGTTTAATGTTAAAGATTTTGCTCCCTTGTGTAGGTCCATGTTAATTGTTAACAAAAATTATTACAAAGTATTTTTCTAAAGAACTATGGATTAAATGACTAATTATTATACTAGAGCCAAAGTGAAATCATCTATACTCATAATTTGACAGGTCTATAAAAACTAGGGTTAAACATAATAGTATAAGTATCACAATTCTTACCCGCAAGGTAATCTACTGTTTGACTCTCTTCTCTGTAACAATGGTAACTATAGATGATATCGAGATGTTGATGATAGTTTATAATGTCACTAAGTATTATTTGGATCTCCCAAGTCATTCTTCGACACCCTATTGATCACATTGATATAACTGAATTATGTCATTTGATGATAAGATTTTTACACTTAATTGAATAGCGAGTTACTCCGCTAGAGCTGCAGTCTAAAGAGGATTATTGCGATTGAAAGAGGACTTTTGCTAGAGCCACATCGAAATGTTGATGTGGCTCATGCAGAAGACTGTCGCATTGGTAGGGTTAATCACTCAAAACGGTCCTCAATTTAGGTCATTTTGCATTACATTTTATCAATTCTTTTTTCCAGAATCAACGACATTTAAATATTTAATCACTTATTTATCCATAATTTGCTATCAATTCAACACTACGGTTAATTTGACCTTTTAAAATGTAAATACAATTTGAAGTTGGTTAGAAAGAATAAAAAAATCAAGGATCTCCCACATCCACCATAGTTTACCAAATTTAATGTCACCTATACTTTTCCCGGAAAATTTTGGTATACACACTAAAATAAAACATACAATTAAGATTTTAGATTTAAATTAACATTAAATTTGGTAGATAACTAGATATTACGTACTTTTTTTTTATGACGAGGAACCCGCCAAATCAAAGACGGTAAATCCCGAGGACGTGACCCAACCGGTCAGCAAGAGCCACGTTACCAGGTATGGATGAAAAAAAATCCCGAGCACATGACCCTTGAATTGGTAAATAAAGAGCGGTCATTCCGGAGTTCGAACCGGGGACCTATGACTATTATCCACAAGTCCTTTCCGGTGAGCCATTCCGAAATGGTTAAAAAATCCCGAGCACATGACCCAACCGGTCAGCAAGAGCCACGTTACCAAGTATGGATGGAAATATCCCAAGGAAAGGGGCGGGGAGGCAAGGATCGAACCCGGGACCTCCTTCCCACCCCCTTACTCCTTACCACTGGGCCACAATAGATATTAAGTAGTTGGTTGAACCTAGTGTAGTCTCATTTAAAATAAAAGTCTAGAAGTTGAGAACTGAAAAAGTACACATCGTTATCCCGAACAAATTGAAAAAGGATTTGCGGCAACTAAATATTCGTCTCAAAATTCAACTATATAACAAAAACAACATTCAACCCCCCGACTAGAGTGGATTGAACTCATTGAGCTTGAAGGAGAAACATTTACACTTGATTTGATCCGAATGCGTTAAGGGCCAATGCCTGCCATTGTGATTTAGAGCGTTTTCAAAATTTCCTCAATATTTGTAAGTGGCTCACTTTAATCGGATCATATGCTAAAAACACCAATTTGCTGAACAGCTTGAGCAAAAATATGGTTCCAACTTTGCACAGAACACAAGTGTAATGAACACTAAAGGAGTAACGGCTCCAACCATCTCGTGTTGAATGGGTCATGTAAGTCGTGCGACTCACATGGCACCACATCTGTTAACCGACACGGAGAACCATGAAGTGCTACATAATAGTACTAGATTTACAGTATTCAACTGATAGAATGAGTCCATAGCACATAACCTAAACATACCTACACATTATAGTTCCAGCAGCCCCTGTCAATGTCGAGGGACAACCACCTGAAGGGTATCAAGTCATAGACAGCTTACTATAATCTTCGAGTTGTGTACATGGCATGGTAATCAATAATCGAACGATGCCATAGATGATACCCCATTGCAGTTAGTTCTAGAGGCCTGCTGACTCGTGTAGTCCTCTCCTGCCCCATTGTAAAGCATGGGCCTTGAGACGGAATTTGAGAGACCAAGCCCTTCCTTTCCCATTTGTTGCACGTCTTGGGGTGATAGTATCTTGATGACCGATACATTGTTGACAAACTCCCTGATATTTGCACAAGACTTAGCAAAGTGATAAACGACAAAAATAAAGACACGCCGTACAAGAAGCAAGTTGATCTACAATTCGAAAAGTCTTGCTGGAACAACAAAACAACATCAACAAACCTAGTATATCCCACTCAGCGTGGGGTCTGGGGTGTTGCAGTGTGCGCACTTTTCCCGACTAAGTCAAGTGTTTCCAAATGACCCGAGAGTAACATAAAACCAAACAAAAACTCACAGAACCAGCACACGCCGGCGAACAAAACAAACACAAGCAAACGGGAGTATGAGAAAGTAAAACAAGGAATATGACCCAATGTGCAAGGAATGGAAGGCAGAGGGAAAAAATGCGCACAAATCAATAGAGGTACCAAAAAATAATGTGCAGAAATCAATAGATCTGATGATAATTGATAAATACAGACCACTGAAACAGCAGAAGGAATGGAAGAAGGCGCAACTAGAGGTATCAATCAGGAGGTCGGGTCAAGTGACTTAAGTCTAGATAGGGTCATTTTAGTTTTTGGTCACCATCTGTTTGGGTTTTGCCACGCATTCAGATCTAGTTACTAGTTATTTCAGGTTTTCGGTACATCAAAATTAGGTATAAGGATCCTATTATTCCTATACATGTTTCTTTGGTTGATTCTTTGTCAGTAAATTTTGGGTGAGGTGTATTACAGACTTGTTTTAGGTAGGTTATGCTATGGCCTTAACATTTATGGGTCACTCTGGCTCCCAGAATTACGAGCTCGACTTCATAATCTCACCCTGTTCCCCATAACCTCCTCACTTTCTTAGCTGTATCTACCAAAAGCTCTCTCCAACCCCGCTTCTGGTCTCTCAACATTCCCCCGGGACCCCTCTCTTCTTCACTCAACAGGACTAACAATATGAAGTCAGCTGAAGCCCTATAATGACCTTGTAGAGTTTTCAATGTCATTGCAGAATTTTCCAAGGGTCTCACTTCTACGTCAGAGAGACATTCTGTGCTGTTCAAAAGTTACAGACGAGACCTTGAGGATATGAATGCAGTGTTGGGCAGGGCAACTGAAAACATACGTTGCTTACTTGCTTCTCTAATTAACAAGAAAGGTTCTGATCTCAATGTTAGAGCATTAGTTAATTTTCTAACCCCCTCGTTAAGAAATCAACGAAAAGATACGAGAACTAACAAGCAGAAAAAAAAAATCTCAAACATCTCCAAAGATGGCACAGTACAAATAATTACAAAGACTAGAACTTACTGCCAAGGGTCGTCACCAAGGAGGAGAATATCATTCTCGTGGTCAACAAATACAAGCTGCCAGCCTGATCTCAGAGGATCCTCAAGTTGGCCTTCAAGACCAAACATACGAGCAAGTTCACTGCGGAGTTCATGGTAGCTGCTGAATTTGGATATATCCAGCGAACGCCCGAAGGACCCTGACTTTTGAACCTATCATAAAAAATTCAAGTCCAACAAAAACCATCATGTGATGCTAATCCGAAGATGAGAGTATCAGCAATGAAAGATACAGCCCATAGCAGTAATGAATTTAAATACAGCCAACTGTTACTCAATAGCACAAGGTTTTTTTCTAGTTGGACAAACCCCAGGTTTACACAGCAGTAGTTGAATAAGTGAGTGAAGGCCAGAGAATTATCTCTTAAGTTCATAATTGGCTTCTCTTCTTTCAATTTGCAAATGAAGTCTCTTTATTAGGTTAAATCTTCTCATCGTTGAAATATTTTTGTCCTTGCAGAATCCTTTTTCTTTCGTTCACAGCAACAGAAGAAATATCACAAACATTCTACTACATATTTTATAGAACATTAGTTGAATAGGAGAAAGACAGGCTTGCCTTATCCTCATCTGATATCTCCTCATCTATCAATTTTTTCTCCTAACAAAAGCATTGTTTTGACTGTAACTCAAACACTACAGACAAGTTATATGTCAGGGAAAGTGCACACACCTTTACAAAGGTTCGGGAGGGTGGATTTGTGTGGTCCACATTTTCTGAGGACTGCAAGAAACCTGACTCATCTACACAACTGGTAGTTGTCATATCAGAACCAGGAGGGAAATCGGCTTCAGTAGAAGTGGGGTAACCAGAACAAGCATAAGGCACTGAGAATGAATTATTCTCACTGCCATTATCTGTAACTGTGATGTTCACAAGCTCATTTTGCTGCATATCTGTAGCAAATAACTTGTTTTCGCTGCTATTATCTCTGAGGTTTGCAAGATCGCCTTGCTCCGTATTCACACCAAACAACAAATTGTTCTGCATGACACCACCATCTTGATATGCTGAAAAGTCCCGGCCAGCAAATGATGGAAATAAGGTAGACAGTTCAGATATTCTAGAAGGTGGTGCTGCCAGCTCTTCAAAGGATTGGGAAGTATTGCAAGGAAGGTGAGGTTCAACTGCAACTCGCTTTGATGGTAAGGAAGCAGGAGAAATCAAAGGGCTAGAGTCTGGCAGATTGAATAGTCGTGATCCTCCATCCTGGGAGAAGGAGTTCAACAGACTCTGCATAGGAGAAACATCAGAGCCACCCATGGTGCTAGAAAACATTTGTTGTGCACTTGCCGAAGAGACTGCATGTGAAGTCACAGCCTGAGAGCTAGAAGACACAATAGAAGCCATTGTAGGAATCACCTTCGGCATACATTGATCAGAATACTGATGGTGCAACTGCTCCAGCTGCTGAAGTGGCTGCTGCGGCTGGTGCTGTTGATTATCATATGAATTGCAGTTCTGCATCTGCTGTTGCAAAAGCAAATTCTGGGGCCCCCCATGAGGCACTTGATGTTCATGAAAACTCTGCATGAGAGCTTGCTGAAGCTGAGGTTGCGAATGAACTTGAGCTTGTTGTAGGATCTGGTGTTGAGCTACCGCAGGCTGAGGAGAGGCGTTCTGGGTTTGTTGAAACTGCAGAAGGGACTGATTTGGCCGTTTGGCTAAGCTTCTTGAATCTTGGACATTAGAAGATGCGATTGTTTGATATATGTCAGGATGTAGACCAAGCAATGTAGAATCTAATCTTGGCTGCATCCACGGCGCGATTCCAAACCCTTGAAAATTTAAAGATGGCAAGCAACGATCTCCAACCTCTCTTTGAAGCCACATCAGCTGGGATAGATCACCATCTTTGAAGCCTAAGATTTTTAAAAGAAATAATTGAATGAACTGATGTGGAAAATATTACAATTAAAGTCAGAGCCAGCAGCCAGGAGTCCGTAATATTTATGAAAACCCACCAGGGAAAGAGGGTAAACCAGATGGCCATGGCCGCTTTAGTCGTAACGGAAATGGAGAAGGATACATTGGAAATGTTGTCAATGGCTCAATCTCCCACAAGGAAACCCTGGGCTGCCTCTCCCCAGCAGTTGATTCATCCCAACCAACCTGCAATTAGATGTTTATTATAACAGTCAAATATAGTATTATGCATAAGGAACAAACTTGTGCATACACACAGGAGCTTCAGAGATAGAGACAGCAAACCTTCACCGAACGCCAATGAGAATTCGGCCACCGAGGATCTAGATCACTAATATCAGTTATGGTTCCCATATACCTGGAAGTCAAGCATGTAATCAGGTAATGGAAAACCTCTTAAAAATTTAAACACAATGTCTGCACAGGATGATGATTTACAGTATACATCTGAAAGATATATTATACTGCAACAATGGTAAATGGCCAAACTGCCATAAATGGAAGCAGTTTTTGGAGAATGGTCGTTGAAATTTGGTATGGAGTAATTAGCAGAAGTTGGATTTGGAAAATATTGGAAAATTTGGGAGTGAATTTTTTCTATTTCTTACATCTAGAAAGTTATTTAATATGGAAATATTTAGTATTCACTATTCAATCAGTTCACTAGTTGTTTCCATAGTTAATCTGCTCCTACTTTTACTGGGGCAGGGCATGTATTAGATTCTCCTTTCCGAATTTTAAAAATTTGCTGAGAGTCAGAGAGACACATTTGCAGCTTTGACTGCAAATGAGGTAACCAAGGAATATAACTGTTCCATAGCAAACTTTTTACTGAAATCCATATATGGGTGGTGATGATCAATACATTGCGTCCATCTTAACTTCAACTAGACTATTCTTACCTGCGAACACTTGATTCTTCTGTTTCAAATAGCATTCTGAAGCGCATTCCCACAGAAACACGGGTATGATAGACTGATTTAACAAACTTTGCCAGGGAAATGACAAATTCTGACGGGCAAGCCCTGCAAAAGGGAAAGGTGATCCCAGGACTAACTTACCAATTTTACAACAATAAGACAAAATTTTGGAAAGTACCAAACCTTGGATTGTAAAATATGGTGAAACGACTATTTGTAGCTGTTGCATGTGCTGCTGCAGCCAGAAGGCCGATATGCATGCTATCACTTGATAAAACAGATGAAGGCATTATAGCTTGAGGACGATTAGCACGTCGAATACCAAGGAGCAGCTGATTTTTCTCATTCCTGATGGAGAAGGACAAAATAGACGATACGGTCCAAAATTAGAAGAATTCACAAGATAATTCAACATTTCCATGATTCTACTGGATGAAATATGAAATTACAATTATTCAAACATTTGGTTGACACCTACAATTGAAAACAAAAAAACAATACTAGAACATAGTTTTCAACACTACGACCAGAGAATTTCATTTCCCTTTTATCTTATAGACAGTCAGCTTGCCATGGACTGCATAGAATATCTACCAAAAATGCACTCATTAGCACGAGGTAGATCTTAAACCATCAAAAACCTTATAAATTGTCAAGACAGACAGTCCTTTGAGGATTCATTTGGCATGTTGTGGTTATTGTCTATAACTTGTTGATTTGCACTGAAAAATTACTTACTAAGGTCAATACAATGAATAAGGAGCCTCTTGTCAAACGAAGTCATAGACTTGAGAATTGGTATGTTTTAATTCAAAATAAAGTATAGGAGTAACAATCAGGGGAAGAATCAGCCCACAGCCAAGTCATCTAGGTTTTGTAATTAAATTTAAACTGAGTCATAATTAGACTTCATGAAGTCGGAAACCTCCAGCATAAGTGTAATTTTCATCTTTAAAATCATCAAATGCAATTTTAAACTTAAAATTACATCAAATATAATTTTCATCAATTAATTATGCTTGTAAGGACGGTGCAGAGAAGTATTTAGCACAAGTGAAAAGATAAACATCACCCAAATATTGTTGATAAGGAAGTATCAATAAATTAGAACTGCCAATTAATTCAGGTATGATTTGTGAGGTCTCTGCATCTACTTTGGATGTTTCTAATTTGGTCAATAGGTCTGAGATCATTACAAGCTGATCATATCAAATCCTTCATGAATATAGTACCCATGTAAAGTTCATTTGACGGATGGGTGCAAGTGCAAGGCAGCTAGACTTTTTCTAAACTCTAAAATTTTGATAATACTAGCTCATGTGCCTTAGAGAACAGCAAACAGAACCACAAGGTTTGGGCAGATGTACTCACCATATAAATATGACAGAATCGCCAGCAACTAGTCTTTTTGCACTCACAAACACGCTCCACCCAGTTGTCAGGAGATGTCTTTTAGGCTGGCCTACAATAGAAAAACAATTTGGTTTTTAAATATGAAGCAGAATACACAGGGACAGATGACAGCTCTGTTCCAGTAATCCTAAATATAAGCACCAAGGTGAAGCAAGAAAGACCATTAGCAATACATGCAAAAGTTGGATTGGGTATGTGGCTTTGAACTGACTTTGCTCAATGCCCCCTCACTTTCAGTCACTCCTTAATCAAACACTACATTACAACTTTAAAGGATTCCAATAATAAGGGATCAATCCATGCTTTCTTCTTCTGCTTACGATCTATTTCTCATCAAGAAATATTTCAGTAAGTACCCGGTCAAAGTCCTCAAATACATCCAAATAATATAAAAAAATTAATCAAGAGAATCTAAATATGACCACAAAACAGACACTTCAAAAATAGTTTCCAACTTCACGTAAAAACTAGCAATATACTTCAAATTAATGGCCTGCAGCATATATAATACTTAAAATGGTAACATATGTCAATCAGGTAGGGCACGGATATATTTTACATGCACATACATTCAAATTGCAAAAGAGAATATGCTTGTTCAGGCATGTAATCATCTAAAGTCTAAACAACCACAATTTAGGCTTATCAGTTCTGAACATGGGATAACTTTTCATAAGACCAACGACTGTTATAAATTGACAATAAAAACACAAACTATTGTTGGGAGTTAAATACAAGCATAATATGTCAAGCACTGTGACGGCATGACCATTCAAAAGAACAGTTACTTGAAACACAAGAAACACTGGAAACAGTCTTTTGGCTAGTGAATTAAACAACCCAATAAGCTCACCACGAAATATATGTCTGAATTTCCAATCATTGTCATGAAGATCTCTAGCTATCAATTCCTGAGCTGGAGGTGTCTGGGTGAAATCCTGTAAAATGAAGAGGTCAACAACTGTAGACTTTCATCATTCCATGAAACACATTTCCAAGTCATTCAGATCTAAAAGACACCTACTAGAGGAGGAAAAACTTTTTCAGCTGCTCTACGAGGAACTGAGAATCCTCCATGAGTACTTGTGTCACTTGCAGTCAGTGTTTTACAGAAATAGTTAGTTGGCTGCTTGTTGGGAGTGCCAAGTTCAGCAGGTAGTAGACAAACATCCTTTTGCTCTTGCTGCACAAATTTTTTATTTATCAGGAAAACAAGTAAGGAAATCATATAAATTCCATTTTTATTTGTAGAGAACTTACTGCAGTCAGAGGTTGCAAGGTCATCTGAGCATATACTTCATCTGTCTCCACATCAGCCTGTGAGTTCACGACATAGTGATTTAAAGCAGCCATGTAAGTATGGTGAATTAAAACCAAAAACTAACAACCACTCACGTGCATGGTAACATCATGTAGCTGACAAATAAGTTGAGGAGGCAAGCCAGGATAATTGGGAATCTGGGCATCTATATCCTTGTTAGTCGAGGCTACAACCTGCACAATTAATCCTGAAGTCAACAAGATATTCGACTTTATGAAACTATTAGCTGATTGTAAAAAACAGCACAGCAGACAGAATGAACAAGCAAAAATGTGACGATGTTGCTTAGAAAAACACCAGAGATTAGAACTGTTGAACTATGCAATGAATTCCTTATTTCTCACGGCCAAATCAAAGAAAGTAACATGTCAGCCGAGTGAGTGTGTCCACCCAAAAAAATCCGCAATAAATTCAGACATTTCAATAAGGGAAAAAAAAAAACTCGAGCAGCATGTATTTATCACGACTTCGACTAACTAGCTTGAACAAATTGCTATCAACTGCCTCGCGGAAGATGATATCATGCTGAAAAGTACGATTTCACAAAGTAGTAGAACTTGCCTGCTCACTGTGACCCTGAGGGAAATAGACAACACGACTTCCTATAGGAGGAAGAGAGACTAGAGGACCAGCACACGCATGCCATAGCTCAGCGTTCAAACATTTCTTCTCCCCTGTACAATTTCACAAAATTTGTAGCTTTCCAATTCAGGAATAAGTTATGTTAACCATAGTTTATAGAAGCTTAGAAAGGGAAAACAAACTTTTTTTTTGTGATAATACAGTATATCTTCTATCTAGGAAACAGTACAAGCAATACACTCATCAGCATGTTCACATTTTTTGAATTCTCATTAGAGTTTATCATTCAATAACTAGGTGACAAAAACATGAATTCACATAAGCCAAAAATGGAAAAACCAAGCAACAATCACCATAATTAACAAGCATGGTTTTCAAATTCAAGTCAAAAAGCTTATCATTCATGACCCTAGTGAAAGATGCATTCATGAACCCGGTGACAGAAGATTCCACTATCAATAAATTGCTTAACCTTTCCATACTTATTTCACCAAAATAACATCCTTAACATTCTCGAAATCCATCTACACATCACCATAATTAATTATTCTAAGGTCCTCAACTAGCAAGATCTCCGACAAATAAAGAAATAATAACTAGCTTCCGGGTGCAAAGAAAAACAGCAAAAACTAAATGGCACACAGTAAAAAAAATCTCCACCATTTTCGGATGGTTCATGGAGCTCAGAAAACAAAATAAACGCTCTAAAACAGCGATAAATCGTTTTACCTTCCTCCGTTTCTTGAGCCAAACCCGAAGAAGACGATCTCATTCTGCGGAATCAAGACAAAACCCTAAAACCTAAAAAAAACTAAATTAACTACACTCTTCAAACAAAACAAGCCAGGAACAGCTTCTGAGCAGGAACCACCACCCCACCGCTCAAAAAAAGCAAACTAGCGGTTCATCCAAATCCAACCGGACTGCACCGGTCGATCCTTCCCGGCTTCATACGCTGCTCAGATCATAAAATCCTCCACTCGCTCCCCAAAAGAAAGTGCTAGGTTGACTGAAATCGAAGCTCGTTTTGGCAGCGCGAAGAGCAGTTCTACGGATTGTGGTTTCGTCTTTCTGGAGAATGAAGATACGAGCGAAGAGGTGAGCTCGGAGAAAGAGGAGAGAGAGAGAGGGAAAGAGCTAGCTAGGTGTTCTGCAGATCTCCTAGCCTACTGTGCTTTTTCATTTTCATTTTCTTTTTTATTTTATTTTTTCACAGTGTTCGAGCCTTTTTTCGTACAACGAGAACGAGCCAGCGCGTTTATTTTTGCGTTGTACGAGCCAGCGCGTTTATTTTTATTGCAAACATTTTCTTTTCTTTTTTACCAAGGTAATAATTTGGGTGGTGTCAACTCTCGTTCGTGAGTCGAAGTATGCGCTCCCCGTGCTGGCAAAATCCCCGTTCCTAACCCTAGCTTTGCACCCTCTGTCCCTAAATCGCCTTCTTCCTCCTCAAATTGGTCCAAGTTTCCGGTCATTCTTAGGATCTCGTTGATCGTTCTCTCGGTTTTGGCCTCCAAAATTTGGGGTCTCAGTACCTCCTTGGTTATCGATGCAAGTCTCTTGCCTTTGGCCGTGCTTCGTTGACTTGTTATCAAATCGTCTGCTTTCTGGTTGTCCAGTCTTGGGCTCCGATGGTCGCTCTCAGGGCCGGACCTGATATTTTGAATGCCCGAGGCGAGATTTCAAAATGGGTCCCTTTACTATTTTCAACCCTAATAAAACAACGTTTCCGCTATATACACACAAATCTTGCACGTCAATGCCGACGTGCAGGGTTAAAGTGGGTTAATTAATTTTTTTAAAGTGCTAATTAATTAGAAAGGCTTGCACGTCAATTCCGACGTGCATTTTTTTGGGTGGATTTGTGGTGTATCTAAAAACACCCTAAAACAAACATCAAATCAAAGTATATATAGAAAAATTAAAAAAAAAAACAAATACCAGCAACATATGAGATTTAAGGCAAAAATGCAATACATATGAGATTTAAGGCAAAAATGCAATAGCGCAACTATCGACGAAGTTTAGCTAGTGGCTTCAGGAGATTTAAGGCAAAAATGCAAATCATGAGATTTGAACCCGCGTTAACAAAAACCACCGTCCTCTCTCCCGGGTCTTTATCCGCCAAGCCAAGCTGCACATGTGGTCTTAAAGCATATTCAATTTTTTATATATATAAATATATTATATACATAAATACGAATATTGGGCCCCCTAGCGAAAGTGGGCCTGAGGCGACGACCTGTTGGGCCTCGCCTCAGGTCCGGGCTTGGTCGCTCTCCGGTGACCTGGCTTCTTGTTCGCATTCAACCTAGATCTCTCGATGTCTCTCTCCCATTTGCCTACGCAGCTTTGCACCTCCGATTATGGTCTGGCCTTGCGTCGCCTTCCAACCGGTCTGTCATCCTTCAATCCCGACCTTGCCTGCCTCTGTTTGCCGACGCTCGAACGGGGTTCCTCTGGCCAGATTTGGTCCAATATCGTGTGTGCCCGGTCTAACGTTAGGTATAATATTTTTTATTTTTTTAATCTCCATATTCTACCATCTCCCCCCAACCTTCTCCTCTCTCCTTGTGACCTCTCAACTCCCAAGTTGCATAGGCATCTATTCACCATCATTTTTGTCACATTCTACCTCAAAATTAGGGAGCAAATCCCCTCTTTTTCAATTTAATTTTAGCAGGGTTTCAATTTTCATCACTTTGGGAGAGTTGTTAGGGTCCTTGGAATGAGTCACAGATTGTGAGCTGATCGTGGAAAGAGTCGCGGATTGTGGCCTGATTAGGGCTTCAATTTTTATCCCCAATTTAACCAACCCGGTGGCCTAATTTGGCTTCAATCAGAGCGGAAAGCATGTTTCTCATCGAAAGAGTCGCAGATTGTGGCCAGATTCAATTGGGGGTTTCAAGGTTAATGTAGGCAGTGGTGATGGGACAAATGAAGGAGTGGCAGTGGCGGTGGTGTGACAAACGCCTATAGTGCAGTGGTGGTGGTGGGACAAACGACGGAGAGGTGGTGGTGGTGGGAGAAACGATAGAGAGGCGGTGGTGGTGGGACAAACAACTACAGATGGGTGGTGGTACAAACGACGGAGAGGCGGAGGTAGTGGTGGGACAAACGACTACAGTGGAACTTCAATCTTTGTTATTGGGGTGGCAGCAGAAGTATCAGCTCCCCAAACACCACCTAACAATAGTGATATTTTTAAAGAATAAGAGATGATCTATAAGTAAAACCTTTTGAATACAAACGAAGGTTTACTCCATATCTTTCATAATAAAGTCATCTTACTTTTCGACATGCAAGTTAAGGAGGTAAAAACTCTATAAAATATTATTTTTTAATGATTTTTTTTATAATTTCGTACTTAATACTAACGAGTATAAAAATTATTTTAAAAAATTGATTAAGAAAATAATATTTTATAGAGTTTTTACCTTTTTAAAATGCATGCACTAAATGATAAACGACTTTTAATTTGAAACGGATGGAGTAATTAATTAAAAAATTTGAGGATTATTTTTGTGACTATGTTATAAAATCCACAGTACAAATTAAAATTTCGATGTTTATCCACATGCTTTGCAAGGTTTGAAAACCCCTCTTTTTTTTTTTATGAGTACTATGGTCCGTGTCAGTTTCGGTCGGGTCTTCTTAATGTATTTTGCACGGATGGTGTGCTGCTTTGCTGTTGGGATGTCTGGGCAATCTTCTTCTTTGTTGGGGTTCTAGCGTCCGAAGTCGGGATTTGCTGGGGTCTTGGCAGTTGGAATATGGGGTTGTCCGACTTGTCTCACATTAAAAAGATTGAGATATCATGAACAATATATAAACTTGGCGGACTACTCCTCTCATTACCAGTTGGGTTTGTATGTTTTTCGTGTCTCTCGGACGTGAGCTCGCACATGACCTCCCTCCGGTTTGTCTTGACCCCACAAGACCCAACCGAGTTTAATAGTGGCGATGTCTACGGGGCAACTCCGTGTTCAGGAAGAAGCTTCCTTGGAGGTTCGGTTTCACTGCCGACAAGTGTTTTGTGATGTATTGCTGACGAGTGGTGCTACTTCGCAGTAGTGCTTGGCTTCGTTCTTAGTCTACGTCCTCAATTTGCTAGTTTTAGGTTGTTTAGATTCATCATATAGTTGAGTGCGTGAGGCCTGTTTGTTGCACCATTTGCTATTTCCTGTTATATGTTTGACTGGTTACTGTCTACCGACTTGTCGGTCTATCGAGATTCAGGTCTGTCTAATCTCGAATTCTTACTTAATCAAAAAAAAGAGTTGAGCAATGTCAGACTCTGCTGACCCTCCACCTAATGATATCTCTCCTAACAAGGGAAAGAAAGTCCGGGTCCGATATGAGAGCATCATGGACCATAAAATACTAAAGATGTGCCATTTTGCCTGCCACTTGGTTGACCTCGCGACATACGTAGGTGCAAAACGACCACTCAAAATGACGCAAGAATTGCAGATTGTCCAGGATGATCATCTCGATCTCACCAATACTTCAGCCATTAAGGGGGATGCACCATCGCAAGGGAAACTACCAAAGGTCACGTACAATCAAGCCATTGACATCTCAAGTGAAAAAACCAGATGTAGCGTGACTTGATTGGAGCAGGCATCAAAATTGATTTTAAGGTGCCCCGCAATGGCCATTTTTCATCTAATGTTTTTTTTCCTAGGCGGATTATCTGGTTGTGCGGTTATCATACTCGTATTTTCCCAAAAGATTGTTTTAGAGTCGTTGAGTTGTTTTAAGTAGGATTTGTCGTAGATATGTTTCCTATTTTATGTTGTCAGTACAATTGTTATCGTTGGAAGTTATTTTTGTTCCTAGTTATCCAACCCCTCCCCCCCCCCCCCCCAAACCCAAAGAGTAGTCAGTGATGTATTCAAATCACTAGGCAAGTTAGACATGTCACATAGTGTTCGTTTATCTTCTACCTCTAATCTACTTGTAGTTATACGTGATTTACACAATTAAACAACTTAATATTATTAAAATCAATCATTGAAAAAAAAAGAAACGATGAGACGGATGACCTCCCAAACTACCACTAAAATACAAAGTAAGTGGATTTTGGGAGTCAGTAAGAGCATATTTATTGGCTGCCACGTGGAGATGTTAGATGGCTATGATTTAATCGTGGGTGCTATATGTTTTACATGTTTAAATTAATATTTCGGTATTGAAAATTAAAAAAAAAAAACCACAATACCATATTCATTTTTATTTGCACGTAGACATCAATTTTGAATATATTTGACTATATTCTTAAAAATATATTTCTCTTTGATTATAAATATGCAAAAAATGATCCAAAAAATTGAATTATAATTAATGTCGCTCTTTTTTTTTTTGGGGGGGGGGGTTATATATACTTCGCACTAGTTAGTTTATAAATAATATTAATTTAATATTAATACGTTAATAATAATAAATGAATATAATAATATAATCACTAATGGAAATAATTATTAGAGAGTGGTATATTTGTAAATTTAGTTGGTATGAAAATATGGGATTTGGGATACTAGGGATGTTATTGATAAAGTGAGAAAAATGAGAATGAGATGCTAGTATGATGTGGCAGAAAGAGATGAATAAAATATTAGTATCTATGGTATCCCTATTATCTCTTGATAAACATGGCTTAATATAGAAGGAGGGTCACGGGCCTTCAAATGTTTTACAACAAATCACACGACCTTCAATTTTGTTTTAATTTTTTAATTGTTTTTATCAACCATAATTTTATTTTGGTTGCTATTTAATTTATATAGTGTAATTTGAGATTTTGTGTCATATAGTTTTTTTTAAAGTAAGTATATATTTTGTAAGTTCGTGTTTTTTAATATGTAAAAAATCAATATAGTCAATGAAAAAAGAATTAATTTAATTGCTTGACATTTAATTATGATTTCTCTCAATTTGATAATGGAAATAATAACGACTCATCATACTCTACTAGGCGACCAATCCCAAGGAGAATTATTTGGACAGTCGAATGCGACTTTGAAAGAGGGGCACACTTATCAACTCAAAGAATATTTGGTTGAACACATATGACAAAACTTTGAGGTAGGTGTACGTTAGAACTTACTAATTTCATATATGGTTTTATTTCGTATTTCAATTTCATGTATGGTTTCATTTTGTATTTTGGGTTAATGTTTGATTTTATTTCGCATATCACCTTTTCAATTGCAAATGCTATGTATGTCAATCTTTTATAATTTCAATGATGTTTCGAGTCTTTTCTAAAGTGGTAAATATATTTCAAAAGTTGTAACGTGGTTACAAAAGACGTAGTCCAAACCAAGGTCTAGTGTAAAATTGAGATGTCAATGGCCACTCGGGGGCGAACCTCCCCAAAAGTATACCCTATACAAAATTCTTAACTCCCTTAACCCTCCCCACCACCTACGGCAGCATCCTACTTAAGCACATGCTTCTTCCATCTTTTTTCGGTTATTGTTTTACATTTGCACTTAACCGAGATTCTACTCTTACAAGAATCAATAATTCTCATTGCACATTCCTCCCGCGGAAGTGTTCCTTTTGAAAAATAATCTTGTTTCGCGCTAGCCATGTAAAGTAAATGATAGCAGAAAATGCAAGCAGCTTGCCTTAGAAAGGAACCGAGGCATTTACCCGCTAAGGTTCCCGCACAAACCAGGCTAGCCAGTAGCCATCCATCCACATCCCTCTCCCCATACGTGATCCCCACCCACCTCCACACAATGCATTGGGTCTCCTTAATTGGGTTGCAATCAAACCACGGGTGGCTTTCGGTCTCCACCTCAAACCCTGCAAAATGAGCACTAGCCGCATCTTGCCCTCTCCAATGCTTCACTCGATACCCAACTTGTAATCTCTTCTTTGTTGCAAGCTAGCTAGACTGTGAAGCCCTATTTCTTGCTCCGGGCTCCCTACCATAGCAACTCTCCCCATCCAATCTCTTCTCCTCTTGTTCGTATCAATTCATACATTCACATCCCTATGTTTCGAGTATTTCATTTGTGCTAAAATTGCGGATTCAAAATCATATTATTATTTTTATTTATTGAAATTGTGATAAAAATAACGGACATATAATTATTTAATTTACTATATACATAATTAAATTATATAATTTAAATTCATATATTATTATTATTATTATTATATCATATAATTATTATTTTTATAATATTGGTAAAATATATATTTTTTAAAAAGGAACCCTTGTGGAATATAGGGATGTGAATGGAAAAGTATAATGAGTTAATTGTTAAAGGATAGAGGAGAGAGTGATAAAAATTGGAAATAAGGAACCATGTTGGGTTACAACTTGCAAAAAATGCGGGTTCTCTTACTTTACTCTTAATCTTTACCAATCTGAAAGGCTTGAGATGGTATGTCTATTCACATACTCTATCCGTTCGGCAAATTATGTCGTTTTAGCTTCTTGCGCAATATTTAATACAATCAATAAATATACCAATTTACCCTCATTTATTACACTATTTTTCACTTTATTGAAAACCGCAACTCACAATCCATTAATCATTACAAGAGCTTTTTTGTAAAGTAAGAATGAAATTACCTACAATGACATATTTTTCTAAAGAAATTTCACACCCTAAAATGACATATTTTACCAAACGGATGGAGTAATTATGAAATACTCCGAACTAAGAACCAAAACTTAACACAAGTTGCAAATCATTATCTTGTGAGTTATCATAAACTAATTATAGAATGTTAACCAAATGGATTGTTGTCGTTGTTGTTGTAGACAAGTAAACAATTGATGTAAAAAAATCAGACCAAGAGAAATGTAAACCAATTATCTTTGATTTTATCCTTCAAAGGGATTTAAATCGAACTAGTTTTTCAGCTTTGTCAATTTGATTATGGTATTGGTTATCTTTTGAGATATGTGTTCGTCTCTTTTGCCGATGTACGAGGGGTCGTGGACGTGATTGAGACCCCATGACTCATTGACGATTGATTTTAAATTTGAGGTTTCCACTTTTGTTCTCCGTGATCTCCTACATCGACTCTACCAGCTACCATAGGCAGTGGCGGATCATGCAGCGTTTAGTTGAGGGGGCGAAAAATTGATCTCTAATTTTTTTCCGAAAAAATCATCAATATTTGAAGTTTTTCTATTTAATTATAGTATTAAGTTATGAAGTTTAACAAATTATGAGTATGATAGAAATGTATTAATTTGGTAAATGATGTGAAAAATAATTTATATCGCTTCAGTTTTGAAACGTTTATAACTTTTTACTCAGTTATCGGATTTGAGCTTATAATATATCAAATCGAAGCTATCGACGAGATGAATATGTATATTAAATTTCATTTTTGATTGGGGGGGCGACTGCCACCCCTGGTCCTTTAAAGAATCCGCCTCTGACCATAGGAGAAGATTCACATTTTTCTTAATCCATTTTATCCTTCTACACTAGTATTTTCTTATAGCACTCTAGTTTGTTTTTTAGTAATGTTTTCTTATCGATATTTTCTTATCTTTATTTTTTTTACATGTTGCTAAATTTTTTGACCTCTCAATTCACCGACTTGTCCGATAAGCCCAACCACTTTCCTTTCACAAAAATAATAGTAAAAATATAAAACCGACCATCATCAAAATCTTCAAAAATCACAATCAAAAGTCAACAAGTCGGGTAAGCATTTCATTATTTCAGCATATGGATTATGGTTAAGACACTGCCAAAAACTCACTGAACGAATAATCAAATTTATTTAAATTAAATAAATTAATAATTCCCCCCACCTATTTAACACAAACAATGTAGCAACTCTCTTTCTCTCTCTCCTCTCTCTCTCCCTCCCAATTTCTCTGCTTGGAGTTGCCGAAAATGTCCAATTCTCCGATGCTTCCTGTTCCTACGGCCTCTAATTTCCCTCTCCCCATCTCCCCTCGTCCGCTTTTAGCCTCGCTCGCTCATGCCGAAGCTTAATTTTGCGTGAAGATCCGTTGCTGCATTTGAGAAAATGATGAATTTGTACTCTGAATTGCTGTTTTGAGCTTGGCCAGCCGCCAGCGGACGAAATTTCGAGTTTTCTAGGGGTGTTAGGGCTGATTCGGTGCTGTTTTGGGAGCGGGAGGTGGTCTTCTTCGGAAAATGGAGAGGAGGACGGCGAAATTCAGGCAAGTGAGTCCGGAGAGGGCGAAGGTCTGGACGGAGAAGCCAGCGAAGTACGTGCAGAATCATCGCAAGGTGCCTGTTGTTTACTATCTGTGTCGGAATAGTCAGCTTGAGCATCCTCATTTCATTGAGGTTACGCTTTCCTCGCCGGACGGTCTTTATCTGAGAGGTAAGCTTATTTGATTTTCGCCGAGCGGGCGAGCGAGGGAGTGAGTAATGTTTTTTGCTGACTGTTCCAGTCTTCAAAACTGTCTGTGCAGATGTTTTTGAGAAGCTTAATGCTCTAAGAGGAAGAGGTATGGCTTCCAAGTACTCGTGGTCCTGTAAGAGGTAAGGTAGTTTCACACTTTCACTCACTTTGTTGTGTACTGTAGTCTTTATTGCTTATTGTAAGAGAACTCATGAAAAAGGAAAGAAATTGAAACACTGAATTCTGAAATTTGAGCAGATAATATCAGCACCAATACACATCTTATTAACTCCTCATAAGCAATCAACTCATCATATTAAACCAGCTCGAAGTGTACAAGTTATGGTCTAATAGAATTGAAAAGGCATTTTGCTCAATGGTTTATTTTGTTGGCCAGTGTTGATATTATATGGTAGTGAACTTGTATATGATCGCTTATATTTTTTGAACTTTCGATCTTGTGCAGAAGCTACAAAAATGGCTATGTGTGGCATGATCTCTGTGAAGATGACCTTATCCTTCCTGCCCGGGGGAACGAGTATGTTCTCAAGGGTTCTGAAATCATCGGGGAATCAAATTCAGGTGATGATCTATTTTAATTGATTATTGGGGAAAGTAACTACATATGTGACAAAATATGATATTTTCCACTGTAAGAAGGTAGTTCACACTTCACAGCACCTGTTCACAGTTCCCTTGTAGCACACATAGGCAGCAGTATTCTGGATCATGCTTAGTCTGTGCACCGTGATTGTTAGCTCATCTGAATCATGTCCGTGCATAATCATCTCTCTTATTTGAAGAACCATAAACCAAAAAAAAGAGGGGCTTTAACATTTGTCTGGTGTTTTGTCAGGTCATCTCAGTCCAGCTGCTACTTTTAGGATTCAAAACGTGAAACCATTGCCAGAACCACCTTCTTCTAGAAGCCAAGGAGACGAGTCTTCTTCTTCAAGTTTGAATGCAAAAGAGACAAAAAATCGTCGAGAAGATGAGATCTCGCCTCTATCTCAACACTCTGGTTGTTCTGGTATTTCTCTGGACTCTAGAGTAGGAAACAGTTCGTCTTGGGTTGGCTCGTTAAGTTTGTCCGAGTGTAAAGCTTTTAAGAACGAAGGAGCAGCTGACGCTTCAACTCAAACTGAAGAGAGCACCAGGACAATTAAGCTGAGGGACACTTGTACTCGTGGTGTTTCTACGGATGATGGCTTAATAGACGGTGAATGCACAGTGGACTCTCACAACCACAATCATCGCATGAAACATGATTCTCAGATATGTAGGGATTCTCTTTCACCTCTGTCATCACCTAGTGCGTCTTCAATTTCATCTGATGGGAAACCAGACACCTTGGAATCTTTAATCAGGAATGATGCAAGTAAAATCAATAGTTTCCGTATCCTTGAAAGGGAAGATGTGAGGATCCCACCACAGCGGAAGCTGAAAGCTTCAGATATGCTGATTCAGTTGATTTCCTGTGGGTCAGTATCTGTCAAAAATCACAGTTTTGGCCTTGTTCCAACATACAGACCGCAGTTTTCCCATCTGAAATTCCCGTCTCCGGTGTACTCAACTTCTGTCATGTTAGGAGAGCTCGACTATTTGCCAGAGAATTCCAGATTAACGGGTCTTAGATTGGAAGATAAGGAGTATTTTAGTGGCAGTCTGGTTGAAACCAAAATGCTAAAGGAAGGAGACAGTCGTATTTCTCTGAAGCGCTCGTCTTCCTTTAACGCGGATAGGTATTTCTTATTTCTTATTTCAGTTACATTTGCTTGTCATAAAAAAATTCAGAGGGATAAATTAGATTGCTTCATGGATAATTAATCTATGCTTCTAGGGTGTTTATGATGGTTCGGAAGTTGTGGTTCGAGAGAGTAAAGTTGTATCTATGCTTATAATGTCATTTTTATTGCTTTATTTATTTATATGTATTGGAACCTACATGAGATTCAGATCCTCTGGGCAACATGAATTACATACTCACAAGGAAACGGCTTCAGCACGGTCCAAATGTCTCCCGCTCTCTATTAAAGCTTCTGGGAGCAAGGAGCTGAAAAGTGAATTGATGAGATCCCCGATTTCAGATAAACCAAGAAGGTCATACTGTAGTCTTGATGAGCCACATATCACACATCGTCGTGATGCATCCAATGGCAACAGTAAAAGGTTTACCGAGCCTCCCCTGGAAGATAAAATGTCCAGGGGCCAAGACTCGTTTCGAGAGGATAGCGAAAATATAATCACAATTGAAGAAAGTTGAGTTATTGACTTCAATAATTTTATCAATGCGCAGTTGCAACCATAAATTTATCGTACTAGGTTAGCTGAAACTGTTCTTCGGTTTCGTTTTGACAGGCTTGCTTCAGGAGCTCGGGTTATAATCCAATCCAAAGAGACTTGACGATGACAGTCATCCTGGTTTCAATAACATCATAGACTTTGGAGCATCTACTAGTTCTTCAACATCAAGGTGCGTAGATACTAAATACGAACTAGATGGATGTGCAACCCCAGGGGGTCCATCTGCGTTGTTTTCTTGGCCTCATTTCTGAAGTCGGGTTCCCAATCTTTAAGGGCAAGGGGGTAAAAGAGTGCCATGCTTACTAGTTTAAGCTGTCCCCTTAGTTTTGAATGGCAATCGCTATCTGTTGCTGACAAAGCATTTACTCTAGCTTCTGCTCCTGACATGCCATTTATACTTGCCCATAGGAATGGGTGAGGGCAATGGTAGGTAGTTGTAATGGTCCAGGACCACATTCGATGTCGACTTCATTCACCGTGCTCTCATCCATGTTAAGTTCTTGTCATTGATCTGCCCTTGTGATGATCCACAAAGGAATTACTTTTCAAAAAATGTCTTTAGATGTTGTTTCCTTCTCATTGAAGCAAGCATAAGTGAAAATGTGATTTTTGGCTCACTAGTCATTTAAGCCTCTTTATTCTGGGCTATGCTTAGCAGCTAGACCTCATCGAAACCGAGCTCGGGGTGTTATTTTAATTGTCAGCGAATGAAATGAAGAAAGCTGAAAGACATAAATATTAGCAGCAGTTATGTCTACAAAGCAGAACAAGGTAAATTGTAGAAACAAAAGGCACACAGTTACTGGAAGAAGTTGATTTGAAGCAAAAGCAACAAATTGCAAACAATGACTATATATATTATTTACTATTTAGAAGGAAGCTTAGAGCATGCAGCTATGCCAGTTTGAGCATACGAGCTATCCCAGTTCCTGCCATCAAAGCGTCGAACTTCAACGTGTTTCAGTGTTCCGGGATCCACGCATCTGTAAGTAACAGCAATGCCATCCGGGTTGGATTTGGGAGTGTAAAAGGAGGTAATGCCACAAACCTTGCAAAAGGTGTGCTTTGCTGTGTGAGTACCAAAGGTGTATGTGGTCAGGAAGTCTTTGGAGGTCCCCAAGAGCTCGAACCGTTCAGACGGGACGATAAAGTGAACGTTGCCTCTCATGTAGCAATCAGAGCAGTTGCATTCCCATGCCAAGACCTGAGCAGGAGCGCGAACCTTCCATCTAACACTCTTGCAGTGGCATCCGCCGCTATGTACTACCGGCTCCGACGACTCCATTCAAATTGTTGGATGTGGCTGAATGTAACATACATGACCATGGAACAAGTTTATCAGCAAGATGAAGTGAGAACCTGAAAAACCAGATTTCCTGAACCTATCACTTGTAGCAGATACATAGATGTGCAATTTTCTCTTCACTAGTTTCAATATTAAGACATGAAAAGGCAGGATTTGTCTAATCCGGATTACGCTAGTGCACGTCTCGTCTCGTATGCATTGCTAGGTGTAACATTCGACTACGTTCAACCCTGAGCCGATCGGAAGGCTACATTGCGAGATCTGTAAAGCCGAAATCGCCAACACAAAACAAGCCTACTGTTGCCACTATTGAAATGTTACATCAACAACTACACAAAACTGTTGTTTCAACTTTTTCTTTTACCGCTGATTCCAAGTTTCCAACTACTAATTCAACACAACTCCCCATCTGATGATCTGAATTACTCAATTCAGCATAAATGTGCTTCCAATTCGAGTATGCAAGCCACAATCATGGTTGATCTACATCAGCTAGATATTTGTGGTCTTCAAAGACTTGTTAAGGAATGATAAAAAGAAAACAAAAAAGAGCAATTTGTCTTAAAGATCGACGAATCGCATCGAATAGACTCCAAATAATCGAATGGATGGGTTTAATTTGTCTCAGTAGGGTCTACACCTCAAATTTTAGGCAAGGAAACTGAGAACCCAGTCGCTGTTTAACCTAAATTTTGGTTGCAATCAATTTGCACATTAACGATGTCGGCACTAAAATTGAACTGAAATGGAACTTTGGGAGGTGATCTAAACCAAGAAAATTCAAAGAAATGAAACGAACTGATAATCAATTGCCGCTAAATCGCTGAAAACCATTTGTAGGTAAACTTGATTGAATAAGATGGCGAAGAACGAGCACAATTAGTAATATGGGAAACCGACAAAATTAACGGCCAGATGAAGTAATTTGATCGACAACCAGAGAGATAGTCGCACCTGTAGTGGGTGTAGAGTTGAGCTATGGAGGGGGTAAAGGTGAAGAAGACCAATCGTTCCTTGGACAATGGGAGAAGAGGAAATATTCGTCGCCCATGTGAAATATCCACATATGGCCGATTTGCAGAAATACACCAAATCGGTGTTCGGTTTGCAAAAGTATACTCGTTTTATGAGAATAGCAAAAATAGAATATGTAGATCATATGTGCTAAAAAATAGGCTATTTGTGCTAAAAATAATGACTGATTTTACTTTTAAATTTAAATATAAAATTCATTAAAAGGAGTATTATGAATTAAAAAATATAAAATATATATATATATATATTAAAATAATGTTTTTAATATATTTTTCTCGGAAATTTAAGAATAATAAAACTAGCCGGATGAAAATCATTGCCTTATTAAGAGAATCAATTATTGACAAGGATATATTTGTTGTTGACAGGATATATGTTTTTGATGACAAAACAGATATCTAATAATGACAGGATGGGGTCTATAATAGGGAAGGGAATAAATATACGATTTTATCCATACCATAACTAGAAATTAAAGGTCTGCCCAAGGTGACAAAATACGGTCTATCATATCTTCGGGATTATTAACCATATTTACAAAACGATTGTCAATATATATCTTCAGGATTATTTTCCATAGTGACAGGATAAATGAGGTTCTTGACAATCTTAAATATGAATACTGACAGGATATGATCAAAAATCGGCGGGAGATTGTGTAAAGATTGCGTCGGATTGCTCGCACAACGACGAAGGGTATGGGCAGCGACGGTCGGAGCGCTTCTTTGTTCTGGTTAGCAATTGGGATTGGGTCGGTCGGGGGCGCGAAAGTGTAGGCGCAGGCGACGGAGCCGGAGATGCGAGCTATGGTCCGAGCGCCGGATACCTGGGGTTGGAGCTGAGCGCCGGAGACCTGGGGTTGGGGCCGACGGAGCCGGAGAGGGACGGGGTTGGGTGTTTTTGGTTAGGGTTTGGATTGGGATTTGTTGGTCGGGTCTATCAGTCCGGATGAAGGGGATTGAGATTTTAATTTTAATTTTTTTTACTTCTAGATTTTTATTATTACTCCCTCCGTTTACTTATGTTTGACGTTTTAGGTTGATGCACACTAATTAAGGAAATACACTCCGTACTTTTTCTGGACGTTGATCAAGGTTAAAAGGCTGCAGACTCCACATCTTCTCATCTTAAAGTAACTCTTCATCACTTCCTCTAGTACAAATAAAAGTAAATGAGAGTAATTAAACAAATAAAAAAGATAAGAAAAGTGGAGGGACTATGTACTGGAAGTCTGCAAACGTCAATTAATTTGCTAAAAGTGAAAAAAAATCAAAACGTCAAACATAAGTAAACGGAGGGAGTATTTAATTATTTAATATAATTTAAAAGTATCAGAAAATTGAAAAATACTTAAAATATTTAACCTTTTTTTTCCTGATTTTTTGGGGTGGTGGGTAGTTTTGATAATAAAATAAGGTATTTTTGCAAATTTCCATATATTGATGCAATTGTTTTCAAATATAGGTATTTTTGCAAACCAAATATCAAAGTGGGGTATTTACTAATAATTCCCCATTTGTTTTTTAATGCTGGTGTTATAATTTTAGTGGTAAACAAGAGATCCAGATTGTTTGTACTTTAATCGTACTTAGTTTATCTGATTTCTTGCTTGATTTAAAAAATTCGGATCCTCTTTTATAGTGGAGGGCCAACCCCATAACCATAAAAATATCCCAGATTTTAGGGATATATATTTTACCATAAGGTGAAATATTCACCGCACAATAAAATATTACAACACTTCCCTCGAATATTCACCTTATATCATGAATCTAGGGGATTTACACAAGTTTAATGTTATTATACGCATTGATGGTGCCGTCTCATTAAAAACCATGTCAGGAAAAACTCAGTGGGATAAAAACCTGATCAAAGGAAAAAATAATGCAGCGTGTATAATTCTCCCTTTGATTTTGACATGCTTAATGAGCTTCACGAAGCCGACACATTTCGATCTTGCGCACAAGTTGCTCAAACTTCTTGGGAGGTAATGACTTGGTGAACAAGTCGGCGAGGTTCTCATCTGATCGGATTTGTTGGATTTCAATTTTCCCTTTATTCTCAAGTTCATGAGTAGAGAATAATTTTGTCGATATGTGCTTAGTCCGATTCCCTTTGATGTAGCCTTCCTTCACTTGAGTGACACATGCGGAGTTGTCTTCGTATATCACGGTTGGGCTACCTTTGATGGACTTGATTCCAGATTCCTTCTGTATATAGTTTATCACCGATCTTAGCCACACACATTCTCTTCCTGCTTCGTACAATGCTATCAATTCGGCATGGTTTGATGATGTAGTAGTCAGAGTTTGCTTTGTTGATTTCCATGATATGGATGTATCTCCATAAGTGAAGACATATCCATTTTGAGATTTAGCCTTGTGTGGGTCCGATAGATATCATGCATCTGTATAACCAACAAGAGTGACATTTGGGCAATTTTGATAAAATAAACCAAGATCACCGTTCCAATGTCTCCTTGTTGGAGCTGAGTTATATCTTGACAACAAGTTTACAGCGAATGCAATATCAAGCCTTGTATTGTTGACTAGGTACATCAAGGCACCAATTATAACCAATAACACTTAAGTATGGTGTTTCTGGGCCAAGTATTTCCTCATCATCTTCTCGAGGACGGAATGGGTCATCATGTATATTTAGAGAGCGAACGACCACGGGTGAGTTCAATGGATGAGCTTTATCCATGTCGAATCTCTTCAGAATTTTCTCGGTGTAATTAGATTGATGGACAAAAATTTCATCTCGTACATGTTCAACTTGTAAACCGAGACAAAACTTGGTTTTCCCAAGATCTAGCTTTCATCTCAAATTCTTTCATCAAGTACCTAGTTGTACTTGCTATCTCATTCAGGGTTCCAACAATGTTTAAATCATCAACATATACTGCAATGATAGTAAACCCTGATTCATATATTTTGATAAAGATACATGGACACCTTGAGTCGTTCTTATATCCTTCTTTCTGAAGGTATTCACTAAGACGATTGTACCACATTCGCCCAGATTGTTTCAGTCCATATAAAGATCTCCTCAGCTTTATGGAGAACATTTCTCGAGGCTTCGATTTGCAAGATTCAGGCATCTTTAGTCCTTCAGTGACCTTCATGTATATATCGGTGTCAAGTGACCCATACAAACATGCAGTCACGACATCCATTAAGCGCATTTGTAGCTTTTCAGCCACTGTCAGACTAATTAAAAATCTCAAAGTAGTTGCATCAACTACTGGTGAATATGTATATTTATAATCAATTCCTGGCATTTGTGAAAAACCTGGTGCTACAAGTCTTGCCTTATATCTTGCTACCTCATTTTTCTCATTTCTTTTTCTCACAAAGATCCATTTGTAGCCAACTAGCCTCACACCTTTTGGGGTCTCGGCCACAGGAATGAAAACTTCACGCTTTTCAAGCGATTTTAATTCTGCTTGAATTGCATCTTGCCATTTAGGCTAATCTTTTATATGACGGCACTCTTCAACCGTTCTAGGTTCAATATCGTCGTCTTCAGCCATCATTTCAACTGCTACTGAAAAGGCAAATATTTCATCGAAAATGACATCTTTTCTATTCCATTGTATCCCAGTGGATACATAGTTTATGGAAATCTCATAATTGTCGATTTTTTTTTATCTTCTTCAGGAAGACTCTCTTTTTCATCTTCTTTAACAATATTCTCCTCTTTTGAGGAGTTTCCTTCGCCTTTCAGGCTATCCTTATTATAGATTTCTTTTCTTTTATTATTATTATCTTCAGATGGCTGAACTATTGTGAGATCACCGACCATTACACTTTTGTCTCCCCGTTTGTCTTGGTTTCAAATCTTTGGAACCATATGGTCTACCTCGCTTTCTACGTATAGTAGATTCATTAGCAATAGATTTATTAGGTAGATCCATAGGTACTTCAATTCTTGCAGGGGCATTTACAACAGGTATATGTGACTTCGTCACTTTTGCTATATCAGTAAATGCATCAGACAACTGATTAGCTATGCCTTGTAAATGAATTATCTTTTGTATTTCTTGTTCACATACTTTCGTTCGAGGATCAAGGTATGATAAAGGCATGGCATCCCATGTGATCTCACATTTATTAGGGTCCATTTTATTCTTTTCTCCCCCTAGAGTTGGGAATGTATTTTCATCAAAGTAACAATAAGCAAACCTTGTAGTAAATAAGTCACATGTTGTTGGCTCAAGATATTTAATAATCGAGGGGGATTCAAAGTCAACATATATTCCCAATCTCCTTTGAGGACTCATCTTTGTTCGTTGTGGTGGAGCAATTGGAACATAAACTGCACATCAAAAAAATCTTTAGATGTGATATATTTGGTTCCTTACCAAACACAAGTTGCATTGAGGAGTATTTATGGTATGCATTTGATTTCAATCGAATCAATGTCGCAGCATGTAATATGGCATGTCCCCAAGCCGATGATGGTAACTTAGATTTCATTAGCAATGGTGTGGCAATTAATTGTAATCGTTTGATTAACGATTCTGCAAGACCATTTTGTGTATGTACATGTGCTACTGGATGCTCCACTGTAATCCCAATTGACATACAATAGTCATTAAATGTTTGGGATGCGAATTTTCCTGCATCATCTAGTCGGATTTTCTTTATTGCATAATCCGGAAATTGTGCTCTTAATCGTATGATTTGAGTAAGGAGCTTAGCAAATGCGACATTTCTTGTCGACAATAAGCTCACATGTGATGAGCGTTTTGATGCGTCTATTATACCATAAAGTAGCGAAATGGTCCACATGGTGGCGTAATTGGCCCACATATATCTCCTTGAATTCTTTCTAAAAATGCAGGAGCTTCGACTACTATTTTATTTTTTGAGGACCCAATGATCAGTTTGCCCAACGAACAAGCAGTACAATTTAGATCGCTTGTTTGTAGGCTCCTCTTGTCCTTTAATGCATGAACAAGTGAATTCTCAATAATTATGTGCATGTTGTACCTGGATGACCCAATCGATCATGCCACAGGTTAAACATTTATGGTCGTCTGGACTTCTCCTAGACACCATATTGATCTCAAATGGACTTATATGAATGAAATATAGTCCATAGGAATAAGCTGGTAGCTTTTCTACCACTTCCCTTTTTTCAGATACATGTGCAGTCAAGCACAAGTACTCATTTTCATTTTCATTCATGGTTTCAATATGAAACCCATTTTGACGCACATCTTTGAAGCTTAACAGATTTCTCTGTGACTTTCTTGAGTATAGTGCATCTTTTATTATCATCTTTGTCCCTCTTGGAGGGAGGAGGCAAGCCTTTCCTGATCCTTCGATCAACTTTGCCACACCTGATATTGTGTTGACATTTCCTTCATAGACTGTCAACTGAGTGAAGTACTCTTTGTTTTTCGGGATGGTGTGGGTTGTGGCACTGTCTACTAGACATTGCTCTTTATGATCATGATTAACTGCAGATGAATTCATAACTTCAGAAATTAAGAAAACACACAGAGTTAATACAAGCATTATATTACATGGTTGATTGAGATTAAAGTTACACTAATATCATACAAGGACACTTCATGGGATTCAGACAAGGAAATTGAAAGCTACACTGATATTATACAAGGACACTTCATAAGACGTAGGCAAATAAACATTCAACTTGTTATAGACATAGAAACTAGTGCCTTCATCATAGGGAAATTCATCACCAGTCTCGACATTGTTTGCAAACATGTCTTCGAGATCAAGAGTGGGAATTTGTGGAGCATTGTTAGTAGCGAAGTTTGCTTCCACATACTTCCCCTTTTCTTTCTGGGAAGCTTGATACAGCTCACACAAGTGTTTAGTTGTACGACATACTTTGGCTCAATGGTCAGTCATCCCACATCTATAACATTGATACTTGGGTTTGTTTGGGGTTCCTGTTGGACCCCTCTGGACCTTTTGCTTCATCCCCTTGGAGGAGGATTCTCTAGGATGGCCATGTTTTTGGGAGAAGTTACCTTTCTCATAGCATTGTTTGTGGTCATTGCCACGATCTTTCCATTTCTTGTAACCCCGTGAATTTTTACGACCATCACCTCTCTTTGTGTTGGCATTCATAGCATTCACATCATTCGCTTCAGGGTATGGTGTCGCGCCTGGAGGTCTCATGTTGTGGTTCCTCATCAGAAGTTCATTATTTTTCTCCGCCACAAGCATCACATTAATTAGGTTAGAGTATTTTTTAAAGCCACACTGCCTGTATTGCTGTTATAACAGCACATTAGATGCATGCATTGTTGAAAATGTATTCACCATCATTTGCTCCTCGTTAATTTCATGGCCACATAATTTCAGTTTCGACGTGATTCGAAACATAGCAAAGTTTTACTCCCTGATATTTTTGAAATCTTGAACTCGTAAAGAGCTCCATTCATATAAGGTCATTGAGAGTAATATATTCACTTGATTGCCGTACTGTTCGGCTAAATTCTCCCATAATTCCTTTGGATCTTCCACCAATAAATATTCAGATTTTAGACTTTCATGTATATGGTGGCGAAGGAAGACAATGGCCTTGACCTTTTCTTGAGGAGTGGTGGTGTTATTTTCTTTGACGGTCTCTTCCAGACCATTAGCCTTCAAGTGTGTTAAGGCATCCACCCTCCATTCGAGGTACTTGTCTCCTGACAGGTCTAGAATATCGAATTCCCTTTTGGTGATGTTTGTCATAATAGCACTACACATAAAATCATAATGATTAAGATTAGTTATTGTATAAATTAATTAAATGTCAATATGAATCATATACGTATACAATTCAAAAGGATATAAGTAGTATAATTTTAAGGTTTTCATAAGTCAAAGTAAAGACTATGCACCCATTATGTCAAATAGTAACGCATATATATAGTATGTATGCTATAGTTGATTTGAGCAAAAGAAATGACTACACATCACATACTATTGTGTATATATATTATATTTATCTATACATGTGTACTTCGTATGCTACTTCAGTAACACATAAGAAAGAAGTAAGTCAAGTAATATATTTATATCATGCATGTATTCCGTGTATATATATGTGTGTGTGTGCGCGCGTGTGTGCGTGTGTATATAATTTGAAAAAGTAATGATTACACCACGTGTATATGTATGCGCATAGTATGAAACTATATGTATGCACAGTATTGTCAAATCATCAATGTGCACACAATCCAGCTTTCCGATTCCAATTTAAGAATGCAAAAATACAGTAGTAGACAATTTCATACAATTGTAAAACACTACCATTTAGACGGAAGATGTTTTACCCCAATGGAGAAAGCTTTCTTTTACAAAAACTTCAAAAAATTTTCCAAAAGAAAACTCCTCTTCTTTTCTAATACTCCATATGAAATTTACCAAAAGAAGAACAAAGACATTCGAAAATCATTTCTTAAGAGGTAATAATCGGTGAGAGATTATCTTCCAAATTTTATATCCTTCTCATTTGTTTGCCCTATCCTCTAATTATCGGTATAATTTCTTTCTAGCTCTTTCACTTTTTCCCTTTATATACTCTCTTATCCTACCACTTTCATCCACCATCACTCACATTCATCCTCCTCGTCTCCCTCTCGTCGATCTCCCCAGTTTTCCGGCACCGTTCCCATTTTCCGATTCGAAAAAATGACCGATACCGACCGGGTTTTACTAAAGATCTTGGCTAGGGGGATGGCGATAGCGGTTTTGGTGGTTTCCTTCGTTGTGTAGGTGGTTAAAAAATGCCGGTGCTACTAAGAGCTCCGACGAAGGTTCCGGTGAGGCGAGGCTTGAAGACGGAGTTCAAAACGGTATTGTATTATGTAATCTCTTAGCAAAACTCTTGTAATAAGTTTAGATCTACTAATTTTGTTTTTAAGTGAAGGGTTTAAAACTCGATGATGAAACTTCCCGTATTTTATTTCCGAAAATCTTCGGTTTTGTATAAAAACTCATGAAACCGTGTTGAGCCTTTTATGTGTTCCATGTCTTATGAGTTTTGAAAACGGATCTGAACAAAAATGATGTAAAACGGGAAGATCTGAGAGTTTTTATGAGTTTCTGATGTAAAAGATCCCAATTTGGGCAACTACATAGCATACTCCTCCAAAAACCGATTTTGTTAAAACATTTTTCATAATTAAAGAGTTTGGATATGAGGGTTTTACCTTTAGATCTGAAAAACTCAGTTGGTTTTTAGATCTCGTACTGATAATGTGTTATAATTTAAGTGGTAAACAAGAAAACCAGATTGTTTGTACTTGTAATCGTACTTAGTTTATCTGATTTCTTTCTTGATTTACAAAAATCTGGATCCTCCTTTTATAGTGGAGGGTCAACCCCATACTCACAAAAATATCTCTGATTTTGGGAATATTTTACCATAAGGTGAAATATTCACCACACAATAAAATATTACAACAGCTGGAAATTTTTTGTACAGTTATCACTGGTGACGGATCCAGATTTTTTTGCAAATTAAAGAACGATAATAAAATTCATCTTACGAATTCGATACTACACGCATGTTCAATACTACAAACATATTCACTTCGACGATAGATGAGATAAATTCATCTTGCGAGTTTTCATGTTCCTTTTTTTTTAGTCTTGCCACTAGAAGAAAGCTCTCGATTTTGTGAAGATCAACCGTGATGTCACAGCCACAGGGGTGGAGGGGTTAGTCGTGCGTGATGGTATTGGCTTGGTTCGTTCTGTGGGAAGCAGGCACATTCACGATGGGTCGATGCCAGAGGTGACTGAGGCAGATTGTCAATCCATTGTTGACAAGTTATACAAGAATGCGACACCGCGGTGCATTGGGTGTTCTGTGTTGTTTGTCGTGATGGCAACAGACAGGGCGGCTCAACGGAAATAAAAGCTTTCCGGTTATACTGAAAATCTCCAAAAATCTGATAGATGAGATAGATGATCTCACGAGTTTATTGATAACAAATTCAAAGGTATTTAAAGATACAAAGTGAGTGGTTGGGTGGGTCTAACCACTAAGAGATTGTGCAAATAAATAAAACTAATTAACCTAAAATATAGGAACAAATTAAGATTAATAATAATAACAAATTAATAGATAAACTATTATTCCTAACATTCCCCCGCAAGACGGACGACGAGAACAAAGGCCGATCTTGGACTATCACAATATCACATTTATGAGCATTGACAGTGATCGCGATAGGAGAAAACCACCCCTTCGGCTGCATAGGGAGTGTTGGTGCTGGCGTAAGTGGTGCCGATTACGATCCCCAGGTGGTGTGTTGACTTCTTGGTTGTGGGAGATTGGGAGTAGAAGTCGGCTATAATTATGGTGCCAAAGCAAAGGCTAAAGTGGGCGTTGCCATTGGTAAGTAGCACAGAAAGCAGATGCTAATCAAAGTGGCGATGCGAGTGGATAGCATAGGTGAGTGGATCCAATATCAAAACCAATCCCCCACTATTTTTTTTTTCCCTTTAATGAACTATCATTGAAAAATAGAACATAAGAGGTAGAATTCAAAAAATTGAATTCAAGTACGATGTGGTTTGAATGATGGGATTGAGATGGAAAGGAAATTTGGGTCCGCCGGAGGCGGTTTTGTGTTGAAGCCGAACATAGGCTTGATTCAGCTAATTAAGTGAATGGTTTTAGTTCGGATGAACATGTGTTGGTTTTGGCTGAAAGAGTACTTTGGATTGGCAGAAGCCTCGGGTTAGGCCGATGGTTTGGCGAAAGCCAGAATTTTGTGTACCTGAAAGCGAATTTGTATAGCCGAAGTCATAAAGAGGTTGCCCGTAGGCGATAGGATGGCCCGAACGGGCGAGTTTGTGGTGGCCGAAGCCATGGTGTGTTGCCATAGGTGGTTAGAGGGTGGCTGAAGCTTTGTTTGGATTGCCCGAAGGCGGTTTTAGGGTTGCCCGTAGGCGATTTTGGGGTGGCCGAAGCCAAGAGTGTATTGCCCTTAGGCGGTTAGAGGATGACTGAAGCCTTGTTTGGGTTGCTCCAAGGCGGTTTTTGTGGTGGCCTAGGCCAAATTTGAGTTGGGCGGAAGCATTTTGTGAGGATCGAAGCCGTTAGGCTAAGAGCTCGGATACCATGATAGATGAGATAGATGATCTCACGAGTTTATTGATAACAAATTCAAAGGTATTTAAAGATACAAAGTGAGTGGTTGGGTGGGTCTAACCACTAAGAGATTGTGCAAATAAATAAAACTAATTAACCTAAAATATAGGAATAAATTAAGATTAATAATAATAACAAATTAATAGATAAACTATTATTCCTAACAAAATCTGCTGAAACATTTTCAGAAAAAAGAGAAGAAAACCATTGGCCTAAGAAAATGCCCTTATCAGCTTTTTTTCAACTCCTCGTAAGAAATCGACGTATTTGAGAAACAGACTAAAATCACCCACATAATCATGAACACAATTCATTTCTCAAGCTAACATCAAATAGTTTACTACACTGAAAAAAAGGGAGAGAGAGAGAGAGTCAACTACCACTTAAACTACCTTATTTCACACATAATAGGCAACACAAACACCATAGATATAGATAGATAAAGATTCTTCAAGATCCTTGCCAGTGGCAGATACCAAGAGCTTCCACTAGTTTCAATCTTCTCTTGCAATTGAACCTGGGTTTGCAGTAAGATGAAGCACATCGGTTGCGTAAGCTATAATGTTATAATCAACTTTGGTTACCTACAGATTTGCTTAAAAAGAAACTATGGTAGAAACGGCTTTGCCTTGAGATTAAAGAGGATGGGACAACTTACAAGCACGGATTAGATTGCATTGACTGAATTTGCTTCGTCTGCCACTTTCGACGCAGCATAAGGTGAGTTCTCATATTTGCCTTCCCATCTGCAGTTCATGACAATTGAATGAGTGGCTGGGTTCTGTATACTTGATGTGGCAGAATAGGTAATACAGAGAGGTACTCGACTACTCGAGGAGGAGAACAAAAGGAGTAGGCTAAAGATCCACACTAACCTGCACCCGTCTTCCGGAATCTGGAGCTCCAAATGTGGTTCATATGGTTGGAAAACAAGGTCAATTTTTTCGTCATCCACTTTGTCAAGGCTGGCCGGATCAAACTGCAGTTAAGTTATGGATTATTAGTTCCTTGCACAACCCGTCCAGATTGTAAAATCTGATCAACGGTAGTTGGCCAGCCAGAGAAGCAGGTAATCCAGTACTGAGATTAAATGCTCATGATTCAGACAGAGGAAACCAGTGTACCTTTGGAGCGTTATCCTTGTCAATGGTGAGAGCTCGGATACCCTGTTTGGTCGAGGGAACCAATAGTAGAATTAACATTGAATATAGGTGATCCAAATAAAAGCAAAGAAGTAAACACTTGAATACTACCTCATAAACATCGGCACTTATCATGGCTCTTAATATGTTGATTGTAAGTCTGAATTCCTTCTTCAGGCATTGGGCTAGGGTTTGATTTCTTCCCTCACGTACCTGGGCACAAGGTGAAGAGAAGCAAGAAATGTAAAAAAAATGTGCCATGAGATGAAGCCAAGAGATGCTTTAAAATTCATACTGAAGTAAGAATTGCAAACTTGGATGGTCATATATATGCAAGTATAAAAAAATTCATATTGAAATAAAATTTTAAAGCATAAAACTTTTTCTTGTTTCCTGAGTTGAGACTTAAGAGTGTTAGACAACAATCTCTTGAACCCATCAACTGATCAGTGATACCCAGCAAGATATAGTATGAAACAACTTTGATAAATAAAACAATTACCGATCTCAGGGTAATCCTCAATCCAGTAGGAGAGGATCTTTTCAAGCCCTTGAGAACTAGACCTATCCATCCATTTCCTTCTTTGGGTAACTCAGCCTCCTAATCAAACATCAAGTGAAAGCTTTAGGAAATAAATCTCAACATTAAGTATATTTAGCAAAAACGGAGTATAGTTTGAACTTACAAGTGATTCTATTATCTCCTCCACCGAATCTTTAGAAAAGCAATCATTAATGATGGGTAGCCTGGGAGGAAAAGAAAGTTGTAAGTTTTCACCTGAATCATTAACCATTATTCAACTTTCAAAAGCCTCTTACTTGTTCAAGACGCTGTTTTCTTCGACTTGAGCATCACATGAAAACTCTTCAATCAATGACTTGACTGCATCCTTGTCACCCTTGTTCAAGCTGATCAACCGCTCCTCCAGCTCTGCAAATTTCTACAGGATATACCAGTTCTTCTTTACTTAATCTATGACATAGTGACTTGCAATCCTTCAACAGATAGACTGATTATCTAATTTGTATGATCATTTGAGCCCAGCTTACCTCAGAAGGCACAAAATGGGTGGCCAGTCCAGCTGCAACCAACTCCTTAGCGTTCAGCCTCCCTCCTGTTAAGGCCAAGTACTCCCCTGCATGTACACCCTCGTATTATGAAGCGCTATCAAAATACGCCCTTCTGTATCACTACTATCCTTGCCTTGAAGAATCAATACTTGTTGTTTCACTTGTGAAAATTTTCACTAATGTACACCAAACCGAAAGTGTTGAAACTCATATGGAATTTCCCAAAAGGTTATGAAAATAATGTCAAGATATAATGGTCTTATCACAACATTTTTAGGTCATGTATTAAAGGTCCTTTAATAAACATTGGTCAGGATTTTTTTTTAAATCATTTACAAGGAAATTTGAACAATATCTGAAGTGGTATGCTAGCTGCATGTGGGCAGATAAGCATTAACTAACACTTCTGCCTGTGCCAATATCTCTGTACAATGGTTAATTAGTAATGAGTCACCTAATGAAATTATGGAGCCATTTGAAAGACAGGTAAAAGTACCAATTAATGTCCGTTCATGACCTAAACCCTTCTCAAAACACCATATCTGAAGATAGGCCATAAGAACATTTCCATTTCAAGATATTTATGAAAGAACCAATTCAACCAAACCTGGATGGAAGTTATTCCTGCATCCAAGTCGGGAAAAAAAGTGAGTAATTGAGATTTCAGACCCTGCAATTTGCTTACCTAGATGCCCAGGTAGATGTGAATGAATGTACGAGAAACCACAATCTGTGTGAAATCCAATACTTGCTTCAGGAGTAGCAAAAACCTATATGAAAAAAAATTAACAAGGTGAATGCCGGATTTAGTAGTAGATTTATATGTCACTATGAGCCTCCTCAGATTACAAATACTATTACTCACAGTTTTCTCTGATACAACAGAAAATTTCATAGGAGCCATCAAAGATGCACCGCCACCCATAGAAATCCCATTAACAAGAGCAACCTGCCAAAAATTTCCAATTTCAGATAAACTCAGCAACCTCTTCAGCAGTTTTTATGCACTGATGAAAAGATTTGCTACCAAATTCAGATATAAAGTGATACCTGTGTTTTCTTATAGGTATGGATATGATGGCAAAGCCAGTACATCCTGTAAGCCACTTCAAGGCAGGAATCCTCTGATACAGTAAATTTGATCACATAGGTTTAAAAGCCATTAAGTGAAGTGTAAAGTTATACAAACAGAAACAACACCCCCAAAAAAAGAGTCCAAGATAGGTTTTACTTTTATCTTTTCCATCATAAAACATCCGTAGATCCCCTCCAGCTGAAAATGCACGACCTGCTCCCTGCACAATATAGAACAGTAGAACACTATCTGCTTAGTATGTGAACAAACTCTCTATTGAACATAGACAACAGGGAAGAGAAAGAGGACATCTTACACAGGCAAAGGGGAAATTAAAGAAAAACAATAACAAACATGGAGGGATACAAACAATAACTTTGACGAAGGATGCTTTTAGCTTATTCAAAGAAACAATTCGTCTAAGAAAGTAATAAATCATGTCCAGAGAATGCTAACCCATGCATAATTACAATTACAAGTTACAACCCTTGGAAATTCAATATTCCAATAGCATCAAACAACTCAGAACTTCAAAAAAGAACTGATCAAACCTTGATTAGAATAAGTTCGGTCTTATCATCCTTCTCCCATTTCTCTAAATGTTCCGCTAAAAGAACAACCTGACCAAGACCGTGAAGAGATTAAACTATTAGACAATTCCAATATTAAAAAAGGAATTAAAATAAATATGAAAAAGGAATTACATCACAACAATAAGCTTACCGTTTCATTAGAAATCACATTCAGTTGCCGTGGCCGATTCAGTGTGATTAATCCTACACGGTCAACCTCTTGGCAAATGACAACCTAACAATAAGAGTGACTCCTGCGCATGAGTTATCAGATATATTGTACAAGTACAAATTATTTTAGCATTTCAAGTCCCTAAATCTGGCAAGGTTCACCTAAAAAGATGCAAATGATTCTGTTCATGTAAGATGACTTTCAGCCCCCCACCCATCACCAAAAAACAAGATAGTTGTTTCATAACTCCAATGCTACAATTTCTTTCTCTGGAGTCAATACTAATCAAATTCATTTTCCATCCCTGTAGTAGTAAGTTTCAAATCTCCATCACTTCAATAGGAAAAAGGCACTACATTCATGGGGAATCAGTCAGCATAGATGAGTAACTGCTAAGAGAAAAACACCAGGAAAACAAAATAAACCACAAAGAATACCTTTTCCTCTGAGATCGCAGTCTCCTTAGCCATCCGGTTCACTGATTCAAAATCTAATCAAATCAGCTGCAACCACAGAGAAAGTTGCATGAAAACTGAAGAATCAAACAAAAATACCAACTCAGCAGCTGAACTACGCAATTTGCAAGCAAAAAGTGCCAAAAAGTAGGAAACCGACACGATAAAAGGAGATGAATGAAAAATCAGAAACATCAAATCCAGTAGATTGATCGAATAAGACAGAGGGAGAAATGGATTACGATTGAATATGATAGCCGCGCCGGTGTAGGTAGAGCACAATCACTGGATGAGACTAGAGTGTGCAGCTGACAGAAGTGGCGAAGCTTTCCCCTTTATGTGCACAACAAGGTCTACCAAGTAGAATTTTTTTATTCAAGCTAAGGATTTCAAGTAATGGCGGTAGTTGCACCTAACACCCGTACCAACCAACGTGAACAAAGGCTTGAGCGGCACTTCTTTGACGCCAATGCGTACATCGAGAAATTCACTTCAATCTCAAAACAAACTCATATCAAATTGACTTAATCCGAAAATCGACGCAATTCCCCAAGCTGTCCACATATTAATAATTTCAAAACAGACATAAATCATCTTCTCTGATCACCGGATTTGCGATCGAAGCCAGAGTGAAGGAAGGAGCGAAGCTTACCGCGCAGGTCGGGTGTCCGGCAGTCGCCGGAGCACGTCGCCGATTTAGGGAGTCAGCGGCGAGCGTGAGAGAGAAAGCAGGAGGTGAGACTGTGAGAGTGGAGCCGTGTAGCGTGGAATGAGAGAGGAGGGGGGTGCGTCAATGGCTCCCGCCATGGCTGAGTTCGCTCAGCGACCGAGAGTGAATCATGGCCTGTGCACGGGTCCAGCGTCCAGGCCCGGCTTCCGGGTCTTGTGTCCCTGGACCCGTATCCGCTCCGTCTACGGGTCAGCCAACTCAGCCGGGGGTTTACCGAATCTATCCCGGGTCAAGTTGCCGGGTCCACAGGTCAAGAGTGGATTCATTTGGGAAATTTACATAAAACCACCATTTAAATATGGGTGTTTTCACTTAACCACCCATTAAATTCAAAATTACAGAAAATCACCCTTTAGAATGGTTTTTGTTTACAACTCACCACCCATTCATCTATTTTCATTAATTTATCATTAAATATAATATATTTTAATATTTTTAACTCAAATTTGAACGCAAATATATTCTAATTTTGAATTTAAGGGATCGATAATAATTCTAGGCTATTTTATTATTATTTTTTAAGATAAATAAAATAATCCTTAAAATGTAATCGAGTGCTTAAATTCAAAATTTGAATATATTTATAATCAAATTTGAGTTTAAAAATATTAAAATATACTAATCTTTAATGATAAATGAACTAAAATAGATGAAGGGGTGGTGAGTTGTAAGCAAATGCCATTTAAAGGGTGATTTTCTGTAATTTTGAATTTAAGGGGTGGTTAAGTGAAAACACTCATATTTAAGGGGTGGTTTGGATTCCAAAATGACAAAATGTATTCAAACAATCCAAACAACCCAAAAGCGAATTAGTTTCAGCAGGATATAAAGACTATAGAAAGAAAGTAGCAAGGGTTTAAATCCCTATCGTAAAAAAGAAACAAAGACAAATAAATTGTGTTACTTTCATTTATTCTCGATCCTCGATCGATGTTTGGCTCGACGATAACCACATCCGTTTAACCTTTGAACATCGCAACTTTAAACCCAAAACAACCGATCACCTTGACAAATAATGAAAAGTTGAATAAGATTAATATGAGACAAGATTTGAATCAATCTATCCCCTATAACAGTCAAATCTCCAAAGGCATCAACTTGCCTCCTAAATAGGGACTCGTGTCCAATAAGGAAGGAGAATGTCTTACTTACCTATATCGCATCAAAGCAAAGGCATGATAATCCTACCCCACAAGAACGAAACGTAAATCAATTCACTAAGCAAACCACAACAAACATTTCCAATCAAGCAAAACACTGAATATAGAATAATCTACATATCAACTCCGCAACGGCATTACATAAATACTTAGGCTGCCCAATTGTTAATGGCAGAGTTAACAAGCAAACATTTGATGAAATTGTGACGAATTCCAAAAAACAACTACAAAAATAGAAAGCAAATTCCATGTCACATGAGGGAAGAAGCTTATTAATAAAAACTAATCTTAGCACAAAATCTATATACATAATGCAGAGTTTCTTCTTGCCAAAGAGTATACTCTATGAGCTAGATAAAGTCCATAAATTTTTTTATTGGAACAAAAAAGGAAACTACCACCCTCTAATTAGTTGGGATAATGTTTACAAATCTAAACAGAATGGTGGAATAGGTATTAGGAAAGCATAGAAAATCAACACAACACTGCAATTTAAGCTACTTTGGAAAATCATTGCAAAACCAAATAATATATGGGTCAAAATCATGAAACAAAAATACCTAAAAGAATGCAATCTTATGCAATACAAAACAAAAAAGCACTCGATATCATGGCAATGGGCTAAACTTATGTCTCTTAGAGATCTTTTTGCTTCAGGTCTCAACTCTCAAGTGACAAGTAGAGGATGGTAATACAATCAACTTCTGGCTCGGTAAGTGGGTCTTGGATACACCCCTATTTGAAATAGCTGGAGACAGAACCTTGATAAATGAAATGACCAAAGTTAACAATTTCATTACAAATGATAAAAATGAGACATTGAAAAGATAGCTTGTGAACTAGGAAACCAACTAAATCTGGACATAATCGACAAAATCACACATATTCCAATTCCATTAAATAACATTACAAATAGGTTATATTGGAGACCAAGCCCGGATGGATGATTTTCAACAAAATCATCTATCAATTTTCTCCATAATAGAAAGGGACATTCTAAATTCGACCTTATTTGGATTTGGGAATTAGATTGCACCCCCAAAATCAAACACTTCATGTGGAGAGCCTCAAAGGGAGGAACACCAACAAAAGGTAAACTAGAAGAACGCATAATTGCAGTCCCTATGCAATGCGAGTTCTTCAACCACAATAGAGAAGATCTCTTTCATCTATTTATGGAATGCAATGCCACAAAAAATATTATCCAAATAATAGATGATAAAATCTTTCAAATCATAGATAAATGGGATAGAAATGTAAGAGACGAACACTATTATAAAAAACAATGAAACAATTAATCGACATTAACAAAACAGGTACATTGGTAGCCATCTGGTTGAGTATTTGGTACTTTAGGAATCAAATGGTTTATAAAAATGGAACGACTGCAATCAATAATGTTATTAAATTTATCAAACACATATTCTTAATTGGAACGTGGCTATAAGAATGATGAGGAAGAAACAAACATAACATTAATACCAAACCATTCTAACAACTCACCTAACAAGGAAAAAAAAAGGATCAAATGGGAAAAAAAAACAAAAAACTCAAGCTTCAAACTTAACTTTGATGACTCTTACGAGAAAACGGAAACTCCACAATTGGTTTTATTATTCGCGATCATAAAGCAAATTGGGTCTCTATGAAAGGAACTAGTATCCTGCCATGCTCGTTTATTAGAGTCGAGACTACAACACTGAGAGACGAAATTCGTGAAGCTTTAGAACTTAATATCCAAATTCGTCACGTGTTTAGGGGAATTAATTATTTAGCGGATAGATTGACCTCTAAAAGTCACACAACCACTACCTTCAATCCCATCACGGATTTAGAACTTTAGGTTCTCATCCGAAATAATGCTCTGGGTCGGACTACCGATCGTACGCAGTCTAACCTAATCGCTTTCCATTTTTCAAAAAAAAATGACAAAATGTATACATTATATATAATGCAATTATTTTATCTCAATTTATGTATGTATTGGTTACATTACATGACTTATTTTACCTTGGTTATATTACATGACTTATTTTACCTCGATTTTTAAAAGTTTTTAATTATGCAACCAAATATTTGCATAAACCGAGATAAAATAATTGCATTATAATTAATGCATTTTGAAATCCAAACACACCCTAAATAGAGATAATCTTATACTACATACGTTCGGCAAAACATATCACTTTACTATTCACGCACGCTTTTTTAGGAGATAAAACTATATAAAATATCTATTTTTTTAATAATTTTTTAAACAATTTCGTAGTTATTATTAATAAGTACAAACTTGTTAAAAAATTCTAACGAGCTCTTTTTTTTTTATGACGAGGAACCCACCTTTTGGTGGCAAACCCTGGGCATGTAACCAAGCCGGCAAGAGCCACGCACCAGGTAAACCGGCTTGCGCCGACCGGCTCGACCCACTGGAAAGGAGCAAGACAAACCTTTCTAACGAGCTCTTTTTTTTTTATTTTAATGTAAATTTTTTATAAATAATATTTAAATATACAAGCGAACAAATAAAAGGAAAAGAGGGACCCCCTAGCTTACATAAAGAGTTTGGCGCCTAATTTCTAGCTAGTGGGGTCCAAACGTTCTGTCCTACATAAAAGGTTGTCCCAATTAATACAATGCTTTTTCAATCAGACCTAGGAACAAGCTAAAGGACAAAGTCTGGAAAGCTTCCTGCAAACACCAAAGAGTACAGCTCATGTTTGACCGTATGAGCAGACAAGCAAAATGCAATAAAAGAATGCAAGTCTTCAAATTTGAAATTGTCAAAGAAAGATACGCTGGCAATATTAAAAGGACCATGGGGACCCGCCACCTTGCTTGCCACATAGGCCATTAGTCAATAAACCAAGCGGGTTGACCATGCCACCTTGGATGCCACTTGGACAAATTGTCAACATAGGCAATAATGTTGACCCACGTCATCAAATTGTGAGCAACATTCGGATGGAACTTTGACCACGTAGCCACAATCCTGGGAGGAATATGCAATAATATAGTAATGCATTGAGGACCAAATTCCTTGAGTTGACTGCCACATCAACAATTTGTGGCCAGCACCCATGTGGATCTTTGACCACGTAGCAGCAACCAGGACCTCAAGGAAGTGGCAAACAGTGATGATCCAAGGCGCCCATGGGCTAGGACAAACCCACAAACCAAGTGACTCGATCGAGCCACACCGTCATCGAACCGGAGGAAGAACAAATGGGAGATCCGCATGAAGCCCAGCCCCCAACTCAGGCATCATACTTGCTCGCATTGGCATTGAACGCAAAGGCAATTGGGTGCCCCAATCTGCGTTGTAGAGTGCTTGCAAGGTATGCGAGTTGGGGGTTGCTCATCTCGAGTCGGCGGGTCCCTTTCGACTTGCACCGGACAGTGACGGAGGGAAGAAGCAACCCACCTTGTGTCCAGGCCAGCCCCAAACCAAAGGAGCAACATGGGAACATCGGCAACGATTGCAACCACCTAAGGGGCGAGATGTTGCTGGAGCCATCGATCGATCGAACCTCATTTGGAGGCCAAGTGCAGCTCAACAAATTTATCCATCCAAGGCACCAGCTGCAAGCTCGCAGCCCCACCAGCTCCAGAGAATGCATCGTTTTATCACAAAGGGTAGTTGCGAGCCATCGAAACTCAATCAAAATCATCCCACATCAAGGGATCCAACTGCAGCTCATCAAATTTATCTTTCAAGAGCGCTAGCTGCAAGCTCGCAGTCCCAACAACTCCAGGAAAAACATCATTTTAGTACATAGAGTCGTTGCGAGCCATCGAAACTCGATCGAAATCCATTCACGACCAAAACTAAAAGCAAGACACCAACAACCCCTTAAAGTTGACAATCCCACAAGACCACCGAGGAGGAACCAACGAATCAGTAGGTGAGGAGGACCAGAATGCCAACAATGAGCACAATACAACCCAACAACCGGCCCCTAATGAAGACATGGGAAGAATTAGAGCAAGACAGTCAGCTCCTCAAACTGTCTAAACAAGAGTAGCTGCAAGAGAGGAGTTGAAGGGCTAAAAGAAAAACACCACTGGAGAGAACTCAAACAACCTAAAACGAAGGGAACCCAAGGGAGAAAGGAGGGAAAGAGAAGCAACAAGGAGCTGCCAATGCACATGAAAAACCATGGCCTCGGGATTTAGAAAAAAAGAAGAGGAAAAGCTAATACAAAAAAGCCATTAAAAGAAAGAAGAAACAAAGCAACAACCCCCAAGTTGAGCATGGTCAAAGGAGAAAGAACCCAAGGACATAGACATGAAGGAACAAGGGTCAAACCATACCCAAGGGCGAGAAAGGCAAGGGATGCCTCCAGATCTGGCGAAATGAAGCCCAAATACATGGGATCTGATGAAGAATGAAGAAGATCTGATGGGGAATAGGATGGGCTGAGCGAAAACTGGGAGCTGAGAATACTTAAAATCAGCTTGAATCCACCCAACCCAAGGTGGGAAAAGCCAAGATTAGGAGGTTTTTTGGCCAAAAGAACGATCCCTCACCCAAAAACCCCAAAGCAAATGTAGATCTGGGCGAAAAGAAGTGTGATGTCCAGATCTAAAGACCCGAGCCTAGATTTGAAAAATCAGATATGAAATCCCAATAAAAGTCCGAAGTTTTCAACCCCAAAAACAAGATATGAGAACAAAGCGAGGCTAGGATCTGATGGGGTATTGAACGAAAATAACATTTGTAAGTGGGAGAAGTCGGATTTGACATTGGTTGACCAAGAAACCAGCTTCCCACAAGAACAAATATATTCAACGGCAAATATTTTAACCATTTCATTAAATGCAACTCTCGTAAGATTTAAGATACGAGGAACGATTTGAGTAAAATGAAATGGGATAATGGCAAATCAGTGCCGGATGTACAAATTGAGCCTAGGGAAAGGCCAAAATGAGAGGTGGAAGCAAGGAGGAGGATGGAGCCTCCCACCTTGAGAGAATCTCTCTCTAACTTCTCTCTGACACCCTTCCCTAGTGAGAGCTCTTTCTTAACTCTAATGCGCTTTTTTTTTATTTTAATGTAAAATTTTTATAAATATTAATAAAATATACATGGGAATAAAAAATAAAAGAGGGCATCCCTAGCTTTACATAAGGCGTTGAAATCAGATTCCTAAGCTAGGGAGCCAAACGGTAGTGTCCAGCTAGACCCAACCTAAAACGTTACATTTTCAATTAAATATAGGGGCCTAGCAAAAGGACAGTCTATAAAGGTGATGCAAACATCTAAGTAGAAAGCAAAAGTTAACCAGGCATGCAAGCACAAACAAGCGGCAATTTAAAAGCATTTGAAAATGCTAAAGACCATGTGGGCGGGAGAAAAGAATGGCATGAAGTTCCCCGTGACTTGCAACGTCATAAAGCAGTGGACCCAAAGCAAGCATTTTGAAATGGCCTTGTAACAATCTGGGTGGAATTTGTAGTAATATAATAATGCTTTGGAGACCAAATTCCATTAACTTTGACTGCCACATCAGCAAGTAGTGGACATCCCTCATGGCACCTCCATGGAAGCTCATCTCACGCAACAGCATATAGACGCCTCAAGGTGGTAACTCCACAAGCTGAACCAAGGTACCCATGAGACAGGACCGGACCACAAACCAAGTGATTAACCCAACGCCGTACCACCATAGGACCCAAGAAAGAGAAAAGAGAGGTCCTCATTATGTCCAGCCCCCAACTCAACCTACTCAGGCCTTCATCCTTGCTCACTTGGTCGATGGAAGCGAAGCCAATTCGGGAACACCAATTGCTGAAAATTGCAAGCAAGAATGCGAGGTGGGGGAAGCTCAACTCGAGTCGAAGGTTCCCTTTAGACTTGCTTAGGGCTATGACTGAGAGATTGGAGCAAACCAATTGGAGAGTAGGCAAGTCCCCTAACAAACGCACAACAAAAGTGCAGCTCGGCGGAGAGAGATCACCTGAAGCGAGGATGGTGTAGCAGTTAAATCCAGTCGAAGCAGGCGGGTTTCGATCAGATGATACCCATATAAGGAAGCTCAAGAGAGGCGCTCGATGAATCATTGAACCGAATCGACGAAGTCAAGGCATCCTACCCAGAATGGAAGAGGCGTAGCAGCAACTAGAGACATAATCCTCTCGCAGAGACGCACCCGAACAAGCTAAGAATTCAGCCCCAGTTTGCCCTCTCTTCAAACCATCTTGATTGCAAGCCGAGAAACGCAATGGAGAGGATAGGCGACCAGTGCACGAAGCTACACGAACAGCCGGGAAATAAATGACAAGAGCTTGTCCATCCCAATTAATAATAGCACCAAAACACCACCAAAAGATGACCAAATGCAGGGACCAAATTGATCGGAAAACAGCCACCAACATGGATTAGAAGTAACCAAATTTAGGGACCAAGAGCAAGCATGGAAGTGCAGTATCATCTGGGAACATCAGGAGTCCCCGAAGGCTGCAAGAAACGCTATGAACAGCCCCTGTGGGTGAAGGATCAGCAGTTAAACAGACCCACGTCAATGAACTCAAGCTCAGCTCAACAAATTTATCCATCATGAGCACCAGCTGCAAGCTCGCAACCCCAATAGATCTAGAGAATGCTTCGTTCTTGCACAAAGGGAAGCTGCGAGCCATCGACGATCGATCGAAACCATCGAAAATCGATCGAAATCAGCCCACAACCGCAACTAAAAGCATGAAATCAACATCTCCTAACCGTTCAAGCTCCCACAAGACCACCAAGGAGGAACCATCAAGTCATAGGGTGAAGAAGCCCAGTGAGCCAACATTGAGCGCAAAACAGCCCTATCAACAGGCCCCTAATGTAAACATGGGAAGAATTAAGGACAAGACAGCCAGCTCCTCAAACTATCTAGAGAAATGAAGCTACACAAGGGGTGATGACAGGCTAAACAAAAGACTCAAAAGAGGACAGCCCACCCAACCAAAAATGACAGGACACCATGATAGAAATGAGGGAAGAATGAAAGAAAAGGAGACTCCAACACACATGAAAGACCAAGGTCTGGGCACCTAGATGAAAAGGTGGGAAGAAGAAATAAAGGGAATTTTAAAATGGCAAAAGCCAAGACAAAGATAAAAGAAATAAAGCAACAACCCTTCAAGATGAGCAAGGTCAAGGAACGGATTACCCATGGACATAGACATGAAGGACAAGGGAAAGACCTTACCCAAGGGCGAGAAAGACCAGGGAGACAACCAAATCTAGCGAAATAAAGCCCAGAAACATGGGATCTGAAGAAGACCGGACCAGATTTGACGGGTAAAGGACGCATGAGCGAAAGATGGACACACATCAGCTCGAATCTGCCCAAACCGAGGTGAGGGATGCCAAGAATAGGAAGCTTGCTTGCCAAAAGTACGAGCCCTCACCCAAAAACCCCAAAGCAAAAGAAGATCTGGGCAAAAAAAAAAGAAGAAGGAAGAAGCCCAGATCTAAAGAGACCCACGCCTAGATCTGAAAAAACAGATCCGAAAAACCAAAAAACCGAATAATAAAACCCCAAAAGAAGGAGATGAAAATCAAACGAGGTTAGGATCTGATGGGGTTAAGAACACCAAAGAAGATTAGAACCAAGACAGCCCAGATCTGGAAGAAAAAGAAGGAGGAAACCCGGATCTAAAATCCCAAAGCCAAGATCTAAAAGCTCAGATCTGGAATCCAAGAAAAACCGATGTTCAAAACCCCAAAAATTGATGGAAACTTTACGAGGCTCAGATCTATGTGGAAGTGAACAAGATTCACATTTGAAATGTGGGAGGAGCCAGATTTAGTATTGGATCGGCCAAGAAAATAGCCTCGCTAAAAAACAAATAAAGTCAAACGGCAAGACTTTTGACCACCTCATTTAATGCAACCTCACGTAAGATATGAAATATTGTGGACCAATTTGAGATTAATGAAGTGGAGTAATGAAAAATCAATGTCGGTGAATCAATTTGAGCCCGGGAAAAGACCAAAGCGAGAGGGTGGAAGCATGGAGAGGGAGAGATCCTCCCACATCCATTGAGAGATTCTCTCTCTAACATTCCCTCTCTAACACACTTCCCCTTACGAGCTTTTTTTTTTGATTTTAATGTAAATTTTTTATAAATAATAATTAAATATACATGCGAAGGAATAAAATGAGAGAGGGACCCCCTAGCTTTACATAAAGAGTTTTGGCGCCTAATTTCTAGCTAGTGGGGTCCAAACGTTATGTCCTACACAAGGGATGTCCCAATTAATACAAAGCTTTTACAATCAGACCTAGGGACAAGCTATAGAACAAAGTCCGAAAAGCTTCATGCAAACACTAGGGAGTACAGCTCATGTTTGACCATGTGAGCAGACAAGCAAAAAGCATTAAAATAATGCTAGATTTCAAATTTGAAATTGCCAAAGGCAGAGAACGTTGGCAATTTAACAATGGCAGAGGGGGCCCTCCACCTTGCATTCCACGTTGGCCAATAGTCAAAGTAACAAGCTGTTTTACCCAATTTATCTTGGATGCCACGTTGGCAAATTGTCAACATAAACAATAATGTTGACCCACGTCATCTCCCATGAATCGGAATGATCGAACGACCGTACGCCCAAGGCAGCACCCAAGCCACACCTCAATGTTGCTCAGATTACGCCGGAGTACCCAAACACCTCAAGGAGGTCACCACCCGGGCTGAGTCAAGGCACCAATGAGTCAAGACCAGTCCACAAACCCGGTGAGCCGCCCAGAGCCACGCCTCCGCCGGACCAAAGCAACGAACAAAGCAAGCTCCTCATTAAGCCCAGCCCCCAGCTCACCCAACTCAGGTCTAACATACTTGATCGCTTGGGCTAGGAATGCCGAGCCAATTGGGGTCCCCAACTGCTGAAAAGTGCTAGCAAGTATGCGAGGTGGGGGTAGCTCTTTCTCAAGCTGAAGGTTCACTTTGTACAAACTCCGGATAGTGAAGGAGGGATAGAAGCAACTCACAAGGAGCATAGACCAGCCCCAAAACAACGGTACAACAAGGGTGCAACCACAAGGTGAACAACCACCGGAAGTGAATGATGTTGAAGGCGATCTAAGCATGAACAATCAGTCCCGGCAGTGGGTGTGCAGGGAGGAAAATAGACCCTCAAAGAGTCCCAACAAGCACCAAAATCATCACTGAGTGTATTACTCTCAGCTGCAGGCTCGCAACCCTTGAAAAAATGCGTCGAAGCAGCCCCAGGAGAGCTAGCGAGCTCCGATAAGACGATCAAAACAGCCCGAAAAATAAAACGGAAGGGAGATGACAACAACTCGAACTAAACCCCATTGAAACCCATGAAGGAACAAAAAGGACAGGCCGAAATCAAGCTTAAAGAGTACACAATGACCTCCCATCAACCCTCATCCTTAGACCCCTCAAGAGACAATGAAAGAATTAGACCCATGACAGCCACCCCACAACTGCTAAGACCGAAAGCTGTCGACAAGAGGGAGGATGGCCGGCTATACATTGACTCCGAAAACATGACCACCCAGCTGGACCCAACTGCAACCCCATGGACGCAAGGAAGGAGGAAAGAGCAGCCGCCACCCTTAACAAGTAAGAATAAGGACTGGTTTCGATCAAAGCCCCAACAAGAAGAACATTCGGGTCGACGGCCAACACAAAAGGACCCAGAATCAGAAAAAGCGGACAAAGAGACTAGGGAATCAAAAGAAAACGACCAGGAAAAAGGACAACTCAAATGGGAAGAGGATTGAATGGACAATAGAAATGAAGACCATTTAAAGTAGAATCATTCAAACCTTGACAAGGGTAGCCAAAAACCATGAAAAATCTGAGCAGATGCCAAACCCCCACCTTCAAACCCAAGAGTAAAGCTCAGATCCGGAATATAAGAGCGTGAACTCCAGATCTGCAACGTATGGCTCACAAGCTCCCGGATCTGAGTGAGAAGCCATGGATCTAGGCTGAACGACAAAGAGCAAGCTTCGATCTGAGGGAAGACAGCGGTCTAAACCCAGATCTGCGAGGCTAGGCGTCCCCTCCTTCAACCAAACGGTCAAAACTTCAAGCCATCAGTCGGTGGAACTCCATATTTGAATAATGCGTTCCATTGAGACCCAGATCTGGTGAGAATGGCTTGGATCTTCAAGAATGTGACAGGCTGAGCCATGAAATGACAATGATTTGGCCAAAAAAGCAACCACCCATCTTTGAAGGATAACATTCATCGAATAAAATTTTTGACCACCCCACTAAAATTACTCTCGTAAGATATGAAATTTGTGGAAACTTTGATTTTAATGGAGTGGGTTGATTGCAAATCAGTGTCGGAAAACAGATTTGAGCCTAGGGAAAGGCCAAAGCGAGAGGGTGGAAGCATGGAGAGGGAGGGATCCTCCTACATCCATTAAGAGATTCTCTCTCTAACTTTCCCTCTCTAACACCCTTCCCCTTACGAGCTCTTTCTTTTTTTGATTTTAATGTAAATTTTTTATAAATAATAATTAAATATACATGCGAAGGAATAAAATGAGAGAGGGACTCCCTAGCTTTACATAAAGAGTTTTGGCGCCTGATTTCTAGCCAGTGGGGTCCAAACGTTATGTCCTACACAAAAGGGATGTCCCAATTAATACAAATCTTTTACAATCAGACCTAGGGACAAGCTTTAGAACAAAGTCCGAAAAGCTTCCTGCAAACACCAGGGAGTATAACTCATGTTTGACCATGTGAGCAGACAAGCAAAAAGCATTAAAATAATGCTAGATTTCAAATTTGAAATTGCAAAAGACAGAGAACATTGACAATTTAACAAGAGCAGAGGGGACCCTCCACCTTGCATTCCACGTTGGCCAATAGTCAAAGTAACAAGCTGTTTTACCCAATTTATCTTGGATGCCACGTTGGCAAATTGTCAACATAAACAATAATGTTGACCCACATCATCTCCCATGAATCGGAATGATTGAACAACCGTACGCCCAAGGCAGCACCCAAGCCACACCTCAATGTTGCTCAGATTACGCTGGAGCACCCAAACACCTCAAGGAGGTCCCCACCTGGGCTGAGTCAAGGCACCAATGAGTCAAGACCAGTCCACAAACCCGGTGAGCCGCCCAGAGCCACGGCTCCGCCGGACCAAAGCAAGCTCCTCATTAAGCCCAGCCCCCAGCTCACCCAACTCGGGTCTAACATACTTGATCGCTTGGGTTAGGAATTCTGAGCCAATTGGGGTCCCCAACTGCTGAAAAGTGCTAGCAAGTATGCGAGGTGGGGGTAGCTCTTTCTCAAGCTGAAGGTTCACTTTGTACAAACTCCGGACAGTGAAGGAGGGCTAGAAGCAACTCACAAGGAGCATAGACCAGCCCCAAAACAACGGTACATCAAGAGCGCAACCACAAGGTGACTAGCCCCAAAACTTACGAGCTCTTTCTTGATTCTATGGGTGGTGGTGCATGGCCGTTCTTAGTTGGTGGAGCGATTTGTGTGGTTAATTCTGTTAACGAACGAGACCTCAGCCTGCTAACTAGCTAGGGGGAGTTATCATTCCACAGCTAGCTTCTTAGAGGGACTATGGCCTTCCAGGCCACGGAAGTTTGAGGCAGTAACAGGTTTGTGATGCCCTTAGAGGTTTTGGGTCGCACGCGCACTGCACTGATGTATTCAACGAGTCTATCACCTTGGTCGCCAGGTCCGGGTAATCTTTGAAATTTCATCGTGATGAGGATAAATCATTGCAATTGTTGGTCTTCAACGAGGAATTCCTAGTAAGCGTGAGTCATCAGCTCGCGTTGACTACATCCCTGCCCTTTGTACACACCGCCCGTCGCTCCTACCGATTGAATGGTCCGGTGAAGTGTTCGGATCGCGGTGACGTGGGCGACGTTGCGAGAAGTCCACTGAACCTTATCATTTAGAGGAAGGAGAAGTCGTAACAAGGTTTCCATAGGTGAATCTACGGAAGGATCATTGGCAAAACTTGGACAAGCAGAAAGACCCGTGAACTTGTTTACAAACACCGGGCGAACGTCGTTTGGACACAAACCGACGATGTCCCCCGAGCTTGGTAGAAACTCGGCTCCTAGTGGGTCGGCATCCCCTAAGCACGAACAAACCCGGACACGGATTGCGACAAGGACCATGAACAATAGTGCGTCCCACGCCCCTCGGTTGCCCGAACTGCACATGGGTCGCCGTGTCCCGGGAATCATAATCTCGGGCCATTACAACATTGATATTATAAATGGAAAGGTTCCAAAACAAACAAAATACAAAATTACTAAAACCATAAATTATATATAGAGACTAAAAAGATATTAAACTACATTCCTAAATATTCTATAATCTTCTCCCTCCTTTTAACCTCATCCTCTAAAGCTGATGCAATGAGATCGTTGATGAAGGTCTTCACCTCTTCCAGAATGGCTTCTTTACCTTGTTTCATATCCTCCATTTACAAAAAAAAATGTTTACAAAGTTTAAAGTCTTTTCTGAAAAAATATAAAAAAAATATTTTAAAAAAGAAGTACAACTTACCCTGACCACTTCATCATCATTCCCTGCTTGAATTGCAAAGGAGATTTGAGAGGAGAGTTGTCTAATTTCTATTATTGTATTCTCATTTAAGGGTTGAAGGAATTCAGCGATATTCATGGAACCAGCCCTTTTTAACTGGGTGGTGGTTCCAGCAGCCTCTTCCAGGATGTTCATTTGGTATCCTGGGTAGAGTCTTGCATCCAACACACCCATTTGTTGGTAAAATGCCTGGGGGACATCAATGTGTTTTTTTTATTAGGAAAGAATTCGAGGTCAGACAAGGCTGAACCTTGAAGGCCGACAAGTCGGCAAACGGAAAACCGTCTAAGAAAAATAAAAAACAATACAAAGATGGTGCCAAAAACAAGCAAACACACTCTATACACTACGAAATTAAAACAACCAGACCGAAAGGGCTGAGGACGTAGACTAAAGATGAAAGTCAAGCACTCCCCGGAGGCAGCACCGCAGGCCAGCGGCACATCAGGAGACACCTGTGGGCAGTGAAGACGAACCTCCAAGAAAACAACCTTCCGCAAAAAGGAGAGGCCTCGATACACACTGCAACGACCCCAGCCTGTCCCGACTATGGATGCCAGAACCCCATCATGCGTAAAGAAAGTCCAGTCACGCCAAAACATAGAGCTACAAATCGCCTGAATTGAAACGCACCAGAAACCCTAGTGGGAAATAGCTAACCCGACAGGGATTTGTATATGCATTATTATTGTTTTTAATAATTTTTTTACAAATTTATTTATTCCAAATTTCTTCGGACCAACTTTGGGCCCAAGGCAAGAAGCCTTGGGCCCAAAACACAAAGAAATGGGTTGCTTGGGCCCAAGAGACTGCACACAAGCCCGCACCCAGGGAAACCCTCACCAGAAAGAGGCAGTAGATCCCACTGAAGAGGAAACAACGAGGCGGCAAAGAAGCAGAACCTACAACAAGGGATTTAGAGGCGGCGGAATGAAGCAGACGGAGTGGAAAGACAGGATTTACTGGTGGCGGAAAGAAGTAGAACCCAAGGTGAAAACGGGTAGGCAAATCTGACCAAACATGATCCACCAGAGCCAAGCTTCAACCGGACAACGCGGCCGAACGCAACCGACGGCCGACCAAGAGGACAGGCGACGATTTCACAGGAGCCGAACCCCCACAAAACAGTGCTCAAAGCCGCATCGGGAGCACAAAAAATTGAAGTTGAAACCCGAAGCCCCAAATCGGAACACAAATTGACGACTTGGGGGACGATTGAGACGTATATGTACAAATTGGACATGTAAGAAGATGGATTTGGGGACACAAAACCGAAATAAGGGAGAGCCCTAACTTGATTTAGGATTTGATTAGACACAAAAAGAGGTGATCGAAATGGGGATTAGCCACGTTCTTCCACACACCAAACAAGGCGTGTCGGTACAATGGTGGTTCTGAGGCGACCGGAGCCGGGGTGACATCAACGGGTTTGAATGAAGACATTTTTTCTTTCTTTTTTTTTAGAAGAGAAGTTTGTTTCAGAAGGACAATAGACTGTTAAGAAACTTTAAATGATGGAGTGCAATAGAGGGGGGTTGTGTATTTATAGCCAAAACTGATTCCAACTCTTCAACTTCCCCCAACCACCATTCTCTGATAATTTTTGTTTTTCAAAATTACTTTTGCAGAAAAATTCCAATTTCCAAGGCTAATTTATTATTTCCCCCATTTTAATTGGGCACTAATAAAATTGGCCCATTTTAAGAAATGAGGATCTTTATTTTATAATTTTTATAGTTATCTTCTAGTTCCTTTTGGAAAGTTACATCAATTATTTCAAACCTCTTTGAAACCATAACTACCTATGAAATATGCATATATTATATTTCAATATGCACCCCAAATACTTCATGTGCAAAAATAATAATTTAATTTCAAAGTTACTTTTCAAAACAAGTCATTGATTGTGATAAAAGTATATGTCACATCCTTCTTGAACAATCCAACAGTCTAATCAATAGTATTTCAGAAAAACAAAGACTTTCTCCCCCCCCCCCATAATCATTGCATTTTTTAAATACTCCCTCCGATCTTGAAAGTATGACGTTTTAACTCTAGTTCCATGATCCACAAAGATTGACGTTTTGCTTTGATTAATGAGTACATACAGAGTATCTCATTAATTGATGGCAATTGCATTTATTTACTCTACAATTAACACTTTGCCTTTGGAATTCCATTACCAATGGGGAGTACTATAATTAATGTTCATTGGCATTTGGTAATACCAGTACTACGTACTCCATCCTCACAGAGTCACAGGTAATACCCCCTATTGTATTTCATTATTCATCCTCACAGGTACTGTACTCCTCTTTCGTCATTTTCTAATTAGAGGTTAATTGCCTGATTTTCTTTCATTGTTAATTGCATTGTCAATTGCCTGATTTTCTAATTAGAGGTACTGTACTCCCTATTTCGTTATTCATTGTCAATTGCAGCCTTGGCGAAATGTCGAATGAGTTGAAAAAAAAGAGTGGTAGTAGAGGTGTCGTTCGTGACTTCGATTTGAACAAGTTCCCGATTGAATTAGAACTAGATTCGGATGAAGTGATGCGCAAAGTAGTGTTGGAGATGTTTAGTATCTACTGGCCAGATGTGTACAGGAGTTTTGGAGATGAAGTGATGCGCACGGACATGAACTCATCGGATAAGAGGCGTGATGATAAGTCGAACACGTTGAATGTCGATGACAACCGAGAGTTGACAAACGATCGTGGCAGTGGTGGTGTCGTTCGCGAGTTCGATTTGAACAAGTTTCCGATGGAATTAGAACTCGATTCGGATGAAGTGATGCGCAATGTAGCGTTGGACATGTTCAATATCTATTGGCCAGATATGTATTGGAGCGTTATAAATTAAGAAGATGCCTATTACTACTGTCATATACTCCTTTTTTGTGGGCTGTCTAAAACCTCTTTGTCTTAAATTAAGAAGATGCGCAAGGAGGGCCTAGTACTACTGCTTGTGTATAACTTCTTTGTTTCCATTTAATGAAATTGTGGTGATTATTGATTATCTTAATATAGTTCCCCATTGAATTAAGTAGATGCCTAGTACTACCGTCATATACTCTCTTTTTTTGTGGGCATATTCCGCTTGTGACAAAGCAACCCACTGTAATTTGCTTTTTATCTTAAACTTTAACTTAGAAAGATGTAAATAGATCGAGCTCACAAAATATTAAGTTCCTAGCAAATTTCTAACATGTTGTACAAGATCGAGTTCACAAGATATTTGTCTAGGGAGTACACCATTTCTTTCTACACTATTCTTACCCATATGCTGAATTTTATATTGGTTGGACCCTTCCACCTTCATGATTTCTCTCATACATAATTGTAAGCTTAAGAAAACATGGTTGATCTTCTTTGTTGGGTATTCTTCAAATGCCTTCTCAACAGTGTGAATAAGCTCATCCACAGTCCGTGCGCGCTCCTTATCTTGCAATGCCTGAATTGCGCTAAAAAAGCCAAGATCAAAGAAATTTAAGTCCGGAGAGTTGGGTGGTTGACATAGCAATCTGATGTCGAAACCATTGGAAGACGCAGCCGCACGAAATCCCTCATCCTCTGGACTCACATGTGTTCTGTGCGTTGTCCTGTTGAATAAAAATGGTACTTCTTGCATCCTCAACGGGCCACATAGCTTGAATGGATGGAATGACTTTTTCAAGTAAAAATGATCGTATGATCTCTTTTGTCACATAAGATATTGGCTTTGTCTCCAATGTGCCAGCCTCCCTATTTCGACTTCGTCGTAAAGCCGGTTGCTTTGTCACAAGCGGAAAGATTCCTATCTTTCCTGAAAACACTTCATTCCCTTCGGCATCAAACCTTGGTCTTGCAATTGCAGTTAGAAACATGACTTTACTAATGAAATTTTTACTCTGACAGGAACGCATAGGATCTACTTCGTCAGGCAGCAGGTAGTAAGTCTTTAACTTCTTCGTCATGTAGAACCACTTCTCATCGATGTGTACAATGTTGTACATGCCCACAAATTTTGGCTCCAATGGTACACTGATGGTATCCAGCATAGACATGCAAAACTGAAGGCGTGCTCTCTTGTTTTCATCTTTTAAATGTGGCTTGATGGCATTTGGGTGACGTCTAATGTGACCTTCCTTGAACAACCTGTACACGGTGCCATAACTCATATGTAGAGCGTGAGCAAGTGACCTTACTGTCCTCCTTTGGTTAAGGGGTATAGTAGATAAACTTGACAAGTCGACTTGTACTCGCTTACGACCACAATTTTTGGTTTTCAAAGATACGTCGACGGCAACACCACCAGGGGTGTCCTTAGCTTGTTTCCAAATTCGCTGAATTGTTCGGATAGGAAGAGAAAACAAAGAAGATACCTCAGTTGTTGTACGACGATGCAATTTCCCATTCGAACTTCGTTGGAGTAATGCGTTATAGATAAGTTGCCTTTCCTCGTTCGATAGCGCCCTTTTGCTGCGTTGAATCTCTGAAATACACAGAGATAACAAAATTTAAGTGGTGAACAGATCATTGAAATGGTCGATTAACTAACGTAAAGAATTGAAGGGCACAAATTATTGAAATGGTGACCGACTTCCGTCAAAAATGTTAAGCACAAATCATTTGCCTGACTAACATCTTCATCGATTATAAAACCACCATTGTAAAAAATGCTAATTGTATTGCCTAACTAATCTAATGAACTTACCGGAGTTATTCGTTGGGTGTAACTCATTTTCTTCATCGATTTGATCGATCGTTAGATCGATAATCGGGTCAGCTCCTACCCCATTTACTTCGAACCCGTTTTCGACGTCTTCATCGACATAATCTTCTGGAAATTCATTGAGATCAAATGAAAATTCTTCATTTGATAAGTCATGAAACTCATCGTTTGGAAGGATATTCAAATCAAGGTTAGTGAGGGAAGCCATAGATTGAGTGTGTGTTGATGACAATCTCCCACCAACCTATATAAACACTAGCGTGGCTGTTGGAAGCCATAGATTTTGGCTCCACCTTCTTCGTGTTTAAATTATTTGCAAATTACTTGAAATGCCTCCAATTTCTAGTTTCAATTTTTCGTTTTAAAATCCCTCTATTATTTTTTCGCTCCATCTCTCCATGTGTATTAATTCCCCGTACTGTTTTTTTTTTGATCAAATCCCTGTGTAATTATGGCTCCCATGTAGAGAGGCTCTTTGAGTTCATCACAATTAATGGGTATAAATAATTTTCAAGTTACAACACATTTTTTGGTGAGCATTAATTTCTTCAGATTGGATGAATTACAAAACTAATAATTTCTTAAATCCTGTGCATATAGTTAAAACGTCAAACATTCTGGATCGGAGGGAGTAATTAATTTATAAAAAAATCTGTGTATTTTTTATTGTGCATGTATATTGTACGGAGTATAAGATTATGTTGTACTAACACACCATGTTGTTTAATAATACCTTTTTAACTTAGATATAAGATAAAACTAGTATTTTTGCACATGACTTTCTAAAAATGAGATTACTAACATGAACATATAAATAGTATTATAAAAAAAATAAAGTAATGCAAATTTAATATCATAATGTGCACATAGAATTTGATTTTATGCATATATTAAATTATCATATTCAAAATATATGAATTTAATTCAAAAATCAATTGTCCAACAAGATATTGATTTTGATAAAGTAAATATCTAATCTTTCTTGAAGAAACCAAAGAGTCTTATCAAATGGAGTATTCAAGGAAAACAAAGAATTTTCATTTCAATAATCATTGCATTTTGTAAATAATTACTACTAATACTGTATAAAATGAATTGGCGGGAAAATATAGATGGGAGAGTAATTTGTGTTTAAAATTCTATGTTTATTTTGTGCGCATATACCTTTAAGCTGTGCTATTATAATTTAATGTCGTCCAGTCATATCATCATGTTGTGTATGGGTAATATTAAGTTGTGCAGTTAGATAAGATTTTTGTGCAAATACAACATCACATTGTGCAAAAATAATAAGGTGATGTGAATTAATAATAAATCAAATTTAATATGTAATGGAACTTTAATATCAGAAAATATATTAATAATTAAGATTCAAAATATATTAATAATATATTAATAGTATTGTTCATAACATTTAAACTTCAAAATAGAAAGACATACATACATTTTAACTAAAATTTTTAATAATTAAGATTGGAAAAGTAGGTCTGCATTCTTCATTTTCTTATTCTTCCTTTGACTGATGGTCTATTTTCAAGGGAAGTTTGCAATCTTCTGCCTTCTTTTGTCTTCTTCCTCGAAGACCTCCTGTATGCACTCGATGATGTAGCGTTTGTACTACTCCAGTTCTTCCTCCACCTCTTCCTGTTTTTTTTTGGCAACTACATTCATTTTAAAATTCAAAAGTTAAATATTTAATTCTTATTTAACTCACATTCTATAAAAGATTTTTAACTTACCGCCTCCAGTAGTTGTTGATCGCCATCTTCAGTTACCCGTGAGATCTTATAAGCGTTTCTATTTTTCTCCTGTTTGATTGCATGGTAGAAATCTTGAAATTTCTCAATGTCATACAAGAGGTCCCTCCTTTTGGTCTCGGTGTTGGTTTTTGCAGCCTCTTCTAACACTGCCATGTGATATCCAGGGTACATGATGTTGTCTATTTCTACACTCATCTTGTAGTATTCCTCGCAGAAAAGCACTAGGTTGAATGAATCCATTTTTGGTGATGGGAGAGGGATAAGATTTGTTTGTTTCTGAGGGGGAGGAATATAGGAATTTTGATGAATATCTTAAGGCGATTTTTGATGGGTACGAATGGATGGAAAAGTGTGTGCTTATATAGGCAGTTGCGGTTATTCAACTTCCATCAACTAGTTGTCTCTTTCTAAAGGGCGGTTTTCCAATGCACTTTAATAGTTTAATCTCTCCAACTTCTCATAACTACAATAATCATTACATTTTGTAAATAATTACTAATTTATACTGTATAAAAAAGAATTTGGCGGGAAAATATAGATGGAAGACTAATCTCCCCCCCCCCCCCCCCAAATCATTGCATTTTTTAAATAATTAATTTATAAAAAAAATTGTGTATTTTTATTGTGCATGTATAAGATTATGTTGTACTAACACAACATGTTGTTTAATAATACCTTTTTAACTTAGATATAAGATAAAAATAGTATTTTTTGCACATGACTTTCTAAGAATGAGATTACTAACATGAACATATAAATAGTATTATAAAAAAAATAAAGTAATGCAAATTTAATATCATAATGTGCACATAGAATTTGATTTTCGTTTTGATAATTTATATGCCTAAATTCGATACATGAGGAAAAACTTATGGACATTTAAAGAATAGAAAACATGTTAACATATGTCTTTCAATATACAAAAATTATTTATATTTTGCGTAACTTGATATCAAATAGTGTACTTCAGCCAAAGCTTCGAAATGAGATATTATCTCAATAATATCACTCATTTTGACAATTAAGTTTGAACTAGTGTATGTTTGATTTTTTAATATATAATTACACATTGCTATATGTTAAAAGAATAAGTTAAAGATCGAATCAATATGTTTCATGCTTTCAATGGATTTCATGGCTAGTCCGGAGTACGATGCCCATCATATTTTATTTTATTTTTGTTACTATTATCTTGTTAGTTTTGTCCCTTCGTTATTTAATTTATTTATCTAATTTTTGTAATAATTTCTTATTATTGAACGATTTATTCATACTCTGCAATTGTGCATTGCTCAAATGGCCTAATTGGATTAGTTATCTCTTTTAACAAACCAAAACTTTGACTTTTTAGCCCAAAACGACATCGTTTGTTGGTATATATTTTCCCCCCTTTTTAAACTAATAAAAAGATGTCCTTTTTTAGACCAAAACAACATCATTTTAGTTCACAATGACCTCATTTGAATTTTTGTGCATAAAGGTAGACCCCTCATTTTTAAATTTATACGTCTGTCAATGCCTAAGTGCCTAGATCAACAAGATATTCAAGATTACAATCTCAATCGAAACTAAACACACTACACCAACGAGTGACTCCAACACACGAACGACTTAGAAACACAGATAAACAAATTTCAACTATAAAGAAATCTTTAAAATATTTCTCAACTTCTATTTTTTTTCCATTTAACGCAAATAACGTGTATTTAGTAAATATAAAGACTTTTATTCTCTAATGTTTAAGCCCGACTCGGGACAAATGCGAGCTTCAACACGAGGCCTTTGATTTTGTAGGGCCTCATTTTATAAAATTTATTATTAAAAATATTCACTAAAGTCCGGGAGTATTTGTTAGTATAATAGTAATAGGGGCTCATAAAATTGGAGCAAAACGTGTCTTATTTTCTAGCTACCATAGTTCGAATCTCGATTGTAATATAGTCTACAATTATGGTTCATTATATGGTCTGTATTGCTTCATTGGACGTGCCAAATAAGAGAAAACAAACTATAAACAGTGTAGTTTTATAATTGTTTTCAACTAATAAAGAAAACAAACTATAAAAATGACCATAATTGTGTATTAGAGGATCCTCACTGTTCAAATCCCAACAGTTGACTTAGCGTGTGTTTCATAAAACAGAGGTTTTTTAGGGGTTGGATCTTTTTTAGGAGTTTGAGTTTATTTGGTGCATTATAGAGGTGTGGGAGATGGAGTTTTTTTTTTTTTTTAAATAACCTTGTTGGTTTTTTGGTGATGGTAAGATTTGTAAATATGTATCGAGGTTAAAATGTCTAAAATACCATTTTCCTTCTCCTTCTTGTCTGAAATTGCCCCCTCCGCCTTCTCCTAATCCACCATTGGAGGCCTGAAATCGCCCCTCCTCCTCCTCCCTAGTCCACCCGACTCCAGTCCACCATCACCAACTCACATAGACCCCTTGCTCCATTGAATTTGGCAACGCTCTCGCTCTCGTCCGACATGTCCCTCTCCCTCAGTCCCTTCGTCTCCCCTCCCTCTCTTTCTTTCACTTCTCGCGGCGGCCATTAGATCCGGCGCCTCCTTCTCCTTAGATCCAGCGCCTCCTCAAGGTAAGTGATTACTCGTTCCTCCTACTACAATTTCTGATTTCAAACCAAAGAGGAGGTCGGGGGCTTCTGTGTCTAGCCACTTCTTCTTCTTCTTTCGGCCCCTGCTGAACTCGGGGTGGTCGTGGGGAGGTGGTTATGGTGGTGTAGCTGGTGGCGCCGTGTGGCTTGGGTGTTGGCTCACTAGGCTGCGGGTTATGGCATTCAAGGTGATATTGGGGGTAAGTTGGAAAAAACTCCCCAGAAAAATAATCTCAAGCTCCATAATCTACCCCCCCTAAGCTTATGAAATTGGAGAAAATAACCTGCAACTTGAACTCCATGAAGCCGATCCGAAAGCTCCTATCAAACACTTGATGAAGAGCTTAAATTTTTTTTTGAAACCCCTGAAACCTGGTGAAAGCTGCTATCAAACACACGCTTAGTTCATCTTTTTATTTATAATTTAATGATGGAAGAGGGATCATCAAAACACCACCAAATCTTAGACCAAGCTCCAAGAAAAGGCCGGAGATGGTTTGAAAAAAGACAAGAAGTTCGACTGATTTGGCCCCGAATAGCGATTGTATTTCACTTCGAAAGGAGGGATTTTGCCGTTCTTCGATTCAATAGTGTGAGATCGCGAGAGGGGCTGGAGCAATGTACAACAACCTACAATATGCATGATGTTGTTATATATATTTTCGAACCCTGGACGTTTGGACTTAATGTACAACGTCTACTCCCAAAAGGCGTATGCGAGTACTGCATCCTTCCTCTTGAATGTAGGGGGTGATCATAACCAAACTAATTTATACTGCACATGACTGTATAATTCTTTACGTGATCATACCCACTTCATTAAGCTTTTTTCGTATTCAAAATGACTATCCGAAGCTAGAAACTAGATACAATTCAAAATTAGCTTTGACAAATGAACAATAAGTGTGAATAAACACTTATGTTACACCTTCATATAGTGGAAGGGACGAGATCGGCTATAGAATTTGGTCAAATCAAGTCCGAAAAGTAAGAATTTAAGATCAACATGTTGCTGCACAGGTAGCTGAGAAAGAAATGGGAGAGGGCTTCAGGAGGGCAAATGATGTACGAGCTCTTGCACTAGATCCGAGACTTTCCGATCCTCCATAATTGTTTCCTCTAAGACCATCCGCAACCATGGGTAACCTCTTTCCTCTCTTTTTTCTCATCTTCCTATCACAACTTTACAACTCATTTATTTTTTTGTTTAAAATAATTTTAACTTTTTCTACCTCTTTCTAAATGGTTTCCTCTACAACCATAGGAAACCTCTTTTACCTCTTTTCAAATTTATTTTCACCTTTTCTTTTCCTTCATTATATATGTATCATCATATATTATTGTGAATCACCGAGGTACTACAAGAAAGGAATCAAGATATACAATTATCTTTGGTTTGATCTGGATGTTGCTAGCTGGTTCGACCTTTGTATCAACTATCACAATTATTTTGATCCAAGAAAAGATAATGGAACAGAAACTCTCCAATCAAAGAGGTTAATATGAGGCTATGCTCATGGAATATATGCGGGATAGGCCGCAAAAACCTATGGACGAAAATAGATTCATTCTGTAAAATTGAGAAAATTCAACTAATTGCTTTACTAGAAACAAAAACGGAACGACAACTAGAAGAAACAGCTTGGAAAAAAGCTGGATTTGATCATATGATTTGGGCCCCAGCAACTGGAAGGGCTGGGGGATTATGTGTTCTTTGGAAAAGCCATAATCTCCGGAACGAATCACTTGAAATGGTGCATACGGATCAAAGATTCATAGTAATCAGGTACGAAAATAAACACAGAAACATTACTATCAACATCGTATTCGTCTACGGACCACCACATGAGAACGAAAAATCAAACTTTTGGGCCGAACTACAACGATACGTCCAAACCTTGGAATACCCATTCATGATCATGGGAGATCTAAATGAAATCCAAAATAGCTCAGAAAAAGAAGGAGGGATGGAACCACACCCGAACATATATAGAATATTAACAGAATTCAAAGATAATTGCTTTCTTTAGGAAGTGCCCACGACTGGAAATTCTTTTACATGGAGGAAAAATAGAACACCAATAACATCATGGAAAAACTTGATAGAACCTTAATTCAAGAACAAATACTCACTTGATTTCCCAATATTATAACGAAAAATCATGCATTTACATCATCAGATCACTGCCCTATTGTAATAGAATTAGATAACCAATAGCAACACAAAGCCCACCCATTTAAATTTGAAAAAATGTGGACTACACGAAAAGATTACCGTCACGTGGTTCAACAGGCTTGGAGATCAAATGTGGCAGGATCACATACGTACAATCTAGTGAAAAAAACACAAATACTTAAGCAATTGACCAAAGAATGGAATAAGAAAACATTTGAAAATATATTCCGTCAATTAAAAGAAATCGATGATTCACTCGTCGACTTACAAAACAGAAACGAAATATCCCAGAATGGAAACGATAACCAAAAACAAAACAGACTTATAAATAAACGAGAGAAAATCTTATCATACCATAAAATGTATTGGAGCCAACGAGCCAAAACAAAACACTTGAAATTGACTGACACGAATTCAGGTTATTTCCACCGAATGGCATAAGGAAGGAGAAATAGAAAAATCATAAAGGAAATTCAAACTGTAGATGGCACACTAGCCACAGGAGAAGAAAATATTACAAGAGAAATAAAAATTGACTTCGAAAAAAGGTTTAGGATGCAACCCATCAACCACAACCTTCTCAATGATTACCTCTCACTCATCAACACAGAAATCATTGATGATGACAATTCGAAGCTAACTGAAAAGATATCAAACCAGGAAATAAAAAATGCGTTCTTCTCGATTGAAAAGGATAAATCTCCAGGACCCGATGGAATGACATCGGAATTATACCAAGAATACTGGGATATTGTAGGCCCATCAGTCATAAAGACAATTAAAGGGTTTTTCCACTCTGGTCAAATCCTAAAACAAATCAACCACACCTTTATCACCTTGATCCCAAAATGTGACAACCCGACAACTACAAACCATTTCAGACCAATTAGCCTTTGCTCAACGATTTACAAAGCTATAGCCAAAATCATTGCAGAAAGGATGAAACCGATTTTAAAGAAAATTATTCACCCCCTCCAAGAGGCCTTTGTATCTGACAGGGCCATCCAAGACAATGTCTTAATAGCCCATGAAATTTTCCATTCGTTTAAAAGTAGACGCGGAAAAGAAGGATGGATTGCCGTCAAACTAGATATGGAAAAGGCATATGATAGAGTAGAATGGGACTTCTTATTCAAAGTTCTAGAAAAATTCGGCTTTTGCCAAAAATTCCGAACATGGATAGAGCAATGTGTCAAAACCGTCTCTTTCTCAGTATTGGTTAATGACAGCCCCACGGACCCCTTCATACCAGGGAGAGGGATCAGACAAGGAGACCCACTCTCACCCTATCTATTCATCATAGGAGCAGAGATTCTTGCTAGGAAACTACAAGCCGCTTCAAACCAGTCAAACAAATCTATCGGATTCAAAATATCTAGATCAGACATGAAAATCTCCTTCATATCCTTCGCGGATGATATGATGATATTCGCCAAGGCAAACCAAGACTCGTGTCGAGCGGTGAAGAATATTATTGACGACTATTGTGCCATATCGGGACAAAAGGTCAATTTCCACAAATCGGCCTTTCAAACCACCCTAAAAGTCCTGAACAGTACAAAACAACTTATCCAAAGTACGATCCATATCACAAACCAGATAGCACTTGATAAATAACTCGTTCGTCCCATTATCAATGGCCGAGTCAATCGAACCACATTTGAAGAAACAGTAACCAAAACCAGGCAACAACTCACGAAATGGAAAGCCAACTCCCTTTCACAAGAAGGAAGGACGACCCTAATAAGATCAAACTTAGCAACTAAGCCAAATTATATTATGCAAAACTTCATGCTCCCCACAACAATCCATAAAGAACTTGATCAAATAAACAGATGCTTCTTTTGGAACAAAGATCAATCCTTCTCCCCCCTTATTGGTTGGGACAAGGTGTGCAAGCAGAAACGAGTGGGAGGCGTAGGAATACATAAAACAAAAGATATGAACCAAGAACTACAAATGAAATTGCTTTGGAAAATCTTAGCAGAGCCATGTAACCCATGGGTCCAAGTGGTTAGGGAAAAATATTTGAAAGAAATCCCCATCCTTAAATACCAGCGAAAAGGCAATTCATCTTGGCAATGGGCCAAACTAATGGAACTAAAAGAAGAATTCTGCAAATGACTAATATGACAAATATGAAATGGAAAGACGATCAATTTCTGGAAAGACATATGGCTAGACGGAAAACCACTACAAGGTCGACAACATCCAAACGTCACGATCAACGAAAATGACAAGGCGGAAAAATACATCGACAGCAACAAGAAATGGAATATTGATGAATTTGCCAATATCCTTCTGATGGATGTGATCAACAAGATTAAGGACATCTACATACCAGAACATGAAATAGAAGACAGACTATACTGGAAACCAAGTAAAAATGGTTGGTTCAGCACGGCAAGTGCCCTAGCACATATCACAAAGCAAAACACAGAATAAACTTGTGACACAACATGAATATGGAACCTAGACACATTACCGAAAGTCAAAAACTTCATTTGGAAACTTACACTAGATGGAATTTCTACGAGAACCAAACTAGCAAACAAAGGCATCCATGTTCCACTATCTTGCGCTTTGTGTGACCGGACAGATGAAAGCCCAATCCATCTCTTTACTGAATGCAACAACACCCTACAATTGATTCACAAAATTGACCTAAACATTGAAAAAGTTATTCGAGAAATTGACACTAGAAACAAATCAATCAAAAACATTGTATGTGAAATTTTCACTAAACTCAACCACGAGCAAAAGGGAAGACTTGCGACGACATGGTGGAGTCTATGGACAAGCAGGAATCGACAAGTATTTGAAAACCTCAATACAACACCCATCCATACGATGGAGAATTATACCAAATAACAGATAAAGAACTGGGCTGCCTCTAAATTGACCTTTGAAGATGAGGCCACATACCACCACCAGAAAGGTCGGACAACTCAACCACGGAAAATAAGAAATTTGAGATGGAGCAAACCAGAGGAGGGATCTTTCAAAATTAATTTCGATGGATCCAAACTATCTTCGGGTGAAGCTTCTGCATGTTTCATTATTAGGGACCACAGTGGGGCAGTCATCGAGTGTGGCGGCTTCAAATGTGGACACATCTTAGCACTAGCTGCGGAGGCTCTGGCGATCAGAGGAGGCATCGCCAAGGCAAAGGAGCTTCGACTTCCGAGCATCATGATTGAAGGCGACAGCCTGTCCGTCATCAATTGTTTGCGAGGCCTGTGGTGCTGCCCATGGGAGATCGAGATGCTGATTTTTGACACCCTGCTCCTACTCCAACACTTTGCTAGGGTGCAATTCGGCCATGTCTTCCGGGAGGTCAACTCGACCGCTGACAGGATCGCGTGTCTAATCCACACAACGCCCACGCACAGGGGCGGAGGGAGGGGGGGCATGAGGTGGCTCGAGCCCCCCCCTGGGTCGGGGGAAAACGTAAAAAAAATTAAAAAATACGTATTTTTTTTGTAATTTTTGATAATTTAAGGGATAAAAGAAGTTAAAAGAGTAATAAATCAATAAGTATGTCTAGCTTAGTTGGTATAGGGTGTGAATATAAAGGAGGAGGTCTTGAGTTCAAATCCCCATGGGTTCATTTTATGGATTTTTTTCTCTTTTAGCTTTTCAAATCATACCCATGGCTTCATTTTATGGATTTTTTTCTCTCTTTTAGCTTTTTAAATCATATATTTAAGGTGTTTTCTACTATATTCTTTACAAAAAAAGTGTATCTCATATATATTCAAAAAAAAAAAATTCCGATAAAATAGGCGAGCCCCCCCCTGAATTTTTTCCTGGCTCTGCCCCTGCCCACGCGGGACCTCCTCGTTGATCCTGCTCTGCGCGTACTCATCCGCAAGGATGCCCTTGGGTGGTGGTTCAACAAGGTCTGACCTCATCCAAATCTTTACCTTATCAATATATATATATATATATATATATATATATATATTATTGTGAATTATTTTTATTTATAATTTTATAAATAAATAAAAATAGCAAGTAGTTAATATAAATATATTTTATTACATCTAGATTAAAATAAAAATAAGTTAGAAACATTATAGCATACGTAAATACTAATCGAACTACGAGTGACACTCCCTTGAACACTCGGAGAATGCTCAAAATGTTGTTGGTTTGGAAAAAAAAGAGGATTATACACATTGGTAGGATTATGTGGAGTATAATTTGGATATTCGGGTGTTGGATGATTGTTAAGCATTTGTAACATCACTTGAAATTGAGGATTTTTTAGAAGATTTGGATTAAAAGACATATTTGGAATGGGTGAAGTATTTGGATTATTGTTATCCAAAGTTAAGAAAATAGTTGCAACTACAATAGATTAAGATGGGGCATATATATGGTAAAATTGAGCTCAAATTATAGAAAAAAATAAAATTAAATCAATGGGATATTTTATTTTAAAAAATAATAAAATATAAATATATTTTTATCTCATTTTAAACACTATTACAATTAATAAATACAAATAAAAAAGAGAAGATCATACTTTTTCATTAAGAAAAAGAAAAAGAAAATTAGAAAGGGAAGAAGTTACCTCTCTTTCTACCAAAGTAATTATTTTTCATCCTTTAACTTAAGGTAAACCCTACAGCTATGGGCTCACCTTTTAGCAAAAAAGATAGGTAAAAACCATGGTTGGGAGAGGAGAGAGAGCAGAGGAGAAATGGAAGTTATGGAACTATGGAAGTGCTCAAGGAGACTGAAATTTGAAATATGAGTAAACAAATTTAAAATTTTATTTCTCTTTTATTTCGGCCATTGGGAGGGAAACCCCACAGTGACATTTCCTCTTTACTCCTTCCTCCTCCGACCACGGCGACCAGCGTCACTTTCAGCAGTTCGGAGCTTCCACCACCGCATTCGCCGCCGCCTCCGCCTCAAGGAACCACTTCTTCCGCCATCGTCAATTTGTCCAGCATTCACCTAAATCCCCCTTCTTCTCTCACAGTGAAACCCTAGCAGTTGGCTTATCGCCATTCGCCTCTGCTGCCGCCCGGAAAGGAGCGCTGGTACACAAAATCGGGATCTCTGCGCGGCGAACTACTTCGACTGGAGATTTCCGGCGTCGCGAGCTGTGAAGCGAAAAAGGATGGTAGGCATGCTCATGCCTCAAGGTCCATTCGCCGTAACCCCTCACAAAGTCTCGGTTTGTGTACTTGTACAAATCTACGCTTCTCCTTCTCCGCACTTCTTTCTCCCCGAGCCTTTCTCTTCTGTCTCCCAGCACAATCGCTTCGGCCTTTTCTTGCTGGCTCAGACTAAGGTGATCAGTTGCTCTCAATTCCAATTCGTGCCTTGTTTTTTCTTGTTGAAATTCTATGTTGTATTCGTTTCCATTTCAATTTGGCTTGTATTGCACTTTTTTGCTTGAATTTTGTTTTGAAATCTAAAATGTAGATGGTGATAGCGGATAAACGGAACTGTGTGTACATGCTATTGAGTTGTTTTTTTAGGTCTGTTACTGTCTGGTCTTGTTGTTGCACAAAAATAGTGATGTGATAATTTGCATAACGTGGAAAAGGTTCTGTTTGTGGTCTGGATTGATGTAATGCTGTTGACTTCGACTTCGACTTGTTTAATTAAATTTTGTGCAGTGCTGTGATGATATTTTGGAGCCGAAGCTGGACAAACTTGCATCTCAGTTGAGGGAAATTAATGAATTCCTAGGCCATCAGATAACCGATGAATTGACTAACAAACTCTCATCGTTCTCCTTCCCTGATGATTTGTTCAACTTCTTCTCTGAACTTCGAGGTTTGTACTAGTGTCCTTTTTATACACAGTGATTCCATGTGTTGTTGCCTTGTGTTGTTTATATGAGGCTTGATGTTTGCCTCTATTTCCGTAGGCATTGTTGGGGGTGCTGATTCTACTGTTTTGGAAGATGATCAAATCAGCCTTGATCCTAGTAGTAACCTTGGAATTTTTGTGCGGCGGTGTTTACTTGCCTTCAATTTGTTATCCTTTGAGGTATTTACTAGCTCCATGTTTTTGCAGTTAAATTTTGCCCTTTCAATGCTCTTCACAAATTTTCAAATAAAATATCGAGATGTGTTTTTTTTAGTGAAGCTACTACTTGTTCTGTTAGCTGAAATACTAGGAGTCTAGCAGACTGATTTTGACCTTGGTACTCTGTTTACTTTTGTTGTTTGATGGCCCAAGTGATGCCTTGTTTCGTCATTTATGCTTCCACTCATTTATTTCAATTATTTGATGATACTTCCATCACGTGCTTTCATACTTTGATTATGGGGATTCTAGTTGGCTCTTTTTTCTTTTAATTGGGACAAAAAGATTTCTTTGTGTAGCCACAATTCCACAAATGAGTTAGTTTTTTTTTTCCCCAATCCTAGCTTTTGTGTTAATGCAGGAAGTATGCCATCTTTTATCAAACATAGAGTCATATTATCGAGAAGCCCTTCCTGGTTCTTCTTTTGACCTATCCCATCTAGATGATCCTAATAATGAAGTGAAGACATTTTCTGACTATGAAAACATGGATTTGGAGAATCTTGTTTATAAAAAAGTATCTGAAGAAGTTGAATCGAGCAAAGGAGCAAATGAAGAACTTCCTTTCCATTTGCATCTCCCAAAAGCCCTTGATGAATGGGTTGAAGGTATGGTTTAATTATTTTGCTTGCAATATATCAGAAAGCCTGCATGCTTCTTCTCTCTCTCATAATTTGAGCAAATAGCTACATATAATGATTACAAGAAATAGTGCAAAAAGTAATAATTCTTTTTAGTGTAAGAAACGATTTAGTGGGTATGGAATGCTTTCTTGTGGTTATCATGTATACCATATACATGTTTAGTTTTACTTAGTATATAGTACTGCTTGCATATCACATGCATACTTTCCAATTGAATGAGCATAGATGGGGTGGATCATTAGCTTGATCAACTTTCGTTGGTCTTTCATTGATCAACTTTTGAAGTTTTTAAATAAATTCAACCTCTTAGGTTGATTGGCATTTGTTTCTCCTGGTAAGTACATGATGCAGTGTCTACCTAACAGTTTCTATTTGATGATGATATCCTATCCCTTCAAGCCAATAATTGCTGCTTAAGATTGCTACATCTGGTACCTATCAATGATGACTATGAATGCATTGGCTTTTTAATGCAGGTGTTGACATGAACTTGAGACATTGTGGATCCACTGGGGAAAGGCGCTCTTTTTTGCTCCCGCGAAATACTATTTTGGATAACAGTCTTGGAAATGCTGGAAAATTTTTGCGTACAAATTGGCAAATGCAACAATATTTACTAGAAGAAGCTGATAATCTTGTAAAGTGAGCATTTTATTTCCTCATCTGCTCACCTTTGGAATACCTTGAAATTCATTATTATTTTATTAAGTTCGCTATTGTTTCAGGCATGGCAGTTCTTTCCCTTTGAATAGCTTAGAAACTACTTTAAGACAACTTCAGAAATTGGCACCCGAGTTGCATTGTGTAAGTTTTACCTAGATATCTTACTTTATTGTTGCTCCCCTCCCCAAGCTTATGATTCTCTCTATGCTTTTGTGATTGGAAAGATGTTAACCTTATCTCATTTTGATGTAATTAAGTTTCTTAGTAGGGGAAAAAATGCAATATGGAAGTAGTAGAATGACCAGCATGTAGTATTTATTGTCCCTAACAGCAACTTAAGTCTTGGTATCAATGGATTGATATACAGATCCTTATCCACAACTTGTGGTGGAATTTTTTGTTAATTGATTTTTCTTCTTGAATGTAGGTTCATTTGCTGCGGTACTTGAATAACCTCCATCATGATGATTATGCTGGCACTTCAGAGAATCTACATCGATATTTTGACTACAGGTAAGCTCCAAAGTGATACAAACCCATATTATTAGTTTTAATATCATTATTAGAATTTCGTTTTTCAGATTCAAACTTTCTAGTTTTTAGGTAATTTAGTATTAGGAGTTAGTTATTATGCTTTCTCTATTATAAAAAGAGGAGAACCTGGAGCTGTAATCAGATTTAGAATATGAATTGAATTACAGATTGATGATTCCTCAAAACTGGCTGACTTGTGAGATACTTGCATTTCAGATGTCTATCAAATCCTAGGAGCGAACTGCTTGATTCTAGTGGGCTTTTAGTGAGATTCTTGCTATCAGATTTCTATTCTTTTTCATTTTCATGGGTTGGGGTTCTAACACAAAGCGTTGCTATCTTGTTTTTTCCATCCGAGTTCTGTGTATATGTCTCTTTTCTGTTGAGTCGAATTTTGTGAAGTAGGGTTTTGCTTCTTTTTGCTTTGAGAACCTCTAGATAGTGTCTTTTTTTCCGGTGACATTCAATCTATTTATTTGTGCAAATTTTTAGCATTTGAAGAGGGGATTTAATTAAGGGAGTTTGTGCAGAAAGGTTTAGTAACAAGGAAATAGTAAATATGCTGGAGAGAGAATACTATAGAAATAAGGTCTTTAGAAGCTGGAAGGCATTAAGAATGCTGAAGGTTGGTTTGTTAAGGGAGTTCGGCAATGCTGAGAATGTAGAGAATGGGGATTTTGACGTGATCAGGTGGACGTTGTTGATAGAAGGTGAGAATTATGCAATTCTTTTGTTCCCTTGATCCTTAAAGATAATTAGATTAACAGAGGATTTGGTGTGGAAATGGTACTGCAAATACAAGTTATTAAGGTAGGAGTACTAAGAGCACTAGCAATGAATTAGAACCCACTCTCAGAGAGCTAGTCACTGAGCATATTACCACTACTCTGCAGATAACAACAAGCTTTCCTGTAGGATTAACATGTGTGTACTGTTTTTGATGATAAGTGCTCGGATTAAATTGTGTTTCAATGAGCATGTTATGGGGAGAGGATTTCGTGACTGTACAGAGTAATGTATGTAAGGGAATGGATATAGGATTTTGGTGGGGACTGAGATTCTGGTATTTAGGGTCTGTGTGGAAAATTTGACGTTGTCACAGAGAGGTAAGGTGACTGTGGGAATAATACCTAGTAGTTAGTACCAATAAATTGGTCTAGCTCCTATTAATTATTCTGGAATTCACTTATGTAAGGGCTTTTGCCTTCTTGTGGCAAGAGAGTTTGCTTGCTCTATTGGAGGCTTAGTGGAAATCAGCTAAGGGTTCCTTTGGATTCCCGTTGCTCCCCTAAGGGCTTGTGTTTGGGCGTTTCTACGTGTGTGCATGGATTCCCTATGGCCAAACGGTTATCTTTGGATTGAACTTTGATGTTACAATATTAAGAAATTTGGACCAGGCAGAAGGACCTTAGGACCAACTATGGAGATGGACTAGTATCTTAGGCAGGTTAGCCCTTAATTTGGATGCTATCTGGAAAGTGAATTGAGCAATAGAAGTGTTAGAAAGGTTTCTGTTCAGGAGAGAATTCCTCATTCATAACTTCTAGATGATACCATCCTTTTCCTTTAGGATCAAGAATATTCCTCAATTTTTTTAGCGTGAGGTGCTTTTGGGTTAATTTTTCCAAGTCGTATAACATTCATTAATATTAATGACTTAATTACTATTTCTTTGATTTCTCTTTGGGGCTGATATGGTGTAAATTTCCTCTGTTCCCTTGTTAGTTATTCAATATGCAGGTTTATAATGTCAGGTTTATTTTTTCTAGGATCTATGTTATCAGGGGCTCAAAAGGTGTAGTTGTTTACGCCTCATAATGAAATGCTTAGGAGCGGCTGCTGGGACTGGGGGATTTACTAATGCATATTCAACCTAGATTTTTTTTGGGGAAGTTCCTCTTTCTTTATTATAATTTCTTCTCATAAGCCACGTGAAGTCTTCTTGGAGAAGTTCGTGGGGATTTGGGTGGTTAGGGCATTTGTACAAATGAAGGAACATTAAACTGGGGACTTAGTATGACTTTCGGATTAGCTGATTTGGTGTTCAGTTAGAGTTTTCAGTCGTGGTGCATGTTCCCAGAAATTTACCTGGCAAGTGCTTATTTACCCTCTTCTTACATATGATATGATTTTGTGGATGATTGAGGATTAATCGCTGAAAGATTTCTTATGTCCTTCACCATTCTGAATCACTTCAGAATCTCTGGGTTTCTGGATTATTTTGATGGCATCCTTGGGACAGATTTTAGATTTGCTGTCACTCTTATACTTTCCTTTTCGTTGATTTGTTTGCCGTTGGATTTTTTTTTTAAGTTTGCTATTAGTTTTGAGTTTTTTTGGTAATATGCTTATTACTTTCTACTACAAAGATGGCACCACCCATACCATATGGAAGTCCACGAGTAAACTAATTTTATCATGCTTGACTACAAAAGTGCAGGAATGGAAGGGTTTGATCTCTTATCGTCTTCATCCTGTAGCAACAATTCTGGGAGATATGAAAGTGCTCTTTTATGCTTGGGAATGATGCACTTTCACTTTGGCCATCCTGAGAAGGCTTTAGAGGTATCTTCCCCCCCGAAAGATAGATCCCTTCTTTCGATAGTGGAAATTGTTTATCATCTCCTTATCCATGTATTTATTTGGTTTCTGCTCTTTGTTGTTGAGTATTTAAATTTTATTTTTGTTTGTGGTTTCCAGGTTTTAAGAGAAGCTGTTGGGATTTCTCAAAAGGTATTCTTCTTCGTTTTTATTTGCTTAACCAATCTGAAGCTTCTTTCCCTTCCCAACTTGGCCAACACAAGGTATTTTTTAGGCATTAGGATCAATCATTTTCTGGCTCATGTATTTCTCCTTCCCTTAATTAACTTATCTGCTATCTCAATGGCAACTGTAGCAACATATACATTTTCCCTCCATCTGCATGTTGGCTATCAGATACCATTTAGTCTTCACTGTCAATCTGTTTCAACAACAAATCTTGTATAAGCCAGTATCTGAATTCTGAGCTAGTTTGTTTTACAATACATCTAGAGTGGTATTTCCTACACTATGAGAAGCATCTTTTGGCTTCATTTCTGCATGTTGTCTTTGCAATTGATCCTTTTAGGATACCAGACTTTTAGTGTAACATCTTATATTACTTGTTTATAGCTTATTCCCCAGATTTATCATTCCAACTTTCCAATAAATATGTTATTTTTATATTTCCGGGAGGGCTTAACTATCCTCACTCATAGATTTTATTTATTTTCTTGCGGTGTTTTTGCAGCAAAGCAATGATTCCTGTCTTGCATACGCATTAACAGCTATTTGCAACCTATTATCTGAGTTTGGAATTACTAGCACAACCAGAGTGCTGGGTTCGTCATATTCACCTGTGACTGGTGTTGGTACTTCCTTGACCATCCAACAGCAGTTGTTTGTGCTACTGAAACGATGTTTGAACATGGCTGAGAACCTAAAATTGACTCAACTGGTGTCTGCCAACTATCTTACCATGGCGAAATTTGGGATGAGGGTAAGGAGCATCGAGTGTATATAGGCACATATAGATTGATAACTTCGCTCACTGCTTTATTATGTATGGTGTTTTCTCGATGTGTGCGTGTTTTCTCTCTCTTAATTGCTGTCATGTGTATTCTCTTTTCCAGTGCGTCTTTTGATGTCTTACCTAGGTTGGCACAGATATAAGATTATGTAAATATCGTGATCGCACTATCAAAATTTCCGACTTTTCACCATTTTCTTATTTTTATGGTTTTATTGAATCATGTTTAGAGTTACATTAGTTTTGGTAATTATCTTGCTTTGTTTTTGATGTAGTTAGGGGCAATGCTGAAAACATTATTTTCATCTTCTTCTTCTACTTCTTTTTTTTTTGGCACAACAAGGGTTATCTGATGTTATGTTTTATTAGATATTTTTTCCTGGGGCACAAAGTAAGGGTGTGTTGTTTTGGGAGGATAAACTCTTCAGCCAAACAAGTATGTTTTCTGATGAATTATAGGGAGTATAAACAACAAGGAAAATATGAAAGCCTCTTATTTTCTTCTTCCGTTAGAATATGGGTGCATCAAGATTGACACAACTCCTAGTCCAACAGTGTGGTGGCTGATTCCGCTTGGGTTTTATTCTTTTACTCTATATTTTCCATGGGGCTTCTTTAATATGTATCCATGGGCACATGTGTACTAATCATTTCATACGATTACTTTTTCCAAGTTTTGATGCAGTTGCCACTAAAATTCATACGATTACTTTTTCCAAGTATTGAATGCTTACTAACATGTGCCTATGGACACAGTAGAAAAACCCTTTTCTATATTACTTTAGGCTGGGTGGGTGGACTGTCATCATGTAGATGTTCACTGTTGCAAGTTGCTGATTGCTGAGACATCACTGCTGGCATGCTAATATTTGTTACAGATGATATTGGTCGATTTGCTACATTCAATTGTTGTGAAGTGTTTTCGTGGTTGTGAATAGAATATTTCACAAGATATGAAACTATATTTCTGCTTACAGAAATGTTGAAAGCTTAAGTACTTTTGATGATTTACAGCATGTGCAGAGACCATTACAATTTTTTGGACCTAAAACCTTTGTAAATCTCAGGACTTGTCCAGCTAATGTTATCAAGGTAACAATCTATGTTTTAATCACTTCTCTTACACACTTACGAAAGTTTATTACTGGATTAATCTGCCAGTTCTTCATCTCCTATCAATTTGTTAAATCCTTTCTCCTTTCTTATGTTACTGTAACAGGACTTGAGATTAAGTTGTCATGTGATAACTGAATGCAGCTCAGAGAATTCCATAGCATCTGCTGAAGGTGCCTTCAGCACTAACTGGCTCAAAAATATGCAAACACCCCTTTGTCCATTAGTTTTAGAGAATAGATCTCCGAGGGACCATAATGCATTACAGTTTTGTGCTCAACCATGTTCAATTCCTGGATCTCTCCTGCAACTAGTTGGTTCTTCATGTTTACTTCGTGCAACAGCCTGGGAGATTTATGGAAGGTAATGCATGATGTTGTCCACTGATGAAAGAAATGAACTGTTCTTGTTTTCTAATTGTCTTTCCCTTCTTTTTGTGCAAAATTGGGGTGGCAATGGGGAGGGGGAATTCCCAATCCCTATCATGTGACGGGGTGCCCTATAGAGGGACAGATTACAGTTCCCAATCCATTCTCTACCTTGCCCTCCTAGTGAAATCTTTACTCCATGATTTGGATGGGTCCTTAGGGGTCTATGACGGGGATTTCCAATGGGGAACCTCTTGGTAGTATTATTTACTCCGTGATTTGGATGGGTCCTTAGGGATCTATGATGGGGATTTCCAATGGGAACCTCTTGGTAGTATTATTGCATCTTTGACAGGGATTTCTATCCTGTTGATGGGATGGGGACGGGATGGTTTATAATCCCCAAACGAGGATGGGATCTGGACCGTGCTCCCTACTCTCAACCCACCTCATTTCCTTTCCTAGTTCATTTTTAACCTGTTTTGTGTGGGAGGTATAATGATAATCTGACTCTTAAGACCAGGATGGGGAGTGTTTCATGCATTATATTGTCTGATTTTAGCATATGAAATTCTTAGGTGTCATATGCTGTTATTCTCCATCATTCTAGCAAGATAATTCATTATCTATTTTTTTAAAAAAACTTAAGCCGTTGAACAACATTCTTTTAGTTTTTCTTATCATTCCAACTAGCATTAATTTAAGCCAAGTGTCACCTATTTTTTAGAAAAATAAGTTCTTTTATATACTAGTAATGTCTGCTTTTCAGGCATCTTGGCCTGATTTGTTTCCTATACTTGCTAACTAATATTTATAGTTTGTTCAATCAGTTCATCACTTGCTCAGCAACATGCTTTGGCTTATGCCGCTAACTTTGCTGATAGTTCGAGGTAACATATATGCTATTTCTATTTCATTCATAATTTAACTATATGCTAAAAATTGATCAACTGTTTGTCACTTCCATTTAGCAGCTTGGACGATTTGGCATTAGCTTATGTGAAGCTTTTCCAGCATCTTGCAGTTTATAAAGGATACAAAGGTCAGCATGAGATAGCATTTGTTTTAGTTGTAGCATTTTAGTCGCGCCACTGTATTTTGAGAGAAGTTATACAAGAGAATATCACCTTCTATTTGCCATGCAACTGCTGCATCCTATGTTTGCTTGCAGAGGCATTTGCTGCTTTCCGGATAGTGGAACAGAAGTTCCTTGATATCTCAAAGTCACGAGTTATACGACTCAAATTACAGCTACTACATGATCTTGCTATACATAGGTGACTTGAGTCCCCTTTGTTAATTTTTCTATCATGCTCTGCCAAAACATTCAATTGATTGAGTGCTGTTGGTACATGGACTTCATACAGGGGACATGTAAAGCTTGCTCAACAAGTATGTGATGAGCTTGGAGTGTTGGCATCCCCTGTTAGTGGTGTGGACATGGAATTGAAAGTTGAAGCTAGCCTTCGTCATGCTCGTACACTGCTTGCTGGGAAACAATATTTCCAGGTTGATAGTTTTGATATTATTAAAGTGACATATTCAATATATGTTATGCTTTTATTCTCATTGATATTAGTTGGGATGCACCTTGATATTTTCATCATCGTTTATTAATGCATAGATGATGGATAGTGAAGCAGTCAAACTGTGGATTTGAGATTTTTACTTGGTATTAGAATCTCCAAAGAGGCATAGGTGTGTTCAACGTGTATGTACACAATGAGTCACATGTCTCAGGTCACTGCTTATTCTAGCAGGGGCATTTTTTTTGTCATCTGAACCTTTCTTTACATATCTATTCTCAACCACATCAATTTATATTCGATAAAGTGGTTTAGATGGTTAGTCCTACAGTCTCCAAGTGAAGGCTTTTAGGTAGAATGCTATTTTTTAATGAATAAACACTAATGATTTGTTATATCTTGCACTCTAATTTAATATCTAACCCTTGCTTCACATCCAATCTTCCTTACAGGCAGCAGAGGTTGCAAATTCGTTATTTTGCATGTGCTACAAATTTAATCTTGAGGTTGAAAATGCTACTGTTTTACTGTTGCTTGCCGAAATACACAAGGTATATACTTGTTCTTCAGCACTTATATACTTGTGTAAGGCTGTTCTTGCTAGACAATATGAACTAGTTAGCGAGGAGGGTTAATCATTTGGAAACTATTCACTTAACAAATTAAAGGCTTCATTATTTGAATATTGGAGTTTCTTGGTGTTTCATGGTTTTAGCCTCAAGAGTTGAGATAGGAATTAGGAAAAAAAGAGGAAGTGTTCACTTATTGACATCCAAATTAGCTTTTATACCAGGGTAAATAACGGAAACCACCCTAAATATGGGATTTTCCACAGAACCACCCATAGTTTTGAAATTATGGAAAATCACCCATACATTTGATTTTGTTTCATAGAACCACCTGAAGCACGATTTTAGCCTCAAGTAGGTAGGAAATAGAAAGGAAATGGGCCAAGCTTTTCAGCAATTCTATACAGTATTCATGATTTCAAGACTGTACTGGCTCTTTTTCTTTCCTTTTTTTCTTTCTGTGGCTGTGTTAATATTTATTAATATTTGGGTTACAGAAATCAGGCAATCCTGTTCTTGCCCTTCCATATGTATTGGCTAGCCTTTCATTTTGCCAATCATACAACTTGGATCTTCTCAAAGCATCTGCCTCTCTCACGTTAGCTGAGCTGTGGCTGTCACTTGGATCCTGTGAAGCAAAGAGAGCTTTAAACCTCCTCCATGGTGCCTTCCCTATGATTCTTGGTCATGGGGGGTTGGAGCTCCGTGCCCGAGCTCACATTTTAGAGGCAAAATGTTATCTATCTGATGATACCTTTTCAGGTATCTCTCTCTCTCTTGAATCTTTACATCCAGCACTATGTATATATGCCCAAAATTTGCAGGCTTTTATCTGTTATCTTTCAGCTTAATAAACTTTTTAAATAAAGAAGAAGAAACGATTCTTGGTATTAATGCACATTTGCAAACGTATTTTATGTGATGCAATAACTTAGCAGGAAATTGATTGGGTGTACCTTTAGTAGGAGAATATGTTCTGTACCATAGAGGTTAATGGTGGCTGGAACAGACATCCATACGCCAATTGTTGATGGTGGGTCATGACTGGCATCAAAGCTTTTCATCATCTAGTATTGACTAGTAATATTGTTGATTTGTTGAAGATTTAGTTTGGGAAAAGGTAAAAATCTGGACTAGGAACTAGGAAGTAGGATCTACCTTTACCTGTGAGAATTGAATCGTATAGACAAGCTCTTGACGACTTGGTGAATCATGTAGGCAAACTCTCGAATGGATCCTGATTGGGATTCTCTCTTTAAAATTATTATTGTTTTTTTGATAACACTCGTTGAAATTAATATGGATCTCTGAGAAAGTTGAAATTAGTATGTGTGTTGAGGAACAGCATATGCCTGTAATATAAGGTGATTCTGTCGTCCAGCCTGAGATTGTTAATTATGTACTCCCTCCAATCGACAATACATGAGTTTTTAGCCCACTGCACAATATTAGTTCACTCATCTTAAAACATCGTTACACTAACTTTTTCATATATTTTACTCCCTCCGTATCGCAATACTTGTTGTTTTAGAGTGTTAAAGTTGTATCAAAAAACTTGTTGTTTTAGCTATAATTATTGTCTTTATAGGTAATGATTGCTCTTTTTATAGGTAATAATTAGTCCTTTTAGGTATTTTAAGCTATAAAAGTAAAGTAAAGATAAGTTTTATTAATAAGTGTGCATAGAGCTAAAACAACAAGTATTGTGATACGGAGGGAGTATTATTTTTTAATACCCATTACACATTTTTACCAATCAAAATCTTTTAAAATGTCAATAACACAAATCGATAAAAAAATCATTACAATCATCTACCTAGAAAACATGAAAGCCTATATATTGTTTAAAAAAAAACATCACCTAAAAACTCGTTTATTGCTGAACAGAGTAATTGTTAAGAATGTGAATGAGCATCATGTGGCTGATGATAGAAATTTGATCATCAGTTGTAAATCTTGCAAGATAAGATGATCCTGCTGTCCAGCCTTTAAGCCTTAGATGGTTAGTAATGTAGTTGATTCATTGTTTCTAATTTTGTTGGCAGTTTCAGAAGAACCAGATCTTGTGCTCGATCCTTTAATGCAGGCATGTGAAGCACTTGAGGTTCTAGAGGTAAGTTGGCTGGGTTATACGCTTTACTGTTATATGCAGACTTGGTGTTTAATCTCCCCAGGGATTCGGCTCACGGAACCCTGTTTACGACTAAGAACCCTGTTGAAGTCCATTATGTCGCTTGATACTATCATTTTCTGTGCAAGTCAATTTAAGCCTAAATGTTGTCGTTTATTGATGTCAGATGTTAGACACCCATTTCGTGCATCAAAAAATCAAACTCCTCTAACCCCTAGAAGCCAACCCTAACCTTGAATCTTGAATGTCCAACGGAGACTTTCTTGAAGGACTTCTATCAATGAAACGATCAAAGAAAATCTTCCAGCATAAGAATGTCTGTTATACGAAGAATAGGCCACTGTAGTCTCTCCTTTTACCTCTTTTCAAATGTACCATTTGAAACACTTCTATGATGTACGCGATTCAAAAGCACGCGTCTAAACCTGTCTTCAGAATTGGTTGGTTCAATCAATGACTTGGTTACCCTTATTGTTTCAATGTGGCATGTGCAGTATCATGAGTTGGCTGTGGAGGCATTCTATTTGCTGGCCATTGTTTATGACAAACTGGGAGATGCCGAGGAAAGGGAGAAAGCTGCATCCTCGTTCAAGGAGCACATGACTGTTTTGCAAAATCCCCAGGAAGGATTTGTGGTAGATGCATTCTAGAAGAGCCTAAGAACCCACACCAATGAAGTGCATTCTGCATATAATGTGTTATGGTAGTAGAGCACGAACCCACCTCATGTTGTAATGTCACAATACAAGAAGATTTGTCAATTGTTTTCTTGGTTAAAGAACTTCAGTGAGGTAATCGAAATCCCATTTCAAGATTTAACTCTCCTTTTTGCCACATGAGCTTAAGATCTCAGCCACCCCTAACTAGCATTGCGGATACTGGAATCATTTACCATACGCGTTTCTTGCTAACCGTATGCTAAACTGGATGAGGCACGCGACTTTAGATCAGACCGAGGCATGAGAGAATGACATTCAAGTGGATTAAATCCCACAACGATACCGGATTGGGGAAGAACAAGACCGGATCGAAAGTATATTTTTGGAAAGATGATGACAAAATCTTTTATCAACTCTTCTAATCTTGCACCCAAAGAAAGAAACAATAGAGAACCGAATAAGCTTTCTCTGATGCACACCCTCGCAATTATCGATGGATAGCAATCGCAAAGGCCATTTGATCCCAAATCGTCGACAAAGTATGTCTCATACTCACATGGATCAGAAACTCTGCATAGTAATCTACTGTTTTTTTTTTGGGTGATGTAATCTACTTCTATTTGTTATAGCCTACTTTATAGTCTTTTACTATTTCAAGTTGCGGTTCTCGCTAATAAACTTCTTTTTTTTGGTCGAAAGGAGAGTCGGAGCTCTCTGGCCCCTCGAGGGGGATTTTATTAATAACGGAAAAAATGGCTAAGTATTCAGCAAACGGGGGATAGCCCGGCCCCTAACATCATCAAATAAAATAAGCGAAATCCCCTCAGGCGGGGCAAACAATACATGAAGACCTAAAGGAAAAGACAAAGCAAAAGACGCAAGATGGTCCGTAGCCATGTTCGCCTCGCGATAGATGTGTCGGTATTGGATATTCCAATCCCTACAAATAAAGCCTTGGCATTGGGAAACCAGGCTGTAGAGCGGGTGGCTCTTCTTGATCTTCGAGCTCAGCATTCGGATAACAAGCTGGGAGTCTGATTCAATGATTACCTGACGATAGCCCTTGTCCCACGCCAATTTAAGCCCATTGAGAACGCCCCACAACTCAGCCATTGGCACCGAGCATGAGCCTATGTTGTGGACGAAGCCGCACATCCACTTACCCCCATTGTTTCTCAGCAGTCCGCCCGCCGACGCTCTTCCATCTGTATTCACTGCTCCTTCCGTGTTAAGCTTCAACCACCCATCTTCCGAGCTGCTCCAAGACACCTCTTGTATAACCTTCAGACAAGATTTAGAAATGAAATCCTTACCTGTTGTAATGCTGTACTCCTTCACTCTCTCCCTGATGAAGTGCTCCTTGTTAGCCATATGATTATCTTCATTAAAAATCTTGGCGTTTCTCCACTTCCAAATCCACCATAAAACTGTGGCGAAGGTGGCGCACCACTCCATCGAGTCCACCTCCATCCTCTCCATGATATTCTCTCTTATCCATCTTGAGAAAGGAACCTGAAAAAATTGGTCAAATATCGACATAGCATTAAGATTAAACCATATGGGGCTGACCTGTGGACAATCTCTGAAGAGATGCTCGTAAGTTTCCTCATTAGTATTGCAGTAGGCACAACTTGCGTCCACGACAATGTGACGCCTCCTCCTCTCCACATTAGACAACACCCCCCCTCCCCCCTTTAGCCGCGAGCCAAACAAAGCACCGAATCCTCTCGATGACTTTCAGCTTCCAGATTCTAGAGAAGAATGGTTCATCAACTTGAGGGACGATCTCACCCTGAAGGAATTTGTACCCCGACGAAACCGAGTAATTCCCATCCGGTGTGCCACTCCAACTTATCTCATCTTCAACACCCTCGGCGTCCGGAGTCACAGCAAACGCCAGGAGTTTCAGCAAGGTACTGCTCGGCAAAAGGCTGTCCAACATACCCCATTTCCATCCTCCTCCTTCAACCCAGTAGTCCCTCACACACGCAGAAAGATGCTGAGCATCCACCTGCGCAGTTGCAATGTTAATTAACGAGGTATCTAAAACCCAAATATCCTCCCAAAATCGGATTGAACGCCCGTCTCTCAGCAACCATCTAGTACCATGGTTAACAACCTCCAAAAAACCAGCCTTAATGCTTTTCCAAAGGTGCGAGCTAGCCGAAGACTTGCCCAAGTTATTTGACACATATTTCTGCCGCAACACCGTCGTCCACAGTTCGCCCTCTTCCAAGACGAAGCGCCAGCTTAACTTCCCCACCAAGGCGAGATTCAAGTCCCTCATCTTCCTTATTCCGAGCCCCCCTTGGCTTTTAGGCTTCGTCACCTCCTCATATGCGACCTTGTGCAGTTTTATCTGACCACGGCTATCCCCCCATAAAAAAGCTCTGTTCAGCTTGTCAATTTGATCACAAACTCCAAAGGGGAGGAGGGTCGAAGAAATGGTATAGACCGGCAAGGACGTCATCACTGATTTCGACAAAGTCACCCTACCGGCAAAACTAAGTGATTTGGACCTCCACCCCTCCAATTTAGACTTGAATTTATCAAGGAGGCTCGAAAAGGTATGCTTATTCATCCGTTTCTGCAGAATGGGCATTCCCATATACGTGCCCAACTCCTTAGAGACAGAAAAGCCGCTTTCATTTTTCAGTCTCCGAATAACACTCGCGTTAACATTCCCAGAGACAAAGATTTTGGACTTCTAAGCACTTATCCTCTGCCCGGAGGCACCACAAAAGAGATCAAGACACTTTTTTATAACCCGATATTGCTCCACCGAGGCCTCCGCGAAGAGTAAAATATCGTCCGCAAACAGGATATGCGACAAGGAGGGACCGTTGCGGGTTAGCTTGATAGTAAGAGATTGCAGAGACTAATCGGCCTAAACTGATTGATCTTCTCCGGGTTGTCAATCTTCGCAAGGAGGACCACAAGCGTATCATTCACCCCTTCAGGCATAAAAGCAGTGTCGAAGAAATCTGTCACAAAATCCACCACCGAACCGCCAACGACGTCCCAACATTTCTGATAAAAACACGGCTGATAACCATCCAGCCCTGGGGACTTCATACTACCCATACTCTTCACAGCCTTCCAAATCTCATTGCGCGTGATCGGGGTAATCAAACTGTTACTATAATCCTCACCGATGACAGGAAACCCGCATCTCAAGTCAAGAATGTGCGTACTTGGAAGGCCATCCGCACTGTACAAATTCTGGAAGAACTCAACCGCGATCCTTTCAAGCTCCTCTTTATCATCAACCCAAAAGTCCTCTTTGTTCTTCAGACCCTCAATCATATTGTGCTTCCTTCTAATGATAGTCGAAGTGTGGAAGAACGACGTGTTGCGATCGCCATGCTTAAGCCACAACTCCCTAGATTTCTGCAGCCATAACATCTCCTCCTGTTCAAGAACAACATCGATCTCATGCTGAACCTCCTTCTCTCTGTCCAACAAAGACCCCGATGTATTCCCCTGAAGATCCTTCTGAATCGTCTCAAGGCGAGTAAGGAGGTCTCTCTTCCTTTTATGAATGTTACCAAAAACATCTTTATTCCAACGGATCAGGTCATCCTTGAGGATCTCGAGCGCCCCCGGAGCCTCCAAGTCATGGCGCCAACAGTCCCGAACCTTAGAGTCGAAACTAGGATGGTTAAACCACGCCGCTTCGAATCGAAAAGGTTTCCGTTTAGGGTCCAGCTTGAGCTGGGGTTGCAGGGACAAGAGAAGGGGGTTGTGATCCGATGAAAATCTCGGGAGATGCCGCACCCTGGCTTCCGGCCACAGGTTACGGCCAGAACTATTCATGAACACACGGTCCAGACGCTTCGACACAACCGAATTAATCGACAGCCTCCGACTCCAAGTAAAGCTAGGGCCGACGAATTCCAGGCCAATGAGGCCTAGGTTGTCTTGCCAGTCCTTAAAAACCGCCGAGTCTGCATGAAGGCCCCCCAGCCCCTCCGCTTCTCTCACTGCTCCGGATGATACAATTAAAATCGCCACCAATCACTACCGGACCTGTAGTTCTGCTCACAGCAGATTGAAGATCACGCTAAAAGGGCACCCTACGCTAAGCCGAAGGAGGCCCATAGACCACAAAGAGATGAATAGAACTCTTCTTCACAGTAAAGGAGGCATGGATAAAGTTATCGCTCCTTGCCTCAATCTTAAGAGCTACCTTGTCCTCCTTCCAAAGGAGCCAAACGCCCCCCGCAAAGCCGGTCGCCTCCACTCTCACGTAGCCAGTGAAGCCCACCTAGCTTAACCTCTCGCACACATGCTGAGCCTTAGAGCCAAAGACTCTCGTCTCGAACAGGGCGAGCACCTCAATATGATGGTTTTTGCACATATACCGAATCACTCTACGAAAGCCAGGTTTACCTGCACCAAAGCAATTCCAGAGTAAAAAATTCATGGAAAACATAATAGGGGAAAAGAAAAGAAAAAACCAGAATGAGAGCGTCAGCATTCCTCCTTGGTAACACTGGGTCCTCCATCCCTGAGTCGAGTCCCTGATCTCCAAAAAAATTGTTCGTTGTGGCGATCACAGACCTGTCCCCATCGAGAGAGACATTAGTGTTGCACTCTGGCATCTCACCATCCTGCTGTCCAACTCCCTTCAGCCCAGGTGTTTAACTCTCCATCTCATTGCTCAGCGGAACCTCCGTTAGATGTCTAGGCCTTTTCATAGCCTTACCGGTAGAGGTCAGGTTACTTTTATTCCGGCCCCAGGACTCATTGTTTCCAGGCGTAAACACCCCTATTCTTCGGCCAGTTTTGATCTTATGCTTCACTGATCGAATAGTAGGATCGGAGTTTCCACTGTTAAAAATCAAACTGCGTTGGACCTGCTTCATATTGGAGCTATCCCCTACACGAGTAATAGTCTGACAGATATGGTCCCTATCGCTGTTCTTATCGACATTCATTTTATTGTTATCCGATTCCATGAAGGAGTTGACAATATTTATTGGCTCTTTGTCTTTAATGATGTCGACACCCCCTTCCGAGATCGACGCCTTCTCGGATTCAGTAGACGTGACTTTCTCACCGGTAGGACAGATATTATTCTCCTCCACGGTCAAATCTTCAAGATTCTTAAAACGATTGCCTTGGGCCATTTCTTCACTAGGAACATGGGAGCCTCCCTTTCCCGTAAAGGGTTGACCTTCCTTCTGGGGAGCCTTACTAGCCGTTCCGAATTGCGTGGGATTATTATTTCCTTTTTTGAAAACTTTCCTTCTTTCCACCCTCATCCATTCCCCGTAGAACCCGTTCCTAGCTCCGGTGGCCTGACTGTTACTTTCCGGCCGAGAGTTACCCCTTAACGGAGAGGACGAGGAAGAACCCTCCTCTCCACGGCCCCCATTCATCATGCCTCCCTTACTATCTGCCTTAGGCGGACTTGAACGGAACGGGCACCCCGTCTTGACATGCCCGTAATGGCCGCAACCGAAGCATATCGTTGGGAGGCCTTCGTATTCAATGCGATAACGATCCCCGTTAATGCACACCGTTCCCTTAAGAGGTTTCTCCAGATCAACTTCCACGCAAATCCGAGCGAACCTACCACGATTCGTGTAGAGCGTCTTCGGATCCACCTTAATGGGTTTGCCAATGCCAGCAGCAATCCTAAGGAGTATGTTTTCCTCATAGAGAGTAACCGGGAGTTCTTCTAGACGGATCCAAGTTGGGGCTGTCCGGATGGGATCTAAAGCACGGAAATTGAGATGCCAACTTCTCAGAGACAGACCTCGGCCGAAGATGGTCCAAGGGCCATCCGTAAGGGCTGCCATGTACTCCTCCTCATTGCTGAAGCGAATAAGGTAACATCCATGAGCAAGATCGACGAACTGGAACCTCGAACCTGATCTCCACATTTCTCTGATCTTCTTCTCCATGATTTGGAACGAGATCGGATGCCCAAGCAATTTAACCTATTGATATTTTGTATATATTATAAATATCCTTTTAGATAAATATGTAGAGATTCTATCCTTGTAGTCCAAGTTCTATCTTCTGTATATCTCGTTGTGTATATATTCTGAAACAATCAATGAAAAGAGAATAATTTGCCTTTCACAAATTCTACATGGTATCGAGCCAGACAATTCATCTCTTCCTATAATTTTTTTTAAAACCCTAATTCTTCTACCTCCTACCGCCGCTGCCAGCCATGGCCGACATTCCAGCCGTTGCCGCCCAAGCCCCCGCCTTTTCCTCTTCCTACTACCTTCATCCGTCCGATCATCCCGGTCTCACTATTTGTCCGATCGTTCTCACGGGTGACAACTATCAGGAATGGGCAACAAGTATGCTCAACGCTTTTCAAGCGAAGGGCAAACTCGGCTTCCTCTCCGGTGACCCCGCCAAGCCTGCCGATGATCATGCCGATCTCCCTCACTGGCTTCGGGTTAACTCTATGCTTGTTGGATGGTTGGCTCAATCAATGGAGCCGTCTCTTCGCTCGACAATTACTCTGACGGGCATGGTTAAGGATCTTTGGGATGAACCTCAACTCCGTTTCTCTGTCGGAAACGGCCCCCGAATCATGCAATTGCGTTCTGAGATCGCGCGCTCTATTCAAACCGGTCAGTCGATTTCGGCCTACTATGGCCGTCTGAAGCGTCTCTGGGACAAATTGTCGGCGATCTCGCCGATCCAGTGCACCTGCGGCCAGCACGCTATGGAGCAGGCCACTGAACGGATCCACCAGTTCCTCATCGGTCTCGACGACGACACTTATGGTACTCTGCGCTCCACCATAGTTGCCCAGGAGCCTCTTCCCGCTCTCAGCCGAATCTATGCTTTGGCTGTTCAGGAGGAGCGCCTTCGGTCTATCGCCAAGGATCGGGATGCCAAGGCCGACTCTATGGCCTTTGCTGCTCGAGCTCCGGCGTCTTCTAAGTCCTCTTCGTCTCCATCGGATCGCAAGGCTCTCCAGTGCTCTCACTGTGGTCGTACAGGCCACGATGTCTCTTCATGTTTCAAAATCATCAGCTTTCCGGAATGGTGGAACAACGGCCGTGGTGTCAGCGATCCCGTCAGAGGCGCTCCACCATCCGCAGGCCGAGGACGTGGTTCTTCCAACGGCAGCGGGCACAACACTTCCAGCAGCGGCCGCGGTAGGGGTTCTGCTCAGCACGTCCTCGCCAATGTTGCGTCTTCCTCCACTGCTCCGCCTCTCACCGCCGATGATCGTACTACTCTTGGTCCCGCTATCACCGACGAGAAATGATCTAGCTACTCTCTAGTCCATCCTTCAGGCCATCAACTCTAAATCTGGTAATGATACTTTAGAAGGTACGGTTCTAACTCCCTTGATTCTTGATACGGGTGCCTCTCTTCATATGACCGGTGATCTTCGCCTGCTACAAGCCGTTGGTCCGGTCTCCTCCAATTCAATTAAGATCCCCAATGGCACCATTGTTACAACCGACAAAGCTGGAATTGTTCCTCTTTGTGACCGCCTTTCTCTGCTTAATGTTCGATATGTCCCTGGATTGACATGTCACCTTATCTCTTTCCGTTGTTTGATGTCTGAGTTACAGTGTGTTGCCACTATTACTGATCGTTTGTGTGTAATTCAGGACCGCATTTCGAGGACGCTGATTGGAGTGGGTGAACCTAGAGATGGGGTCTATTGGCTTCGCTGGACCGCGCCGACCTACCTTCCCTCCACACATCCTCCGCCGACCTCTCCTCAACTCTGTCACACCACTGAAGCCGCCGACTCCACTCTCTGGCATCTTCATCTTGGGCACCCTTCGTTTCCTTTAGTTGGTTTTACTTCTGGCATTAGGTCTACTATATAACGGCCCAGAATTATGATTTCCGGGTTACGTTTCAAGGGATAAAACCCCTTGTTCGGATTTTGCAATTCAGGTACGGGTCGAGGTTTCAAACTCATTTTAAGATTAGTAGAAATAGGGATTTCAAATCCTAAAAGCCACGAAGGGTCTTTGAGTACCCTTAACCTATCTTAAGACTATGTTGCGAAATTCAATTCAAATGAAAGTAAAGCGGAAGCAAAGTTAAGGTACAAAGTGTCACGGCAGAGCCGGGTCAAAACCAAAACATAAGCGAATGATTACCATTTATACCAAGTTAGAGAATTAGCTAGGTTCTTCGATTCGCCAAAAGAAACCCCGTCATATAGACATCGAGCACTCAAAATCTGCAAAAAATACCTTTAAAAGAAGAACGGGGAAAGGAGTCAGATCGAGCCACTCAAGCGGAACCGGCAGTCCTCGCTGAGGCCACATAGTATGTGCTATACCTAATAAAGATGCTCTAATGCAGTACGAAAGTCAAACACACTAGCATGCTCCTAGTTATAATAATGTGTAAAAATACTGTAAAGGGCCCAAGACAATGCCAAATGGCATATCCCTCTCCTACCTCCACCCCCTTCCGATAGGGCGGAGACTGGCCAACTCGTGAATGCATTCCATCATAATCGGGCGGCACGCATGCCTAACCCGCTCCATAATAAAGCCCGCAGGCATCTCATAATATAAGGAAGTTCATGACTCGATTGACTCAGGGTACCCGATGAGGCTGGGCTACCCTATGACCCTAGCAAAGACTCTAGGACTATCACAGATAACGGCCGTTCTGTTTCAAACGCATAAAGTAAGCAGATGCTCATTCAATTAGTGCAACCTAAACAGGACACTACATGGCATGCTTTTATGCATATGCAACACCTAACATAAAATGCAACAACAGGCATGAATGTCCAACCTGAGTAAGCCCCCTAGGGAACTTACCTGAAGATGCAGAACAGCAGGATAATACAAGCAATGGCCCAAATGCAAGTCCAAAGCAATCCAAAAGCAATACGCACCTATTATCAAGCCATTTTCATAAGCTACCGGTCCATCATTCATACACACAATCTCCAAGTTCTCAACATGTTCAAAACCAACCGATAGTAAAACCGTTTTCCAAAACCTTTAAATCTCAAGTTAAGACAACTCACATCCAAATCAATTTCTCAAATCATACTTGTCCAAGTCAAGAGAAAGTATCGAATTTTCTAAGTCAACCCAAATCTTGTTTCATCAAAATATTCCGGCATTTTGGTTTTCCAAACACGACTCCTTAAAAGATGTTTCCAAAACTTTAAAAATCTCTTTTCAAATGATCTATCATCAATAAATATAATTATCATGAACATCAACTATTTTTATTAAATATTTCATTTCCCAAAAACTCCAAGATCACCTATGTAAATCATGACACAATACTTGTCTCAAAATAACACCTTCAAAATACTTTCAATATATAAAACAATTTCATAAATTTATTTTCATAAACTCAGGTTTATCATAACAAAATATTAATAATCATAATAAGTAAATACCATCATATATTTTAACACATACATATAATTATCATCAACCATATATTATAAAGCATGATAAAACAATTAAGGAACAAAACCAACAGGCCCATGTGAAATGTGTTTTGAAGTTTTGCTGAAAAGGCCCAAAGAAATAGGCCCACTCTTACTCAAATCTGATTATGTTTTAAACCCAAAACCGAACCGGACCAGCCAATTAAAAGAACCGAACCCAACAAATTAAAAGACGAGGACCGGACCCTCCTTCAACCCAGACCCCCCCCCCCCCCCGCAGCGTGGAACGGAAGACGTAAAATGAATGGAAGGAGAAGGGGGTTCCACCGGCGGCAGGCTCCCACTCCGACCTTTCCGACAATCACAGGCAAGAAGGATCAAAACTACACACACGGAAGAGAGAAAAGGGATCGAAGCTCACTGATGAGAGCTCGAGTTTCTCGCCGGAAAACGTCGTCGGGCTCGAAGAGCTCCATCGGCTGCGTCGGAGTTCGATTCAAGCTCGTCGGAGGCGGGATCAGTTCGTATCTGGTCCTGGGACGAAGAAGAGGGCTTAAAGGTGTCCTTCTACGAAGTTTTGTGTGTCGAGAAAGAGAGGATTGAAATCTCACCGAGGAGGAGATCTTCGAGACTCACCGGAAAGCGTCCGAGTGGCTCCGTCCAGCTCCATCGGCGGTGGATTCGAGTAGATCTTGGCCTGGGAAAACGGAAGGGGTCATAAAGGTAATACCTTTACAGCTTTTAAGTGCGAAAGAGGAAGAGGAGAAGTTCACCGGCCCGGAATACCGCGAACAGGGAAGGGTTGTGACGAGGTGCTGCTCGGGATTCTCCGAGCTCTACTGGGCGGCCAGATTCGGTCTTCGGGGAACCTGGCTGCTGGGTCTGCTCGCTCGGAGAGAGGACGAAAGTGCAGCAGTTGCAGCTGCTCGGTGAGGGCTCAGAAACAAAGAAAGTGTGTGAGTTGGGTGCGGCGGCGGGGCTGCTTGCTTGACTTGTCAACGATGGTGACGAGCAAGGAGACGGAAGGGCTTCTGGTGGTGGATATGACAGACCGCCAGGAGGAGGAAGAATGGGGCTGTGATGGTGATGCATTTGGCGATGGGAGATGGATTCTTCTGAGCTCCTGCAGGGAGTGTGAAAAGAGGAGGAGGGAAGGGCTCCTCTGTTGGTTTTTGACAGTTTGCACAGATGGGAAAGAGGGAGGGAGAGGAGAATGAATTTGTGGGTTGTGTTTGGATAAAGAATGGGCTGAGAGAGGGGTTCATGTAGGGAGGAAAGGTGTAAAAGACAACAAGGTGCAAGCTGTGAATGGGTGCTCTGCACCTGCAGGCTCCAATCGGGAAGCACGAGAGAGAGAGGAAAAAGAGAAAAAAAAAAGAAATGAAATTAAAGTGGTCTAAAAATATTTTTTGAATACCCGAATAATTATCTCGAAACCTGACTCAACTCAAAAGATTTTTGAATTCTTAATTCCGAATTTAATGAAGAACTCCAAATATTGTTTTAAGTTTTTTTTTTTTGCATATGGAAGCGGAATAAAGCATATTTAAATCTTCAACTAAATAATGCCGGAACTCGTTTAGAATGATTTAGAGTAAAACCAATAGCTTAAGGACGGAAATCCCAAACCTCACAAATCTTAGAAAGTGGAATGATTATAAATCACTATTTTAATAATTTAATATTTTAAAATTTCCGGTCTTTACATCATCCACCTCTAAAAACAAGTCTCGTCCCCGAGACTAAAATCACTCTAAAGCAAGGGGATGAAGTTTTTAAATGGGTGAGTCCAAGGATCGTGCCATTGATTCTGTAAGCATCTCATAAGGGCCCGTATGAGATACTCACATCACCCTTGACGTGATCATAACATTCCCAATTGGTCGTAGCAAGTATGCGATATGGGCCCCTACCACACCCTTACCCCGACCTTTCGGTCACATCATAACTCAAAAAGCAATCATAGCGTCTCCACTGGGTCTTAGCAAGCATTCTATATGCGCCCCTATAAAATGCTTGTATCCACTTCGTGAGGCGTTATAATATAAGCCCGGGTGTGAAAATTTTCAAAAAGGGATTCCGCAATTGGAAAAGATTGGCCTTAAAATCGTTGAATTTCTCGGTAACGTTTATTCTTTAAAATTTCAAGTAATTCCTTTTTAAACCACTCAAATCTTCAAATAAGACGTTTAACCATTCAACTTTACACCAAAACAAGTAAAATCTTTTCGATCAAAATCTCGTCAAAATCTTCCAAAATCAAATCAGTTTCCCGCATAATAATCAATCAAGTTCAAAAGTTCGGAGGTGGAATCATCCACCTCTAAGGGCTAATCTCATATTCTCTTCCTAGTTTCCAGAATCAAAACAAGCTATCAGTCTCAATTCAAGCAAGCTTCACAAGCTATAAGAAATGCATAACCAAATAACCAACCAATCTCCAATCAGTACATCATATGACAAGTCTCAAACATATGCCAACACAGTGCCATAAGGTCACATCAACATCTCTACATCCTACTACGGATCATAATACATATCTCAACCACATAACAAAATCATAATAAATGTCTCGACATCACACCAGAAGTCATAAAAGTATCATCTCATCATAGAGTCAACGAAATAAAACTCATTGTCAACACATCAACACAACAAAATCATGCCATTAAGATTCAGCAAAAGGGGAGATCAAGCAGCATATCAATCAGCGAATGTCAGTATACTCACCAGACATCATCTTAACTCCTCACAACGCCATGTAGCGATCATTTAGTAATCAGACATCATTATCTCATATATATAAATCATATTCATTTTGAAAGCCATATTCGTGATGTAACATATCTATAAGCATGCTTGCTAAACATATAATACAACATCATGTTTACTACCACATAATATAACATCATGCTTTCACCCCATAACATAACATCACACTTTCACATAATAACACATCATTATCTCGTATATCATATCACAACACATCCTAACATGCTCCTAAAACAACATAGCAGAGCAGCAATATATCATGATAACATTTGTCACTACCAACTAGATTTCAATATTGCATAACAACATGTAATATCATTCTGTATCAGATTCATCATAGTTGCTATCTAACATCATGCCAGCAAATATAAATAAATCACATAATCAAGAAAATTCTCACGTCATACCAGTCAAAATAAAATACAATCCCCACTCGCCCATCTCCACTCTCAAGCCAAGACTAATCATCTTCTAGACTCGCCAACGTCAACTCAGACAAAAATTCTACAAACAAATCCCTATTCATCTCGATGCTCAAATCTTGCCCATCCTTCCGCCAAGCACTACCACACCATCCACCTCTAAGAACTCACTCCTATCTCTAACCTCGCGCCCGAGTACCTGCTTACACTATGTCCTCAACATCCTCAAAGGCCATTTCTTACACTTCTCACACTTCCCAAGGTTTCACAAGCATCTTGCCCTGCTAATCACACATCTCCTCTAGAAATTCCTCGATCACCACTTAGCCAGCCTATTCCTAAACATACCCCCACCTAGGATTCACCTAGAAAGTTCATCGGGACCACCAAGGATTTCCTCTTATAGATCCCAACTCAACCGGTCTTACCTAACCCAACATCCCTCTCTTCATGACTTATCTCGTAATACCATCGATCATTCTAACCCCTCAAATTCTCCCGCCATTCACCGACCACTCTACAAGAGAATCTTACCCACATATTCAAAGGAGAGGCAATCAGGAACATCATCACACACACACAAGGTATACATCATATCAACTAGCATTTATAATGATAACATCATTAATTCATCATCAAGCATTGCAAATATGTCGAAAAATCTCAATTTACCGTCATGCTCAATCATTATTATAATTCATCATATATACACATAATCAAGTCAAGATAGCAAGTTTCATCATAACCTTAACAGATAAACAATTCAGGTTTCACAACATTTGCAGTTCATTCTTTTATAGGCAAAGGAATTTAGATCATGCTTAGCAACTCAAAGTATCATCACATCAAGATATCATGACATATTAGAATTGTAAGGCATCGAATCATATCATCATAGACACTGAACAATCAAGCAATATTTCTCACCAAGTAAGCACATCAACACGAAATTTCATCGCCATGTTAGTGCAATATCATTATCAATAATCTAAAAACGATTAGCAATTCGAACGGAGGACACTCCCGCCTACAAGTTCTACCGTACTCGGTAACCGCAATCCACAAAACGTGCTCGTCCTGCCGACATTGTTGATCCTGAGGCCCGTGGGTTATGGGCGCACGCTTCCTTTGCGCTGCTCCATCGCTAACTAACTTCTTGTTTCCTTTTTCATGCGGTCGCTCGTCCAAGTATTGCAGAGGAGTCTAAGTTAGCAGAGATAGGGGAGTGACAGGGACAGGAAACCCAATGTTCACTTCAGAAATACAGACCAAGGCTCAAAGGATGACAAGACTGGAGACAAGACTCTGACCCGAGAATAGCAACGATGCCCTTATGAAATTCTATTAGGTTATAATCGCGACAAGTAGTATAAATTCATCATGGAGCATATCAATTACAATAACCCACACTAACATGTACCTATCTCAAGGAGAATAACATGCGTATTCATCCCAAAAGACGCAATCAAATCCTACACTAATGCATGTGATACGAGCTAACAGTTTATTATTCCATGAAAGCAGAGATGCCTACTAATTCAAGCGAGATATGCGAAACTAATAATGATCATGCAAGATTCGAAGTCATGCGGGATTTAATGCGGATAACAGGTATCATGTATATGGACGAATGCACAAGCATGGTGTACACATCACTAGGTGAGGTCAAACATGGCATGTTGAGGTATAATATAACAGCCAGATTAAGCGTCATGCGGGGACACATAAGAGCAGCATAACAACAATCACATCTGATAACATTGATTACGTAATAGGTCAAGAATGACATGTAATCATATGACGGGATACATTTAAAATACACAGGTCCTATATGATACTAGCGATACATGATGTGATACAAGCATAGTCAAGAGTCATCAAAGGAGCTCATCATAACGTTCATGATAGCAAGAGGGGGCACCATAGAGTAACAAGGAGGACATCTTGGGCGATAGAGGGTAATCATACTAGGAACGAACCATCATACAACACATATATGGTACAATAGTTATCACATCATAGAACAAGTACAACACGTAATCCTTTAGTGAGTTATATTGGAAATCATAAGCCCTACAAGACACTACTAGCACATATCAAACATGAACACAATCAAGGTAACTCGACTAAATTCATTCTAACATTCATGCATCATGTGTATGTGAAATCATGATATAGCTTGGTGTGTGATCATGCGAGGTGTCCGGTAATACGCCCATGCAAGCACGAGAGAATATCATAGGGTAATAGAGAAATACCACCGAGCGATAACATTTAAGCATGCTAGGATTTACCATCACGAAAAGCAAGTCGATTATCGATTTCAGCATCAGTCTAATCAGGATGAGTAAAACACTTTAAGAAGAGGGAAGAATCACACTATCAAGGACCTAGCCCGAGAGAGAATTAGCAATATTGTAAGCAAGATATAAATTCACACAAGTCACAACCAAGGGTCCTACACGACACTAATGGATCAACATAACATGCTATACAAATCAACATTTATTTGATAATTACAATGGTACGCAAGAAATCAATCACTCATATTCCAACAATACAGAAGCATGGGGGCAAGTGTAGCGGTGTATAATACGAACCTAGTAATGGGACAATATAGCTATAATACGGGGAAATGAGTTCAAATCAACACATAACATGATAAAGCATGCATTAATCAAGACTCAATTTTACCACATACTCTCCATCCAAAGCACGTAATCATACAACAATATTAACTTGCAAGATCATCAATAGTAGTCAATTTAACGAATACAAAATAGATAGGCATGCTACAGATTCTTGTCACAAAAGGAATAATAAGCATCGACGCGTCATTATCTAGCATGTACTGGGAATTACATATCGCATAAGGCATGTTGACATCCAATGGTAACACGTATCCATCAAGTAAGGTGCTCACTCTATCATGATATCAAAACTGAACAATCACACTATCATGAACCTATTCACATGGAGGACATCAATTATGCAGCTTTCCAACATATGACATTTACATTCATGCACTTGTATGACGATGCAGCATACTAAGTAAAACATGCTGGATTGATAGGAATGTAACAATTGTAACTCGGACCCATACAGTGGTCATCATGAATATCAAACATGTAAGCACAATTTCATATTAAAGATTAATCCGTAGGTCAAAGAGTAGTACATGTAGAATCATACGATCAGTAGGCCAAGTAAACATGCTATAACAACAAACACGTAATCATACAACATGATATAAGGCAAGACACAACACGAGACTTGAGCAAGGTAACTAACCACAACATGAACTTAAACAATAAAACCATGATAGAAGGCAAGGCATAACATGAAAAGCTTCTTACTAATGATCATTGACAAGGTACATGCGGGGGATTATAAAATCATGTCATGCAATTCAGAGAGAGTCACCATTACAACCGGACAGAGACCCCTAAGGGCAACCATTGACTTTTCCCGACTGACTTATCACCCCTCTTTCCCGTGGGACTCTGGTATGACTCTTTGTGGCAAGAAGACACTGGTTGATCGTCATAAGGATAGAGAAGGACAACCCCATAAACACCTTACTCTTTAACTCGGAATTACGTCAAGGACCATATTCCAATAATCACTCAGACAACCCTCATATCCACACATATCTCCCGAAGACAATGTGTTTACCAACCCAATTCCCCATGGAAGACACTGACATCCAGGGAAAGGCTAGATAGAGCCGTCAATGGGTTAACATAATTAAAGGGGGTTGTTCCACACAAGCTGGGTTTGGCCACACAAAACAAGGGTACTCCCACTATCCCGTTTACACAGATCAGTCAATGCACATTTAATTTTTAGGCATACCAATAAGACTTTAGCACATCAAGCACTCAACATAGAATCAGTCAATAACACTCATAATGATCTCCTTGGAGTCTCCCAACCCATCTGTAAAGAACAAGCTGGAATTTTGCCTACCGTTCCCAACTACACCCAATAGGGGCGGTCTAGTGCCTTTACTACCCACTTGCGTCCCCTTTTTGGTCGGTTTTCCTCTTTTATTACAAGTCAAGTTCATTATTTAGTCCAATTTCGGTTAGGCATCTTAAGTTCCTTTTGCCCTTCTTAAAATCCTTTCAAATCCTTTGAAATTCATGGGCGGTTTTCCAAAACATACACTCGACCCTTGCGTACACGAATTGCACAACCTCAGCTGATACGTTTGGGATACCCGATCCTTCGCCTGTGGGCTTCAGATCAAGAACCACGCCATATATTTGCTAAGATCTTGCAATGCTCTTTGATATCTCCTGATTTGGAACAAGTTAAACAAGTGATTAGAATTCTGATTTAGCGACAGAAATTATACTTAGAAATTTCCAGCAATCTAACAAGGTAATAGCGAAAGAAAGAAGGAACGAAGAACAGCGAGGGAGAAGCGGGTGGATGCGCGGACACAGGCGTCTCAGGAGCCTCACTCGCTGGGAGCGAAGGCCAGACGCGGATGGGAAAACGCTTCGCTGAGCGCGCGAGAGCAGGGACGAGGGGTGCGGGAGCGAGTGCTGGGACAGTGCGGGAGCGAGGGCGCCTGGAGGCGTCCGCGCTCGCTGGAGCGGGTCTGCTCGCGGGTAGCGCCAGGGACTGGGCTTCTCGTATGTGTTGTCGTCGATCTCGACAAGGACGGTGATGGCTTTCCTCGATCTCGACAAGAACCAGGGTGAGGGTTTGTGTTTGTGAAGGCCGAAAACAATAAGAACATAAGAGCAAGATAGCTTTTTGGGATTGATAACCAAGAACCCTTTAATCCATAAAGGGGTTCTCAATTCTATTTCAATCTGAATAATTCAAAAGGTGTAATATGAATTTATAGGAAAACTATGAGAGATCTAACCAATCCTTCCTTACAAAGGAAAGGGGTTTGGATAGATTAATTCTATCTAAGATAAATGAAATAACTTAAAGATAAATGAAATAACTTAAAGATAAATAACTTAAAGATAAACAAACACCAAGTTATTATATCTAGAAGAGATATAATTAATTTCCACCTTATTTATCTAAATTGCATAAAATAATAACATAATTAATAACTAGCTAATTTCGGCCCAAGCATAGGACACTCGGCCCACTTCTCTCGACAAGGTGTTTGGTCCACTCGGCCGAGTGACCCAAGAGCATGTCGAGTATGGCTTGGTTCATGGTGGGTGCTGACGAGTCTTCATGAGCTCCGTGTGTGGACGTAAGCTCACTTCCTGTGCTGGGGGTGTAACCTTGAGCCAAGTGATCCAGGGTGGCTTGAACCCTTGCTCTAAAGTTCCATGGTGACGGACAAGAAAGGCCTTAGTTGCATTTTGAATCTTCTTGGCCCTTGCACGAGTGACAGGGCCATCAAATGGAACCTTCATGTTGTCCTCAATGTCACCAGGAGTCGTCGATAATTGCACGGCATCATTCTCCTCCACTTGACTTCGATTTGTCCTCAAATCGTCGTCGGAGTCATCGTCAGGCACGAACAGGGATAGATCGGCGACGTTGAATGTAGAATGGACGCTGTACTTATCGGCAGGGAGATCCAGCTTGTATGCATTAGGACCCATCTTCTGAACCACTCTGAATGGTCCATCTCCCCTGGGGTCCAGCTTAGATTTCCGTTGTTGCGGAAACCTTTCCTTCCTGAGATGCAGCCAGACCAGATCACCAACGTTGAACTGCACATCCTTGCGATGCTTGTCCTTCGCGGCCTTGTATCGCGCAGTCTTCCTCTCCAGCTGGGCTTTGGTACGCTCATGCAAGCTTTTGATGAAGTCCACTTGCTTAGCTGCATCCACGCTCTCCTTGTCCTTATATGGCCGGGGCATCATGTCCACTGGAGTTAAGGGGTTTCGGCCATATACTACCTCGAAGGGGGTCATCTTTGTTGCAGAGTGCCTAGACCTGTTATATGCAAACTCTACAAATGGTAGGCAGTCTTCCCATCTCCGCAGGTTAGTTCGTAGCATGACTCTAAGGAGAGCCCCAAGAGTTCTATTTGTGACCTCAGTTTGGCCATCAGTTTGTGGGTGACAAGAAGTAGAAAATAGCAATTTTGTACCCAATTTAGACCATAGAGTTTTCCAAAAAGAGCTTAAGAATTTAGGATCACGGTCAGAAACTATAGACAATGGCAATCCATGTAAGCGAACAACATCTTTGAAGAATAAATGAGCAACATGAATAGCATCATCAGTTTTATGACATGGGATAAAATGAGCCATTTTGGAAAATCTGTCTACAACAACAAATATGGAATCATGACCCTTAGAAGTTCTAGGCAATCCTACAATAAAATCCATAGAAACATCTTCCCAGGGTGCATTAGCAATTGGCAAAGGTTGGTACAGACCATTAGCATTAGATTTCGATTTGGCTTTAGCACATGTAACACAACTTTTGACAAATCTCAGCACATAATTAGACATTTTAGGCCAAAAGTAATGTTCCTTTAGTCCCTCTAGAGTTTTTTCGAAACTTCCATGTCCCCTAGATTCATGAATTTCCTGGGTTAACAATCGGCGAATAGAAGAAGATGGGATACAAAGCTTGCCCATCTTAAACAAATACCCATTATCAACAAAAAATGAATCAACTTCACCTTTGGACACACATTGAGCATATATATGTTTAAAGAAACTATCAGAAGCATACAATTCCTTTATTAAAGCAAAACCCAAAATATGTGTATCCATATGGTTTAAGAGGACATACCTGCGTGATAGCGCGTCAGCTACCACATTATCCTTTCCCTTCTTGTGGTGAACCACATAGGAAAAGGTCTCTATGAACTCCACCCATCGAGCAAGTCGCCTGCTGAGCACTGCTTGTCCTTTGAGATACTTGAGAGCTTCATGATCCGAATGAATCACAAACTCCTTAGGCCAGAGATAGTGTTGCCAAGTCTGTAAGCAGCGAACCAGTGCAAATAGCTCCTCGTCGTAGGTAGAATAGTTGAGCTCAGCGGTGCCCAACTTTTCGCTGAAGTAGGCGATGGGACGCTTGTTCTGCAGCAGGACCCCTCCAATACCAGTCCCAGAAGCGTCACACTCGAGCTCAAAAGGTTGAGCAAAGTCAGGTAACTGCAGCACTGGGGCGTGTGTCAGGCGGTCCTTAAGGGCGTCGAAAGCCTTTTGATGTGAGTCAGTCCAGCGAAATGTCACATCTTTCTTGGTCAGCTCATGTAGGGGGGTGGCAATCAGGCTGAAATCTTTGACAAAACGTCGATAGAAGCCAGCAAGGCCCAAGAATGAGCGGACATGGGTGGGTGTAGTCGGCCTAGCCCACTCCTGAATAGCACGAATCTTCTCCTCATCCACCTTTAATCCAGATGCAGTCACTACAAAACCAAGAAAAATGGTAGACTCGGATGCAAAAGAACACTTCTTTAAATTGGCATATAATTTCTCCTTTCTTAGACAATCAAAAACCAATTTTAAGTGACTTAAGTGATCATGCATATTCTTACTGTAGATTAAGATATCGTCAAAATAGACAACGACAAATTTTCCTAAGTGTCTTCGAAGCACATGGTTCATAAGCCTCATAAATGTAGAAGGTGCATTAGTTAATCCAAAAGGCATTACTAACCATTCATATAAACCATACTTAGTTTTAAAAGCCGTACCCATTCATCACCCTGTTTCATCCTAATTTGATGATATCCACTTCTAAGGTCAATTTTAGAGAAAATAGCAGCACCATGAAGTTCATCAAGCATATCATCTAAACGAGGAATAGGGTGGCGATACTTAACCGTTATTTGGTTGATTGCGCGACAATCAACACACATGCGCCAGGAGCCATCCTTCTTTGGAACCAATATGACTGGCACGGCACAGGGGGACAGGCTCTCACGAACAAAGCCTTTATCCATCAACTCCGTGACTTGGCGTTGCAGCTCCTTTGTTTCCTCAGGACTAGCTCTATAAGCGGCGCGATTAGGCAAGGCTGCTCCAGGCACAAAGTCAATCTGGTGCTCAATACCTCTAATAGGAGGCAAGCCTTGGGGAAGTTCAGCTGGAAGCACATCCAAGTAATCCTGCAGAAGAGCAGCAATAGGTGCAGGAATATGACTCAATTCAACATTAAGTAATACATGTTTCATTACCAGAAGAATATGAGGTCGATGAGCATTCCAAGTGATGGTCCCTTTCTGAGGTTGAGAGACCAACGATCGACGTTCCACAGAGCCCTTAATTGAAGCAGAAGGGGGCTTAGTCGACGTCGGAAGGGAAGGAGAAGGCGCCAAGGGGGCTGCAGGTGCGGCTACGGGTGCTGCTGCTGAGGCCGCGGGCGCGGCATGCTGGGCCGCGGGTGCGGCTTGTGCAGCCGAGCTCTCTTTGAGCTTCTCCAACCTTTCAGCTTCTCTGTCGGCGTTCCTTTGTTGCTGCTTGCGAACCTGATCCTTCAGAATAGTTTGTGGCGAAAGGGGTAGGAGAGTAACTCTCCTCCCGTCATAGGTGAAAGCATATGTATTTGCACGACCATCATGAAGGACATTACGATCATATAACCAAGGACGCCCTAACAATATATGACTACAATCCATGCGTACAACATCACATAATATTTTATCATGATATGATCCAATAGAAAGAGAAACTAAGCATTGTTTGGTGACCATTATATCAGATCCATCATCAGTAATACCATTTAATCCATAGTGAGTAGCACGAGGAGTAGTAGTTAAATGGAGGAAATCCACTACCTTTTCATTGATGAGATTGCAGCAACTCCCACCATCGATGATGAGGTTTAAGGTAGCCTCGCGAACCACACATCTAGTGTGGAAAATGTTCTCCCTTTGATCAGCCATGGGAGACTCCTGAATGTGTAGGACCCGCCGGTTGACAAGACAGAGGACGTTGTCATATTCTGATGTGTCGATCTCCTCAATAAGTTCAGACGGCCGGTCCTCCTCCACTTCACTCGAAATTACCAGGTCCTCAGCAGGCTCCTCCTCGTAGTAATGGTCTCCCAAATCATTGAGAAGAACCTTCCTTTTCTGGGGGCAATTGCGAGAGACATGCCCAGAACCTCCACAAGTGAAGCAGCGGATATCTTTGTTGCGATCTGTAGAAGGGGCAGCAACTCTTCTAGTTTCAACCTGATAACCCTGTTGAGGTGAGTTGGAAACTCCCTTTTGCTGCATAGAAGGGTTAGAAGTAGAAGGTTTAGATTGACTGGAAGAGTTAAAGGGAACAAACCTGTGACCTTGAGAGGTCTGGTCAACTCGGTTCCTCTGTAGGCGAAACTGCTGCTGCTGTTGCTCATACAGAAGCTGTGCTTTATGAGTTAAAGTGTTAATATCTTTAATGGAATGGATAGATAAAGGATTTTTAATAGAGATATTAAGACCAGCAAGAAATTGAGTACACAAAGCACGTTCAGTAAGAAAAACATTAGCCTGATGGGAGAGTCGTTCCAGCTCATCCATGTAGTCATTAGGAGAGCGAGTTCCTTGACGGCAGGACGCCAATTGCATCCTCATTGACTCCGTGTATTCCTCAGGCACATGTCTCTTTTTTAAGAGATAGCGAAGTTGTGGCCAAGTTTCAACAGGTTGCTTGTCCTGACGACGGCGCATCTCACGAGTGCGGAACCACCAGGTGCGAGCTTTACCTACTAAATGTAATATAACAACTTCCAACTTCTCCGTTTCCTCATAGCATAAATGTTCAAGCATATAGTCAGTATGATTTTCCCAAACAAGATAAGCTTCAGGATCAGTGTTACCATCAAAAGTTTCTAATTTAAGCTTAACATCACGTCTCTGGACAACTTGAGCATTATCAAATCTAAGACGACCAAAATTAGGAGGGGGTAAATCATCAAAGTTAGGATTTACCTCGTGGTAAGCATCCTCCAAATGGGGATGCTCATACAGATCATTATTGCTGCGGCTGTCATCCCAGTTAGCACGGCCATGCGGCGGTTGCTGTTGACGCTGATAGAACCTCCCTTGCTGCTGATGCTGTGGTGGTGTATACTCACGACGATCTTGATTGCCATTGAAGCCATCTAGATGGTTGTCGTCATTTTCTCCAGTGAAAGGATTAGGAGTAGCAGACTTAAGTGGTATATATAATTGACCAGAAGGAGGGGGTTTAACAGTATAAGAAGTATTACCTGGAGGGGGTACGTTACCTGACTGTGGTGTGGGGTTGACCGGCGGTGTAGGAGCCGTAGGTGGTGGAGGCGGTCTACCTCCAGAGGGAGGGGTAGATCCAGAAGCCTCCGCCTGTTTTGCCTCATCCAATTGTCGGGTAACTGCCTGTCTGATAAGGTTAGACCAGTATACGCGGTCCTCCTGGCGTTCAATAGCCCGACGATTTTCAGCCTCTACCATTTCTTTACGGAAAACCAAAGTAGATTCTTGGACAGCAGAGTCAATAATGAACCGCATATTATCAGCAGAAATGCCAGCAGGTGGGGTAGGGGAAGGGTTGGGGTCGCTATCGTTCGTCATGTTCCTACAATATCAGAAGAGCAACAAGTAAACGAAGCAAAGACCAGAAACCAAGTAATGCAAGCTCTAGTGATTCCTAAGAGTGATTCACGGTTTTAGAAATCAAAGAGCGAGAAAACAAGGCACAATATTCAAGCAATTCCCCTGGACACAGAATTTTGCAATATTGAAGACAGCAAGTAATAATCCAAATTGCAATTTAAATCAGCCACAAAGTCGGATATCAAGGATAGCAAGTATAAACAAGCGGCTGAATGTGTATAGAAAAAGAACTACAATGTGATGCTTGGAATAATATGAATGTGTAAATATCGAAAATAGCAATCACAAGGGCAATCAAGTGCACACACTCCGTCAACTATTATCTGACGGTTGCAACACGGTTCAGAGAAAGAGGGGTGTGACCAAGGCTCCAGTGTCGGCACAGCACAAAATCACACAAGTAGGGTTCTTTTGTAATGCTTTAAACCGTTTAGATCATCTAACATGTAGCAATCAAAGAACTAACAAGGAAGAGTTTCTAACTCAACAATGTAATGAAGGAATGTTCTCTTTTTTTTTTTTTTTGAATGTATGCTCTCGGTTTTTTTTTTTTATATGATGAACAAGCTGCTGTAATATGGGGGTAGCAACCGAAAATTGAAGAGCAAGAAAAAAAAGAAAAATAAAAAAAAAAGCTACGATGATCTAAAAGTAAGCAAAAATAAAGAAAATAGGGAACAATAGGCTAGAAACTGGAGAAATTTGGGTTCTTTTGTGGTGCAAGTTTATATAATGCTTTTAATCCAAGAATCACAGTCATAGGCATGATATGTAGCAACTAGGAACAAAAGATCACAACTTGCAGGCAAGAACTCAATATCTTCCAAATTATAGATCCAAACAAAGAATAACAAAAATAAAGTGCCAATTTTTGATGGGTGAATAATAAAGATTCAATATTTATGCAGCGGCTATGGTGAAAAATAAGGCACGAAAAAGTTAAACAAGTGATTAGCCTGAAATCCGATACCACTTGCATTAACCTGAAATCCGATACTACTTGATACGTTTGGGATACCCGATCCTTCGCCTGTGGGCTTCAGATCAAGAACCACGCCGTATATTTGCTAAGATCTTGCAATGCTCTTTGATATCTCCTGATTTGGAACAAGTTAAACAAGTGATTAGAATTCTGATTTAGCGACAGAAATTATACTTAGAAATTTCCAGCAATCTAACAAGGTAATAGCGACAGAAAGAAGGAACGAAGAACAGCGAGGGAGAAGCGGGTGGATGCGCGGACACAGGCGTCTCAGGAGCCTCACTCGCTGGGAGCGAAGGCCAGACGCGGACGGGAAAATGCTTCGCTGAGCGCGCGAGAGCAGGGACGAGGGGTGCGGGAGCGAGTGCTGGGACAGTGCGGGAGCGAGGGCGCCTGGAGGCGTCCGCGCTCGCTGGAGCGGGTCTGCTCGCGGGTAGCGCCAGGGACTGGGCTTCTCGTATGTGCTGTCGTCGATCTCGACAAGGACGGTGATGGCTTTCCTCGATCTCGACAAGAACCAGGGTGAGGGTTTGTGTTTGTGAAGGCCGAAAACAATAAGAACATAAGAGCAAGATAGCTTTTTGGGATTGATAACCAAGAACCCTTTAATCCATAAAGGGGTTCTCAATTCTATTTCAATCTGAATAATTCAAAAGGTGTAACATGAATTTATAGGAAAACTATGAGAGATCTAACCAATCCTTCCTTGCAAAGGAAAGGGGTTTGGATAGATTAATTCTATCTAAGATAAATGAAATAACTTAAAGATAAATGAAATAACTTAAAGATAAATAACTTAAAGATAAACAAACACCAAGTTATTATATCTAGAAGAGATATAATTAATTTCCACCTTATTTATCTAAATTGCATAAAATAATAACATAATTAATAACTAGCTAATTTCGGCCCAAGCATAGGACACTCGGCCCACTTCTCTCGACAAGGTGTTTGGTCCACTCGGCCGAGTGACCCAAGAGCATGTCGAGTATGGCTTGGTTCATGGTGGGTGCTGACGAGTCTTCATGAGCTCCGTGTGTGGACGTAAGCTCACTTCCTGTGCTGGGGGTGTAACCTTGAGCCAAGTGATCCAGGGTGGCTTGAACCCTTGCTCTAAAGTTCCATGGTGACGGACAAGAAAGGCCTTAGTTGCATTTTGAATCTTCTTGGCCCTTGCACGAGTGACAGGGCCATCAAATGGAACCTTCATGTTGTCCTCAATGTCACCAGGAGTCGTCGATAATTGCACGGCATCATCAGCTCTGATACCATCTTTGTAACGGCCCAGAATTATGATTTCCGGGTTACGTTTCAAGGGATAAAACCCCTTGTTCGGATTTTGCAATTCAGGTACGGGTCGAGGTTTCAAACTCATTTTAAGATTAGTAGAAATAGGGATTTCAAATCCTAAAAGCCACGAAGGGTCTTTGAGTACCCTTAACCTATCTTAAGACTATGTTGCGAAATTCAATTCAAATGAAAGTAAAGCGGAAGCAAAGTTAAGGTACAAAGTATCACGGCAGAGCCGGGTCAAAACCAAAACATAAGCGAATGATTACCATTTATACCAATTTAGAGAATTAGCTAGGTTCTTCGATTCGCCAAAAGAAACCCCGTCATATAGACATCGAGCACTCAAAATCTGCAGAAAATACCTTTAAAAGAAGAACGGGGAAAGGAGTCAGATCGAGCCACTCATGCGGGACCGGCAGTCTTCGCTGAGGCCACATAGTATGTGCTATACCTAATAAAGATGCTCTAATGCAGTACGAAAGTCAAACACACTAGCATGCTCCTAGTTATAATAATGTGTAAAAATACTGTAAAGGGCCCAAGACAATGCCAAATGGCATATCCCTCTCCTACCTCCACCCCCTTCCGATAGGGCGGAGACTGGCCAGCTCGTGAATGCATTCCATCATAATCGGGTGGCACGCATGCCTAACCCGCTCCACAATAAAGCCCGCAGGCATCTCATAATATAAGGAAGTTCATGACTCGATTGACTCAGGGTACCCGATGAGGCTGGGCTACCCTATGACCCTAGCAAAGACTCTAGGACTATCACAGATAACGACCGTTCTGTTTCAAACGCATAAAGTAAGCAGATGCTCATTCAATTAGTGCAACCTAAACAGGACACTACATGGCATGCTTTTATGCATATGCAACACCTAACATAAAATGCAACAACAGGCATAAATGTCCAACCTGAGTAAGCCCCCTAGGGAACTTACCTGAAGATGCAGAACAGCAGGATAATACAAGTAATGGCCCAAATGCAAGTCCAAAGCAATCCAAAAGCAATACGCACCTATTATCAAGCCATTTTCATAAGCTACCGGTCCATCATTCATACACACAATCTCCAAGTTCTCAACATGTTCAAAACCAACCGATAGTAAAACCGTTTTCCAAAACCTTTAAATCTCAAGTTAAGACAACTCACATCCAAATTAATTTCTCAAATCATACCTGTCCAAGTCAAGAAGAAGTATCGAATTTTCTAAGTCAACCCAAATCTTGTTTCATCAAAATATTCCGGCATTTTGGTTTTCCAAACACGACTCCTTAAAAGATGTTTCCGAAACTTTAAAAATCTCTTTTCAAATGATCTATCATCAATAAATATAATTATCATGAACATCAACTATTTTTATTAAATATTTCATTTCCCAAAAACTCCAAGATCACCTATGTAAATCATGACACAATACTTGTCTCAAAATAACACCTTAAAAATACTTTCAATATATAAAACAATTTCATAAATTTATTTTCATAAACTCAGGTTTATCATAACAAAATATTAATAATCATAATAAGTAAATACCATCATATATTTTAACACATACATATAATTATCATCAACCATATATTATAAAGCATGATAAAACAATTAAGGAACAAAACCAACAGGCCCATGTGAAATGTGTTTTGAAGTTTTGCTGAAAAGGCCCAAAGAAATAGGCCCACTCTTACTCAAATCTGATTATGTTTTAAACCCAAAACCGAACCGGACCAGCCAATTAAAAGAACCGAACCCAACAAATTAAAAGACGAGGACCGGACCCTCCTTCAACCAAGACCCCCCCCCCCCGCAGCGTGGAACGGAAGACGTAAAATTAATGGAAGGAGAAGGGGGTTCCACCGGCGGCAGGCTCCCACTCCGACCTTTCCGACAATCACAGGCAAGAAGGATCAAAACTACACACACGGAAGAGAGAAAAGGGATCGAAGCTCACCGATGAGGGCTCGAGTTTCTCGCCGGAAAACGTCGTCGGGCTCGAAGAGCTCCATCGGCTGCGTCGGAGTTCGATTCAAGCTCGTCGGAGGCGGGATCAGTTCGTATCTGGTCCTGGGACGAAGAAGAGGGCTTAAAGGTGTCTTTCTACGAAGTTTTGTGTGTCGAGAAAGAGAGGATTGAAATCTCACCGAGGAGGAGATCTTCGAGACTCACCGGAAAGCATCCGAGTGGCTCCGTCCAGCTCCATCGGCGGTGGATTCGAGTAGATCTTGGCCTGGGAAAACGGAAGGGGTCATAAAGGTAATACCTTTACAGCTTTTAAGTGCGAAAGAGGAAGAGGAGAAGTTCACCGGCCCGGAATACCGCGAACAGGGAAGGGTTGTGACGAGGTGCTGCTCGAGATTCTCCGAGCTCAATTGGGCGGCCGGATTCGGTCTTCGGGGAACCTGGCTGCTGGGTCTGCTCGCTCGGAGAGAGGACGAAAGTGCAGCAGTTGCAGCTGCTCGGTGAGGGCTCGGAAACAAAGAAAGTGTGTGAGTTGGGTGCGGCGGCGGGGCTGCTTGCTTGGCTTGTCAACGATGGTGACGAGCAAGGAGACGGAAGGGCTTCTGGTGGTGGATATGACAGACCGCCAGGAGGAGGAAGAATGGGGCTGTGATGGTGATGCATTTGGCGATGGGAGATGGATTCTTCTGAGCTCCTGCAGGGAGTGTGAAAAGAGGAGGAGGGAAGGGCTCCTCTGTTGGTTTTTGACAGTTTGCACAGACGGGAAAGAGGGAGGGAGAGGAGAATGAATTTGTGGGTTGTGTTTGGATAAAGAATGGGCTGAGAGAGGGGTTCATGTAGGGAGGAAAGGTGTAAAAGACAACAAGGTGCAAGCTGTGAATGGGTGCTCTGCACCTGCAGGCTCCAATCGGGAAGCACGAGAGAGAGGAAAAAGAGAAAAAAAAAGAAATGAAATTAAAGTGGTCTAAAAATATTTTTTGAATACCCGAATAATTATCTCGAAACCTGACTCAACTCAAAAGATTTTTGAATTCTTAATTCCGAATTTAATGAAGAACTCCAAATATTGTTTTAAGTTTTTTTTTTTTTTTTTGCATATGGAAGCGGAATAAAGCATATTTAAATCTTCAACTAAATAATGCCGGAACTCGTTTAGAATGATTTAGAGTAAAACCAATAGCTTAAGGACGGAAATCCTAAACCTCACAAATCTTAGAAAGCGGAATGATTATAAATCACTATTTTAATAATTTAATATTTTAAAATTTCCGGTCTTTACATACTACCAATAAAATTGTCCCGTGCAACATATGCTATAGAGCTAAACAACCTCGCTCTTCTTTTCCTATTAGTCGTTCTTGTTCCGTTGAACCTTTTGATTTAATACATTGTGATATTTGGGGCCCATATCGATTGTCTTCTACCTGTGGTGCCTCTTACTTTCTTACTATTGTGGATGATTACTCTCGATCTACTTGGGTGTTTCTTATGAGTCATAAGTCCCAAGTCTCGCGGCTTATCCCTAATTTCCGCACCATGAGTCAAACACAATTCAATCGCAAAGTCAAACACTTTCGCAGCGACAACGAGTCTGAGTTTGTCACTCTCAAACCCTTCTTTGCCGATCAAGGCATCCTCTTTGAGTCTTCCTGTGTCACCACTCCTCAACAAAACGGTCGGGCTGAACGTAAGCATCGTCATATCTTAAATGGTGCTAGATCTCTTATGTTTCAGGCTCATCTCCCTCTAAAGTTTTAGGGTGAATGCGTTCTTACTGCGTGTCATCTCATCAACCGTACTCCTACCAAACTTCTACATGGGAAAACTCTTTTTGAGCTTCTTCACAATCGCATACTTGATTATTCTCTTCTTCGAGTTTTTGGTTGTCTGTGCTATGCTTCTGCCATTCCTAGAAGCTCAGACAAGTTTCAACCTCGGGGACGAAAATGCCTCTTCTTGGGATATTCTTTTGGCCAGAACTCAGAAGGGTTGGCGTCTGTATGACCTTAAAACTCATCGTATCTTCGTCTCTAGGGACGTTGTCTTTCATGAGTCAACCTTCCCCTACCTCTCCTCCCCGCCAACACCACCAACCCCTCCTGCGCCACTTGTTCCTACCCCCCTCACCCATGATGATCCCACTACCGACACCCCCTCCTCCGACGTCAGGGGGAGCAACCACCAGCCGGCACCGCAGCCCCCTTTACGGTGTAGTACCCGCCCTACCCACCCTCCTGCTCACCTTCGCGATTATGTGTGCACCTCTCTCGGCAGCCATGACCCTCTCTTGCAAACGCCCTCTGTCTAAGTATATTAACTATGGTAACTTATCTCCGCAACATGCCTGCTTCTTGGCCGCTATCAGTGCTCAACAGGAACCTTCTACTTTTCAAGAGGCCGTTCGTCACGCTCACTGGTGTGATGCTATGAGGGCTGATATTGATGCTCTTCATCGTAATGGTACTTGGCAAGTCTGCCAGTTACCGCCAGGCAAGCATCCCATCGGCTGCAAATGGGTCTTTCGAGTGAAACACAAAGCTGATGGTAGTATTGAACGGTACAAAGCTCGTTTGGTTCTTCTTGGTAATCGTCAGATTGAGGGCATCGACTACAAAGAAACATTTGCTCCGGTTGCCAAGATGGTGTCTGTCAAAGTTTTTCTTGCTGTAGCTGCTATTCGTAACTGGGAGTTGCATCAGATGGATGTTCATAACGCCTTTCTGCATGGGGACCTTCATGAGGAAGTCTATATATCTATGCCTCCCGGTTTCTCTACTCCAGATAGAGGTACAGTGTGACGGCTCCGAAAGTCTCTATACGGCCTTCGTCAGGCACCCCGAAATTGGTTCTCTAAGCTTTCTATGGCTCTTAAGAGGTTTGGCTTTTCTCAGTCTTACGCAGATTATTCCCTGTTCTTATACTCTAAATTGGGCATTGGTCTGCATGTTCTTATCTACGTGGATGATCTGATTATCGGTGGCTCAGCTCTAATCTCACCTCTATTGACCGCCTGAAGAAGTATCTTCACTCCTGCTTTCATATGAAGGATTTGGGTGCTCTGAAATATTTTCTGGGCATTGAGATCTCCCGCACCCGGGCTCGTCTCTTCCTCTCCCAGCGGAAGCACACCCTCGACATAGTGCATGAAACCGACCTCCTTGGTGCTAAGCCAGTTACATTTCCTATGGAGCAGAATCATCATCTTCCTCTTGATGACAGTCCGCTTCTTGATCAACCCGACAAGTATCTTCGACTAATTGGGCGCTTTATCTACCTTACCATTACTCGGCCGGAACTCTGCTATTCCGTGCATACATTGGCCCAGTTCATGACCAGTCCCCGACAAAATCACTAGCTCGTTGCTCTCTGAGTTGTTCGCTATTTGAAGGGCCTTCCCTCTCAGGGTATTCTTCTCTCCATAAACAGCTCTCTTACCCGTCGGTCGCTTACTGGTTATTTCATCATGCTTGGTGAGTCTCCGGTGTCTTGGAAGACCAAGAAACAAACTACAGTCTCACGCTCTTCAGCTGAGGCCGAGTACAGAGCCATGGCGACCACGACCTGCGAGCTCATCTGGCTCAAATCCTTCCTTCGGTCTCTCGGTGTTCGACATGGTCTTCCTATGCATCTCTGGTGCGGCAGTCAGGCGGCCCTTCACATTGCCGCCAACCCTGTCTTCCACGAGCGTACCAAGCACATTGAAGTTGACTGTCATGTTGTCCGTGATCAGCTGATTGCTGGGGTCATCTCTCTCTCCCATATCCATTCTGCAAATCAACTGACGGACATCCTTACCAAGCCGCTTGGCCAGCAACAGTTTCAGGTGCTTCTGTCCAAGTTGGGCATTCAAAATCTATATGCTCCAACTTGAGGGGGAGTATTGATATTTTGTATATATTATAAATATCCTTTTGGATAAATATGTAGAGATTCTATCCTTGTAGCCCAAGTTCTATCTTCTGTATATCTCGTTGTGTATATATTCTGAAACAATCAATGAAAAGAGAATAATTTGCCTTTCACAAATTCTACATAACCACCACCGACCATTTCCAAACCGAAGCCAGAGCTTCCATAACATCCTCTTCAATGGAGACCACCGGGTCTCCATCTTCACCGTATGGGAAATTGATTCGAACTTTGCCGGCCAAGAATTCGTCATCGACGATCGTCTTTTGCTGGTGCGCTCCTCCAATGACCACGACATCCTTCCAAGAGGCTCTGCGATCAGGAGGTTCCCCGGGGGCCTATCCCGGAGATTTGACTCTGTTTGCATCGGATCACGAGAGGGAGGGTTTTCCGGCGAGGGGTTCATAGAGCGGAAACGTCTAATGCATTAATGAGATTTGGGGAGGAAATTAAAAGTGGGAATTTTAACTCATTGGGAGAAAATTGGAGTTGAGATCCCGTAGGAGTATAGGACTATAGGAGCATGAGGCCGGTAGCAAAGAGAATGGGGAGATGAAAAGTTGTGTTTTTTCCCTTTTGTTAACTTTATTAATTATTACTCCCTCCGTCTCAAAATACATACTCCCTCCGTCCAAAAATACATGGTCTTTTAGACCCTTGTACATTAATTAAGGAAATCTATTTATATTTAAATCTCATTATTATTATAGAGGGGGGATCTCTTAAATTTTACCTACTATTGTACTTTTTTAAGAGTAATAATTACCCTACAAACCTAAAAACCCAAGTATTTTTGACAAAAGCTTAAGGCCTAAAAGGCCATGTATTTTTGGACGGAGGGAGTATCTTTTTAGGACGGAGCACGAGAACTAAGGGGTAGATTAAGTGTAATAATTAGATATAAAAAATAGGTTAAGTGTAATGATTAGACTTTGATATTAGAATATTTGTTTCTTTTAAAAAAAATGGTGAGGAGGAGAGTATGAGTGGTGTAAAAATTAGAGTAATGATTAGATATAAAAGTAGGTAAATGTAATGATTGAATCTAAAAAAACATGTATTTTTGACAAAATTATATGGACTAAAAAGGCATGTATTTTGGGACATAGGGAGTAATATATAAATTGTGAACCTGTTTTAAATTTATTGGTAGTGTAAAATTGATATTTTACACCTAGTGTAAATGTGTCAATGTCCCTTTCAAAAATATCACAGTAGTTCTTCAAAATGAGAAATAACCACTGTCATGCAGGCCATTGACAACAACATCAACCCATTGAACTTGCAAGTACAACCATTTACAAGAGCAACCCCAAACTATCATTAAATAACCAACATCTCCTCGTTGCCTCCGGGATCAAAACCCCAAATAATTGTGCTTCCAGTTGAACTGTCTTGATCAATATAATAGTGTATTCCTGGATCGAAAACCAAATTCCTTGCTAGTATGTGAAGTCTATCTAGGGTCATTGCAGAAACATAGGACGATTTCCCCCAAGAAATGCTCCCATGCCTTCTCATCTGGACCATATCAGCATGAACTTTACCCTTCATATCATCTTGCCTAGTAACCGCTCCAAGGTCGAACAATAACAATTGTAGAACTTCTTTGCAAAACTCCACCAACGCAAACTAGGGCAGAGTAGGGATGACTTGCTTCCCTCTATCATAAGGCCACTTGCTTGGCCTTTTGGCCTGGTCGAGTTACCTGATAGACCCAACTCATTTTTTTTTGTCATCTGCTTGTCAATTCCATCGACAACCCTCAAGATTTGCTACTTATCATCCACCGGTACCTTACCTGAACGTACGCACGAGGTTGCTTCATCATAAAGGAACGGACTCGACCCCTCAAATTACTAGGAGTCGGTAAATCATGTAACTGATGCTCGTCAATTTTTAAGTGGTAGGTTACATCATGAATGATGAATGAGGGGAACAAAATTAAGGCTTAATTAGCCAACTTACCACCCTTTTAATGCTACGTATGCTTGTTGCATCAGTTACATGATTCACTGACTCCGTATGTTTGTTGAAACTCACATATTCGATACTATCTTCCCTGGTGGTGATCTTTATTTTATCAATTATATTGAGAAACACATCGTAAGTATATATATTGATCACAAAACTTCCACTTCTCCATCTCATCATTTTATCAATTATAATTTTCCCCTTTGAAAATTGAATATATATGTAATTAATTAGAAGGAGATCTTTTTTCAGCATGCAATATATGCGCAGGGACATCTTTCAGCATGCCGATTGCCGATGCCGTAGGTAGCTCACAGAAATTCCATCCCATACATCAAAAAACCCTAATCCCCAAATCTCCTTCGCCAGCAGCAAATTCCAAACGGTAACTCCACAATTATGCACATATAACAAAACCCTAAGCCCCAATCCCCTTTGCCGGCAGCTCAACTGAAATTGAAGCAATCTTCAATCTCCGTTTCTTCTCTCTCTCTTTAGGCTCAATCTTCCTCTCTTACTCAAAATGTTGCAGGTACGTGTTTTTTCCCGATTCTTTTAGACTTCAATTGGGTCTTCATTACCTGAAATTGATCACTCATTCTCTGTTAATTGTTATCTCTCTTTTGCCTAATTGCCTTGTCCTCTGACGCTTCCTTGGCAATTACTCACTTATCAATTATTACTAATTTAAATTTGTATGCACTTTCTTCTCTTTGTTCTCTTCCTCTGACCCCATTTGCTCATTTGTTCTCACTGCCTCTTTGATATTTGACCTTTCTTTTCTCTACCGGTAATTAAGTTCTTATAGTTTAGTTCACTATAGCTACTATTAGCCAATTAGTGTCCCAGATAATTAAAATTATAAACTTAGGCCTGATAAACATGTAAGATAGACGGATTGAAAACAAAATTTATATTGAAAAATATATCTAAATGAGTAGGACCGGACTTGAGTTTTGGATTGCCTGAGGCGAGATAGGAAAATAAGGCTCATACTATTTTTTTTATTATAAAAATAAATATATAATAGATGTAAACACACTCTAAATAGAAAATCGTTATAACAACATCCCAATTAATCTTAAGTACTACCAAACATGGGAGTTGATTTAAATGAGCAATTTCAAACTTTCAATTTAGCATCGAATTGTATATATGTACCATGTTCCAACAGAGAACTCTGCTTAATTCTATAACTAATTAAGATTATGGGGCACTAACAAAAAAATAATGTAGAAGCCCAAATACAAGGCCTTTTTATAAGGCCAACTCACTCTTTATAAACCTATATACAATTTTTTTTTTTTTTTTTACAATCCACAACCCACACCATCTACCGATTCTTCTATATAGCATATATCTATACATATATGTTTATTTTATCTAGTAATAATTAGAACCAATGTATATGTATATATGTATACCTATTTAGTACCATATGTGAATTAGTATACCTACTCACTAACATATATATGATAAATCAAAACGGTAGCGCGCTTTGATTGTTTATTATATCAAGTAATAATTAGTACCAATGTAGCATAAAAGTATATGATAAAGTGGTACATGTAAGGTTATAGACATTGAGCTAATTAAGTGAGGAGGTCCTGAAGATGGTGCTACCGGCAACAACTTGCAAGGCTGATAAATTGTAGTACTCAGGGGATCACGAGAAGTTCTCAGGTCGGATCATCTTTCAAAGATGCGGACATTTCCTCGCGGACTCATTAAATCACTGTACGTACATATCACGTACTAATAATTTTTTTTAATGCAATCTTTTATTTATACTAATCTTATATTTATTACGGAGTATAAGTTATCTATATAGACACAACCTACATACCATATATAGTCTAGCTCAAATCTGGGTGACTCGAGATTTCTCAAACAGACTCATATATATATCTAGCCTAAGATTTGGGGAATCTCGGGTGACCCAGATTTGAGCTAGACTCATATCTAGCTGTTTTGTAAGTATTGGGTTTCCAAACACATTAATGTTTGTCGTTACACCATGTATGTTCTCATCGGTGTCCCTGTGTTCATATACTACATACTGAAAAACATATCTCCTTCTAATTAATTACATATTCAATTAATTGTAAAGGAGAAAATAATAATTGATAAATTAATGTGATGGAGATCGAAGTGGAAGTTTTGTGATCAATACTGTATATACTTACGATGTGTTTCTCGCCCATTGTCTCCGGCTTGCCCACCACCAAAACAAATATCACCACCAGGGAAGAAATGATCTAAGATGTGGGTTTCAACATTGAAAAATATTAATTTTTTAATTAAATTTTTCTACAATATAATACTTATTATTAATAAGTATTATATTGTGAAAAAAAATTAATTGAAAAAATTAATATTTTATATAATTTTTAGTTCCTTAAACTACGTGCGCAAAAGTAAGAAATCTTATATTAATGATCGGAGGGAGTAATAATTCTCTCTCTCCTATACGGAGGGGTGATCGAGTTAATTCCTTTCTCTATCTTCAATTCTTTAAAAAAAAAAAAACAGTTCCAACACTCCATCCAAAAGTTAATTACAATGAATTCCACTTCTTCCATCATTTCTTATTTGATGGTGGTGATGTTTCTTTTGGTAGGCAGACTAGAGGCGGTGGGAGAGAAACACGTCGTAAGTACATATTGATCACAAAACTTCCACTTCTCCATGTATTATGACGACGTGTTTCTCGCCCACCGCCTCCAGCTTGCCCACCACCAAAATAAAGATCACCAACATGAAAGATAGGATCGAATATGTGAGTTTCAACATTGTGAATACAATTAACTTTTAGATTTGTGTTTGAAATACGAATGAATCTCGATCTCCCCTTGATCTTTAATTTATAGGATTGAGGGAAGGAGAGAGAGAGAGAGAGAGAGAGAGAGAGAGAGAGAGAGAGAGAGAGAGAGAGAGAGAAAGTTACAACAAACATACGTATTCAGTGAATCATCTAACTGTGCAACAAACATACGTAGCATTTAAAGGGAGGTAAGTTGCCTAATCAAGCCTTAATTTTGTTCCCATCTTTGAAAGATGACCCGACCCGAGAACTTCTCGTGTGATCCCCTGAGTACTACAATTTATTAGCCTTGCAAGTTGTTGCCGGTAGCACCATCTTTTACTATGGAGGCCCTGGCCTCCTTGCTTAATTAGCTCAATGAAACAATAGGAGCCAATGAACTCAAGGCAATCAATACGTGAAACAATCGAACGCAATTGAACATCTTATCAAACACAAATTGAACAACATTTGAAAGAGCACTCGAACAAAAATCAGTAAAAATCACAAGGTAACAATCGAACCACATATATCCACAAGCCAGTGAACGCACGAATCGAACCACCCAGTGGACAACACATCACAACACAACCCTACCTGAACGATCGAGGTTGGTTTATCATACAAAGGAACGAACTCCCTCAAATTAATTACTAGAGGAGTCGGTGAATCATGTAACTGCTGCTCATCAATTTTTAAGTGGTAGGTCACATCATGAATGATGAATGAGGGGAACAAAATTAAGGCTTAAATAGGCAACTTACCTCCCTTTTAATGCTACGTATGTTTGTTGCAACTCTCTCTCTCTCTCTCTCTCTCCTTCCCTCGATCCTATAAATTAAAGATCAAGGGGAGATCGAGATTCATTCGTATTTCAAACACAAATCTAAAAGTTAATTGTATTCACAATGTTGAAACTCACATATTCGATCCTATCTTCCCTGGCGGTGATCTTTATTTTGATGGTGGGCAAGCTGGAGGCGGTGGGCGAGAAACACGCCGTGAGTATATATTTATCACACAACTTCCACTTCTCCATCTCATTATTTTATCAATTCAAGGATAACTCCCCCCTTTGCAATTGAATATATATGTAATTAATTAGAAGGAGATTTGTTTTTCAGCATGCAGCATATGAACAGGGACATCGGCGAGAACATATATGGTGTAACGACATACATTGGTGTTTGGAAACCCAATACAAAACACCTAGATATGAGTCTAGCTCAAATTTGGGTGGCCCAAGATTCTCCAAAACATTGGTGTTTGGAAACCTAGTATAAAACGGCAACCACCAATGTTTGCCGTTACACCATGTATGTTCCCGTCGGTGTACCCCTGTGCTCATATACAGCATACTGAAAAACCGATCTCCTTCTAATTATTAATTTCTCACACACATATATACATATATTATACTTACGACGTGTTTCTCGCCCACCTCCTCCAGCTTGCCACCACCAAAATAAACATCACCACCAGGGAAGATATGATCGAATATGTGAGTTCCAACCTGAGAAGTTCAAAGACTTGAAGACAACACTTTTCGTCTTCTACACAGTATGTGATTGATTGTTCTTGATTTTAACAATATTTATCTATACTAAAGAAAATTTGCATTGCAGGTAGGGCTAAAAATAGTCTGTGAGTATTCAACCCACCCACTCTACCTGCATTAATTTTAGGGGTGAAAACCCGCAATAAAATAGGCGACGGGTGGTGCGGGTGAGGGATGAATTATGGGTGAAGCCGCCCCAATTCACCCGCCCCGCATACCCACATAAAACCCTAAAAATTTTATGTGTATTTTTTTTTACTATTTTAATTACCCTCTAATTTATATTTGTATATGTATATGTATATGTACGTGTGTGTGTTTTCATTTAGTATCATTTAAGTAACATGTTATTTTTATGTATGTCACCTATTCGATTTCTATGAAGTCATATTTCTAATATTTGTAAATTAAATTTTAATTTTTATTCATCTTTCAATTTTATTTAAAAAAATTATAATTATATTAATTTCACTCATTGGGCATCCGCTCCACCCGCATCACCCGCGCGGTTTGAATGAGACTGAAGATGTTTGCGGGTGATGGGTGGAGTGAGTAGAATTATTTACCCGCGAGACGGGTGATGGAATGACTTCATCCACCCATAACCCACCTCATTTTCACCCCTAATTGCAGGAGATGTGAACTAAAAATTAAACTGGGCTCTATATGTGAACAATATTAGGGTCGGCCACTGGAAAGGGAGCCTATTCAGCCGGCTATCGAGTGGGGCGACGGTGGCTCAATGGGGTGGAGAGGTTGTATGGGGCCCACCGGGTGTCCCAACCAACACGCGTATGGGAAGCGGACATTTCCTCGCCGACTGAACCAGGTGGCTGAACAGAGTAGCATCTTTTAAAGATGTGGCCTACATCGACCCGAATCTGAAAAGGGTGAACCCTGACCCTTCTAAAGTGATCATGCATCGTGATCACCCTGAGTACTACAATTTATTAGCCTTGCAAGTTGTTGCCGGTAGTACCATCTTCTACTATGGAGGCCCTGGCCTCCTCGCTTAATTTGCTCAACGTCTGTAACCTTACATGTACTACTTTATCATATACGCTACAATATTGGTACTAATTATTACTTGATATAATAAACAATCAAAGCTACCGTTTTGATTTATCATAGTGATCAAGTAGGTATACTAATTCACATATGGTACTAAACTACTACAGTAATAAATAGGTATACATATATTCATATACATATGGACCATATGGTGCTAAATTCACATATATACATATACATTGGTACTAATTATTACTTGATATAATAAACATATATGTAGATATGCTACATTGGTACTAATTATCATAAATATTATCCATCTTTTGTTCTTGTAGTAGTGACCACTTAAAAATTGATGAGCAGCAATTACATGATTCACCGACTCGATCATATAGTAAATTATTCACCCAAGAAAAAAAAAGAAATGGAATTGAATCGTATGTGTTGTTGCAAACTCCCTTTTCTAGCATATATGTATATGTGAATATATATGTACATATCTACATATATGTTTGCCGTTGAAATAATTGCATCAAATAAATTGTAAGATATTAATGATATATCACCACTAAATTTAATAATCAAAGTAACGTTTTGATTTATCATATATATATATATATATATATATATATATATATATATATATATATATATATATATATAGTTTAACTACTTAATAGTAACACATAGCTTACGTGCGTGCATGGTGAGTACATGACCTGGACACCAAGAACTAGATAATCTACCTAGACAATGTGAAGATGGGATATTGGAAAGCAAGCATGTTCACATGGTTGACGAATGGGGCTAGCAAAGTAGAGTGGGGAGGGGAGGTTGTGTGGGGACCTCCGGGTAAACCCCCAAACGTTATGATGGGGAACGGGTTCTGGATGGGTAGTGTGAAAGACTACTCCCGATGGAATAAATTTGTATCATCCTTTAAAGATGTTTCCTACATCAAATATAACGGGCATCTCAAGAGGATGAGTCCAAAACAAGGAGGGGTTATAGGCACGGAAGGCCAGCCACAATGCTACCGTATCACTCCCCTAATAGAAACAACGGACGGAAGTACCATGTTTTACTGCATACTGAAAAACAAATCTCGTTCTAATTAATTACATATTCAATTGCAAATGGGAAAATAATAATTCATTAAAATAATGAGATGGAGAAGTGAAAGTTTTGTGATCAATATGTACTTACGACGTGTTTCTCGCTCACCGCCTCTAGCTTGTCCACCACAAAATAAAGATCACCAATCACCACCGGGGAAGAAAGGATCGAAGATATGAGTTCCAACCTGAGAAGTTCTAAGACTTGAAGACAACGCTTTTCGTCTTCTACAATATGTGATTGATTGGTTAAATATGTGGGTAATATATATTATTTGGGAAATTCCGCGCGGTGCCCATAAACTTTTGTAAATTCCGCGTGGTGTAAAATTTTTTGAAAAATTCCGTGTGGTGCCCACGAACTTTTGCAAAAGTCTACATGGTGCCCACGAGTTTTTTCAAAAGTTTATGTAATAACAATAATGGGTTTTAATATTGAAAAATTGAGATTAAAAATTATATTATTGCACATTATAATTTGGAAAACACTTAACATTGTGTATTAGTTTGAATCTTTTTAAAAACTAATTTTTTATATACATTTTCTTACCTATAAACTAACCAATTTTTTTTTTCAAAAATCTTACGCCTTTAATTTTTATTTGTTCTTAATATTTAGATTTTATTTATAAGGAAATGAGGAAAAAATAATAAGAACTATGTAGTAATATTACCCATTTACAATGAACCATTATTAATAGAAAATTTAAAAATTACAAGAAGATATACACGTACACTTTTCCACATTAAAACAATTTTCATATGAGATAATTTGTGTAAAACACAATTAAAAGTTTCCCATTTTAATTGAGTATTAAAAATAAGAAAATAGTATGACACCATGTTCTTAAATACCCAATTTTTATTTCTATAAAATTTGATAAGTAAATAATTAGCTCTAAAATACGATTTATAAAATTAAATTGGTTAAATTTAGTTTTAACAAAAAATTGAATTTCGGGAATTTATAATGTCACACCACGTTATTAAATTCTTCAACCCCGGTTACTACGTCAAAAAATTCACCGAAAAATTATTTCATATGAAAGTTGGTTTAATGGGGAAAAGTTTTTATATCTTCTTATAATATTTAAAATTTTGTATCAATTTTTTTTGCAATGGGTAATACTCCGTAGTTCTTTTTTTCCTCTCATTTTCTTATAAATAAAAACTAAATATTGAGAACAAATAAAAATTAAAGACGTAAGATTTTTGAGAAAAAAATTGGTTAGTTTATATCTAAGAAAATTTATATAAAAAAACTAGTTTTAAAAAAAGATTCAAACCAATACCCAATCTTGTAGAGTGTTTTTTCAAATTATAATATGCAATAATATAATTTTTAATCTCAATTTTTCAATATTAAAACCCATTATTGTTATTACATAAACTTTTGAAAAAACTCGTGGGCACCATGTAGACTTTTGCAAAAGTTCGTGGGCACCACACGGAATTTTTCAAAACTTTTTACACCACGTGGAATTTGCAAAAGTTCGTGGGCACCATGCGGAATTTCCCATATTATTTTATATAAGAGAACATCACGAAGTATATATATACACTGTATATCGTACTATGTATGAAGACGGACGGTTATAAGAGAGTCAATTGTTACAGTGCGGAATGCTCCGGTTTCGTCGTCAACAAGAACATCCAATACTCTCCTACCAAAGAACTCACAACTTCTTCTATATATTAAGAGTGTTGTTACATAAATTGTAGCGTAAATCCGACGTGTGTAATTAGCACTTTATTAACATCTGATCGAAGCAACGTGCAAAACCACATATATAATAGAATATTCTTAGGGTTGACCATTGGAAGGAGATATTTCCTCGCGGACTCGACCAAGTGGCAGATCATAGTAGCATCGTTCAAAGATGTGGCCTACATCGACCCGAATCTAAAAAGGGTGAACCCTGACCCTTCTAAAGTGATCATGCATCGTGATCACCCTGAGTACTACAATTTATTAGCCTAACGACGTGTTTCTCGCCCACCGCATCCGGTCTGCCTACCAAAAGAAACATCAGCACCGTCAAATAAGAAAGGATGGAAGAAGTGGAATTTATTGTAATTAACTTTAATTTGGATGGAGAATTGAAAGTGTTTTTTTAAGAATTGAAGATAGAGAACGGAATTAAATCGATCACCCTTCTTTATAGGAGAGAGAGAGAGATAATTATTAGTAATGTATACCGGCCACTTATTCATTACTATTTACTACCTAGTAGCTAGTCAATGTTGAAACCCAAATCTTTGATCCTTTCTTCCCGTGGGCGAGAAACACGTCGTAAGTATATACAGTATTGATCACAAAACTTCCACTTCGATCTCCATCTCATTAATTTATCAATTATTATTTTCCCCTTTGCAATTAATTAAATATGTAATTAATTAGAAGGAGATCTGTTTTTCAGTATGCAGTATATGAGCACATGGACACCGGCGGGAATATACATGGTGTAACGACAAACATTAAGGTGTTTGGAAACCCAATACGTACAAAACAACGAGATCCGAGTTTAGCTCAAATCTGGGTCACCCAAGATTCCCCAAATCTCAGGCTAGATATATGGGTCCGTTTAGGGAATCTTAGATCACCCATATTTGAGCTAGACTCATCTGGTTGGATGGTATGTAGATTGTTTCTATATATATAACTTATACTCAGTAATAAATAAAAGATTAGTATAAATAAAACATTGAATTTTTTTAAATTTTTTATTAGTACAATCGATATGTACATACGGTGATTTCCACGAGGAAATGTCCACATTTTTGAAAGATGACCCGACCCGATAACTTCTCGTTATCAGCTTGCAAGTTGTTGCCGGTAGCACCATCTTCTACTATGAAGGCCTTGGCCTCCTCATTTAATTAGCTCAACGTGTGTAACCTTACATGTACTACTTTATCATATACTTTCATATGCTACATTAGTACTAATTATTACTTAATATAATAAACAATCAAAGCTACCGTTTTGATTTATCATATACTCACTATATCTAGTAGTGAGTAGGTATACTAATTCACATATATATGGTACTAAATAGGTATACATATATACATATAAATATGGTACGTACTAATTCACATATATACATATACAATGTATATACTAATTATTACTTGATATAATAAACATAAGCTACATTGGTACTAATTAATTACCATCAATATTCATCTTTTGTTCTTGTAGGAGTAGTGACCACTTAAAAATTGATGTGCGTCAATTACGTGATTCATCGACTCATAGTAATTGATAAATTAATCACCGAAGGAAAAAAAAAGGAATTGAATCGCACAAGGACGTCCGAATTTACGGAGCCACATCGACAATTGGTTTGTGGCAAATTGAGAAGCCTGACCCCAAAGATATGAGTGTTGCTCAAATATGGCTCACCAAAGATCAATCGTCCATTCATGGGTTTGAAACTTTGAGTCCATTGAGGTTGATGTCTTGGTACGTACGCACGGTTTACTGTGGAAATTGGAGATCGAGCTAGATCACCCCACCATGCGAGAAGCTTCATTGAAGCTTGAAGAAAACTAAAACGAGTAAAGTTTGTTGGAAGGGAAAATTCTGATTCATTTCTTGATTGAGAGATGAATGAATTGAGAGAGTCCGAGTACAACGATGAACTGGGTTTTATATGCTACAGTCAGGTGGTAATCACGTGATTAATTCCCTTATAAACCCGGTTCACTTATACAATATGCTAAATCGGGTTATACACTCCATCATTTACTCTTTTTTACATATATAATCACTTATTATATATTATTATTATTATTTTATTATTATAAACTCCAAATAGTATATTATTATTATTATTATTATTATTATTATTATTATTATTATTATTATTATTATTATAAATTTGTGCTTAATTTGAATATATGCATCTATGCAGGTACAAAAATGTTTGTTTCCCGATGATAAATTACGTATTTTCGTACATATATATGTATATGTACATATAGAGTATGAATCGGATGAGAACACCCCTTAGTTTAACTAATTAATAATAACACATATATAAATGTATATATGTATACATACATACATATAGTTTAACTAATTATTAATAACACATAGTTAAAACATAGAATGATATAAAAAACTCCAGACGGACAAATCCATACAAGTACTCCGTAAAACCCTAGGGCAAACAGGCGATTTCCAGCGGCCACCCCCTGGTGTCACCGAGCGTCTGTTCCTCTCTCCGGTCTAGGGCCGTGGGAGCTAGGTCATCCTCGCCGTCACCGTGCGAGATTCACCATCGTTAGGGTCAGTGTTTGGCATTAGGTTCGGAAGATTACGGTGAGTTCGTTGCTGTCGAAGATGAGCAGTAAAGGGAAAGGGATTCATCTTACTGAGGAAGAAGCAGTCTTTCGAGATGGGGATGAAGTGGTGGCTAAGGAGAAATCGATTCAGAGTAAGTTGGTTTTGATTGGGAAGGTCTTGACGGTTAGGGCTCCGAACGCACAAGCGTTGAGGGCGACTATGAAGGGGGCTTGGAAACTCCGGCATATGAGTTCCTGTTCCGCGAGATAAAAGATAATCTTTTCAGTTTCCAATTCAGTGATAAGAGCGACAAGGAGAAAGTCCTAGAGGGCGGTCCTTGGTCTTTCGACAAATCCCTGCTGGTATTGAAAGAGCCTGGGATGGAGCAACTGGCGAAGATAAGTTTCACAAAGGCGGCTTTCTGGGTACGTATCTATGATCTACCGTTTGAAGCTTACACTAAACCAATGGTGGATATGCTAGGGCGGGTGTTTGGGGGGATTCTAGAGATGGAAGAAAGCGATCTTCTCATATGTGGGAAGTGTATCCGAATACGGGTGATGCTGGACCTAACGAAGCCACTTCGGAGGGGGATTATGATCACGTTGGGGGGAAAGAAGATGTGGCTGGAGGTTAGGTACGAGAGGCTGCCGAATTTCTGCTATTCGTGCGGGCGAATCGGACATGTAGAGATTGAGTGTGAGGGGGAGGATGAGGGAGAGAAATTATCGGGGGAGTACGGGGATTGGATGAGAGCATCTCCACTTAAACCACAAAAGGATAGGAGTGGTGCTGAGAGGGAGAAGGAAAGGAGCCTCCTGGAAAAAATGAGAGGGAGCAAGATGGGTACTGATGAGCATAGAGGGAGTAGTAAAGGGAGGAAATCACTAATAGAACTTTTAGAGGAAAGGGAAATGGAGGAGGAGAGGAGTGATGGGGTGGAAAAAGTGCTGAGCAAGGAAGCTGAGGGAGTAGTTGAAATGGTAGAAAAGGTCACAATTGGGGAAGAGGACATGGAAATGGAAATGGCGGGAAATGTGGGGCATAAAAAACACAAAAGGGGAGTGATGGGGTAGGAATTAGGGATATCAATGGGGGTAATTTAATTCCATCTGGAAAAACTGAGGGAGGGGTGGATAGTGATAGTAAAAACAAAAAAGGAGGGAAAAAAGAGGGTATGGGGAGTTGGAAAAGAGCTGCTGGGGAGGTGGGAATCCTGAACCTTATTAGCGGGAAGGGAGAGATTGTGTGTGGGACCAAACGGAAAGGAGAGGAGGGATGGGAGGTGGGAAGACTGAGCACAAATGAGGGTGGATCGGAAGATAAGAGTGATAGCGGAGGGAAGAGAATGAAGGTAGTAGGTGAAGCAAGTGCTACCAATTTGATATCGGCTGGGGACGAGGTCCCCTCTGGACACAATGAGTTGCATCAATTACAACTGTCGGGGAGTGGGGAAGGCCCGTGCGGTTGACAAGCTCACTAAGATGGTGAGACGGGAGGCCCCGAAAATCCTATTCTTGATGGAAACAAAGAGCAATAGGATGAAAATGGAAGAGGTGCGTAGGACTTTGGGTTTCAAGAACATGTTTGTGGTGGATAGGGTTGGGTTGTCGGGAGGTTTAGCTTTGCTGTGGGGTGAAGATTGGACAGTCAATATAGTATCGTACACTCAACATCATATCGATGCTCAGATTCGTATGTCCGACGGGGTGCAGTGGAGGTTTATGGGTCTATACGGTTGGTCAAAGGGTAATGAGAAGCATCATACGTTAGGGCTCTGGAAAAGGCTGCATGAAGACCCCCACCATGCGTGGATGTGTGTCGGGGATTTTAACCTCTTCGCATCACTTGATGATAAAGATGGTGGTAGCATTGCTGATTTTGCCCAGCTGGTTGAGTTCATGGAGGTAATTGAGAGATGCGAGCTTAGGGAGGTACCCTACATAGGAGGTCGGTTTACATGGGACAATGGGCGAGAGAATGAGGAGTTTATTCAAGAAAGACTCGACATGACTTTTTGCAATGATGCGATGTTAGAGATGTTCCCTCAGGTATTGGTTCGGCACTTAGAAAGGTGCAAGTCGGATCATCTGCCGATAAAGATATCTCTTGATGGAGAGGTTGATGAGAGCCGAAGAAAAAAGAATAATGTATTCAGATTTGAGGCTATGTGGTTTACAAATGAGGATTTTTTGGAAGTCATACATAATGGATGGACTAACTCGGGGTCAAGCAGTGTGGACCAGAGTGTTATGGGCAAAGTCAAGCGGTGTGCCGATGATCTGAAGGATTGGGACCGAAGTTGTTTCGGGCATGTTAGATCGAGGCTGGCAAAGATCTGGGATAGATTAAAGGAGATGTCAGAGGGCGGGATGAGAGGGGAGTTGGTGAGGGAAAGGAAGGAGCTTGAGAAGGAGGAGAGGGAACTTATGGAGAAAGAGGAAATCATGTGGTTCCAGCGAGCTAGAGCTAACGAATTTCGATATGGGGATCGGAATACCAAATTCTTCCATAAGAAGGCGGAAGGCAGAAACCGGAGGAACAAACTCCGGAGGCTGATTGATGATGATGGGGTTGAGGAGAGGTCTTTTGATGGGAGGGTAAGGATAGCAACGAACTATTTTCGTAATCTTTTTTAGTCGGATGTCAAAGCGCCCCCGACGGTGACTACTCAAGGAATCGAGCCTTTCGTGACGGAGGAGGATAATCTCGAGCTGTTACGGCCCTTCACTGCGTCTGAGGTAAAACACGCCCTCTTTTCAATGCATCCCACAAAAGCGTCGGGCCCGGATGGTATGCCTGCACTTTTCTACCAAAAGTGTTGGCACATCGTCGGGGCCGATATTACTAATTATGTTTTGAATATCCTAAACAGTCAGCCGATGCCTTCTGGCCTTAATCACACGTTCATAACTTTAATTCTAAAGGTGTCGGACCCGTCTAGGATGAGGGAGCTTCGACCAATTAGTCTCTGTAATGTGGTTTATAAGATTGTGTCCAAAGTATTAACGAACAGGCTGAAGAAGATCTTGGGGAAGCTGATAGCGCCGAGCCAGAGTGCATTTGTGCCGGGTAGGTTGATGACAGATAATGTGTTGGCTGCGTTTGAGCTATTTCACCTCATGAAGACTCGGCAGGGGGTAAAAGAGGTTTTATGGCTTTGAAGCTTGACAGGGCCGGTCCGTTATATTTCGAGGCTCTGTGCAGCTTATAGATTGAGGCTTTTTTTTTTGCTTTTTTTAATGTTGAATGTTTGTGATGTCGAAAAAATCGGGTAAAAAAAAAAGTGGCACGCTACTGTAATTTTTTTTCTTGAGAGAAAAGGTTTTTGCAAGATAAAATGAAGACATGGAATAAAAGGTAAATAAAATTAAAGAAAGGCTGCTGCTAGGAAGATTCGAACTCCACCCAACATGAAACACGCTCAAGGGCTGATGGCACATTACCACCTGATCTACTACAACTTAATGATACTCTTTTAATTTTTTTAATATATATAGAACCTATACAAGGCCTTTAAAATTTTGAGGCCCTCAAAATTTCGAGGCCCTGTGTACTTGCACTTTTCGCCCAGCCCATGGGCCGCCCCTGAAGCTTGACATGGCGAAAGCTTATGATCGGGTTGAATGGTCGTTCCTCGAGCACTGTATGGGAAAATTTGGGTTTGACGAAAGGTGGATTTCATTGGGGATTAAGTGTGTGAATTCGGTTTCTTTCTCAATCCTGATGGATGGGGAACCGTCGGCTGAGTTTACTTCGAGTCGAGGGCTAAGACAGGGAGACCCCTTGTCTCCATACCTTTTCCTTTTATGCGCCGAGGGTTTGTCTGGAATGCTAAGGGTGAGCGAGGCGGAAGGCAGGATCCAGGGCATCAGAATTGAGCCGACAGCCCCTACTATCTCGCATCTCTTCTTTGCTGATGATTGCGTATTGTTTTTGAGAGCAACCTGTCAACAGAGCAGCGAAGTGGTTCATATACTCCATACTTATGGAGAGGCGTCCGGGCAACAGGTGAATTTCTCAAAATCTGAGCTTTCGTTTAGTAAGAATGTTGATGCAGCTAGAAGGGAGGACATCAAGGGTCTATTGGGGATCCGTGAGGTCGAGAAACACGATCGCTACTTGGGGTTGCCAGCTATGATAGGCAGGTCGAAGAAGGTCATCTTCTAGCAATTTAAAGAGCGGGTCTGGAAGAAGGTGAAGGGCTGGAAAGAGAAGTGTCTATCAAGATCGGGGAAGGAAGTCCTGATCAAGTCTATTGCCCAAGCGATACCTACATATACCATGTCTTGCTTTCGACTGCCAACGGGTCTTTGTCAAGATATAGAGAAGTTGTTGAGCGACTTCTGGTGGGGGGACGGAGATGGGAGAAGGAGAGTGCATTGGATGAGTTGGAGACGGATGAGTCGTTCGAAGCATAGAGGTGGTATGGGATTCCGAGACCTGGAATTATTCAACCTCGCCCTTCTAGATAAGCAGGGATGGCGACTAATGCAAGAACCGGATTCCTTGGCAGGGAGACTACTGAAGGCTAAGTACTTTCCGAACACGTCCTTCCTTTAGGCCCGGCTGGGATACAATCCAAGTTACACCTGGAGGAGCCTGATCAGCGGCCAAGAGGTCCTAAGGGAAGGATTAATATGGAGGATTGGAAATGGGAGTGATGTGAATGTGTGGGAAGATCGGCGGATACCACGGCCTACTTCTTACAAGGTGGTGGCAAATGCTAAAGGAGGAGACCCGAACATGAGGGTTATCGAGCTCATAGATTGGGGGAGTGGATGGTGGGATACTGAGAGAGTCAGACAAGTACTCCTCCCATGTGATGCGGAAATTGTGCTTGGAATGAAGCTGGTTGATCCGGATTGTTTGGAGCGGCAAGTGTGGATTCCGAGCAAGCATGGTATCTTCTCAGTCCGATCGGCGTACCATATGCAGCTTGAAAAGAGAGACATTGAAAATGGTAATATCGGTCAAGCCGATAGGAGTAAGCAAGAGAGAGTGTGGAAGGTCTTTTGGAAGATGGAGATGGTACCAAGAGTTGCTTCGTTTGTTTGGAGGGCAGCAAGGGAGGTTCTCCCGTGCAAGACCAACCTTATGACGAGGAAGATCACCGAGGACGATATGTGTGAAGTATGTGGAAGACAGAAGTCGGGTTTCCATGTGCTTTATAAATGTCAACTAGCCAAGGAGGTATGGAAAGGTGCAGCTGGTCTAATGAGGTTCTGGAAGGGGCAGAAGTCAGTCTGGGAGGTCTTCCCAAAACGTGTTTCTGACGGGCTCCGAGGGAGAGAGGCAGCGATGGTCCATGATCTTGTGGAGTGTGTGGAGGGCCAAGAATAAGAGGATCTTCGAAAACAGCGTCAAGCCTCCACATGTAGTGCTGCAGGAGGCGGATATGGAGCTAACTAAGTTCACGAAGCATACGGACAACACATGTGCGGCTCCGGGAAAGGCATCACAGCCGGGTGGAATCAGGTGGGAAAGGCCTAGACAAGGGTTCATAAAGTTAAATTGTGATGCTTCGATCACTAAGGCTAACGGAGCGAGTGAAAAAAAAAAATTTAATAAAAAAAAAATTTAATTAAAAAAAAATTAATTAAAAAAAATCTCAAGGGACGTCTCCTGATATTTTGTGTCGATAACCACTAGACGCTCTTCTTCATTATCAGAGAATTCATCGTTGCTTGCATCTTGGCTTTCATCAAGTTGAAGAATAGAACATTGCTGAACTATCAACTCCTTCAATGTTTTAGAGAGTCGGATAATTGCTTCCCCATTTTGATTCATTGCTTCCCCATTTTGATTCACTATCTCACGTAATTGCCCTATTTGCTCCATCAAGACAATGGTTGATTCCTCCATGGACGGGTCGGAGTACTCCATTGGTTGAAACGTCGAAGTGTAGGATTCTTCCTTCGCCGATTGGTCACCCATGTAGCAGAGAAGATCCCATAATCCCGACACTCCTGAACCAGCAAAGCTTCCATTGTTTATGGACCTGGCAAGTTCTCGGGTCTCAGGAGCCATGCCCTCAAAAACGCAAACCACCACATCTCGCAAACTATCTCGGAAACCCCGTGAATAACGGATGTCAAATAAAGTTTGCACTCTTGTGAGGTAATTGTGAAAATACTCTCCCTGAAATTGCCATAACTTCAACATCTAGAAATCCCCGGCAACGGCGCCAAATTTGACAAGAGGAAAACCTGTCGTTGTTCTTGCCAAAGAATACTCAAACTCACAACTAGTATAGTGTGTAAGCAAGAGATCGATCCACAGGGAAATCTATTCAATTCAAGTATAATTCTAATCGCTAATAGAGAATATGAGGGTTTTTGGTGTGTAAAAGGTCCGCCTTTTATCAAAGTGGAAGTAAGCAAACAAAGTAAATAGATTGTAGAATGCAGTTGAGAGAAATAGGTTCACCTACAATTTATCACTTCGATTGATGAATTCGATCCTTGTTTCAGCCTCTAGTTCTTGTCTTTTCCTATCAATGTCCTTGTCCAGATCTTAGGTAAATTACTAGTCCTACGAGTCCTAGCAACCCTTATCTCTAAATAACCCTAACACGGTTAAGATTCAACCTAGAGATAGCATTAAGATTATGAATTAACCAAGGTACACATAATATCAAGCTACGAGTCGATATTCAACATGTATTCAACTTCCTAAACATCCAATTAGTCCTATGAGTCCTAAAGGGATATGATTGCCACTTGGGTTAAGGTTCGCTACGAGGAATCTGCAAAACCCTAGCAATTGAATGAATCTACTCTAACTAGTTGATCAGGCCAGAGAGAATAAAACACATTCAAGGAATTAAGCACAAAGAAGTCAAAACATTGCAATAGGAATAAGAACTAGATTAAGAAACTCACAATTCAACAATCAAAGATCCAAATCGTAGGCGAAACCTCGAGAGTTTAGTTCGTCATGCTCAACGACGCTCTCAACCATGGAATAATGTGCATAAGGTTAATGAAATAATAAAATAGAAAAGTCTTATAAAGCCTCTAACAAGTCGGCCAAAGAATAAAACAAAAACCCTAATTAAAGTCCAATTCTGAACGGCGTGTTTCTGCGAGGGCCGCGGGGCAGCCAACCCAGGCCGCGGGGCGGCCGGCGATCAGCGAAAACGCTCGTCAGAGGTTCGGGCCGCGGGGCGGCTTTTACTGTTCACATTGATTTTTCCGTTTCGAATTTGGTCTTGATGTCAACATGAAAGTTGTAGATCTCGAAGAGAGCTTTCCAACGCATGGTTATAATAGTCAATCGGACCACCGATGCCTCCAGAAAGTGCGAAACAAGTTCAGCATGTCTGGCGACAACTTTTGATGACTTGTTATTCACTTAGGCTCTCGAAATTCGACTCCGCTCCCGTGCTCTTCACTTTTCTTCCTCAACTTGAATCTTCCTTCATCCAAGAGTCTCCTAATTCCTCGTCGGATCTACATTTACCTGAAATTAACCATAAAATTGTATAGATTCCGACTCTTCCAACACCACAGGTAAACATGTAATTGTAACTAAAATATGCACTATTCACAACTAAATTATGCTAAATGCATTCTATAATGCAACACTAATCATGCTCTATCAGCGAGCATTAGCTTCATCGGACGAGCGGATGATGGCCGGTTCCTCATGGCGGGACAACGAAGAATTGAATGCACTTCCGATGCTGAGATCGCTGAAGCGGAGGCCATTCGATGGGCAGTGACAATTGCTCAGGAGAGAGGATTGAGGTCGGTGCATATTGAGTCGGACTGTCTCCCCCTTATCACGAAGCTCCAAGAGGGTTATGCGGGACTAGGAATGATCGGCATGATGATCGAGGCCATCACCAAGGCAACCAGCGGAATCACTGATCTAGTGTGGTCTCATGTTCGACGCGAAGGAAACGAAGTGGCTCATAGCTTAGCGACGTTTAGACCCATTCAAGACTCTTTGTTTTTTTCTACTCAGCCTTTGCCTAAAGCGTTGCTGTATTGTTACCTGATGAATCCGATGCTTGAATGAAAGTGGTTGATTTTTCTCAAAAAAAAATAACACATAGTTATGTGCTTGGTGAGTACATGGAGACCAAGAACTGGATAATCTACCTAGACAATGTGAAGATGGGATATTGGAAAGCAAGCATGTTCAGAGGGCTGACTAATGGGGCCGGCAAAACAGTGGGGAGGGGAGGTTGTGTGGGGCCCTTTGGGTAAACCCTACTAACGTTATGATGGGGAACGGATTCTGGATGGGTAGCGTGAAAGTCTACTCTGGGTGGAATAATATCGTATCCTCCTTCAAAGATGTTTCCTACATCAAATATGACGGGCATCTCAAAACCGTGAGTCCGAAACAGGGAGAGGTTATAGGCACGGAAGGCCAGCCACAATGCTACCGCATCACTCCCCTAATAGAAACAACGGACGGAAATACCATATTTTACTACGGAGGCCAGTGCCAATTACCCAAATTTTACAACTATTACCCATTGAAATCTTCAATGCAGTGTATAATCATAATAACGAAATAAACTCTTTATATTAATATTAATGATTATAACTTGCATTAGACTGGCGTGGACTTATCTACAAGTTTATTGCTTAAATTTGATTAGGACTAACTATCTAAGAGTATCCGAAAAGGTTAAAATTTATATTAGGGATCCGTCTTAGTCTTATAACCTTATTGCTACTTGGTGGAGTATTATTTGATCGATTTGTCTATTTGATGGGCTTATGGGCCTAAAAGTACAAACTAGTCTACTTGTTTAAAAGAGCAGATCAGGGCCACCTCTTCCAAGTTTGTTTGTTTTTTTAAAGATCCACATCACCGTGTTGTAGCATTATATATTCTTTTTATAAAAAAAACATAAAATTAAATATAGTTAAGATTTGATCCTATCATAATATTTTGTTTTTTATTTAAATTTTATTTTAAGGTTAAAATTGTATTAAAAATAGATGAGCTATAGACATAAAGGAAAGAAAAGGGCACCCTAACCATGTGTTGGTTGTGTGGCCCGGTGTCTTAACTATGGGTAACTGACAATAGGTGCTAGCCAAGGTGTATAACACATCGGAATAAGGATATACCATAGGTGGGGCATACAAGCACCCTTCTATCGTAATCTTTTGTACTCCTATATATTATCGTCATATAGTCTATTTTTTCATTATTTTGACATAAAGCATATTGATTTGAACCTTTGACTTCTTCCTTTATCATTTACTCCTTCTCTTTCTCTCCTCACCTTCCTCTCTCTCCCTCAAGTCCTCAACTTCCCTCCATGTGAACTTTAAAAAGTGGTACATCGCCATTATAATAGTGTTGTACCTAAGACCATGTGCAACAGAGAGTCACATGACTCTTAACTCATTTATGTAGAATGATAAAACTGATGTAAAGTCCTCCTTTGAGGGTTTCATTCATTAGACAATCATATATATAGGTTACAAGAGATTGGGACTTTTGGCCCACTATACAATATGTCATGTGGGAGGTGGCACCAGTGTCCATGTACCAAGAAGAGTCGGGAGATGTCGGCTGCATAGAGGAGAAGGCGTGATGCCCATCAGGCGAAACATAGTCGTGATCAGACGAAGTCAGATAGGCCTGAGGACCGACATGTCGAGGGGCAGGAAAACCGGATTGCATCCAATGAGGGTTGAAGTCAAGCAACGGGGACCATTGAGGGCCACCAGTCCACATAAGTTGTGGGCGTGGCCGAGAGCTGCGGTTGCTGCAGGTGCTGCGGCCGCGGCCGCCGCTTATGTTGTGCACACACCCTTGCGGTGGAGAGAACTCTTGAGCGCGACCGAAGGCAGGGGGCGAGTAGGCGGCCATGGTGCCGAGAGAAGGGCGAGAAGGGCTTGTACCATATCTTGAAGTATTTCGTCCGCTTCGACCAGAGCTTCGGCCAGCGGATTGAGAGGATCCGACAGAGACGGCGGCGAATCGGGAGGAGTGAAGAAGGAAGTCGGGAACGAGGGAGCAATCGGGGGAGTGAGGGAGAACAACGGTGGTAGGAAGAGGAGAGGTGAGGCGGGAGGATCAAATTAGAGTTCCGTGAGAAAGAAAAGGATGTGATACCATGTAGAATGATAGAACTGATGTAAAGTCCTCCTTTGAGGATTTCATTCATTAGACAATCATATATATAGGTTACGAGAGATTGGGACTTTTGGCCCACTATACAATATGTCATCTGTGTAATCTATCAATTTCATTCACATCAGCAACTATTCCTGTCACGTTAGCTTTCCACTAACTTTTTAGCTTTTTACAATTTTCATTCACAACAGAGAGTCACGCGACTCTTATTTCACTTTACACTTTTATTTATTTATTAAGCTAAATGTTAATTTATTTGACTTAATTTTTTTTGTTAATGATATTATTAATATTAATATTAATACGTATCATTAAAATAAAAAGTCACAATTAAATTTAGAAATATTTTATTAACTTGATACACTGAAAAACACCCAAAAAAAATTACACAACTTAAACTTGCAAAACAACATATTAAATTTGAAACAACACACAACTTAAACTTGCAAAACAACATATTAAATTTGAAACAACACACACTCGTACAATAAAATTAAATGTCATCTCCGGGAGTGCCAAATTTCTGCCATATATGTTCAATTAAGTCGGCCTTGAGACGATTATGCACACTCGTATCTCGGAGTTTAGCTCTTTTTTCTATCACTTTACGCATTTCAATTAGATAATTTGGGATGATAGGTTTGGCTACATGAACTTGATCGAAGTCGGATGGATCATAGTAGTGTTGATATGTATCGCGTTCATCTTCAACGATCATATTATGCAAAATAATGCATGCCCTCATTATTTTCCCCATCAAATTAATGTCCCAGGCTAGTGCCGGATAGCGTATAATAGCAAACCGATCTTGTAAGACACGGAACGCTCGTTCCACATCTTTAGGTGTTGAATCTTGACAACTGGAAAATAATGTATCATTCGCACCAAAAGGGTGTCGAATGGATGGAATGAATGAAGCCCATTTAGGATAAATGCCATCCGTGAGGTAATATGTCATGTTGTAATGATTACCATTTACACCAAAATTTGTCGTATGAGATTCACCATGTAGCACATCATCAAATACCGGAGAACGATCAAGAACGTTAATATCATTACACGTACCTGGAGTTCAAAAAAATGCATGCCAAATCCATAAGTCATAGGATGCAACTGCATCCAGCACAATGGTTGGCTTTTTATCACCCCCTGCATATTGACCTTGCCATGCAGTGGGACAATTTTTCCATTCCCAATGCATGCAATCAATACTTCTGATCATTCCGGGCCAACCACGAGCATCTCCAACGAACAACAGACGTTGCATGTCCGTTGCATTCGGCCTCCTTAAGTACTCGTCCCCAAACAGGGTGATGATGCCATCAACAAAGTGCGACAAGCAAGACCTTGTTGTTGAGCCACCAACACGAACGTAATCATCAACAGCATCAGCGCTAACCCCGTACGCTAGCATACGTATGCATGCTGTGCATTTCTACAATGGGGATAGGCCTAGACGACCAGTTGCATCCGGACGTTGCTAAAAGAACTCAAAAGAACTGGACAAATCGTTCTCCACACGTACAAATATGTGTCGCCTCATCCGATATCTTCGTCGAAATTGAGCATCATTGTAGGTTGGTGTTGGAGAGAAATAATCTTCGAACAACCAAGCATGTCCGGTTTCTCGATCTCTCTCGATGTAAGTTCTACTTTGACGTGGACGTGAAGAACTGCTACTTTGGTGGCTCATATTGACCACATACTCCTCGAGTTTGTCATTGAGTTCGGTATCCTCATTTGGAAAGTAGCTAGGGATATCAGGGAATTCTGGGGATGAAGAAGTAGTTGAAGAGCTAGATGAAGATGTGAACCCAAAGTTCATAGGTTGTTTGGACATTTTGCAAGAAGAGATTGAGAGCTAGACAGACGAAGATGTGAGTACGATTCATTTGATGAACTAATGAGGTATATATGGATGTTTCATGACCGACCGTTGCATCAATTGCGGTTTCAAATTCAAATTTAAATTTCAAACCGACATTCCACATTTGAATTTGAATTCAAATTTCAACAACTTCAATAATGGGTTTAGTCAAAGCCAGTAGCTTCGGAATTGGGTAAAACTAAGATTCTTCGAAGCTTTAGTCATTCAAAGCCTCGGAATTGGGTAAAACCGAGATTCATCCAAGATTTAGTCATTCAAAGCCTCGGAATTGGGTAAAACTGAGATTCCTCCAAGCTTTAGTCATTCAAAGCCTCGAAATTGGGTAAAACTGAGATTCCTCCAAGCTTTAGTCATTCAAAGCCTCGGAATTGGGTAAAACTGGGATTCTTCGAAGCTTTAGTCATTCAAAGCCTCGGAATTGGGTAAAAATGAGATTCCTCCAACCTTTAGTCATTCAAAACCTCGGAATTGGGTAAAACTGAGATTCTTCATCCAAGCTTTCAACTATATAAACGAGAGGTTGCTTCAATCTAGCAAACAAGCAAGCAAATCACCCAAACTATCTAGCAAGCAAAATGGATCCAAATGGAAACCCACTCCCAAATCCTTTCGATCTTTCACAGAGCTTCGTACATAGTCTTGCTTCGCAAGATCCAAATTACCCATACCATCTACCATATCAGTTGCATCCAAACCACCCACCAAATCAAAGTCGTCTTTCATATCAGTACGCGAACCTTCCTTTTATACCTCATTATCAAATGCATCCAACTGCTCAACCCATCCCACATATTTACCATGATCCAAATGTGAATGTCAACACGATGTCTCCACCTATTACCCAACCAGCATTTGGGGTACACACAAGCATGGAAGAAGGAGGTGACGATAAAGATGTGGAGGAGGTTGCAGCTGATGAAGATGTGGAGGAGGCTGCCGTTGATGAAGATGTGGAGGAGGCTGCTGTTGATGAAGATGTGGAGGAGGCCGGTTGCCGTTGATGAAGATGTGGAGGAGGTTGCTGCTCATGACAGAGGAACAAGAAGACGGTGGGCTGAAAGGGAGGATGAGTTGCTCGTTAGCGAATGGCTTAACACCAGCAAAGATGATGTCCAAGGAACCAACCAATCGAGCAATACATTTTGGTCTAGGGTTGGAGCGTACTTCAACGATAGGAGGGACGGTGGACCTCCTCGCACTCGGGGCCAATGTAAGAACCGCTTTCAGAAATTAAACACATATGTTTCTAAATTTTCAGCGGCTTATGCAACAGCCTCACGGGGAAGAACAAGTGGCCAATCAGAGGATGATGTATTGGCTTGTGCTCGTATCTTGTACAGAGAGTCAAGTAACTCAAGGGCGAAGTTCAATCTCGAGCATGTATGGCGCATGCTTCGGAATGAACCAAAGTGGCAGTGTTCCCTTCAACCATTAGAAAATACAGGAGGGAGTAGCTCCAAGAGAACAAAGGTGAATCAAGCTGGAGCATACACTTCAAGCTCTAACGCCGAAACTCCACCTAGTGAAGGTGGGAATCCAGATAGTTTATTTGCTCGTCCTCTTGGAAGGACGAGTTCCAAGAGAGCGGGTAAGAGGCCAAGTACTATGTTAAATGAGCCAACCTCAAACCCGGATCTTGTAGAGTTCTACGACCTTAAGAGGAAGGAGTTGAAGTTGAGGGAAATGGAAACAAAGATGAGAGATGAAGAAATGGAAATGAGAAGAGAATCTCTCCGGCTATATGCTGAAAGTCAAGCAAGGAAGAAAATGGATGTCGAGAGGAAGAAATTGGAAGCGGAAACCAAGGCATTAAAGGTTAGTGAAAAGGCGAAACATGTGGATTATAAGTTTAACGCTCTTATGAACTTGCAAAGCAGGATAGGTTAGTTGTGTTTTGACGAAGAACGGTTGATGATCAAGCTGATCAAGGAGCTGAAGGAAGATCACCAGTAAGCGACGAAGAAGTTAATGTCCGTGTGCAATGTTCATTTGTAGTGTTTAAGTTTATGGGTATGTGTAATTTCCTGTTTAAGGTGTAATTTCATGTTTCGGGTGTAGTGGGTATTGTTATTTAATGTTCAACTTTATGTATTTTTATGGTGTAAGTTTATGCTGATTTAAGTTAATGTTGTTTATGTGACTATAAATCTTTAACATATGGTAAACTTAGCAAAAAAATTTTTTGCCAAATATATGCAAAATGGGTGTCATTGGATAGATAAAAATAAATCCTATTCAAAAATAATTTTTTTTTACAAAAATATATTTACGGGTGAAATGGAGGTTTTAATAAAATTAAAACCCCCCATTTTATTCCTTGCAAAAAAAAAAGTTGAAAAAGCATAATTGGATCTGCATCCAATATAGGCGTCTTGCCATCGACGCTAATTTTTCTCTCCCCTCCACGTCGGACAATTTGCAGGCGTGGCATGGCAATTGGAGCAGTGGAGCTCTGCGTTGCCCGTGGTCTAAGCTTCTATAGTAATTTTTTGTATATTATCGTCATAGTCTTTTACTACCTCTGTCTCAAAATATTTGTCGTTTTACTTTTTGGCACGTTTTTTAAGAAACTAAAAACTCTATCAAATATTAATTTTTTTAATAATTTTTTTTTATAATTTTATAGACAATTGTATTAAGTATAAAATTATTTTTTAAAATTGATAAAATCATTGATATTTTATATAGTTTTGAGACGGAGGGAGTATTTATTTATTTTGACATAAAGCAGATTGATTTGTTTACTACATTCCTCTTCTTCCTCTATTGTTTCATGTTTTTATTTAACCAGGAAATGAATCAGTAAATAGTCAATCATGTAAGAGTGGAGAGTGGAATCTATAGTGCAACATCTTGTACATAATTAAGCTAATTTGTAAATAGACAAGAGAGTACCAAGTCAATAACAAATCAATATCCACATATTAAAAAAAACATATAGAACATTGTTTCACATGAATGAAAAATCACACTTACACATCATATTAGTTATACAAATTTAAACATTAGCCAACTGTGAAACATTATCAGCAAATCCAGCCAATTTGTTGAATCTAACAAGATTTGCTTATGAAGATTTCATGGGCCATTTTATTCAAGCTCTTCATATCAAGCACACCACACAGTTCTAGTAGACCAGCAAGCGAATGATCGATGATCGGCCAGGCATGTTTAACAGGTACAAGGGTCACAGCTGCAATCATCCCCACAGCTGCAGCCATCGCCCTCGACACTCTTCTCAACAGACCTCTCAAACACCCTACAAAACAAAAAATTCACAGAGTAGAGCATACATTATGTCATTATGATCCAATGTGTTAAGGTGAACATACTTAGAAGAGCTTCACTTCGAGTCTTACATTTTAAATGGCGCGACACCTGAAATGAGTCCTCCAACACTAGCCATTTCGCCGCTGCAGGACTTGCAGGTGCACCCTGAGCCACAGGTGCATCCGGAGCCACAGCTGCAGGTACTTGATCCGCAGGACGACATCTTTCGGTTTGGGAAGAAAAGTGAGTGTTTGGTTTCGTTAGGAGATTGAGATGAGCTAAGAGCAAAGCAATACAATTTGTTGGATGATCTTGATTTGCAAAGCTGCAAGGTCTTTATATAGATGTAGCAAAGCATTAAGAATTTAGATTTTCTGGCAATTAAGTATATAATTTTTTGACATGTTCTTGCAGAACCGATCAGATTTTATTGGAATGTTGACATTTTATCAATAAAATTTAATCAGTGAAATGAAATTAGTTTTTTTAAGGGAAAAAAAAAAGAAATTAGTTAAGCACTACTCCATGTAATAACAAGAGAAACAGTATAATAATATTTGAGGCCAACATTACAAAATCAATACTCCATAAAAGGCAGGCAGGCTCGGAAGCAGCATGAAGCATGCTGGAATTTAAATGGAATCTATTTTGAAAAAGGCAGAGAAATTTAAAGAAAATATGATTTTGAAGAGAAATATATAGAAATTTATTGAATCTAACAAGATTTTTAAGTAGAGCATTTATAGTATATAATTAATTTACTGTGAATAAAGAATATTTATAATATATAATATATATATATATAGAAATTTATAAAATAACGAAACAGTTAGAATTGGAATATAAATATTTTAAAAAATTTTATATTTATTTCTCTAAAATAGAGATTTTGTATGAATCCCCCAATTTGATAAAAAATGGTAAGGTTGGGTTAGATGGAAAGGGATCTTACCAAATGAGCTATTGTCTTTCTTTGTATGGAATGGCATGTCATGTACTCACGTTTATCAAATTATACCTTTTCATGCCTATTTTTATCATCAGAAATCTGAATTTTTTAAAACAATCAGGAAAAGAAAATAAACAATTATTTATCTGAACCAAGCTGATGATGTGCTCAATGATTTTAATTTTTAGCCTTCCATGGGCTATGTTAATTAGGTTCTGATGGCATTGTTTTTATTGACTATTTTCGCCCCCGTAGATGTTGTGCAAGGAAAGCTGAATTCGCTTCTATCGATCCAAATGAAGGTGATGAGGCACTTGTTACAAAACAGGACTATTCAGGGTAAAACACCCAACCGAAAACTGTCCTTGGCTGCTATTGTTTCAATTGAACAATTCAGCAGGTAAACCTTTCATGTGCTGTTTGCAATGCAGATTGTTGAAGATGTGCAACCTTTATTGTGCCTTTTCCATATTTGAAGTTCTATGCCAGCACCCATGTGTTTCTATGATTGAAGTAGGTAGGAATCATTTGATAATATGAGTTATAAACTGGATTATTCAGTGAAAAAAAATGGAATGTGAAGATAGATTGTCATGGTCTTTTGTTTTATATGCCATAGTGCCAGGTTCTTATGCCTTTTCCGGGACTACTAACCATTTTGATGAGGAGAGTTTAATTACTATTAGCAGCATGAAGGAATTCATGATGCCGGATGAATGTATTTGTAAATATTTCAAGCTACTGTGCCCTGCCCTCCAATGGATATTAATGCTCGTAATTTCGTGGAGTTTAATTACGAGCATAATTATATTTTCGAGGGACGATTCAGATATTCATGTTCATCTCAAGGTTTGAGATGCTCCATACCCATCCATTGTCTTAACTGGCTAGACTGAGTTGCTTTCTTCAGTTCACTGTAATATTTTTTTGTGGCTTTGTTCTCTCTAGCTTGTTTGGATTCATCAGTACTGTAGTCTGTAATAATAAAAACTATGACATCCTTAGCTTCTAGCTTTCAGCCAGAGTTTATCATGATACAAGATGCTCTAATAATAGTAGTTTAGTTCACACACTACAATACAATTATCTGCTATATTTTAGCACCATCAAAGATCGGATGGATTGGTTTCCCACGGAGCCACAGAAGGTGCAGAGATTAGCCATTTTTCAAATACAAACTGACGACGAATATTTTTGGCATGTTTTTCATAAGGATCCTGTTTGAGTTGCAAATTCAGAATTCTGAAGCCAGGCAAAAATGTTATTTAAACACTATAGCAGATAATTGTATTGTAGTGTGTCTTCCTAACTGTATGGCACTGGAACCAGAAGTGGTCCAGAGGATTGTTGGTTTTGCAAAGCTCACATAACTACATAAGGGTGAGTCATCACTTCCCCTTTGAACGAGTCTCGTCCTGGTGAGCAGCCTCCTCTCTCGTTGCATTGATCGGCATGTACGTATGACAGCACTCAGATGAACAGATGTTTAAAGTTAATGCAGGAAATGTGAGAAGAGTGATGAACGTACAGGATGATTTTCTACATCAAATCAAGACAAGAGTTAATCTTATGATCATATTTTGTTTTAGGAATTGTTGGGCCTTCAGTGCTTTGCATTGAACTATTGAAATTCATATCCTGGTGTTGAATTTCTTTATTGTATAATTTGTTTGATTTACCTTTGATTTGTAAACTCTTGTGTGTTTCTTGGTTTGATGATTCTTGTGTTCTTACACTTGTTTGAATTGCTTCGATCCAAAGACGATAAACAGCCCTACACTTGTTTGAATTGCTTCGATCCAAAGAGGATAACTTTGAAATATAAGGTAATAAATGGTTCGAATTTCAAACAACCGGAACAGAATAACCTAATAAACTAACCTAATAAACTAACTTTGAAATATAAATAATCTATGGTTCGAATTTTAATAAACTAACATAATAAACTAACTTTGAAATATAATCTATGGTTCGAATTTCAAACGACGGGAAAAGAAGGCGTGACGGCAAGGCCGCACATTCCCTCTCCACCCACATTCCTCGCAATCCGTAGGAAGCCATCCTCTCCCCAGCTCGTACCCCACGAGTTCTTCACGATCCAATAATCCCGACCATCCGGAGTGGTGCCGTATCCGACTATTGTTATCGCATGGTTAAGTACGTTGCCGCACTGCCCGTTGAACACGCCGGATTTGTAAAACCTCCAGTGGAAGCCAGCGGCAGCCACCGCGATGGTGACGGGGCCTTGTGCGACGGCTTGGAGAAGGGCGCCCTCGTCGTACTGACGGACGTCCTCAAAGCCGCTGATTTGGACGACGTTGGAAACCGCCCGTGCCTCACAGTAATTGTTATCCGTGGCGGTGTATCGGTACCATGAATTCGCCGTGATGCCATTATTTCGAACGAACTGAAAAGCCGCGTCCGGATATCCGCCCATGCAGCCGCCGCCGTTGCCACTCCTCGGCACACAGTCGACGAGCTCTTGTTCTGAGAGCGAGTAGAGTCGACCCGTAGCAATCTGGTACCTGCCTTCTATTGCCGCCACCGCGGAAAATGCCCAGCACGAACCTAACATAACATACATCAACATTTAAGTCTAATAAGTTTCCTTTCAATAAAAAATAAATAAAAATCTTATGATATAAATTGAACGTTACCACAAGCGCCTTGATACTTGACATAAGTGACAGCACCGCGCTCCCTCCAATCGATCGAGTCGGGCAGATAATCGTTGGACATGAACGTAAGGTTGTTGGTCGCGGCTCTTTTCGAGTCTAGAAAGGGATTGGCGGATCTTTTCGAGTCGAGAAAGGAATTGGCGGTGTGGGTGGTTCCAAACTCATCGTCGGATGAATCAGCAAACTGGTTGATACCAAGAGAGAAGCCTGTGTTTTCCCTATTAAACTCTTCTATACGCCTGAGATTGTCTTTGAATATCTGAAACCGCATGTTTTCCTCGGCTCCATTGCGATAGAAGCGCTGATATGTATTCATCCACTGCCGGAATATCTCGTAAAGGGATTGGTCGTCGTCTTGAATAGGGCGAGACGAGACACGAAATGCCAACAAAACGAAAAAGGTTATGCATACGAAGGTGTGGAGTTTGAAGGCCATTGCAACGAAGAGATTGATGAATGGTAACTAGGAAGGAAGTGATTGATGAGTGGTAACTAGGTAGTTTGTCGCACGAAAATATATAGGAGTATAATGGGCTCGAATCTTAACTGTATTTCTCAATAATTTAAATAATCTTAAATTTTAAATAATAATTTAAAATATCAACTCAATCCACAGATTAAATCTTAGAAGCGATTTGGATATCTTATAAATAATTTATGTTTTTTTTGTTTTAGTTGATAATAATTGTTCGTTATTGATATGATTTACTCTTAAAAAATAGTATTTAACTATTTACTTTTTTTTTAATTTATGATTTTTTTTATTAGGAAAAATATTTAACTATTTACGATTTCAGTTTGCTTACTTATTTGGTACATTTTTAAATAAGCTAAAGTCTACACACCTGCAAGTCCCCCTTTCTCAAACCTAACAGCTTCGTCTCTCTCAAAACGCCAGATTCCGTCCATCGAATCCCTAAACCCTTCGCAATTCGACGGATTCTGGTTCTCTCTTTGATCCAATGGCCTCCAATGGAGCTTCCGTGGTTAGTTCACCTAACTTCGCCTCTCTCTCGTTTGCGGATGAGTTGCGTTGATTCTGATGCGGGTTTTTTTTTTGCAGGGAGAAGATGGTGCCACGGAGAGCAGCCTCGAGAGGATTAAGCGCCAATTAACGTCTGCATCCGGTCGGAATTTGTTGCAGGGGCCGCTTTTGAAGCGATCGGAAACAGTAATTTCATTGTCCCTTTGCTTTTGATGATTTCGATCCTCCTCTCTCTTGATGCGTATTTGGAAAGAGGGGAAATGAGATGTCTCTTTGGTGTGTGGATCGGTTTTAGTTGAATAGGAAGTGTGCGATGTTGCTTTGATTTGGAAGATTGGCCTAGTATGATTCTGGCTTACTTGATGTTGAAGACTGGAATTTTCCGAAATGAAGATAGAAATTGGACAATGAATCTTAGGTTTTACTAGCTTTGGATGAGATAAGTGACTTGAACAGGTTAGAATTTTATGATCTGGGAATAGTAAATAGACAAATACTTGGCTTTTACATCCCCTCGACTCATCAAGTGAGATGAATATGTTCAAGTTGTGCACTCAGGAGCTTGGATGGGTTTAGCATGAAATGGGGTTGCGACTAACAAAAGGGTTATCATATCAGTCATGATTTACCTTCGCAGCTGCCATTTGAAGTAAACAGCCGTGAACTGCCAATTATTACATACTGGCACAAGGCTACGATAAGCTGGGAACCCTAGAAACTTATGTTTTATGAGTATGAATGAAAAGGATACAGATTGTTTCCTTAAGTATCTGGTTTTCTTCATTATACGGCAGAAATATGCATACTGAATCTGACTGTATTTAATCTTTTGGATTGTTTCCTTAAATAATTTGAGCTGAGAGCTTCTAGATGGTAAATTTTCTACTTTAGATTAGAACTTAATAAATGGTCCTTCTAAGCAACTTTCCTATAAGATTTAAGAGGGCTGTAGGTAACTGTATACAGTTGACTCCCTACAGATTCCTCTAGTGTAGGGGTCTTGGCATTGGGTATGGTTTTGGTTCTTGGTATTTATCTTCTCTTAAATTCATAAACATCTAATGTTTCCTTCTTGATGACCTTTAATTAATGTGAGATATTATGCGCTTGAACAGTTAAGGAAATGGAATGAGCGATGGGTGATCTTAGATCCCACCACTGGGAAAATGGAATACAAGTAAGTTTTGTATATAATCAACTTCAGACATGCTTGTGTAGACACCAGTTCTCTGGCTAGCGTTTGTAGATTTCCTTTACAAGCTATACACTCACTTAATTAATGAATTTTACAAAAGGGCCACAGCTCATTTTATTAACTCAATGTCTTCAGGATGAGGAGAAATGATCCAGCAGTGAAGGGAACCATTATATTTGATGCAAATAGCATAATTTCATTGTCCCCTGTGAACTTCCAGTAAGATATAAATTACTAAGCAGCTATGAGTTGTTTTGTTCATTCAACTTTCACTCATTTTTGTATGGTTAATTTGCATGTTTCAGAGGATTGCCAAAGTATGAAGGCTGCTGCTTCTGTATCCATGATAATATTGTCAATGATAACTTTTGACATTGTTGAGCTTTATATTCTAGTTTTGAGGATGAGGCTATGTAAAATTTAGAGAACTGTATCTTGGCTTCTCCTTTACTCTGTCCTATAGATATTGGAACCCCGCAAAAAAAGGATTATTTCCTCTGTGCAGAAACCCCTGGGGCAGCAAGAGCATGGGTATCAACTTTGCAGTGAGTTTTCACTAGTTTCTTGCTTTGTATTCTTCTCTCCTGGATTTCTTGTTTTGATGATAGGCACTTTTTTTTTCTGTACGTTCATCCCTTTTTTGCACATACTAACATAGATCATAAACGTGGAACAAAAATGAAAATAATGAGAACTACAAGGGTGGGAACTTACTGATCAGGTTGGTAAATTGCATGATTTTATTCATAAACTTCGTGTTTTCCTTTTCCTTGGGTGGCAAAAATGGTTGGACTCTGACTGATCCGGAGGGGGTATTTATGAGACAGAGCATGATTCCTAACTTTAGATTTCTTGGCCGTCTGGGCACCTGGGCCCTATTTTCTTTCAGGCGACTGCTTTGTATAACTGTGGGTTTTCAATTCTCTTTGTATAGTCTTCTCCACCTCAAGTGCTTACCAATCTTTTCTTTTACCAACCGCTAATATGACAAATAGTGCCACTCAGCTGGTCTTAAAGGCGCACAAAGAGGCTGTCAACTCATTAAGTGGTAGCGGATCTACTAAACTTGGAACAGTTGCTACTGTTGTTGCTGCTGCCAATGCAACATCTCTAGAAGCTTCCAAAGAAATTGAGGCAGCCATGCGTGTTTCCCTGCGAAATGCTCTAGGCACAATGCTGAATAAATCTCCTGATGGGCAGATGGATGACCTAACGATCATGAAGGTATGCTTTTCCAACCACGTTGAGTTTCGTGCATGATATTTCCCTTTTACATGTTATGATATAATCCTAGATCTACATGAGCCATTTATTTATTTATTTTTATTCTTAAAGTTTGATCTTTGTTAAAATAATTCTCGGGGTTTATTTTTTGGAAAGGTTTATCTCTGTTAACAAATCATTTTCTGGTATTCTAATCTTGGAAAGGTAACGTGCTGGCACTTGAGGTTTTTTTTAGGAATAGATGTTCGTACTGTTAACTTAATTCTCGTAGAATTTTTGTCATTGCGAAAAAGTCCTAGAGTCAATTTGGTGTGATAATTTATTGAAGGCTTTTTGAGGAAATGAGGAGTAAATAAATAGCTGGTCAGACTTGTTCTCGTGTAATTCCTGGTCAGAGGCTAAACATCATAAAATTTCTTGGCATATCTAATATTCCTGATCTCTGCAGTGCTATCCTCTGCATTTTGTCATATCCAGCTCATTGTGGACCTGTTTCTCTGCCTTTTTATTCAGGAGACAATGCGGGTGAAAGATGAAGAATTACAAAACTTGGCTAGGGAGCTCCGTGCCCGGGATTCAACAATAAGGGAGATAGCGGAGAAACTTTCTGATACAGCTGACGCTGCTGAGGCAGCAGCATCTGCTGCTCATATAATGGATGACCAAAGGAGACTTGTGTGTGCTGAAATGGAGCAGCTAAAAGAAGCATCAAATAAGCAATTGGAGTCAGCTATGTTTAAGGTGCACTTATCAATCAGTTCTCCTAACCGTCTTCCATTACTTGATACTGTGTAGCTGTTGACAAGATGCTCAATATTTAAAACATATAACTGGGATTATTGGAAACCTTTTTCTAGTTACTTTTGCTTACCCAACAACATCAGTGTGACACTTGTTATTAGTGGTTATTAACTGTCATTATCATTTGGCTGAGTGTGCAGCTCAAAGAGTCTGAAGGCAAGTTGGCTGCCTTGTCTAGGGAGAATGAAGAACTAACTAAGCAAAGAGACTTGGCTCACCAGGAGGCACATCTATGGAGATCTGAACTGGCAAAGGCTAGGGAGTGTATGTTGGTACTAGAAGCTACCGTTGTGAGAGCTGACGAGAAGGTCAGGATTGCAGAATCAGATGCTGAGGCCAAAATAAAGGAAGCAGCTCAGAAAGAATCAGCAGCTGTGAAAGAAAAGCAAGAACTTCTGGCATATGTTAGTGCATTACAAGCGGAACTGAAGAGGTAAATGATCTTTACTGTTTTTAAGTGTCATTGGTATGTCTCCTGTGCATTGAATCCATTGATATGATATCATAAAATCACATCTTCATAACATTTTGAACTACATGAATCACTGATAATCTCAATCGTTGAAAGACCACAAGCTTTTTTAGAGAGATATCAAATTGAACTTTGAAGGTTTAAGGAACTGAATTGAAAAGCCTGTTTATTTTAATCAACTACCATTTGGACAAGCAAAGTATATATGTTCAGCATATTAGGTGTCTGCGTAAGAAAGCTAAACCCTCCTTTTAAAAATAACGTTATTCCAGTGATGCGTTTCTGGGCTTTAATATGAAATGGATTAATGGACACCTTGTTAATATTTTTCGATGTGGTGAATACCATAGCCTCTCAGATCAGATCACTTCTCATCTCTTTAATGGCTTATTTTTTAATTATTATTGCTGCTTCTAATTGTGTCACCCTCACCACCACGAGTTTATTGATTATTACTAGCTCTTTACTTCAAAGATCTACATCTTTTGTTCCTCTCAGCTAATCCGCATAACTCAGGATGCTATTGTATCCATGGAATTAATTAGAAGCTCTTTTGTATGTCACTTCTAACTTTCCGATACCCTATTTCTAGCATTTACTTTGTAAGCTAACTAGATCAGTCTTGAAAATTGAGAGGCAGTATTTATCTGCATCAGATCTGTCTTTGAGCACATGCATTAGCATTCCTAATTGCTTGGTCAGTTGGCTATAGATCGCAGGGGTTTGACAAAACTGATGGGTCTTATCCTGTTCTCTTCTGCAGACAGAAGATCAATGCAAACCCAATTTTTGAGAAGACGGAATCATGCTCAGACATCAGTGACACCTGTTCTCTGACAAAGCACGTTGACTCGGGGGATGACAATGTCGACAAAGCATGCCTCAGCGTTTCCTCAAGAGAGGTTCCTGTTGCAGAGCAAGGCGTAGTTAATGTCTCAGAAGTTGACCAAGCAACCACCGACATTCGATCAGTTGGGAGCGATCAATGGAACGATATTCAGGCAACAGAGGCCAGCATTTCCGATGTCAGAGAGGTGGAACGAAGCAGCCTGGACATCCCCGTTGTCATCCCACCAGTCGGAAGCCAAAACAATCAAGACCCCAACACGTCCCACCAGCCTTGAGCATCTAACCTGAAACAAATTCATCATCTTGAGTTTACCAGGTAATCAGACAAGAACATGGTACTTACAGAACCGCGAAGGAAGTTGAGAATGTCATGAAAACTTGTTACTACTGCCATAGCTCGGAATCATTTATGTGTTGTGTACAGCAAAGCTTTAGCCATTACTGAACTCATAAACCTGACGGCGAAGACCTTATTTCTTCTAAAGGCTGTGATGCCTTATGATGTATTATGAGATGTTATGTATTCTGAACGTTGTAGTAGTTTCTTGGTGAGCTACACCAATGTCTGAGATAGCAGTAGTGTAGGCCCTGTTTGGTATGACTGCACCATTCCTGAAGGCTTATGAAACATCGTGTTGTGAACCCTATGCCACCTTTATTAGGCTCTGTTTGGTACAACGGCTGAAATCAAAATTCTTTTTAAACTTTAAGCATCGTGTTGTGAACCTTTATGCCTTTGCGAGTTGAAAACTTGTGATGAACTCGTACAATTTTTCTTAGACAACAGTCGAAACTTTTAAGGCCATCTTTATTGGCAAACCAAATGTTGGATTTACAGTGTAGTTTTTATCTAATCTCTCTTGCACATTAATGTAATAATTTTCTATTGTGAAATACTAGTTATTGTTTTGGTATACTTGAGACAAGGCTGTTGCACAGAAATTTTGAGGATGTAAGAAGTAGATTAATGGGAGGTTGGGAAGTTTATTCCAACAGTAGTGAGCATGTTAAAGGGAGAATATGGGTCACCTGGAGCCTTGATATATTTGATGTGACTATTCTGAGAGCGGAGGATCAGTTTGTTCATTGTCTGGTTAATTCAAAGGATAAAAAGTTTGAGTTTGCTGCATCGTTTATCTATGCTGAGAATACAAAAGCTGGTAGGGTGCCTTTGTGGACAGAGTTGAGTAATCTGGCTGCACATATCTCGTGTCCCTGGATTGTGCTCGGGGATATGAACTGTATCCCATCTATTGATGAAAAATGGCCAGCAAAGAGAGCTAGCATGACAGAATTTGAAGAGCTTAAGACAGTGTTGGAGGAATGCGCGTTATATGACATCCCTTTCTCGGGTGCAGCACTCACCTGGACAAACAAAAGGACGGGGGATGCTAAGATTGAGAGAAAACTGGACCGTGTCCTAGGTAATGACATATGGATGGATACATATGTGGACACCAAGGCTTTCTTTGATGCCCCTGGGATATCAGACCACTCGCCTGCTGTAGTGACACTCCGAAATGAGAAATATAACAGACGATATCCATTCAAATACAAAAACTTTTGGGGAAAGGAACCTGAATTTCAGAATCTTGTTCGGGCAGCATGGAGCATGGACATTATAGGCTCGAGACAATACAAGCTGGTGCAGAAGCTTAAAAATGTTAAAGACACACTTAAACCGTGGGACAGAACTCGTTTTCCGGAGCTGCAGACGCAGATTGCATTGAATAAAGGAATTCTGAGGGAGCTGCAAATCCGAACACGCACTGAGAAGAATAACATACAACTGGAGGAACAGATTGGGAAGGCGGAAGAGGAACTAAGACACTGTGTCTGTAGGCTGATAAGACTTACCTCTCAGCAAGCAAAAATACATTGGCTCACTATGGGTGAAGAGACGTCATCCCTTTTCTACCGTAGTGTCAAGGAACGGAGGGCAAGGAATGCTATAGCCACAATGCGGGATGCCAATGATATTGTTATAGAGGATGAGGAAGAAATCCGAAAGCATATTGTAGAATACTTCAGGGAGCTATTGTCCACTGCTGCAGCTTGCACGAGTGCACACCTGGACTCCTCAGGGCCGGTGATAAATGAAATTCACACAGATCAACTGATTGGGCTCCCGAGCTATGATGAAATCAGAAGATCGGTTTGGTCTATAGGAGCCAACAAATCGCCTGGACCCGACGGGTTTGGCAGTCAGTTCTTTAAAGACTCATGGAGCATTGTGGGGAATGACACATGTGAGGCTGTGAGGGAATTCTTTCGGCATGGGAAGCTGCTGAAACAGCTTAATGCTACTTTCATCTCCCTCATACCTAAAGTACCTAACCCAACATATGTCAAAGACCTACGCCCAATCTCGTGCTGCAATACGGTGCTTAAGGTTATAACGAAGATAATTGCTGGGCGAATTAAAGGGCTACTCAGTGATGTTATTAGCGACAGTCAGGGAGCATTCATACCGGGTAGATCCATCATCCATTGCACACAACAGTGCAGTTGCAACAGAGATTGTTAATGGATATGGTACAAAGAGAATCTCCCCGAGGTATACCATCAAAGTAGACCTCCAGAAAGCTTATGATTACATCAGTTGGGAATTCATCCGATTCACTCTAAACACTCTGAAATTTCCAGATAAGTTGGTGACACTGATTATGGAATGCATCACAGCTCCTAGCTTTTCAGTCAACATCAACGGGGCGCCAGAGGGCTTCTTTGTGGGCAAGAGGGGAATCCGACGGGGGATCCACTATCCCCGTACATCTTTGTCCTCTGTATGGAAATCCTTAGCCGGATGCTTCATAAGGCTGCTGAAAATCGCGATTTCAAGTACCATCCTCGGTGTAAAGAGTTGAATTTAGTTCACCTTGCATTCGCGGATGATCTATTAACTTTTTGCCATGGAGATGTAAAGTCCATTATGATCATCCAGGAATGTTTAGAGAGGTTCTTTGAGCTGTCTGGTATGCGTGTTAATATGGATAAGAGTTCTGTCTTCCTTGCCGGCTGTACACCACAAGTGCAGGGAGATATTCTGGGGCAGCTGAGATTTGGGACTGGTTCCTTCCCGATTAAGTACCTTGGGATGCCGCTGCACTCAAGAAGGATCAGAGTGGTCGAGTACAACACATTATATGAGAAAATAGGTAACCTCATACAGACCTGGGCCACAAAAAAGCTCTCCTACGCGGGTAGGCTTCAACTCATCAAATCAGTTTGTGGAGTAATCCACTCGTTCTGGGGACAGACGGTTATCCTTCCGAAGGGAGTTGTTGACCAGATTGAGAGCATGATGAAGAGGGTTCTGTGGAATGGAAATATGGGGGGGGGGGGGGGAAGTACCTTGTTGCTTGGACAGAAGTAACCAAACCTCACAGCGAGGGGGCCTTAATGTTCGAGAACTGGGAGCATGGAACAAGTGTATTTTCTCCAAACTTCTGGGTGACTTGATTCTACAACGACAGTCTATTTGGTTCAGATGGTGAAACCAGAATCACATCCGAGGAGAGAATGTATGGGATTTGGTACCTAAACATGACGACTCTTGCCTCTTGGCTTTGGAGGAGCATATTGGGTGTCAGGGAAGACTTAAGGGCTGTTCTGTCTGATGGTGTACATGCTCAGCCGGACATTCAACCATACTTGAATGGGAAAGGTGCGATATCTTGTGCAAAGGTTTATGATAAAATTAGATATCGGGGTTCCGAGGTTGACTGGGGAGGCATGATTTGGAATCGAAAACAGTGTAAACGCTGGACATTCATCACATGGCTGGCCTTACACAAGCGATTACAGACTGGAAACAAAGTAAGACATTGGAAGGGAGAAGTTGCCGCTGAGTGTGTACTCTGTCATAACGGAGTTGAAACCGAATCACACCTATGGTTTGAATGCTCGGCTGTTAAGGAGGTACAAAACAGTGTCCTGAACTGGGTTGGAATATCGTGCAGACATGAGACGCTTGAGGAGTGGATGATGTGGTTTGCAAGCTGAACCCACAACGGTGAAGAAATCCAGGCTCTTCCAAACGAAGCTTATGGTGTTCCAGGCTCTTATATATTTTACATGGGTTGCTAGAAACAAGGTTATCTTTTGTAATGAGCCTTTTAGTGCACCCGTGTGCACAACGCTTGTAATCAATAGTTGTCGGTCCCGCCTTGCCACGTTATGGAAGTGCAACTCTAACGTGGAAACTCGGGACCGAGATAGGAGGTTGAGGGGTATTTAAAAGTTTAGTATGGTGCGGGTATAGTGACGTGAGGGTTAGATGAGATTGCAATTTTTTGGAGAGTAAAGATGGGTTTTTTTGGGTATAGTATCTCACCCATCTCTTACGAAGGGCCTTACACTTTTGTACATGGGTTAAATCCTTATCTTATATATTTACCATTTCAGGATATATTTTCTACCAAAGTGCGAGTAACAAATACTACTCCATAGTAAGTTTAAAATAGGATGGGATATTGTGAAAATTAGGCACACAACAAAAATTTGAATTGTTTTTATTAAATATTGATGGTAAAGGAAAAATATATATATAAAAAAAATTCTCAACTATCACCCTCCAATTAAAAAGAATCAACCTTATAAAAACAGAGCACCCTAATTATATTTCCAAATATAATAATTATGGTTAATATTTGAATAGTAGAATGGAAAAATTACATTGTCCACATTAAAGAATCATCTAGAATAAGATCTACTCCCTCCATTTTAATTTAAATGACGTTTAGAGAGAACACGTAAATTGAAAAATATTAGTGAACACTAGTATTGACTTTTAACTTTCATTTCAAGTTTGAAAACGGTAAAATATTAGACGAACTCCATCTACGCATTTCACCTTCTCAATTCATTCTCTCTTTAAGTTTTACTTTACTATTTACCAATGCCAATGAGTGGGAGAGAGGAGATTAATCAAACAAATTACAACATGGAAAAAGAGGTGAGAGCCATCCGTTCTAATTTAAATGATGTTTTAAGTTTTACTTTGTGGAGAGCTCGAATCTAGTTTCTGCTGAGCATGAGTCCTTGGGCTAGGGTTTTGGTCTGCAATTGCTCTCATCCTTCCACTCTCTTTTTTCGTGTCTATTGAAATCGGTCTTTCTATCTCCGAGTTAAATATGAATATATTGTTAGATTAGAGATATAATTCCATTTTTATCTTAAGGTTTAATTTGCTTCTTTCTTACTAACTACGGAGTGTGAAATTTTCGTTCCGGCTATATACACCGCAAATCATGCACGTCCTTAAGGACGTGCATGATTAAAAGGCTTGCACGTCCTTAAGGACGTGCAATATTAGACACAAGGCCTGCACGTCCTTAAGGACGTGCAATATTAACCTTGTGATTTGCGGTGTATATAGCAACACTCGAAATTTTTCTGATCGATGATTTGGCTACTTGATCCTTGAGGTGTTTTTTTAAAATTAAAAATAAAATTTGGAAGATAAATTAATTACTAATTAACTCTACACACCCATATAATTGTTTATTTTATTTTTAAGACAAAAATGTACATGTCACGCTAAGCCGGCCGCTAGAGAGCAAGGGCAAGTAGGCAAGTCTGGCTCTCCCTTTCCAAGCTCCGAATTACAAACCTGCGAAAGTCTCTCCTCCTCCTCCAAATCCCCCCTTTTGCTCGCTGTAAACCCTCCCAAATCTCTCCCTCCACAGTTGCCAGTGCTTGATTAATGGCGGCGGTGGCTGGCTCTTCATGGCAACCTCGGGAAGAAGGGTTTGTGGAGATCTGTGGGCTGCTGGAGCAGCAAATCTCCCCGACCTCTACAGTTGATAAGTCTCAGATTCTTCAACAGCTCCAGCACTACTCCCAGTTCCCCGACTTCAACAATTATCTCGTTTTCATTCTCTCCCGTGCCGATGTATGGTTTTACATATGTTCATTTCCGCATGCTCCCTCTTTTCACCGTGAAATTGTTCACTCTTTGATGTGGTCGTGTCGATTTTGAGTGTGATCGCTTTTGTTTAACCTAAATTTCTTCTCTTTTGTTTTGCCTTGAGTGGTTGAATTGTGGTTTGTATTGTCGAATTTTGTTTTTCGTGTTTTCTTACATTAGGTCAAATAGGCATTTGATTTCTGCTACTGAAGGGTTTAGCTTTCCAGGATGTTTATTCCTTTATTGCATATAAAAGAAGAAGCTTTATTCATGCTCCTGCTGGTGCTATATTGGTTAATTAGGCTATGGTAGCAAGCCTTTACTAGAAGAGTTTTTGCAAAGGACACTACAAGTAATTCTATTGTTTGGGAATCAGAACTAGTGTATTAAACTGATTTTAATCTTCTGGCTGTTCCGTTACTTGTGTAGGGAAAATCAGTGGAGATAAGACAAGCTGCTGGATTGCTTTTGAAGAATAATCTTAGGACCTCTTTCAAGAATTTGTCCCCTGTAAACCAGCATTACATAAAATCAGAGTTGTTACCTTGCCTAGGATCACCTGATCGGAACATCCGCAATACTACAGGAACGATTATTAGTGTTATTGTTCAGTTGGGTGGTGTTTGCACATGGCTTGAGCTGATTAACGCTCTTGGCTCTTGCCTTGATAGCAATGATCTTAATCACATGGAAGGTGCAATGGACGCTTTGTCTAAGGTATGCCTTTTGTCTTTCATATTTTATTTCGTGTTGAGATGAGAATGCACAAAATGAGGTTTTGAAATGATATTGTTTTCCACTTCAGGCAACCTCCCTGTTGATATACTTTCATCAGCAGGAAATAGAAATCAAAATTTGTTTCTTGAAATTGGGAAGAAGTTCTTGTTTGACGATGTAGATTTAATTTAAATGCACAAACATAAGTGCATATGTAAGTGTCAAAGCTTGTGAATTTTACACAGTGCACAGGTGATGAAAATCTGTATCTCAAATAATATTGGACCATGCAGACTGAATTAAATAAGTTGGTAGTTGTGAAGTTAGGTCCGAGGATCTGTATTCTTTATGAAGTCTTTAGGCCAACTTTGTTCCTCCCTTATTTGTTTTGTACTGAGGCTTTTCTATATTTGATGATATTTGTGTTGCCTTCTTACATTTCCATATTTATTGGAAGCTAGTTTTTTCTGCTTCAAACATAAAAGCCATCCAACTTCTATCTTTAAACTGAAAAATTAGAAGCTTGTAGATTTTGTTTCGTATATTGACTTATCCAGATTGCAATTAATCTGATATTTGTCTACGCGACTCTAAGGTGCTGAAGGAGCTGGGTCAAAATTAGCTAGTTTGATGTTAATTTGGTATTAAGATTAATTTCAATAACTCATGGAATCACTTTGTTCATGCATCATATGATGCCACCAGATTTGCGAGGACATACCTCAAGTACTGGATTCAGATGTGCCGGGCATGAATGAACGACCTATCAATCTATTCCTTCCAAGATTTTTAAAGGTAACTCATTTTAAAAAGACTATCTGTGGGATTTTTGAATATCTTATTTTTGCTTTAGATATCTGTAAAGTTTACTTTCTAACATTTTTTTCACTGAATTTTGGCCGGGTTTCTGTGTTTACCCTCTTCTCATCTGGTTCTGGATGTGCAGTTTTTCCAGTCACCACATCCCGTGCTGAGGAAGCTGGCTCTCAGTTCTGTAAATCAGTACATCATGTTGATGCCTGCTGTGAGTATTTCTTGTAACTTATTCTTCGATACAAATAGTATTACACTGTGTTACTCTCCTTTGATAACTATGTACTGATCTTTTTTCTTTTCAGTCTTTGTATAGCTCAATGGACCAGTATCTCCAGGGATTGTTTGTTCTAGCTAATGATACTGCACCAGGGGTGCGGAAATTGGTAAGTTCTTGTTTGTTATTATACCCTCTGTACTTATCAAATGATATATATTTTCCTAGCTTATAGAACGCGTATCTATTTGTAATAAATTCCAAAGAATTATTCTCTGGTCTTCTGTACATCATGGATGGTTGTAAGATATATTAGAAAAAGAGAGAGAGAGAACTTCTAATAGAAAATCAGTGGTGAGTTAAGTGTTGGGTAAAGATAGGAATAGAGAGTATATGTTTAGATTCTGAAACAATCTAAAGAACGAGCCTCCACCATCAGAGGTTATGGATGTATTCTTGTGTGTTTGGTACACTTATTGTGAAAGAACTAGCCTTCACCAATCTCCATTGGAGGTTATAGATGTATTCTTGCGTGTTCACGTATTTGGGACTCTTCATTGTCCTTTGAGAAGGGCCTTTCCTACACCCCACTGGGCAGCTACTATAACCTTTCTGATTAAAAGTGAAAGAATACTTAGTGTACTTTATATCATTTTTTATGAACCTTTCTGATTAAAAGTGAAAGAATACTAGGTGTGTAACGTGTGTTTTCTATTATTTCTGGTTTGTTGCTATTTTTTTGAAATGTTTTTCCTTGTTGCTTAGTATATGTGCTTTTGGTGAACAGGTTTGTGCAGCTTTCGTCCAGCTTATTGAAGTCCATCCTTCTTTCTTGGAGGTTATAAAATTATTGTATTTTATACAATTATTTCTTTTAATGTTTCAGTGAAAATTTGATTCAACTTCTCATTAAAGTCGTATAGATAATTGAGAAAAATTAGCCGTCAACTCATCAGTCCTGTACGGTTGTTTGCTCTGATGTCCACTGGGATCATTCTAGACATAATTATACAATTCCTATATTGCAGCCTTATGTGAGGAATGTAATAGAGTACATGTTGCAAGCTAACCAGGACAGTGATGATGAAGTAGCGCTTGAAGCTTGTGAGTTTTGGTTAGTATCTTCGATATGATCTTGTTGGATGTTTAGAGTAATTTTTATATTATTTGATTATAAATGCTTTATTTTTTAATTGCTCCCCCCTTCTGCCATTCATATGATTTAAAATATGAATATTGAAAAAGGAAAGTAACATTGTTTAAAAATAATTTTATTTACATAGAAAAATTACCAAAAGGCATTTACCCTTTTGAACTCTTTTGTTCTATATAGTTTGATATTGCTATTGAAATTTGGCAATTAGTTTATATTATAATATCTGTTTAGTTGAATGGGTGAATGCAGCCATTCGATGTTTTGGTTTACTTACTGAACTTATTTCTTAGACGCGCTACCTTGGTCGTATGCCAGCAAGGATCATACTGTTACTAATGCAAGGAATTATATTTGTTTTGTGCGTTTTGATAGGGGTGCATATTGTGATACTCAGTTACCACCAGGGATCTTGCAAGAATTCCTTCCAAGGCTAATTCCTGTATTATGTCTCCTGTTATTATGGCCTCTAATTGCGTCATTTCCATTTGTTATAAAGGCTGTGAGACTTGGGATTTTATTGAATATTATTTGTAGGTTTTACTGTCAAATATGGTCTATTCTGATGATGATGAATCACTTGCTGAAGCAGAGGTTTGATATTTTTTTAAAGCATTATTAGATCTTCTCCAGTTTTGTTGTATGCATTGACTGGGACATTGCCACTGTGGTGCAGGAAGATGAGTCTATTCCTGACAGAGAGCAGGTGTGAACATTATTTTTCAATTATTTTTGTATTTTTGTCGTTGCTATTTAGTCTATTAACTTGCATACTTATAACTATTTGTTCTTTCTACAGGATTTGAAGCCTCGCTTTCATTCATCTCGTTTTCATGGGTCTGATAACGTGGAAGATGATGTATGTTTTAGCTTCTCGTGGTGTGCAATCTGTTTCTGTTGGATTTCCATTTACCATGATTTTTCAATTTTTTTGTACTTAACAGAAGATTTGCCTGAATACCTTTTGATGTCAGCTTTGTTGGATGCTATGATACAGGATGATGTAGTCAATGTTTGGAATTTGCGAAAATGCAGTGCTGCTGGTTTAGATGTACTGTCCAATGTGTTTGGGGATGAGATTCTTCCTACCTTGATGCCCTTGATTCAGGTATTTGACATTTTTCTACAAGTTTCATGCAAGTTCTAGTTATTTTCTTGTTTCCTGGTTCCAGCTCATGTTATGATGCACCAACTTTATTTTTCTATATGAACCCCATTCTCCTGTTTTTATTTTCGGGCTAATTAATTAAGCTTCTGTTGGAATATGGGCTATCCCACACGGGAATGTCAAAATGGTTTCAGCCCAACATTCTGTTGGAATATAGGAATGACACTGAATGCCATATAAACTTAGTGGTCTGCTCGTCTTATTGCCAAAATGGTTTTGATATGGAATCCGTTGGGCTTATATATAGGTCTTGTCTCCGGAATGTGGGCTTGCATACAACCTTCTCTGCATGTCCCGTGCAAAATAATCACAGTATTTGACAAAATATATTATTTATTCAGCCTCATAAGGTGCCTAAGCTACTCGAGAACAAAACTTCGAAACTGCTCCATCATTATTCAGCCTCATAGGAAACAAATCAGCTTAGGCTAGTAGTGTTTTAAGTAGCATAATCATATGTAGTGGCTTAAAGTAAGTTTTGATCCTTCCATCTAGTTAGAGCATCAATCATAAAAATGCTTCTTCTAATAATCGTCAAAGCATTCCCTCTTTTTGCTGCTTGTCTGTTGCTTATTAGCTACTCGCTCCGTTTCAAAATAGATGGGCTTTTAGGTAGTAGTTTTTGTTTCAAAATAGACGGGCTTTTATGTTTTCTAGGTAGGAGATTGTAATGGTTTGTATTGATTTGTGTTGTTGACTTTTTAAAAGATTTTAATTGGTTAAAATGTCTAGTAGGTGTTAAAAAAATAATAAAATTTATGAAAAAGTTAGTGGAATGATGATGTTTTTTTTTAAAAGTGAATTGTTTTATAAAAACTTGTGCAAAATGCTAAAAGCTCATGTATTTTGGAACGGAGGTAGTATATATGATCACTGATCAGTACTGTAAAGTGTGTGTGTATATATTTAATTAAAAGAGACGAGTGGGGGAAGGAGAACTCTAGTCCCCAAAGGATCTTATACTCGTGTCATCTCTATGATATAGGGAGAATGTAGGATGTAAAAGGTATGACTTGTTGATGATCTGTGAGGACATTAGAACAACTTCTCTTTTCTTTTGTTTGCAATTGCCTTGATCAAGGGTCAAAGTATATGAATGGAATTGTTTGATCTTGCAAATCCTTGGAGATTAATGTATTTGGGTTTGCTAAATGTTATCTGTCACTGTTCTTGTAATATCTTTTCCATAAACGTATGCAGCCCAAACTCTCCACCACTGATGACCAGTCTTGGAAAGAAAGAGAAGCTGTAGTTTTGGCAATTGGGGCTATTGGGGAAGGTTGCATCAGTGGTTTATATCCTCATCTTTCTGAGGTAACCTTTTCTTTGTCAAGCTTGTTCTTGAATCTGGATGTTTCTTGTAAGAAGTTCATTTCATTCATTCATTTCTATTGTGAGTAACAATGTCACACCCACCCCTGGTTGACTAAACCAGAGTATGGATGTTGCAGTCTTGGCTCCACAATGGACTTATTTTGTGGAATAGGAAAACACCTACATAAATTGAGAGCATTTACCCATGACGCACTTCTAAAAATTTACAATCGTAGTAGATAAGTATTTACTTCATGGAAATCAATAGTTACACTGTTGGAGATGTTAATGTCTTTCTAGAGCCAAAAGATTGACACATGGAAGTATGGAACTCAATACATTGCTTAAGCCAAAAGATCTACAAAGACTTGGGAGTAGTATATGTAGAAAATTTACCCACATTTTTGGAGTTTGAGAGAAGACTGATTTAATAGTTTTAGGAAGGTTTTCTTGGTTATCGAGTTGTTCTCTTACTAATAACCAGGTGTATTTCACTTCGCAACATCTTTTGTTTCCTTCATAGAAAATTACTTGGAGAAATGAATTGATTTCCATGACATAATATCTACTGCCCTTTCAGTCCTTTGACTGAATTTTGCCACAAAATGTTTTAACAGTTGTTTTTGTTCTTCTCTCTTGATAACATGGTTATGAAATTTGTAAATTATGTGCTATATCATCAAGTGTTTACTGCTGAAAGGTCAGAAATCGTATCATCATGGTGATTCCAATTGTAGCAGTATGTGAAAAACTATTTTCTGTCATGCAGATCGTGGATTTTCTCATCCCTTTATTAGATGACAAGTTCCCCCTCATTCGGAGTATTTCTTGTTGGACACTTTCACGATTCAGTAAATTTGTTGTTGAGGTATGTCGACTTTCTTTTTTCCTTGCTGGTTTTATTCATCAATAAGAAAATATCTTTTATTACTTATACTACCTCCGTCCAAAAATACATTGCCTTTACTATTCACGCACGCTTTTTTAAGAAGGTAAAAACTATATAAAATATTAACTTTTTTATTAATTTTTTTTAATAATTACAAACTTATTGATAATAAGTTTGTAATTATTAAAAAAATTTAATAAAAAAGTTAATATTTTATATAGTTTTTAGCTCCTAAAAAAGCGTGCATGAACAGTAAAAGTCCATGTATTTTTGGACGGAGGGAGTATCTAATTTAGAGAGGATAAAATACTATCAAATCATCATTGAAGATAGTGAGTAGAAAATAATGAAATTCTCCCTTTAGCTTGGCTGAAGGCGCTTCAGTTGATTGTGCCCACAAAGAACCTAAATACCAAACCCTACACAGCCTGAATTGCAGTTAAATTATCTGAGAAAGTGTATATATTTTGTCAAGATCCCATTGTAGAGTCACATGTTGATTAATGTCCCTTTTGTGCGCACCAATTTAAACGGTTGGTTGCACAGGAAAAAAGGTTGTCTCTAACCTCCGTGCGGATGGTACAGGGGGTATAGACAGCATGTGTGTGTCAGGTCTTACTTTGATGAGTATTTTTTTCTCATATTGTCATATTCAATGTTTTTCATTTGCTTTGGAAAATTAACAAACTGTTCTGTACTGTACTAAAAAGTATGTCTGGAATCCTTGTACGGATGGTGTGGGGTTTATAGACAGCACATGTGTGAGCCAGATTACTCTTTGATGAGTATCGTTTCTCATATTGACATGTTGGATGTTTTTCTAATGCCTTGAAACATTAGCAAACTGTTTTGTACGTTCGAATACATATGTCTGATCCATTTTGTTTACCTTAGAAGCTGTGCGTACCGCAATTAAAGCCTTTCATTTTTTATAAATGATTTCAGGGAACTAGCCATCAGAAAGGGAAGGAACAATTTGAGAAGGTTTTGATTGGCTTTCTTCAGAGATTACTGGATTCAAACAAGCGTGTGCAGGAAGCTGCATGTTCAGCATTTGCAACACTGGAAGAGGTCCCCCCCCCCCCCCCCCCCCCCACCCACCCACACACACACACACACACACTTACACAAATAAAATAAAATAAAATTGTCCTCTGTAAATATTTTTCAAATATTGTTCGGGACTTTGATTGTTCTATGATTTTCAGGATGCTGCTGAAGAATTAGCACCAAGATTGGAAATTATTTTGCAGCATTTAATGTGTGCATTTGGAAAATATCAGGTTATTAATTTTGTTACAATTTTCTACTCCCTATGCTTACATGAACTTAATAATTAGAGTTGAGTTTTATTCTATATATAATTTCTGTTACCTACTAATGAGCCTTTCTGTCTCTTTGTTTATACTTTGTATAGAGAAAAAACCTCAGACTTGTCTATGATGCTATTGGAACATTAGCAGATGCTGTGGGTGCAGAATTAAATCAGGTAGTCTATTGACTTCTATATCTTATATGGTGCTTATTATATTAAGACATCAATCACTGAGCTGCTTTGTGGTTTCTTGGCAGCCTGCATATTTGAATATTTTCATGCCACCCTTAATTGCCAAATGGAAGCAACTTGCAAATTCAGATAAAGATATCTTCCCATTGCTGGAGTGCTTTACTTCTATAGCACAGGTATACATCACTGTGATACTTGTAGGAGAAACACAGTTCCTGTTGGAAATTTATATCCCATTGACTGTTGGAGATTCATGTTAACTCTATTGGAGTTGGACATGTTTCATAAACTGTATGGATGTGGTATCCCTTCATCTAGAACACACAAGATGACTCATAATGCTAAGCACTTGTGCTACTGATTAAGTGTTAAGTAGATAGTGTTTAAATAGGCCCACTTTTAAAGCAATCTCCTGAGTCTTGTTCTACAAATTGAGTGAATAATCTCCTAGGCAAATTACTAGATGAGTTTGTACACCTGTTCTTTCTCTCTCTAACAAATGAAAGGAGGATATTACTAGTTGAGCTCAGTATAAAATTTTGTGTTCATAATTATAATTGCATTTTAATCATATTAATGCATTGGAATCCAAACACACCCTTAATGTTGTGAGCTCAGTATAAAATTTTGTGATTGAATTTTGTTGTTTATTAAAGAATGTGGCTTGTTAACATTTTTCAGGCTTTGGGACCTGGATTTGGTCCATTTGCAGAGCCTGTATTTCAAAGGTGCATGAGTATTATTCAAACTCAACAATTGGCCAAGGTAATGATTATTTTGCTGCATTATATTATCTTTTTAACATTAACCATTGACTTCCTGGCAAACATTTAGTTAGAGTTTCGCGACTCATGCACTTATGACGTAGATGGTTCAAATTGACTTTCGATTATTCTGCAATGTGGATATTGCAATTTACTTTATCGTAATTTTGTTTATTTTTACCAGAGATGAAGAATAGAGATTCCAATCTTCTTATTTTATTTTCTGTCTCATATCAAGGGACACTAACTTCCAGCCGTCTAAAAATACTACAGTTACCTATCACAAAAAGACTACTTCTGTAGTTGACTCCGTGACACAGGGGTTTCCATAACTGCTGTTCATAGATCTTGCTGAAATCTTATTTATTTTGATAACTTTATGGATGTTCTTATTTATAAGTATGAACTTTTTATTTCTTTTGAAATTTTATAGTTGATAATTCAGCCTTTATTGCAGACTAATCCTGCATCAGCTGGTGTTCAGTATGATAAAGACTTCATCGTGTGCTCTCTGGACCTGCTCTCCGGACTTACAGAAGGTCTTGGCGGAGGAATAGAGAACTTGGTAATTTCTTATGCTGAAGCGTTGTAAGATTTGATATAAATTAAATATTCATTTTCTAGAAATGTGCCTATTATTCTGTACATCACTTTCCAATCCTTGTTGTATACTCCCTCCGTATCGCAAAACTTGTAGTTTTAGAGTAATAAACTTGTATCAAAAAACTTGTTGTTTTAGCTATAGTTATTATCTTTATAGGTAATAATTGCTCTTTTTATAGGTAATAATTAGTGCTTTTAGGTACTTTATCCTATAAAAGTAAAGGAAATATAGGTATTATTAATAAGTGTGCATAAAGCTAAAACTACAAGTTTTGCGATACGGAGGGAGTATATTTTTTTCTCAGTCAAAACAATCTGCTTTCTTGAAGTGTCTACTATTTACTTAAAAGAAGACTGCTCAGATATGACTTATTATTAATATGGAGGTTTGTACCGAATCTATCAGATCTAGAAATTATTCCTTGCAATTTTATTGCAGATTTCACAGAGCACATTGAGAGATGTGCTACTTCAGTGCTGCATGGATGATGCATCCGATGTCCGTCAAAGTGCCTTTGCACTTTTGGGAGACCTTGCGAGAGTAAGTGGGCATTGTCAGATGTTAGAAGAATCTATCTTTGGGGCCTTTTGTTTTTTATGTCTCTATTCTTGTTAACAAAGGCCTTCTTCCAATGTATTGACTAGGTCTGTCCAAGACATTTGCATCCACGATTGCCGGAGTTCCTTGATATATCTGCCAAGCAACTGGTAGGTGGGAGTGGAAGTTTGTTTGTTTGTTTTTTTTTTTAAAGATTGATTTAATTGTATGAAGAGGACCTAATATTTGTGCTCACAGGATCTCTCTAAGTTGAAGGAAGCTGTATCAGTGGCAAATAATGCTTGTTGGGCAATTGGAGAATTAGCAGTCAAGGTACAAGCTCTCCTTTCCATCGTCTTATCCTTTAGCCATATTTGGTAAATAGATTGAACTGGTAGCACTCTTTCATGTGATGTGTCATTTTAGCCTTGAATTCTTGTTGAGAAGAAATATTTGTTGTTCTAGATTTAACGCTTGCCATTCATTGCCCAAATGTTTTAGTACATAGAGAACTTCGTTTCTTCTCTCCTTTTTTTTTTTGTGTATGTGTTGATTGAGGAAACAAGTATAAACAGCACTCAAACTGATATACAGAAGTCAATAGATGAGACATCAAACTGGTTTCCTTAGCATTGTCCCAAATAGAGCCGTATGCAGTAGATGGTCTCTCACAACATTCCTCGTCAGCCGAATATGTTGAAAGATGGCCATTTACTCATTTAGTTTGCAATCATTCATATCTTGGAACTCTATGGCTCTATGCTTCACCTGAAATGTAACAAATTATTAGTACATGTATTGAATACGTTATGTTTTTACCTATCCTATGCCCCAAGGGCCTATCATAAGAAGTTTATTTTGGTAAGATTAATTGATTTTATGTTATCTTTTTATTCAATGGGAAGGGATTGGCCAATCATGTTGGGAAAGAATATGTGAGAATAGATTTAGGTACTAGGGCATAGATTTGTAAGAAATTCTTAGCATCTTTTCTGGAGCCAGATAAATGCCATAGCCTGGAGGCAACCTTTGATTTCCAAAAGACCTTGTAGAAAGGAAAGAAGTGGATATAAAATGTTTTTTTTTTTGGTTCCTAAAATTGAGTCCTGCTTCCTGAAAGAAATGGCTGGATATATTATGGATAGGCATAGAAAAGTAAAGGGCAAAGAAGAGCCAGAAATCCAGTGACAGTTTCTCATGCTGTGAAATTGTAATTGATGATTCAAGTTTCATAAAAAAGATCCTTATTTGTCTCTTGTTAGAAAAAAAAAAAGAGGAAAGGGAAGCTCATCCAGAGTAAATTTGTTCCATTATTTACTAGCAACATCCTATTTGGCACTGTCCCCTTTTTCGCAAGATATTGAGAATGATTGTCATCAAATGCTGTCTTATATTTATTCAGGATATTAATTGAAGAGTCTTGTATCTCTCACCTTTTTTTTTGCTATCCTATTTCATTTCTATTAATGTATCTTGATCCATTATTTTATTCTGTTTCGTAGGTTCAACAAGAGATATCTCCTGTTGTTATGCCTGTCATCTCTTGTTTGGTCCAAATACTTCAGCATGCAGAGGTAATTCTCATAATTTAACTTTCAGTGCAAACTTGCTTCTCCTCCTCCCTTCCTGTAAATACTAAATATTATAGTAATCATGCTTCACAACAATGTTTAGGGGCTCAATAAATCACTCTTGGAGAATAGTGCGATAACGCTTGGGAGACTTGCCTGGGTTTGCCCCGAGATTGTAGCACCACATATGGAGCACTTTATGCAGCCATGGTGTAATTCCTTAGCTATGTAAGTTAATTTGTTCCATCCATCTTCTTTTGGTATCATAAATTTTTTCCTGATTGCCACACAAGCATCTAACAAAAGGGTGAATATACATCATGAGAATGTGTACTTGTAAGGTAAAGCATTGAGTGTTTGAGCCATGACCTAAAAATTTCTTTAAGTACCTGCTCATTCGTGTAAAGTTCTTTATTTGTATTTTACATGTAACTATTATTTTGTAAAATTTTGTAAGGTAGTCTATGATTTCTCTACTTGGCTGACATCTTTATTAGAAAGCTTTCCTAGCTGTTACTTTTATCGTTGTATCCGTTTATACCTTTGTAAGGATAAGCTTCTAACACTCTTCTTCTTGTATATACTCTGGACACCTTTGCGTGAATAATCAGATCAGATTTTCCATTCACCTCAAAAGTTAAAGAACTGGAATGATCATCTCAAACTAGTATTTTCCAACTAGAATCAAAGCATGCTGATCAATAGTTGTAAAATTTCTCAAGTTAGATCTTCTTTAGTTTCTTTTAACCATAACGTGCTTGTGAATTTTTAAAGATCTTGTTTCTTTAATGGGCAGACTAAATTATCTTTCCTAGCTGTTAATTGGATATCTCAAGGTCTTCCATTCACATCTTTTAGTGCTGAATAATCATAAGATTGTCTTAAAATAGTTTCGTAATTGAATGAATATAAAGGATCACAAGTTCAAGATGGTCCATCTCAAATTACTTGTACATTCTTAGCTTGCTTCTCTTGATGAAATTGTTTGATTTATATGCTTCTCTGATCTTGTATCTGTTCAATCTGTTTTGATCAATCTACTTATGGCAGGATACGTGATGATGTAGAGAAGGAGGATGCATTCCATGGTCTCTGTGCAATGGTAGGGATCTGTATTCCCTATGGTATAGTGATATTATCCAATTTCTTTTTTTTTTCCTGACATTATATTCTAATACATTCGGCAGGTCAGGACAAATCCATCTGGGGCTTTGAGCTCTCTTGTGTTCATGTGTAAAGCTATAGCCAGCTGGCATGTAAGAGAAATCTTCTTACATAATTAATTAAATTGAATTATGTTGACTGTTTTTGACCCTCTTGTTTTTTTTTGCAGGAAATCCGGAGTGAAGATCTACACAATGAGATCTGCCAGGTGTTACAGGGTTACAAGCAGGTGAGTTTTGCTTCCAATGCATCATTTTGTTTTCTGCTTTCTAATCCTAACGTTTCCTTCACCTGAAAAAACGACCTAGGTAAACCTTTTGAGATTTGATCTTTCATATGATCCTCATACTGAAGTTTTTATTATTGCTCTCGGTTCAACCGTTCTCCATCTTCCATTTCATCTGTCCACGTAAGAAATTGATAAAAGAGAATGGTAGAAGCCTCCCGTGTAAATATTTGGAGTTTCCTTGGATCGATCCCCATTTATTTTTTCATGTGCATCCTTGTCCAATTAGATTACTATTTTATTGGATACTCAACCTCTCTCTCTCCTCCATTTATTGATTGATTGTCCACAAGGAAGCCTCATGGTGTTCCTTCCGATCTTATGATCGGCAATCCTTTTAACTTGTTTGATGAATATCAACTCGGCTTCGTTATGAACATGTATAAGCAAGCATATCACAAAAGGCTGGTGAAAAATGTTTTTTTACTCCTTTGACCATTCTGTGCAGATGCTTAGAAATGGAGCATGGGAGCAATGCATGTCTACCTTAGAGCCTCCAGTGAAAGACAGGCTGTTGAAGTATCAAGTCTAGTTCCGTTGCCCTCGTTTCCTTGTGTGACTTTTTCTTCCCTTTGCTACACCTTCACGATTGAACGCCCTGTGAACCGATACCTGTCTCAGCTTGTTGGCAACATACATTGCGGGAGTCTACTGATTCTTTGAAAGAAGATACCGTTTTGTCTGATTTTTCACCAGACATTCATTCAACCTAGTGGGGGTTCCTTTGAGGGCCGCATTGTTCACTAGATCTTTGTTCGTGGCGACAAAACGAGAGATGGATGGAGCTGGACCCTGTGAGATTGTGCCTGTTCTCTATACTGTCTGTGATGTTTGAGCTCATATTCTCTAGCATTCGCCATCTATGGCCATTTTATTACGCTGGAGAAGACGGGCATGCTTAAATTCTTTTTTATTTATTCATTGTGGGTGGGGGTAAATTCTTTTCCTATTTGTATCATCAGTACAAGTCTTATTATATACATCTTTTGTTGGCTATTAGGAGTAAAAGTTTTGGTGGGGTTTGCTTTTTTTTTTTTGGCCTTGTTCGAGCAGTTGCAATTGCAAAAAGGGTTGAAATGGGAAGTTGTAACTATAGATAAATTGATTGCAGATTTTCATGGTTTCCTTGCTTCAATGATGTGCATATGACCATTCACACTTCCAAGTTGTAACCTTTGATAATTGTACCTATGCATGAAAAAGTTTTAGGTCTAGATCGATAAAGAGGTCATGGAGAGAGATGGAACTAATTTTCGAGATGTTTTTTCATCAAATACCTCTGATTATAAATTTACAATCAAGTCGAGCAATTTATACCATTTCAGTTTTGAGTACTTGGTGTGTGGAAAGATGTTAATGAACAATAAAATGGATCAAAACTAAGAGGTTAAGGAACATAATAAAACAAAATAACGTTTAATGAAACAAACTTCCAAATAAAACAAGTAAATATTCAAATAAGTTTTGATCGTCTATCTCGTCTCTAAAAACGCTCTTGGTCGGTGGTATAACTATGGTTAATCACCCTGTATCGAAATATATATATATATATATATATATATATATATATATATATATATATATATATATATATATATATATATATATATATATATATAAAATAACCTGTGAGAACCGACTTTTTAGCCCGGTTCACTTGCCTTATTGATGAAGGGAAAACAAGTGGTGTTTATCAACAAGTTTGGATTCGTTCAGCAGAGTTAACAGCTTTGTGACGTCTCTGTAAAACGGGTCGTTCGGAGTCAATATTGATCGGATTGGTTCGTGTTAATAGTCTCATCCAGATCACCACGAAGAAAAGCTGTCTTAACATCCATTTGTTCTAACTCAAAATCATAAACAGCAGTCATGGCAAGCAACAGTCTCAAAGTTTTATACTTAACAACAGGAGCAAATATTTCATTGTAATCCTCACCCTCTCTTTGGGTAAAACCTTTAGCAACCAACCTAGCTTTATACCTAGGAGGATCAGACTTAGAAATGCCATCTTTAAGCTTGTAAATCCACTTGCAGTCAATTAATCTCTAGCATTTACAGGTTTAGGCACCAAAGTCTAGGTTTTATTCACCTTCATAGATTCAATCTCATCATTCATAGCATGTTTCCAATTAGCAGAGTGCACACATCTCATAGCTTGTTCATAGGTTTCAGGAGTATAAATTTTCACAACATCAGAAACCAAGCATGCAAACTCAAGACCATTATCAATTTTTAAACATTTAACAGTCAAGCCAGTTTCATTTTCAACTCCAACTTTCCAATTTTTAAAGGTTTCAAAAGCCTCATCTTTAGTTTTAAGCAAATAGACCCAGATCTTCCTACTGTAGTGATCAATGAGAGACATGAAATATCTCTTATGACCTACAGTAGGAACAGGAGAGGGTCTCCACAAATCAGAATGAATATATTCAAGAGGTGCAGCAGCAACATAAGATGAATGCTTAAAACCTTTTCTAGCATGCTTCCCTAGAATACAGTTTTCACAGAGATCAATCATGCAAGGTTTGGAGTTGATTATGCCAGTTTTATACAAGTGTTCTAAGCCTTTATTGCCTATGTGACCCAATCTATTATGCCACAACATAGCATCATGCAGAGACATAGTATGCACAGAAGCACTAAAGGCAGAAGCAGGATAATTCACAACAGGAGTAGCCAACACTTCATAAAGACCTTTCTTTCTAAAGCATTTAATGACAGCCTTCGGGCTTCCCATTTTTAGAAATAATCCTAACACCATTAGAACTAGTCATATCATAGTGTAATTTTTCAAAAGCACTTTCAGATAGCAAGGTTCTCCTCAAATCAGGAACCCACTTAACATCCTTAACAATTCTAATCACATCAGCCAACATTTTTAAAGCAACAGATCCAACACCTTTAATTTTAAGAACAGAGTGATCACCCAGCATAACAGTACCAGCATCAAAGCATTTAAGATCAAAGAACCAAGACTTATGAAAGGTAGCATGCATGGTACACCCAGAATCCAAAATCCAAGTAGTAGAATTAGTGTCACTTAATAATGCAAGAACTTCATGAGTAACATAAGGATGGGATTCACAAACAGCAGACACATTAGGTTTCTTACCAGCTTTAATATCCCTTTTCTTTTTAAAACAATGCTTCTCAAGATGACCAGTTTTATTGCAGTAAGTACATAAAAGATGAGATTTATCAGGTTTTTCACCACTGGATTTATCAGAAGACACAAAATCAGATTTATTGTCTTTATTTTCCTGTTGCTTATTTTTCTTATTGCCTTTGTACTTAGACTTCATCATAAGAACCTCATCTTTATTTTCAGGTTTAGGATCAGCCTTATTTCCATTCACAGTTTTAAACACTTTCGGATTTTCATTTTTTTGTATGATAGATTCAATAAGCTCATTTTTAGTCAACTTATTAGTACCATACTGAACAACATCAACAAAAGTAGTAAACTGTGCAGGCAAAGAATTAAGCAACAAAACACACAATTGAGTCTCATCAACCTTGTCACCACATCTCTCCAGATCTTGTGTAATAGACAAGAATCTATCAAGATTATCTGCAAGAGTGCAAGTAGTAGACATTTTATAATTGAAAAGTTTGTTGAAGAGGTTTACCCTACTTGGTAGTGATTTTACCAAGTATAATTTTTTCAACATATCCCAGAGCTTGTCAGCAGTTGTGCAAGTCAAAACTTGCCTAGCCACCTCATCTGAGAGCCTCAACATAATCTCACTGTGTGCCAGTTTATCAAGATGTTTTATATCCTTCTTCTTGTCCTCATCAACATCATCTCTAGTGACAGCTTCATAGCAGTTTTCTTTGATTAATATGGCCTTCATTTTTACCTGCCACATAGCAAAGTCGGTAGTGCCATTGAAGGGTTTTAAACGATAAGATTCACCCATGTTTATAGTTAAGAACTTAAAAACTTAAGAAATCTTAACAAAACAGACAGTAAATCAAACAGTAGATTCAAGAAAAGCTTGAACCTTTAAGCAGAGCACAGAATCACGCACACAAGCCTAGATCTAACAAACAAGGCGTGGTATGTCACGTAAGGGGGGTTTAGCAACAGCGATGTCGCCTTTTAGGTCTGTCCGAGGCCTTACGTCCAGTCTCTATCCCTATAACTCAAGAATGAGCCAGGAAATCGAGAGCGGGACACTCAAGCTCTGATACCACTTGTTGAAAACCGAGATTCGAGATAAAGAAAACGATTGAGCGGAAGCGAGTGATAAAGAACGAGAAACTCAAACAGAACATGCAAGAAAGGACACCAGAGTTTACGAGGTTCGGCAAAATATGCCTACGTCCTCGGGGCCTCAAGAATCGGCCGAATCCACTAAGTAAATGTTCAATAGAGGGTTACAATCAAGCAATGCAAAGATAAACCCTAGATCTAGCATGTATGAGCCTCAAAGATATAGAGAGAAGAAGATCCCCCTGTGTGGGATAACCGTAGATCGAAGAACGCTTCGATACTCCCAAACCCTAGATCTCCAGACGTGAGAGAAGCATCAACCAAGCCAGCAAGCTAAGCTGCGCCACCACCAGGAGATCGCCGAGATCAACCAACGCCTTCGCCTTCACAATCGCCGGGAGGAGCCAGGAACATACCCTAGAAACCCTTTGAGAGCTTTTGTGAGGAGACGGAGGAGAGAGAGAGCTGATCTGAGTTCTCCAGAAGCAGGAAGCAAGCTTAAATAGCTAGGTCACCAGGTCTCAAGCGAAGCCAAGGCCAAAACGCAGCGCTTCAGTTGAACTGGACAAGGCCACCGGGCTTCCTCAACACTGGAGAGATCTTTGGGCTCGGGAATGGGCCGAAGGCCCACACATCCGGGTAATCTTCTAACATACATATATCATACATATTATACATATATATATACACCATAGGTTATACACTATAACACCACTATTGTCCATTAGACCCGTTAGAGGATCAAGTTGATAACTCGACTCAATACGACTCAGTCGAGTCTAACTACAATCGTGCATCCATGTATACCTTAGCATATAATATATACGTTATATGTACATTCATCATACACACATACATGATACAAGCACATAACAATATTACATGCAACCATACATGAAAGCAAGACATAGGGAAATATACACATAGCATTACAACAGAAAGATAATTATTTTCGTCCAAAAAATGAACAGCTGCAAAGATGTTGATTTTAGGCCATGTTCCCGGTGGATTCTGGAAAAGTCTTCAACAACAAAGTTGTAGATCTCTTTGTCCTCGTTCCAACAAGGTATGGCAACCAATCCGATCAATATTGACTCCGAACAACCCGTTTTACAGAGACGTCACAAAGCTGTCAAATCTGCTGAATGAATCCAAACTTGTTGATAAGCACCACTTGTTTTCCCTTCATCATTATCCCCTTCTTGAAAAAGGATTCGTCCTCGAATCCGAGATGTTATTTGAGCAAGGAGATGCAATTTGTGGTGGTGCAGGCTGACGTGGTGGTGGCGGATGCAACTTGACGACACTATAGGACTCTGTCTTTGAAGAAAAAAAAATTGTGTTTTTTTTTTTTGTGTTTTTTTTTGGATGATGAATGAAAAGACTCAACTTTGATATCGATAACATAAGCTCTGATACCAATTTGATACAGTTAGCCGCAGGATGACCCGATCTTCGACAATCAAACAAGAAACTCAAGAACGGAAGCAAGAAACGACCAAGAACACCAAGACTCGATGAAACAAGATGCAAGACTCGAAATTGATAGTAAAGACACGACCGATAAGGAATGATTCGAACTAAGATAGAACGAGATAAAGACCTCAGACCTCCTTAGAGGGTAGGAACCAAATACCAACGACTATAAAACCCACCTCTACAACCTTACACAACCAATCGGACAACTTGGAGGCACAAGGAGGGGGCTCGTGGATGCTTGATAGCACAAATCCTATGACGACAATCGACACACACCATGCATGATGGATAGCACCAATCCTATGACGAGAATCGACACACACCAAACATGTGGTAGCACCAACCCACCAAAGAGGATCGACACACACAAGACAAACAAAGCTAAGAACAACACATCGAAACCTATCCCACGCAGGGGAACTCGGTTCCTCCCTAGGAGAACTCTCCAAATCTGACTTTTGTCAAAAATTCAATTCTAATATCTGATTTTATTGAATGAATAAAAACGTCTTAAATAGAAAACATAATCCTAGATAAAATCAAACTACTTGGTGGCCAAGGAAATATCTTAAAGATAGATTTTTCCTTTTCCACTTTATTTATCCTAAAAAATAAATATAAAAACTAATTAGATATAATATCAATTAATTGAAAAGTCAAATATTAGATATTATTCTAATTTACATTATTCCTAAATAAATATTAGGATAAAATGATAAATTAAATAGGGAAAGATAATTCTTTTCGTCCAAAAAATGAACAGCTGCAAAGATGTTGATTTTAGGCCATGTTCCCGGTGGATTCTGGAAAAGTCTTCAACAACAAAGTTATAGATCTCTTCGTCCTCGTTCCAACAAGGTATGGCACGAGTCACTATTTACATGAGACAGCCCAAGGGCTTCATTGATTCTGTGCATCCTAATCATGCTTGCTTGTTAAATAAATCCATCTATGGTTTAAAACAATCACCTAGACAATGGAATATCAAGTTTGACAAGTGCATGAGGTTCAGTCTAGGTTTTAAAAGGAGCAAATTTGATACCTGTTTATATTTCAACTTTGTTGAACAAGGACGAAGAGATCTACAACTTTGTTGTTGAAGACTTTTCCAGAATCCACCGGGAACATGGCCTAAAATCAACATCTTTGCAGCTGTTCATTTTTTGGACGAAAATAATTATCTTTCCCTATTTAATTTATCATTTTATCCTTATATTTATTTAGGAATAATGTAAATTAGAATAATACCTAATAGTTGACTTTTCAATTAATTGATATTATATCTAATTAGTTTTTATATTTATTTTCTAGGATAAATAAAGTGGAAAAGAAAAAATCTGTCTTTAAGATATTTGCTTGGCCACCAAGTAGTTTGATTTTACCTAGGATTATGTTTTCTATTTAAGACGTTTTATTCATTCAATAAAATCAGATATTAGAATTGATTTTTTGACAAAAGTCAGATTTGGAGAGTTCTCCTAGGGAGGAACCGAGTTCCCCTGCGTGGGATAGGTTTCGATGTGTTGTTCTTAGCTTTGTTTGTCTTGTGTGTCGATTCTCGTCATAGGATTGGTGCTATCCATCATGCATGGTGTGTGTCGATTGTCGTCATAGGATTGGTGCTATCAAGCATCCATGAGCCCCCTCCTTGTGCCTCCAAGTTGTCCGCTTGGTTGTGTAAGGTTGTAGAGGCGGGCTTTATAGTCGTTGGTATTTGGTTCCTAACATCTAAGGAGGCCTGGGGTCTTTATCTCGTTCTATCTTAGTTCGAATCATTCCTTATTGGTCGTGTCTTTACTATCAATTTCGAGTCTTGCATCTTGTTTCATCGAGTCTTGGTGTTCTTGGTCGTTTCTTGCTTCCATTCTTGAGTTTCTTGTTTGATTGTTGAAGATCGGGCCATCCTGCGGCTAACCCCATATCACTTATAGTCCGGTTATGAATAAAACCGATCTATAAAGTCACAAATTTTAGCCCGGTTCTAAATAAAACCGAGCTATAAAGTCACTATGTAATTTTAAAATATGAGTTTTTTAGCACGATTTTTAGGATTGACCGAACTATAAAGTCATGTGTTATTTTAAAATTGGAGTTTTTAGCACGGTTTTTAGGTTGAACCGAGTGGTAAAGTCACCGTGTAATTGATGTTTTTAGCATAGGTTTCAAATATATATACATAGGCGGATCTAGGGAGGGGCAAGGGGGAGCATACGCCCCTCCTTTCATCCGACGAGTTGTAAGACCCGAGGTCTTAAGAGGCGCCAGCCCATGCCACCTAGCCCTCTCAGGTCCGTTGTCCTCACTTGGACCCTGAAAAGGAAGAGCTCTTGTGACATAGGTAGGGCTTGAATCACTTATAAATCACTCCCAACATCCTTATGATATCCGATGTGGGACAGGGGTGTTACAATCTCCCCCACTTAAAGCACTGACGACCCCATCAGGCCCAAGGGATTGCCCTCCGAGAGGAGCGTACCCGAGCATACTGTCGGCGCACCTCCGAGCCCGGAGTCGGCTCTGATACCATCTGTAAGACCCGAGGTCTTAAGAGGCGCCAGCCCATGCCACCTAGCCCTCTCAGGTCCGTTGTCCTGACTTGGACCCTGAAAAGGAAGAGCTCTTGTGACATAGGTAGGGCTTGAATCACTTATAAATCACTCCCAACATCCTTATGATATCCGATGTGGGACGGGGGTGTTACACGAGTTACCTATACTAGTTCTACTCGTCGATAGCTTCGTTTTGATATATTATAAGCCTTAATCCGATAACCGAGTAAAAAGTTATAAATGTACCTTTTATAAATCCTCTTTAGCTTCGTTTTAATAAAGAGAGAATTTGGTAAAATATACCTTTTATAAATCCTCTTTAGCTATTTAGACCCCATAAAATAAAATTGAGCCGTGCCATACCCCCACCAAAAATAATTAGCCCCTTGTACCCTAACTCCTGCCTCCTCACTCTCTCGCTCTCCCTTTCTCCATTTCAGATCTCCTTCCACCTCCACCATTGGAATCGCCTCTCCATCGGCGTCTTCGTCCTTCCATCCATTTTCACAAATCTCGCGAAGAAGAAGATGATGGATGATCTCTACAGTGGTGCTTCGGTCTCCTTCCACCATTGAGTTTCGCTACACTGCTGGCTTCATCGACAATCTTCAATTGCTCGCCGCCTCTCTTCGTCAGCCCTTCCAAGCTCCTCCGGAGCCCCTTCGATCCTCGTCGTCAGGCCTTCGGTACTCCTCCGGAGGCTTCGCTCGCAGGTTTCTCTCTCTTTCTCTTCCGTCTTTCTTTCTTTTTAGCTAATCAACTGGTTCTCCCCCTTTCGTCTGCCATAGAAGGCGATTTCGTTGATTAGTTATTGATTTGCTGCGATTTTTTGGTTGGCATCTTAAGGTTCTGGCATCGTTGTTCACTTATATTAGGTTGTAAATGAATTGCACATAAGGTGTTTGATAATACTCTTCACATAAATCGCTTGGTTGCTTTCTTTTGGTTCCTAATTTTCATTGGCTAATTTTGTAAATGAACTGCACATAAGGTGTTTGATAATAAGCAGCTTGAAGGTATTGAGATCATGTCGTACAAATTGGTATTTGGTGCCTGAACTATACACATCATTTAGCTCTTCATTGGTTTTTAAATCATGCCCTGTTCTTCATAATTAGCTCCATTGCAGGCTTTGATATTTTGGCTTTTCCGTGCAATCAGTGTGGTTCATACTTAGTCTTTGTTAATTATGTTTTTTTCCGGCAGAGCTTCAATCGCCCAAACTTATTGTAAGTGCTGGATTTGCATAAAAAACAAGTAAAAAAGGGATAGATTGAGTTATTGTTTTTTAAATGAATTGTTAATTTGTTATTTAATTGTTGTAGGTACACAGTTGTTCCAAAAACTAAAAGGTGTGTGGAGGATAGTGGCTATTAGTCTATTACGATGAATATGGAATCATTATTGTCTTTCAAAGATGGATTGTGAAAAGTGGTTGAGAAGTTACAGGTTTGTCCCTTTTACATGAATCATTGTGAAAATTGAACCCAACTCCTATTTCTTCATAGTTCAAAACCATATCCCTTTCTATTTCTTCTCAAATTAAACATTTTGAATTAAGTTTCACAAATTCAAACTTGCAATTTCTCGTGCTTATCCATCAATTCTGCATGCTGAGTTTTATAGAAAACATTACTGATTTTTATTGTGAATGTGCTTCTTGTACTTTAAGAAAAAACTAAAAGGGAAAAAAGCATCATTCTTATTCCATCGATCAGTAGTTGAAAGTTTTTTAATCTTTTGATGTGTTAATGTGTGATGTTTGTGGACTCATATTTAGAGGGTGTGAATATGAGCTTCTATAGCTTTAAAGCAGCTTGTGCTTTGTGTAAACATTCTTTTAATTGCGTACTGATTGTTCATTTTTTTCTTTTACATGTCAAGGTCATGAGTTGCTCTTTTTTAGGACTCCTACATAATTAATGATCTTATCATTGCAAAGCTATTTTTTTCCGGGTTAATTTGTGAATTTTGAGTACTTGTTTTCTATTGTCATTAATAACAATTGGTTCCTTCCTATTTGTTTATTACTTGCTAGCTAGCTGATAACAAGTTTTTAACTCCGCTTGTGTTTTGGTACGCAACCGGTCCCAAGCCCGGAAAAAAGGAGGAGGGGAGACATGTTATGTAGTATTTTATGTTATTAAATTCTTAAATGTCATCACAAATATGTCACCAATAAAAATGTCACCAATGAAGTGTAATTAAACTTTATGCTCATATGTTATCAATTGTATAAAAATGTCATCAACAAACAATGTCATCACAAATGATTGAGATCAATGGGGTGTAATCATAACTGTCATCAATGAATAAAAGTCATCATTATAAGATGTCATCAATGAATAAAAGTCATCATTAAAAAGATGTCATCACAAATGATTGCATCAATGAAGTGTAATCAAATGTGTCATCAGTGAATAAAATTATAATCGATGAAAATATAATGATATACAATTGATTAATTAAAAAAATGGCATCAAATAAATACATAAGAAAAATGGCATCAAAACACTACTTTGAAAAAGTTGCATCGCATTAAAGAAAAAAATGTCATCAAAACACTACTTTGAAAAAAATATGGCATCGTGGTAAAAAAATATCATCAAAAACTTGACATAAAAAAGTGTCATCAGTAGTCAATAGGAAAAAAAATAGCATCAATGGTCAACGTGGCATCATAGTAAACTAAAAATGTCATTAATGTTTAAAAAAATGCCATTAAAAAAGTGTCATCAAACCATTTCATTAGAAAAATGACATCAACGTGAAAATAAAATGTAATAAAAAATAATGTTGTTTCAAATGGTGTCTTTTTAGAGAAAAATTACACATTGAAACATAAGATTTCAAATGGTGTCTTTTTAGAGAAAAATAATGTTGTTATAGACTAAAACGACATCGTTTTATCCGTTTAAAGACAAAATATATACAACAATTAATGATACAATTTTGAACTAAAATATTATCATTTTGAACTTAAACATTGTAGTTTTGAGCAAAAATGTCATTGTTTTGAACTAAAAAATGTTGTTTTGAACTAAAACATCGTCGTTTAAACTAAAATATTATAGTTTTGATATGCTAAACTTAGAAAAAATATATCAAAGATGAACTGAACAATTTGTACAAAATTACGCCCCCCCCCCCCCCCTTTGATAAGTGTATATATATATATAGGGTGTGGTTCGGGTGTGCACACTCCAACTGTGCACAAATATTATTCAGTGAAATGTGAAACATTATTTGGTGAAATTTGAAGCATTATTCGGTGAAATGTGAAACATTCTACCAAATACAGTTATGTTTTTTTTTTTCTGTTCAGTTCAGATGAAAACGTACCAATTCCATTGAATAATTTATAACATTCTACGGAGTACCGAATAATGTTTCGTTTTTTTATTCATCCATTTCAAATAAAAGAAACCTCAATTCCCTAAACAATACTTACGATTTATACGAAATGTTTCAAATTTTACCAAATAATGTTTCACATTCCCCTAAACAATACTCACATTTCACCGAATAAATATTTGTGCACAATGCACACCCTAAGACTTGTGCACAAATGATCAATACAATATATATATATATATATATATATATATATATATATATATATATATAGGGTGTGGTTCGGGTGTGCACACTCCAACTGTGCACAAATATTATTCAGTGAAATGTGAAACATTATTTGGTGAAATTTGAAGCATTATTCGGTGAAATGTGAAACATTCTACCAAATACAGTTATGTTTTTTTTTCTGTTCAGTTCAGATGAAAACGTACCAATTCCATTGAATAATTTATAACATTCTACGGAGTACCGAATAATGTTTCGTTTTTTTTATTCATCCATTTCAAATAAAAGAAACCTCAATTCCCTAAACAATACTTACGATTTATACGAAATGTTTCAAATTTTACCAAATAATGTTTCACTTTCCCCTAAACAATACTCACATTTCACCGAATAATGTTTCACATTTCACCGAATAAATATTTGTGCACAATGCACACCCTAAGACTTGTGCACAAATGATCAATACAATATATATATATATATATATATATATATATTGTAAAATAATATATATATTGTAAAATAATATATATATATATATATATATTGTAAAATTAATCATAATCAACTACTGATAATAAATAAGCAAATAATAATAATAAAAATCTTTCAAATGGTCGATATTGGAAGACTTGGAACGTCAACTTTAATGGAACTTTCATATTTGTCTCTTTAAACGACTCTTATTGAATCATCAGATCACCCATTCAGCAATAGCTAGCTCTCTATGTAGTTCCAAACCATATTCAGTGGAAAAGCGCATCCACTCCTTATTCGAGTCTTTTCCTCCCGAGTTTCAAGGCTATATGATGTCACCCGCCTTCTATATTGCTAAAACAACATTTCACCATTCTTTTTTAGATATATTAAGTGATCTCATCTCCACCCAGTGGAAGCAAATGTATAACGTTTATTGATTATAAAATTACCAAAGACATTGGATAGATTGGGTCTCAAAAAAGAGGACAAGCTTAATGGGAGAATTTTAGGAGACCAAGATGGACTTGGAAAGACATCTGAGATCATTGTCCTTGTGCTTGCAAAGAGGGTGATTATGAAGAGGTGCACTATAGTGATTTGCTTTAAGAGTGTTCCCCTCACTAGGAAGCGGAGATTAAATGCTTCACAACAAAAGAATCTACCAAAATAGTGCTCTATAGGGGACGTAATAGAGACCTATCCGAGCAACACCTTGATTGGATTCATTTTGTTTTGACAACCTATTAAGCTGTCATATCTGATAATAAGACCAATCAAAACTCAATTTGGTTTTCTAGGAAATGGCTTCATATTGTTGTTGATGAGGCAAGTACAACCTCCTACAACAAACAATGAATGAAGGAGGAAGAGAGGAAAACACTCTGGATGCGTAATCACTCCGGATCTGAAGTGTCCAACCTGCTTGAAAGCGAATGCATAATCACTCCGGATCATAAAAAACAATGATATCTCATTTATGATTCTAGGTTTTGGTTGAGGAGACTTACCTAGCAACATCCCCACGGGGAGTGTCCATCCCGCTTGAAAGCAAATGCGTATTCACTCCGGATCATTCAAAGCATTGACATTTCATTTTCGATCCACAGATGAGCTTGACCCACAAGGGACATAGAAAGAGTTGAAGGAGCAGAGAAAATTTAAAGAGGGAGAAATGAAATAGAGGAAATGCTACTAAATAGACCAAAAAACGGGCCTATTTGCAAAACTAGACTAGCAAGCCAAAAAATGGGCCAAAATGACCCCTTTACCCCAAGCAAAAAAATTGTCCGGTTAATTGGAATTATTCATGACCGGATGTAGAAGGTGAAAGCATGAGGGAGAGAGACGATACACGGCAGTTGAAGCGAGAGAGACGAAAAACCAAAGGAGAGAAAGGAGGAGCGATTCAACGTTGTTGTCCACTGCCTTCTCGACACCAGCGTGCATCGTCGTTCCCTCCGACATCGTCGCCACTCTCTCTCTCTCTAGATCTTCTGTACACACCGTTGTTGGTAGGAAGAAATCGAGTATGAAATATAACAAAATAAATCAAACCAGATTCTGCCCACGCAAATAATTACAAGACCTCCTCCTGATGTAGCAGCAGGAACTCAGGATCGATCCACGAGGAAGCGTGTCAGCGGATCCTAGGTAGCGGAGAAATCTCACGGACAGAAGTCGACAACAGGGTCCTCGATCTCGACTAGGGTAGTCGGCAGAAGATCGGACAGTCGAACACGGCAGCAGCAACTCGACAGATGGTGGTCGATATCGACCAGGTGGTACTCGATATCGAGTAGCCTTCGTCTGGGTCGAGTGGGTCTGGTCGAGTTCCTGCACACAGTAAGCTACGGTGACTCTGGGTCGAGGATCAGTAGTCGAGATCGACCAGGGCTTGGTCGAGGTCGACGAGGGCAGAAACTTAAAACGAAAACGAAAGAAAGTAAAAATAAATGCTTTGGGGGATTCGACTAAACTTAATGTAAAAAGACTTCCAAGATTGGGGTTTGCAACGACAATAACCAAGCATGCATAAGGTAGAACCAAACAGATAATCATGTGAATCACATTAAAGGATTAAGCTTTCGCCTTTTCCAACAATTAGACAACTCTCTCAAGAAACCCTAATTGTCTCTACCGATTTTATGTTTATAATCCAAGTTGTTAGCATGGATCTCCATTAGATGGGCAATAAACACATAAACAAGTAGGAAAATGCTCAAAACATGATAAAGGTCGGATCTTTACCTCAAATATGCATGGCTATCGTCGGGCTCGCCCCAACCCTAGAAGTGGGTGGACTACTCGTGCCTCATCGCAAACTCAGACATCATCGATTGAAAGAAAACAACTTGCATTAAACTAAATTCCAAGACTTTACAATCCCGGCAATCCAACTCTCGTTGAATGCCAAAACCCTAAAACCTTCGAACTCCTAAACTGTCTTTGTGGAACTACTTGTCTTGCTCTGAAATTGAATGAATGAAAAACCAGCCCCTAGGGCTTTATTTATAGCCTTCATTCCCTAGCTATTCTAGAAAAGAAGATATCTATCTATATCTAAAACTTTATCTAAAACTTAAAAAGATAAATAAAAGCTTAATGGAATTAAATCTTAAAAGGAAAAGATAAAACTAAACTAGGTAAGTCTTCATGTCTTGATAGATCTCCTTTCCTTGGATAGAATTGATCAACTTTGGATAGATCTTCGGCCATCTCGAGTTCCTTCACGCCCAAGCAACTCCAAGTCTACTCGGACTGCTCAAGTCGACTCGTCTGCGGAAACTGGGCTACTCGACATCGACAAGGCTTCGTCGACCTCGAGTAGGATTCTTTGTCGAATGGACTTCCCGGCTAGCTCTGCTCGATGTGGCTCGGACTTGGTTCACGGTGCTCGTCGACCTCGACAAGCCCTAGTCGACCTCGAGTAGAAAAGTTCTGTCAACTAGGTCTTCTCGGGTAGGTGTGCTCGACAAGCCTAGATCTGGGTTCACGGGCGTCGTCAACCTCGACTAGTGCTCCTCGAGATCGACTAGGGTGTGGCCTTCTCTGGTCGAGCAGCTTCTCCTCGGCACGGACTCGGACTGGCGCTGTGGCGCTCGTCGATCTCGACTAGAGCTTTGTCGAGATCGAGTAGGGTTACTCGGCATCCTCGTCCTCGGCTTCTCGGTCAGCTTCTCTCCTTGTCGACTCCGGGTGTGGCACTAGGCTTCGTCGATCTCGACCAGGGTTTGTCGAGATCGAGTAGACTCCGGAAGTCGGGTTGGTCTGGTTCTCCCGATCAGGCTCTGTCGACCAAGGCTGCTCGGACTTGCTTGTCGAGATCGAGTAAGGGCTACTCGAGATCGAGTAGCTTGGGTTCTCAGCTCGATTCGACTGGTTCCGCTGCTTCTTTGACCTTGGACTTCTGTAGCCGATTTCCGAACTTTTCTGACTTTCTGTAGAATTGCTGTAAAATGCTTCGAATTCTGTGATTTAAACAGAAACTGGTGTAGATTCCATAATTTGGCAAATAAACATTAACTACACAGATTCTGTACTATCTTAGCCCAAATGTATGAAATGTATGCAGAAATCGATATAAAAGTCATTGTAAAACATGGCAGATTCAGCTCACAACAAACACCCCATACTTAAGCTTGCTTGTCCTCAAGCAATACTTTTATTTGTCATTCAGGGGAAGAAATCAAAACTCTCAACATCTCAGATTCATTCTCATATAACCCTGCAATCAATTACCATCCTCGAAAAGGTACTAGTGTCACAGATCCATGCATGTGCAAATATATAAGAGCAATATCTACTCACAAAAGGAGGGTCATGCACAAATAATTTTTATGTGACAAAGCAACAATAATCAAGAGGACTTTAATTTAAGCTCAATAAGGAGTAGGGTGGTAAAAGGCTAAAGGTGGGCAATTTTTGGCATTGTGGTGCTTTTGATCCGGGGAGATGGAGTACTTTCCAAACTTTCATACCACATTCTTTCTCATTAGATTCATCACCTTTCATATTGCTTTTCTCAATAATATTGCTTTTACCTCTCTAACCTCAGCACTGCCTTCTCGCGAGTCGCAAACATGAGTGTCATGAATGGCCCCGGATACTTAGTGCGTCGGACTCCTCACCATGTGTCCCATCTCTCCAAACTATTATCTCAGAGAGCAGGGTCGATCTTTGATCGGATTTTCTTTCACTCATTAAATTTTCCATATATTTCAAACAATTCCGCCAAACTCCAAATAATGATAACAACAACACATCACAAACACCATATAACATCTCCATAATGTAACATCATTCTCAACATATTCCCCGGATAAGAAATAAGGTAAAGAATGGGCAATATTTAGATCATGTGGAGCAATATTTTGAAATAAGGCATATTATGCCTTTTGTGATGCATAAGCATAGGTAAGGCTAGGAATTTAACAATATGAGCATTATATGGAAATATAAAGTCCTCCATCCTCTTATCATGCAACATGTCAAAAGCAACTTCAAATTTTACCTCCTTTCATGGTTTTCAATAAAATATGCACTTCATTGTGACTTCCCTTTACTAGGCAATTTCATGCTATATCTCTAGTGAATCCAATTTTGCATCGTCGAGTTCAATAAAAGCTTCCATGACATTTATTCGCAAATTTCAATGGGGGTCTTTTTTTCAAACTTTGGAAAACATGCATATAAGCACATAAATCAATAATGCATTCCAAAATAGCCATGTAGCAATTCAAAGAAATAAATTTTAAATATGCACAAATAATTCAAATATGCATGAAGTAAGCCCTTCCCCCACCCCATACTTAAACATTACAGTGTCCTCACTGTATAAAAACAAGGGTGAAGAAAGAAACTCACAAGACAGGTGTGCAGGGCCTCAAAATGTCGAATGGAAGCACCTCCTGGGCCGAGTATGAATGTAGCTTGGTTCTATCCATGGACCTGAAAAGTATGGAAGACATATACCCACAATAGAAAAACTAAAAGTTCCAAACCAAAAACAAACAAAAGCAACAATGTCCAAAAGTCCCAAAAATAAATGTCTATTTACAAGCTCTAGATTTTATAGTCGCTAGGCCGACTTTCTCCATTTAGTATTAGCCTGGCTCATCTTTTTCCGGAGGTATAGGTGGATCTGGTGGTTCCTCCGGTGGTGGGAAGCGTGGGATGTCATCCGGGGGCATCGTATGAAGAAGCTTGAATCTCCCCGAGTGAACGCTCCATGGCTTCACCCATTCATCTTCCTGGGCTCCAGCTGGCATGCATACCTCATCATCATACCTCTTCCGCTTCATAGGTTGACTTATTTGTGTATCTCTATCACAGCAGAACGGTGGAGAGGGAAGAGATATTTCCTCCTCATCCTGCGGAGCTTCATGCCACTTTGCTAGGACCCCATACTTGAATATGAACATCGGTTGCTCAAAATCATCGGGGATAGCTTTCACCTTGTAAGGTAAAAGCGATCTTGGAATGCCCTGGTCAACAATGTCCAACTTCTTCTCTTCTAGTGCTATTTCGCCTTGGGATCCTTCATATGATTCATCAACAATAGGTAGCAAAGTAGGAATGAAATTCGATGAAGGACATACCTGGTTGTTGACATCGAGTGGGTCAATTGGCTCGTCGAGAGGAGGGCATGGTCCTTTAGACTGAATGGAAGCCTCAAGCCTTCGGATTTCATCTTCCAGCCGAGCTATTTCCCTTAATCGTGACTCCTCCACTGCGATCCTATTTCTCCGTCTCAAATCTTGATACCATTCTTCCCATGCAGGATTCCCTTCGACAAAGTCTTCCATCTTTGTACCTAAGCTTTGAAATCACAATCAAGAAGAACACAAATTAGTGGCAAAAGCTTGGCACCTAGTTGGTACCGGTGAGGTAGGTGGTGGTAGGGTATGTGAAGGGTAGGAAAAGGGGATGGGCTTTTCTGAACCTTAAACACAATTAAACTAGGCGCGATTGATATCTCCTCGACAACGGCGCCAATTTGTTGGTAGGAGGAAATCAAGTATGAAATATAACAAAATAAATCAAACCAGATTCTGCCCACGCAAATAATTACAAGACCTCCTCCTGATGTAGCAGCGGGAAGTCAGGATCGATCCACGAGGAAGCGTGTCAGCGGATCCTAGGTAGCGGAGAAATCTCACGGACAGAAGTCGACAACAGGGTCCTCGATCTCGACTAGGGTAGTCGACAGAAGATCGGACAGTCGAACACGGCAGCAGCAACTCGACAGATGGTGGTCGATATCGACCAGGTGGTACTCGATATCGAGTAGCCTTCGTCTGGGTCGAGTGGGTCTGGTCGAGTTCCTGCACATAGTAAGCTACGGCGACTCTGGGTCGAGGATCAGTAGTCGAGATCGACCAGGGCTTGGTCGAGGTCGACGAGGGCAGAAACTTAAAACGAAAACAAAAGAAAGTAAAAACAAATGCTTTGGGGGATTCGACTAAACTTAATGTAAAAAGACTTCCAAGATTGGGGTTTGCAACGACAATAACCAAGCATGCATAAGGTAGAACCAAATAGATAATCATGTGAATCACATTAAAGGATTAAGCTTTCGCCTTTTCCAACAATTAGACAACTCTCTCAAGAAACCCTAATTGTCTCTACCGATTTTATGTTTATAATCCAAGTTGTTAGCATGGATCTCCATTAGATGGGCAATAAACACATAAACAAGTAGGAAAATGCTCAAACATGATAAAGGTCGGATCTTTACCTCAAATATGCATGGCTATCGTCGGGCTCGCCCCAACCCTAGAAGTGGGTGGACTACTCGCGCCTCATCGCAAACTCAGACATCATCGATTGAAAGAAAACAACTTGCATTAAACTAAATTCCAAGACTTTACAATCCCGGCAATCCAACTCTCGTTGAATGCCAAAACCCTAAAACCTTCGAACTCCTAAACTGTCTTTGTGGAACTACTTGTCTTGCTCTGAAATTGAATGAATGAAAAATCAGCCCCTAGGGCTTTATTTATAGCCTTCATTCCCTAGCTATTCTAGAAAAGAAGATATCTATCTATATCTAAAACTTTATCTAAAACTTAAAAAGATAAATAAAAGCTTAATGGAATTAAATCTTAAAAGGAAAAGATAAAACTAAACTAGGTAAGTCTTCATGTCTTGATAGATCTCCTTTCCTTGGATAGAATTGATCAACTTTGGATAGATCTTCGGCCATCTCGAGTTCCTTCACGCCCAAGCAACTCCAAGTCTACTCGGACTGCTCAAGTCGACTCGTCTGCGGAAACTGGGCTACTCGACATCGACAAGGCTTCGTCGACCTCGAGTAGGATTCTTTGTCGACTGGACTTCCCGGCTAGCTCTGCTCGATGTGGCTCGGACTTGGTTCACGGTGCTCGTCGACCTCGACAAGCCCTAGTCGACCTCGAGTAGAAAAGTTCTGTCAACTAGGTCTTCTCGGGTAGGTGTGCTCGACAAGCCTGGATCTGGGTTCACGGGCGTCGTCAACCTCGACTAGTGCTCCTCGAGATCGACTAGGGTGTGGCCTTCTCTGGTCGAACAGCTTCTCCTCGGCACGGACTCGGACTGGCGCTGTGGCGCTCGTCGATCTCGACTAGAGCTTTGTCGAGATCGAGTAGGGTTACTCGGCATCCTCGTCCTCGGCTTCTCGGTCAGCTTCTCTCCTTGTCGACTCCGGGTGTGGCACTAGGCTTCGTCGATCTCGACCAGGGTTTGTCGAGATCGAGTAGACTCCGGAAGTCGGGTTGGTCTGGTTCTCCCGATCAGGCTCTGTCGACCAAGGCTGCTCGGACTTGCTTGTCGAGATCGAGTAAGGGCTACTCGAGATCGAGTAGCTTGGGTTCTCAGCTCGATTCGACTGGTTCCGCTGCTTCTTTGACCTTGGACTTCTGTAGCCGATTTCCGAACTTTTCTGACTTTCTGTAGAATTGCTGTAAAATGCTTCGAATTCTGCGATTTAAACAGAAACTGGTGTAGATTCCATAATTTGGCAAATAAACATTAACTACACAGATTCTGTGCTATCTTAGCCCAAATGTATGAAATGTATGCAGAAATCGATATAAAAGTCATTGTAAAACATGGCAGATTCAGCTCACAACAACCGTATCTGTTGTCTGTCCGCAATGTGTGTGCCAATGTACTTGTCCGCAAATTTTGATAATGTCCTCAGTATTTGCTGATGATCATCAGTGGTTCTAAATTCTAATAATGTGTGTGGTATTTAGTTGTAATTGATTTCTCTTATAGTTTATGTGGTAATTAAAAATCGTTTTGTTGCAAATTCACTAACCAATTCGAGTAACCAGATGTTATCTTTGCAGTGTCTTATATTTATTCACTATTTCTTGCAATCAATCCCCATTTCTCCAAAGACAAAGGAGAATGTCTTCATTATTCCTGCTAAAGGTGGAAGGAGTGCACTTGAAAAGATCTTGCAGATTGAGTGCAGATCGGGCAAAATTAACATCAGTGACGCCCATTACTTCTTCGATTACATGTTTTACGTGAAACCGTCACCCCCTGCTTTGAGTTTCAATGCACTATTGAGTGCTCTAGTTAAGCGCAAGCATTTCTCTCTCGCTATCTCTTTCTACAAGACGTTGGCTCTTTCTAGTGTTCTTGGATTGAGATCAAATCTCATCACCTTAAATATCTTGTCAAATTGCTATTGTAGTATGAAATTGGGGAGTGTTGCATTTTCAGCTCTTGGCCTCGTTTTGAAGAGTGGTCATCGCCCAAATATCTTTACATTTAATTCCTTGGTTAAGGGATTGTGTTTGGAGAAGAAAGTGGTGGAAGCTGCTCGTTTGCTTCCAAAGATGATTCGGTTAGGCTGCTCTCCTTGTGTTGTAACCCACAACACTATGGTTCATGGTTTGTGCACCACTAGGAATGTCGTTACAACGCTTCAGTTGCACAGAGAAATGCAATTGCATGGACAGGTCGGTACTACTGAAGCGAGTTGTAAGTCAAACGTAAAGTCTTACACTCTGATTAACGGTTCCTGTATAGAGTGTTCTATTGTTCATACAAAAGAAAAAGTTGGCAGAACTTCACTTGATGTTGTTTCTTACACTTGCTTGATCGATGGTTTGTGTCGTTCGGGGATGGAAGAAGAAGCAAGGTCCCTCTTTGCTGAAATGGTAGACCATGATGTTCTTCCCGATGTTGTTACATTTAATGTTCTAATACATTTGTTGTGCAAGAAAGGCAAAGTTGACCAAGCACTGGAGGTTTTTGAGATTATGATAAAGAGAGGTATGTCCCCTAACACTATTACATGTAACACAGTCGTGTACGGTTATTGTAGAGTTGGGAAGATAGAAGAAGAAATGGGTTTGTACAAAGATATGAATAATAGGGGAATTTTTGCAGACAAGGTGACTATAAATTCCTTATTGATAGGTCTTTTCCATTCGAATAAATTCGAAGATGCTATAACTTTATTCAGCGACATGAAAAGGATGGATCGTTGTGCTTGTCGACCAGATCATGTTACGTATGCTACTATGATTGATGGCATGTGTAAAGAAGGGCAACTTGGTAAGGTTGAAGAGCTTCTCTTTGAAATGCGAGGTAGTGATATTTATCCAAATATCGTTGTTTATGCATCTCTCATTGATGGAATGTGTAAAAATGGACAACTGGAGAAGGGTGAGGTGCTTTTCTTGGAAATGAAAAGTTGTGGCATTTCCCCAGATCTTGTTGTTTATAATTATCTGATTGATGGACTATGTAAAGAAGGCAATGTAGATGCGGCTAATGGCAGGACAAATTTGTGAATCTGGTACGACAAATTTATGAATTATGAATATCTCTTAACTTATAAAATTATGAACTTGGTAGGAAATATATAGACTAGTGGTAGGACAAATTTGTGAACCTGGTAGGATAAATATACGATATTGGTATGATAAAAATGTAATCACCGAAATTCCTAAGTGTATAACTTGACACTAATGGTAGGATAGATGTACACGAATGGTAAGATATATTTGTACTATTGGCAAAGAAGTAGAATTAATATTGAACAATCCACAAATCCCAGACTAGTAATCAGTGAGGCGTGAATTGACCCTAATCTCAATCTCAATTACCAATCTATAAATCCCAATCTCAATCCAATTTCTATCAATCAAAATTCATGAATCCAATCTAATTCAATGCTAGAACGACTGAATTAGAGCCTCTACCCTTGGATATAATGTTACTTAGGTTTCCTTCATCTTCTGTTGTAGACTGGAAACCCCCTACCCTTGGTTGTTTTTCTGAAAAATGTGGAACATAATTTGCTACGGTTTCTAGCATGATTTTCCTTGAAAGCTATTTAAATTGGTATGATAGATGCACAAAAATGGTAGGATAGATGAAAACTAATGATAGGAGAAAACAACGATATCGGTAGGATCAGAATGGTAGGATTGATGGAAACTAATGGTAGGAGAAAACAACGATATTGGTAGGATCATAATGGAAACCCAGTAATTCCTGTATAACTTGACACTAATGGTAGGATTGATGCACACTGATGGTACGATATATTTATACTATTGGAAATATGTAAATGCATAATTGACTTTACCACAACACAATATATCAGAGACTTATGAACACACACTCCGTATTAGCCTATGTGAGAGTCGAACTCATATCTCTGTGTGCAAACACAACGCTCTACCAATTGAGCTAATAGGCTATTTATCATCGTAATAGTAAAGACCAAGTATTTGATGAGTTACGAGATAGTCGACAGTGAGCATAGACTTGTAGCATCAATTTCATTTCCACATAACATTTTTTGAAAATTTTGGAATCAACATAGGTTGATGATTGGTTGTGCCAAACTCCCACTCCCGGGAGCCCACCAACCGCCGAACACGACCTTCAGACAAACCCTATCACCTGGGGTACAACACGGGAACAGAGGATCAACCTGAGGGTAGTTATGCTATAAGAAAGAGGAACAACTACAAAGTATAGATACAAGATCACTTACCCATCGTTGCCACTGCCACCGGACAAACTTCTTGCACTTTTTCAAATATGAAAGGGCAGTTGTACACTATTAGTAGGACGGAAATATTATATTGGTAGGATGTGGACTGTATCGTTTCCTGGGATGAACGGGCAAATTTTTCCCCGTCCTTTCCGCTTCTCTCCTACTCTGCCTCACTTTTTGCAGAGCATGTTATGGTGTTTCGGATCCTCCTCTCAAGCTTATATATGTTCTTGGGGGACACCCATCAATGTAATCATTGCATTTTTCCCTCATAAATGCTCTCCCTTTCCCCAAAGGAGGAACCCTGTTTTGGCGCCAAAACTGCACTGACAGCCCACAAAATCAGCTACAGTGAATCCCCTCCAGATTCTCTCCAAAATATCTCCAGGTATGGAAAGACAGGTTTAGCCTATTGGTAGGACCAATTCATTCTATTGGTAAGATGGACAATGTACAGTTTTCTGAAATGAACGGAGGATGCCTTTTGGTGCCACATGTCACTGACAGCTACAGTGTAGCTACAGTGCCCCTCCCCTTCACCTGCAACTCCCCCATCCGGTTGCCCTTTTTATTTGCAAAATTAGACTACTTTATACCCCTAGCCAAAAAACAAAGTACATGTCTAGTTATGCAAACTTTTTTTTTTGGGTCTAGTTATGCAAATCGGCCAATGAAATATTATAACTTGTATTGTATGTAAATGTAAATGGGCCGGTCCAATGTGGCCAGATTAACATATATCAGGCCCATGTATAAGCAAGACCAACATAAAAACTAATTAAAATATCTCAACTATTTTTTCCGACAATAAATCTAACCAAAAATTCTAATATAATCATTGAAATTAAGATTGTGTTGTATTTTATATAATATTGAGTGTTCTAATGAGAATCACAACATTTGACATATTCTTTGTAAACATTTTAAACCCAATTTATGGTCTAACAAATAGACGGGATACTTTGTTACCACATCTCTGGAGCAGGGGCGGTCCCAGGGTGGGGCGGGCATACGCGGCCGCCCCACCCTTCGACCCACGTGCTTCGGGGTTTGGAAATAAAAAATAAAAAATAATTTATATATATATAAGTGTTGTAATAAGTAAAACTAGGATGAATATAGAATCAATTAGTGTACTTTGCTTAGTTGGTTGGTGGGAAGGAATGAAACTAGTTTTAGACCAAAGATTGGGGGTTCAAGTCCCACTAGCCTCATTTTTTAAAACAAATGTCACCTCCCTAAAAATAGCTTTTTTATTATTTGTTCAACTTACACCCCACTTTCTTTGTTTCTACCCCTTATTTAATTATATTTCCACTTCCCGACTTTCCTATTATATACAAATTATCTAGCTATAACTAATTAAACCCCATAAAATTGGTTAAATTAGCCTCTCTTTTTTAAAAAAAAAAATTAGCCTCCCTCAAAAAAGTTTTTTTTATTCTTTGTTCAAATTGCACCTACTCTCTATGTTTCTACCCCCTTATTTAATTATGTTCTCACTTCTCGAGCTCCCTACTATATACAAATTATCTAGCTATAAACTAATTAAACCCCATAAAATTGGTGAAATTATGATTTGATTATGAGAATAAATTTTGTGAAATTTTCATTAGAGTTTTGATTTTGAGAATAAATTTTGTGTTTTAATTATTGTGTATGTGATTTTGAGAATGAAATTTATGAATTGAATTTGGGGTTTGTGAATTGAATTTGTGAAGCTTTATGCAATATTTGTATTTTCGTAACCTACATATTCAAATCACAATTTCTATCATGTCTTTGTGAACCAAAAGATATTATAAAGTTGGTGAGTTTACAATCCTAGATAATATGCAAAAGCCTTGAATTTAACATGATTGAATTTCGATAAGTTTACACTCCTAAATATGACAAATGTCTGAATTTCCAATGAATGACGAGAAACAACTATCATAGCAACAAAGCAAATGTAAGCAAATGTAAGCCTATTTTTCTATAATCCACTGCTAAGTTGAAAATCGTAGCTTAGGTAAAGGAGTTTATTCAAGGCCAATATCTCAGTACACACTAGAAAATTTCGCCCCACTTTTCGGAGGATCCTGCGGCCGCCACTGCTCTGGAGGTTGGGTGTGTACAATTTGTATTTCCAAATAAAGGGTAAATTACATAAAAGTAACGTTAAAAATTTGATTTTTTTTCATCGCGTTTTTTTTTAAATGATAAAAACTATGTTAAATATTTAAAAAAAAAAAGCAATTTCATACTTCGAATTATATACTCTGTCAAGATTTCATGTAACTTGGTTAGAAAAAAGACACTTAGTCAAACAATATAAAGTTAGAATTTCATCTGCACATATCTTTTTCAATATTATACGTACGCTGCCAACCACAAAGAAAAATTTGAATCTCATAAATTGGGCTTTCTTTACGTGCCTCAACCGTGTCAACTGAATAAATAACTGACCAAAATGGTTCCTTTCAGTTCCTTGTTGAACATAACTGCAAATTAGAATGACTAGTCAACTATTTTCCTACTAACAAATAACTCTTGTAAGTTGTAACTAGAAAGTTGTTGGCGAAATAGAGCAATTTAGCCCTTCATAGTTAACAACTTAGTTGTTTCTTGCATTATTAGAAGGCAATCATACTTGTTGATGTCTCCCTGACAATAGATCTGTATCTAGTATTCTCTTGGACGAGCTTAATGGGGGGATTTTAGGAGACCAAGATGGACTTGACAAGACATTTGAGATCATTTCCCTCGTGCTTGCAAAGAGGGTGATTATCAAGGGGTGTACTCTAGCGATTTGCAATGGGTGTGTTCTCCCTCACCCATATAACCTGCATCGATTAACATCACGACTTTCCGATGCGGGATCCGAACAAGAGGATTGGACTTTTTTTTTTGGCCTCTTACATCTAGATGTCTGTCACCCGACACCTCGCAAGAACTGAGTTTCTTTTTACCTCTTACATTCCGAACGGGTATGCTAAGGGTAGTGGGTCTCCCACTTATATACCAACACTGGAGTTCATGACTTTCCGATGTGGGATATGAGTGTCTCATACCACCCATATTCTTATTACACTTCCCTTCTCTTGTCGTTTAGGTGCAACAATCACCACTAGTTGCTTCCCTTCCTTTCTTTCCACCACCTTCCATCGCCGGTCGCACCCTCGCACCAGTCATCATTAGGGGTGTTATTCAGGGTCGAACGAGCCGAGTAGGGAGCTGCTCATATTCAGCTCGTTTTTGTTCAAGCTCGAGTTTGAGCTCGGCTCGAATTTTTGTCGAGCTTAGAAGTGAGCTCGAACTCGGCTCGCGAGTATTTGAACAAGCTCGAGCTCGTTTTGCTCGTTTTTCGTCGAGCCGAGCTCGAGCTCGTGAGCTCGTGTTATTGTTGTAGCTTGTTTTTGCTAGAAGTTCGTTTTTGAGCTCCTTTTTTAGCTCGTTTCTGAGCTCGAGCTCGTGAGCTCATTCGAATGCCTGGAGTGAACGGAACTGATTTGAGAGAAACCCTAATACTAAAGGGCAAAAAAAGCACAAGGGTAAATTTGTTCGAGCTACTCGAGCTTGAGCTCGTACTCGGGTCGAGCTCGATTCGAGCTCAGAAACCCACTCGAACTCGACTCGTTTTTCAAATGTGAACGAGCTTGAGCCGAGTTTTTCGAGTCGAATCCAAGTCGAATCCGAACAGCTCTTGTTCACATAACAGTATAACACCCCTAGTCATCATTCATCTCTCTCTTATACTTTGGTTGTGGGGTGTACTCAAGATCAAATAAGAGGTAGGATTTCACTGTGTTGAGAGAGAGAGGTTGGGCGGGAAAGCATTGGAAGAAGAGTCGATGTAAAATGATGTGATGTAACAATCTTCAATTAGACGGCGGTGATATTGACACCTTGACTTAGAGGGTACATGTACCATTTGTATTGAGTGAGACTATTGACAACGTACTAAAACGTCTATTAACAAGATAAATTGGAAAAATTGCGCCCAAGGCATTTTCAAATTTAAAAAATATTTACGAATTAACTCATTCAAATATGAAGCACATCCAAATCATTAACTCATTCAACCAACTACAATCGAAATCTAACCCAAACGAAAACTCGAAGCACACAAAATTCACACAAATCCATCAATAAAAATATGAACTGGTGAAAGTGAAGAAACATTTTAGGGTGTAGTTGATTTTTTTTTTCCCACTGATTTAATTACATTGATAGATTTGAGGAGGAAAAATAGAACGAATTGAAGATTTAAGGTTTCGATCCTAGGCATTCTTTTAACCTCAATTCTCAAATATATATCATGTACGTTTACAAAGAGATTAAAGATCAATCAACGAATAATCAAAACATCAATAGCATAAATTCACATAATCAAGGCCAAAACAATCCACTATTTTTTTTAATTAACCTCCACGTAGCATTCAAGCAATTCGGTTTATCAAAACATCTATTGGAGAGTTCAAGTCCTTGGCCTCGATCGTCAAACTTGGAAGGTAGCAAGTGAGGGGGTTGGAGACCGCGACTTCCACTTCCACATAGGCTATTGCAACGACATTAGCAGTTGCGAAAAATACACCTTTTTGCAACGACAAAGTTTGTTGCACAATATATTTATCGTTGCTAAATACTTATATCTTGTAAAATAATTAATGGTAAGTTTTAGCAACAAGAAATGTCGTTAGCAACAACGACAATGACTTCGGTATCGGTGACGAGGCAGTCGGAGTCCTTAGCCTCGTCGAACTTGGAGGGTTGAGGGCGAGGATGGAGAAGCGAGCGCCAATAGAGATGATATAGTGGGTGAGGGAGAGGCCGATGCTTGTGGCCGGAGCAGTTGGTGATGAAGACATGACCTTGATGGAGTTTTTGAGGGGGCATGGGAGTATGATTGAAGATTAATTGGATCTATTTTACTTCATTCATCAGTTCACTAATTCATTGAATTACATTCGAGTTTATGCAATTTACCTATGTTTTACTTGGCAATAGACGTTTTTATATTTGTCATTGTATTTACATATATATAAAGGGTAAATTACATAAAAGCAACCTTAAAATAGACGAGTTTTTACAAAATCACTCTCAAAATAAAACTTTATATAAACTACCCATAAATTTATTTTTCCTTCAAAGAATCACCCATGAAAATTTAAGTATGTAAAAAGTGTTTAAAAATTGTTAAATTCCCTCCTTTTGTATTAAATATAACCCAACTATACAATAAATACACCAACACATTTAAGAAATATGAATGGTTAACATTTTTTTTATATAGATTTTTACACAAATGGTAGTGGGTGATCATTAAAAAAAACTAAATTTATGGGAGGTTTCCTAGGGAAAAAAATTATGGTGATTTTATGAAAACTTATTAATTTTAACGGTAATTTTCTGTAAAAGATTACTGTAAATAAAATTAAGAGTGAGCCTAGTAACAAGACGTCCAAACGTCTATTCACAAGATAAGTAAACAAATTATTCTCAAGTTCTTTTCAAAAAAAAAAAAGTTCATCTTCAATTAACCATCCTCACCCACAAATTCAAACGAATAATCCCAAAACCCTAATCTTCATTAATCAACCAATACTACTAATTAGTACTCCGTAGTGTTGATTATTAATAGTAGTAATGTATAGTATAGTAGTATTGATTAATCAACTACTCAACTAATAATGCGCCATCACTGATGTTTTTGACCTTTTTCGCTTTGGATTGGTTACCATTGGCGCATCAGCAGTTCAGCAGGGGCAGTTTCGATTGAGTCATTACCCAACCCAGATCCACAAGCCTTAGTTTTGCCCTGCTGAGCCCCATGGACGGAGATCGACGCCCCTGTAATTGCCGTCGTTGGCGCTGTAGCAGCATCACCATCACCAGGAGCAATCAAAATAGCTTTGGTCTTCGATCTTCACAAGTGCCAAAGCACCCTCACCACCAGTCTGATTCACCATCGAACCACCCCCGACGGTGGAATCGAACCCTCCACGGTCACACCTTTGCTCTTTCGAGCCATTCAAAGGATCCAAACCCAACGAACAAACCTTTGACGGCGCTGAACTTCACCCTGGGCAAAGTCAACGCCAAGAGACAACCCCACTGCTTTGAATTGGCCACGAAATAATGGTGAGAGGGGCTGTCGATGAGGATTCTAAAGTAGATGATGTTTGGATTTGAGAATTTTGACACCCAATTCGCCATATTTGAATAACAAATCATTGGATTTATTAAGGATTTTCATAGGTTCTAGAATAAGGTTTTCAAATTCGGTGAAATTCATGTCCAATTCGAATCACAAGCCATCCAATTTCATATCTAGGTTCTATAAACCCTAACCTCAAAAAAAAAAAATCTATATTCATCAAAATCAAATACAATCAAAACAGCATGAACATTTATCAATCGATTAAGACAAGAACAAATCAAGAATCAAATAGTTCGAATTTAGTCCCAAAAAAAATTATTGAAATGGTTTTTTTCTATCAATCGAAAGGTGTGTCTCGGGTAAAAAACATAATTATTTTTGTAAAGTGATAAGGACTAGTGTGTAATTTATTGAAAATCATCTTGTTAATAGATGTTTCATTGCCTTGTCTGTAACCCTTATGCAAAATTTTTTGATCCAAAAGGTAGGCTACTGCCTATTTATTATATATAAATATGTAATAAGTTAGCCCTCGTAAGGGGGTACAGTATTGTCTAAATTGAAGGAATTAGGCAAACTGGCATGTTCAGTGAAAGCATTCGACAAAGATAACGACCAGTTGGCTAACGAGTCAGCCACCGCATTCGCCCTCCGTCGGATGCTGCTAATTTTTACCTCCCATCCTGGCTCGCATATAAGTCTCCGGGCTTGAGTAATCAGCTGGAATTCTGGGCTTGGTTTCGTATGTGAGTTGCTGAGCTGGTCCTTCAAGGATGTCGAATCCGTCTCGATAATTAAGTGGGTTAGGCCCATCCGTCTGGCCATTCTGATCCCATGGAGAGCTGCCCACGCCTCCGCTGTCTGTGCTCTACAGAACCCACACTTGAAAGTATAAGCTCGAAGCATATGTCCTGTGTCGTCTCGGCAAAGCCCTCCTCCGCCTGATATACCAGGATTGCCTTTTGAAACCCCATCAAAGTTCAATTTAATCCAGCCCCGAGGAGGCGGCGTCCAAGCTTGCACATTCTCTTCGCCCATTCCTTGTCGTTGGCTTTCCTGAGCATGTAATGTCATAGATCTCTGGCCTATATCAGCATAAATCCGAGCCTGATTGACCACAGTGGCTGATAACCCATGAATCAAGTCCTTGTTATCAAATATTAAGGAGTTTCTACACTTCCACACATACCACAACATGGTGGCAAAGGTTGCACTCCACTTGTCCTCCTTCTTCATATTGGCTATGATCCACCGATCAATCTCCATCTCCGAATAGAACTCAGCCCCAAGGAAGTTACCCGTTAGCTGCCGCCAGGCCCCACGAATTGCTGGACAATCTCTGAGGAGGTGAAGGGAAGACTCCTCTATCCCACAGCGCGGACAGCCACTGAGGTTTGCAAGATGCCGCTGAACTCGGTTCTTGTTGCTGAGAATACTGTCGTGAGCAGCTAGGTAGGAGAACGCCCTTATGCGTTGCTGAGTGGGGGCATGCCAGATGTGTTTCCATCCCTCCAACCTCGGGCTCCCCCCTGTCGACAGTAGCTGGGCCATTGCCGACTTCGTCGTGAAGTCCCCTGAAGGCGTATGCGCCCAATAGAGTCGATCCGCAGCTCCTTCATCCGCATCAACTTGTATCGATTGGAGTTTAAGCAGATGTTCAGCAGGAAGAAAAGGGGAGATGACTTGCCAATTCCCCCCCTCCCCCCCCCCCCCCATCCACCCAAAGTTCACCCACTGTGTCACCCAATCGATCCTCCGGCACCGGTTGAGTCGCGACGTCCATCAGACAAGCATCATTCAGCCAATGGTGAACCCAAAACAGTGTGGTCATTCCGTTTCCAATCGCTACTCGTAACCCCGGAAGGAGCATCTCGGCGCCATGATTAATGGATTTCCAGTTGCGGGACGCCCCTCTCCGCTCTCCAAACATATCAACGTCTAAACGTCATTGGCAATACTTACCCCTAATCACACGGCTCCACAATGAATCGGGTTGCTGAAGCATTCTCCAGCACAGCTTCGTGAATGACATGTTTTGATTAGCGAAGGGGGGATATTATTACTTGTGATTAAAATATTTAATACTTAGGAGTAGACCTGTTAATCGAATCATTTGGGTCGGGTTTGAGTTTGGGTTATTTGGGTCTGGATAAATCGAATTTCAGATCAACCTGGTCACGGGTTATTTTGGATTGAGCCAAAGTCAAAATCTCTAACATATGAATGACATTAAATATTTTAAGCATAAAAATATATTTATACTAATAAATATATTATAATTATAAATATTTTAAGCATAAAAATATTATATTTATACTAATAAGTGCTCCAAATATATTATAATGATAAAGCATGTATTATTTTTAACTTATGAATGACATTAAAGAACAAAATTGTGTAACACATCTACATATGGCTTATGTTGTATTTGTGTGGTGTCTACATGACACTAACTCAACATATGACTTTGACCAAATGTCCTATCAAGCCTTGACCCTAAACTTTCGAGTCATTTTTTTTTTATTAGGAAATAATTTGGATAGGAAACCTATCCAAGAGCATCATTTCGGATGAGATCTTCAAGATCTTAGTTGGATGTTATATTAACCCCACGACAGAGTGACCAAGGTGTGCAACCTTGTCAGCCACTCTGTTACCAAAACGGGAGACATGAGAAAAAACAGTCTCCCTCGTGTTTTTAATCATTAACTGGATGTCTGACATAATTAATTTAATTTCTCATGGACATTTTATTTTGTTTTGTAGGTAGTCAATTTTTTAGTCCCATGGAAACCTATCCAACCTTTCGAGTCATTTTTTAGTCCCAAGTTAGAAACACCTAGGGTGTGTATGAGACCAATTTTAACGGTTTATAAACTGTTAAAATTGGGGGTTTAAAATAAAAACATTGTATGGGTTGTTTAGTATGGGGTTTTTGATTAAAATTGGGGATTAAAAAAAAAAAGCTTGGTTTTGATGGTTTTTTTGGGTTTTGGGTGTTTATTTGATTTGAAAAGACAAATATACCCCTAATAACAACCAAATAAGCTCCACTTTTTACAAATAAACACTTTTACTCCCATACGGAGTTTATATTTTTTCATAAATTTTTAACTACTTTTACCAAAAGTTTATAAATTTTACACTATTTATAATTTTAGTCAGTTTATTAACACCATCTCATACGAACCCCTAGAGTCCTAGATACTATTTTCGAACATGATTTCTTAGTTCCCTATCTATCTTGTTAAATACCCCCTTCAGTACAAACGATAACACAAAGATGAAGCCAACGCTACCGCCCAAGTGATAACTAGCATATTCTTCCAGCAGGCAGGAATCACACCCTCCATCAAGTTTTGTACTAAAATCAGACCAATAAAACAGACCCGCGGATCACCTGAAAATATCAAGGATTTGGATCTTGTGCCTAAGTCGACACAATCTTTGGGTTTGGTCGAGGGAGTAGGGGTCCTGAACGGACCTAAATTAATGCAGTTGACGGCCACCTATTATGCTTGGGAATGCTAGTAATACAGTCATTTAACCTTCATAGTGATCTTTTGTACATTGGTCAGCAAACTACCGCTATCGATTTTACCAAAATTGCAAACTAAGCTAAAAAAAACACATTCTTAGGGGATACTTCAACATCTCCCTATGGAATATGTTTTATGGCTATAGCGAGAATGGTTATTGAAACATAAACATAACAAAGAAAGCCTAAACATCAGGAGTCCTATCACAGCAGCTCGTACCATACCAGATACAGCTCCATATCACGAAAACCAACTGGTTCCTCCATTGGGACATCTGCTCAGTATGCTACTTAATGTTTAGTATGGTGGGCATGTTTTGAGCTCCTGAAAAACGAAGTGTTAGATCAGTGGCTCAAAGGACATAAAGCAATAAATTTTATTCCTGACAAAATGACGCAATTTGGCATCCAAGGTTGGCTAGCTAGTATAATATACACGCATACATTGAGAATTCATCAAAACGAAAAACTGCGCTGAAAGATGAAACTAAAGAATTCACAAAAGAGGGCCGAATTTCAAAATGATGGGTGCACAAAATTGATCCGAAAATTCATATCCCATGTGCAAGCTTTTGGAATCTCGTACAAGAAAATATTGAGATACAAGAGGGTTTCCAGCACAGTTCATAATATTTGAACTAGACCTTTTTTTTAATCATGTAAAATTCAAAGAGATATGTACTCAACAGAAGACAACTAAATGGGGAAATGGACACTGAAAAGGATAACAAGCCCAAGGTTTCCGTGAAGTTGATTGGTACAGCTATATACCTCTAGGAAGAAAACAATTATCTTCGTTCATGTGCAGCTCTTGACACTGAGGTTCTCCAAGGATCCATGGAGCTTTTACTTTTCTGATCAATATTCTTCCCATCCTTCTCCTTGCGCTGAACCTCCTCAACATGTCGTCGCCAAAGGGCTTCTTTCTCTTTCCCTGACAATTTCTTATATCTATTGTCAGATTTCAGTAGGTGTTTAGCAGTTGACCAAGAAGTAAGAACTGTTTTCCCATCTTCAGTTTTCTCAGCAGCTGCTTCTGCTGTTATAACGTCAGCTAACAAGGCTCTAAATTCATGTGTGCACCTCTGGACACGAACATACGAAACAAAAAAAGAAAAAGGAAAAAACAATTAAAAGGACAAGACAAGGTGTAAGCTTACTTTATGAGATAAAAGGCATAATTTTACCACATATGTAATGTAGGCAAGCAGTTTCAAATAAAACAATCAAAAGAAGCAATATTGCAAAGTTTAGGACAGGTATGGAGCAATCCGAAGTGTTATTTGGGTCCAGTTCATATTACATTGGGTCACAATTTTGAACTTTGATCATTTCCACGTGGTTCGTCATCATGTACAAATTAAGAAAAATCAAGCCATTGCAGATTCGGCTTCCAGAGATTTCAAGTTCTTCTATGACTTATATAGTAAATTGCAATATAGAAGACCATCAATGAGTATAACATTATCGTGGAAGGTCAGGACACATTAGAAATTCAATATGAATGGAAAACTTGTGCTACAATACTGAACTTTAAAATAACATAGTACAGGGTTGGTTCAGGGTTGATGGATTTCAAGGCATTGTACATTTCATCATATTGTCAAACCTCACTGATTGGGGTTTCAGACTTTCAGCGTGCAGTTCGGGTTTTTCGCTGAGGTCAAATGTTGCTGATGCATTTTGTTACCACGGATGATGTATCATTCCAGTTTGAGAAAGTTCTATATGTTTTCTATAGTTATTTAAAAAAAAAGATCAAATCCTCTATGAATACCTTGCGACTGCTACAAAGCATATAAAAATGTTTTCCTAATCTCTCTTTTACTTCTCCAGTAATAGAAAGCCTAGAAATGGGGCAGAAATGACAAATTTTGCACAGAGGCTGCATATAAGGTAACTTTACTCCCTTGTGCCAAGTGGTATTAGAGTGGTTTGGGGGGCCCAATCCACTCCTAAAATTGCATGTCAGTATAACCATTTGCATCTACTTCTAGCACAAACCAAACAAAGAAATCAAAAGTTCCTGTATAAAATCCCCAATCCTACTCAAATGGTGTCTAGTGTGACTAACCATTCTTTTATCTTGGAAATTTAGCAACACACAGTGTACAATTATTTCAACATTTTGATCCAAAACAAATAAAAATGAACATCTGTGACATTGACATGCTCAGAGAATGTTAAGACAGCAAATAGGACACAAGAAAAAACTTGCTGACCTCGTGAAGCATTTTAATGTGTTCACGATAGAGCTTTTCCAAGTCAGATTCGTCCAAATCAGGATTGGCTGCTCGTCTTTGTGGATCTTTCTCAAGCTTAGGTTTTGATTCCGTCCAAGAAGCCTACACATGGGAAGTCATTTTGCTCAATGGGAGAATATTAAAATGGACAGCAAACTAAGACTAATGTTCAAAGGCATGTGTTCACAACAAACATGAACTAACTTCAGTCACCAATAAAAAATAAACACACTCCCAGATGCCAAGGAGAAATCATAATCAAACATCCGTCATGTCAACTGGAGAGATAGTAATTAAGAAGAGAGGGATGCAAGATAGTTGGTAAGCTGCCCTTTGTGGCATGATTTGTATGTAAAGAGGGAGGGAGGGAGGTTTTTTTAGTGACAATGCCCACTAAGTATGGATGATGCAAAGGAATTGGTGGAAGTAATGGGAAGGCAATGTTTGGAAATTGTCCTCTTGCAGTACTTAGGGGAAGTAGAGGGCAAAGATGATAGCTCTTATACATGAAAAGAGGTTGAACAAGTAAAATATATAAAGAATTCAATGAAAAGACCATTCTTTTGAAAAGAAAATTGTAGTCAAATTCTAGAAATGTCTGCATATTTTTCAGTCATACAAAAGTTTGACAGATACCTGGGGATCCTTTATTGTTTCGACCAGCAAAGCTTGAAATGATGACACTGCCTCCTTTCTACGAACCTTTACTCGCACCCTTTCCATCTCCTGCTCATCTCTTTCTTTACGCTTACGCAATTCTCTTTCCCTCTCTTTTAGCTTATCCTACAGATTTTTGGGATCCAAACAGAAATAGTCACAACTTGACCATAAAAAACAAATGCACTAAAAAAGATCACCCAAGTAAAATCTCTGCGATTGACTTATCCTTCAGATTTATGTAAGCTTGGGTTGCCTTCAACAATTTTCAGATGTGTGTTATTCCAATGTGGAGTAATGGAGAGGTTGTTGGGCCTTTGATGCTAAAAAGGGTTTGATACTGGGACCCAATGCCATTCTAATAGTCCTAGTAAGGAGGTACCTGTTCAGCCTTCCCTGCTCTCTCTGCTTCCTCACCTTCGGACTTTAATTCTGATATATACTCATTAAAAAGAGCTTCTCTCTCCTCATGCTTGACAGCTTTGTACCTTGGGTCATCCCGTAGTCCTTCTTTTACCTGCCAAACATGGACTGGATGAATAAAACAACAAAGAGGTTTGCATAAAAGCATAAGCAAAATCCATAACAGTTGCACAAATGCAATTTAGCCGAATATATCCAACTAGAGTAGTGTTTGCATATTGATGTACACAAATGACTATTATTTATGCATAACCTACAGTTGCTTTCATACAGTTACTATTTTTTTCGATCTATTGTGTAAAATTTCATTGGTTTACAGTTATATTATTCAATGTTATAGTTCTTATAAACCACGAACTTTATGAAAAAATGCATGGAAATTTGACATTGTAACCCGATTAAACAAATATCGTCTATATCATTACATTGTTGGTATATCAACTTGGTACACCTCTATTTTTTATCCTTTTTAATTTATTAGGTTAGAATAAACGGTTGAATTTTTTTTAATTATTAAAGATACCTCTTTCAAGTTAGTTTGCTAATTAATTAGATTAATTTTTTTCCTTTAAACATATATACTCCCTCCGTTCTACAATACATGGTCTTTTAGAGATTTGCACAAATTTTAATAAAACACTTCACTTTAAAAAAAAATATCATCATTCCACTAACTTTTTCATAAATTTTATTATTTTTTAATACCCACTACACATTTTAACCAATCACAATCTTTTAAAAAGTCAACAACACACAAATCAATACAAATCATTACAATTCCCTACCTATAAAACATAAAAGATCATCTATTTTGAAACAAAAATTATCATCTAAAAGCCCATGTATTGTGGAATAGAGGGAGTATAATCTTGCAAATCTTTTTCATATAAGATTTTTTTCCTTTTTCTTTTATCAAAGGATACTTTGGGAGCAAATATCTTCTTTTTTTTCAAAACTAAACCACAAGGACATGTAGGAGCTTACACAAAAGTTCATGACACCATTCTATTTAGTGTTATGTTATCAGTGCCCATATTGCACCATCTAAGAGGCCCTTAATGACATCAAAAAAATAAATTCTTAATGAAAGCAAGACATATTGCAAACAGGCAGCATGGAAAGTACACATTATCCTTGAAAAATGTAGAATGCCTTTTTTTTTTATGTGCTTCATGGACAATGCACAAGGGCATCAATTAACAAAAACCAGTAGTACTTTTCAGAAAGATCATTCCCGTAGTAGATCCTCATGATTGAGATTAAAACATTGAGAGGCATGATCATACAATTGACCACGGAACAAAATGTTCATCCAGTGTTCCAAGGTACAGCACCAAATACTGCCTTCCCAAAGAAGTCGCTAATCAAACCCATACTAACGCTCTAGTGTGAAGGTAAACATAATCAGTTGCAATTAGCATCTACCGGATAACAAAGGGGAAGCAGAAGCAAAAAAAAAAATAAAAAGGGGGACTCACCCTTGACCAACGGCTACTTGTAGTTACATCCCCTTTCTCATGAAGCATCGACTTGAAACCCGAAGTAGCAGCTGCCCATACAGCCCGGGCCTTCTCTTCAGTAGCCCTCTTTAACTGAAGAGTTCTGCAAGTAGTAGACCAGAAAATGTTGGATGAAAAACAGTTTCGGAAGCAATTTGAAACATGATAGCACCTAGAAAGTTGACTTGAACAGAACATCAAAGCTATCATAGTCAACTCAACAAATCCCTCATTATATGAAGGGGGGAAAGTTGATGCAAAGTATGTGTAACACAATCAAAATAAGTGACAAGACATTCTAGGATATATGCTCACGTTTATATAAGAAATAACAAGAAATAATTGTGGTTTAAAACGAAATAAAGATGAAGTAGCAATCGAGTTGAAGATTATTGTCTATTGTTCCACACCAAAAAGGATGCCTCCAAAAACATGCCTCCTATAATATGGCAACACAAATCATGATCATTAAACCAGAATATTTAACAAATTATGTTATCCAACTATGTTATTGATTTCTTAATGCAAAACATAGATGAGGCAATTAAACCAGAATCAACAACTACACATTGCTAGAATTTTGTTGTAGTGACTTGATCTCTTGTATGCACAATAGAAACCATACAGAGAAGAAGATGACACCTGATCGAAAGCTAGTTGCCAAATGATACCTCTCGTTCAGTAAATGCTCTCGTTCCTTGCGGTCAAGAGCCTCAAATCGAGGATCATGGCCCCACTTCTTCTTTAGTGTGTGGTAGTTCGTGTTTTCATCAATATCCTGGAAAATTGTATCCTCGTGAAAAAGAATTTGAAATAACATATTACAAATTATTAACATACCGATATTTTAAAAAGATAAATTCAAGCGCAAAATTTCGGGAAGGACCTTCGTTGCTTCTCCCAGTAGCTGCTTGAAACCCTCTATTGCAGCCTTCTGAGCTGCTCGCTTTTCCTTGCGTTCCTCTTCAGCTCGTGTTCGGACATAATGTTCAAACAATGATCTACGCTCAGCATAACTTGGAATAGCCTGCACATTCCAGAATCAGTAAAGAGTACATTCACTGACATACATAGGCAACTTACAAAAAGTATTAACCATCAATGTAAGAAACAAAACCAAGAAACACAAATGATTACATGCAAAAACTGCACTTATAGTTATGGTCAAAGCAATTCAAAAAAAAATTCCCAAACCTTAAAGCGGGGATCAAATACTATCTTTGGAAGTTCCCTCTCCCACTTCGAGAATGGTGCAACCCCACGTTCCTTAAGCATCTCCTAAAATTATTAAGAATAGAAACAATAGAATAAACCAACATTAGAAATGATCAAATCATCCATTTAAAATAGAATAAGATATGAATCCAATATGCATCTAATTCTAACATGAAAATACATATATAAGTCTCGAGTACCCATAACATTTTGCTAAAAATGGTAAATTGGTAATTGGCAAAGACAAAAACAGCAGTAGGTGCCTAGAGGATTGATGATGGATTACATGATGTGATGAACAGGCATTTCATAAATAAACAAAAGAAAAATTCAAGAAAGTGCCACTATTTGCAGCCAAAAAAGAAAGAAGAGGAAAAACGAGGATGATGGATGAGACTAATATGTGAGTAAAGGAAAATTTACTTCTCCAAGTTGCATACTGTATTTTGTTCTTACATGAGCTGCCAATGACAAATCAGGGAAAACTTCCACGAGGATAACTTCCAAAGAGTAGTACATTCACAACAACATAGTTCAAGAAAACTGTCCTGGGGAACTGTAGGTTCTTCCTATTCATTTTACAAGGAAGATTGTATAAACAGGTAACATTTCAAATATGAGAACAAATGTATTGCTGTTGTAGCTTGCTTCCCCCAAAAAAATTCCAGCTAGTAGCTTCTGAACAAGTATCAGTATCCTCTGCACGTGTTATATTGCCTTTGGCTATTTTATTTCCTGAACTTACCAGAAATGGAAAAAGATTCCATTATTTTGCCAACAGTATGAAGGATGGACAAGAGAACACCTCTTAACAACGAACAACTTATTAACAGCTTTGTATCTCTTATTTTGCTGCTAAAAAGAGCTGGGGAGAAACTAAATACTCTCAGTATGTAAAAGGATCAGTGATATACAGATACTACAAGAATATCAGACAGAGTTATATCTTCTTGATAAATGACCTACTAAAACCTCTGAAAGATTCAAAATCTAGCAACTTGGATAACAGAAAGCTTGATTTGTGCAGAACTCATTTTTTGTTGCTCTTGTACACACTTTTTCTAAGGGTTTCTTTTATACACTTGAAACAACTCAAACTACAAGTAAACAAATAAAATACCTTGAATTGGATGATACGCTCCCCCATAGTTGGGCCACTATCGGAATCGTCAGAATCAGAGGATGAATCTGAAATATTCCCAACAGTATCCTTAGGGTTTTCACTCTGGAAGCCTTTAACTGCAGCCTCAACCGTTTTAGATCCATTAACTTCCAGGTTTCCATGTCCTGATGCTGGTATGACAGAGGTGACTGGAGCTCCAGATTCCTGCAGCTTCTTTTTAACCAAGTCAAGTGCGGATGACCCAGGCATAGTAGGCATTCTCAATGTTGTGGAATCACGACCACCATTACTAAGAGCTGGAGCACTTAAGCTAGTCATACCAGATCCTTTTTCATTTAACTCATCCGTAGTCTGCACTGGAACCGGATTATCTCCTTGAATGTCACTCTCCTTCTTTTTCCTCAACTCTGCCACCTCCATTGGGACCTGCCAGCTGCTAATCTGATTCAGAAAGAAGAATAAATCAGCCTGGGTTAGAACAGGAGTAGATTACTGGCACATAAAGATCCATTCACATGATTATACTCATCCACAAGAGGACGTCCTTGGCTTATATTGTACCTTATGAACATTTTGTTTATATATTTGTATCCAAGCTCCTAGATGCTGGAAATAGTTCGAAGGAGAAGAGAGTAGTAATATACACCTTTGTTTTTGTGTTGTAGTAGTAATTTTTGCCATCATTTGTTGTGACCAGTGACCAGTCAGTACCAGCCAGCTTCTCCCTAAAAACAACAGAGGATAAGAATCTCAGCCCGAAGTTCTTATTGTGTAATATCAAAAGGCAAGACTCAGCATACACAAGATGCTCAGAAGATTTACTCATGACACTATAATTACTACTTTAAAACTAATTAACATGATAAAAACAACAGCATCCTATCTCTGGTCATCCAGAATACCCAGTTCTAACGTACTGCCACTCCTTGCTTCCCAAAGTTCATGAAAATACCTGAACACTCGGTAAGTCACTTTGATGATAAAGCTCGGGATTGCTGGTATTAATTCAATTGGTTGATGCTTATGCACATATGACAGAAACTGATAACTATCCACAACATAAGCAAGTATATTTGGCCTTGCTAAAATAAGTGGCACTTGTTAAAGCTTAAAGGTTGATATTTGATATTGAGTGAAGACCTTGTATTATATACATAATCTAGGCAAGTTTGTGCCACTCATGTCTTGCATTTCAACAAAAGCATGTCCATACTAAAAAAAATGGTCAAAGACGAGTTGGGAAAAGGGGGGTTAAGACTCGACCCCCCTATATGAGCAGGATAACATGGATTTGTGTTGTATAATTTCAGTTAGCACCCTGTTGTTTCAAACTTTACCTACTTAAGGGACATTAATGACATCCCTTGTCTTGAAGACTTGCATTCTCTTCGTTATTCTTCTCATCCCAGCCTGAAAATGACCTAACCTCACAATGGCCCAAACCCGAAATAACCAGACTCATTAATAAGCCACGCCCACAAATGACGCGCTCTAATAATGTCTCGAACCTGAAATGATTCAACCTGACCCGGCTATATCAATTGCCACCTATAATTAACTCCTAATTTAGAAATTTTACCACTTTGATTGTCTCTTGGTCGGAAAAAGTGTAAATCCTAATGGTCCATGGAATCACACAAACTGCAGAATTCAAATCCCGAATTTCACCAACTGTAATACCTCCTAAGAGGAATTTTTCCAAAGTAAATGTGCCCATCAAGCAAATCAATTGAGAAAGATATAGCTGAAACATGAAAGAACCACAAACAAGAAAATGGTTTTTTAACAACATTTTACCCCATATAACATGTACTCACCATGAAACTGGAGTCGGCTGTGCAATCACTCTATCGGGCTGCATTGAAAATTCAAAACACAAACAGAAAGTTATTGCAAATTTAAAGACATGGGACTCAACCTGAGCGTTGAACTACCATTAGAACATAAAAACAGAAAATCTAATATTTCCCATTCATTTCTATAACTTGCTCCAGTTTTGAAGATTTACTAAGAAAAAGTTGTTCTAAATGGTTTCCTCTACATCATCATCAACTGGATAAGGTACATTGGAACTATAAAAAATCTATTATTTCCCATTCATTTCTATCCATAACTGAGGTAAAGATGATAACACAGACTTCAGCCCCTAAGTCGTCTGTAACTCTGTTCATATCCTTTCATTAACAGGCAAATCCTCACTTAAGAAGTGGCAATTGTAATGAATCTTTCCTTCCCTTTCCTACTAATTTGAACAATCCAAACATGTCATTAACCACATATATGAAGAGAGAAAAGATGTCCAAAATTTAACAGTACCAATAATTTTTTTTTAAAAAAAAAAACAGTACGAGTCAAAAGTTCACCGAAATTCCAAAAAGATAATCACTTAAGTCTTAAACACCTGATGAGGATCACAAAAAAGGCTTTTTCATTCCTTTATCAATTATTTACAGAAAAGATGTTACAATGTATGTATAAATCTGTCTTTGCAGAATATGACAAGTATTTTAACAGGACCACAGACTGTCATCACTAGTGTAACAGAACTAATTATCTTCAGTGTAAATCATTTCACAAGAATGCATCTAGTTTCTCCAACAATTTGAAGTTCTAAATATCCAAGGAAAGGAATGTCACGCAAAACAGGATCGCAATATCAGTGCGACATACAATTTTCCACATATCTTATCATAATAAAAGAGATTTTATACCTCCCCTTTGAAACCAATAGGTTTCTGGTATGTGGATTCCCCTGTTACAGCATTATAATAGTACACAGCACCAGCTTCAGTTCGATGGGCACTCCATGCTTCTTCTTTGTCACCAGAAGATGCTTGCTCCATGTTGCTGACATCACTACTACCTTTGTTTCCATCTGAAACAGAAATATACTCTGTTAAGGATGGATGATGGTTATTGCAGTTTATGAAAAAAAAATATGCATACGAGTCAAACAGATAAATATTAAGAAAAATGCAGACCAGTTCCTGGGATTTGGACTTCCTTCTGTGTTGCATGACTAGTAGCCATCTGATTCACTGAAGCAGCAGCAGAAGAAACAGGTATCAAGGTAATATTTCCAACCGGGGTAACACCAGGAGGTTGAGAATCAGGCAGAGGAACAGACGGAAGCGGCAACACAGGTGCAGCTAAAGGGAAGGGAACAGGATAAGCAGGAGGATGATATGGTAGAAACGGTGGTCTTGAGAATGCCCCTATCTGAGGAGGGGGCTGTAACCAGACTGCTTGAGGTGAAGCACCAACAGAAGGTACAGAGTGGAATGGAGGATAAGTGTGCTGATGAACCACTGGAGTTGACAAAAGTGGAGGACCAAGTGTACTGGGTCTTGATGAAGAAGAATTAACCCCTAGGAAAGGCCCTACGGGACTAGTAGAAGGTGGTACCGAGGCGGCAGCCATTCCAGGGGAAGCATAAAATGGAAACGGTGCAGAATTTAAATGTCTAGAGGAAGTTGGTATTGTTGACTGATTCAAATTAGGATGTGAAGGTACTGATGCTGCATGAATCTTAGAGCTTGGAACAGTAGAGTGTGTTGATACTGGAGTTCCAGTATCAGGCATCACAGCTGGTGAAGCATTCTGCAAGATTGAATAAATGTTATCAAGAAAGCAGTGACTATACCAGGTCCCTATATACATGAAAAATCTTCTTATGTATAGTTATTTATGTAAGAGATGGAAAAGGGTAGCAACACAAATGTTTAATTCTTGGGCAAACTAAATCTCAACCTTTAGAGTGGTCTGCAAGAGTCTCAAAACCCTCACATTGTCACAAAATTATTTCAACTATTCCGCCTCTGCGGGAAATGTGAGCCTGATATCATCTCTTTATGTGATATTGGGCTAATATTTCCTATAAAGGTTGTTTAAATTTTTTTAACATTGTTCTAGCTGTGACACAAATGGCACACCCTCCTAAAGATGGTGATAGCGGGGCAGGTCGTTGCCTGTTTGCCTTCTATCTCAATGTAAATAATTGTTTATAAAGTTATCGAATGAAATTAAATGATTGATTTGCTAAAATAATAAGTGTAAAATGCCAATTGCTCCATGTTTCTTCACCCAAACAAAAGTCCACACAGCTAGGCATAGCTTCTTTTAGTACATTTTTAGCTTTAAGTTTTAACTATTTATTTTAATTTTAATATTTTCATAGCTAATAAGAAACAGTATACTGAATGCAGCTAGCTCAAGAAGAAACAAATCGCTCTGTATGAAATCCAACTTAACTATAAGAATATAGTACAGATTAACTTGCAGCTCAATAACATAAGATAGTGACTTTTTTGGGTTAAACTTGACTTTAAAAAAGGCCGAAAAAGCTATACTCCAAACTTCGGGACTCGTCTTTCACACCAAATGCGATGATCATGACTAAGAAAGTGAATGACACAAATGCACCCCCAATTCACACCAAATATAGATATTTTGACCTAAAAGCCAATGGGTGTGCAACCATTTCCAATTTTGTGCACTAGCTTTTTCGCAACATAATAATAATTGAAATGGAAAGCTGTCTCCCCTGAATTGGATCAAGGATCTCTAGGAAGGCCCATTCATACGAGGCAACTAGCCTAGAATTTCATTATACTAGACTCGTATACTTCAACATTCCTACTACTCTGGCCCAACTTAAAATGGATTCTATTTGGGAAAGCCATACAGCTATATTGACTTCAGGCGGAAAAAAAAATGATAGGCCAGACAAACCTGCAATTGAAGAGCAGTGGAAGAACTAGAAGCTGCTGGATTTGATGTCAAAACCTGCACCACAGAAAGTGACATAAAACTTCTGTAGAGTATTAACAAGGTCAAATAATACATGCACCAGAATAAATGTCAACTTACAGGGGTTTTAGTTGATAGTTCACTGCTTTCCAAAGAAGACTGTGCACTGGGTGAAACTCCATATGTGAATGTTGCAGGACTTGTGGTGTATGGAGGAGGAGCAAACTTTCCTTGGGCATTGTCATCACTTGAATTAGCAACAGACCCAGTTGGAGATGCCACGGGAACTAAGATCCCAGATGGAGTTGCAGGATGAATAGAAGCTTCTGATGATGATGACCTCGGTTCTTGCATTGGCTTAGAGGGATAACTGTAGAAAGGGTAACAAGCATGCTCAACATTTGAAATTGGATTTTTTGGTAAGTGCTACTCCTTTGTTAAATGTTAACATCTTCTCAAAATTCATGGCTTTCAATTTTAGAGATTGTTTGTCTCGATGTGTTTCTATGATATAAGGGGAAAAAAATACTAAAAGTGAAAATATATTGGGCAAGGACGTGTTGTCCTCTAAAGGAAGAAATCAAGGAAAGATACAAAACTCTTATTTCAGAAGAAATACATGCATAAACAAAATGTGTATCAGTAAAAAAAAACAGCAATATTTAAAGCTGTTGGATGCTGAACAAAACCCTCTAAAATGAAACCCCAATTTCCTCCACAACCATGTTCGTTTCAACCTATGTAAATTGGCCAATCAATGGGCTGTCCTTTTCGTTTTATGCATTTGAAATCCCTCGGTTTGTAGGACTAGTTCACAAAACCTTGTAGCAACAAGCACAATCGTTTTAGTGACAACTACCGCTTGCACGAGTTTTTGTCTTTCTTTAATTCTCCTTATCAAGTCGAGCACAAATGTGTCCATTTCAATGGATCGGGAAGCAACAACATATAGAACATATTAAGCCCAAATTCAACACCAACAATTTGAGCTCAAACAGTAGCAATTTTAGCGCAAATAAAACCAAAAAACTATCAGCAACATGGGCGGAGAAAACACTAGCACACGACCTAGACATTGCTAACCCTAATCTCAATCAAGAATCAAACGGATAAATCAAGATCCGAATAGACGAGGAGAAGAAGACCGAAATCGAATAGAAACAAGCACACAAAATCGAAAACCCTAGATCCGAAAAGAAACAAAGGTCACAGACAAGAGAAGAGGTGGATGAGGAGAGAGAAATAGAGAAGAAGAAGTACCTGTTCAATGGAGGAGCATAGAGGTCGCAGACGAGAGCGTAGAAGTGAGGAGAAGAGGCGCCTGAATTTTTTCCCCCAATATATCCCAAGTTAAAAGGGGGATATCAAATGAAAATCAAATTTTCATAGAACACGTACGGTTCGCTAATATTTTACAAAATGACAAAATAGAAAAGCCAAGTTTAGTACTCCGTATTTTATTTTATATACTAGTTGAATTCCACTTGCGAAACAAATAGCGATGTGGAATTTGTTTTTAAGTTTGATGGTTAAAATTAGTTTTCATTAAATGTTTTAATATATATTGAATATGATTCCTTATTATATAATACTAAGATCTATATAAACTTAGTTATTGAAATGTGTTAATTTGAAAAGTAATTTAATATGAAAAATATGAAAGAAGTTATGCCATTAGAAATAAGGGAAGCACAAATTATAGGAGCAAGTCCAAGAGATTCTCTATCTTGATTATTTTTTTTGGAGAATTGAGATGAACTAAATTTAGAAAAAACTCTATATATTTTGGGATAAACTCTATAATGAGGAAGCTGTTGGAATGGGGCTAACAAATATTAAGAATATTTGTCTTATAATTCTCTATTTTGGAGATTGTTGTAGAGAAGCTGTTGTGCATGCTCTAAATAGTCTAAAATCGATGTGTAATCAACAAAAGATGAAACTCCCCATATTATTTAAATATATGGCCTTAAAATTATATTTTGTTGATAATCTTTCTTGAATAAATTAAGAGCTAAGAAGACATTTCTCCTATATTTCCTACATAAAAAATATAAATAATTTATTGAAATTATATTTGTTTAGGTCAGGCATATCTTTTCGAAATTAGTAAGTATTAAAAAGATCTCTTTTCTTATTATGTAATATTCTTTATATGTGCAATACTAAGATAAAATGAGTTACTAACGGTAGATGAAAACTTTTGCAATTTTCGAATGTATTTAAGACTTTTCTTAATTTGTATTAAATACAAAGTCAAAAGAAAGTATTGAAGCATTTTTACAACTTCCTTGGAGTAAATACATTTTTGTCTTTTTTCATAAATAAGGGACACAAATGAGTTACTATTATTTACAAACATAAGCCTTTTTGCATTTTTTTCCGAGTGATGGACCTTTTGTAATTCCTCCTAAATATAGGGCCAAAATAAAATATTTAAGTTATTTATTGTAAGAGAAACTCTAGTTTATGAAATGTAAGACGGTGTCATTTTTTCAAATGTTCACAATATGATAAGATTTTAGTAACCTTCTTGAATACAAAGTTATTATACTAATTAAAGTTATTGTGTGGACTCTTACATACCCTTGTTTTTTATATAAAAATGAGGACATTCATTTCATTTAAATGTTCAATTTTAATCCCAATCTTATCTTATTGAAATATATTATCATGTACATTCTTGCAAATTTGCAATTTTGATGGAATGTGTGGAATCTGAACATCCTTTTTATTTTTCATAAATAATGGTTCCAAATAATTTAAAGAGGGGCATTCATTTTCATATTTTTTCACCAATAATTTTTTTTTGCAGTATTTTATAAGAAGGGACATAATAAAATTGGACATCAACATAAATTAACTGATAACAAAATATAATTGATTAGCTTATGTTATACTCTAAAATTATGAATTTTTTAATCATTTATTAATTTTTTAAACTTCATTTCTTAATTGCTTACGTTTGAAATATATAACTTAATTATTCTAGATGAGATTTACGTTTTTCCCCTGCAAATGAATGTATTTGTAGCGGTATTTAATGTTTTTTTCCCTCTATTGATTGCTAAAATGAATCATTAATTGATAATTAGAGGATAATTTCTAAATTTATCTAAATTGAAGACAACGAAAGAAAAGTAGTAATCCAAGCCTAGTGTCACTCTTAATAAAGAGGGCATTGTAGTTGTAGCTAGGCTTGTAGTTGTCGAACTTAAATAAGGGATTTTAATAATTTTTTAAACTATGAATTTTTATAAAAATTTATGCTTTTATAAGATAATGATATTTTATGTCATTATTTAAAATCAAGGGTTAAAAAGAAATCCTCTCTTTTATATATGGAGGTAGATATAGATATAGAAATATTAAAAAAAAATGGTTGAAATATCAGTTGGAGGTAATCAAATTTTGGTCTTAGAATCGCAATTTTAATTAGATAGTCAATCTATAAGTAAGCGTTATTTCGAATGTATATAGAGAAAGATTATTGATGTTTGTTTGGCTTGTATTGAAATAACTAATATACAAAGTATAAAGTTTAAGTGAATATGACTTGAATCATATAAATAAAAATGTATAAATATTTAAAGTTGAACTATGTTTTTATATTCGACTAATTTAGTGATGTTTGTACTCGTTTAGCAAAGTGAGCAACTCTAAATTATATTTTTGTTAAGCCAAACTCATAGAAAACCCTAATCTCAAGTCTTAGGGTTCGTATGGGAAGAGATTAATAAACTGACTAAAATTATAAACAGGGTAAAAATTTATAAACTGTTGGTAAAAGTAGTTAAAAATTTATGAAAAAATATAAACTCCGTATGGGGCGAAAAACAGTTTATTTGTAAAAAGTGGAGTTTATTTGGTTTTTATGAGGGGTATTGTGGTACTTTCAAACCAAATAAGATAAAAGAGAAGGGGTAAAATAGTAATTATGGAATATAAACCTCAAAATAAGCTTCAATCTGCAGCTTATTTATAAACCCTTTTTTTTAACTGACTAAAGTTTATTTGTTGTTCCCATACACCGTTTAAACCCGTTTATTTTTTTAACAGTTAAAAATTTTACACTTTTAACCTGTTTATATTGTAACCATACACACCCTTATACTTGGTTCATGTTGAATGTAGATACTCTAAATTTGGTGTGTTTGATTACGAGGCTTAACGTCAACATTGACTAAACATTTTAATATTTTTCGACTATGTTGCTAAGTACTCGTTGAATTGTTTACAATTTTATGTTATTTGACTTTTTGATAATTTATTTATTTATTAGTAGTAAATATGAAATTATTTTTAAAATGAAAATATATATTTAATATAGTTTTTAGTTTTTAAAAAAATAAATAAATACACACATAATGTTTCATTGAATTTGCTCTACTTTACCATCATCGACATGGAATGATGGGCTTTATCCCAATTTGTTACGGCCCAGAAAGGAATTCGTAAAAAGTTTAGGGAAATTACTTTTAAAATTTAAAATAAAAATATATATATTTAATATAGTTTTTAGTTATTTTAAAAAATAAGTTTAAATACACATAGTATTTCATTGAATTTGGTTGACTTTCCCATCATCAACATGGAATAATGGACTTTTAACCCGATTTGTCATGGTCCAGAAAGTATTTCGTAAAAAAATTAGGGGTGAAATAGGGTGATTTGGTCAAAGAAAGCAGCTGACTTTCTTTTGATATTTGGTAATTTATTAAAAAGTTAGGGGTAAAAAATAATTTTCAACCTTTTTACCGCGTTTTATTTTAGTCCTTAAGCTTTCAAGCAATGCAAAAAGAGAAAATTTGTGCCGAAGGCACAAATTTTTGCCCTAATTGCAGGAGTATCCTAGCTTTTGTAAAATTTACTAGAGTGTCCACTTTTATAATTTCGGATTGTTATTTGACCATATTGCCCTTCCTTCTCTTTACCGTTGTTCAACCCGTTCTAGGGCAAATTTCGTTCTCAGGCCGATAGCTCAACAAAGACCCGGCGATTCCTGCCGTCTCCATCTTCCTCCTCTCGCCTGATGGATCTCAGAATCGAAGAAGAGGAGGATTCCTGCAGCCTCCATCTTCCTCCTCTCGCCTCAGGAAGATCCGGCGATTTCCAGCGGTGGTTGGCCGGCGCTCTGAGTGGTGGCCGGCTCTCTGATTGTCGAAGTTCTAGGCCTCCTCCTCGCTCCTTGCCCGTCGCTCTGAGTTGTGGCTGGCCTCCATCTCCGCCCACAAGCCTCTCCTTCTTCCTGTTGCACCGAAGGCGCGCATCCGGAGGTCGGGTATCAGCATCGTCGCCGCCGTTGCCTCATCCTCCCGTTCCCAATCCGCCTCCTCCTGGTGGTCGGGTATCAGCTTCGGCGCGCATCTGGAGGCGTTTCAGGTATGCTCTTTCCTCTGCAGTTTTCAATCGATGAAGAATAAGAGTTTCGGTTGATGATTGACAATGCGCTATTAAGCACACCAAGTGTTCGACGTAATGCCTGTATGAAATGGTCCACTAAATTCAAGTGTATTATAATCTTTCATCTTTCAGATTCCCGCCTCACCACTGCCTTCTGCCTGAAATCTGCTGAGAAGATCGGCGAAGAGGGTAGCTCACTGGCATTCCTTCGCAGTGGAAGGTTTCTATCCAGGGCGGTGTTGTTTATATTCGGGATTTACTGGATTCGTGAGACCCATCGAGATCCTTACAGTAAGAACAATGCAACAATGGATGGTTTTTGTTGATGGTTTGATGAAAGAGGAGGTAAATATTGTTTCATAGTTTTCTGGAATTTAGGGATTTGGTAAATTGCTGAAATATTTGTTTTGTGCTTACTAATGCTTCCACCAGTCCAATATTGGTTACTGTTTTTATTTTTTATTTTTTTTGGAGTGAGTATTTCTTTGAAATTGGTGTTTGGATATTTCACTTCCCTCTTTTCACTTCAGAATTGTGATCGATTGAAGCCTGATATTACTAGTGTAGGGTCGATTATTGAGTATTCTAGACTCTGGTGTAGATTGAAACTGAGCTCTAAATGTTAAACAGATTCTAGAAGAAGATTCATCAAAACTTGAGTTGTGTTAGGTTACAGATTGTTTCCTGAATCTGAATTTAAAAATGTGATCCTCACTGAGCAAATATACCAAAACTTACAAGACTCTCTGATTGCTTCATTCCTCGTCTAACAAGGAGTTTTCTGAGTTTTCAGTCTAAAAAAATGGAGTGCTGACATCTGCTGTTATGGTTGATGTTTTCTGAGTTTTCAGTCTCAAAAAATGGAGTGCTGACATCTGCCTCCCAATAGATATAGATAATGCTGGATTGGGTGGAAACAAACCAATTTCATTTTATCACATGTTATATGATTATATGTTATATGATTATAGCGGAATCATTGATTTCTCCAAGTTCATTTTATGACAGATTCTTGATGTGGCTCATTTTTTCTTTGTAGATAAAATGCTTGAATGAACTTGTTGCTTTGAGATGAAAAGTCTTTGTCTCTGAATGTTGACATTTATGAAACTATCTTTGGGTGTTTGCATTTGTTCATCTTGCTCTTTGCTTGACATGTAGTAAGTCTAATTTTTCCCTAATATCATGATTTGAAAGAATATAATATTCTATAGTTGCAGCAAGCAGCAGACACTACATCTGAACACAACATTTTTTTTTTATTAAAAAGAAATGAATTTTTTTTTTGGTTGGAAAAAAAAGAATGAATATAGAAGAGCATCGTGATAGCTTTAGCTTTTCATGAATGATCAAATAGTTTTTTCCTGCTCTATATAAACGCCTTGAAAATGTGAAGTGCACCATTTCTTCTATGAAATCGGAGTCTAGCCCATGTCACACAACCTTGGACCATATACCATCTATGTTATTTTAAACTCAAAAATAACAAAGGAACTACAGACCTACGCACCTTATAGGAACCGTACCGCCACTTGTGCTAAAATGTCACAGTGGATATTTCAGAAATGGAGAGTATTTGAATAAAAGGATTCAGTCTAAGGTTAGATCAGAACTACTACTCCTTGAACCAAATAGATGGAGTGAATAGGAGATCAATTTAGTTTCCTACTGAAATATTCCATGATTTTTTAAAAATGGTTCAGTGGAACCTGCTGACATGTCTAATGCAAGATAAAGTGCGTAGCTGTGATAAGGTGCCTGCTGACATGTCTGATTTGAACTATTAACAAGTGCTTTTTTTCTTACTTATCATAATGAACTATGAATCCCTAATCATATGCGGATATGAATTGCTGAAATATTTGTTTTGTGCTGTGCACTTATCTAAATGAAGGAATTTTCCTCTTCTTCTTTGTACTTCTATAGGGATTTTCCTCTTTATGAGGGATTATGTATTTGATTATACTCTTGGAATGAATTTGAGAAATAAAAAATAAAAATAAAAAATAAAGAAGGGTTAATCTGGTACATGACTTAGAACTAATGGTGTGCTGACATGTTGTCTTGGGTGCGCTGACATGATCTCTAAGGTGCTTTCCTTTGCAGAGATTTTATGAGATAATTTGGAATTAGTTATCTGTTATCTAGCAGTTGTAGTTGTTTAAATGCTGACATCTAGCCGTTGAATGTTGACATCTTCTGAAAACTTTAGAAATTCATTAAATGTTGACATTTAGGTGTTGATGGTCAAAAGCTTCATCTTTTACAGTATCTTTTATTAGAGGATAGTAGAAGTTTGAGCATGATCTTCTTTGTAAACTGTATGATTCATCAAACTTGTAAATGCTGACATCTTTCTGGAAACTTGTAAATGCTGACATCTTCTGAATGATTCATTAAAATCTTATGGAAATAAAATATTTTGGAATTGCTTTTATTGATCAGGTGAAATCTTATTCCGATCTTTTAATTCTTGTGAAATTCGAAGTGGTTTGGATGGATCTTATGTTCAATTAGGGTTTGTATCACCCAGATTATCATTGCACTTGCTTTATTTCTGAATTGGTCTTGTTTTGGCTAATTTCTGAACTGGTATTCGAGTTCTTTTTGTGTTAGATTGGTTGTTTTTCTGTGTGATTGAAATTGAGCATACATCTGACATTTTTGCCTGAATTTGGGATGTGAACCCATTGATTGTGAGTGAACCCTGCAGATTTCCTTTTCTTTTTCTCTTGCTTTTTCTGATGGTTTAGTCTTCATCCTATCACTATTGATGAATTATGCCACTGAATACAGTTCCTTGTGCATTTTGGTCCTACTGAAATTTCTCTGTGCATTTTGGTCATACTGAAATTTCTCTGTGCATTTTGGTCCTATTTTTTGGGTCTGTTTTACTGTTGGCTCTTCCCCCACCTGAACCGAACTGTTCTATTTTGGAAGACTTATGAGAAGCTGTAATTTCAGAAATCTGTAATTCCTGAAATCTGTAATATCTGAAATCTGTAATTTTTGTAATTCCTAAAATCTGTAAATCACATTTTAATATATAAATTCTGTAATTTCAGTTTTCTGTAATTCCGTAAATTAGTTTTCTCAAATTTTAGAACAGTTGTAATTATGTAATTCCGTAATTTCTGTAAATCAATTTTCTGAAATCTGTACTTCCTGAATTCTGTAATTTCAGTTTTAAAATCTGTAAATTAAGTTTTAAAATATTTAAATTCACATTTTAATATGTAATTCCAGCAATATGTAATTTCACAAAACTAAAATTTCAGAAATCTGCAATTTCCGCAATATGTAATTTAAGAAATCTGTATTTATGAAATCTGTAAAACAAGTTCAATTTGATTTTTCACTTGCATAGCTCTTTACTAGAGTTATTGCTGGGAGGAATATGATTTTTCACATTATTTGCTTAAAATTAAGAGGGAATAACAAGCGATGTCAGCAGTTTCAATTTGCATAACAGATTGTTATATGTGCATATTATAAAGTTATATTTGCACAACATAAACTTCTTATTTTTCACTTTTTATTAGGAGTTCCTACTTTTGTGCAAATGACCTCTTTTTGTGCAAATGTGTATGCAAATGTGTACTGTTTATTAGGAGTTCCTACTTTTTTTTTTCTCCTTTTTTGCTTGTGGCGTGAACATAACTCTTTTTTGTTTATTTGAATGTTATATTATAATATAATTAAAAGCCTTTTAGCTCAATGGTAGAGCGATGTGCTTATGCACAAATACGTGGGTTCGAATCCCGCATAGGCTAAAATTTATAATAATTCTAGTAATTTACACAATTTTCTAATAATTGTTCAATAATAAGATATATTAGTGCAAATTTCTAGTAATTTATAATTGCATATTATACTTTTACATTTGCATATCATCAATTTATATTTGCATATTTTAATCTTATATTTGCATATCATCAATTTATACTTGCATATTATACTTTTACATTTGCACACCATCAATTTATATTTGCATATTATAATCATACATTTTCACAACATCAATTTGTATTTCCCCAACTTATTTTTATTTCCCCAACTTATTTTTATATTTGCATATCATCAAGTTATATTTGCATATCATGAACCTATATTTGCATATCATCAACTTATATTTGCATATCATCAATTTATATTTGCATATTTTAATCTTAAATTTGCATATTATCAATTTATAATTGTATATCATACTTTTACATTTGCACACCATCAATTTATATTTGCATATTATAATCATACATTTTCACAACATCAATTTGTATTTCCCCAACTTATTTTTATTTCCCCAACTTATTTTAATATTTGCATATCATCAAGTTATATTTGCATATCATGAACCTATATTTGCATATCATCAATTTATATTTGCATATCATCAACTTATATTTGCATATCATCAATTTATATTTGCATATTTTAATCTTAAATTTGCATATTATCAATTTATAATTGTATATCATACTTTTACATTTGCACACCATCAATTTATATTTGCATATTATAATCATACATTTTCACAACATTAATTTGTATTTCTCTAACTTATTTTTATTTCCCCAACTTATTTTTACATTTGCATATCATCAAGTTATATTTGCATATCATCAACTTATATTTGCATATCATCAATTTATATTTGCATATCATCAACTTATATTTGCATATCGTCAATTTATATTTGCATATCATACTTCATTACATCAAATGTCAGCAGTGTAACAGATTTTCACATTAATTCAAATCATTCTAAAATCAAAATCACAGTTTGGGTGTGCATAATCATTACAAGCTATTAACACAACATCTCACTGTCTTTTACATTAGAAGTCATTCAACCAACACCTTATATTGAGCTCAACTAATACTTGTCAGCAGCATCCGAGATTTGCATAGGTAATACATAATAGTAGAACAACTGTTCTTTCTTTTATACTGATCACTATCAAGTTCTTTTTAGTTTCAATATAAAGAGTAGTAACTTCATAAATTTCAATCTAAATTTGTGCCGAAGACACAAATTTGGCTTAATTACATCAAATGTCAGCACCGTAATAGGTTTTTACATTAATTGAATTCATTCTAAAATCAAAAATCAGATTTTGGTTGTGCATATTCATTACAAGCTAATAACATAACATCTCACTGCATTTTACATTAGAAGTCATTCAACCAACACATTAGATTGAGCTCAACTAATACTTGTCAGCAACATCCGAGATTTGCATAGGTACTACATAATAGTAGCACAACTAGTCTTTCTTTTAAACTGATCACTATTAATTTCTTTTTAGTTTCAATACAAAGAGTAGTAACTTCATAAATTTCAATCTAAATTTGTGCTGAAGGCACAAATTTTACTTAATTAAATCAAATGTCAGCACTATAACATATTTTTACATTAATTCAATTCATTCTAAAATCAAAAATCAGATTTTGGTTGTGCATAATCATTACAAACTAGTAACACAATATCTCACTGCATTTTAGCATTAGAAGTCATTCAACCAACACATTAGACCGAGCTCAACTATAACTTGCCAACAACACCAGATTTTTGCATAAGTATTAATTAGTAGTAGCACAACTATTCGTTCTTTTAGACTTATCACTACTAATTTATTTTTAGTTTCAATACAAAGAGTAGTAACTTCATAAATTACAATCTAAATTTGTGCCGAAGGCACAAATTTTACTTCATTATATCAAACGTCAGGAGTGTAACAGATTTTTACAGTAATTCAATTCATTCTGAAATCAAAATCAGATTTTGGTTGTGCATAATCATTACAAGCTTCTAACACAACATCTCACTGCATTTTACATTAGAAGCCATTCAACCAACACCATGTATTGAGCTCAATTAATACTTGTCTGCAGCATCCGAGGTTTGCATAGGTACTACATAATAGTAGCACAACTGTTCTTTCTTTTATACTGATCAGTATTAATGTCAGCATCGTCAGCATCTCCGATGTCGGCGTCAGACGACATCAGCGTCAGCGCTGAAACGAAAAATGTTAGTGGTGTTCGCATTGTTAATGGTGATAGTGTTTGTAGTGTCAACAATATTAGTGCTTACACGAAAAAAAAAGAAGCGTTGGCACAAAAAAAGCATCTTCGACGTCGGCGTCAACAGTGTTCGCAAAATCGATGTCGGCTGACGACGACATCTCCGATGTCAGCGTTAGCAGCGTCAACATCTCCGATGTCGACGTCAGCAACATCAACATTAGTGTCAGCATCTCCGATGTCAACGTTAGGAGTGTCAGGTCGTCTGACGTCAGCAATGTTAGCATCAATGTCAGCATCTCCGATGTCGGTATCAACAATGTCAACATCATTGCTTCTGACACGGAAAAAAGCATATTCGATGCCGACGTCAGTCGACATCAGCGTCCACATCTCCGATGTCGGCGTTAGCCGACATCATCGTCATCCAACATGAGCGTCAGCATCTCCGATGTCAGCGTCAGCGGAAATTAACGTCAACGCTGATACGAAAAATGTTAGTGGTGTTCGCAATGTTAGTGGTGACAGTGTCAGCAATGTCAACAATGTGAGTGTCAACGGTGTCAGGAATGTCGGTGTCAGGAACATCGGGTTTGACATTAATGCTATTTTAAAGCCTCTTAGGTCAATAAATGGTAGAGCGATGTGCTTATGTGCAAATAAGATATATTAATCCAATTTTAAAATACAAATGCATTTGCATATTCTTCCCATAAGGTTTTTTAAGCTTGCATAACATAATATTATATTTGCATATCATAATATTATATTTGCATAACATCGGGTTATAGTTGCATATCTGAAAGTGGTGACATGTAAATTTTTTTTTTTTAAAAAAATAAAAATAAACAGAAAAAAAAAATAAAAAATAAATAAATACTCCCTCCGTTCAGCAAAACTTGTCATTTTAATTCTCCACACAACTTTTGATAAAGTTAATAATTACACTCCTTTTTTACTAATTTACCCTCATTTATTACTCCACTTTTTACTTTATCAAAAACTACAACTCACAACACATCAATCAAATCAAGGGCATTTTAGTAAAGTAAAAGCAAAAATACCTAAAATGACAAGTTTTTCCGAGCAAAAACAAAACTCTAAAACGACAAGTTTTGCCGAACGGAGGGAGTAAAAAACTGGGCGCGTGAGGGGGGGCCTAGGGGGCACCGAGGGGGGGCAAGGGATGGACACTTTTGCAAAATTTTCAAATATATGGATACTCCTCTAATTTAGCCAATTTTCAAGTTGATGTATAAGTTCTTTTTTATTTCTAATTGTGTGCTAAAACGACCTCTTTTTGTGCAAATGTGTATATAAATGTGTACTGTTTATTAGGAGTTCCTACTTTTTTTTTCTCCTTTTTTGGTTGTGGCATGAACATAACTCTTATTTGTTTATTTGAATGTTATCTTATAATATAATTAAAAGCCTTTTAGCTCAATGGTAGAGTGATGTGCTTATGCGCAAATACGTGGGTTCGAATCCTGCACAGGCTATAATTTATAATAATTCTAGTAATTTACAAAATTTTATAATAATTGTTCAATAATAAGATATATTAGTGCAATTTTCTAGTAATTTATAATTGCACATTATACTATTACATTTGCATATCATCAATTTATAATTGCATATCATACTTTTACATTTGCACACCATCAATTTATATTTGCATATTATAATCATACATTTTCACAACATCAATTTGTATTTCCCCAACTTATTTTTATTTCCCCGACTTATTTTTATATTTGCATATCATCAAGTTATATTTGCATATCATCAACTTATATATGCATATCATCAATTTTTATTTGCATATCATCAACTTATGCATATCATCAATATATATTTGCATATCATCAACTTATATTTCCATATCATCAATTTATATTTGCATATCATCAACTTATATTTGCATATCGTCAATTTATATTTGCATATCATACTTCATTACATCAAATGTCAGCAGTGTAACAGATTTTTATATTAATTCAAATCATTCTAAAATCAAAATCACAATTTATATTTGCATATCTTATATTTGCATATCATCAATTTATAATTGCATATCATACTTTTACATTTGCACAACATCAATTTGTATTTTCCCAACTTATTTTTATTTATTAAAAATTAAAATCTAAGTATTAGATATCAATAATCTTATATTTGCACAACGTGAATTAATTTATGCATATTTTAATCTTATATGCATATCATCAATTTATATTTTCATATCATAATTTTACAATTTGCACAACATCAATTTATAAGATGCAAGAAATACTGATGTAAGACGAAAGAAAATACCGATGAGACAACAAAATATAAATTTTTTTTATACTGATGTAAGATGTAAGAGCATTTCAATTGCCGAAAGAAAACAGAACTTGTTTGCATTTTATTATTATTATTATTATTATTATTTAAATTTTAGATAATTTGTAAAGAAAATTGAATTTATAAGATTTTGAATGCAAAAAAAAAAACACAAACTTTATACATAAATCCATACATTAATCATCCACATAAATCAATAGTTCATCCATCAATTCATACACAAATCAGTTGATGTAATAAACATAATGCAAAAAATCAAAACGCAACACTGCTGCCACACACTGCATTGGACTGTAATTCGAGATTTGAGAGAGTTAGGGTTTGGTCGACTATCGGCCGCGTCAGATTGAGACATGGCACCTTACAAATCAGGTTGACCATGCTGTCATGGTTTCCACAACTTCCATAAGCTTCCAATGGATTCTTTATCACTAGAGCATGTTGTCTTCTTTGCTGCAGGTTATCAATGAGAAATTCATATTAGTTAACAAAGCATTGAACCATTGCAGAAAAAAAGAAAAAGGAAAAAGGATCAGAACAATGGCAAAATGAAAGATTAAGATCGAGGAAAGCATAGGAACTCACCTGGACTTTAGATCTGTATGCAATGTGTTATATACCTCACTGAAGTAATGAAATCTAGACATATCATGAAATAGAGTATTTTGTATCATTTAGCAAGGAACTTGCCAATACAGAATTATAATATGTGCACTGCAGACTAATCTTATTACCTTTTCCTGTTAAGCCTTGCTCAATCAATTCTTGGCTGACGCGGAAAATACCTTCAGTAGGCTGATTTAGTGACCTGTGTAAAAATCAAGCAGAATTCCACTTATAACTTATAAGGAGGAAGATCAGTATGCATTCAAGAGTAACCACAAACTAAAGGAAGTTGATTTAAAGAAGAAGATAATTACCATAGTTGTAAGCTAAAGGAATGCCACAACAAAAAGGAGAATTACTAAATTGAATTCATGATTATCGAATAAGCATCAACTGCGAATACAAACAGTGCTATGCTTCCGACGGTATGGGGCAGGAAGCGAGTGTCATGGCCACTATAGTGCGCAGAGCCACCATGTGCACTTCTAACAATCTCCACTCATAGGCACTGACTTGTTGACACAAATTAAGTTGGAGAAAACGATCACCTTCAGAGTGATGAAAAACAAGCTCAATGATAATGCAGCTGACGCATAGCAATATGAACATGATAGCTATTCCAAATTTTAGATGGCATAAAAAAATGCACAATCAACACCCTTCCATTAACAAGGAAGAAAGCTAACTCGGCTTGCAGGTTTCATTTATAAATTGTATCTTCTAAGATCCTATAATAGCTAAGTAATTCATGACAATGCTATGATTGCTGAAGGATATACTAACTTGTATACCTGATCTTTATTTTTTTACAAATAGACTCAGAAAAGATAAATATAACAGTTGAGTTTCTCCAAAACTCAGCTGCCTATTACTAGTGCAATACCTAACACACCAAAAAGTGCTGACATTACCTTATATTTGCACATCAAACTCAGGGTTATGAGACAACGAGTGCAATACCTAACACATCAAAAAGTGCTGACATCACCTTATATTTGTACAACTAACTCAGCTATAGTCAGGTCGTGCTATTTCAGTTATATCAGAAATACTAGAAGCTTAAATAAATTCCAGTCAGGGTTATGAGACAACGAGTTACCTTCGAAAAATGATGCTTGCACAACCAAGCCATACAAGCGAAATAAGCACTAGGAGGAGCATAATAACTGATAAACTACAGGTTAGCAAGAAACTCAATTCAACTTATCCAAGTGTTAGTGCTAACACCCTTATTAGGGGTGTCAGCAACATTTTTTTCCCTAATCAGATGCTTACCGTGAAGATGCATATCCCTAATCATATGCGGATATGAATTCTGAAATCTACCAATCTAAGCTTAAAAATAATATAAAAAAGGGGCCTATAATCCTTCATGGAGCTTCACTCGGTTCCTTCAAAGTACCGCCGAATCCCTCAGCTGACGCAACATTAAGCTAAGGTCTCTCTTTAGAGGCTATGTGGTGACAGGAGCTAGAAAGATCATAGTGTATTGTTGAAATCAAATACCCTAAAGTTCATCAAATTCTTTTTAGTTTCTCACCTCCAATCCTCTGCAAGAAGATATCTCCTACTCTCTCGGTTAGCCTTCTTTCCTTCCTCGTTTTCTGATGATCGGCTTATTCTGCTGTTGTTCTCCATCACCGCAGAAATCTGTAAGAACAGACCCTTGTAATGCAATCTGGAAAACATAAGTTGTATGACTCGTCAATACCATATTATTTACAAAGTTTTAGAACCTCTTTCAATGCACTTTTGCATAAGGCAAACAACAACCTCCCTCTCTTTGCCAATCTAAATCAACAAAACAAATCTCATTACACTATATTCATCCAAGGAAAATGGTTAATAAATGACAGATGACAATGGATTCTGTTGCAGCCTCTCTTCAATATCAAAAAAAAAACAATACAGATCCAGTAAAGAGGAGGAATACACCTTCAAACATATACAATAGATGCACTATAGGAAAACTGCAATAAAATACCTCTGAACCTCGGCGCCACCAGCTCTGCGATGGAAAACACCACCGCAGAATGAAGCAGACGAGAGGGCGAGAGACAATGAGGACCCAGGTTTGCAGCGAACACCACACCACCTCCAGCGAGCCTCGAATCGACGAAATCAAGGTCTGAGAGCCCCAACAGTCAAAATTCAAGCCGAAAGTAGAATAGAGTGGAGGTTCAAGGTTAGGGATACACCCAGACCCCAAATCGAGACCGAAAATCACCGAGAGAGGAAGTGAGATGAAAGAGAAGGGGAGAAGGAAGACACCTGCGTCCGGAGGTGGTCGGAGAGCTTATGGCGGCGGCGGTCGAAGAGCTTGGTCGGACGGAAGCGCCAGCGCCACCTCATTCTCTCTCATTCCAGCGTCATCTTCCTCGATCTCTCTCACTCCTCATCATCCTCAGTTCGTCGATTAATTGAAGATGAATTTTGTAGGGTTAGATGGATTGAAGATGAGTTTTGTAGAATCAGGGATTTGAAGGAAGGAGAAAGGAGGAGGGGGGTAAAGATGTCAGCAGTGTTAACTGAATGAGTTGCAGGGATGCTTGACATTTCTTTTTTAAATTAGACCTATATCAAACAACAACAAATCGTTGTCAAATTATAAGAACACGACTGGAATAGTTTTTTATAAGCAAAATAACTTGAATGCTGACATACAAGGCAAAACATAATCAAAGCTTAAAACACTACTGGATAACAGTTATTCAAAACACAACTTGACAAAGTCTTTGAAACATATTTCAAAACTCTACTATAGAAGCCATTATGCCAACACCAAGCATAGCAGTAGCTAGTTTTGTCATTTCAAATTTATGAATCAATCAGTCAAAATCATGTGCTGACACCGTTCACTCCTCGCCCGCTGACATGAATGCAACTCAGTAACCATGGATTCAGTTGTCTCCAAATAAATATAATTTGACAAGGATTCAGTTTCTAAGGACAAAAACATATAAAACCATCAATGATACAAACAGATCATTTCTATGCCTGATTTATTTTGAAACCAGAAATAAAATACACATGAATAGACATGAATCCCCCTACAGCAGAAATAAATCTAATTGCCCATCAGTCAAGCTACCTCTTGCTTTATTTTGAAACCAGAAATAAAATACACATGAATCCCCCTACAGCAGCAAATATTCAGCAAAAAAAAGCTCCAAGACAACCCCTATTTCTTGTTTCGTTATAGCAGCAAAAAAAGCACTAAAACAACCCTTATTTCTTTTTTAATGACAGCACTCAAACTGCACCTCACACTAATCACATTCACAAGCTTTTTCAAAGAGAGAGAGAAACTAGTATACCTCTAGACCTTGCGCTTTAATGTATTATGAAGCATGCACTTGTATGCTTTGAATCATTTCTCATTGGTCCATCATTGTCTTCAAACATACATCGAACACAAGTGACATCGAATTCGAAACCATGAACAATGAAGAGAATTTTATCTCCTAGACATTTTATCGAACACCTAGAAGGCATGTATTTCCCCATCTCAATCTCAATTTCCAATTCATATAGCTCAAAATTCAAACCAAGGACTAACCATAGAATTCTCAATTAGGATAAAAAGCATCAAAATTCAAACCCAACACTCCATTAATGACCCTTTTTTCTATCAATGTAATATGACATTATAAATGCAATAAGAACACAGTGAAAGATGGGATATAATATTAGCTTTTATAATGCAATCACATATGCACACTAATGTTTTTGGAATATTTCTATGGCTGTGAGAAATCAGTAAACGTTTAGCAACAAACACAAACATCAAGCCAGCAAGAAATCAGGCACTATGAAATAGAAATCATGGAGCATACATGCACTGACATTCTCAACTTTACAATCCATTAATCAATTATAACTCGTATATATATATTTGTACAATGAAAACTCATCACAAATCAATCTAATTAATTCAAAAGGGATCCAGGTGAAGTTCATCTTTCAACCACTGCAACCCAAATTACTTTCCTAAAGCCCTGATTTTTGAAAGTTTCTTCCATATTTCACATAAGTTGTAGCTAAATCATCCAAACCCTAACCAGAAACCTTCAATGGCAGAGAAGAAGGGGATTGGAGCGCATTCACATCAATTCCTTATCCAAACCAAAAAGAAAATCAACCGTATGGAGGAAAAACAGACCTGCCAGAGAAGAAGGGAACTGGAGCTTTGCTTGGCGGCATCGGCTTCAAGCTTCAATGGCTCCGCCTGGGGTTGGCTGAATCGGAACTTAACGACGGCCGATTCCATCTGCGAATTCATGAGGCGACATGAGGAAGATGGAGGCGGCAGGAAACCACCTCTTCTTCGATTCCGAGATCCATCGGCAGGAATCCTCATCATCCTCAGTTCGTCGATTTCAACGGGGTAGATTGATTGAAGATGAATTTTGTAGGGTTAGATTGAATGAAGATGAGTTTTGTAGAATTAGGGATTCGAAGGAAGGAGAAAAGAGGAGGGGGTAAGGATGTCAGCAGTGTTCAGGTCCGTTAGAAGAGATTGGACAGTTTTGTAAAATTTTCAAATACATGATACTCCTCTAATTTAGGTAATTTTTTTTGGATATTTATGTAAACGCCCCATGCAAAAAAGTCCATATGCTTGTATTTTTTATTCGTTTTAGCCTCTGATTTAAAAAAATATTGCTAGACATTATTACCAAAAACCACCCAAAATTTATTGTAATGTATATAAAATCATTTATACAGAGAAAATATTCAACTCTATTATTTTAATTTTAAAAGAAACACTCGGACTCTTCAGGGGTTTTGGTGTTTAAATTCATAAGATTTGGAATCTATGGAGCAAAGCCATTAATTCATCCAAAATGTGCATTATGCGATTCACCCATTAAAATTAATATTGCAGAAAACCACTCTTTGTATAGCTTTTGTTTCCCAAAGATCACCCTATCTCTAATTTCGTTAAGTTTTAGAGGAAAAATTGGTAAATTACCAAAATACCCTTATCATATAGAGAGGCGATATTGAAGGGGATCTCGCGTAAGAGTTGTGGAGAGATTTAGGCATTGATTAAAGGGAGACTAGTATAGGACCGTAAGAGATGTTGAATAATTTCAATTAACAAAGTGTGTGTGGAGTTGTACATACGTAGATAAGGATAGGCAGAGAGTAAGGGACGACAAGAAAATGATATGTATATGGGGTAATTTTGGTTTTTTCAAAGATATGTATATGGGGTAATTGTAGAATTTAAGGGGTGGTTTTCAGCAATATGCCCTATTTAAGAGGTGGTTTTCTGCAGTTTATCCTTCTCTTGGGTTGACCAAACCATGTTACCCCCCAGAAAAGCCCAAACATCAATGAGATATCCATGGAACTCTTTAAATCTCGTAATACCTAAGTGTAATTACGCAAACATTCACTAAGTGTTTGAAATGAATAAGCAAAATACATACAAAGCAATTACCATTTGGTACAGATCTGCCTAGTTTTGATAAGCACTACAAACAGCTCCTCCCTACGATAACAGACCGTCGAGCCTAATGAAAAGGCAAAACAAAATACATACAACAGCCCTAGGTTTCCATTTGAGTCTTCAATCCAGAGGTACTCTGATGTTTTAAGGATGTACAAGAATACAAACACAGAGATCACATCTTAACAAACCAAAACTAAAACAAGGCATTGTCAGAGCTCTGAGAGGATAGCAGGGATATAATGAGATAACTCTGCAGTCAGCGACTGGAACCCATTTACAAGTTGTGAGTGAAACTCCTGGTCTTCATCTCCGATCAATCTGAAGTGCACTCGGATTGCCCGTTTACATACGGCCATAAATTCAAGGAGCGCTGCTATTAGTTGTTGAAGTTCTTGCGAGCGTAACCTTGTTGCTGGCTCACCCGACAGGAAAGCAGTGCAGACACTCAGCACTCCACTGTTAACCTGTCAGCACAATTTTCAACCACATAATCCTCAATACTAAATATACATGAACGAGGACAATAGAAAATACATGAAATGGAAAAGGAAATAATTCCCACTTCCCAGAATCAAATTCAAATTAACTTGAAAGGGACCATTATTTCAATCTGAAAAGATAAAATCAAGTGGTGCTTTATTGGATCATTTAGGACAGCTAACAGAGTTTGGATCAAAGACCAGACAACAGGATCATTATGTTACATGGTTATCTGCTTTCAACCTTAAATTCTTCAATCACATCATCAGTATCCTATAGATAAACATCTAGATTGCCCGTTAGCTGTAATGAAACTGCCCTTATTTTCTTGGTTGCAAAAGCCAATCTATGCTTATAAAATACCTGTTGCAAATTTAATTAAGCTAAAGGCAAATTTCTTGTTGTTAGGAATAGGTTCAGAATTGTATTATCATATCCTGTTATTCTTTCAAATGTAACCTCTTAAGCATTACTTTGCCAAATCTAATTCAATTCTAAATTGTATGGTTGAAGATTATGGAAATGGAAAAGGGAAATGAAACAAATCTAGTTCAATTTTGAATTTTTATATCATTAATCATCCTCCTAAGCTCCACACATCCTCTTACTTTTATACAAAATTTGGTTTCATTTCCCATATTGGATACAGGATAACAAAATGAATTTTCTTTCCCTTTGCATTTCCATAATTCAACCAGGAAAAAGTGAAGAAGGCTCAATGATGAATAACACTGTACTATTACCACAGAATCCTGTCCAGAAAAAAATTTAGTTAGACCTCAATGTTACTTACTTGAACAGCCACACTTCCTTGGAGTATTCTCTGCAGACTTTGCAGGCGAGGAAGTTGGTCCCCTTCAGAGCTACGAGGCTCCTCAAGCTCATTTCGCAATGCATTGGTCCGAGTCTCAATCATTCCGATTGCATTTTCAACTGGTGAGAACTCCATAGATTCAGACTTAATAACCAAAAGCCTATTGACCAGGGCAGGAAATGAGCCCTCAGTTTGAAGAACAGTCCTCCTCTTCCATTGGTCTTCTAGGCCAGCTTGAGTTTTTCCATTCTTTGTAAATGGAGTGTCAAACAGAAATCTGTTGAATACACGAGCACGGACACTTCCAGTGGAGAGAGAGAAAATCCTCTCCCTTCTACTTCCCAAGTCTTCATCCTCCATAACAGGATCAACGGCAGTAACCTGCAGATAACAAAACCCAGGCTCCAACTTATCAGGCTTGACTTCTCCTGAATCTTGAATAATCTTAAGCATCTTGCTGTCGATCCTTGATTCATATATGTGGGTGATCTTTTCCATCATATCACCAAGCCGGACATCACGAGGTTCTCGGTATACATATTCTTCTCTATCAAGTTTTCCGAATTTTTCCCCATAAAAGCCAACCCTGTAATATGTAGCATCAACAAAAGGTATTGGGCTTGCCTCTTGCTCAACTATTGACTCATAAATATTAGTCAGCTTTGTGTGGCATTTCGCAAGTTGACCATAGGCTCTTCTGCTCTTGTATACTGGAATGACTAATTCCAAAATGCTTGCACAAAAATGATATAATTCCGCTTGAGAAAAAAGATTATTAGCTAACTGTAGGTATTTGACAGCCGAATCAACGGTTAGTTTTGATGCACCATAACCCTCCACTTCGGCTGCAGATGCTTCAGAAGTGATCTCACCGCTCACCATTGGGCATATTCTTCGCAGAGCAGAAACATGATCTCTGCTCCAGACACCATCATTTCTACATACAAGAGCCTGCAAATATTTTCATTCAGGTTCTTAGAAAATGGCCAAGTTCCTAGACCTGCTGCAATTGTATAGAACATAATCATGAGACAGCATATCTAAAAGAAACAAGGTCAATCAAAAAGATGATGCCTTCATCTTATCTGGAAGAGTGATAAAATGGTTCAATCCTAAAGTAGGAAATGGAAATTGGTAATTTCGAAACAACTGGAATGATAACCAAATTATTGAGATACAACTATATGTTGCTAAATGCCCTCGCTTTTATTTAATATGATCACATATTGACCAGATTCACTTCCTCACTTTTGTTATGTGACACTTCAATCTACCTTGTTTTGCTAATTTTTAAAGTAGGGATGTAATACCTGCATTACAACACCAGCAACAGCAACTGCACACTGAGCCGCCTCTGCCCACGATTGCATTTCCTGATGGGCATCACATAGATGCAGTAGCCACATTATATGAAGATCAGGCACAGGCGCAAAAGCCATTGCCAGTTTGTGAAAGCTTTCAGCAGTAGCATATCTATCCGCATGCATCACGGGAGACTGTATTGTACAAAGGCGACAAAAAAAGGGGAAAAGAAAAGAAAGGGAATTAGAATTTATGGCTGAATAGTCTCTGAGCTGTAACAAACTACACAAAAGAAACTCACAAGAATTGCATGCTCCAGACTAGCATCAAGGGCAAGAATAAGACTGTCTGACAAACATTTCACTTCTGACCAGGACCACCGATTCTCAGAGGATTTTTCTGGAATTGCAACTAATGCATATTCAGAAAGTCCACATTCCGTTAGCAAATTAAGGCTTTTCATTTCATCAGCCATTTCCCCTAAGGACTTGCGAAGACGTTGTGCTGCACCGCTTTCTTCAAGAGTTCCATCAGGTTTCATTTGAGTCACTTGCACATCAGACATCAACTCTGAGAGTGTAATTGTTAGCATGACCCTAAGCCTTGATGTCTGCGTGAAGAAACAAAAGGAGCTCTGCAAAAAGAAACATAGATGAAGCTTCAGAAAGAGTATACCAGGCATAAAGAGGTAAACTGCAGAAAGATAATACAGTATGTATTAAATAACACTAGTGTTAGTGGGCTGAGTAACGGCATACCCTTACGAGGATCTGCAATCCAACAACAGCTCTCCTTCTGATATTATCATTTCGAAATACAGCAAGACGAAGAAGATGGAAAGCAATTTGCTTTAATAAACGGTCATTTTCCCTAGCAATTAATGTTGCTGCGTGAAGATTAAAAACATTGTTGAATACAGGAAAGAAAAACTTCCAGAAGTCCAAAGACTGATTCCTTGAGAAGAAGCTCATGAAAATGGATGCGATACAATCAAGTTTTCCGTAATCTGTTGCAATCCCATGTTCTGCTACATTTGCAGAAAATTTCTCAGACACTTCCAGAACTTGGAGACTTACAGCAGCACTCAAGTTTTCTTCCCAAAGCTCCTGTATAAAACAAAATCAAGTCCAGTAATTTACCAAGTTCATGAAAAATATGAGAATTATATTATGCAATTTTAATTACTTTCTTAATTAAAAAATGGCATGATAATATCAACTATGAAATGTACCTATTAAATAATTTTGTACTTTGATTAACCTTACCAGCTTTTGTCTCAATATAGGATGCAGAGATTCTCTGAGCGCTTGGGAAGAAGTTCCTATTCTAGATGACTGTGCCTGAGCAAGGGCTTCTCTCAAGGAATAAGGTTGACTAGGAGAGCTCAGCTGAGAGTTTACTCTCTGCCATAAGTAACCATTCTCTGGTGTTCTTTGGGGCTGCTTTGGTTTATAACAAATATGTAAGAGCATCACATTCAGCTATTCCGATGATACAGAAATCTTGCAGTGAAGGCCAAGATTGTAATGCTAAATAAGAGAAATAAAATAGAATGAAGAGAATTATGATCAATAATAGAAATGATACCTCTTGCCTTGATGCCTCTACTAGATAATTATTAATTGCAGGTGACAGCCTGTCTGAATACTTGGGAGACGCTGGTGCATCACCAACTGAACCTCGAGAACTGTTGCCTACAATAAGTCTATCAGCAGGTTTGCGGTGCTGCAAAATTTCAAAGTTGAATAAAATCAGTGTCACCATAACAATTACTCGTATAAAACTAAGAATGTAAACAAACTGTATCTGTAACCAGTGAAGCCAACTATCGATATCAACACATCTTTTGCTTCAGCAATTTTCTGGAAATTAGTTTCATGATTCCATTTCAGAATTTATTCGATTGATCATTTGAGTCAGCAAACGAAAGGATAATGAAGATTCTATAAGAGTTACAAAAAATACACGAGGAAAAAGGGGGAGGGGGGGAGGGGGTGGTCATTTTTGGTCAGGTAAAAATTACAACATTTAGCTCAAACATGTAGTAGGTATTGCCCTTGACAAGACTCCAGTATTTAGGCCACAAGTGCGATGCCTAAACCTACAAGAGTTCTAATCACGAAGAATCCAGGAAACGTAAAATATAGAATGATACAAAACTATCTTACAGTGCAGTAAGATTGACAAAAATTCAAATGCAATAACTACATTGTCAACTATTATGCATAATAAGCATCAGTGACAGAACTTATAATAAATGTTGCAGGAACACCCCAAGAAAAAGGAAGAAACAAATCCTGCTACTGTTACCCATACAAGAAAAAGAGGCCCACTTTCACTCCACTGAAAACTGAGTCTTTTACCAGCTAGTAAGTGAAAAACAGCCTCGGATAAGAACAGACCCATTTAAGTATCAGAACTTGAGAAACAGTTCAATTAAATCATAAAACAGAAAAATCCATCAATGAAACTACTAATGGAAGGGAAATTTAAGCCTTGGGGTGTTGATAAGAACCTCAAAAAGGATCAAGCATTCCTCCAGGAGTTTGAAAAATAATCTTGTTCGCGCTATGCTTTGCTGCCACGCCTTGATAAGAGAAGCATCATCTAGATTACGTACTATTTGCAAAACAACTATTATAACTTCCCTTTTCTCAACAGAGCTTAGATTGTAGAAGACGGGCATTTCATCAAGGATCTGCAGGAATCAAATCATCAATTGGATAAGATGGCACAATCTGACAATCATAGTTAAGAAGTTAGAAACGTCCACTTTTAACTTGAAAATAATCTAATATACCATGTTTCCACCTATAATATTGTCAAAGACGACTCAATCCCAGGCAGATAAGATCTTTCTGTATATATAATGCTAACAGATGCCTATCAGTATCATCATTTTTCTTTTATGAAAGAGGCAACGCCTGGTGAGAGAAGAGTCCCTAAATCAAGTAGTAAAGCATATTCAAAATTTATTATATTAAAGATGTAGCATAAGCCATGGCAGTTTGGGGAATTCTAAGCTTCTGAAAGCTGGGATAATGTTCGGAGCACAAGGAAAGTCAGGTGACCTTTGTTTTGTAAGTGGAAATGAAAAATAGAAGCTCAAAAGTGTCTAACAATACCAAGCGCCCAGAAGTTTGGTTACTAGAAATTTAACACATTTCTATATAAAACTTATGTGCTCACGCTCATGCAATAAGTCCCAACCTCAAAACCGTTGCTATCCATAACCATCATATAACACTAAACGCCATTTTTATTTCAACCATCAGCAAATTCCAACTATTTCCGTTTACTTGTATCTATTTGCCAACCCCGAGCATATATTTGCTACAATTAGTAAACTAGAAATGCCTAATAATAGCAGATCCGATTACCTGAAAGCATAAGGAAATATAATGAAACTATGTTCCCATTTCACAATGTAAAAAAGCAACTGGAAATCCAAATAGATAACAACTTGATCTCAATTGAACAACCCTAACGCTTACTGCACCAACATATCCACTTCCTCTTTCCAACAAGCTGCTGCAACTACATTGTCTTGAGCAACATACATATAAATATAACCAGTATAAGTGATTAATACCTGACTGATAAGTGGAAAATATAGCTGGGCAATGTACAACTTGTCTTCGGGTTTCTGGTACCGAATATCAAACTCATGCTTACACATAAGTACAACTAGCATTCTTGCTGCCTGCATATAAGCAGTGGTATAAAAAATAGCTACAAAATGAAACGGGAAAAAAGAAGAAGAAGAAGACGAAGAAAAGACAGCACAGGATCATTAGCATACAAAGAAGGAAGGGTAGATGACTTGCCTTTGTCCTCTGTGATAAATCATCATGATCTAGTGTGAGGAACAGCTCTTGTATTAGTATCGAAGCAAGGTAATTTCTGTTACAATTACAACCACAAATAGAAGTTTTTTAATGGATGTGTAAATGCTCAAACACAAGCAATTCTTGCAAAATTCAAGATCACAAGGTCCCAGGTAGCACGAATTTTATGAATTGAAAATTAAATGAGGTTAATCCTACAAGCTAAATATATCACTCTAAATCCTATAGTAAACAGGAATAGACACAGAAGTTTATGTTTCCAAAGATTAGATTTCTGAACTAATTGTATGTCAGATGATATCATTAGAAGAATTTAATATTACAATATTTTGATTGAATTGCATGAAGTCCTCAACCATTAGGGGTTGCCACATGATGATCCAAACTTTTATTTTGATCCTAATAAAGTTCCCAAACTTGTGGAAGATGTTGTAAAATTGGCTTTAACTATCATTGTTCTATTAACACACCATTAAATGTTTAGGCCTTTTGGGTAAAATAAAGGTTAGAGTGATAATATTGAACCAAAAACTGCCATGACAACTTTGCAAACAATTTCCACAACTAAAGACCGTATTAGCACAAAAAAAAGGCTTAGAAACCATTAGGTAATAACCCCAATAACGTGAGAAAGTTCAACAAGAAAACAAAACACTTTATTCCAAAATAATTTCTAGCCCACTTTCATGTCCCCCATTATCTTTGTCATAATTTTCAAAACTGCCTTACCAGACACCTAAACTACTATTCATCTCCCATGAGTCAAATCGGAATTATTGAGTTAAATATTCTACCCCTTTTAAGAAAAAACGACCAAAAATAATACGAACTATCAGCCATGATCCAATATTAATACGAACTTTAAAAACCACCACAAATAATACAAACTATCTACCATGAACCAATATTAATACGAACTTTAAAAACTACCAAAAATAACACGACCTATTTCACAATGAGCCAATTTTGATATGAAAAAAATTCCGATAAATTTTTCAGCCAAACTTTTGGCGTGGTAATTGAACGTTCGAAAATGCAACGACGTTGCACCACATCATTACGTTCAATATATTTTTTTGTAAAAAAACACCAAATTTGAGTGCAAATTAGATGAATAAATTAACCTGTATTGATAATTGATAATTAGTTTTTATTTTCAAACATTATACTTATGCATTTTATAATATGATGTCACGTCATTAAATTTTTGAACATTTAGTTGACAAGTTGAAAAATTAGCCGAAAAATCAAGCGAAATTTTTTCCGTAACGAAATTGGTTTAATGTGAAATAGTTTATATTATTTTTGGTAGCTTTTCAAGTTTGTATATTGGTTCATGACTCATAGTTCGTATTATTTTTGGTAGTTTCTAAAGTTCGTATTAATATTGGTTCAGGTTCATAGTTCGTATTATTTTTGGTCATTTTTCCCTTTTGTAATTCCAAAATTCAAAGTTGCCCTCTGTACAGATTGAGTAGAAGATACTTCTAACAGAAGGTTTGATTTTCTAATCAGTCAACAAACATTTCAGAGATATTCACATCCTCAGCCACCAAAAGTTGCTCTGTACAGATTGAGTAGAAGATACTTCTAACAGAAGGTTTGATTTTCTAATCAGTCAACAAACATTTCAGAGATATTCACATCCTCAGCCACCAAAAGTTGGGTGACTAGGCTTCTAACATTTTTTAAAATCTAAACATTTCAAACTCAAGTATGGAATAAATGAATCATTTCTTTATTCACCTAGAGCCTCATAGACTAAAGTAGGTAGTTCACAGCGTTGAAGATAACTCAACGCTTACAACACACCTAGAGTACCTTCTATACCAGAAAGCCGGAAAATGAATTCTTTTTATAACCTATGAACCCCAATAGGGAGGGTCCAGCCATCCAATTATGTATTTTTGTTGTCAGCTATTATCCCCTATAAGATTCTGAAACAGTTAAGTTTCAAGCTTTTAAGTTACAATGCAAACTTCCCAAGACACTTTGGGTCGTATCTCCAATGAGAACATATTATATCCCTCCTTATAAACATCGGCACAATAATTCCTCTCAGTACAGACTCCATGATTAATTGATGAAATTGGCTGATAGTTGTAAAAGATACAACTAACAACAAACCCAGTAAATCCAGCAAAGACGGGGCTGCAGCATACGCACCCTTTCCCCGACTATGTTGACAAAGTGCTTCTGAATGGCCCAAAAGTTTCCTAAAAAAAAAAAGACAAATACAAGCCACCACAAGCCACCATAAAGGCAAGGAATTTTAGGAAGGTAACTAAAGAGGAAGAAGAATAGTAATAGATGAAATTGGTTCATAGTTGTGAAAGACAAGGTTAAAAATCAAGGCCATAAAATGTCACAGAGAGCAGACAATTCCTTTTCCAACCAACTTACTACACACAGGTTGTACCCCAGTAACCCCACACACCATCTTGCTGCTGCTGATGGCAATTGATAAATTGTCTACGGGAGATTAGGGCTAGTGGAATGGACACCAGGAATGTCATGGAATTGATGTCCTAGCTTTCAGAAAGAAGGTCCATCTCAATGAACCCCTGGAGCATAGTCCATTTCAACAGAAAATCCCTTTTAGTGACCCCATGATAGATGATTTCAACTGGGAATGAGAAGTTTTTACAGCCTGGCTAGCTTCATAAGAATACCCATTCCGATGGATCATAATATATTTCGGTATTTGAAGCCTAGATTGATCACCAAGTGCAGGGTGGAAGCCCAATAACAATCAAAAGGATGAGGAAGTCAGGAAACCATCAAAGAGTGATGGAAAGATCATTGCGGATTTTCCAGTTACAGAAGCTGGGAAGACTTGTAAGGTAAGGGATGTTAGACTTGAGAGAGAGTGCGTCCAACTCTCGTTCTCAGTATTTTATTTTTAAAGATTCAGTATGTCCTCTCACACATGCACATGTGCAAAACTGAAGGCTGACCAACATCTATGCACATATCCCTCTATTAATATTATTCCCCACACAAAATAAAAACATATAGATATACATATGCATACAACACGTACATGTACTTGCAACAATAAAAAATCGAGGCACAACATAATTCGAAATTTACCTATCTGAAGGATCCCGTCCAGGCATCTCTACAAAAAGATCATGATCACACAAGATCTGCAAATACGTTAGCTTGCAGTCATGAAGAATAGACTGACACATGCCAGAAAACTTGTCCAGGTAAAGTGAAACCTGCAATACAGAAATTCAAAATGAAAGAATGAACTGCTATAGAATATCACTGAATAGAAGAATACACACTACTACATCATTATTCAGATGATCGAAAAAGCATAACAAGAGAAGATAAGATTAACATTCTCAATTTCTATCAAATATAGGGTTAGGTTAGATAACGAAAAATGAAACATAAATTTGAAATTTCTCATCTCATGCAATTTACACTCGTTTTTCAGTCAATTCCCCAATTAACATTCCAGTCCATCTATACATTATGGCGTCATACAGTGCTTTACAGGGAAAACAGGAAAAAATACTACAAACATGGAATTGCAGTATAATAAGAATAACTGATGATTAATAATTTAGTTGTTCTCAGCAGATGAAAGACCAAAAAGCTACACATACTGGGAAGGACTTTGTTCATTCCACTGGAAACGTAAAAAATAAAAACAATTAAAAAAAAATGCCACATACTGAATCCAGATCTAATATCTCAAGGGTTTAAGACTTACGAATCCAATCAATACTAAAAGCTCAGAGAAAGACAAAAGGATTGGTGAAGAAACTAGAAAGATCTGTCGAAGTCAAAACAACTACAATATCCGACACATATTTTGCGCAGTATATTGAAATTAAAAAGCCATGTGTGCTTGCTTCTTAGAGGAAACATACCAGCTCAAATACTTGGCGAGGCTCAACGACGGACAAAAGGTCATAACAGAAAAAGGCCAAACTGCTATTCAAACGTTTGGCCAAACTCATCCCCTTTTTGCAGCGTTCATGAACTTCTGTGAGAAGGCAATCATATAGTTGCAAAATGCATCTGAAAACTCCTTCTTTCAACTGCATTGGTGGAATATCCTCGCCTTCAAAATTAGAAATGTTCTTCAGAAAATATAAGCATGGTTTCCGAAAAAAATAATTGATTAAAAACTATGTAGAGGCAGAAAATTGTTGCAGCAGCTTCTAAGTAATAAGTTTTAACCTTTTCAACCATCTCATTGCTCATCAAGTAAGCATTTCAAAATGAAGGATAAATGTAGTTCTTGATCTCATGCAACTTCAAAGAGGTCATACACCGCATTAGCTCTTTGTTGATAAAACTAATTTTCTACTTCATGTCGAATGAGCAGCTATTTGTTTCTTCCACAACCAAAGTAAGAAAACACACAGCATTAACTGTAGTACAGTAGGAGGCCATGTACTAAAACTTATTAAATTCCCAAATCAGTATGAACAACGTTCAGTAACATTCCACAGATGAGGAATTTCCTTTGCTCAGTTGTGATTTGAGAAAAATAATTAATTGCTCAGGTAGTTGTTCTGAAACCAGTTGACCGGCTTTCAATATCTGTCACTCATGTTTGCTCCCTCAAATTTACTTGAAAAGAATCTTGTCATTTCTCCTCTTCTTACTGGAGTTTGTTGAATGGAAGCTCTAGAGCTTATTCTTTCTAAGGAAAAAGAAAAGAGGATGCTCCCTTTATTAATTTATATTGCCAGATGTTTTTCCTATACATAACAAACATAAGACTTCTAAACGGATATTAAATAGAGGCATCATAATCAAGGATGAATCACAATCTAACTTGAAAAATAAAAATAAAAACATGTTTTAAAGAAAATGCACACTAAGAATAGGATGGAGATAATTGCATGAATACAATTAAACGACAAACACATGGAACCAATAATACCTAAGGGAAGGCTATGGTAGAAAAGGCGACTTTGCTCCAAAGCCATTGATTTAACTATCAGCTCAAGAAAAAACCAAGCCATTGCAAGGACATCATCATACACAGGTCCCACCCTGTAACCTTTTGCCTGCATTATCAAACATTCTTAATCCAAAATTCCAAGACTGAAGTGATGTAGATGACGAATTGGACAGAAATATAAAAAAAGTTTGATGTCACTTGTGTTTTTATTATCTCTTTATTTGATATCAAACCACTCTTTTCAACGAAAATTCTCTAGCTGCATTTAAACATGGGAAACACTAGAGTTTCCCTTTTATCACACAGGAGGACATCTAATCATCAATTGTGTATCTTGAACTTGTTAATAATATCAATTTTGATCTATAAATCAAACAACACAGAGATAAGCATTTGAATCAATAGTACGACAGCAGTTTGGAATATACCTTACTGCGAGCCAAGCTTCCCCATACAGTGGAGAGACCAGGATACACTGGTGGCTGCCTACCCCCAAAATCATCAAAAGCATAATCTACATAGCTAATCAAAAACCGGTTTCTTTCTGCATCATCAACTGACTCCTGTTGCACACTGCAAAATAATTGTAGATTAATCCGATATAATTTTAAAAACATAGATCTAATGCAATCAGGCAGTTATAGCCCGTTTAAAATGTTCGCAAAATGCAATAGCTTCACTTTATTTAGAAAATCAACAATCCCATACCCACTACATGAACTTATCCAAACCAAACCCATACATAGCAAACAAACAGTCAAAACCATTGCATAGAAACTCAACATGTTACTAATTTATAGCAACTGCAATGAGTAGCATACCGAGTTAGAATGTTCACCATGGCTCTGAATGCAGCAACCTGGAAGATGGAAATCCAAAGTAGAAATGAACAGAATAATAATTGCCTCAAAAATATTGCTGAAAGAAGCTTAGGTTTTTCCCAAAAGAAAGATGCAGTGTAAATACCGAAAAAAAAAGAATGCTAAGAAAAGGGCAAAGACCTGGAGGGTTTCACCACCATTGCCAATAAGACGAAGAAGCATATTCAAAACAGGATGAAGAAACTGAAGCAATGCAGTTGAGTCAACATTCTTCAGACTGTTGATGGCCTGCACACGGACAAATGACCATCCTTCTAAATTAAAATGTGTGCCTTGATAAGCCAAAACAATGAAACGCCAGAAACAATTAATCAAGTTATGGAAGTCAAGACAGATGTGTTACAAATGACAAATAATAGAACATTTAGCACGAGTATTTAAGAAAATAGAAAATGACCATCCTTCTAAATTAAAATGTGTGCCTTGATAAGCCAAAACAATGAAATGCCAGAAACAATTAACCAAGTTATGGAAGTCAAGACAGATGTGTTACAAATGACAAATAATAGAACATTTAGCACGAGTATTTAAGAAAATAGAAAATGACCATCCTTCTAAATTAAAATGTGTGCCTTGATAAGCCAAAACAATGAACTGCCAGAAACAATTAACCAAGTTATGGAAGTCAAGACAGATGTGTTACAAATGACAAATAATAGAACATTTAGCACGAGTATTTGAGAAAATAGAAAATTGTAATCTCATGAGCAGCTACAAGAAACCATTGTATATAATACCATATTCAACTTATTAAGCCCTAACAAACCACAGTCCCCATAAACAGGGTTATTCTTTATTTCAGAAATTATAAAATAAAAAAGGTGGATGGTGTGGTAGCTACAAATACTTGTTCCACTTGAACAATACAACAACAACATTCCCAGTTTATCCCGCCTAAGCAGGGTCTGGGGGGCCAAGTTGTACGCACTCTTTCCCAACCACGTCGAGAGAGTATTTGCTAGTGGCCCTGACACCGACATAAAGTCATAGCAAACCAAAGAGACAAGTATAACAAACGATATAGTAAAGAATGTTAGGAAAAGATAAAGTGTAAGAACGGGGAGAGAAAGGATACGATCTCTGGCACTCCTCTGAGGCCCACCCTAACCCTCTCTGACATGGATCATGTTCCTCCACTGTATCCTATCCCTAACCATGCTCTCGTTAGGTTCATGACCAAACCAATGACGCCTTGACTCCCGTAACTTGCCCCGTATACTGCTTACTCCAACTTGTTCCACTTGAACGATGTGGGATGGAAAGGGAAATAAAAGGAAAAGAAGGAGAAAAGGGGAAGAAGAATACAGAGGAATTCTAACAGGATTATACAATGTGCTATATTGCAGGATGGTAGACAAATAACAGGTGAACAAAGACATCCTTACATAAATCTGATGCACATCATTCATTTGATTACAAAGAAATTTTAATCTTAACAACAGCAAAGCATAAAATCAAATAAAGATTTTTGACCACTGTCAAAGGCACGTGTTTATGCCCTTAGTGATGCGTTGTACTTCATATGGCAGGCTAGGAACGCTTTGAGGTTTGACGACAACCAGGTCCCAAGTGAGGTGATGGCTAGGCTTGTTTTGACACTCGTCTTTCGCATCCTTGACCAACACTTCCCTCCGGAGGTGGTTATCTCACTTTAAGATGTTTATACTTTGTTTCTTACTTGTTCTAAGCTAGGGACTGCTACTAGTTATTGTGTATATGTCATGGGGGCTTGCACGCCTCTATGAATATGCAATGGACAAGTAGATGGATGCATTAACCCCCTGGCGCATACCAGGGTAGTGTTTTTTCTTATATTAAAATTTACCGTTTATCAAAAAAAAAAAGATTTTTGAACAGTTTTTGTTCCCAATTTCATCATCAATGTAGAAGGGAGACTAGAACTCTAATAGTATAAGCCAACATGTGGCAATTTCAATGCTCAATTCAACATTTGACTTGATGAAAGCACCAAAAGGCGAGATGCGAAGAAATTATGCAACAAAGACACAGAGAAGAGAGAGGGACGAATCATGAATTTATACATGAGGGAAGCATCTAATACAAAGGATTAAAAGATATACATCCTGAAAAGATAATCATTACCTCGAGAAGTTCAGAGCCCCAAGGAGGACTTGTGCGCAGGGTATGTCTGTCATACTCGAGGAAGAAATCTCGGATCCTTTCATTCATGGGGTACAATGACGAACATAGTCTTAGGCGTAACTTGAAGACATTCTTCCCATCCTCTAAATAATCAAGCCTCTCCTACAGATTGGATGGTAAAAGCTAAAAAGGTAAGCATCAGATAGTTGAAGGATAAATCTAGACATTTAAGAACCTCAGCAATAAATAAAAAATATCCAAACAACTATGCATATAAATACTATGCTACAGATTAGCATATACCTATGAGGCCTACAGTTTTTGGCTCCAACTGTGCTTTGGCTCTTAATAGATTTTACTTTAACATAAATATTCATAAAATGCAAGGACATCATATAATTTATTGTTTGCGTTAGAAAAGATAGAGAACTAAACAAATGAAACCTTGACATTTCTGTTCGATTTTGTTGGTAATTTAGGGTTTGCGAATTGCTTTGAGGTGTGAAAGATCACTGTCTTTACAGTGACCTTTGTTCCCTTTAATTGCTGATAGGGTTTTAGACAAATTCATCTCCTAGGATACAACAAAGCCCTATAAGAAATCTCAGACAAATGCACCTCCTAGGATCCCTGACAGATTTGCTACTCTGAATTATTTGTATTTTGTTTGTTAGGTTATGTAAGCCTACTTTTAGGGATCTTTATGGGTAGATAAGAAAAAATAATTCTTGAATATATACTTACTGGTCTGGTTACCCAATCAGGGATCCTATCAATGTTAAAGACAACTTTGCATAGTCAACCAGATACATATCTATGTTGTGGGAATGTGGGATCATGAACCAATGAATTATTTTCCCTCCCAAATTTGTCTAAATGGAAAGTTGCCATAAAAACAAATGGCTCAAACAACAGAATCTAAGACAAATACCTTTCCAGCATCTTGAAGATAATGTGGCACAAGCTCTCTCACAATTGGTAAGGAAATTTCTGATTTTGATCTGCATAACACCAGAAGCCTTGAACTTACAGAAATGAATCAAATAACGTAGGAAAGAAGCAAGAAAACATTAGGTTTCATGCATAAAGATAAGTATCAACAAGTAAATAAAGGTAAAGTAGCTATCTTGTGCTGTACCCCGGTCCAGAATGAAGAGGCCTAGCAAACATTTTTTGTATCATACATAACAGCAAATTCTATAAGCTATAATGATATGAATTGTTTGCACTTCTTCTGAGAGGGTTTCTCAAACTAGTTTTCCTTTTTGTATCCTGCAATGAATAGTGCATGCACCCTTCTCAGGGTTCCATTTACATGTCAACTTAGAGGTTTGACTGTGACTACTTTATCAAGAGAGGTGTGACAAAAAATGGCGGTGGACAATCGGGTGTTTAAAAATGCTTCGGTGCTATTTGAGTATTTAAAGAAACACTGGCAGTCATTTAGCTTTTTTTTCCTTCCAGAAAACTGGTTCATGATATGACCTTACGATGTAAGAAACCCTTGGGATGAAAGCAACAAATTAGAACCAAAAGCCACTTGTTCTCCAAGATTAGCTCATATGTTCGTCCAGGAACTCAATACAGGTGTGCTTTTTAAGGGATTAGAAAACTGATCAAATAAATCCAGATTACATAGCCTAAAGTTAATCTGGAAAATATAATCGTGCCCAAATCAACTACAAGTGCCAATTACATCCCAAATTTAGAATTATTCAGGACATCATCCCAAGATCTCCATAGACCGGACTCTTATAGCACTCTTTAAACTTGAGAGAGGTTATCCATCATTTTTTTGGAAACCCGGAACCCCCATATGAATATGCCTCACAAGCTCACATGGTAATTACAGCTTTGTTTTTACCTCCTTGAATATAGCCCGATGAATAAGTTTTCTTTTGATATTGGGGGAAAAATCAGAAACAAGTGAATATAATGAAACTGTGCCAAGTGCATACAAGGAACATACTGAATAAACATTAAAAAGGATAAATCAATTCTAGAAAAAGTGAAGGAAAGAAAGAAGAAAAAAAGAAGATCGGTAAAACATTATGTATATATCAATAAGGGGTAGGAAAGAGAAGTACTCACTGGACATGGGCAGATAGGGGAAGTACTGAATATCCAATCACTACCTAAAAGAGAATAGAATTAACATTTTAAGTATATACAAGAACTATGAACAAAAAAAGAGATGGTGTAAAAGAAAGAAAGAAAGAACTGTAAAAGACAAGAGTGCATATTCAATTGGGCTTGTTTTGGAACAAGAATAAAAGGTTAATATGGGCTAAAGTATTTCCCCAAATTATAAATAGGATAAACTCAATCTTACAGGTTTTGGAGCTTCGAGTTTGGTTTGAAGATCAACATGGAAGAATGTAAACAAAAGATGATGTGATGGGGTCCACATAGGTGGGAGAGAAACTTTAATTTCATCATGGTAGCAGGCAACTCTAGCACCAACAGCAACTTGAGTTTGAGAACATTTCTGTGGTGAAGCACCAGGTTCTCTTGGATATGTTGCCTAGTGAAATGGACATGCAAAAGCTATAAGCCCAAGCACAAAAAATTTGGTAACAAATTCTCAACTTATAAATAAAACAGTTTACCACAATGTAATTATTTACCTCCAATGGGTGTCGGCAAATGTCTATGTCATCCTTGCGAAGTTCTATGCGTATGAACAAATTCCTTTTTCTACTCAGACTTACAGTTGAGGGATATACGTATAGATAATGGAAAGGCTGCAAGAAAGGTTCGCTCCTTGATGTTGCGCGGAAATCAAAAGCATGGAACTGCAGATGGATCATATTTTATGGCAGAACAAGTCAAAGCCTAGCATCTAAGATAAAACAATGACATTTGAGATAGAACTGGAATAAATTGAAATTTATAAAATTTATGGCTTCAAGCATGCAATACAGCCATGAAAGCAGAGAAATTATATATCCTGTAATATGATAAAAATAAGTGAACCCCCCCCCCCACCCCCCCCCCCCCCCCCCCAACAAAAAAAAAAAGGGGGCGTAGCAGACACCAACCCAGAACAAATGTCTCCGCCCACTAAGAGTCTAAGAAATAAGTGGAATACAAATTTGAAATATTACAGTCCAAAAATAACCTCCTATTCAAAATCAATTACAGCACCAGCCAATGTGAACATCAACATCTTGCGACTGAAGTGAGACATGAACACCAACTTTGTTCTAGCATATTGATTGAATGTGCTTATGCTATAAATCAAAAGCAAGTTATTCCTTACTGAAAAACAGAAAAAGATGACAACATCTTTCCCAAAATATGCATTTATTAAATAGATATTTCCCTTGGCGTAGAAAAAAAAGTAGCTTTTAGTATGAAAAAAACATTTTTAAGGTAAAAAATTATACTAAAATACGAAAAGTAAGAAATTAGAAATCTCTTTGGAAGAGGTTGTCAAAAGTCAGAATCCTCTGGAAATATCCGTAAAGAGATTTTTTTTCAACAGATGGTAAATTGGTAAGCTTCACTTTTAAGACAAATAATAGATAAATACAAGCTATATGGCTACTTGCCATAACAAGCTTTTTTCCCTTACTATAAATAATAATTTGCGATGAAATATGCAAGGGCTCACATGTGGTGGAAAGTGGTGCAGGGCATGGTGTTTTGCAATGTCAAATTGAATATGCAAGAAAGGGATTCAGTATTACAAGTATAAAAAAAATTCACAGTAATACAGGCATGTTGTAAATGTGACTCCTACGCAGGTACCTTTTGAAAACATTAACAGATAAATAATTAAAGTGAGAAATAGTTTAGTAGAACATGTTATTTGAAAAAAGATTCTGAAGACAAGAAGGAACATTAGTGCCTATATACTCAAACTCCCATAATACCAAGAACATTTCCAAAATTAGGTTTTGTTAAAAGCAGTATGGGAAACAGAAACTGATCTTCCTAACAGTGAAACAATGAATTCTGTGTAAAAATAAAAGTTATCAACAAAAGAAAATGACAATAAGCCATTTCATCTTTATGGGGAATCTTTGTACTTCTTTACATGATAAAGACAAGAACTGTATATGTCATCACATCGATGATGCAATTAAGCTACTTCCGCATTGGAATCAGATAGAATCACAAGGGAAGATAAAAGTGAAGGAACCACATCAAACTTACATCATGTCCATGGTTTTCCTGAGTTTTCAACACATTTCGGGCAGATTCTTTTCCATCAACATTTTTCTGTTTTAAGTAGCTACACTGAGGCCCGTCGAACCCATTACTTGCTGACTTTATCAATTGAGAATCAGCAACCCCTTCCACTGGGTCGAGTGAGTCAGTAGCCAAGCTACCACTTTCTGAAATGTTATCCATATCGCCATAGCCAGCATGAACTTTTTCAATCTCCAACTTCAAAGTACCTCTCACAGGTTTATGAATCTTTCTTTTGGGGTCCTACAAATTAGACCATATGAAGTAAATCAGAAACCAATAAAAACAGATGGCAGCATGCCTTACATTGCATCTTTTTTTGACAACATCACGCCCTCCCATCAGGCCATCTCAACCCATTTCAGTGTGAAATACATGCAATCAATATCTATAATGCACGGAGAACTGATAAATAACACAGCACAAAAAATAAAAGCACAATCAGATGGAAAGAAACCATGCCAATTGCGGAAACCACATTCCCATATTACGTCTTTTTTTAAATAATTTCTCACTTAAAGAATAAAAAGCCTTTAGCAAATCACATGTTATAGATCGTGCTTGAAATTCTCCAAACATTTCATCTGCTCCATGGCAAAAGTTCCTAAGCCTAGCAGGTTATACTATATAGAGAGAATAAATGAATAAGCGAACAAGCATTTCAAACAATAGAGAAATACAGAAAATGCCTAACCTAATAGAACTCTCCAGGACAAATCATTTTCAGTACAACACCAAGAAAGAGTTAGTATTCCATAAACTTTCTCATCAAGCATTATAACCTTTATCCTATCTGCAATGTAAACATTCCCTTAAAATTCTTGAACCAAAACAACTTCTTAGATACTCCCTCCGTATCGCAATACTTGTTGTTTTAGCTCTATGCACACTTATTAATAAAACCTATCTTTACTTTACTTTTATAGCTTAAAATACCTAAAAGGACTAATTATTACCTATAAAAAGAGCAATCATTACCTATAAACACAATAATTATAGCTAAAACAACAAGTTTTTTGATACAACTTTAACACTCTAAAACAACAAATATTGCGATACGGAGGGAGTAATACAAAATTTAATTGATAAATAAGTAAAATATTAATAAAAGAAAGCAAGAAGTATCATCGGAAAAAATTTATCAACTAAATGCGAATTTGTTAGGAAACAAGTAGCTAAGCAAGAATTTATTTGGAACAACCATCACTAAGAAGTATTTTTTTCAAGATTTGTAGGCCGGCCATCATGACATTATAGACATTCCATGTATATCAAGGCGATGATCGGTAGAATAGAGTATATTTGTCTTTGGGGGTTAGGATGGTGTTTACTGTGCATGCCAAACTTTCTCTTAGGATCCCCCAAATGACATAAACATCAAGGCAATGATAGATAGAATAGGCTATATTTGTCTTTGGGAGTTAGGATTTTGTCAATTTTACTGTGCATGTGTGTGTGTAATGTTGGAGTATCTTTTACTTTTGGAGGTCCATGGTGGAAGTGGAAATTAATTTGTAACAACAACGAAGGATTTCCACTTCCTAAGTCAGGATGTATTTATGGGTCAAAAGGTGAATTCAGTGTGCAAATTGTTGGCACCTCGTTTCGGAGTGCAAGTCTTTAGCTTTTGTTTCTGTTTTGTTCTTTTTTTTGCTTTGTTTTGGCTTTTCCTTCTTTTGTTGTGTTTACCCTGCTTTAACCCTTTCGATTTCACAGATATGATCTCTCGGAAACAAACTCTTGACAAATTCAAGGAAAGGGTGCATACATCCCTAACTTCCTATACACTCCTTCACTGCGGGATATACAGGGATGTTTTTGTTTCTTATGTAAAAATCAATAGAAATTTGATCTGTTTGAAAAGAGATAAGAAGAAGAAAATCTAACCTGCAGAGCATCTTCCGTATAGCTTTCTTTCACTTTGTTCAAGTTTGATATTTCAACCACAACAGAGCTCCCATTTGCATAACCCATTTTCCCATCTAAAGTAATTTTTGTGCTTGGATCAGACCCACCATCCCGGAAGCTCAACCCAGACACATTTGAAAGAGGACTGCTTGGTGAAGCCGAGCCACCTACAGTTACGCCTATGTTATTGTCAAACAATGGCACAATGGCCCAAGCAAAGGACTCCCTGTATGGCATGACTCGAGACCATACTTGCAGTTTCTGCCTTTCCCGCTCACTCAGATGCACCTGCAACATTGAAATAACACAAACTTGAGTAGAATTCAAAAAGATCATAGAATTAAAAAATCATCGTCAAAATAGATGATTGTCCATTATCCTTTACAAACTAATGAATATGTTTATTCACAGAAGTGAAGTGAAAAGAAAATAGATCAGCATAGCTGAGTTTTTTATTGTGGATCCGAGACATGGAACCATCTAGAATTGCCAGTTTTTAAAAACAATGAAGAGACAAAGGTACTCAAAGAGATATAACAATATAAATTATAAATCAAAGACAATCGATTAGACATCTCATCAGAAAAGGAACAATCGAGACTTCACCGGGTCTTTTCGTGAATAGACCGAGGGAGTAACACCTCCTTCTTCAGTCGCAGGCTTCTCTAACTGGATCAACAAGCACACAGATGCTGATGGGGCATCTAGGTAGAATATACCTTGAGGTTCATCAGAAGCACTACCCTGTAAGATTGGAAATATAAAAAAGAACTCAAACCCTGAAGATAATAAAGAATAATAGTAATAAAATTAATAATTGGTTATAAGAACTTACATCCTGTGTTTCTGTTGGCAGCACATTGAATATGAAATCCTCAGACAACTTGTCTCTTCTTTCTTTATTATACAAGCAAATCGTACCATAGAATGGCTCTGCAAGGGAAAATGAAAATTAATTATTGCCTTTCTCATGAAGTTCACACTTTGTTTTTTCATGGAATACAAGTTCTAAAACATTTTCAACAATGATAGAAATATGTTGGTGGGGGTGGAGTGTTCCATAAAACACAACACACGGTAACATTCTCAGCACGTAGACGTCAATTTTTCTTATTAAAAACTAATAAATCCCTAAATTTCCCCTTCCCCAATTCCCTTTTCTACCCGATTCTTTCATCTTTCTGTGTTTGTAATGTCCAACTCTTTCTCTTCTAATCCGGTGTGGCTCATGTCAGACTCCTTGCTCAATCCCACTCCAACTTGTTCAGTGTCTGTATCCTCTTTTTGTATATTTTTTGCCATACATCTTTTCTTATTTAGATCTTTACACAAGATATAATTAAGGTTGTCGTTTACATATCGTGACCTATAAATTATAGGATTGTCGTTTTCTTGTATCTGTATCGTTTCCTCATATCTGTATCTGTGTAACATAGACATTCTATTATGTCTTAAGTGAAGAGATGTATTGGATTGAACATCAAAAAGGTTGGAGTTTTATTTTCTTGGCTCATAATTCAAGGAACAGCATATCTTTATAGGTTAGAGAGATTTTTTCCCAAAGTACATGTAAATGGCTAAGTACCATGTCATATATTTAACATCCATTGATGTGTTGGATTGAACATCAAAAAGGTTGAAGTTTTATTTTCTTAGCTCATAATTCAAGGAACAACAGATCTTTATAGTAAAAGAGATTTTTTCCCAAAGTACATGTAAATGGCTAAGTGCCATGTCATATATTTAACATCCATTGATGGCCCACTAACAGAATTTATGATGATTAATAGGCTAAATGAAACATGAAAAAAAAGGTGAGGAACCACAACCGGATTAAGCTTTTTTCATGTACAAAGTCGCACTAGTTTATCAGCTAACTTTTAAAAAAAAATCCCTTTTCTTGATTCAATTATCCATAGTAATCTTCTTTTTACATTGTAGCAATGCCGCAAAGGTAATTTAGAGGTCATTTTTTAATAGAATTACCGTGCCTAGGATAATTGGGCCTCGATGGCTACACAAAAAGGTTACTAGCAGCTGTAGATATTGCCATCCTTGATAAATGAAATTCCTATTTCAGTTCTCTTCCAATTTCAGTAAATTCTGGTGAAGAATCAAGAAACTTTTGGTGACCATGAAATAGAATTAGGAAAGGGTTGCACTTTACTAATTGTCATCAGGTTTCATTAATGCTTTAAACTTAAAGTCCACCCTCAAATAGTAACGCATTTTTTAATGCAGAGATAATGCAAAGATGGAGTGCGAAAGAGGAGGTAGTCAACTTGAATGATTATGAAAATACATAAAGCTCTTTAAGAATTAAAGGTACAGAAATCTAGAAGTGAAAATATATACACTATATTTCTAGAGGAGAAGAAGAAGAAGAAAAAGAAGAAAAATAACACTCACCAACCAATCCAGCTTGAAATGAAAGGGACAGAACCTTAACAGAGATCTTTAATCCACTGTAGAATAAAAGAGGAACCATATTATAAGAAAAGGGAAAATAAAGCCAAATCCAAAGAATTTATAGCTAAACAGTACCTTAATCACCAACAAATTTCATCTAGTTAGTCAAGTAAAGAACTAAAATTAACATAGTAAAAAACCAGTATTCAAATCACAACCCTTGTAATAAAAATTAGCATCAAATAACCAACCTTCCACTTTGTTCATGTGTTTCGGGAACACGTTGACCAAATATGATTGACCTCTCACTTTCCCAGTCAAAAGCAGGTTCATATGCGGGTAGTGGTGACAAACCAAAATGCTGCACAAACATTGCAGACTTGAATGTCATTCTATGTCGCGCAAAATAAAAAGAGGAGCTTTAAGTAAACTAGTCCTAATAGTATGTCAACAGATAGATGATCCAGAAGTCTATAGAATTGAATCACAAGGCAACAAGAGATCCAATAGTCCATCCAACAGAGACCTTTGGAGCATTTGATTGCAATGCACCGGCCGATGTAGAATCAGCAAACAATCTTCCTGAAGTACTTGGCAAGTCATCACCGCTAGCATCATCTATCTTCACTTGCCTAGCGTCAGCAAGAAGCATCTCTACATATGTAAAAAGAGTAAATAATGAGCAAAGTTATTAAGAATGAACTGGACAATCAAAATGAAGCCCGTGAATGGCTGACACCACATGTGCCAAATGTGAACATTTACAATGATCCTTGCATTTACCTAGAGAAGGTAAAATAGAATGTAATACTGCATAATGAACCTAAGAGGTGGTAACAGAGTAGCAGGGATGCCCAATCTGGTCAATGGTTGCACCAATCAATAATGATACAAGTAACTTGAGAAAATTAGAATAATGCTATCTAGATAAGTTATTTGGATATAAGCACCATAGTAAGAATGCCAATAATAATTTCGACAAGTGTGAATTCAGAGTGAAAAAGAGATTGAAAGAGGGGAAGAGTGATAGAGAGAGAGTCCATGCAAGATAATTGATTAAGAAATAGAAAGGTATAATGGAAAAAAGGTGAAAGTTAGCAAATCATGGCCGATAGAAGCAGAACGGGTCTTGTACTCTTGTCTGATATGGCATCAAAAGACCCCATTCTTTGAGAAAATATTTTAATTTGTTTAGACAAGAGAGATAGTAAGCCATGATTTTCTCATTGAACATGTAAGCATGTAAGTCTTACAATTCCAACTTTATTAGTGAATCATTACTGCATTAGCAATCATACATCATACCTGTTTCAGTATCTGTATCAGGGCCTTCATAAATCTGATTTTGAAATGTAATTGGGTGCGTACTTTCATAGTGTCCATACTTATTCTCATCCTTAATCCAGTCAGCTGTATAGCATTGAACGAGTTCATGTAGATGTGGCCACTGCTCCAAATTTTCATCAAGCTGAAAAAACACAAATATGTATGCTTGTAAGGCAGCCAGACTTAAAGCTATACTTAAATCATCAATTTCCAATCACTTCGATATTTTGACATTTTTAATGCAGAAATAACAGAGTAGCATTTACTGAAGGTGGAATATGCCACACTCACTAGCACTATCGTTCCATTCCATGCTTTCGTCACAATGTGCTCTCTCTATCTACATTACCATAAAACTACAGTGATAGGGGATACTGCTTCTGAATGGAAGAGCCATAAAAGCATATATCTCCTATTTTTTCAATACACCTATTACCAGTTTACCACAGAATGTAGCAGGATTTCACTGCAGGGAATTCAAAGGGCACTAAAAAGCGCCCTTAGCTAGAATTAGTCAAGAATGCATATAAACTCAATATAGTTTAATCCGCAATTCTGAGTAAACCTGTCTACTTAGGAAAACAGAATGAATCCTGATTCTGTCGGTCCCTTTGAAACTAGTCAAAAATCTTCCCTCCTAAAAATACCACACTCCCATACCTCAACTACACAATAAAAGCCAACTCGCATCAACTAATGAATAAATATGATTTTAGATATGGAAAGTAGTCAGAATAAATAGTGGGTTAGGTTAAGTCACAGGAATAACATTTAGACTGTATTTTCTTCCGCTCAGAGACACCACCATCCAAGTCACCATATCAAACAAAATTGTACAGATTCCCAAATTTGAGTCAGTCAAGAATGTGTATATCAGTATATGATCTCCTTAAGTAATATTTAGCAGTATTCACTGCTAAAGAAAAAAATGCAGAAGCAATGCCATAAAAAGCTCACCAGTGCATCCAACTTCACGTTAGCAGCCACATATTGCCGTGATACCCTTCGAAAACGATGCCCGTCTGAAGACAAGCTTTCCATACTCTGAAGCAAAATCATAAATGCATTCTGAAGAAATGAAATTCCTCTACTCAATTCTAATATTAGAAGAAGCACATAGAAAATCTTCCACAAGACTGACAGTACAAAATGTCTAAGCCTAAATAGTAGATATAAATCATCAAAACATACATATAGGAAAACATATTAAGTCCTTAATACCGAATAACATAATTAAGCAGAGAAAACCTTTACACAGTGAGAGGCATATGCCCTCTATCTTCAACAAATGAGCCTTAACCCGTGTATACGAACCTTTCTTTATTTCATTACAAATTTTACATTTCCATCATTCCATGTAGTATTCCCACCTCCCTTAGTCTGCTTATCAATAATTTCAACAAATTTTCAAAGAGAGTATCAGATTCAGTCGATGCTTCCGGTGAAGCACTAGGGCCACTAGCGGCACTACTTGCAGAAGCTGTTGCATTCATTGAAGTATTAGGGGTAGACATCAGATCTGAGAAGAAGAGAGGAATGAGAGGAGATTTAGGAGCGAAAACTTACTCTGAAAAATCGATCTGATTCGGAGGAAGGAATTTCAGATCTGACCAGACCACCAGTCTAATCGACTGAGCAAGAAGAAGAAAAAGAGACGACGATGAACCTGGCCGATGAGGAAAGTAGTGGCCGGCGGCGACGGACAACTCCGGTAGCTAGGGAGGGAGACTGAGCATCGTGGTAGCAGCAAATCGAAGTCGCAAGTCGACAGAGAGAGGAAAGAGAAGTTAGGGGGAGAAAGTGAGAGAGTAGTTAGGGGGAGAGAGAGAGAGAAGGGCTTTAACAGCTCAGGAGAGTAGGTTTCGTAATGGCGAAGGGTACAAAAGCATCATTTTCTCCGTCTTCCGCCATCGTCGTTCGTTAGCCACTCCACTCACTCTCACCCTTTCTCTCTCTTTGTGGAAACTGGAAACTGGTTTTATTTTTATTTTTTTGAGGAGGAAACTGGTTTTACTTTTTGATTACTCTGGCTTTTTTTTAAAACCGAAAATATATTAGAAGGGACGATTTGTAGTCCATCCTAGAGTATCGTTTACGATAAGAATTAGTTTACCTCGTATGGTCGTACCTTGTGCGGTTCTTTTTAAAATTTTAATATATTTGATATTAAAATTGTATAAAAGTTATTTATAATTGAACCTTATTTTATAATTGTCAGTATACATCACTAAACAATACTGAAATAAATACGGAGTAGATCATAAATCACAATATATTATAATATAGTTGAGTAGTGCTAGAGAAATAAATAAATATTATCAATATTCTTGATTTAGATTGTTATAGAAGATTCATAATTTGGAGGAAATTAATTAGTTACTTAAATATCTATTTGTTTAAATTTGAAACATAAAAAATTTGATGGAAATACATATAAAGATGTGATTGGTTAGTTATGATTCAGGAGATCTTTTACTATTAAAAGTAAACTAGTACGATTCCCGCGCCATAGGACGTTTTTTAAAAACAAAAATATTATATATATATATATAAAAAAATATTAATATATATTAATAAATATTAAGATAAAAATCATAAAAAAAAAAACTTTACAGCAAATGTATCTTATAATTATCTCAGAAAATTATTTTTCAAAAATCTTATGTAAAGTATAATACATAAATATAGATATTTTAAACTACTCAGTAATAATAATATCAATCTCATTATAACATTGTTTAAATGTGATGTGTCATACTCAATAATTATATTCAATGTTATGAATTAAGCCCAAAATAATTAGTAAATAAATTTGAGTTAAACCCAATAGTTATATTAGATTGAATTCAATATTTTGAATTAATCCCAATAGTTAGTAAAAATAAAGAAAAAAGAGAATTAAAGGAATAAGAAAAAAAAAGATAATTAAATAAAATCAAAGAAAAATGGGGAAAAAATGATTGGTCAAGACTCCTAAAATGCCTCTGAGATTGACATATCATCCTAAACTCTTCTAAATTAAGAGTTGATATAGATAGTTAGTAAAATTAAAGAAAAAGGAGAATTAAAGGAATAAGAAAAAAAAAGAGAATTAAATAAAATCAAAGAAAAACGGGAAAAAAAATGATTGGTCAAGACTCCTAAAATACCTCTAAGATTGACACATCATCCTAAACTCTTCTAAATTAAGAGTTGATATCGACTAGTACGATTCCCGCGCCATGACGCGTTTTTTTAAACGAAAATATTATATATATATATATAAAATATTATAAAATATTAATAAATATTAAGATAAAAATCATAAAAAAAACTTTACAGCAAATGTATCTTATAATTATCTCAGAAAATTATTTTTCAAAAATCTTATGTAAAGTATAATACATAAATATAGATATTTTAAACTACTCAGTAATAATAATATCAATATCATTATAACATTGTTTAAATGTGATGTGTCATACTCAATAATTATATTCAATGTTTTGAATTTAGCCCAAAATAATTAGTAAATAAATTTGAGTTAAACCCAATAGTTATATTAGATTGAATTCAATATTTTGAATTAATCCCAATAGTTAGTAAAATTAAAGAAAAATGAGAATTAAAGGAATAAGAAGAAAAAAAAAAGAATTAAATAAAATCAAAGAAAAATGGGGGGAAAAATGATTGGTCAAGACTCCTAAAATGCCTCTGAGATTGACACATCATCCTAAACTCTTCTAAATTAAGAGTTGATATAGATATAGATAGTTAGTAAAATTAAAGAAAAATGAGAATTAAAGGAATAAGAAAAAAAAGAGAATTAAATAAAATCAAAGAAAAATGGGGAAAAAAATGATTGGTCAAGACTCCTAAAATGCTTCTGAGATTGACACATCATCCTAAACTCTTCTAAATTAAGAGTTGATATAGATATAGATTATAAAATTGATTAGTTAGTAACTAATTAAATAGTTATATGAACTAATTGATTAAAAATATATTTTAAAACTAAAAATATTTTATCATCTAAATAAAAACCACTCAGAACCTAATAATTTGTTTTAAAAAATCCCCATTTGACACATAGCGTGTGTTTAGCAGGGTATTTTAGGAGATTTTGGAGCTTTTCGGAAGGAAAAAAAAAGCTGGAGGCGGCGATGGTGTTTGGCAGGGGATTATGCGCCAGCTTCTGAAAGATCTCGTAGGGATTTCGGGAGATTATTTTCGGGTGAAATGGAAGCTTGGGGAGACAAGATTCTTGGCCAGGAGCTTCTCGATTTCAAAGGTCATTCATGTCCTCACCTTGAAGCCCCCCTCGTCGCCACAACTCCTCCCGATACTCTCTCTCCTCGATTTGCTTCTTCTCGTCCGACCCAAGTAGGTCTCGACTTCTCCTCTCCACTCTCGCCGACCACCATCACCATTGCAGTCGATTACCTTCTCGTTCTTGCCCGCTTTGAAACTGCATCGTTCTGATATCCCCAATTTCAGCACTTCTGTCATTCGAACAAGAGATCCAGGGGATTTCATTGATTTCGTGGATGGTAGAGAAAGGGGAGTCGGACATACCAATTTCGCCCAAGATTTCCTCCGGCGCCGATGGCACCGCTTTCTGCTGATGTCGCCACGTAGCACTTGCTTTCACACAACTGGTTGTCGATTGACTACCGCAAATGGCCTAGCTCCAAACGTCGGTCGTCTCCGACATGTTCACCCAAAAATGATGTCGTCTTCGACGAGACTCCGACCTGCTCCTGGTGTGGCGGCGAGCCAAAGCAACAGGAGGCCTAGAATGTGAATGAGGAGGACGACCAGTTGGAAGGAGAGGTAATAATGCATAGGGTCAAAAGGGTCATTTTCCTTTTAAAAAATACATCACAATTTTATGGGAAGAGGATCCTCTCCTCATAAATCTCTCCTAATAACTTCCTAATAAACTCATCTTAACCATTAAAAAAAATTAAGGGTCAAGATTAAATTTTCTAAGTTAATTATTTCCAAAAATCAAAACTAATTCTCTACCGTCTCTTCCAAAATACGGAAGAGTATGTGATTGATCAATTAATCAATTGCGGGTCAAGTTCTCTCTGCCGGTGAAGTTCTAAATTCTAATACTTATTAGAGGCTCTCAATTTGTAGAGTTTATTTATTCCAAGAAAGACTGTTAATTGTTAATTAATTAATTTAGGGATGCTTAGTTGATCGATCATTGATGCTTAGTTATGATGAGGAACGCAGATCTGCACTGTCAACGCCACCAACTTCCTGAATCACTTGCTCGCCGAAGGTGTACTGGCACTGGTACTGCTGATTGACAATCGGAGACTGTTGGAGGCGTGCATGTGTACGTGGCTTAGGGCTTGGAAACGAGCGGAACTGGTTCTGGACCTTCAATGGCCACTTCTCGTGCGGCAGCTGTTGGTTCTACTGGTGCTGGCGCTGCTGGAGCCTCGAAATCCGGCGATTCGGTCTATGGATTCCGATCTGGAGAAAGCGGCGCTGCTGATGGTTGCGGCGGAGTACCGGCGGAACGGGAGGATCTAGCCGTGGAAGAACACCTCGTCGGCTGCGCACATCTCAGCCTCCAATTCGCCGAGTGAAGCCATTAGCGAACTGAAATCGAACTCTCCAGCGACTTCATTTTTCGTGGTTTCGGATCGTTGTTCTCCTTCTTCATCGCCGACGGTGGGAAGATCATTGAGTGATAGCGATTCCTCCTCCTCACTTTGTGGGTTGTAGGCAATTTGTTTGTTAATTATTTTTTAAATTTAATTGAAGGTTTAATCTTGACCATTAAAATTTTTGGAGGGTGGAGATTAATTCATTAGGCTTCCTAATATAAGGAGAGAATCCGGATCCAATTTTATGCCCACCAAACACAATTAAGAGATTTTTAACAAAAAAAAAATCTCAATCTGCACATTCTCCGTAATCTGTAAAAATAATCTCCATCTACTAAAAAATATACAAATTCCGAATAATCTCCAAAATAAAATCTACCACCAAACACAACTATAGTATTGTGAAATCGGTTTTTTCTATATGTTACTAGTAAGAAACAACTTTGAGAAATTCCCTAAATCTCAACACATTGAATTTAAAAAAATTATTTAAAAAGATCTAAACATAATTAATATTTTAAAAATATTTTCAATACGAATGCTTAAACTATATCCAAGTGACCAGTGAGGATCTGTTGTCCCTTGCATTTCCCCTCTCCCTGTCCTTCTCACAAACTTTCCCCTTTTCCATTTTCTTTTTTTTTTTAATTTAATCATTTTTCTTTTTTCTTTAAGGTTGGAGATGGGGGGAGGGAAATGCATGGGGCATGTCCCCAAAGGGACAGGTGATCTCGGTCGCCCAATAACATATATTAGAAAACATGCTACAAAAGTAATGGGTACGATTGATTAATAAGCTAAAAATTGATAAATATGCCCACCTAAAATTGGAAAATGTGATTTCTTTAAAATTTAATTATAATAAACTATTTAAAACTTATTTAAGGAGAATTTTCATTTAATTAGACCATGTGGAATTATTTTATAAAATAAGATATTAATGTGGAAATATTTCAAACTTGATTTGTTTAAACTTAAATTTTCTTTTGCATTAATTATGAAGTTAATAATTTTGAATTATTTTTTATAGCAATTCAATAGGTTAATCTTTGGTGAAATATAAATAAATTAACTAAAAATTAAAGATTAAATCGATTACAGGTTAAAGAAGTAATAAAAAAAAACTAATTAAAATACCCCCACCTTTGAGGGTATGCAGGCACGGATCTAGGGGTGGGCTAGGCTTTGCTGCATCCCACCCCATAAATCCAGAACTTAAAAAATTAGTAGTTGGCAAATATCACAAAGTCAGTGTTGCCCAGTGTCATGTACGGGTATAGAAATACCATTGTATTGAGGGGTATAAATAGGTGAACAATTGTATTGAATCGGGTATGTAATGAATAACCAAATTCCCCTCTTACCCCTATCCTCTCTATCTATATCTCTCACTCTCATCTCGTTCTAACCTCCGTCTCCTTTCCCTTTCTTTTCAGTTACAACAACCATACCCCCACCATCACCTACAAGCCATCACCACCACCGGACATCACATTGGTATTAGAGCTCCTTTTCGAAAGGGCACGCTGATTCACCATGGTTGAAGGCACAAGATCGAAGAATCTGGAGGCACAGTTCGTGGAATTTAGAGACGATATGAGAGCCTTCGCAGCTTCAACACAACAGTCGATCTCGGATTCGCAGTCACGCCGGGATGAGCAAACAAGAATGATCGAGCAACAGGCGAAACAGCTGGAGGAATTCAAGAAATTCACCGAGCAGCAACTAGCTCAATTGACGGAGCTGGTGAGGAATCCTTCGATTAAGGACAAAATTCAAGAAACACCAGGTACAGGCGGTCGGTGTGGGCAGAAAGAATCGATCAATGAAGCGGAGCAAGCAAGATCTGGGCAGCAATCGTTGATGGGGTCAGGTCCACTGGAGAGAGAGATCCATGGCCGACAGTTGCAGTCTACAAGGTGGCATTCACAGGTATCAAGTTCGAATTCAAGCTGGTCCAATGACAGTTTCAGGAGTAATCGGTTGCCGAAGTTGGATTTCCCAAGTTTTGATGGCAAGAACCCGAGAAGCTGGATTCGCAAGGCCGAAAAAAATTTCTCCATTTTCGAGGTTCCTGAGCATCAGAGGGTGGAAATTGCAGCGATATATCTCACCGATCGTGCAAATGTCTGGTTGCAGTGATGCAGATCAAGATGGTATTTCGTGGATTAAACAATGATCTTGATCCAGACGAGCTCTCAAGATCGATTCGATGGCTATTGACGACAAAGAATGTCGTCTGTAAGAGGAAAAAGAAAGCACCACCATGGCTTGAAGAAAAGATGTTTTATTTATTTAATTATTATTATTATTATTATTATTATTATTATTATTATTATTATTATTATTATTATTATTATTATTATTATTATTATTATTAGTTTTTAGATTCTTTCCATATTTAGTAACTCCTATGTTAGTTGGAGCTATTTATGGAATGTCTTATTTTTAGTAATACTTAGTTAGGTGAATAAAGGTGGAAAAATGAAAGTCTATCCCTTTAGATATTTTCCTTGACCACTAAGTAGGAATATTTATCGAGGATTTATTTATTAGTATTATTAGGATTTAATATTTATTTATCTAAGCCAAAACTCTATCTTTTGCAAAGATATAATTGACATGCTTTGTTATTTAAACCCTTTTCTACATTCAAGAAAATTAGATTGAATATAGAATTGAAGAAAGCCTTTGGCTAAAGGGTTCTTCGATTATTGATGCGGAACCATCTTCTACACCTCCGGCCACACCAATCATCTTAGGAGACGGACCAATGACTCGAGCCCGAGCTAAGAAGCTTCAACGCGACTCATTCATGTTTGTGAGGCATGCCTTGTTCTCGAGCACAGTTCAACTCCCCGAGCCTTCATTGAAGACATACATGTGCATAGGGATCGAGATTGCCGAGCCTCCCTAGACATGTATAGGCCGAAATTCCTAAGTGTTTAAACATTACCTTATTTTCTATTTTAGCAACTTTTATACTTAAGTTATTTTAGGAAACTCTTAGGGTTATTTTAATAATTTATTTACGATGTTATTTAATTATTATTTTAGCCATAATCGACCTCCCTAGGGTTACTAATAGCTGATCCTTCTCTGTAGAACAACTGGTTGAATTTTTATGAAAGTTTCTCTCGTGTTAAACACATTGAGCGTTCTAAAGTCAATCGATTCGAAGCGTCGCTCATCGATTGCACAATTGGTAATTGATCTTGCTTGGTTTGCTTTGAGTTCATCAACCTCGCGAGAGCTTGGTGTTCCTGATAATCACAAGTCCCCTCCTTGTGCCTCCAAGTTGTCCTCTTGGTTGTGTAAGGTTGTAGAGACGGGCTTTATAGTCGTTGATATTTGGTTCCTACCCTTTTATGAGGCCTAGGGTCTTTATCTCGTTCTATTTTAGTTCGAATCACCCAATCTATCGGTCTTTATAGTTTTCGTTTGATCGAGTCTTCTTTTGTTTCTCTTTGTCGATTTCGAGTCTTAAAGTCTTCATCGAGTTGCTGCGTTTTGTTTGTTCTAGTCAATATCGAGTCATTGTTTGGTGTTCTTGAGTCTTTTGCTTCCATTCTTGTCTTTGAGTCTTGATTGTCGAAGATCGGGTCATCCTACGGCTAACCTCGTATCAAATTGGTATCAGAGCTTTGATTTCCGACATCAAAGTTGTGTCTTTTCATTTTTAAACACAAAACCCTAAAAACAAAAATAGAGTCTTTCTCTGTTCTTGGTTTTACTTCTTGAATTCTTGATTTTTGATTAAACTAATCTCTTTTTTGTGAATCGTTGTGGTTGCTACTAGCCCTAAACACAAGAGCCAACCATGACCTACACAATTTTGGCCGATTTCTTCCCCTGGAGTAGTCGACATTGGCTTCTCTACACCCTAGTCGTCCGCACCTTGCATTCCTAGGGTTTGCTTGTTCTATTTTTGGCTTTATTTTGATCTATCTTGTTTCATCTATTATTTGCCTTATTTAATTTCTAAAGTTGGTAGATTTAAGCAATTATATCTATCATAGATTATAAAGGCATAGATAGATTTATTTACCAAATTTAGCCAAAGTGCCATATATATATATATATATATATATATATATATATATATATATATATATATATATATTTCCTTAGGGCTACATATTTTATTTTCTTTCACCTTAGTATATAATTTTCGAGAGTCCTTTATTTCATAGATAGTTTTCTTGCATTAGTAAAAAAAAAACAGTCCGAAATTGTCAAAAAAAAACATTCAAGCTTTGACCTAGGAGGATAAAATTCACTAGGGGCAAAAGTAGCTTCAAAAAAAAAAAGGGAATTGTCAAGTCTATTGCAAGAAGCTTCAAGGACCAAATTTGGTGAAATTTCATAGCCCTACTCGAAAAAGCCTTAAACACATACCTCCTAAGCACAATTTTTTTAAGCCATACCTTGCAACTACAACGTCCTTGCTAAGGGTTTGAATAAAAAAAAACAGGTAAAAGTCCAAGTTTTCTTTTCTTTCCTTATTTTTCTTTGCTTTCTCTCCTGTGTCGAGGACTACATTGCTGTGTCAAGTGCCTTACATGTCTGTGTCGAGTTGTATTGCTGCTATCGAGTGTCTTGCAGCTTCTGTCGAGTGCCTTCCACCCACATACCGAGTCGAGACCACAGCTACCGAGTCGATACATTGATATCCCGACTCGATAGTTGCCTTCTGTTGGATTTTCGTTCGGTCGATATCGACCCAGTATTGTCGATATCGAGCTTTTTGTCCAGTGTCTTCATACCGAGTCGGCACCTGTCATGCCGAGTCGATACTTCATCCTACCGACTCGATACTTTGCCACTGTTGGGTTTTTCGGCTGTTTTTGTTTTTGCCCTTTCTCTTGTTCTCTTACCTTGCATTGTTAAGTTCTTGCTTGAGTGTTAATTTGCCCAAGGCGGATTGCCCCAACAAGCTTGTCATACCAATTAGAGAGAAGAGTGTGAGCGAAACACATTGTGAGTTGGTTATATTTTGCTAATCTTGACATAGTTCGGTGTTTGTCTTTATTTACAATGTCTCAGCAGGTTAACGACGTGAACAATGGCAACAATGGCAACAATGACGACAATGCCGAAGCAACTGTCTCCGCCGCGGTGTTCAACAACACAATAAACACTCTTAACACCACCTTGGCGACAATGATGGATAGGCTGACAGCTTTGGAGGCTAGACCAACGGGTTCTAATAATCTTGGTGGTCAAGGTAATCAGAGGCGTGAAGATACGCCTAATGATGAATTGAAAGGGAAGTCCGAAATCCTAATCCTCCTCTTAACCCTAATTTGAATAATCCCTTATTTGAAGAGAACAACTCTCCACGAGGGGAGAGATATGGTAGAAATAACGGATTTGTTAATGCGCAGGGGCAAGGAAGGGGAAGAGGAAGAGGTCGTGGCTTCCACGAGGAGTTCTACTACTCGGAGCGTGACGATGACTTCCAAGAGGAGGACTATTGGGAGCAACGCCCGAGGGGGAACGACAGAAGAGGTCGATACCAATACCGTGAGCCTAGAGATCCTGATCAGGACAACATAAGTAAGGTCAAGGTAAAGATCCCTCCCTTAACTCAACCAAAACTTAGAATCATAAATAATATATCATTACTTTGTATGATCCGGAGTGATTACGCATTCACTGTAAAGGCTCGGATTTTCAAATCTTAATTTTCGAAAATAATAATAATAATAATAATAATAATAATTTAAAAGCGAAATTTAACGTAAAACTCGCTAACGCAGATTTTAGAACTCATAAAGTGGCTTCTGGCCCAATTTCGATATTTTGAAAATTAATTCCGTCTTTTCACCTCGGGTCTTGAAATGAGTCTTCGGATGTCGATATTCTCGTGATTTTAAAATTTATCAGGATGGAATCGGGATAAGATCGAGAGAGCGGACTTCAAAATTATTCTCCGGGTATTATTATTTTGGGACCACAAGTCCCAACCTATGTTTTCCTCCCCTTTTTCTTTTGACCAACTGCATCCCCTTCCCCCGGTTACAATGAAGGCTAGCAGCACTGCAACCCTTCTCCAGCCTTCCCTTTCCCTCCTTGGTTAGGCATCCACCCCTCTCCTCTCATTCCCAGTACTCTTGTCCCCTCTTGATTAGGTAAATTCTTATCTCTTCCTTGTGTAGTGCCATAGACTCATACCTCTCTTTTTCTCTGAACCCAAGTCCTTACACAAACAACAGCTCCTCCCTCAATCCTCACCCCCACAATTGCAGAGAACCCATTCTTTCCCATCCTCAATCCTCCTCTTTAACTTTTAAAAAAAAAATTAAACAACACCCTCCTCCACCTCTCCGTTTTGGGTTTCCGGCCACCAGGACCACCGAGGCCCCTTGCCTCTATATTTTGAGCAGCTCCGAGCAGCAGCCGCTCCCTCCCTTCCTCCTTCGAATCCGAGCAACAACAACTCCCTCCGGCGAGGATGACGTCGACATCACAGCCCACCTGTTCGACGAGACTAAGCCGGGGCCGCCGCCCCTGCCCCTGCTCTTGCCGCCGGCAGCAACCCACATCGACAACGTGCCGCAGCCCCCCCTCCGTTTCCTTCAAGCACCCGACGCCGCCAGAGGAAGCCGCAACCTCCTCGCTGTATTCTTTTTTTTGGATTGGAACCGCTGGTGAGGATCTCCCCTCTCTTCCCTATTTAAAACTCAAAAGGTCTCACCTTTAACACCCATATATACTTCCTAGGCTTCCCCATTCGAGATCCAGCTCCGACGGAGCTCCAATCGAAGCTTCCCGAGCGTTTTTCCGGCGAGCATTTCCGAGGCGATTTCGATCGACTTTTCTGGGCTCGAACAAAATCCCCTCGGTGAGCACCTCTTTCCCCTCCTTCCTTGTCAATTCTATGCCCTGTGGTGTCGAGAACGGGTGGTCGGAGCCACCAGTCGCCGCCGGCGGGTCGCCCCTCTCCCTCTTTCCTTCTTCGATTTTGAACGCAGGATTTTGGGGGAGAAAGTGAACAGTGCTAGCTGGGTGGGTTTTGTTTCTTTTAATTGAACCGATTCAGGGGTTATTTGTTTTTTGGTAAAACAAAACCGGTTTGGTTCAGTTAAACCAAAATCAGATTGGGTATGGGCCTTGGATCCGGATTGTGTTTTAAAAGGAAATTGGGCCGGATCTGTTTTAATGAATTTTGGGCCCATTCTTACAAAGGGTATTTCATATTTGATTTTGGATCTATTTTTACAAGATAGGTTCGGTTTTGACAAATTAATAAAGGGCTGATTTTATAAATGTTAAATAGATGGAATATAATATAGAATATTATTATTGAGATTTAAAGTATAATATTTGGACTTGGATTTGAAAAAGGTTTTAAAGGTTGGAAATGGATTTAATAAAATTAAAAAGAGGGAATTTTGGAAATACTCTAATCTTGTCGGATTTGTTTTGATAAAGTAATAAAATAAGTTAATTTAAAGAGTAACGCCTTGTAAATGGATTTTTGGGTCAAGTATGATTTGGGAATGTGTTTAATTAATGATTTGATATAACTTGAGATTTTAGAAGAGTTTTGGAAAATCTTGGGAAAGTGACTTGATTTACCTTGCCTAACTTGGTGAATAAATCTGATGACTTGTGAGTGATATTGTATGTCTTAAGTAACATTAGAAGTAGACTTATTTATATTACTTATATATGTGTTAGGTGATTATCTGTGACATGTTGGCTTCTGTATACCTAGTTGTTGCATTTTGCTGTTCTGCACTTCCAGGTGAGTTCCTATATGAGCTCACTCAGATTCGAAAAAGAGATCTCCCTGCTTGTAGCCATGTGCATACTAGGTGCTTGCATTCATAATAAAGCATGCCATGTAGTATCCTGCTAGGACTGCACTCATGATTGAGCATTCGTTTACTCATTGCTTTTGTAAACAGAACGGCCGTTATCTGTGAAGTAATTAGAGTCATTGCTAGGGTTATAGGACGACCTGTCTCATCGGGTCCCGTCCTGAGTCAATCGAGTCATGAACTTCCTTATATTATGAGATGCCTGCGGGCTTTATTGTGGATACGGGTTGGGCATGCGTGCCACCCGATGATAATGGAATGCATTCACGAGTTGGCCAGTCTCCGCCCTATCGGAAGGGGGTGGAGGTAGGAGAGGGATATACCACTTGGTATTCGGTGCTAAGGCCTTATTATATTTACGCACTTGATCTTAGGGGCATGCTAGTGTGTTAACATTCCGCCTTGCATCTAGAAGCATCTTTATCAGGACTAGCGTGTGTATGTGTCTGCTTGTTTGGGACTATATTGCGTAGGGCTTCGATCTGACACCGCCCCGCATACATTTTTTTAGGTTTGTTTTGCAGCATTATTGTTCCCTGCTTCTGTGACGTGGGAACTCTCTTGGGCGATTAAAAAGAAATGGTCTAACCTTAGATTTCGATAAATACACTTATTGATTTTGTTTTGACCCGGCTCAGCCATGGCACCCTCTTGTATTGCACCTTGATTCTACTATCTGCATGACTGTTGGTTTTCTACGCTTAGACTTATGACAGGTACAGGGGACTTCCCCGGGGATTCCAACGATCCCTTCGAATTTTGGGTATGAATTCCCACTTCAAAATGTTAGGATAGAATTTCAAACCTTCAACCTGTACTCGGGGCGCAAGATCCTAACGAGGGGTTTTATCCCTCGAAACGTAACTCGGGAATCATAATCTCGGGCCGTTACATTCACTTTCTAGCAGGATGGACATTCCCCGTGAGGGGACGTTGCTAGTTGAGCCTCCTCAACCAAAAACTAGAAACATAAATGAGATGTCATTGATTTGTATGATCCAAAGTGTTTGCGTATTCTCTTTCAAGCAGAATGGACACTCCCCGTGGGGGACATTGTTAGGTAAGTCTCCTCAACCAAAACTTAGAATCATAAATAATATGTCATTACTTTGTATGATCCGGAGTGATTACGCATTCACTTTCGAGCAGGATGGACACTCCTCGTGGAAAGATATGTTGAGTCAAACGCTCTCTTGATCTTTCAACTCCAAAAGGAATTGTGCAATATTATACGAGTATGAGACCTAGATAGCTAGGTAGGTGAAATGAAATGAAGTGTATGAGACCCAGGTAGGTAAAGTACTTACACAATCATACATTCTCGACTCTCGAGTGTATGAGACCTAGGTAGGTAAAATGAAGGTACTCACTTCCTAATATATGTGTGGTATTGTGTTTTAGTCAGCCAACTGTATACCGCAGCCAAAAAAATATTGGGCCTCTCCATCTTCACTTGCCATTGTGTGGTATTGTATTTTAGTAAAATGAAATGTATTCACTTGCTATTGTGTTTTGCTAAAATGACTGTATTCACTTGCCATCTGTGGTGAAGAGGAACAACAAGCCATTCAAAGTCAAGCCCTCCTTAGCTTCTCCACTGAAAGTCCCATCCCTACAAAATTAATACATACATTACGAAGCGAAAAATCAAACAATCAACAAACAAGCTAGAGTGTATCCCGAACGCACACATGGACACTGACTAACTGACTTACTTATCCAATAGAATTTCGAATTCCTTGCGAAATTTCTTCAGAGTCAGGCTCTCTTGATCTTCCTCCTGTTTCCCAGAGAACAACTTCTTCACTCGCCGTTCAAGGATCTTCCTTTCCAATTCAAGGATCTTTGCCTTCCTTTTATGCAATTCAACAATCTTTTCCTCTATTGTTTTCTTCATTACGAATCTAATGATTCTGACTGTCTTATATTGCCCAGCCCTATGAACCGTATCATAAGCTGCATGCTCCACATCAACCCTCCAACATGCGCATTATCTTTCAAGCAGAATGGACACTCCCCGTGGGGGACATTGTTAGGTAAGTCTCCTCAACCAAAACTTAGAATCATAAATAATATGTAAAGATAAAATCTTCACAACACATTTTATCATTTTGATATGAAGTATTAAAAATGAGGGAAGATTTTATATCTCCATACCAATTCTTTTATCCACAATAATTTCAATGTGGGATGTAAGAGGAAAAAATATGAAAATATTTTTTTCCTCAAATTTCATTTCGAACTTCATTTCCAATGTAGGAAATGAAGGAAACAAGTGAAGTGAGAGAAATAGGATAGTGGGATACATATATATATAGCCTCATGGTTTCTCATTCAAACTCCAAATTTTCGATGTGGGATGTAGTCTTTGTCCCACATTAGAAATGAGGAGATGGAAGGAAGACTTCCAAGTCTATAAAAGGAGAGGAATGGGGGTTCATTTGTCACACATTGCCAATGCATATTAGTTTATGTAATATTATGAATATGAATTATTCTAACAATAATTTATAATTTACATAATAATTATAAATTTATTTTATTAAAAAAAATTTATATAAAAAAAATTTGAAATGGCGGGTTGACCCGGGTCGGACCCGCCGGGTCATGGGTTATCTTTTCCCCAACCCTAACCCTAACCCTCAACCCGAGCCAATCATTCAACCCTTGGACCCTAACCCGGCGGGTCACCGATCCGGCGGGTCACGGGTCGACCCGCTCGACCCGTGACCCGTGGCCATGTCTAGATAGATAGATAGATTGTGGTTTGTGATGATCTTTCAAAAATGAATCCAACATATTATTTTAATAATGTTTTTTAAGGAAGAAATTTTTCTCAAAATAAACCACATGTATTAAGTAGGATGTTATATAGATAGATAGATTAAATAATTAATCATAATCAATTAATATCTGATAGTAAGATTCCACCTAAAATCAAGTAGGATGGAAAGTTCTAGAGCTGATATTCATTCAGTGCATTGGAATAAACGTTATACATTTGCTTCCATAGGTGGAGATGGGATCACTTCGTATATCTAAAGAATAATGGTGAAATGTTATTCCAACAGTATAGAAGGCGAGTGACATCATATAACCTTGAAACTCGGGAGGAAAAGGCTCGAGTAAGGAGTGGTCGCAGTTTTCTATTGAATGTCATTTGGGACTATGTAGAGAGCTTGCTACTGCTTAATGGGGAATCTGATGATTCATGTTTAATCCTTTTCTAATAGCAGTTTAAAGAGACGATTACAAATATGATAGTTGTATTGAAGTTGAAGTTCCAAGTCTTCCAATATTTGATCATTTGGAAGATTTTTATGTTTAGTATTATTATTATTAGCTTATTTATTAATAGTGTTTGATTGTAATTAAAAAAAAGTTATATTTTATTTGAATATTTATTTGTTTTATTAGCAATTTGCACACAAATCATTACAATCCGTTACTAGAAAACATAAATCTCATCTATTTTGAAACAAAAACTATATCTATTTTGGAACGACGGAGTATTTTGTTTTATTATGTTCACTTTTTGAGTTTTGATCCATTTTATTGCTCATTAGCATTTTTAAAAACGTCAAGTACTGTCGCAGTTGAGATCCAAACTGAAATGGAATAAATTGCTCGACTTGATTGTAAATTTATAATCAGAGGTATTCGATGAAAAACATCTCTAAAATTAGTTCCAACTCTCTCCATGACCTTTTTATCGATCTAGACCTAAAACTTTTTTATGCTTATCAAAGGTTACAACTTGGGAAGTGTGAATGGTCACATACATCATTGAAGAAGCAATGAAACCATGAAAATCTGCAATCAATTTCATTTATAGTTACAACCTCCCATTTCAACCCTTTTTGCAATTGCAACTGCACAAACAAGGCCAAAAAAAACAAGCAAACCCCACCAAAACTTTTGCTCCTAATAGCCAACAAAAATGTATATAACAAGTAAGACTTGTACTGATGATACAAATGGGAAAAAAACCTTTGATATGAAAAGGGTTGAAAAATCTATGAGAGAATGCTTACCGGTTAGGGTTTTGAGATAAAGCGGCCATCTTTTGGTCAGAGGAAGAGAGAAGGGATGAGGCGATGAGTGTAGTCGTTGTCAACCATCTTCTTTATAGTTGCCGCCCAGAGGGAAATGAGAGGAGAGGGAGACAACAACTAAATCGCCAATCAGAGACGCTTTCCTCGCCACAACGCCTTCCCAGAACACTACCCTCAACGATTTCAAGAACGGATGGCGGAGCAAATGAGGGCAAAGATGTTTGATCTCCTGCAGGCACAGACGATGATGGTGGAGAAGGGTGTTCTCAGAGGTAAAGAAGAAGAGGATGAGGATCGGGTTGAATGATTTTGTGTGTGTGAGAGAGAGAGAGATGAATGGATGGGATATTTTATTGAGTGTTAACTTTCTCTAAAATTTTGAAACACCGCTATTTTTTTTCGGAAAAATAACTTCTAATAATACAAACTTTCTCTCATGAACAAAAAACAATACAAACTTTGAAAATAACAAACTTATACCCAAACTATTTCAACATCAACCGAAAACAATATGGGTGGTTTTTCCGATGAGAAATCTGGTGAAAATGGTGACGTGGCACCGGAGAAGTGACGTGGGTCCCAGTTGGCAAAAAAAATAATCAAGTCTTCAATTAAAAAAGAAAAAAAAATCTGATTTGAGGTTTGAGGTTAGGGTTCTACCGAGGGGAAATTGAGAGTTGAGAAGCCATGGATTGAGACCTCGACCTCGACTCTTACTTCGACCACAAATTGAAGGTGTTGGTGGGAGAAGAAGCCTACTCCACTGCGAAATGAAGGGTTAGGGATTTTTCAACGAGGGTCCCTCTAAGTAAAGTTTATCTCTTCGATGTCGATCTGTACGAGATGGAAAGCCATGGACACCCAAACTGATTTCAGTCTTCAAATTCATGGAGAGGAGGGTTTGATAATCTGTCAATTTAGAACTGAATTTTTCAAAAGCTGATTTTTTCACAAATGAGCACAATTGGAAACTGATACAACAAGGAAGCTGATTTCTAGCAAATTGTTTTTTTCGGAGCAACTTTTTTTACAGCTGATTTGAATGTCAAGCTGAATTCTTGACAAGCTGGATTTTTGGAGCAAATTTTTGTACAGCTGATTTGAATGTCACGTTGAAATCTTAACAAGTTGAAATTTTTAGAGCAATTTTTTTTACAATTGAGTTAACTGTCAGGCTAAATTTCTAGCAAGCTGATTTTCTTCGTGATGCAGGACCATCTTCTACACCGTCATCTACACCTCCGAATGCGCCGATCATACTCGGAGACGGACCAATGGCTCGAGCTCGATCTAAGAAGCTTCAACACGACTCATTCCTCTTTGTGAGTCACTCCTTGTTCTCGAGCGCGGTTCAACTCCCAGAACCACCAATGAAGATGTACATGTGCATAGGAAGTGCTAATGGCGTCGATGCCAACGACCGGGGAATCGACGCCGACAACTGAAGCACGCACAGCCAGGTGCGCGGGCGTGCAGGACCTATGCGCGGGCGTGTGGCCTCGGTGTGCGGGCTTGCGGCCTCGGTGCGCGGGCGTGCACCATGCTGCTGCTGGTTGTGGGAGCCGAAGACGTCTTTGGCCAAATTGGCTTGAAATCTTTTAATTGTTATTTTAGAACCTTAATTACTTATACTATTTTAAGTTATTGTAGGTTTAGTTTATTAATTCTCTAAGTTAATAATTTATCATTATTTTGTTAATGATTCGGCCAGATTGCTTTGTTAGGTTATATTAGATCAGCCGACCCTTGTAGAACATTCACGTATTCCATTATTGAAATTTACAGTTCTTGTGTGAAACACATCTGTGAGAAAGTCAATCGATTCGTAGCGTTGCTCATCGATTGCAAATTGGTTATAGATCTAACTTGGTTTGCTTTGAGTTCATCAACCTCGCGAGAGCTTGGTGATCCTGGTAATCACAAGTCCCCTCCTTGTGCCTCCAAGTTGTCTGCTTGGTTGTGTAAGGTTGTAGAGGCGGGCTTTATAGTCGTTGGTATTTGGTTCCTACCCTCTTAGGAGGCCTGGGGTCTTTGCCTCGTTCTATTTTAGTTCGAATCAGTCCACTATCGGTCGTGTCTTTGTTATCAATTTCAAGTCTTGCATATTGTACATCGAGTCTTTGAGTCTTTTGCTTCCGTTCTTGTTATCTCTTGTTTGATTGTCGAAGATCGGGCCATCCTACGGCTAACCCCGTATCAAATTGGCATCAGAGCTTAGGTTTCCGACATCAAAGTTGTGTCTTTTGTTTCCCTAAACACAAAACCTACAAAAATAGTCTTTTTTTTCTTGTTCTTGGTTTTTACTTCTTGCAATTTTGAATTGATTATTACTAATCCTTGTTTGTGATTGTTGTGGTTGCTATCCTAAAACACATAACTAGTCGAGACCCCTGTTGCAGTCTACCAACTTTTGGCACAAATCATATTTGATATATATATATAATTTAGCCGAGCCGAGTGCCATTACAACGCTAGATTCTTCATAGAATCATAGTTGACGGCACCACGCCTTTGCTAGGCAAGTTGGCCGAATCCACACACATAAAACCCTAGTTTGTCTATCTTGTTCCATTTTTGTTTTATCTATTTAATTGCCTTATTTAATTTCTGATTTTGTGGTAGATTAATTCATATATCTATCATAAATTATAAAAGGCTTTAGATAGATATACTTACCAAAGTTAGACAAACCCTCACCTATATATATTTCATAAGGGCTACATATTTTATTTTCTTTCACCATAGTTTAAATTTTCAAGAGTCCTTTATTTCATTGTTAGTTTCTTGCATTAGTTAAAAAAAAATTATATTCAAAAGCTTAGTCCTAGGAGGATAAAATTCACTAGGGGCAAAAGTAAGCTTTCAAAAAAAAAAAATAGAAGGATTGTCGAGTCTAGTGCAAGAACTTCAAGGACCAATTTTGGTGAAAATCCAATAGCCCTAGTCGAAATTCTCAAACTCATACCTCCCAAACCATAAAATTTTTTTAAGCCCTACCTTGCAACTACAACATCCATACTAAGGGTTTAAATAAAAAAGAGGTAAAAATCCAAGTTTTTCTTTCTTTTCTTTCATTTTCTTTTCCTATTTTTGTGTGTCGTGTACTGCAGTGCCCATACCGACCCCCTACAGCCTCGGTACGGGTTCTATCGAGTCTGATTTGGTCGAATTCGAGTCAGTTTGGTCGATTTCGACCTTGTGTCCAGCTTTTGTTGAGTGGTTCTTGCCTTGTTGAGTACCTTTTTTGGTGTTTCTTTGTCCTTTCTCTTGACTACTCTCTTTTGATTGTTAAGTCCTTGCTTGAGTGTTGATTTGCCCAAAGCGGATTGCCCCAACAATCTTGTCATAACCAATTAGAGAGAAGTGTGTGAGAGAAACACATTGTGAATTGTTTTATTTGCTAATCTTGACATAGTTCCGTGTTTGTTTATTTGCGATATCTCAGCAGGTTAACAACCCGAACAATGCCAACAATGGCAACAATGACAACGATTCTGACGCAACTATATCCGCCGCGGTGTTCAATGCCAGAATGGACACTTTTACCACCACCTTGACGGCGATAATGGATAGGTTGACGGCATTGGAGGCTAGACCAACGGGTTCTAATAACCTTGGTAGTCAAGGTAATCATGGGCATGACGAGACGCCTAATGATGAAAGGGAAGTCCAAAATCCTAATCCTAATCCTAACCCTAACCTTAATTTGCAAAATCCTATCTTTGAAGAGAACAACTCTCCACGAGGGGAGAGAAATGGTAGAAATAACGGATTTGCTAATGTGCAGGGGCATGGACGAGGAAGAGGTCGAGGCCGTGGCTTCCAAGAGGAGTTCTACTACTCGAAGCGTGATGATGACTTCCATGAGGAGGACTATTGGGATCAACGCCAGAGGCGGAGCGACAGAGGAGGACGTTACCAATACCGTGAGCATAGAGATCCTGATCAGGACGGCATAGGTAAGGTTAAGATAAAAATTCCTTTCTTTGATGGTAAGACAGATCCAGATGCATATATAGACTGGGAAACTAAAATGGAACAAATCTAAAACTGTCACAATTTTTATGACCCTAAGAAAGTTCAATTGGCTTCTTTTGAATTTCAAGGTTTTGCTCTTATTTGGTGGGATAATGTGGTTAAGGAAAGAAGAAGAGACCTTGATGCGCCAATCGCGTCTTGGAACCAATTGAAAGCTTTGATGAGAAATAGGTTTGTCCCTCAACACTATGATCGAGAGCTTATGCAACGATTAGAAAATCTTAAGCAAGGTAATAAATCTATTGAGGAAACATTTAACCTTATGCAGGAAACTATGGCTAGAGCCAATGTGGTAGAATCACACGAGAAAACTAATGCTAGATTTCTTAGGATCTTGCATCACGCCTTAGCTCATGATATTGATTGCTTTCCTTATTCTACTCCTACTGAATTGTTACATTTAGCTATTAAAGTTGAACGTGGAGCTAGATACAAGAACCAAGGCGGACGATGGACGAGCGGACAGCCCCAACCATGGCGCCAAAACCGGCCACAACAGCCCCAAGGGCGGTTTGACGGCGGTTACACCTCTCGGCCAAACCAAGCCCCTGGGAGAGGAGATGGCCGAACCAACCCTACATCTGCTGACAAGGGTAAGGCGTCTTGGACAGGGCGAGATTCGTCTGGGACATCTACTGGTCCTAAAGGAAGTAATCCTAACCCCTCTACTACTAGATCTAGGGACATTGTGTGCTTTAAATGTCAGGGTAGAGGTCATACTATGAAGGATTGTCCCAATAAGAAAACTCGCATGATTAATCACTTGGGTGAATATGTGTCCGACAATTCTTGTGATGAAAATAAGGAGCATGCTAATGATAATGATCAAAACCTTAATCTCCTTACCTATGATGAGGATGATGATGGCATTGATTATATGAACATAGGGAATCATTGATTGTTAGGAGAGTCTTAAGTGTTGTTCCTGCACCATGTGATGACAATCAACGTGAGAATCTATTTCATACTAGATACTTAGTTAAGGGTAAAGTGGTTAATGTGATCATTGATGGGGGAAGTTGTTGTAACTTAGCTAGTCAGGAGATGATTGATAAATTACACCTCCCTACTATTCAGCATACTAGGCCTTATAGATTGCATTGGATGAATGACTGCGGTAATTTGAAAGTGAATAGGCAAGTGAAAGTGCATATCAAACTAGGACATTATGAAGATGATGTGTTATGTGATATTGTACCTATGCAAGCCTGTCATATTTTATTAGGACGTCCTTGGCAATTTGATCGTAAGGTTTTGCATGATGGCTTTACTAACAGATATTCCTTTACTTTTCAGGGCAAGAATGTGGTTCTCAAGCCTATGACGCCAACCCAGGTGGCTGATGAGATTGAGAAGCGGAAGGTAAGTAAATGTGAGTTAGATAAGGAGGCTCAGTCGAGCCATGTGTCTACCCCTACTCGGCCTAAGGGTGTATTTTTGGCTTCCAAGAGTACATTTTTAGACGAGTTTGCGAATGGGGAAACAACCCTCATGCTCCTATGCAAAGGGTTGAATATGTTGAGTGAGGAGCTTCGAGCTACCTTCCCTCCTCGCATCCTATCTCTTCTTGAAGAATATAAGGATGTTTTCCCCGAGGACATACCAGCAGGTCTACCCCCTGTCAGAGGAATTGAGCATCAAATCGATCTCATTCCAGGGGTTGCATTGCCTAATAGGCCTGCTTATAGAATGAATCTCATTGAAACCCAAGAGGTTCAATCCCAAGTCCAGGAACTGTTGGACAAGGGATATATTAGGGAAAGTTTGAGTCCTAGTGTTGTGCCTGTGTTGTTAGTCCCTAAGAAAGATGGTTCATGGCCAATGTGTGTAGATTGTAGGGCTATTAACAACATTACTGTAAAATATCGCCATCCTATACCCCGCTTAGATGACATGTTAGATGAGTTGCATGGTTCTTCTATCTTCTCTAAAATTGATTTAAAAAACGGTTACCATCAGATTAGGATGAAAGAAGGCGATGAATGGAAAACAGCCTTTAAAACTAAATTTGGAATCTATGAATGGTTGGTTATGCCTTTTGGCTTGACTAACGCACCTAGTACTTTCATGAGACTAATGAATCATGTGCTTAGGAATTTCATAGGTAAATTTGTTGTTGTTTATTTTGATGACATTCTTATCTATAGTAAATCACCTGAGGAACATGAAGCACATTTGAGGGAAGTACTTTCTACACTTAGATTAGAACACTTGTATGCCAATCTTAAGAAATGTGAGCTTTGTAATGATCAAGTGTCTTTTCTGGGTTTTGTAGTGAGTTCAAGCGGATTGCGAGTCAACGATGCTAAGATCAAGGCAATCCAGGACTGGCCGACACCTACCAATATCGGCCATGTGAGGAGTTTCCAGGGCCTAGCGAGCTTCTACCGACGTTTTATGCGCGACTTCAGCTCCATCGCAGCCCCTCTCACAGAACTCACAAAGAAGCGGTGTGAGTTCAAGTGGGGTCCAGCTCAGGAGGAGGCATTCTGCAAGCTCAAGGAGAAGCTCACTCATGCGCCATTGCTGGCTCTGCCTGACTTCACTCGGCCTTTCGAGGTTGAATGTGACGCTAGCGGGGTTGGGATTGGAGGCGTCCTCATGCAAGAAGGTAAGCCTATAGCCTTCTTTTCTGAGAAATTAAAAGGTGCATGTCTTAATTACTCTACGTATGACAAAGAACTTTATGCATTGTTTAGAGTCCTTAAGACATGGTCCCATTACCTTTGGCCTAGTGAGTTTATACTTAGGACTGATCATGAATCTCTAAAACATTTTAAAAGCCAAGATAAACTTGATAGGAGGCATGGTAGATGGATGGAATTTATTGAGACATTTCCTTATATTATAAAGTATAAGAAAGGGAAAGACAATGTGGTTGCTGATGCTTTATCTAGGAGACATGTTCTTTTGACCACTTTGGATTCTAGAGTCTTAGGCTTTGTATACATCAAGGAATTGTATGCTAATGATGCTGATTTTGGGGAAGTGCCTAGATAAGGGTCCTACCGACCAATTTTATATCTTTGATGGATTCTTGTTTAGGAAAGACCAAGTGTGTATACCTAGGTGTTCTCTTCGGTTATTATTGGTGAATGAAGCCCATAGTGGAGGTTTAATGGGTCATTTTGGGAGAGATAAGACATACCACACACTTAAGTCACACTTTTATTAGCCTCATATACTTAGGGATGTAGAACATTGCCTTAAGAGATGTATTGACTGTCTAAAGGCCAAGTCTAAACTTATGCCCCATGGTTTGTATACCCCACTGCCGATCCCTTCTGCCCCTTGGGAAGATATTTCTATGGACTTTATTGTGGGATTGCCTAGAACTAAGAAGGGGAGGGAATCTATCTTTGTTGTGGTGGATAGATTTTCTAAGATGGCTCACTTTATTGCATGTCATAAGACTGATGATGCTACCAATGTTGCGAATTTGTTCTTTAGAGAGGTAGTTAGGTTGCATGGAGTGCCTAAGACAATTGTGAGTGATAGGGATGTTAAGTTTCTTAGTCATTTTTGGCGGACTTTATGGAATAAATTGGGAACTAGATTGTTATTCTCTACCTCTAGTCACCCCCAAACAGATGGCCAAACTGAGGTGACCAATAGGACCTTAACCACTATCCTTAGAGCCATTTTAAGGAAAAATTTGAAGCTTTGGGAAGAAGCCTTACCTCATGTGGAGTTTGCTTACAATAGGACAATGCATTCCTCAACTAAAATAACTCCTTTTGAATGTGTATATGGTGTTAATCCACTAACCCTTTTGGATCTTACTCCATATCCTATGAGAGAGAATGAGTCATTTGACGCAGGTAAGCATGTGGAGTTCGTCAAGGAACTACATGAACGGACACGTCAGCAGCTCATGCGGAAGGCTGAGTACAACGCCAACAAGGCCAACAAGGGCCGCAGATTGGTGACATCCCAGCCTGGGGATCTAGTGTGGGTGCACCTGAGGAAGGAGAGGTTCCCTAAGGAGAGGAAGGGCAAGCTTGCACCGCGAGGAGATGGACCTTTCAAGGTTCTACAGAAGGTGGGCGACAATGCATACAAGCTGGAGCTTCCTGGAACATATGGCGTGAGTGCTACCTTCAACGTCGCGGATCTCATTCCATATCTTGCCGTGGACGAGGACTTGGATTCATGGTCGAATCCTTTCCAAGAAGGGGAGGTTGATGCGGGACCATCTTCTACACCGTCATCTACACCTCCGGACGCGCCGATCATACTCGGAGACGGACCGATGACTCGAGCTCAAGCTAAGAAGCTTCAACGCGACTCATTCCTCTTTGTGAGTCACTCCTTGTTCTCGAGTGCGGTTCAACTCCCGGAATCACCAATGAAGATGTACATGTGCATAGGAAGTGCTAATGGTGTCGATGCCAACGACCGGGAAATCGACGCCGACGACTGAAGCACGCATAGGCAGGTGCGCGGGCGTGCGCCATGCTGCTGCTGGTTGTGGGAGCCGAAGACGTCTTTGGCCAAATTGGCTTGAAATCTTTTAATTGTTATTTTAGAACCTTAATTACTTATACTATTTTAAGTTATTTTAGGTTTAGTTTATTAATTCTCTAAGTTAATAATTTATTATTATTTTCTTAATGATTCGGCCAGATTGCTTTGTTAGGTTATATTAGATCGGCCGACCCTTGTAGAACATTCACGTCTTCCATTATTGAAATTTACAGTTCTTGTGTGAAACACATCTGTGAGAAAGTCAATCGATTCATAGCGTTGCTCATCGATTGCAAATTGGTTATAGATCTAACTTGGTTTGCTTTGAGTTCATCAACCTCGCGAGAGCTTGGTGATCCTGGTAATCACAAGTCCCCTCTTTGTGACTCCAACTTGTCCGCTTGGTTGTGTAAGGTTGTAGAGGCGGGATTTATAGTCGTTGGTATTTGGTTCCTACCCTCTTAGGAGGCCTGGGGTCTTTGCCTCGTTCTATTTTAGTTCGAATCAGTCCACTATTGGTCGTGTCTTTGTTATCAATTTCGAGTCTTGCATATTGTTCATCGAGTCTTTGAGTCTTTTGCTTCCGTTCTTGTTATCTCTTGTTTGATTGTCGAAGATCAGGCCATCCTACGTCTAACCCCTTATCACTTCGGAGCAACTGTTTTTACAGCCGATTTGAATGTCAATCTGAATTCTTGACAAGCTGAATTTTTAGAGAAAATTTTTGTACAGCTGATTTGAATGTCACGTTGAAATCTTAACAATCTGAAATTTTTAGAGCAATTCTTGACAAGCTGAATTTCTGGCAGCTGATTAGAATGTCACGTTGAAATCTTAACAATTTGAATTTTTTAGAGCAATTCTTGACAAGCTGAATTTCTGGCAGCTGATTAGAATGTCACGTTGAAATCTTAACAATCTGATTTTTTTAGAGCAATTCTTGACAAGCTGAATTTCTAGCAAGCTGATTTTTTTTCGGAGCAAATGTTTTTATAACTGATTTGAATGTCAATCTGAATTCTTGACAAGCTAAATTTTTTTTGAGCAATTTCTCTTTTACGGCTGAATTCTGGACAAGTCAAATTCTTGACAAGCTGAATTTTTTACTACAGCTTGTTAAATTTGAATCCTTGGGATTAGACATGGTGGTAGCTGAATAAAATACACAAGTTGCAAGCTTTTAAATTTTGCAATAGGACCAACAGTACCAATTGGGCATTTACATAGGCTACCAAGAACATAATTTCCATGATTTCATTTGACCATACATGCAATAAGCCAATAAACATCAGTTTAGGGGCTCCAAAAAATTGACAAAAAATAAGCCCCAGCAGCTGAGCATAAGTGTATAGCAGTGACAGAAAACTCTACCATAGTATCAACATCAGTTTAAAGAGATTCTCCAAAAGGCAAAAACCAACAAAAAAAAAGAAACAATGTGTTGCAGTTCTAGTGTCCCATTGATGTTTCAATATCAATAAAAGGTCTTGAGTGCTGCACTTCTTCAGATGGTTAAGAAGATGCTTGAGAATATGTAAGAGGCCCATGTGCCTGAAAAGCATGCCATTATATTAAATTATGGACTACAAAGATCAATAAAGGCAAAGTTTTTCATTTGTCATTTTACACTTGTGAAGACTCTAAGTGAGCTTGTTGAAATATCATTGTTTGTCCAGATTCAGTAGAGCTATATAGGATACCTCCTCTTTCAAAATATGATATTCTGACTCCTCTTCCCCTTAAGCCTCTCCCTTGCACTTTTCCTCTACCCCTTCCGTTTGTGCTTCTTGATCCATTTGTAGGAGTAGCTTCACCTACAATACAAGATTATGATGAAAGATGTTTGTATAGTGCCTCATCTAGAATTGAAAATGTTATTGACTACGTAAAATGCATATTACCTGATGATCTAGCATCCCTTTGAGTTGTTTGCATTGGGTGTCTTTTGGGTCTACCACGAGGCCTCTTTCCAGTTGGAGGTGCAATTGGAGGTGGTAAGTCGTTCTTGTTTGGACATTTTCTCTTGTTGTGTCCATTTGACTTGCATAGACTGTATCTCATTTGGTACACCATGCTTGGTTAGTTTTCCCGACCTCTTTGGATCTTCATGAGGGTCTTTCCTTCGATTTTTCTTTGGTCTTCCTGGTTGGGCTTTGAGAGGAGGAGGGCACAATGGAAATTTTTCTTTGGCCAGAACCTTTCACTTACACATGGGGTAATATGACCTTCATATGCCCTCAAGTAAGCTTCCTTCTTATAACAATTATCAACATAATTTTCAGCTCCCACTTTCAAATATGCATAACAAGCTACAACATGTCTACATGGTATGGCTGTCAAATCCCATTTCCTACATGTGCAACTCTTATTTTCAATATCCACTTTCAAAGAATCCACAAACTCCACCACATTGAAAACTGTTAATGAAGAGGGTGAAACTGAAAGCTCCCATGCTCTGACCTTCTCCTCCTCCAACTTCAATTTGACTCTAGGGCAAATAGCATCTATTTGTTGGCCTTCCATCAACACCCTCTTTGTAGCCATCCTTTCCATTACTTGAGTCATGATAGTGTCAAGCATATCAATGATATGTTTCCCTCTAGCTTTTAGAATGTAACAATTAAATGTTTCAGCCATATTGTTCAATACCAAATCGCACTTGCTACTGCTAGGAAAGAATGCTCTGCAGAAAACGTTTGGATTTTGACGTAAGAAGTCATTAGCACCTTGAGGAGATATACTTTTAAGCTCTTTCAGGGCATCTTCAAAATCAGCTTCGTTGTAAACTCTAACGGCCTTCCAAAAAATCATTTTCAACTCATCTCCTTTATGCACCTTGTGCCAATTAGCGTAGATGTGTCTTGCACAATTTCTATGGAAGGCATGTGGAAAAACAGAAGAAGAAGCTGCAAGCAGGCCCTTTTGCTGGTCAGACATAAAAGTCCATCCCTCCCCATCTGTCCCGTTCAACTCGGATTTTAAATGGTTGAGAAACCATTCCCAACTATCCTTGTTCTCCCCTTCTACCACAACCCAACATATAGGGAACATCTGGTTATTCCCATCCCTCCCTATTGCAGCAAGTAAGATGCCACCCAATAATGTTTTTAGAAAGCATCCATCCAAGCATATAAATCGTCTACACCCTGCAATCAATCCATTTTTTAACCCTTGAAAACATACACACAACCTCTGGAATATAGGAGGACTTGATGGGATGGTAAGTAAGTCAATTGTGCTTCCATCATTTGACCTTTTTAATTCTTCAATGAATCTCCCGACTTTGTTATAGTGTTCTGTGATGGAACCGTGTAACAATTTGTAGGCAGCTCCCTTGGCCTTGTATGCAATCCATCTTCCTATTATGACACTATATCTCCTCATCACACTCTTGATCATTTCATTAGCTGGCCAATGCGGATTATCTTTGAAGCGAGCAAGGTATTCCTCGGCAAGCCATTTGGATGTAAGCAGTCGGGTTTTTCATCATATCCCTCACACATTGGTGTTCCTTGCTAACACTTTTCACGAGCACACAACCCTCCTTTTCATGCCATGATGCATAGAGTTTGAATCCACAACCTTGCTTACACATTACTCCAATCTCTGCCCTTTGTTTATCAGACAACCAAAATTTCAAGCTGAAACCATTCAAAATACCATACCTTCTGACAACTTCCTTAAACTTATTAATGGTGGGAAATCTCAGCCGAACTTGCCATTCTAAATTCTTATAATCAATTTTCCCACCGATAGCCAAGCTGCTCTTTCGTCTCTTCATCCTAGCATCTTCATCATCTTCATTATCAAACATAATCATAATCTCTCCATCAGAATCTTCATATTCACTCAAGTGTCTTTCATCGATCTTCCTTGTCCATTTCAGCCCAGTATTCTCTTACCCTCTGCCTTGCCAAATGAAACTCATCATCAGAAGTATCCACTTCAAGTGGATTCATGTCGTACTGCTCAATCTCTTCATCCGTAGAATCATAATCCTCATCCATCAGACTCTTTGACACATCATCACTAATGGGTACCTCACCGGCAACATATTCAGATTCATAACTAGATGCACCATCATCAACGTCATTACATAGAAATTCTACCCAGTTCATTCTTTCTAGTTCATCATCAGCATCAAACTCTTTTATTTTGATGTAATAGTTCAATCAACTGTAAATCACAAAAAAAAAAAACAACGAGATGTTCATTTGTACAATAGAAATTGGAATGATTATACTTGACAAAAACGTTTTGTAAATCAAAGTTAAAATTGTATAAAGGTGTTGATGAACAAAACCCCAAATTTGAACATAACCTTTACCAAGACTCCGAGAGGGACCCTCGTTGGAAGTCCCTAGCCCTTCAATTCGCAGTGGAGTAAGCTTCTTCTTCCACCAACGCCTTCAATTTGTGGCCAAAGTAAAGGTCGACGTCGAGGTTTCAATCCATGGCATCTCAACTCTTAATTTCCTCTCCATGGTAAAAACCTAAACCCAAATCGCACTTCTGTAAAACTAAAATCAGATTTTTTTCTTTTTTAATTGAAGACTTGATTTTTTTACCAACTGGGACCCACGTCACTTCTCCGGTGCCACGTCACCATTTTCACCGGATTTCTCATCGGAAAAACCACCCATATTGTTTTCGATTGATGTTGAAATAGTTTGGGTATAAGTTTGTTATTTTTAAAGTTTGTATTGTTTTTGGTTCATGGGAGAAAGTTTGTATTATTAGAAGTTATTTTTCGTTTTTTTTTCTAACTTTTCCCATCCCGGGCATTTCAATTTCGGGAATCCAATACTCCGCTTGTTTCAATTTTTTTTGAAATTAAGTATTTAACATCTGTCAAAAATAATAACTATTGTTAAAATTTGTTTTAACATCAAAAATTTCGTTGGCACTGGTGTCCGGCTTTTCGTTTGGGTGTCGTGTCGGTGCTCTGTTTTCCTTTCTCCGTCCGGCGAGCGCTTTTATAGAGATTGTGCTGACTGCGTTGCTTCCGGCGGTTGAACGGTGGCGGAGTGCTCTTCCCGGCCCGGATGAACAGTGGGGGCGAGTTCCTGTTTTTGTCTCAGGTTGAAGACGCGTGGGTGTTGCAGCTGCTGGGCGCATGGGTCCGGCCTGCTGACGTCAGGGGTGTTGGGCATGCGTGGTCCACATGTTGCCGTGTTGGAGGAGGTTTGCTTTTTGAAAGTGGTAGGCTCTTGTCTCTTTCATTTAGCTTGTTGGGTTAGTTCCTAGGTGGCGGATATTTTTGGTGAATTAAAAATGTGTGGAGATTGTAGTTGTGGTAGTGGTGGTGTCACGTGACACTAGTTGTAGGACCTTTTGAGAGTTGAAATATGTGGTAGGAATTTCGTGATGTATTTTGCATAAGACCCGTCGTTTGGTCTTATTTTCTCCTTGTTACTACTGGGCTTTTATGCCAACCATCTATCTATTTACCACTTCAGATCAAAAATTTAATAACTGATGTAATATAATCATTTATCATCATGCGTATTTTTTACTGATGTAAATAATGCGATGTCTATGAACAGAATTCTAGTAGTGCTTTGATGGTATGACAGATCCAGATGCATATATTGACTGGGAAACCAAGATGGATCAAATATGGAATTGTCACAATTTTTCTGAAAATAAAAAGGTTCAATTGGCTTCTTTAGAATTTCAAGGGTTTGCTCTTATTTGGTGGGATAATTTGATTAAGGAAAGAAGAAGAACCCTTGATGCGCCTATCGCTTCTTGGAACCAATTGAAAGCTTTAATGAGAAGTAGGTTTGTCCCTCAACATTATGCTAGAGAGCTTAGACAACGCTTAGAAAACCTTAAACAAGGTAATAAATCTGTTGAGGAAACCTTTAATCTTATGCAAGAAACCATGGCTAGGGCTAATGTCGTAGAACCATATGAAGATACAAATGCTAGGTTTCTTAGGATTTTGCATCCCGCCTTAGCCCATGACATTGATTGCTTTCCTTACTCCTACTGAATTGTTACATTTAGGTATTAAAGTTGAACATGGAGCTAGATACAGGAACCAAGGCGGAAGGATGACGAGTGGACAGCCCCAACCATGGCGCCAAATCCGGCCATAGCAGCCCTAGGGGGCGCAGCCTAACGGAGGCTACACCTCTTGGCCAAACCTATCCCAAGGCCGAGGAGATGGCCGAGCTACCCAACCGGCCCTCGACAAGGGTAAGGCGTCTTGGACTGGACGAGATTTGTGTGGGGTATCTACTGGCCCCAAGGGGAGCAATCCTAACCCCTTACTACTAGATCTAGGGACATTGTGTGCTTTAAATGTCAGGGTAGAGGTCATGTTATGAAGGATTGTCCCAATAAGAAAACTCTCATGATTAATCACTTAGGCGAATATGTATTTGACAATTCTTGTGATGAAAATGAAGAGCATGCTAATGATAATGATCAAAACCTTAACCTGCTTACTTATGATGAAGATGATGATGGCATTGATTATGAACATGGAGAATCATTGATTGTTAAGAGAGTCTTAAGTGTTGTTCATGCACCATGTGATGACAATCAACGTGAGAATCTGTTTCATACTAGATGCTTAGTTAAGGGTAAGGTGGTTAATGTGATTGATAGCATCTATTTAGTGATGATTCCAGGGCATGTTTGCATAGGATCTAGGGCCTTTGAGTAAGTATTATATGTATTTTTTGCCCTTTTTGGTTTAGTTTGGTGGAATCGGTGTCTACCGCTCGATTGTTATGATTTCAGGCGTTGCGGAGCGGTTTTGGCGTCGATTCAAGAGTTTAAAGAGAAAGAGGTGGCTCGATGATCTTCGCTATGCTAAAAAGTCATCAAAGATGAGCTAGGGGGCACGGGATCAAGGAAACGTGCCAAGTAAAGCGAAGCAAGCTCGGCAAAGCTAAGCTCCAGAAGGCACTCGACCGAGTGGTGCCAGAGTGGTGTCCGAGTGGTGCCAGAGTGAAGTCAATATGAAAGTCAGAAGGCACTCGACCGAGTGTAGAAACCACTCGAGACTCACTCTGGTCGAGTGCTTAACAGTTATAGCTTTTCAGAGTCCACTCGATCGAGTGCAAAAACCACTCGGCCGAGTGTTTCCTGTGTTCCGAATTAAATTCATTTTCTTTTCTAAACAAAAGGGGGGATTCGAAAGGTTGAAAGGGGAGTCGGTTTTTGGGTCCAGAATTGAGACATTGTAGGGGGTTGGAGAGAGCTTGAGGAGACTAGAGATTTTTGGGAAGAAAACCTTGTTCGAACTATCAAATTCCGGTAATTTCTGTTCCATCTCCGTTGTTCTATGTTTGTTTTGCTGAATTTGATTGAATCAAGCATGTACTTATCCATGAGTTGCTAGATTTCCTGTTCTAGGGTTGGGATTGTCCCGACGATGCGGAAATAGGCTTGTTCTTAGTATCTCTCGAATGATTCCCGAATTAGATTGTGGTTTAATCGTGTTGTACTAAATCTGATTGATGCGAGTCGATTAGATCCGATTTAGGGTTTGAAATCGAAAGACTAAAATCTTAAATTGGAATTTAGATGGTGATTCGAGACCGACAGGTGATTAGGATCCATCGTAACTACATGATTAAACCCGAAGTTTATTGATCGAAAGTGAAACTAAACTTCTTGAGGATTTATAGGTTGTCATAGACGTTATAGGCAATTTTGATATTATTCGGAGCTGAAAGGCGATGTTAGTGTGATTATTGCCTAGAACTCTACGAACTTAGAGGGCCTGAATCGGTTGCTTGAGCCCGAAAGGAGAATTGCTAACCGATTTAGGCACATTCGTGCTAAATCCGAAAGGGGATGCACGATTACCTTAGATGACCTACCTTCACAATCTGATTTTGGAATCACTCGAGCAAGAAAATATTTTATGCCTATTGATGATGCATTGTTGGTAAATCCTTGTCCCTAGAACGCTTTCCCCATACATATTTCTCAACATTAAATCGATTTTCTTGGTTACTTTATACACACTCTCTAAAATCCGTTTGTTTATTCTGAACTTGGTTGAACTAGCTTGAAAGTACAATCGATACTCCTCCGGTCCTTGAGGATACGACACTTGATTACTACAACTGAACCCATACACTTGTGGGTGTAGGTTTTTAGCCTATCAAGTTTTGGCGCCGTTGCCGGGGACTGGTGCTAGTATCGATCGTCCTCTTGACGACTAGTTCTCTAAGTTCTTTTTGTTGCTTTGATTTCTTTTTGTTTTTGGCTTCAGGTTGTGCTTTGAATGCGAAAAAAGAAAGACTCTACCAATCTATTGCCTTTTGATCCTGAACCTGAACGCACATTCCACAAGAGAAGAGCTACGATGGCTGATGCAATCGCCAGATTGGCAGAACTAGAGCGACAAATGGCTCAAAGAGATCAAGAAAATGCTGAACTTCGACAACAGCTGGCTGATCAATAATTACAGCTTGCCCAACCCCAAGGGCCGGCAACTCTAGGAGAGCGGATGGATCCAGCTCAGTTCCTACCACGACCAGGTGTTGTTCTTCCTGCTTTAACACCCGTTAATTTTGAGCTAAAGCCTGCACTGTTGAATATGATAAGGCAGAATATGTTCAATGGGCTTCCTGCTGAGAGCCCTCATCAACACATATCCACCTTCAAAGAATTGATGGATACAGTGAGAGTTCAGGGTGTCGCTCCGGAAGAGTTGTTATTGCGATCATTCTCCTTCTCACTTGCAGGGAAAGCTAGACATTGGTACAACTCCATCCCTGCTGGCACAGTCACCACTTGGGAGGAACTGTCATCTGAGTTCCTGAATCAATTCTTCCCGCCAGCCAAGACTGCTGAGATGAGGCGGAAGATAAACTCTTTCGTGGTTGGAGATGGGGAGAACATCCATGAATCGTGGGAAAGATTCAAGGATCTTTTGTTTGAGTGTCCTCACCATGGGATATCTAAGTTGAATCTGTTGGAGATTTTCTACAAGGCTGTCAGTGACAACACTAGAGTGCTTATTGACTCCTCATCTGGAGGAGAATTTTTGGAAATGGGAGCTGAAGATGCTTGGGCGTTCATTGAGAAGACGGCTAAGAGATGTGGGAAATACTCGCAACCTAGGGCGCTCTCTACTGTAAAGAGGGGTGCAGGGATCTATGAGGTGGATGCTACAACTTATAAGGATGCTAGATATGACTCATTGGCTGCTGAAATTAAACGTCTAGCATCAGTTATGGAGAAGTCCTTGTCCACCAAGGAGGTGAGTGTTGCAGGCTCTAGACCGGTGCCATGTCAGTTCTGTGGATCTCAAGATCACACTATTTCGGCTTGCCAGATCTACGCGTCCCAAGGTGATGAAAGTCAAGAGGAGGAAGTTGGCTACATGGGCAACAACTACAATAGGGGTCAAGGGTATAACCGAAACTTTAACAACTACAACCCTCGAGCGAGGGACCACCCTGGTTTCTCCTATGCCAACAAGCAAGCTGCAAAAGGGCCGCCTCCTGGTTTCCCACCAAAAGCCCCACCGCAGAAGGACAGGATGGAGACAATGATGGAGCAGCTTATGGGTACCGTTAAGTGTCTAGCTGGAGAAGTGCAGAATCTCACTAGGGGGCAGAAAATGCTTGAGACTCAGGTAGCTCAGCAGGCCAACAACACCTCCAGGCCTACTGGTCAGTTTCCAGGGAAAACGGAGGATAACCCCAAGGGAAATATTTCTGCTGTGTCCTTAAGGAGTGGTAAGCAATTAGAAGATCCGAGGTCCTCCGAGCCAACTGGAGCTCAAGAGAATGCTAAGGAAGGAGAGAAAGTTGTTGAGTCGGTGACAGAGCCACCATATGTCCCACCTCCTCCTTACAAGCCACCGCTTCCATTTCCACAAAGGAAGGCTCAAGCTCAGATCGAGAAGCAATACGGGAAGTTCTTGGAGGTGTTGAAGAAGCTCTACATCAACATCCCCTTCACCGATGCTTTGTCCCAAATGCCCTCCTATGTAAAGTTTTTGAAGGAGATCCTCTCTAACAAGAGGAAGCTAGATGAATGTCAGACGGTGTTTCTTAACGAGGAGTGCAGTGCCTTGATTCAAAACAAGCTGCCACCTAAGCTGGAGGACCCAGGTAGTTTCGTTGTCCCTATTTCTTTTGGTCATGGTTCTGATTTTAAAGCTCTATGTGATTTGGGAGCTAGTACAAGCTTGCTTCCTCTCTCTATTTGTAAAAATCTAGACTTAGGAGAGCTTAGACCTGCTAGGATGCAACTTATTATGGCGAACAGGTCCGTAGCCCACCCCGCTGGTATCTTGGAGGATGTTCCTATAAAGGTGGGTAAGTTCTTTGTACCTGTTGATTTTGTTGTTTTAGATATGGATGCCGACATTCGTTGTCCGGTTATTCTTGGAAGGCCCTTTTTGGCCACTGCAGGTGCCGTGATTGATGTCCGGAAAGGGACCTTTTCCTTTGAAATAGGGGATGAGAAAATTGTGTTTAACCTCCCTAAATCTTTGAAAGCCCCTGTTTTTGAGGATGAATGTCACAGGATTGATGTAATAGATGAAGGAGCTCAAGATGTCATGACGGAGGTGATCGAGCGAGACCCTCTAGAGCTATGTCTTATGGAGAGTGTAACTGATGCTGGTGATGATGAGCTACTTGCTGAAGTAGTTCAGGGTTTGGAAGCTGCTGTAGAAGACCCCGGAGCTGTTTTTGAGGTTTTGCAAAAAGATGATGAAGACTTGGGAGGTGCACCTAAGCTGGAGTTGAAGCCACTTCCTTCTACTTTGAGGTATGAATTCTTGGGTCCTAATTCCACTTATGCTGTGATTGTGAGTGCTAGCCTAAGTCTGGATGAAACTGAAAAGTTGTTGCATGAGCTTAGATTGCATAAGAAGGCTTTAGGCTACACCATTGATGATTTGAAAGGGATTAGCCCCTCCATGTGCATGCATAGGATTTTGATGGAGGATGATCATAAACCCACCCGAGAGCATCAAAGAAGGCTTAACCCTAACATGAAAGAAGTTGTGAAAAATGAAGTGCTTAAATTGTTAGATGCTGGTATTATTTTTCCTATTTCTGATAGCAAATGGGTTAGTCCCGTTCATGTGGTTCCTAAGAAAGGAGGGATGACTGTTGTCAAGAATGATAGGAATGAATTGATCCCTACTAGGACTGTTACAGGTTGGAGAATGTGTATAGATTATAGGAAGTTGAATGCCTCCACCCGAAAAGATCATTTCCCCCTTCCCTTCATAGATCAGATGCTTGAAAGGTTAGCTAAGCATTCTTATTACTGTTATTTGGATGGATATAGCGGATTCTTTCAGATTCCTATCCATCCAGATGATCAGGAAAAGACTACTTTCACTTGCCCTTACGGCACCTTTGCATATAGGAGAATGCCTTTCGGTTTGTGTAATGCCCCTGCTACTTTTCAGCGTTGCATGATGGCCATATTTTCTGATTTCATTGAGGACATTATGGCAGTGTTCATGGATGACTTTTCTGTGTATGGTTCCTCTTTTGATGCTTGCTTGTCTAACTTGTCTCGAGTCTTGCAGCGTTGTGAAGAAGTGAACCTTGTCTTGAATTGGGAGAAATGTCATTTTATGGTAAGAGAAGGTATTGTCCTTGGTCATTTGGTTTCTAACCGTGGTATTGAGGTGGATCGAGCTAAGATAGATTTGATTGAGAAATTACCACCTCCTACCTCGGTTAAGGGCGTTAGGAGTTTTCTAGGCCATGCTGGCTTCTACAGGAGGTTCATTAAAGATTTCTCTAAAATTGCTAAGCCTCTTTCTAACTTGCTAATGAAAGATGTTGCTTTTGATTTTTCTCCAGAGTGCCATGAGTCCTTTCGCAGGTTGAAGGAGGCATTGACCTCAGCTCCTATTATGCAATCTCCTGATTGGGATCTTCCATTCGAGATAATGTGTGATGCCAGCGACTACGCAGTTGGGGCCGTGCTGGGTCAAAAGAAGGATAATAAGCTCCATGCCATCTACTACGCCAGTAGAACTTTGGACGAAGCTCAGAAAAATTATGCCACAACAGAGAAGGAATTGCTTGCTATAGTATTTGCTTTTGAGAAGTTTCGGTCTTATCTGGTGGGTGCTAAGGTAATTGTGTATACGGATCATGCTGCGATCCGATACTTGCTGCAAAAGAAAGATGCAAAGCCGCGTCTGATTAGGTGGATCCTTCTTCTCCAAGAGTTCGATTTGGAGATTAAGGACAAGAAGGGCACGGAGAACCTGGTTGCCGATCATTTGTCCAGGTTACCGCCGGAGCAACTAGAGCACACTTCATCTGAGCCTCCCATCGATGAGTCTTTTGCGGATGAGCATTTACTTGACTTCGCCGCTGAGATCTTGAGCACCACTTCTGAGGTACCATGGTATGCCGATTTTGTGAACTACATTGTATGTAATGAGTTGCCTGGTGGTCTGTCATTTCAGCAAAGGAAGAAATTCTTGAAGGACGTTGTGCATTATTATTGGAGTGAGCCATACCTTTTTAAAAGGTGCTCTGATGGACTTTACAGGAGATGCATTCCGAGGGAAGAAGTCCTTAGTGTCATCAAACATTGTCATTCTCTACCAGTTGGAGGTCATGATAGCACCTCCAAGACTGTGGCCAAGGTATTTCAATCTGGTTTCTATTGGCCTACTATGTTCAAAGATGTTAGAGAATTTGTTGTTTCTTGTGATGAGTGTCAAAGGACAGGGAATATCTCGAGGAGAAATGAGATGCCGCTGAATAGTATTTTAGAGGTTGAGTTGTTTGATGTGTGGGGAATCGATTTCATGGGGCCTTTTCCATCTTCTGGGCCATACAAGTATATACTTGTGGCGGTGGATTATGTGTCGAAATGGGTTGAAGCTGTGGCAACCCCCACCAATGATGCTAAGGTAGTCACAAAGTTTATCAAGAATGTGATCTTCTCGAGGTTTGGGGTTCCTCGGTTTTTGATTAGTGATGGAGGTTCTCATTTCATTGAGAGGAATTTTGAGGCTTTGCTGAAGAAGTATGGAGTTCATCACCGGATTGCAACCCCATACCATCCTCAAACGAGTGGGCAAGTAGAGGTCTCTAACCGGGAGATAAAGAGCATATTGGAGAAAACTGTGTCTCGCTCCCGAAAGGATTGGGCGACAAAGTTAGATGATGCCTTGTGGGCTTACAGAACCGCTTTTAAGACTCCGATAGGTACTACTCCATACAAGCTGGTGTACGGGAAATCTTGTCATCTCCCCGTTGAGTTGGAGCACAAAGCCTATTGGGCGATTAAGACACTAAATCTGGACATGAAGCTAGCCGGAGAAAAGCGGCAATTACAGTTGCAAGAGCTTGAGGAGCTGCGTTTGGAGGCTTATGAGAATGCCAAGATTTACAAGGAGAGAACTAAAAGGTGGCATGACAAGCACATCTCACCTAAGGAGCTTCAAGAAGGCGACCTCGTCTTACTCTTCAACTCGAGGTTGAGATTGTTTCCGGGCAAGTTAAAGTCGAGATGGAGTGGTCCTTTTACGGTAAAGAAGGTTTATCCACATGGTGCTGTCGATGTTTGGAGTGAAAGGACCGGCGAGTTCAAGGTAAATGGGCAAAGGTTGAAGAAGTATTTCCTCGGGCATCCGATCGAGAGGGTCATTTCCGTCGACCATCTTGATCCAATCACTTGAAGGTGATGGAAGGTCGGCTTCAGACCTTAAACCAGCGCTTCTCGGGAGGCAACCCGAGATAAGTCTTCTTTCTTGAAAAAAAAAAAAAAATGTTTCAAAATTTCGGAAATGGGAGTGCAGAGTTCACTCGGTCGAGTGTAATTTCCACTCGACTAGAGTGTCTGCTCGAGTGCATTGCAGTGTGGAGAGGAAATTATCCACTCGGTCGAGTGGGATCTGCCCAGATTTCCGTTAAAAAAAAAAAAAAAAAAGAATGTTTTTTTATTTTTATTTTTCTCTTTCCCTTCTCTTTCTTTCTTTCTTCTCCCCCGTATCCCTGCTGGCGCATCGCATCTGGGCAAGAGCGATTTTCGTTCTCACTCACTCACCTCTCGTTCCCTCACTCTCGCCTGCGCCACCACCGGTGCACCTGTCGCCGCCACCTTTCCGGCTACTCCAGCAGACCCGCCAGCGCCGCAGCCCCCACCAACCGCCTCCGGCACCGCCCTGCCGCCGCCAGAGCCAACCCATCAGCTCTTCTCTTCTCCACTTTCTTCCTTTGCTAGTCTTTCTTTTCTCCTCCTTTTCTTCAAGGACTTGTAAGTTTCTTCCTCTTCTAATTTCTTTTGCTTAGATTCGATTACTTCTTCAATTAATTTGAGGATTGAGTGGTTGTTTTGAGGAATTGAAATTGTTAGGGTTTGTGTTGATTGAATTGGGGGAAAATTGGGGTTTTGAGGATTGGATGAGTTTATGAGTGAATTTGTCCTTGTGCATCTCATGAGTTTGTTTGTTAATGGTTATTGTGGAAATGTGGTTGAATTTTGAGGAAATTTTGTTGAATGTGGCTAAATTTGATTGTTGGAGGAGATGAATGTGCTCTTGAATTTTTGCAAGTCATGTGTAAATTCCAATAATCTTGTGGCGTGTTTGAATTTTTTTTTTTGAAATAGCTCATCACATTGGCTTGTTGTGGTTTCATGATATTGTTGAAAATTTATTGAGCTTGATGATGTTCTTGGGTGATTTTGTACCCCATGGTTTACTTGAGATTCTTGATACGGGGTATGTGTGCATCAATTGTTATACTTTTGTTGGTCTTGTGTGAATTGTGGGAGTTAGATTTCCATGAGAATACTTCTTTGTACTCCCTTGTTTGAAGTTGCTTGATGGTGTTCTTGAGTAGATATATGGCTTGTTGGCGCTTTGTGCATTAATTTTTATTTGATCATATATGTTGAAGTGCAAAAGTGCAAGTATGGGGTTCAGGATGTGTAGTCCTTGGTGATTTTGATGTTTGCTTGTATCGAGTTGCTCACTCTCTTTTCCGCAGGTTTTTCCATGGGTGACCAACCACCTCTCCGTCTTGCTACTGCTGAGCAAAGGAAGTTGTACTCAAAGGTGAAGGATCGGGCCGTTCGTCCGACCCAATTCATGAACCCTAGAATCCTTGAAAGATTGGGACTTTTGGAGGACATGAACTTTCTCATCGACAGGCTCTCCCTTCGGGCTATTTGGAATTGTCGGCTACCCTCTTGCCCTCAGCTGATCAGGGAGCTTGTTTGCACAATCAAACATGACGGGGACAAGGTGAACTTCCGGCTGGGAAATGCGAATTATTCACTTACTATGGATAGGTTCTGCGCTGCGTTCGGCCTCACTAATGATGGCCCAACGCTACCCTTGGGGAAGGGTGATCGGAACAGATTTTGGTTCGAGCTGACTCGTGAACGTGGTTACCGGGCGGATAGAGCAAAAAGCTCATCTTGTGTACATCCTTCTATCCAATTGTTCCACCGCTTCCTCGCAAGTACTGTTTTTGCTAGAGAAGGGAGTCAAGGATGCTTGGGAGCACTCGAGTTGCGTGCTCTGTATAGCGCATTACATGGCCAACCCATGAATCTGGGGTGTACAATGATGTATCGGTGGTTGAAAGAGGCCGAGCACACGGCCGCTATTGCTCTCGAGGGGCTAGTTTCCATGTTAGCCATTGCTGTAGGCATAGACATTTCCGCATAAGAGCAGAACGACTCGGATGATGAGGTTGCTGATGACTCGGATGGGGGCGAGTCGGATCCTTTCTAGACACTTGCCCTCCGCGCTAATCACCAAATTGTGAGTACCCTGTCTTTTTCTTGACTTTTTCTGGTTTCATTGAGGACAATGTTTCATCTAAGTATGGGGTGGGGTGAACTCCACATTTGGTGTGCTATTAGTGTCTTTTTCCTTTTGTTTTTCGTTTCTATCTAGAGTCTGCACTTTTATTATTATCGTTTCTGTCATGTATATATTTTTATCTTTATCATGGGTCTTGCTCCTTTTGAACTTTTGGACCTACATCTGATTCTGGAATGTTGTGGTGGTTGGAATATTTGATGATTGCTTGAGCATTGAGCTGCTGCCTTGTTTGACTAGATGACATGTATACCCTCTTGCTCGATTATGTGTATATCTCACCTCATACTTGGATACTCGAGCTTGTTACCGCATAATGGGGTTTATGTGCACAAATTGAAATATGATTGAGGCAGTTTGTCAGCCCATTTATCCTTACCTACCCTTGCATTTGACCATCTGCTTGAAGCCTTCTGAGCCTTAGAAGCTTGTTTCTTTGGTAGCTCCACAAGATTTTCATAGCCCGCTATTTGCCTTTACCCAATCCGGGATTTTGGGTCATGATAGTGTGTTTTGCTGTGTGGATGTGCTTCAAGTATGAGATGATTTCTCCTGATTGTGATTGAAAAAAAAAAAAGAAACAAAAAAGGGAGAGAAAGAGAAAAGTCTTGGGATAAGAGGATGATAAAATTCACTCTTGTGCAAAAGTCAAGAAAGAAAAAAAATACGGTTAGTAACCGATCCTGCTTGTGGAGAATAAAATTCACACAAGGAGGAAGAAATGCAAAGTGAGATGGTCAAGACACTTAGTAACCGGGTGCATTCATCACAAATGTTTGTATTCGCGTAAAACGGTGTCGAGACTAGAGAGTGAAATAAAAAATTCTTGAAAAAAAAAATTGAAAAGAAAAGAAAAAAAAGAGGAGAATTTTTTGAAGTGGTTGACAAGAGTGAAGATGAAAAAAAATTGTTGTGATGGAGTTTGTTTAGTGGATTGGTATGAGTTTGATTCTTTGAAGTTGGTGTTTTTCCGATTGTTCTTGCATGATCCTTTTTCCCGGATTTTAGCACCACATGGCCTGAAATTTTCCATACCTAATTGTTTTCACTTTAGCCCCATCATAACCCTATAAAGCCCTCATGATTTTATTGTGTGCATAAATTCAAGCGGTGATTTTTCAAGCTTTGTGGATGATGAGTTTTGAGGTTGAGATTTGAGCAAAATGCATTTTGAGGGTTTGGAAATTGATGAGCTAGTTGAGCTTTGGTTGTTGGCTATGATATGCTAGGACGGCATTCGTCGAATATTTTACATTAGTAGATGCTATTTTGTGATTATTGTCTTGGTCTTGCTTGGGGACAAGCAATGTTAAGTATGGGGTATTTTGATAGCATCTATTTAGTGATGATTCCAGGGCATGTTTGCATAGGATCTAGGGCCTTTGAGTAAGTATTATATGTATTTTTTGCCCTTTTTGGTTTAGTTTGGTGGAATCGGTGTCTACCGCTCGATTGTTATGATTTCAGGCGTTGCGGAGCGGTTTTGGCGTCGATTCAAGAGTTTAAAGAGAAAGAGGTGGCTCGATGATCTTCGCTATGCTAAAAAGTCATCAAAGATGAGCTAGGGGGCACGGGATCAAGGAAACGTGCCAAGTAAAGCGAAGCAAGCTCGGCAAAGCTAAGCTCCAGAAGGCACTCGACCGAGTGGTGCCAGAGTGGTGTCCGAGTGGTGCCAGAGTGAAGTCAATATGAAAGTCAGAAGGCACTCGACCGAGTGTAGAAACCACTCGAGACTCACTCTGGTCGAGTGCTTAACAGTTATAGCTTTTCAGAGTCCACTCGATCGAGTGCAAAAACCACTCGGCCGAGTGTTTCCTGTGTTCCGAATTAAATTCGTTTTCTTTTCTAAACAAAAGGGGGGATTCGAAAGGTTGAAAGGGGAGTCGGTTTTTGGGTCCAGAATTGAGACATTGTAGGGGGTTGGAGAGAGCTTGAGGAGACTAGAGATTTTTGGGAAGAAAACCTTGTTCGAACTATCAAATTCCGGTAATTTCCGTTCCATCTCCGTTGTTCTATGTTTGTTTTGCTGAATTTGATTGAATCAAGCATGTACTTATCCATGAGTTGCTAGATTTCCTGTTCTAGGGTTGGGATTGTCCCGACGATGCGGAAATAGGCTTGTTCTTAGTATCTCTCGAATGATTCCCGAATTAGATTGTGGTTTAATCGTGTTGTACTAAATCTGATTGATGCGAGTCGATTAGATCCGATTTAGGGTTTGAAATCGAAAGACTAAAATCTTAAATTGGAATTTAGATGGTGATTCGAGACCGACAGGTGATTAGGATCCATCGTAACTACATGATTAAACCCGAAGTTTATTGATCGAAAGTGAAACTAAACTTCTTGAGGATTTATAGGTTGTCATAGACGTTATAGGCAATTTTGATATTATTCGGAGCTGAAAGGCGATGTTAGTGTGATTATTGCCTAGAACTCTACGAACTTAGAGGGCCTGAATCGGTTGCTTGAGCCCGAAAGGAGAATTGCTAACCGATTTAGGCACATTCGTGCTAAATCCGAAAGGGGATGCACGATTACCTTAGATGACCTACCTTCACAATCTGATTTTGGAATCACTCGAGCAAGAAAATATTTTATGCCTATTGATGATGCATTGTTGGTAAATCCTTGTCCTTAGAACGCTTTCCCCATACATATTTCTCAACATTAAATCGATTTTCTTGGTTACTTTATACACACTCTCTAAAATCCGTTTGTTTATTCTGAACTTGGTTGAACTAGCTTGAAAGTACAATCGATACTCCTCCGGTCCTTGAGGATACGACACTTGATTACTACAACTGAACCCATACACTTGTGGGTGTAGGTTTTTAGCTTATCAGTGATCATTGGCTGGGGAAGTTGTTGTAACTTAGCTAGTCATGAAATGATTGATAAATTACAAGTTCCTACTATTCAGCATCCTAGGCCTTATAGATTGCATTGGATGAATGACTGTGGTAATTTGAAAGTGAATATGCAAGTTAAAGTGCATATCAAATTAGGACATTATGAAGATGATGTGTTATGTGATATAGTACCTATGCAATCCTGTCATATATTATTAGGTCGTCCTTGGCAATTTGATCGTAAGGTCTTACATGATGGCTTTATGATGTCCATGTTTTATGCCATGTTTTTATGCTTATTTCAGCTCCTTATTCTGGCGTCATATGTATTCTGGGCTGGGAATATGTTGAATTTGTGTAGTATATGCATATTTGCAAGAAATAGAGGTCTACATATGTTTTGGTTTAGTATTGCAGAATTTGGAGCCATTCCGGGACGAAACCAAGAAGAGAAGATGGAAGCTGAACTTTACTCGATGTCGACAAGCTTCCTCGACATCGACTACCACTGAGAGCAGAACCAAGTCGAGAACCAAAGACGAAGAGAACTCGAGCTCGACTTTACTCGATGTCGACATACTTGCTCGACGTCGACCAAGACCAAGATGTGCACCCGAGCTCGAGGAAGAGAATCAGATCGAGGAGCTGTGAAGACAAGCCGAGATCGAGCATTTTCCTCGACGTCGACCAAAATGTTCTTGGGCCGCAGTCCAGTGGGCCAATCCAAAGTCGAGTTGATTGCTTGGAAACGAAGGAAGTCCGGATCCATCTAGTTTCTATCAAGATCTATCCATGGAGAGAAGATTATTCACCAATTTGAAGATATTTAGTTATTTCCCTTTTTAGATTAATGTTTTATCTTAATTAAGTTTTATCTTTAGAAAGTAGATATAGTTTAATTTCCTTGATTAGAAAGGATTAAGCCCTATAAATAAAGCTCATGGGGCTGATTTCTATTAATTCAATTCTAGAGAAGGAGAAGAGGTAGAAAGTAGAGAGAGAGAGTGGAGGCCGAGTAGGAGCAAGAGAGCGAAAGCAATTTGGCTTCGATCGGTTGTAAGCTTTATTTAGTTTATTAATGCAAATTTATTTCCTTTTATTATTGATGTCTTTCCTTGCGATGAAGAATGAGTAGTCCACCTACTTCTAGGGTTGGGGTGAGCCCAGCGATAGCCATGCGTTTTTTAGGTGAAGATTCGACCTTTATTGTGCTTTCATCATCTACTACCCTTTATATGTTTATTACCTATTTAATAGAGATCCATGTTAACAACTTGGATTATAAACATAAAATTGGTAGATACAATTAGGGTTTCTTGAAAGAGTTGTCTAATTTTTGGAAAAGGCGAAAGCTTATTCCTTTGATGTGACTGCATGATTATTTCTCTTTATCTTGCCTTATGCATGTTGATGCTTTATCAAGAAAGATTAAAGAACAGCAAGGAAATTACTTTGCAGTGACTGTGGTGCAACCCACTTGGATGTCTGAGATTATTGCCAGTTATGAGAGGGACTCTCATACACAGCAACTTTTGGTAGAAGCATTATCTGACGGTTCTGGGAAATTTTCAATTTGCAAAGGCCTTTTGAGGATGGATCATCGATTGTACATTGATACTTCAACTAACTTGAAGCATAAATTGCTTAAGGCATTACATGAGGAACCAGTTGGGGGTCACTCTGGCATCCAAGGTACTTATCAGAGATTGAAGCAACTCTTCTATTGGCCTTCTCTCAAGAGGGATGTGACGGAGTTTGTGTTGTCTTGTGAAGTTTATCAAAAGAGCAAAGCTGAGAATGTAGCTTCCCCTGGCCTTCTCCAACCCTTATCAATCCCAAGTATACCCTGGTCTCATATCTCTATGGATTTTATTGAGGGTCTGCCTAATAGTCAAGGACGGAATTGCATTTTGGTGGTTGTTGACAGGCTCACTAAATATGCTCACTTTGTGGGATTGGCTCATCCATTTTCAGTAGAGGGAGGGTGGCTTTTTTGTTCATGGAAAACATCTACAAGCTTTATGGCCTCCCAGAGAGAATAGTGTCTGATCGAGATAAAATCTTTCTCAATAATTTTTGGCAGCACGTATTCAAAGGGTTGGGTACAGAATTGCACATGAGCACATCCTATCATCCTCAATCGGATGGGCAAACTAAAAGAGTTAACAAATGCTTGAAAACTTTTCTTCGCTGTATGTGTTATGATCACCCACGACAATGGTTTAGTTGGCTTTTTTTGGCAGAATTCTGGTATAATACCAATTTTCACACTGCTCTTCAGACCACACCTTTCCAAGCCCGTTATGGTCACCCTCCACCAATTTTAGGCATCAAGGGGTTTGTGGGAAGGAATATGCATCAACCTAGTTTCAACAACGGAATCACATGCTCTCTCGGGTGAAATTTCATCTTCAGCAAGCTCAAGTGCGAATGAAACAGTTTGTTGATCGTCATCGCTCTAACAGAGAGTTTCAAGTTGGGGACATGGTTTATTTGAAGCTCCAACCGTACATGCAGTCATCAATTGTTGTTCGTCGCAATTTCAAGTTGTGCTCCAAGTTTTTAGGCCCTTCAAGGTCTTGGCTAGAGTGGGGTCTATGGCATACAAGCTGAAGCTACCGCCTGGAGCTGCAATTCATCCAGTTTTTCATGTCTCCCAGCTCAAGCGCAGGATACAGAGACAACAATTACCAGCTTCAGTGCCACCTTGTACATATGAGGAAGGTGATCTTATAGCAGCTCTAGAAGCCATTTTGGATAGCCGAGTGATGTACTTGAGCAATTGTGAGCCTGTGACTGAATGGTTGGTCAAGTGGACGACTTTGAGTGATGAAGAGGCCACATGGGAGCCTACAAGACACATCATTCACCTCTTCCCTGATTTTCAACTCAAGCCTTGAGACAAGGCTTTTTAAAGGGGAAGAGCAATGTCATGTATGGGTATAGAAATACCATTGTATTGAGGGGTATAAATAGATGAACAATTGTACTGAATTTGGTATGTAATGAATAACCAAATTCCCCTCTTACCCCTATCCTCTCTATCTCTATCTCTCCCTCTCATCTCGTTCTAACCTCCGTCTCCTTTTCCTCTCTTTTCTGTTACAACAACCATACCCCCACCATCACCTACAAGCCATCACCACCACCGAACATCAAACCCAGTAGGTTGATCCGTAAAATACATTGGAAAACAGCCAAGTAATGATCCCAAGTGGGGGATGCCCATCTGTTTTTATTTTCCCTCTTCATTAAGTTTATTTGTCTAGGGGTGTGTATGTGATATTAATATTTTTTTCTCTCCTCATTATTATTTTTTATGTGTTATATGTGTGTGTGTTTAATAACTCTTATAAATTTGTTCATTGTATATTTTATTTTTCTCTTTATTAGTTTTTTTAGGTGTGTATATATATGTTATAAATACAAATTCTTACATTATAAAAAACATATGATATTAATAACTTTTAAAAATTTGTTCATTGCATAAGGCAATCTTAGCCTACCCCGATTTTCATTCCTGGTTCCATGCATGGGGGTATGGTAAAAATATATCCTTAAGTTTCAAATGTAATAAAAATATCCCGACCTTTGAGGGTAATGGTAATATATATTACCACGAGTTTCTCACAGGTAAAAAATGTTGACATGCTAGGTAGCCTACGTGGATGTTTTTCACAAGGGTTTTTTTGAACGTCTTCCTTAGGAAAAAAAATAAAGAGTTGGACCGGATTCATACCCAATACCTTTTCCTCCCTCATATTGTTGTTGCAGGAGGATGGTCAAGTATGAAATAAATATAAAGTATAGATCAGACTGACTTCCCTGTCTCAGCAAATAAATACAAGACTTCCTCCCGTTGTAGTAAGAGAAAGTCAGGATCGAATCCTCGAGGAAGCACGTCAGCAGTTCTCAGGTAGCTACAGATCTCACAGACAAGCAGCAGAAAAGCAGAAATAAAAGCAGAAAAGACAAAGCAAAACAGAAACAAAAGCAAAGACAGAAAATAGCGAAAGAAAGTAAAGAGCAAAGCAAGACGAAGGCACTCGATCTCGACTAAGCCTACTCTATCTCGACTAGAACACAGAAAACGTAAATTGCAAATTCGAACCCAAACTCAGATTTCCGACGAAATAAATTCAATATATAAAAGACTTCCAAGGCCAGGGTATCAACACCACAACGATAACCATGCAAAGTAACACATAAAGGCATAAAAGATCATGCTTTCCATCGAAATAACTTTCGTTACTAACAAATAGACATATAGAGGCTTTCGCATAAACCCTAATTGTTACTAACCCTTTTCACATAATTAACCCAAGTTGCATTAAGATCACTTTCGCTTCAATAACACAAACAAGGATCACCTTCAACTCTCGCAAAAGAATCATGCTCATAGGGATAGAAGACGAATTGCATCAAAAGATCTGACCTTTACCGCATCACCTCACATGGCCACCGTTGGGCTCACCCCAGCCCCAGAAGTGGGTGGACTACTCGCTCTTCATCATCAAGAAAGACATTAAATAACAAAAGGAACTAACTTGCATTAAATTAAATAAATAAAGCTTACAACAGACAAGACAAATCCGCTTTCGCCTTTCCACCTTGCTTGCTACAAACTCTCTTTCTCTATCCTACTTACTTGAACGGAATTGATTGTCTGAATTGGAATGAATGAAAAACCAGTCCCTAGGGCTTTATTTATAGCCTTCTATTCCTTGCTAATCAAGGATAGAATCTCCTATCTATATCTAAAATTATATCTTAAATGCTTAATGATAAATAAATGCAACAAGGGAATTAAATCCTTAAAGGAAAAGATAAATCTAAACTAGGTAATATGTCTTCATGTTGATAAATCTCCCTTCCATAGATAGACTTGATCAAATTTGGATAGAATCTTCGCCTTCTCGACTTCCTTAGTGTCCAAGTAACTCCAACTCTACTCGGACTGCTCACGTCGACGCGTTTCTGGAATCTGGTCTACTCGATCTCGACAAGGGCTTGTCGATCTCGACTAGGATTCATCGTCGACTGGACTTCTCGGGTGACTCTGCTCGACAGGCTCGGATCTGGGTTCCTGGCGCTCGTCGATCTTGACCAAGCCTCCTCGAGATCGACTAGGATGTGGTTGAGGACGGCTCTCTGGTGATGTCGAGGACTCCTCCTCAGCATGGACTCGGACTAGGGCATGGTGGCTCGTCGATCTCGACAAGGCGTCCTCGAGATCGACTAGGGTTGCTCAGCGCCTTCGTCCTCGGCTTCTCGATCAGCTCTTCTTCTCGACTCCGGGTGTGGTGTCTAGGCTTCGTCGATCTCGACTAGTGGTACTCGAGATCGAGTAGGGTTCCGGAGCTGGGTTGGTCTGGCTCTCGACACTGCTCCTAGTCGACAAGGTCTGTGCTCGGACATGTTCGTCGAGATAGAGTAAGGTCCACTCTAGATCGAGTAACCTTGGCTCTCAGCTTGTTTCGACCGGTTCCGCTGCTTCTTTGACCTTGGACTTCTGTAATGGATTTCCGAGCTTTTCTGACCTTTCTTAGAATTGCTGTAAAATGCCTCGAATTCTGCGAATTTAAACAGAAACTGGTGTAGATTCCATAATTTGGCAAATAAACATAAACTACATAGATTCTGTACTATCTTAGCCCAAATGCATGAAATGTATGCAGAAATTGATATAAACTTAAGTGTAAAACATGGCAAATTCAGCTCACAACACATATCTTCTTTTGTGGTCGCCTCCTGGTGTGGATTCACGGAGATTGATCGAGATTCGAGGAGCAGTTGCTTGACTAGGTTTAAGGTTGATTTTTTTTTCATCATTAAAAATGAAAATCAGTTGTTGGGTATGAACCCGGTCCAACTCTTTATTTTTTTTCTTAAGAAAACTGTTCAATAAAACTCAATTTTAGTGCTAATTTGTAAAAAGACTTCCACGTAGGCTGCCTTGTAAAAATCACGTAAGCTACCTTGTCTGTATTTTTGACCCGTGAGAAAACTCGTGGTAATATATTACCACTACCCTAAAAGGTCGGGATATTTTTATTACATTTGAAAGTTGGGGCTATATTTTTAATCTCATACAATCTACGTATGAGGCAGAAATTTTGGTGGACAAATTTATTTTTGATCAAATTCAATGGTAAAGAAAACAGTCAATTCCTGCTAACTTGATGGTTCTCAACTTTCATGTATATATTCTTGATCAATAAGTTAAAAAAAAAAACTGAAAAGTGCATGTGTTTCCTTTAATTAATTTGATGACAATATATACATCCACCCCTTATACTTATTATTTTAGAAGCAGCTTCTTTGTAAAAGAATGAGCCACGTGTCCTCTTAGAGCAAAATTAAAACCAAAAACTTTCAACCTTCTCTCCCACACGTTCTCTTCATTCAACTGCCAACCCCTCTTGGTTAGGGGTTGTTTCAACATTATCTACGCGAGTTGAGATTTCATTATTTCAACGCTCGGTGACCGATTCATTCTCTACCGTCGAACTCTCCCGGAAGTCCAGAACAACCTGCTCAATCCAATCGAACGCCGTCGTATACATCCCTCAACGGCGACAGCGACCTGGTCCTCCGCCGGATAGATTTCATGACTGGAATCGACATGATCGTCCGAATCCGTCACATCTGCCAACGGAGACAACGCTTGTGACATTCGGAGATGTGTGGAGAGCTTCAACGACCGGATCTGGCCATTGAGGAAGAGCTCATCGGCGACAACGAGGATCCGATCTCCTCCGCAGCAGCGAATCTCCAGACAATCCGGAACCTGAATTCGACAACGCCGGATCCGATCGGAGGATTTGATAGCACCGAAGAGAGGGTCGTGGTGGTTGGGCGACGATGGCTCTGGCGGTGGCTTCGAGATGGAGATCCTAGGGGAATGAAGAAGAAGAAGACGCAAGGGGTGGAGATATCTTGGAGATCCGGTTCAGAAGAGGACTTAATTAGAGGAGAATGGAGAGATCCTGGAGAGAGAGGGGAGTATGAGAGCGGCAGAGAGACAGATTAGGGTTGAGCAGCTCTTCTTAACAATTAAACAATTAATTGCTACAATTAATTGGTACTCCCTCCGAAAACACGACCAGGGGTAGCTCAGGTGGAAACCGAGGTTGCAGAAGAAAGTAGTAGGAGACGGAGATCTCGGAAGCGGCATGGAAGACCTCAGAAGTGGGAGCTGAGTTCTAGGGTTTCGTTGGGTTTTATAGGTTGGGCCTTTCTGTTTTGTGGGCTGATTAGTATGTTGGGCTCAACTTATAGATGAATTTTAAATCCCTACATTCATTTTCAGATATTATTAACAATTGCCCAAATTTTAGGTTGCTTACGGAAAGAACACCCTACATTAATAAAAGTGTCCACAATTATTTTGAGCTGATGAGATGGGGCACCCTACGTGCTTAATATAATAAAAAAGTGAACATATTAAACTGAGTTTATAATAGGTTATTATATTAATAAGCATGAATTTAGAGTATGTATGTATTTAGCTGACTTACTATAACAACATTCATGAATTTATAATAAGACAACATAATATTATATATATATATATATATATATATATATATATATATATATATATATATATATATATATATATATATATATATATATATATGATCATATCATTTGATTGGTATATATATGATCATATCATTTGATTGTAAGACCACTATAACATAATAAAAGATAACACAACCGAACTTTATCATTAGCACTTTATACATATCAAAATGTAAGATTGTACACCAAAGTAGAAAGGATATATTTGCTCAAAATAAATAATAAAAGGTTATGCGTAAGATCGATCGTACTATGTGATCATATCATACATGATACATGATACATCCATGGATATAAGATCATCTGTCTAGCCCTTTCCTTTACATTATGCATACTTGCATAAGTCACATCCTATGTGGTACGTAGTCTTTGAAAGTAATAAAAATAATAATTGTATCATTATAAGAAACTGTAAGGTTAGTAATTTTAAATTTTCATTAAGGTAATAAGAATGATGTATTTCAATTAAAAAAAATAAAGAAGGGTGGTCTTTGATTTTTTTTATTAATCAAAATGGAAAAGAAATCCAAAACTATAGAGTTCGAAAATTCTGATCATTACACATAAAAAATGATTTTTTTTTATTATTACTATTATCTGATTACAAATATAAAGTTGGTTTGATTTGAGAAAATCTTAAAGTTACAACTTGGGTAGTTAAATTAAAAACACAAATTACGGTTGATTTGAGAAAATCTTGTAATTGTAATTTGAATAGTTTATCAAAAAGTATAAAGTAGAGTTGATTTGAGAAAACTTAAAAGCTGCAATTTGTGTATATTAAGAAAAAATATAAATTTGGGCGACGAAATTGATGAAATATGACAATTTATAATTTTAAAAGAGATAAAAGGACATTGAAATAAAAAAATTAATATTTTTAAATTCAAACTTTTAAGGGTAAATAGGATATTTTATAAAAAAAGATTGAAATTACTTAAAAGGACATAGTTGATATAAGATGAGAATATGACTTATAAGGGAAAAATATGTATTTCCATCCCCAAAAAACATTTAAAAATTACAAGCGGAAATTACTATTCATTTAAAACTTCATACTATTATAAGGTGTATGATATAAAATAAATTATCATGTTATTATTATATTGATATTTTATCTATCATGTGTTAAATATATAATGAACTCAACCTTAATATATCCAGGTTAATTTTTATTAGTAATGTAGGGTGTCGATCCCTTAAACCCCAAAAAATTATGGAAGCTTTTATTAAGTATAGGGTGTTCATTCCGTAACAATCTAAAACTCAGGCGCTTATGAATAATATTCGAAAATATTAACCCTTACCATTCTACTCCATTTTCTACACTATATTAATTCCATCACCTCAAGGGCTCAACTAACCGGTCAGGCCCAACCGATTAAACCCAACCAGGAACTCTAAAGCACACCTCTACTCCTCCTTGAACCTCAACTGGAGTTCTCCCACTCCGATTCTAAGTCTCCATCTCTCCTCCTTCAACATCCACCTCCGCCTCTGCCCCCGCCTCAACTGTCGTTGGTGCAGATTGACGGATAGTCATGCCCAACCTTCGTCGCCTCCGTTAGTCTGGCTCAACATCAGTCGTCATTGGTGGCTCCACCCTCGCCTCCGCCTTTTTCATTGTATTTGGAGTAGATTGATGATGAATCTCATTGACAGAGTATAATTAAAAGTTCTAAATTCAACCTCCGCCTCCGGCCTCCGGCCTCCGCCTTCTTCATTGGAGTACAATATGTTTTTTAGTTGGTCCACCCAGATTTTAGACAAATCCCCTACTTCTTCTAAATAGGAAAGAATAAAGATGAATAGATGATGAACCATCACCCCCAAAAAATAAATAAATTATGATGAATACGTATACGGTGATAAATATCATCGGAGATGAAGGTCTTCAAATTTTTTCTTGCAATAAGCCTGTTGTTGATGCTATATTAATTCAATTGGGTGGTGTTTATTTAGTGTTCAAATTAAACTATTGAGAAAAAAAATCTCAAGTTTAAAACTTAGCTTTGCAAGGCTTTAAAATCGTGAATATGGTAGTGGAAGTGTTTAATTTTCTGCCAAACAAGGCCTAATAGAATATGTTAAAAATCATTAATGATTTTTGAAAATGGAATAACAGTCCTTGGAACTAACAAAAGTAAGCAGTGATTTAAATGTATTAAAGTGGAGGATATATATTTTTTCTATTGAGCATGGCCCACCTAAATTACCACATCAGGGTGGTAGTCTACCAGGGTGGTGACTGGTGTGCCTAACATCCTCCGATTTTTTAGACTCATGCACAATATTTAAGGAAATAAAAGGTTTGAATTGAATTTCAATTTTTAAACCATCATAATTAATACTCTGAACCCCATAATTAATTATCACTACTGTGAAAGATTGACACATAGGGAATTTTGTAATTAAAGGAGATTAATCAAAGGTAAAAGTGCAGAGGAGATGCAGGGTTTTATGATTAACTTTCTAAAACATCTAACAATTTCGATCAATTCACAACGCCTTAAATGTCCTATATAACTGATAGGAGGGAGTATTGTTTTGAATTGAAAGATAAAAGCAATTTAGTTAACGGTTTTGAAACCTAACCTTATTTCAAAACAATTAATTGTAAAATGGAACAGTTTTTCAATTTTTCAAAACAGTTTTTCAATTTCAATTATTTTTGCCCACCCCTACTATTGGTTGAGATTTGGGTGGTGGAGGGGCGAGTGCTTTTCAACAAGACTCCATATGAACAAAATCTTTCAATCTCGGGGTAGATGTTTCAAGCAAAGAGAAAACATTGAGAGATTTGCCAAATTCAGGATTACGGGAGATTTGAGATCATCAAAATTCATGAGATTTGTGGGTTCTTGCTTTGAAATATACGGAGATTGCAAGAAGATTTAGGAAGAATTTTGAAGATCTATATTTTGGGCAGCGGGTGTTACTGTTTAGGGTTTGTGTTGGGTTGAGCATAGGTGGGGATAGTGAATTTGAGGACGAAATCCACATCAGAACCGGCGACGGAGGGGGCAACGATTTCGTGGAGGTCTTGAAGGTCGATTGCTGGGAAACTCGGGGAGGAGGCGGAGTCTTGGTGGAGGAGGAAGTTACCGGAGGGAAAGCGCTCACAGAAGGCGGTGAGGAGTCCACACGAGGGGTTTCTTTAATATACTCTTTCTCCCCCTCCACGTTTCTATTCAACTGGCTTCAAGTCCTAAACCTAGAAATTAATTAACTACTTCTGAACAGGCGATATCTTTCTCGCTCTCCATCTCTCTCATACAATATCTTTCTCCTCTCTAATTCTCAATAGTTTCACTTCTCAAGCGGTTTCGATTTTCTCCTCGCGTTCTCCATATCTTGAATCGTGGGTACCTAATTTTTTATTCTGAATTGTAGGATGGTAGCGCCAGATTTGTGAGGGAGCAGGGGGCGTCGCTCGGAGAAGAGGGCGGAGGAATTCAAGGCATCGATCTCCTGACAGCGAAAACCTCGAAGGTAATGGAGATGAAGCCGTTCTCATTGTTGCGGTCATCGACGAGGTAATCCTCCACCGGCGATCAAATGCCAGCGCCCAATTCGTCGCCGAAGAAGAAGCCTAATCAGCCAGGAATGCCAAGTAGTGACTACGCCTTCGAGTTCTCATCCATGGTAACTTCTTTTTTTGATTTCAATCGGCAATTTGGGGAATTCATCTTATTTTTCAGGCATATCTAATATCAGCTATGGTTTGATACAATTTCATTTTGTCATGCACTTTAGGTGTTTGATGAAATGTCATCTAAAGAATATTTTGTCAAGAATTTCATATTCCTCATCCTTACCCATGTGTGTTGTATTGATACAGTTTGTGATTCGACGCTGATTTGCGCAACAATAATGGCGGATTCCATCGATCAGATGCTCGCTCTGGTGCGCGGCGCAAAGGAGTAAGGCTCATTTTTTAATATCGGTCATTTTATCTCAGCACGTTTCACAACAATGGTGTGAAATAGTTAATGGCCATGAAACGCATTTTTTAATATCTAATACATTATGAATATAAAAACCTACAAATTTGTTGTCGTTGGGTTACATTTGGAATATATGGACTCCCATGGTAACATGCCGGTTGCCGCACCTTAAAACCATCACAATGATGAATCCATAGTTTTATCTCAGCACGTTTCATAACAATGGTGTGAAATAGTTAATGGCCATGAAACACATTTTTTAATATCTAATACATTATGAATATAAAAACCTACAAATTTATTGCGGTGAGGTTTTGTAATAACTACAGGGGAACTTTTGTGAAAAGCAATATATATAAAATAAAAAAATATGTATATAATTTTTTTTTGTGTGTGTATATAGTGGAACTTTTGTGATAATTAGAAGGGAAAACTAATTAAAATACCCTCACCTTTGGGGATATGGTAAAAATATATCCTAAACTTTCAAATGTAATAAAAATATCCCGACCTTTGAGGTAGTGGTAATATATTACCACGGGTTTTTTCACGGCTCAAAAATATTGGCGGGGCAGCCTACGTGAATTTTTTTTGACAAGGGTTTTCTTGGACGGTTTCCTTAGGTAAAAAAAAAAAAGGTTGGACCGTGTTCATACTCAATGTCTTTTCCTCCCTCTTATCTTCTTCCGTGGTCGCTTCTTGAACTGGTGTGGATTCAAGGAGATTGATCGAGATTCGAGGAGAAGCAATTTCTTGACTAGGTTTAAGGTTGATTTTTTCATCATTAAAAATGAAAATCAGTTGTTGGGTATGAACCCAGACACCCAGTCCAACTCTTTATTTTTTTTCTTAAAGAAACCGTTCAATAAAATTCAATTTTAGTGCTAATTTTTAAAAAGGCTTGCACTTAAGTTGTCTTGTCAAAAAAAATAAACGTAGGTTTTCTTGTCATCATTTTTGAACCGTGAGTAAACCCACGGTAATATATTATCACTACCCTCAAAGGTCGGGATATTTTTATTACATTTGAAAGTTTAGGATATATTTTTACCATACCCCCAAAGGTGGGGGTATTTTAATTAGTTTTCCCTAATTAGAAACAGAATGTAGATTGGATAAGAAATTCTGCATAGCTCACTTGGTTATTTCAAAGGGAAGGAAAGTGTGGCTAGAACTAGGACCCGAGTCAAATCCCCATCACATCCCGATTTAATTTGACGTGTCGAATATTTTGTACTTAATATGTCAAACTCGACCGAAAATATTATGAAAACACCCGAACAAGGTTCGGGAAAAGTACTAGTTACATACCAAATCCGATCTGCGGAAAAAAAAAGTATTGGAATTCGATCGAACATATTGAAATTAGGGCAAATTAATACAATATACTCCCTCCGTCTCAAAATTTAGGTCGTTTGACTTTTTGGCACGCTTTTTAATGTGTTAAAAACTCTATGAAATATTATTTTTTTTTCAAAATTTTTAAAATAATTTCAAACTTATTAGTAATAAGTTTCAAATTTCTTAAAAAAATTTGAAAAAAAATTATTATTTCATAGAGTTTTTAACACATTAAAAAGCGTGCCAAAAAGTCAAACGACCTAAATTTTGAGACGGAGGTAGTATTAGACATGCATTATAGAGGCTAGGGCTTGGGCTTGGTTGTAGGAGAAACCAAGTGATCAGCATTCAGCAGGTTTGGCTGCAGGAGGAGCGGTGGTGACGGGTAACTCAGTGGGTTGGGGTGCACTGCTACTCGTACTCTCAGTCTCAACAGTGTGGAGAGACAAAACAAGACGAGAAAGAAAGAGAGTAGCAAGAGCGAGGGAAGTGACGGTGAAGCGAAGGCGAGGACTGCCATCACCGAATCCTCCTTTGTAGTTACAGGTGCAGATGACCCCAACAAGGAGACACATCAACAGGTGGTACAGAAAGTTGAAGTATCTCAGAAGGGCGATGAAGACGTGTCCTTGGATGACTATCCACATAATAGCCAAACCAACGGGAGGATCGGCTATATTGCTGCTGCTGCTGCAGCCTCCATGGGGCTTCAGGAACAAGAAAGGCAACGCAATGAGGATGATCTGCACAACGCTCAACACTGCGGCGCCTGCCATTCTCCAGTACTTTCTCTTAGTTGATGATGCAGATGACCACTTGAAATCAGCCCCCTCAAAAGCAATTAACTCTATAAGCCCCCATATCGGAAACGGTATCTCAGCAACATACAGAAAAACATAGTCGCAGTCGCCGAGGATTTGGATTGAATACAACCAAGAGCAGGTCCCCCAGCATATTAACGCTGCCACTATCGCAAAGTCGCTCCCTTTCACTGTCACTCTCGCTTCCGCGTCCATTCTATATATATATCTTCCTACGTACTCGCTCCGATCCAATCCCTTTCAATTCCTTCAATCGACGATCACCTACGCACGTTGAACCGGTTTGTTCCTGCAAATTGATCGATCAAATTCACAAGACTTAATTTTCTCTAATTAATAACAGAATTAGATATATATTTATATCTCTTGACCCAAAAAAAAAAAGATATATATTTATATCTTTTTAACCAAAATTAAAGATATATATATATTGAAATATATATTATTATTTTTTTGATTAGTAGAAAATTTGAGTTCAGACAAACCTGAAAACTCGATGATCGACCCGGTCGGCAGATATTCTATCTTCTCTAGATATAAATACAGAATTAGATATATTTATCTTTAGAAATTAGAATACAACGGGGTACATATTTAATTACCTTGTCTATCTATCTTTAACTAAATCATAGCCTAATCTTCCCCCATAAAAAAATCATAACCTAGATCTCCAATTCGCTGATCGGTCAGCGAGACCTCCGTTATGGGGCGCTGCCCCCTTATATATTGGTCAAGATTAGATTCAAAACATATTGATTAAGATTTAAGAACATATAACATTCATAGATCGAAGATATTACTACACTAATTAACTTTCAGCGGGGTGGAATGGAATCCGAATGAGTGTGTTCAAGAGACCATCGAAGCTTGTCAAAATTGTATCATTATTAAATATAAATGCGAAAATAGGATAGGAAAACAATGGATTAGTAGGTTAATGGGGAAAGGTGTGGATGTGCGGTGTTTGAGACGAATGGGTACATTGGGTTAGGGCCTCGTTTTGAGGTTGATTCAGTGGTGGACCTAGGGGGCTCGGGGTGGCTTCAGTCCTCCTAGTCCGGAAGAAAATCTATAAATATTTTTTATTTTTGGATTTTTTTAATAACTTTTATTAATTTTAAGGATAAAAGAGTGTAAAAAAATTAAAAAATCACAAAGACGTACATTTAGTGTAGTTATTACCTTTGAGGTAATAAACTCATTAGCTTTACTTTTTCATAATTTTTGTTTATTTTATTTTTTTTTATAGTAAAAAGGCTAATTAAATAAAAAATTAAATTTTCTCTCCAATATGTTTAAACAAAAACCTTTTTTTCTACATATGCATATAAAAAAATTTCTCATTTTTTTGATAATTTTTATTTTTTTCTACTATAAAGACTATTTAAATAACAAATTTAATGATTTTCTAATGTATTTTTTACAAAAAAAAAAATAAAATTCATATATACATGTAAAAAAATTCTCAAAAATGTGTTTAACCCCCCAAGGAAAATTCTTAGGTCCGCCATTGAGAGTAGCAACACTTTTGTCTACGAGACCCATTGGTTTGGTCCGGTTATTTTTATAAGCAGATTACACCCACCATATATATATATACATTTACCGATTTAAGACAAGTGATTATCTCACCAGAGTTTCGAATCGGGTAAATGGTTAACGCCATCAAGCTCCAATACCAAAGAGAAAAATGAGATTTAGTTTTTTTATTAAAAAAAATGAAAGGATGGAGGTAGGATCCAAGTATCCAACCGACAAACAAAGACAAGAATATTACTTGTAGTAAAAGCAACTAGCGTATAGCGAGAAGCAGACCAAAGATGAAGGGAATGAGACACAATACCTTTCAAATACCGCATAATGCGCTTAACAGCCACCCAATGAGCCTCAGTGGGACAATGCATGAGCTGACAAACATGATTCATGACAAATGAGATTTTCGGATGGGTGATGGTTACATACTGAAGAGCACCAAAAATGCTCCTCTACATTGTCGGATCGGGCAATATATCTCCTGAGACCTGAGGACGAGACTATGACTCAGCAAGCATGGAGATACGTTTGACGTCTTTCATTTTTACATGAGTTAGGAGCTACCGAATATACTTCTGTTGACACATGTGGATCGAGATCGATGACCATCAATGCGAGATATATAATTCAAAATGAAAATGACCTATATCTAAGTAAGAAGACATGGGGAAAGAGTACATAAACAAATTACTTGTCAAACTCATAGCTGTTGCCTTTTCTTAAGCAAAGCTAATACCCTGGACAAACATGCAAAGATTGGAGAAATTATGAGAAGAAGACAATATCCAAGCTTTTGCATCTAGACTCTCAAATAACTCCGGATGTTTTATTGGAAAAGCTTTATGACCTGGCTGGACAAGTGGACAATACATAAAAAGGAAAACAGATATAAAGAAATATAATCATCATGCAAAATTAAATACACATATAGTTAAGCAAAGCTGAACTTCTAATGTTTATAGTACGAAACATTTTTTGAAGTTGACATTTCATTTGGTCTTCATTGTTTTAACTTTTGAAATCATTTTTTGGATTCCATATATGTGACTTATTTCGACCCAGTCACTAATAACTGTACTAAGGGTAACAAGCTAGCATGCTCACATTTGAAATTGGATTTTCTATTGGTAAGTACTACTCCGTTGTTAAATGTTAGCATCTTCTTAGGGTTTTCAATTTTAGAGATTGTTTGTCTCGATGTGTTTCTATGATATAAAGGATATTGGACAAGGACGTTTGTCCTCTAAAGGAAGAAATCAAGGAAAGATACAAATTAAACTCCTTATTTCATGTATAAAAAATTAATGTGCATCAGTAAAAAAAAAACAGCAATATTCAAAGACGAAAAAGAAAAATAAATTGTTGGATGCTGAACAAAACCCTCTAAACTTGAACAAAAACATTGCAACGTCTTTTTCAATTCCTATGCAATCCCCCAACATCTTGAACCATGCATCCTACAAAGTACTCCAAAAGTTGTTCTATTGACCCCAACCTTGTTCTTAAAAGCAACGCGCGTCACTTTCTCTATTCAACTTACATAAATTGACTAATCAATTCAATGGGCCATGCATCGACCATCTTATCCATTTTATGCATTTGAAATTCCTCATATTGTAGGACGATATTAAATAGGCATTATAGAGTAGTTTTAGTTAAATCAAATAAACCTTTTGACTTTGATTCTTTCGGATATGTAACATGTCTCCCCTTAATCAATTTTATCAAATAATCAATTCTTTTATACCTATAAAAATTAAATAATCAATTTTATATCTAAGATTTAACCTTTGTTTATTTTAGAATCATAGAATTAGAAGAATGGGTAATAAACTAATAATAATAATCATATTTTAATTCAACAAAAATTAAAGAATATATATATATATGTATATGTTATAATAATTTATTTTAATTATATGTTAATGATGTAATAATTAAGAAGTATTGAAACAAATTAATTAGCTAATTAAATGGGTATTAACATGAAATTTATTTAAATTAAAAAAAAACCGCACTACTAAACTAGTATATATATGTAAAAAGAAATTTCTCGAAATTTTTTTAATCCCCAAGGAAAATTCCTGAATCCGCCGGTAGTTCCAAATCTCACTAGTATATAAGTAATATAACCTCGGTGAGTTACTAATTTTTTTTACTATAAATCCGAGAGAGACAGAGAGAGATTCAACCAGATGAATACCGCCAAATAGGGTTACAAAAACAAAGATGCGAAATAAAATGGTTCTTCATTGGAAGAGATATGGGCCGGGCCCAACCAGCCAACTGGACCATTAATCCAAATCTTCTAAAACTATATGAAATACTATTCTTCCAAAAAATAGGGTAGCCTCGACTCGAGTAACAAAAATTTAAACATAACATAATAGTTTTTTTAGTGTGTATGTACATACTTTTGCAGCATTAGGGTTTTAGAAGAAAGGAGATCTAACAGGAATCCCTTTGCGACTTCGTTTTCTGAAGCTGAATTTCGTCTTCGGCACAAACTTGACCTTCTTTCCATTTGTCGCGCCATCCATCATCATGGCGCATTCTTCATTACGACCCTCCTCCTCGTTCTCGTTTGGTTGAATGTAGGTATCGTTACTAGTAAACTTGCAACCCAAGGAACAATACCGGCTACAAGTACCCCCCTCGGGTAGTCTCCACGAACATTCAACACAACGTCTCACTGATTCCGTTGTTCTACGACGTTTGTTCTTCGTGCCTTCCTCTTCCAACGACGTCGAGGGTTTGGCTCTCGAATTCAAAAAGAAAATCAAGTTATGGTTGACCGAAAACTTGGCGATATCTTTGCAACATAGCTTCTCCTTCACGTCCTCAACTCTAACGGCGAAGTGATATGAAGCCTTGACCGCACGAAGGATCTCGTGGTCGGGATGGTCGCGTTTGTAATCGATCTCGCGCAGCGCGTTGCCCATGCAAATCATGCAGAAGTAGCCATAGTTGGTGGTGTCGCAATTGGCGATACGAGCGGTCCTGAACTCCGCTCGCAAGAGAGGAAAGAGCCATCTCGGAATCGCCATGGATCGTCTATGTTTTGATGAAGATTGATCTTTATTCCGGGATGCTAGGTTTGAGTTTGTAGGCACATAACACATTGTGATGTATAAATATACAGAGAGACAATTCCGATCCTTTGTCAGTTTATCTACAAGGATTTCTACTATTACACCAACGTTTTGATGTTGGTTTGTATAAATATATTAAATACCGTGTATTAGTTAGAATAAGATAGAATTTAGGGATTAGATAGATGGGTTTATATGGTTTTTATTTTATCCAACTTTTAGGATAAATTTTAATCTTAAAAGTGACAAAGTTTAGAAAAGGATACATTTATATATTGCATAAATTAGAATTAGAATTAGAATTAAGATAATAAGATAAAATTAAGCATCAATTGAAACATTAAAGTTTTATGAGGGAAAAAAACTAGATCGAGTAAAATAATTTGCATCTAACTTTTGTTCAAATCGCCAATAGACAATTGGATCATTATTTGACCCCCATCTTAAAATTATACGGAGTATTGGAGTCGGAACGTTACAAATTGAAGCTTTAAAAGTGTGTAGTCGCGAAAATAGCACATACCTACCAAGTATATTGGAAAACATGTCATTCCGGAATGGTTCAATCGAGATAGTACCTAATTAAAGGTTTTTGATTCGAACTCCGGATGACCGCTCTTTATTTACCAAATTCAAGGAGTATATTGGAAAAATGTCGAAGGAATCACGTCTTGGATCCAGCAGTGGTGACACCATATTTTCAATATCAATTTTTTTTTAATTTATGGTTATTAATGAGCATATTCTGAAATTGTTAAGGCAAAAAAAAAAGATAGATTGTTTCATGTAAGTTTTAAAAATCCAAATTAAGTAACTAGTCCCCTCTAAAAAAAATTAGGTGAGTAACCCCTCCCCAAACTAAGTAATAATGGTCAATAGTCTTCGCTACTACTCTATGGATCTTGTGGAAGCATAGGAATGGCATTGTGTTCCGAGATAGTGCGGTCCCAAGGGTGTCGCCTAGCTACTGCATCAACTTGGAAAAGGAATACTCCAAAGCCGTCGAGAAAACTAAGGTGAAGAAGGGCATTGGTAAGAGCAATTGTAAGGAGGTTGGGTGGAAAAAACCCAGCATTGATTGGGTGAAACTCAACACAGATGGTGCGGTGAGTAGGGACGGTCATGCAACCGGAGGTGGTGTGTTCAGAGACCATGAAGCTCAGTGGTTAGGAGGTTTCACGCTCAACGTGGGGGCCTGCAACATCCTCATGGCGGAAGGGTGGAGTGTGATCAGAGGGCTCGAGCTAGCTTGGGACTTGGGATTCAGAAAGGTGGTGGTTGAATCGGACTCGGAAGTCTTCGTCAATCTGGTGTCTAGAAGGGTGAGGCCATCTCACCCCATGTTCAGCCTGGTAAATCTTTACCACGGCTTCCTTCGTAGGAGTTGGTCGATCCAACTCCGTCATGTGTTTCGCGAAGCTAACTCGGTCGCCGATAGCTTAGCGGAATTAGCTTTTAATTTCCCTCTCGGCCTTCACTCCCTCCCGGAGCCGCCTGCGTGCGTGATCCGGACTCTCGAGGAAGATGAGGCTGGGAAGGTCTACTATCGTACTGTTTCTATGTAATGTCCTATTTCTTTATTAATTAAGTTTGGGAGCTTTGCTCCTGGTTGTTCACCAAAAAAAAAAAATGGTCAATAGTCAACTATATTGACCGGTCAATGTTGACAATTTTTTTTGGATTTTTTTAATAATGACACTTTTTATTTGATTTGATGCCACTTTTTGTCGTGATATTGATGAAACTTGTTCATTATAACTTGAAACCACTTTTTTATTATGATATTTTTTTAATGTTACTTTTCTATTATGATTTGATGTTTTTTGTCAAAACATTGATGACTTTTTTTATATGTACCATTTTTTTGTTATCTGTTGATGTAACTTTTTTGTTATAATATTGATGTTAATTTATTTATACCACTTTTTTTTTGTTATAATATTTGATGCCGGCCATTATATTGTTTGATGTCACTTTAGAGCGGGATATACTAGGATTGTCGTTGAATCGAGGACACTTTTTTTAGTTAATGACACATTATAATAGATGGTTTTTAGTAGATAATTTACTATTTAAAGTGTGTGGGGGAGAATTATTTGTTGATGCCATATTTTGTTGATGACATTATGAGGAGATTTATTTGTTGATGCCACATTAGTATGTGAATTTTATGTTGGTGATAATATTTTACAAAGGATTATATGTCGATACCATATTTTTACAAGGTGAATTATATGTTGATACCACCTTACAATGTGAATCATATGATGGTGACACTTAATAAGGTGAATTTTAAAGATGAATTATATATTAATGATACGTTTATTGCGTAGAATCTTATCTTAAATATACATTGCCAAATTCAGTAAGTGATGCGTATGAAAATTTGGTAAAATCTATCTTTAGTGTATATTGCTATTAGTATTTGTTTTCCATGTCTTTGCACATTTTTATTAATAAATTATATCTTATTATATTAAAATGATTTTTTAATTTTTTTTATGTGAAAATTAAAATAGTTTATTTGAAGTTTTTTGATAAAAAAATTTCAAACAATGATAAAAATAAAATAGGTTTTGTACCGACTTAAGATATACAATTGATAATTAATATTAAATATTTTGATGATAATATTTTATTGTGAGGTGCGAAGGTCCCTGGTTTAGCCGCAAAGGATTTACGGGTAGTACCCAAAGGTCTCTGGTTCGAACCCCGGATGGACGCTCTCTATTTACCAAATTCAAGAGGTGCAAAGGAAATAAAGTGGGACACTATATGGCTCAAATTCACCCGCTCCGTCACCCCATTTCCAGCCTCTGCCGAAAATGGGGCGCGTATATCCAATTCATCACCCGCTCTACCCGCACCATTTTTACGGGTGAAAACCCGCAAAAAATTTAACCTTGATTCGCGACCTTGTTAGAATTGCATCATTGCTAGGGTTTTGATTCATACATTTGTGAAGCCTAATCCAAAGTAGCAAATACAATTGAGTGGATCTCATAAGAAAAGCTTGATTTTTTTTGGGTTCATAGGTAGGAGCAAGACTCGACGCAGGTTAAATGTATAAGAAGTTGACTACATTTTAAATGTTAGTTCTTTAGGGAATTAATATTGCTTATAAGCTTTATATATCTTGAGATTTAATGCTATTCCTAGGATTAGGAATAAGGGATTATTAGAACTTATATGACTAATAGTCTATTTAAATCAAGATAAGAGTGGATGATAGAAAAGAAACAACTATGGAAGGAAGGACTATGATCAAGTAGACGAACCAACGCTGAGAATCGTACGTGAAACGTCTCATTCATCATTGTTTACAACCATCGCCACACTTACTTCTTTAGTTCTTTTCATCTTTACATCTCTACCCCCTCATTGTTACTCTTGTTGGTAGTTATAACACATAAAGTTAAGGTAGTTCCATGTGGATCGACTCTGGACTTACTAGTTATACTAGTTGGTTGGTTTGGATATTCTTTTGGTAGGAAAACACAACGATTTTGTCGTGTCAGACGACTTGTTCTCAAAACCTTGTAGCAATTACAAGCACAGTCATTCCATCGGTCCCGATCCGGTAGAGTTGTGGGGAAACTCTACATGGTAGAGTTCATTTTCCCCTCACAAAAAAATAATTAAAAAAAATAATAATAAGTTGGTGGGCCCGGGCTGGTGGGGGGAAGGAGGGGGCAAGATCTTGTCCGTTAATTTTTATTTTAACGGTTCAGATTTTGTCAAATCTACCCATAGAGTTTTAAAACTCTATTGGAACACAATCAGTCATTTTTTTTTTTGGTTAAAAGGAGAGGCGGAGCTCTCCGCGCTTCGGACGCGCTTTATTGAAAAATAAATTGGGCTAAGTAGTCATCATACGGGGGATAGCCCTACCCCTCACATCATCATGCAGAATAGAAATAGCACCCTCCGGCGGGTCAAGCAATACAGACACTCCAGTATTATAGTTATAAGCTAAACTAGCTAAGTAATCCGCAACGCGATTCGCTTCACGGAAAACATGACGAAACTGGACATTCCAGTCTCTTCTCACCAAGCCCTGACACTTAGAGACAAGGCTAGCCAGTGGGTGGCCTCGCGGAAGTTCCTTTCCTAGGATGGTCGTTACAAGTTGTGAATCAGTTTCCAACATCACATTCCTATAACCACCATCCCAGGCCAGCATCAGACCTTGTACCACACCCCAAAGTTCCGCTTTGGGCACAGTACAAACTCCAATGTTCATGATAACTCCACGACGCCACTCACCGACATTATTTCTAATCACACCTGCGGCCGTAGCGTGACCATCTTCCCTCACAGCTCCATCGGTATTGATCTTCAAACTACATAGGATCGAAGCAGTTTGTAGGACTTGTTTTTAACATCGAGTTTACATAGGAGGCAGAAATTTTGGTGGACAAATTTATTCTTGTCTTCTTGATCAAATTCAATGGTAAAGAAAACAGTCTATTCGATCCTGCTAACTTAATTGATGCTCAACTTTCATGTATCTAGCAGCAATGGCAAAGTTTTAATTAATGCATACCAAATTCGATCTGCGGGGAAAAAAGTAATGGAATTCGATCGAACATATTGAAATTAGGGCAAATTTAAAGGGAAACAAATGAATTAAGACATGCATTACAGAGGCCGGCTAGGGTTTGGGCTAGGGTATAGGAGAAAGCAAGTGATCATCAGCAGGTTTGGCAGGAGGAGCGGTGGCGACGACGGGTAACTCAGTGGGTTGGGGTGCACTGCTACTCGTACTCTCAGTCTCAAGCTCAACAGCGTGGAGAGACAAAACAAGGCGAGAAAGAAAGAGAGTAGCAAGGGCGAGGGAAGTGACGGTGAGGCGAAGCCGAGGACTAGTGCCATCTCCGAATCCTCCTTTGTAGTTACAGGTGCAGATGACCCCAACAAGGAGACACATCAACAGGTGGTACAGAGAGTTGAGGTATCTCAGAAAGGCGACGAAGAGGTGTCCCTGGATGACTATCCAGCCAATAGCTAAACCAACAGGAGGATCGACTAATTTGGTGCTGCTGGTGCAGCCTCCGTGGGGCTTCAGGAACAAGAAAGGCAACGCAATGGAGATGATCTGCACAACGCTCAACACTGCTGCTCCTGCGATTCTCCAGTACTTTCTCTTAGTTGATGATGCAGAAGATGACCAATATTTGAAATCAGCCGCCTCCACAGCAATTAACACCAGAAACCCCCATATCGGAAACGGTATCTCAACAATATACAGAAAACCATATTGGCAGTCGCCGAGGAGTTGGACTGAATACAGCCAAGAGCAGGCCCCCCAGCAGATTAACGCTCCCACTATCGCAAAGTCGCTCCCTTTCACTTTCATTTTAGATCGATCTATATATCTTCCTGCTCGCTCCGATCCAATCCCTTTCGTTCAATCGATCGATCACCTACGCACGTTCGTTGAACTGGTTTAAATTTGTTCCTCGCAAATTGATAGATCCAATTCACAAGACCTAATTTTCTCTATTAATTACCTGCGCATGGTTATTATCTATCTATCTTCTATATATAAATATATATACATATAACATATTCATTATTATTACGGAATATTATTATTAATATTAATTATATCTAATTAATAAGAGAATTATATATATCTATATCTTTTAACCAAAATAGATATATTCTATCTTCTCTAGATATAAATACAGAATTAGATATATTTATCTTTAACTCATGTTTACCAATTCAAAAAAATCTATCTCTTTAACTAAATCATAGCCTAATATCCCCATTAAAAAAATTATTCATAACCGAATCATTAATTAATTAATTAATTTTATAGGAAATATTCAACACCTCATTGTAAGATTAATTATTTTATTATTTCAATTATGAAATCCATCAATTATAACATCTAGACTTTGCATAAATTGAGATGTGGTCGTTAATCTGCCGCCCCTCAACTAAATATGTCCAAACATTTACATTAATTCATTAGATTGAAAATACAATTCATGAATATTTTACAAGAAATATTTTGCTTGAATAACGGTGTTACATCCACGGAATGAGAAATATGATTTTTTTTTTATTAGGGAGGCTAAGAATATAACTGAGTAAAATAATATGACGTTTCATAAGTATATTAAGAGGACTCATGAAACCCTAATCAGACTATGGGTCATAAACACAAAACCCGTTAACATAAAACACCGCATACGTACCGTTTTGGCGAGGCAGCCTTTGTTAGAGGCACGTCGCTAGATCCCCAGCTCGCTGATCGGTCAGCAAGACCACCGTCGTGTGGCGCTACCCCTTACTTGTCAACATTAGATTCAAAACATATTAGGAACGTATTACATTTATAGAAGATATTACTACACCAATTAGCTTTCAGCGGGGTGGAATGCAATCCGAATGAGTTTGCTAAAGAGATCATTATTAGAGCATGAGCAACCATGGGTTTTACTTACCTTAAGGTTGCTAAAAGGTAAGCCATGGTTGTGGCCTTTACATTAAGGTAAAAGGTGGGAAGGGGTTACCTTGGTAGAGAGAGGTAACCTCTTCCCTTTTCTAATTTTTTTTTTTTATGATAAAGTAGGATGATATCTTTTCAATTTAGATTTATTAGTTGTAATAGGATTTAAAATGAAATAAAAATATATTTATATTTCATTATTTTTAAAAATAAAATATCTCATTGGTTTAATTTTATTTTTTTCTATAATTTGAGCCTAATTTTACTCTATATATACCCTCATCTTGATCTATTGTAGTTGTACCTATTTTATTAACCATGGATCACAATAATTCAAATACTCCACTCATTCAAAATATGCTTTTTGATCCAAATCTTCTCAAACAATTTCAAGTGATGTTACAAATGCTTAACAATTCTCCAACACCCGAATATTCAAATTATACCCCACATAATCCTACCAATGTGCACAATCCTCTTCTTTTTTTTCCCAAACCAACAACATTAGTAGAATTAGCCCTTGTGGAAACTCATATGAATTTGAAGAATGATTTGGTTGAGCACTTGTGGAACCAATTCCAAGGCAATGATCCGAATTTATAGGTAGTTCGATTAGTATTTACGTATGTTATAATGTTTTAAACTTTTTTTTATTTTAATCTAGATGTAATAAAATATATTTATATTAACTACTTTCTATTTTTATTTATTTATAAATTATAAATAAAAATAATTCACAATAATATATGATGATACATATATAATAAAGGAAAAGATATAAATGAAAAGAAAAAGTGAAAATAAATTCGAAAAGGGGTAAAAGAGGTTTCCCATGATTGTAGAGGAAACCTTTTAGAAAGAGGTATAAAAAGTAAAAATTATTTTAAACAAAAAAATAAATGAGTTGTAATGTTGTGATAGGAAGATGGAAAAAAAAAAGGAAAGATGTTACCCCATGGTTGCGGATGGTCTTAAATGCAAAGACAAGAATATTACCTGTTGTTTTGATGATCGAGTAGATGGAGACTCGAGAGTTGGGTCTGATGGGAAGGGCAAGGGAGATATATGTAGCCGTGATATAATAATAAAAAACCTCCCCGTACTCGTCACACACTTGTTGTGTAGGAATACTTACATAATTGATCATCCTTAAAAACGTTAATTTGTACGACAAGAGAGTAGATGGAATACTACCCATAGGTCCCCGGTTCGAACCCCGGAATGGCCGCTCTATATTTACCAATTCAAAGACTAGATGGAATAGTAAAATTTTGGATGATCTGAGTTGTTACTTACCTAATTGATCATCCTTAAAAATGTTTCTACTTTCACTTCTGATCATGTAGTTTCTCATGATAAAGAGACATATATAACCAGTGGCGGAGCCAGGGGGTGCTCGAGCACCCCCTGGCGGAAAAAAAAAATACAAAAAAAATTTTTTTTTTGCATATATTTAGTATTTTTAAGGTAATATAACATATTTAAATGATGTTTAAAACAAGAATCCTATGTAGCTGAAGTGGTAAGGAAGGAATGAAGTAAGAAGAAGTAAAATCTAAAAGTCTTGGGTTCAATTCTCAACACCTTTACTTTTTCTTTGTTTTACTATAGCATTAATTCTTCTCCATTTCTCTCTATTTTTTTTGTTTCTTTCAACTATTTCATTAAAAACATGTCATAGTTATGGTTAAATTATCCATTTAACATTTTCTTTCAATATTTTTTGTTTCTCTTGTATTTTTTTGGTTACTCTCCACTATTTAAATACCAAAAAATATTTCCAAAAATCACAATTTTAGTGTTTTTTCAATATTTTTTTTTAAAAATATTCTTAGTAAGTATACACCAAAAAACAATGTTTCACGAAATTTTTTTAGCACCCCCTGACCGAGAATTCTGGCTCCGCCACTGTATATAACAGATCAAAAGACTTGAGTCTTAAGCAAAGATTATCAGGTATGGCATGTCCGGTAGTCATAGTACGTAACACCGGTTCTAGTGTTTATGATGAGGCCGGCTACAGTCGTTGTGCCTATAAAAAAAAATCCAGACTAACAAACAAGTATATTAAACAAGTAAGGAGATGAGATCCCATATAAAATCTTAGACTATTTCTATGTAGAGTATATTGATCATCAATTAGAGAAAATTGAAAATATGTATATACTTGTATAAAATCCCATATTGGGCTCGACTTTCTTGCTCCCGAAAGGGCCTAGATCCCGTAAGGGCCTTGATAAAATCTCGTAAGGGTTTTCAGGTGCGGTTTTACTTAGGTGGTTCTTGGTTGCGTCTCTAGGTGTTCGTCGCATTCCTTTTCTTAGTTGGGGTTCTGGTGTCCGGTGTCGGGTCTGACTAGGGTCGAAATGAAGCCCGTGAATGGCTGACACCACATGTGCCAAATGTGAACATTTACAATGATCCTTGCATTTACCTAGAGAAGGTAAAATAGAATGTAATACTGCATAATGAACCTAAGAGGTGGTAAATGAGTAGCAAGGATGCCCAATCTGGTCAATGGTTGCACCAATCAATAATGATACAAGTAGCTTGAGAAAATTAGAATAATGCTATCTAGATAAGTTATTTGGATATAAGCATCATAGTAAGAATGTCAATAATAATTTCGACAAGTGTGAATTCAGAGTGAAAAAGAGATTGAAAGAGGGGAAGAGTGATAGAGAGAGAGTTCATGCAAGATAATTGATTAAAAAATAGAAATGTATAATGGAAAAAAGGTGGAAGTTAGCAAACCATGGCCGATAGAAGCAGAACGGGTCTTGTACTCTTGTCTGATATGGCATCAAAAGACCCCATTCTTTGAGAAAATATTTTAATTTGTTTAAGCAAGAGAGATAGCAAGCCATGATTTTCTCATTGAACATGTAAGCATGTAAGTCTTACAATTCCAACTTTATTAGTGAATCATTACTGCATTAGCAATCATACATCATACCTGTTTCAGTATCTGTATCAGGGCCTTCATAAATCTGATTTTGAAATGTAATTGGGTGCGTACTTTCATATAGTGTCCATACTTATTCTCATCCTTAATCCAGTCAGCTGTATAGCATTGAACGAGTTCATGTAGATGTGGCCACTGCTCCAAATTTTCATCAAGCTGAAAAAACACAAATATGTATGCTTGTAAGGCAGCCAGACTTAAAGCTATACTTAAATCATCAATTTCCAATCACTTCGATATTTTGACATTATTAATGCAGAAATAAAAAGCTCACCAGTGCATCCAACTTCACGTTAGCAGCCACATATTGCCATGATACCCTTCGAAAACGATGCCCGTCTGAAGACAAGCTTTCCATACTGTGAAGCAAAATCATAAATGCATTCTGTCAAGGATGCAACCATGCATGGTGAAGAAATGAAATTCCTCTACTCAATTTTAATATTAGCAGAAGCACATAGAAAATCTTCCACAAGACTGACAGTACAAAAATGTCTAAGCCCAAATGGTAGATATAAATCATCAAAACATACATATAGGAAAACACATCAAGTCCTTTAATACCGAGTAACATAATTAAGCAACACAGGGTGAGACTCCTATGCCCTCTATCTTCAACAAATGAGCCTTAACCCGTGTGTACGATCCTTTCTTTAATTCATTACAAATTTTACATTTCCATGTGGTATTCCCACCTCCCTTAGTCTGCTTATCAATAATTTCAACAAATTTTCAAAGAGAGTATCAGATTCAGTCGATGCTTCATGTGAAGCACTAGGGCCACTAGCGGCACTATTTGCAGAAACAGTTGCATTCATTGAGGAATTAGGAGTAGACATCAGATCTGAGAAGAAAAGAGGGATGAGAGGAGAGTTAGGGTGTGTTTGGTAACGATATCTAGATATCAAGATATTGATATCGATATCAAGATATCGATATCGGGTGATATCTTTGATATCTTGATATCAAGATATCGGTATCGGTATCAAGATATCGATATCGGGCGATATCGATATCAAGTGATACCTCCCAAAAACGGAGTATATCAAAATAGGCTAAATTTGATATCTAGATATCAACTGATATCGATATCTAGCCCTACCAAACACTAGATATCAGATATCAAGTGATATACTATGCCTACCAAACACTAGATATCGATATCAGTTAAAGTGATATCGATATCTAACCCTACCAAACACTAGATATCAGATATCGGGAGCTGATATCTGATATCTAGATATCATTACCAAACACACTCTTAGGAGCGAAAACTTACTCTGAAAAATCGATCTGATTAGGAGGAAGGAATTTCAGATCTGACCAGACCGCCAGTCTATCGACAAAGCAAGAAGAAGAAAAAGAGACGACGATGAAACTGGCCGATGAGGAAAGTAGTGGCCGGCGGCGACGGACAACTCCGGTAGCTAGGGAGGGAGACTGAGCATCGTAGTAGCAGCAAATCAAAGTCGCAAGTCGACAGAGAGAGTAAAGAGAAGTTAGGGGGAGAAAGTGAGAGAGTAGCAGGGGTGGAAATGGGTCGGGTGATGGATGGGTGGAGCCATTTTTTCACCCGACCCGTCACAAAAAAAATTCACCCGACCCATCACCCGTCCGTCTAATATTTCACCCATCACCCGATCCATCGGGTGAATCGGGTTAATCGGGTGGGTAATCGGGTGAAGTAAATTAAAAGAAAAAAATTTATAGGTCATACTTAGAAATCGGTCATATTTGATATTTTCACAAATCACGTCAACGTGGAAATCTTATTAATTGTATAAAAGGTTTATTCATACATTATATCATTATCCCCATCTTACAAAGTTAGCATTAAAAGTTTAATATCAAATCAAATGAGATAAATTTTAGCCCTTTGCTAAACTCGTAGTTAAAAAAAGGAAAAATAATTTGGTTAAATCATGTCTTAACACACTAAATGCTAAGTCGTTGAAATGAGTGAAATTGTTAACATTCTACTAGTGTATGCAAAACAAATAAAATAATTTTTTTTAAAAGATGTGATATGAAGTTAAATAAAAATAAGTTTATATTCTTTTAGATTTTTTTTGCACAAAAACAATTAGAGGATAGAGAAGATAGAATTAGAAAAAAAAAAGAAAAATATGTAGTTATGTTAGGCTATATTTTTTTTATAAACTAAGATTTTTTTTTAAATAATCAGGTGGGTTAGCGGGTGGTTAAGCGGGTCGGGTAATGGGTCGGGTGATAGGTCGGGTAATGGGTGAAAAACATATCACCCATCACCCGACCCATCACCCATTTCACCCACCCATCACCCATCCATCACCCGGTTTTTTTTCGGATTTTCACCCGTATAATCGGGTCGGGTGGGTCGGGTGAATCGGTCACCCACGGGTGATTTCCAGCCCTAGAGAGTAGTTAGGGGGAGGAGAGAGAGAGAGAGAGAGAAGGGCTTTAACAGCTCAGGAGAGTAGGTTTCGTAATGGCGAAGGGTACAAAAGCATCATTTTCTCCGTCTTCTGCCATCGTCGTTCGTTAGCCACTCCACTCACTCTTTTTTTTTTTTGAAGCTAGATAAGAAATTCAGTTCTCTACACAAGCCTAGAGAAACCGAGAGACCGGACAAGCCGGTGGATGGACTAACCATCATGTACAACAGAAGCAAATGACAGAAATAAATGACAGAAGCAAATGACAGAAAATAAAACCAAGGAACGTACAAGCCATCATACACTGCGCAACACAAGCTAAAGAAGAATGAAACGAAAGGCCAAAGGGAAAACGCACACAGCCACTCCACTCACTCTCACTAGTCACCTCGCTCTCTCTCTGTGGAAACTGGAAACTGTTTTTTTTTCTTTCTTTTTTTTTTTGAGAAGGAAACTGGTTTTACTTTTTGAAGGGTTACGGGTTACCTCCGTGTTTTTTTTTCGATTAGGTAAAAATTCGAGACCTGTCCTCGATAGGCCGACGAATCGATAGACGGACTAACCGTCAAAATACAACATAATAATAGACACATAAAAACACAGATGAAAGAAACAACCCTAAGAATCTATATAAGTTATGAGTGAGCAGAGGAGTCGAGTGAGATCCAAGGCGAGCCACGAATGCCGAGAACACGGGAGAGCGCGACGACTCACACGGCGTCCCGACACCGAGAAGGCGGAGAAGAGTAATCCACCATCGGAAAGGGCGAAACCTGAGGAAGTGCGGATCACCGACATTGCCCCCACCTAGATGAGGAATCTTCGATGACCACGAACACATGAAGTCACGATCCTCTCGATTATACAGAAAGCCCGATACTGCAACCCAACTCGGAACTAAACGCACCCACACCAAAGCAGCGACCCGATGCCAAAAGAGGGAACAAATACAGGCCATAAAGGGAAGGACTAACCATCCGACGAAAACTGTGTGCAAACTCTCGGACCAAACTAGAAGTCCGGGAAGAAATTATTTAAACTACTAATATCAAATTATTTCACATACCCTTTCAGGATTTTATCAAACCCTTTCGGGATTTAAATAACGCCCTTTCGGACATAATTAATTAAATGGCAGGTTTACACATATAAATATACATAAAAATAATAAAAATATATAAATATATCGTTTTTATTTTTATTTTTTTACATTTTGGAAGCTTGGTGTGCAAGGGGCAAATTAACCCTTACACGCCAAGAAATATGGCAATTCAAGCACACAAAGGATATCGGTGTCGGAGGAATCAATTAGACAGGGCTAGGACCACCGGCGGGGAGGGCGTCGGCGGTATAAGTTGGGGGCGAATAGGGAGTTTAAGGGGGTTCAATTGAGAGGAGAGGAGGGGCGCTGAAGGAGGGGGGGCAACGAAGGAGAGGGGCGGCAAAGGGAGGAGGCCAACCCGGCCGGAAACGACCACCGGCGCATCCCGCAGGGGCAGCCGTCGCCGCATATAACAGCCGAGGAAAGACCAAGGGATAACAAGAACGAGACCACCGCTAAAACAGGATGAAAAGAGGAAGGAGGGTAGATCTAGAAGCCCAGGAGCATCATCGCCCAAAATTGGGGTTTTTTTAAGTCGATCTCCGACGGAGGTCCGAGAAGACAACAAAGGGAAATCGGATGAGAAGAGGAATGAGGGTAGATCAAAAAGCCCAGGAGCATCATCGCCCAAAAATTGGGGGGTTTTGAAGTCGGTCTCCAACGGATATCCGAGAGGACAACCAAGGGAAATCCGGGGAGAAGAAGTGGGTGCGATCCCAAACCACCCGAAACGGCAAGAAACCGAGGGGGGAGGAGGAGGTTGGTAGGAAAGGAGGTTGACGACGGTGACTCCGAGGAGTAGACCAGGATCGGGTAGCGCGGTGAAGATGGTGGTTCGTGCCCGCTAAGCGGAGGTTTTGGACCATAAAGGGTGGTTGGGCTCCCTCTCTCTAGAATTCTAGAGAGAGGAGAGAGTTTCCACTCGTTACCTCCGTGGTTGTGGTCCTTGTGGACTCCTATTGTACTGCCTCAAAAAAAAACAACGCGGGGAAGATGGTGGCTCGTGCCCGCTAAGCGGAGGGGCAAAGCTTGAAAAATAATTTGGGGAATCTCCCGGATTTGAACCCGAGACCTCTTGGTTTGCATACGCCATCAGCAACGATACACCAACTAAGCAAACCGACTTCAACACTATGGGAAGACCTATATTATATTTATACTCTCACTCACAAAATACTACAGTAATATTTAAAAAAAAATCGTGTCGTGTCAGGTACCCGATAAGGGAAATATGCCGATCCGAACACGACACGATTATTATCGTGTTTTACAGTTTCGTATCATAATCGTGTCATATCTATATCGTTTCGTGTTTTTTCATATCGTTTTGTTGCGATTTCGTGTCGTGCCAACTGTGTCGTATTTTTCTGCACAACTCTACCACACGTTACTTAGGACGTGTTCGGCTTGAGGTTGTGGGGGATTGTTGGTTTTTTTTATAAAAAAAAAACAACAACCCGAGGGGTGGTGTTTGGCAAGGGGTGGCGGTAGGATTGCTACTTATGGGATGGAGGTTAATCGGGATTATTTGGGGTCGATAATCCCACCCCCACAACAGCAGCTTTCAGCTTGCCCCTGCACCAACAGCTTTCGTCTTGCCCCCGCCATAAAAGCTTGCCCCTTTACAATCGCGATTCGTGGCGGATGAGGAGGAGGGAGGACCGACAAGATATGGTGAAGGAAGCAACGACGGAGAGGAGGGGGTGGTGAAGAGAGGGCGGACGGAGGACTTGAAAAAAAATCTCAATCGCTTTCATCCCCATAACCTCCACCTTATATAATCCCTTAAAAATAATCTCAACCCCTTAACAAATAACCTATTGACAAACACGCCTTATGCAACCATTTATACAAACACAACCACAAACACTCAAGTGTAGCAGGATCTGACTAAAAGAAACTGCAACCAGCAAAACAAACGGGATATCATTTGAATTGGTAAATAGATAGATAGGTGGCGTAAAAGCTAAAGAGTTACAAAAAAAAAATAAGACCAAACAAAGGGTCTTATGTAAAATCGGTACATCGCATGAGTTCTTACCACCAATTACACATATCAAAAGTCAAACCCCACTACAACTCTTATACCCCACGTTGCTACCCCACAAATTTGTTTAAACCCACCTAAGCCACATTGTCACATAAAGACACACATATCCATCGGTCAAATCCCACCCAAAACTAAATAAAAAGAAACAAAAAAGATTCTGCAGCTTTTAATAAAGCATGGGAGGGAAACCACAAACACACGCTAACTCAGAACTCCTACCCATACAAATTCAAAAGAAACAAAACATGCAGCTTTTGAAAAAGAAAGATGGGAGGACCACATCCACACGCAACCTGTTACAACAGCTCACACGCGCCAAAGAGGTGACCCTCATTCCACGCGCAAAACAGCCAGCACCATTGGGAACCACCACTGGTCACACGGAGGACAGCACCAGCAAATCTCCTACCACGCAGCCACCGGACAAGCAACGAGTTCAGCTCAAGTATATTGGTGTGCACGCCGGAGAGAGGAGAGGAAGAAGACAGGCTACCACCGCGCCGACCACATGACCAGCAATCCGAACCACCATTACAACGAGGCTCCACAACTCGGGCTACTACAAGGACACCACCCACCCCGGCGACCCTTCGTTAAGATTGAAACCAGTGAAAGAATTAGGGGCTGGGGAGGAAGAACCCAGTAGCAATGATACATCGAGCCCAAACCAACACCACGAAACGCTCCACCACGAACCACACCAAGAAAGGAAGACGTCGGCACCGCGCTTGGCCAGACCCGGAGGAGCCCAGATGCAGCGACTCCCACCCCACAGGTCACACACCCAAGCCCACGACCCAACACCTACAAACTCGCCAAAGTTGAGGGAGAGCAACACAACCAAGCAGATCGGACCAAGGAGAGGCCAACCGAACACCCACAGCCACCAGGACGACGCCCCGCTACGATGACTTGCCGAACCAGGGGGAACCGACATTTCTAGCCCCGATGCACCTGGAAACACACCCCAAGACCACCCCTCAACAGCCGGCGACCATCCACATGTGCAAGAGACGAAAAAGCCCCTCATCCGCCCAGGAGGAGGAGAAGAGTCGGCCGAGCCCACTGGAACAGACCCCAAACCACCCTCGCCCCACGCAAGAACCCGGAGAGCGCGGGGAAAAACCATCGTCACCCCCACACCGCCCCCACATCCTCGAATGGGACCCCGCAGCAACTCCAAGATCCGATCAAACCAAACCCTCAAATGTTTGATCGGTTGAACCCACAAGATTTGCATAAAGATTAACACATTATACCCAAACAAATCCAGGTGGGGAGGAAAGGATGAGGCACAAGAGAGAAAACCAAAGAGGAGGGGAAGAACCCTTGAGAGTTTCTCTCTCTAACTTTCTCTCTCCATCCAAACCTCAAACGGGATATCGTACGGTTGTTTAAATTGCTGATAACTAAACCTAAGCATGAGGAGGCATAAAAATTACGCAAATCGGGGTTCAATTTCTAGTCTCGATCACATCCAAACGTCGATCCCCTAGTATATATTCGACCGAGATAGTACAACGTACAACAATGAAAATAGCAAAACAACCGAATACAAATTCAAGATTCAAAACTTAAAACAAATCAGAGCAATTGAGCTCACCGAGCGAAGCACAATGGCGGCAACGCTCAACCGGATCTGAGCGGCTCACAACGCGAAGGTATCCAACCTTCGAAACGTACTTGGATTGCAAGATCCGAACGAAGGTATCCAACCTTTGAAACGTAACCCGGATAATATATTCGGGTTGTTACATAGATACGCATGTCCACCACGATGACCTTAAAAAACTCAATCTTAGCAGCAAGTTCAAAAAGTGTATTCATGTATTGTCGGACCTTATTGCCAAGGTTAGGAAGCACCCTTCCAGCTGAACATGTTCATGAAAATATACTCCTCAGACGAGGGACAACTTTAACCATTGCACTAGAGCTGAGCTTCCGGTCTGGATCGGATCGGACCGGACCGGAAATTCCGATCCGGTCCAAGACCGATGGATCGGAAATTCAAGGGCCTTGGACCGTGGATCGGATCGGGACCGGGATATATGGTCCCGGGTTTTCCGGTCCGTAGACCGTTTGGACCGGAACTTACAACAGTTTTTTTTTAAATTACGTAAAACAACCCTTATTTTATTGATTAAATCAAACAGCCCTGTTTCCAGCAGTGAGCAGCCTTGTTATTTTTTTTATTAAGTAAAACAACCCCTGAATGTGTAAAACAGCCCCTAATTCAACTCTTCAAGTAAAGTCCAAACACAAAATGATTGAAAATTGAACAAACGATTGAAAATTGAACATCAAGAGCAAAACACAGTTAAAATTGAACAAACGAAGGGCTGGTGCTCAACAAGGATCCCCTACTTCACACCCTACACCACTCCCTACAACACTAAATTATTTTTGTTTAAAATATATCTTTAAAAAAAATTAAAAAATTATATTCACATTTTAAACAATTATATTTATATGTTTATAAAATTTTATTTTAAAAAATTATGTTTTACAATTTTTAAAAAATTTAAAAGACAACTTTTTGCAAATTCTATTTTAAAAATTTTTCAAAACATAATTTTTCAAAATAAAAGTTTATAAACATATAGGTATAGTTGTTTAAAATCTGAATATAATTTTTTAATTTTTTTAAAAGATATATTTTAAACAAAAATAATTTTGTGATGTAGGGGATGATGTAGGGTGTGAAGTAGAAGATCTTTGTTGGCCGGTGCTTCCATCCTCCACCGATTCCTTCCTCTTTCTAATCTCCTGATCCATCCTATACCAAATTCAAATGATATTAGAACAAGTTGAAATTTCTGTAACCCTAGATTTGAAATTGGGACAAGATGGGATCTGGCAGTGACGACTGAGGGGAGAGAGGCCTACTGTGGTGTGGTCGATGGGATCCGGCGGTGAAGACTGAGGGGTGAGCGAGACTGAAGTGAGGGCCGGCTGAGAGACGAGTGCGCGAGGTGCGAGCGAGGCTGAACTCCGAAGATGAAGTGAAGAGGGAGAGAGAGAGGTCGATAGTGCGAACAGAGAGGCTGTGAGACAAGCGCGTGAAGACTGAAAGAGTGAAAGGAGTATAAAGCGTGAAATAGGCCTGAACAAAGGAGTAGCTTAGGGATAGGCGCACCTTTAAAAAAAAAAAAAAAACCAAACCCGGTCCAATTCCGGTCCGATCCCGGGTTTGGACCGGAACCCGGAATTCAGATTTTTTTGGACCGTGGACCAGACCGTAATAATTCCGATCCGATCCAAACCCGTAATTTCCGGTCCGGTCCCGGTCCGATTCCGGCCCGATCCAAATTTTGCCCAGCCCTACATTGCACACAACATCCTCCCGTCCTCATCCACGTTAACCATGCTTTCCAACACTTTTTTAACACCATTGGGAACTAGTGATGTGCCTAGAAGTGAAGGCGAGTAAAACACATCAAGCAAGAGGCGGAAAAAAAAAAAGCACTTTACCACTTGGTGCTCTGGTCAAATATGCCACAACTTGGGGCTTATGACTCTCATCATATCCACGACTGCTATGACAATTGAGAACTTCTCACCAGAATCGGTAGTTACAACTGGATTTACACATTTACATAGCCATGGGGCAACATCTCCCACATATACCTGAGATATAATTGGTGAAAATCCTTTCTGCCCCTTATTTTTTGCATTCATAACCAACCTTCCCCACAAGTCCACAACCATGATCTTTGCCTTATGCAATCCCCCATCATCTTGACCATCCTACAAAGCACTTCAAAAGTTGCTCTATTGACCTGGACCTTGTTCTTACAAGCAACATCACTTTCTCTAATCAACCTACGTAAATTGACTAATCAATGGTCATCTTATCCATACATAACACTAGTGGATGATCCCGTGCTACGCACGAGCTTAATTACTTAAAAATTATGTAACTTTTAAGGGTTTATTTTTGAAAATAAGTTTATTTAGTACTCATTAGAAAGTGAGTTTTAAAAACATAATTGTTTTATTATTTCAATTTTTTGTTGCATATATAAATATAATTATTATATTTTTATCCATTGTTATCTTATTTTCTTGATTAAATTAAATCAATCTATCTTTGTTCATTTTCTATGTAGATATATAACATTTTTCTAATTATTTTTTTTACTAAAATATAAATAATGTTATTCAAAATATAAATAATGTTATTTTATTCTTTTAGTTTTTATCTTATTTTATTCTTTTAATTTCTTCTCCAATTTACTCAATTGATTATTCTAATAAGTTTCTTAGTTTTATTTAATAATTCTTTTATTCAAACTAAAATTTTATTTTTTTTATTATTCGAATAAGTTTCTTAATTTTATTTAATAATTCTTTTATTCAAGCTAAAATTTTAATTTTATTTAATTTTATAATGTAAAAAATTTACACTTAATGAACATTTCTTTAACAATTGTGGATTTGTGGTAGAAGAAGAGTTTTAATAATGCCTAAATGAATGGACAATAAATGAGCAAAAAATGAACATTTTCTCTCTCTACTATTCAATTGGCTTATTGGCAAATTTACCACAAAAAAAAACTTACTTTATTAGTATGAGGAAGGATGATAGAAGATATTTGTGTGATTCGGGTCATTGTCCAAATTTTTGGATTAAAATCATCAAATCACTACAAGGAAACATGGAATAAATTGGAAAGCAACTATTTAATTGTCATTTCAACTCGGATTTTCAGGTTTCATTACGAGTGAATGATAAGAACTAGTTGACCACAAATGATAAGTATAAACTACGAAATAATAAAGGTGATGAAAACTAAGCATATTTGCCCATCAACATCATAAATATTAACTAATAAAGTTGATGAAAACACAAAATTTGTCCAAGAACACCATATATAACTCGTAGGTGTAGATTAACAGAACTCAATATAACTTTTTATTTTCAGGTTCATTGTCCTCATTTGGAACTTGAAAAAGAAAAGCTCTTGTTAAATGGGTAGAGTTTGAATCACTTATAAATCACTCCGAACATCCTTATTATGGTGACACTAGATACGTACTATTATATAAATTTAAACCTACCTTTAAAAATCAAAGTTTTCATAGAACACAAATCATCTTTGTAGGGCTCGTTTATGTTTTACAAAACAACAAGGTAAGCTCGGCATTTTATTAGATCCAAATAGATTTACAATGAAATTGGTCCAAACTTTAAGCTACAAAACTAATTTCTACATGCCTCTTCGTCGGATTTTCACCAAAAATAGCATATTTGTTTTCTTCTTAAAAAACATAATACCTCCATCATAGCACCATAAAGAATAGATCACATAGATTAATATTGTGCAAACAAGAAAATTGAGATCGAATTGGTCGAAGTGGTTTATACCTCCACCATAGCACCATAAAGAATAGAATCACACATGTCAATGGAACTAAACATACATAATCCAAAAAACAACACGTGCCAAAAAAACAACAAACGCAGTATGCCCATATGAAGTCGTCGTGCTCATCCCCGGCGTCTCCTCCGCCATGCTCAACCACGGTGCCTCCTCTGCCCTGCTCAACCACGATGTCTCCTCTGTCGTGCTCACCCCCGGTGCCTCTTCCTCAGTGCTCACCCCTGACGCCTCCTCCCTCATGCTCATCCTCGACATGGTGTGGTACGATTTGCTCAGGAAGGGGTGGTGCTACGAGAAAACACCGGACACTATATCTCTCGACAATGTAGTATCCAATCATGGTGAGAACAACCGGGATAATCAAAGTAGCCCACAATACATCCTTCTTCTTCTAAGTCACCAAATGCCAGATAAACGTAGATGCGAACTAGCCGCAAGTAGCCATAACTGCAATCGGAGTAGGCATACCCGTCCCAAACTCTAGGAAAAAAGCTCATAAAATATAGCAACAAGTATCGATCAAGCCCATTATCGGGCAGGGGTCAAAAACCTGAACTAGCACACTAGGAGCATATATTTCACAAATAAAATATGTGCTAAGGTAAAGGAAGAGCGACGAGCTAGTAAGAAGCATCTAATGTTATACAATCCGAAAAGGGTAAGCAAAGTGATACATAGTGGAATAAACATAGCAAGGATGACTATGCTATGAGACAACATAGTGTGATGATCGAAAAGATAAAGAAAGAAAAACCCTAACAATGGCGGAATGAAAGAACAACCAACATATATCAACCTACAACGGTAATGTGGATTAAGAACTACTAATAACTCATGATCCTCAATCTGTAACCTCATGGAGTGGTGTTCCCACACAACAAACCTATTGATAAGGTTAGTGAGGGAAACCCCCATGGAGAGGGTGGTCATGGAAAGGGTGGTGAGCAAAGCTCCCATGGAAGGAATGAGAGAAGGGGCTAAAAGAATATAAAGCACGTGAAAATGAGAGTGAGAGCGAAAAGAATGAGGATGAGAAATCGCGGGTCTATATTTTTTGGCCAGAAGTTTAAATAGTGTTTTCTTGGGAAGGAATACAAACGGGTACACTATCTAGCTGTTTTTTGTTGTTGTTTTTTAGCAACAAATATTGTATTGGGCCTCTCTGCTCCAAACACATTGGTTTATTGAGCCTCTCTTTGATTGGAATATAACTACAAACTAACAAACATTATCTAGTCTATTAACTCACTATATACACATATAGTTTATGAACTCATATCATACTTAAATAATCTAGTGTCATTATAATAAGGATGTTCGGAGTGATTTATAAGTGATTCAAGTTCTATCCATGTAACAAGAGTTTTTCCTTTTGAAGTTCCAAATGAGGACAACAATCACGACGTCTCCTATGTCGTGCTCACCCCCGACGCCTCCTCCCTCGTGCTCAACCCCGATGCCTCCTCCCTCGTGCTCATCCTCGACATGGTGTGGTTCAATCTGCTCAGGAAATGGTGGTGCTACGAGAAAACATCGGACACTATATCTCTCGACAATATAGTATCCAATCACGGTGAGAACAATCGGGATAATCAAAGTAGCCCACAATGCATCCTTCTTCTTCTCTAAGTCACCAAAGGCCAGACAAACGAAGACACAATATAGCCGCAAGTAGCCATAGCTGCAGTCGGAGTAGGCATACTCGTCTCTAACTCTAGGAAAAAAGCCCATAAAATGTAGCAACAAGTATCGATCAAGCCCATTATCGGGCATGGGTCAAAAGTCTGAACTAGCACACATAGGAGCATAAATTTCACAAATGAAATATGTGCTAAGGTAAAGGAAGAACAACAAGCTAGTAAGGAGCATCTAATGCTATACAGTCCCAAGAGGGTAAGCAAAGTGATACCTAATGGGATGAACATAGCAAAGATGACTATGCTATGGGACAGCATAGTATGATGATCGAAAATATACAGAAAGAAAAACCCTAACAATGGCGGAATCAAAGAACAAGCAACATATACCAACCTACGACGGTAATGTGGATCAGGAACTACTAACAACTCCTAATCCTCAATCTGAAACCCCATGTGGTGGTGTTCCCACACAACAAACCTATTGACAAGGTTTGTGAGGGAAACCGCAATGGAGAGGGAGGTGGTGCTAAGAAAGGCTCCCATGGAAGAACGAGAGGGAGAGAAATGAGAGGGAACGAAAGGAAACAAAAGAAGAGAAGAGAGAGCTAAGAAATAAGAGGGAGTGATACTGAGAGTGAGAGAGAGCGGATAGAGCGAGTCTCTACGGACAGACATTCAAAAGACCTCTTTTCTTGGGGAGGAGGTAAAACGGTACACAACCAATTGTTTTTTGTTGTTTTTTTTTTCCTTTTCTTTTTTATCCTTCAAACATTGAATTTGAAATGTTTTGTTTTTTCTTTTCATTGCCCTTCTTTTTCATTGTTAAACTCGTCTACCATTCACTCCAAATTCGCACCATCGTTTGCCGATGGCTCCACTTTTCGGTAATCTTTCATTAGGGTGCTCCCATTCGCTGGTTTGGTTCTTGGGTGGGTTCCCATTTCCATCCAATCTCCCCATTCTTTTGCGTTTTGGGGTTTTTATTCTAGCCCTAAATTGTTCAACCCTCCACAGTTCACATAATTCATCTTTTTGGGTGTGCTGATCTGGTTGGCTTTTCGCATCCCTCCGGCGTGCTCCTTTATCCCTATTTGAAGGGCCCAACGCCACCTCCATGCCTTGACCGTCTCCGGCCACCCGATCTCCTTCTCAGTGCCGTTGTCGACATCCTATTCTCCCCCCTTAGGCGACTACTTCTTCCTCTCCTTTCGGCGTTCTCCGATGTCGTCGAATTTCTCCTTAATTTGTGGTCTAGCTTGTGAAGGGACGTGTTTGGTCTGAAGAAAAACCACTTCTCATTTTTTTTCGAGGGACAACGAGGACGCAATTGCGAACAAGGGAGATGTGAGAACCAACAAAGTCAGTGGCGCCAATGATGATGATGAGTTGAGGACGATGAGGTTGATGGAGATGGTGGTCGGAAGATCGAAAGTTGAGCGTCTAGATTATCTATGAGCCGACTTTGGGCCTGAAAATAAAGTTTATTTCTATTAGATTCGTGTGATTCATATCCATAGTTTGAGCTCCAATTTGGTGGTAATTTGATTGAACCATCATGTTCTTTTGTCTAAATTTACAACCTATTTTATATGCACTTTATCGCCTTGAAGATTAGGGTTTGACGATTGTAATTGTCTTAATGGATTCGTTTTTTACTCTAAATTTTTTTATTGTTATCGATTCCAACGCAATTTATCCTTTTAATCAAATTTAGGGGTAATTAGTTTTGTTTTTCTTATCGATTGAGTTTTATCATTGAAATTTCGGTGTTCTGATTAATTCCAATATAAATGTTTAGGGTTTAGGGTTGGAGTTTCATTTATTTCTTTCAAATTATCGGTTTTAACACCAATGAGAGTTCTTTATTAATCAGGTTTTGTATTTGAGTGAAAGTTTTGATTCATCTTTCATTTACAAATTAATGAGAGTTCTCCGTTATGCTTTCCATATATGCCAGAACATTATAAACTCATAATTCAGGGTGAAATGCTTACAAATCAAGGGCTTTACAACTCATACTTCCTGTGAAAATGACTTTTTTGGAATTATGTGAAAAAACAGAAAACGAATTACTCTATGTGACAATGACCATTTTAAGTGGATAAGAGTAAAGCTTTCTCTTTCTACATGGCTAATTTGGTGAAAAATAAAAAAGGGTTGACCACTATAAGTTTCGAAAGAGTGAAAAGTAAAGAAATATAGACAACTTTTACTTATCTAGCTTGCCGGTTTTTTGGAATACAATATATTAGAAGGAGTTGAAAAGGAGGTTTGATGTAAAGATCGGAAAATTTTATAATATTAAATAATCGGAAATTTCGCGAGGTACCCCTGTGGTATTGCAATTTTTGCGAGGTATACAACTCTTTTACATAATTCGCGTGGTACCCCTGAGGTTTTTGTTTTTTTCGCCTCATACCCTTCTAGGTTAAATCTAACAGAGTTGGGTTATCCTCCGTTAGTTTCAATTAAAAAACAAGGCGCCCTACCCTCTCCATTGATTCCATTTGCAGGACCTTCCTCTCTCTCTTCAACAGGAACAACACCACCATGGAATGAGACCTCCAACATGAAGAACGCCACCATGGAATGGAACTGAGAATGAATTTTCAATTCTAATTCAAAGCCCCCTCTACAAAAACCCCCAATTTCAAGCCCCCTCTACAAAACCCTCAGTTTGACATTCCCATTCCTAGATTTTCAAGCCCAAATTCATCCTCACGTTCTCTCTCCTCCTCTCTTGTCCAGTCATCTTCGTCCTCGCTCCTAGACTCCTCCCTCCCCGCCAGCTCCCCGATGACCTCGACGACTTGGCCCTCTTCAACCACGCGCGCACTGCTGGGCTACCGCCGCTCGCTGCTGTTCGAAGGTGGTCGCCGAGCCAGTCGGAGTTGCTGCGATGCTCGAAACGGCGACGACCATGAGGGGAGTGCGCTTCTCATAGCCTATCTTCCTCGACTCGACCCGACTTCCATACTAGAGCCCCGTCTCGCTCACAGGGAGGCGGGCGCCGGACTCTACAGCCTTCTTGAAGCCGTCGTCGGCAGCAGCGAGATCCAGCGTTCGTCGAAGGGTTGTAAAAACCCTCGCTTGCCGGATTTTGCACCTCCATGGCGGGACTACAACTGCACCTAGATTCACAATTTCAATGAGAAATTGGATAGAGATGATGGGAATTGGAAAGGAGCTCCGAGCAACAGGTTCGAGCAGCAGCGAGCGGCCGAGCGTCCCTTCTTCTTCTTCACTCTCTATTCTTCTGTTCAGTACGTGTTCTTTTTTTTCTTTTTCTTTTTTTTTAATTGAAACTAACGGAGGATAACCCAACTCTGTTAGATTTAACCTAGAAGGGTATGAGGCGAAAAAAATAAAAACCTCAGGGGTACCACGCGAATTATGTAAAAGAGTTGTATACCTCGCGAAAATTGCAATACCACAAGGGTACCTCGCGAAATTTCCGTTAAATAATTAAAATAATGATTTATAATCATCTCGATTTCTAAGATTCGGGAGGTTTGGAATTTCCATCCTCGAGCTATTGGTTTACTCTAAATCCTTCGAAGCGAGTTCCGTCATTTTTTAGTTGAAATTTTAAAATATGCTTTATCCCGCTTCCGTATGCGAAAATTTAAAATAATATTTGGAGTTCTTTATTAAATTCGGAATCGGAAATTTGAAATCCTTTTGAGTTGGGTCGGATAAGATCGAGAGAGCGGGTTTCGAGATATTTTGTTCGGGTATTCAAAATATCATTTCGGGACCATTTTCTATTATATTTCTTTTCTCTTTTCTCTTTTCTCATCTCTCTCTCTCTCTCTCTCTCATTCAGTAGTTCTGTTGAGGATTTCACTCCCTTGCCTGCATTATACAACTGCCCTTTTGTCATCTTATACAATTCTCCTTACAAGACCCCTCTCCCACCCCTCACTTCCTCTTTCATTCACCAGAAAACTCAGAGGAGTGTTCTTCCTCTTAGGGTCGGCCCTGACATTTTCGAGGCTAAAGGCGAACAATGAAAATCGGGGCCTCTATACCAAAAATAATCATAATTTTTTTTCTATGAATGAAATATAGTAAAATTAAACATGTAAACAATATATAACTACTATCGTATATAACATTAACAAATTCAACAAAACAAAATATTTTATAATCATTCAAATAAAAATTAAGTCTAAAAACTATACAATATTATTACTGGAAAACCACCCTTCTTGCATTCTTTGATGCAAAAGTTTCAATCAAGTGCGTGTAGTCCAACTTTGCAACCAAATCTTTTTCAATGATTAACATGGCTAAATTATTCAATCTATCGTGTGACATACTTGATCGAAGATAAGACTTGATCAACTTCAATTTTGAGAAGCTTCTCTCGGCCGAAGCAACAGTAACCGGTATGGTTAGCAAAATTCTGTAAGCAATCCAAGCATTTGGATAACACTCATCCATTGTTTTCAAATAGTTCATCACATCAACGACTGTTTTTGCTTCCTTTGGTATAGCTCCTTTCATGTATCGCAACTCCGAATATAGATCACTTCCATTAACATCATAAACATCACCATGAGTCAACAGATCTTCAAGATTCTTACAATAACTCAACAAACTTTTATCATCTGTTGATCTCAACTTCTCCAATTTAAATAAAAATCCAAAATCTTCTTCGTATTTCTTGAATTGTTCAAACCTACTCTGAAGTGAAGAAAGAGATTGGTCAATTATATAAAGAAAGTAACTGAACTTAAACGACTCTAAAGTTGATTGCGTCGCTTCCTCTTCATCGCCGCTATCATCAAAGTGCTTCTTTTTTCGAATGATTCTCTTTTCACGGAATAACACTTCATTGTTCATCTCACTTGCAATGTCTTTAGCTATGATCAAGGCCTCATCAAATCCCGTTTCTCTGTACTTTTGCATAAAAGAAATCAAATTTTCCAACTCCCTAATAGCAACATCAATATGCATGTCTTCAGCTTGCAGAATTTTACTAACAATATTGATAGCAACCAATAGATCATACCAAATAACCATGCCGAAAAAGAACTCAAAATTCTCCATTTCATATCTCGCCATGCAATCTGCGTCACTCCTTGTTTTGGAATCATCACCATGCTTTGAGTAAGCTAATGCATCTCTTATTTTTAGAGCTTGGAATCTAAAATCCTTCACACTTTCTACACGACTTTCCCATCGTGTTTCAGACAATGGTTTAAGAGTTAGATCATCTACATGATCCCTAAAGACTTGCCATCTCTTTGTAGACGATGAGAAAAATGAATATATTCGTTGTACCACTCCAAAAAAATAATCAGTTTTAGGGGTACAATTAGCCATGTCACAAATTGCAAGATTTAGACTATATATGACAACCACAAGGCGTGTAAAAAGCTCTAGGATTTACCTCGAGAAGTCTCTTCTGCACACCTTTGTGTTTACCTCTCATATTTTCCCCGTTATCATATCCCTGTCCTCGTATGTCATCAATATCGAATGTAAGAGAAATCAGTGCCTTCGTAAGCTCATTAAACAATCCAAGCCCAGAGGTATCATCCACCTTTAAAAATCCAAAAAAAGAACTCCTTTACAACAATCGGACTTGATGTAACATCAACACAACAACCTATAAGAGACATTTGTTCCTCATGGCTCGCATCTGGAGTGCAATCAAGCATCACTAAAAAATACTTCGCGCCTTTAATTGTAGCAATAATTGAAGCCTTTACATCGTGTGCTAGTAGCTGAATCAACTCGTTCTGGATCTTCTGGCTCAAGTAATGATCGTGAGTTTCTTTTTTCAAACTTCGTCGAACATGTGTTTGCATCATCGGATCAAATTCAGCAATCATCTCCACTACTTGTAAGAAAATGCCATTTCTCTCCTCATACAACTTCTCATTCTCTCCACGAAATGCTAAGTTATTTTTTGCAAGCCTTTTCACAATAGCTAAGATTCTGAAGAGCACATGATTCCAATGCTCTTTTTCCTTCTTTATTTGTTCTTCCAAAGCCTGATCAATTGTTGCCTTCTATTTCAATCTTGTTTCTAATTCAATCCAAAGAGTAAAGCAACTAATGTGATGAATATTTTTTTCATGGCTTTGGATCCTTGCACTCAAATTCTTCCAATCATTCAATCCTCCATCAGTTAATTGCCCCAGTAAAGCCTTGTTGTTATCTTGCTTGAACAATTTACAGCAAAAACAGAACACCTTATTAAGAGAAACTGAGTAAACCAGCCACCTTCAATCATTCTTTTCACCATTAGGATAGACACGAAAGTAGTGTCTAGAACTGAAATGTCTCCCTAAGTCATCTACTGGAAAGACCAAATCATTCACTCTTTTAGGACCTCTTTCAACTAGAAAGTCCCTCGCATTCTGTTTAATCTCATCCCAATTTCCAAGATCATCAACGTCAAATGGAAAATCAAATCCTCCATTGAAATCTCTATTCTCACCATCTTCTATGATATTTTCTTCTTCCTCATTCAACAAAGGATTTTCTTCTTCCTCATCACCACTAATTCTAGCTTCAGCAACAGTTTTTTCTTCCTCATTCAGTGGAGGATTTTTCTCTCCCTCATCAGCACTATCTTCATCAATAATTTCATCTGTGACATTCACATTCCAATTTTCATTCTCCCGTGCAATTGAATCAACCGAAGTTTGTGCAGGCGTACCTTTGTTGTCGTAAAACTTGGTAAGCGGACTGATTTGTTTGGTTAACGCATCTCTCCTTTGTTTGAGTTTTCTCTTTTGTGCACCAGAAGGATACTTCCTACCTCCTGGAGCCATGTATGTTAACAATGGATAATCTAAGAAAGCATTAACAAATTCAATTTTTTAAGATTTGACCACTATAACAAGCAAACATATAATTGAATTCAAATATTCCCAAAATTCAATGATTTCGGCCTCTTTCAACAAAGGATTGATCACTTCAAGTTACAATTGCAATATTCCAATTGCCGATTGCAATTCGCATGCACCAGTTAAAATCTAAAGGAAGAAGAAAAAAGCAAAGAGAAGAAGAAAAAAGAGAAATTACCTTGTAAAGGAGAGCGTTAAAAGCTTCGAACAAGATCAGTCAAAACAAAATTGGTGAAAGCTTCTTCTTCTTTCTCTAGACTGGTAACCGACAAATTTAACCTAGGCGATTAATCAAACGGGAGAATGACAATCACGTTTTGAGTCGAGTCTACATATTTTCCCTTTTAATTTTTTTTGGATATATTTTAATATATATTTATATACATATACGGGCCTTTAAAAAAAATGGGCCCTATGGGAAATGGGGCCCTAGGCATGGGCCTATTTGGCCTATAGCCAGGGCTGGCCCTGCCCTCCCGTTTCACGTTCTGCAGAAGCCCAATTTCACTCATCCTCTCTCTCTCCCTTTCTTCAGATTCCGCAACCTACAAAACACCTACCTTCCTTCTGAATTTCACAGCCCCGCACCTCCACCATCAATCCTCCTCAATCCCTCTTTTTCAGTCACTGGTTCGAACCGCCGCCACCACAACTCCACCTTAACGCCACCACCAAGACCGCTTCTCTGTTCCGAACACCTCCGTTCTATCTTCTCCTTGTTTCGTAGAGCATCAGCAGTAGCTCCCCGATGGACGAGGACGATCCTGATCCGCACAGAAGCACATCGGAGCCACGCCGCCGTCGCCCGTCCTTCCTCCTCCCTTCCTTGTTTTCGCTTCAAGGGGGTCTGTAATGGGTTTCTCTTCTTTTTTTTCACCAAATACCCAATAAAAGTCCGTCTTTAACCACTCATGTCTCTCTCAGACTAACAACGAGGAGGTTCCTCGGTGAGGACTAATCTAGCCCAATCGGACTTCCTTCCGGCGAAGCCCTTCAAATATCGATGAGCCGTCTTTCTCTCCTTCCTCTTATTGCGCTTGAGTTTTCTGGGTCTAGGGTGGTCGGGGAGAGGCGTTGGCTAGGTTGAGTGAGGGTGGGTTGAACGGAGCTCCGACGAGGGCCTTCTTTCCCCTTCCTTTCTTCCGTCAGCGTTGTCTGGGAGCAGAACTGGGGAAAAAGAGAATTTTTTTCTCAAGCGTTGTATAACTTCACGAGGCACCATTGAAGACATACATGTGCATTGGACATGAAGAGGCCGAACCTCCTTAGACATTAGAGGCGCCGATTTTACTAAGTGTTGGAACACCCTTGTTATTGCCATTTTTAGTAACTTTCTTTACTTGAGTTATTTTAGGAAACTTTAGGGGTTATTTTAATTATTCCTTTTAATTGTTATTTGTTTAAGGAAAATCAGCCTCTTAGGTTATAAAGGCCGATTCCTCCCTTTGTTCAGAACTTACGCTTCCATTGAATGAAAAACTCTCTTTTGTGTGAAACACATCGAGTGCAAGTCGATCGATTCGTAGCTAGGCTCATCGATTGCAAATTGGTATTGATCTCAGCTTGGTTTGTCTTGTGTTTATCAATCTCGCAAGGGTTTGGTAATCCCTGGTATCCACGAGCCCCCTCTTTGTGCCTCCAAGTTGTTCGCTTGGTTGTGTAGGGTTGTAGAGGCGGGTTATATAGTCATTGGTGTTGGTTCCTATCCTCTACGAAGGCCTGGGGTCTTCATCTTGTTCTATATAGATCGACTCACCCAATCTATCGGTCTTTGATTAATTGCTTTTGTCGAGTCTTTGTTCATCCAGGTTAATCGAGTCTTTGTTTCTTGTTAAGTCGATATCGAGTCTTGGTTTCTTTATCGAGTCTTGTGTTGTTCTTGATAGTTCTTGGTCGAGTTCTTCCTTAGTCGAAGTCGAGTCAAGTTCTTGAGTCTTTGCTGCGTTCTTGCTTGTTCTTGTCGAATCTTGTTTAGTTCTTGTTTGTTTCTTGACTTTGAGTTTTAATTGTCGAAGATCGGGTCATCCTACGGCTTACCCCGTATCAAATAGCAATCAAATGTCATGGCCATCTGAGTAGACACTAGGAGATCCAGTTTCAGCATGTTTTCCGCGAAGCTAATTGTGTTGCGGATCACCTAGCAAGTTTAGCTTTTAATTATGACATTGGTTTATTTGTATTATTTGACCCGCCTGAGGGTGTTTCTAATTTCTTGGATCATGATGTTAGGGGTCGGGCTATCCCCCGTTTGCTGAACACATAGCCCTTTTTTTTCGTTTAATAAAAGCGCGGCTAGATGCACGGAGAGCACCGTCTCTCCTTTCGACCAAAAAAATATAGATATGTAAAATGATAATCAAATTTAGTGTATAGTGAAATAATACTTTTAAAAATATTATTGCCTTCAAGGAACATCTAAGTTTCATTTACAAGATCAAATGATTCAAATATATTCATATATATACTTGAGTTTCTAAAAGGCTCACAACAATAAACGACTATGTTAACGACTCTTTCAATCACATAGCAAGAGTTTCCCTTTCTTAATTTGTTGTTTTTCATTTGCCTATTGTTAATTTGTTGCCTAATGCCTAGAAACCATTATATTCTAAGTCTTTTAATTTCATGATTAATCAAATTCTGTTTTATCCCTTCGATCGAAATGTTCATATCTTGGGATCCCATTTGAGATTATTTGGGCATTCATATTTTCCCCTTATTTTGCTCCACAATGGTCTCAAATGGGCAGCCCAATCATTACACCATTCCGATTCGGTCTAGACCGAATTTTTGGGTCGAATCAACACAAACCGAACCTAACCGAAATTTTTTTACTCGACTTTCGATCCGAGAATTTTCATTTTTTTATTTCGGTTCAGTTTGTGTTAACACAAACATTTTTTTTTTAGGATTTTTTTCTCATGCCAGAATCTTCAAGATAAGATTTACACTCACCTGTGATCATTAAAAATATATACCATATCCTAATCAATATCCCAGTAGTTAAACAATTCAATATCCTAATTGAAATTATGTTTAGCTACTGTATATTCATCCAATTCAGCTAACGATTTCCCTTTGCCTTTGCAAAACAAATACTAAAAAAAATATTTTTATGAATTAAAAATAAGCTCAAGTGCTAAATTACTAGCAAGATGATTAAAAAATTCAATTATACATATAGTACAATATACTCCATCCTTCATTAATAAGTGTCGTTTGACTTTTTGATACGTTTTTTATGAGTTAAAAACTATATAAAATATTAATTTTTTTAAATAATTATTAACTTATAACTAATATGTATAAATTTATGTTTAAAAATCAATTAAAAACTTTATATCCACCCCTTATACTTATTATTTCAGAAGCAATCTCTTTGTAAAAAATTGAGCCACGTGTCCCTCTTCACAAAGATAAGAAACTGCCTTCTCAACCCACGTTCTCCCCGTTAATGCATCGATCGTCGACTTGAAGCTGCGATCTCCTCCGACAAAAAGAGAGAGAACGGGAGAAGTCAAGGGATTTGACGGGAAGAGAAAATCTCCGTCTTCTTCTTCCCCATTCCGGATCTCCGGTTCCCCCATACCTCTCTTCGCTACTGGAATGGCCGGCGGCGGCGGTGTACAGGAGCGTCGATGGTTGAGTGCACCTAGGGTTTTCGTCGACGGTGATGGCGGTGATGGCTCGAATTCGGATGGGGGTGGAGATCTTTTTTCCTCAATTGCTCTCCGGTGTCTTCCTCCTCCGCCTCTCCCTATTCATGCGGCCGATCCTCCGGCGTCTTCCTCCGCCGCTAAGGTATTCACCCTCCTCTTCTCCATCTTGCAATTTTGTTTTTTGCCTAATTTCACTGGTTTTCAATTATGGCTTCTCAATTAAGGTTATTCGCGCCTTCCTCCTCCAGATTGCTTCTCAATTATGGCTTCTTCTTCCTCCTCGGTACTGCTGTATCGCCCTCATCCTCCTCTCGCCCTCCCAATTCCGTCTTCACTCACTGAATATGCTGAATTGTCAAGGTTTCTTTCTCTCTCCCTCTACCTCTCAATCTCTTTCAATTTTTTTTCCTGGGATTTTTGTGTTCTTATCAGATCTGGCACCAATGCTTTAATTGCTTTGTATTTGGAGTTTTTTTTTTCTAATTTCTTGAAGGACTGAGTATGACAGAGGAGTTAATACCTTCTCTCCCGAAGAGAGTTTGTTTCAGGTCGAATATGCCATTTGTTTCAGGTCGAATATGCCATTAAAGCGATCAAGATAATCTGATTTTGCCAGTGTAGTTATTTTTCCAAGTGGTCGAAATTGAACCTGCAATTGGAATTTGAGCGTTTTAATGATTTAATTGGATTTGTGCTGCGGCTAGGTTCAACTGCAATTGGAATTAAGACCAAGGAAGGTGTTGTCCTCGCCATTGAAAAGCGTATCACTTCTCCTTTGTTGGTATGCTCCATTTTCAAGCTTAAATAGAAAAATCTTCATTTGATTACATACCATGGTAGTGTTTGTTATGACCGTTGTTGAAATATAGAGCACAAGATCCACACACTTGGCCTCCCAATTTTCACTAAGCCTTCAGCCGAGCCACAATTTTCACTAAGCCTTCAGCATAGCAACTACTTTCCCACCAATTCTAAGGCAAAACGACTTTTACATAATAAAATAACAGAATGCCTAATTAACAGGATGCCTTATAAAATAACAGCAGTGCAACTACTCTTTTTTATTATTTCCATAGCCTATTAACAGGATGCCAAATATGTGAATTACCATGCTATTAATATGTTTTATGTCCATTTCTTGGAGTTTTGAAATCTTAATGATCCATCCTACGGTTTCTCAATCCTAGCATCAGACCATAGATAGAATCTAAGCAAATATGAGGACTTGCTTGCTTTACTCTCAAGTAGTTGCATATTGAAATTACTGTCAATTCTAATATATGTGTGATCTGTGTTGCAGTTTAATAACTGAAACCTATCCCCTACTATTTGAACCTTTTGACTTAATAAATGATTATATTATCTCAAAGTTCTGAACAACAAAAAAGATACCATTTAGTTTTGTATAAATAAATTTGTGATTTTTCAGCTCAATCAAGATTTAGGTGACATCTTTTTTTTTTATTGATGTTATATGTTCAGGTTTTAGCTAGAGGTGTTGATTGTGACTTGGCTTTGCTTTCGGGTGAAAGTGAGGAATTCTGGGAGAGATTGTTACCACTTTTCCAACCATTGGTAAGATTATCTCATTTAGTAACCTCAAGTTTCTCTTATAAGATAACATCATGCTAGAAGAGTGTGTGTTCTTTTTGACATTTAGGATTTAGCTTTGATATATTTTAGCCTCATTTTTTTTTACACATAAATTGCAAATTAGGATTTAGCTAGAGCCATTTGCATGTTTCAGAAAATCCAAGGTTACTGATGCTGTTTACTTGTGATTTTTTTCGTTTTGGGTCATTTACTCAAGTTTGGGTTTTTGATTAAACCGGTCTGGTGAGTTTGCTTGATTCATTTGATGTGATTGGATCACCTGCATATTGCATAGTTCTCTGCGTTGTTTACTAAAATTGGGAAATTCTGAAGGTTAAGGAGCTTCTTTAGCATCATTTGTTCATGTTAAATGGTTGGCTGCAAGCCTGAAATTGCTTGGAAGGTTTTGCAGTTTTGTTCTTCATCCTAGGGTTAAAGATGCTTGATTGTTCTCGCTTGTATACAGTGCAAATTTGCTTTACTCACAATAGATTTAGGTTAATTCAGATATCTGTTACGCCTACTGAAGCTCCAAATTTAGCTCTAAAATTCAAATTTTGATTTCTATTGACTACTGTCAAATTCGGTCTTTACTCAGTTGTGTTGGTGAGTAGTTTGGGGATTTTTCAATGAGGAAGAGTCTCAAATGGGGTGGCTGAAAGTCTGCATCTCACCAGCTCTTTAAGTATAAGGCAAAGAACAGAGTTGATGATCTACACAGATCGTTCCAAGTTTGGCGTTGCAATCTGTGTGTCTCTGTTTTTTTTCTTTTTTGTTGTTTCGATCTTGAATTTTTTAGGGTTTTACATTCTGGTTTTACATTCTTTTTACTTCCAGTTTCGCTTTGATTGTCGGAGTTTGAGTTTTTTTTTTAGTGTTGGCAGTTGCTGAGATCGTTGCTTCAATTCGATACCAAGAGCAATCAGCCTACGATGTCAATCCCAAGATAAGTTTCTTCTCCAATCCCGATTTCTAGGCTTTTTTTAGTTTAGTGAATCTTGATACATTTGGAGACATTTGGGGATTTTTAGCTTGAATTTATAATTCAATCGTGATAAATTTATGCCTATCATGATAATTCATTGACTATTTTGCTTGAATTTGAGAATTTATATGTGAATTTGAGGAGAGAATTCAATTTTGTCTTTCAGTTTGATATGACCTGAGTTTGGTAATTCGTTGACTATCCTTTCTGTTTTGTAATTTTGTTCCTAAACCCACTTCTGTATTTCAGTTGTTTTCTTCAGCATCTATAATTGTCTTCTTCAAATCTGTTTACCAAATTTCGCTTTAATTTTGTTGTAAATTTCAGCTTAGCGAATTCAGTTTCCATTCTTTTCTATAAATTAAGCTTATCTAATTTTGTCGCTGCATCAAAGGTTTTCTGACAAGGTACCAGATGTTAGATTGAGTGCTTTCCCCTGTACCAGAGCCTATTATACGGCTAACCCATAATACATTCTTTGGGAATCAAGTGCAATGGTTTCTTCTTTTGATTAATTTGAAATAGATTGTAGAACCTGTGATTAAATCTTATACCGAGTCAGCATATGGTTCCAGGCTTCCAGAATAGAGACCAAATAAAGTGTTTTAGTGTGGCATCAACGCAACAGTATGCAGATCCCGATTTTGGTCCATGGCCGTTGGTGATTTATCAACATCTGAGGTCAGTCAATGAATCTATTTTTAGTCAATGAATCTTTCACAAGTATTTTGAAGAATCTATTTTTAGTTGTTTCCCTTTAAATAAGCCCCAATGCAAGTATATTTTTACGGAGAATATAATGATGGAGATTCTTAGTATTCTTCATGGGTGGAAAGTGATGAGGACACTTGGTGGACTCCTTATGTAAGAGAATTAGAGGAAGATCTTGCAGCAAGAGGAATCAAGTTTCTAAACGGGTAGTCCATCTCTTAAGAGATCAAACAGCTAACCAAAACATTGAATTATGAAAGAATACAAAGAGTTCCAAGTAGCCTCAAAGCAGCAGCTAAATGAGTTGTTTTTCAGGCTTTGGACCCGATAGGAGGAAGAGATTGCTATTGTAACTCACAACGCTTTCCTATTTCACACCCTTCTTAAATTCAGGAATGACTGTCATGAATCAGTGAAGAGCAAAATGCAAGAGTTGTGAGTGCTAAAAGACTAGCTGTGCTCTTTGTTTTTTTCTTTGATGTCTTTTGCTTTTCGATCAAATGGTCTGACTGAATCCTTTATATACATTCAGCTTTTAGAATTGTGAGCTTACATCCATGGTACTGGTAGACACAGAGGCGTCGTTTCTCTACAATCCTTCTTTAAATATATATGTTGGAGATGCCTACCTTAAGTTGCTTTCTGCTGAATAGGATATAACATTTAATTTGATTTCCTTTATGCAGAAACAGAGATAAAGAGTTTGTTGTTAGAGCTTTCAAAGGCGGAGCAAAGAAGGCTGCACACATGTCCACTTTGCCATACTGGAATCGCTATGTATCTTTCAAAGAAAGCCTCCCATCAAGGTTTTTATCTTTCTTGCTGTCCTCCACATCATATATTAAAATCTTTATTGCTATTGCTTCGAAGCAATTTTCTCATACGAGTCAAAAGTGAACTTAAGTTAATCTTGAAGGATTTGGAAAATATTTCCAGTAAGTGACAATTGAGGCGACATGGAAAATCCAAATCGATTTGTGTGTGTATATATATATGTGCATATCACAAGGGTGCAACATTTGCTATTTTTTACCTGACCAAAAAAAAAAAGCATTTGCTATGTTTTTCGTTCATGTCATATTAGAAACTGTCCAACTATTATTTTTCTGCCAGAACACTAGAGAATTGGTCCCAATATCTTCCATTCCAATGCAAACAGACACCCACTGGCTCTTCTTTACTGATTGCCTAATAATGATCTTTCATTTCCCAGTTGCCCATTTTTTCTCTGAACTCCAACCCTATGAGCTTTTACATGATTATAATAATAGTAACATCACATACCGTTTTTGTACTCCATCTTATTTCAGGGTCACTTAATTAAGAATCCAAGCACCCAACGGGCACCAATTTTGCTTGATGACCCTATGCTCACCGCATTGTGATCAGTGGTACTCCTATTCCGAACCCTTAAGGTACCAAAAGCTTTCTATCTAACATTTTTTGTATTAGTCAGTGATGTGATATTATTTGCTATCAGAATTTTTACCATTGGTATAACCGTATGTTTCTAACTTCATATAATGCTTCTGCATCTGAAAGAGGAACTTTGGGCTTTATTCCACTTATGTTGTCCGGATTTATTGAGGAGTATTGGTTATTTTAATAACATGTATACTGCATTCCTTGAGATTCCTGTCATTGATTTTGTTGATACTTTGCGATTATATGAATGTTGTTGAATCTGGTAGGTTGAATTTAATTGATTTGAGAATTCAGTTTTGATATTAATGTGGCTTTCATGATGTTATGAAATTGGCTCATGGTACTCATGATTGATGTAGGAACTGATATAGAAACTTTCCAGAATTCAGTTTTGATATTAATTTGGCTTTGCGGTTAATGAATGCTGTTGAATCTCGGACCTGTTTTATGGCTTTGAAAGCTAATGTCTATGAACCTGCACTCATAGCCACTTCAGTACAATGAACAACCCGAGATTTCCAGTTTAGGAGTTTTTGGTGTATCAACATTAGCTTAGCAGTTTTCCGTTTACGAGTTTCTACAATTTTCAGTTTAGGAGCTTTTGCAATTTTCAGTTTATAAGTTCATCAAGAATCTCACTGGATTGAGAAATGGTGGGTTTGTGTTGCTAGCTGGGGATAGCAGCCCTGATGTTTTTAATGATCTTGTGGACTTGCAAGGGAGTCAAGAAACGGGTGTGCCAATTACCAGTTGAAAGCTGTTAGCTCGACTTCAAGGCTTAACACAGATTCAAGAGAGGAAGGTAAGGAAGTTGTTGTCTTGGAATTAGATCCATGTATGACAGTAAAAGAAGCACAAGCATGGAAAGAAGTTGTTGTCATGGAATTCAGTTTGTTCTTGCGCTTTTGAATCTGTCAAGCTTTGGGGTGTTTTTCAAAGACCAAACAGAGCTCCAGTTGAGATTAGTAGAACCTAACGAAGCTCCACCCCCCATTGCTGATATTGTCAATTAAGTCCCTGTGGTTTTAGTTGAGCCACTGTTGGGGAAGAAGTGAATGAGTGAAACTATAAAGTTCATGACTTTGACTATTAGGCTGTTAGGATGGGGAGCCTTAAAGTGAGGGAAAGTGTATAAATGTGTTTCGCTCACTTAGAGTTGACACGTTTCATACATTGTTAGAAAGTTATATCGATATTATAGAAAAAAATATTTTATACCCAAAGGAACATGGACATAGTACTTGAGCTTTATAGTACTTGACCATAATTTACACACTACTTGATATAATTTTAATTGGGCTGCATTAAAATCTAATTTTTATGTAAGTTATATTACAAATATTAAGTTAGTAGGAAAGTTATAATAATGTATAAATTTAACATTCGATAAATATTATAAGTGTTCTTTAGTGCTCTTGTAGCAACCTCCCTCATACTATAAGTGTTTTTTTTTTAAAGAATTTGCTTCTAATTTTATAAGGATGCAAAAAAAATTTCCTTATATGTGCGAGTTTTTTGTCAAATCTTTCATACAAAACACCGACTATAAGAATGTTATTTTGATTAGTTATCATTTACGATCTATCAATTTCTTGCATCTAAAACCTAATCGAGTACTCATAATTTTTTTTCTACATACACAAGTCATGCCCAACTAATTTTCACATTTCATCAATTTGAGAGGTATAACATTTTTTTAATGTTTTGGCCTCTTTTTTTTTACAGTAGGCAAGAAGTAGATCGACTCGGCGATCTAGAAGATCGATGGCTTGAATGACCCTACACAGAGGGTCGCCAGTAAAAAAAGAAAAAATTTCTAAGATTACAATTACAGAAATTTAAAATTAAAAATATCTATAAATTAAAACTATGTTTCTTCCGATCAATAATTGGAGCCTTGATTCTTGATATCTATAAATTTCCTTAATGTTTTGGCCTCTTAATGTTTATACACTTACAAATAGAGTTCCTTTTTTTCTAATTAAGGGTCTAAGTATTATAAAAACACACACTAAATATCATTTTTAAAATTCTTTAGCTATATAGGGTTTATACATTTAATCTTAGGGTATATTTATCAAATTGGTTTATAATTTAGATCAATTTAAAAAGTGTGGAATGATGTGTAATAGATAAAATATCATAAAGGATCCGAATTCGGCTTTCTTAAGCTAAAAACTATAAGATTTCTTTTCTTTGTCTTCAATTAGGATGGATACTAGGAGAAGCGTAGAAGCGGGCGATTTACTATTTTTTTGTCAAATTTGAAGTATCGATTGTCTTAGTAAAAAAGTATTTCATCATGACAATCAAAGATTTCGAAGAACAACATGACAAGAAGTAAGAGCAATATGTTAGTAGAAAATTAATGTGTCGAATATTTTGTTTAAGATATCAAACTTGACCGTAATTATGAGACTTTTGTTTGTGATTGTAAGTGTTATTGTATTATAACGAGGGTTATAATTGATAACATAACAACAATTCAAATGAAATGAAATATATTTATAGTACGAGGGAGAACTAAAACGGTAAATTTCAATAAAAATACTCACCCGTACAAGGTACGGGAAAAGTACTAGTTTTATATAATTTTTAACTCATTAAAAAACGTGTCAAAAAGTCAAACGTCACTTATTTCTGAACGGAGGTATATGTACACAACCCGGTTTGGGTTCAATCAATCAATATCAATCAATCATCAATTCAATATATAATACTAAAACAGAGGCGTGGAAATCCTATGTGGCGGGCTCTGGCGCGATTCGCTTACGTGTCGTTTTGTGGTGCAATATGGATCGGGTTTTTTGCCACGTCAATTAATGATGATCCAATCAATTTAAGCCACATTAGACGATAACGCCATATATTTATACGTGTGTCATCCTATATGTCCATTTTAATTAATGATTAAATTAATTTTATTATAAATATTCAACCTCATATCTTACCTATCTTATCAGTTTATTTGCCCTACTTAATTGATTATTTTTATAAATATTTTACCATAAATTATTTTATCTTTAGAGATTAACATTGGTTAGGTTAGTTTATCATATGTAATGATAAGATTTTATTATTAATTAATTATATATTAAACAATTTAATTTTTAATATAAATATTTAATCTCATATCTTAATTGGTTACAAAATCTTATCTTCAATATAAATATAACTATATCTATAACTATAACTATATATATATATACATCTTTAATTTAAATATTAGCCTCCTATATTAGTCGGAGGAAAAAAAAAATTCATTATATTTATGTATACTTTACGTGCAAGGTGCAAATTGAAATACTACTCTCTATATATGTGTACGTGTTTTATTATCACTTTTTACATGCACACTTTTTTTCTTTTTTTTTTTTGCATTATGTGATTTTATGGTTCTTAAGATTTATTTTAAAAAGTTATAAAATTTCATCAAATTGTAACTAACCAAAATGCGATAACAATTTATTTTTTAAATTAAGTGAGATTATTAATAAATATGGATCCATGTTTGATATGGTGTGGTTAAAAGATATAAGAACATTAATTTTATAATAACATGAATGTACAAAGTATTTTATCAAATTTTTTAAAAATGAATCTAATTTAAAGCAATCTTTCGTATTCTCAATCATTTTATAATAACAAAGTAAGAATTGGCATATTGTTCAATTGATTTTATATCAATTAAATATTAATTGCAATGGCCAAATAACACAAAATTAATCAATCCATTACAATCAAAATAATAATAATAGATATATATTTTCACAATCCATTACAATCACAATCCTAATAGAATAATACATCTTCCGTGTTTCATATATATTGAAATAAATTTTTTTATAATATCCTAACAATAATGTCTTTTTTAAATATAGAAAAGATTTGTAATATAATAAATTAAAATCGATTTTATTTTCCAATCAATTTAGTTATGAATTTTTTTTATTAAGAAAAAATCAAAAGAGTCATAATTAGTTAGAGTTTGATATCTTGAATAAATGATTGGAAATATATTTATGAAAATAGATTAATGTTTTATACACATAGGATGACAAGTAGATAAATAGATTAGGTCGTGAAGTAATTTAATGTCCTAAAAAATTTCCTTTGCTAATAAAAGGCCAAAAAATTTTCATAATACCAAGAGTACCCCTATTTTAATTTGACCCTAATTCCCCTTCTTCATCTTCTGAGATCGGCCATTCCAATTCAATGGATATGCTTCATGCTAGTCGGCGAAGCTCTCTGAGCATCTCACTCAGCCGGATCGACGATTTTTGTCCGACAGGTCTGTGTCATCCTTCTCGCAGTAGTCGACCAGATCTAAGACCTCTGAGCGCCATGGCTTCCGGTTTTGATTTCTCTCTCCTCCCTCTTCCATGGTGGTTGCCTCCCCCTGAGCTCCAGTCCTATTAGTTTCGTGCCCCTCTCTCAAACCATGGAATTGGATGCCTCCACCCTCTCCAACGTCGTCTATGATTCTTCCTCTGCGGCTGATCTATCCGATGGCCTCACGAGAAGTTCAGAATTTATCGATCGAGATTACAGAGTTGATTGAGAAGTCCATCCTCTCCGATGCCATCTCCGATTCTTCCTACGCCGCTGATCTCTCCGATGGCCTCCAAGGTGTGTTTCTCGTACTTTGTTTGCTTCAACGAACAGTGCTCTGAGGGCGGCGAAGGAGCTCGGAGATGGATGCATGATGATCACTTCCTCCGTTCTACTATAGATCCTCCATTGCAGTCGCTGCTCCTCTCAAATTTCAAGGGAAAATGCTTCGGTTGTCATTGATTTGAATGGTTGAATCTACTCAATTTTGGTTTTCAATTTCGGGAAAATGATTTAGGTGGACTTTCAATTGATTTTGCTTCAGAGATAGCTTCAATTTATTCATTGATTTTCAGGTTCTCCCTGTGATTACAGTATAGTGGTAGCTTATGCACGTAACTTGGAAGATGGGGGTTCTTGAGTGCAGCTTCTCTTAATATTTCTTGCCATGACTCTCTTTATTCAATTTATCATACACCTTGGGTCCTTACCTGATTACAACTTTCAATATCTAATTAATGTGCTTTGTTAGGCAACAATAGGACAATTAAATATAATGGGTTGATTACACCTTCAATCAACTAAGTGGCATAAGCAATGGCACAAGAACAAGGCAATTAATTGACAGGCTTTGTATACTGAAGAGTGTCCACCCATTCTTAAATTAAATGGCACAAGAACAAGGAAGTTTGTTTAATGTTCACAATATCAAATTTGTTCTGTGAGTAATTGGATCTGAGGGTGGAAATTTGGAAGTTTGTTTAATGTTCACAGTTTCACATTGTTTAGGTGTGAGCACGGAGGGTTTTATTTTGTTTTTTATTTTGTTCTTTTAAATTGTGAATGAATTGTTAAAGATGATGAGAAGGTTTTGTTTTTTATTTTATTCTTTTCGTTTGATTGAATTGGAATGGGTGGGTTTTTGCCGTATAGGTTCGTTGTTGGAGAATTAACAGTATTGAGATCGAATGAACTTAAAATTCTATTAACTAAATCTATCTAGACGGAATTACAATATCTATTGTCCTATATTTTATAGTGATTACAGTGTTTATAGCCTAGTTTTTCTATGGCCATGTTTTCATAGTGATCATCTAAGGTATTCTAGACATTTAGTTTGAGTGATGCAAATTGTCCTAGTTTGGTTACAGTGTTTATGACCCTGTTTTTATTTTGGTTACAGTGTCTATGACCCTATTTTTATAGTGGTTACAGTGTATATGACCTTATTTTATAGTGGTGACAGTGTCTATGACCCTGTTTTTATTTTGGTTACAGCGTCTATGCCTCTCTTACCCGTTCATATATTAGAGGAGAACTGTCCCCACATGTATTTTGGCTTCTCATTAGCCCCTATAGGATTTGTGCCTCCCGTGTCGTAGGGTTTTCCTTTGATTATAGTGTCTTTGTCCCCATATGCATTTTGGCTTCTCATTAGCCCCTATAGGGTTTGTGCCTCCCGTGTCTTAGGGTTTTCCTTTGATTACGGTGTCTTTGACCCTTTTTTCATAGTGGTGACAGTGTCTATAGCCCTGTTTTTATTTTGGTTACAACGTCTATAGGGTTTCCTTTGATTACAATGTCTATGATCTTTTTTTCATAGTGGTAACAATGCCTACGCCCCTTTTTCATAGTGGTGACAATGTCTATGACCTTGTAACCACATGTGTTTTGAGTGAAAATGTCTATGACCTTTGATTACAGTGTCTTTGACCTTATTTTTATAGTGATGACAGTGTCTATGACTCTCTTACCCATTCATATATTGAAGGAGAACTGTCCACCTAATGTCTTTTGGCTTCTCATTAGCCCTTTTAGGGTTTGTGCTTACCTCGTCCTTGGTTTTCCATTTGGTGACAACAATCATCTCTTAACAACGTAATGTACTTAACATTTTAGGGTTTGGGGTTTAGGATTTAGGGTTTAGGGCCTTGGCTCTAAACCCTAAAGACTTAACCATAAACCCTAAACCATACTGTACATCACATGTTCTTTTGGCTTCTCATTAGCCCCTTTAGGGTTTATGCTTCCATTTTCCTAGAATTTTCCTTTGATTACAGTGTCTATGACCTTATTTTTATAGTGATGACAGTGTCTTTGACCCTTTTTTCATAATGGTGACAATGTCTATAACCCTGTTTTTATTTTGGTTACAACGTTTATAGGGTTTTCCTTTGATTACATTGTCTATTACCTTTTTTTATAGTGATGACAGTGTCTATGACCCGGTTTTTATAGTGGTGACAGTGTCTATGACTCTCTTACCCATTCATATATTGAAGGAGAACTGTTCACCTAATGTCTTTTGGCTTCTCATTAGCCTCTTTAGGGTATGTGCTTACCTTGTTCCTAGGGTTTTCCATTTGGTGACAACAATAATCTCTTAACGACGTACTGTACTTAACATTTTAGGGTTTAGGGTTTAGGATTTAGGGTTTAGGGCCTTAGCCCTAAACCCTAAAGACTTAACCCTAAACCCTAAACCATACTGTACATCACATGCCCTTTTGGCTTCTCATTAGCCCCTTTAGGGTTTATGCTTCCAATTTTCTAGGGTTTTCCTTTGATTACAGTGTCTATGAACCTTTTTTCATAGTGGTGACAGTGTCTATAAAGCTGTTTTTATTTTTGTTACAGTGTCTATAGGGTTTTCTTTTTTATTACAGTGTCTATGGCTTTGTTTTTATAGTGGTGACAGTGGCTATGACACTGTTTTTATTTTGATTACAGTGTCTATGACCCTCTTACCCATTCATGTATTAGAGGAGAATTGTCATCACATTTATTTTGGTTTCTCATTAGTCCCTATAGGGTTTGTTCTTCCTTTATGATATGATTTCCCTTTGATTACAATGTCTATATATGACCATGTTTTTATAGTGGTGACAATATCTATGACTTTATTTTTTTATAGTGGTTACAATAGTAGTTACATTTTTAATTTTTTTATTGTGTTGACACTACTTTAAAAAAATCTAAAAAACTAGAAATTAGAAATTAGAGAATAACAGTCACCACATGTATTTTGGCTTCTCATTAGCCCCTATAGGGTTTGTGCTTCCTTTTTCCTAGGGTTTTCCTTTGATTACAGTGTCTATGAATCTTTTTTCATAGTGGTGACAGTGTCTATAAAACTGTTTTTATTTTGGTTACAACGTCTATAGGGTTTTCCTTTGGATTACAGTGTCTATGACTTTGTTTTTATAGTGGTGACAGTGGCTATGACAGTGTTTTTATTTTGATTACAGTGTCTATGACCCTCTTACCCATTCATGTATTAGAGGAGAATTGTCATCACATTTATTTTGGCTTCTCATTAGTCCCTATAGGGTTTGTTCTTCCTTTATGATATGATTTCCCTTTGATTACAGTGTCTATGACCATGTTTTTATAGTGGTGACAATATCTATGACTTTATTTTTATAGTGGTAACAACAGTAGTTACATTTTTAATTTTTTTTATTGTGGTGACACTACTTTAAAAAAATATAGAAAACTAGAAATTAGAAATTAGAGAAAAACTGTCATCACATGTATTTTGGTTATAGTGCCTATGACTATGTTTTTATAATAGTGACAATGTCTTTTACCCTTTTTTTATAGTGGTGACACCCTGTTTTTATTTTGATTACAGCGTCTATGACTCTTTTTTCATAGTGATGACAGTGTCTTTTACCCTTTAATCACCTTGTATTTATAGTGGTGACAATGTCCATTATCTTGTTTTTATAGTGGTGATAGTGTCTATGACCCTATTTTTATTTTTATTACAGCGTCTATAACTCTCTTACCCATTCATATATTAGAGGAGAACTGTCACCACATGTATTTTGGCTTCTCATTAGCCCCTATAGGGTTTATACTTCCCTCGTCCTAGGGTTTTCCTTTGTTTACAGTGTCTATGACCCTATTTTTATTTTGCTTACAACGTCTATGTCCATCTTACCCATTCATATATTAGAGGAGAATTGTCACCACATGAATTTTGACATCTCATTAGCCCCTATATGGTTTATACTTCCTAGTCCTAGGGTTTTCCTTTGGTTACAGTGTCTATCACTCTGTTTTAATTTTGATTACAGCGTCTATGACCTTATTTTTATTTTGATTACAGCGTTTATGACCTCTTACTTATTTGTGGTAATACCACTAATAACACTCTAGAAGTGACTGAATATATTTATGAAAAATTATCATAAAAAAATTGTAAAAAAAGTTGTCACCAACCGTGTCACCGTAATAGTGGGTACATGTGCTTATGTGCGATTTCTTTGGGTAATGTGGTGTCACCATGGACCATCCTCAAGCCATGAGATATCATAATAATAAATTGTAATTTATGCTATACAACTTTAATTGGCAAAGTACGTATCTGTTTAGCAAGGTCAATTAACCTTCTCACTAATCTTATCACTTGTCTGCTCTTATCCAAAAAAATCAAAAGTACTTTACTGTATTTTAGAAGTCAGTGGCAGGTTTCGTTCACAACAGGCAACAATGTATGCCCAGAAAATCACTCTAAAGAGGACCCTTGATCATCAACAATGTATGCCCAGAAAATCACTCTAAAGAGGACCTTTGATCATCAACTATGTATGCCCCCAACATATCAAATGGCAGGTTTCGTTCACAAAAGCGAGGAGCAAAATTAACACAGAATTTCAAAAATCAGTGGCATTATTGCCGGATCGAGATGGAGTCATTCGAATCTCGAAGAAGCCCTCACTCCAAGAGATCTGTGGTGTTATCGCCGCCATCGATTCCGTTCAGATCGATATGGATCGAGATGTCACAGAATTTCAGAAATCAAATTCAGAGATTGGGGATGGAACTGCTCCAAAGCAAATCAACGACAATGACAGTGTAATCAACGACAATGGCGGCACACAGTCCCAACTTATCCGTTCTGCAATCCGCCGGCCTCGATCTCTCCTCCTTTGTCAGCTCCTCCCTCCTCGTCCTTCACTACCGGCTCCGCCCTCCCTGGCAGCATCCTCGCTCTCTTCCTTACCGGTTTCGCACTCGTCATCCCGTCCCCGCTCTCGCTCTCTCCCCGATTAGCGTAAGGGAGGCTAGGAAGAGGAGGCTCCAGATAGCGAGATCGGAACCTGATAGAGCGGGAGTTCTCGCTGCTAATCTCCATAGACAGATGTGGAACCACCGCCGCCATGGTTGCTCGATCGACTGTAGGGAGGCCGTGACGGAAGGAGCGAGCGGCGGGTTAGGTTTTGCTTTCAGACGAAACTGAATTTGGGAAAGGAAATGAAACGCGTGTAATTGTGGGGAAATAGGGACAGGGGTAAAATTGGAAAAAGTGAACACTTACCTAATATTGTAACCCTTTTGTCCTAGGGCTTAAATTTTGGTCACCAAAAGTCCACTTAGCAAAAAAAACCTTAGGTCGTTGTATTACATGTCTTGAATTTATTGGATATTCATCAATTGATTGATATTATCTAGCTTTACATCAAAAGTTAATATATGATTACTTGAAAATTTTTATTCAAAAATTTCAAATAAATTATTTTAATCTTCACAAAATTCAATGACAAATAATTTTAATATAATTAATGTAATAAATTACAGTTTATTAACAAAACGCGCAAACGCTCGGGAACAAATACTAGTTATGTTAAAATCGAACCGTAAATAAATCAAACCAATAAATAACCGAACCGAACTAATACTTTTGGTTCGGTTTTCGGTTTGAAATATTGAGATTTTGAGTTTAAGTTCGTTCGGTTAGATTTTAGACCGATGCACCACCCTAATTTATAAAGGAAGAATAGCAAAAAAAAATTCCCAAAATTCATCCGACATTTGCAAACTGTGATAAACCGAAGATAAGAGAAGAGAGGCAGACAGAAGAGAGGAGGAATTGATGTGTTTATTGGGGTTCTAAGGGACCCTTTATATAGGAGTTTACACGGGAACTAGGGTTTCTAGTGTTTATCCATCCCAATATAATAATATTATAACACTCCCCCTTGGATAAACATCCTTAAATACTACCTCATTACAAATCTCGCCTAGAAAACCCAATGGGACAAAACTAGGATCCAGAGAACAAATACATATGACATTTGATACGCTTTGGTGATCTGCCTCGTTAAAAACCTTGTCAGGAAAACCCAGTGGGACAAAACCTGATCGAAGGGAAAAAGAGTGCAGTGCGTGTATACTCCCCCTGAAGTCAACATCCTTCTTGAAGTCTTCTCATTCTTCTTGGGTGGCGCTGTCTTCATGAACTTATGGTCGAATATCAACATTGTCCTTGACTTGGAATTTCTTCATGATTGACTTGATGCGCTTGACTTCTATGTATTGGTGCTGAGCTGCTTTGAATGCACAAGCATAAGGTACTTCAGGACCTAGTGTGCCATTTGATCATGGGGGATCTAGTGTGTTAAATGGTGTCTAAGTTGCCTCGTTAAAAACCTTAACTTGGAAAAACCCAATGGGACAAAAACCAAAATCAAGGAAAAGAGTGCAACATTGTATGGTACTTCGGGACCTAATGCGATGTCACCATTTTCACAATTATAGGTACTTCATGTACTCTTATAAGGATCTTTAATCAATTTTATGTGACGGGGCTTTGACATTAATGCTTCATGCATTTTCAATCGATCCTTTCATTTATATGCGTATGCACCTACCACGTCCATTATTTCCATTTGGAGCCAAAATTATATTCACTTCTGGTGAATACATTCTCCAAATAACCTTTTATAGATATTTGTGCAATCAATTGGCTTTATATTTCATTTTGAACACCCACTTAAAACCAAATGATGTTACACTTTCCGGTGTTGGAACTACAGGTCCAATGCCATCATGCTTAAAGAATCCATCTTTGCATGCCTTGCTTTTTTCTAGCTCTTTTACTATGATTTCGTTGTCGACGTCCATTATTTATTTAATGGTCATCATATTCTCATAGACTCTTTCCACTTCTGGGGAATCATATACTAAGAGTCTAGTGATCTCCAACACTTCTGGTGTACTTAAGAACCACTTGATATTAATTGAGTTGGAGTTACTTCTGGAACTTCCAAATGAGCTAGTACCTGTGACTTTGTCACTTTCTTGGCTTTTAGTAAATGCTTTCAATGACATATTTGCTAAACCTTATAATCATTTCATTTATTGAACTTCTGGTTCACTTGTATTTATCCGCGGATATGAAATGATAGAGAAGTTGCTTCCGTGCAATCTCTTTCTTAATATTTAGTCTCATTTCCTCTCCCCCTAAATACTGAGCATTTGATCACCATTATAAAGCTCTAGGTATTTGATATCAATAGGGACTCAAACCCCATGTATCATCCAACTTCTTTGTGGTCTCATTGTAGTTCATTTGGAGGAGGTACGTCTCGGAACATGTGTTGCTCATTCAAGACCTTTGAATAACATGCTCTCTTCTGGAGATAATTAGGGAGATGTTATTGTGTCAAATTCGAAATGCAAACATGCATGGGCCCATTTGACCAACGACTCTTCTGGGTCGTCGTGAGCTACCTTATGCTCAACAATGTTTTTGATAACATTCTCTACCTTATGTTTCATATGACCAATGTATTGAGGCATCTGTAATCTTGGAATTACACTGGTCTATATGATAGTGTTCCGTAGCTTTCTCATTGAATCCATTCAAAGAGACATTAGAGACTTTGCATTTACTTTGAATTTAGATGGTCTTGTAGCTGATTTGCCAAGATGATAGACCATATATGTTCGGTCACCCTTATAGAGGATCTTCGAGTCATAGGATCTTCTGGTCCCTTTTAGTGGGTGTGTATGTGAATGTCAATGATCCCGCCCATCATCGTTTCACATGAATGACCGAATGCCACAAAGAAAAACATTTTATCATTAACTAACTTCTGGTTAGTGTTAAGTTAGTGTTAAGTTTCAATGGGATAATTGAGTGTCAAATAAACCATATATATACATTCTCAATTCTGTAAGGCTTGCTTCTGGCTAGCCATATGAGATATTGATGTTTAATACCATGTCAATTCATACATATGTGTCATTTTTACTTCAGGTAACAAGATCAATGCTCTTCTAGAACTATATTGTATTCAATTATTCATCTTAGTTTTCCATCCAAGGTTGTTTGAGAAAACTTCAGGTTTTCAAAATTTGTTTGACACTTATAAAACCATAATATTCAACCATTGAACTTTGTATATGGCGATTCATTTATTTAGATGCCATGAATGGGTATTGTCAGAACTTTCGTTGGTGTCCTACTTCAGGTATGAGTCATTTATAATGTTCTTCAAGACATTAGAATTAACCGTATAACAGACCTAGCTATAAGCCACAACAATAACTTTGGTCAAGCGCTTAACCATAACCTCTTTCACACCCTCTACCGGAGGGGCATGCTTCAGGCAATGCTTAGAGGATAGTTAGGAAGTGGCCTTTTTACCCGGGTCGTATTATGTGGTTACTTTTATTGGTTGTATCAACCAAACAAAAATAGTTCTGAATATGATAAAACCCACATTAATTCCATGTACTTCTTCAGGAGTACAAATGATAAAATTAGGATCATATACTCTTCTGGAGTTTAATAAAAAATCCACTAATAGAGTCTTCAAGCTCTTAGGTTGGTGTTGAAAAAACTTCACAATCTTCGGGATTGTGGTAAACCTTTCTCCCAAATGTTCATTTGCCAATCAGAACTTCATATATTAGACACTCATGATAAGTTGTTTCTTCGGGAAACACTTTGAGATTTGAATTACAATAAGTAAAATCATAATAATTTTATTCAATATAAAGCAATGAATAAAAACAAATAAATAAATAAAATAAAATTGTATTTGTCCACTTCAGGTGGAGCCATGAGAAAAACTTGTCGATTTATCATTTTCTTCAAGAAATGATTTTATTCATAAAATGATTCATTTGTCAACTTCGAGTGACAATTAGTCTCTATTATGTATATTTCGATCATATACTCCAAAAGATGATAAGTTGCAATTAAAAAATATAGCCAGTTGTCATATAAACATTGTCCATATTCTTCAAGAAATGGTATGATCGATTATTACGCACTTCAGGGAGAAGACAACTTGCATACATTCACTTTAATTTCTACACTTCAGGGACTGAGATTACGATTTATTCAACCAGGGGATTGAGATTATTTCAATCGCTTCAGGGATTGAGATTAGTTCAGGAATATTACAAATTCAATTTATTCAACCACTTCAGGATTGGGTTTAATTTATCCGCTTCAGGAGATACGTACCTATTACTCTTAACTTCTTAAAAAAGGCATAGACACGTATATATACACCATGCGATTAAAATCAGTTGCGACACTCAATAAATGGATTATATATTTATACCATAGGTTCGTTTAGAATGCAGTGTGTATATATATACATACAAATCAGAATTGAAATAAGAAGTTATTCAGATAAGTAATATGGGCTAAAAACCATAATTCAAAATTGATCCATGTAATATAGATATTTATATATGTAAATATGATGATTGAACTTTGCATATATATCACAACATATATACGAGTGACGCACTGATAATCAATTTCATTAATCAATTTAAACGATCAATCAAACTAATTAATCAAGTAAAGAGTACCTTTTTAAATTAGGCCACATATATCTTGGTGCGGTGGTCTGCAAACCAGTAATCTCGATTCTTAAAAATCGACAGAAAATTCGGCGACTCAGGGTCGAACCGATCGACCATTAAGGACAAACAATGGGCGACGATTTTGAAACCCTAGTATGACTCAACGGTTGAGCACGCGGAAAGCCATGTGGAGTGCAAAAGGTCTCAGGTTTGAAACCATCTGATAGCACTGCTAGTTTCCTTTGTTTTGTGACGGTGGTTGCAGACTGAAATGATGAAACTACGGGTCGAATTCACACAACAAATTAGCAAAGTAATTTGATCAGTAATTTACCAAGTATGAATATATAACTAATTACTTCCCTGATTGACGCCGTTGCCGATTTTCAATCTCCATTGAACATTGAGCCACCTAAGATAAGAGAAGAGAGGCAGACAGAAGAGAGGAGGAATTGATGTGTTTATTGGGTTCTAAGAGACCCTTTATATAGGAGTTTACACGAGCTAGGTTTCTAGTGTTTATCCATCCCAATATAATAATATTATAACACAAACAAAATTATGACCGATTTTTTTATGTTTTTGTTTTTTTTGACCATTTCGAAAAAAAATCCCCAAAACCCTTACCTTCGCTCTCAACTGGTCGATTAACCTTCGCCTCCGATTTCGATCTCGTCCAGCTTCCCCGCCGTCTCTCGCTCGTCCCAATACCCCCTGACACGCTCTTGATTCGCCGTCGCCGGCGGCAACTTGGTGATGTCGGCACCAACGGTCCCGTGGTTTCGCCGGCGGCGACGCGGTTGTACGCGGTAGTCAAATCAAGGCGGTTTATGGACTTTAGGGTTGGTTTAATTGCAGATTACTTAATTATGATGATGACTCCTCAATCGATCAGCAACGACAACAATGGAGATGACGCCAATCATCTCCATCATCAGCAACAGCAGCAGCCGTCGCCACTCTCTCTAGCCCCAATCTCTTCCTTTTCGTCACAGCATCGGTGTCGCCACCTCCCTGGCTCCGTCGGCGATCAAGGGTTAGGGCAGACGATGGTTTCTATTGCAACCGTGCATCCTTCGGGAACGGGTGGAGGTGGTGGGGGTGGTGGCGGGGTTGGGGATGTGATCCTTACTAGGGTCAGGTTATCGGACATTGCTCCCTATGATGGGGCACCTACTGGTGTGTATTTGAAGGCCGTGGAGGCGTTGTCCGGGTCGCTTATGAGGTACAATGCTGCGGTGGTGGAGCTTGGGAGTGAAGATGCAGCTGTTATGCGGTGTGGATTGGAGTCCACCAGGTTGTATTTTCGGAGTAGGGCTCTTGTTGGAGGAGTCGGTGGAGGGAATTTCAGTAAGGGTGGCAATAGAGGAGTTTACATGTACAGGGCTGGAAGGTAATTCTCCATCAATTTCATACAGTTCTTAAATTGTCAAATTTTCTGATTCTAACATTCATATGACATTTGAGGTTTTTGATTTCTTGAGACATTAATACAAGCATTTGAACTCTGCACATGGGGCAACTTGATGATATCTGTTGCAAGTAGTTTCTTGTGGGTTTATATTTGTATGTATCAAGTGCAAAAGCAATTAGATGTATATTCTTATGAATAGTCTTAAATTGCAAATTTTATTTGTTGATATTTTATCAGTTATTGATATAGGGCTTTGGAAGATATAGATTTATCTCCTCCATGCATGGCTGAAATTTTTAAAAGTCTGGGAAAGGTAGCTCGAGTTGCTCTCTCTGCAATTGCCCGGCAGCTTCGTCTTCGTAGCGAGTAATGGGAGATATGCACTCACTTTTTGGTTTATTCTTTAGTCTGTTGTGTCTACTACCTTATCATGTTCACATGTGTATTCCATGTCGTGCAGCATCTTCAATCACATGCTTGATGATACCCCTTTACCCGCCAATGAAGCATCATCTTCAGTGCTTGTTGGAAACTACTTTCATGCCTCCATGCAAAATGGAAAAGGGGCTATTGGAGGTGGGAAGCCATCAATAAACGGTGAAGTTGAGAAGAGTTTGTTGACGCTGATTTTTTCAGACAGTCCTGGTCTTCAGGTATCTATCTCAGCATTGCTTACTTCTTTTTTAGTTTGTGTGTTCATTCTTTGTCATAGTTAAGATCCAAGTAAATACCTGTCAGTATCTTTTACCATTATGTTCTGTGGCACTAGGATACCATAACCTCGAATCTAATGATTATCTACATTAATCAGTAACCTCTATTAGTTGTTTTTTTCTCCAGGTTTGTGATCCAAATGGCCGTTGGTATATAGCGGATACTGGACTGGCACCTGGATGTGTTTTACTATTAACTGGTAAAGCACTTAGCCATGCTACTGCAGGTCTTCGCCCTGCTGCCTTATATCGAGCTGCTTTTGATGTTTCCTCTGTTTCTGCTGCAAGTGGCAGGTACTTCAATATCTTAAAACTTAGGTTATGCCCTGCTCAACGAAGAGTCCCTTAAGAGGCCTCATTCCTGTCTGTATAGAACACCCTAGGAAGAATTGGACTTTTCATTGACACAATATTGACAAACTGTTTACTTTTAATTCTCTGATTAATTATATCTAAGCATGTTTGTGTGGATTTTGTTTACCGAATCTTGATGATAAGCAATTAAGCATAAGGGCAAAAAAGAAAAAGAACAATCCTGTTCGCCCTTAAAAGATTGAATGCTTTGCTTTTGCTTTGAAAGTTCAGGTCTGTTGTACTGGCCAATGGCAGGTCAGTGTTTGGCCCTGGGGTAGTAGTGTGGGCTCATCGGATCTTGGTTCTCTCCTAAGTAATTGCCTTTGAGAATAGCTGAAAATTGAAATTACTGAACTTTCCCCTTTGCTGGTCCTCTTTTGATTTTGTTGTGTCCTGATGAACATTAGCTGGTTGATGATGTTTGACCCAAGTAACTAATCCTTGCAGAACATCACTGGCATTTAGGCTTATGCCACAAAGCAATGCCATATTAGATTGCTCTCCAATTTCTGCTGCTGGTCATATCATTCCTCAGAGCTATGTTCCCATCTCTGTAAGCCAGTTTATGGATGATCTTTCTGCTGAAGAAGATGTTTTGTGCAATCATGCTGAGAATGCTTATGTAAGCTATTAAGAAGTTTCAGATTCTGGTAGAAGTATTTAATTTTTTGAAGATAGTATGTTAGCTTCCACAATATCTTCCTCATTCATCTGAAGCTTTGATTGAAGTATAATCATTCTAATTAAAAAAAGGCAGAAGAAACCTAAAGTACTTGATATGGTGTTGGGTGAAATTTTATTAAGAATAAACTTTAGAAATTGTTTCTAAGAAGCAGAATGTCGCAAGGGGGGAGATGTTGAATCTAGAGAGCCAAAATGTAGCACTTCATAATGTGTGAAATTCTTAGTGCTCCATTATAATGCAGTGTCTTTTTTGCTGTTTTCATTATGCTAGGTTCATTTAGCAGTTGTAAACTTACAATTCATGAGCAAATTAAAAAAAAATGGCCTTTTCTTGTTAAAAGAAGTTCATAACTGCATATTGTTTCAGGAAAAAAGAAGTAAATAAGTTCTATATATTCGAAATTTAGATCTTCTAGTGGTTTGGTGCAACTTGATTGACCATGGGAAGGGATTTGGATGTGTACCTCACACTTTGGATAAGAGGAGATGTATCAAAGTATGAGATAAGAGAGAATGAGGAGTATTGATCAGTGGAGATAAAATTTCTTAATCCAAGAATAAAAGATTGTGAAATGAGTGAAAGGGAAACAGATCAATTTCTATTGTGTGTTGGGAGGGGATTTGGGTGTAAGGTCAGGTGCTGCTATCATTACTTACACCCACAAGATGATTGTTTTTTTTAAATAAAAAAAAATTAGAGTATGACATAAATTTTTTGATATAGTGGCTTGTTCATAAGCATCATCTATCATCTAGGGCGGTTTTCATATTTCTTTAGTTCCCTGAATGCATGTATATTTACCAAAGAATATAATATGTATTCAATATCCAGTACCGCAAAAAAGTGAACTTATTGGCAAGTAAAATATCATCCATGGAAAATTGTTAGTGAACAACTTATCCCTTACCTAGCTTGTACGGCGTTTTGTAGTGTTGAGGAAGAATGTTAAATAGTTGGTTGGAGAGTATGGTAAAGAAAAGGATCAAGAATGAAAGTGGGTGACATGGTTTTGGATTGTATAGGTAGAATTTAACTATTTAGTGGAAACCACCCCTTTGAAGCATAATTTATTATCGGGGTATCAGTTTTTGTGTAGAACCAACAATCCAAAATGTCACATATGTATCTTTTTTGGTTCAGTGGACTGTGGACAGGGCTGGTAAGTATCTGTATACACAGAATGTCTTATCTTTGCATGTTCAACTTTCAGGCTGATCGAAATAATTTAAACAAGGATCCTTCATTGAGAAGTGTGCTTTCAGATCCCTTGTCGTGAGTTCTTTCTTTCCTCTGCCTATTGCTCTCTTGTGCACATATATATACTTTATACTCTTATTTTGTCACTTTGACAACTCATTATTAGCAGCACTTTGGGTTGGAAAGTAAGCAACTGAAGAGAAAAGAGTGCTCTGGTGTAAAGAGTGTTGGGAAACACAAAGCTTTGATTAATAAGGAATTCGGAAAGCAAATCATTTAACATGAACTGAATAATTGAGAAAGAAAACCCGCATGTGTTTGAGAAACCTGCGTATAAAAGGAATTGTTATAGATAAGGTGTGAAAAGGACAATTCTGACATTGGTTTGCCTTCCCTTGTACTCATGGAAGAAGCATTTGAGGATGGAAGTGTGAAGTAGCATCTCCTGATCTCATTTCCTGTGCATTGGCCAAATGCTTGCTCCCTACGGCGCTTGTGCTTTCTATGTTCAGTAATTCAGTTATTCAGCTTAAAATGAACTTTATCTGGTGAATGCATCTCAGTTTTTACTCTTGGATTCCATTGGCCTAGAAAAGGTAAAGGGTCTTTGTCCTCCAACTAGGGACTTGTGAGCGCCTTTTTGGTCTGATGAGCAATGAAAATGCTCTCTGTAGTGTCTTGCTGAAAATATGCATCTCACTTTTTGAGACATGTATATATATATATATATTTTACAATATTTTCAGCAAGTTTCCTTTTATTGATTAGGATTTGATGCTATAGGCACGATTAATTGAAGGAAATTCTTTGAAAGGAAATAAAAAAGAGGAATAGTGACATTCTTAAGTGGGTGGCCAGGTACTGGAGCATATATCTAAAGCTATGTAAAGAAGACTTCTCTTGAGCGAGTTCTGGGCAGTAGAGAGAACTGAACCTAGGGAAGGAAGGAAAAATAATTACAACAGGCCAACACAACTTACAAGAGTATACAGGACTAATCATTAATACTATACTAATAATAAGATTTAAATCCTATCCAATTTATCCAACAATCAGCTCTTTATCATCACAAACAGGTTCCTTATCAGCTCCTTGTAAGCCATAATTTGAAGGTGCCAAACGAATCCTTTTTCTTTTTCTTTTTTTTTTGTATTTGGCTGCATATTGAGGTATGTTCTTGCTGATTCTGATGACAGTCAATGTCTACTTGCTGTAAAAGCTTAAAAAGCTCCATATCAGTTTGATAATGAGTAATAGTGATGCTTTTGTTGGGGACAGGAGAGTTGGTATATGTTGCTTGTTGGTAATATGTCCAGTGCTTTCTCATAATACAAGGATGCTATAAGTGCTTTATCTCTGTTTTACTGGTTCAAGCTTTATCTCTGTTTTCTGGACGGCATTGAGAATATTAACTTTTTTTTATTGCTGCTTAGTGGTGCCTTTCTTGAAGATGCGATGGTTGTATCATGCGGACACTCTTTTGGCGGACTCATGTTGGGGAAGGTCATTGAAGGGGTAATGAATTTTCTCACTTGGTTCTAAATAGGATTGTTATATGACTTTTCTGTAGTAACTAACAATTTTATGCTTTATAATGGTAATGGTTACTGCATTATTGTCTGGCTATGGTTCTGCCTCACATTTATATTTGCTAGGAGCAATATTTTTATTTTCTTCTGTTTTTCAGTTGTGTCACCTGCTGTACTATGTAAAACCAATCTTAATGGTTGTTGAATTAATGCATTATTGTCTGCTGATGATCCTGCCTCACATTCTTATTTGCTAGGAGCAGTATATTTATTTTATTCTTTTTCAAGTTGTGCCACATGCTCTCCTTTGTAAAAACTAATCTTAGTTTTGCACGATAATGCTGGTAAAGGGCTGTGTCATGATGATTGACTGCTGGTTGTTAATGTGACAGTCAAGGTGTACACTCTGCAATTTGGAAATTGAGACTCGATCATTGATCCCTAACCATGGTATGTTATATCCTTGACAGTTTTTTCATTCCTGTGTTGATATATCTTCTTTCTCTTGTACGTGCACACCTCTGCCTTCCTTTCTGTGTACAACGGTAGATCGAGGAATATTTTGGCTTTGATTCTCCCATATATAGATACCTTCTGGTTCATGTGGTTCTCCCATATATATAAGTATATAACCATGGTATGTTATGTCCTTGACAGTTTCTTTATTCATGTGTCGATATATCTTCTTTCTCTTCTACGCGCACACCTCTGCCTTCCCTTCCGTGCACAACTGTAGATAAAGGAATATTTTGGCTTTGATTCTCCCATATATATCTACCTTCTGTTTCATGTGGTTCTTACATTATATATTCATTACAGCTTTGAGAGCTGCTGCTGCAGTGGTGAAACATGAGGATGATAGGAGACTATTTCATAATGCTGCTATGCGGAAGCGCCGAAAAGACATTGGTGATCAAACAGAGATGGCTAGAAGAGTTAGCAGGGTAATTTACATTTAAATGCATTCAACTGTTTTACTTTTCTTGAGCAATTGACTAGAATCAGTTTGAGTTGAAGCCAAACTTTTTCAGATATTATTCTATAATCTGATGGACGTAGAAAACTTCTTCTCACCCTGCCTTTACACAATTATTGTTTTTATCTTTGGAAATTCATGAATAGGAAATCATTGAGTTAAAAGTTGCAAACAACTAGCATACATAAATAGACAAATGTCCACCAACTTGATCTCTATTTTAGCATTTTCATGTATTAGGAATGCCTTTACACAGTTATTGGCTTATTGCTTCTATCTTTGAAATTTCATGAATAGTAAATCATTGAGGTAAAAGTTGCAAAAATAACAGCATACTTAAATTGCCAAATGTCCATTAACTTGATCTCTGTTTAGCATTTTCATGTATTAGGAATATGCAACTCTTTAGGGGACTGCATTCCATTAGCACCGTCGTTTTATGCTGCCCGGTGTCATTGCTCCTCTGTTCTGTCACTTGTTCTCACCGCACTCTTTTCCCTGCATTGAGCTTCTCTTCAGCATGACTTAAAACTTCTTGTCTGCCTCTTTCTGTGTAACCTAGATAGAATTTTTCAGCTTAGCAATATATGACTGAAAAAAAGAAAGAGATTCTATCTGAAGTCAAAAACTATAGTCTGGAAACAAGCTACTTGCCACACATTGAATGATCATTAATCAATGTCTATTTGACAGAAATGATTCCACTTAACATCTAATCAAAACCCCCAGAAACACTAGTAATACAATATCCAAGCAGCATATACTCTCAGCAGTTGTGTGGTTTCAAAGATCCTGAAGCTACATGATTGGGTGAATTACTGAATTTTCAAAATGTGAATAAAAACTCCATATATACTCTGATCTACAGTATATGATAAGATGTTCTGTTGAACAAAGGATGTGCAAAGTAGATCTTTGTTTGAGATTGTATAACTTTTCACCTTTCTAGCCTTGTTGCATGTTTTGATCTGCGTCTCAATTTTTAGGAAATGATATAATTCCTAAAGTAAAGTTATGATTGCCAATATCAGTTTGCACATGAGTACTTGACATATTCACTGAGGATGTTACTGAAAAATAGATTCAGTACCATTTGAATATCTGACAAATTGTATTTATTTTGGAAAAATCACCAGGAAAGTGGAGATAATGCTGCTGAAAGTGCATTGCACAGAGGGGTGCAGTATCCTTTTTCAGTGAATGAGAAGGTCATCATTAAGGTGAGTTTCGACTATATCATTCTTAAGCGAGATTTATCTAGGTTGACCAACTTTTCCCCTAAACAATTGAAATTTGAAATGATGCAGGGTAACAGGAGAACACCTGATAAATATGTGGGGAAAGAAGCTGTCATTACATCTCAGTGCCTAAATGGCTGGTTAGTTTGCATGTCCATGATTTTTTTTGTTGGATCAAATTGAAGCTTGTTAGCTGCTTATGCATAATAACATAATGATGGCACACAATTCTCAAAGGTAGATGATTTTATCAGAGCAAACAATGTAAAATGATTTTAGCGGATGCCACAAAACTTAATGGTAATTGCATGCACAGCTGCATCCTCAGTGTTTTCTTAACCTAACAAATAGTAAAGTTCTAAATTTGTCCCTCATCAATCCAGGATCATGCTTATCTCCTGTTATATTTCAAATATAGCCCCTTTTTGGTTGGAGCAAAAATATTTCCAACAGTTTTGACCAACTTCCTTGGTATTGACTTCATGTGGACATTAGGAATGTTTTTTTACATGTCTTCCTTTTTTTCCCTTTTGAAAGAATCTAGGTATCTCTTACACGATTGTTTGAATAAAAAATTCCAATCCTGTTGCTTGAGTTTCTTTTTATAAGGGTTTTACTTTCTTCTAATAAAAGTTGTCTACGACTCTGTGAGACAAAATGCATAAGTTATAGTTCCTTTTCCTATTGGGTATGATAAAACCTACTGAGGGCAAACTGCCTTATTACTGGTCTAAACTCAACAATACTTGGAGACAGCTTTTGCATTGGCATTGGCAACGTTGTTTTCGTTGCCTTTTTGGTACTTGGGCAATGTTTTCACTCGGTTGAAAGGGCATTGCTGTTTTTGTTGCCTTGTTATTTGGGCTATGTTTTCACTTGGTTGACAGTCCAAGTTGCAAATTGCATGAACACTTGTGAGGAGAGTTTTGGTTTCTCAGTTAAAGACATCTTAGAAGAATAATGCATAATTCAAAAGCTACACTAACATATTACATCCAACAACATTGGTGTTTATGACCATCAAAGACCAAAGCCCTTGAAATTATTGCTTTGTAGATCATGACGGCAGATTGCTGCTGTCATATAGTTTGACACCTGGACCTGTTCATCTGTTCCTAGCCAACTTTCCTTTTCTGTTATGTTTCAAGGGAATGAAAAAATGTTGAAACTGCTTTATGACAGTATTTTTAGATAGAATAGCCTGCAAACATTTCATTGCTTCTAGGGAATCATTTAGTTTCATTGTCGGTTGGATTTAGTAAAGTGTTCTTTTTTCTTGAATTAGCAAATCATTTCGCTTTGTTATGCCTGGATTCGTACACTATTGCACTTATGTCCAGTTATCTTGTACTTTTCAGGTATTTGCTCCAGATCATGGAAACAGGAGAAAGCATTAAGTTGCAGTATCGATCTCTGCAGAAACTGTCAGCCGTAAATACAAATGAAGATAGATGTCCATCTGAACCGATACAAAATAGCAGTTGAAGGTTTCAGGTCTTCTCTTTATCCTCTGTAGATGTAAAGATTCTAGGATTAGTTGGCTGACCTTCCAAAATCTGTAGTAAACTCGGAAAGGTCTCTGAAGCAATTCTACGAATACCTCTTAGGTAGAGATGCTTTAGTCTCAATGTTAGTTTAAAATGAGGGCGACATGCGAGGAAATAATAGTCTCTTTGTGATAAATTACAGTTAGCAGATAGTTCAATTAGGGAGTGAGAGCAGACACTTGTGATCCCTTCAACTAAATTCAGTTCGAGTTGGTAGAGCTAAAGCCCCAAAACCGATTCAACGATAGCTTGTGTGCCGTTTGCTGGTAGAGGCTGTATTATATATTGATGCGCGCTAATTACTTGGGTAATGAGACCAGGCCTAAGTGATGGCGCCATGTTGCCTCGCCCATGTCCATTCTGACCATTGTGATCTTGTTTTTCACTCTATTCTTTTGGGTTGGTTGATTCGTGGGGTTTGGATTGACAACCCTACTTATCAAAAGAAAAAGATGTGTATTTTGTAACATAAGACACGTATCTACTTATTATTGCTCTTCATACTTCCCTTTTCGTCAGATGAAATATGGTCCGGTTCATAAAATATTCAGTAATAAATGGCCCATTTTGCCATTTAAAAATTCCGTGGTTGAGGCAAATGTAGCTTTGTAGTTTTGCGGTTGTTTATGTGGTCAAGGCAAATGTAGCTTTTGTAGTTCGGTGGAGCGTAGTCGAGGAAGCTGCATAGGGTGGATCTAAATATCCCAAGAAATTTAGGGCTTGTTTGGTATAAGCATGTAAGGTAAACGATAGATATGAGAAAAATGCTATTTTTTGTATAAAATAAGATAGAAGGGGTAATGATTAGAAGACTACTGAGGATATGTTTTCGATGTTCAAATGAGTTATTGAAATAAGGAAGAATATAACTAATTTTGTATGAAAAGTTGGGAGAGGAGAGAAATTACATTCATTTCCTTTTCATTTACTTTTTCAAAATTTAAACTAAACAAGCCCTTACTACTACTACTACGTATTGTTACTACGTACTATATATAATTACTTATTATTATAAGATATAATGAAAGATCAAAACAATGCAAGTAAAATAACAAACCCATTGCCCAAGTCGGGGTGGCTCAGTAGTAGTGGTATGGATCAAGAGGGTGGTACAGAGGTATTGGGTTTAATTCTTACCTCCGCCCCTTGGGTGTAACCCGGCTGAAACATACTTATTGCTAACAAATACACAAACTATACAATGTACATAGTTTTTTATATAATAAAAGTTGGGGGGAAATCAAAGTTCAAATGACTATTTGAATATACAATGAACAATCCAATATAAAGATGAATCATGCAGCTAAGATGAATATTAGACAAATTTGGAAAGGTATAAAGCTGTAGGTGAATGCATATATGCTATACAATGTACATCATCTAAAAGTAAAATTTGTCATAAATGTCTCTAATCAATACAATTTATTTATATTTTTGAATTAAAAAAGTCTTATATTAAAAAATTGACACAATAAAACCTTCACATTCCATTCTCACCTCACCATCCTTGTAAATTGTAATACTCCTATCAATTAGTGAAGCCTCTCTCCCATCCTTTGCTCTACTTCTTTGGTGGTGGAGGTATGTGTGTCCATTGCAGCTTGATGGTGTTACTCTTGCATTTCGCTACTCTTATTCGATTGTCGCTATAATTTTTAGTGTTAGATTCATGCTACATTTGTGTGATTTTGTCGCGATTTGAACATTCTCCGTTGCTTCTTGTTTGTGAACACTATTACTTGAATGTTTTTATCGTTCGTTCATACTTTGTGTTCATGATTTTAACCATAACACCCAATCTCCATAAAATTTTATGCATCATAAACTACATTTTCTATAGACATTTTGTGCATTTGTGTGCAGACCTTACAATTACAAGCCTCTCATTGTCTTTGTATTCCACATAAGCCTTATTCAGTATCAATTTTTTTCTTCCTTTTTTGGTTTTGCTGATTTGGTATGGAATACATGAATAATACAATTGAGTTTTAATATACTCTTCTTAGGGGAAATGTTTTGAGGGTGATTTTTTTTAAAGATGTAATTTGCAATTGTGTGGAGAAAATGTTCTTAAAAGTGCTAGTTGAGTTTGTTTTTTTTTTTAAATCACCTGTTAAATTGGAAATTTTCGAGAACTACCCATAAGACTTACTCTGATAACCAAAAATCTCTCATGGTTACGGTTTTCCTTGGAGCTATTGCAGGTGGTTTTCTAGAAATTTTTTATTTTATTTGACGAGTGATTTTAACGAATGATTTTGAATAAAATGTTATTGCAAACTATTGAATGTTTTTCCTTACATTCCAATTTTTTTCCCTCTTCGTTTCATCAGTCAAGTCCAGATCGGATACTATATGATCACATTCCATATATTCTGAATCCTAACTTGTTTGCATATACAAAATCAAGCCTTTTGTTAGATAAATGTCAACACTAACAACTCTTATTTTTTCATTGCAGTGAACAAGAACTCGTGGTGATGTCCGAGTTGAAAGCTCCTCTTCGTCCGAAGAGGAAGAAGAACTTGGCGGACTTCCTAGTCCAATTCAGATGGATTCCTGTTCTCCTCATAGTCCTCCCAATCTCCTTCCTCATCTACTTCCTCATCTACGTCGGCGACATCCGATCCGAGATGAAATCATACAAGAAACGCCAAAAACAGCACGACGAAAACGTCAAAAGAGTCATCAAGCGTCTCAAGGAGAGGGATCCATCCAAACACGGCCTAGTCTGCACCGCAAGGAAGCCATGGATCGCCGTCGGCATGAGGAACGTCGACTACAAGAGGGCTCGGCACTTCGAAGTCGACCTCTCGGCGTTCCGAAACATCCTCGACATCGACAGGGAGAAGATGGTCGCTCGCGTCGAGCCCCTTGTGAACATGGGGCAGATCAGCCGGGCCACCGTCCCCATGAACCTCTCGCTTGCCGTCGTCGCCGAGCTCGACGACCTCACCGTCGGCGGCCTCATCAATGGATATGGCATTGAGGGAAGCTCTCACATCTATGGGCTGTTCTCCGACACCGTCGTGGCCTACGAGATCGTTCTTGCCGATGGGCGGCTTGTTCGAGCTACTAAGGATAATGAGTTCTCTGATCTGTTCTACTCGATTCCTTGGTCTCAAGGAACTCTCGGGCTTCTGGTCGCTGCGGAGATCAAGCTCATCGCCGTCAAGGAGTACATGAAGGTGACTTATAAACCGGTGAGAGGCAGCTTGAAGGAGCTTGCTCAAGCATATGTCGATTCGTTTGCTCCTCGAGATGGGGATCAAGATAACCCTAGCAAGGTATGTGACTTGATTTTTTAGTTCAGTGATCTGGTTTATGTTGAAATGTGATCATTGGCGGAGCTAGGGGATGCTCGGGACTGCTAGAGCATACCTGGTCTGAAAAAATAAAAAAACTTTGCATATAACATTTTGGGTTCAAATCCCAACCTCTTCATTTTTTTATTTGTTTTATTATATCATTATTACTCACAATTATTCCAATTGAAAATGTTATTTTTAAATTATATATTTATTTGTTTTATTATATTGTTATTTCTCACAATTATTTCAATTTAAAATGTTATATTTAAATTATATATTTAACGTTTTCTTTCAATATTGTTTTAAAAGTAATTCTTTTTTAATTTTTTTTCCTATATTTTTTGTTTATCTCAACTATTTAAATAAAAATATCATAAATAAATAACAATTGTAGTGTTTTTTCACTATTTTTCACTAAATTTGTTTAGCATCCCTTGGGCAAAACCTGTCTCTGCCACTGAATGTGATGTCCATCTCACATCGATTATACAAAGAGTTCACTGGCTTTCTAGTGCATCTGCGTCTGTGCACAAGACTTCAATCATCCAGTTCCGTCACACTTTGATCTTGTTTGCAGGTACCTGACTTTGTGGAGACCATGATCTACAATCCTAACGAAGGCGTGTGCATGACCGGAAGATATGCTTCGAAGGAGGAGGCGAAGCAGAAGGGGAATGTAATCAACAACTGCGGGTGGTGGTTCAAGACGTGGTTCTACCAACACGCTCAAACGGCTCTTACGAAAGGCGAGTTTGTGGAGTACATTCCGACAAGGGAGTACTACCACAGGCACACTAGGTCATTGTATTGGGAGGGGAAGCTCATACTTCCATTCGCTGATCAATGTTGGTTCAGGTTCCTCTTAGGGTGGATAATGCCTCCAAAGGTGTCTCTTCTAAAGGCTACACAAGGTGAGTATGTTAGAAACTACTACCATGAGAACCATGTCATCCAGGACATGCTTGTGCCCTTGTACAAGGTTGGTGATGCCATTGAGTGGGTGCACAATGAGATGGAGGTAAGGCTTTGTTTTTTCTCATTACTTTAGTAGAGATTGGTTTATGTGAAAAGTTTCTTTAATTTGAAAAGTGAGAATGAATTTGGTGAATCAATAGTGTACAAAAATGCGTATTTATTAAATGTCCACATTTATACTTTTTCTAATTTCAAAAGTTTGATTCATGCACTTTTGTATAAGTATTAATTAACTTGCACTTTTTATTTGAGAAAGTTTTATTTTTGTGAAAAGTGAGAATGAATTTGGTGCATCAATACTTATGCAAAAGTGCATATTTATTAAATGCCCACATTTATACTTTTTTGAATTCCAATAGTTTTATTCATGCACTTTGTCTAAATATTCACCTACACTTTTCACTTTGAGAAAGTTTTATTTATAAAATGTGCATATTTATATTTTTTTAATTTCAAGTTTTATTCATTTATTTTTGTATATTATACATCTACTCTACACTTATTATTTGAAACATTCCCTAGTCATATACACATATTTTAGTTCTTGAGATTGTGGAATATAATATCTTACATTAATATACATCAATTGTGAAGATTTTACATAACAGTTTAAACTTTTGTGATGGAATCTCATTTTCAAATTTAATTCACATGTGCGCGTGAACACGACTCTCAATTATTGACCCACCAGACTTTAACAACCAAATTAAAAACATGATGGTTTGAAGTCAATCCAAACTTTCCCAAGTTTTTTTTTCAATCAATATATCAACACAGAGCAATCTAACCCATTGTCCCTCATAAATCACAATCTCTCTTTCTTTCTTTGTTTTAGGTGTACCCACTGTGGCTATGCCCACACAGGCTATTCAAGCTGCCAGCCAAGACAATGGTGTACCCTGAGGCGGGGTTCGAGCAACACCGAAGGCAGGGCGACACTTCGTACGCGCAAATGTACACAGACGTGGGGGTCTACTACGCACCCGCATCGGTGCTGAGAGGAGAAGTGTTCGACGGAGCAGAGGCTGTGAGGAATATGGAGAAGTGGATGATCGACAACCACTGCTTCCAGCCACAGTATACGGTCTCCGAGCTGAGCGAGAAGAGCTTCTGGAGGATGTTCGAAGGCGAGCTTTACGAGAAGTGCAGACGGAAGTATGGAGCTGTCGGGACCTTCATGAGCGTCTACTACAAGTCCAAGAAGGGTAGGAAGACGGAGAAGGAGGTGCAGGAGGCCGAGCAAGAGAGGGCCGAGCTCGACACTCCCGATGCCGATGACGATACTTCTTAAAGGCTTTTGCTTCTTCTTGCTTTTCAACTCTTTGTGCTGTGCCTCATTTGCTGCTGTTATTGTGTGTTCTTCATGAGTTGTTTGTTGTTGTCTTTGGATTTTGATGTTTCATGTATTGTGCTGAACTGCTGATGGATTCAACTCTTTTTCCTTTTGCTTCAAGAACACACCCTTTTCGGTTTGAGTACTATTTGATTTGCTGCAACACAAACCCAACCACCAGCAAGAACAAGTTGATCTATAATCACAATAGCAAAATTGAGAAGGGCAGAGTTCCACAATTGTAAGTATTACAATTACATTATATAGACACTGGTTTCTATGTATGTGCACTTTCAAGATAATGATCTTACAGTGGACACAAGTACAAAACTAACCTGCATTTTAAGCAATGGATCTCGAATTTACATACCGGTTATCTCTGTTGAGAAATGAGGACAAGAAGCCCCTGTGGCCCTACCAATATCTCATTCAAGAAACTGAGCAAGCCAAACCAAACCACAGGAGTAATGTCTACACCACCCAAGGGCGGTATTACCTTACGTGTAGGGATAAGGATTGGTTCGGTTGGAGCAAAAGCTAGGACATAAGGGAACTTGCTCACAGGGAGCTTGGGGTACCATGACATCACTATTCTCGCGATGAAAAGGAATGCGAATGCTGAAAGGAAGGGTCCTATGAAGCCAATAGCGAGTTTTGCAGTAGCAGGATCTAGGTCCGCCAACAAAAAGCTGTTCCTCAGTTCTGAAATGTCGAATATGTCTGAAATTCTAGTGTCTGGAACATCAACACTGCTGTTTGGTCCGATGAGTGCATGAATTTCAAAGGCTTTGCTGTTTTTGTGTTGGATGGAGGTTTGGATACCTTGTCGAACCGTTGTTCTCATGAAGCACCAAGTGGTATGTTGGGCCTTCCTTGAATGGTGAACTGAGTTCCTTCTGGCGGGTCCTGAACATTTTTCCTGTATGAAGTACAACAGTTCAATGGGGCTTAGTAGACCTTAGTTGACATAGGCTTTCTTGGCACACATACTTGTGTCTTATATGGTAACATATGTATGGTCTAATAAAATAATTTATATGATAATGATAATGTGCTGATAACTGATATGGAGGCCTCATAGAAAATAAGGAATGTGCTGTGAAGAGACTAGTAGCTGAATAAATGCTCGAAAATTGGTCTATGGCATAAACGAAAATTGGGTCATCCATAGGAAATAGGAATAACCTTATTAATGGTTCTCTGAGGTTTCAGTTCATGGAAATCTCTGAAATCAAGATCATCCTCTGTTTATTGGCTAAAGTACATTTGTTTTGCTCAAGAAAAAATCAGAATGTAGTCACTTTATATTGCATGAAATCAAAAATTATCTCCATTGCCAATATGAATCATCAGACAAGAAAAATAAACCAAAAAAATATCAAACTTTCAGAGATGAATATTGATATTTTAGGTAACTCAGGTCATTCCATTGGTTGATTCATTTTCCCAAGTTACTTTTTTCACTCTTTCATTGGTTACTTTTTTCTTTCATAAAATGGTGCAAGCATTTAAAATGCCTTATATTTTAGATCGGTTCAATCTTGTGGGTGAATGTGAAGTTTCTTTCTACATAAAATAAATTTTCCTTCAAAAGTAAACAAAATAACAGCCGCAACTGCTCCAAATTCAGTTGAAATTGTGTCAAATGAGCCCATAAACAAACTAAAAAAAGCATGTGATTGCAAAGAAGATCCATAGGCATTGCCCTGCCACAAAAGAGGACAAATTCCTCTATAGCCACAACTACTATAGAACAGACATGATAGTAAGTTAGTAGTATATATCCATAAACATGACCAAACTGTAAGATTTGCAAGAGAACTCTAAATTCTACAGTACATGTTAGATGGCATACACGTAAACATTTTAGAAGATTATGTCATCCATCAACCCCAGAAATGATAATCACGGTCGTACAAGTAACATTTGATCATCTTACTCATTGCCATAACACGAAATCAACAACAACAACATGAATGGAATTTCCATAGAGTGTGTTTAAGCCAATGCAGTTTTATTTTAGTGTCTTTTTTCCCATCATCAAGGGTGCCCTTGGGTTACTACTGACTAGCATCAGAATTGGGGTATGTTTGATCTCAGAAATGTAGTACCTTCTTTAGTTAAACTTGTGAGCGAATATGAAGTTTCTTTCTAGATAAATAAATTTCCTTCAACAGTAAACAAAATAACAACCACAAATGTGTGTCAAGTGAGCCCATAAACAAACCAAATAAGGCATGCGAATGGCAAAGAAGATCCATAGGCGCGCCCTATAAGAAGAAAAGCATGAATTCCCCTATAGGCTATAGCCACAAGTACCAGAGGACTAGTACAGTAGTACATATCTATAAACGAGACCAAACTCTACAATCTACCTGTCAGATGGTACTAGTAACTTCTTAGAAGATTATGTCATCCATTAACCCTATATATGGTAACTACGATCGCACAAGTAACATTCGATCATCAAACACATTGTCATAACACGAAATCAACATCAACAACAGCAGCAGCAAAAATTTATGGAATTTCCATACACTTGTTTAAGCTAGAGCAATTTGGGAGACGAAATGTGAGAGAGAATGTGTCCGTAGAGAAAGGGATAAAAGAGGAGGGGAAGAAGGAAATTGATGCGATGCAGCTCACCGTGAGAAGCTTACTGGAAACCGGCGGCGGCCGAGGGTGGTTCGCTGCCACTGGCGCCCTCATCTGAAAGAGAGAGAGACTCGGCGGTGAGACGCCGGAGATGGAAGAGCGAGGAGGAGAGAGAGCGCAGGTGAAGACTGTAGGCTGCAGATAAGGCGAGAGGGTTATTTATTATTTTATTCTACGGATGTTTTTTTTATAAATAAAATAAAAATTCGATATAGACAAGTCTGAAACTATCGGCAGACGAAAAATCATCGGATGTACAACGGATGTATAATGGAAAACAAGAAAAGGGCGAAATGAAGCAAGCACCGCGTGCTCAACAACAAGATGAATTTAAGCAGATCTAAAATTAGCAAGTTGAGGACGTAGACTAAGAATGAAGTCAAGCACCAAAAGTAGCACCGCTAGTTAGCGATATATCAGGAATCACATGTGAGAGGTGAAGATGAACCTCCAGGGAAACTTCTACCCGAACACGGAGTCGTCCCGTACACACCACCTCAACCTCAGCCAGTCCCGACTCCAAACACCAGGACGGCAGGACTCCAACGAAGAAGAAGATCACCTTAGACCATGTACAACGGCGATTCACCCGAATCAATTTGGGAGGCCAGCTCAGCTAGAAGATGAGATGGAGGAGAGAGACAGTTTTGATCCGGCTGAAAATTTTGGGAGGATCAGCCAGTTGATGCGCATCATCTTCATTTCTTTTTTTTTTTTAGCCAATGATAATCAGACACATGGCACGGGGTTTTAATTAAAATTAAAACCCCATTTATTCGTTAAATAAATAATGTATTTAAAAAAAATTATTTTTGAATACGATTTATTATTCTCTACCCAATGACACTCATTTTGCATATGTTTGGAAGGAAAAAAAATTCCGCTAAGTTTACCATATGTTAAAGATTTATAATCACACAAACAACATTAACTTAAGGGCAAATTGCATAAAATAGCATGAACTTTAGGCATAGTTGCACTCAGTGGCACGAACTTAAAAAAATACAAAAATAATCACCAACTTTGGGGTTTAGTTGCGATCGGTGGCACATACCTCCTATCTCGCTAATGTAGACTAGTGGGGGTGTTTACATGGAATTTTTTTTTAATTAAAAAGGTATATGGAGAGATATGGATTAGTTGTTAGATTTCCATTCGATTTCGATCATGAAATCAATTAAACTAGGATCTAGATTTCATACAATTCAAACCATAATTCTATATCGAAGACTAACCTTGATCCATGAGCGTCTTTGCAGTGGAATATGCAAACCGTCGATCGATTTCTCGCCCCTTAGCTTTCACTTTTCTTTGTCTTTGATGGATGGGACTCCTTTCTGACTTCTCTCGTCAATTTCAGACACGATTGGGAAAACTTGTGAACGTGCATATAAAGAAGAGAGTCATCCATTTATTTCCATATTAAAATTCCTTTCCGAGATAGTCATCCATTAGTATACTATTATATATAGGCAAGGGATGAGGGAATAGATAATAGGCGAAAATGCATAAAACCACCTTTTATTCACCTTTGTTTGCAATTAACCACCCCTTATTCAAAAGTTTTCACTTAACCACCCTTTAGTCACCTTTGTTTGCAATTAACCACCCCTTATTCAAAAATGTTCACTTAACCACCCCTTATAACAAATTGTTTGCAAGTAACCACTCATCCTCCCATTTTTCTTTAAATTAAACTTCTATTAAATTCAACTTAAAAGTAAAAGACGAAAATGCACCCAAATTTGGTTTTATAGTTTTTATTTATTATTATTTATACAAGATTACCATTAATGTATGCAAGTTATGCCCACCTCTGCTAGTAGGTCAGATGTAGTCATACCTCTTTCGGTCATTGATGCTTTATTTGCACCCTCCTCTAGCAATGCTTGATAGTAGACCTGTCAGAACACGATCCAAACCGGTCGACCCGACCCGAAATTTTTTGGTCAAGAGCCGAAAATTTTGACCCAATTTTTTTCCTAACCGAACCCGAAAACCGGGTAATTTTTTGGGTCATCTGGGTTTAGACCTGGTGACCCGATTGACCCAATTTATCCGGTGAACCGATTAACCCAATTGATTTATATTTATATATGATTAATCTTTTTTATGGAGATTCCAATTTATTACATTTTATAATTACAATCACTTGATCTTTCATTTTCAAATCAACTTTTATATTTATTTGTATTGTATAATACTCTCTCCGATCGATAATATTTGATTTTTAAGAAGATAAAAACATTAAAATATTAAAACAATTATATGCTTAATACTAATTGCATGACATTATTTATTTTTAAAAAATTATTTAAAAATTTGATATTTTAGATATATTTAAATTTTATTAAAAATTATAAGAAATAGTAAAAATCAAATATTTTAGATCAAATATAGTATATAATTACAAGCGCTATAACTTAAGAACCACGTCTTTAATTTTAGCATTTTAAATCTATCACAAAATTACCAAATCGTGATTTTTTTAATTTAAAAAATAGAAAATGACAAACTCGAAATCGACCCGAAATCGGGCCAAACTCGAGTTCAAGTCAACTCGGATCTACACGGGACCCGTTTTACGCAAAACCCGAAATGACCAAATTTGGGGGCATTTTCGTCTTTTACTTTTAAGTTGAAGAAAAATGGGAGGATGGGTGATTACTTGCAAACAATTTGTTATAAGGGGTGGTTAAATGAAATTTTTTTAATAAGGGGTGGTTAATTGCAAGCAAATGTGAATAAAGGGTGGTTAAGTGAAATTTTTTTAATAAGGGGTGGTTAATTGCAAACAAATGTGAATAAAGGGTGGTTTTATGCATTTTCGCCTAGATAATAACCCCCGATTTAATTATCTGACCGAGACCGATCCATCACGATTTCGACTTTTATATTAAATCGAACACCATAATATATATGGACTAAATACTCAATTAAACCTAGACACATGAGCCACATAAAATATTTGTAAACATTCCAACATTAGTGAGAATGCTTACATGATTTTTAAAAAAAAATTAAAAGAGATAAAAGATGTGTCCAAATTATGAAACTAACTAGGTTCCAATTTTATTTTTTTATTTCATGTAATTCCAAATCAAAGATAATTGTGACAAATATAACAAGTTATTTTAATTTGCAAATGTTATATTTGTCACAGTTATCTTTGATTTGAAATTATATGAAATAAAAAATAAAAATGAAACCTAGCTAGTTTCATAATTTGGGCACATCTTTTATGTCTTATAATTTAAAAAAAAAATTCATGTAAGCATTCCCACTAATTCATATCTCGATATATGCCTTTTTAATTAAAAAAATTCCATGTAAGTACCCCCACCGGTCCACATTAGCGAGATATGGGATATGTGCCACTGATCACAACTAAACCCCAAAGTTGGTGATTATTTTTGATTATTTTTGTAGTGTCAGCTTTACCCTATTCCGAAGCTCTAAATGACTAAAGGTTGGAGGAATCTCCTCTTACCCTATTCCGAAGCTCTGAATGACTAAAGGTTGGAGGAATCTCCACTTTACTCTATTTCGAAGCTCTGAATGATTAAAGGTTGGAGGAATCTCAGCTTTACCCTATTCCGAAGCTCTGAATGACTAAAGGTTGGAGGAATCTCATTATTGAAGTTATTCAAATTTGAATTCAAATTCAAATGTGGAATGTCGGTTTGAAATTTAAATTTGAATTTGAAACAGTCGACCATGAAACGTCCATAAATACCTCATTACTTCATCAAATGAATCATTCCCACATCTTCATCTCCCTAGCTCTCAATCTCTTCTTGCAAAATGTCCAAAAAACCTATGAACTTTGGCTTCACATCTTCATTTAGCTCTTCAACTACTTCTTCATCCCCAGAAATCCCCGATATCCTTACCTACTTTCCAACCGAGGATACTGAACTCAATGATAATTTCAAGGAGTATGTGGTCAATATGAGTCTTCGAAGTAGCAGTTCTTCACGTCAACGTCGAAGCAGAACTTACATCGACAGAGATCGAGAAACCGGACATGCTCGGTTGTTCGAAGATTATTTCTCTCCAACACCAACCTCCAATGATGCTCAATTCCGACGAAGATATCGGATGAGGCGACACGTATTTGTACGTGTGGTGGACGCTTTGTCCAGTTCTTTTGAGTTCTTTCAGCAATGTCCGGATGCAACTGGTCGCCTAGGCCTATCCCCGTTGCAAAAATGTACGGCCGCCATACGCATGCTAGCGTACGGGGTTAGCGCTGATGATGTTGATGATTACGTTCGTGTTGGTGGCTCAACATCAAGGTCTTGCTTGTCGCACTTTGTTGATGGCATCATCACCCTATTTGGGGACGAGTACTTACGGAGGCCGAATGCAACGGACATGCAACGTCTGTTGTTCGTTGGAGATGCTCGTGGTTGGCCCGGAATGATCGGAAGTATTGATTGCATGCATTGGGAATGGAAAAATTGTCCCACTGCATGGCAAGGTCAATACACAAGGGGTGATAAAAAGCCGACCGTTGTCCTGGAAGCAGTTGCATCTTATGACTTGTGGATTTGGCATGCATATTTTGGAACTCCAGATACGTGTAATGATATTAACGTTCTTGATCATTCTCCGGTATTTGATGATGTCCTAAACGGTGAAGCTCCTACGACGAATTTTGTTGTAAATGGTAATCATTACAACATGACATATTACCTCGCCGACGGCATTTATCACAAATGGGCTTCGTTCATTCCATCCATTCGACACCCTTTTGGTGCGAAGGATACATTATTTTCCAATTGTCAAGAGTCAACACGTAAAGATGTGGAGCGAGCGTTCGGTGTCTTAGAAGCTCGGTTTGCTATTATACGCTATCCGACACTTGCCTGGGACATTAATGTGATGGGGAAAATAATGATGGCATGCATTATTTTGCATAATATGATCGTTGAAGATGAACGTGATACATATCAACACTACTATGATCCATCCTACTTCGATCAAGTTCATGTAGTTGAACTTATCATCCCAAATTAAGGCAGGATAATTCTTGCAATTATGATGTAAAGTGGATCAAAATTCAATTGTGCACCGTCAGCATATAGATGAGCTTGAGGGAAGGTGATGGTTTTGTCAATGCATGTAGCACGTGGCCTCCCACGTTTTAAGCTTCAATTGGTTGCAATCCGATATAAATATAAAGAGTTAAAACTCGAAAAGTCCCCACTCGGAAAGTATAGCTTGATGGGTAACCCAATTGTGCACTTAGGAAGTCCCCACTCGGAAAGTATAGCTTGATGGGTAACCAACTCTGCACTTAGGAAGTCCCCACTCGGAAAGTACCACACCTTCAACAATTTTCAACTAAAGGGGTCGAAGATTGCAAGTCTTATACCTTGTTTAGCCACCAAAGTCACGTTGAAACTCGAAAAGTCCCTGACCGATTTTAGAAGGCATAATCTTGTCCACTACTCCACCATATCCAGAGGACTTTTCTCTTATTCTTGTCATCACCCCACCAAAAACTACATATCAAACTCACAATATCCTAACGCACTTATCCGACATATAAAAACAAAACATCATGTATATGGGGATTGCTTGCGCCACCGTCTCGATTATCACCTCTTTTCCCATCTTACTAAACATGAACTCCTTCCAGCCCTCAAGCCTTTTCAAAATATGGTCTCTCACATTAGCAAAAATAGCCTTTTTAGACCTCCCGACAATTGTCGGAAACCCAAGTACTTCTCGTGCCGTTTTAGACTAAAATAACATCGTTTTATTCGTTTACTTAGAAAGAAAATCTTTTTATTGCGACAACAATTATGCCATTTCGTAATAAAACATGTGAAGCTTAATGAGTCAATATGTTAATGATGATTTTCCGTTAGAATACTGCGACAATATTGCTTTTATGTTTTAAAACATTATGACAATATTGCTTTTTTTTTTGTTAAAAGAGCGAAAAATGGATAAATAAATCAAATAATCGAAGAAAAAAATCTCACGAAATAAGAATAGTAAAAACAATATAATGAACAGTGAATTTCGAAATAATCATATTGTTCGCAAAAAACGAGAGTAATATAACCTTTCATTTTGAAGCTCTTGAACTGTTATAGTACGCGGTAATGTCATATGTAAGTAAAATATAAAAACATTTTAGTTTATTGACGTACGATTAAAACAATTATTGTTTATCTGATTTTCAAATGCTCATAATTTTTTACTCAAATGTTGGATTAGTGCGTATAATACATCAAAACGAAGTTATCGAAAAAGAGAACATATATAGGTCCTTTGCCAAAGGAAAGGAGGGGTGATTGCCTCCCTTGCCCCCAACTTTGTCCATGTTCATGGAGATAGGGGAATTTTATTTTTTTTGCTGCCAAACTATTCACTGAGATACATGACCAGGCTCGTCCAATAGGGTGTTTAAAAAGCCCAACGGATCAGGGTCCCAAATTTTATATGGCCCCATTTTATAATTTATTACTAGTACATATAATTTTTTTTTATCTCTCTTGTATTGTATAGTTGTATTGGCCCAATGATATTTGACTTAATTAAATTTCCCATTTCCATTATGTTCTAGATTCTAGATTCGATTCTCAATAGAGCCAATTTTTTGTCGGCTATTTTTTTAAAATCTTTTAAACATTTTCTAATTGTCTTGTACAAATAAAAACTATTTTAGTTATGGGTTCTTCTTATTAATTATCTTTATTTGTTATTTTAATATAAACCCTTGTATTGGAGTATAATTTATGATATTTTAAGATTTTGCAAATATATTCAAAATTTTATTTGTAAATTATAATCTATATAATAAATGAGTTTTTTAATGTGAAAATATTATAACATATATATTGATATATAAACCTAACGAGTTAAAATACATGACTTCAAATCTAATAAGAAGAATTCCTATATTGAGTTTATTTGGTCTTTTTTATTATCTTATTTTAAAAATATATATTTATTTTAAACTAATGTATGTGCTACATGTTTTTGAAAGATTGATAAATGTAATTAATACTCAATCCGTATCAAAATAGTTGATGTTGAACTTGTTAACACATTTTTTTAACAAGTTAAATATTATATATATATATATTTTAATAATTAGCACGTCGAGAAAAATGTCAAATATTTTGAGATTGAGGTAATACTGAACAATGCCTCCAAAATTCATTGGACGACCTTGTATATGACGGAGAATGAGTGTGGAAGACGACGAAACTTTTCATTATATATATATATATATATATATATATATATATATATATATATATATATATATATATATATATATATATTGATTAGGTAAAGATTCGAGTTAAGGCAAACCTGAAACCCGATGGCCGACTAGGTCGGCAGACGAAAAACCGTCAATACAAACAACACATAATCAACACAAATCAACAAAGAAGAAAGATAACCCCAAACAACCCATACAAGACATCATCCAGCAGAGAAGTCGATGGAGAACCCAGGACATCACGAGTACCACGAACGCGGGAGAGTGCGAAGACTCACGACAGTATTTCAAAAAGGGCGGCTCCTGATGATGTGTGGATTAAATAAAATAAAACTTTTCATTATAAATAAAAAGACATAATAATCACCGAAATTTATATACTTTATTATTGAGATTAAATTAATTATAATTCCTTTTTTAAAAATCAATAATAATGTTTTACTTTATCAAAACATCACAACTAACAATTTACTAATTAACTTATCAAATTTGAGGTCTTGAATAGTAATTTTCACCCGGTTACAAATTTGAGGCATTGGGCAATAATTAAAAAAAAAGATTATCGAATATTAAGAGATCTACCGTTATAAAAAAATAATTAATTGACCTAACTCTCTACCTTCATACTAAACGTTAAAACTAAGAGTTATAAAATAGTCACTACTCATATGCATGACTTTCTATCAGTTTATACCAACAAAGAGTTATGAAATAATTAATTGACCTAACTCTCTACCTTCATACTAAACGTTATAAGACTTAAATTACAATAGTAAAAGTGCATTGATAGAGTTCTATAAGTATATATGTTTGCCGTTGTCAAGTATGTAGATTGAGAAAGGGATATGATCGATCAACAGATCAAGTATAGAGAAAACTCCAGATTTGTCAAAGTAAATCGAGAAAGCCTTGGATTTGTTCCTAACCATGGCTTCACAAGTTCAAATGTACGTCAAGTACAATCTCTATACTCATTACTTTTAGGTATGTTATTTTGAACTAAATACTTTTTTATAATGCTTTTATATGATTAACTATGATTTTTTTTACCGCGAATTATAAACGTGTTAACCACTTGAACATGAAAGCGGATAAATTTTATAAACATAAGGGGAACCATACCTAATTAAGAGATAGGTTAGTACGTACCATTCTCATGATATCATTTTTCTTCCTTCAATTTTGTTTAGTAATGAATTGATGAATTGATCCAATCTGGGCACATCAATGTTGATTAATTCATGATGTTTAAGTTGTAAGTATCATTTTAAATTTATGATTCCTCAAAATAAGCTAAAATGTGCATTTGTATATATTTATAATAATGTGTAGGTTTAATTGTATATATATATATATCTCTATATATTCTGTTGAAATGAAAAATAGATACCAAATAGCAATTTCTTTTGATTTGTAATCCCCTATTATTACAATTTCAAAGAAACAAATTTATAACATTGTTAATTGCAATTCGAAAACAAAGTAAGCCTTCGTTGGGATTATAATGATGTAGTGTTAAAAAATGTTTCTATACTATTTTTTTTTATCTATCTATCTATATAATAATATAATAATAATACATAAAAAAAGTTGTGTTCAAGGGCAATTTATTGATACTATAAGTTCATGAAAATTTACACTATTTTTGTATTCTTATTCAATTTGGATCAACTTGCATTCTTTAGCTCAATGACAATAGTTGTTGGGGACTACCTCTTTGTCCAAGGGAGGTGATCGAATGATTTATTTTAGTGGAACGGACAAATTAAAAACACACAAAAGCTTAGGAGAATGGTGAACAGAAAAAACCGAGCATCAGGTACCCATTTTGATTTAATTAATCATATTTTTAGCAATTTTGTAACTAAATTGTATGTATATGATGGATTAATGGTTTTGAAACAGTGATTTTATTTATTTATTCGTAAATTATAGACCGGTTCTATTTGATTGCCAAAACCATATCAACCTATACCAAGGTAAGAATGCTCGAAGAAAGATCAAAGGCCCACACTCTAATATTTTATACAATGATTTGTGATCATATACCGAATTGGTGAGATTCTCTATTTTTTTAAAGTTTATTCATCTAAATATTATTTAAGTAGTTTCTCAAATTTGTTCGCATATATACAATATATATTTGGTCATAGTACCCTCAATCACATGTTTCTTCCTTTTCTGTTTTTATAATTGTTATTGTACAATCTAAAACATATGTTGAGATCTATTTTAATTTAGTTAACATTGCAACAGAGGAAGATGATGGAGGCCGCGCGGAGAGAGCTCGGGAGGAGAGAGCATGATGAGAAAGTGGTGCAAATTGACTACTTGATTCAATAATTAGATTATAATAGATGTCGAACATGATAGATTTTTGCTATAAACAAAGTAGTATATATGTGTGGCATCTCATGAACACAAATAAGTTTGAAGTTGATTCATGGACTTATAAATTAAAATACACAGTGTGGTAGTATATATGTGTGGACTTATAGTGTATTATCTACACCTTTCGTACCCCGGCCAATTCAATACACATTGTGGTATATATATTGAAATTACACTATAATAATAATAATAATAATAATAATAATAATAATAATAATAATAATAATAATAATAATAATACAATGATATCAGAGAGATTAACTCATGTGTTCTATGTTACTGGTGACAATTCAGTAAGGTCTACTATAAGACATTGCGCAATTTCGTATTTCCTTGGTGATTACTTCAAGTCGTTTTTTCTGCAATCTATGAATATCTCAACATTTTAAATCTCACGTGTTATTTCTTCAGTTATTTATAGACTAAATCCGATTAAACTGACATATTTGACACAAAAATTGTCCCGTGCTACTACGGGCATGCCACCCTAGTAATAATTAAGATTACGATCATGCGTTATTGTCATGTTCATTTATCATGGAAGCTAAGACTATCGTGTAAAGTCTAAACGCACCGTTTACCTGTATCCTTGCTGTACTCCGCTCTCTCCTTCACATCAAAACAAACCCCACCAAAAAAATAAAATAAAAAAGCATCAAATTCCGCCATTCGCAGGCCTTCGTAATTTCTCTCTCCTCTGCCGCTCTCTCCCGGCGATCGTTTCCCTCGCTCGCGCCCACTCCAGCTTCCCATTCATGGAGTGATTACTCTCACAATCCTCGCAATTATACACTGTAGGGAGAGCTCGAGGTAGAGGTAGAGGCAACGGAGCAAGAATGGCTCGCCCGCTGCCGACGTCCCAGTTCCACAAATCGAAGACACTCGACAATAAATACGTGAGTGCACTTGTTGAATTAGTTTTTCATTTTCGCTTGTGTGCGTTGCCGATTTGATTTGCTTCGTAACGGTGTTCGGGAGTTTGCGGCAATTTGGATTCGGACGGAAATGGCTGCTCAGTTAGGGTTCAATTTGAGCTGGATTGGGGTTGCAGTTAGGGTTTTGTTCGGTTTCTATGTGTTTCGCCTCTTTGAATTGCATTTCAGGGATTTATTAGGGTTTGATGAGTTGTGTTGTACATTAGACTCCTTTTGGAAATGAATTGAAGTTCTGATTCTGTGTTGTCATGCATTCTTCGGGGCAGATGCTCGGTGATGAGATTGGGAAAGGAGCTTATGGCCGAGTTTACAAAGGATTGGATTTGGAGAATGGAGATTTTGTTGCTATTAAGCAAGTTTCTCTGGAAAATATAGCTCAAGAGGATCTCAATGTTATTATGGTTTGTTTCTTGAGACTCTCACTTGCTTTTTTGCATTATTCTGTTGCTGATTTTGAAGGACGGAATCAATTTTCCTTTCAAACATTAATTGCATTGTTTCCTGCTGCATTTTCGTATTCAAGCGGGATCTATGTTGTTATTTGCTTCAATCTTGTTTCTTATTCAAGCATGAGATTTATTGTTATTATTCAAGTTTCTCTGGAAAATATAGCTGAAGAGAACAACCACTGTTTTTGTTTCCCCCCCCCCCTCAAATTTATGTCTATTTGTTGACCCACAAAATTGACGGTGGAACTGTGGAAGTAACTAAATTTACTCCAAAATGGAATTAGGAGCTTAGATTTGAGATGAAGGGATTATAAATGCCTCTGATGTGGGTTCCTATTTGCTTCTCTATTTTTAATATAGGCAGTAAAAATGTTGCAATCTTATGGCTGATGACATATCCGTTTTTGGACAACGGGACCAAGAATGTTACTTACCGTCTGTCTTTTATTTCAAGGAGATCTGTTCTATTTGAGACAAGTTAGGTAGCGTGCAGATCAAAGTGAGATTTATGATGCTATTTGAGACAATGTATGTTGTCTTCTGCAAAATGAAGATATGAATTGTTATTCAAAAATAGAGTCTGGGTATAAGGATTTCTGAAACTCAAATATGGCACCTCATTTGAGACTGAATGACTGATACATTACTTCAAGAGCGTGACCTTGTTTGCTAATTCTCTTGAAGTAGTGAAATAAGTTTAACTGAGTGTGTATGCTTATAATTTACTCTGTATAATGTTATTTAACTTAAAATTATGTGTGTAGCGTATTTGTCTGATCACATTGTATATTTCCCTGCTTGCATCAAGATTAATTGCTATTATGTCATTTTATTTGTACATTCCCATTTAAAGATCAAAGATTCTAGCCTAAAAAAACATATATTTGCATTGTATTTTTTTTAGGCCAGAACCTTTCATCTTTAAATACTTTTTATTATCAAGGTAGGCTTACCAATGTCTTCTTTTTTTCTTCTTCCACTTTTTGGTTATGAATGGCTCACTGGATGTATGTTCCCAGCAAGAGATTGATCTTCTTAAGGTATTGTATTCCTTGTGTCTTTTTCACTCCCATTTGTTGAAATCTTTTTCAAGTGCCTTGAAGGCTATATGCTAATTTATTTACTGAGATATTTATTAATCGGTGTGGAAACCTTATAATATGTTCAATTATTCTGTCAAATCCTTATAATACAATCAATCTGGGAAGAAGCTATTCATTTACTGATAACATGGAAGTGTATAAATGAAGAAAAGGAGATGTTAAGAGACACTGATACAAGGAGGCCATGCCAAAGGCTGAACTACAGAGGGAATTTTCATTACTTGTTTTTGTTTAGTTTGATGTTTACCTCAATTAAATAGTCGGGAAAGAGGAACGGAATCAAGAACATTCATAGAAACTCTGCTGTTTGAAATTGAGATATGTAGGAATTGTGCCTCTTGACCGCTATGATATGACTATTAAATGCCTTTTATAATCATGCACCTTTAGCAAATAGTACAGAAAAAGAAGGGGTTGGAGTACTGTTAAGAGGAATCTTTGTATTGAAAATCATGCGCTTCATTCCATTTAGCGAGTAGATAGCTGAGACATTTGCCTTCTAGATCCCCCAACCTAGCCTTGTGTGTATACTTTTTTTCCAAGCGGTAGGAGAATGTTGGATTTTTCAAGAACTTACTTTCAAGAGCTTTCTTTCAAGCTGGGAATTGAAGATCTAGAAACCCAGCTCGGGGGAGTGTTGGTTTTGCTGTTCTGAATTATTTGTATTTTGTTTGTTGGGTTATGTAAGCCTACTTTTAGACATTATTATTCAGCTATTAATGTGAGGTTATGCTATAGGTATTAGTTTTTGTTACCCAGGCTACTTCTCTGGGTTACTTTTGTCTTTTGGGTTTCCTCTTTTCATGTATTTATACAGGGTTCTAACATTGTAATTCATGGCTCATAATGTCTCTTCTGCAGCTCTAAATAAGTAGTTTTCCCACACAGATTGTTCTTCTCCTCCCCTCACTTTTAATAACATTTCTGCTTAGCATATGAAATTGAATATGTTTATCTGGGTGCATCTAGTTTCACTCATGTGGATCATGTGCCATAGGGAGATCATTAAAACAAGAAGAATTTATATTTATGTTGATTTGGACATGTAAAGATCATCTTCCTTTCATATAGTAAGAAATGTCATCTTCTGAACCCAATTCAAATCTACACGTGTACGGAGGAAAGTTTGTTTCATGTACCATTTTGTATTGATTGAAACATTTTATTTTGTTTTGCAGAATCTCAACCACAAGAACATTGTGAAATATCTTGGATCTTCAAAGACAAGATCCCATCTTCACATAATACTTGAGTATGTTTAATAAGCATGCTGAATTGATTGTTCAACTTTAATATTTTTAAAGGTTCTGATTAAAATTCTAATGTTTAGCTGGCCATATTTCTACGCAGGTATGTTGAAAATGGATCACTAGCAAACATTATCAAGCCCAATAAATTTGGGCCATTTCCAGAACAACTAGTTGCTCATTACATTGCCCAGGTTTTTACTTTTGACCTTTTTGTATAGTTTATTTTAATTTTAATGTCAGCTTATGTTTTGATCATTTAATTCCCCCCCCCCCCCTCCTAAATAGGTTCTGGAAGGCCTGGTCTATCTGCATGAACAGGGAGTTATTCATCGTGATATTAAGGGTGCAAATATATTGACTACCAAAGAGGTAATTACTGGTATACATCATACCTAAAATTGTAAGAGGACAAAGTGTTTTAAGTTTAACCTGAAGATTTTTCTTTTTGTATAGTTTTTTTCTACTGTGATACACCATATTACTACACGCTGGATACAATGTGTAGTTGTACACGCTGGATACCTAAAATTTGATGTTTTGATTTCCATTAGTGGCAACCCATAGTATGGTCGATTTCTTGTCTTTCCATGTTAGTAGATGGAGAGCCTGAAAGTCCTGATGAAGAGAACATTTTGACTTCTTTGATTTTCTTATCATTTTTTGGCTGTTAGTTGCCTTGCCTTTTCAAGTCTGTACATTATACATTGTCACACTTTATATATAGAATGAGATGTGCCTAGAAAACAATCCCTTTCTGGATCATAATTGTTAGGTTATTCGAACTTCTAATTTATGTTAGTTCAAATGTTGATCAATCGTTTCTTAAATGAAAGATTAATTGTCAAAGTGGGTACACCAAATGTGGTAAAATACATCTCCTCTGTTCTTACTGATTATCTTTACTTGTAAAATGATGAGAAAATAATTATGCAAGGATAAGTGGATAACTATGATTTTTTTGTAGTGATGGAATAACCAGTCTTACCATGCTGCAGCTTCTACCTTCTACCCACCTCTCCACTCTGCTAATTTTCTCTGGATGTCATTTTAGATAAGATGGATGCTTTCATCGTATACTTGTTTGAAGATATTGATAATTTCAGGGTTGGGTGAAACTGGCTGATTTTGGCGTTGCAACGAAATTAACTGAGGCAGATGTTAATACACATTCTGTTGTTGGGACTCCATATTGGATGGCCCCTGAGGTAATGCAATGGATAATGCTTAACTTCACATTTCAGTATATTACAATCTAACTTTCTATAATTTTAGTCAGAATCGTAGCAGATTATGGCTTCTCAGTCAACTCCTTATTGATTAATCCATATTACGATTATTCAAATTCATCGTAGCAGTTAAGATGAACCCTTTCCGAGCTCTTAACTTTTGATATCTGATTACTTTCCCAATATTGCAACTTTCATTTACTTTGATAAGAACCTAACCTTAGGAATGTAGGATCACTAGCTTGGTTTCCATCTTCTATCTTGCAAAACCTATTTTTCCGGCAAAATATGGAGCTAATAACATCTTGTTTTGAAGAAAAACTAATTAGTTGTTGGTGCTTGTTTAACACAATATTTTCAATGAAAGAAGTAAATCAGGTAATTTTGGACAAATTTAGACATCATCTCCACCTTGTGAAGTCTATAATATTTGGATTCCTTGTTTGCAGGTGATTGAGATGTCTGGAGTTTGTGCAGCATCTGACATTTGGAGTGTTGGGTGTACTGTGATTGAACTTTTGACATGTGTACCTCCATATTATGATCTGCAGCCTATGCCCGCTCTCTTCCGCATTGTTCAGGTGATTTTACTTCTTCGGTTTTAGTTGAAAAGAGTAATGTTCATCACTAACACACTGCCAACTAAGCCTAACTTTGTAAGATAAATCCCTCTAATGCATTTTCAGCATGTTCCCATAAGTAAGTTAAGCTAACAAGTTGATATTAAGGAACGTTCAATTGTATATCCATCCAAAAGCATAGGCATTTTTGTGGGACCAAGTTGCGCCAGCCAATGAAAATGGTCAAAGCTTATGTACAACAGGTTTTTGAAAAATATATAAGCCTGGAGCAATGGTCCTTTTGTATGGAATGTAATTGGTGGTTTATGCCACTGCGTTTTATTTTTCTCTAATTTAATTGATTTCTGGAAGAAAATTACTTTGGGACTTGTTCAAATCTGGGTAGTTGGGGCCATTTTAGTACACGGTCAGTTAAATAATGTAGTTTTTTCGATTTGGAAAAAATAACAATTGACACAAGATATCAATTTTTTCTATTTCTCCAAGTTTTTATGTGAGCCAATTTCACAGATGTTAGGTGAAGAGGAGCACATGATTTTGGGAGAAGAACAAAATAAAGAAGAGAAAGCTAAATGAGATATTATAGAATTTCCCTTGGTCTTCGATATGACTTATTTTTGGTTGAACTGTGTTAGATGGGAGGTCTTGTTAAGCTATTAATTGCCATTTACATGTCAGAATATGGATTTTTTATCCTATGTGTGTGTGTGTGTGAATTGTGTTGCAATTCCCCTAATATAGGTGTATTTTTGCAAACCTAATGTACTTTCAAATATTATAGAACCGAAAGGAATTACGTTTAAGACCCTTTCTTAAACCTTTCTCTGAGCCTCATATTTTGTGGTACTTTACTGAACTTGAAAGTTAGTGACGGAAACAAGAAATTTATAGAATTTTAACTTTAAAGTAACAGTGAAAGCATGCTATTTGACTATACGAGAGATGTGCTCCTCAGTCTTTGTACTAGCAGATTGTTTGAATATTTCAATTCTTGTAGCATGGGGCATTGATTCCATATTTCCAAATTGATTTTAGGATGAACGTCCTCCAATTCCAGATGGCTTATCTCCGGACATCACCGACTTTTTACAACTTTGTTTTAAGAAGGTATGATTTTACACAATTTTACGCATTTTAGAATTCAGATAATTTGATTGTGTCCTTGAATCATTATGGTCTGTTCTATTTTCCTTTTCATAACGCCCAAGAAGTCTGGGTTCTTAAGTTTTAAAACTCCAAAACATCGACAAGCATAGGATCTGCCAATGATTTTGTTGCCTTTTGTCATGCATTGCTTCTCTTCTCTCTTGCCGTATCCCTTTCCACTGTCCCATCTTGTAATTACCCTTTCTATTTCCTCATCATTTGTTGCCTTTAGACAAGTGGTTTATATTATGTTTTCCTTCCCCAGCAATAGACAAGTGTATATTATGGTGGACATCTTCATATTCTTTCCTCTTTTACTCAGCTGTTGCTGAAACTGTACAAGTAGTCACGCTTCCAACAGCTTGTCCATTTCTCTGTTGCTGAGTTGAAGTTTGACTTTGAAGTCTTATATAATTGAACTTTATCCAGGATATGAGCCCAAAGATATTAATGTAATGCTTCATCTGGAGGTATGTCTTGACTAGGTCTAGGTTGAAACTTCTGAGGTAGTAGTGAATAATATTTTTGGCTTTTTGTTCTTGGTTGAAGGGGAAGGGGTAGTATTGTTTGTAGAGATGTAGGCTTGTGTTTAGGAAACAAGTCTCATTAGTGGTCGAGTTCGGAAGTCGTAAATTGTGCAAGTTAGAGAGATTGTTGATTGTTCTCTAACTTCTCTTCTGGCAAACCTTGAACTAGATCAAGCCACTCTTATTGTCTACTTGCTTTGAATTTTTTGTTCCAAAAATCAACACAGATTCTATTAACACTGGTTATTTGTACTGTCCCTGTCTCTGAAAGTTAATTATGTAATATTGATTTCTCTGCTGGATTTGACTGTTTTTATAGTGCATTTCAGGATGCTCGGCAGAGGCCTGATGCTAAGACTTTGCTTGCTCACCCCTGGATACAGAATTATAGGCGTACCCTGCAGCCTTCCCTTGCTCATAATGGAACATTAAGGTAGAAATTTGGAAAGCTGCACAGTTTCCTGTATGTACGCGGATTGTTGGAGGTGTAGGACTATCTTGTGCATGATATCTTTGTTATTGTGGAGCTTAATACTTGGCATTGATCATCTTTCATACGATTTGTAGTAAAATTCTCTTTAGAAGCTGTGTCCAGGTCATATGCATGGCAGACCTTAATGACTTGCATAATTGACTGTACCTTATTTCATGTCTACCTTGGGTGGATTAATTGTAAGTATTCGAGCCTAATGTTTTATCGTGACTTCACTATTTCATCCATCACATTACCTTCTGTAGGGAACATGACACATGGGATATCAATATTACAAATGGAGTGTGACTTGAAAACATTAGTTTACATAAGGGTGTTATCAATCTATAGGATTAATAAAATGGGAAATAGTTGGCAAGAATGGTAAAAACACACAATTGGTTCTTCATTCTGCTCAATTCAGTAACATTTGACATGCATTTAATGAGTATTATCGTATGTGTTTTGTGGTTTTTAGTTATGGGCATTGGTGGCTAGGCTAAGAGTACTTTACATCTTGCATAGAATACCTTTAATTTTGTTGTATCATTTTCAAATACTAACTCAACTGCTTGTTTTTATCATATGTTCTGACACATGCTTGGTAGCTACATGGAACTTATCATGATAGGCACATTTGTTTATACATTTTAGTCTATTTGAAGGTTCTTGATTACCATTTGTGCATTGTGCTTCAAGACTGACAAAATTTTGAAAATTCTAGTGCTCTATCTTTTTGTTTTTCAACTTGAACAAATTTGTAATGAGCCAGCACTGGTGCAGTTGAAGTTGCTTGTGGTTGTTATTCCTTAAGTGTGGTTGTATCATACTGGTGATGCTCATTTCATTTTTTCGCACAATAGTCAGATCTTCTGACTTCACATGATGAACCCTTTCATTTTATATATGTTGTGTCATCACTTAAGCTTAAGCACAGTTACATAGATTGATCATGTTTTAAATCATGAAAATGAGTGAGTCTCTAGTCGAACCTTGTTTATGGAAGGGGTGAAAATCATTAATCCTTTTGCAGGAGTCACGAGGATGGTTCAATAGAGGCAGAATCAAATGAAGATGAGCAGGGTCCTGGTGGAAGCCTTTCCGCTGACAAAGTAAATTTAGTTGATCAGTTGATGTTTTCAATAGATCAAGGTTGTTTGTAAGCTAAAAATTTCTTCTCCGCAGGTTTCGGAGGGAGAGAACTCAATTAAAAATGTAGCTGATGCCCAATATTCTGATAAAGAGATTGGTTCCAGTAGCATTGCCAATGGTGAAAATGCAGAAAACATAAATGATTACCCATCAGATCAAGTTCCAACACTGTCTTTTCACGAGAAATCATTTAATGATATTGGTTCTTCTCGAGTTCATGCAAATAGGGATATGGCTTCTGTATCTTTTAAAGATCATGAGCATCTAGATAAGGGTGATCCGAATGCATCACTATCGAATGGTGATATTGGATCTCCCAAGAGAAAGGAGTCTGTATCTGTAAAGCATGAAAGGAAATCAAGTACTGTACAAAAAGTTAACAGCTTGTTCAGCTTTGGTCGTGGCCAAGATATTCAGAAGGCAAGTCCTTTTAACCACACCTGTCTACTTTATGGGTAAAAAGAATACTGAAATATAAGGTAGGGCTAGCCGGCTAGGTGGCTTAAGCTTTTGTGTTAGAAAGTGAATCCCGACCTTATATAGAAACAAAATAAACCAGATACAACTCCTATTTCACATGGCCCGAATGGCATTCACGGAATCTAACACTAAGAATTTTTACCATTGTATTTAGCGTTGATAGAAGAACAGCTCCTTTTTCTATGTTCAGTTTGTTTCTGCATGTCTCTGGTTTTCCCAGCAGAAAGCTTTTTTCTTCCATGTTCATGTGCATAATTTGGATGGTTCTAATGCACCAGATCAATTTCTATTTATCTTTGCCTCATGACATTTGTTCCTTTCATGAAGGCTGCAAATGCTGCTGCATTGGGCGAAAATGAGCTTAGTAGATTCAGCGACACGCCAGGGGATGCTTCTTTGGATGATTTATTTCATCCCTTAAATAAAAACCCAGAGGATCAGGTTATTGAACCTTCTACACCTGCAGCTGCATCTGCCTCTCCCTCTAACAACAATGAAGCTAGTGGAGATGTAGATGCTGTTACGAAAAACACTTTGGCTACGAAGCTAAGGGCTGCCATTGCTCAAAAACAAATGGATAATGAAATTGGCCAAACAAGTGGGGGCAACTTGTTTCAAGTGATGATGCAGGCAAAGGATGTGATTGATATAGATAGCAGCCTGGTATGCATAAAACATACTACCTATTACTTGTGTATGCTTCATACTTTTGTTATCTGATAAACTTTAAACTTTTTTATCTTTCAGGTATTTGATGATAGATTGCCCGGAGAAAACCTCTTTCCCTTGCAGGTACTTTTTTTTTATATTCATTCATCATCTATATAATGCATATATCTTTTCCTCCATGGTGTGCTTAGGATGGCTTTGTGCAGTGTTTATAAAAATGCAAGGCGACTATAGGCGGTGGACATCGTTGCTTACTGCCTAGGCTATTGCCTTTTCACAAATTCTTCCAAAACATGATAAAAGATGAATGCTTTCAAAGTGATGCTATAAAACATGTTCATAATGAAGTAAAGCCAAATTTAAAACATCATATTGTAATAAAATCAAGTTAAAAGTAGTAGGCAAGTAAGAAAACCAAGTCTAAAGCCTCACAGAGCAATAAACTCAAGTCTAAAGCTTAGCAGTTTGACGAAACTGAATGCAACGAGCTGAAAGGGGCGGATGTTTAGGGAATGGGTTAAGTAAAATCACTCACTCTCTTCTCCGTGTCGTCTTCATCAACGTCGAGACAGACATCAAGATCCCCATCATCGTCATCGATTTCCAGACTTGTATCCTTCATCATCTTCTTCTTGTGGTTCTGACCTCACAGGTTGTTTTTGCGAGCTACTGCCTAGTCTGCCTTGTGCTCCTTCCCTACTCAATATCAATCAGAGAGTAATACAACAGCAACACGGCAGCACCCAAAGGGAAAATGATATAGAATAGAGAAAGGTAGAGAAAGAAGGGAGGGAGGTAGGTAGGTAGACCTTGTAAAGAGAATGAAGAAAGAAGTGTATATGTAAACTTTGCAAACAGAGAATTTAAAAAGGGAGAGGAATGGTTAGAAAAATATTGTTTAAAAAGGATATTTACAGAAAAGACAGCAAAAAGGTAATGAAAAACAGGATTTTGAAAGTTATGGTGAGTGGTGAGGTGCCGGAGCACCTAGGCACTGCCTTGCCACAGGAGCCAGGATAGGCTTGGCATGCCTAAGCACAGTGAATAAAATTGAAGGAGGTGTTGTGCTCCGTTTCTTATGGGGGGGTTGATCTTAGTGAAACTTTGATTTTCAAACTAAATCTTCTAAAGGTTTACTGAGTGCACAGGAAACCATTTTAGATGTTCTTGTCAGACTTTTTCTACTATTTGCATAAAATTTCATGTAACCCTTTTTGCTTGTGAAATCCTTTATTAGGTCTTCAGTGTAGATTCTTCTGTATAGAAGGGATATAATATCAAACTTTTTCTAGTTCTGCATCTTATCTCAACAAGTTGCTTTGCTTGGTGCTATTTTGTGCATGTTTAGTAACAAATAGTCTGCCTTCATCCTTCATAGGCTGTTGAATTCAGCAAATTGGTTAGTTCCTTAAGACCGGAGGAACCTGAGGATTCCATCATTCCTGCTTGTCAGAAGCTCATTAGTTTCTTCAATCAGCGTCCCGAGCAAAAGATTATGTTTATCACACAGCACGGGTTACTTCCCTTGATGGAATTACTTGAAATGCCCAGACCACGTGTATGTTATCTTTCTGGGAACCTTCTTCTTTAAACATTTAGCTTTGGAGACAATGCTTGCTGATATAGTTTTGTCATTTTTAATTTGTAAATGCAGGTGATATGCTCAGTCCTACAAGTCATAAATCAAATCGTCAAAGATAATACAGATTTTCAAGAAAATGCTTGTCTTGTGGGCTTGGTATGTGTGGCATTCACCAGATACTTTGAGGCCAACTGACCTAACTATTGTAAAGGATTAAACAATTTGAATAAGTTCACAAGAGATACATTTCTTTGATGAATAGTCTTATATTTCTAGCCTGGCATAATGTTTGATGAACGAATGAAAGTGTAGGATCTCATCATTTATTTCTTAAATGTTCTTAGTTTCACATAAATCAATGATACGACTATACAACCAAATCACGTTGTTAGAGTGCTTCTTGATAATGTCTTCACCCTTTGTGTTTCATTAAGGTGAAAAATGCAGTCTTTTGTTCTTTCCAAAAAAGGCATTTTTGTCTTCCTATTCTGTATACATTGGAGTTCTGTATGAGTTTGTTTGCTTCTCCATTATTCTTTGCGAGCTTCAACTTTTTTCACAAAACTTTAATGTTCACTGTTTCTACAATTCAGATTCCTGTAATTATGGGTTTTGCTGTTCCTGATCGTCCTCGGGAAGTTCGTATGCAAGCTGCATATTTCCTTCAGCAACTGTGCCAGTCCAGGTATAGTTTGCTCCCTTTTGTGCAGTTACTTGACATACTTCTATGCATTCTTGCTTAGTGTTCCTTTGAAATAGGAGGCTGCGACAATGGAGTTTATTCTCAAGACTAGTTGACGAAGCCTAAGAGCTCCTAATTTTGTGCCTTTTGTTTCTGAAGTAATATTTTTCATGCAAATGATGGTCCATTAGTCCTTAAAACAGATGTGCATGTGAATTTGTATCCGTCAATTTAGAGGATTCATGGCAGAGCTTTTATAGCATCTCACATTTGTATGGTTCAGAACATCGATTGATCTTTCATTTGATTCATGCAGCTCTTTGACATTACAAATGTTCATTGCATGCCGCGGGATACCTGTTTTGGTTGGTTTTCTGGAGCCTGATTATGCAAAGTTCAGGTATGAGAACAATGAACTTTTTTTAATCCAAATGTGAATATGATTTTAGCGAAGATTTTTATCGTTAGACGTTGAATTTCTAGTTTTTACAAGTTGGTCTAGTCCTGTGGGTAGTGGCAGCAGAATGGATTTTTCACATAATGTTCAGGCTAGACGCATTTATTTTACTGGTTTGTTATGTTTGACTATTACATCTGTGTTAAAATTTTGAATGTTCCTTGTATGACCTCTTTATTCTAGTGAAAAATCTACTAATTGTGCTTCCTTTGTTCAGGGAAATGGTTCACCTAGCTATTGATGGAATGTGGCAGGTCTTCAAGCTTCAGGTATCAACGCCTAGAAATGACTTCTGTCGCATAGCCGCGAGAAATGGGATTTTGTTGAGGCTTATTAATACTCTCTACAGTCTGAATGAGGCTACTCGGTTAGCTTCCACAACTGCTTCTGGTGGATTTTCAACTGATTGTTCGGTACCAAGACCTCGCTCAGGTCAACTTGATCCCAGCCATCCTACTTTTCAGAATGAGGCTCTTGCTTCAGGTACTGATCATCCTGATCTCAGAGTGAGACATGGTACCGACCACTCTTTCTCTTCTGGAGTGCAAGAAACTTCACGGTTATCCATTTCACAATCTCAGAGGCAAGATCTCAATCAACCTGAATCTCGGAGCATTTTGGTTGACGCTGATAGGCCCCAGTCAAGTAATCCCATAGGGGAGATGGCTGTCCCTTCCAGAGTGGCTGACAGGACATCTCTAGATCAACGCATTGGAAATTCTGCTAATCGGATGTCTGTAGATAGGCCCCGAAAATCATTAGAAGTTGCTTCAGAGGGTCCTGGCATATCCTCGCAACAAGTACGTCCACTTCTTAGCTTATTGGAAAAAGAGCCTCCTTCGCGACACTCTGGCCAGCTGGAATATGTGCGCCACTTCACGGGTATTGAGAGGCATGACAGTATCATGCCACTTCTTCATGCATCAAATGAAAAGAAGACAAATGGTGAACTTGACTTTCTAATGGCTGAGTTTGCAGGTACTGCTCTTTTTGGTCTGTCTACTTCTCAGTTTTACTTGATGTTGGTATTTCTATGGGTATGAGTGCGTACATCCTGGCCCCCAGACCCCGCTTTATAGCGGGATTAACTGAGTTGTTGTTGTTGTTGTTGTTTGGTATTTCTATGGGTTGTCCATGTTTTTTCACTCAAATTGTTTAAATTCAATTTTATTGTGGTTTATTTGGGAGGCGTGACAAATGATATCTTAATGTAAATAATATGAAATGGATATAAGATCTAATCTCAGCAACGTTTTTTAATTTCCTGTGTTTCAGTGACCATAATGAGAGGATTTTCTAGTGGTCTCCTCTGAGAATTTTACCCCTAAAAATCATCAAAAGCTACATGTTTCACGGAGCAATGTGTTCTGTGAAGGGGTTGTGTGTGTGGTGGGGGGGAATCACTCAGGCTCGTTAGAACTTGTTCTGAGAACGAGTACCTGTTACAGCGTCAGTTGTGTATGAGTAAGGTGTGGTGATGGACAATGGTACAGATGTCTTTGACTCTCAGTCAAAGACTTCCTTTGGGATATAATTTCTTGCTACATTATTTCCTGTTTTATCTGGCATCTTCCTTAGGCAATGCTCTTATTCCTTCGTCCATATCCAACTGAGCTTCTATCTGTTTTCCCATTAAAATCACAAATTAATGAATCCTTTTTGGCTTTTATCTGTACAAAGTGAAGAATGCTCTATGTTTTCCTGATCTGTATTTCCAAGTTTGATAACAAGCATTTTTAGCCTCCTTGGCACCTAAGAATGCTCTATGTCTTCCTTAGGCAATGCTCTTATTCCTTTTCTTTTTCCCAATAAACAGAGGTTGCTGGATGTGGGAGAGATAATGGGAATACGGAAATGACACCTAAAATGTCACAGAGAACGTTAAATAAGATAGGATCTGCTGCGTCAAATGATGGTGTCACTTCGACATCTGGGCTTGCATCTCAGGCAGCATCAGGTGTACTATCTGGTTCTGGTGTGCTAAATGCTAGACCAGGGAGTGCCACATCATCTGGAATGCTTTCTCATATGGGATCAACAATGAGTGCTGATGTTGCAAAAGAGTATCTTGAGAAGGTGGCAGAGCTTCTTTTGGAGTTTGCTCGGGCTGACACTACTGTGAAGTCTTACATGTGTAATACTGGCTTGTTGACTCGCCTTTTCCACATGTTTAATAGAGTAGAGCCGTATATTCTTTTAAAGGTACCTATTTTTTTCTTTTCTTTTTTTTTTCTTCTGAGTGACAGGGCATGACTTTTTGAAATCTGAATTATATGGCTTATATTGCTTTACTTTGTTTTCGCAGATATTGAAGTGCATAAATCTTTTGTCAACTGATCCAAACTGTCTAGAGAATCTTCAAAGAGCAGAGGCAATCAAACATCTTATCCCTAACCTTGAACTTAAAGATGGCCCACTTGTCTCACAAATACACAATGAGGTAGGATTCCCATTATCCAGAAGTTGTTTTATTGTGCATGTTCATCCATTTTTACACAAGGATGTGCTAGATGTGTTCTGATTTCATCTATTTTCATAGTTGGTTAACCGTGTCTGGTTTAAGCCAGGGGTAGTGGTAGTGTCAGGGAATGAAGTTTTTTTAATAAACTAAAACTTCTTAGCTCCTCTCTCCCTCATCTCTATTGGAGGTGTAGTTTAAATATGCATATTCGAAAAGGTATACTTGTGAAAAATATTACAAATGTTTTTTTTTTCTTTGCAATCGGTAAATATACATTTTAATTTATACAGGATGCAAAATTGTGCCAAAGCGCAGTGATCAGGTCCTTGCAACATCAAGGCACCCACAATCCTAATATTATAAGTGGTTGATAGAATAGAACCAAATGATTCTAATTATGTCTTTCAACTTTTGATCCCTTTGCTCCAACCCTATGAGTAAGGGGGATTAATAGCTAATGAATCCCCATTAGATTGTTATTTAATTTTCTGAAGACTTTTGCCACTTCATGTATATGAATCCTCTGCTGCGGGACATACCAATTCTATTCTCCAATGTTAGTAGTTGTAGCATGATATCTTTCACTTTTTAATTTATTATTTCCAGAATTTCTGCAAATTAAAATTGCCTTTTTCGTAATGATACCATATGAATGATTGATTTCTCGCTTACTATACATATACTCGTCTGCATTATTGACCCTGGGATTTACTGCCTCCCTAATAGTCAGGTTCTATGTCCTTGTGCACATCTCTCCAACCTTCACCTTTAAACAAGCACCTACTTGAGAACCAATCCCCAACCAAGCATACACCTACGGCTGAGTGAATTTCTTCCTATTTGATCAACATTGGTTTTAATAGCATGCGCATGCAATTATTTTTAAGGGTTTTTATAATGTGTTCTTGTGAGCTCATTTTAAGAAAAACAACAATCATAAATGATCACTAATTTAAATGAGCATTCTAGAAAATCCCTTTATTTTACACTTTCGTCTTTCGTTTCATTTTCGTTTGTTTTGGCTAGTAATTTTGTGGATTAGGATTTTAATTTTCCTTCCAAGGTGAACGTGGAATGTGATGAGTCTAAAAGGCATAAAACTGTTAGGGATCAGATGTTCTTTTTATGCCATAATCAAGTTTCTGTTTAAATATATACTGCTGATGTTCCGTTGAGCATAACTATGGAATATGCTTAAATTGATTTGTTTTGTCCCTTCAGGTACTTAATGCACTTTTCAATCTCTGCAAGATAAATAAGAGGAGACAAGAGCAGGCTGCCGAAAATGGAATCATACCACACTTGATGAATTTTATCATCACGGATTCGACATTAAAGCAATATGCCTTGCCATTGTTGTGTGACATGGCCCATGCATCACGCAACTCAAGAGAGCAGTTAAGAGCCCACGGTGGATTGGATGTGTATCTGAGCTTACTTGATGACGATCTTTGGTCGGCAACTGCATTGGACTCCATCGCCGTGTGCCTTGCACATGACAATGACAACCGGAAAGTGGAACAAGCATTACTGAAGAAAGAAGCTGTTCAGAAGTTGGTCAAATTCTTCCAAAATTGCCCGGAGCAACATTTTGTGCATATATTGGAACCTTTCCTCAAAATAATCACGTAAGTTATGATTCCTTTTTCAGAAAGCAGTTGTCACTTGTCATATACAAACATGCTTGCATTGTTGTTTCGAAAAAAAAAAAAAACATGCTTGCATTGTTTTGATCATATACGGTGTGTCCATTTGGTGTGATTGAACTTCTAGTTTTGGAAACTTTTAACTCCCCAGATAGTGTCACATGACAATATGACATGCATTATAATTCTCTTAGTAATACTCCCTTCTGTCATTTATATTAGATGTTTGAGAATATTGAATTTGTTCAAAATTTTTAGACACTTTTAGAAAAAAGTGTGTACCTCCCACATTAATTGTTTGGGGTCCATCATATTAATTTCTCACTGGTTAACCAATAGAATGTCAGGAGCATTAGGGGTGGGTTAAAAAAGCTTATTTAATTAAAAATAATTGTAGGGTAAAAGTGCTTTAATTAATCTGATTGTTTCCCCCCTTAAAAGATATGCAAATCTTAAAGCATCTAATATAATTGATCAGAATGAGCATATAATATCAGTTCCTTCCTAGTGAAAGCATGCAGTAAATTACGTTTGGTGACAAGATGCTGTTCCCATACAATTTGCAGGAAATCACCCCGGTTGAACACTGTTTTAGCTGTTAATGGATTGACTCCCTTGCTAATTGCTAAGCTCGACCATCGGGATGCGATAGCTCGGCTTAACCTGCTGAAGTTGATTAAGGTAATTTAGTAGTTGCTGATTCTTCAAGGGCATGATTTCTTAATGGAATTCGCTCTGCTTAGCCAATACATTTAATTCTTTGTTGAACTCTTAGCCAATGCAGATCATTGATTGAACAAAAGCAACCCTCTTTCTACTTAGCCAGTACATTTGATTGAATTCTTTGTAGACACAAATCTCTCTAATCCAAATTTTGTGAATGATTTAGACCAATAAGATCTACCTTATAGTCCCTCCCAGCCATTTCATTTTTTGTGTTTCACCCCATCATTTTTATAACCTTTAAATTTCTACCTTGATCTTGAGTTCATATATAACTTGTATTAGTAGGTAGAAACTTATTCTGCTAAATGTTATATAAATGCAGGCGGTTTACGAGCATCATCCACGGCCTAAACAGCTGATAGTGGAGAATGATCTGCCTCAAAAGCTACAGAACCTGATAGAAGAGAGAAGAGATGGGCAAAGATCCGGTGGCCAAGTGCTGGTAAAACAGATGGCTACGTCGTTGCTTAAGGCACTTCATATCAACACAGTTTTGTAAATCTTTTCACTCGACCTCAAATTGTTTGGTTAATTGTGTGTATATGTGAACTCGTCGAGGAATTTACATAATCTATGTTTCACCCCTCATATTAGTCGCTTCGCTTCTCTCTGTTTTCCTTAGGCAGTGGAAAAAACCGCATGTGTTGGTTTTACATGTTCTTGTTGCTTGCCAAAGCTGTGATGGTGATTCTTTGTAATATTCTGTTTTGCCTGTGAGGTTTGTGGTTGTGAAGAGGTGGGCTTTGCAGATAACTACTGTAATGCTCCAAAAGGTGGGTTATTTTTTTCACCTTGTCCATTTTAGGGAGGCTGGTCTAGTTATTTGATTACTTTGTAAGTTCAAATGTACTTTTTTAGGCTTGGTTATTTGTATTATCATGTGGCTGACTTGGTAATGATTATTGATACCGACTGGTGAGATAGTTTTGGCCCATCAACCAGAGACTATTGAACTATTGATGAAGTGCAGGTAAGCATTGATAGTAGGGTTACCAGAGCATGGTTTGGTTTTAAAAAAAAAAAACTTTGATCCGAGGATAGGGGGTTAATGAACCAGGAGTTGACAAAGTTTCCAAGTTTCTCAACTTTCTTTTATTCTTTCGATAAATGTAAATTCCTTATCTGATTAAAAAAGTTACATGTACATGGGGGCTACCCTGAATCGAAAGAAAGAGGACATACACGAGTTTAGTGTGTGTACAAACCGCCTTGATATTTGTACGTTTCCATTTCGCCAAGCGTTTATTGCTGGTAAATTCGCCAAGCGTTTATTGCCGGTAAAAAAGCTTGCTGACACAAAACGACGGAGAGTTGTTAAACAAAAGAAGCAAGCCTTATTTTTACGAGGTACAACTAGAAATATTTTTAAGCCAAAAAGACTAAATAGGGCATGGGTTCGAATTCCCCTCCCTTTATTGTAAGTGTCTACCAACAAAAAAAAAGTTTATATAAACATGAATGACAATTTCATTTATATTGGATTTTTTGAGCAAACATGTGATATAACTGATGTAAGATTGATGGATAAATCCTCTTATCATTATAAATACGGACTAATTTAAGTTAAACATATTTAAAAAAAATCATATTAAATTGGTTTGGAACAAGTTAGCCACATGCCAAGAACCCAAAATAATTTAATTGGTACTTGACTCGATACAAAATTTTCCTATTGAATCCAAAATTCCATCATACACGAGTACATTAGAAAACAATCAAAAATTGTGCCCAGATCACAAGCTGAAATAGTCTAGCTTTGCTGCAACGATTATATGTGGTGGATCAACCAATGTTACCATGTATTCCAGGTACATCAGAGCTTGACTCCCAAATGGTAGTTGAATCCGAGATCTTTCCAAATAACATCCCAATCCAAATTCTTCTAAAAAACTTAAATCGGTAAAAAGGCGATACATATTAGCAGTCTCATATCAAGTCGAAGAAATGGTAAGAGAATAAGACGATTTCTGCCAACAGGTAGTAACACTTATGTTCAACAACTATGGTTTAGAATACAAGAGTTGAGTAGATCAGGAAAACTTTCTAACAATACAATTCGGAACCAAAAAATAAATATACTTGAAGTTAATTCGTCAATGACTCACAACTGAGCGAGCTGACGAGTTCTGAACCTCTGCTTCCAGCTTGTTGTCTTCATCTACTTTAATCATCCATCTCGTCTAAGGGAGCAGGAATCAGAGTTCTTCAGCCTTCAATGTGGCATAGCAAGACGGATAATACCTGGAAGAACAAAGCAACGCAGGTTCAACGAAGAAGAAAAACACTACAACGATGTGGAGTTACCGCGTCATTTTTAATTAGAAAGTTGCATACTGAAAAAACAATAATAGGAAAAGGTCAACAATAGTAGAGATTAGAGAGTAGAGAGCACAACAGTGTAGAATCAAATGCTTTATTCAACTTAATTATCAGTTACTATCAAACAGAGGGCTATTGGAACTAGAAGATTCAGGTGAAACCCCCGAGGATCCACTTTGATGATAAGGGTTAACTTATTTTTATTTCAAGATGAAAACAAGCTAGAAATACAATTTTTTTTAATGAAGGCAAAAACTCGTTCATTCAATCAAAACATATAAACACTACAAAATCAGTTCTACTGTGCTACCATATTCTTCCACAATTTGGTTTTGACTATCTGCTTGTAGTTGGCAAATGTTGACCCCTTTTTGAAAGTAAACCCCAAACCAAATAGAACAGACAATCAAGAAGGAATGACAGTCAAGCTGTCATATCAATTTGCATAGGACAAGATTTGTGGAAATAGTGGGGTAGTATATCACTATATTGTGGCTTTGGGACGAGAAGGGGTACTGTGTGAGGGAACCGTGGATGAGAATCTTTACTCATATATTGGAATTATTGAATATGGTGGGATCCGCATACGCATCAAAGGTTGAACCATTGAATGAGTAAAATTTGTGACATGACGAATTGGTTACACGAGTACAAATTCACACTTAATTTTGGAAATTAGAATTGTTACTTTGCCATTAGATTTGACATGCTTATGTTAATCTGAAAATAAGAATGAATACAGAAGCGGAAAAAAATGTAGTAGCATATGAAGATAAATCATGGAGAATAAGATAGTTTTTGCGCACCTTCATGATTGAATCTATCATGACACTCTTCCAAGTAAAATCCCGCTAAAAATGATGGCCCCAAACCATTTATTGGAATTAAATCTAGCATCAAACATCAAAAGAGGCAACATAAGATCTCCAGTATTAGCAGTTTTTCCATTTTGTAAATAGACAAGATTTTCTAAAGCAAGTAAATTTATTAAACAAAAGGCTAGGGCAACCTTCAATATGCAAACACAAATTAAACCATAATCAGAGGGAAAAAATAAATCACACAATCCACGTCTAGATATTAATTCTGTAAGAGAAATTCCATCAAGAGCATCTACAGCTTGTGCCCAAAGCAAAGAATAAGTCCAGCCTTAACACATCATAAGAATATACTGTATGAATTTACATACGAGGACAGCTTTCATAATTCTCAAGACCTGATTTTTAATATGGTTTTAAAGGGCATATTGACATTTGTTCTTTTATCAGAACAGGAGGGCTTGTAATTCGAGAAACAATTAAGTGGACAAAAGAGCATATAAGTCAAGGCATACTTCTTTAAAATGTGATCATTAGTGGACCTATGGATATTATTAAAGCAGACTAGTGACCACTGATCATGCTAATCAAGCAGAATAGTTCCAGCTGAAGCTAAAACAGAACAAGGGGCTTCCATTTTCGGGCCATCCAATGTTTACTGATATGCTAGGTGCATACCATTGCTCATCATTATAAAATAAACAAACAAGTGATTTCTAAGTATATGTACGGTATCCCATGTGATCTGCTCATCTCAGTTTCATACACAGTTATAGGCCATAAATAATGTCTGACAGAGCTTTACAACACTATACTTGCAGCTTTTCAACTTAAATAATTTTATATGCAAAAATACATCAATTTACACCATCAAGTAAAAAACCGAGAAAGATTCCATGCATCATACGAAATGTTGCAGATAGAATAAAGTTTAAGCATTGAAGGGTTATGCAAATAGGGACATCACTTTACATAATAAGATTGTCTATATTTGTGACAATAACAGAACTGGGTATGCATTATCCAGACGTGCAGATTTTCTAAAAGAGTTTACCCACTTTTTGTTGCAATCAGCGCGGTTTGATAGGTCAACTGAATAAATTTGCCAAGCAAAATGCCCAGATGCAGCTGCTAAAGATGCATAATATGGCCATCCTGTTGCACCCAGAAATCATACAGATATACAACAAAAAAAGGAAGTGGATTGAATATTCAAAAAATGAAGAGCTGAAAAGCAAAAAAGTTACAGAACAACATATATATGTTAGGCAAGAAGTTCAAGGTAGTACCTAGGTCAGCATTGAATCCACTGACAGCAAGACTAGTAATGCAAGCAGAGCTGAAGCCAGTGAGCCACTCCTTTGTTGAATCCCCGAACCTCAATGCAGTAGACTTCACTCCTACTTTCAAATCGTCTTCTTTATCCTGTATTCATTTATTTAGTAACTTATTCTTTTAATACCAATCGCATTCAATATTTCAACATCCTTAGATTAAGACAATAATAAGACTACAAGGTTAGAATCAGATATGTATCTATGATTAAAGAATCATCTAAAGTTGATCATAAGGCTAGAAACTTCGAATCCATCTTATTCACATTCCTGATGATTTATTTACATCAAGACCATTAGAAGGTCGGAAACAAAGATGTGTTCATAAGGTAAAATAATTAAGTTAATATTTTAATCAAGTGCAGGAAAATCTCCTATCTTACAATGAGAAATGTGATTCTTTTAGAAAAGAAAGAAGCAGATGACTCTGTCTTTAAAAAGAACCAAGACTCATTTAGTCTGTCAGAATGTCAAGAAAGAGGAGAAAAACAGGCTAACAAAAAGAAATTAGAGAAAAAACAATGCTTCTGGAATCTGGACAGCAGCAATCAGAGAAAAAAAGCGCAGAGAAGAGATGAAAATGAGGACGCGGATTGAGAAAGGAGAAACAGCACAATGAGTTTTCCTAGCAGCTTGCTCGCAATCCTCAGTGCCCACGATGAAGCCAGTGCTAAGTGGCTAGTAGCAGCCAGGAGTAGCCATCGAAGGAAGAGACGCAGATTGCTCAGAGATGAGTAATAAATAGCAGGGGTTAACCCAAATTAGGGATTTTAAGTCCCAACAATATTTCTTGTAATTAATAAAACAACAACAACAATATTCCCAGTTTATCCCGCCTAGGCAGGGTCTGGGGGGCCAAGTTGTACGCACTCTTTCCCCGACCAAGTCGAGAGAGTGTTTCCTATTGTAATTAATAAAACAAGATTGTAAAATTAGTGAATCATTTTCTCCTGTCTATGGGCCTCCACCCTTTGCAGATCAGGTTAAAATAGAACAAGCAGTTCCCTTGCAACTAGAAGAGGTGGCTTCTTTGACAGTGAAAAGACTAACTCTCTAACTAGCAGAGTAATTTGACAGTGGATGTTTCTTCCAAGAGAAAGAGTTGACCCAATCATCATCTCTTCCATTACTGAAGGTTCACATAATAAACGTTCATGTGCAGATCTTCATCAAATCCTTGAGATTACCATCTTTCCGTCTTGGAAGTACATATAAGAGATAGTTTGCACATAGTAGGGTGATCACTAAAGATTTAGTGTCCCTTTCTATAGTCATGCAGAAAGAGAGGAACAAGCATGTTCTGACAGACAAATAGTGTTCCCTAAAGTGAAGAAACATACATGACTTGAAAGTTGAATCCCGTCTTGCCATCTTGGCAGAGAGGACGTTTTATACCATTACACTCATTGGGATCATAAACTTTCTCCAAAGTTTAGCCATAATCTTCATGGATTTAGTTTTCCCATCAGAATGTTTTGACATACAATCCATAATGCCAGATCCATATATCATAAATTGAATATTTTTTAATCGCAAGTACTGAAGGATAGGAAGAATATGGTTTCTGCTTTCCGTGGAGAAAATTGGATCTAACATACACTGGATTTAAATATACAGGTGAGGATGTACCTGGTGTGCATAAATAGTATCATACACCAAAGTCCAACATACTCCAGAAATGTACAATGGAAAGACTATAACCGGATCCAGACCTCCTCTGACTGCAGACCATCCTAGCAATGCTCCCCAGTTGAAAGTTAAACCAAGATAAGCTTGAGGCTGCCCTGTTTCAGTTATATGTAGTAGATGCATCAATTAGTACCATTCAGATCTCAGCAGGTATAACCGCAGGTTAAAGACGCATTTGGATAAAAAGCAAAACATTATCAACTAAGTGAAGGACTTTGCTGAGAACAAGAATTCAGTCAAGGGGAAAAACCATCCGTTACCCAGAATGTAAACCTCTTCATTAGAGGATAGGAAAAGACCAGAAGCAAAGAAGAAGCCCCCAAAATGCGGCTGTCAACAACAGCAAGAGATCAGAAAAAGACGCAGATAAGAAATACTTGCCAATTGATGAACAGCTTCAATATATTGCAACGAAGAAAAAGAAGCTGAAACTCGTACTACTTGACTCTAACTACATAAAGACGTACTACTTGACTCTAACTACATAAAGATAAAGCATATCGAAGATTCTAACCAAACTGCTTCACACGGCTGGTTCTATAATAAAGTACATTCTCTGACTTTGACTATTAAGCAAAAGAAGTCCAAAATGTGAATCATCTTAGCTTCATTAAGGAAAGGACTCAGAAATAGAAGTAAGAATAGAACCGTGAGAGATCTACCACTGAGCAATAAAGTAAACATTTCCTTTGCCTGAACATCCTCTGTAGAACACTAAATAATATAGTCCTCGTATGTAACATTTAAAATTAATATCAATGCCAAGAGTGATTACCAATTTCTCAAGCCTTAAACATGTAGTATCGTTTTCTGCTTAATTCTAGCATGTGTCTCTTTGACATAAAGGCAAGCCTTATCTTAAAGAGCCTTGTGTACCATTACTGAAAAGATAATTCTTTTAACACTTCTTCATAGTAAGGCTCAAACTACAACCACATGGGATCCTTTATGGTTAAAGCATCACTTCCTGCACTCCCAAGGGAGAGAGCGGGCAAGACAAATGTCACTGAACCATCACTAGACTGGGACTAAATTACCAAAGAAAATAAAATGTTAGAAGTCATATGCTTGTCACCAACCTATAATTGTTTAGTTGAAGAAGTATTCCGAGACCCAACAATAATTGTAACCCAAGAAAAGAAATTCCCTGAAATGGGGTCAACACACCACTTGCCACAGGCCTGAGTTTTGTACGATCTACCTGCACATTAAGGACCCATTTTAATGATCCACAAGACAAACGGTAGTTAACTAAATAACCTTAATACATGAAAGATGCTGATGCTTAGTGTTTAATAGCTTTGGAATATTACTCCAAGAAATCAGATCACAATTTATTTGCAGGATTGTACACGGAAAACCTATGAACATCCACCGTTAAAGGAAGCTTATGGGCAAATAAAAGAATAAGTTGCAATCTTTGTAACTAATATCTCCAGTATAAGCAGGGTGAATGAGGATGCTTTAACTCTCTCTACAATGTTAGATTGCAAAATAGCGTTGAGCAGTATACTGTTTTTCTCCATTATCAGCAAACTTAACCCAAATCAGGATGCATCAACGGGGTGTCTAGATGTTGTAGTGGGTTAATAAATTGCATCCATACTAGCATTCAAACTTAAGAATAGCATAAAATTTATGACAAAGAAAACAACAACTACAAATATTACTTAAGCATTAGAAAGTACTTTTATGTCAATATCCCGATCAAGGAGGTCATTTACAGTACACCCAGCTCCTCTAAGCAGCAAAGCGCCGCAACCGAAGAGTGCAAGCATCTTGAAATCAGGAAGGCTCCCTGGGTGTGCTCCTAATGTAATTGACCTGTAAATCAGACAGGAAGAGCCATTTTACAAAAATTCACACTGAACAAGGATAGACAAATTCATAATCACACAACACTGGAACTTCTATAGCAAATCAAGCCATCAAACTTAGCAAGAACTCCATAATTTTACGAATTCAACGAGAAGATAAGCATTTCAACATCGAAAATCGACAATTACTGCTAAAAAATAATAATTAATTGTTACAAAATCTTACCACATACATGGCCAAGCGAGCAACCAAGTGCCGATAGGCTTATCTAGGCGAGCAAGCTTCGCGTACGGCCGAGTTACCTCCGGCAAGTACAGGTCAATCCAAGAAACTTCTCTCTTCGACTCCCTCCCACCTCCATCTCCTCCTCCTCCTCCACTAGCGCCGCAGCCGCCGACATTTCGCTCGGACACCTCTCGGCCCGCCAATCCAGTGGAGGAAGTTGAGATGAGCGCTGTCCGGTATGCAGTAAGACAATCGAAGGGCCTCCGGCTGAGGATTTGGCGGGAAAAGGCATGATTGAAGCACCAGGCGGAGGAATCGGGGAGAGAGGAGACGGTTGAAGGATCGAAGGTAGGATCTGGGGATAGAGGCGAGGGCGGAGGAGGAGGAAGAAGAAGAGGATGGGATGTTTGGAGACGGAGAGAGGAGGATCGAAGGAGGCGTCGGGAGGAGCGTGAGAGGATGCGGTATGCAGCGGCCATTGGAGGGGTAGCTCGCAAACTGCAGAGCTTACCGAACTCGGAATCCACCAATAATAACAATAATAAAAATACAAATATATTTGGCCAATTTGCACAAATATACACTTTTTTTGTCCGGTTTGCAAAAATACAACATTTTTAGAAAATTTGCAAGAATACCATATGTGGTATTAGTGCAAATAGGAGCGGCAATTTGTTTAGCCGGTTGCAGGTTGATCCAAGGGGAGAGAGAGAGAGAGGGATGGGACATTTTTTGGCGCCAAAATTGGAGAGAGGAGGTGAGGTGATGGGAAAGGTTTTCCCTCCATTTTTAATGTGTAATAAGAGAGGAGGAGAGAGGACATCATTTTCGGTGTTCCCGTGGAAAAGAGAGCTGGAGAAGAAGGCCACCATTGGAGAACCCATCCGCATTAAGGTCCAGTTGGTGAGCACGTGTCGGGCTCTTAATTCGTTCGTGTCAGTCTTCGTAAACTTCCGTGTCACAGAGATATCTGAGAAACCCTAATTCTAAGTTGCAATGGGTAGGCTTCTCTTCTATTTCTCCTCATGTTTCGTGAAGAGTAGATACCCATTACCAATGGTGCTGATCCGAGTTTTGAATTGCAGGTCAAAACGCCAAAGTATGTGTGACTCTCAACTTCAACGGGCGTTGGCTGTTCGATGGTGCGGGGTGGGTGTATTATGGTGAAACAGAGCGGAAGAATGTTATAATTGAAGAGGGCATCGACTTCGCCTCTCTGACTCAACTGCTGAGGAGGAAGGTCGGCCATGATTGTTCATGTGAAGAGTGGCGGTTTTCTTACATGCCAAAGGGGGAAGAAGCGGGTCATCCGATAACGATAGGTGATGACGACGACCTTGAGGCTTATAAGTTTCTGAACTCGATGTCTGGGGAACATCCATGGCCCATGGCGATATTTATTGGTCCAGTGGCGAAAGAGAGGCTTCAAGTACCACAACCCGGCGTTGGGGAAGAATGCTTGAGTGGGCCTCGTAACTCTCAAAAGGTGGACGAGCTGGAGGCAGAAGGTAAGCGACAACCAAACCCTATGGTTGTAGATGTGGGGTTATACGGTGGAGGAGGGGTTAGCCAGTCAATAGGGATTACCAACGATATAAGGGTGAAAAACAATGTGGAAACGGGTTTCGGAAGGGGTGACAAAGATAACTGTGAGGGTGACAAAGTTATGGATCCGGAGGTGATCCTTTTGGATGAGGTCATAGGGGAGAGGCAGGGTGACGTTACTGAAAACGGTTTTGGAACTGGTGACACACGTATTTTTGAAGGTGACAAGGACATGGATGAGGTGATAGGGAAGAGACAGGAGGACGCTACTGAGAGCGGGTTTGGAACTGGTGAAAACCTTAAGAGTGTAGGTGACAAGGGTAAAGGTCCGGAAATGATCCAGTTGGGTGGGGTGATAGGGAAGAGCCAAGAGCACGCAGGTGACAAAGGGGCTGGAACTGGTGACATGGATATTCTTGAGGGTGACATGGATATTCTAGAGGGTGACAGGTGTGATGGTCTAGATGTTATCCACTTGGGTGACACGGACTCATACCCAGATGACACGAAAAAATGTGAAGGTGACAGATATAAGGGGGTGGATCTCATAGCCATTAGCAGTGAGGAGGAGGACGAGGAGGAGGACTTCGAATCCGGAGTGAAGAGGGAAGAAGATTGTTCATATTATTATGACTAGGAGGATTATGAGGAAGACCAGGGTATGAGGGTGTCGTCGTCGGAGGACGAAGTTGAGGAGGAGGTGATTAGGGAAGTAGAAGATCGGGTTCCTGGGTCCAGCACATCCCCACCATCGATGGAGAACGTAGAAGCTATGTTGGACAAAGCAACGCCTCGGACACAGGATCCACGACGGAAGCTGACAGAAATTTCGGAGGGAGAAATGTTCGCCTCGAAGGTAGAATTGCAGACTCGCCTGAAGTGGACTGCAGTGCAGAAGTGCTTCGAGTTCGTAGTGAAGAGGTCGTGTAAGAAAACCTATTTAGTTGGTTGTTTGGACACCAAGTGCACGTGGATGTTAAGGGCGTCGACTTACCGGCGCACGACAATGTGGTGCATCCGAGAGTATGTCCAGGAGCATACATGTGACATTAGCATGATGCACAACCATAGCCGACATGCTACGTCGAACATGATTGGACGCAACCTCGTGACCAGGTAAGTGTTAATTTAGTTGCGACCAGCTATTCCTGTCACACAACATTATTCCCCGTGTCACATTACGTAATTCACCATGACACCATTATATGCAGGTTCGCCGGGACTCGAAAGGAGCTCGTTCCCGAGCAAGTCCAGAAAATGACGAGGTCCGAGTATGGAGTATCGTGTAGCTACTGGAAGGCACGAAGGGCACGGGTGACAGCGATGGAGGTGAAGCATGGGACGTACGAAGACAGCTACCGAGATATTATTCCATACTTGCACATGTTGGAGCAGACGAACCCTGGGACATATACTAAGTTAGAGCTGGACGCATCCCAAAGATTCAAGTACGCCTTTATCAGCTTCGGGGTATGGCGCAAGGCGATTCCCTACCTTCGAAAGGTAATACCCCGTGTCGGTACTAAACTATTGCATGTCACCTAACATACATAACCATGTCACCTAACCAACTGGTCTTGATATCCATGTCCAGGTGATTTCAGTTGATGGGAGTTTCCTGAAAGGGAAGTTCAGGGGCACGCTTCTCTTTGCCACAGCCCAAGATGCAGACCACAGTATATACCCGATCGCATTTGCGATTGTCGATGGGGAGAATCACGGGTCATGGGGCTTCTTCTTCAAGAACATTCTACATGTCGTCGAGGATACACCGGGCTTAATGTTTGTCTCTGATCGGCATGTTAGTATCGAGAAAGGTTTGAGGGACAATTATTTGTTTGCTAAGCAAGGGGCCTGCCAATATCATCTATTTCAGAATGCCAAGGTAAAGTACAAGGGGGTGACGGCCCTGCACACATTGTTCTTAAAGGCGGCGAAGGCGTACACGAGGGCAGAGTTCGAGAAGCACTTTGCTGATTTTTGCGCTCAGGCACCCGGTGCGGGACAATACCTAAGAGAGGCTGGATTCCAGAACTGGGCCCGGGCATACTTCTTGGGGATGCGCTACAACATATTGACGACGAACAACTCCGAGTGTCTGAATTGGGTGTTCAAGGAGCCCCGCGAGCTACCCATCACAGCCCTGATTGATGCTGTCATCGAAACAATATCCAAGTGGTTTTACGATCGACGGGAAAAAATCACGAAATCGAAGTCGACGGTCAGCGATTACGTTCAAGGTGAGCTGCAAACGAGCTATTCGTTGGCAACATTCATGGATGTCAGAGCCCTCAGCTCACACGAGTACACTGTCCGCAGAGGGTCCGGCACCTGGGTTGTGAACCTGTGTACCCGGACCTGCACATGCAAGCGGTTCAAGATTGACCAGTTTCCGTGCCAGGACGCCATAGCGGCTTCAAGGTATCGAGGTAGCAATTTCTTCTCTCTTGTGAATGACTTCTACAAAGTCGCCGCCTGGAAGGCGTGTTACGAGAATGTGATATATCCGGTCCCTCCAAAAGAAGAGTGGCGAATCCCCCCAGCCATGTCCAGCGCGGTGTGTCTCCCCCCGGACGTGAAGCGACGCCCTGGTCGCCCTAAGACTTCTCGATACCCATCTCGGGGAGAATTTAGGCGTTCCAAGCGCCGTCGTTCTTAGATGCGTTCCTCCATTGGTGGTCCAACGCCTTACCTCAGCAGCTGGGTAGTCTATTGCATTTGCCGTATCGGGTCAGTGGTTGGACCATTATCTGTCTATGTTATTTTTTGAAGGGGCAACTTATTTGGTAGTGTAATTACGCTGTCTGTGCATATGACAAACTGTAAGGAGTCTTCTGTTCTTTTGGGAAGGGTTTCCACACTACAGTTAAGCGGTGAAGAACTTCGTAGTACTTTTGGGGATGGTTTCAGACGAAAAACCATGTCAGCCTAATTGTATTCCCGTGTCAGGTGGAAGGGGTTATCAACTTTTGGAGACTGGTTAAACGCTAGTGGTAAGTGGTAAAGAACATCGCAGTACTTATGTGGATGGATTCTGTGAAAAACCCCTGTCACCCTCTTTGTATTACCGTGTCATGTTGAAGGGCTTTTCATGTCACTCGTTTAAATTCCATTATGGAACTGATTTGTTGTCGTTTGTTGTGAAAAACGTTGGTTTCAGTCATCTCCTTTGGTTGTTTGGATACATGTACTTTTGGAGACTGGTTAAACTCTAGGGGTAAGTGGTAAAGAACATCGCGGTACTTATGTGGATGGATTATGTGAAAAACCCCTGTCACCCTCTTTGTATCACCGTGTCAGGTTGAAGGGTTTTTCATGTCACTCGTTTAAATTTCAATATGGAACTGATTTGTTGTCCTTTGTTGTGAACTGATTTGTTGTCCTTTGTTGTGAACAACGTTGGTTTAAATTTCATTATGGGCCTGACAATTATACCTAAAACGATATAGTTTCTAAATTCAACCAACAAAGTTATCTAAATTCAACCAAAAATAAATTCAACCAAAAAAAGAAAAGTTTCAGAATTGATCAAATTTTTTGAAGCTCCCATTTCATAAGATTTGGATACAGAAACACACAAATCTTCATATGTTATAACAAAACATTACAGATAGAATCAAACAGAACCTAACTTCATGGACCAAACTGAGGCAAGTTTTTATTCCACCAGATGTCGTGTAATCCACTGAAGCAAACCGTCGACAAACCCACACTCAATTGTGCACGTGCATTCCTCACAACAAAGAGCATCATCTTGATCTTCAGCAAGGAGCTGATAATTTTTCCAGAAGTTTGATCTTCGACAACTCCGAATTGCCGTTCCATTGGTGATATTTGTACATGTGTTCGGCTTCCACTTGAAGGATGGTCTTCGTCCAATTTCGATAATGGAATAACAAAGATCAACAACTCTCCGGCGACACGAAACTATTTTATACCCCAACTTCTGTTTCACACTATTAAGTAATGCAAAGCCTTTGGGTTTGAGGTCTTCACATCCGCAACAATACATAGCTATGCCACAAACATAGGTTGCCACGTCGTGTCCCAAACGCCTGTAGAAGATCCCGAATGGCTGCCTCGTGATCGCAATTTGTGAAGAAGTGAACCTGCATGTTCAAAAGAAGCTATGAGGAACTATGATAATGCATACACCGAACCAATGTTCGACAATCACCATCTTACCATTCCTCGCTGAAAGATTGCCTCCGGGTTTCCCGCGTGGACGCATTGATCGAAGAATCTTCTGGCATGAATATCGTTTCTGGATGCGACAACAAGCGACATTCCCCAGTCATCCTGATACTCAATTGCCATCTTCGCAAGCACACAAGTGTGTTTTCCAACCACATCCAAAGTTTTGCAACTGCATCACAAATAAGGCAATCAAATTGTTTGCGAATACATATTTTAACTAAATAAAGATCGGAGGGAATACCTTAACCGTAATCTGAAGACATCTTGTATAGATTCGACTGCTAATCGACGGACAATATCCAGTAGGAGCTCGATTGGTAGTGTTAGAAGCGTCAATGCCTCTGATTTCCTTGCCCTAACGTTCCTTCCTTGATCCATTGCAACTATCTTAATATGGGTTCTAGTTGGTGAGGGAGGATGATTGAATTGAAGGGAATGGGATAATTTGGGTTCTAGTTGGTGAGGGAGGATGATTGAATTGAAGGGAATGGGATGATGCAATTTAAGGGAGAATGGGTTGCCTATAACACGGCGTCGGAGAACGTACCTGCCACCGGAAGAGGAAGAGACGAGCCGTGTGGAAGGTAATTCAGAGGAAAAGACGTGTGCAAGTGCAGTGTAGTTGTACACGCAATGAATGTGGCCGGATGAGGAAGTGGAAGAGGCACAGGCGGAGATTTTAAAGGGTCATTATCTGCCGGTAATTTAATGTCAATGTACTAATTTTGTTAAATTTTGTTTTTGTTCAATTGATAATCGGTTACAATATTGCTATGTCATATTGTGATCAAAAATATTATATGTATAACGGATTAACCCTATACATCACTTACTAACCCTTGTTTTAAATGATTAACGGATGATAGAATATAATTTCACCCTTTATTCAATTAAATAACGGAGGAAGTAATGACGGTTTTGTTCCAGTTTATTAAGTTTTTTCGCAACGGATCGGAGCTAGTACTTCATATTCAAAAGTATTTGGAAAAATGGACAAAAATAATACCAAGTATCCACTTTTGACCAAAAACAATACAAACTTTGATATTTACCGATTCATATAGGAACTATGGCCCTATTCACAAAAAATAATACAGTTGTGTATTCCGGTCAACTTTCCGACCAAAAACGCCACGTGGATGCCGGCAAAGTAAACATTACCGCATACATAGAGTAAAAAAAGGGTAAAGAATTCGAAACACGTAGTTGTCGTTCGGAATAAAGTGTCGTAGAGTTTTCAAGCTCCCGTAGTTGTAATTCAAAAATCTATATAACATATAGGTGTTCATAACAATATTTGTAACAAGTTTGTACTTGATAATAATAGGTACGAATTTGTTTTTACAAATAAATTCGAAAGTAGATAATTTGTATATTTATTTGTCTACAAATATGCGGGTGTTAAAAGGCAAAATGACAAGTTTTCTGGAACAGATGTTGTACTTCATAGCAACGTATAAAAATACCAACCTTGTTACCATATTCAAATGTATATTAGTGCTAATTGACCTATATTCAATGTTGAAGGCAAGGTTATTAGGATCGGGATTCTAGGATCGAATGACAATAGGGTCCGTGTATCGGATCGTAACATCCCATTAGGGGATCGTATGATCCTCGAAATATAATTACATAATAAATTACTAATTTATATAACAAAGTTTCTTAATTTAAAGTTATTTAATGACGGAAAAAATGTTAGTTACACAATATATTTTGATTTGAAGACATAAAAATCTACATTTACGAGCTTAGACATTGTCATATTGGTTGAAAGGGTTATTATGTTACTTGACACGGGATCCGAAATTTGGTGACCCTCACCAAACCCACACCCCCACATGGAGCCCCTCTCTCTTCATAATTACCACCACTCCATCGGTCATATCACTCCCACTCTTCCCTTGCAAGCCACAAACAATTTCCGGAAGAAGAAGCGACGCCATCATCTTTGGTTCACCAGTGGTGGTCAACCTCATCCAAAAGCTTTCAATTCCAAGTAAGTACAACCCCGATTGCCATATGTGTTGAAGTTTCAGTGTTCGTAATTTAGGGTTTTCGTCGATTCGAAGTTTGTGTTCGAAGCTTTCAATTCCAAGTAAGTACAACCCCGATTGCCATGTGTGCCTTGTGAAGTCAAAATTTCCAGATGTGTGTTATCTTGCATGTGCTTATTTTTGGTGACATATCATCTCCCTCTCCCATTCATCTTCTTCATATATACGCACTTGTTAGGATTCAAAAACAAATAGCACATTTAGCATCCTTTCTGTGTTAATCTAAAGCATAAATATGATTAAGCCTATGAAAGTTGCAACCTTTGTCTTTGTCTGTGAAGGTTGTTAGTAGGATGGCTGCGAAGTATTTGTAATTGGTGACACGGGATTCAACTTTTGGTGACACGGGATGTGTTAGTTGGTGACACGGGTGATTTCTTCCATTTGTAACATAACTTTGTCAGAACTTTAAATCATTCATATGAAATTGATTTTCACGCTTGTATTTACCAATTACAACTATGCTTGCACATAGTTCTGTCCTTCTAAACATTATAAGGTCCGGACATTATTTTACCTTATATTTCACATTCTCCTTTACTTGTTTGGTGACATATCATTTCCTAACACCATTCATCTTTTCCACATATATGTACTTGTGTCCAATCTAAAACAGGCTTACATATTTGTCATAGGTACGTATGTTCTTTTGTTTGGTTTTATTCTGGCATCTGACGTTTATTTTCCCTTGTACTGGTAGGAAGAATGTGGTCGCACTCAGATAGCGACATTGACACAGACTCCGACAGCGATCGGAGCTATCAGAGTGGCGATGACCGCAGGTACTTCTGGCTCCGTTCAGATTACGACTACGGGAGAAGCCGCAGTGACCGTCGTGATCAGGACGAGGATGATGATGATGAGTCAGAGCCCGACCAGGTTGCTGAGGACAACGCGCTTTTTGACTTGGCCGCCGAAGAGCTCACCGACCTTCGCCAGCGAGTCCAAAACCTGCTCAACCGGGATACTGCCCGGGAGGGGGTTATGGCCGCCTAGCGCACTGAACTTGAAGCCGCCCGCACCCATGTCCAGACAACCACTCTTCAGCTGCAGGCCACCCAGTCCACCCTGGAGGCCACAAATATTGAGTTGGAGTTTACCCAGAGGTCGCTGCAGGCCACAATTGATGAGAACTTGGTCCTCGCCAACAAGTTGGTGAGGAGCGAGGCTTGCAACAGGCACCTGGCGCAGCGTTTGGTCCGGGTGGGCTCCTTCCTATGTGGGAAGTGGGTCGGCCACGCTAGTGACCAGCTCCGCACCAGACAACTCACACGATGGAACAGGCTGATGGGGTGGATTCTCGTCCTGATGATGGGAGTTATGGTCCGTCTGGTCACCCGGGCTTAGGAGCTTCGAAGCTAGTTGTCTTGGTTTTTTTGCCAAAACTTGTGCTTTTGTTGTAGTAGTTGCCAAATACTGATGTGATCCCAAACAGCTGTGGTTTTTTTGGACTCCGCCAGGACTCCGTATGTGGCGGATGGCCCCCATTTGTTGCAGTTGGGGGCCTATGTATGGGTAGTTACAAACAATGTCTCACCCACGGTCGGTTAGTTGTCGTTTTTTGGAATGCCGAGTGTGGTTGCACCATTATGAATGGTGCGTGTAGTATCGGATATGGTATGTTTAGGGCAATGTCCCTCGTATATTCTGCACGTCTAGTAGATTTCCACTTGTTGGTGTTTTGCATGTGTATTACATTGAATGATCCATAGGAGACAAATTGTCAAATTATGTGGTTCGTATGATAGGGCCTTGTCACAATTCGTATATGAACCTATGAACACATACACAAGGTTAGAAATTCACACTACTCTCCAGAGGTGACACGGACAATCACGTTATGTGACACGGGATTACAAGTGTGGTCACACGGGGTATTTCCTTACAACTTCTAATGTGCGTTTCAACCGAGTAAGTTGGTTGCCGCATGACATTCAATCGTCCACGAGAAAAAGAAAAATGATGTGCTTCCTGTGACACGGCGTTGTGACAATTCGTATATGAACCTAGCAACACATAAACAAGGTTAGAACATCACCCTACTCGCCAGCCGTGACACGGACATTCACGTTAGGTGACAGGGGATTGCAAGTTCGGTGACACTGGATTTTTCCTTTCAACTTCAATTATCACTTTCAACTGACTAACTTCGTTGCTACATGTGATTCAATCATCCACGAGACCATGATAATTCATGCGCTTCCTGTGACACGGCGTTGTGACATTTCGTATATGAACCTATCAACACTTAAACAAGGTTAGAAAATCACCCTACTCGCCAGCAGTGACACGGACATTCACGTCAGGTGACACGGGATTGCAAGTTCGGTGACAATGGATTACTCCTTACAACTTAAATTATGACTTTCAACCGACTTACTTCGTTGCTACACCTCATGCAATCATCCACGAGACCTTGGAAATTTATGCGCTTCCTGTCACACGGCGTTGTGACATTTCGTATATGAACCTATGAACTAATAAACAAGGTTAGAAAATCACCCTACTCACCATCAGTGACACGGAAAATCACGTAAGTTGACACGGGAATCCAAGTATGGTGGCAGGGGTATTTTGGAACTAATTATAACCAATGTTCCCACCATGCCAACATGGTCAGCAAATGTTTACAAATTATGATACAAATAATGTATAAGTCCGCAACACATAACCACTCACCGAAGACAAACAATGCGAAATAGTTCAAATACCAACCTAGTGAACTCCCATCCACAAGTAAATGTGAGAAGCAGCAACCATGTTCATAAATATCCAACACAATAAAAACGATGTTCATAACATGCATAGACCATAACATAAAATTTCATAACAATGGCCAATGGTGATCACAACTGAGATCATAACCCTGTACCATTGAAGATGCGAACAGCGAGCATGTGCATGTACGCCCCGATGAAAACGTCGTCAAGACCGTCGTAGGTGGGGGCGTCCTTCGTGAGGAGTTGCATGAACCTGATCGTGTACGGTCCGCAGTCTCCACTGCAATAGAGAATCGTCGGAGTCATATTCATTAAAGGCAGATGCAACTATGAGACGAAGATATATTTAAGTGTTGGACATAAATTACCTCTGCTTGTTTTGCGGAATCCTTTTCTCGCGACTAAGGGTGAACGGGTTTGGCAACTTGTCGCTGTAGGTAGCCATCAACGCGGGGTGGCCTTTCATCAGTACGGGGATAAGGTGGGTGATACAGCTTAAGTGTGCCGGCAGATGGCGGTCCCTGACGATGTACACGTCCGAATCATAAACCCTTACCTGCCACCCCACCAGATCTATCGCGACGGCGATCCAGTGAACAATGTCCACGTTCAAAGGTAGGAGGATGAGTTCCGCCCCTTCCCACGCCCGGCCTATCATCGCCGGGGACCGCCCGTCGAAGTAGCCAAGCAGCTTCTCGTCGGCTTGGTAGCTACCCTTATCGCTCTTGTATTTGCCCCACTTGGTCTGCAGATAGCGACCGAAATATGTGTCCACAACGACAACTCGACCAGCAAAGTCGCCGGCCCTCTCCGTTAACCCTTTCCGAAGAAGATAGCATGCTTGTTCCATGTGCTGCATCGATTACAACCCTAGTCAAAATCCAAATATATTCCACTTCCTTTTACAGTACATACCTTGTCATTCAAAAGACAAAGACAGTCACTTAGGCGGGTATCGTACCTCAGAGTTTACCCAAACTGTGGGCGTTTTTAGTGCGGTGAAGAACTCCTTACTCAGCGCCGTGCCGTATGCAGTCTTGCATCTGTCCTCATCCCCGCTGCACAACCACAACCACAATGTTAGGGGATCGGAGTCCTCTATGCAATAAGTTGGGTAAGTCTACTGATGAGTGTCACCTATCCATCCACCGGAGGAACCCATCGTTGTCTGACACGGAAACAAGACCCAGCTTAATCGCGACCGCGCCTTCGACAACGTTCTTCCCTTTTCGGCCCCGCATTTTCTTCTCAGGTGGGGGCTTCACTTCTCCTTCACCTCCTTGACCTCTCTTACTCTTCCTGCCTCGAGCGGGCTCCGGTCTTGCAGGATCTGGGATCTGCCAATAGGTTTTACAGTTTGAACGGTGAAGGAAAAAAAATTTTCAAACCCGTGTCACCCTGATCTGTACTCGTGTCGGCTAACGGTGATACACTTGTCACTTACGTACTACTATAGATTTAAATGACAGGAAATGTAACAGCCATTTTACCTTGTTCTCATCCTGTCCTTCCCGCGTCGCTTCGTCGTTCCCTGTAGGTGGTACAACCGTTGAACCGGCTTTACCGCTTATGTCCTCACCATCCCTATGGTTCCCGACCTTCTGGCCACTGACGTATCCCCCAGTTCCTCCAACGGTATCGTCTTTGACCGCCGCTGAGATCTGGCAATTGGTTACGGTTATGTCAACTGTGATTAAGATCATATATTTGTTCCCTTGTCACTTAACATATTAATACGTGTCGATTCACTTTAACAACCGTGTGCGGTGTGTGCAAAATAGTCACACATTAAAAATTGCTGATTCTATAACCCCTTCACCGTGGTTTCAGAAAATACCATGTCAAGTAACAACCAAATTACCTCCTCTTCTCCTTCTGGTCGCTGGTCTTCCACCCTAGTTTGTCCTTCTGTCCCCCCGTTCTTTCGGTCGTTATCCTCTCCACATACATCGCCCATTGGTTTCTGCTCACCTCCTGCATTCGACTGCCCATCTCGCATCCCATTCACAAAACCTTCCAACACCTTCATCTGATACAGAAAGTGCATAAATGAGGGGTGGTTAGCGAATGTTATTCAGCATTGGGAGATAAGTAACCCGTGTCACCTCTGACAGTTATCCGTGTCACATATAAAATATACTGGTGTCACAAATGCCACAAACGTTACACGTACCTTCTCATCCATGCTCCGCATCCAACTTGACATGGTTCCCATCCTCTCCAACATCAGTTCTACTGACTTCACCAACTTATCCTCCCAGGATTCACTGGTCCCATCTCGTTGCTCCGAACTCGGGCCGGACTTGGCTGAGCCTTCACCGTAATAACTCGGTGCCAACGCAGCCTCAATGTCATCAAAGTAGAGGTCAGGCTCCTCATGCTGGTAGAAGCACCCGCGCATCAAATCATACTCGCCGGCCTTTGGTACTAGTATCGGGTTGTCTTCGACCTTGATTCTATCAGATTTTTCAGGGTCCATGCGGGACTGGATCGTCTCATACATTAGATTGTCGTCATCGGCTGTCCACCTCAGCATGCGAGGCAACGCCGTGTTCGAGACCCGCTTGGCGAACGCCTCCCCAATCCCCGGCACAGCTTCGTACAGCCAAATCTAATACAACCACACATGTCACTCGAATGAGTCCATCAATTGCGCGTACTAGTTCAAGCATAAGTTCGGTGAAGTTGCTTACCTGGAACGCATACGGAAAACCCATAAGCCCATATCCATATCGATCGTCCTTGTCGTTTGCCTTCGGCTTCAGGTCAGCGACACGTCGTTCTATGACCCCCGACAGGGACTGGTGGGTGGCCTCGTACACAACCCTGCCCCAGGGGTAATCCAGAAATCGATCAACGTTCTCCACAAGCCTCACAATCCACCCTCGTATGGATTTCCTGGGTTCTTCCCCCAGTAGAACTCCTTCGACGATGAGTAGGAGAGCGATCTTAAAACGCTTTCGAGCACTCGGCTCCTTCAAAGATGGAGTTCTTGAAGGCGTTCTCCAGCTCACCGACCTTCATGTTGTCCGTTCCGAATAAGTCCTTGAGAGCCTTCTTTGTCTTCTTGTCATCCTCCGTCTCTGTGTCTTCCCCCCGAACTCGACCACACCGCAACCCAGTCACGAGCGCAAACTCCTTGATAGAGAATCGCCGCAGCTTGCCTTGAAGCATGTACCAAGTCTCCCACTTCTTTTCTGTCACAAGCTGCCTTTGTAACACGTAATGCAGTAGTTGCGACGAGAATTGAACCCGGTTTGCCATTTGCACAATACCCCCTAATTGGCTTCGCTGCAGCTTCTCCCAATCGACGGGGTCAACCCAGTCGTCCATGTTGACGAGCAGAGACACTTTGGAACAGTGGTTGACCCGGCCTCAGAAATGCTTCTCTTCCGGCACTGCGAGTCGGGGCTCCACCTTCTTAGGTGCCCGGACACCTTTCCTCCTCAAATTCTGGGACCGAACCATGTTCTTCCTGCAATTAAGTGCACATGAACATTATCAATATCCACAGAAACTCACCCCCTTCTGAATAAGTCTGTCTGCGACTGTTTCACGATAAAAGGCCCATGTCACCTACTGAAGTAACCCTTGTCACCCAACAAAATAGCTCGTGTCATGATTGTCAATTCTCTTGTCCCTATTGTCCTACAGTACCCGTTTCTGACAGGGGTTTTTCTCCACTATCCCAATCTGGGTAAAAGGACCCGCAAGCCTCCGACCCTCTTCTTCAACCTCCCTTGCTCTTGTCTGTCAATTCCTCACTTCCCCACACCTCTTTTAGCCCAGATCTGTATTACCCCGTATCCCCATTTCCCCAATTGACAGGAATTCCCCAATTCCCCAAATGACAGTAATTCCTAATCCCCAATTTCAGTTTTTTTATTTCGATCCCAAATTGCATGCCTTACAACGAAACAGTGGAATAATGCAAATGAAGTGGGCAAGATTGGAAATGAAGTGAAGATTCAGCATGTAGAGATGGGTAGGGACAGATTTAAATAATCAATTAAGTTGTACCTGTATTCCTGTGCCTTCCTCTCCGGTACTGCCTTCTCCGGCGGCTTGGTCCGTTTTCCGGCGACTACCTCCCTCTCCGGTACGAAACAATGGGAGAATGCAAATTAAGTGGGGAAGAATGCAAATTAAGTGAAGATTCTGAGTTTTAGAGATGGGTGAGGACGGATTTTAAAATCCAATTGAGTTGTACCTGTTTTCCTGCGCCTTCCTCTCCAGTACGGGCTTCTCCGGCGTCTTCCTCCCTCTCCGGTACGGGTTCTCCCCTTTCCCTTCACTTCACAACCGCCTCCCTTCACTCCTAATATTCGGTCTCTATCTCTCTCTCTCCTTCCCTTGTGTAGGTGGTGGTTTTATTCGCCAACTGCAATGAATGCAAGTTACGTACTATTCTTTTGTTTGCAAATTATCCTTTTCATTTCGAGGAACACAGCATTTTGTTTTCTTTTAAATTTTTTTTAGTAGGTCAATCGAACTCTGCAACCAACTGCCACCCTGTCAAAGATTCCTTTTCCTTTGTCGTTTTGTTTTATTGTCCCAGTATCGGGTCCCGTCTTTCCATGCACGTGTCACCTGACATGTTTCTTCGTGTCACTATTAACTGCGTCATATTCCTACGTAAAGTGTAAATGACCCATGTCACCCCCTTTTAATCCCCGTGTCCCCTTACGACAAATACCTTGTCACCAAATTGGATAGATACATGTAGCTACACTGCCAAGTTTAACATGTCCGCATATACAAATTTTTCACAGTCGACAACTACCAATTTTTGCAAAATATCCAAATGTTTTACTTCCACTATTACAGGAGGGTGTTTAAGATTGGAGCCAAGTGTTCAACTACGAAGTCTAGCATCCGAGTCGACCATGGAATACCCCAACAGCTAGCATCTGGCGGTATGCCTCAATGTATGTGTCGTCCAATCCATCGAAGTTAGGGGCGGTCTCCAGCAGGAGGTGCATGAATCGAATGGTGTACGGGCCACAATCACCGTTGCAAAGAGGAACAATCGGTCAGAACGCGGACACCGATTCCCCATCCAATCAAACGAAATTGAACCATGTCATCCTACTTACCTTAGCTTGTTCTGTGGAAGCCTCTTGTCCCGGCGAATGGCAAACGGCGTGGGGACCTTATCGGCATACTTGACCTTCAGATCTGGGTGTGCACCCATGACGACAGGGATCAGGCTCGTCACAGGCATTAAAAGGGTTTGGAGTTGGCGTTCCGTCGCCGTGTGGACGTCGCAGTCATACACCCTTACCTCCCACTCCTTAAGATCGATGGCAAGGGCAACCCAGTGTTGGTTCTTGACGTTGAAGGGGAGGAGGATGAGGTCCGCACCTGACCACGCTCGTCCCAACGGCTTCGGCGACCCCCCATTGAAGTACGCCATCAATGCATCACTAGGCTTGTACGCTTGGGGGGTGCCGGTGTACTCTTTCCATTCCCTAGGTAGATAAATTCCCGCTAAGCACGTATCGACTACGATGACTCCACTGCCCATGTCACTCGTTCTGTCTGCGACCGCTTTGCGCAGAAGGTAGCAGCACTCCTCCATCTCCTGCATGAAGTGAACCGCAATTACAATCCATAATCCTGACACGGGAAATTTTAGAGGTGGCAAGTCGTCATACCACAGTTCCCAACCAATCCTGGGGTTTCTTCAGACGGTTGAGTAACTCCTTCGTCATATCCACACCGCAGGGTGACGTGCGCACCTCCGCGTCCCCACTGCACGTTAAGTTTCTGTCAGGTATTGTGGACGTCCAACTATCTACCTTCGTCGTCCATTCGAGTGTAAGACACATAACCTACGTACCTTGCCAACCAACTTGTCATGGCGTCGTTGTCCGTCGCTGACACCATTCCTAGCTGAACAGCATCGGCGGGAACAGTAGCTGCCTTCTGGGGTCGCGGTTTCTTCGCCGGGGGAGCCAACTCCTCTCCAACAGCCTTTCTCGTCTTCTTCGCCGCCTTAGATACATAAACCTGAGCTACCCTGGGCTTCGGCCTCTCCTCAACTTCATGTTTCTTTCCACCTTCCTCATGACCGGACGCCTTTAAACCAACCTCTCCCAACTGCAAACATATCAAACTTCAGCTAAGATTTCCACTTTCCCTTGTCACATAACAGATATTCTCATGTCACTTGACCTATACTATCATGTCACATATAAAATCACCTTTATTTCATAAATAAACCTTACCTCTTTGGTCTTTCCTTCCCCCCCATCCCCTGCCTTGACAGATTCAGGTTCATTACTCTTGTCCCCGACATCATGACCAGCTTGCTTGCTCTCTCCTGATATCTCATCACTTGCCTTCACAGTTTCCACTTGTGTGTGCTTATCCCCGCCACCATCCACTTCACTTCCCTTCTCAACAGCACCTCCTAACTGCAAATGAATTCAATTTTGAATTATGGCTCATTTTTTCCAGTGTCACTTAACATAACAAATCATGTCACACAGCTAAAATATTCCTGTCACATTCTTCCAGTGTCGCTGAAATTAACAAATCTTGTGATGTTTACCAACAACTTGCCTTACCACCTAGTCCACCCTCACCGGCTTTACCCGCAATTGACTCTATCAACTCGTCCAGTTTTTTCTCTTCTCCACCTTCTTCTTTATCGATTGCTTCTTGCCATGCCGTCCCCTTACACTGAACATCCCGCAGCTCAGTCACGGCCACCTCCAATAATTTGAGCTGCAGGTGATCAAATTATTACTTCATATCACCATACGGTGAAAAAAATCAACACAATTCACCCTTCATACCACTTTCGTTCATTATCTACACTACTTGTCACTTGTCCAATTTCACGTGTCAGGAGTCCATTTACCCTAGTTCACAGTTATCCCGAGTCTCCACAGAACAAATAATTGGGAAGTTATTGCGTACCTTTTCATCCATCTTCTCCATCCCTGTTGACATTGTCTCAAGCTTGTCCATAACTTGTGCCAAAGTCTTGGCCATGTCCCCCACCCCGCCATCTTTTTCATTGCCTCCTCTTCCCGTACTTGGGGACCTCCCACCAGGGGCTTCGAAATGTCTCAGGAACGATGCAACTAGGTCGTCGAAAAAGGGGTCGGACTTCTCATCATCGTACACACACCCATCCATCAGCTCCAGCTCAGCCTCCTCTGGTCTGAGTATTGGGTTATCATCAATCTCTATGGCCTCCTCTCCCTCAGCTTCGGTGCGGCTGGCTATATCATTATAAGCGAGGTTCTCGTCCTTGAGGGCCCATCTCATGCAACGAGGGAATGCCGTCGTCGACACCTTCGTCGCAAACCGGACCCCCCATTTCGGCATGGATTCCAGCAACCAAATCTGCACCGTATCCCCACTCAAATTAGTACATTTTCAGCATATGATTTACAAATTGATCATTGGTGTGGTCGACAAGGTTACCTGAAAGGATACCGGATAACCCATCAGGCCATAACCATTGCGCTTCTTTCGATCTTCTGCCTTTATCTCAGCCTCCCGGCGCTTTACGGCGCCGTTCAGCGACACGTGTGTGGCAGCATAGATTACCCTCCCCCATGGGAATGCCAAAAACCTATCAACATTTTCCACCAATCGGACGATCCAGCTCCTCAGCCCCTTCCTCTGGTCCTCTCCTAACAAAACGCCCTCCACAATGTACAGCAGCACTAGCTTGAATCGTCTTCGCGGGCTCCGCAACACCATTATTGAGTTTTTCAGCTCGGTCTCGAGGTCACCAACCGTCATCTTCTCGTTTCCAAAAAAATCCTTTATAGCTTTCTCGTCCTCCTCCATCTCAGTAGCTGATGGTTGACTGCACCGCAGCCCGGTTACTAAGGCGAACTCCTTGAGGGAGAACCTCCTGAGCTTCCCCTTAATCCGGTACCACGTCTCCCACTCCTTTTCGCTTGTAAGCTGTCGCTGGAGTGCATAATGCACAATTTGTGAAGAAAATTTCACAGTGTGCGCCAGCCGCACAACCCCACCAAGCTGGGAGTCCAGCAACTTCTGCCAGTCCCTAGGGTCAACATAATCGTCAATGTTGTTCAGCATTGACAGTCTTGAGCCCTGGTTGACCCGGGCCCGGAAATGCCTAGCTTCGGGGACTAGGTACTCAGGCTCTTTGTTCTTCGCGCTAACATTCTTCGTCCTCACCATTTTTCTCCTGCAATTTCCATCACACCAACAAACTCAGCTTCTACCATTTATATTCGTCTCCCTCTGTCACCTAACAGACTATCCCATGTCACTCTACCCATGTCACTCAGTCTGAAACCCATGTCACCCATTTTGAATCGGAAGCCTATTATAACCAATACCTCAAACCTCCTTCAATAGGACACCTATGACATCCACATATCCCAATTTCCACAGCTCGCCAATTCTCGTATTCCGCCTACCACAATACATTTACAAACCCTTCTCTCCAAATTGGAAACCCATGTCACCCAATGTCAAACCCCTGTCACCCAATTCGAACCTCAAACCACCAATTTCCCCTATCCATAGTTCCCCGACCGTTGCCCTAACCCATTCCGAAAACCACTGTCACCCAATTGGAAACCCTAACCACCGATTTCCCCTTTCCATACACGAAAACCACCCATGCCACCACCACCCACCATTATCCAAACAAGAAAACCACCACCCCGACCCACCATTCAGGCCGCCATTGCCCTAACCCCTTCACCCACTGCTTCCCCGACCCACACCCACGCACCCTACCACCAAAGGGAGAAGAGTAAAAGGGCGTACCTGTTCTGTATGTCGTCGGGTCGTGGCTGCTGTGTCCTTTCCGGCAACGATGGACTTCCCCGCTCTCTCTCCTTTCGTGTATGCTAGAAGAAACCGCTACCGCAACCGCCCTCTCTCTCTTTTTCTTCTGGCGTCTCTGCAACTGCCTCTCTCTCTTTGCTATTGTATCGGTTTGGAACAAGAAGGGAGATGGTGATGGGATTGCCTTTACTCCTTCCCGCCTTGCCTCTCCCCTACTAGGTAGGTAATGATGACTCTATTTTCTTTTTCAATTTTTTTTTTTTGCATTAATTACAACCGATAGCCGGTTTGGGGGGGGGGGGGTCAAAACCTGTACATTTATGCAAATGTTTCGAGAAAATGACATTTTTGCCAATATTCCGAAAACGATGGCATTTTTGCAAACTTTTCTGAAATTGTGGTATTTAGTGCTATTCCCTGAATATATTTCCCCTCCCCTCTCTTCCAAAATATACATTTTTTCCCTCTTCCAAAATATACATTGATCATCAAATAAAACTAAGCTTAACTAAAAAAAATTTGCATTAATTATAAAGATTATAAGATGATACATCTTAGAATCATAAATGGATTCTATATAAACCTAAACCTTATTTATTCAGTTGGATATAGATTCTCCTTCTTTTATCTCTTTCGATCTTTTATTTTCTTCTTGATTCCGAATCTCTGGATTCAACATAAGGAAACAACATCCGAATCCCTGTTCATCTAATGTGAGATACCGAAACAAAGGAGGTTCGAAGACGGGGCGTCATTCCCCCGTGTACGTACACAACCTGTAGAAGGATGTTGCGTGGCTGAAGCCATACAGGCACACAAGCTGTGGCTAGAGCCCCGACTCAAGGAGGCATGAGTTGTGCTCTTCCGAGGGTTTGGAGTTCCCATCGCCTCCGACTTTAATTGGTCTTCAAGGCATTCGGATATGAGGGCGCGCCCTTCATTAATGCTAGTGGAGCTCATCGAGCTCATGTCGTTGGTTGGATCTTCAACTCTAATGATGCCCCCATATGAAGTTCTATTCTCACAACGAGATGACTTATGTATGTTAATTTGCATCTTCAAGCTTCTTATTTTTTAACCGATAAGTATGCTCGTAATTAACATACTAAAACATTCTCAATAGATCATCGCAAATTAAGGAGCACCAATGTAAAGTTTTCTTCTACTCTAAAGTGGAACACGACACAGGAGGTGGGGCCGTGCCAAACTTTTTTGAGTCCCTGTCCTAAAAAAAATAGTCTTATAATATTGATAAATTTATATTTTCTATAGTCAATTGATATACTACCTTCTAATCGTAAGAACAAATCAACTATTTTTCAATTTAAAATTTTGACCATAAATCCATTTATGCTTACAAAATTTTTAAATTATAAAATAGTTGTTGTATTAAATTTTAAAATACTATGTTTATACAAAATTCACTTTTGTTTTAAATTAATTCACTTTAAATATTTTAGTTATAGCCTTTTAGGGCCATAATTTTAGATTTTTAATCAATTTTTTAACATAAAAAAGTCGTTGCATTAAAATACTATGTATTTAATAAATTCCCCTTTTTAAAATTAAATCAATTAAAAAATTTAGTGATGATGAGATGATTTTATATTTAAGAGGCGTCGAGAGGAGCATGAGAGGATACGGTATGCAGCGACCAATGAGATTAATTTAAAATATAAGTTTTTTAAATAAAATTAAGAAGATAAATAATTATTTATCTACTAATATTTTTATGCTAAATTTTTTCAATATATTTCTTATATTTATCATAGTAATGTGTTATATCATTATTATTTTATTAATTTTAAAATAAGCATGCAATGACGTGGGAACTACACTAGTTATATCTTAAAGAGAATATTTTTTAAGGCTAAAAATGTATATCTAACTTTTTAACTTACAGTGGTAAAAACGCTCTCTTCTAGTCTTCCCTCCTCACCGTCCCCGGCTAGCGCTCCGGGGGTCGATGGCTAGCGGTTCCCAGTCGAATGGTCCTCCCGGGGACCCCCCGGATAAGGCCAAGTCTTGGAAGGAAACTTTGTTGGGGGGCTCGAACCGAGTTGGTGTGGCTGATGTAATCTATAGAGAAGATCTGGTCACTGTCTCGTTCCCCAGGGGAGAGGAAAGTGACCCGGTGGTGGACATACCTCATGAAGTAATGGAGGCTTTAGAATTGGTTTGGCAGTCATCACTGATTATCAAAGTTCTTGGGGGATTTATCCCCTATGTGACGATGGAAAGAAAGCTTAAAGATCTCTGGAAAACAGCCGGGCAATTGCTGTTAGCGGATCTTCCCAAAGGTTACTATGTAGCCAGGTTCGATAACGAACACGACTATCTCAAGGCCCTCACCGGAGGTCCATGGCAAGTGTTCGGACACTACCTAATCATCAAAGCTTGGACACCATGCTTCGACCCAATGACGGATTCAATATCCTCATCGCCGGCGTGGGTGAGAGTTGCAAACCTACCGATTGTCTTCTATGAGGAAGGAATATTGAAGAAGATTGCATCTGGCATCGGTAAACCATTGAAAGTGGACAATCGCACACTATTCACGAACAGGGGAAGATTTGCCCGTGTGTGTGTCGAAGTTGACTTATCGAAACCATTGAAAGGGATGGTAACGGTTAATAATCATGTTTATTTTCTGGAATATGAAGGTCTTAATAGAATCTGTTTCAAATGTGGTAGGTTTGGGCATTTGGCGATGCAATGTGCGGCTACAGGGAAAAGGGAGATGGGCTCGCAATCTGGAACCCCTAAGCCAATGAATTCAGATGTGAGGGCCGAGGAGAAGGAGAAGGATGCTCAGGCAGAGGCTATGGAAACTGATGGTACTGCGGACCCCTCTGGTGGGTGCCATGGTCCATGGATGGAAGCGACGCGGAGACGCCAAAAACAGAAAAAGAAAGGACCGGAAACTAGCAACGAAGAGGACAAGAGCAGGAAGGCGAACTCTGGAAACGAGACTGGAAAATCCGGCAACGGCGGGAAGAAGGGCGAACCAGTTGAAACGCCGACAGCCGACAATGGGAATGTTGAAGATGCAATTAATGATGCCAGCGCGCACGAGGAGAAAAGCAAACAGATGAAGGATCCCGAGGGAATTGTGGCTAACGGGATTATTATTAATGACAAAGAATTAAATGGGATGGTGAATGCCCCAAGACCTAATGCGGCGAAGAAGATGACCGGAACTTTTACTTTGGGACAGGTTGGGAAGAAAAACGTCAGTAGGAATGAGGCTAAGAAAAGTAGGCCCAAAGGTGGGAATTTGGGGAATAAGGCCGGCCCAGCCTCGGCAGGTCCAACAAAAAGGCCCAGAACCGAACCTGATTTGTACTTTAAATTTAAGGAAGGTTTAGAAGCCACAGCGGAATTAAGGAAGGCTATGGACAAGGCAGGTCAGACGAAGGCTATCTTTATCGTCGGCCACACCGAAGAGAAGCAGGAGCAAGGAAATCTCATCCTTATAAACTCAGAGATGGATATCTCCGATTCATCGATGTCGACCATAGGGGTGACCGAGAACATGGCGGCTGAAGCGCACCAGTTGAAGGAAGACGAGATGGGGGATCCCCAAGGCGATAGGATGGGTTCCGTCTAGGCCTCTTGGTTCCTTTTCCCTCCATTCTTTGTTTATGATGAATTGTCTCATGTGGAATTGCTGCGGAGCCGGTCGTGACGGGTTTCGTAGGGCTATCAAGTATTTGATTAGACGTCACAAGTTGGACGTTATTGCCGTTTTTGAGCCTAAGATCTCGGGTAGTCGGGCTGCGCAGGTTTGTGACAGAATCGGGCTTCCGGACAGGTTCATCGTTGAGGCTGATGGGTTTAGAGGTGGTGTCTGGTTACTTTGGAATGGGGAGAGCATTAAGCTCTCGATTGTTCGTTCTCATGACAGATTTATTGTGGCTAAAATTGATAAAGGCATGAAATCCTTTCACTTGATGGTGGTGTATGGTTATCCGAATATGGCTGACAGAAGAGACCTTTGGAGCAGGCTTCAAGAGGTGACGGATAGCATAGAGGGGTCTATGTTTATAGGAGGTGACTTCAACTGCATCCTCCATAGCTGGGAAAGGGATGATGAGTCCGCTGGACTCTCACAAGATTCGAATAGCTTCTGGGAGTGGATGAACAGGGCTGGTCTGATCGACATCGGGTTTATCGGTCCTAGCTTTACGTGGTCCAGAGGTAAAACTATTGAAACCTATGTGGCGGAGAGACTGGATAGAGTTATCTGTAATACCGAGGGCAGACTGAGTTGGCCGGAAGCCACTATGCGTCACCTAACTAAGTTTGGATCCGATCATAGTCCTATCGTCTTGAACATGGACTCGAGATTGAAGCTTAACAAGGCGAAGCGTCCATTCCGTTTCCAAGCGGCTTGGATGACTCATCCAGACTTCAGCAGCCTTGTGCAGTCTAAGTGGGATGGTTTGATGCCTGCGAACTCGGCGCTTCACATGCTGCGGGATCATTTGATCAAATGGAATAAGGAGGTCTTTGGTAATATCTTCGAAAGAAAAGACAATCTGGTTGGGGAATTGAGGAAGGTGGAGAAGGAGTTGGTGGTCCGGCCCTCGACTATGCTGATTGAGCAAAGGAACAGAGTCCAGGAAGAGCTTAACAGAACTCTCGAGCAAGAGGAATTATTATGGTTCCAAAAATCGAGGGATAATTGGCTATGTGCAGAGGATCGTAATACCTCTTTCTTCCATATGTCGACTGTTATCCGGAGGAACAGAAATCGTATCTAGCTTCTGAAGGGTGCCGATGGGGGAGATATTTGGGAAGCTGATAAGATTGAGCGCGAGGCTGTCAATTTCTTTCAGAAGTTGTACACCATCCCTTCCGAGGAAATCACTCCTATCAGTCTGACTAGAGGTGGCTTCCCCGTGTTATAGCAGGAAGAGTGGGAGCATCTTACCAAACCGATCTCGGATAAAGAGATCCATAACGCAGTTAATGAATTGGGTCCGTTCAAAGCGCCCGGTATCGACGGATTTCAAGCGGTTTTCTTCCAAAGATGCTGGAACACAGTTGGTGGCTCAGTGCTGGATTTTGTGAAAGGTTTCTTTCGGACAGCTTGTTTTCCGGAAGGAGCTAATGAAACGTTGATTGTCCTGCTGGCTAAAGTTGCGAGACGGAAACTGTTGCTGAATTCCGGCCCATCAGTCTCTGTAACGTCCTTTATAAAGTGGTTACAAAAATCATGTCGAAGCGTTTAAGCAAACTGATGTCGTCCTTGATTGGTCCGATGCAAGGGAGTTTCATTCCTGGTAGGTCGATCACGAACAACATTGTGATTATGCAGGAGACAGTTCATTCTATGCGGAAAAAGAAAGGTAGGAAGGGGTGGATGGTTATGAAGATCGACCTTGAAAAAGCTTTCGATAGACTCCGGTGGGACTTTATTAAGGACACCTTAGAGGATGCGGGTTTCCCCGATATTTGGATTCAATGGGCCATGGAATGCATTAGCACTGTCAACACGAGAGTTCTTGTGAATGGTGAAATCTCGAGTGAATTCAAGCCGACGAGAGGGGTTCGCCAAGGTGATCCTATTTCACCCTTTGTCTTCGTTTTGTGTATTGAAAGACTAAGCCACTTGATTAAGACGGCCGTGAATAATGGCGACTGGAAACCGGCGAAACTAACTAGGAACGGGCCGGAGATCTCTCACGTTATGTTCGCTGACGATCTGGTTTTAGTTTCGGAAGCTTCGGTTGAGCAGCTCCGTATTATTAAGAAGATCCTCGAAGATTTCTGCAGTGGTTCTGGGCAGAAGCTGAATGCAAGTAAGTCCAAACTTTTTGTCTCTCCTAATGTCTCGGATGCAGTTACAGCGCAGCTCCAGGCCGAGTGTGGCTTCGAGGTTACAAGCAACCTCGGTAGCTATCTTGGAATGCCGGTCCTCCATAAAAGAGTCAATGGTGGGACTTTTGCGCCTCTGGTGGACAAAGTGAGTAGCAGGCTGTCGGGTTGGAAGCGGAACCATTTGAGCTTTGCCGGGAGAGTCACCTTAACCAAGGCGGTGCTCTCTTCCATACCGGTCTATTCTATGGCCACAATCAAACTTCCGAAAGCCACTTGTGACGCCATTGATAGGATATGCAGAAACTTTGTGTGGGGCGACACAGAGGATCGTCGTAGAATACATCTTGTTGCTTGGGATGATGTTTGTAAACCCAAAATCTTCGGTGGTTTAGGGATCAGGAAGATGAACGAGCTTAATGAGGCCATCACAGGTAAGCTTGCTTGGCGATTCTTAACAAATAACAATGAGGATATGTGGTGTAAAACCCTGCAGGCTAAGTATGTCAGACCGGATGCGCTCGATGCACATGGCCCCTCGGCGATCTGGGCCAGCATAGGGAAGGTGTTGTGCTCTGTTGTTATCGATGGGGTCAAATGGTTGATTGGGGACGGTTCTACAGTCAGGTTCTGGATGGATTCTTGGCTTGGAGAGGGTAAACTGATTGACTCGGCTTCGGGGGTGATCAGTGAAGCGGACAGGATGAAGCATGTTTGTGACTACTGGAATAGTGGTTGCGGGTGGGATTGGGGCAGCTTGGCTCCTCTCCTTCCGGCTAGCACTCTATTAAAATTAGCCTCTGTGGGGGTTGAAGCGGGTGGGGTGACTTCGGACAGGCTGTGCTGGAGGGACTCCAAGGATGGCGATTACTCAATCAGTTCGGCATACAATCGAATTACAAAGGTGCAACAGGAGGCATGTGTGGATGCTGTCATATTTGAGAGGATATGGAAGCTCCATGTCTCGGAAAGAGTCAAAACATTTCTCTGGTTGGTTGCTAGAGGAGTTGTCCTCACAAATGAAGAAAGGTGGAGAAGACACATTGCTACGGAGCCATGGTGTGTCAATTGTAGCGGCGTCGAGGAGAATCTCGGACACCTATTCAGGGAGTGCCCAAAGATTAATCATGTTTGGACTGATTTAAATATACCTGATGGTTTTGCTGATTTTTTCCACATTGGTTTTGCATAATGGTTTAGAAGAAACATTATGAGCAAGCAAAGGAATAATGAAGGGATCCAATGGTCTTCCATTTTCGCCTACACGCTATGGTGGGCTTGGAAATGGAGAAACGAACATATCTTCAGCAACAATCAATTCGGAGGTGACAAAGCCGGGTTCATCATGCTTCAAGCGAAAGAGTATACGACAGCCTGGGGCAGCAGGGAGCAACACCACGTGCAGAAGGAGCGAAGGGAGATGCTGATCTCGTGGACAAGACCACCTGTTGGCTGGGTGAAAGTCAATGCGGATGGAGCTGTCGACATTGTGGGAAATGCTGCTGCCGGCGGCGTCATCAGAAGCAACCAAGGGACCTGGATAATGGGATGTGCCCGGAACTTAGGGGAGTGCTCGGTCCCAATGGCTGAACTATGGGGTCTTGCGGACAGCCTCGAACTTGCATGGAACAAGGGATTCCGGAAGGTGATTGTCGAGACTGATTCGACGATGGTTGAATCTCTTATTAAGAAGGGGGCGAGAAAGTGTCACCCTCTATACAGCCTTGTGGTTCGATGTCAAGGCTTACTCGAAAGGAATTGGGATATCCATCTCCGTTTGGTCTTTAGGGAAGCGAACTTTGTCGCCGACTCCCTCGCTAAATTTGCTTTTTCGATTCTGTTGGGTTTACATGTCTTGTTGGAACCTCCTGGGGAGGTGACTCAGGCGATTGAGGATGATGTTAGGGGGAGGACTACCCCCCGTTCTGTCATTGTGTAGTCCATTCTCTTTAATTTAATCGAGGGCTTGCTCTCGTCTTTTTCACCAAAAAAAAAAAAACTTTTTAACTTACCATGGGAGATGTTTTTAAAATCCCCGAAATTGTGTCAAGTTCCATGTTTGAGATTTTACCATTTTGCAGATGTCTATCTTTTCATACAAACTTCATCAATTAACATACACATCTCCCTTCACCCACACTTTTCGCGAAGGGGACCAGATTGTAGATAGATTGACGCATCTGGGTCTTTCGACGACGACGCTTCAGGTCCGTCCTTCAGCTAAAATTGAAGACATCGTCCACCAGGACGCTCTTAGGTTGTGGGTCAACCGCGGTTGACACCTCCAAATCCTCGCTTTGTATAAAAATTAAAAATAGAAAATAAACATATGCATGGTCTGACCCCTACTATGTGCATAAGTTGGATTATGACAATTTGATAGACTTAATTTGTAAGTCTAAAAGAATGATCTACAAGCATTAATTTCTGAGTTACTGTACGTAGCTTCACATCATATTTGCATCTACTCTCAGTTGAGCTTGAAATGTGTTGGATTCAGTACTTTCAAGGCCTTCGTTGCTAAGTTGCGTATCTCATCATGTTTGGATTTTTGTGATATTTGTATGACTTCCTTCAATCCCCCACTGGATATGAAATCTTGTGTGTTATCTTCTGCATCAAATCAATGTACTCATTATACTACATTTCAGCTAAATAAAACAACATTCCCTCTTTAAATTTAATCACCTAATTAGATATTTGGGAAAAAGTTGTAATAGAGTACCATTTTGTGCCAAGTGACAAAGGGCAAGTTCAATGTGTCTTCGGATGGGATCTAATATTGAACTGTCATTATAATTGTCAATCAACCATGTAAATGCACCCTCTTCGGTAAGAAGCGAAGGACCCTTTCTATTTCCTGCAAATTAGGTATAAGGAATATTGTCACGATTAAAGATACAAAAAATTGCCGAATTTTCATTTAGTGACAGTAGTGCATATAGAAGACAAATGTTATGTCAAACCTTGAGTGACCTCTTTTGTTTCACATTTTGCAAAGTTAGCCAGTGCTCTTGATACTTGTGCAACAACGTCGACATTCTTGGTTCTAGATATTTCAAGCAGCGCCTTGATGCATCCATCTTGTTTGAGTATCATATGTAATTTCCCTGTGGATATATAGAGAGTGCGATCTTATACGCATTCATATGCTTTCTAGTGGGCATAACTCAAGGATAATCATTTTTTCCTAGGCGAAACAATCACAATGAAATCTCGATCCCCATACAAAATCAAGATGAGCTTACCATTTCCACATAAGTTGGCAATTGCACCAGCAATCATTCTCAGTGTCTGTGGATCATTAGTTTTTGATGTTGTACTTGCCAGTAGTTGTGCTCCTCCCTTGCTTATTATAAATCCTTGACAAGTCTCTGAGAAGATAAAATCCATGGTTAGTTTAGCCATCTCAATTTCGGGGAAAAAAATGTATTTACTAGAAATAACGACACAAGAGACTCAAATATTGTTAGTCCAAGGTGGTCACTAATGAACATCACATGACATGCAACATGTAGATTTAGTACATGCAATGTAATAATGATGCTAACCAAGATCAGTCTATGTGGCCAAACTAGCTTTTTAGGTCAATTGTTCTCATTTTGGAGCCTGAAAAGGAAGAATTCTTATGAGATATGTAGAGCTTGAATCACTTATAAATCACTCTCAACATTCTTATATATTATATTCAATGTGAGACGAGATGTTATAATGTATATATGACTACAAAAAAACCCAAGTATAAAATGTTCTCCACTTTAGGGAATGAAAAGTTCAAAAGCTTTTTTCCCCCTTGTTTTACCAAATGTCTCTAAAGAGACGAATACAAGCAATCTTAGGGCCTACAAATGCAATTCTAGATGAATTTGAATGCGAGTTTTTTCACATTATAAATTAAGTATTAGTTTACTTTTGATGGTTTAAACTTTAAATCTACAATGAAAACAAGCACACACATAATATTTCATCCAAGATTTATTACCAAACTTGGACGATAACATAAAAAAAGAAAATTCTATATTGTATATATGTTAGAGGAAATACTCATTCAAGGTATAATGTATATGTAGTAATGAGTTAGAAGGAGCTTAAGTACCATTCATTGCTAAATTGGCAATTGAACCAGAAGCCATTGTAATAATGGCTTTGTTTTGTGATGTACGAAGGATCCTGAGCAGTGCATCTAAACCCCCGTCATTCACGATCTTTTCCTGGTTAGCAGCTGAAGCTGAAAGGGGAAGGACAACAAGAAAGAGAATGATACAGCATTGATTAATTTATTGATATATACTTAATGATAACCTTAAGAATCGATCACATTTACAGTCTTACACTTAACACAACCTAAAAGGTAATCGAGAAAAATGAATTGGTTGCTCACCTTCAGCAAGGAGGTTGGTGACCACTCTTACTGCAAGCATTTGAATTTGAATATCATCGGAAGACAACATCGACAATATCTTTTCAAGCCCAACTGGAGAGACCGATCACAAATTCAACCAATACCAAAATCAAATCAAGTATAAAGAAATGCTACAACGAATCGTTATTGGATGGACAATGAAAGTGAAAAGCCTTACCTTCTTCACAAAACTCAGCAATTTTAGTCATCTGATCAGAATATGGTTGAGAGAGGCCGGTAGCAGGTTGGATTAATGATGATGACGAGCCACAACTGATTTTTTGTATGACAGACAACTGATTTTCCTACAATGCGATGATAAACCTTCGTACCTTTAAAACAATCTAAAATGGTTGTGTACAAATGTGTAAATGCATATTTTTTAAACATTTTTGGGCTCCATTAGTCGATTCCCGGTTCATGTGTTGATCCCAGGATTTGAAAAAAATAGTGAATTTTTAGGGGATGAGAATCCCGAATACTGCAAATCTCATCTTGTCCCGCATATATATTAAAAATTAGATGTCATGTATAACTACATATAGATTCCTAAAGAAGAGACATACATAAGCTTTTGGTAATCTTTTGATATGCATGTTATGAGCAAATGTACCTGAATTGAACTTTTTTCACTCAAGAGTTTCCTCTGCGACTCAATCTTCTCTTCAGCCCGTCGACAATGATCACACTCCTCTATTTTCTTCGTCAACTCCGAAATTTTCTTCTCAAAAGTTTGTGTTGTGTCTGAGATTACTTTTTGACATGACGAGTAGTCTACTTGATGTTGCTAGGAAAAAAGAAACTCAACTTTTAGGTAAAAAGATTTACAGGATAACAAAGAGAGGGAAATAATTTTTGCTGTATTAGTTTGTCAGACCACTCCTCTCATTGCTAATTGGTTTTGAGATAGAACCTCGTTGGGTTTGTATGTTGTTCGGATCTCCCCACACCCTACTGTCGATGGGATATACTAAGTTCCAAACAATATGTATTTCTTATTACTAAACTTTAGAAATAAGATAGGTGATATAGATAAATCAATGCAAACCATAATTTGCTCTTATATAAACATATACTCTAGGTCGGCGAGAAATCGAGCAACTAGATTATTGAAACTAAAAACCAACAAGAGGGTGTATCACATTTATACATCTGGAAATATAATAAAACTAATATCTACTAACCTGGATGAATATGTCATGATCACTCAAGAGTTTCTTCATGACATCTAGTTTCCTTTCTAAGCCTTCACATCGAGCTCGTTCATTTTCTAAATTCTTGATCAAGTCTGCAATTTGTTTTTCATACATTTGAGTTATATCTACTAAACCCATTTTGTATGTAGAGTTTTCTTCCTGCTGTTTTTGCTGCAAATTCAAGAATAAGTTGATGGATCAGTTCACATCCTCATTAACCATGATATTTGCTTCAAGTAAAATCAACAGCCATATGGCCAGAAATTGAGCATTGGTTTGGCACCTAAAACCAGAAAATTTGATACCCAAACCCAATTAAAAGGAAATCAGGAATGAGAACTTTCAGATTGTGTAAACATTAAACAACCTTTTCTATATTACAGGGGCCCACTAATACACTAGAGTTTGCATAACATACAAGATACCATTCCTGATTTCCTTAATAGCATTAATAATCCTAGAAAAACGCGTTGGCTATATACCCCAAATCATGCACGTCTTTAAAGACGTGCATGGTTAAAAGGGGTTAATTAACTTTTTTAAAAAGTTAATTAGTCACAAGGCTTGCACGTCCTTAAGGACGTGCATTTTCAGTCTTTTGATTTGTGGTGTATATAACAACACCCTAGAAAAATGTCAATCCGGCCCAATGGTGTGTTTGGATTCCAAAATATTTAATTATATTTATAATGCAAGTATAAATTTAAACGCTTTGAAAGTGTTTGTTTAACTATACATTTTTTTTTTAATGTATTTCAAATAATATGATTTTAAAATAAAATATTATAAATTAAAATCAAATACCCAATATTGTGTTAAGTTTGTAATTACCTTATAAATTTAATATAATTAATTTACAGATATTTTATTTTAAAATTACATTATTTTAAATACCTTGTAAAATTTTTTAACCAAACACTTTACAAGTGTCAAGTACTTATAAGCCTACTAAATCGGGAATCCAAACACACCCCAAACTCTCTTTCTGACTAATTTTTCCATAAGGAATCATTTAGGGCGTGTTTGTTAAGGGGTGAGAGGGGATGCCGCGGGTGGGGATGGGTCCTCGGGGCGTGCGCCGGCGTGTTTGGCAAGGGGTGCGCGGGGATGGAGGAGGATAGGAAGCAGGGGATGCGGGGGATGGGAAGGGGTGCGTAATCCACCTGGTTGAAGGAGGATTTAGGGGATGGGAAGGTAGGGTGCCCGAATTTGCCCTCAAATCCAAAACCCCCCATTTCCTTAATTATTTTTCATGTTAGCCGCTACCACTAACCATCACCCACCACTAACCATCACCTTTGATTCCTCCGCCGCCGTCGCCCTTGCCGGCCGACCACCACAGCCGCCGGCAACACCAACAGAAGCTATTGGAGGAGTTTGGAGAGGCGCCGGATCGGGTGGGAGATTACAAAAGAAATCTGACCGGCATCTTCAAGTTGGTAGTGTGGAAATCCGACCGGCCACAAGTGGAATTCCAACTGGTAACACCGCCGCCGACCACCACCGCCACCTACTCGCGCCGTCGCTCTCTTATGAAGAAGATGAAGTTGGGATTTTAGGGTATTTTGAATGGGTATTTTGGTAAACTCAAATGATTTAGTGGGGGCAATTTGGACTTTTTTCGTTGCTCCATCTACCAAACAATCAAAATACAACCAAACACAAACGGGATTATTTTGGTGTTAAATCTCCATCTCGTCCATCCCCAAAATCCATCTCCATCTCTTCCATCCCCAAAACCCATTCCCATCCACTAAAATCCACCCCGTTATCAAACACGCCCTTAATTTCCATAAGATTAAGATATATACCTTGAACTGTTGTAGACTCATTGCCAAGCGTGCTACCTCATCGCGTAAAAGGCTGTCACCATCTTTCCGAATCGGCGAGCGATGTTTAGGTTTGGAGTTGGTACCTTCGCCCTCGGCAGCGGAATCGATACGGTGAGCTCGCGAATTCGACGTAACAGAGGGCTTGGCGGCGGATGCCGGCCTGGATCGATTGGGTCCCTGTGAGGAGTCATTAACGCTCTTCTTCAAAGAGCTTCTAGCGGATGATGAAGAATTCGGCGTCGATTTTGACATATTTTTTTCAGTCGATCCCTTCTAGTCGCGAGAAGGAGAGGGGAAGAAGAGGAGAGGAAAAATGTTGGAATTTCAAATGTGTATATATAAAACGTTGAGACCGACACAATCATAATAGATTTGACTAGGAAGATCGAAGGAGGTGACATCTATCTATGTAGACCTCTCAAACGGGTCATTCGGATCGGATCACTTCGGGTCTCGGGTAAAACGGGTTCCGGGTAAAACGAATTCCGGGTATTTTCGGGTTGACTCGAACACGGGTTTGACCGGGTTTCGGGTCATTTCGAGTCGATTTCGGGTTTGTCAATTTTTTCTTTTTTAAATTAAAAAAATCATGATTTGATAATTTTGCGATAAATTTTAATTATATATATAAAAAATTAATTATATATAATTATAAATCAATCGGGTCAATCGGGTTACAGAGTCAATCGGGTAAAACGGGTCAAAATTATCGGGTCAATCGGGTCACCGGGTTGAAACCCAGATTACCCGAAAAATTTTCGATTTTTTGGGTTCGGCTCGAAAAAAAATTCCGGGTTCGGATCGGAAATTTTTCGAGCGTTCGGGTCGGGTTGTGTTTTAACAGGTCTATATCGATGTAATACCCGTATTATATTTAATTATTTTAGAAATAATTTCACATTATTAAAAAAAAGTTTTTTTTTTAAAAAAAAATACTTATATTAATATATTTATAAATTTTTATTATGAAAAACTACGCTTTAAAAATTATTGATTATTTTAGAAAATTATTATTTTATATTTTTTAAAACATAGATTTTCATAATAAAAGTTTATAAGCGTGTTAATATAAGTATATAGATTATAAATACTCCGTCCGTTAAGAAAAACTTGTCATTTTAGAAATCTTTACATTTTTTAAGGAAGTAAACGAAAATACACTTATACCTCTAATTATTACGGTACTTATTCACTTTCTCGAAAATTACCACTAACATCTCCATAATTATAACAACGACAACTTTGTAAAGTGAATACCAAAATACCTAGATTTCATCTCTAAAACGATAAGTTTTGATTAACGAAGGGTATAATTTTTATAATTTCTTATAATATAAAATTATACCTGAAATAATTAAGTCTAACATTACATATAAGACAGGATCTCATCTCGTATTGGTACCATTGATATATGCACGTCTTAGACGTGTAAAGCTCAAGCTTGCCCCGCCATCTTCAACACCAACGTGAATGCTACCATCAATATATTGCTACCACTTAGACACATTTGAATTTTCTTCTCTCTCCATCTATTAGTTTTTCTTCATACCCAAACACTTGGCTATTTTGCATTGCAACTTACACATACAGGGAAAAAAAAAACCAAATACACAAGATGTTGAAAGTGGTGGTGATGGAGGTCGGATTGGTGCCAAAGGCCCTCCTCTTGGCTTCATTGCTTATTACCATTGTCGCGGCCTTTGACTATGGCGATGCCCTCGACAAGAGCTTGTTGTTCTTCGAGGCACAGAGGGCGGGCAAGCTTCCTCTTGGCCAGAGGGTCAAGTGGCGAGGTGACTCTGCTCTTCGGGATGGCTTCCAACAAGGAGTAAGTAGGACGCAGATATATCTATAAATGCGATAAATTAAGGTTCTATCTCAAAATCAATTGGTGATGAGAGATCATTTCATGTCACATTGTCGAAAACCATAAGATTTATATATGTGCAGGTAGACTTGGTAGGTGGATACTACGACGCAGGAGATCATGTGAAGTTCGGGTTGCCCATGGCGTATAGCATGACGATGCTGTCGTGGGCGGTGATTGAGTTCAAGAAGGAGATAACGTCTGGAAACCAGATGAGCAACACCTTGGAGGCTATCAAATGGGGAACTGATTACTTCCTTAAAGCACATACCCAACCTAACGTCCTTTGGGCACAGGTAATCATCGATCGTTGTCATTCATACTGAGAGATTTCATTAAGGAGTTTTTCGAAACCAGATGAGGATTGCAAGATGTGTCACCTACATTGGCTGATAAACGATAAACTTATTACTCTTGTCTCAAATGATAGTCTTGAGTTGATCTTTTCTCCTTGTCAAATATATTTAAGATGTCGTTACTTGTTAGCCACTCACAAGCAACGACATCTTCAATTAAATTATTTTTAAAAAAATTTGGTAAGAATTCGAGTTCGGATCAATTCAGGTGGGAGACGGAGCATCGGACCATTACTGCTGGGAGCGAGCGGAGGACATGAGCACGCCGAGGACAGCTTACAAGATCGACTCGAGCCACCCTGGGTCCGACTTGGCAGGAGAAACAGCAGCTGCACTGGCTGCTGCCTCCATTGCTTTTCAGCCTTACAACTCCTCTTATTCATATCAGCTCCTATCACACTCACAACAGGTGACCACATCATACTATATCACATCCTACATATGTTGTTTAACTTCTTAATCTTTGCAATCAGTATTAATATTAATCTTGATTTGCAGCTATTCTCCTTTGCTGATACGTATAGGGGCGAGTACGACAACTCGATCCAGAACTCGAAGGACTTCTACGCGTCCTCCGGATACCAAGTGAGTTTACTATGTAATGTATCAATGTACAAAAATGTGAATCAGGTGTCCAATAATAAGACTTTTGTGTTAGAAGGTGGATTACGAACTTACATTCATATATGACGCGGTGCAGGACGAGCTTCTATGGGCAGCGGCGTGGCTGTACCGAGCCACCGGGAAGGAATACTACCTAAAATACGTGGTACAGAACGGGGCAGCCATGGGAGGCACTGGCTGGGCTGTCAATGAGTTCTCTTGGGACAACAAATATGCCGGTGTCCAAATCCTCCTTTCTAAGGTAACCCTCCTTTTAATTAGACCACATTTGGTCTTAAATTTGAGTTTTAGTATATGAAATCAAGAATTAGTTATCATATTGTCGAACTGACAGGATAGTAGCTAGTCAGACCTCCAATGTGTTGAACTGCCAGGATGGTAGCTAGTCAAACCACATTTGATCTTGAATTTGGGTATTTAGTATATGAAATCAAGAATTAGTTATCATATTGTCGAACTGAAGGGATAGTAGCTAGTCAAGCCTACAAAGTGTCGAGTGACAGGATAGTAGCTAGTCGGACCACATTTTGTCTTAAATTTGGGTTTTAGTATATGAAATTAAGAATTAGTTATCATATTGTCGAACTGACAGGATAGTAGCTAGCCAGACCTACAATGTGTCGAATTGACAGGATAGTAGCTAGTCAGACCTACAATGTGTCGAACTGCCAGGATAGTAGCTAGTCAGACCACATTTGGTCTTAAATTTGGGTTTTAGTACATGAAATCAAGAATTAGTCATCATATTGTCGAACATGCAGGATAGTAGCTAGTCAGACCTATAAAGTGGACCTGTATACTTACTAAGATCGATCCGAAAACAAAAGAATAAACGGATTGGAATCGGAATATATTTTTCGTTTTCCGTTTTGGCCAACTTTAGGAATCAAGAATCATATGTTGGAACACAAATTTCATGTGTTGTTTTTTCTTTTGTAGGTATTGTTGGATGGACAAGGCGGTGAGTATACCTCAACCTTGCAGCAGTATCGCGCCAAGGCTGATCTCTTCGCGTGCTCTTGCTTGCAAAAGAACAATGGTGACAATGTCGCCCTGACTCCCGGTTAGTATAGCTAGCTTGCATTGTTCGGTTTGCTTGAGCTCGTAGAGAGCCTATATCTGAGTCTGATACATGAATCCTTCATCTTACCTTGCGAAAACAGGTGGCTTGATCTATGTTCGTGAGTGGAACAACTTGCAATACGCAACATCTGCTTCTTTTCTGCTTGCAGTCTACTCCGAGTACCTTGGAGCCGCAAAGGCAGTGGTGCAATGTCCGAATGGTGTGATCAAACCTGAGCAACTATTCAGCTTCGCGAAATCACAGGTACGTTAATGACCATTCATGGATAACTTTGGCCAATACTCGGTTAATGATTCGCATTCTTATATCAACTAAGCAATGATTCAAAAAGATGCTTAAAGCCATACAATTTAGGTTTGTTTGGGTGCAAATAAGTACATTATCAGCAATCAGCACATCATGCCAAACTAACTGAAAAGCTCATTTGATGTTGAGAATGGTAAGATTCATATTAAGGTAGGTCACTTATAGATGAAACATAAAAACTTGACTGTCTTTGTTTTGCTTAGTTTATGTCTTTTAGTATAGTGCGTACAACCTGTTGTTATGCCTTTCATTTCTATTTTTCTTTTACAATAATGTTTCATGACAGTTAGTCTGTTTGTTGATCCATCGATCTCTTGATTTGTAATATAAAAAAAATAGATGGAACATAAAACTCAAAGAGCATTTTGAAACCACATACAACAAGTAATTACACCAAATTTCCTAAGATTCCTATTTCGAATTTATAACCATTGAACTGATCTCAAGTCTTAACCCTAACTTGGCTAGTTGCATCATATCTTATAATAGGTTGATTACATTCTAGGGAAGAACCCTAAGTCCATGAGCTACCTAGTCGGATATGGAGCGAACTACCCTTTACGAGTGCACCACAGAGGTGCGTCGATTGCCCCGATATCCCTCATCAGCTCTAAGATAGGATGTGTCGAAGGCTTCGACAAGTGGTACAACCTCCCCATGGCGAACCCAAATGTTATACACGGCGCCCTGGTGGGAGGTCCCGACAAGTACGACAACTTCAACGATGAGAGGTCGGATTACGAGCAGACTGAGCCATCCCTCTCGAGCGCTGCACCCCTTGTTGGCCTCTTTGCTAAGCTCAGCAATGGGAATGCAGGTTCCTATATTGCTCCCTCAACTCCTCCTTATGGACATGAACCATCAACACCTCACTACCCTACAAGTGAGTGTTACTATCTATCCTATTTACTATTTATATTTACAACACAAAGCTGACATATGGAGTTTGGATGATGTCTAGCAGCAAACTCGCCAGTGAAGTTCATCCACTCCATAACAGCATCATGGACAATCAAAGGAGAGGCTTATTACCGACACCGAGTGCTCATAAAGAGCACCGCCACGCAACCAATAAGGTACCTCAAACTGAAGATAGAGGGCTTGGCAGGGCCAGTGTTTGGCCTAGTCTATGACCACGTCAAGGGCATCTACGCAGTGCCACCAAACGCCAAGGTGTTGAGCCCTGGCTCCGAGTTCAGCTTCGTGTATATCCAAGGCGGTCCTCAAGCTAAGGTCTCGGTTTTCAGCTACCACTAACGAAAACTCGAGTTTTGGACAACGGATTCAAGAATTTGTGCTTGTGTGTGGTGAGTTTTTCGGTCTACCATAAAGTATGTCTATGGTGCAAACCGAGAGATGGCTCTATTCGTGTACGTTGGCTAGGCGTGGAGAAGTAAGGAGGGTCCGCGACAACATAACCTGAAACTGTTATTTTGCGAGATTCGGATCCTCAAGCTATTGAAAGAGGTTTTTTGATACCTTCCATTTGTTTTAGGAATGGTTTTGGGCGTTTTGGCATTTGGGTAATGGGAGAGGGAAAGCCAACACTGTAATTTAGGGCAAACATTGACTTCTAGAGTCATCACATTATCATCTTTTATTCTTTATAAAAATTCTCCAACACACAAAAAGAAGATTTTCTAAACATAATTGCTACAAAAAGAATAAAAACACGAATATTTCCGCCAAGCTTGAACTGGGTTATGGTCTTTCTGTCCTTTGTAGAACGACATTGCTTTGTGAGAGATGCCTAGGCAACGACAGAAAGCAATGTCGTTCTACAAAGGACAGCATTTAGCGTCACGAACGGTACCATCCCTGGACTGTTAGACTCGGTTATACAAGGATTTTTCTTTCGTTGTTAGTATACCGCTGGGTAACATAGACTTCGACATGCTCAGGGTTCAAAGAAAATGAATAGGCGGACTACCAAACCAACATTAGGATTCTTATCCTGCCGAAGTAGCATGTATGGGCTATTCGGACTAGTTGGACGAGCAATGCAGTTGCTTCACATGCCATAGAAGCATCATTTTACCATCACTGATTTCTAAAGTGCACCGCGGTTACCAAATGATGTAATTAGTCTCTACAAATAAGATGAAGATGAAAGCATCACACAAAACACATGGCAAACACCATCTCATAATATAATGTGTTGGGGACAGTGAAAAGAGCAACTTATAGTGCTTTAATGGTCTGAGATTATCATTCCTTGAGCCCATGGTGTCACCTCGTTAAATCACTTACTGCATGAGTACTGGATACTCTTCAGATGTTCATTGGTTCGCTTGAACTTGAACCCCATATGTCGAGCAAGGAGTTTTGTGGCTCCATCTCCTCGTGCCACAATGGAAGTTTGTCACCTGGGTAGAAGTTCCTAGTCACCCCTTCCGAGTTTATCTGAAATCCAACGGAAACGAGACCCATCAAGACATTAACAAACCACTAGGTGTAAGTAAGCATTAGTGTGATCAAGATATTAACAAACTACTAGGAGCAAGCATACAACTGATACAAGTGTGAGGATTCACTTACAATGACAGTTCGAACAACACCACCACTGGCACCATCACGGGCAATGGCAAGGGAGACTGCTTTTACCACCAATTGCTGCAAATGAAAACAAAATATATACAAGGGTGAATTTAACTGATTCGCTCAGAATAACAACACTAGCTTAAACATTATTGACTGAAACTGGGGGAGTTTGTAACAAAATGTTGGCAAATGGATATCCCATGTTTCCAATCTGCTCATATATGAATTTATAGGGGAAGGGATAAACTAGATTGTTCCAAGTTCCAACATTCTCAATGGTAATTCAACTTCCCAACATGGGCAGGCTTTATATCAAAACTCTGTGCTTTTTTGTTTAGTGTCGAGGAAGATGGAAGTCCAAGTCCAACAATGCAGCATTTTCTGGAGAGAATTAAGCCACAGCAACCAGCTTTCACCAAGAATAGATTGTAGAAAAGGATAACACAGAACTCGACCTCTCAGAGATTATTTTTCAACTCAACATCACCAACTGTGCAGGAACAACAATCTTGCAGCACATATATGCTTTTCTTTCCAGTTTTCATAAAACAAATTGGAGAGAGCAAATATAAAGACAGCCTTGGCAAATAACGGATTCTCTTGGTAAGAAATAAATGGGTAAAATAAATCCACTTCTATAACAGGTTATATATGTTAACAGGACATGCTTAGTTGTATAACTATTAATAGATTGTCTATTATGACCAAAGGCATACCTCAGCTTCATCCTTGGTCATCCCTTCTTTCCATGCTTGATCGAAGAATCCATACAGGTAACTGGAGCCAGATCCTACAAGAATGTAGTATGAAGATAAGATATCACACAGTAGAAGAAAGAAAAAAGGCAATTAATTCCTACTGTATTAAGTAGATGATTGTGTTAATTCCTGCATTCTTCTTCATCATTTGATCTGATTGAAACAAGGGGAAATGAATAATGAAAATCATGACCCGTACATTGCTAGAGCTGCAATTAAGCCTACTGCACATTCAAAACTTCTCCTCAAAACTACTAAGCCTACTCAACCACAATCACCAGTATGGCTGTACACAAGGACAGAAGGTTCAATTCTTATTGATTGTTGGTGGCAAAATCAATCTAATTCTTAACACTGATTTAGAAAGTAAGCCTCATTATCATCTTAGTTCATTCATCAATTATTCGAATAAACTTTCATATTCATATGGAAAAAATATGCTTTCATTCATATCATTCCTTAGTATGTCATTTAGCCATTCATGGCATCAGGTGACAAATATGTCATTCCCAGATACCATCTCAACTGAATCAGGAGAGGAGTCCCCTAGAGACTAGGCAGGGCAAAATATATCCGGTACTGCAAATTCTATATGATGGAAAATGCTGCATATTATCATCTAAATTTCATCACTAGTAGGCTTATTACGATCCCACTGCACAACATTCACTAACAGTATCCAGTAACTACACACATCTGGAGACTTTTTGAACTGTTGTAAGAAGACATGGACAGTGTCTAAAAAACAGTGCCAGCAAAATAACATAAAGTCACTAAACCAAGATGCCATAGAGAATAGAATGACAAAAAATTGGCAGTCAGTTCATACGCACAACCTATATTAGCTTTCCACAAAATAAGTTCAAGAAGAAAATACCTCCAATAGCAAATGGCTGATCTACAATGGTCCCACCAAGTGGTACTCCATAAATTTTACCTCCTTCATACTTGTCCCAACCTCCAACTATAAGCCCAGTTTGCAACATGTTCTGATATGTTACAGGAAGAAGGGCATAAACGCAAAAGGAACCATTAGTATGCAGATAGTTTAATTGGCTAGCAAAATGTAAATATAATGAGAGGTAGCAAAATATTATCACATAAAACTCAGCATGCAATCAACTTTTGAAAAAATAAGTTATATGAAAACAACAGATGTATAATAGAATGATAACACAAGTATCAAGTTAATATTGTTATTTCATTAAAATGTAAACTGTATAATGGCTTAGCAATATCGTCAATACAGGGAAGATATAAAATGCAATACACGACGAGCTGCACATGCATCTGCATGGGAAGAAGCCCAGCAGGTTGAACGGTTGATAATTATAGGCTTTAATTCATTTCAGGATGATTTAAGGATTGAGGAAGGACCAAAAGCAGAAAGAGATCAGTTTGTGGTATCACCTATAGAATTAACAGCTCACTGTTTCCAATTTTTAGATGCAAATGGGATCATAAAGAGAGTATACATTATTATTAAAGGATAAACATGCAGCTCTGAAGCTTTCTAAGCATCATCTAACAAATTTAGGTCACCTTCCCATCCATTCCTTATGACACTAATCATACACTTGTTCCTTTAAAAGAGTTGTAATTATATAAGTTATGTACTTTAATGAATAAATGAATAATAGCCCTTAATGACACAACTGATGCATTTTGCTGACTGAAAGGCCGATATCAAATCAAGCAGAAGAAAGGTGCAGCAGCAAAACACTCATTTGGAAGATAAAAGTAAAATCACATGAACAAACCTTATTGTTATATGATACCATCCTGATAAGATTTGCAGCAACTTTAACAGTAGCTGGTTGTCCTGACTGTATCCTATTAAGAAGAATTGTAATAGAATAAACACAAGGGGAATTGAAAACAGCTAAAATGATATATTCAATGCCAAGCTCATTACATAACTGAGTGAATACAATAGGAATTCTGTGACATGTTTGTCATTTGGTTTAGATCTTTAGTCAATCCATCATTGGCTGGATAAATGATATTGTATGTCTTGATTAGAAGATGCAACATTGTTAAATGGCATAAGCACATGCATGAATTGTGCAACCATATTGAGATTCTGAACTACATGACGAAACATGCAGCCATAACTATCTCTATGGCAGTGGATAAGTAACTGTGGTTTAATTAAGCATCATATATCCATCAAAATCCATTTAAGATCATATTGCATATTGTAACTTACTAAGAAAAAATACAAAGTGAAAAGCTTGAACCTCAATCTACATGGGAAATAAACGTTTTGAGCTTAGCTTATAAGAGCTAATTGTTTGTGCTTCAGAAAGCCAGCAACTCATTACACTCAGATCTCTAACGAGATCAATGGAGAATGAATGTTTAAACCTCAATTATAAAGTATAAATCAGCAAATTAACCTAAGATCAAGAAGCCTTACGCAGTTTCTCAAATGTGTATATGCTGGAAACATTTTTTTTCGGTGGGCATATGCTGGAAACATTAAGCAAGAGGAAATAACAACACATTGCAAGTCCTTTAAATCAAGTAAAAAGATCTAGATAGGAGATAACTGGCATCCACATAGGAAAACCTATAAAGCATTAGGAACATGACACAGTGACTTCACAAATATCCAGTTATCCACTACCTGGGTGTCCGGGGTAACCAGAACCATGCACAGGCAACTAAAACACTTTCTTCTCAACACTTGAAAGCTCTAATATTCTTTTACAATATCCATGAAAAAACTAGAATATGCATAGTGAGGAATCTTAAAAAGCATGCAGCAAAGGTAAGCACATACGTATGCTGATGAAGAAAGTATCGCACATAGTCGGAGACTATCTGGGAGTCTGCAGCCTGTAAATAAAGCAAATATAGATGAGCATTGAAATAGACAAAGAAGAAAAAATGCAACAGTGCTTCCAGGAAAGCAAAGAGATTTAGATTTTGTTTCAAGCCCACCAATTGTGGCCATGATTGAACATCATGGAATCGGAAAGGGAAAGGAAAGAACTTAATCCACTTTTCAAAGTTATTATTCATTAACATCCAACTCATGCTCTCTTATTTTCCATAGGAAATATGGTTTGTTCCCTCACTTTCATTCCTCATATTTGCTATGATTTAAAAAATGACGGATTCATCCCATCAAACACTCCTCTAGGGTCACAAAAATATTGAACTTGGACAAGAATCTATCAATTCCTCGTTGAAATCAGACAAACAGAAAATATAAATAAGTCCCTCGCAATCTCGCATAGAACCCCATGACTTTTATAGGATTGAAAAACTGAAACTCATAGAACCCCATGACTCTTCTTCTTCATTTTCTGAAGAAGCCAAATCCATGGGAACCTCTTCAACATCAAATATCATATTAAAATCAGCAAACCCCTTCAAAGTCTATTCAATTATATGTGTGCGAAAAAGCCCTATATCAATCAATCAGTCACAAATACCTATCATTAATTAAACGAAAAACATCTACATAAAAGCAAGACAAGAAATTTACATACCGATCCGGATCGACATAGATAGACATTATCAGTAAGCTTCGTAATCTTGTCCGACGCACGGTTAGCGACATACATCCCTATCAATCGAGAAAGCATAGATTCAAACTCAGTTAGACAACTGCTGATGTCATAAACCAGTCCCTCGCATCAATTCAGCCCTAGAATTAACCCTAATTTGAAGAAATTGAAGAAAGAGAGAGGGGGCTGAAGATAGTACCAGTGCTGGTACGAGAATCGGCGCCGAGGACAACACCGCCGTTGTAGGTGACACCGATGATGGTGGTTCCCATGGAGTGGGGAGCGTTGAGATCCATGTCGTTCTCCATTGGGTATCAATGAAAGCTTGATCCGAACTCAAATGAGAGAGAAGGTGAGAGTAAAGAGCAAAAGGGAGAAACGAGAGAGAAGAAGGATGTTTTGGGGGTTTTATGGCCGGGCCTGACTTCTTTTACAAGACAGGCAGTGAGGTTATCGGCCCGGTTCGGAACAAATTAGCAAAGGCTATTTCGTGATAGCATCGTCAATCCGTCAAGATTATATATCCCAAAGTTTAATGTGTTGAATAAACTAGACAAATGGTGGCATGAGACGAATTTATATAGCTCATGAAATAATATAAACTTTTATGAGATAAAAAAGAGTTTATATTTATAAAATTTGAAGTTTATTTGGTTATTATTAGGAGTAGTTTTATCTTTTTACCTCTGAAGCTGATTATTCATCCACCTCTTCTTCTTAAATATCATCTCGTGTCCTATAAGCTGGGATTAGACCTGGGCAAACGCGGGCGTGTGTCGGGCTTGGAACAGGTTTTATCCAAAATATTATCTCGGTGTAGAGGGCGTAGGTCAAACTAAGCTTGCTTCATGGGTTGGAAGTCTTGTCCAGACTCGTCCAGTACTACGGGCGCGGGCTACTCGTGAGTACCCGTAAAACCTACCTTGTTTATCATATTTGTATTGATATACTGATGAACAACTACATTGACAAAAGAAAAAAAATTGAATACCTACTATTTTTTTTAGTCCGAACACCTACTGATTTATTAACTCTTTAATATTTTCAAGAGTTAGTTCCTTCCATCCTAAAGCACCGGCGGATGCTTTAGTAAGCATACCCAGCAATTGCTGGGTCATATTTCAGTTTCACAGCTAAAAAAATTTCTTTTGCTAGGGTTAAAATGAAATTGCATAGCTTTATTATGTTGGCAAACTTGGCCCAAAACTTAAAATCCCAATTCACTCCCAGTCTTTTTGTTTTATACTTTGTACATATACAATTTACAAACCATCGGATGCTTTGATTTTTAGGTTTAATTGTTTAGTGATAAAAAAAAAATCTTAGTACTTCACAAACCCACCGTAATGGAGTAAAGGTTGAAAATTTCACAAACCCATCGTAATGGAGTAAAGGTTGAAAACTTGGCAAAATTTGATCTTTTTAACTTCAATACTTTTCCGCTCACCTAACTTTTATTTACTAGATCCGCCACTGTCCTAAAGTATACTATTCGACCATATAAACGCTCCAATATAATCATTTAAAAACATTTGTAAATACAACGTTCATGAAAAGATTGTCAACTTCATGACTCCCCATGGCCTCGAAACTGTTCGAGAATTTATTTGGCTTGAGAGCATCGAAACATGCAGCCTAGTGTAACATGTACAAGGGGCAGTGTTGCTTGTAGGTGAAATTTTGTTTTGTTATCATCAACTACTGTAAAATGATATTTTTTTAAAGTATTGAATACAATATATAATTAATTATACGGAGTATTTATTAATTATTATATTTTGACTTTTAATAAAACAAATAGCGAGTGGCCCGTAACGGGTACATGTCGATTCAGGCCAGGCAATTAGCGGCCTGCTTGCACACCCTTTGTACATGTCTGCATGTAATAACGAGTGGGCGGGGTGGGCTAGCCCTCATTTGCGCAGATCTAGCTGGGATGCTCTCATATGTACCTCGTAATATTGGAGATTATGATGAATTTGGAATGAGATGGATATTTGGAGTGTGATAATATTGCATGAGATGCATCGTGTTAGAATAATGTAAATGTGGAAGATTGAAAGGGGATGGATTCATGCTAGGATGGTTTGAGTTTGTATTAGGTTGTTGTTGTTGAGTGTATAGAGACAACATATATTTATATAAACTCTTAATTTAGAAGAGTTTAGGATGATGTGTCAATCTTAGAGGAATTTTAGGAGTCTTAACTAGTTTTTTTTTTTTGCTATTTTTCTTTCATTTCCTTTAATTCTCATTTTTTTTCTTCTTTTTCCTTTAATTCTCTCTTTTCTTTAATTTTACTAACTATCTATATATACTTTAATTCTCATTTTTTCTTTGATTCTCATTTTTCTTTGATTTCCTTTAATTCTCATTTTTTCTTCTTTTTCCTTTAATTCTCTCTTTTCTTTAATTTTACTAACTATCTATATCTATATCTATATAAACTCTTAATTTAGAAGAGTTTAGGATGATGTGTCAATCTTAGAGGAATTTTAGGAGTCTTAACTATTTTTTTTTCTATTTTTCTTTGATTTCCTTTAATTATCATTTTTTCTTCTTTTTCCTTTAATTCTCCCTTTTCTTTAATTTTACTAACTATCTATATATACTTTAATTCTCTTTTTTTCTTTGATTCTCATTTTTCTTTGATTTCCTTTAATTATCATTTTTTCTTCTTTTTCCTTTAATTCTCTCTTTTCTTTAATTTTACTAACTATTGAGCTTAATTCAAAACATTGAATTCAATCTAATATAATTATTGGGGTTAATCAAATTATTTACTAACTATTGGGCTTAATTCAAAACACTGAATATAACTATTAACTATGACACATCACATTTAAACAATGATGTAATGATATTGATATTATTATTTTTGAGTAATTTAAAATATCTATATTTATGTATTATACTTTACATAAGATTTTTTAAAAATAATTTTCTGAGATAATTATAAGCTAAATTTATTGTAAAGTTTTAATTAATGATTTTATATTAACATTTATTAATATTTTATAATATTTATATATATAATATTTTAGTTTTAAAAAACGCGCCATGGCGCGGGAATCGTACTAGTTATTCCTTGAATTGGTAAATAAAGAGCGGTCATCCGGGGTTCGAACCGGGGGCCTTTGGGTACTACCCGCAAGTCCTTTCCGGACCTCCGGTTGAGCCATTCCGGAATGGTTACAACATATATTATTCCATTTTTAATGTCAAAGCGGGATTTGAGCTTAAAAACAGAGGAAGTTAGATGAGTTGGAATGAGTTATGAAGTTGGGATGTGTATCTATTTATAGACAAAATTGTCATTAATATTAATCAAACTTAGATTATAATTAATATCTATTAAAGTAGATTACTTTAATCAATTTTTTTACAAACATAGCCAAAATGAGTATCTATGGGTAGATAAAATTCGGAAAAATAACCAAAAAATAATACAAACTATTCACCCTCAATTCAAAATAACACCAACTTTCAAAATAACTAGCAATAATACCAACTATCAATCCATTAACTTTTTTTTTGATACAAGGCGAAGTTTTGGGGGTGGTCAACCGCGGTTAACCCACCGCCCAATGGCATCCCAACGAACGAGATCGCCGATCTCAGCTGGAATACGGTCAACAACGAAATGTGAGGACAGACCCAGATGAGCCAGCCGATCCGCCACCTGGTTGCCCTCTCTGAAGATGTGTGCGAAGGTGACCCTCTCGATCGACAAAGACCCAGAGCATCTGAAATCGCCATCTCAATCTCCCACGGGCATTGCCACAGACCCCGCAAGACGTTGATGACGGTGAGGCAGTCACCTTCAACTTCAATCCGAGTGAAACCCCGTTTCGAAGCTTCCAAGAGGCCTTCAATAAGACCATAGCATTCTGCCTGTATAGCTGATACCGAACCATGGCTATGAGCACCACATGAAAGGACCCTACCCTCACAATCACGAATAACGAAGCCAGAAGCAGCGCAGTCCAATCCAGTCTGTGCACCATCAAAACTAAGCTTGACAAAATCATTAGCAGGCTTTTTCCATTTAACTGTTTTCGGTTTTACCTTTCTCTTTTTTTTTTTTTTTTTTGGGGGGGGGGGGGGGGGGGCGGGGTTGGCCTTAACGTGTCAATGTCGTCTTCTTTTTCATCAGTTTGTGCTCTTTTCCAAGTTCTCCTATATTGTTTTATATTTTTTTATCCAATCTTCCATCGTTCTAATATCGTGGTTGTCAAAAATTATTCGGTTTCTCATCGACCATATACCCCAAAGGGTAAAGGCAAGAGTCGATTTTTGTTCTGAAGGTAATTGGTGGAATATATCTGAGATTATGTCCTTATATAACTTGTTTTCTTTGTCAGCATTCCGGATTGTGTGTTCAATCTGCCTATCGAAACTCCCGATGAAAGACAGAGAGATCTGACATTCTGTAAAGAGATGAGTGTTATCTTCTTCATGATGGGAGCACAATGGGCATTCCAGAGGCATATGAATCCCTTTACCTTGTAGTCTAACTTTTTTCGGGGTTCCATTTAATAGGTTTTTCCATAGGAAATTTTTTATCTTAGGCGGGCAATCAATATTCCATATCCAGTCTAGTGGTCTAGATTGGTCCTTCTGGTTCTCCCGACGGTAGGTAGTTACTCAGTTTTTCTTTGTCCCAAGTCTTATCTGGTTTCATGAATTGGTCAATAGTCTCTTGTTCATCAACCTGATCCAAGGTGCATTTTTCTCAAAGGTTCTCTTCGTTTTGGATCCAGTTATCCTTCCAAAATCTTATGGATTTCCCGTTTCCAACTTGCCAGATCAGGCCAGCACAGAATTCCTCTTTTGTAAAGGCTCGAATTTTTAAATCATAATTTTTTTTCCGGAAAAAGAAAATCAAAATGAATTTAAAAGTGAAATTTAACGGAAAACTCTTTAAATCGGGTTTTTAAACTCATGGAATGGATTTCCGACCTAAAATAAAATTTTAAAAAACTAACTTAACGTGACGACATCTTTCCTCGGATTTCCAAAAAAATCTAATTCGAACGAGTCGGGATTAGATCGAGAGGGCGGATTTCTGGGGCATTCTTTCGGGTAAATTGAATTTCGATGTTTGGACCACTTTCCTCCTTTTGTCTCCATCCTCCCTCTACCCAATGGGTTCAACCCATAACTGCTGCAAGTCTTATCCTCTCCTCTCCACACTTATCTCATCTAAATTTGGCAAAGGGTCAAACAATCCCCTTGTTTTTGTGCTGTAACCTATGCTACTGCTTAATTCCAAACTCAGGACTTGATTCCCCTCACTCACATACAAACAAACACCCCACAGCTCAGCCTATCTCCTCTGTTTTCATTTTAAAAACCCCAACCCCATTACATTCCTTTTCACTCCCTTGGTCAAACGAAAATCACATCGCTTTCTTCTTTCCTTTCCAGTTCAAATCCTGTGTTGTCTCCAAACATCCACCGCCAACACCGTGCTTTCTGCGGTCGCCGAGCACCACCAACACTGCCCCCATCACCCTCTTCTTCCTCCTCTATGCCGAGCACCATCACCTCTGTCCTTCGTCAGCCCCTGGAGCACCGAGCGCCTTCCCATCTCACCACCACACCACCGTCTCCGACCCAGATTTGCCAGCAGCCGCGCTGAGCGCCTCTCGGAGCAGCCCCAGTGCACACACCACCTTTTCCTCCTCCACCTTCAGCCAGAAACAGCAGCGGAGTCCCACCTCCTTTCTCCTGGTGTCCGAACAACAGCAGCATCCCGGAGCATCCGCTGGAGCTGACGCCGCCGAGCACCTCCTCCCGCCCTGTTTTCGATTTCGGCCTCGGTAAGCTCCGTTTCGCTCGTTCTTCCTCTCTTTCACCTTCAAATCGAGAAAAGTTTCCACCTTTAACCTTTCCCTCCCTTCCTAGATGGATCCCGATCAAGAGCCATCTCCGGCGAGCCTCGAGGAACTCCGACGGCGTTTTCCCGGCGAGCATCAAGACCCCTCTCGGTGAGCTTCTTCCCTCTTCTTCTTCTTTACCTTCCTGTGAGTGTGTGTGTGTGTGTCGGAGTCACGACCGGAGTCGGGGTGGGTGTTGTCATCGGCGAGCTCCAAGCTCCCTCTTCCCGTCGTTTTTTCTTTCCGAGCACAAAGCTCTCTTTGTTGCTTCTTTCAGGCGATTGGAAGGGAAGAGGAAGAAGGCCTGTGGGCCATTCATGCCATCTCAGCAGCCAACAAGGTTGGGCCCCTCTTCCTTTATTTTAAAATGTCCAATTCGGTCTTCAGGAAATGGAAGATGGAATGGTCAATTGGGCCTAAATTCATTGGGCCATGAAATTGGGGTTTAATATACATAAAAGATTGGGCCTGTTTTATCAAAACAAATGGGGCATTTTTCACAAAAATGGGTTCGGTTTGGGAGTTTTAGCAAAAGGAGAGGTTGGTTTATAATTTTTATAAAATGATGGTAGTTTGTAAATTCCATAAAGGGTTGATTTTTATAAAATAAAATAAATGAGAATTTTTAAAGGAAAATTACGAACATCTTCCAAGGTCGGAATTTCTATCTAGTAAACTCGGGTTCTAAACGGTTTTCGGGACTAACTTGGGAATTATGTGATCGATGACTAACTAGCATGATGACATGATTGATTGACTAATAGCATGTTTTGTGTGGACTAGTGGCATGATTGGTTGACTAATAGCATGGTGAGATGTTAGAGTTATGTTACCACTTGACTTATACTTATGAACTATAATGAGTTATGATGAACTTTGGAGATATATGATCATGCTAATACATGAGTATTATTGCGGATATATGAATGTGATGGAACAGAATGATGAGAATGATATGGTCTCATGGAATGTGGCATCATAATGAGTGGTTGAACTTGGTGAGATGATGCTTGCGATATGGTTGTTATTCTCGTTGAATGACGTGTGCTTGGATGATTAGACGTAGACTTATATATATATATATATATATATATATATATATATATGTATATATATGTTCTGTTGTGTATCTAGGTGATGCTTGTGATTTTGAATGATGTATGCCGGATCTTCTATTATGCTGTTCTGCATAGCCAGGTGAGTTCCTATATGAGCTCACTCAGATTCGAAAAGAGATCTCCCTACTTGTAGCCATGTGCATACTAGGTGCTTGCATTCATAATAAAGCATGACATGTAGTATCCTGCTAGGATTGCACTCATGATTGAGCATTCGTTTACTCATTGCTTTTGTAAACAGAACGGCCGTTATCTGTGAAGTAACTATAGTCATTGCTAGGGTTATAGGACGACCTAGTCTCATCGGGTCCCGTCCTGAGTCAATCGAGTCATGAGCTTCCTTATATTATGAGATGCCTGCGGGCTTTATTGTGGATACGGGTTGGGCATGCGTGCCACCCGATTATATGGAATGCATTCACGAGCTGGCCAGTCTCCGCCCTATCGGAAGGGGGTGGAGGTAGGAGAGGGATATACCACTTGGTATTCGGTGCTAAGGCCTTATTATATTTATGCACTTGATCTTAGGACCATGCTAGTGTGTTAATATTCCGCCTTGCATCTAGAAGCATCTTTATTAGGACCAGCGTGTGTATATGTCTGCTTGTTTGGGATTATATTGCGTAGGGCTTCGATCTGACACCGCCCCGCATACATTTTTTTTAGGTTTGTTTTGTAGCATGATTATTCCTTGTTTCCGTGACGTGGAAACTCTCTTGTGCGATCTCAAAGAAATGGTTTAACTCCACTAACATTGTATATTAAATTTCGGTAAATACGCTTATTGATTTGATTTTGACTCGGCTCTGCCGGGTCACCCTCTTGTATTACACCTGGATTCTACTATTTGCATGACTGTTGGTTTTCCACGCTTAGACTTATGACAGGTACAGGGGACTTCCCCGGGGATTCCAACGATCCCTTCGAATTTTGGGTATGAAATCCCACTTTAAAATGTTAGGATAGAATTTCAAACCTTCAACCTGTACTCGGGGCGCAAGATCCTAACGAGGGGTTTTATCTCTCGAAACGTAACTCGGGAATCATAATCCCGGGCCGTTACATCTTTGATGTCCATTAATTTCGCCCATTGCCATGAAGAGTTACTTTTTCGTTGGTAGTTCCAGAGACTCGCATTTCTAAGATACTTATCTTGGATGACTTTAACCCATTCATTTTACGGTTCTGCCATAATTTTCCAAAGCAATTTCATTTGTAATACTTTGTTCATGTCTTTGGTCTTGTGAAGTCCGAGCCCTCCTTCTCTCTTTGGCCTGCAAACTTTATCCCACCCAATGAGGGGTTTGTATTGAGGATCTTTATTCCAAAAGAAACATCTGTTAAGGCGGTCCAGGTCGTTATGATTGCTTGCAGGAAGCATGAAGTTTTGCATAATGTAGGTTGGTTTCGCCGCTAAGTTTGCTTTCACTAGTACCGCACGTCCTTGTTGGGTGAGTTCATTTGCTCTCCATTTTGTTAATTGGTTCTTAGTTTTCTCGATGACTTCTTCAAATGTATCTTTATTCACTCTACTGTTGATTATCGGGCACCCGAGATATTTGTCAAGAGCAACCTGGTTGGTTATTTGTAGATAGGATTGAATTCGTTGTCTTTGTTCGTTTGTAATTCCTTTTGTGGCTTGGAATACAGATTTCTGAAAATTTACTTTTTGGCCTTAGATCGCGCAGTAGTCATCGATTATATTCTTCACCGTTCGGCAGGCTTTTGAGGTTGCTTTAGAAAAGATCATTATGTCATCTGCAAAGGACAAAAATGGAATACGAGTCCCGTTTCTAGAAATCTGGAAACCAATCGTGTTCTTTGATAGTTCGCATTGTCGTTGGAGCTTTCTTGCAAGAATCTCCGCACCAATGATAAATAAATAGGGAGATATAGGGTCGCCTTGTCTGAGTCCCCTGTGAGGGCAGAATGTTTCAGTTGGTTCGTCGTTTACCAGAATTGAGAAAGACACGGTTTGAATGCATTCCTTAATCCAACCACAAAATTTCTAGCAGAAACCAAAATTTGACAAAACGGCAAAAAGGAAGTCCCAGTTCACTCTGTCATATGCTTTTTCCATGTCAAGTTTGATTGCAACCCATCCATCACGACCTTTCCTGCTGCGAAAAGAGTGAAAGATTTCATGTGCAATGAGTACATTGTCTTGTATTGCTCTGTCAGATATAAAAGCTCCTTGTAACAGATGAATTATTTTTCCTAAAACTGATTTCATTCTGTTTGCCAGAATTTTTGCAATTGCCTTATATATAGTCGAACATAGGCTACTGTCTTTGGGTTATTGCATTTTGGGATCAGTGTGACGAAAGTTTGATGAATTTGCTTTAGCATTTTTCCATTCTGGAAAAATCCTTTGATTGCTTTAATGATCGACGGATCCACTATATCCCAGTATCGTTGGTAAAATTCCGCCGTCATTCCGTCAGGTCCTAGGGACTTATCTTTTCCAATAGAGAAGAATACTTTTTTAACTTCTTGGTTAGTAATTGGTTTTGTGAGAAATTCATTCTCTTCTTCTGAAATTTCTGTGTTTATTAATTCTAGATATTCTTCTAGTAATCGGACATTGATTCGCTTCGCGAAATCTTTCCGAATTTCTTTTCTTATGTTTTCCTCCCCTATTATAGTCGTACCTTCTTGGCTTATGATTTCTCTTATGATTTTTCTGTTTCTGCGTCCTGTAGCCACTTTGTGGTGGTATCCTGAGTTTGAATCGGCTAACTTCAGATGTCTTGTTTTCGCCCTTTGGCGCCAATACATTTTATGGTATTGTAAGATTTTATTCTTTTTATGTATCAATCGCAATTGTCTGTTGTTGCTGTTACTATGTTGTGTTTGGTTGTTGTTTCTTTGTAGGTCTGTAAGTTTTTCTTCTATCTCTTTTAGTTGTCTAAAAATGTTTCCAAATGTTGTTTTGTTCCATTCTTTTGTTAGTCTTTTGAGTAATTGAGTTTTTTTCATTACGTGGAACATGTGAGAGCCTGAACAAGACAGTCTCCACGCTTGTGCAACAATGTTTCGGTAGTCTTTTCTCTGGGTCCATATTTTCTCAAGTTTGAACGGTCTTGCCTTTTTTTTCATGAATGCATTGAGTTCTATTGAGATTGGACAGTGATCTGAAGAAGAGAATGCATAGTTTCTGGTTGCAATATTTGGGTACCATTGTAGGATTTGGTTTTGTACTAGTGTCCTGTCAAGTTTTTCATAAATATTGTTTAAATCTGTTTTGTTTTTTCTCCATGTGAAGCCATTTCCAATTGTTGGAATGTCTAGAAGGTTACACTGGTCTTTGAAATATCGTAGTCTGTTGAATCTGTTAGGATTTGGAAGGACACCCCCCAATTTTTCGATGGAGCATTGAATCTCATTAAGATCCCCCATTACTAAAAAGGGGATGTCAATCGTTTGAATATGATCTATAAGTCTTGGCCATAATTCGATTTTTTCGTTTTCTTGAGCGGGAGCATAAACAAAACAACATGCAAATTTTGTTCCTTTGTTGTTATCTTCTATTATAAGGGTGGTGAATCGATCATCCGTTGTCAAGAGCGTAATTTTTCCACTAGCAATCTGGTAGTCTTTCCATAACACGCAAATACCTCCCGATCTCCCACGCGTCGGAGTCCAGCATATCGAATCGAAACCAACCTTTTTCCAAACAACCTCATGAGGTTGCTTTTCCATTTTCATTTCCATTAGAACCATAATTTGAATGTTTTCAATTTTGCAAAAAATTTATACCTCGGTCCATAAGTTTCTTTTTCCAATTCCACAACAGTTCCACGTACAGATTTTCATCCTGGACTACTTATCTGAATACTTGTCGATTTGTCTTTTCTGGTTTTTGCTTTTCATTTTTTATTGATTGTGCTCACTCATTTCTTCTTTTATTTTCCCGGTCTATTTTGTTATGCTTATGTTGATATTATTTTGTTGTTCATATTGCATTTGTTCAGTAGTACTTGCAGGGTCGATGGGCCATTTTTTCCTAGCTATAGCAGCAGTTTTCCCTTTTGTTTGATTGTTCATAATATTGTCTTTCAAATCACCTTGGGTACCAAGACACTTAAGAGTGCTCAGGTGACACCTAAATTTATAAACATAAATTTTCCTTTGGGGGAAGCAATCAAGAGATTCATGGGTTGGCCATCCCTGCTGAAACTCATCATGTTTGGAATCCAAGTTCACATGTTTTCCATTGGATGAGATAGCACCACTGTCACTGGTTTCTGCAACCTCAGTGGGCAGTATTTTTCGCGTATATTCCATGTTCAAAATGAGGTTCAATTGCAAGGTTCGGTTCTCACTAAAGCCAGCAACTTTCTGCAGGTAATTCTTTCCATTTCTCACAACAGCACAAGGCCCCGCTGTGGGTTCAAAACAGAAGAGCTTTTTACAAACCAAAATAAAATCACACATTGTGCCAATAAAAAGCTCACATAAGAAAACATATTCAAGGAAACTGGGTTCAAAATTCATGATATTCCTTAAGATTGGAAGAGTCTTTCCATGATTCAAATTTTGGTTCATATGAATAGGAGTGAGATAATCATAGTAGATCCTTTGTTTTATATTTTTGAATTCTTTATCTATGGAGAAACAAAGAAAGTGAGGATCAAGATGTTGCATTTGTCCAATCTTTTATAATTATCAGGACAGCAATAAGAATTTCAGATATGCAGTCATCATAGTTCTTCAAATTGATCCCCAAACAAACATTTTTCAAAAATGATATCAAGCAGACCAAGAGACAAAGAAGAACAAACCAAACATCATAGTTCTTTATAAACGGAAAGTTCGAGCAAACAACAAAAGTCATGTTGAAAGCAAACCCGTATACATGTTGTCCTCCAACTCGACCTCATGTACCCTATCCTCCTCCTGAATTTGCTCCATCTCCTCGTGTACCATAGTCATGTTGTCCTCCAACTCCCCCTCCTCATGTACCCTAACCCCCTCCTGAATCTACCCCACCTCATTGTGTACCATAGATATGTTGTTCTCCAACACCTCCTCATTTACCCTAACCTCCTCCTGAATCTGCCCCACCTCCTCCTCGTGTACCCTTTTCCCCTTTCCTTTACCCCTCTTTTCATGTCCTCTGAAATTAACAACTTTTTCTCGTTCCTTCATTAGTACAACTCGAGTTTTTCCATCAGGCTTTATGAATCTATTTGCCTGAATATTATTAAATACCATATTATAATAAACTATAACTTCAATATCGTTAAAATAAAATCTATACATAAGCATGAGAAAGTTTCACATGATACAAATGACTAATATGTTAAACTGATAGTTTACACATTTCTAGCACATATATATTCAGCCAGAAGTTGCATATAGAAGTGAAAAGAATCAATTGCCAACCAGGAAATATCTTTCCTTCGGAGGTATCCAGTTGCTCTCATTTGTATGTATTACTAAATGAAGATTATACTGCTACCAACTTTGAAGGTAAAGCCTAGTGTTTATGAATTTTTATCGGGAATTCATATTCTTAAACAACAAATTCAGAAACTTGTTTAGCTTCTTGTAGTACCCCTCCATAAAAATGTAAAAATAGAGAAATTCTGAGAGATATCCAAGATTAAGAAGAAATTTTTTGTGTATTTTTTTTTGCTCAACTAGCTCCTCGTTGACCTCTTGAGCCGTGTGGTTCCATCATCAATGCTATCTAGTATGTCTTTACATAATTTTAGTAGCTAATTTTTCTATTTGTCTCCCCTTAGTGGGAAACTTAATTTGAAATATTTTTTTCTGTTGTGTTTGTGTTTGTATTTTTTGTGGTGTTTGTGAATCGACAGCATGTGAAATGTGGATGGTTACACCACTGATTTTGAAAAAAAAAACACATGGGCACCATTACAACAACTCACTACTGATCTGGATAATTTGTTCTGTTATGTAGGATTTTATATGTGCCAAGGGAAATGGTGTAGCTAATTTGTTTTTTCAGATACATGGGCACCATTACAACAACACATTACTGTCTTCTCACTGGAGATCTGTTAAGGTAAGTGTAAATGGTGTAGCTAATTTGTTTTTCAGATACATGGACACCATTACAATAGCACACTACTGTTTTCTCATTGGAGATCTGTCAAGGTAAGTGTATTTGGATTTCAATAGCACTTTCAATTTTAGGCAAGCACGCAAAGCAACCACTCACAGAGAATGATTAGAATAGAGCAAAGCACTCACAAAGAACAAAGCACTCAGTTTTCTGTTTGTCTATCCTTTGGATGAATTTGCAAGCAATTTCAATTATAACTTAATGCATACAATTTTAATTACAACCTAATGCAGACAATTTGCAAGCAAAACACTCATAGAGAACAAAGCACTCACAAAGAGCAATTTGGATGAATTTGCAAACAATTTCAATTACAGAGAATTTTAGAGGAGGAGATTGATGGCACATACCGATGGAGTCGGAACCGGCGTGACCTCCCTCCTTCGCTTTTTTTTTTCATGGACCACCGGTGGTTGAGATGGTTCCGCTGGTGGTTGTTGGGCGATGATACGGGCCAACACGTTGTTGTTGGGGTGGCCTTTGCCGCGGCGGGAGAAGAAAAGGGTGGGTGTAATCATTCTTTGTCTTCTTTAAGATTCTCTCGCTCTCGCTCGCCGGTGCTCTCGCTCTCCCTTTCGCTTTGGTCTAAGTGGGTCCTGTTGGACGGAATAGAACTTAAACGTCTATATTGACGTGTAAGTACTCCTTTTTTTCTTGCTCCATTTTAAGTACTTATAAGTAAAATTCCAAGTATTTACACGTCATGATAGATGTGATAAAATTCACTCCACAAAGGCACGTTTATATTGACGTTTTTCTTGCTCCATTTTAAAACAAATTCCAAGTATTTATACGTCAATATAAACATGATAAAATTCACTCCACAAGAGGCACATTTAAATTGACGTCCTAAAACTCAAACCTGAACGTCACAATTACACTGAATTTCTAGCAAATGTCATGCACAATTGCGGAATTCACGCTCAAAGTGGATTGCTCAAAAGAGAACTCACACTCAAAGTGGATTGCACAATTGGAGAATTCACAAATGAGAGTTTCTCTCTCCTGACGATCGATCTTATTATTACTGTGGGGTTTATTATGTGAGAATTCGGGATGTATGTCTATTTTTATTTTTATTTTAAAATTCAAAACCGGTGGTTTAGTCTAAGGTAGGCCAATTTAGGTGGTTTTGAATTTTGCATTTGAACGAACCATTTAACAAAGAAACAACTGCATGCCTTACTGATTTTGGTACCAAATTTTATTTTCAATTGAACAAATGTCAGTGAAGCATTCACAAGGGCTTTATCAATCAAATGCCTTAAAAGAAGTACGATCAATGCAACAATCACAATTCCAAACAACAATTCCACAATTCATTACAACAAGCTAGTTTGATGGGGTTGTGGGTCTACTGACATTGGTGAATCCCTCTCAGAAAAATTTCCCATCTGGTCATCACCATCTGTGCTCGAATTTGAGGATGTTGGCTCTATTGGTACATGCGTAATGCCAATGATAAATTTCAGTTTCTCTTCGAAGGGTAACACTATGAAACTTGCAGTCTAGTGTATTGTACTCAGGTTCGAATTTGACAGGACAACGTGCATATTCTCCAGAGTGATCTTTTTGTTAGTTACCAGTGGCCTTAATACCTTTTTTAAGGATATGCTTCTTAAGATCAACGCACTCCATCAACTCCTTACCTTTCATATTATTAACAATCAACTCCTCATCACTGGATGTGGATCCATCACAGCTGAGACTTCATTGGCGGCGCTTTGACTTTCGTCCAAATAATTCACGGTCCATTTTTTTTTGAAATGGTAAATATATAGATAGTGGCAAAAGCCATAGAGTAACAAAAAGTAAGACCATACTAAGAGTCTTATGTAAAAGGATGATACTACCCGCAAAAGTCCTACTACATAGATCTACCCACATAAGACCTACCACACGGGTGCTAAGAGAAGCGCTAAACCGACGACATAACACATCTACTTCCCAGTCCACACCAAGACAAACATAACATGAAGCCCAATATCCTAAATTACTTGCCGATGTGGGAAAGTAGAGGCATTATGTCGATGCAAGCAACCGAACCTAACACCCACAAAGCCACAAATTTTATCCCACACATCACAACACTAGCCTAGACACACAAATACCCACAAAACCGGTCAAGTATTGGCAAACCGGTCAACCACACAATGAAACTACTCCTCATAGCCCATTGTGTGACAATAAAGCCTGGGCTAGTGTTATAATACTACTATAGATAGGATCTATAGTAGTTCTGGTATTATAATACTGAATTAAAAGCTGAATTAAAAGAAACAAAAGGAAACTACTCCTCATAGCCCAACCCCAAAAGCTGAATTAAAAGAAACAAAAGGAGACTCCTAATTCAGCTTTTAAGAGGCAGTAGGCCCCACACAGATGATACCCACGCGCAGCCGAGGCGACGCACTGGCACCATGCGCCCAGCCACCGAGCAAACACCGGCCCACACCCCACGTTGTACAACACAAGTGCAACACCCCCACCGACAACCATCGCAGACCACCCATCACTAGGGATGTGCAGAAAAACACAACACGACACGAAAACACGACACGAAAAAACACGAAACGGAAAAAACACGACACGAAAATGACACGAACCGAGAAAACACGGCTGTAAATGGTTCATGTTCGGTTCGGCAATATCACCTTGTCGGATACCCGACAAGAACCGATTAATTTTAATTTTGTTTTTAATTTTTAGTTCTGGTATTATAATACTACTATAGATAGGATCCCTAATATGACAATAAAGCCTGCTAGCTCAATTGGTCCAAGGGAAGCGGAAGGGGAAGGATGTGCCAACAGATCTGAGGTTCGATTCCCCTCCTCGACGTCCAAAGTTGTATTTTTTTTAATTTCCCACTCCCCACGCCCAAACCCTCAGATTCTCTCTCTCTCTCTCTCTCTCTCTCTCTCTCTCTCTCTCAATTTGACAGAATGACGGCCCCTCTCTCAAATCTGAAATCAACATCCCCTCGCCATGCCCAACCACTCAGATCCTCTCTCTTAAATTGAGTAATCGACATCCCCTCTCTCTCAGATCTGAAAATCGACAGCCCATAGTCCTCTAGTCCGTCCTCTCCTTCCGGTTCAACATATCCTCTTGGCTCTCAAATCTAAAATCGACAGCCTCTCTCTCAAATCCCTAACCCTAACTCTATCAAATCTCAATATGAAATCGCCTCGTGGCCCTCGTGTTCGCCTAGCCCATCGTACTCATCGTGTTCAGTTCCTTGTGTCCCAACCTGTCGCCGTGTTCAACAGTTCGTCCTTCCAGTTCCACCGTTCCCCTCGACTCTCAGATATGTAATCGACAGCCCACCGCTACTTGAAATTATGAAGTTTGTGTGTATTGTATTGTACGCGTGCAACAGGTATTACTTGGATTACACTTACAGTGAATCCATTGATTTGCATTTTGCAAATTGCAACAGGCCACAACAGTGATATGCCTAGCCGCCCGGGAAGGAGAAGGGAAAAAGAAGAAGAGAGACTAACGATTTTGGTTCGGATAACACGGGTATCCGACATGGAACCGATAGCTTTATCGTGTCGGATACCCGGTCTATAACGGTTTGTACACGATTCGGCTAGTCTGTGCTAAACGGTTTCGGGTATCCGACACGATTACCCGGTTCGTGTCGGATACCCGGTAATGCCCACCCCTACCCATCACGAACAGCAACACACGCCCCCATTGCCAGGCTACCGTCGCCGACAACCAGCAACTGCAACACCATCAACAACCTCACATCAACAAACGGCAGATCCAAACAACCATCAGAAAACCCAAATCGGCCGGAGGAATATGCAGCCAGGAGGAACGAGCGGTAGACGGAGGAACTCGAACCACGAAAACATACAACACGACCCGAAATCAGTAAGACAGGAAGAGGAAAGCCTAACCCGCAACCTGGGAGGGCCCGATGCAGCAGCCCTATCTCACCAATAGGTCGCCCACAAAGCCAGCCATCACGACCTCCTCCCATCCAGACCAACCGCATCCTATGTGCCTGTCCGCAAACCGGCCGAGAAGACTCCGCCGAGCCACCAGCCTCCGAAACTACTCCCCACGAGCCGGAAAGGAAAGAGAGAAGAGAGACGACGAGCTCCACCCAGATCACAACCCCGATAGAACCACACCCACCATCGGGAGCCCAGATCTGAATACCAAAGAACGTCGACCCCAACCCAGAACTAGGCCACCTGAAGACGCCGAAGCCACTCCACTGCTACAAAATAAGACGGTAGCGAGCACAAACATCCGACGAACACAGATAGATCCGAGGCTAAAAAGGCCAGGTTCAAGATCCGTCTCACAAGAAAAAATCCAGATCCAGATCTGGGAAAGGATGAGACTCTTACGAACACTCAGATCTGGACACCAAACCCCCTATACCGCCCAGATCTGGACAGAGGAGGCCGGAAAGGTCAACGAAGAGGGATCGACAGAACCAGACACACAGATGTCGAAATACCTCCATATGCATCGATAATCCAACCCAGTTCGGATCCCAAGCTCACAAACACCCAATAAATCCCTAAACTTAAACACCCAAATAGTTTGGATTTGTAAACAAATCCAAAGAGCTTGATGAATCGTGGGTGGAAGGAGGAAGGGCCAAAACGAGATGAGAAAAGTCAAGAGAAGATGAACCCTCAAAGAGAGTTTCTCTCTCTAGGTTTCTCACTCTAACACCCAACCTCATGTATTCCGACACGGTCCATTTTTCTCTACAATAACAATCTCAAATAACATTAGAGCCGTATCAAAATCACAGTTATAAGAAAAGAGAAACCTAAGCTGCTCAATCATCCTAAGAATCACATCTATTTTTATTTGAAACATCCTAAACATCTTCCCATGGATTCGGAATTGTCACAAGATTCAACTGAAAGAACATAGAAAATTTGGCAAAGGAAATAGAAAAATTGACAGTATTTGACCAGCATTGTGTTATCATTCCATCAAGATTAAGAAAACTCACCGATAATACAGCTGACGACGGCAGAGGCGGCATCGGCGGTGGCGGGAGCACTCGTTTCCTAGAAGCAGAAGGGAGTGGAGGGTGTTAGAGAGAGAAGTTAGAGAGAGAATCTCAATGGAGGTGGGAGTATCCCTCTCTCTCCATGCTTCCACCTCTCGTTTTGGCCTTTCCCCAAGCTCACAAATGTTTACCGACATAAATCTTTCACTAACCCACTTCATTAAATGCAAAGATCCCATTTATTTCCATATTCTACGAAATTTCTTTTAGTGAAGTGGTAAAAATTATTAGCCGATGAATGTTCATTGTTTTCAATGGGTGAGATGTTTATTTGGCCAATCAAATTCCTAGCTGGCTCCTCCCATCGACAAGTGAAGTTCCTGGCTTTCACCAACAGATCTGGGCTCATCACATCCGCATCTATTGATTCTTGGGTGTTTGCCGTTTATGGAAGAAGGTGGGGCGCTGCTAGCCTCGCAGATCTAGATGTTGAAGGCGTTTCCCACTCATATCTGGACTCACTTGTCCTCCTTCAGCCTAGATCCAACGTCCTTTGAAGGTTTCTTGCTCGGACCTGGGAGCTTGTTGATCGTTCATGGCAGATCTGGCGACAAAACGCTCTTGGGCTCCAGATCTGAACGGTACTATGTGTTCAATGGTGGGGGCACTTCCAAGGCTAGACCTGAACTCTTCATTGTCAAACCTTAAGCCTTGAGGGGTCTCACTGATTTGGGTTGCTCACGCCCTGGTGGTAAGGTCTATGTCCCTTAACCTCTTGTCCCATGGTCTTTCCTTCTTGGTTTTCGCTGTTTCGAGGGTTCGATTCGGCATGGGTCTTTATTCTTCTTGTCTACTGACCATGGGTAAATCTTTCTTAGACCTTGTTCTTTCATGGAGGGTTTCTACTATACAGTTCCTTTTTTAATTAGCTTAAGCTATTTGTCGTTCCTTTTGTTCTTATTTTTATTTTATCTTGCTTGGGTCTTTTTTGCTATCCTTGGCCTGTTTCCTCTTAAAGTAATGGCAACCTCCATTCTTTCCATTTCCCTCTTGTCTCTCCAGGGGTCCGGTTGTCTTGGGTTGGGTGGGTTTGCCTTGGTTTGATTATTTTTTATCAGCCTTTCATCCCCTAGTTGTAGTCACTTGATTCATGACAGTTTGAGGGGGATGTCTTGGCCTAATTCTTCCAACGGCTACATCTGGGTCCCTGTCGGTGGGGCTAGTCGAGATCCATCGTTGCTTTCCGGGCTCCCTCTCATCCTTGAAATGATGGCTCTCCTTGGTGGTCCTTGTGGGTTCTGGGTTGTACTAGAGCTGCTGTTCTATAGCTCCTTGTTATGGCCATGAAATGAGGTTCGATCAATCGATGGCTCCAACATCATTCAACGTCATTGGTGGTTACAAACCTTGTTGATGTTTCCTTGTTGCTCCTTTGGTTTGGGGCTGGCTTGCACTCTGGGTGGTTTGCTCCTTCCCTCCTTCACTGTCCGGTGCAAGTCGAAAGGGATCCGTCGGCAGGAGACGAGCAACCCCCAACTCGCATACCTTGCAAGCACTCTACAACACAGATTGAGGCACCCAACTAGCTTTGCATTCCAAGCCAACGCGAGCAAGTATGAAGCCTGAGTTGGGGGTTGGGCTTCATGAGGATATCCCCTTTGTTCTTCCTCCGGTTCGGTGACGGTGTGGCTCGATCGAGTCAATTGGTTTGTGGGCTGGTCCCAGCTCATGGGCGCCTAGGCTCAACACTGTTTTTCACTTCCTTGTGGGGCTGAATGATGTTGCGTGGTCAAAGATCCACATGGGTGCTGGCCACAATTAGATGATGTGGCAGTCAAAGTCATGGAATTTGGTCTTCAATGCATTATTATATTATGACATATTCCTCCCAAATTGTGGCTACATGGTCAAAGCTCCATCCGAATGCTGCTCACAATTTGATGATGTGGAAGTCAAAGTTAAGGTAGTTGAGCTTCAATATACTACCTTCGTTTAGAAATAGATGTTGTTTGAATATTTGACACGCTTTTTAAGGAGCTAAAAACTATATAAAATATCAAATTTTTAGTAATTTTTTAATATAATATAAATACTTATTAATAATAAGTATCATATTATTAAAAAAAATTGTTTAAAAAATTATTATTTTATATAGTTTTTAGCTCATTAAAAAGCGTGCCAAAAAATCCAACGATATTTATTTATGAACGGAGGTAGTATTATTATACTACAACTCCGTCCAGAATGGCACATGACCATTTCACAATTGCTTGCGACGGGCCCACTTTTTTACGATGTGGCAAGTCACGGGTGGAACTTCATGCATTTCACTTCTCCCGCCCTGATGGTCTTCTAGCATTTTAAAATGCTTTTAAATTGCCTTTTGTTTGTGCTTGCAAGCACGGTCAACTGTTGCTTTTCATTGCAGACACCTTTTTCAGACTTTGTCTTGTAGCTAGTCCCCTAGGACAGATTGAAAAATGCAACGTAATAGGTGGGTACTAGCTGGACTCCACCGTTTGGTCCCCTAGCTTAGGATCTAGGCTTCAACGTTATATGTAAAGTTAGTGGGATCCCTCTTTTATTTTATTTGTACTCATGTATATCTTATTATTATTTATAAAAAATTTACACTAAAATCAAAAAAAAAAAAAAAGGGAGTGGAGGAGGTGGAGGATTTGTAGCCGGGAGCGACATCCCGGTTGAATTTAAAGGGAGGTTGATGGGATTTGTAATTTGTAGCACTCGTTTCCCTCAATGCATTAAGTGCTCAGAGAAGCAGAACACAGTGGCGCAGGGCTCGGAGTTGACAGGATGGGGAATCAAATCTTTTGAGGGGAAAGGGAGGTTGGAGTTCAAGAGGGCATTTAAGTGCATCTCCCTAATTTTCATTAAATGCATTAAGGGAAAAAGTTAACCAAAAAAATTTTAAGGGAAAAAGCTGATTTTTTAAAATCATTTTCTATTTCCACCCGTTAATTGTCCTTCGCTCCTTCATTTTCTCTTCTGAGTTTTTTCGTCTCTCCCGCTTGAACTGAAGAATGACCCGTCTCTCTCCCTCCTCCTTTTTATTTTATAAACCGTTCAAATTATGAATAGTTATGAAACCCCCCCTCCCTCACCTGTGATGGCCGGTCATGAATAGTTGAGAGAAACCGGTTGTATTTTGCCTCAAAAGTGGACTTGTCTACTTTTGTAAATAATGAGCTTTGGGTGGCAATTTTGCAAACGGGCCCAAAAACTTCTCTAATTACTACTCCCTCCGTCCCACAATATTTGTCTTTTGATTATTCATGCACGTTTTTTAATGAGCTAAAAACTATATAAAATATCCATTTTTTAATTAATTTTTTAAAATAATTCTATACTTATTAGTAATCAGTGTTCTAAAAAGCGCTAGGCGGATCCTAGGCAATGAGGTGCCGCCTAGCGCCTAGGCGGCGCCCAGACGGTCAAGGTGGACGCCTAGGCGTGCTTAGGCGGCCATTTAGCTCTAGGCGGAGGGGGATCGCCTAGCGCCTAGGCGGTGCCCAAGCAGCGCCTAGGCGCGATTTTTAGAACAGTGTTAGTAATATGTATGATATTATTTAAAAATATTTAATAAAATATTGATATTTTATATAAATTTTAACTTTTTAAGAAAACGTGCATGAATAGTAAAAGACGGATTATTTTATATACCATTTTCGGATTATTTTAATGCTTTTTCTAATAAAAAAAGAATTAAAATAAGATTTGCTGCAAAAGCTCAAGTGACGTGATGAGTGGTGTGCCCAACTGTCTCTCCCGCATTTCGCTATCACCATCGATTCGTCTCTCCCAGGAGAAATCCAACACAGAGATTCTCCCCAAAGGCCAGAAACTGCTTTCCACTCCCACCTCCACCGCCATTTTCCAACGAGAATCATCAACCTTCCTGATCGATCGTTCGATCGTGGCATCCATCAAATTCGAACCGATTTCCCGAATTCCGAGGTAATCGGCCGCCGCCATGGATGCGCAGCTCATCTTGCCGGACGAACCGCGTGGAATGACTCCTGGAATGGAGCAGCAAGCCGCCGGCGTCGGGATCCTTCTTCAGATCATGATGCTCGTCCTCTCTTTCGTCCTCGGCCACCTTCTCCGTCGCCGCAAGTTCTATTACCTCCCCGAAGCCGGCGCTTCTCTACTCATAGGTTTATCTCTTCCCCCTATCTCTCTCTCTCCTTTTGTTTTGTTAGTTTGTTGTAATTGCGAGTTTTGAGGTTCTGATCAGCAGCTTTGGGGGATAATGTGACTTCGATTTTGATGATTATGAGGGCTTGGACTTTGGATAGTGAGTTTTAGGGGTTAGGGTTTGAGATGTAAGTTATACTCTCTCTTTCTTTACTGGAATTGTTCGAATTGCAAGTTTTGAGGGTTTGATCAGCTGTTTTAGGGGAGAATATGGCTTCAGATTTTGATGGTTTGGAGCTTTGATGCGGTTATTGGATTCGATTTGTAGGTGATAATGAGAAGCAACGACTGATAGAATGATTTTCGAGGGAGATTTGAAGTGCTGAGTTTGGGGGGTTAAGGTTTGAGATTTAAGTTGTACTCTCTTTCCTGTTCCTTCTCATAGGTATTCCTTTCTCTCCTGTCTCCCCACTGGGGAAAGGCAGTCTGGCCCCTTCAAATGGTCAACAATGTCAAATAGATTTCTTTCTTTCTTGGAATTTTTGGTTGTGAGTTTGGGGGTTAGGGTTAGATCACTTAGATGTCTAGGTGATACTAGAATTTCTTTAAGGAAACACGTAAATCAAGGTATCATTTCAGCATTTCTGCTGAGCTTTCACTAAAATATCAATGTACACCCAAAGTGAAGCTACCTATGCATGCTAGCACTTTTTTGGGGGCTACCATACATTTTACGTGCCTAGAAAATATCGGAATTTAAGTGGTATGCAAAGATGCGGATGTTTTTTGGGGCTACATATACAAGTAGTGTACCTCTGGGCGCGCTCTGAGATTTTTATGGTTGCATTCAATGTAACTGTGCTTCAAAACCGAGAAAATGGGGGTCGCATGGTGACATAAGCTTCCTTGCTGTATTGTAGGCGAACTTGTTTGATTCATGGCAAATGGAGCAGTATTTCCTCACGGCAAAGAGTTTGTTTTCCTTGTTATTTTTGTTTTGCCTTCTTGATGAAAATACTGCTCGAATGGAATCAAACAAGTCCTCTAGAAGCCAGGTTCAGCAGCAATTATTGATTGATTACCTTGGCATGCTATCCAATGCACCTGCAATGTGAAAATTGCTATATATGGAGAATAGTTAAGCTAAAATTGCATAGCATGGGTTTTTAGGCTATCTGCAATCAATCAGATTATATCCTGATCACTGACTCAGATTTTTTGTGATTGTTGATAGGTTTAGTTGTTGGTGGACTTGCTAACATTTCAAAAACAGAAACAAGCATAAGGTCCATTTCCTCTTCTAGTCTTGAGATTACTATTTTGCTAATATTTCAGAATCTTCTGCCTTTGCCTAGCTGTTTCAAGCTTGAAGCCTTATATGTATAAAGTTACGTAAGTATATAAATGGTTAACTTGTCAATGATCCACTTTGCAGGGCATGGTTCAACTTCCACGAAGAGTTTTTCTTCCTCTTCTTGTTACCTCCTATCATATTATATCCTTCTTTTCAGAATCTACCTGCAGTTCTTTGCTAGTAGGATAGTTTGTATGTTATGTTGTAGGCATTGCTACACGTCTATAACCATGCTTTGATTGCCTTCTACTTTGTTTCCTTGACGTATTGTTTACCCAGTCAGGATTCATTCTTTCACCTGTGAGTTTTTGTACTCTTGCTTATACTTCTTACCTATTACGTGGGAAATCTTATGTCGTTTCTGAAAGAATTCTGAACTTCTGGTGGTCAGAAACCATTCTTCTCGAACTTTGGAGCCATTGTTACATTTTCTGTACTTGGAACCTTCATAGCTTCAATTCTGACAGGTCTTTTAGTGTAAGTTCTTTCTAACTTTCTTTCTTCTTCTTCATCTTTTCCTTTGATGTTTCCTTCCATAAATTTTGTCATGTATTGATCTTTGCAGATACGTTAGTGGATTCATGCACCTTATATATAAGCTTCCATTTCTTGAGTGTATGATGTTTGGTGCTTTGATATCATCGACGGATCCTGTCACAGTCTTGGCTATATTTCAGGTTCTTTTCCATTTAACAACATTACTTTTAATCATTCCAATAGATTGCTTCCATGTAATATTCTATTGTTATGAATTTTGATATGTAGGAACTTGGTACTGATGTGAACCTTTATGCCTTGGTTTTTGGGGAATCTGTTTTGAATGATGCAGTAAGCTGTTATTAGTTTTACTATCTATATCTTTGATATATGTCGAATGCATCCCCTTCTAACTCATTCTCAATGTTTGATGGCCTCCTATTTAACTATTTTTGTGTTTCCCAAATGGAAGGTTGCGATTTCCTTGTACAGGTGCGCAAGTAACATTGGTCTGTTATAACCTTGCTATTTCCTTCTGAATGTTCTAGAATGATTGCCTAAAAAATGCATGCACCACAAGGTATTAAGATAAAACTAACTTTTCTCAGGACAATGTCATCGTTGAATGGTCGTGTATCCTCTGGACAGAATATTTTTATGTTCATCCTTGGGTTTCTTGAGACTTTCATTGGCTCTTTATCTGCAGGTTAAGTTTCTCAAATCTGTTCTTCGTACTGGAACTTTGCTCTTGCTGTACATCTTAAACTATATTACACACACCAAGAGAGATGATTTTGGTTAGGTTGCTCTAAGGCCCCATGGCTTGGCCATGGGGCCGCATATGGCGTCTTTTGTGCATGCCCTTTTTTTACCCCCACGACACGCATCGTGTAGATGTCTTTTACATTTAGAACCCCAGTCGGGGTGGCTCACTGGTGGGGAGCAAGGGGGGAAGTCAGGAGGTCTCGGGTTCAATCCCTATCTCCGCCCCTTTTCTTGGGTGAAAATCCAAGGTTTGCCTTGCTCCCTTCCAGTGGGTCGAGCCTGTCGGCGTAAGCCGGTTTACCCGGTTCCGGTGCGTGGCTGTTGCCGGCTGGGTCACGTGCCCGAGGTTTGCCATTCTAAATGCATGTAGCCATGTAGGTGATTGTGGTTAGCATTTCACTCATTCCTTTTTGTTCTAATTCATTTCTTTCCTCAATGTTTTTCCTAAAAAAATTTAATCGAAGTTGGATGCATTTCCTTCGTATGTTTGGGGGACAGGTAACTCCTGTTCTCCAAAAAGAAGCAACACATTTATGCTATATCAAGATTCAGGAGCTTTTACCATTCCATTTATCTAATTCTAGCTAAACTGAATAGTGATTTTGAGGACAATTTGGTTCTTCTTTTGAGTAGATAATTGATTGTTGCCTTTTTTTTAAAAAAAAAGAGAAGAAAAAACTCATCTTCTGAAGTGTGGTAATTAAATAATTTTTTTCTTTCGATTAGGTGGTAACACTTGTTACACTGAAATGTTTGCAAGATGGTTGTATTAATATTAATGTTAGAAATAAGGCAAGCATTGAGTTTTTCGCATGCGGAGTTGTCTTACTGAATTTTATATTATTATAATGCCCTTGTGTTGACCTTTTTATACGAAGTTGAAGTTTTCAATTTACATGTTCCAATCTTAGGCAAACTGAAGACAATGGTCTTGATAATTAGCTTCTCACTGCCTTCTGACAGTTGCTGTTACTCTTGCTTCCACTTATCTGCTATAAGACTGAGTTATACGCATTATATTACACATGAGAACTTTTTGCAGTCTCGCACTGAATCTAATAATTATTTGCCCGTCACATATCTGTTATCTTAAAACTTTAATCTGTATGCCTAATGGATCATGGATGAAAACACATGATAATAAATTCTGCGTATTTTGCTATTTACATACTTGTTCTTAATGTACTTATTCATCACTGACTTGGAGTTTTCTTTGGTAACTTGTGGCTTGGAATCCTTCGATTTTTATTTTTTAATAATTGATTTTCTCTCTTTCATTGGTCCCTATTATATCTACTTCTGTCCTACTCTCCCTTAACACCTGGTTTTGCAGGGGTCGGCGTTGGATTCATCTCTGCTCTGATATCCTTTTATTTGTCACCATTATGTTCAAGTGTTTTATTTTAAAGTTCACGTTATTGGGCTGGGTTTGCGATTAAGAACGCTTTTGGAAACCTTGACTTCAAGAACCTTTTTAAGTATGCAGGTCTTGATATTGAAAAGTACGTGTTATGCACTAATGCAAACTTTCTTGTTGATATACTATAAATATAATCATTGTTTCACTCCCTCTTATCTAACTGTGTTTTTGCATCATTGGTGCAGCCTTCAGAACTTGGAAAGCTGCCTTTTTGTCCTATTCCCCTATTTCTCGTAAGCAACTTCCTTCCTTCTGTGCTTTCAAAAATTCCCTTTCAGTGTGAACGTATTCATGTTTGCTCAATTTGCAGATACATGCTGACAGAGGGCCTTGGTCTCTCTGGTATTGTATCAATTTTGTTCACTGGCATTGTGAGTACCTGAGTTGTTTCATAATTGAATTTCTTTTCTGTAGTTGGAGTTGGAGTTGAATTACTGTCTTGTATACTTGAATGTTTGTCTTTCAGGTTATGAAGCACTATACATACTCAAATTTGTCTGAAAAATCCCAACAGTTCGTGTCTGAGTTTTTCCACTTAATTTCATCTTTGGCTGAGACATTCATGTAAGAGATTCTCTTTGGGAATCTGAGCAACCTTGCTCTGATCTGTTTTCTTGCCTGCTTTGACTTAAATTGTTTGATCATGCAGATTTATCTACATGGGTCTTGATATTGTCATGGAAAAGCATAGCTGGTCACATATTGGGTTCATCTTTTCCTCAATTGTATCCTTTTTCATTAGTGCAAATTTGGAGTTTCAATTTATCATAATGTTTCCTGCAAAGTTTGTTGTTCCTGAACTTACGATTCTCTTCAGATCTTTATTCTTGTTGCCAGGTATTATATTTGTATCCTTTATCATTACTTTTGAAACACTCTCTCCTCATTTCTCTACAGTAAAACACTGTATAAGCACTCATGCTTATCATAGCAAATATCTTTTGTGCACACAAGCTCTAATGAAGTCGTGTAATTTTTTTTAGGGCAGTAAATGTATTTTCTTGTGGATATCTAGTTAATATGGTTCGACCTGCGCGGCGTAAAATACCAATAAAACATCAAAAAGCGCTCTGGTACAGTGGTAAGATTTTGTTCATCTTCTTTATCTGACTTTCTTGTGCAAGAAAAAGGACATTCTGTGCATTTCCTTTTCTCAGGAATCATATCATTATCATGTGTATGTGCAGGACTTAGAGGTGCTATGGCTTTTGCCCTTGCACTTCAATCACTCCATGATCTACCGGAAGGAGATGGGCAGACGATATTCACGGCAACTACAGCAATAGTTGTTTTGACAGTAAGAAGCTTACCTCTCATCTCATCTACTGTTGTAGAATTGGAGATGTTCTCTCTCCATCATCAAATTTATCTTTCGCGTTGGTTTTCCTTTTCTTTCCATTGGTATTTCTACAGCTGCTGAAAAATGTTTATTGTTTCGGGTTTTCACTAGAAAAAGGTGAATAAAATGGCCGGGTTCTTTTCATGGCAATGCATGATGATTACTCACTTTGGCACTGTTTGGTAAATTTCTTTAATTGATGGTTTTCGTAGTTTCCATCTTGATGGAATATCGTTGTGCGATCTATGCAGGTCTTACTCATTGGAGGATCAACAAGTAAGATGCTAGAAGCCTTGGATGTCATAGGTGATAAATATGAGGTCCAATTGGGGGATGTAAGTTCTCAACTTGGAGATATCTTACTATCAAGTCATTGAATGAAATGTAAATGTGGATAAGGTCTTGGTTATTCTTTGTGATAGCAGGTAGCAGATAGTGTAAATAATAATCCCTCCATATAATACTTTTTCATCTGTCGCTTCTATCTCATTTGCCTCAACCATTGACATGAGACCCTGCTCATAGGGCTACGACATGAACAACGGATACACGCTTACTTCTTCTGAAGAAGATGATCCTTCATCTCCCGGTAGCAGGTTCAGGATGCGACTAAAAGATTTTCACAAGAGGTATTTCTCAAAAGAGTGTATTCCTGCAACAAATTGTTGATACTCACCACCATCACAGATCATAATTTCCGTTTTCTACTTGTGCAGCAGACCATCTTTTTCAGCTCTAGATAGGAACTACCTGACCCCATTTTTCACGACACAGAATACAGGTGACGAAGAAGTTGAAGGTAAGACATTTGTCCATTTGAGGGTCAGTCTGAGAAGGGCTAATTACACTATACTCTCGACATTTATCCATTCAAGTATAACTCCTTTTACATAACTGTGTCTGGTTTGCGTTTGTGATTTCAGATCTGTCAACGGTCAGCTCAATCTAGAAGATAGAATTCGTAATTGTGAGCCGGAAGGCAAACGTCTACTAAAGACCGTGACACACTGCGCAACACCATTCACAGAGGCTGACTGACATGCTGGTAGGTGGTACATGCACATGGATGGAGGTGCAGGATAACATGTAGATGATGACAGTATATACATTATCATCACCCTCGGCGTCATGCCAAACCGTAGCACAGAAATAGGTGACATGTCCAATGTCTAATTGTGGCTTTTGTTTTTAATGCACACAAATTCACTTCTAAAAGCAAGCCTCCACATCGGGCACAAAGGCTTAAAGTTTGGTGTGTTTCTACAGCAGTTATCAGTTGCATACTTGCATGGTCTTCCTTAAACTACCTTCTTTTCCTGCACCTCATCGTTCAATACTCTTTTGAGTCTTTTCCTATACTGTTCTCCATTTGGTAACAATCCAAGCAATGTTCCACGCAAGCCTCTCATGAACAGCCGACTGACCGCCATTGGAATCAACGACTTGTCCATCAAGGATTTCAATGCTTTCATCATCATCACTGCCATTGCAAGTTTCAGAGTCACGTTCATATTTGACTTGCTCCTGCCCTCCCATCTTTTTCAGACTTTACAAGACGAGGAAGCAGAAGCAAACATTAACTCTTTATACTGATTTCCAGTAGAATGAATTGTTCACGTATAATTGGTTTAGCCATCAAGAGTGAATAGATATAAGAAAATTAGACGACCTTGAGTGCAATGTGTGTGAGAGATTTGTTGATATTATGTGATTATTTAGAAAAATTTTATTTTTCAGATTAGCTAAAAAACGAAAAAAAATTAGAGAATTAGCCAAGAATACAAACTATTTTGGGATTTAGCCTAAGTAGGGCAACGCCGTCGTTTGACCCTAGCCCGCCTTAAAAAAATATACTAAAGTCGCTTTTTGAAACAAAGACTTAGTATTTATTTATTTTTATTTTAAAAATCAGTTTAAGTGGGAAAAAAATGAAAAAAAAAATTATATACGGGAGAGGGAGATCTTTTTTTAGAATTCTTAGGTATTTATTTAGTTGAAAATGTAAAAGAAAAATAAAAATAAAACAGAATTGCGGTTTGAAACAACGACTCTTTAATTACCCCACTCCAAACCTGCTTTCCTCTCTTCTTTTTCCCCTCACGTAGCCTTTCCAGTGAGGATCTAATGTCCATATGTCCCCTTTATCATATCCCCTCCTATCCCTCCTCACATAATCTCCATCTCTTTACCCTTTTCTTATTTTTTCAAAAATATTTTTTTAAAAATTTTTTTGGGGTAAGGAGGATAATTCAAGAGGCTATCCTATTTGGCACACAGGTAATCTCAATCCCAGCCTTCCCTCTCTTCTCTCTCTCTTTCTTTCTTTGTCCTTCCCCCTCTCCTCTCCCGTAGCCTTCCTCCTCTCTCTCTCTCTCTCTTTCTCTCTCCTTCCCCCATTCTCTCCTTTACCATATTTTTATCGATTTTTTTCGGGGTGGCTATATGCACCAATAACATGTGCTATATGCACTCCATAAGATGGATCCTAAATCCGTCCATTATAAATTTTTTAAAAAAATACACAAACGGATCCTAGATCCGCCCGTTACAAAAAAATTACAAAATTTACATAAGACGGATCCTTGATCCGTCCTATCAAGTAAAAAAGAAAAAAATTTGAAAAGAGAAAAAGCTGCAAAAAGCAACAACTTTTTTTGTCTTTCTTTTTTAAAACTTCCCTCCTCCCTCTTTTTCCTCACCTTTTTCTCCCTCTTTCTCTTCTCCTCTTGCAACTTTTTGTTTTTTTTTTTCCTTTTAATTTTACTAGCAAGGATCCTTGATCCGTGATATGTAATTTTTTTTATAACGAACGGGCGTATCTATGATCCGTCCTATGGAGTGCATATAAAACCTGTTTCGGGTGTATATAGCACTATCCTTTTTTTTCTCTTCAAATTAGCCAAAAATTGAAAATAAAATAAAATTGGAGATTAGCCAAGATGTGAAAGTATTTTGCGATTTAGTCAAACTGGGGTAAATTCGTTGTTTAAAACAGTGGTACTTTACCCCAAGTTTAAAAAAAAATATATAATAAATAAGTCGCTGTTTCATATTTGAAAATGCTGAAACCAAAAATTTTTTATAGGGGAGAGCATTTTTTTAACAAAAAAACAAGAAAGTGGAGGAGAGTCTGACAGTCTTTTTTTTTTTTTGAAAAGGAAATAATTCGCAATCCCAGACCACAAACCGAAGTCAGGGACAACGTGAGGCCGAAAAAATCTGCAGACAAACTAACCGTCATGATACAACCAAATAAAAAACAAAATACAAAAAAACCCGAATACAAAAGATCTCAGCAAAGAAGGCCAACAGAGAGACAGAAGAAGGACACCGAGTGAAGACCGCGAATGCCGAGAACATGGGAAAGTCGAAGGACTGACACGACGTCTCGACGCCGGGGAGACAGAGCAGAAACCCATCAACGGAAAGGGCGTCTCATGGGGAAGTGTGGATCAACGACGTTCCCCCCACCTAAATGAGAGATCTTCGAGAATCACGAACAGTTCCACGGTCAAATCGAACAACGGGGCGCCCGAGACTGCAACTTCATCCGGAAACTAAACGTAGCCACACCAAGAAACGACTCCACCCAGCTGGACAAAAACCCAAGATCAAAAGAAACGGAAAAATGGTTAAAATCTAGTTTACCAACATACACCGATTTTAGTTTGAGGATTATTATTGTTTTTGGGTCTATCAAATTAAAAGCAAGGGTAGAACCAACAGCTTGGAGCAAGCACAGGCAAACAACCCCCATAACTATAATTTTAATTTTAATTTTATTATTATTATTTTTATTTTAATTGATGCTTCTGAAAGAAGCTTGAGAGGGAGAGAGGTTTTGGGGTTGAATAAGCCAGTACCCAACGCCGGCGAGAAGCCAAACACCACAAGCCAGCAGGTCGCCATCAAGCGAGGACGACTGACTGAGGTCGGAGATTCCGGGTATGGGTTCATAGTCGGTGGTCCTTGTCGCAAGAAGGCCGAAACGAGGCCCAAAATGGACATTGAGAGCGGATGGATAGTGGTGACCGGATCTAGAAAGCAAGTCGGTGGAGGACTCCAAATCAATGGATCTGGAGCAAGGAGTCGGGCTCTCAAGAAACAATCTGGTGTTGGATCTGGTTAATTGGGTATTCGTTTCGATGGTATGGTTGTTCAGATTGGTGAGATCTTTTGAGATCTTCTTTAAGAGGAAGCACAATACTACGTATTAGAAAACTTTAAAGCTTCCCACTACTAAAAACTTGCAATGCTCTTTTGATTTTATTATAATTTTTTATTTGATAACACCACCAAGTAAGGAGTGTGTCAGTGTGAGAATAGGTTTCAACCTTGGCGGTCAAGGCTCAAGTAGTGAGCAAGCACTTTAAGCGTTTATTACTTTATTTTATTCTTTGTCTCCAAAGCGTTGCACCAAGCGATCGAAACCGGAGCCGGTGGAGGGATGCATCCGGAGAAACGATCGGCTGAGGCACAAAACTTTGACATGGTGGTGAAGGTTGAACAGATTCAGTGAAGAGATCTATAGTGTTTGCCCACTCACGTAATAGAGAGGGAGGGCGACGGTGAGGTCGAAAACGGGTCTGGATAGATGATCCAGAACCGAAATCCACCACTCCAAAGAAGTGCAGATCATCAACCCAAAACCCGGAGCCAAATCTTCTGTACTCAACCTTGTCCCCGCTCCTATCCCCCAACCCCCTCCCCTCACAACCCCAAATTTAAAAAAAATAAATTAAATTAATAAATGAATTAAAAGAATTAAAAAAAGGGGAGTTATGTGAGAGGAGACAAGAGAGGGGGACGGGAACGGGGACAGAGGATTTACACCCCCCAAAATCCCCAATTTGATGAGGATGGGAGGTGAGGTTTTTTTTTTTTTTTTTTTTTTGTGAAGGGTTACATCCTATTTTTGTGAGATTTGGGGTTGAGAGAGAACCTCTCTATTGTTCCCCATAGTTTTTGATTTGTTATTGTTGATGGTGGTCTGGTGGATAGGTGGTGACAATGGGTAAGGGTTGGCGGGTAGTACCCATAGGTCCCCGGTTCGAACCCTGGAATTGACTGCTCTTTATTTACCAATTCAAGGGTAAGGGTTAGTGGTTCCATTAGTGGTGGTGTTTGAGGCTGCAAGAGGTTTCCAATTATTTCTAGAGAGAGGGCAGACCTTCCACAAGAACCATTTTATTTATTGTAGATTATTTGGTTTAAGGGGGTTGTCCAAAATTAGGTGTTGTTCTTATATTTGATTTGGGGTTGAGATTGAAAATCTCGGTTTGTCCCCGTGTTGTTTATTTGGGGTTGAGATTGAAAATCTCGGTTTGTCCCCATGTTATTGTTGTTGTGATGGAGGTGGGGTAGAGATGGTGGTGTATTGGTGGTGGTGGTAGTAGATTGGTGGTGGAGGGTGTTTGTAACCATTCCGGAATGGCTCACTGGAAAGGACTTGTGGGTAGTACCCATAGGTCCCCGGAATGGCCGCTCTTTATTTACCTATTCAAGGAGGGTGGTTGTGGGTTTTTGGTTTCCTCTCTCTAAAAAAACTAGAGATAAGGGAGGATTTTTTGATTGAAGAGTAAAGTGATTTAATTTTAGATTTCTGAGAGTCCGACAGTCTGAAGGCCCCACCACTCCACTCCTCTTCTCCCCCCTAGACCATCAACATACCAAGTGGAAAATGTGAGAAATTTAGACTCTCACAAAAAAACACCCAACATCCCATGTATTTTAAGTGTTAAAAATGTTAAAAAAAATTGGACAATTTGCACAACTATACAGGTTTTTTTGTGGGTTTGCAAAAATGCCACTTTTTTGTATTATTTGCAAAAGTAACATGGGTGGTATTAGTGCAAATAAAAATAGGGAAGGGCAATGCCGGTTGCAGGTTCTCACAAGGAGAGAGAGAGAGAGAGAGAGAGAGAGAGAGGACATGAGTTTTGGTGGGGAATTTTGGCGCCAAAAAGAGGAGAGAGAGGAGGGTAATGATTGCCTATGGGAAATGGGTTTTCCTCCATTTGCAAAGTATAATAGGAGAGGAGGAGAGAGGATATCAGTTTCTTCCTCCCATGGACAAGAGAGCTGGAGAAGAAGGCCACCATTGGAGAGCAACCCATCGACATCAAGGTGCAGTTGCAGAGCACGTGTCGGGCGCATTCTTTGTTCGTGTCAGTGTTAGTTAACTTCCGTGTCACCGAGGTTTTTGAGAAATCCTAATTCTCAGGTGCAATGGGTAGGCTTCTCTCCTGTTTCTCCCCATGTTTCGCGAAGAGTAGATACCCATTCACAATGGTGCTGATCCGACTTTTCATTTGCAGGGGAAAACGCCAAAGTATGTGTCACTCTCATCTTCAACGGTCGTTGGTTGTTCGATGGTGTCGGGTGGGTGTATTCTGGTGAAACCGAGTGGAAGAATGTGATCATTGAAGAGGGCATCAACTTCGCCTCTCTGAATCGACTGATGAGGCTCAAGGTCGGCTATGATTGTTCATATGAAGATTGGCGGTTGTCTTACATGCCAAAGGCGGAAGAAGCGGGTCATCCGATAACGATAGGTGATGATGACGACCTTGAGGCTTTTAAGTTTCTGAACTCGAAGTCTGGGGAACATCCATGGCCCTTGGCGATATATGTTGGTCCAGTGGTGAAAGAGAGCCTTCAAGTACCACAACCCGGCGTCGGGGAAGAATGCTTGAGTGGGCCTCGTAACTCCCAAAAGGTGGACGACCTGGAGGCAGAAGGTAAGGCACAACCAAACCCTATGTTTGTAGATGTGCGGTTATATGGTGAAGGAGGGGTTAGCGAGTCAACAGGGAAGAGCAACGATATAAGGGTGAAAAACAAGGTTGACACGGGGTTTCGAAGGGGTGACAAAGATATATGTGCAGGTGACAAAGTTAAGGGTCTGGAGGTGATCCTCTTGGGTGAGGTGATAGGGAAGAGCCAGGAGCACGCAAGTGACAGGGGGTTTGGAACTAGTGACAAGCATATGTGTGAAGGTGACAAGGTTGAAGGTCCGGAGTTGATCCACTTGGGTGAGGTGACAGGGAAGAGCCAGGATCACGCTACTGACATGGGTTTTGGAACTGGTGACAAGCTTATGTGTGAAGGTGACAAGGGTAAATGTCCGGATTTGATCCACTTGGGTGAGGTGATAGGGAAGAGATAGGAGGACGCTACTGACAAGGGGTTTGGAACTGGTGACAAGCTTATGCGTGTAGGTGACAAGGGTAAAGGTCCGGAATTGATCCAGTTGGGTGGGGTGATAGGGAAGAGCCAGGAGCACGCAACTGACAAAGGGTTTGGAACTGGTGACAGGAACATTCATGAGGGTGACAGGTGTGAGGGCCTAGATGTTATCCACTTGGGTGACACGAACTCCTCCTCCGATGACACGGTAAAATGTCAAGGTAACATGTATAAGGGTTGGATGTCATATCCATAAGCAGTCAGGAGGAGGATGAGGACTTCGATGCCAGAGTGAAGAGGGAAAAAGTTTGGGATGATTTTGACTGGCAGGATTTTGAGAAAGACCCGAGTATGAGGGTGTCGACGGAGGGGGACGAAGTTGAGGATGAGGTGATGAGGGAACTTGAAGATTGGGTTCCTAGGTCCAGCACATCCCCACCTACGAATGGAGAACGTTGAAGCTATGGTGGACAAAGCAACGCCTCGGATCCAGGATCCACGACACAACCTGACAGAACTTTCGGAGGGACAATTGTTCGCCTCGAAGGCTGAATTGCAGAGTCTCCTTAAGTGGAATGCAGTGGAGAAGTTCTTCGAGTTTGTAGTGAAGAGGTCGTGTAAATCGACGTATTTAGTTGGTTGTGTGGACAGCAAGTGCACGTGGATGTTAAGGGCGACGACTTACCGGCGCACGACTATGTGGTCCATCCGACAGTATGTCCAGGAGCATACATATGACCTGAGCATGATGCACAACCATAGCCGACATGCTACGTCGAACATGATTGGACACAACCTCGTGACCAAGTAAGTAATACTTACTTTAGTTGCGAACAACTATTTATGTCACACAACATTATTCCACATGTCACATAATGTAAATCACCATGACACCATTATATGGAGGTTCACCGGGACTCGAAAGGACCTCGTTCCCGAGCAAGTGCAGAAAATGACGAAGTCCGAGTATGGAGTACCGTGTAGCTACTGGAAGGCACGAAGGGCACGACTGACAGCGAGGGAGGTGAAGCATGGGACCGACGAAGACAGCTACCGAGATATTATTCCATACTTGCACATGTTGGAACAGACTAACCCCGGGACATATACTAGGTTAGAGCTGGACGCATCCCAAAGATTCAAGTACGCATTTGTTAGCTTCGGGGTATGGCGCAAGGCGATCCCCTACCTTCGAAAGGTAAAACCCCATGTCGGTACTATAATATTGCATGTCACCTAACATAAATAACCATGTCACCTAACCAGTTGGTATCGATATCTATGTCCAGGTGATTTCAGTGGATGGGAGTTTCCTGAAAGGGAAGTTCATGGGCACGCTTCTATTTACCACATCCCAAGATGCAGACCACAGTGTATACCCGATCGCGTTTGCGATTGTCGATGGTAAGAATCACGAGTCATGGGGCTTCTTCTTCAAGAACATGCTACATGTCGTCGAGGATGCACCAGACGTAATGTTTGTCTTTGATCGGCATCTTAGTATCGTTAAAGGTTTGAGGAACCACTATGTGTTTGCCAAGCAAGGGGCCTGCCAATGGCATCTATTTCAGAATGCCAGGGTGAAGTATAAGGGGGTGACGGGCCTGCAGACGTTGTACTTCAAGGTGGCGAGGGCAGAGTTCGAGAAGCACTTCGCTGATTTCTGCACTCAGTCACCCTCCGCGGGCCAATACCTGAAAGAGGCTGGATTCCAAAACTAGGCCCGGGCATACTTCTTGGGGATGCGCTACAACATATTGACGACGAACAACTCCGAGTGTCTGAATTCCGTGTTCAAGGAGCCCCGCGACCTACCCATCACAGCCTTGATTGATGCTGTCATCGAAACAGTATCCAAGTGGTTTTACGAGCGATGGAAAAAAAGCACCAAATCGGGGTCGTCGGTGAGCGATTATGTTCAAGGTGAGCTCAAAACGAGCTATGCGTTGGCAACATTCATGGATTTCAGAGCGCTCAGTGCACACGAGTACACTGTCCGCAGAGGGTCCTCCACCTGGGTTGTGAACCTGAGTGCCCGGACCTGCACATGCAAGCGGTTCGACATTGACCAGTTTCCATGCTAGCATGCCATAGCCGCTGCCAGGTTTCGAGGTACCAATATCTTCTCTCTCGTGAATGACTTCTACAAAGTCGCAGCATGGAAGGCGTGTTACGAGAATGTGTTATATCCGCTTCCTCCAAGAGCAGATTGGCGAATCCCCCAACCATGTCCAGCGCGGTGTGTCTCCCCCCGAACGTGAAGCGGCGCCCTGGTCGCCCTAAGACTTGTCGATACCCATCTCGGGGAGAATTTACCCGTTTCAAGCGCCGTCGTTCGTAGATGTGTTCCTCCATTGGTGGTCCAACACTTTACCTCAGCAGTTGGGTCTTCTTTTGCATTTGCAGTTTGGGGTCAATGGCTGGACCATTCTCCGTATATGTTATTTTGTGAACGGGCTCAGTACTTGGTAGTGTAATTAGGCTGCTTGCACATATGACAAACTCTAAGTAGGCTGCTGTACTTTTGGGAACGGGTTACATACTACAGTTAAGTGGTAAAGAACTTCGTAGTACTTTTGGGGATGGATTCAGTAAATAACCCCTGTCACCCTCTTTGTATTACCGTGTCAGGTTGAAGGGGTTGTCATGTCACTGCTTTGAATTTTATGTTTGACATTTCGGTGGTTGACACTATGATAATGAAATCACCCATGCATTGGCACTTGTTTCAGCTCATGTTTACATTCCTGAGTGTTTGTGCTAGTCATGTTAGGAAATCACCCTTGTGACCATATTGAAATCACCCTTGTGACCATGTTGAAGAGGTTATTATGTAAGTTGACACGGGATTTCAACTTTGGTGACACGGGTGATTTCCTTACAACTTATAACCAAAGTTTCGAGAATGACAACATAGTCAACCACTGGTCATAGATAGATCAATTTTTCCCAAACTTGCAAAAATAGCACAATGGGGGAAAATTTGCAAAAAACTTTCCTATTTCTTTGCACAAATTTGCCCGTAACCTCACCCTTTGTAACCAGGTTTGGGCGGGAAAAGAAATAAAAAAAATTGTGTGACTTGACAGGCCATTTAATCGCGTCCCGGATATCACCACTCTCTCTCTCTCTCTCTCTCTCTCTCTCTCTCTCTCTAAATTTCCAAAACTCAAAAGCGTTCGAAATGGGGAGGAAGAAGAGACGTCGGCGACGAGATACAACGGTTCGAAGAAGAGACGGCCGGTAACTGTCGGATAAGAGAAGAACGCCGGGAGGAAAGTGACAAGATACATCCCCTTTCTCTATTGTCCGTTTTCTTCGAATCTGAGCTTCGGGGTGGGTGGTTGAATGAACCTGCTATGGTGGTAAGGGATTGAACGTCAAAGGTGGGTTCATGGATGGGTTGTGGAGGGGTGACAATGGTGGTTGCGATTGAAGGAAAAGGAGGGCGGTTTTGGGGATTGGGTAGGGCAAACCGGCGGTTAGGGTTTAGGAAGCCCGAAGAGGATGGCTATGGTGGGGGTCGAAATTGGGAATGGGGAAGATTAGGGGTTTGATTGAAGAAGAAGGATCGAGGTTTTACATGTGTTTATTTCGAAATCTGGTGTGGTCAAGAGAAAGGGGGTGACATGGGTGGGGAATCTGGGTGACATGGGCTTACAATATGAAACTGGAATTGGGTGTCTGACATTGGGTGTGGAGTTCGATGGGTAATAGGTATGGTAAACGCATTTCCAACAATTTGAAATTGAGATTTGGGGAGTTGATGTGGAATGTATGTCGTCATTGGTTTAGAAACTGTCTGACATTCGTGACATGGGTTTAGAAATTGGGTGACATGGGTTTAAAAAGTGAGTGACATGGAATATCAAATTTCTGGAAAACTTATTGTTGCTCCCAAACTGCAGGAAACAAATGGTTCGGACAAAAGATGCACAGAGAGACAAACAGCGGGAGCCCCGTCATTGTGTCCCGGAAGAAAAGCACTTCCGGGCACGGGTAAACCAAGGGTCGAGGTTGGCGATGCTTGCCAACATCGCCAACTACGTCGAGGAGACGGACGCTGCTAGGGATAGCGTGGTGAAGATACTCGAGAAGATTATGGATACCTTGGAGAAGATGGATGATAAGGTACTTCAGTCTTTCGCATTATTTTCTGCATAATCTTATTAAGTTCAGTGACTGGGGTAAATAGAGTAATGACATGGGACATACAGTAGGTGACACGGGAAATAAAAGTGTTGGAGGAGATGGTGGTTTTGTGATCTGGTTTGTTGAACTTAGTATGTAGGATTTATTGTAACAACTTATTGTGTGCAGATAAAAGTGTTGGAGGAGACGGTCCATGAACTACGGGATGGAAAATTGATTGGAAGAGGCAAGGATGAATGCGTAAGGGATAGTGAAAACGAGGTTGTAGATGTTGAGAAAGAGGAAGATGGATCTAGAGATGACCTTTTGGGTGAGACGTACACGGAGGAAATTGTTGGTGAGAAAGTTGGAAAAAGCGATGCTGAGGACAACGTATCGGGGGAACGAAAGGATGAGGAGGTAAGTTTAGTTTTGGATGACATGTTGTTCTCTGTTGTGTGACACGGGATTCGGGGGGTTCACTTGCAAGAATGATTTTGTTTTCCAAGTTCAGGTGCATTACGTTACCCAGACTGAAACAAAAGATGGCGGGAAGGCTGAGAAAGAACAAGTTGCTAAGGTCAGGTCCAGTGGCCAACGTCACTTCCTACAAAGAAGTTAGTCATATTGGAATCCATGTAACTTATAGATCGGTTTTGCAGGTTTTTGATGTTGATTTTGATGTACCAAAGGGGACTCGTACTGAAGCTGTGGAGAAGCCCCGACAAGTTGCTAAGGTACGCTCCCTGTGGCCCGTGCCATTCATCCTTTATGTTTTCAATTGTGGCATGGGGATTGAAGGTTCGATAATGTATAACAAAGTAATATAAAGATACTCTAGAAGGGGGTTGAATAGAGTATGCCGGTTTTTCGCAGATAATTTCAAGACTTTTGAAGCTCTTGCAAAACCCTTTGAGATTAGACGTAATTCTTTCTCCTGGCAAACCTGAATCACAACAGAGTTATACCATTCGAAACAAGTGCGGAGTTATGTGAAAGCAATAAGTAAAGGACGCAACGAATTGTTAACGAGGTTTGGCACGAACTTGGCCTACGTCCCCGCCTAGGGTTCTTCCACAACCCTAGGATTCAAGCGGCTTTTATTGATTCACAAGACTTAGGATCATAATAGCTCACCGAGAAGCCTATCTCCTATACAATTGCAATCTAGTCAACTCACGTTCCCTTGGAGTCCTAGACCAATCTAGATGAGCCCCACCTCTCTCAGCTATCTAGTACAATCCTCTTACACTTAGTGAATCAATCGCCTAGTGTCCACTTCCTGAGTTACAAACTCTCGAGTATAACACTCTCTCAGAATATATCCTATAAGATCACTGTGTAACTCTCAAATGCTTTGAAACAAAATATACGACTCTTAAGAACAAGCAGAGAGCACACGAAGAAGAGAGAAGTATGCTTGAAGACTGAGTGCGATGTAGAGCGTTGATGTTGTAAGAGTTCTTCAGTCTTCCTTCTCTTCTTCATCTCTTTTATATAGTGAAGATCATTGGCGCCACTTGAGGAAGGAATCTTCTCCAACGGCTAACTTGGATTATGGCTTGCGGGTGGATCTTTGAGATCTTCTAAACTGGAAAACTCTGAAGCCACAATCTTTCCGATTTGATCTTCTAATCTTTTCGTCTTTGGAAGGAGATATAATTCGAAAAGCTTCCTAAAATGTTAGTGCATATATAATAATATCTGGAAGCATATAATAACATATAATAATATTCGGACATAATATAATAAAGTACAGGTTTTGTGTTTCATCAACACAGCTGTAGCTTCAAGATCTTTGACACAAACTGTGTCTCAAAGCCTTTGAAACCATTTCTGATTTTCATCAAGGGAGTGGAGTTATTAATCTCCCCCTTGATGAAAGACAAAACCTGTGCATCCCTGCAACTTAGTCAAGCAGATATATCATAAGCAAAATCGGACTAAGTACCTGCATGGGTTAGACAAATGTTGGATCATAAGTTTTCAAAGTCAACGAGAAACATCCAACAAAATCAAAACAAAACAAGGTCTTCCAAGACCCTTGGTTCACAACAGTTTCAACGTCTAAACAATCAAACCATCTCCCCCTTTTTGTCTTTCAACAAAGAGAGGAGGATAAAAACAGTCACCAAAACAATTTCAAAAATTAAACAAAGAGTTGTTCAAATCTTAACAATTAAGGCAAGAGATGTTTATCCGATTTAAAAAATTTCCACAAATAAAAATATAATCGGATAACATGCAATAAAAAGGATTTTCCCGAATAGGTAACAATAAAGTAAAGATATTTAAAATTCCCTTTTAAAAAAATATTTGATCAAATATCTAAAAAGATACCAACCAAATATATGATCCGTTATATGTGCTCTACTGTTCAGTTCACGACCTTTGAAATGAGGTTCAAGGATCTTGACACTGAGTAGAATTTTTCTTTCGTAAAGGGAAAGCTCCCCCTACGAAAGTGCATCCCTGTTAAGCATTCCGATCTCACGTCTAATGAAGGTGAACATGTCCTCTGCCAAAGGCTTAGTAAAAATGTCAGCCCATTGATAATCAGTTGAAATAAAGGATATGGACACATCACCTTTTTCGACATGGTCTCTAATGAAATGATGCCTTACATCAATATGTTTGGTCCTTGAATGCTGAACAGGATTCTTTGTGATTGATATGGCACTTGTATTGTCACACTTAATGGGAATGCCTTTGAGATTGATGCCAAGATCTCTCATTTGTTGAGCTATCCAAAGGATTTGGGAGCAGCATGCTCCAGCTGCTATGTATTCGGCTTCGGCAGTGGATAGAGCAACTGAGTTTTGTTTCTTTGAATGCCAACTGATCAAGGATGCTCCTAAGAATTGGCAACATCCCGACGTGCTCTTCCTATCCACCTTATAGCTTGCAAAATCTGCATCAGAATACCCGATTAATGTAAAATCTTTTTGCTTTGGGTACCACAAGCCAAGCTCCTTAGTGCCATTGAGATATCGAAAGATCCTCTTCACAGCTACGAGGTGAGATTCTTTAGGATCAGCTTGAAACCTAGCACACATGCAAACACTAAACATGATGTCAGGTCTACTAGCTGTAAGATATAGTAAAGATCCAATCATCCCTCGATACTCCTTTTGATTGACACTCTTCCCAGTCTTGTCCTGATCTGGAGATAAGGTTGAGATCATGGGTGTCTTGGCTGCTTTGGATTGATCCATCTTGAACTTCTTCAAGAGATCCTTAGTATACTTGCTTTGGTTGACAAAGATCCCTTTTTTAGATTGATGAACTTGTAATCCCAAAAAGAAGTTGAGTTCACCCATCTCATCTCAAATTCACTGCACATGATGTCGGAAAATTCCATGCACAAAGATGTGTTAGTAGCACCAAACAATATATCATCAACATATATTTGAATTACCAAAATGTCCTTTCCTTTGGTCTTGATAAAAAGAGTCTTGTCGATCAACCCCCTTTTAAAATCATTTTCTAAAAGATATTTTACAAGCGCTCATACCAAGCTCTTGGGGCTTGTTTCAAACCATAAAGCGCTTTGTCTAGTTTATAAACATGATTAGGAAATTCCGAACTTTCAAAACCTGGGGGTTGAGCCACATAGACTTCTTCCTCTAAGAAGCCATTAAGAAAAGCACACTTGACATCCATTTGATATAAGTTTATGCTCATAAAGGATGCAAATGCTAATAATATGCGAATGGCTTCAAGCCTGGCTACGGGAGCAAAAGTCTCCTCGTAGTCAACACCTTCCTCTTGATTATAGCCTTAAGCAACAAGCCTTGCTTTGTTTCTCACGAACTTACCATTCTCATCTAGCTTGTTCCGAAATACTCATCGTGTGCCAATGACTGATTGATGCTTTGGCCTAGGCTTCAAGGTCCAGACTTTGTTCCTTTCAAATTCATTAAGCTCACTTTGCATAGCAATGATCCAGTCTGGCTCTTGAAGGGCCTCATCTACCTTCTTTGGTTCTATAAGAGAAACAAACGCATGAAAAGCACAAAGATCTTTAAGTTTAGAATGAGTTTGAACACTAGATGTAGGGTCAGAAATGATATCCTTTAATGAGTGTGATGAGGAGTATTTGAATTTTCTTTTGCTAGTCCCAGCTCCTTGATTCGTCACACCAGCAAGATTGATTTGTGATACATCTAACTCCATGGATCTGTTAGGTTCAGTTACAGCAGTTTCTGACGTTTCAACACTGTTGGATTGGACACCAAGGGCTTTGGGCGAATCTTCAACACCTTGGGCCAATTCTTCAGTGTTGAGAATCTGTTCCTGCATGTTCCTTTTCTCTGTGTTTTTGATAGCAACATCATCACCATCCTCGTTCTCTGTATGGATGTTAAGATCTAAATCTGCAACACTTTCACTCAAAGAACCGTCAATGCATTCATCAAATATGACAACAAGCATGTACTTTTTACCATTGGGAGATTTGACTCGCATAAGACCACATAAATCCATATGTAAAAGTTCAAGGGGTCTAGAAGTACTTACAACCTTCTTGGGTTTGAAAGAGCTACATGTTTGTTTACCTCGTGTGCATGCTTTGCACATATCAATACCTTTGAAGTCCATCTCAGGTAGTCCTCTTACAAGCCCTTTGGACACAAGCTTTTGTAGTGAATGTGGGCTTACATGACCGAGTCTCCTGTTCCAGAGCTTTGGATCGTCCGTCAAAGCCTTTAGACAGGTTAAGCTTCCTTGTGCCACTTGCTCAGCATTCACATCATAAATGTTGTTAAAACGATATGCAGTTAGAACTACTTCACCTGTATCTTCTCTGCGCACTAGACATCTTTTCTTGTTAAATCCAACATCATTAGCACTATCACATAGTTGAGAAACACTAAGCAAATTATACTTCAAACCATTAACAAGATAAACATTTTTAATCTTATGGTTAGGATCACTCCCAACACTACTAATACCAACAATGTCACACTTTTCTTTGTCACCAAGAGTGATTGTTCCAGTGGATTGCTTCTTTAGATCATGAAAGAGAGAATTCTTCCCACTCATATGTCTCGAGCATCCACTATCAATAATCCATTTTTGCTCCTTCACCTTGGTGATCTCCTGCAAAATAAAAAATCAACCTTTGTGGCTAGACCAGTGAGCAAATTTAGATCCTTTATTGGGATAAACCATATTTGGTAAAATAATGCCTTTGGGGACCCAAACTTGCGTTATCCGTTCTTTTCTCAAGTGAACAGGAAATGTATTGCGAATAATATGTGGATCCTTTCTTCTATAGGGGCAGGTCTCTCTTACATGTCCCTTTCTCGCACAGTGGTGACATATAGGAGAGGTTCTGCTTCCTTTTGCCTTCACAAAAGTGGTAATGTGTTGCTTCTTTAAAAATCTTGGGTTGTAACCAATACCACTTCTGTTTAGAGAACTTTGTTGCTCACCTAACATCCTATCAAGAGTGCGCTTGGACTTGGTAAAACTTACGAGGGTTGTCTGTTGGTCTTGAATCTTATTATTCAGGGAGATCTTCTCGTTCTCTAAGTCATGATGTTCACTTCTCAGAGACGAGAGATCTTGCTTGAGTTCAGATTTCTCTGAGTCAAGAGTCTTGACTTTAATGTCAAGACCTGAATAAGAAGTTTCAAGACTTTTGACCCGCCTAGACAGTTCCTCAATAGTTCTCTCCTGGTCCACGTTTTCTTGATAAGAGTGTTAGTTTGGGCAATAAGTTTCTCTTCATTGGCAATCATATTAGAAAGGAATTCCGATAGTACCTCTTTTGGACTTGCCATGAGCTCTCTTATAGTTACCTCGAGTTGCTCATCATGGGATTCATCTCCTGTGGCCATGAGACAAAGGTTGGCATTTTCATCATCGGAATTTGAGTCACCTGAGTTGGAATCACTCCAAGCTGCCACCATGGCTTTCTTTTTCCATCTATCACCTTTCTTGAACTGGCTCTTCGTCTTTTGAGGGCAATCTTTCACTAGATGGCCTGTTTCACCACATTCAAAACAAGACAAAGGTTTAGTCTTCTTGTCATATTTGTTGTATTGAGACTTACCTCGAAATTTAGAAGACTCTGATCCATCTTTGTTGTTGAATTGCTTCTTCATCCTGAGGATTCGAGAAAGACCCCTTATAACGAGATCAAAGGGATCATCCTCATCATCATCCTCATCTTCAGAATCAGACACATCTTTGGGCTCATCCTTCTTAGACTTGAGCGCCAAGTTCTTAGTGCTAGCTGGGAGTTCACCATCGTCTTCATTTAGAATCATCTCATGTGTGATCAGCTTCCCAAGTAAGTCATCAAGGGGCAGAGTGGTGAGATCTTAGGCTTCCTCTATGGCTGTCACTTTAGGACCCCATTTGTCTTTTGAGAGGCACCTCAATATCTTCCTCACTTTCTCAACGTTCTTAAAGGTCTTGCCGAGAAAGTCAAGGTTGTTGGTGATTTCCGTGAACCGTGTGAACATGGCCTTAATAGATTCATCAGGCTTCATTTTGAACAGTTCATACTTTCGAAGGAAGATACTGATCTTGGTGTCCTTCACTTGACTAGTTCCTTCGTAGGTGACAACCAGCTTGTCCCAAATCTCTTTAGCTGACCTACAAGATGAAATATGGTTAAACTCATCAGTGCTAAGACCACAATATAGTAAGTTAATAGCCCTGTAGTTTTTGGAGATGAGTTCAAGATCCGCTTGGATGTATTCAACCTCGGTCTTTGCAACTTTGGTTCCATTTGGTCCGTCTTTCTCTTGAACCTTCGGACCATTCTCTATAATGTTCCAAAGTTCCAGATCTTCTTCTATAATGAACATCTTCATCAAGGACCTCCAGTGGACGAAGTTGTTTCCTACAAAGAGTGGTGGTCTACTAGTAGACCTCCCTTGTGCAAATCCTCCGCTTGCTTCACCAGACATGATAAAAAACTCACAAGGTTGTTAGATCAAAAGCAGTGAGTAAAGCTCTGATACCAATTGAAGGTTCGATAATGTATAACAAAGTAATATAAAGATACTCTAGAAGGGGGGTTGAATAGAGTATGCCGGTTTTTCGCAGATAATCTCAAGACTTTTGAAGCTCTTGCAAAACCCTTTGAGATTAGACGTAATTCTTTCTCCTGGCAAACCTGAATCACAACAGAGTTATACAATTCGAAACAAGTGCGGAATTATGGTAAAGCAATAAGTAAAAGACGCAACGAATTGTTAACGAGGTTCGGCACGAACTTGGCCTACGTCCCCGCCTAGGGTTCTTCCACAACCCTAGGATTCAACCGGCTTTTATTGATTCACAAGACTTAGGATCCTAATAGCTCACCGAGAAGTCTCTCTCCTATACAATTGCAATCTAGTCAACTCACGTTCCCTTGGAGTCCTAGACCAATCTAGAAGAGCCCCACCTCTCTCAGCTATCTAGTACAATCTTCTTACACTTAGTGAATCAATCGCCTAGTGTCCACTTCCCGAATTACAAACTCTCGAGTATAACACTCTCTCAGAATATATCCTATAAGATCATTGTGTAACTCTCAAATGCTTTGAAACAAAATATAAGACTCTTAAGAACAAGCAGAGAGCACACGAAGAAGAGAGAAGTATGCTTGAAGACTGAGTGCGATGTAGAGCGTTGATGTTGTAAGAGTTCGTCAGTCTTCCTTCTCTTCTTCATCTCCTTTATATAGTGAAGATCATCGACGCCACTTGAGGAAGAAATCTTCTCCAACGGCTAACTTGAATTATGGCTTGCGGGTGGATCTTTGAGATCTTCTAAACTGGTAAACTCTGAAGTCACAATCTTTCCGATTTGATCTTCTAATCTTTTCGTCTTTGGAAGGAGATATAATTCGAAAAGCTTCCTGGAATGTTAGTGCATACATAATAATATCTTGAAGCATATAATAACATATAATAATATTCGGACATAATATAATAAAGTACAGGTTTTGTGTTTCATCAACGTACACAGCTGTAGCTTCAAGACCTTTGACACAAACTGTGTGTCAAAGCCTTTGAAACCATTTTCGATTTTCATCAAGGGAGTGGAGTTATCAGGGATGTTAGCAAGGCGAGAGGGGTTGTTTTGTTTGGTGACATGGGAAATGTGTTTGGGAATTCAGAGGTTGTTCGTCGACCAAGAATTTGAGAGAAAGGCGTCGAAGAAGACGAAGAAGGATGAAACATTGGATGTGGGCCCACCGGCGAAGAAACCATGGGCCTCTAAAGTGAAGAACGTCGTTGTTCCCGGTGAAGCTGTTGCCATGGGACTAGTTTCTGCAGCCGACTATGAGGCCCTACAGGGGTGGCTCGCAAGGTAACCCATCGTCTCATTTCAGTCTTCATTATACGACACAGTTACCTATTGATTAATTCCACTCCATTGTACGGTCCAGTGCGGATGCTGAGAACCGGTCAACGGGTTGCGGAAAAGACCTGTCTAAGGAGTTCTTTACCACCCTCCAGATGCCCTGCTATTGGATCCACTTAGAGGTACGAAGCTGGTATATTGTAGTTATCACATTTGATTATGATTCGCCTTGCATACGCATTTTGGTTGCACTTGGACTATGTTGTGGGTTGTAATGTGGGTTAACTTGTCGCAGCACTTCGACCAGTCATGCTTCCTGCTACGTCAAGTAGTCACGGAGAGGGGTGAAGACATTGGGCGTCGAGTCATCGTCTTGGACTCCTACTTCTCCACCTATCTGGAGAGGGAGTGGAAGGAGTACAACTCAGACGTTGGGGGGTATGAGGCCAGTGACAGAGTCCTCTCATACTTCGATGGCCGGTCCCCGGCGCCCATGGCCCGTCCATGGGCAGGCGTGGACCTTGTCCTCCTACCCCTGAACCTGAGGGGCAAACATTGGGTTGCCGTCGCGCTTGATCTGAAGGAGTGGCAGGTGAAGTTGTATGACTGCGATGTGCAATGCGTAATAGACCGCCAGCTCCCACCCCTATTGATGCATGTTACCCACCTCCTCCCAATCATCATGGATGCACACGCTGAGTTGAAGGCGATGTATGCATCAAAGCTGCCAGGCCCGTTTGGCATACACCGCGACAAGCACCTTCCGCATAACAAGCTCAGGTATGTTGGATAAGACGCCTGTATTTCATTTCACTGGATGATATCTCCTCCTCTGTTTTGACAAAATCTCCGTCATTGCAGTGGTGACTGTGGCCCTTACACGATCAGATTCATGGAGCTCCTCATGGAGATCGCTCCCACCTTCGATGGGCTGGATGACACGTTTATTGTGGCGTACAGACAGATGCTAGCGGCTGCCATCTTCCATGGTCGACTCGGTGGACGCATAATCTGATTATCGTTGGGGTGTAGTCATGGAAGTGAATTGTTGTCATTTTTTTGTGAACAACGTTGCTCATAAACTTGTCCTTTGGTTGTTTCGATACAATTACATACTATAGTTAACTGGTGAAGAACTTCGTAGTACTTTTGGGGATGGATTCAGTAAATAACCCCTGTCACCCTCTTTGTATTACCGTGTCAGGTTGAAGGGGTTATCATGTCACTTCTTTGAATTTCATGTTTAACGATCCGGAGGTGACACTTTGATAATGAAATCACCCATGCATTGGCACTTGTTTCAGCTCATGTTTACATTCCTGAGTGTTTGTGCTAGTCGTGTTAGAAAATCACCCTAGTCATCATATTGACATCAATGACACGATAATTATGTATGTTGACACGGGATTCCAACTTTGGTGACACGGGTGATTTCCTTACATCTTATAACCAAAGTTTCGACCATGACAACATCGTCAACCACTGCCTAAAAAATATCATAAAAATAAATTAACATTCTACAACACATAACCACTGACTGAAGATAAAGAAAGCGAAATAGTTCATAGCAACGTACTAAAATACCAACCTAGTGAACTACCGTCCACAACTAAGTGTTCCGAGCAACAACCATGTTCATAAAAATCAAACACAATAAAAACGATGTTCATAACAACCTTCTACCATAACATCAAAGTTTATAACACTGGGCAATGGTGATCACAACTGCGATCATAACCGTCTACCATGGAAGATGCCAACAGCGAGCATGTGTCTGTACGCCCCGATGAATGCGTCGTCAAGACCGTCGTAGGTGGGGGCGTCCTTCGTGAGGAGTTGCATGAACCTGATCGTATATGGACCGCAGTCTCCACTGCAATAGGGATGCTGAAGTCAGATTCATTACAGCCGGATACCACTATGAGACGAAGAGATATTTAAGTGTTCCACATTAATTACATCTGCTTGTTCTGCGGCATCCTTTTCTCGCGACTAAGGGCGAACGGCTTTGGCAACTTGTCGGCGTAGGTGGCCATCAACGCGGGGTGGGCATTCATCAATACTGGGATAAGGTGGGTGATGCAGCTTAAGTGTGCCGACAGATGGCGGTCCCTCACGATGTAAACGTCCGAATCATAAACCCTTACCTGCCACCCGATCAGATCTATCGCTACGGCGATCCAGTGAATATTGTCCACGTTCAACGGTAGGAGGATGGGTTCCACCCCTTCCCACGGGCGGCCTATCATCGCCGGGGACCGCCCGTCAAAGTAGGCAAGCAGCTTCTGGTCGGCTTCGTAGCTATCCGCATCGCTCTTGTATTTGTCCCACTCGATCTGCAGATAGCGACCGAAATATGTGTCCACAAACACAACTCGACCGCCAACGTCACCGGCCCTCTCTGTTACCCCTTTACGAAGAAGATAGCATGCTTGTTCCATGTGTTGCATCGATTACAACCCTAATAAAAATCCAATACTATTGCAGTACCTATTACACTAGATACCGTGTCATTCACTAAACAAAGGTAATCACTTAGGCGGGTATCGTACCTCAGAGTTTAGCCAAACTGTGGGCATTTTTAGTGCGGTGAAGAACTCCTTAGTCAGCGTCGTGCCGTACGCAGTCTTCCAGCTGTCCTCATCCCCGCTGCACAACCACAACCACAATGTTAGGAGAATGGAGTCATGTCTGCAATCAGTTGGGTACGTCTACTGATGAGTGTCACCTATCCATCCAGCGGAGGAAGCCATCGTTGTCTGACACAGATACAAGACCCAGCTTAATCGCGTCTGCGCCTTCGACAACATTCTTCCCTTTTCGGCCCCGCGGTTTCTTCTGAGGCGGGGACTTCACTTCTTCTTCACCACCTGGACCTCTCTTACTCTTCCTGCCTCGAACGGGCTCCACTCTTGCATCCTCTGAGATCTGCCAATTGGTTAGACAGTTTCAACGGTCAGGGAAAAATTGTTTTTACCCCCGTGTCACCCGAACAATTATCCGTGTCGGCTAACACTAATACACTTGTCACTTACGTACTACTATAGATTCAAATGACAATGTGAAGTAACAACCAATTTACCTTCTCATTCTATCCTTCCGGCGTTGGCTGGTCGTCCACTGTAGGTGGTACCTCCGTTGACCCGGCCTTAAGGTTGTTCTCCTCAGCCTCCCTATGTTTCCCGTCATTCTCTCCACTGACATCTCTCCCAGTTCCTCCAATGGTCTCGGCTTTCACAGCCTCTGAGATCTGGCAAATGGTTATGGTTATTTCAACTATCATTCAGATAATTTATTTGTTCCCTTGTCACTTCACATATTAACACGTGTCGCTTGACATTAACAACCGTGTCAGTTGTCTACAATATATTGAAATATGAAAATGTTGATTCTATTAACCCTTGACCATGGATTCAGAAAATACCATGTCAAGTAACAACCAATTTACCTCCTCTTGTCATTCTGGTGGCTGGTCGCCCACCTTAGTTGGTCCCTCTGTCCCCCCAATATTTTGGTCGTTATCCTCTCTACGGACATCGCCCATTGGTTTCTGCACACCTCCTGCATTCGACTGACCATCTCGCATCCCATTCACAACACCTTCCAAAACCTTCATCTGATACACATAGTACATAAATGAGGGGTGGTTCGCAAATGTTATTCGACATTGGGAGAAAAGTTACCCGTGTCACCTTTGGAAAATACCCGTGTCACCACTGGGGGACAAGTTACCCGTGTCACTTATAGAATATACCCGTGTCACTTATGGGAGAAAAGTTGCACGTACCTTGTCATCCATGCTCCGCATCCATGTTGACATAGTTCCCAGCCTCTCCAAGATGAGTTCTAGTGACTTCCCCACCTTATCTTCCCAGGATTCCCTTGTCCCATCTCGTTGCTCCGAACTCGGGCCGAGCTTGTCAGAGCCTTCACCGTAATAACTGGGTGCCAACGCAGCCTCAATGTCATCAAAGTAGAGGTCATGCTCCTCATGCTGGTAGAAGCACCCGAGCATCAATTCATACTCGTCAGCCTTCGGTACTAGTATCGGGTTGTCTTCGACCTTTATGCTATCCGATTTCTCAGGGTCCATGCGGGACTGGATTGTCTCATAGCTTAGATTGTCGTCATCGACTGTCCACCTCAGCATGCGAGGCAACGCCGTCTTTGACAGCCGGTTCGCAAACGCCTCCCCAATCCCCGGGACCGCTTCGTACAACCAAATCTACAACAACCACACATGACACTCGAGTTCATCAATTGCACTTAATAGTTAAAGTATAACTTCGGTCAAGTAGGTAACCTGGAACACATACGGAAAACCCATTAGCCCATATCCATTTCGGACGTCCTTCGCCTTCGGCTTCAATTCAGCGAAACGTCGTTCTATGACACCCGACAGGGACTCGTGGGTGGCCTTGTACACAATCCTGCCCCAGGGGTAATCCAGAAACCGATCAACGTTCTCCACAAGCTTCACAATCCACCCTCGTATGGGTTTCCTGGGTTCCCCCCAGCAGAACTCCTTCCACGATGAGGAGGAGAGCGATCTTAAAACGCCTTCTCGAACTCGGTTCCTTCAAGATGGAGTTCTTGAAGGCGTGACGGAGGGAAAACTTGTCGTTGCTTCCGCCAAAGAAAACCCAAACCTATAACTAGTAGAGCGATAAGTAAGAGGTCGATCCCACAGGGAATTATTATTCAAGTGTGATTTAAGTGCTAATTAAAGTAACCAAGGAGGGGGGTTTTAAGTGTGAAAGATCCGCCTTTTATCAAAACGGATTAAAGAAAGAAAAATAATTGATATTGGTTTAGACAATTATGAGAAGCAATTCCACCTACAATTTTCCACTTTATTGGATTGAAGCGATCATTGTAACTTCTTCTCGTCCTATTACGTTTCCTATGAATGCCCTTGTCCCGACCTAATATAGTTACTAGTCCAACCAGTCCTAGCAACCCTTATCAATCGAACAGTCCCTAAAGAAGGATTTAACCCAATTGATAGCTTTAAGTCCAGAGATTAGCCAAGGTATTTGCAGTCCCTAAAAAAGGATTTAACAACACATTCAACTTCCTACTTATTCAATTAGTTCAACCAGCCCTAAAGGAATAAGTTTGCTACTTGGGTTAAGGTTCGCAACCAGGAATCTACAAAACCCTAGCGATTGAATTGATTCTACCAAGTTGATCAGCCGAGATAGAATAAAACAATGAACAATTAAGCACAAAGAAGTTGAAGCATTCACAAATAGGAAATCAAGGGCGAGAATTAGAAACTCACAATCAATCTGGATAAACCTTCAAATTGCAGGCAGAATAGATGAGTTTAGTTCCTCATGGAAGACATGGCTCAAAATCTCTAAAAAGTCTAATGGTTGAAAGAATAGAATCCCCGGTCATGAATAATAACATAAAAGTGGCCTAATAAAACATCCAAGTCGGCCTCCAAACAAACATAGAAAAAACTAGGGTTTCTTAAAAACGGCGCTTACGCGCTGACTGTCCGTGCGGCGCCCGCCGCAAGTGGTGCGGCGCCCGCCGCAAATGTCTTCTTTGCATCCTGCTGCGGCGGGTGCAGCTGCGGCGCCCGCGGCACTTCTGCGGCGCCCGTGGCACGTTGTTCTGCCGTGGCCCTTGCTTTCTTCGCGGGCTTTTCTTCTCGTCTTGCTTCTTTCTTCCTTGTTCCTTCCCATGTATCTTGTGTTCCTCTTCGAGATGTTGCATCTCCCAAATGTGTTCCGAGTCGATCTGCGAGATAAACACAAAAATTGCGCAGAATCCGAACTTTTCTAAAATAAACACAAGATGCAATTTAGCAACAAAGTAAGCAAGAAACGCAACCTAACTAAACTAAATATATCTATAATGCCTATCTAAAATATGCATTATCAAATCCCCCACACTTAACCTTTGCTTGTCCTCAAGCAATGATAGAATGAACATGAATCAATGTATCCCACAGGAAATCCCTTCAAGTTTCAACATTACCAAAAGCAACATCATAGCAGGTGAAAACATAAACCAAGCAAACAAACGTCATAGCATGTATTCCAGTGATCAAAGCTTTAGAAGTAGACATCATCCAACCTCACCAGAATTATGTGTTTCACTCATGTGTTTAGGCTTTTAGGTACAACTCTCAACTCAAACCAATAATGCACTAAGCTCATAGACATTGACCACCATATCACCAATTATCTACCGAAATGTCATTACTTGCGGGACAACATAGAGAAATAAAATGCAACACTTCATATTTTTTTCTTTTTCTTTGGTTTTCTTTTCTCTTTTTTTTTTCTTTTTTTTTTTCTTGTCTTGGTGCTTTCTTTACGCGAAGCGCAAACATGGGTGTCATGAATGGCCCCGGTCTATCAACACCTCAACTATGAATATGAAGTCCACTTGAACACCTTTTGACGCAAGTTGCAAACATGGGTGTCATGAATGAACCTGGTTACTCAATGATCAAGCTTTCTCTCCTAGTGGATAGTTTTCAACACCTTTTTGCGCGAATCATACCCATGGGTGTCATGCGTAGACCCGGTTACTCAGTGCATCAACCATTGCCACCTTATTCACTAAATATGCATAAAATTGAATGAAAAGACTCAAAATATAAACATAACTCCGCAAGCAACAAACATGTGCATCGGTCTTCAAAAATAGATACTACAGTCAATGCCAAGAGGTAGCAACACTAGGCGAGTAATTCACACAATTTAGCAAAAGAATTCAAATAAGGCCACACATCCTCACAAGGTCATGTTTTTAGGATATCAATCATACTTTCGCTTAATCATACATGCTCAATTACATTTGCTAGCTCATGTTCCACAAAAATCAAATAGCAATAATAATCAAAACATCCAGCACTCCATGGGATTTTTATGAATCATGCTTGAAATTTAAAATAGAGGACAAACTAAGCAAGATGGGTATTTGAATAACACATATATATGCAATGCATGCTCTATTTCTAATATTTTCGCCTTTTTTTTTTTTTTTTTTTTTTTTTTTTTTGGACGAAAATTAAACTGATTGAAAACTAAATAACAACTTAATTAAACTTAAACAGGATTGAAAATTAAATATGATCTAACTATATGCACTATAAAACTAAAATTCCTCTCCCCCACACTTGAAGTTTTCATTGTCCTCAATGAAACATTAAAGACAACAAAAGTAAATCACATATACTCATGGTGAAGGAAAAGAAAGAGGAAAAAGAAAGAAAAACTTACCTCGGGTTGCCTCCCGAGAAGCGCCTTTGTTTCAAGTCGTTGGCTCGACGTGATGTCCCTTGATTGGCCTATGTTCCTCCACCAGGGTCACCAACACCTGTTATTTCATTGACAAATGCGGGTACCCCTGAAAGGTGTAGCTTTCGGTTCCAACATTCAGCCATTACCCTTAGCTCCTCTCCATGAGCTCTGCCTGGGGGTTGTCCTGGAATCACAAACGGGTTCAATTTGTTAGGAGGCTCAAATTTGCATATACTATGTTCCACAGGTGTTTCTAACAAACCATGCAAATGATTGTTGTGATCAGTATTGTTAGCAATAGGCATATCTAGAGAATTTTCAGGAGAAAGCTTAGCATGATTAAAGAGAGAGAACTCTATCTTTCTTCCATCAAACTCCATAGTCAATAGACCCTCACAACAATCAATTTTCGTTTTCGCAGTTTTTAGGAATGGCCTTCCTAGTATAATGGGTGTTTCAGGGGCTCCCTGCTCCATATCTAAAACAAAGAAATCAACAGGGAAAAACAAATCATCCACCATAACCAACACATCTTCAACAACGCCTCTTGGCCTGATTTGTGATCGATCAGCAAGTTGCACTGTAACCCCCGTCTCAGTCAGAGCACCCAAACCCAAAGACAGGTACATGTTATAGGAAATAACATTAATTGAGGCTCCTAGATCTAACATGGCTTGTTTGAATCTAGTATTCCCAATTGCACATGGAATTGTAAACATACCTGGGTCTCCACATTTTTCAGGCAATTTCTTGCTCAACATAGCAGAGACATTTTCATTCAAGCTTACCTTTTCCTTCTTTTTCAGTCTTTGCTTCTTCTTGATGGTGCACAATTCCTTCAAAAATTTAGCATATCTAGGAATGCTCTTAATTAATTTGAGTAAAGGAATGTTTACCGCACACTTACCGAATGTCTCGAAGATGTCCTTGTCATTCTCATACCTTCTTGTATCCTTCAAAGCTTCCGGGAAGGGCGGAACGGGCTTTGGAATCTCCATAGGTACGGGAGAAGAAAGAGTAGAAGACGAAGAAGAAGAAGGCGGAGAAGGAGGGATAGAGGAGGGAAGAGGTAAGGGAGAAAACTCACCAGGAAGAAATTCGGGGGCGGGCACCGTTGCGGCGGGCGCAGCTGAGGGTGCGGCGGGCACCGCAACTTGCTGGGTTTCACCTGCGGCGGGCGCCGCGTGAAATCCCTCTCTGGCGGCGGGCACCGCAGGGGGTTGCGGCGGGCGCCGCAAGGTTTGCCGCGGGCGCCGCACTACGGTTCGGCCGTTTTCGTCTTCAATGATCCCTATTTCTTCATCCATTGTCTCCTCATCGTCCTTTTGATTTGTGACAACCAGTTCCTTGCCACTCCTAAGCGTTATTGCATTTACATTCTCCTTAGGATTCTCAACCATTTGCGATGGAAGCTTACCTGAATCGTTTGCCTTCTTCGCACTTAAGATTTGAATGAGCTGACTCATTTGATTCTCAAGATTTGTCATCCGATCTGATTGCTGCTTCTCTAGATTCGCCATCCGCTCTGTCAGTTTCTGCACTGTACCCTCATTATCCCTATTGGATTGCTGCTGACCTCCCTATCGAGGTTCATATTGTTGTTGAGGCCTTTCCTGTTGCCCCCCTTGCTGATTGAAAGAGGCCTGATGGTTCCCATAGCCTTGCTGATAGCCTCTATTGTAGTTATTGTTGTTGAAATACCCAGGATTTCCATAATTGCCTTGCATAGGCCTTTGTTGAGCGAAATTCCCAATGGCATTCAATTCAACATTAGGATCTTGTATGAGCGGGCACATGTCCATAGGATGGGTGAATTGATTGCAAAGACCACATGCCTTCAATTGTTGAGGATTTCTATCAAGGATCAATTGTTTCATCATCTCCTTCACCTCTGCCATATCCGTCTGAAGTGCAGCCACAGGAGCATCAACAGCGAGTACACCCCTAGCCCGAGTGCTTTTGTTGAATTGTCTAGAGCCCTCAGATAGCTCCTTAAACACCTCCCAAGCTGTGGTAGGTGTCTTATTCAGCATGTTTCCTCCACAAGCAGAATTCACCGTCTTCCGCTCTATATCAGTCAACCCATTGAATAAAAAGAGAACCAGATCCTTTTGGGAGTACCCATGGCATGGGCAGCTGGCGCAGAGTTTCTTGAAGCGTTCAAAGTACTCATGTATAGACTCTGTCGCATACTGCTCAATGCTGCTGATAGACCTTTTCAAAGCATTCAGCTTTGTTGCAGGGAAGTACATCTCTAGGAAGACTCTTTTCATCTCGGCCCAAGTAGCAATAGAGTCAGGTGGTAGATAGAAGAACCATTCATTTGCATCATCCTTCAAAGTGAAGGGAAAGGCTCTCAGCTTGATTTGCTCTTCAGTTACATTCGCTGGTTTCATCCCCACCACCACCCTATGGAATTCAGAAAGATGTTTGTGGGGGTCCTCCCCACTCAGCCCATGGAATTTGGGTAGAAGATGAACTACCCCTGACTTCAGCTCAAAGTTTACTCCTTCTGCTAGTGCAGGGTATTGGATTGCCAGGGGTTGCTGTGCCAGATCAGGAGCAGAAAGCTCCTTAAGAGTGCGGTTCGCCATCTCTGCAATGTTCTCTACAGAGAAGAATTAGTAGCAAAAGGTATGGACCCTAGAAGACGGTCCACACCACGATCAACACTAAAAACACACAAGAATTTAATAAAATTCCCCGGCAACGGCGCCAAATTTGACGGAGGGAAAACCTGTCGTTGCTTCCGCCAAAGAAAACCCAAACCTATAACTAGTAGAGCGATAAGTAAGAGGTCGATCCCACAGGGAATTATTATTCAAGTGTGATTTAAGTGCTAATTAAAGTAACCAAGGAGGGGGGTTTTAAGTGTGAAAGATCCGCCTTTTATCAAAACGGATTAAAGAAAGCAAAATAATTGATATTGGTTTAGACAATTATGAGAAGCAATTCCACCTACAATTTTCCACTTTATTGGATTGAAGCGATCATTGTAACTTCTTCTCGTCCTATTACGTTTCCTATGAATGCCCTTGTCCCGACCTAATATAGTTACTAGTCCAACCAGTCCTAGCAACCCTTATCAATCGAACAGTCCCTAAAGAAGGATTTAACCCAATTGATAGCTTTAAGTCCAGAGATTAGCCAAGGTATTTGCAGTCCCTAAAAAAGGATTTAACAACACATTCAACTTCCTACTTATTCAATTAGTTCAACCAGCCCTAAAGGAATAAGTTTGCTACTTGGGTTAAGGTTCGCAACCAGGAATCTACAAAACCCTAGCGATTGAATTGATTCTACCAAGTTGATCAGTCGAGATAGAATAAAACAATGAACAATTAAGCACAAAGAAGTTGAAGCATTCACAAATAGGAAATCAAGGGCGAGAATTAGAAACTCACAATCAATCTGGATAAACCTTCAAATTGCAGGCAGAATAGATGAGTTTAGTTCCTCATGGAAGACATGGCTCAAAATCTCTAAAAAGTCTAATGGTTGAAAGAATAGAATCCCCGGTCATGAAAAATAACATAAAAGTGGCCTAATAAAACATCCAAGTCGGCCTCCAAACAAACATAGAAAAAACTAGGGTTTCTTAAAAACGGCGCTTACGCGCTGACTGTCCGTGCGGCGCCCGCCGCAAGTGGTGCGGCGCCCGCCGCAAATGTCTTCTTTGCATCCTGCTGCGGCGGGTGCAGCTGCGGCGCCCGCGGCACTTCTGCGGCGCCCGTGGCACGTTGTTCTGCCGTGGCCCTTGCTTTCTTCGCGGGCTTTTCTTCTCGTCTTGCTTCTTTCTTCCTTGTTCCTTCCCATGTATCTTGTGTTCCTCTTCGAGATGTTGCATCTCCCAAATGTGTTCCGAGTCGATCTGCGAGATAAACACAAAAATTGCGCAGAATCCGAACTTTTCTAAAATAAACACAAGATGCAATTTAGCAACAAAGTAAGCAAGAAACGCAACCTAACTAAACTAAATATATCTATAATGCCTATCTAAAATATGCATTATCAAGGCGTTCTCTAGCTCATCAACCTTCATGTTGTCCATTCCGAATAAGTCCTTGAGAGCCTTCTTTGTCTTCTTGTCATCCTCCGTGTCTGTGTCTTCCCCCCGAACTCGACCACACCGCAGCCCAGTAACGAGCGCAAACTCCTTGATCGAGAATCGCCAGAGCTTGTCTTGAAGCATGTACCAAGTCTCCCACTTCTTTTCTGTCACAAGATGTCGTTGTAACACGTAATGCAGTAGTTGCGATGAGAATTGAACCCGGTTTGCCAATTGCACAATACCCCTAAATTGGCTTCGCATCAGCTTCTCCCAATCGACGGGGTCGACCCAATCGTCCAAGTTCACGAGCAGCGACACTCTCGAACCATGGTTGACCCGCCCCCGGAAATGCTTCTCCTCCGGCACTGCGAGTCGTGGCTCCACCTTCTTCGGTGGCCGGACACCGTTCCTCCTCAAATTCTAGGACCGAACCATGTCCTTCATGCAATTAGATGGACATGAACATAATCAATATCCAGACAAATTCACCCCCTACTTAGTAAATCTGTCTGCGAGTGTTTCACGAGAAAGTGCCCATGTCACCTTAGAGGGTAACCCTTGTCACCCAACACTATAAGACATGTCATGAATTTCAGTTGTCTTCTCCCAATACTCCTACAGTACCCGTTTATGACAGGGGTTATTCTCCACTCTCACATTCTGGGTTAAAGGATCCGCAACCCTCCTACACTCATCTTCAACCTCCCTCGCTCTTCTCTGTCAATTCCTCAGATCCCCATACCCCTTTTACCCCAGATCTCTATTTCTCCGTATCCCTTAATTCCCCACATCACCGTTAACCCAAATCCCCAATTTCTGAATTTTCTCCATTCCCAAATTGCATGCCTTTGAACGAAACAATGGAAGATTGCAAATGAAGTGGGGAAGATTGTAAATTAAGTGAAGATTTAGAGAAAGGAGACGGGTTTCAAGAATCAATTGAGTTGTACCTGTTTTCTGGCGCCTTCCTCTCCGGTATGGGCTTCTCCGGCGTCTTCCTCCCTTGTTCTATGTCGTATGTGCACAGCGGCCGGACTGCTGCTCTCCTCTTTCCCTTCAATTCACAACTGCCTCCCTTCTTGCCCTCTATTAACATTCACTCTCTCTCTCTCTTTCCCTTGTGGTGGTGGTTTTATTCCCCAACTGCAATGAATGCAAGTTGGTGAAAGTTACTTTTGCTTTTCTTTTCTTTACCTTTTATTTTCGAGAGAGAGAATATTTGGTTTTTCTTTTTTTTTCTATTTTTTAAAGTAGGTTAAAGTAACTGTGCAACCAACAGCCACCCTGAAAGATTCCTTTTCTATTGTCGTTTTGTTGTTTTGTCCCAGTATCGGGTCATGTCTTTGCATGCACGTGTCACCTCACAGGTTTTTTTGTGTCACTATTCACTCTATCAAATTCCTACGTATAGTCTAAATGACCCATGTCACCCCTTTTAATCCTCGTGTCATGTAACAGCATATACCTTGTCAACAAATTGGATCGATACATATACCTACACTGCCAAGTTTAACAAAATACATGTACGCATACCTAAAATATCCAAATGTTCACATTCGACAACTACCAAGTTTCGCAAAATATCCAAATGTTCTACTTCAACTATTACAGGAGGGTGTTCTGATTGGAATCAAGTATTCACAACAAACATTCACGAGACACTCCAAAGTCTAGCATCCGAGTCGACCATGGAATACCCCAACAGATAGCATCTGGCGGTATGCCTCCATGTACGTGTCGTCCAATCCATCGAAGATCGGGGCAGTCTCCAGCAGGAGCTACATGAATCTAATGGTGTACGGGCCACAATCACCGCTGCAATGGGGAACAATCGGTCAGAACGTGGACACCGATTCCACATCCAATGAAACGAAATTGAACCATGTGAACCAACTTACCTAGCTTGTTCTGTGGAAGGCTCCTGTCCCGGCGAATGGCAAACGGCGTGGGGACCTTATCCGCATACTTCACCTTCAGATCGGGGTGTGCCCGCATGACGACAGGGATGAGGCTTGTCATAGGCATTAAGAGGGGTTGGAGCTGGCGTTCCGTCATGATGTGGACGTCGCAGTCATACACCCTGACCTCCCACTCATTCAGATCGATTGCAAGCGCAACCCAATGTTTGTTCCTCACGTTCAAGGGGAGGAGGATGAGGTCCGTACCTGACCACGGTCGCCCCAACGGCTTCGGGGACCGGCCATCTAAGTACGCCAGCAATGCATCACTGGGCTCGTACGCTTCGGGGCTAGCGTTGTACTCCTTCCATTCCCGCGGTAGATAAATTCCCGTCAAGCACGAATCCACAACGATGGCTCGACTGCCACTGTCGGCCGCCCTGTCTGCGACCGCTTTGCGCAGAAGAAAGCAACACTCCTCCATCTCCTGCCTGAACTGAACCGCAATTACAATCCAAATTCCTGACACGTGAAATTTGATAGGTGACACGTGTTCATACCATTGTGCCAAACCAAGCTTGGGGTTTCTTCAGGCAGTTGAGTAACTCCTTCATCGTCTATTCGAGAGTAAGAAACATAAGTTACGTACCTTGCAAGCCAACTTGTCATGGCGTCCTTGTCCGTCGCGGACACAATTCCTAGCTCAACAGCATCAGCGGGAACACTGGCTATCTTCTGGGCTCGCGGTTTCTTGGATGCCCTATCATCACCTTTAATTTTCTTTCCCCCGTCATCAGGACCAGACCCCTTGACACCATCCTCTCCCAACTGCAAAGATATCAAACTTCAGCTAAGGTTGACACTATCCCTTGTCACATAACAGATATACTCATGTCGTACAACTACATTGTCCCTGTCACCATTCACTGATAGAAAAAACTTACATCCTTGCTCTCTCCTGCCACCCCATCCCCTGCCTTGAGGGATTCCCCCTCAGCTAGCTTGTCCTCGTGATCAGCTTGCTTGTCCCCTGCCTTGGTCTGAAAATTTTTCGTGTCACTTGCCATAAACGTTCATGTCACAGAGAAAATTTTCCTTGTCACACCTCCTTGCTCTCTCCTGGCCCCCCATCCCTTGCCTTCACAGTTTGAACTTCCTCGTGCTTATCCCCGCCATCATCCACTTCAGTTCCCTTCTCAACAACAGCTCCAAAATGAAAATGAAATCAACATTCAATTAGGCCCCAAACTTTCCACTGTCACTTAACATAACAAATCATGTCACACAGCTACATTCTTCCTGTCACACTGGATCGATAAATTCTTGTGATGTTTACCCACAACTTACCTTACCACCTTGTCCACCAAGGGTCTTCTCACCGCCTTCAGGCGCAATTGACTTAATCAAATCATCAAGTTCGACCTGAAAAAACCAAATTAACGTTTGATATTGGATCCCCGATTTCAAGCAGGACTCAACATCGAAATGCATGTGACACAAAAACAAACTTACATTCTCATAGCTTTCAACAAACTCATACCGTTCCTTCTCATCGGCAGCATGTTCTTTATGGGTTGTTTCTTGCCCGGCCATCCCTTTACCTTTACCATCCCGCAGCTCAGTCACGGCCACCTCCAACAATTTCAGCTGCAGGTCAACAAATTCGTACTTCATATCACCATAAGGTGACAAAATTGAACACAAGCATTTTATTACGTGACACATGTGATGAGTAATCAATACCCAACAAATGCAAATTCACACTTCATATCATACTAAGGTCATCTAATTCACTTCAAAACAAACACATATCAAACTAGGCCCCCCTCAATTTCATAGCAGATTCGTTCAATATCTACACTACGTGTCACCTATCCAATTTCACGTGTAAGGAGTCCATTTACCCTTGTCACCACAGTTCTCCAGAGTCTCCACAAAACGAATATATGGGAATTAATTGCGTACCTTTTCATCCATCTTCTTCATCCCTGTTGACATTGTCTGAAGCTTGTCCATAACTGCTTCTAGAGTCTTGGCCACGTCCTCCACCCAGCCATCCTTCTCATTGCCTTCTCTTCGCGTCTTTGGGGAGCTCCCACCAGGGGCTTCAAAATGGCTCAGGAAGGGTGCCACTACGTCTTCGAATAGAGGGTCGGACTTCTCATCCTCGTAGACACATCCATCCATCAACTCTATCCCAGCCTCCTCTGGTATGAGTATTGGGTTATCGTCAATCTCAATGGCCGCCTCTCCCTCAGCTTCAGTGCGACTGGATATATCAGCATAAGCTAGGTTCTCGTCTTTGAGGGTCCATCTCATGCAACGAGGGAAAGTCGTGGTCGACACCTTCGACGCAAACCGGACCCCCCATTTTGGCATGGATTCCAATAACCAAATCTGCACCGCATCCCCACTCAAATTAATACATTTTCAGCATATGAATTACAAAATGATCATGTGTGTGGTCGAGAAGGTTACCTGAAAGGATAGCGGATAACCCATCAGCCCATAACCATTGCGCTTCTTGCGATCTTCTGCCTTCAACTCAGCCTCTCGCCGCTTTACGGCGCCGTCCAGCGAGACGTGTGTTGCAGCATAAATGACCCGCCCCCATGGGAATGCCAAAAACCGATCCATATTCTCCACCAACCTGACGATCCAGCTCTGCATCCCCTTCCTCTGCTCCTCCCCTAGCAACACGCCTTCCACAATGTACAGAAGCACTAGCTTGAATCGTCTTTGCGGGCTCCGCACCACCAACAATGAGTTCTTCAGTTCGCTCTCCAGGTCACCCACCATCATCCTCTCGTTTCCAAAAAACTTCTTGATAGCTTTCTCGTCGTCCTCCATCTCACTCGCTCTTGGTTGACTGCACCGCAGCCCGGTAACTAAAGCAAACTCCTTGAGGGAGAACCTCCGGAGCTTGCCCTTTATCCTGTACCAGGTCTCCCACTCCTTATCGGTCTCAAGCTGGTGCTGGAGTGCATAATGCACCATTTGTGAAGAAAATTTGACGCGGTGCGCCAACTGCACAACCCCACCCAGCTGGGAGTCAAGGAGCTTCTGCCAGTCACCATCGTCGACATAGTCATCGATGTTGTTAAGCATCGACAGTCTTGAACCCTGGTTCACCCGGGCCCAGAAGTGCCTCTCTTCCGGGACTAGGTATTCGGGCTCCCGCTTCTTCGACCTTAGATTCTTCGTCCTCACCATTTGTTTCCTGCAATTTCGATCAGACGAACAAAGTCAGTTTACAAATTATATTCATCTCCCTCTGTCACCTAACAGACAAACCCATGTCATTATACCCCTGTCACTCAAGGTGAAACCCATGTCACCCCTTTTGAATCGAAAGCCTATAACCAATACCTCAAACCCCCTTCAATCGGCCACCTACGACATCCACATATCCCAATTTTCACACCTCGTCAATTCCCCTTTTCCGCCTACCACAACAAATTTCGGAACCCTTCTCTCCAAAATGAAAACCCCTGTCACCCAATTCGAACCTCAAACCACCAATTTCCCCTATCCATAGTTCCCCGACCGTTTCCCTAACCCATTTCGAAAACCACTGTCACCCAATTGGAAACCCTAACCACCGATTTCCCCTTTCCATACCCGAAAACCACCCATGCCACCACCACCCACCATTCTCCAAACACGAAAACCACCACCCCGACCCGCCATTCAAGCCACCATTGCTCTAACCCCTTCACCCACTGCTTCCCCGACCCACACCCGCGCACAGTACCACCAAAGGGAGAAGAGTAATAGGGCGTACTTGTTCTCTATTTCGTCGGCGGTCGTGGCTGGTGTGTACTTTCCGGCGACGGTGGACTTGCCCGCTCTCTCTCCTTTGCTGTTCCTCTCTCGAAGCGGCGTCTCTGCAACTGCCGATGAAGAAACCGCCATCTCTCTCTCTCTCTCTCTCTTGGCGTCTCTGCAACTGTCGATGAAGAAACCATCCTCTCTCTCTCTTTGCTATTGGTATGGTTTGAAACGGGAGAGAGATGTGTGATTGGTGATGTCCACTAAAATAGACATGTTGAAATGCTCAGTTTAGCTCCATATTCTATACACTTTGCATATTTCGGGATGGGAATATGTCGAATTTATGTAATATGTGCTTATTTGCAAGAAATAGAGGTCTACATAAGTTTTGGTTTAATATTGCAGAATTTGGAGCCATTTCGGGAGAAAACCAAGAAGTAAAGACGAAAGCTGATTGTTACTCGATGTCGACTACCCTTTGTCGATATCGACTAAAGAAGTCCGGACACAGCGTGATCGAGGACAGGCCAGATCGAGGAACTGAAGACGAGCCAACTCGACTCCAGAGAGTTACTCGATATCGAGTAATCTACTCGATATCGAGAAGAATTGAAAGCCAGTCCGGAGTCGAGGAGGAGAGCCTGATCGAGGAGCCGAGGAGCGCTATTCGACCTGACCAGGCAACCCGATGCTGAGCGACACCACTCCTCGATATCGAGGAAGTTTCTCGATATCGACAAGACCAAAGTCACATGCCCGAGCAATGTCGAGGAGAGGCTGCTCGACAACACCAGGCCAGCCATCATCGACGACACTTACTTGATATCGAGTAATCTACTCGATATCGACAAGACCTGAGAGCCAGTGTCCGAGCAAATCGAGGACCAGTTACTCGAGCAAGTCGGTGAAGCCAAGTCGACGACCCACACTTACTCGATATCGAGGACTTTACTCGATATCGAGGACAACTATCCTGGACCGCGTTACGCGGTGAGTTGTCCGACACGGTTTGGGCTTGCTTGGGACGAAAGGAATCCGATTCTATCCAAGTTCTATCAAGATCCATCCAAGGAGAAGAAGATTTATCCACTTGAAGATATTTTAGGCTTTTAAATATATTTTCCTTTTATGATAAATATTCCTTTTATTAATGTTTTATCTTTAGATATAGATAGAGATTTCTATCCTTGATTAGCAAGGATTGAAGGCTATAAATAAAGCCCATGGGGCTGATTTTAGGATCATTCAATTTCAGTAGGAGAAGTAGTAGTAGAGAGAGAAAGAGAGGCCGAGTAGAGCAAAGGAGCGAAAGTGATCTGGCTTTGTTTGGTTTGTACTTTCTTCAGAGGTTTAATGCAAGTTATTTCCTTTCAATCAATGTCTGCGATTGCAATGAGGCGCGAGTAGTCCACCCCCTTCTAGGGTTGGGGCGAGCCCGACGATAGCCATGTGTGTTTGAGGTAAAGATCTGACTTTTATCATGTCTTGAGCATCTACTACTTGTTATGTGTTTATTACCCATCTAATGGAGGTTCATGCTAACAACTTGGATTGTAAACATAAAATCAGTAGAGACAATTAGGGTTTCTTGAAAGAGTTGTCTAATTGTTGGAAAAGGGGAGAGCTTGATTCTTCGATGCGATTTACATGATTATCTGTTTTATTCTTATGCATGCTTGGTTATTGTTGTCGCAAACCCCAATCTTGGAAGTCTTTCACATACAGTTTATTTCGAACCCCGCAAGTCTTGTTCTTTAATTTTATTTCGATTTAAGTTTTTTGTCCTCCTCGATATCGACAAGTTTAGTTGATATCGACTACTGATCTTCGGTCGACGAGACTGCTGTTGCTTCTGTGCCTGACTCCAGGAACCCGAGATCGACGAAGAGCTTCCTCGATATCGAGGAGAGTTACTCGATATCGAGTAAAACCGTAGCCTGTTGCCTGCCTTGTTCGACTTGTCCAATTTTCTGTCGACTAACCCTAGTCGAGATCGAGCATTGTGGTTGACTTTTGCCGTGAGATTCCACCACTGCCTAGGATCCGCTGACACGCTTCCTCGTGGATCGATCCTGACTTCTCACTGCTGCATCGGGAGGAAGTCTTGTAATCATTTGCAAGGGACGGAATCTGATTTGCTGTGATTTATTTATATTTTAATTTGCATACTCGATTTCCTCCCTATCAACAATTGGATTGCCATTTACTAACCCCCCTATTTCTCCTTCCCGCCCTGCCTCTCTCCTACTAGGCAATGATGCCTCTAATTTATTTTTCTTTTTTTTTTGGCCAAAAAAACATGGGATAGCCGGTATTGGGGGGGTTTTTACCTTGACATTTTTGCAATTTTGGGGGAAAAATGGCATTTTTGCAAATTTTCTCAAAAGGCCGGCATTTTTGCAAAGTTTTTTAGAATTGTGGTATTTAGTACCATTTGATCTTTAAGAGAGTCCAAACATAAGGGCTATAGACAAGATGTGAAAATGACTATTGACAAGATTATTTTCACAAATTTGCGCACACAAGTACTTTATCTATTCGGAAGCAAAAACCAAAAATCCTAAATTCAAACCGTCGATCGGAAGATTTGAAAGATATTTCAACAAATTAATGAAATTCCAAGTAATAATTTTTCATTTACAATTGATGATTAATAAGGTGAGAGAAACCCTTGATGAATTTTAATTTATCAATCAACTGTGAGAGATCGAAGACCATCAGCAAACGGTTGTTGAATGGTAGAGGAGTAGAGCTCTAGAGGCACCGCACCGCCGCAACTACCCTTGCAAGGCTTTTGACGCTTAAAATCCATCTGCGACGGCGAGCGCCGAAGACGAGTACAATGCTCTCGTCTCCAAGCGCAGCGGTGATTCATCGTTGATGATGAATTAAGACGGCGCCGAAAGCAGTTACCGCGATGTCGGCGAGGAGGAGAACGATTGGTCTAATGAATCCGACGGTTGCGGATCGGAGGGGGCGAAAGCGGTTGCGGTGAGGTCGGCGAGGAGAGAACTAGACGAAGAGCGCCCTCCCCTATTGGTCTGATGAATCCCACTGTGGCGGGGTCGGAGGGGCTGAAAGGGGCTACTGCGCACGATGTCGGCGAGGAGGAAAGACTAGACGAAGAGCTCTTCGCGCGTCCTCCATAATTGATCTGATGAAGAAGGGTGCAATCGACCAGTTCCTTTGTAATGTTTGCATATCAATTGAGCACATACCATCAATTGAGAACTTTCGCAACCTATCTCGGTTAACAATTTTGGGTGAATTGTCTTGTCAATAGCCATTTTGTAGTCTTGCCTATAGCCTCACTCGAGTGCAAATTGTGTGGATCCACCTCTCCACCAATCAAATCTATTTGATCTTTTCTTCTTTCTCTCCTCCCATTACTTTCTTTTTCCTTTTTTTCTTTCCAAATTTTCTTTTAAGTTGAAATATTAATATTATATCTGATTTATGATTTTTTTTTACACCGAAATGTATATAGTAAAAAAATATAATAAACTGTAATAACATTTTGATTTTATAAATAAATTATATGCGAAAAATTAAGGTTTGACTAACCCACAATAAAAATAAATGAGATGGAGACTATATTGTGGGATTTGTGAAAAAAACACATAGACGAAGTGAATACGAAAATTCGTATGTGGGTAGAGGCCATAAATAGGATTATAAACTCAATCGGATGTGGATGGTCTTATTCCCTCTCTCTCTCTCTCTCTCTCTCTCATTACCGACCTCTTATTGCATGTCCCACCACTCATAGTTATTTCCACATGGAATATAGGTTGCAGTGTTGCACAACTTGCACTAAGGGTGTGTTTGGGTGTAGTGTTTAGGGGGTTTGGGAGATGGTTTTTCCGCCTCGGTTCCTGTGCCTCCATGTTTGGGTGTTGGTGTTTAAGGGGTTTGGAGGGTTTGGAATTGGGGGTTTGCTGGATGGTGCCGGATGGGTTTTCCCCCCTCCTCCACCAAGGTTTGGTGGATGGGAAATCCGAAACCCCCCATTTTGCCCTTTCGTCTTCCATCAATTCGTCATAAATACATCCATCTGTTCACTCTTCTCTCACAAGCTTGATTTTCTGGAAGCCGTAAGGGAACCCGACGAAGCGAGCGAACCCAAAGATCGCCTCCAGACCACCAGTCCTCCTCCGTCTTCCTCATCAGGTATTTTCGTCGCCCTCCCCCCATTGTTCTCTTCAACTGTGTGTGTACAGACTCCACCATTGTTCTCTTGCACTTATCGATTTGGGTTTGTTCTTCAAGTTGGATAATTTATGATTATCGATTTGGGTTTTTAGGGTTTGTTCATTTGATATTTGGGGATTTTTTATTTTCTTCTGGCATTTTCGATCCTGAACGAGAGTTTGTTGATATGCATGTTTTCGATTTTAGGGTTTTTTCAAGCGAATATGGGGATTTTTTATTTTCTTCAGAAATTTTAGGGTTTGTTCATTTGATATTTGGGGATTTTTAATTTCCTTCTGCCATTTTCGACCGTGGCCGGTCGTTTGTTCGTATGCATGTTATGGATTTAGGGTTTGCTCATATGATTTTGGGGATTTTTGCTCTGATGATATTTGAGCCTCTTCGATGTAGGGTTTTTGTCAGTATTGTGTTAACTATGGAGTATTGTGTTTTTGGGTCATTGTTTTGAGGCATGTACTTGTTGCTCGTTCTGGCTCTCCTGTCATCCATTTCCATTTTTGAATTCTTTGCCTGAAGTTCTGTCTTTTACCAAAAAAACACAAGTGACTGCTCCCTTCCATCTACCACTGTCAGTTTTTCGCCTACCCCTTTTGCTCTGTTCTTGACTGTGGAAAGAATTTGTTGCCTTTAATGAACTCTTTATTACCAGAAATGCAGGTTGTGGTATATATATGTATTACCCGAGGGCCCTATGATGTCTGTCGCTTACCCCTTTGCCTGTTCACATGTTTTCAGGACTTGTATATGAAAAGTGAGGGCCCAATGATGCTTTCATGTTGATTGTGATATTGTCCCTTGAAAAACTGGTTGAGTTTAGGGATGGCAATGGGGCGGGGACTCCCCGTTCCCCGTGGGGAATCCCCGCGACGGGGACGGGGATGGGGATTTTAAACGGGGATGGGGACGGGGATGGGGGGCAAATTGATTCCCCGCGCGGGGACGGGGATGGGGACGGGGATAGTAGTCCCCACCCCGATCCCCGCCCCGCCCCGTCCCCGTTGGGGACCCCCGCGGGGATCCCCGATAGGGAGTATGAAATCCCCAATTATATGTAATATTTATGTTATATTTTTTACATAACTTTAAAAATATCTTATAGTTTTCTATTAAATGGGGGGAAACCATGGGTTTTAAACGGGGAACCCGACGGGGAAACCCGCGGGGAATGCAAACGGGGAAAATTAAGCGGGGACGGGGATTCCCCGATGGGGACGGGGACCCGGCGGGGATGGGGACGGGGGGTATTTTTGATCCCCGAACGGGGACGGGGAGACATTTTGCAAACGGGGACGGGGACGGGGAGGGTACTCCCCGCCCCGAACCCGCCCCGTTGCCATCCCTAGTTGAGTTTGAGGGCCCAATGATGCTTGTCGTTTAACTCTTTTCCTCTATACATGTCTTCATTACTTATATCTGACCTGAGGACCCAATGATGCTTTAAATTTCTTACTTATTGCTTATTCAGTCGGGATATATGCTTGCAATTTTCACCTGGTTTATTTGCATATGAGTTGAGGGCCCTATGATGTGTCAATTTTTACCTCCCCTTTGGTTTCCCTGATTCTCAGTTTTGAAATGACACATGAAGTTGGCATCCATTGCCTCTTCCAACTGTGTTGATCAACTGATTGATTTGGGTAACCTCTGCCTTGATTTACGCCTACTCTGCTTGCATCTTCTATTGTTTTCATCAATTTGCCTGAGGGCCCAATGATGTTTTCATTACCTTTGTGGTATATGGTGAGGACCCAATGATGGTTGATATTGCTTACATGTCAGCCTCTTCATCCATGTTTCTGTTGCAATTCTGTTGTTTGAGAAACTGGGGGATTTGCATATGAGTTGAGGGCCCAATGATGTTGTCATTTCATATTTCCTTTCCCTATCCCTGTTTCAGTTTTGTATTGACATATGAAGTTGGCCTTCCTTGCCTCTTCACCTCATGTTGATCAACTGATTTCAAGGTATATGAAGTGAGGGCCTAATGATGTTTTCATTATGCCTATTATGATTGCGTTTCCAACCATTCTATTGCCTGAGGGCCCAATAATGTTTGAATTACCTGTATATGCATTGAGGGCCCAATGATGTTGCCCTGTCTCAGTTTTGAATTGACATGAGAAGCTCGCATTCACTGCCAACTTCCGTTGTTGATCAACTGATGGCAAGGTGATGGACGGTTTTAGTCGCATAAACCGTATCAAAATAAAACTCAAACCTACAAACTAGTATAGCAAGCAAGTAAGAGGTCGATCCCACAAAGAATCAAGTATTTCTCAGCAATGTGTATTTACCAATTAGTAGAAAGGGGGTTTTTGAGTGGTTGAAATAAGAAAGAAAGCAAAATAAACTATAAACATATTAATGCAAAACAAATTAGAGAAGATCGCTCTACCTACAACTATCCACTTTATTTGTTTGAATTGATATTGTAACTTCCTCTTGTCCTTTTAGTCTTCCTATGAATGCCCTTGTCCCGACCTAATATAGTTACTAGTCCAACCAGTCCTAGCAACCCTTATCAATCGAACAGTCCCTAAAGAAGGATTTAACCCAATTGATAGCTTTAAGTTCAGAGATTAGCCAAGGTATTTGCAGTCCCTAAAGAGGGATTTAACAACACATTCAACTTCCTACTCATTCAAATAGTTCAACCAGCCCTAAAGGAATAAGTTTGCTACTTGGGTTAAGGTTCGCAACCAGGAATCTACAAAACCCTAGCAATTGAATTGATCTAACAAGTTGGCCAAACAAGATAGAACAAATCAATAAACAATCAAGCACAAAGAAGTTGAAGCATTCAATATAGGAAATAAGGAACAAGATTCAGAAACTCACAATCAATCCAAATAAAGCTTCAAATTGCAAGTAGAACGAAGAGAGTTTAGTCGCCCATGGAGAACATCGCTCTCTCTCTCATTGTCTGATAGAACATAAGAATAGAATGGAAGTAATGAAAAATAACATAAAAGTGGCCTAATAAAACATCCAAGTCGGCCCTCCAAACAAAATAGAACAACTAGGGTTTTTCTCAAAACGGCGCTGCGCTGATGACCCGTGCGGCGGGCGCCGCAAAGTTGCGGCGGGCGCAGCAAACCATGCGGCGGGCGCAGCATGAATACCGCCTCTGGCGGCGGGCGCAGCAAACCATGCGGCGGGCGCAGCAAACCATGCGGCGGGCGCTGCATTGGTCTTTCACGGAAATTCCGTCTTGAATCAGCTCTCGACGTCAACATGAAAGTTGTAGCCCTCTGAAAGAGCTTTCCAACGCATGGTCATAATAGTCGATCGGACAACCGAGGCCTCCAGAAAGTGCAAAACAAGTTCAGCATGTCTGGCGACAACTTCTGCAGACTTGTTCTTCGTTTAGGTTCGCTTCTTCTTCTCAGGACCTCTTGAGATCTTCATGTAAGCTTCTTCGATCAACTAGACATTCTCATCCAATGCGTTATCAACCCATGTCTCCTCCTCGGATCCACGATTACCTGAAATAATCAATAAAAGCATGTAGATTCCGACTCCAACCACACAGAGAACAAATATGCAAATTATACTTAAACCATGCATGATATGCATCTTAACTAAGCTAAATGCAACCTATTATAACTCTATAAATACATGCTATCACAAGGTCACTTATTTTGTTGGTTGAGGGCCCAATGATGTTGTCAAAAATGACTACTGCTGCCTGAGGGCCCAATGATGTTTTCATCAAATTGTTTTTTCTGCTATTGTTGCACGACCTCGTTCCTTTCAGGTCTGTATATGAAAGTGAGGGCCCTATGATGTTGGATGTCAACTTATTTCATGTGGATGAGGGTCTATTCAAGTCACCTGTCCCATTGTTTATTTCATTTCCCACATGTTCATTTCGAGGTACTGTTTGGTCATTGCCACTTGACCTCATGTATGAGGGACTACTGCCTCTTAAAGGTAACCTGTGCACTTCACCTGTCACACTGTCAAGTACTTGCAATATGGCTATTCTCTTTGCATCATCTCTTCCTCTACCGAATTTTGCCTTACCCTGGGTGCAACTTTTTGCCCTTGAATGTGTGAACTGCTCTTATTGTGATATGTTTCAACTGATTTATTTTTCCTTTACTTGCTGGGCATGTTTGTCTAATGTGCTTGAGGACCCATTGTGCATGCTTGATATTGCTTACAGTCTGCCTCTTCATTCATGTTTCTGTTGCAATGTCGTTGGTTGAGAAACTGGTTGATTTGCATATGACTTGAGGGCCCAATGATATTGAGAATTCATATTTCCTTTCCCTATCGTTGTCTCAGTTTGGTATTGACATATGAAGTTGGCCTTCCTTGCCTCTTCACCTCATGTTGATCAACTGATTTGAAGGTGTATGACGTGAGAGCCCAATGATGTTTTCATGTTTTGTTTATGATTGCTCTTACTATTTTATGTTTCAAATGTCTTGTTTTTCCTTTACTTGCTGGGCATGTTTTGTTTATGATTGCTGTTATTATTTTATGTGTCAAATGTCTTGTTTTTCCTTTACTTGTTGGGAATGTTTTGTTTATGATTGCTCTCATTATTTTATGTTTCAAACACAAATGTTTTTCCTTTACTTGCTGGGCATGTTTTTGTGATGAGTTGAACTCCCAAAGATGCCCGGTCTTCCTTACAGTCTTCCTCTTCATCCATGTTTCTGTTGCATCGTGTGCTTGGTTGAGAAACTGGTTGATTTTCTGCATGTTGTGCATGTTTTTGGGATGATTTTCTGCCGGTTTTGTTTATTTTTTCCATGTTTGTGCTCCTTTTGTGATTACATGTGGCAACTAATTTGTCAAGGACTCTTGCAGCATGTATCCTTACTCGGACACCGACACGGACTCGGAAGCCTCCTACCAGAGTGGCGACCCACGTGCATACTTCTGGCTTCGCTCTGACTATGACTACGGCCGGGACCGCGACGACAGGGAGCTGCAGGACGACGCTACTTCCTCGCAGCGTAGAGAGGACGCCGAGGAGAACAATGCCCTCGTCGACTTCGCCCAGTCGGAGCTTGCTGTTGTCATAGAGCGCAACAGGACGCTTATACAGCGGGACGCTACACGAGTCATTGAGCTCCAGGCTACAAGGGGTGAGCTGAACAACACCAGGGGGGAACTCCAGGCCGAGAGGGCGCAGACCTCCAGCCTTGCCTCCCGCCTTGTCGCTGCCGAGGCGAGCAACAACCAGCTGGTGCAGAGGATTGCGGAGCTCTGCGCCTACCTGTGCGCCAGGTGGGTGGACCACGCTGGGGAGCAAGTCCGAGGCGCTCAGCTGGCCCGTGTGGCGAGGATTCGAGGCTAGCTGCTCGTTCTGGCGATGGTGGTCATCCTCGGCCTGTGCTTGAGGGCGTAGCCAGTCCTCCCCCGTCTTGAAGACCTTTTTGTATCATCTGTTTGGCCTCCACTATTTATGTTCCATTTAGATACAATGTCGTAGAATGTTTGCCCCGTATTTTGTTCATGCCATTGGGGTTAGAATGTGTAACAACAAACAATTTCTGTCCTGCTTGCCTGCGTAATTTTGTGCAGGTTGTTGTGTCCGTTTTCGTGGGCAAGCAGGGCCGGCATGGTCTCCTCTAACATTTGGATAACTTATGTTTATATGCTCAAGACAATATGTTTATATATTCTGAAACTGTACGATTGCAATTGTAGTTTTGTGTCCGTGTTCCCAATAGCAGGTTGGTCATTTGATATGGTCGTTTTGTGATTACAAGTCCTTCTGCTAACTTGTCCAATAGTTCGATTATGTTGAAATGAAGCACATAACGAGTGCAGAATTGCCATGCCACTTTGCATAATAACGAGTTTGATGATGTTGACGGCCTACACATATTGGGGTTACAATTGCCAAGCCACTTTGCAAAACGAAACTGATACAAACCACAAGTTCTTAAGACTTGGCAAGTTGCACCTACATTAGTAATTACACTTGCCTCCGCTTACAATATGCATACGTGGTTGTCCTTAGGGCGTGATCAAACACACGTGCATCGTGTGCGCTACCCTCCCACCCGGCCGATATGAACGTGAATCGTAAGTCGAAGTCGCACACCGCCATCACGTTGTACGTGCATGTGCCCTTCCTGCACCGAAACCATATCTGGTCAGCCCTGGGAATCGCCGCTTGAATGTGTGTCCCGTCTATTGCACCGATAGCGCCCTTGAAGTACGGCCAGTACCGGTTGTCGTTCTGAATGGCGTCAGGTATGTTGTTGAAGTGGGGGTCCTGAGGGCGGATGATGTCGCAAGCGAAACCTCGGTAGCCATTGCATCTCGCCCCACACACTGCGTCTAGAACTTGTCCAATGCTTTCAGATATAGTGTACGAGGATCGTTGGAACCTTTCACAGGCATTCCGATGGCTGGCCCCCCAAGACATGGTGTTGACGAAGATTGCAACCTTCTCCATCACAGACATCTGAGAGGATGGTCGAAGACCATATTGATGCTCCAGAATCCCACATAGGCGCACGAAAGCGCCCTTTTCCATCCTGAATGAGTTGACGCTCCGAGTCTGCGACGAATGCCTCACAATGTCATCGACCCAAAGCGCACCTGTGTACGGACCGATGTATTGGGGGACTTTATGCACATGCAGAAAGTAGTGCTGAAGAATGGGGATGTACTGCTGTTGGATGAGGAGGCAAGCGATTACAAGGCGTCGCCGTCGTCGACGCCTACGACGACGGCGCTCGTACCCCCTGGGTTGCAGCCTGCAATATCAAGGTAACCATAACAATCAAGCGTCATATATAATAGCATTGCAAAGACAATTTGCACAACTACTCATGCAACGAAACACATAATTCGCAAACACACACGTTAAGGTCCCAACAACACACACATTATTCACGGTATGGGACTTATAACGCAAACAGTTTGACAATTTTCACAAACTCAAATGATGGAAACGAAACCCGAACGCAAAGTATTATAATTTCAAACTAACAAGTTCAAGGAACGAAAATTTTTAAGTTGCAGAGGACGCGCTCTTATTGGCAGTCATGGGGGACAAGCGCCCAAATGCTGGTCGTCGTTGGTGGAGTACAGCCACTTCAGCCACGCAAGACGGGACTCGTTCGTATCAATCTGTAGGAACACCTCCCGCCTTTCGGGTGTGGGAAGGGCCAAGCTGAAGCACCACATGGGATCCCCTGTCTTCATGAGCCCATCCGCCACCATGGTTTTGACAATGTCCATTACCTCTCGGGTGGTCCCATGAGGTTTGTTGGATGACACCTCCTCCCTCTCCTCCCTCTCCTCCATCGCCTCCCTCGCATCCCTCTCCAGCATGGCCTTCAGTAAACTGTTGGTGTCTTCCGCCAAATCAAAATGTCGCGAAGCAAGCTTGGAGCCCTCCGGCTTCCGAATGTTGCGTTTTGGAGCGACGGTTGATGCACCAGACCCGGAACTTGATAAACCCCGCTTTTTTCTCCCGGATGGACATGCACCTGCCACATGAGATGGACCCGAGCCGTGGCCAGTTGAAGGACGAGACCTTGCCCCATTTGAAGCGTCGGAGGCAGGGAACTTGTCAGGTGAGCTCCCGTCCTTCGGCTCTTCGTCGCAGATGTTGTTCATTGCATGAGACATAGATGGAGTCCGGGTCTGACTAGGGAACAGCTCATCAAACTCCTCCTCTACCCCATCATGTTGGGAACCCTTTGGGTCACTTGCATTGTCTCGGCCATTCCCATGACAACCATCTTCGTCATCGATGGAGATGCACTCTGGCTGTCCTTCATCGCGGGGGGGCTCCTGAGATGCCCGGGCCGATGGGTCCATGGATGGGGCCACGCAGTACTCTCCAGTGGCGACGGTGCCACCGTAAACTTGGTCAAACAAGTCCTCCAACTCGGGAGGGATGCCCTTCTTTCGGAACTTCCTGAAGTTATGGTCGACCTGCTCAAGGGGAAATGAAGGCAATGTTGTGGGACATTTTGACAATGGCGGTGTGCACTATGAAGACATCATTTCAAACACAAAAGGAGAACGTACCGCAATTTTCTTCTCCCACCATTCGTCAGACGCCATGATTGTTCCTCTAACGGGATCCCAACCCAACCCCGTCTCATCCTTCTTCAGCTCTTTCCAACAGTTGTAATAAGCTTTCATATCGCGAGTGCGATTCTTAAGAGTGTTGGTGTTGCACTTCTTCCCCGTCAAATCCTCGAACTGGGCAGTAAGAGGAGCCCAAAGGAAGGCCTGCTCCCTTCCATTTTTTTTCTGGTAAGCTAAGAGAACTCGCATCAGCTTGATCGTGAGGTCGTAGGACCAGTAGAAGGCGGCTAGAACGGGGACCTTGTCGTCACCACTGGCGGGTGTCTTAGCTTTTCCCCTTCGGTTAGTCGTCGCCTTTCGCTTACCTTTGTCATTGGGAACGGGCGTGGAATCCATGCCAATCTGGATTGGATAGATGGCGAGGAATGGTATGGGGACGATGGACGGCGATGCACAACAACAGTCGAATTATCGAAGCCAAATTAATATTCAATTCAACTTCAATCGAAACGAAAACAGTGGACACAAAACCAACAAATTGAGGAATCATAACTCAACAAAACCCATCTGAACCGCCCTCAACAATCATGCCCCTCAAGAACAGATGTACTCAATTCAATTCATGAGGTGGGTTGCCCTTCAATTCCCGCCCTCAACTATCATGGCCTCATGAACAATCGACTCAGATTTCCCCTAATCAATTCACACAAACACATGCAAACCCCCACAAAATCAGACACAAATTTCCCCCATTTCAATTCCGACCTAACCCTAACAATTTCATCTTATTTCGATTCGAGCTCCTAAAGTGGAAAAAGGGGACAACTTACATGGAAGGCGACCAGTTCTTGTTCGTCGTCGGGTGAGGGCGCTCAGCTGTGCACTTTCCGGCGCCGATTGTTGGCTGCAGTCCTTCTTCGACCGTTCCCGGGCCTGCTATCGCCAAGAGGAGCTCGGACTCGGCCGCCAGACTCCACAGGGGTCCCAAACAACTCCAATGTCCTCCACTGTGGAGTATCGGCATGATTGAAAAGAAAGTGAGGAGGGGTATGGGTGGGGGGCAATTTGGTCATTTCATGTGGATAAGTTGGGGTAATTCGGTCTTTGCCCTTCACTCCATCCACCAAAAAATAAAAATACAACCAAACACAAAACCCAAAAATTTGGGTGTTGAGTTTTCATTTTTTACATCCCAAAAATCCATCCTCATCTACCACATCCCCTAAAATCCCACAAATCCCCAAAAATCCATCCAGTTCCCAAACACACCCTAAAGATCATAAACCTCTTTTTAACCTCATATCTTCAACACCACTTGGAGGAGAAGTAATACTCATTATCTCTCTGACCTCATATCTTCAACCTTTTCTTCTGTGGGTAGGTCTAAATGGGTACTGCTTGTTTGCAGGTGGTTAACAATCCGTTCATGTTGTTTAGAAGTGTTAAAAATTAAGTAAAGATGTTAGTATATGGTAGAAATGTGATGCAAAATGTTATAATTAAGTTTAAATGTAGGTTTTAGAAATGTAGAATTAAATATTTTTAATAAATGTATTTAGTATATTATAAATTTATGTATTTATTATAATGTATAATAAATGCAAAAATCTGCAAAATAGAGAAACTGTTGGAGTTGGGGTAAATTTTTTTTAGAGATTTTGATATTTTGATCTCTATTATAGAGAATTTTTACAACTGTTGGGGTTGCTCTAAGAACCTCCTCCTAATCTTGTAAATTTTTCATTAAGTTTTCAATATATTTTAACCTTAAAATAAATAGAGCCAAAAAGTTTTTGAAGAGGGCACGAGCATAACTATATATGAGCATATCATTTTGGAATAAAACATCACTTTGTTAGTTTAAATCTATTATCTTCTATTATACTTAAATCATTCGATAATACATGGACTTTTAGCCTTCGATATTTTGTCAAAAATACATGGAGTTTTAAGGTAATTATTACCTCTAAAAGGAGTACAAACTAGTGCCTTTTACATTACCCATTCTAAATTTCTAATGGTATAATTAGTGTCTTATTGAAATTTCAAATTTTGGCTCCAAATGTGTTTTTGACTCTAAAATAAAAGTTTAAATTTGGCTTCAGCAAATGATTATACCAAATTTGGAAATAGCTAGGATGAGATTGTTTCAAACAGCGCCAAAAAGAGTCCCAATATCAGGGACATGGCAGTTTATGACCTCCCAATTTTCCTCCATCTTACAAAGATTATTTTTAAACTAAAATTTGATCTAGTTTTTTTTTTAAAAAAAAATTCACTGACGTCGAGGTCGACAGCACTGACATCGACGTTGTTGGTGTCCACACCACTAATGTCGAAGTTGCTGACAATCTATAGTGCAAACGCACGACTTTCATTCAATGAATATGAAGAGCCTGTTTACGAAAACTCAAATATGACAAACTATGGCGCAAACGCACGATACCTTATAATACATATATATACATGAACATGTTATATACATCCAAAAATGGAGTGAAATCGTTAGTTTTCGTATGCTAATTTAGCTTTCATATTGCAGGGGGAATATATACTTCATGGTCGATATATTCGCATTGCTTTAGAAACCTGGTAACGGCAGAAGGGGCACCGTGAAACAGCCGAAGAGCACCTCCGGCATAGCACGTGACCGCAAGGAACCAATGTTATGTCTACTTCAGTGGCTAAGCAAATCCGACACTGCCATGAGGTTTTCGCAGTCTCGGCTTCTTTGGTTGCAGCATCTGCCTTGCCCTGCATTTTGATGGTAAGCCAAGCAAATAAGAATTAGCGGATCTCCAGACAGACGACACTACTGTAATAGCATAACTAAACCTATAAAAACATCGGCCCGAAAATCTGACCGGACCTAACTTTGGAACACCAGGGTTTATCAATACATTATTATTGCCCATCCCGTTTTGTTCTTCCAGATTTGATTTGGCCTGTATAAATTTGCAAATAACTATATTGTTATTTGCACATTTATATTGGGTCCAGATCTTTATTTGGAGGAATATTTTAACGGGGTGGGCTAGGGTAGTGGCGTTAGGCAGCTATGGGTGGACACTTTTTGAGGGGTAATACCATTTTATGTAAGACCCGTTGTATGGTCTTACTTTTTTGTTACCACTTGGCTTTTGCCTCATCTATATATTTACCGGTTCAGACCAGGGTTTGTCAAGGAATATTCTATTCAACATTGGTTGTTGAATGATCCAAATCTACAATAATGTCAAAGCCAGCCCACCGGAATTTTTAGCCTTGGGGATGAAACTGCCTAATCTACCAGACATCGCCTGTCGGATACTAATTGACAGATCTAGTAGTAGTATGGTTTACTAGCTAGTGTCGAATGCACAAGCAGTTATGGGGGTACTAGGGTTCTACCTTCGCAAGAGAGTACTAGTGTGGGTAAGTCTGTAGGAAATAATGGTAAAGACGAAAAACAAAAATTGGAGGAATTCATGAACAGGAATGGCGCGTGGAGAGGGACGGAGAGCAAACCTGCTCGAGCAAAAGTGCTGCCCGATAGTCATCCACCTCGTCTTGAAGTTTTATGGTTGTCTGCAACAATGCTCGCTTCTCAGCATCCACATTGATGCCTGCTGCAGAAAGCATTTCTTGAACAGCCTGTACGAGTTCTGCAGGCGACACTCGGCCATGCTGGAGGTCATTACTTGTTGGAGGCTATATATAAATATACAAAGAAAACCTCGTCAAGAGAGTGGAAACAGCCGAACGTATGTTATGAGATCCAAAGTGTTATTACTGAAAACTGAAGATGTGCTAGAGACAACACAACTAATTAAAGCACAGAACCTCTTTATTGCTGCAAATGAAACAACTGAAAATGATCATGAAAAATAGATGAGGATCCTAATGAAGTTCCACCAATTGTACATCTAAGCTCATGTCTATAACGATTAATGAACTTTCGGCATAGAATGATTAATGAATGGCCCTTAACACACATAACAAGTTACAACACCAGAGCCACTCAAGAATGAGAATCCCAGAAGGCTTTGTTGAGCACCCGACTAGGATAATGAAAAGGGCATTAACATAATAAAAAGCAAGAAGCTTAGATACCTGCTGAGCTGTCTCTTGGCCTCTCCTGGAACTTTCTGGGAGCATACGCTTCTCATTCTCCAAGCCCACATGTGAATCTTCGGGAATGGTTGCCGGAGAAGCCTCACTGTCAGCTGACAGGCTCTTAAATGAAAAAACTTGTGAAGAGAGTAGAGACTCAGTTACACCAGCTGCAGTTTCAACTTTAAGTCGGTACAGTGCTTGTCCAGCTGATGGCCTGACATCCTCTGGAACTCTCCCATATTTCAACTTCTCCCCAGCTTGAGACCGCCAAGCGACAATTTCACCAATATAATATGGTCTGAGTGGGTGCAATTGTACTTGGAGAGCGTCTTGAGCAACTATTTCTTTTCCAACAAATTCACCGTTGCTTACAGTGGTTCTACTTACTTCTTTGCTGGAAACAAGCTTCAAACTTTCAATAACAAGGCACTCTGAACCTTCAGGGCAGAGGAACAAAGATCCAATAGGCAAAGGCGTAGGCGAACCTAACACATCACTAACAACAAAAGCGAGCAAATCAGATACTGGGATGTAACTCAGAGGTTCAGCAACTAAGATGCAGGTTACACTATGATTAATGTAGTAATGAGCCCGATGCCGTGACCCATCAGCCCACTCTGGAATAGCTGAATCTTTAGGTATATAGGTAATGTCAATTGATCGTGGAAGAAGAAGAAACCGAGTATAAATGCACTCGACAAACTGCAACTTCTCTGCCACATCTACAAGCAAGGACCTGATCAGTTCCGAAGACACACTTTCAAGTCGAAGAACATAGTTCCCTAAACTGCTAATAAGTCTGCATATTGCATCCTGAAAGGATCGACTTGACAACTTTCTTTTGATTAGTGCAAGCGAGACAGGCCCAATTCTATCGACAGTTTGAAGATGTTCCTTATCGTCAAGTTCCTGACATGATAAGCAGATAATTATGGCCAAACATATTAAAGTAACAAGTAATTTACAAAATGTCATACATCTAATACAAGTGAGCAATACTACCTCCACAACGATATCAGCTAGCTTTCTTATGCCCAAAGACAAGCAAATTCTTTCGGGGATATCAGGGTGTGTGAATCTGAGTCTAGAAGAGTCAATGTACTTGACAAATCGGGAACCATAAGAATCAAGGTACACACATGATCTTGCATACACTAGTCTGCAGCCATCATCTGGAACCACAGCTTCTGATTCCCAGACTAACCTATCTGAATTATTAGTGTCGTCAATCCCATCACAAATAAAATGCAAAATTTCAGTAACAGCACGGAATTCATTTGGATTCAGACGTTGGTATCCACACAGCTTCTGGAGATGCAAGAGCAGTTCCTTGGCACTTGAGACTGATATATGCTCCCTTAGTCCCAAGTCTTTTAGAATCCTCACGAAAGGGAGATATAGGGTTGGAAGTTCAAAAGCAAATGGGGACAGGTTGACTCCCAGGCGCACAAAAAGAGAATTTGCTCTGACAAGCCGTGTACCATTTGCAGCAGGAAGGAAAGCAACATTCTTCAATTCATCAATGTCTGGAAAAAGGAAATGATGAATCCGTGTGAAGAAAATAAGATGGAAAAAAATTGCTTCCAATGAGCATATCCACTCATATTAGAGGAGATGGAATAAACCACCATTTCACATTATAATAAAATAAGCAAAGCATTCTAAGGACTCCCTAACAGATTCTATTAGTGTCGAAGTTATTGCTGCAGCTGTTGGGCTTAGTCTGTTTAGGGAGTACAAGAGCGCTATGTAATCTCTTATATTCTTAACCATGTAATCTGAATTTTGTGCTCCTCAATCTGAATTCTGTTTAAATTTAGTATATAACTACATAAAGGGCTAAAAGTCAACAAAATAGTCTCTTTATGTAACAATGAGGCTTCAGGGTTTTGATTTTTGAATATCTGGCTTTGGCCAAAATTTAACAGCCTAACTTTTTGCAGTTCACCCTTTCTGCAATGACGTTAGGCTTAGAGCTGGCAAAACCCGACCCGGTCGACTCGAAACCGATTATTCTGAACACCGAAACAACCCGTCCATTTTGGACCCGAAATCCGAATGAACCGATCTCGATTAACCCGAAACCCATTAAGACCCGAACCCGTTATAACCGAAACCCGAAATAACCCGAACTTTAAGCTATAATCTAGTAAATTTTTTAAAATGAATATTGAAATAATGAAAACCCGAGACAACCGAAATCCGAATAACCGAAACCCGAACCCGACCCAACCGATTGACCAAATTATTAGACATTACCCGAAACCCGAATGACCCGAAACCCGACTAACCGAACCCAAACCCGACCCGACCCGCCCGATTGCCACCTCTGGTTAGGCTCCATGAATCTGAAATTTAAGTGAACATTTGATGAAAGAATGAACAAATTTCAATATAATAGCCATAACAAACCTGAAGCGGAAAGGGAGTCCCACACTTTCTCCAGGTACTTCAAAACCTCACATGAGGCATCCTCAACTGACATCACATTTGTTGCAGCAGGCCAATGTGCAAGTGTGTCTCCACCAGAGTCCCTTCCAACAACCTGAGTATTTCATTCGTTTACTTCCCTAAACCAAATTTGTCATAAGAAAAATATGCAGCACAAAAAGAGATATGTCACTTGCCTGCAAGTGCTTTAAAACAGTAGCGAAGGATGGAGGACTCTTCAGTTGCAGTGCTCCCCAGGAGTATTCAGGCGGGATTAAATTTGTCTTTGAGATTATGGGAGCATAACTCCAGGCCAATGGCCAATCCTTCAACAAAATAGCTTCATTGTACGATGAGAGCACTCTTTTTTTACCTCTCTTACCTCCCATATATGGGAAGCCTCTCTCAGTAGGTACACAAGCAATCTGACCAAGGGCATTGCAGAAATTGTTGCTGTACAGTACGGCAAAATTAGAGAATATAGCTTGCAAGACAGACTCACCTAATGTCCATATCTCTAAAGAGAGTTCATCAGAAGAACTCACTGGGTCTGTATCTAAGTTATCCATGTTACTAGAATGTCTCATGAATTCAGATCCAACAAATTCAACCCTCTTTGCGCATTCAAGTATGACATCTGGTTCAGCTGAAGTTCGGAGACCTAATTTCCTCAGAATTTGAAGCCATTTATCTGTGCCAAACTGATCCCCTGGAAACCTTTTTCTTTCACCGGAAAACACTGAGATTAGTAGAGTATCACTTGGGTCAAACAGATCCTGTGGTTTGGATAACTCCATGGAAAATTCATCAGCATTCCTCACAAAATTAGTCTCCTTGAGTGCTTGGATTACAGGAGAATTATCTTGCAGATGATGCCAGTGTCTATATGTATAGAGTAAGATCTCAGACCTCTCAGCCTCAGTTTTATGTTCAAAACCAGGGAGTGCAAATCTTGCCAAGATTTGCTGGTCATTCAGTTCTTGAACCCCGAGGGCTCTCAGTAACACGCCTTCATCAGAATTCGAAGCATAAGAAAGACACTGCTCATGAGATGGCTTCAGGAAGGAGGTGGAAGAAACTAAACAGAGATCTTGGCCATGGATCCTTGTATATGATCCAACTACTGTTCTATATATTGGCAATGCACTGAGCACATCAAGTTCCTCTCTCCCATAACTGGAGCTATTAGACGAAAAATCAGAGACAAAGAGATTAAAAAGCTCATCGCGATCAGAGGCTAAGAAGGATGTGAGTTCAGGGAAATAGCCAGCATGCTTAGCTGCCACTAGTTTTGTAGCAATTACTTGTCCCAGTGACTGACCAGATATTGGAAGGCAACCACAAGCTGCAGCAGACTCCAGGAAAGAAGGGTCATATATGGGTATGTTGCACTGGTTTAACAGGGAAAGCAACCATGGGTACCTAGTTTGAGCAGATCTGAAAGCTACCAAGTATGGCTTCACAGCTTCTGGCAATGATGCAAGGTCTACAGAACAACCCATTTGCCCATCTTCTGATGCACCAGCATCAGACTCATCACTTCCAGAGGTGGTAGGACAAATTGGAGGAATGAAAACAAGTCGACGCTCCCTCACACGACACAAAACTGGTCTACCAAGGAAAGCAGGAATTAATGGCCAATCAGCAAAAAGGGAAAGATCATCAGCTGAACCATTAAAGTTTCTCCAGAATAGTCTTATCCATTCTGGACTTGGGCCACCTTCACCCCCAGTGCTTGATTTATTCTCCCATGAGAACCATGGAGACATATTTGAATTCATCACATGGTTGACCCAACTTTCATGGAAAAGCAACTTAATATTGTCAGCCAGAAAATTAAGAGAATAGTTCTGTATTTTCAGTACTGGCTGTAGGATGGAATTCAAAAAAATTTCAGCCAAAATGGACCTATCAAATATTTTCAAGTGAATAAACTTCCCCAGCAAAGGAGTCACAAGCATATGTTGCTCTTTATTTCCAACCCAAATATCAGACACAGCCAGCTTTACTAAACCACTTGTCGCAGTTGGGCATGGCAGTCCTCTTAGATCAGCTATTATGGATAAAAGTTGATTTCCAACTACTCCATTAGAAATCGCATTCCTTTGAAGATTTGAGGGGCCTCCAGCCCTGCCAATATCTTCAACTACTCCACGACCAAAATCAATCAAGGCCCTTCCAAAACTCGTCATCATTACCAGAGCATCCCCTCCTGAACTCACTGGTCCATGGGTAGATATCCCATGAAGTCCCTGGATATTGGAAAGTGATACAGGACTGCCAGTCTGAACAATATCACCAGCTATAGTTGAATCAGTCAAATCAGGAAGTTGGATATCTGATAGGCAATACTCAAGAACATCAACATATTCTTCAACTGAACGAACAACTATTGACGCAGAGGAAACTTTAAGAAGTTCCCGGACCATTTTCGGTTTGATTTCACGCACTCTGACGCCCACCAATTGGATCTCAGTGATCAAATCCCAGGGCACTGAAAATACAGGATAATGTTCTTTCACAAAATTGCACACAGTGGCGGGAAGCAGATTATCAGCTACACTGCTACCGGGCTGAGAAAGAAACATACCCTCTTCAACCCTCACAAGATCCCCTGAACATAACTGCCATACAGGAAGCTCCGAAAGTCGTGCATAGAATGGCTTTATAATTCGTTCGATAATGCATTCCCAATCAGCTTTAGGAAGTTGTGATGACATCAAGGTAGAATCAATTGATTGATTAGATGTTGCCTTCCATTGAGACCTGGGCCACAAGGCGTATATGTTATCACTGAATATCTTCAGAGCTGAATGAACTGCATGGCTAGCAATATGACCATCCAAAGATCCTCCATGTCCTTTCCTTTTCTTCATGATCTGCAGTGCTAGTTCAATATATGAATCACGGACACAAGACATCAGCTCTCTGTTCCATGCTTCTATTAACTGGTTCCCTGCGTCAGGTTGAGCCTCTATGCCATCTTGTATTTTAAAGAGATAACGCCCATTGTTATGACGAACAAGAAAACATCCAATGAGAGTGATGGGCAAATCTATGTTAGCAGACAGTGGGAGAGGAGACATAATGGAACCCTGCAAAGCATCTGTAGAACGACCTTCTTCTGATACGAGAGCTGCCACTCCAGCAACAGGAGTAAGACTGTAAGCCAGGTAGCGCCTGTTTATGGGAAGAAAGAATGCACATATAAGATTATACAGATATAAGGATCACTTTAAGCAGAAATTTTTATAATTAGTACAGAAGTGTTTCCCCTTTATTCAAGCATAGTAGAGTGAGAATTGTAGCAGACCAAAGACCATATGTTAGGTGTGTTGCTAATGTTGTTTTCAGATGGACGGAAAGAATTTAGGGAAAGAATTTTGACTAAATGGAAATTCACCACAAGGGTGGATAGGGCATGTAGGAGAACTGTACAATTGTGATTGTGTAGTTTCGTCCTTCATTATTTTACATGGCCCTTGTCTGGCCTCGTTATTTTTGTAAAGCATCTTTGTTTTTTACGGAGTACTACTCCCTCCGTCCGCCAATACATGTCCTTTTAGCCCATGTAATTTTGTCAAAAATACATGTCCTTTTAGATTTAATCATTACACTTACCTACTTTTTAGATCTAATCATTACTCTAATTATTACATCACCCCTACTCTCTTCCTTACAAATTGAAAAAAAAAGAAACTTTTTTTAATTTTAATTTATTACTATTCCACTAGTACTTATAAGATTTCTTAATTCCCGTGCATAGACCTAAAAGGACATTATTTCCGGACGGAGGGAGTATATATTAACCAGTTCACAAAGTTGATATCTAGAGAAACAAAATGGCAAAAGTGACGAAGTAACGCTGAACTATTACTTTAGTCACTTTTTCCTACTAATTGACATTTGACACTATAGTTAGCCCTACTACCCCACAAGAGTGAGTGACACTTAATAAACAAAATGCTGCAAGACAGAACCCGAAGCAGTAGAAAGCATTTCATATAACAGAAGAAAATCAATAATATTCCTTTATCACCATGCACCTACTAAAATTTCAAAGCAGTGGGAAAAGACAAGAATCCAAAGTTCAGCTATCTATGCCAAAAGTGACGGAAGTAATAATTCAAGGTACTGAAGCTTGACTGCTGCAAAAAGGGTTACGTTCCTCCCAAGAATTCGTTAGACTTAAAGTTCAAAGCAACCCTTACCATGTGCTAATATCTATCTATCTCAGAGTAATATTTTTATACTCCTTCCGTATCAAAATTCTTGATGTTTTAGGATTTTGCACACTTATGAAGCAATTATTTTATTTTTTGTTTAGAGTATATGTTTCTCGGTGAAACAATAAATTATTCATAAAAATTTTGAATTGTTAATTGGGTAAAAAGGATGAAAAGGATTCTTTCTCCTTGAAAATATAAACTGTGAATTAAAATTTTTTCGTAAATTGAAATTTTAAATAATCCATGGGAGAAAATAGTAAAAAACCTATAAAAAATAACGTATTTTGATACATACCAATAAGCTAAAGCAGCATGAATTGTGAAAAAGGGAGTATATGTTATAATGATGTCAAAATGCTAAATTTGAATTTACTAAAGGCTACTGGGTACACATGAACATATTTATAATAGTTATTAATAAAGGATTTTTCTAATGCGTGCCCTTGGGTACACATTAAGCAACCTCAAAATGGAAAGATTCACATTAGAAAAACCGATTAATAAATCATCTCTACATGGTGTCAATGTCAAAGCAAAATTATACTATAGAGAAGAATAAAACATGATTCCAAGTCCATTCTCCGTAAAAAATACCTATCAAGTGCCATGTTTCTTGTTTGCCCGGAACCCAAGCTGAGAACTGTAAGCCATTTATCAGCCACCTTCCTCTCTCCTTGACACCAATTGATACCAATGACATTTATTTCCTTCTGCTGATCTGCAACCTGTATTTTTGTCGCAGCACTTATGCTGCTAAACAACCTTGATATTTGGGATTTCTTCCACTTCTTCTCTGAAAAAGGATTCCTCATGATAGCAGATGATGAATCCACACATACTGAATAATCCTGTGAGGCCCGTGCATTTCCTTCTTCCCAAGTTGAGAGTGAGACCTAACGGTTTGTCAAAAATATATGCAGCCTTTAGACTTAGAAATCATATAAGCTGTGAGCAACTATCAATTTAGAACAACAGAGAGCAAAACTGTTCTGGCACAAAGTAAGCAGTACTAGGACCACAACTACAGGATACTGAAATGCAATAAGTAATGTAAGATAGGACTAAACTGCGGGAAAATGGCTTCCCATTGACTTTACTCTTTCTTATCCATCTCATAAATTATTCCAAACGTATAAACCTTTCCCATCACCCTACTTTTCACTTTTATACATCACTTTCTGATTTTAATTCTCAAGTCATACTGCCTCCATCGCAAAACTTAAAGTCGTTTTAGACTAATTTAGTTGTATCAAAGTACATGTCGTTTTAGAATTTTAGAATATTTTAATCCCACTATGTCATACGGAGCATTTCAATTTCCAATGCATAATTTACCTTCCCAATGAAAAAATAATTATTCTCATCCTTCTATAACCCAGTCAATAATTCAAACTTTTTAAAGAAAATAAAAAGAAACATATGCATTTAATGTACCTTAATAAGTGAGTAGAGACATAACATGACTTTAATTAGCATAGAGCCAATTCTAACAAATAAAATAAACCTCTTTGTTCTTCCCAAGATGTAAAGAGCAGTAAATGTGCCTCAAACAGGAGGAGTTTACTTATGGGGTGTCTGCATATGCAAACTGCTAGTTCAGCAATTTATCAGTTAATATTTGCGTGTATAGGCAATAAGGCATAGGGTTGTAAATTATAAAAGACTGTAAACCCTTAACTTCAACTGCTACCCTTTATAATTGTACCTGCATTACTGATTTTAAGAATAAAAGAACTCTGGAGCCATGTTCCATAAACCTTCCATATAGTTGCTTGACTATATTGATTCCAGCTTGAGGCCCATCTTTCACATGCCCCAATGACAAAGGCATGCGGACAACAGTAGAATTAGACAAGCCATAACTTGTATCTTGACCAACAAACATAGGATTGAATTGATCACGAAACCGCTCCATCAAGTTTGTGCCTGCAATAACAGTCTTATGCTTCAGTTCCCAAAATTATGTAGATGAAGTTTAAAATTTTCTGGAGAAAAGCAAACAAAATCAAGGTACAGACTCTAGTACGAAATCCCTACTGTGTATAAAAAAACGGAAGTGAAACAAAGTCGTAGAAGTTGAAATCGGGGCCTAGACAGTAGCCTCACAAAAAGTGAACAAGGTACAAGAGTTTGGGGAAATGGTTGGACTAGCGCATGTTACCAGGTCAGATTAACAGGTTAAACCCTCATACCTAATGTAATACCACAGAAACTGACATTCAATCTAAAAGATGCTAGCATCATGCCAGATGGAGAGAAAGTTCCGGTTTTAGCATCACATCCATGGAGAGAATTGCACATAAAGCCATACTTGAAAAATAAGAATGATACATATGAGTATAGGACAGTCATGTCAGAAAGTGCTTTTCATCACTGAAGAACTAAAATTAGAAAGAAAAATAATAAGACAAAAAAACAGAGAGAAGGGAAAAGGTGGAGTTGGAATGAGAACATGAACAGGACTTGTAAAATCTAAAATATCAATATATACGACAAGCATTGAAGTACCTGTCAAGCAAAAGAGCTTTGCTGCAGGAGAATGACTTGATGGAGAAGAAAGCACTAGACCACGAGGATCAAATATATAATAATAGCCCCCAGACAAGACTGACAATAGATCACACAAAACATAACAGCCTATCATTCCTAAACCATAATTAATGGTTTCACCCCGTAGTCTCCAAGGAGGTAGAAGCTGAAGACTGCTAATTTCTTCCCTGCTTAAGTTGGCATCTTCAAAGATAGCTATGAGACTTGGTCCTTGAAAATCACCTGAAGGGACCAGGTATAAGCAAAGTCAGTATGCAACAAAGAAAACAGAATCTTAGATGCAAAAGTTGATAACTCTATTAGGAGCAAGTAATTGCAGGGACATTAAGATGAAAGCTGTCATGCTAAATTTGAACAAATAATGAGAATCAGACTAATAAACCAGCAAGTTGTATCTTGTAGCAATACAATCTACGTCACCCAATAACATGTTTAAGTGTTTGTATACTCAGATCTCATCACTGGCGGAGAAATGGATGCATTATCAACTTGTAGCAGATATAAACCCCTTTACACAACGGGATTTTTCTCTTCAGCATATACCATAAAATGTGGGGAAGATTTGTCATGGGGTTCATTTGGCACACCTAGTGAAAGATCATCTAAATTATTAACTGAGAAACTAAACTAAACAATCATTCACTTGTTCCAAAATGCTAAAAGTATAACCATCCCTGCTGTATGAAAATATAGCTGAAATATATTTCAGAAAGCTAGAAAACCAAGTATTCAACAGGCTATTCTCCATAATTTAACTAACAAGATGCTGTCCTTGAATGGTCACATCCGGACCATGAAGAATTAGTCATTGATTGAGAGCGAGAAAATCTCATTCTTTAGAGGGAATCAGGTATATTCTTTTCTTAAGATTGTCATTGGAAAAGCCAATAGGACATAATTATCATGTCCTGGATTTCATTGTAAAAAAAATGGAAGACTGAGAGGCTGATTACCCAAATTATGCTGTAACAAGGACTGTTGAGGATGATGCCTGTTATCAAATATTATATGCAGCTTCTTTGTTCCACAGCAATCTGCCAACTCAAGTAGGTCAAACAATAGAAAGTCGCTGCTCATGTAGTGTGTCAAGAGTTCCTTTATTCTTGCATAATCCATGCACGGTAAATCTTTGGTCATTTCTTCATCAACCAGAGACATACAGCGAAGTGACTGCACTCCCAATCTTGTTGCCAATTCATTGCTTATACTTGGATGAACAAAATCCCTTCCAATAGACATCTTGTCTTCCATCCATGGTGCATCATTATAAACAAGATCTCTAGAATACCTCATAACCGCAGAAGAATTGGGAATTAATAATGGAGAATTTGAAACCTCAGCAAGTGGCATGTCTATGTAACAATCTGCAACAGCTTCGAGAACACAATTTACAAAAGATAACTGATCATTTGAAAGAGGGGATCCATTTAGATCATTTTTTAACCTCTGTAAAACATGAAAGTAGTCTGAAGCACCAAAACTGAGCTTCACACCCAAGGCTAGGAGCAAATCTTTAAAACTTGATAACTCAGATGGAACCACGTACAAGTATGGGTGGAATTTGACTGGAGAATCAAACGCTAGAGCGTCTGATGAGACAAAACCATCCCCAATCCAAATCCAAGGAACCCCCTGAAGTGCCGACCTCAAAGTCATTAAATCGTCAGTATGTACATATTCCTGCATTGCTGAGTAAAGTAAAGTAAATCCATTCTGCAGCTCAGTGTCAAACATGGTTTCCGCAACAGAACCTGACTTATGGTGGGCATACCACCTGGTCAGTTCAGTAAGTTGAGTGGCCAGTACGCTAGGCTTGGGAGCATCTAGCCAACTCAATTTGCACTGGATATATTTAGAGGAGCTTTCAGCATCTAATATATACATAGAAGATGACACCATCCACATTTGCGATTTAGGTCTGACATTGCTAGGGGCTGTAACTTGATCACGTGATTGTATCCAAGGAAAACCTTCGATAAGCGGATCAACACAGACAGGACACCATGAGATGGATTTTAGCCCTGACCAAAAATCTTCTTCAGGTTTGTCATCAACCAAGATGTTAAGAAATGAATCAAGATCCCAATCATCCTTTTGCACAGATACGCATGAAATCCGCTCCTCACCCTCAGTAAAATCATCACCTAGGTGTGACATGGCTTGCCTGATTATATCAGAAGCTTCTTCACTCTCAGGTGAAAACTTAGAACTCAAAGCATCTAGACATTCAATCAACCTCCTTCCTTGGACAAGTGCTGCAGAATCTCCACATTCATGTAAAATAGACACGGACCTCGCACAATCAAGCAAATCAGTGAAATTCAAGTTTTCCTTCAGACCAAGACTAAGCAGCATATCTAGAATCTCTGGTGCTGAGAACTCTTCGGAAGGGAAGAAAGCTTCCTTGTGTAGCAGTAGTTTTAACTCTGCAACACGAGGATCGTAAAGCCTGGCATGAAACATTAAATGTATCAGAAAGCATAGCGCAATAGTCAGGAACCTCAAGACTCAAATGAATTTCTCAGAATTCTTTTCAGGATGTTAAGAATTTGGGCTTTGATAACTTTTCTGAGCTAAAGGGGCCTCCTAATAATGCACTTCTCTATATGGAACACACACCAAAAAGAGTGAGCCAAAAGACTACCATAACACTTAATTATTCGTTTTTACACCACAATACCACATATAGTATTAAAAAAATGGATTCACAACTAAGAACCACTAGATTCCAATTTCATTCATTTTAATATACGGATAATTTTACAAGAAACAAAAATCCATCAACTTGTTTTCTTGATATGATGAAAATGATTCAGGTACACGCCTTACAGAATAAAAACAGCAGTTAGATAGACGAGATGCAGACTAGTTGGTGTACCTGCATGGCTGTTGCCAGGATCCATTGCATGTCAAAACAAAAGGAGTCAGAGATAGTGCAGCTTTCATGGAAACATCCTCTTCCATCAGCAGCTTCACATCATGCAGAATCGCCAAGACAGTTTCTTGAGAAGTAAGAAATTCTGACATGCGATTGAGCACAAAATCTTTGTAGAACTCACCCCTTGACGGCTCTTGAACATTAAGATAACGCATCAAAATTAACCTTTCTTTCTCGGATTCAGTACGGACAAAGTTGTCATCTAGAAGATCATCGCGCAGACCATTTGGTCTAAGCCATTTCATACCCCTACTCAAGCTTGATAACTTTCTACTTCTAGAGGACTCAAACATAGGTATATGTTTTATCACACCGATATGTATGTCCTCCATCCCATCTTCAGAAAACCACTTAGACTGCAGAACAAAGCTGCGCAACTCATGTAGCTCCACTTCTGATGCTTCAGCGAACAGCCCTTCAATTTTTCCTTCCTCACCTGCTATTGCCAATAATGCATTCATAATACCAGCAGCTGTTGGAGGCTGCACATAATTTCTCAACTGTGGATGTTCAATTGATAGGTCAGACCTCAAAAATAAACATCCCACTTTCTGCAACAATGACAAAATATTCTCACTCCATCCTCCATCTTCAATAATATTTGAATTCTTGACAAGTTGCAGAAGATAATGATTTCCGACCGGCAATATAGGCCACTTGGCAAAAACTGAAAGATCATCACAGTTTAACTTCAGGTAATCCCATAACAACTTCATCCATTCTAAAGTGGGATGATTATCGAGGCCAGATGTCCAAGTAACTTGTTTGGCATTTTGCCAATCTACAGGTAGTATGCGAAGAAAGAGCTTCTCAAGCAGGTGACATGTTAGGAATGATATATTTGAATTATCACTTTGTGCAATGTCACATAACTTGTCATAAACTTCTTCTGGGATTGTGTTATCAACCAACTGGGAAGGAAGGGAGTCCTTCAGAAGACCATACTCTTCCCCGTTTGTGATATAAATTCTTTCTGCTACACCCTTGGGATTTAAAATTGTTGATGAGCCATTGGCCAAAGGTATCAAGGGTAGACCATGCAAATATTCAGGGTTCACAGGTTTTTTCACATCAAATAAGCAATATTCAAGTGTTAGTATTAGCGCACTCCTCTCATTAAATTCAAATTTACGTCGAATCAACAAGCTCCTTAGCAATTGAGGTGTTAAGTAATATAATGATGGGCGGACATCCATGAACCTCTCCACCAGTGATGGAGAAACAGTAACTACAGGCAACCCAGCATCCGACAATGCTTGGATAAGTTGAACCATCTTTGTGAAAGCAAAATCGGGAAACAGAGCTTGCTTCGTCGAGATCCACCGACCCCCTCTAGAGTTAGTGTACAGCACGGGGACACAAGCATCAGCAATATACATGTAGACTTTCCGCACCATTGATGACCAAGGTTCAACACCTATCCTCATAGGCCAGAAAGAGAAGAACAGATCACATGGCCCAAGTTCCAATGCCATCTTTTCAAGTAAACGTCCATAAGCAGGAGCTGCAACGTTCTCAAGAAGATTAACATTCCAATCCGAACGCTTCTTACCACCTCCAGACATATCATTGCCAAACCAAATATCTCTACGGTTTGATGACAATTCAAAATATGCATTAACATGTGCCGGAAGCCCCGTGCTAATAGGCAAAGGTAAGAAGCAGAAAGCACGTCCCTCAAAGCTGTTTTGATGTTGAGAACAGAGTTCTTGAGCTTGATACATATCAGAAGAAATGGAAAATGACCCTTCGAATGGATTATCGCCTTGTTCCTCTTCAAACTCAGCAGAGCGCAACTTTGCGGCAACAGCAGCCCAAGGAATGCCACTTTTGGTCCTGGTTTTGGATGTTTTAGAGTTGTCAGCTTCTCCAGTACCAAAGCATTCGCTCATAAGCCATAGGTGTGACATATGACTTGATGAGTTTTGTTCCTTCATGACAACCTTCTGGCAAGTCCATCGCAATTCAGTTTTGACAGATCTACTCAGCTTGTCGAGAAATTGACTCATATCCATATTCGCCTGTCCACTTTGTATAAATTGGAACATAGGATGCTTAGCATGCGCCTCAGATTCAGGGTCAACAATATGGTTTCTTTCAACACGATGTAGAAGTTGCATATCAGAATCAGATCCATCCTTGACATATATTGAAATCGATTTCACTTTGTGCAAGAAAAGAAGAGTTTCTGAAACGGCCTTTGAAAAGGATGAGAACAGTGATAGTACATCTTCAGGGGCATATCCTTCTTTTTTTATTTGACTGCGCTGAGCAACAGTGGAATTCCTAAGGGGAAAACGAAAGAGGGTACCTGGAAATGGATTTTGCAAGTCACACCCGAAATGTAGGAATGGAGAAAACTGATCAGGAAACTGTTCTAATATCCTTCTTCCAACAAATCTAATCCTCAGACCAGGGTGAGATGCAGAGATTCCAGGCAAATTGCATGCATGCGGATCAAACATCACAATATTCTCCCCAGATACAAAACCGGGGATGTCAGTGAAATGATATACACAGTTGAATCCAAGCCCAAACCTTCCAATTGCCAATGGTTTTTCTAGTTTACTTTCTTGACCAATTCTTGATATTGCATACAGATCATGTGGGCTGAAAACGGAGTTATTGTAACAATATAAAGCAGGTCCTTGCCAATCTGCCATTTCGGGAGAAAGTACAGATGAAGTTCCATACTGAGTTGTATCCAGCAGGAAGATGACCTCTGAAGCTCCAGCATCTTCAGCATTCTGGACCAACTCAAACAGAATCCCAGGTCCATCAGCATACATTTCAAGTATGTGTTTCAGACGGGTAGTCAGGGCTTCATGCTGACCAAAAGCTTCCACAGCACCAGACAATCCTAAATTCATTGAATCAGCACTTTCAGCAAGCATTAACCTACGAAGTGAGCAGACACCAAGCCTCTCAGCAACATCATTTGAGATATTTCCATGAACAAACTTCTGGACAGTTCGTTTTGCACCCAACACAGGGGATGAATGATTAGGAGGACTGCCAGAATCATCCAAGCCAAGCAACCACGGGGCATCATTATATACCAATTCAGAAGCAGGAAGAAGTTGGCACGATGCATCAGGCAAATAGATCTTCACTTGCTTTTCATTAAACTGAGACTCCGACAAGTGTTGCACAATCATAAAAGCTGCTGTAAGTTCCTGTGGAGTCAGAGGATGACCCTCTTTCCGTGATGCCATGCGGCATAAAATATTAGCATAATCAGTAAAACTTAAAAATTCGCGAACCCCGAGCTCTAAAAACAGCTCTCTGAAGACAGCTAAATCAACTGGTACCACACGGATATACGGAGCCAAATGCAAAGTACCACTAATAACAACCTCGTCCGCAGTGGCAAACCCATCTCCCACCCAAACCCATCGGGATCCTTCCAGAACAGCTTTAACAATCTCCATCTCATCTGAACCAATCAGTTCTGTCAGTCTCGCATATATTCTTGGCATTGCCAAGGCGAGTTCTTGCCTGAAGGGTTGGTCTACAACAATTTCATTATTTTTCCCTAGCTCAAGAATTTGTGCAGCAATCACACTTCCACCAAGTGCAGAAGACCACCCAAGATGATAGGACAAAACTGATGAGTAGCACTCCCCATCAAGTATTCTCATGCTAGCTGAAACAAGCCACATGTCAGCTTTCAGTCTAACAAGCTTTGGGGGAGCAACAGTGGATGATACAACAGGCCATGGCAAAGCTTGATGTGGAGCAGAAACAAGAACTGGACACCAGCTTATCATACGGAGATCAGTCCAAAACTTTTCTAGGTCTGATTTACAGTTACGAGGACGGAAAGCAATTGCTGCTCGTGAAAGGATTCTATTCAATGCCCGTGGATCATCACCAGAATAATCAAATGCCCACCTATGTGCACTTGCCTCCATGTAAGAAAGAAGCACCTTTCCTCTTAGATATGCCTTCTGTGGATCTTTTGACAGTAGTTGTTCTATAGTCCGTGCACTCTGTATTATTGCCTCCACAGAGACGGAGGTTCTCAGGCCTAAACCCTGAAGCACGTCTAAAATGTCCGGTTCTTTAAAAGGAGCAGATGGGAAGACATCAGCATCCTCAAGCAATGCATATAATTCCTCATTACGAGGATCATAGACAGCAGTAGGACACTTAACAATACCGGTAGAGGTTGGCACGAAGGCTATATTCCTCAAAGCTTCCTTAAAACATGAATCCTCTATGCACAGCTGTGGCAACTCCTGCAAGACAGAAATCATGATACTATCACGATCCTCGCGCTGAATTTCCCCAATTCGGTGAAAAACTTCCCTTCGGTAGAAATGTGCCTTCCTCATACGCTCCACCCCAAAATATTTACTCAACACCTCCTCTTCCATGAGTGATGCAGTGCAGATGAATTCACTTCCCAGGAAGGAACTTGGGGCATTTGCTGGTACTAAATACTTCAAAGTTCCATCAAGATCAGAAAACTGAAAAGTAGTTGCAGATCCATGCTCATAAACTCTATAAATTGGGAGTTTTTTGCTCCTCTTTATATCAACATCAACCATAGAGCCACCTATATACCACCTTGAATCAAGAAGGAAGCAACGAAGCTCATTTCTTTCATCTGCTTCCAGATCAGGAATACATGTTTGCGTAATCCCACCAGTTGAAGAAACAACCTCAAAAATGGATTCCAGAACTACAGCAGCTGTACCACTGCTTACATAATGAGACAAATCATGATGTTCAACTTTATATTGTTTATCTAATATCTTACATCCAATTTTCTCCAAAATGAGTTTCATCTTTTCAGAAAGATCCTCAGCATCAATCAACTTTGACGTTTTGGAAGCTCTGTGCAAATGCCCAGAAGTGGATGGTAAGATTGGCCAGTCATCAAATAGAGACAAGTTCTTACAATGACACCGAAGATATTCCCAAAACAAAAGGAACCAAGATGAAGTTGGATGAGTATTCTGATCCCAGAGAACTTTGCTTTTAAATCTCCAGTCAGAAGGTACAAATTCATGGAGCAACTGAACGAGAAGTTCAACACTGAAAACAATAACATTTGCCCCAGAGGACTCTGCAATGGCAAGAAGTCTACTTAAGATGTTCCTGGGGGTATTTGGATCTATTACCCTATGGTATATTAGTTCCAGCAGTTTACTCTCACTCTCATTACATATATAATAATGAGATCCCTTTGAAAGTTCAGATATCAATCCAAAGTTGCCATCTGCCAACGGGAGCAAAGGCAAATTATATGCATGTTTGCCAACTTCAGAATCTAAGAGGTCTTCAAAGCAATACTCTAGCAACAGTAATTTTTCAAAACTGCCTATCATACTTGTAGAACCACATTTACGAAGAAAGTGACGAACAGCATCAGAAGTAACCACCTTCTGCTCAAAATTAATCACGTGTTTGAGAAGCATATTATGCAAAGAATCAGGTACCCTCGCAATCGGCATTCCGAGCTGGACAAGAACATCACCAAGTTCCTCACTTTTTCTAAACTCCTTGTCATGCAGAAAAGCCCCAGCAGGTGAGACCCATTTACCCCCGTCAGCATTTGTATATAAGACAGGAACCTGAGCAATATTTTTATAAATACACTCAACCAATGAGTTCCATGGCTCTTCAAAATCACCAGAAGGCCATAATGAATAATACAATCTTGCTGGACCCAAAATCTCTTGTACACCGAGCAGCAACTGAGTAAAAGAAGGAGCAATAACATCCTCTAAAAGGAGCCTGTTCCATGAAGACCTGACTTTGCCACTTCTATCCATGTCCTCTCCATACCAAATCCCACGTCGATTTGATGAAACTTCAAAATACCCATTAATTTGTATGGACAGGCCAGTTCTTACAGGCAAAGGAAGAAAACAAAATGCCCGGCCAGACTTTTGACCATCACCCTGCATCCAATACCCAATGAAAAGGAATGACTCAATTAACTCCCAATTTTTCAAGAAGCATGGAGACCTGAGTTCAGTATTTTTAACTGACAAATGCATCGCATCAAGAAAAACACCAAATAACAGTTTTAAGCTACATTTACGGAACATATGCCATGTGTAGACATACCAATCCATATCAACGAATGAGGCAATGCTGCCCAATGGAAGAAACCTTTCTCAAGAATAAACAAAAGAAGACAATAAAAATGAAAACCCTGAGACATTCAAACAAAAAAAATAAATGGAGGGATCCCTCATTGTTGCATTTTTATGTATAAGTGGGAGAAACTAAAATACATATGGTAAGTTTCATGTTAAACGTTTTATTTGATAGGATCAATACCGAGGAAGACATGTTAATCATGTAGAACAAAGTGAGGATTAGGAAGCAAAATTTTCTCGAAAGTAAGCATTTTAAGTATCACATTAGAGAAAGTGGAACAATAATGGAAATATAGTTCACCACTAAGGTAGCCAAGGTCCGAAAGCATAACAAAGCACAATGTGCGACTACAACAACAACATAACCAGTTTATCCTGCCTACAAAGGGTTGGGGGAACAAGTTGTACAATAGAATTAGAAAGGCCCAATGTCCAAAGAATACAATTAACGAAGCTCTTTCATGTGCTTCCTTCATTTGATTTAATAAAGTGTTTACTAGTGATTTATGTGCCAAGAAACTTTTAAGGTTCAATACATGGATGATGCATACCTGTGCAAAATCCTATCTCACTTCTACAATGTTTAGGATTTATTTTCCATTAATTTCAGTTTAAATTATTATTAGAAGTTCACTCAAATATTCCTATGAGTAGTTACTTTCTAAAAATAGGCTTGTTAGCATTTTATTTGGATTCAACTTTGAATTGAATATCAGAAAACTATGAGAGTTTGGCCTCTTTCCAGGATTCTTGTCAACAGCCCTATCTGCTGAGTTTGAGACACTAGTTCTCAACTTTATTGTTTTGTTCGGTTTATTGAAGTTAGTTGTTCAGATTCTGCAATAAATTGGTGTTTTCATTCCTTCAAAAATCACACGGCCAGTAGGTTCTATCAGGGTTTAATAAATGGGGCTTGGAGACTAAATTATTATCAATCTTTTTATTATAACCTCACAAACTGTGCTCTGACCCAAAAAAAAAAAAAAAAATCACACAAACCATGCATACTTAGTGATAAATACCTTCAAACATATCCATGGTTTGTGATGTTTTTCTTTTTTGGGTCAGAGCACGGTTTGTGAGGCAGCAGTACAAGTCATAAAAAGATAAATAACTGAGAAAGAGAATTAAAACTACTTAATCTTCACAGTACAAACATAATGAAGTATAACAATATTTATCACTAAGTATTCAAAGTGATTATATTCAAGAAAATAAAAGAATAAATAATCACCACTTACATTAGCCGAAGAATCAGATATGCATGCTGCCACTGATGCCCAGGGCAAAAGGTGAATATCGTATTCTTTAGAAGCAGTTTTAGCAAAAGAAGCAATCCTACTAGATCCAGATGCCATGCTCTGCACTATGTAAAAGGAATCAATTCGCCTCTGCGTAGATCCTCTTTTGACATCCTCACTTACAAAGTCTAATCTAAAGCAGTCTGTTTCACCACTGTACAGTCTGTCTGACTTTGACAATCTCAAGAGTAACTGGCGGTGCAAAATAGTATCATCATCTGCAGAGTCAATACTACAGGAATAAAGTTTCCTTGGCATAGGGCTTCCACAATCCCATACATACATTTCAATAACAAGCACACTCTTAAGAAACAGCAGGGAAGAAACCCCTTCATCATAGAGCTGATCAAACATTGTTTGTATATCATCTTCACAATAAGCCTGCCTTGAGAGCCTGCTATTTGCTGCCTGATCTGCATTTCTCAAAGGGAAACGGAATAAAGTTCCATTGAAGGGACTTTTCATGTCACAACCAAAAGCACAATATGGAAGGAACTGGTCTTTATAATGTGATATGGCTGAGGAGCTGACATACTCGATGCGCTTCCCAGGATTGGCAGCAGAAACATTAGGAAGGTACATGCCTTGGGGATCAAACATTACAACATATTTGCCACTCACAAATGATGGAAGGTCGGTTAAATGGTAAACTGAGTTGAAGCCAACCCTGACAAAGAAAAACATTGAAAAAGGAAGAGAAAAGATCATCGGGCAGAAGCTCATAAGAATTCACAAATTCCGCATACCATAATGAAAATAGAATTCGCTATGAACTCAAAATTATTCTAGATTTGAGAACCCTTTCATGGGTTTCGGAATGAAAAAAAAAAAAAAAAAACTCGACCAAAGACATGGAATTGAGTTCACAGATAGCAAATCAGTTCTTGATTCTTGAAATCATAAACCAAACAGCGCCTAAATAGGATAGGGAAGTAATCTCCAGACCTTTGCAAGTAGCCAAAGTGTTATGGTTGAGTCCGTTATTCTACAGCTAGCAGGTAAAACACTACTATTTCTCTTCAAGCAAATTCAAGTAAAACTAGGGACCATAATGGATATAACACATTGTAAATTGTAATCCTAAAGGCTAAATTCATCCACCTTCCACAATGATCATGAACTACAAACATGTCTTTCTAAGTAGGCAACCAAACACAATTCACTTAATACTCCATAAAAGAGTGTAATCCTGTGGCAAAAGCACCAACAAAAAGAAACATTACCCAAAGCGACCAGTTTTCCAGGCCTGACCGTGCTTGGAACTGCCACCAATCCTGGAAATACTAACGAAATCCTCGTTGGTGAAAGCTGCATCGTTGAAGGCGAGCAAAGCAGGACCTTGCCACTGAGAGAGAGTCGGCGACAGGAGAGAGTCGCCGCGGTGGATACGGCGATCCAAGCAGAGCGAAACTCGGGTGGCGCCGGCATCGTCGGCGTTCTGGATGAGCTCCTTGAGGACGGTGGTACCCTCGGGGTAATTCAGCAAGACCTCGCGAATCCTTCGCGTCAGATCGACCTTCTGGCCGAAATCCTCGAGGAGAAGAGACTCTGCCGGCGATGGAGACTCCATGGCAACCGATCTTGGATGGAAAACCTAACGGAATCTCATCGGAAATTCGCAGTCGGAAGAAGAAGAGAAGGAAAGGGAGGTCAATGTTATTTTAGAAAAACAACGGAAAATAATACTGTATTCTACTTTATATGTTTTTTAAAATAAAAAATCATACTTAATAAAAATAAGTATGAAATTGTCTTCAAATTTTGATATTTTAAATAGTTTTTAACATTTGAAAACGTACCTAAATAGTAAAATATTATATTTTAATTAAGGTACAAAACTGTTATGATCCTAAGTGGAATCTTTGTGAGATTGAATAGGAAGATAGAGATAGAGGTAAGAGATGAAGAAGAGAAAGGAGAAGAAGATTAGATAAGAGACTATAGAGATAGACGAGAGAGAGAGGAATCAGACGAGAAAATAAAGAGGTAAGTGCTTGATTATTCATTTGATATCCAATTACAACGTATAACGGTATATTTATACCCTAAACTACCTTAATCTAATATAATACCTAATACATGACAAGACAACGCAATACTAGTCAAACATACTCCTAAAAAGCTAAAATAAAATATGCAAAAGGAGATCCCATCAACTGCATTTAAAAAAGCAAAGGAGTAGGCCCACACAAGGTTACCCGTGTGCAGCCAAATAGCAACACACAAGGTCAATCTCACGCGCTCAGCCCTCCATGTGTGAAGACCGAAATATTATTTTAATATTATTTAATTACAAGTATATTATTTTATATATATGAGATATAAAATTGGAGAAAAACTCATACATCCTCGAGCACAACCTTCGATTTAAAAATCATTATGAATGATTCCGGCATCGTTTTGAAAATTTGATTCCGACGGATTTTATTTCCGCCTTCCTACTTCGAGATTTGGAATTTATGTTGGGGTTCATTATTTTATTTCGAATTCGGAAATTCTATTAAATTTTAGACGAGTCGGGATAACGTCGAGGTAGCGGGTTCCGGGTATTTTGAAATTTGTGATTTGTGAGGACCACTTTCTTTCTAAATTCTTTTTCTTTTCTTCTCTCTCCCTCCCTCCCTCTCTTTCTCTCTCTCGGTCTGCCTGGGAGAACTGCAGCTTCCTTCTCCCTCAGAGCTGCCCACATCCAAAATGGGCAAGCAACCTCCTTCTCATCCTCCTCTCTTGTGTAGTTGCCCCTCCTCTCTTTGACAAAGTATCAATTGAAACATCAGGCCTTCACCACGCCAAATCAGACCCCTCCCACGCCAATTCAGATCTGCATGGCTCTTTCTCCTCCTTTTATTTTGAAATTGGGCAACAATTCTACACACACATCCCCTGGTTGCCATTCACCTCTTTCCTTTCTGAAATCTCCCCTTTCAAACCCAGAAAGAGGGCTTCCCCTTTCACTGATTTCCCTCGCCACCCAACAACCAAACGTCCCTCGTTTTCTGGCGAACCACCGCAGCCACCAAGTCACCACCACCGCTCCCCCTGTTCTCTGTTCCGGAACCGCCATCTTCACCTTGCTCTTCCATGTCGTCTTCATCGTGATGACCAGCCACAACTGCGAGCCCAGAAACGCCAAAAAGAAGCAAATTCGAGGTCAGGCGGGGCTGATCATGAGCCTGAGCCGCCAGCAGACCCTCCGACGCCTGCAGATGAAGGAAGCGAACCCCAGATGAGATGACTTAGCTTGAGTTTTTAAGAGTTGGAAAACCTTGGGAAAATGATTTACTTGATTTAATTATGTGAATTTTAAATAAGATACGAGATGTTATATGATGATGCAAGATGAGATGATAGATGAGATATTATATGATGAGATAAGACGGGATGATCTGAAATGGGATATATGAAATTATGTATGATAGTTAGGGGCGCCTTGTGTGATTTAGATAGACTTATGCGTATTTGTATATCTGTTAGGTGATTGTGATCTATTGAACATTGCTTGCTATTTGGTGTTGATTGCTTGGATTCTGCGCACCTCCAGGTAAGTATCCTACGGGACTTACTCAGCAACCTGGACCTCCTACCGGTTGTGTCATATAGTGTGTAGGTGTTGCATATGCATAAAAGCATGCCATGTAGTATCATGCTTAGGACTCGCACTTATGAATGAGCATCCCTATTCTTTATGCATTTGAAAAGAGAATGGTCGTTATCTGTGAGTCTTTAGAGTCGTTGCTAGGGTCATTGGGGCATTCGTGTTTCATATCGTTTCGGTCCCAGTCGAGTCTTATATATGATCTGGCTGCGGCGGTGACCGAGCGTCCTACTTGGGCTGCTTCGGAGCGACGTACGGACATTTATGCCCCAGAGTGGGTACAGATCAGGGGATATGCCACTTGGCACTCTTTGGGCGCCTTTACTGTATTTCCGCACTTATATTTATATCCTGATAAGCATGCTTGTGTGATTTAAATCTTGTATTGCAATAGATAATTCTTTATTTAGGTATAGACGTGTTATATGGCCTCAGCGCGGTCAGAGGACCCGCGGGCGATTACCGGGACTGACTTCGTGGATAGTGTTAGGTATTGTTCCTTGCTTGCTCCTTGCTTCTGTGACGGGAGGTCTCTTGGCGAAATCGAAGAATCTGGCTAATTCGCAAACTTGGCTAAAGGGTAAATTGTCACTTATGATTTGGTTTTGACCCGGCTCCGTCGTGACACTTTGTACCTTAATTTCGTTTTCCGCTCTATTTCTCGAAATGAATTTGGCGACTTAGCCTTTAGGACAGGTTAAGGGTACCCAACGTGTAAAGGCTCGGATTTTCAAAATTCTGATTTTCCGGAAAAAGAGAATTAAAAATGAATTTAAATCGAATTAAAAGCTCGTTTAACGGATTCCGACCCGAATTTAAAATTTTGACGAACAATTCTATCCTGTTACCTCGCGAATTTAAAATAATTATCGAATGACGATATCTTTTTCGATTTTAAAAATCTAATTATTCGAGAAAGCGGGACTCGGGGAAACTAACATTCGAAAACTACTTTGGGGGTTCTAAATTCGCGTATTGGGATTATTTTACCGGGTACTTAATTTGACCTTCTTCCCCCATTTAATGTCTTTCCCATCCGAGCCACCCTACGGAGCGCTGCAGAGCCCCCCTATTTCGTAGCTGCACTAAAAACCCCTACCTCCTAGCTAGCTGTTGTTCGGCCTTCCCTCCCCTATAAACCCATCACCACCCGTCGTGGTCTTTCACATCTCAACCACCTCAGTCCTCCTGTGTGCTCTCCTTCAAAATCCTCGCCTCCTCCAAACCAGGCATGTACTGTAGAAGGTTATCAGATGATCGTTTTATGTGTTTTAGATTGTGCCTCTCATTTTGTCTTAGAATGGTTTGAATAAGTGGGCTCGGATTAAGGCCCATTACTTGGTTGTATAAAAAGCCAAGCCCTTAACTGGGTATAGTAGTAGAATTCAGTTGTAACAAAATTCCGAACTCAAAAGCTCTCTCTTCAATAGAGTTTCCCCAATTTCAAGTCTCTCCCCTTCCGCTTTAATTTCTTCAATCAAACACGAAATACAAATATAACATGGTATCAGTTGGTTCGATCTACGCTATTCCGCGGTATTTCTTCTGATTTGTTCTATTCAATTCTCTCTCTCTCTCGTTGTTCTCCTGCTTCTCTTTGTTTTGTCATGGCTTTTGAACCTACTGATGATCCTCGTCAACTTCTGATTCAAATTGATTCATCTGATGAACTGTTTCTCCACCACTCGGATCATCCGAGCTATCTCTTGGCCACGAATAAGCTTACGGACAGGAATTATCATCAGTGGCGTCGTTCCATTGAGGTCTCTCTTCTCGCGAAAAACAAACTTGGATTTTTTTTTGGATCCTGCCGTCGTCCTGCTCCTGGATCTCAGCTTGCACATCAGTGGGATAGGTGCAATGCTATGGTAATCTCCTGACTCGTTCACTCTGTGGATAAAGAAATTGCTGAATCTATTTTGTATTTTCGTTCTGCTGCATTGATCTAGAAGAATTTGGAGACTCGCTTTGGTCGTCCTAATTGTACTCGGCTTTATCAAGTTCAACGAGATCTTCATTCTCTCCATCAAGGCACTCTCTCGGTGAAAGGCTTTTTCACGAAGTGCAAGTGCCTCTGGGATGAGTTTCGCTTGCTCGTTGAAGGCAGAGTGTGTTCTTGTGGTTCTAATGATGTTGTTCTTGCTCTTATTGAAGAACAGCAGGTTCTTCAGTTCTTAATGGGGCTCCATGAGTCATTTGCTGCTGTTCGGGCTCAGATCTTGTTGATGAATCCTCCTCCAGATCTGGATCAGGTATATCAGCTTATTAGTCAAGAGGAGGAACGTCGAGGTTTGTCCAATTCTTCATCGTCCGTTGATGCTGAGTCTACTGCTCTTGCTTCCAGTTCCAAAGGGAATTCTTCTCGTGGTGGATCTTCTCGTGGCAGTTCTTCTCATAACGATGGATCCACTAATAAACGCACATTCTTTTGTGAGCATTGCAAGCGTACAGGTCACACGATTGAGCGGTGCTGGAAGCTTCATGGATATCCTGCGGATTTCAATTCCACCAAGGTTGCTGCCAATTCCACTCAGGATGCTTCTTTAGGTTTTGGCTCTTCCTCTGCACCAGCTCCTCCCTCTATCCCTGCTTTCACTCGGGCTCAGTATGCTCAATTGCTTGCTTTGATTGGGAATCAGCAGGCTCCTTCTTCAGATTCTTGTGCCATGCTTGCTGGTAATGCATCCAATTCCGTTTCTAATTGTTTTGCTTCCAATTGGATCCTTGATAGTGGTGCAATTGACCACATAGCTTCTCAGCATCACCTGCTTGACACTTTTTCTCCCGTCACAGCTTCTAAACACATTACATTGCCAAATGGAAATCTATCTACTATTTCTCATATTGGATCATCCACTTTATTGCCTAACATCTCTTTGTCTGATGTTCTTTTTGTTCCAGATTTTCGGTTTAATTTGCTTTCCATCAGCAAGTTAACCAAAGCTTTCAATGCCACAATTTCCTTCAACTCACATTCTTGTTTTCTTCAGGTCCCTTTTCTGAAGAAGCCAATTTTAATTGGTAAGGAAGACAAAGGACTGTATGTGGTGCATCACACTCCCTCTCACGATCAGTTTGCTGGCACTTCTAGTGGTACCTCCTTAGCTTCTGTTTTCAATAAAAGCCCCGAGCTATGGCATTGTAGACTTGGGCATATACCTTTCAAACAATTATGTCATTTGCCTTTCTTTACAAAATCTGTTAAACCTACACACATTTGTCAAGTTTGTCCAAAGGATAAGCAACATCGATTGCCATTTCAATCGTCTGCTTCTACTACTTCTTGTGCTTTTGAATTGGTTCATATCGACACTTGGGGCCCGTATAGGTGTCCAACTGATGATGGTTTTAGGTTCTCCTTAACCATTGTGGATGACTTTACTCGGTGCACTTGGATTTTCCTCATGAAACACAAGAATGAATTTTGTAGTGTCATCACAAAATTCATTGCTCTTGTTAAAAATCAATTTGCTGCCACCATCAAAACCATTAGATCGGACAATGCTGCTGAATTCTTGTCCAGCAGTGTTACTTCCCTCTTTCAATCTTTGGGCATTATCCATCAAACCTCTTGTTCATATAGTCCGCAGCAAAACGGGGTGGTTGAAAGAAAGCACAATCACCTTCTTGAGGTTGCTCGAGCTCTTATGTTCCAATCTCAGATTCCTCTTCCTTATTGGGGACATTGTGTCATGACAGCAACGTTTCTCATCAATCGGACACCTCTCCCCTCTCTTAAGAACAAGACACCTTATGAACTCTTGTTTCATCGTGCCCCTAATTATTCTACACTTAGAAATTTTGGTTGTCTTGTTTTTGTGAAATCTTTGAACACCTCCAGTGACAAATTCCAACCTCGATCAGACCCTTGTGTCTTCATTGGTTATTCTTCCTTCAAAAAGGCTTATGTTGTTCTTAGGATTGCCTCTCACAAGGTGTTTTTTTTAGAGACTTGATCTTTCATGAAGATCATTTCCCCTTCTCTTATCTTCAAAGCCTTGGATCTTCTGTCACACTTCCTTCTTTGGCCTCTGACTTCCCCACACACATATTCATTCCTCCTTCCACCCCTTCCAGTGACAGTTCTTCCGTTTCTCATTCCAGTGACAATTTGTCCTCGTCTATTGATTCTAATTCATCTCTCTCTGAGACTGCAGCCCCCGCGTCTCCATCACCCCTTGCCTCTCCTCCTCATTCAATGCCACTTGAACCCGTTCGCAGGTCCACTAGAGCTTCTAGGCCACCTGAGTACTTGAGGGATTATGTGTGCACTCATTTAGTCCGGTCATCGCCAAAGATTAATTTGGTATTCTCTCAACCTCTTCCTTCTTCTCATTATTCTTTTATCTCTTCTCTCAATTCTTATTCTGAACCTAGCTCTTATATTGAGGCTTCCCATGATCCAAATTGGATCAAAGCAATGGAAAAGGAAATCGATGCATTGCAAACAAATGGTACCTGGGTTTTGACTAAGCTCCCTCCTGGTAAGAAAGTTGTCGGCTGCAAGTGGGTTTTTCGTGTTAAGCTTAAGGCAGATGGCACGCTTGAGAGATACAAAGCACGCCTTGTCGCAAAGGGTTTCACTCAAAAGTACGGTATAGATTACTTGGAAACTTTCTCTCCAGTAGTGAATATGGCCACAATTCGTTGTCTTCTATCTACTGCAGCCTCAAGGAAGTGGCCTGTTCACCAAATGGATGTAAATAATGCTTTCTTACAGGGTAGGCTTGATGAAGAGGTGTTCATGAAGATGCCAGATGGTCTTCCTAATCCCGACAATTTAGTGTGTAAACTGCAGAAATCACTATATGGGTTAAAACAAGCATCTAGACAGTGGTTTGCTACTCTTACCTCTGCCTTAATCTCGAAAGGATATACACAGTCCAAGAACGATTACGGCTTATTCACCAAGTCTTCTTCTGGCTTTTTCACTACTGTAGCAGTCTATGTGGATGATCTCCTAATGACTGGTTCTGATTTTACAGAGATTGCCTCTCTCAAGCTGTACTTGGATACCAATTTTGGCCTTAAGGACTTGGGATTGCTTCACTATTTTCTCGGTCTTGAGGTCTCTTATCTCGATTCTGGCATTGCTTTGACGCAGCAAAAGTTTGCTAAGAGCTCCTCCGAGATGCTGGCATTGATGAACTTCGGCCCGTTTGTTCTCCTCTTCCTCTCAATTGCAAGCTCCTTAAAACAGAAGCAGGCACCAAACTGAGCAATCCTTCCTTCTACAGAATGATGGTGGGAAAGCTTAATTTCCTCACTCATACGAGGCCAGATCTTTGCTATGCCGTTCAGAGCCTCAGTCAATTTATGCAGGACCTTCACTCTTCTCATTTGGATGCGCTTATGCACACTTTGCGTTACGTCAAAGGCCTGGTTGACAGGGGCATCACTTTGAATGGTTGCGATCATCCGAGGCTCACGGCATATTCAGACTCCGACTGGGCAGCTTTCCCCATCACTCGTCGATCGGTTACTGGTTATGTTCTTCTTCTTGGTAACTCCCCTGGGAGTCGGAAATCCAAGAAGCAAAGTGTGGTCTCTTGGAGCTCCGCCGAGGCCGAGTATAGAGCGATGGCCCAAGCAGCTACTGAAATCACTTGGATGGTTAGGCTGCTAGCTGATCTTGGTCTCCATTCTCTTTCTCCAGTCACATTACACTGCAACAACAATTCCGCCATTCAGATTGCTAAGAATCCGATTTTCCATGAGCGCACCAAGCACATAGAAATCGACTATCACTTTACTCGTGACAAAGTTCTTGAAGACCTTCTTCAGTTGTCATTCATCCCCACTGTTGAACAGCTGGCTGACGTTTTCACCAAGGTCCTACCTTCTGATCAACAAGAGACTCTTCTCTCCAAGCTTGGAATGCTTTCTCCTGGTTCCCATGGTTAGCCTTCTACAACTTGAGGGGAGGTGTAGAAGGTTATCAGATGATCATTTGATGTGTTTTAGATTGTGCCTCTCATTTTGTCTTAGAATGGTTTGAATAAGTGGGCTCGGATTAAGGCCCATTACTTGGTTGTATAAAAAGCCAAGCCGTTAACTGAGTATAGTTGTAGAATTCAGTTGTAACAAAATTCCGAACTTAGAAGCTCTCTCTTCAATGGAGTTTCCCCAATTTCAAGTCTCTCACCTTCCGCTTTAATTTCTTCAATCAAACACGAAATACAAATATAACATGTACATCACCGGCGCCACCAAACATCTCCCTCGCCACCACGTTCCAACGCCTCGTACTCTCGGTTTTCAAGCCAGGACCACCGAGCACCTTTGTCACCCGAAGATCGAGCCTCCGTCCTCCTCCTAGCGTAGTCCATCGAGCCAAAGCAGCCCCGGAACTTCCATCGCCACCACTGAGCTACCGAGGCTTTGTCGCCTCCGTTCGAGCGCGAAACAAACTTCCGGTAAGCCGTTCTCCTTTGTTTCTAATCCAAACCACTCTCGAGCCCTACCATCACACTCACCGAAATCCGGCGCAGGTTCGACGAGCCATCGCAAGCCTCCGACGACGCTCAGACCTCTGATCGAGAGCTCTGAAGTCGCGAACCCCTCGGTGAGCTTCCTCCATTTCCTTCTATTAGCATGTATATATTTATATTATTATTGACCTAACTTATCATGTAAGATATGTAACGTTATATAAGTCAATGAATGAGAAGGCAAACCCTAAGGGGGAATTTACCCAAATCTATGAGCTCTAACATGGTATCACGAGCCTAAACCTTAACCCTCCTTCTCCTCGCCGCCGCCCCCTCCCTGCGCGCCTCTCCCCCAGCGATCCCTAGTCGGCGACCCCCTCGGCTCCTCCCCTCTCTCGCATCATGTCCCTGTCCGATGGCGATGAACCTAAAAGCAGTAAAGCCATCAACTCCGATGGCGGCGCCGGTTCTTCTGGGACCCCCTGACCCCCCTTCCACTCCGCTCTTGCAATCTCCAACATCAAGAACCTCATCCCAATTACCCTAGACATCTCCGACACCAAGTACAATTCTTGGGTTGCCCTTTTCCAAGTTGCCGCCAGGGCGCATCGAGTTCTTCACCACATCGATGCCGATGTCCCTCGTCCTGCTGATGTTGATGATGCTCTGTGGGATCAACTAGATGCCATCATCCTCCAATGGATTTATGCAACTAACTCTTCGGACCTCTTGCTCACAATTCTTGAACCGAATGCCACCGTTATGTCGGCTTGGAATCGGTTGAAGAATATCTTCCACGACAACAAGGAGTCTCGAGCGGTATATCTCCAGAATTAATTCTCTCGGTTTAGGTTGGAGTCCTTCACCAATGTCTCCGACTACTTCCAACATCTCAAAGATCTTGTTGATCAACTGAAGAATGTTGACTCGCCTCTCTTTGAGCGACAGATGGTCATTCAGATGATTGCAGGTTTGACATCGGAATATGATACTGTTGCAAGTTTCATTCAACAAACTACACCACTGCCTGCGTTTGACAAAGCTCGATCTATGATCCGTCTGGAAGAGACTCGTCGCCTGAAGCGAGATGCACTTGCTGCCGAGGCCAAAGCCCTAGCGCGGCTACCGCCCCACCGGATCCTTCTACAGACAAGCCAACCCAGCCTCCCGCTCAGTCCGAAACCTCTGGTCGATAGAACTCCAGCGGCCGGGGTCGAGGACGTGGGCGAGGCCGTGGCCGTGGTCGAGGACGCGGCTCAAGCGCTGTTCATCTGCAACATACACCATTTGGCTGGATGCAAGTGCCCGGCTTCGGACAGTAGCAGCAGCAAACCCAACCCTTGGCAATTCGCCGGATGGAATCCGGGTCCCTGCCCCTTCCCCACGGTGCAGTCGCAAGGCATCCTTGGCGCAGCTCCTCGCACACCCGCTTCACATGCCAAAGCAGCCTTCACGGACCCATCTGGCGGGTTCGTCCCCTTCACCGACTTACCTCAGCAGTTCAACACCATGACCCTCTATCCACCAGACAACTCATGGTACATGGACACCGGCGCATCCTCCCACATGACCAACAACCAGGGTATGCTTTCTTCCCTTACCTCTAAGAGTCCTTCCACTTCTATTATTGTCGAAAATGGTTCCCGCATACCAACTTTGGGTCATGGCAATGCCCACCTTCCCACATCAACTCACCCACTTACCCTCCGTAAGGTTCTGGTTGCCCCCAACATCATCAAAAACCTTATTTCCGTTCGCCAATTTACCACTGATAATAATGTTTTGGTTGAGTTTGACCCCTCCGGTTTTTCTGTGAAAGATCTTCGAACGGGAATTCATCGGCTGAGATGCACTAGCTCTGGCGAGCTCTACCCCTTCACCAACCTCTGTGTCGCTGTCTGTTGTGTCGTCTCCTGTGTGGCATGCTCGATGCGGTCATCCGGGAGCTCCTGTTTTTAATTTACTTAGAAGTCATTCTCTACCTCAATGTAATAAAGCGTATGATTCATCCCTCTGTCAGTCATGTCAACTGGGGAAACATACACGGTTGCCTTTCTCTTTGTCTAAGACCCTTACTCGTTCGCCTTTTCAATTAATTCATAGTGATGTGTGGACTTCGCTTGTTATCAGTTCTGCCGGTCACAAATACTATCTATTATTCATTAATGATTATTCCAATTTCCTTTGGGTGTTTCCTCTCAAATATAAATCTCAAGTGTATGCACAGTTTGTCCAGTTCCACAAATTTGTTCAGACACAATTCAGTTGTGCTATTCAAGCTTTTCAATGCGACAATGGCAAGGAGTTTGACAACAACGAGTTCCATGCTTTCTTTAAAAATCATGGGATAATGTTTCGATTCTCCCGCCCCTACACATCACTTCAAAATGGAAAGGCCGAACGCACCATTCGCACTATCAACAACATGGTTCGCACCTTGTTGTTCCATGCGTCTGTGCCCACACGGTTTTGGCCGTTTGCCCTCAATGTCGCAGCCTACCTCCTCAATATCCTTCCTTCTCCCAATCTGCGACAGCACTCCTCTACTCAACTCCTATACTTGTCTACGCCTCGCTTAGATCACCTTCGGGTATTCGGCTGTATTTGTTATCCCAACCTCTCTACTCAAGCTTCTCACAAGTTGCAGCCTCGCTCCACTCCGTGTGTCTTTCTAGGGTATCCTGACAACAATCGAGGTTACATCTGCCTCGACCTCACGTCTCACAAGTTCATTGTGTCTCGTCATGTCACGTTTGACGAATCTGTTTTCCCCTTCGCTCAACGACAGCCACCCCCATCCACGGCCTATGAGTTCCGAGATCAGGATGACGGTGTTTCACCTCTCCTATCTTACTATCCCACCAGCTCCTCGTCGGCTCCAGCCTCACCACAAACGCCAATCGTCACCACCCCTCAGCCGTCACCCTCCTCGGCCCCTAGCCAATCCACACCTGGCTCCTCGCCACCCTCACAGCCGTACCCCCCCCCCCCCCCTCTCAGAACCACCACCCTATGACTACCAGAAGCAAGGCTGGGGTGTTCCAACCCCACCGCTTATTTGACCTAAACACTATGTCCTCCCCACACAAAACCATCTCACCCCTCCCTACCTCCCACAAAACAGCCATGCTTGATCCAAATTGGTGTGCGGCCATGACCGCCGAATACAAGCTCTTATGGGTAATGGCACCTGGGTGTTGGTTCCTCGACCTCCTCATGTGAACGTTGTGCGGTGTATGTGGCTCTTCCGCCACAAGTTCCGCTCTGACGGTACTCTCGAGCGCTACAAAGCACGGCTGGTCGCAAATGGTCGCTCTTAGGAAGTCAGCATTGATTGCGGAGATACCTTCAGTCCGGTTGTCAAGCCGGTTACAATTCGCACCGTACGTCCTTCATCTCGCCGTGTCTCGATCTTGGTCTATCCATCAACTCGACGTCAAGAATGCTTTCTTACACGAAAAGCTTCATGAAACACTCTATATGTTTCAGCCACCTGGGTTTGTCAACTCCTCTTGTCCACAACATGTCTGCTTTCTCCAGAAGTCGTTGTATGGTTTAAAGCAGGCTCCCCGTGCGTGGTATCAGCGATTGGCATCATACTTGGTTCAGATTGGATTTCGGAGCAGCCGGTCGGATTCATCGTTATTCATTCTCCGCCACGGTGCCATGACTGCTTACCTCCTTGTGTATGTCGACGACATCATATTGACAACCTCTTCCGAATCTCTCCAGCTGCACATCATCGCACTTCTTGGTAAGGAGTTTGCCCTCACTGATCTAGGCCCTTTGTCATATTTTTTGGGTGTTTCGGCCACACAGACATCGTCGGGCCTCTTTCTCTCACAGGACAAGTATGCTCGCGAGATTGTTGATCGCGCTGGTATGACATCATGCAACCCAGCTGCGACACCCGTGGACTCTAGCACTAAACTCATCGCTCATGCTGGGAAACCTGTGGCCGATCCGACACTCTATCGCAGCCTTGCAGGTGCTCTACAGTATCTGACATTCACTCGTCCGGACATTTCCTATGCAGTGCAACAGATTTGCTTATTTATGCACGACCCCCGAGACGGTCACTTTGCGGCACTGAAACTTATCATCAGGTACGTACATGGCACCCACTCGATGGGCGTCACCATCCGACCGGCCGCTGCTCCATCCATCGTCGCATATACTGATGCCGACTGGGTTGGTTGCCCTGACACTCGTCGTTCTACTTCAGGATATTGTGTGTTTCTCAATGACACATTGGTCGCCTGGTCTGCCAAACACCAGTCCGTCATATCTCGGTCCAGTGCAGAGGTCGAGTACCGCGGGGTTGCGAATGTTGTGGCCGAGTGCACTTGGTTGCGTAACCTCCTGATGGAACTTCATTGTCCCCTCTCTCGAGCATCGCTGGTGTACATGGATAATGTGTCTGCCACATATCTGGCCAACAACCCGGTTCAACATCAGCGGACGAAGCACATTGAGCTTGATATTCATTTTGTTCGCGACAAGGTTGCACTGGGTCATGTTCGAGTTCTACACGTCCCGTCAGCATATCAGTACGCGGATATATTTACAAAGGGTTTGCCACGTCAATTGTTCCTTGATTTTAGAGACAGTCTCACTGTTAGGTCTCCTCCCGTTTCGACTGCGGGGGTGTATTAGCATGTATATATTTATATTATTATTGACCTAACTTATCATGTAAGATATGTAACGCTATATAAGTCAATGAATGAGAAGGCAAACCCTAAGGGGGAATTTACCCAAATCTATGAGCTCTAACACCTTCCTTCCTCGATTCAATTTCGTATTTCCTTCGATGTCTAGATTAGTCATGGGTGAGAGAGAGCTGAGTGCCGGGCGATCGGGTAGGCTCGAGAGCTCCGGCGAGCTCGAGAGAGGCATCGGGGCGGGCGAGCAGCGCGGTGCGAGAAGTGGGTGGACGAGAGCGCGAGTGAGGTCGAGGTTGTGCCCGGAGCGAGCGCGTCCGAGAGCAAGAGGCTGAGGCGAGGCGGAGATGGTGCAGAACGACGTCGGAGAAGGAGGCCGAGAAGAGGAGCTTGGCGCCGGCGCGGTCGAGTCTTGAACAGGCGGGGAGCAGCTTCTTTCATTTGAATCGGAGGAAGAAGAAGACTCTTGTGGGCCCCTTGTCAATTTATATCATTTGTTTTAAGTTGAACCGGTTGGGAGTATATAAGTGTGGGTTCGGTTCGGTTGGGTTTAAATGGGTTTGTTTCGGTTCGGATTTATCTGTTAATTTATTTAACTATTTAACGGTAATTAAAATATATTATAATATTATTTGAGGATTTAAAAGATAAAATATTATTTTGGGGAGATTCATAAAGGGTTGATTTTATTAAATAAAAATGGGTTGAATTTTAGGAGTTTCGGAAATATTTTATAAAGGTGCTCTATTAAACGGGGTTTAAAACACTATATATTATTCAGATTTAAAATAAATTATTAAGACTTCTCGGTTAGAAGAGAAGTTGGGAAATGAATTTCAAGGCTAGAAAGTGATTTAAAAAATAAATTGAAAAAGGAATTTTGTGAGCATTTTCAAGGGACGGAATTCTTAACTATTCGACTCGGATTTTTAAACAATTTTGGAACTAACCTGAGAATTATACTTGTTCGATGACTAACTAGCATGATGATATGATCGTTTGACTAACGGTATGATATGTGTGACTAATAGCATGACTTGTGGTGAATTAATAAGAGATTAAGTGTTGGCTAATTATGACGAGGTAGTAGGATTTTATATCACACAAATTATGTCTTATGGTTTTGATGAACCGTTGAGGTATATGCGTAAATTATGTATATGAACATGCGGAATTGGTTGAATGATTTATGGAGAACGATGTGGTTTGTGGAACGGATGATGCGATGAAATGACTTTCATAATGTGTTACGTTACTTGTTCTATTGATTGAGGTGTGCTTGAGTGCTTAATAGTTGGATGTAGACTTATGTATATTCCATTATGTACTAGGTTATACTCTGTGATTGTGACTACTGTGTGCTGGATTCTTCTGTTGTCGATCTGCTAGCCAGGTAAGTCCTCCGGGGCTTACTCAGTAACCAGTACCTCCTGCCTGATGTGTCATATAGTATGTAGGTGTTGCATATGCATAAAAGCATGACATGTAGTTTCATGCTTAGGAATTGCACTTACGAATAAGCATCCTTATTCTGTTTGCGTTTGAATACATAACGGCCATTATCTGTGAGTCCTAGAGTTCTTGCTAGGGTCATAGGACAGCCCAGCTCCATCGGGTTTCGTCCTGAGTCATTTGAGTTGTTGGAACATCTTTACTATTATCAATATTATTATTTTCTTTTCGCAAGATCCACAATATGATAATGAGATTCGATATGCTATAGAATCGAACTGACCAGTCTCCACCCTATCTGGAAGAGAGGTGGTGGTAGAAAAGGGATATACCACTTGGTATTCTTTGTTAAGGCCTTACTTAATATTATGCGTTTATGAATTAGAAGTATGATAGTGTGGTTAATATTTCAGTACTGCATGAAGGCATCCTTTATTCTAGGTATAGGCGTATTATATGTCCTCAGCACGGTCAGAGGACCTGCAGGCGGACTCTTGGCCTGAGTTGGTGGTATAGTTTCAGGTACCCGATCCACTGCTTGATTTTGTGCTGTTATGACGGGGTCCATTCTTATGGCGGAGATTGAGTGTTTAAACCCTGACTTCACCAGATTCATACTTTTGGGATTTCTCCCTACTTATACTCTGTTTTAACCGGCTCTGTCGTGGCATTGGTTGCATCATTTTCAGAACTTATGTCCTTTGCATGATAAAAGGCTTTCCACGTTGTAGACTTAGGACAGGTACAGGGGTTTACCCCGGGGTCTCCAACGGACTTTTCGGATTTGGGTGCGAAATCCCACTTAAAACTACACATCTCTGGTTTCAAACCTTCAACCTGTACTCGGGGCGCAAGATCCCAACGAGGGGTTTCATCCCTCGAAACGTAACCCGAGAATCATAATTCCGGACCGTTAAACAACGGCCCTACGTTTAGGTTCGAAATCCCTCCTTCTTACTAATCTTAAATAAGGTTTGAAACCTCGACCCGTACCTGGATTGCAAGATCCAAATGAGGGGTTTCATCACTCAAAACGTAACCCGAAAATCATAATTCCGAGCCATTACACCATGCACAAGTCCCAGCAGCATACGCACCACCACGAGCTCCGCCATAGGAACCTGTAGCGCATTCATCCATCAAATGGTAGTGCAGGCCACAAACAACGAACAACCAGCAGAAGAGCACCCGTGCTCCTGAACCGGAAGAGGGAGGACGAACAACCAGCAACCCCATTGAAACCCCATGGAGGCGACAAAGCACATGCGACGACGAAAACGAACCACAAACCTCTTCAACCAAAAGAATTCCCTGTCCGACCTTGTTTTCAGTCTATCTCTAATGTGGCAAACCAAAGGAATGGAGGAGAAGAAGAATGCAGCACCACTGCCACCCACCGCACCGCCCCGTAGCCACACCCAGGGACCCACCAGAAAACACCCAAAATCGCACCTCGACCGCTAGAACCACCAAAACTACACCAAAAACGAATTCCGCCACATAAACCACCAGATCTAGGAATCGAACGGCCCAATAAAACTGATTGCTTAACCCGAGCAAAGCCACCCACATCCGGCATCGGAAATAGCAAAGAAGACCAGGAAAACTCATCGAGAAGAGTGTTGCCGTTGCAGCCCAGGAACCACCAGATCCACGCCTCCAGCCCAGTAGTGCCGAGATCCCCCAACCAACCATAACACGAAGGGTGGTGATCGACCCCCACCCCTAGGACTGAAAACCACCACTAGACACGGCGGCTCGCCAACGAAGAAAAGCAGTGGCAGCTCCCAAATCCTACGCCAACACCTGTATCCGACCAAAGAGAATCCAGATTTGAGAACCCTAAGTGGAACCCAATGTTGGAGACGATCAGAACCCCCAATAGAACGATCAAAATAACCAAAACTCTCAATGGATAAATCGAAATAAACCCATCATAATCAAATAGAAACTACAGATTTCCATTAAATAATGCTTCGATTATAGGTTTCGGGATGGAGAGAGAAAGCTAGTTAGAGAAACTCTCAAGGGGTGGTTCCCACTCCTCTTGGTTTCCTCGATCTCGACCTGGATACGTGTGAGGTATTTATGGGGAAAAAATTAGGTATAAACATGGTATAATCGAAGCACCGAACTAATAAAAGGGGTCAACTATGCGTTTTAATTGATCTCATCTTTACTTTTGAATGAAACTAGTTGTTGCAGCTCCCTGCACCATCGAATCGTCATTACCACCACTAAACGACGCCTCTCGCTTGTGCCATATCTAATTGCCTTGACCTCCCCTTCCACCATCAGTTATGTCATCTTCAGCCGAATGGATGAATACCCTCCAAGGCTGAAACCAAGCCCCCCCCCCCCCCCCCCGCGTTATTCACCATGCTAAGCTGACCTCGATTACCACGACCCTACACACCAGCGGTGCCACCTCGAGCTTCCATTTTGGAATAGAGATGTGAAACCAAGCCCCCCCCCCCCCCCCCGCGTTATTCACCATGCTAAGCTGACCTCGATTACCACGACCCTACACACCAGCGGTGCCACCTCGAGCTTCCATTTTGGAATAGAGATGTGAAATGACCAAGGGATAAAAAAAAATAAGAGAATTGAAAGAGGGAATAAGGAAGAGATGAGAGAACGAGGATGTGTTGTATATTTTCACTATCACTCGAGAACAAGAGAAGAAGGGAGGAAGATGAGGGATTTAGGGAAGGGTGGAAGGGGGTTAAACCCTAGCCATACACATCAATGCATGTGAGTTTTCTGGATACGCGTGTTTCGGATTTTGAAATTTAAAAACTATCATGTGTCCTACATATGGTATTTTTTTTTTTAAAACCTCTTAGGATGCGTGGGTGCTTCAGATTTAAAACACTCTTTTTATCTCGGGTCGAAGGAAATACATATCGAATTTCTTTAGTGGTGTGCGCTTCAGTTTTTCTAAAGTATATATAGACATGAGTGTTAATCTCTTGATGATGTATGGCGGTGATGGTATCACCTGTGTTTGTGAGGTATGTAAACCTCATTTTTATTTCAGAATGAGAATGTGAATGTGAATGTTAAGGTTTTCAAGTGAGATCTTCTTAGACTTGTCCTTTAACATTATCAGCAATTGTAATTTTATAATTAAGTATTTTAGTAAGGGTTGAAGTTAACACAACATCATCGCATGTGTATATACTTACTAATTGTAAGAATTCACCATGGCTGATTGGTATTCCTTCCACAAGTTATTATCATATTAGGTTTTAGGGAGAATGGGTAATAACGCCTATTTGGTTGCTAGATCGGTAACTAATCCTTTTTTATATATTCATTTTAAAACAATAGAAAGTTAGTATTATAATTTGCATGAACCTTTTATGAAGAAAATTTAGCATTGTATTTGAATCACCTGAGGTAATCTAGAGCTCATATTGATAGATAGAGATAGGACCACTAAGGTTTTAGTACGCTTGTATAAAGTCACCGGTAAGGGTGTTATGAATTTTGAGTAAAGTAAATAATGTTTGAGATATAAAGAGTATTAAAAGAGTTTTTCCTTGTATAAACAAATAATATATGTCCTAATATCTATATCTATCTATACTATATATATAATATATAAATTTGGGTGAAAGCCCATTAATTGCACATAATTAAATACATACATCTATACTATATATATAAATTTGGGTGAAAGCCCATTAATTGCACATAATTAAATACATACAAATAAATCTAATATATATTTAATATTTACTTAAGAAATCAAAAGGTTGTTATAGCTTATTGGTTATAGGTATAGTTCCATTCCATGTGGTTAAGGGATCAAATCTCTACACTTGCAACATTTTTCAAGTATATAGTATATTGTTTTTTATTTGTTTTAAACCTAAACACATGCAATATTTCTAAAGCAATTATCATTTTTTTTGCTTATATAGTTGAATTGCATGTAGAAGTGAGAAAGAAGATAAATATAGGCAAGTTAATATATTTATCAAATTTCAATGATATATAAACATATATTTAAAATTACAATGATAATATATTAATTTAAAATATATTTAAAATAAGTCATCTATAACTACAACATGCATTTCTAAAGCAAGTATCATTTTTTTTACTTATATAGTTACGTTAAATCACATATAGAAGTGAGTAAGAAGATAAATAGAGTCAAACTAATATATATATTTGTCGAGTTTCAAAGATAACTAAACATATTAAAACTTGTAGAGATAAAAATTATTAGTAATAAAATTACAATGATAATATATTAATAAATATATATATATATATATATATTAAAATAAGTCCCGTGCGTAGCACGGGCATGCTCACTAGTGTTATATATAATGATGAACAAAAGAATGTATGTATATTATTGTTCACAATTGTGCTTTAAAAAATGTTCATAACTCATGTATGATTTGAAACTAATATAATCACATCACTCATATAAATGAAAAATACACACCCGGATAAGTAAAGAGTAGTATATAAGCATGTCGCATCAAGCACACTCTTACTAAACTACAATACAAGATGCATAAAAAAAAGTGATTGAAAAGTATCATCTCATTCTTGCTCAATATTATGAGTAAGAATAAGATATGGTTTGAAATAGACGATGACAAAAATGCCTTCGTACAATCAAATTGTGGTGAATAACTTTGAAATCAAAGCATTAGATGTCATGACAAATGATGACACACATTTTCAAGATTTCCCAAGAATAGTGGTTTCAGCAATCATGGAAGTCACGACGTAGGGATCCATGTTGGAAGCCGGTCTTCGATCCTCAAAATAGCCTAATTAATAATAAACAAAATATCATGGAATCAAAAAAAGGATAAATAACTAGACTCCATTTTTCAGAAATATCTTCTTGCAAACTAATAAAATGTGGAAAATAAGATCGTCCAATAAAATGTGGAAAATAAGATCGTCCAATTAAGGTTGTGTTTAGATTTCAAGTGATTATAAACTATAACTCACTTTAAAAGTGTTTGTTTAAACTCATTTATAACGTGTTTGAAATAATGTGAATGGAAAATAAATTTTAAAAAAGAAATTTATAAAAAGTGGATGATTATATACTACATGTTTCTCTCTATTCAAAAATATAATTTTTCATTTTTTGATGCATTTTTTTAGAAGCTAAAAGTTATATAAAATATGAATATTTAAAAAAATTAACTAAAAAGGTTTATATTTTGTATAGTTTAGCTCCTTAAAAAATGTGTCAAAAAAATAAAAGATCTTATATTTTTAACGGATGAAGTGTGTTTTTAAGAATTGAAACAAAAAAAAGAAGATTAAATGCCCACCTTTTCCATCAATTTCAACTTCTCTCCCAATTCGGATAGAAGATCCCCTATTAGCAATACCCTGTCATGGATATATCCAACATAAAAAAAAAAGGGATGAAGTATACTCTGTATGTAAACTATGCATCATTCAATCTAAAAAAATAATGGGATGAAGTTTGCATGGTTTTTTTAAAGAAAAAGAGATCATGTATTCAATGAGAGAGTAAAAAATAACATATGAATGTAAATTAACCAATAAAAAGGACCTCAATTATCCAAAATATCTTGCATTGTTGATTAAATATCCATATATAAAATGCCTTGTATTTAGGTTGGCGGAATTAATGGCTTAATATCTTTAGTGGTTATCAATATTTTATTTATGTACTCTTAAGATCTCTGACCTATAATGGAAAGGAGCATAAATAAATTAATTTCTCAACGAGAAAATCTTAAAGTGAAGATTATGTATAAATGAATATGAACTAGACCTGTCAAAACACAACCCGACCCGGTGACCCGACCCGACCGACCCGAAAAATTTCCGACCCGAACCCGAAAATTTTGACCCGAAATTTTTTTTCGACCCGAACCCGAAAAACCCGAAATTTTCCGGGTAATCTGGGTTTCGACCCGGTGACCCGATTGACCCGATAATTTTGACCCGATTTACCCGATTGACCCGGTTGATTTATAATTATATATAATTATTTTTTTTATATATAATTAAAATTTATCACAAAATTATCAAATAATGATTTTTTTAATTTAAAAAAGAAAAAATTGACAAACCCGAAATCGACCCGAACCCGACCCGAAACCCGATCAAACCCGAGTTCGAGTCAACCCGAAAAACCCGAAACCCGTTTTACCCGAGACCCGTTTTACCCGAAACCCGAAGTGATCCGACCCGAACCCGACCCGAATGACCCGTTTGACAGGTCTAATATGAACGCTTACCCATGAGAAGTTTTTAATATCTGCGGTCTCATGGTCCCCCGTCAATCGTCTCTCGTTACCCTCTCCATAAGCTGCAATGTGTTCGATGTGACGCTTTCCAAGCTTCTCAACGGCCTTCTTGATCACTTCGAGTCCACCTTCTTTTCTCATCGACTTTGTACTGTATGTTATTACAATAAGTTAGCATTGTATGCATCAAAAAATCGATGGACAATAAAAGCATTTCCAACAACTTCTTTACATTCTTGAAATTCTCAGATTTGGATAAGATTTCAACTGTTTTTCTTCAATGGATTCTCAAAAACTTTTTCTAAAATGGAAAACGTGGTGAAATAGAAAGTCAAATTGCCAAAAATTGTAGCATGCTCCCTATAAAATGGAAAGATTTGGGATATCATTTTATGAAGAAGTTGATAAAGATGCTATAACAATTAACTTAGATCAAAATTGGCTACTTTTATATAGTATAATGCACCTGTAGTTGGTATGAGCACCAGCTCCATTCCAATTGCCCTAAATAAGTTTTAACAAAAAGAAAATTAAAAAATTGCCTCATTAATAAATACTAGTTTTTTTACGCAAAATTATCAATCATTACCTTAATGGGTTTCGGGTCAAAGGTAACAATCACTCCTGCAATTTCTGCAATCCTCTGGGTTGCAATACATCAATATGAAGAAAATTTTAGATCATAATGATTAAAAAATAATGAGCTTAAAAAAAAAGTGAATCATAATTCTTGGTTTAATAACGATACCGTTAAAATGTAACGAGCAACCCATAGTTGATCGCCTGCAGAGATGCCTAAGCAAGGGCCGACTTGAAATTCCCACTGACATATATTCAAGTGCAAATGCAAATTTTTCTCACTCTCGCGATACCATCAAAACTTTACACAAACTTTATCAAATAGTAAATATAAACCATCACAACATCAATCAACCGCTCGATATTATGAATATGATATATGAATTATATAGCGTTAATGCTTTATTTATATATTATGAATATGAACCTGGCCAGGCATAACTTCAGCATTGACGCCGCTTATTTGAATACCAGCATAAAGACAAGCCTTGTAGTGAGCATCTACAATATCTCGGCCGAATGCCTTATTGGCTCCGACACCACAGTAATATGGCCCCTACATATAAGATTAAGAAATTACTCATAAATTTGAAAATTATAAAACATCACTCAAGAGTTTAATTTGTTTTAAAGAATCATTCATGACTCATTTTACATAACGGTATCGAGTTTATTACTGAAGTGATAATATAGCATTTTTGAAAATACAAAATTGATGGATGGTTTGTATGGGGGAGATTAAATTTATGAATAATTTTGTATGATTTTTTATTATAACGGATGCTTTATGTGAATAATCATCTCTTATGTGTAATTTAACTCATACAAGTACTATATTTTAAATATATATATATATATATATATATATATATATATATATATATATATATATATATATTATATTCAATTTGTGAATATGGACTAATACAAGTGATAAGGTTTGTTTGACAGCTTTCCATTATCCATTATTCTTTCTCATTGTGCTCCACATTTCTATTTCTTATCAACTCCTTACAAGATATATATTATAGCACCTCATCTCGTTTTACATAGCCCCTCGTTTTACATTATCAACACCACGCTCATTAGATGTTCATTTTTTCTAATTAAACTATATACATATTATTTTTATATATACACTACGTATTATATACACTGTAATATATTATACACAATATATATATATATATATATATATATATATATATATATATATATATATATATATATATATATATATTATAGAGCGGGAAGGGACGGAATTTGCGCGCGGGGTGAGGAATAATGTCCGTCCTGCATCCCGTCTTACATAATTTTTATGGAAAAAAAATTCACCAATTTTTTTGAAATTCCACCGAGTTTGGATCGGGCTTGGAATTTGCAGGATTTATGAATTTAACACTACAATCAGTACATTGGTAGTTATGGTGGGATGTGTGTGTAAGAGTTTAGGATTATTTATTGTTACCTGAGGACCAGGAAATCCACCGACAGGCCAGCCAAGAGGCCAATTAATATCCCGTTGAAGAAGTGTGTACTCTTGCTCAATTCCATACCTAATTTCACAATTAAATATTTTATAATCTACAACATTAATTAATCAAAAAAGACGAATGGAAAAAATATCATAAATATAGCAACCATTCCATTTCCAAATCTTCCATAGCTCCATACTTTACCCATTTCAACAAAACATATAATTTATCTAATTAATACTCCCTCCTTTGACTATTCAAACAAGTACTTTTTTAAGTGTTAAAAAATTGTATAAAAATATTACTTTTTATTATATTTTTTAGTAATTTTTATGTTAATTATTAGTATTAAATATGAATTTATAAAAATAAATGTAAAAAAAATAATATTTTATATAGTTTTTATAACTTTTAAAGGTATGCATGAATAGTAAGTGATATGTTTTAATTAAAGGGGCGTATTTTATATACTCTATAATTTTATTCTTTTAAACAAAAATTGTGTGAATAAAAAAATAACACATTTTGTTAAATGGATACAGTATTAAATCTTTTGTTATTTGCAATTGGTTGTCCTCCTATAAAGGGGTAAATAATACAGGAAAAAGTTATGAAAAAAGAATTTACCATGTCTCCTCAGCGGCAACTTCAGGGTGGTCAAAAATCTTCATAGCATTAAATCTTTTGTTATTTGCAATTGGTTGTCCTCCTGCTTTATACGCATCGCACATCACCTATTTGAAGTAACATTTGATGTATCACTTTCTAATAATTACTCAGTGTCATGTACATGGGTATATCATTGTTAGTGTAATTGTGGGGCATATGAATGAAATAATCAAAACAATTACTCTTTTCTCCTTATCCCATAATCTCTCTCTTTACCTTTCCTTACACGTCCCTGCTTCCCTAAACTCTTTCCTCCTTAATCTCTTTCTTCTTTCCTAATTCTCTCTCTAAATCTCTTCATTTTCTCTTTCAATCTCTTTAATCCCTACTAGAATCGCTTACTCCCTATCGAAGACACAACACTCCACTTACCTCAATTATCAACATAATAAAAAAAAATGAAAATTTATAGTAGTATTATTTTCAATTACTAGGTAATGAAATTTATTTGAATAGCTAGTAGGAAAATGACTATAGTCATGTGCCAGTTTTATTTATTTTCTATTGATTAAATAAAAGCATCATTTTAGAGGGAAAAAAACAAACATTTGAGTTATTTTAATGTCATTCTTATTTTCCTTTAAAGAATTTATATTAACTTTTTTTTTAAATTCCAATTTAGTTTTAGTTTTAAATTTCGTGGAACCCAATTAATTTTTATTATTTATATTTATATTTTTTTTTTGCAATTGGCCACCTCCTTGCTTTATACACATCACACATCACCTATTTATTTGTATTTGCGCCATTACTTTATTCATAGCATTAAATCTTTCAAATTATTTAGGTCTATCATTTAAAAAGAATTATTTATATCCTATTGATTAAATACTGAAAACGATGTATTATATTTCATAAATTTTCACTTTATATTTTTTAAAAAATATTAAAGTTTGAATTTACCAGGATATGATTTCCTCTTCTGAAGGGATCCTTAAATATCGCTTGTGGACTGAAATAAAACCCCGTATAATAAGAGCAATTCAGCTAATTAAGAAAAACCATTACACAATTATTAAATAGAGTAATTTATAGAAAACCACCCTTTAATAATGGGAGTTTTCACTGAACCCTTAAATTCAAAATTATAGAAACCACCATTTAAATGATATATATTTACACTCACCACCCCTTCATCTATTTTCGTTAACTTATCATTAAATATATTATATTTTAATATTTTTAAACTCAAATTTGATTATAATGTATTCAAATTTTGAATTTAAGGGCTCGATTATTATTATTTTTTAAAAATAAATAAAATAATCCCTAAAATATAACCAAGCCCTTAAATTCAAAATTTGAATATATAACCAAATTGGAGTTTAAAAATATTAAAATATAATATATTTAATGATAAATTAGCGAAAGTAGATGAAAGGGGTGGTGAGTTGTAAATAGAGACCATTTCAAGGGTAGTTTTCTATAATTTTGAATTTAATGGGTGGTTAAGTGAAAATCTTCATATTTAAAGGGTGATTTTCTGTAAATTTTCCTAATAAATACTGTAAAACACAAGGACTAAGATTAAAATATAATGTAGTACTGCACGTAATTAACAAACAAACAGCAAAAAGAGAATTAATTAGTTAATAACTGAATAATTATTTCACTGTCGTCGCCGCGGGCTTGCGCGGTGCTTGAACCGTCGTAGTTCCACTTCGGCAGCTTGCCCGGCACAGTCACCGGCCCACTCAATGTCTTCAAACAATTCATTTTAAAAAAGTAAGAAAAAAATGATTATAAACTTACAACAATCTAAATAAAGCATGATTTAAAAAAAAGCCATTTTTTCTAAACAATTAATTTTGTTATACATACTCTTGCTTTGCTTCTTAAATCCAACTCCGATCCACCACCAATCCTGCATAACAAAATTAATTGTTTAGAAATTGTGTTTCAATTCCACCATTAGAAATGATCAGATCGTTAACAAATTACAGAAAAAGGGAACAAATTAAGTATGTATAAAAAAATGATTATGTTAAAATAAATTTACGATTTACCATATGTACTCAGCAATGATCTTGCTGGAATCAGGTAAATTGAGATTGACAAAGTCGTTGAGGAGGGACATGGTGAATTGATTCTCTTGTAGTTTTCCGATGAGATGTAGTTTTCGTCAAAGAAGAGAATGAAGAGTTATGGCATGAGGAGGTCATTCAAAACACAAAACGAAAATTGTGATTTTTGAGGAATTTTTGTTGGCTTAATATATTTTTTCACCTTTTAAATTGGCATTATTAGTAAGTTTTCAAACAAACTTCTTTACTTTTTTTGCCTTTTACATTTAAGGAATTTTAAGAATTTCTTTACTTTTTTTAACAAGTACACGTTTCTAGCCTTACCAAAAAGGTATAGCAAATTGTAGTTGAAGTTTGAGTTTGCTACAACCATTGTCACGATTTTAATGACGGATAACTTACGTGATTAACCACTTTATAGATGTCCCAACGAAACACATTAATTGAAAGTTTATTGAATTTCATATTCTTGCTATTCGCAATTTATCTTACAATATTTCTCAACTTATTCGTGTGGCGAGCTTTTCATTTTTATGCTCGACTAGGATCTAGATACATGCATGTTTGTCATTTTTGCTATGACAATTAGTCTTTCTTCCTAGTCTTTTAGCCTCTTAATTTACATGTCTGTTTCAAATCACTGCCTTGTTAACAAAAAAATATAACTTTACACTGTTAAGTGAAGGATTTTGTAATACATCATTCCATATTGGATATAGTAAAGATGTTGAAAGTAATTTATAAGCGATTGAAATCCTACCCATGTCATAAAATCGAGCTTTTTTATTTAGGCTCCAAGTGAAACAACATAAAAGAGCAAACTGCGGTTTTGGAGGTACTTGGTATGCTCCATCTGGAGGACATCTCATTTGGTTTGACAAGGTGGTACTTCAAGCCCTACACATCTCACAATAGCTCTTTTTTCCCATACTTTAAGTGAAAACAACGGATCAGAAAAGCTATGTGGTATAAACTGACTTCTCATAAGATCTCGAGTCTTACAGTCTTAGCAATAACTTTAGCTTCAAAAATGTTATATTTTTTTATCCTCCTTAAAAAATTAATATTGATATATTCCTCCTTAGAAATAATATTTTATACTCATTAAAAAAGTATTTTCGTCACCGGGAATAGGCTTGGTATGCTTTTCGACGAAGTGAATGAGAATCCTCTCACCAAGTTTATCACCAGATTAGAAGAAAAAGAAGAAGATGTTGACCGATGAATCTAGTAGTGGCCTTGGGAGGGAGGATTTGATGGAATGATAGATCTAGCAACCATATGTAATGTCCCTGATTTGCAGTAAGAGATTTTAATTAAGAGATTGAAAGGGAGAAAGGAGAGTTTAGGGAAGAAGATGAGTTTAGAGTTAGAGAAGAGTTGAAGGAAGAAGAACGTAATCAGGAAAGGGAAAGGAAGAGAACTAGAGTAAGGGTTAAGAGAGAAAATGGCGGTTGGGGTCCCTGGTCTGCATACTACACCTCAGTCGTCGATCCACATGTTTAGATAAACGGTCTTGAGGCGCTGAAGAATAAAGGATTTCATTGTTTTCAGTTTTATTGTGTTTTTTTTTTGAATTAAGGTACAAACATTTAGAATTTATGGGATTTATTCTATTCCGTTGCTACCATTCTATTATTTTGGTTATTGTATTTGGACCCCTTTGTTTTGGGTAACTTAATTTATTTCAGAATATTATTTTATATTTAAGTCTTCCGCTGATTTAATATGGTATGTTATCATCTTGTTTATGGGAGCATGGTTGCATGTCCCTATAAGCCTAAGGTGGTTACAAATACATTAAAGTCTGCGTAATTGCTGGCGTTGCAACATCTCTTCAGTGTATAAGAAGGGGTGTTACAGAAAATGGGTAATTGTGGGATTTTCCATTTGATTCATTGATCCTTCTCTAATACGAGATATATGTATTTATACTAATCCTCAATAACTCCTATACATGACACTGTATACTAACTTACTAACTATACCCTATTGTAAAATTACAAAGTAAACCCACCCAAACAACCAATGACAAACACACGATCTATGAACAAAAGAATACAAGACAACCACATAACAAGTCGTCAACTTTTTCCATCAAGGACATGGTTTCTTGGATGGCATGTTGACTACTTTAGTCTTCTTCTTCGATGCATCCAATATTTTTTCTTCTCTTCTCCGAGTTTTCTATGTTTTATTTTTATTTTTTTTACAATAGGTAAGAAGTAGATTGACTATGCGATCTTGAAACCAATCCAAAGGACGGTTTGATAAACCCTACGCAAAGAGTCTCCAGTAAAAAAAAACAAATTTAAGGTAAGATTAAAAATTAACACTAAAACTACATGTAAGAAGTTGAAGAGTAGATCCTATATGACATGCAATAGTGCAATTGCAAGTGGATTTGAGTTGTTTTAATCTTCACAGCTGCATCGAGTGGAGGAGAGGCGGCAGGTGGCTCCCGGGAGAAGGATCAAAGAGCCGGAGTCGCCAGAGCTCCGCATGCAGAGCAGAACCAACAGAGCTCCAAACCGAGATCCCTCCCGTCGAAGCGCTTGGTGGGGCGGGTGGGAACACCCTTGTTGTTGTCATCACCGACGGCAAGAACCGTAGTTTCGACGGCGGTGACCGAGTGCATGTCGTCGAACAGGAATCGATTATAAACCGTTACACTGAATGTTTTCCACATAGAATTGGTGTTGCATGTTGTTAGTCTGCAAACAAAAAGTTGATGTTTTGGTAAAGGTGGAATAATCCATCAGACCTCTTCAGGGGAATAATCCATGAGATGATAAGCGCCCTGATACAAGGTAATGAAATTGCGTTTTGTAGAGCCAATTGGAAAGAAAAACTTTTGAGAAAGGTAGGGGTGGAATTGTCTGTAAGCCGAGGAGATTGAGGAATATGGGGGACCATCAGATGTGAAAATATTCAATCTGAGATAAATTTAAGGGTTAAGGTTTTGAGTTTGTGTTTATGGGTATTCAAGGAAGGTTGCAGGCTAAGATGAGGATTGGGGGTTAGTTTGAAGTTTCAAATTAATGGTTGTTTTTTATGGCTACCCAGTGAGAGGGCACCAACATCAGCGACGCCGAGCCGAGAAGCCGCAGGGGGAGGGAAGTGGAGGCCGGGAGTGAGCTCGTCTGAGGGGAGATTTGAGGAAAACTCAAGAAACATCAAGTTTGAGCAATAAAGGAGGGAGAGAGAGATCCCGCTAGGGGGAGGTTCGGGAGAGAGAGCGAACGGGGTGGTGCGGTTGAGGGTTGTCCAGCATGCGGGCCGGGTGGTGAGATGTGAGAGGGAGGAGCGGATGTGGGCGGTCGCCATTGAGGATGCAGATGGAGATATGAGGCGCATGCCGACAGCTAGATCATCATCGCTCGGAGAGGCGCAGTTAAGGGGAGTCCATCAGGTGGCCAGCCGGTAGGAGGACGAGTGGTTAGGGGCGGCGCAGGGGCGACCCTAGAGCACCGAAGGAGATTTGCAGGCTAGAGTTTTTTGGGGGAGGGTTTTTTTAGGGAGAGTTTTTTTTTTCAAGTTATATTCTTTGAGTTTTCTACGTTATTTCATCGGAAGAAGACATCTTTTTCCCCAAATTTCATGCACATAAATAACTCCAATTATAATAATCCTTACAATACACGAGATCACCTAAAAAAGGTAAAAAAAAAATAGATAAACATAAATTCCGTTTAGCGCAAAGTATTTTTTCCTTTTAGCGCAGGGTCATAATAACTATGGTCGCAACGACCACATGTGGAGTTGGTCGCAACGACCATGGGTAAAATGGGTCGCAACGACCAATGTTTGTCGGACATGTGGTGTCGTGGTCGCAACGACCGAAACCTAGGATGGTCGCAACGACCAAGGTTTTTACCTCGGGTCTTTAAAGAACCGAGCTAAAAACCAAAACTTTGTTTTCTGGGAAATAGCTTTTTAGCCCGGTTTTAACTGGAACGGGGCTAAAAAGGTGAATTATAAATTAAAAAAAAAAAAGAAATAAAGAGAAGAACAGAGAAGCTTGAAGCATCTTCTCCCCCAAAACTCCATGGGCCAGTAATGGAGGGTTCATTATTTGGATTCAATTTACCTTTTCTAATTGAAAAAAGAATGAAAATAAGATTTGCCGCAAAAGATCAATTGACGTGATGAATGGTGTGCCCAACTTCTCTCCATTTTGATATCCCCATCGATTTGTCTCTCACAGGAAAAATCCAACACAAAGATTCTCCCCAAAGGCCAGAAACTGCTTTCCACTCCCACCTCGACCGCCAGTTTCGAACAAGAATCATTCATCTTCCTGATCGATTGTTCGATCGTGGCATCCATCAAATTCGAACCGATTTCCCGAATTCAAAGGTAATCGGCCGCCGCCATGGATGCACAACTCATCTTTCCAGACGAATCACGTGGAATGACTCCTGGAATGGAGCAGCAAGCCGCCGGCGTCGGCAACCATTTGTGAGATTTGGGGCTTGATGTTCTCGGCTAGGGTTCTGCGTGAGGGGAATAGAGAAGGTTGTGAATTAGTTGGGGTGGGGTATAATTTAATTTAATTGAGGGGTGTTTTTGTCATGCTGTAAAAAAAAACATAAGGGCTACTCGCAAGACCTCAAAACGACTATTGACAAGACAATTTACCCTCAATTGCATACAAGTCCTACATTGCACACAAGCCTGGACACCATCGCCATTCTTCAATCTCCGCCAACAATGCCAGATTCGATCAAATGAAGTTTGGAAAGGAGTCAATATTTGGGTGAGATATCAGATCTTTCCATCCTCCCGCTCCCTTTCTGTTTTTCTTCTCTACCTTATCTTCTCGCCGATGTGCAGTTGGGATTGTTTTCGATTTGGGTTATTGAACTCAATTAAGGTTGTTTTGTCGAGGTGGGGGTGCTCGAATGGTGGTGCTGAGGGACAAAGGAGGCTCAAAGCAGCTGGCTGAGGAGATTGTGGAGCGTCGATGCGGCTGGACGAGGCAACTCCATAGCCTCCTTCCAGACAATAGTCGAACCCCACCCTTGACAACCAACAACGAGGGAACATGGTGACCTCGACAGCCCTCACTGAGGGTACTCCATCACCTCGGTATCTCTCCCCAAGGGTCCTTCATCACCTCAGCATCTCTAACCAAGGGTCCTCCATGAGAAAATAAGAAAACGAATGCCAAAATATGTCAAAATATGTAAGAAACAATTAATTCCCCAGGGATTAGAAAAGATGCACATAGCTATTGTTTTATGGATCATAAAACATGACAAAAGAAGATGAATTAATTCCCCAGGCAATGTTGGTGTCTCGCAACTCAAGAAAGTAATCATATATGTCAACATTCATTTCTGATCAAGTCAAATTATGATTAGAAAACACATTAGAAGAAACATGCCTAAAACATTATTTATGTTTGCAAAATGATAATGCTACACAAATGCTTCGAAAGAATAGACGAATAGTTAAGCATAATAAGGGGAAAAGAAATTTTCAAACGATTAGATTAAATGAGGAAATATTCATTTAGTGAAAATTTTGAAAACGCAGTTTCTATTTTCAGTATGATTAAGCATCGCCCTAAGGGCCATTGTCATTGATTTCCTTTAGAAGTGTAGCAGACAATGACAGAACTTACATTTCCGTTGTTTGGGCTGCGAGGTAAGGGAACTGATGGTAATTTTCCATTGAGGAGTTGTAAAGGAGTGAATGATGATGCCATTTGATACAAGTACAAAACAAGTGCAGCAAAGATTCAAGACTGTCCAAACGCTTATCGTCACAGGCCTCAGTTAGTTGCAAATTGGTCAATAAATTCATGATGAGATCTTGAAAAATGATCAAAGAATCATGGCCATAAAAATATTGAGGTTCTTCACTCAACAACACACTATCTAATTATGACATCCTGAAGAAATAAACAGCTTAAACATCTACCTGGTGGATGGAAGTTTGCTGAAATAGATTTTGAAGATGAGGCAAAAGAGGTGATGCGGGCAAATTGTCATTGCACAAATCCTTTGACAATGGATCTGCTGGTTGAAAAGGTTTTTATCTGGAATCTTAGTATGAACTAATCAATATTTATTTTATAATATACCATCTATTTTGAAAGTGCATACCATCAGCAAAAAAATAATAACAAAAAAAAGTGCATACCATCTATTTTGAATCACAAATCCAATCCCCATATGTTTAGTTTATAATATACCGATGTTTATATATTTTTTTGATACTTTCAACTCTTATTCATTTATTCTAAAGAGATTTTTTTTATATGATTTGTGTAAGATACCAATTATTTGTGGAAGAGAACCTAGTGCTACAGTGGAAGAGAAGGTGCTCAGTGATGATCGTTCCACTGAATTGAGTGCCATAGTGAATCAGGTTATCTCTTCTCTGTTGCTGGTTTTGTATGGCAGATATCTCTAATTCTTTTGTTAGAATTTTTTACTTGTGCTAACTTTGCTCTTTTACTCGGCAAGTGCCATTAAATGATGTGAACATGAAATTCTTCTAGTTTTACTCCAATTGACAAATCCTTTTTTTTCTTTTCAGTTTATATTAAGGAGGACTAAAGGTATGTGCTTCATTCATTAACCATTTAACTTGCACAGTCTAATACTTTTCCGAACTCACAGTTTTAGACTTTTCGAAAGATCTGTTTCATTAAATTGAAATATGGATTTTTTTGATGTATAACTTATTATGAAAGGGGTTTGCCATGAGTACTGCAAAGTGATTTATGCAAACCTTTTAGCAGGTTTGGATTACCATGCATTGATCATCAATCACAGACGAGGATATCCCTTACCCTCGGCACCGGACAACGAGTCTATTCAGCTACCTCGGCTATTGGCGACGAGCTGACTGCACAAGCTCGGTTATTGGAGCCGAGATTAGTGCATAGGCTCGGCCATATTGTACGACCTTCCACCCCCGACAGTAAACCCAAATCGACCCAAATCTATGTCACAAGATATTAAAACAGTTGCAGATGGAGATCCCGAAGTCGGAGATCGAAGATGTGATGGCTGATGCGGCGGAATTGGTGGATGCGTGGTTGTAAGTGGAGGCGAGTTCGGACTTCGGAGAAAGGCGTGAAGACCTCTGGAAGGCAGTGAAATCGGAAAAGGACTTGTTATGCAATTATACAAACATTATCTTGTCAATAGTCGTTTCGGAATCTTGTCTGTAGCCTCACTCAAAAAGAAATTTTACCTTGTTCTAAAAAGTAGACCCCTTATTTTTTTTCAAGATTTCCTTGTGCTCCCAGCCTTCTAGAAAATTACCTAGGAGAAGCTTTTCATAAATCAACTTATCATATATGCTCCTTAATCTCTAAGCAACTACGGAGGATCTTTTTTAAACGGGGTGACTATATGCACCAATAACAGGTGCTATATGCACTCCATAGGACGAATCTTAAATCTGTCTATTGCAATTTTTTTTAAAAAAAATACATGGATGGATCCTAGATCCGTCCATTATAAACAAAATACAAAATTTAGATAGGACGGATCATTGATCCGTCCTATTAAGTAAAAAAGAAAAAAAAAGGAAAATTTTGAAAAGGCAAAAAGCTACAAAAAGCAATCACTATTTTTTTCTTTTCTTTTTTAAAACCTCCGTCTTCCCTCTTTTTTTTCCTCTCTCTTTTTTTACTCACCTTTTTCTCTCTCACTCTTTTTTTTTATTTTGATAAGGTAAAGATTCGGGAGTCAGGCATACCTGACTCCCCGAGAGGCCGACGAATCGACAGACAGATTGACCGTCGAAAACAATACAACATAAGGCAAACCAAAAACAGGCGCAACAAGATTGAACTCATACATACAAAAGGAGGGACCTAGGCTAAATAAAGACCTTCGGCCGATAGCGTAGACGCAGACAGAAGCAAAACACCACCATAGCAGCACCGCTGGTCAGCGGTACATCTGGACGTCATCTCTTGTGGGCAGTGAAGACGGAAACTCCAAGGAGCAGTCTCCCAGAAACGAAGTCGTCTATGAGCACACCACCACGACCCCAACCAAACCCGACTTTGAGCGCCACACCGTCAACCAAACCAAACAAAACTAGGACCATCCAAAAGCACCTATAAGCCACAACTCTAACATGATGCGACCGAAGGAACGCGCAACACAAAATGTACTCAAAGAAATAACACTTGCAACTTTTTTTCAAAGCCCTTTCGCAACTTTTTGTCTTTTTTTTTTCTTTTTAATTTTACTAGCACAGATCCTTGATCCATGATATTTAATTTTTTTTTTATAAAGAACGGACGGATCTATGATCCGTCCCATGGAGTGCATATAGAACCTGTCTCGGGTGTATATAGTAAACAAGATATTTTATCTTTCATAAAATATTTTTCATAATAATTCTCCACTTTTCATGCACAATAATATCTTTTTTTTTATCTTCCAAACCAAGCTTGTATAAGATATTCCAATAAGATATGTTGTGGAACCCACAAAAGATCTTGTCAATCTTCTCACCCCGTCATTGGATAGTTTTATCCTCCAATAAAAAATTTAGGAACAATTCCACTAGGATCTCTTTGTCCTTTTCTAGTGACAATGATTCGTCCTTCAAAAGCTTTCTCTGGTGGCTTCTCCAAATTCTTCTTAGACTAATAATGAGGTCATGTATATTGTACTAGAGTTTATTGTTACCAAAATACATGAGTTTCTAGCTAACATCGAAGTACACAAAAAAGCATTTAAATGTGAAAGTATATAGGTAGTCGTATTTAGCTTAGAATGTAGAGGCGCTTTGTAGCTTGGTAGTTAGGTGGTTAGAAAGGGTTATAAATACTGGTTGTTATTCTCTTTTACAGCTGAATATAAATTACACAGAAAATTCCCACAATGTGCTCTCTCCTTCTTCCATGGTGACACGAGTTGCATGTCTGATTACAATCTTCCTAGCTAGACTGTGACCTAATCCAGCTCGTTTAAATGGTATCAGAGCCCCAAGGTACTGATCCTTGCTAGTTTTTTTTGTTTCTACTTGTTATTCAGTCTTGATTTAGTGGTAATTATACGACACAACAATTGAAGAAAAACTTAACATCGTAAGTAGTGGAATCGTAATTTTTTTTAGTTATGAACAACCAATCTTTATTCCGAGACCATCAATTCTTCAAATACAATGACAAATAAAGCAAAAGATAATTATCCCCATACATAACAAAAAAAACATAATAGGAGTTACAAAGGTCTAAACTTTAATTTGTAAAGAAATTGCAACCTAATTGTTGTCTTTTTTTTTGTTTCATAGGTAGGCACTTAGGCCATTACAATATGGGGGAGGGGGGATTCGAACTCGTGACCTATTGGTTACTACATGTCATCCTTACCAGCTAAGCTAGCAAGGCTTGTCTTACCTCACCAAACTTACACCTCCTGAACCAACACGCTAGGCTTAAGACCAGGTCTAGTAGCTTGTTCATCGTGCTTATAAACAAGGATATCTTTCCCTAATAGTTGCCAGCAATCAATCTCTTTTTTTTTTGATAAGGAAAAAATTCGGGTGGTGGTTAGCCAACCCGAGAGCATTCCGAAGGATGAGATCACGAAGATCTGACGGAAATACAAACAAAAAATACATCAAATGACATCCATAACAAACCCGAAGAAACCCCAAACCCTAAGCAAACCAGCGAACACAACATTGAGAGGAAGGAAGCCCGGCGTGGCGAAGTGGATAGCGAGCGCATGGGACAACACCAACTGACACGATGTCTCGCCGCCGGAAAGACGGAAAGCAGCAATCCTCGTAAGGCAAAGACGACACCTGGGGAAGTGTAAATCACACGACGTTCCCCCCACCTAGATGAGGGATCTTCGAAGACCACAGACACCACCAACACGATCACTTCGATCAACCAGGGCCGCAGAACTGCTCCTCAACCAAAACTAACCACGGACCAATAGACGGACACAGCAATCAATCTCAATGATAACGCTATCCGTTAAATATGAAATGAGGATACCTGGAATATGCAAAAAATGAAGATAAATATACAATGTATAAATCTATTTTGTGGCCGGTTCTCAACTATTTACATTAGTAACAAATCTGTCTTTAACCTATCAAATAAATCAATTATTCTCTAATATCTATACTCGATTTAAAAGACAGCTCTTTTGTTAAATATTAAATGGATTGTTAAAGTTGGTTGGACCCGGTGGGACTAATACAAATAAAATAAATAATTTATTCCCTAATGTCTATATTCGATTTTACAGATATTTCTTCCGTTAAATATTAAAAGGATAGTACAATAGTAAAATAAATCATTTATTCCCTAACGTCGAATATTCGATTTTACAAACAATTCTTCCGTTAAATATTAAACGGATAGTTCAAATCGGCTGGACCCGATGGAGCTAAAACAAGTCGAAAGGAGGTCGTGTGTGGGTCCACGTACGGAATATACGAGCAATATATAAATCTAACGAGGTTCATCTCAAAATTAATTGACAATGAGAAGAGTAATCCGTCAAACTTATATACAGTAATGTTTGAGATATCTCACCATTTTCAACGTCGGACAACTCATGTTCTAACGCAGATAGTTTGTCGTTTGTAACTACATATGTCCTCGGAATGTTTTTCTTACTGTTGACACAAATCTATAGAAAACGCTCTTTTTTTTTTCTTCTCTTCTGCCCCTCCTCCTCCTCTGGTGTTTGTCTGTCCGTCTGAGTTAGGATTCAAGATGATCAAGCCAGTAGCATTAATCTTTGATTAATTGCTATGGGGCTTGATTGGGATTCTGGCTTCATCAAAGCCTTAACAAAAATCAAAATATGCACCCTCTGTATTCCCCCAAACTCAAACGGCTGGTTGATGAGTCCCAAAACTCCCAACAGCAGAATAACCCATTCAATGCTGCCCCACGCTTGCCCTGAGGCTGCATTAACCACAAAAAAGCAACAAACATTTAATACAAATCTGAAGGATAACCAGTGGTGGTTTGAGACCCCAACGGTTTCCTCATCAAAAACTAAGAGACACCGGTCCAACTCTACTGCTCACAGCATAATCTTTATCTCTATTTACAATGTAATCTTGTTATTTGATATCCCTAACCATAGCTTTAGTACTAATCATCTGCATGCAGGAACTCCTACTGGTGGTGGTTTGGTGGATAGGGGGAGTACCTCTTCCGCCCCTTCACTAAAGGTTAAGAAAATCCCCCTCAATTCAACCGGTTATAAATTAAATTTCATCTCTAATTACCGTGTAATCTACTCAATTGATATCCCTAACCATAGCTACAGTGATAATTATAAGCATGCAGAGACTACTACTGGTGGTGGTGTATCAATTTGGGGGATGTTTTCTGTTTCCAATGCTACTCTTCTTGGTGGCCTTGGGCAACAAGATAACAAATTCCCCCTCATTAGATGCATGTATCTGCTCGACCACAAGAAGAAGAGGATAAAGGTTAAATTGGAAAGAAATTGTGAAACTCCCAAGGCTGATTACACGCTAGACAGAGCAAAAGGTATGATTATGGCTATAATTAGATGGGCGGCTAAATCCATAGTTCTTCCCTCTTGCATTCTAATCTTAACACTTGCTACAACTGTTATATTATCCATAGCAATATGAGTATAAATAGAGGTATGTACTCTCCTTATTAATCACGCCATAAACAATTTCAATCTGCCTTTACTCCTGCTTTCTCTGTGCTATCCATGGCGACTCACAGTTCCTTTATGGAAGCCCTCATCAGCACCACTCAACCTCGCATTCAATCGGAAAATCTCCCTCTGGAGATGGTCCACAATGTCACCCTTGATAACGACAACACTTATATTGTCTCCCCCCCTGCTGATGCCCACAATCTCCCGCCCATTCAGTTAAGGTCTGCTCCTAACTTGGATGCGAACCTTGCTTATATGGGGCGTCAATCTGTCCCTTTCACTATCCCTGGAGCCAAAGATCTTCACCACAAACTGTCTGACTACAGCTTGGTTGGCAAGTTTGTCCAAAATCACATTGATATCAAGTAGCATCCACTAAAAGGGAACTGGGGTATTGAATCAATCGGTAACGATTGGTTTTTATTCCGGTTCTCCAACAGAGAAGACAGAGCTAATGTTTGGAGCAACAGACCTTATCATGTGCAAGGTTCCCTGCTAGCCATCTACCCCTGGATGGAAGCTTTCAACCCCATGGAGGAGGACACCACCTCGGTCGATATGTGGATCAGGATCCCGGGATTACCCCATCAGTTTTACACTGCTGAGGGTATCTCCCACATTTTGGCTGCTGGAGGGGTGGGAACTCTCACCAAAGTCGATCAAGCCTCAAACTTCCGAAACAAATTCAGGTTTGCAAGGGCCTGTGTCCATGTATCCCTTCTCTCTAAGCTCACCTCTTTTGTTCACTTTAAGAAGAATGATAATGAGATTTTGAGGCTTCGAATCTGGTATAAGGACTTTTCTGAAGGCTGTGGTTGTTGTGGGGCATATGATCATTCATATGAGGATTGCACCCTCAATGCCCCAAGGCCTAGGAAATTTAACCTCATACTAGAGGAGAATCCTCAAATTGATCTCCTTGCCCCTAATCAAAACCACAATGCTGCTAGAGTGCATGCTGAACCCAGAGCCCCTAACCAACCCAGCGCTTTTGTCCCTTACAATGCCAATGAAAGTGATTTCAACCCTGTGAACACCATGCAGCCGAGGGCAGGAGACTTTGGCCTTCTTCCTCACAACAGCTCTCAAGCCACGAGTTCCAGAATTCCCACCAACCAGAATGCCAACCTCACCTACTCCTCTGAACTCATCAACCACCTGATCACTCTTAATAACGCCCATGTGTCTAGACTCAATGCTGAATGCCATATGCCCCATTTTACCATTGCCCCCTCCGTTCTCCACACTATAATGGCTCCGGGCAGTTCCAATGCATCAGCCTCTTATCAGCCTCATGAAGGCTCCCTGGAGGCTCTTGTGACTGGACAGAACAGGGGCAAAAGCATTGACAAAGGTGAGTCTGAAGGTTCAAGACTTTCCCTTAAGTCTGATCACTCAGTTGTTCGCAAAATGGGAGGCATTGTCATCAGGCCCCATGACGAGGACACCGGGAATCATACCATTGGAGACACCAAGCGCAGAGACGACGAGGATCAGACTGAGATATCTTCTCCGGCTACCAAGAAGCCAAAGAAAAAGAAGACCTTCTAATGATCAAGGCCCAAAGTATGATGAATGGTTGTGAGCTGAATACAGCAACTAGACCCCTAAATAACCACAACCATTGGAAGCACACCCATTATGTTCTCTGTTGTAATGGTGATGTTAGTCTAGTTTTTGAAATCACTCTAGAATCGGACATGATCCGGTGGCAACCCCGTCTGTTTTCTCTAATTGTATGGGGTCTTGCCATCCAGGATATCTTTCAATTTCAATCTCTATCAATGAACTCTACTTCTGTTATTTACTATGGTTATTTTGTCTATATTTTCTTGCCTGTTGGTTTCCTCTTGCTCTATGATCAGGCCCGTGTGGACGGGTGCTTGCACTCGGGGATCCTTTGCTTCCTGGAGCCCCGCTGGTGCTGCAGCAGTGATGAGATCCTTTTGGTTTCTGGCGACTCATGTAGGTGCTTTTCTAATCCCTTTGAACACTCTAAGGACTGTCCCATATACTCCTTCCTTGGATGTGTGGTGAGCGTCCGACACAACCTTTATTTCAAACCTACCATCCAACCATTTATAACCAAAACTCTAGATTTAAACAAAGGCATCAAACTAGGCTCGCTTCGAGGGTGTTCTCCCAGGCCCCTCAAGTGTGGCCATAAAGGAACAAACACAAATAAAGAATTACTGCACAAAGGCATGATTTATGACTTGGCTCATCAAACTATGAATCCACTTACTAAGAAAAGGATTATCCAATCCAGATCACATCAGCCAAAAGGAAACTTGACAAACAACCTGCCAGTTAGGCATACATATAGAAGAAGATATGATTAATATAGGATATTGGAACATTAGAGGTTCGAAAAGGCCGCTCCTTTGGCCAGAACTCAAACAAAGCCGATATCAAAACAAGCTTGATCTTCTAGTATTATCGGAAACAAAAACTACTATGTCACCCAACGATAATCAACTTAGAGAAGCTGGTTTCCATGGATGTTTCACCATTCCTGCCTGTGGTAGTCGTGGTGGCCTATGGTTGCTATATCAGAATAAGAGTAATATAACTATGAATTCGATCCTGGAACAAAATAGACTCTTCATGATAACAATAGAAATAGAGGACTTCAGATTCGCCATAATGTTTGTTTATGCCCCGAACAATGACGATGACAAAAATAGCTTCTGGGAAAATATCTTTTTCCTAGCCAACAAGCATATGCTTCCACTAATGATCATTGGCGACCTAAACGATATAGAGAATGATACAGAAAAGCAAGGAGGTTCACACCCATCTATAAATAGATTCAGAAGACTACAAGAAGTTAAGCATGAACTTAATCTTCAAACAATCCCATACTTAGGGTCACCCTTCACTTGGAGAAAGAGTTCAAATTCCTTAAATAATACCTATGAACGCCTGGATCGTGGTCTGCTGCACCAGGACATCCTTTCAGTTTTCAAAGATATTAAAATGCAACACCATCCATTCTCATTCTCATATCCGCAAGCGCAAGCCCTTCAGAAAGACATAAAGAAGATAAGGTTGGTTGCGAAAACCGACGGTGACTTTCTCAGAGCTCCGTGGTTTTTTCGTATTGTCAAAGAGTTGAACAATGAAAATAGATGGCGAGTGCCTGATCGAATTGATCGTCTTTCGTTTCTCGATGGTGAAGTAAGACCAAGCTCATGGGCTTATTATCCTAGGTCGGTTGCCTAATTACGATGGCAATAGGAAACCGATCCAAAGAAAAGGGCTCACCATTCCGGTTTGAAATGGCTTGGACCACATGTAAAGATTATGACAAAATGATTGAGCGAGTTTGGAAAAAAAAATTCATAGGATCCTTTGCATACAAGCTAATATAGAAACAGAAACTACTCAAAAGGAACACTAAAGAGTGGTGTAAAACCCACAACAACAACCTGGTGAGGCAACTATCTCAAGTAGAAAATCAGATTAAGATTCTACAACTCAAACTACCGTGGGGAACCTTGTCAACAATAGAAATGCAAAGATTGAGGAGACTTGAAAACAAACGGCTAAATATCTTGGAATATAGTCACAAGTTCTGGAAGCAAAGAGCCAAGATTAGACATACCCAGCTAGCAGATAAGAACACAAAATACTACCAATCATATGTTAAAGTCAGAAATTTCAGATCAAACATGACAAAATTCACTACGCAAAATGGCCATATGCTAACTGATATAGATCAAATAAGAAAACAAATTACCAGTGAAATGTCAAAAAGATTTATTACAAAATCGAGAGGGAGAATTGAGCCCAATTTGATTCCATATATTCAAAGTGAAATCTCCCATGAACAAAATGAACAACTGATAAAACAACCGACAAATAAAGAAATCAAAGAAACTGTCTTCGACATGGCTGAGGACAAGACGCCAGGTCCGGGTGGATATCCTCCAGAATTCTACAAAAACTACTGGCCAATTGTTGGAGACTCAGTCTGCAAAACAGTCAAAGCCTTCTTCCACTCGGGATCATTACTATCTGAAATAAACTAAACCTTTATAGCTTTAATACCCAAGATTGAGAATCCAACAACCATCAACCATTACAGACCAATAAGTTTATGCAACACAATTTATAAAGTTATAGCAAAAATTCTAGCAAACAAACTTAAAACTATCCTCTCAAAAATCATTAACCCCTTCCAAGGTGCATTCGTAGAAGGAAGATCAATACAAGATAACACACTAATTGCTCACGAAGTTTTTCACACCTTTCATAAACAAAAAGGAAAAAATGGATGGATGGCATTAAAACTAGACATGGAAAAAGCATACGACAAAATAAATTGGAACTTTATTCAAGCGGTACTAAGCAAGTTTGGATTTCATCCCCAATGGATAGGCTGGGTTATGAAATGCATTACAACAACCACTTTCTCTGTACTTGTTAGTAATGCACCAGGAGACAAATTTAAACCAGAAAGAGGAATTCGTCAGGGAGATCCTTTAGCACCTTACTTGTTTGTGATCATCATGGAAAGTATGGCTAGAGAAATTCTTACCGAAGCCAATCTTGATGATGGCTTGGTGGGGATAAAGCTAAAACCTGGTGGAACACCAATCCCACTATTAACATTTGCGGACGACACATTAATTTTTGCTAAAGCGGCTCACAAAAATCTTGATACTATTAAAAACATCTTAAACAATTTCTCAAACCTGTCAGGCCTAACAATCAATTTCCAAAAAAGCGCAATCCAATTCTCGAAAAACGTCAATCACAACCTAGCGAAATCTCTAGCTCAAAGAATGAATATTCCGATAGCCCAGGGAATGGAGAAATATTTAGGCATACCCATTATCAACGGCAGAGTCAAGAATTGTATCTTCAATGAAGCGATTAGCAATCTACAAAAACAACTATCAAAATGGAAAGCCTCGACTCTATCCCAGGCTAGGAGAATGACTCTCATACAAGCAAACTTAAGTTCAAAAACAAACTATCTAATGCAAAATTTTCTATTACCAAAAGGTGTACTACAGCAAATAGATTGAATCCAAAAGAATTTTTTCTGGAATAAAACTGCATCGGAAAGATACATACCACTAATTAGCTGGGAAAAAATATGCTCACCAAGAAATAGAGGGGGTCTCGGCCTAATAACAGCAGAAGATAGAAATATCACCTTATAATGGAAACTGCTATGGAAAATAAAAAATAATCCGGAAAACATATGGGTCAGAATAATCAGCGAAAAGTATCTTAATAATAACAATATTACGGATCTAAATATTCATAATACCTCATGGCAATTTGGTAGACTCGTCAATCTATATGATCATTTTCAAAAAGGACTCTTATGGATCGTGGGAAATGGACACAAAATAAACGTGCAGAATGACAATTGGATCCAAAATACTTCTCTTAAAAGTTATAAAAATAATAATGATACGAATTTGACGGTCGCGCAACTAATAGATCAAAATAAAAAGTGGAACAGACAATTACTACACCAGATGTTTCCAACCTACATTGTTCACCTAATCACGAACATCCAGATTCCTGAGTGGGAGGCTGAGGATAAACTAATTTGGAAGCATTCTACAGATGGTACATTTACAACCAAATCTGCCTCCAAGTCCTTAAAAGACGAGGCGGGCCCTCATGAGGATTTTGAGTGGATTTGGAAACTAAAAATTCCTCCAAAAACAAAAAACCTAATATGGAAAATAGCGACAGACGGACTAGCTACAAAAGTATGACTAAACAAGTACATCAATAGAGTCCCCTCTCAATGTGCTTTCTGTGATATTCAAGAGGAAGATTCGACACACCTCCTATTAAGATGCCCAACCACCAGATCAATAATAAGCAAATACGAGCACGAAACAGGAATACAATTCATCGGTCTTGACTACACACAAGGACAAAATATAAACGTAAACCAAATTAGGAAAACCAATCCGCATTTTGAGGAATTATGTGTAATCTGGCACAAAATTTGGGAAGCTAGAAATGCCTCAATTTTCAAACAAAAGCAACTACAGAACACAACGGGGATTATACTACAAATAAAAGCTGCAATTCACGAATGGAACCATGATAAACCACAACCTAAGCCTAAAAGGAAAAAGAGACAGGGAATGAACATAAGGTGGAAAAAGCCAGAACAAAGACAGATTAAAATTAATGTAGATGGATCAGTCAACAACAAAGGGGAATGCAAAATTGGAGGGATTGCGAGAGACCACCATGGAAATGTAATTGAAATATTTCAACATCCAGTTAATCAGGGATCGGTAACCCAAACCGAATCCCTTGCGTTTTGTGCGGGGTTAGATCTAGCTAGAAGGAAGAGATGGAAGAATATTGTCATTGAAGGGGATAGCTTGACGATGGTCAACGCGATCTCTAACAAAGCAGCAGTGCCATGGGAAATTGCACGAATAATCGAGAAGATACAAAGACTCAAAGGAGCATGCTCACCAGTATAAGTGAAACACTGCTTCAGAGAAGCAAATAGGCAAATACAGCAGCAGATTTCATAGCTAAATGTATTTGGAATAGTAATACTTGTACCCTCCCTTCTAACAGGGAACTATGTAACATCATCCATAGTGATGATTAAGGATGATCTTTACTTGTAAAGACATTCTAATTTTCGCCTACTGTAAAAATAAAAAAAAAATAAAAAAAAAAAACTACATATGTCCTCATTTGTAAATACCATGTTCATTGGTCTCGGTTTCCAAATCTGTAGCTAAATGGTCACATAACTTTCACCAAAAACAGGTTGTGGTACATAGAATTTGTCGGTGGACATTGAACTTTGACCATGATGGGATTTATTTTTGTTCGGCACATCTCCTCACACGATGTGCACGTGTCGATCAGCCGTGCCTCGATGCCAGCTCACCACCCATTATTTAATTTTCGAGCCTGCAGTGTTTTACAGACTTTACAGTAATAGAATCTCTTCTGAGTTCTGACTTCAACTGTGTCGGTTTTAAACTTCATGTATAGATTCTGATCAATGTGAGATGTTGTTTTTTAAATCTATAATTATGGTTAATTAGGACAAAGAATCAAATGAAACTGACAGAATTACATAAGCTTCCAGGTTTTAGTTTTTAAAGCATTTTTATTTTAATATTAGCCAAAACAGTTATTTTTAAATACATTATATTTTACATTTAATGTACTATTATCAACTAATTTTATAATGTATGTATGTATGGTCATGGATATCAATTAGAAAATTTTAAAACAAAAATCATTTAGAAACATAAATTTTTTCTTTCTTTTTTTCAATGCATTCTGTAATTTTCTTTCATTTTTAGTTTTTAATTTTTAGATTCTAGTATGTGCACATGTTAAAAAAAATTGTATGTAAAAATTGCTAACTCAAAACTGCAAACAAATTAAAGAAAACAAATGCTTCTAAAAATAAGATTTTTTTTAAATGATGGAAAGCATGCTAATATACATAGTCCGATTCAATCAGATTTAACCTCTCTATATCTAAATCGAATATTGTATAATTCATTTAACTAGCTCTCATTGTGTTGCGTGTTTTCTATTGTTAATAATATAATTACAATAATCATATTATATGTGTCACTTTAATTGTGATTTTTAAATTTATTGTTCCTTTATTAAGCTAACGTAATTTTGGACTATGCTATTATATTCCTTAATAAACAATTTCATATGGGGATTGATAATTAAAGTTGGGTTTATCATTAACATTGCTTTAACAATGAACACTGTGGCCTGCTTTTTATGTTACCTGCCTGTCAATGGAACATACACCATCAACCAAAGTTCTCTACTTTTCATTTTTGTCTATTTTAAAGTCATTTTGTCTACTTATTTAAGACTCAATCATTTGTTTCAATTATTCATTTGATTCACCAACTTATACCTTTTGGTAATTTAAAAAAAATTATAATATTAGTAGCCACATATATAGCTTTATTATTATTATTGTTATCTGGTGAGACTATAATGGACAACTATTGCACAATAGAAAATAATTTATTGAATAAAACAAGCAAAATAAATATTCCATCATTTTAAAATAGCTTTACTATTTTTTTCCCTGTAAAATTGAGCAACTCGATCAATTTTTTTATTTATTTTATTGTATCTAAAAGTCAAACCCATCCCCCATTTTCCCAGTCCAAATCGCCTGCAGCGGTAAACGTAACAAAGCCTGTAGCAGTGTTTTAATTGGTCCACCCGTAATTAGATTTAATGTATAATTAACCATAAAATCAAAGAAAATAAATCAACAAAATCTTCCACCGCTTCTTTCCCCGTTCTTCCTCTCTGGAGCCCTAGATATTGATCTGAGATCTCTGTTCGGTGCCCTCTCTCTTCCAAGCTGAAATTTCAGCGGCCGACAAAGTCTCAGACCACCTGTCTGGAGCTTTATCTCTGTTCAACACCCTCTCTTGCAAGTTGGTCTCTGTTCGGCGCTCGCAAGTTGTCCACCAGTCTGCACAATCTCTTTCCCAAGTTATTCTCTCTCATAGGGTTCACTCTCTCTCTCTCAATCTCAAACTTAATTCAATCCGAATTCCCCTTCTTCTCAATTGATTTACAAGTGAATGATGGGTGGCGGATGGCAGCAGGTCTCAGACTTCCAAATTCCAACACCGGCGGTGGATTGTTGGAGAATTTTGTTGGCGCTCGCAAGTTGATCCACCCTGATCCGTCGCTCGCTTGGAAGCTTGACGAGTGCAAATTCTGGCAAGAAATAATATTTGGACTGGTTTTCATTCTCAGTACACTGGGAAACTGGACGAGGACCGGAAGTCGGAGCCCATCCCCGCTCTTGGATGTTGCTCAATGTGGATTTGGTTAATAAAATGAGATTGATGATTCGTTATGTCTTCCAATAATTGACATAAGGAATACATTAAGTATTGCATTTTTTATTTTCTATATGATCATCAGCAATGGAACAAAGGGAATTCCAATACTCAGTAATTGATTTCAGCATCAGTTTTCTTTGATGAGAAATTTAGCAAATGAAATTAATTAGTTAAATTATCCAGAATGTGTCGTGTGCAAGCTGCTATTTGTGTCGGTGCAAGGACATGTACAGGCTGATGGGTGAACACTTTGTTAGACGGAGAATTTTCACCGTGGAAGAGAAGACGCTGAATAGAGTTCAGATCAATTTCTCCATGGCTCACAGAGAGGAAGAACAGTCATGGAAAGAAGCTAAAAAAGGGAATGTGGAAGATTTTATTGGTTTATTTAATTTGATTTTATTGTTAATTACAGATTAAAACTAATTACATGTGGACCAATTAAAAAACTGCTACAGGTTTTGCTACGGCTACTGCTATAGGTGATTTGGACTGCCATTTTCCAGTTTTCACATTTGACTTTGGACCCACCTCCCATCCGAAGCCCTACTACAAAGAACCAGGGCACACACTACAAAATTATTTGAATTAATTTTACTTAAAAAAATAAAAAATTATATTTATATTTATTTACATATTTATAAAAAATTATTGTGAAAAATTATGCTTTATAAAAATATAAAATTATCATTTAAGAAATAAAATCATATCCTTAGTAATTTTGTTGGAAACCGAGTGGTCTAGAGCATTCTCAACAATCACTATAAAAACCAATGAACAAATAGGTGTACACTGAAAGGGATGAATGTATTTAATTTTACAAATTCTAACCCTTCCTTTAAATTTATAGATTTTTTTTTTCTCTTCTTCCGGTTCTATTTTACAGATTGTTTTATAAGAGTGGTTGGAGTTAAAAAAAAAACTCAACATTGCCTCTAAAATTGTCCCTTTTAAGTTTTATTTATTTTATAAGAGTTGTTCTCACTTCTACGGAGCAGTAGATCTGTACCGACAAAAAGTAAAGTGATATTTATTATGAAATAGAGGAGGGAGTAGTAAGTTGAATTAAAAATTACCCTTAAATTAATTGCATATAAAATTATTATTTTTTAATAAAATTATTCTTAAATTATGAAATTATGTCGTCATCAATATATTTAATTTTTGAAAGAATAAATCATTCTTTTTATGCTTAGAAATTTCAAATGATCAAATTAATATATATTATTATAAAATAATTAATCAAAATTTAATTAGCAAATTAATATTTGTAAAAAAATAAAATTTATAACAACTTTGTGAAAATCTCATATCTTAAGAAGAATTTTGCACACTTTATTCTCATTAATATTTTCAAAATAAAAATAAAAATTTAATACCATCAACCAATAAATCCATAGATTCAAATTAAAACATATCGTTACATACGGAGTATCGTATTTTTAAAAAATATTTTTTTACGATTCGGTCATTTTCATCTAGGACTGGATAACTATTCCTTCGAATTAATTAAATAAAAAAGAGTGAATAAAAAGAAAACTCCCCCAAAAAGCTGCGAGCGATTGGATTTGGAGAGAGGGGAGAGGGGGGAAGAGGAGAGGTGGAAAAAGCAAAATACCGGCCAACCTCAACTCACCGCTCACTTCTTCTTGTGCCTTTTTCATCGATGCGAATGCGAAAAATCCATAGCCAGGGATTTTTCCTCCTTCAATCCACAAATATTTCCAGTTTTCTCTCGCTCTAGATCTGCGATTCTCTCTCCGGTTTCTACGATTGGTAATCCGCTGCCTCCAAAAATTCGTCGGGTTCAAGGATCTTGTTCGATCTTTTCTGCTTTGTCAATCTGATCGGCTTCCTCAGATTTTTGGGCGCGATTTGTGTTGAGCATTTCCTTGTCCGATCATCGCGGATTCTTTGCGTGTCATTGACGGTTTCCTATTCGCGTTCATCTGAGGAGGTTTCGGCGATCATTGCTTGTGATTTTCGTCGGTTTGAATTTGGAGCTTTTTGTTTCCCTTTTTTTTTTGAATTCTGGTTTTGATAGTTAGGGTTTGGGATTGGAAATTGGAATGGGATTTTGGTTGAATTAGGGGCTTTTTGAGGGAGGGAGGGTGATAGAGAGAGAGAAAGACAGGGGAAGCGAGGAAAGGAGCTTCGGTTTTGTGCAGAAGATGGGAAGTGAGCAATATGATTATGGAGATAACTGTACGGACGGATTCGATGGGAGTAGAGATTTCATGAACACTCCGGTTAGGACTTCCATGTTTTTTCCTGTTCCGACCTCGCCAGTTCACTCTTCTTCGTCGTCGTCGTCATCGTCATCATCGTCGACTTCTCCGTGTCGATTCTTCGAGCATCTCGTCTCCAACCTGGATACGCTTGCTGGAGTTGCTATCAGATATGGCGTTGAGGTATCTAATCATCTCAATGCTTTTCAATAACTTTGCTAAAGTTCATACTTGAAAGAATTTCTAAGCGATTCATGTCTCTTTGGTGTAGCAGTTTCATGGTTGGATAGATATGATATGGTTATTTTCTTAAGTAAAATCCATAACTTTTTACTCTGTTAGGTGAGAGATTTTACCTGGTTGTACCTTGATGGCTTGATGCGTAGAAATTGATTACTCATTTACTTCTATTAGATTGACTTGCAAGGCAAATTAGTGTTTGAATATTGAATATAGATGCACAGCATTTCCCATTTTTCCATAAATTGCTAATGGCGCGTCCTTTTCCTTTGTTTGAAGCAATAAAGACGAAACTTCATTTTCATCATTTATGAATGATGATGTACACTACTTGACACTTGTGATCCCTGCCCATGCCTGAGAGCCATGAGCTGGAGTTACCTGATCTAAAGGAAACCATGTGGAGTTAGGGGAATGGCTTTACTGCTTTCCACATCCATGTCAGAAGAATGGAATGCCATTATAATATGTGCTGTGTATTCTTTGCCTTTTGTGTCATGATCGCAAATAGAATTTATGTATTAGGATTATATGAGATTTCGGCATGATTCTTCAACAAATTACTTATTATGTTTTGCCACTAAATGCCTATTCTGGATACTGGGTGTGCATTGATTTGAGTTAATGCTTTCTATTTGAGACGATATTCTATATTGGGTTATTTTTGATGCATTTAACTCGAATGGTATGTTAGGTGGCTGATATTAAAAGGATGAACAGTTTGGTTACTGATCGTCAAATGTTTGCTCTTAAGACGCTTCGTATTCCTCTACCTGGGAGGCACCCACCATCACCTTCTATGTCCAATGGCTGCAGCACTGCAGGGTATCTTCCGTTTCACTTGCTTATGTTCTACACTAGTACTGTGAAGTTTAATGTTAATTATGCTTCTAATTGTTATTACTGTTCTTATTGCTTCACTGGTTCATATAATATCACTTTGTAGTTCCCAACTCATTTTCATGCCATTTTTATTCGGGTGATTTGTGTTTGTTACCACTTACCAGTGTTATCACTTTTAGTTTGCAGATTGAATTGTCAGGGTTTTACATTGCATATGCTATGCTTTTAAGAATCATTACAGTATTATTGATAGAAATTTGGTAGAAGAAGTTACTAGGTATGCTTTTTTCCACAAAGTTGCTCAAAAACGTTACTATAACTTAAAATAGAAAAAAATCCAAGCTCTTATCTGGTTTTCCCATGCTTATATAGTGTACCATGATATTCAGTCCCTGGGTTTCTGACAAAAAATATCTGTCCTAATTATGATTTATTTCAATGTTTGAATGCTTTTCTTCGTTTAGATTCTTAATATTGTTCTCATTTTGCGAATCTTTTCAAGAATATTCTCCTCATCTTCTGATGTAAATTTGTTATGAAACTTGATAATAATGCTATTTTCATTAACTTGCATAAAAGCTTGAAAGAATATTCTATTGCAGTGACATCACTGACCTGGAATACAAAGATTATCATTATTCGTTACACTTGTGAGACCATTACCGACTTGAAAAGTTAACCAAACTTTATTCATAACAATAGTATTACCCTCAAAACAAGTTCTAACCCAAAATAAGCCAACTTAGTTATGTTCCAATAGTTATTTTGGAGGTTTTAATTGTTTGTGATTGTAAATCTTGTTACAGGAATACTGTCTCTGTATCATCTGCAAAGACCCCACCTCGACGTATCCTGCCTGATATCCTTGATTCATTTGAATCCCTAAAAGCGACTCCAGAGCAGAAGGTCTCACCAGCAATGAGTTCCTTACAAGGCTACTATGGCCTCAGGGAATCACATCCCGGGAGAACCCAATCTGAGGGTTTTGAAATGGCTTTGTACAGCAAAGAAAGTGCTGGTTCTTTTGAAAGCGGACCATTGATGAAATCATCCTCGGGTATGAAGCCTCCTTTGAGCCTTCATGGGAAAACAAGAAGTATGGCTAATGGCTTTCACCCCGAAGAAGATGAAATGGGGAACCATCTGTCACTTGGAGAATCCAGTGATACAGACTCCGAAAAATGGACTGATAAACCAGTAAGACGCCGCCAAAAGTCAGAAGCTGATTTTACCGCACGTACCCCAGAAAAGATTTTGAAGGAGGAGAACAGCATTGGCGGTTGGTTTTCAGCCATCACAGGGAAGGGTTTAGCTCTTAGGACAAAAGCATCAAGCAGAAACAATTTGGTTTCGGAAGCCGAAGCTGGCGGTACAAATGCTAACGCATCAGGCCTCTTAGCCTCTATAATAGCTGATGGTTTACTAGGAGTGAGGAAGTCCTCCAGCACTCCAGCTTTACAGGACGACGATAATAACTCAAGCATCTCAATCTGGTCCGGTTCGTGGAACTTGAAACCTGATTTGCAGGCCTTGTCAAACTCTGCCATTGCAAAACCAATTCTTGATGGCTGGGCAAATCCAATCACTGGTCGGAAAACCAAGACTGCTCTCGATTAGTGAAGTTCCTCCCAGTGGACACAACTAGATAAGAACTCGTTCTCAGCCCCATTGTATCCTCCTTCAAAAGGAGAAAAGATGCAACGGAAGCATTGTCAAGCATTGCAAAGGAAAAGAAGAACGAAGGTCGAAAACTATGTTTGGTAGACAGAGACATTCAATTATTTTTGGATATACAGAGTCTTCAAAGTTTCTCTGGAGTAAGAAGCTGCTGCAGAGGCTGCAGAGGACAACCTATAGAGGTGAGTTAAAATTGCGCGGTAATGTGTCAATACTGTCATATTACACACAGTCAAACTACAAACGACGATTCTTTATCATACTATAGAGATTGTACACATTGCAGAACTCTTAGACTTTTACTTGTATATTAGAACTATAGTCTTCCTTCTGCTTAAACCAAGGTATTGTTTGATTACAAGAGAATAAAGAGTAGGGTGACGGATATATTTTTCCGGTTTTACCTATACGATCTGTGTGGGGTTTGTTATAGCTATAGATCGAGGATAAGATGTTGCACAGTTCATTTCAAAGACAAAAATTAGGGCTATTGCTGAGAGATTATATGGCTACACACTTCTGTATTAATCTTTTGTTGTGTTCTTTTTGTGTGTGTTTCTTTTGCTGGTTGGACAGAGGTTGGCATATACTACTGCACTAGAGTCCTCTGCACACAGTGTGTGCTCGGAATTTAAGGTTGACCTATTCGGAAATCTCTGGTTCTATGTGTCGACCAAGAGACCCGACTTGGTTTAAGAGTGGTGGAAGAGGTGGTGCTCTTTGTAAATCTTGGGTCCAAACCTGAATCTTGTAGGATTTGAGGCCTAGAACTCAAGAAGCCTTGGTTCAAATAGTTAGGACTAATAAGTTGAAACATAGCAGTCTAGCTAATGATAGGGACGTGAAGCGAGATGAGTTGACAATAGATTATCCCCTCTATTATTAGACCTAGATAACGATATCAACATCACCACAAAATTTAGTGAAGTAGGGTAACAATTAAAATGAGTTGACACGAACTGGTTGCCAGATTAATCAGTTCGTGTCCTTTGCAGGTTAGGCAGAGGCGGATCCTCTTTAGGGCCAGTGGTGCCAGTCATCCCTCAATCGAAAATAAAATTTAACATTAACATACATATTCCTCTCGTCGATAGCTTCAATTTGATATACTATAAGCTCAAATCCGATATCTAAGCAAAAAGTTATAAGCGTTTCAAATTTCAGCACCGAATTACAATATTTCTTACATCATTTATCAAACCAATATATATTTATTGTAATTATTATTTATTAATTTCATATCTTAATAATATATACAATTATATCCAACAGCTTCAAATTAGGAGGTTATATTGAAATATTTGAAAACCATGAAATAAATAATGCAAGATTTATGTTTTTATTCTAGTTACACATCCATACTATTGATGATTTTTCTGAAAAGAAAAGTTAGGATTTAATTTTACATACAATATTTTTTAGCGTAATTTTTCGCCCCCTCAATCAATAATTTCATGATCCGCCACTGAGGTTAGGCCCGTGGGGATTAGTAGACAAGACAACCTTGGGAACTCCTTACATTACGAAAAAAAAAAGTGATCTAAATTTTGATTTTTAGAAGTAATGTTTTATACACTTTTGTGCAGAGAAAGGTAATGATTACCTTATGAATATAATCAATATTTAAGTCAAGACTTATTGATCACTATTCTAATCATTCATCTTTTTCTCCCATTTTTCACACAAAATTTGTTACTTTTTTTCACATTCTATTCCCTACTTTTAAGGAGGGTAACTATTAGGATGGTTTAATCATTTCTTCCACCCTCTTATCTAAGCTCACAAAAAATGACAACCATATACATTTTATATATAAAATTTAGTACATTTTCTTTCTTTCCTCTCTTATATAAACAAACAACCCCTAAATCCTTTAATACACAGCCTAAAACTTCTATGTAGAGAAGTAGGAAGCCATGAAGATAATTTTTATTGTTATGTCTACAACCAACCAAGCAAGTACTCAAAATATTGACATTATACGTAAAAATAAAATAAAATTCGACATGCAATTCAAATTCCCGACGCATCGAAATTACCAGTATTTGAGAGACTATCCCTTTAATTTTTTTTCCAAAGAATTTGGTTAGACTTTACCAGCGATTTGTAGACGAGAATTAGATTTTTTTGAGTTATTTCGAATGGTATCGATTGGAGTCGATGGCATAGCAATGAAACTTATGTGCAGTGAAATTGTATATCAGGGTAAGTTATACACCCAATAAGTGGAAACGATAGAAAGAAACTCAATCATATACCATTAGGCTATATTTTAGGATTTTTAGCTTTTGTCATCCTAAATTCATCAACGAATTTTGAATTAGTCACTATTTTTTTTTTAAAAAAAACTATGCCATATATAGATGGCATATTATAAATGTATAAAAGTATTAATTACTGATGCACAAGGGTTGTAATGAGTTGGTTGAGAACTCTCCCTTCTACACTGAAGATTCAAGTTCAAATTTAAAAACAAAGTATTAAGAGAGGCCATTTTTAACCCCCTCATTAAATCTATTCAATGCGAGGAGGACTGAAGTCACTGAACCATTTTTTTTAAAAATAATTATTAAAAAATCACACAAGGTGTGAGTAATTGAACCAGGTAACACTAAAACAAAACACCTCATCTGAATAATAGGTTAGATCAATCCTCAACCCAATTTTTATAGTCTCCTCGTTCATTTTGGTAGGATTGTGCAAGGTTCTTACCGATTTTAAAAAAAAAAGACCAAAATACATATAAAAAGAAAAACATCAATATTTTTAAATTCAAATTTTGATGCGAAAATATAGGATTTGAAAAAAAAATAGAGAGACCAAAATAGGCTTGATGAATGGATGAAAAATCAGAATTCAAAAATAATGTATAAGGATTCTCTCCTTGATCAGTGCTTCCTTGAAATCGTAAAAAATGAGTGCCACACCAGAAAAGAGTGAACGGGAGCGTTCCCGGAGCCCCACTCGTCGTCAACTCAGCCCACAGGCGTCGGATAAACCGCCAGGTTCCAATCTCAACCCGGCAGTGCCCACCAAGAATAACTCAAGCGTCCAAGGGACTGAAGAGAAGAAGACTGGGGAATCGGAAGTAACTGTATTTGGGTTTCCTCAAGTACAGAATACTTCAGTGCAGACCGAGGGCTTCCCGACAGTGTAGGAGGCATTGGCAAATGGATCAGCCCCCTACCTACAAATCAAGACTGATGCAAGGTACTGGTGAGGGTTATGTTATCACACACAACAATCCGACTTACCAAGCAGAGAAGGCGGCTCTAGAGTATGAAACAGACGATGATATCATCCCGGAGGACGATGATCCGGAATGCCCGACAATTGCCCTCAACAAGAACGAAAAGCAGGTGCTTCGAAGGCCATGGAGAGACACTCTTATCATTAAGCTGTTTGATAAGGGTCCCGACTACATGCAGTTGTTTAGACGCCTAAAACAGAAATGGGCATTGTCTGCTCCCTTCTCCTTGATTGATCTCGGCAATGACTACTTTATTGCGAGGTTTTCGAACCAAGCGGACTATAATCACGTCATCATGGAGGGCCCCTGGATGATTGGTGATAACTACTTGTCAATCCGAAAGTGGACTCCAAGATTTGATGCTAGCCAAGACAAAATCAAGACGCTGACTGTGTGGGTGAGAATCCCATGTCTCCACATTGAGTATTTTGACAAAAGATTCCTGAGGAGAGTCGGGGAAAGGATTGGGAAAGTTCTCAGAATTGACAACACCACTACTGCGGCGGAAAGAGGCCAGTTTGCTCGACTCAGTGTTGAAGTTGATCTTACAAAGCCGCTACTCTCCAAGTTCAAGTTAGATGGGAAAATCTGGCCGATTCAATATGAGGGGCTGCGGATGCTCTGCTTCAACTGTGGCAAGGTGGGTCATAGTCGGGAGGAATGTGGCAAAGAGAAGGAGCAAAGCCAGGCCCCGCCAACAACTGAGTCGGTTACTTCCGGTGAGAAGTTCGGAGGATGGATGCAAGCTAAGAAGCTCACGCGGCGGAGAGCACAACAAGGTGTGAGTAAGGACGGAAGTCCAATGGGACCTGCCGAAGATGGTTCACCATCATCGGCGGGAGGTTCAAACGCAATTGCAAATCCGCCACTTGCGACAAATCCGAAGGGATCGAATCCCGCTAGATCCGGAGGAGCACCCCTTGGCCAACCGTCGAGATTTGCATCGTTGGATTCAAGGGAAGAGGGGAGGAAGATAAGGAAGCAGAGGAAGAAGTGGTTAAAGATACGGATGGAATCGTGGATACGGAAGTTAATAAAGATATTGTGGTGGATAATCCCATCCAAAACAATAATACTACCCATTCCCACCAAACAACCACTCAGAAAACCAATGGAAACAAATAAAGCCCAATCTTTGAATCAAATATCAATCAACCCAAGGCCACCCAAGATCCACCAAAATCATCAAAATCATCCACCCAAGATCCACCAAAGTCATCAAAATCATCCGCCGCCGCCAAATCCACACAAAACTCCTCCCGCATCCCACCAAAATCCCCTGCCCCAAACTCAGAGCCTCTGAAGGAAATACAAAACTCTTTGTCTAAGCATGACAACCACCAGAGATCCTCCGCCCCCAATCCCAAGGACCGAGGTGCTACAGGTGGACAAGGCGGACAGTTTCCTTTTGACAGACCGCCGGACCACCCCAGTTCTAGCGCTTATGCCGAGAATAGCGAACACAATGGTGGTCGAGTTCCTTCCGATGATAACGACACACCGCCCTCTACTGTGCAGGGTGGGAATTTCTCAAAAAAATCTTTAAATCACTTGTGCGATTTAAGGAAGCTGTCAATGATTTCCTATCCGAAAGCCCGGAAAGCCATAAGAGGATTCTCAATAATATTGATAGAATTATGGTAGACATGATTAAACTGAGTATTTTGGTTTGGAACGCCAGGGGGGCTGCAAGTAGCAATTTCCTCAATGCTCTTCGGGAGTTGATTCGTCTTCACGACCCGAAGATCATAGCTATTATTGAACCACGGATTAGTGGTGCGGAGGCAGATGTCGTTTGCCACATAATTGGTTTTGATAGTTGGAAGAGAGTTGAAGCGCAAGGCTTCTCGGGCAGAATTTGGGTGTTTTGGAGATCGACGGAAGTAACAGTTCGTATGGTTTCGCTTAACCCTCAGCACATTACGATGGAGGTTAATAGAATTGGGGAGGAGCCCTGGATATTTTCTGATATTTATGGAGCGCCGGAAAGCACTCGTCGTCAGGACCTGTGGAGAGCGTTGGAGGAGTTTGCGCACATGAATGGTAAGCCATGGCTACTAGCTGGGGATTTTAATGATGTTCTGCATCCGCACGAGAGATCAGGATCCTCGGTTGGGTCCAATAGATCTTCTCAACGTTTCAGGGAGTGTGTGGAGGAGCTGCGTTTGTTAGACTTGGGATTCGATGGAGTGCCTTTTACCTACTGGCATGGGAACAATCGAGCTACCCGATACACTCCACGCCTTGATCGAGCCCTTTGTACAGCTGGCTGGAAACTCAGATTTCTGCACGCTAAGGTCAAGCACCTATCTGCACCCCACTCGGATCACTCGCCGCTCTTGCTTGATCTTGAACCAAGGGAAAGCGGGAATAGACCAGACCGCTCATTCCGATTTTTAGCACCCTGGATGATGCACGAGAATTTCAAGGAGCTGATGCAATATAAATGGAATGTGGAGGCACCTGCTTGTGATGCTCTGATTGATTTCAAGGAGTTGCAAGTGTGGAATAAAGAAGTTTATGGTAATATATTTAAGAAGAAAAGGCAGCTATGGGGTAGACTAGAAGGGGTGAGGCGGAAACTTGCAATTAGGAGTTCTAGACACTACTTACTGCTGGAGAAAGAAATCTGTAAAGAGCTGGCCGAAGTGCTTAATCATGAACAATTGTTGTGGTTCCAGAAATCTCGTGCTTCCTTCCTGATAGATGGTGATCGTAATACGAAATATTATCACCTATCTACCATGGTAAGGAGGAGACATAACAAGGTGACTGCGCTGCAAAATATGGCGAACGAGTAGGTCGAAGATGCGGACATGGTTAAAGGGTTGGTGCTGAATTTCTTTCAGACCATCTATTCTGCAGAAGCTCTGAGTACTGAGGAACCCCTGCAGCCACTTCCCTCAGCTTTTCCCCCATTACATACAAGCCAGATCGAGCTCATTGAGGCACCTTTTAGAGGAGAGGAGGTATGGGAAGCGTTGAGACTTATGGGCCCTTACAAGGCTCCGGGGCCGGACGGCTTTCCATCTGCCTTCTACCAAAAGAATTGGTATGTTGTGGGAACTCAAGTGACAGCTACGGTGCTTGGGATACTCAATGAAGGGCACTTTCCGGTCAAGATAGCAGATGCATTGTTGGTCCTTATTCCGAAAATACCAAACCCTGCAAAACCGGCTCAGTTCAGACCAATTTCTCTATTGAATGCCATTTTCAAGTTGGCAACTAAATGCATTATGAACCGGCTTAAATCGATGCTTGCAGAGCTTATATCTCCAGCACAGGCGAGTTTTGTGCCCGACAGACAGATTATCGACAATGTAGTGATCGTCCAGGAGGTCCTACACTCGATGTCTGAAAGACGGAGACGGAGGTGGATGATGGTGAAGGCCTATGATAGAATTAGGTGGGATTTCTTGAAGGAGACTCTTGAACTTGCCTGCCTCCCATCCCAACTGATCTCAATCATCATGAAATGCCAAACATCGGGGTGTATGGAGCTCCTTTGGAACGGTGAATCAGGGGGAGAGATCAATCCCTCGCGAGGCATCCGTCAAGGGGATCCTCTATCGCCTTACTTGTTTGTCCTCTGCATGGAAAGGCTCTCACACATCATTTCGGTGGCTGTTGGAGACCGGAGTTGGAAGCCGATTAACATCGGCGGGGTCTCGCTATCGCACCTCTTCTTCGGGGATGATCTGGTCCACATGGCAGAGGCATCTGTGGCCCAGAGAGAGGTGATCAAGAGCTGCCTGGATCGCTTCTGTACACATTCAGGAGAAAGAGTTAATTTTTCAAAGAGTTCAGTTCTGTTTTCTAGAAATGTCCAAGCAGATGTTAAGGAGGGAATTAGTGAAGCACTCGGCATCCCAATAGCCAGAGAATTTGGGAATTACCTGGGTGTCCCAACTGCTACGGGTCGTATGACAAGGGAACGATACAATTTCCTCCTTGAAAAAGTGACAAGTAGGCTCCGGAGTTGGCAAGCAAAGACACTGTCCTTTGCAGGGAGGGTGACGCTAGCAAACTCCGTCTTGACCAGCCTACCACTATACACGATGCAATCAGCCTTTGTGCCTAGGAACATATGTGAGGCGATCGATCGGGAGGTCCGTAAATTCATATGGGGCTCTTCAACGGAGACAAGAAAGCCACACCTTCTAAACTAGGATACGATCACATCTAGGAAACAAGAAGGAGGTCTTGGTGTACGGACAATGCGGGAGGCCAACCAGGCAACTCTAGCGAGGTTGAGCTGGCGTCTTCTGAACAAGCCGGAAGCCCTCTTGAGCCGAGTTATACGTGGGAAGTATTGTCAGGGGCGAGCGGATGTTGACATGTTCGAACGCCGGTCGAGCTCGTCAACAACTTGGAGAAGCATTGTTCATGGGGCGGAAGTGTTAACCCCTAATCTGCAAGTTTCTGTTGGAGACGGGACATCCACTATACTTTGGACGCATCCGTGGTTACTAGATTCTCCACTTGAAGATGTTGCTTTGCAGCCAGTGCCTAAGGCGCTTTTAGGTGCTACTGTTGTTGAGATGAGGGACCCCGAGTCATGGAAATGGGCTATCCTAACCCCTCTCCTTGGCCGGGATGTGCTCCTCAAACTTCAGTCGATTTTCTTAAGTAATGAAGAACCAAACAAGGACAAGCTTGTATGGGGTTTAACACCGTTAGGGGAATTTTCCACGAGCTCGGCGATTCAGGCCATCCGGAGCGCACGTAGCCAGCACAATGCGAATGTGGGATGGTGTCATATTTGGAGGGCTCCAGTTCAACAAAGGACCCGAACTTTTCTTTATTTGACTGCTCATGACAGCATCCTCTCCAATGTCAATCGAGTCCGGCGTCATTAATCCAATTCGGCGGCTTGTCTTAGGTGTATGGGGATTGAGACAAGCTTACATCTCTTGAGAGATTGTCCACAAGTGAGTGTACGGTGGACCAAGCTATGGAAGGGTAATCATCCACCAGAGTTCTTCTCGATCATGAGTGTGAAGCAATGGGTCTTTGATCAAACGAAAGGAGAGGATACAAAGGCGGCCTTATTTGCATCCATGATTTGGACTCTATGGAAATGCAGGAACAAGCTTATCTTTGAGGGGCTTGATGACATTGGAGGGTCAGCTGCAAGAGCCACCAAAGAAGCCCGGAATTACAAGGATGTCGCTACAAGCCCAAACATCAGTATCAACTCCCCGTCGATAGGTTCCAATAGCAGCATAGCGTGGAGTCCCCCGCCGATTGGGTGGGTCAAGCTTAATGTAGATGGCGCTGCTAAGGGGAATCCGGGGATGGCAGGAGGAGGAGGTGTGTTCAAGGACCCGATGGGGGAATTTTTATATGCTTTCAGCTTTGTATGCGGCATCTGCAAGCCCGTAACGGCGGAACTTTGGGCAGTCAAGCATGGGTTGGACCTAGCCAGAAGGATGGGGTACACAACCTTGATCCTTGAGTCTGACTCGGTCTTGGTGTGTGAGATGCTACGGAACAAGGGGAAGGAAGCAAGGCAAGACTTCCAGCTGGCCAGCCAGTGCAGGCGAATGATCGATGAAGGGGACTGGATGGTTCGAGTTAACCATGTCAGGCGCTAAGCGAACCGAGCTGCAGATACAATGGCTAATTCGGCTTTCTTAAACTCTAATTTCTCTGAATTTGCTGCTATACCAAACTTTCTATGTAATTCCTTGAACACTGATCTGGGTTTGTCCAACCCAAGTGATCCTATTAATAATTAAAGGCTCTAGCCTACTTTTTGATCAAAAAAAAAATGTATAAGGGTAAAATGGAAAATTGAATACAAAATAAATAATAAAATAATACTAATGTATTTTTATTATTTATTCAAGAGATTTCATTGTTATAGATGTAATGAAATAAGGGTGCATATCAGTAAGTTTTTTTTTATTTGACTTTAAAAAAGTTGGTCGACACCGAAAATCGGTAAATGGTCATGCATTTGATGAAATTTTAATCGCTCGTATAACAAGACGCAATTACAATTCATCACATAATTTTCTTGAGTAACTTTTTCATGTCTTAAAACTTATAAAAAAAATCTTTATTTGAATAGAATTATAAAATTGATTTTTTACCAAATAATACTTTATATAATACTACCTCCGTTCGGCAAAACTTGTCGTTTACTACTCACGAACCAAGAAATGTTATATAAATATTTAGGATGTCCTATTATAAATGGAAAGGTAACTACGGAAACCTTCGAAGAGACAATACTGAAAAGTCGAGCATAACTCGCTAAATGGAAGGCAAATGGACTCTCTCAGCAAGGAAGATCAATCTTAATTAAATCTAACCTTGCCACGAAACCTAATTATGTTATGCAGAGCTTTATGTACCTGCAAGAATTCATAAAGTATTAGACCAAATAGATAGAGGATTCTTCTATAACAAGGACCAAAATTATAAACAACTGATAGGGTGGGACAAAATTTGTAAACCAAAATGAAATGGAGGACTTGGTCTAAATAAATCAAGAGATATAAACAAAGCGCTTCAAATGAAACTTCTCTGGAAGATTCTAGCAGATCTAGAAAACGGTTGGGTTAAAATTATAAAGGAAAAGTACATGCAATCTGAGCAATTATGGAACTGCAGAAATAAGAAAGCATCATCTTGGCAGTGCAGGAAGCTATTGGAAATAAAAGATGAATTATGTGAACAACTGATCTGGCAGGTAGGAAACTGAAAAACAATAAGATTCTAGACATATGAATGGATTACAATTATGAAACTTGTTGATCACAATATTTCATCTAGCCCAATTAATACAGAAGAAAAAGTGGAAAAATTTATTGGAAGAGATAGACAATGGAAGTTAGAAGAACTAAGGAAAATCCTACCAAACAATGTAGTGAACAAAATTAAATACACAAAAATCTCAATTAATGAAATTGACGATCGACTATATTGGAAAACCAGTAGACACGGTTGGTTTACCACAAAGTCAGCACTAGAAAGCATCACATGAACCAGAAATACACAAGAGCAACTCACATAATTGATTTGGAAGATTGAATGCTTTCCAAAAAATTAAAAACTTCATGTGGAAACTTGTCATGGATGCACTCCCCACAAAAATGAGACTGACTGATAAAGAGGTGGTGGTCCCCTTAACATGCAAAATTTGCAACCAATGTGGCGAAGACTCAATTCATCTGTTCATCAACTGTCAATGCACAAGAGAACTCATACGAAAAATTGATCATCAAGTAGGAGAAATTATTCAAAATACACAAACAACAAATAAAACCATAAAACAATTGACCACCGAGACTTTTGGGAAGCTATCTACAAACCAAAAAACACATCTGGACGCCATCTGGTGGTGCATCTGGACAATTAGGAATAATATTACTTTTTGAAGGAGATCAAAACCTCAAAATCCAACAAAAGCAAGAACAATTTACAAATTACCACCTATCACAATGGAAAGAATCTAAACATGTTTTATGGGAAGAAGATGGAAACATGGAAAAGATAAAACAACCAACCCAAAGGAAAACGAAGAACTTGAGATGGAAAAAATCGGCGGAAGGTTCTTTCAAATTGAATTTTTGATGCGGCGGTGAGTTCCTCAGGTGTGGCGACTATTGTGATTGTGATTCGTGATCACGGTGGTTCGGTAGTCTTCTGTCAAGTTTCGCAATGCGGGGAGATATCCGCTCTAAAGGCGGCGACTTTAGCTTTTCACCAGGGTTTGATTGCAGCCCGTCAGCTCGGGATTTTGAGGCTCGAGGTCGAAGGTGATTGCCTAGCAGTTATGAATGCTATCAATGAGATCTGGAGTTACCCTTGGGAGATTGAGATCATCATGGCCGACGCTCGGAAGCTGCTTCAGGAGTTCCCTGTGGTTTCCTGCGTTCATGTTTTCAGGGAGATAAATCATGTTGCGGATAAAGTGGCGCACTTAAGACTTTTCTTTAACCATGACCCTCCCGTGTCTCATCTGAGATTCAGATTCTCGTCCAAAAGGACGCTCTTGGGTGGTGGATCAGCTATATCTGACGCCACCAAAACTCTTATCTTGTATCGAAAAAAAAAAGAATGATAAAAACTATATAAAATATTTATTTTTTATTTTTATTTTAACAATTTCGTAGTTATTATTAATAAGTACAAACTTGTTAAAAAAAATAATAAAAAATGAATATTTTATATAGTTTTTATCATTCTACAAAAGCGTGCGTGAATAGTAAATAACATACAAGTAGACAAAACAATACCCAGATATTTCAGGACATTAAATGCCTACTCATATATTTCAGGATTGTCTCATTTTCTCATATTTACCGTAGTGGTAGCTGATAAGGTCGCACACCTTAGCAACTCCTGCTCTAGTATGTGAGCCAGTACTTCAGAGTTCTTGTTGTGCTACATGCTTCATGTAAACGGTGGTTGATTTGTCATGCTCGTAGACGTCTTGAAAATACGATCGACATCTGATGACTCTATTGAAGTCCATAATCTGAGGTGTCCGCCAATGATCTCCAGAATTCTCTGTATCTGTATGCGCCTTCTTTTAGCTGATTGATTCATTGTTATGCTAGCTTATAGTTTTTAGTATAGGCTGACTTGTACGTTTCGTTTTGCAATTTCTTTATATCATTTGCTTCGTGTATTTTCTTTATGTCATTTACTTTAGTCATTTACTTATGTTATTTGGTTTCGGCTCTACATAATGGATAGTCTATCTACCGGTTTATCTGGTCTCTCAATTTCTCTGTACTTGTCTGGTGATCCGAATTTCTTCAATGCTATAAATAAAAATACCGGAAAAATACAAGAGGACAAATGAAAAGCTAAAAACAAAAAATATTATATAAAATTGTTATATATACATTGGTAGACTATATATATAGCATATATTGGTAGACTATACAATTGTTATATACGTGTGTTGTATACATACAAGTTGAGTTGGCACACTTGACACTTATAGATATAGATATATACGTAGGTGTAGTAGTTATACAATTGGCCAATGTTGCACCTTTTTTGGCCGTTTTACAAAGGCTTCAACGCCGCTCCCTCCCTCCTCGTGCTTTTTATTCTCGATGATGAGCGAATCCGTTTTCGGCGATTTCCTCCCACAATCCACAACCAATTCCTGTTTTCTCTCTCTCTAGATCTGCGATCCTCTCTCCTGCTTCTACGATCCTCTCTCCTGCTTCTACGATCGATCCTTTGTGCTCCCCAATATTGCACAGATTCAAGGATCTTTGCTCAATTTTCGATTCTGAATCCGTCCGGCGTCCTCAGATTCGACCGCGGTTTCTGTACTCTTCTCTCTCTCCGATCATCGCTTTCGGCGATCTCTTGCTGCTCTCGCATTGTTTATTGTTATTGTTTGCGCGTTATTGGCGACGGATTCGGATTCGTGTTCATCCGAGGAGCCTGTTTAGGTTTCGCTGGATTTTTGTCCAGCTGGCAATTGGAGTACGCGGTTTGGTGTTATTGATTACGGATTCAGCTTCGCGTTTATTTGAGGAATCTGTTTAGGTTTCGCTGGATTTTGTCGGCTGGAATTTTGGAGGGCGCTGTGTGATGTGATTGGTTTATTTTCCTGTTTAGGTTGGATTTTGTATTGGGATGGGATTTTGGTTGAATTAGGAGCTTTTTTAGGGAGGGGAGGGGATAGAGAGAGAGGACACGAGATAAAGGAGGTTTGTCGGTGGCGAATTTCGCCGTTTCGGTTTTGCGCAGATGATGGGAAGTGAGAATTTTGATTACTTAGAGAACAATACGGATGGATTGGGTGGAAATGGAGATTTCATGAATAGTCCTGCAAGTACTTCCAAGGGGTTTCCTGTTCCTACCTCCGCAGGGGCTTCATCATCGTCCTCCCCTTGTCGATTCTTCGAGCATTCCGTTACGAAGCTGGATACTCTTGCTGGAGTTGCTATCAAATATGGCGTTGAGGTATCTTCTCTTTCAATGCATTATATTAATTCAAATTCTGCCTATGCTTGATATGTGCCTTTTTGGATTTGCATCAGTTGTGCAATTTTTAAGCTGTGTGTTTGCTCAAGGATTAAACATGGATCCCTATACATGATTCATGATGGGGGGTTTTGAGCCAGTATACCCTAGTGCTTGGATTGATTACTTATCCTACATTAGAGCTGCAGTGCAAACTAGCATAGGATTATAGATACACAACCCTCATAAATTGTTAATTCACTTTTTCATCCCTGATAGACAATGACTATTGCTTGTTATAGCTGCCCCTACTTGAGAACCATGAGCCGGACTTAACTGGTGTGAAGGCAACAATATTTGAGTTAGGGCAAGTGCTTTCTATGTCTGTGTTGGAAGGATGGAATTCCATTTAAGGATGTGTCATGTGTTTTTCGCCTTTTGTATCTTGAGTGTGCATAGAAGAAGATATGCATAAGGATTATGTAACATTGTTTCTTTTGATTCCTCGTCACTCAATTTTGACCATTGAATGTCTATTTGTGGATATTGGATATGGGTCATCTTTATTCTTTCTACTTTTTTGGCAATCTTCTATGATGGCTTATTGTTTCATGCATTCAACATGAATGGTCTGTTAGGTGGCTGACATTAAAAGGATGAACAATTTGGTCACCGATCATCAAATGTTTGCTCTTAAGACGCTCCGTATTCCTCTACCCGGAAGGCATCCCCCATCACCGTCTTTGTCCAATGGGTGCAGCACTGCGACTACAAGGTATTGTTAAGTTTAATGTTAGTTATAGTTCCAGCTGTGACTATATTCTGTGTGTTTCGATTTCAAAGTGCTCTTCTAGTCTTCTCACTTGTTGATCTCATAACATCTTGCAGTTCTAGACTCATCTTCATGCCATTCTTATTCAGATGCATGATTGTTAATCTGTTAGCATTATCATCATGGTTGGCTGAATATTGATTTTTTTCATCATGTGCACATCCTAAGTATGTTAATCTGAATAAAACTTAGAAATGTTTTAACATTTGAGAGAGAAATCTTAGTATTACAACCATTCTGGAATGGCTCGCTGGAAAGGACTTGCGGGTAGTACTCAAAGGTCCCCAGTTCGAACCCCGGATATGGCCGTTCTTTATTTACAAATTCAAGAAATCTTAGTATTACTATTTGGTTGTGCCATGCATAAATTCAGAGTTGAATATGATATTTAGTCCCCAGGTTCTAACAAAATCATCTGCATTTCTATCATGACTTGTCTTATGCTTTTTCTTGATTATATTCTTGATACCGTTTCCTTATTGACTGAATCTTTTGAAGAATGGCATTATCTTCTGATGTTAATTTCTTATGAAACTTAATCATACATTTATTCTCATCAACATGCATAAAGGCATGGAAATATGTAGTTAGCTGAATGGAAATAATTACAGAAATTCAGACATTGTCTTTGGACTTATTAAACATAATCTTGCTTGAAAAATTGGTTAAACTTGGGTTCTGGACTTCTGGTAACAAATACTTAATTCAAATGCAAAATAGCCCAACATCAGTACCTCTATGGTTCAAAAGTTGTCGATGTTAATTTCATCTGCTTTTTGCAATTGTAATCCTGTTACAGACATACTGTATCTGCAAAGACCCCGCCTCGACGTATGCTGCCTGATATCCTTGATTCATTTGAATCCTTAAAAGCCACTCCAGATATGAAAGTCTCTCCGGCAATGAGTTCCTTACAAGGCTACTATGGACTCGGACAATCAAATCCCCGAAAATCCCAATCTGAAGGCTTTGAAATGTCTCTCTTACCAGTCAGCAGTAAAGAAAGTACTGGTTCTCTTGACAATGGATCATTGAGGAAACAATCTGGGGACGCAAAACCTCCTTTGAGCATTCGTGGGAAATGCAGAAGTTTAGCTAATGTTTTCAACGCAGAAGAGGAGGAAATGGGAAACCATGTTCAACGTGTAGAATCCAGTGACACAGACTCTGACAAGCCAGTGAGACGACGGCAAAAGTCAGAAACTGATTTTACCTCACGTACGCCTGATAAGATTTCGAAGGAGGATAATGGAATTGGTGGTTGGTTTTCAACAATCACAGCAAAGAGCTTAGCACTCAGGGCAAAAGCATCAAGCAGAAACAACTTAGCTTCGGAATCCTCCAATTCTAATGTAGCTGATAGTTTACCGGCAGTGAGGAAGTCTTCCAGCACACCGTCTTTACAGGATCAGGACTGTAACGCAAGCACGTCAATCTGGCCAGGATCATGGAATTTGAAACCTGATTTGCAGGCCTTATCAAACTCCGCCATTGCCAAACCAATTCTTGATGGCTGGGCGAATCCAATCATAGGTCGGAAAAACAAGGCTGCTCTTGACTAACTAGTAAAGCTCCTCTCACTCGACACACCTCAAGTTTGAACTACTGATTCAGAACTCATTCTCAAACAAGTCAACACCTCAGGGTGGAAACCATTTTTGGTAACTGAAGACGTTCAGTGTTTCTGGGATGCAAGTCTTTTGACATATCTCTGGAGTAAGAAGCTGCAAGGGGCCACCTAGAAGCCGAAAACATTCAATCTTTCGGTAATGTTTCATATTATACTTGTCAACTATGAATGACTGTTCATTAATCGTTATCATATGCTAGAAATTGTACGCAATGCAGAACCCATTATATTCTTTCTTGTATATTATCACTATACTTACCTATCTACAGAGTCGCCCAGGAAAACACGGGTATCAAACGATAACCTGAGAATAAAGAGTAGGGCGACCACTATTTATTTCATTCATCTGTGCTGTTCTAGCTGAAGATCAAAACCAGGGAGCCGAGAAAACTTGTGGCTACTCAGTTCATTAACGGGTTTGTCTGTTGCACTGTGTTGATTGCTCATTAGGCATTGAGATGTGCTGATAGGCAGCTGTTGTACAAAGTTTGTGTGCTGAATTTACTTTCAAGGGGCATATTGCATACAAAACAACCTGCATAAATACAATGGGTGCTGCTTGCGCACATGGGACAGTTATAGGCGTCGGTCAAGTTAGCACAAGTTTCCTTCTTGATCGTGCAATTGGAAAATTTTCCACGAGGTGCAATGTACATACCACGATTTTTCCAATTTAAAAAGAGGGAGGCTTCACCAAAATAATAATTAAAAAAGTGTATAATTTTACTAAGGTCCACTTTTTTAATTTCTTTTTGTGATCAAAATAATATTTCTTTTATACATACAGTAATACTCTCTACTGATTAAAAATTATCATTTTTAAAATTTATACATTATTTAAGGAGGCTTACAAATATACCATTTTACCCCTTATTTGTTAATTTTGAAAAGTAAACATCAAAATATACTGAATTTTAAAATACATTTTGAAAATTTTGAAAAGTACAAAACCAAAATATTTAAAATAGCATTTTATTTAAAAAAATTCAATGGAGTAACATCTTTTACATTTTATACCAATATCCTCTGACGTAATTTGCCAATAATTCGTGTATGTTTTGGCAACATGTGCGTTCCTACATAGAAAATAATTGCGTCTTAGACGTAACGAAATAATATTTCCTCTTTATTGTTTATTTACTCACTGCACCGACGTTCATAATTGGGTGAGTCGTGTGATATGAAAAACAGGGATGGTAATTTTTAGGGCTTGCTGCAAAACTACTAGAACTAGAGAATTAGGGTTAATTGCATAAAACTGCCCCTAGTTTAGGACTTTTTTTTGGCAAAGAAAGCAACAATGATCTTAAAGTTTTAATTTATTCACATTATTTTATGTTACATGTCACTACCAATATCTACATTTTTTCCTTGGCATTTAAATAAGGAGTATAAAATAAGTCCAGAAGGTGGACAAATGCAATTTTTATATGACAAAATAAAAGGTGATTTCGTGGGGAAAAAAAAGGCTTAGCACAAACTATTTGTTTCCTAAACAATCAAACCAACCATTAATGATGGATTAAACATAACATATGTAGTTGTAATTTACACATAACATTGGCGTAAATGGTGTTAAAAAAATTATATCCTTGATAAATCATGTCACTACAGGAATTCTCAATAGGAGTAAATAAATATTCGTACTGTATGATGGAACTTCAGTAACGTCTTTCATAGACATATAATAAAGACATCATCACACACCATGTTTCTATATAACGTGATGGAACTTCTGTATTATTCCATCTTTCATAGTCATATCATAACGACATCACAACAAACCATGTTTCAATAAAAATAGTCCTACAGTATCATAAATGAAACAGTAATAATAAACAGTTCAGATTACTAGTTGTTATCAGTACTCCATCAATCTCGTTAAATATAAAGTTTTAGTTTTATGCACACTCATTAAAAATACCCATCTTAGCTTATACCAGTACTTCTATAGGCTAAAATATTAATAATGATTCACTACAAAATGGAGGGAATATATTATCATCTTTTTTCCCCAAACTTTCACTTCTGAAACCTGAAGCAGATACTCATCTTTCATTTGGTCATTGCCACCCATCAGTTTCATTTAAATGGTTAGTAAGACTCTTATCAACATTTATTTAACAAGTTTCAGAATATACAGAGAATTGAATAGATCAAAATTGTAACTCAAAAAGAAACATTCAAGCAGATCCAGTCCCAACCAGAGGAAGGAATCATACTCAAGAACAAGTTGCTTGGGTTGAATATATCAGTCACGAAGAGTATAAACGTTACTATTTGCTTGTATCCAAACTAAAATTTCACTAAAATCACTTGGAGGAAGACTATAAGTGATCGCATGTATTTACCTTAGCATGCCCCCAGGCCCCAGATGAATCATTGGTGGCATAGCGTAGGCATTTGAACTGAATACGTATCCACTGCAGAACAACACAAAGGTACCTGACATGAAGAACACAAACATTTATTTAGGCACCCTTCTCAAAGATAGCAACGTAACAAGCTTCTTCTATAGCGCATTTGCAAGCACTTAAAGGTGAACATAATCCAAAATTGCCATTTTACATACAAAGAAAAGAATTCAAAATCCACCTGTTACATTCAATAAACATGGGAATGGAATCCAAAATCGCCTTTCTACATAGAAAATATACAACCCTAAATCCCCATTTTACATACAAAAGGGGTGATAGAAGAAGAATAAGAATTCAATTATCTTTTATTCCTTGGAGTATAACCAAGCAACTACAAACCACCACTCGGACTAACATATACAATGAAAGATTCAGATGGTACATAATATTCCCACAGACTTGGCTTTCAATTCTCCAGAGTCCAGATTACAGGCTATTAACTTGACACACAGATTATTGTCATCAATCTGGACGACATGCAAATTCAAGTGTGAAACATGTCAGCCATAAAGAAACAAGGAAACGAGACAAAACATTGACTTGGTTTACTAATGGAGATGCAACCAAAGAACGGATGTAAGAAAAAAAATTCATTAGCTTGTTTACATGAAGCAAGCTTAGCTAGCCACCAGTTCTAGAGAAAAGTAGACTTATGTGACTCATTCTACTCCAAACACTTCATTTGTCCCATCTTGTTAGTATAAAATAGAAAACACACAGATACACACCTACAAGCATACGCAAAATTGAATTTACCAAGCCATTTATAAGGCTATTTTCTCCAAGCTCTTTTTACCAAGAGCAGTCAAACTAGAGGATAAGGGAACAATACCCACATTTTCATAAACAGCCTGACGACATCATCACCCTTTAACCCTTTTCAAGGGTATTTCTGCATTAGTTTTTTGTTGCATGCTCGTTTGGTAGCTTATCAGCTCCTTACCAGCTATACAGCCCATGCTACTCTCAGCCAGAAACAGCAGTATGCCAGGAAAGGCAAAATGAAAAGCATATAAAGGAAAAATATTTGTCCAAGTACAGAGCATGCAAAAAGCCTCCGAAACATTTCCAGCTGCACTATGACCTAAAATCATGATTCTTGTTGGTCTTCTTTCATAGGACAAGCTAACCTCTACATGATTGATTCAGAATTAAACACATAAATGCACAAAAACAGGCAGAGTTTATGGCTTTAATCCAACATACCTGCACGTCTTATAACAATTAACCTTTTCGATTTATGTTCTAATTTCCTAATAACATATGCAAGATATTATACCTCCATTCTTTGAGAGTACTACATCTACAATCAAGCAATACCCAACGACGTCAATTCCTTAGAGCACCATTTTGAAAACACATGGATTATAAGGGGAAAACTACAAATAACCAAGTTCACCAGAAGTCAAGACCCAAAAGATTCAATAGAATTGTGAACACAATTGAGCTATTAAACAAGAAAATAGACATATGAAACACTCAAAGGAGGTCCTGCTCGTCTTATAACAATTAACCTTTTCGATTTATGGTTCTAATTTCCTAATAACATATGTAAGATATTATACCTCCATTCTTTGAGAGTACTACATCTACAATCAAGCAGAACCCAACGGCGTCAATTCCTTACAGCACCATTTTGAAAACACATGGATTATAAGGGGAAAACTACAAATAACCAAGTTCACCAGAAGTCAAGACCCAAAAGATTCAATAAAATTGTGAACACAACTGAGCTATTAAACAAGAAAATAGACATATGAAACACTCAAAGGAGGTCCTGCTCGGGGTGTCCTGAATCCCAATACTCTGTATACTTGAAAAAACAACTATCCTTCCATAAGCACGGTGTAGAGAAAAATGTGGCCAAAAGCTCAGGAAGACATCGAAACAACTTTTATTTGGTGTTGTTATAATGTATTCAGATCAGACTTAAGATGCAATTGCATGAAAAGTTGGTAACAAGCCGGCTAGAAGACAGACCAAAAAACCCTTTAATCATTCCTTTTTTTTTTAATTTTTATAAAGACTACTAAATAACAACCCAAAATTGGTAGGTCAAAGAAGACAAATCCTCTACAAAAACTTGCAAGAGTTCCCAAAGTTAAAATGCAGCTAGTTAGGAAAAAGGCCTACAGAACTGCAAAAAATAAATAATGCGATCCCTCGTTATTTCAGTGTAAATGGTCACCTATCATTTCATGTAACAAAAGCCTCCAAGGAAATGCCAAATACGCACAATATCATAGGAGCTCTTGTTCATTCTGATCAAAACTAAAACAACCAAGATCTCATTAATATTAGTTCCCATATGCAGCCAAATCTGCCCACCAAAGCCAAGAACTTTAACCAGAGAGAGCAAGTAAACAATAAAGCATACAGTTAAATGACAACCCTTGAATGATAGCTTAGTACATTCTAAACCATCAAAATCTATTAAAAAAAAATAACTAACCTACCTTAAGCTTCTTAGTGCCTTTATCATCACACTTAACCTCATACAAGAACACAAAGTTTTCGTATGTTCACTTAATAGCTTAGAAAGCCTCCAAATCCAATACATGCAAAATTGAGCACAATATGAATACACTAGCAGCACCAATGTTCGTTTATATAAGAAACTCCCCTGCTCTTTTAATATAAGTTTTAGGTGCTATATTTCAGTTGGCAATGCAAGAAATGTCCATTTATTTGTACAATTTGCCAACTGATATCTAATTAGTGAAAATTTAAAAACAATGGCCAATGGGGGGTTTGGAAGAGAGATTTTGCGATAGCACAATAGGACCTATTTGGTTGTTTGAGGAAGGGCTAAGCACTAGTCAAGTCACGAGTGCTCCAAGAATTATCTTTTCCAGATGGATGAAAACTATGCAACATAACATGTTGATTTAGACTGCCAAGAAATATTATGTGCATGGTTTAAATGAAGCTTTGTCTGTAATATTAGTTAGATGGAATACATTGATACTTACTCTTTCAAAAGCATTGATGTCCTCTACACGCAATTTAATGCTAAACTTCAACTGGATTTATCCTCAATTAATACCTATTTTTCGTATATGGTTTTTAATAGTCTATTTTTGCAAAAGATAAGTAGATAACAGTTTACTAATGGTTACATGTGTCCTTTAGACACTATACTCGAGTATATTTGATTCAATCTTCATTTTTCAAATAAGACTAAATTTATATGATTTACATTGCGGAGCACTTAATATATAGTTAATTACCAAAAGCATGCTTCCATTAAGAATATTGTTGGGCCTTGGTACACCCAAGGAAAATCAATAGAAGAAATGAAATGTTTATTTCCAGACATGTATGCCCTAGTAACAGAGATGATCAAAATGAAAACTAAGAGACCTGGATGAGCCCCTGAACTAAGTGGATCTCACATTCAATCTAGCATTTATTAATTGCTACTAAAAAGTTAGGTCTGAATGACAAAGTGAAAGAAGCTTACAATAAATGTGAGATAGTCACATAAAAAGAAAGCCAAGCTACGGGCAAAACATCCATTCTCGTTGATTTAATCCTACACATCAAAAAATCCCACAGATCAAAAACATCACCTGGACTATTTCCTTCAGCATAAAGCTTCATCCTTGTAAAATTTTCTTTTGAATCACAAAATATCATTCATTTTTAGAAAAAGAATCTGTTATTAAGTACAGAACCAAACATTCCTCATATATTAAACATGATTTTCATATGAAGGCATTTAAAATCACATACAGGGATATCGATACACAACAAAACCCCCACAAAAGGCCAAAGCAATGAGCAGAATCATTTAGTAATCTTATTGGTCCTATCACGTCAGTATCCTCTATGCAATATTATTGTTTTTACATGGACAGTTTTCATGATTTCAGAATCTAGTAAGCAAAACAAACTAAGCAGTCAGCACAGGCTTACATTTAGAGACAAATGCCTGCAGTTTGCATTGATGAGGAAGAATAGAAAAACACAATCCGTATAATCTCCACAAATATTTGGCACTGATGTCCAACGGTGGTTGGTACTCTTCCATTCCATGTGTTAGAAGTTTTATGAAAATTTACAAGTTTCCGATGTACTAACTGCTTCCAGCACTGATACAAGTAGCAAAAAGACTGTTAAGGAGATAGAAATCAACCAAGGCATGGGGTCTGAAGAAAAATGGAGTTTTTAGGAATGTTAGTCAGATTCAAGTCATTTGTAACTAAATGCATTGTGAATGCTAGTCAGATTCAAGAAATAATCATAACTTCTAAGTCTCTAATTTAATTAGATGTGCTGTTAGCAGCAAAGATAACTGTTTTAGCCCTCAGCTAAGAAACCCCACTCATCAGTTCAAACCCAAATTTCATTCAAAAAACATGATTGGCAAAGTACTTGACAATTGATATACAATAGAGTAAGCCTAAATTCGCCAAATAAGATTTTGTTGATCTTAGATTTTCATAGGAACTTTTCTGAACTAACGTACTAAACATATAAATGCCATGCTTCATGTGTACCAATTAAATCACGCTGGCCTCCAACAATTAAGAGCTGACATGTCTGGTCTTGATGGCAACATATGGCCATTACCATGACCTGGAGGAAGGAGCAGTTATTATGTCAATACATGGTATTCAATACTTGAATCATGCCAATCGCCTAATAAACAAATACTTCATGTATTATTTTACCGTGAATTGGAACTCCAGCTTGCACAACCATATTAGGAGCAGAATATTGAAATCCCAAGTTATTGGAGGGCGGCCTTTCAGTAGGAGGTCGATAATAATCTGTCACATGTTAACCAGATCACATTAACCCATCAGTGTCCTACACATAACACATCAGCTTAATAACATACACCACCAAATAAATCTCTACCGGAAGGAAGATGCTACAAGTATACAACGTATCTTAATACTCCCTCCCATCAAATAGATTAGATGTTTGACTTCCATGCACGTATTTTAATGTGTCAAAAAATTGTATAAAATATTATTTTTTTATTAAATTTTTTTATAGTTTAATATTTATTAGTAAGAAGTATTAAAATGTAAAAAAAAGCAATAAAAATTTAATATTTTGTATAGTTTTTAACTCATTAAAATACGTGCCGAAAAGTAAAAAAATCTTATATTTTAGATAGAGCAAAACCTTACTACCAAACCATCTGTGCCCACCCTTGAATTCACTGATCAAGACATCCTTCCTTTTGCTAGATAAAAAGTTGTTGGGTGGAAATTGTTACTTAGGTTACAATAATTCCAAGAAAAGTGTATTTATGGCACATATACAAATTATGTTGACATTTAATCAACCCAGGGAAACTATCACAGAGAAAGTGAAAAAATAATAAAAATTAAGGACTCAGGTCAGTTTACCCACAGCTTGAAAGAGTAGCCTGTACAATCAAAGACAGGGTCTATGAAATTAAATAGACATAATCAATGAAAGCTATGTCCTAGAAAGCAGGAGTCATAATTATCATGTATTTCCTCTACCTTCACACCGTTAGCACAAAAATCAAGAGCATAAGCTGTGAGTTCCAGAGAAATAAGAAAGGCTCAAAGAACAGATTGAGCTCTCTGGACCAATAAGATAAAACTAGAAGTCTTGAAGTTCACTAGAAGTAATATGGATCCATCTAAAAAATCTCAAATAAATGACGTGACCCAAACACCCCAGAAATGTAAAATACATACCTTCTGCGCCATAAAACGTTGTCAAACGGGATGTATTTCTCCCACCATTCATCATAGCACGTGGATCATCGGCAACAAATCTCATTCGATTATCTGCTATGGATGGTGATGGATAAGAATGTGGATTAGGATGCTCCACGTGTTGCTGGACAGCAGGCTTATTGTAAGGAAAGAGATTGGAAGGTGCTAGGATGTTATTAGGTGGTATTGGATGGAAAGGTCCCTGGGAAAATGCTGTAATGAAACTGGAGGACTGCTCATGAGCATTGCCAGTCATCTGACCAATTTGGTTCCCCTGCATCAAAGAATTTATGTCAGTACAAAATGAAACATGACCAAAGGGAAACAAGAAAGTGGAGCACTTACGGGCATGCTACAAAATCCTTCAGGCATAGGATGCTGTGATGAACTTTGTGAAGGAAATGAAAGTTGAGGTGGAAATGGAGGATGCACAGGAGGTGAGGGTGGTGGAGGTGGAGGAGATGGAGGACATGATGGTGGAAGTGGGGGAGGTGGGGATTCAGGTAAAGGTGGCTGTGGAGGAGGAGGTTCAAGAGGCAATGGAGGCGAACCTATGGGCGTCATAGAATCAACCTCGATATATGTAGCATGATTTTTCTCTCTCTCAGCGCTCTGTACATGTTCATATATCTCAGAGGACCGACTTGTGGACACTGCTATTTCATCCTCCTGGTGTCCAGATACATCCTCCATTTCAAGCTCAACATCAACTTCCTCTAAGATGTGATGCCGCTTGTCACTTGGGGTCACTACACATGCTTCCGGCTCTCTTGTAGTTTCTGCAGACTCCACACTAACTCCCACACATGGAGTACTCAACATATCCTCTTCATCCTCTTCATCAATAACAAACCCATGGGAAGGAAAAAATCCAGACAACTGAAAGGTTGCATTGCTGAAAAAATAGCAATAACAGTAAAAATTAAAACACTCTTCTAATGAAATGTGTATTCTAAATCATTCAGTTCACCCGAACATTAAAAAAAATCCTGTTAAATTATATCCTCAAGAGAACATATATAAAAGCACACAGAGGTTGGAACCAATCATGACAAATAAGTCATTTCTAGTCAAGCCACTAACAACATGACAACGACAGGTAAGGCTGTAAGATTCTCCATGGATTGGGTCAACAGCTGATTCAATATTGAGCTAGGATAAATTAAAATTCACATATTTAGGTTGGGTCGGCACTCGGCAGGCATCAACTTTGTACCTAATGGAAAGGATCAAGTACAGGGAAGGAGGGAAAAAAAAAGAGTTCACTTCCAGCCCAGCCAACTTGAAATTCCAAGAAATGTGGTTGACCGAGAAGGTATATGATCCAAATCTGACCTGGTACTTCCAAGAAACTAGAGAAACCAGATTTTCATTTGCCAAGTAGAAACATTCCTGTTATAGTCATCATGCTTCTCTCTGAAACAGATAGCTGTTCCAGGACACTATCAGAATTATGATTATCAAGGCAGAAAATTGGTATCCTCTACAGAACTTTATAAGTAAACTTAAAACAGCAAACAGATCATCTCCATTAATGATGTTCTAGGGGAAAGACAGTCAACTGCACCTAAAATGATAGGTGCAAAAGTGTAACATAAATCAGACAACGAAGACCATGCACAAACCTTCCATATTCATCGACAAGCATGCCCTCCATTTCTCTAATTGGATCATCTACAGATCGTTCGGCTCGTGATGGGCGCTTAAAAGAACATCCATTGCTGATATCATCGTTTGAAGCTCTTATGCTATCCATGTGATGTCGAAGCACTGATTCAGGCAGAATCTTTCTTTCAAGCCACAACCGTAAGACCTACGAAATGAACAGGAAGAGATATTGTTTTTTTTTTGGTAAACAGAGATATTGTTTTGTACATGTGAATAATCGTAACATAGTAACATCTTACAAGTTGCAAAAAAAACAGACCTTTAGACACTGACGACGGTTTTCGCGAGCACTAGGTCCAGCTGGTGCAGCTGCACCCAATAATCGTGATAGTGCAGCTTGGACTGCAGGAACATACGAGGCCCCAGCAATACCTGGACAATGTCAAGCCAGTTTCTTCAATCCATATGCTTTAGCACACACCATCAATGATATTACACAATATATGTGGCAGAAATAGCATGGAAATGAAAATTGAAAGAACAGAAACAGGAAAATGACAATTTCATTGTAAGTACGAAAAGTGGAAGTTCCGTATATGGCATATAGTTCTACAAAGTGTGTGTATATATAAGCTGCTATTTTTACAATAAAACTACATTACCTGTTATTAGAATGTCATACATTTAAAAATACAGTTACATAATAAATTCAAAGAAATCAATGCAATCTTGTATATTATTTTTTCCAAATAGATGTATATATATAAGCAAAATCTGATCCTAGAGCTATTTCACGATATCTAAAGATAAACAGAGTATTTCCACGAGATGAATATTTCCTCCAGAAATACCTTTCTGGTTATGCGAACACTGTGTTATCGAGTCCACAAGAAAGAAGATGTCCACTTTACGGTGAACAATTGGCTCACTCTCCAATTTCCGTATGAGCAGATCCACAACCTGCAAGAAGCCAAGGAAAAGGTTGTTTATGCTAGGTGCAAGGATGTAAAAGATTGCATCAAATGAGGGCAAGCAGCACAAAGTTTGTGGGAGGGAGGGAATCTTCTGATTTTAACTACACCAAGGGCACACTTTAACCATGGTACAACTTGACTACAGCATAATGGTATGCAAATAATAGCATGAGCCAATAGAGGGAGGCAACTTCTATTTTGTCAGTAAGCTGTGACAGTCAGGGTGTAAACCTTTTAAAGGGAGGCCTAGTCTCACTGTATTTTCTATGCTTTTCATCCACTACAACACTAGAAGAAGCTATATTATATTTCATATTCTCAGCAATTGTTGAGTGCACCATGTACTGCACCCACTAAAGTTCAATAGATAGGAACTTACAAATACTTTTTGGCTTGGTTGGTTATCCAGCAAAACAACTTAACATTACTTCTAATCTTTAATTTATTACTACCTCTTAAAAGTAGGCTGGAAAGTCTCCTCTTGTTATTTACAATCAATTTCTTGGTCCTTGTAAAAACAACACACTTGTGTATCATCCTCTAACCAAAATCTCGGATCTATCAAAAATATATGTGTTGGAAATATCATAGTCTTAATTTTCTTGTAAATTGTGTTAGGCATACTACAAGCATCCCTAGTCTACTTTTAGACATTATTATTATGTTTTCTAGGTAGTAGAAGCAATTAGTCCTTGTACTTTCATATCGTAACCCTTGGACTTCCATCCTTTCTTGTATTTATTCTGTGTTTCTCCCTTTGTATTGTGTTCAGAAATATTATCTCTCTCAGTAAAACTAACAAAATAAAAGACTGAACTGGAATGCAAAGGCAAGTTGACCAAACATTCAAAGCATCATAAAACAGTGGCTTGGATTATGTAAAGATAAAACATCAGATGCCACTAACCTCATCCGCAATTCCATATTTTGCACATTCGACTGCAAGGCGGGTTGCACGACCAATGCTTTCTTTTGTCCTTGTCAATGTCTCTATCATTCCTTCAAAAGCATCACGAGCAACAGCAGCCTCAGTCCCACCACTAAGCGAACCATTATCAACCTGTTGTCCCAAGTTAGGTCTGTTATCATCATGTTCTTCAATTGCGTGATTTTGGGATACCCCCTGGGAAGCATGCCCAGTAGGAGAAGCAAAGCTTGTATGAGAATGAATTTCTTGGAAACCCACTTGCACCAAGTTGTTACCACCAGAAATAAACTGATGCTCAACAGATGGGCTTTCTGCATTAGCAAAATCGAACAGCATATTGCTCTGAAAAAGATTTTGCATTTGAGCCTGCTTTCTTTTAGCCTGAGCAGCTGCAATCAGGTTCTTCATGGACAACTCAGAATCCATTTTAGAATCCTCCAATGAACTACCCCTGTCCTTCCTCACATTTTCAAGCCTACATTAACAGAAATCAGAACTTGAATTTATGGAAAGATAACAGGAGCACCATAATTCAAAATTAGAAATAGAAAAGAAGAGGCAAAAATAAGAATCATTTGAAAAATGCACACCTGCCACTCACAGCAGGATCAATTTCCCCCTGACTTTTTGGAGTAACTTTTGGCTTCTCTCCAGAAGAAAGCTGCCTATTTTTCTTAGGAGCAACTTGTGTTTGCGAGTAATTTGAGCCATCAGAACCAAGATGTAAGCCTTTAAAAGACATGCTCTGACCTTTACTGTGGGCAACAGTTTCAGACACCTTAACTTGATGCTTGCTAATACTTTGCTCCCCCAAATTTTTATCAGCAGCCGGAATTATACAAGGAGACGACTTTGTAGGAGAAACAAACTCCACCTTAGAACTGTCAGGCATTTGCTTGTTTGTATCTAGCTTCTGTTGACTTGGGGAATGTACCTTTTTAGATTTGTCTGAAATTTCTGGCACAGAAACAGAAGCAGAGTCACGGCACAATTTAGCATTCGGGTCACTCAGCTTTGCAAAGGCTTCCCCACTTTTACTTGTACCTTTAATAGATGAGGAAGAGTTCAATTTGCGAGCAGAACTACCATGGACTGGAGTTTTGGGAATGTCATCTTCATCATCATCATCATACAAGCGAATAGCTCGCCGTTTCTTTGTAACATCACTTTTCTGAATTGAAGAGAAAGAGCTTCTCTTATCATCAGATGCGGGTTTAATAGGGTCAGACATAGAATTTGGTACTATTACACGACGACGTTTCACTGATGGCGGAACTGCTTCATCAGGAGGAACATCAGATGGCACAGAACATTTTGGAGGTTTGGAATGCAAATGATCTTCTTCAGCCTCCGTATATATGGATCCTTTATTTTCAGAATTCTTCTCCAGACCTCCATCAGAAATGCGTAGAGTCGATGAATCCCTTTTTTCATTCTTAAGACTAGAACGCTTGTTAGCATCATTGACCAAATCTATGGGCTTCTTCCTCTTGGAAGAATCAGATCTATCACTTGTTCCAACAGGATTTCTTTCAGAGCGTACGTGACTACTGTTCTTTTCTTTAGGAGGCAGGGCTTCACCATACACTTTAGAACTGGGTAATGCATCCTCCTGACAAATCTTAATGATATCATGAGGTTTTTTATCTTTCATCACTTTGTTCACTTTGTACCCACTAGGGTGTTTATCCAACTTACTGGAGGAAATTGAATGCAGGACTCCATCTTTCGGATGTCCACCAGATCTAGCACGATCATCATGGACATCATCGAACTTCCTCTTTCGATCAGAATGAAATCCCTTCGATCCATAACCATCAGTTGAGCTTTTCTGTTTAGCAGGACTTTTTTTACGGTTTGTCAGATCAACACTGGGGTTGTCACAACCATATGGGCTGGCGCTTGTTCGTGCAGACTGCATGCGCTCATTACATTCAGCCAAATCTGCTTTCTTGTCATCAATTGTTTGATCATCAGAATGGGAAGCAGTAGCCAAACAGCCCTTCAATATTCTCTGCTTGCTAAATCCAAGCTCACCAGCAAAAAATTTGTTTTTGCTAGCAGCCCCTTCCTGCTTACTGGGAGGGTGCTCCAAAGAAGATCCGCGACTAGATGCATTGCCAACTACTTCTCCATTATCTTCAACATTATGCTCCGACTCATTTGCTTCCACCCCATCAAGAGACGAAGAAAGATCAGGATTGCTTACCACACAATCCCCCAAAGAACCAGATTCCTTTGGTGCTGACTCTTCAAAAGCTTCACATATTTCATCCAAAGCTTGAGCAAAATATTTGACTGTTTTCTTTTTGGACCTAGCTTGCAACATTTTCTTCAACTCAATAGTGAATGGTTGGACATCAACTGGAGAAACAAAACCTCTGCAAGACAAATAGGATAAGATGTCAACAAGGGCAACTAGAATGTTATTAGACAAGTAAACAAAGACATTTAGATAGAGAAAACTAAGCAGAAATATGATAGGGAAAAAAAAAACTGTAAATGAGTAAATGATAAGCTTACATTATATTCGAAGGGATACCCAACAATCCTACCAACACAAAGGATACAAAGAAGAATAGATATAAAAAAAAAAAAAAAAAAAAAATTAAAGCCATAAGACTTCCACAAAGTCAGAACAAATCCCAGAACTGAGAAGGCATGGGAGTCACCAGTACTCTTTTTATCTTTATTACAGAGCCGTATCTTAATTCAAAACTTCCTGTGATGAAAAGGAACATGTAATCCCATCCAACTGTTTATAAACTTTATATTCCCCAACCTCCAAGAAGCTCAAAGTTATAATATCCAGCATTAAAAGGTAGCACTCATAATGACAGATCTTTCCTCCAATATGATTCAACCAAATCTGTCAAATGTTCAACCTCCTATAACTCTACTGATCAACAGAGCCAACATTCACTGATCATGGGAAGTAAAAGAATTTATTCATATATCTAACACTCCTCAATGCAAAGAATGCCTTAACGAGCAACCATTATCAACAAATAATGCAAAGATCTTCAAGGGACACATGCCCAAAATTGAAATGAAAGGATAGGCAGGACAAGTGAACTGGAAATAATCAAATTAGGGATACAATCACATCACATGTATAGCATTTGACCAACTACAATGGATAAAATGTATTGGGAGGATATCAAAGGCCAACGGTAGATTCAAAAGCCAAAATGTGGTTGAATTGAAGCACAGTGTAGCATATAGACAAGATGCTGCAGCATCCCCTAGTGAAAAGCACCATTTTTAAGCAACCACACAAAGATACAACAACAACAACAACAAACACCTAGCATATCCTGCCACTAACAACAAGCCATTATATCCACCAGAGAAGATATTCTAGAGAGAAGCAAACACTCAAAAAGGAGAAGAGAAAGGAAAAGAAATACAAGAGACTTCAGCTTTCATTTAATCAGAGATGATAATGTAGCATGTGTAATTCAACTAGCAAGAACTGACATTTCCCAATGGAAATCAGTAAACTAATAAGACCCAGGAATTGGATCGAGACATACAAACCACCAGGGTGAATTCAAAGCATGACCAGTGGAACTAGATAACTTACATTTCGTTTGTTCCAAAAAACTGCACGAAATACTTCTTTGGATCAGGAGTTTGTTCCCACTCTTCAGGCCTGCTTATCTGGTAATCCTCAAAAACAAAAACATACACACACAGAAAAATCATTCAAAAATAACTCATCGTAATCTTTTACAAATACTTTAGTCTATATGTGCATTTCTTGTACAAATACTTTCGCATCATAGCACAAGTTTCAGCCTTAAGTAAGCTCTAAAAGGCATTGATAACAGTAGATAACCAAAAGAAATCCTCAAAATTGAATAACCAGAAGAGTCGCCTAAAAAAGCAAATGTGGGCATAACATCGTGAAAAAACATAGGAGAAACTACAAACTTCTGACAATTTGAGGGTTACACGTTCAAACAATTGCCAAGACCAACTACCAGCAAAATTGCAAAGCGTTAAATAGTTGAACTATCCAAAAATAAAACAAGGCAAATCTAAATAAATAATATAATCAATCTTACTCCATTTCATCTTCCCCCTGTTTGTCAGCAAGAGAAACCATTCTCATAAACAGCAATGGCTAGCACAAACATTATAAAAGTATCAACGCCAGCATTTTGCAGGCCAGCAAAAAACGCATGCTAATGATCTCAATAACCCTAATTCCTCCCCTCACGGCCCCGGAACACCCTCCCAGCCCCTCTCGCCCTCACACAAATTGAAAACGATCTAGAAATTCCAAGCTCAAAATCGAAACAAAACGAAATCAATCAAACAGGGAAAAAAAAAACATAGATAGAAAAAGAGGGAGAGGAGCAAAAACCTTAGCAGGCCAGGGCGGGAATCCCTTAACCTTGGCGAGAACAAGATCACCCAAGCTCAACTCAGCTCGGACCTTCCCCTTGGTGTTCGCCCCTTTCCTACGCGGCGGGGCCATTGGCAACACCAAAGCAACCCTAGAAAATCACAGCGGAGCCAATCCGCAATCGGAGCCAGAGACGCATCAAAACCCTAAATCAAACCCTCGAAAATCACCAAAAACAGCGGAGAAGGAAGAGGGGAACGATTGGAGGAAGGGAGAATCGAAGATCGTCGAGGAATTCGAAGGGAGTAGGAGTGCGGAATTGAATCGCAGTGAGAACGCTCAGAGCCGGTGTCGGGAAGAGAGAGAAAATATCAAAACTGAAGGGGGGAGACGGAGAGGGGAAAGAGAGAGAAAAAAGTTACTGTTTTGGGTTCGTGGCAAAATCGTAAATTTTGATGTCACACACACCCGTGCTGCCCAAGTAATCCTTATTCTTTTTTAAAAAAAAAACATCGTAAATGTACACTTTTATAAAAATCGTATGAATATTGAATATTTACATGGATGGGTAAAATGAGAGAGTTGTTGTAATATTTTATTGTGGGGTGAATATTTTCTGAAGCGGTAAATATATTTCAAAAGTTGTAATATAGTTACAAAAGACATAGACCATACCACGAGTCTAGTGTAAAAAATAAATAAATGAGATAATAGTAACGCAGGACTAGGCCTGATATACGAGCCTACGAGCTCGAGTACTTGATGTTCAAGCTCGGCTCGTTTATAAACGAGCCGAGCTCGAGCTCGAGCTCAATTTCTATTCGAGTATATACTTATGCTCAAGCTCGGCTCGCGAGTAAGGTGTAGAACTCGAGCTCGGCTCGATGAGCTCGGTTGCCCTCGAGCCCCAACACGAGCTCGAGCTCGATAAGCTCGATTGGGCTCGTTACGAGCTCGAACTCGGGCTCAATGAGCTCGTTAGGGCTCGATTGAACTCAACACCAAACAAAACCCAATTTATTTCAGCAACAACAAACATAAATGGATGAACGCAGCAGCAACCTAATGAACAACAATTCACTTCACTTGGAATTGAAATTAAAGTGAGCATTGAGCAACAGCAACCTAATGAACAACAATTCACTTGGAATTGAAATTAAAATTCAAAAATCCAACAAAAATTCACTTGGAACAACAATTCACTTGCACTCCTTGCAGCAGCAATGTTCCAGCAGCAGCAACACTCCAGAAACTCAGTAGCAGCAGTAATCCAACAGCTTACTGAAATTGTTGGCTTTGTACTGGGAGATATTATGTCAAACAAAGAAGTTGCTAGAGTTATTTACTTATTCAATCATCTGGGAAGTCCAGAACAATTTTAAAAAAAAGAAGCAAAAATCATAGATGAACAACCACAATTCTATAAAGAACCGTCACGAAAATCAAAATTTGAAGCAACCAAAACTTGTACCAACAAAGAAGTTGCTAGAGTTATTTACTTATTCATGCTTGCAGTTAGACTAGGATTATGCATAGGCTAAATGAAGCAACCAAAACTTGTACCAACGTGGAAATGAAAGTTGGGTGTATACAATTTAAGAACCTACAGTACAGGAAGCATTACAATGCCTAAAATCAAAATTTGAAGGTACCAATAATTATAGGACTTGTATTTTGGCAAAGACTTTCTCAAAGAACTAGTGCCATAAAACATTAATTGGCATGTGAAGCCTCAAAATTGGTATGATTACTCCAAGATACCCCTCTGCAGTCAACTCTTGAAGTTAAAGCATGGATAGAGTGCAAAGCCAACAATATATAAAACCTAGGGCTCCATATAACTTAACTCTTGCATCTTAATTAGGTACTTATGCAACATTCCAGAAAATCAGTAACTAAACAAACCGTAGCAGTACAGGGCAAACACACAAATCATAATAGAATGAAACTGTAGCAGTATAGGGCAAACACATAAATCAGATTTTACAGGGCAAACACACAAATTAGATTTTACAAGGCAAACACAGCAAACAAACCGTAGCAGTACAAGCCAAAAATCAAAAGAAAGATGCACTTGCAATCAAATTCAATAGAACAACACAAACCAAAGCAGAACCTCAAATTAATCATATATGCACAAAGTTTGCAATTTTAATCTATGCACAGGATTTCAAGAAGAAGCGAGATTGAGAATAAACCTGACGACTCGAGACCAGATCTGTAAGTGGAGGAGCAGAAAGATGAGAAGCGAGAGAGATTAGAGAGATGAGGCCGGAGAGCGAAGAGAAAAGCGGAGCAGGGAGGCCGACGGGATGAGAGCGGAGAGAAGCAGAGACTTGGGAGATTAGAGAGGCGGCGACCAGAGGATAGACTTGGCGAGCGGCGCCGGCGACCAGCCGGAGACTGAGAGACGGCTCAGACGACGAGACTATGGGAGGGAGGAGAGGTCACAAGCGGCCGAGCGAGATTGAGAGACTGAGAGGCGATCGAGAGATGACAAGATGAAAGATTGGATGGAGGCGGCTGGGACTAGCAGAAGGGTTACACAAACCCTAGGCTAACTTATATATATACGAGCTGGCGAGCTACTCGAGCTCGAGCTCGGCTCGAGCTCGAATCGAGCTCAGGTATAGGCTCGAACTCGGCTCATATATACATTCGAGCGATCCCGAGTGGAGCTTTTACCGAGCCGAGGCCGAGTCGATCCCGAGCTACTCGGCTCATGTATCAGGCCTATGCAGGACTAATCATCCCCAAAAGTATACCCTCACCCAAACTCTCAAATGGGGTAAATATTTCACCTTATGGTAAAATATCTTTCAAAATCGGGGATATTTTTGTGGTTATGGGGTTGGCCCTCCACTATAACAGAGGGATCCGGATTGTTGTAAACCAAGCAAGAAATCAGATAAACTAAATATGATTACAAGTACAAACAATCTGGTTCTCTTGTTTACCACTAAGATTATAACACGTTATCAGCACGAGATCTTAAAACCAACTGAGTTTTTTAGATCTGAAGGTAAAACCCTCCAATCCAAATTCTTTAATTATGAAAAATATTTTACCAAAATCGGTTTTTGGAGCAGTATGCTTTGTAGTTGTCCAAATTGGGATCTTCTACATCAGAAACTCATAAAAACTCTCAGATCTTCCCGTTTTACATCATTTTTGTTCAGATCCGTTTTCAAAACTCATAAAACATGGAACACATAAAAGGCTCAACACGGTTTCATGAGTTTTTATACAAAACCGAAGATTTTCGAAAACAAAACATGGTTTCATCATCGAGTTTTGAAACCCTTCACTTAAAAACAAAATTAGTATATCTAAATTTATTACAAGAGATTTGCTAAGAGATCACATAATACAATACCGTTTTGAACTCCATATTCAAGCCTTGCCTCACCGGAACCTTCGTCGGAGCTCTTAGTAGCACCGACAGTTTTTAACCACCCACACAACGAAGGAAACCACCAAAACTGCTATCGCCATGCCACTAACCAACATTTTTAGGAAAAGCTGGTCGGTATCGGTCATTTTTCGGATTGGAAAATGGGAACGGTGCCGGAAAACTAGGGAGATCGACGAGAGGGAGACGAGGAGGATGAATGTGAGTGGTGGTGGATGAAAGTGATAGGATAAGGGAGTATATAAAGGGAAAAAGTGAAAGAGATAGAAAGAAATTATACCTATAACTAAGGTTGACAAACAAAATTTGGAAGATATAATCTCTAACTAATAATTACCTCTTAAGAAATAATTTTCGAATGTCTTTGTTCTTCCTTTGATAAATTTCATACGGAATATTGAAAAAGAAGAGGAGTCTTTACTTTGGAAAGTCTTTGAAGTGTTTCCAAAAGAAAGTTTTTCTCTTCAATGAGTGAAACTCCTCTTGCATGACTAAGATTTACATAGTTATCACACTCCGCTCATTTGCTTGCATGTAGATGCAACTCTATACATTTCAAAATGGTGTGCTTCATGATTTGACAAATGCAACACACATTACACAGTATATATATATACACGGTATACATATGCATATATTACTTCTTTTGATAAAATATACATATATACACTATTACTACATATATATTACTATTGCATGTAATTATTACCTTTCATTTTCTTTCAAATGCTACGGAGTGCATACATATATATTACTTCTTTCTTGGTGTGTTTACACATGTATAGGTATATGATATATAGTAGTATGTGGTGTGTAGTCATTCCATTTTCAAATCAACAATTGCATACGAAACGTGTGTACATATGTATATTACTATTTGATGTACTATATAGCATAGCATTTTACTTTGACTTAGGAATACGGTACAATTATATATAGCACTTGTATCCTATATGATTAATTTGCTTCGTATAATTAACCTTTAAATTTTAACTTAATTATATAATAATTAATCAATATGATTTTATGTGTATTGCTATTATGACAAACATCACTAAAAGGGTGATAAAACCGCAATTGAAAGGTGGACCCCACCCCACGTCGCCATGGAGGGGGGGCGCCACGTGTCTTGATTTTAGTGGTCAACATTCTTACCTGAAGTTCCTCCCCATGAGAACGGTCTCACAAAGCTACTATCCTAGGGGGGGAGGACCTTTGCCTGTGTCGGGATGACCACTCACTCTGAGACGGTCTTACCCCATTCCAGTCATCCGCGGACGGTAGATGACCAACGACGGGTGCCACCGAGTCCTAACCGAAGCTAGTTCCACTCTTCGAGCGTCGATTTCATCCAGGCTATTCGGAGAGAGTGAGTTCTTATCCTAAGACAGAGTGAAAGGGTGGGAGTCGGGGGCTCCAAGTCGAGGAGTCCCCTAATGCCCATACCTGAAAGCCCACCTACTCGACGATTAGGATGGTTATTGGGCACTCGTGAGGTGAGCTTGGTGATGTTACGCCTAGACTCCGCCCTTTGATCTGCATAGGACAACACTCCCCTTTAGGTTTTCCGAAAAAGCCTCGATCTTAGAGTGTCTTCTCGTTTTTATAGTGTGCTCCCACGCCCCCCCCCCCCCCAGGGGAATGTTCCTTCCTTTTGGCCACTTGTTGAAGTATGGCTGCCACGTGTTCTAAAAGGAAGGGCGCGTGGGTGGTGGGCATGCGTGCCATCTGGCTGAGTTGCATGCAACCTTCGTCCGTGGATCGTTTGTCAGTGCGTCCTCACAGGCCTGCTTTCCCAGTCCTTTTATTACCTTTTTTTCTTTCTTCCATCTTTTTTCGCTATTTTTTGGCATCATCACAGCTCCTCGAGCCGTGGGGAGACCGGGAAGGTCTTTCCACGGTTCGAAATCACCCTGTTGATCCCATCGTCCTTAGCGCTTCCTAGGGCGGAAAAATGGAAAAAAGGAGGCATGTTGGGCCGAGTTGGGCTTTCTGGGGCCTGTTTCCACTAGGCCCGTTTGCCTGATTGATGTGTGTCGGGATCTTGACACGTGGGCCGAAGCGGGAGGTGAAACGTTGTTAAGTGGGGGCCTATAAATAGGGGTCCTTTCCCTTCTCATTTTTTACCGTTCTCCGTTTTTTACAGCTCTCGTCTTCGGCCAATCAAGGTAAAGTCGCTTTTCTTTCTTTTCTTTCCGCGTCTTGTTCTTGTTTTATTCTTAGTTTTCTTTCTTTCTTTTCTCTCTTGGCCGCGGATGTGGCGCGGGTTTTTTCCGGGCGCATTTTTATTCCCTACTGGTCCTTAGGTTTCTTCTCAACTTGCCCCTTCTTCCCAATCTATTAGCCACCTTCGCTATGTCAACCTCACAAAGCAGCTCTGGCAGCGTTCAAGCCCTGATCAGATCTCCGCCTCCAGTGAGACCGGAGGGTAAACTTCTGATGGGTGGTGTAGCGGTTCCTGGGGAAGTCACAATTCGCCAACCAAAAACCCCCGCCGATCCCTCCTTCTATTCTTCTCCAGGTCGCGTACGCGACGGACCCCCTTCTCCTGCAGTATCCGCATCTTCGCGGTCAGGCGATGGCGCTTCGTCATCGGGGTCTGACTCGATACTGGAATCCCCCGAATCTCAGCATTCTTACAAGGAGTGGGATTCCCGCACTGATCTGCTGTTCGGCCCTGTCTACCTACCATCGGAGTGCCATTCTTCGTCTGTGCAGGGGGATTTCCGCCCAGCCTTATATGATGAGGGGGTATTGGCGACGTGCGTTTTTAGGAAAGACTTTCAGCCGCCTGTCGCGGGTCTAATCCCGGTTGTTCTACCGCAGAGGTTGATTTCCATCGCTCCACCCAATGCTCAGGATCGCCGAGGAGGGACTTTCACGACCTTGGATGACCTGGGCGTGATTGTTCGCGTCTTCCCCAGGCTAGAGGGAGTAGTGTTGTGTCTTCCGGCGGAGGGCGGAGGGAGCTTGGACGCGTATCCGGGGTGCTTGGTTGTATATATCGAGAGTTTGGTTCAGGGGTTTCGGCTTCCCCTCCCTAATCTATTCAAGCACTATTTGAAAGCTTGTGGTTTAACCCCCGCCCAACTGGTGCCAAGTAGCTGGCTCTTTTTTACTTATTTCGTTATGCGCTGTCTGGAAATCGGGGTTCAGCCGACCTTGGGACTCCTTAGCAATATGCTCACTTTGGGTCATGGATGCAACCATAAGAATTTCTACCAGGCTAAGCTTAGCGTCTCGATAGTTGAACGAAATTCCAGCAAACCGGAATGGAGGCACAAGTGGTTCTTAGTTCGTGACCCTTCTCGTCAAATCTTGAATTTCCACACCGAGCCGCGTCTGTATACGCGGGTGAAGAAGAAAGTTATTGCGGATCTGAAAGACGTCGAGTGGAGGTTCACAGTGGGGACGAAACCTTCATGGAGAGATGTTGTGTCTCCTTTGCGGCTGAAGATGACAGGCTTGAGTCTTCCTCATCCGCGCATAGGTTGTAGTTAATTTGGGGAACATTTTTTGTTTTCTCTTCTTCCTGTGTTATTGGTTTTGTACTGATTTTGTTGTCCTTTTTATGATTCCTCAGACGCTCTTGAGTTGAAGACAATGGTGGATGCTGCGAAGATGTCCTCCGCTCCCCCTTCTTCTGCTAAGAGGAAGATACCTACAGACGTGATGAGAGCCCTGAAGTACCCCAAGACTTCGGTCCCCAAGCCAAAGAGCAAGAGGGCGGCGAAGGAGAAGATGGAGATCGTAGCTTCTTCCTCTCCTGCTATCCCGACGAAGCCCGAGCCACTAATTATCAAAACCGAAGCTTCTCCGATTGCTTAAGTTCATCCTCTTCCTCTGGCGGGCCCTGTGGAGCCGCGGCCTATTTCTCCTTCTGAGGCGGGAACTTCGAAAGCTCCTCCAAAGAAGAAAAGGTCGTGCCCCTTCCTGGCCTGGGAAGGGGTCGACTGGGACATGCTGGTCTTTCACGTGGATGTCAACGGTCGCCCGGCGTATCGAATGCCCGGCTTTGACTCTGATGTCCTTAATTATTTGGCCTTTCCCCCGGAGCTCGGGGTGGCGGAGTTGCGTTACCTGGAGGAACTGACCGATGAACAGTTCACGATGGAGCAAGAGCGTTGGTGCAACTGGGTTAGTGAGTCGCGCTCTGAATCTTTTGTTATTTGTTTGCCTCGATTTTTCTCTTTGGGAATTTGCCTGACCTTTCTATATTTTTTTGATCAGGGATGCATTTTCACTCACAGCGGTTGGGGACGGTATCTTCGCTTGGTCCAACACGCCCATGGTCTTGAGGAGAAATTGGAACAGATGAAAGAAAGGCCTTTGGAGGCAGAGACGCCGCGAAAAGAGGTTAAATCCCTTCGCTCGCGGTTGGAAGAGGGGGAAGAAGTCCTGGCCGCCGAGAAGGCAAAGGGAAGTAAATTGGCCGAGGACTTGGAGATGGTGCGAGCCCAACTTGAGTCCTCCCAGCAGTCCCTGTCTTCCCTGCAATCTAGTGCCGAGGCCCGAGCTGCCGAGTTGGAAGCCCAGTTGATTGCGGCGAATGAGGAGCGGAGCAAGGCGGTCTTGGAATTCATTCGTAATTCTATTCTTTGTTATATTAATCATATGCGATATCTATTTAACAAACCAAACTTAATCGGACATACAAAATCAATTTGGTATATTTATATTTAAATATATTATATTTAATTTTATCTAAAAGGCTTAATTGACTAAATATTAGATAATTTATTTGATCTAAAAAGATAAGTTTTCTAACTAATTAAGATATAAAGTTGAATATTTATAAAAATATGTGAGATTATTTGATCTAAAAAGATAAGTTTTTTATCTAACTATATTGACCTGTTAGTTGACGTGGCTAAAAAAGATAATACTATTTTAATCGTATATCTCAATCACTTAAATTGAAGATCTTTTTAACAAAAAAATAGATAAAATTGATTGAAATTACACGTAGATAATTGATTAGACAGTTGTATGACATGGATTAAATTGATTGGACATTCATTAATTGACGTGTCAAAAAAACCCGGTCAAAATGCACCAGAAAAAGACACGTAAGCAAATTGCACCAGAGCCCGCCACATAGGATTTCCATGCCTCTGTTTTAGTATTATATATTGATATTGATTGATTGACCATTTATACCTTTCGTACTCTCAGTTATAATCTCCATTAAAGGTTCATTAGAGCCTTCAAATAATTTTTTTAAATAATGATTACATTCTTAAATTTCATAATTGGGGTTTTGAATTATATGGTAAATTGGTAATTTGAAAGAACTAGGGTTTTGAGTTGTATTACTTGTTTAATTGTTTAATGAAGAGTTGTGTTAATTAAATTTTCACTCATTCTGATTTTGATAAATAGAGAACGACCGTATTCGGAAATCGAACCAGGAATTTTCACTCGTTCAATTGAACATAAATAACTAAATTATCAATTTTGGTTCCGTATGTTCTTATGCTTTCAATTTTTGGTGTGTCATTCCTGACAAATTTTTCTTATCGAAAATATTTTTCTGCTCACCTAGATTTAAAATATTAGATCCGCCACTGGACGTGCATGTGGGTTTACAGCCACCCGAGTCCGGACGTGCAAGCACATTTTTTTTTTTTAAAACGTGTTGCACGTCCTTAAGGACGTGCAAGCTCGTCTTCTAAATACGAAGCGGACGTGCTTCGTCTTCCACAAGTCCAAATCGATAGAGAGAAAGAGAGAGCGTCGGCGACGACGATTGACCTAGAGAGAGATTGCCGGAGGGAGGGAGGAAGGGGGAGAGAGAGAGAGAGAGAGAGAGAGAGAGAGAGAGAAACACAAAGAGCGATGCAGCCGGAGAGAGAGAGATGGAGGCGGAGGCGTCGGCGATGGAGGCGGAGGTGGTGGTGCCCAAAGAGGCCGGTGGTGGTGGTGCGCAGCCGATGGAGGCGGAGGTGGTGGCGGAGGCGGCGCCCATGGAGGTTGAGGAGGGTGGTGGTGGTGACGGTGGTGGTGGTGGAGCAGCAGCGGCGGAGGCGTCTGGTGGTGGTGGTGGTGGTGGAGCAGTGGCGGAGGTGGAGGATCCCCTATTACCGCCGCGGAAGCGGCGGACTATGGAGGTGTCTCCGGTCGGACCGGTCCCGACCCCACCGGTATGTTATTTGAATTATTTATTTTGTTTGATTTATTTTTATAGTTTTGTAATATAGTTTGATAGATTATAATATAGTTTTATAATATAATTTGATAGATTATAATATAGTTTTATACTCCATCCGTCCTAAAATACATGGTCTTTTAGACCTTTGCACATTAATTAAGGAAGCCTATTTATATTTAAATTTCATTATTATTTTAGAGGGGATAACTCTTAAATTTTACCTACTATTGTACTTTTTTAGGGGTAGTTATTACCCTACCAACCTAAAAGTCCATGTATTTTTGACAAAAGGTCAAGGCCTAAAAGGCCATGTATTTTAGGAGGGAGGGAGTAATATAATTTGATAGATTTTAATTGATAATATATAGTTTTTATGATTTGTTATATGTTCATAGTATATAGTTTGATAGAAAATAATATAGTTTTAATTTGATAGAATATAATAGATAGTATATAGTTTATATGGTTTGATAGTATATAGTTTTTATGGTTTATAATATAATTTGATAGATTTAATTATAGTTTGTACATAAAGTACAAACTATATTAAAATAAAAAACATTAAAATATATTAAAATAGAAATAAATTAAAATTGAAAGACAATAAAAAACATTAAAAGCGATTAATATATTAAAAGACATTAAAACATATTAAAATATATTAAAAAACATCAAAAGACATTAGAATAAATTAAAATAATAACATTAAAATATATGAAAATACATAGAAATAAATTAAAATTGAAAGAAAATAAAAACATTAAAAGCGATTAATATATTAAAATATATTAAAATATATTAAAATACATAGAAATAAATTAAAATTGAAAGACAATAAAAAACACTAAAAGCGATTAATATATATTAAAATATATTAAAAGACATTAAAACATATTAAAATACATCAAAAGACATTAGAATAACATTAAAATACATTAACATATATTGAAAAGACATTAATAGCCAACTGGATCATAATAACGGGCAGGGAGGCTATTGAGGGGGGATGGTACCCTACGCCCTGTTAGGTTCGGCAACCGGGCAGCGGTCAGCCAGATTGAGGAGGAGACGGTACCCCACTCTGCCGTAGAGGAGACACATACAGTAGATGATCTGCTGATGTCTACAGAGGGCTACCAGCAGTCGATGGGGGGGTCTGCCTTCTTTCGATCCTTCTGGCAATGCGACGGAGGGGCAACAACCTTTTTTGGAGACCGTCGATGTACTGAGCAGCTGCATTACTGATGTAGTTGTGGGTCGACGGGCCGACAGGGGTAGACCGCCAGCTCGTCTACCCCCCACCATCCCCGAGGCATCTACTACAGGCGTTCCAGAGGCTTCTACATCCGGCACCCACGACGCCGAGGTTTCTACATCATCACAGATACCACCGGCCATTTCTTTGGCTTCAGCGGATGACATCATCCCTGACGTCGCGGAGGAGGTCGGCGACGGGCAGGAGAGGCAGCCCAAAGGGCAGGAGAGGCAGTCCGACGGGCAGGACGTGCCATAGGAGGGGCAGGGGGGCAACCACAGGAGGGGCGGGGGGGGGCAGTAGGAGGGGCAGACAGAGGGGCAGGTCGACCCATTTTTACCACCGGGAGATCTGCTGGTGTCTTACATTCATCATCGAGCATACCGGGTGCGGAGGGAGCCGACTGTGGATCTGCCACTATTGAAGTTCCACCATCGAGTGACTCACTTGCTGCCGTTCGACCCGTATATTTTTTAGGGCACGGGGACCTGGGTGCAGGATCTTATCCCATTGGGCATCCCGCAGATGAGGTCTCTACATTGGGAGTGTATTGATGAGTTCACTTGCACAGCCTTCCTGGAGCATTGGCACCCGGAGACCAGCTCCTTCCACTTTCCATGGGGCGAGATGACCATCACGCTGCACGACGTTGCCTGCCTCATGGGGATTCCGATGGAGGGTCTGTCGTGTGTGTCACATCTGGCCCCGGGGGCGTTGATCCCCACCGTCGCTCGGTACTACCAGATCGCCCCACAGGCCCTGACATCTTACATACATGCTGGCGGCCCTCCCGTCACTTGGTTGACTGCCCTGTGGATCGCCAGACACGGGCCGCTCATCGACCCCGCCCCCGCTGATGACCCCGAGGCCGCCGCTGATCCTGAGCAGATTCGGTTGCGCACGCATACGGGAGGGGGGCAGCCACAAGATGACCATGCACATTGTCGGTTTCTCCACATTGGGTACTTGGCCATCGTTGTCGCCACGACTCTGTTTGTGCCTTTGTGGACAAGTCGCAGAGCCGGATCCCATGGAAGATCTTCGACCTTATTTGGGACATCCCGCGGACGGCCACCCTTGCATGGGCTGCAGGTGCCCTCGCATGTCTGTACAGGGGCCTAGGCGAGGCTACCCGAGCAGGTGCGAAGGGTATAGATAGCTACACGCCGATTCTACAGGTACGAGACCGCTGAATTAGAGTTATAGTTTACAAATATTTATATTATATGCTAACGAAATTCTGTTTTGTGTCAAGGCTTGGATATGGGCGTACTTCCCTTGCTTCCGAGGCGATTTCTCCAGCGATCCGGCTAGGAAGGACGACCCTTGCTTCTACGCGAAGTTCATCGCTCCGAAGGCGCCACAGCGCATGAAGGACGAGGCCAAGCTGACGAAGGTGAGGAAGATGCGGGACGAGGTCGACCGTCTTACCGTCGCCGATGTACGTATTCGAGACTCTAACTATATGACATATATTTCGTAACTGTGAATTACGCCTGATTTTTTTAATTATAGGTGGAGTGGATGCCCTTTGGGCATGATCTGGACTTCAACGACCTGTACCATCAGTCCACCTATCGGGGCCCCATCACATTCCGCGGGGAGGAGGAGCCATATATGCCCGATAGGTGCCTTCGGCAGTTCGGACGAGTACAGGGGATCCCGCTGCCCGTCATCCGGCCGAGTCAGGTCACCCGCGACGCGATCTTGAAGATCAAGTACGTCGCCGTGTTTGACCGCGAGCACGACAAGTGGCAGGACTTGCAGGACGAGGGTCGCTTCTACAGGCTGGCCGAGCACAGATGCACCAGCGAGGACTGCCAGGCCGGTGTCACTGCAGATTATCTAGCTTGGTACGCATCGCAGAGCCGGCCGTACGTGCTGCCCACCACGCCGCCCCATCCGGACCCTCCGGCGCCCATCCACCCGATCGGCTTTGATCCATGGGTGGACCTGCCTCACCTTCCTGTTATCCCTCAGGTGGTAGAGGCCCGCTTGCATGAGCTAGAGGGCTATTGGAGGGCCCTGGATACCGACCCTCGCATTGATCAGCTGTTAGACGAGGTGACGGAGATTTTGGATGCGGCTATACGCCATCCACCTCGACATTGATGTACTGTATACTTTGATATCTTTTGCAGTATCTATCTTTATATTATACTTTTATGTTACGGCTTTCGTATTTATTTCTATTTTTCTTCTATCTCGAGTAGACTCCTCTCATTTCTTCTTAGTCATATTAAACGAAAACGTCAAGAACCAAAACGAAAACGTCAAGAACGAAATCGTCCAAGTGTGGGTAGTTAGGGTTCAGGGTTATGGTTTAGGGTTTGGTTAGGGTAGTTAGGGTTTAGGGTTGAGGGTTTAGCGTTTAGGGTACGAAAATGCACGTGGTCAACGACGCGCATGCACGTGGTCAACGACGTGCATGCACGTCGTTGACTACGTGCATCTCCGCGTACCTTTAACGCAAAACTAACTGCCTATTTGAAGGGAAGGGGGATAGCTTGACTCCGCACTCCAAAATAAAGTCCGACTTCGTTCGATGTATTCCTTCACCGTTAGAATCGCTATGGCCGAATCGCAAAGCGATCGTCGTCTCCAAGTTTGCCAGGTACGGATACGTTTCGTATAGTGGATTATATTTCGCATGCCTTGCGTTTTGTTCATATTTCCACTAATGTTATTACAGTTTCGAGACTTCACCTCCGAGTTCTCGGACCCAAGGGTTTGGACTGACCGTGACGAAATGGTTACGTATTTCAAGGACTTGGGTCGGAGACACTGCATGATTTCAGTAATCAAGCAGTCTTGGACAGGGGCGTCGAACCGTCCAGGCAGGGTTCTCCTTGCTTGCGAGCAGTATGGGGAGTACCGACCACGCGGGAGGAAGCTCCAAAGCACGCAATCGAAGATAAACGGTTGTTCATTCTCTCTACACGGGCACGAAGCTCCGCCAGGTCACTAGGTTATGACGGTAACCCACGGTGGACATAACCACGGGCTTCCCACGAGCTTAAAGGGTCATGCCATCGCCGGACAGATGACAGAGGGGGAAAAGAAGATGGCTAGATGGATGAAGGAAATTGGTACTCCTCCAAAAGCCATTGGGTACGGATTGAGGCAATTAGATGAGACAAGCGTCACGTCAAGGAAGACCCTTACCAACACGCTCAACATGATGGTCGCCGAAGAAAGAGGTAGTCGGACGATGACCCAAGATACCCTGCATCGTCTGCGGGAAAGAAGGTACTACTACGAGTTCATACGACATCCGGATGACGGCAACATCTTGAGCGACCTCTTCCTAGCGCATCCTGACGGGATACGGCTACTCCGACGGTTCCATTACGTCATCGTATTGGACAGCACGTACAAAACAAATGCGTAAGTTACTTAATTACGATTACATTATTGCACACATAGCCAATTATAAAGTATTGTACATGTAACATATTTACACTTGCAGATATGGGATTTCATTGTGCGAGGTGGTCGGATTCACACCCTCGGGCAAGACTTACTGCATCGCCTATGCCTTCATGTCGCAAGAGAACGAAGACACATACTCCTGGGTGTTGCGTCAGCTTCAGATCTTGCTTGGGACGGTTCAACCTCAAGCTATTATGACTGATCGGGAGCTAGGTCTCTTGGCGGCGCTAAATGTTGTCTTCCCCAACGTCCAGCATCTCCTTTGCTGGTTACACCTGACGAGAAGATGCGAGGAAGCTGCTCTGAAGATCACAAAGAATTTAAACCACGCTGGCACCTTCAAGGGCAACTGTTGGGGGTTGTTCCAATCGAGGTCGGAGGAATCATTCAACCGCCGTCGTCGGGCGCTACACGCTGCATGGCACCCATTCCCAGGTGTGGTGGCGTATTTAGAGGCGGTGTGGCTTCCGTACAGCAGGAACATCGTACGATGCTACGTAGATAATGTCTTCCATCTCGGCACCCGTACGACAAACAGGTACACCTTACTTCATATCTCCCATTACAATATGATATGACATCAAACATTTAGTGGTATGCACTTCAATGTGTACAGAGTTGAGGGTCAACACAAGGTTCACAAGGAGGCACTGCACTCATCAACTGGTGACTTTTGCATCGTGATGGATGCAATCCATAGAGTCCACGATTGTCAACTGCATGAGCTGTAGACTGCTTCGGAGATCGACCGCTTCAAATGGCCAACAGCGGCGCATAAAGTCAACCTTTTTGACGAGGTAAAGACTTTAATCTCCAAAAAGTGCTTCGATTATCTGTACAAGATGTGGCAGGATGTCGTGAACCAAAACATTCCTCTGGAATGCACGGACCGACATTGGAGGGTTTGTTACGGGATCCCTTGTGTCCATGAGATTCAGTCATACGTCAACTCCGGTACTCCGATACCCGCCGAGGACATCCACCCGTTCTGGATGGATTTGTCATGGACCGACATCAACGACACCCCCACTACTGTATGATCTGTCATCTTCATACACGGCTTCCAATGATGTATGCGACGATGAGCTCCACCCACCCTCATCTGCAAGCGTCCGAAGGAAAGGGAGGCCTCGGGGGTCGAGGAATGCCTACAGAACCAACCCGTTGCCATACGAGGAGTTAAGGGGAAGATTTGAGAGAAAAGAAGCACGTGCTGCTCGACATCGTCCACAAGCGACCTCAGCTCGACGTGGACGTGATGATGTGTTCGGAGGGTTCAACTAGGGTCGAAACAACGTTGATCCCTTCATGCTCGGTCATATTGAGGGTGTGAGGGACACTATTGGAGATGGTCATTGTGGCTACCGTGCTTTGGCGTCATTGACATCACCGATCAGCGAGTCTGCTTTCCCGGAACTCAAAATGTTATTATACAGTCACTTGGAGGATCACACCGATCTCTACGCCGATTGTTATATGGGAGGGTACCCATTCTAGCAGTTCGTCAACTACCAGAGATGGGCGGGAGCTGTGCATGGTGATAGGAGACGGTGGATAGAGCTACCAATCATGGGTTTAGTATTTGCAACGGTATATCAGATTCCTCTCGTCGTCCTAGCTTGGCATCATCCGTTCACATGTCTCCCCATGACCTCGCCGACACCTGCTAACAACCCTCAATCAGCAACCATTGGTTTAGCCTACATCGGAAACCAAGACCATTTTGCCGCGGTACAACTTCAAATGTCTTTTTTTATTACCTATTCTTGCTTTTCATCTATATGTCAATACTCTAACTCTAATTTTCCATTCTCATAGATCTGGTTGCGTCATAACGCTCCTATTCCGCCGCCTCCGCCAGAATGGATCGCAGATCATCAACTAAGCGTCGAAGGATGGGATGCTCCGTTTCAAGCTCAGTTTGAGAGATTTCGAGCCTTACGTGTTGAGTCCGGTCGCCCTTTACACTTTTCCTAGATTTTATTCCACCAGTTTATTAAAATTATGGATGTAAACCTTTTTTTCCGTTCCTTGTAACATTATTCGCATATTATCCGAATGAAAACCTTAACAATTATTGTTTTCCATTTAATTACACCCTAAATCCTTCAACTCCACTAGCTAAAAACACTTCAATTTTTTCAATTAATAATAAAAAACCCTCGGAAACCCTAAACCCTATACCCTAAACCCTAAACGCGAAACCCTAACTAGGGTTTGCACGTCGTTAGGGACGTGCAATATTTGCACGTCGTTAAGGACGTGCAAATAGTGCACGTTGTTAAGGACGTGCAAAGGGTTTGCTAGTGGACGTGCACAGTTCCACACTTGCACGTCCTTAACGACGTGCATGCACGTCAATAAGGACGGTGTATCTATCAACACCCTTTTAATTTTCGGTTTTTCTATCCTATCCTCTAACCCTAAATTGATAAATATTTCCTTAAAAAAAATGAAAGCGATCCTAAAAATCTAATTTAAAAAAAAGCTAAACTAATTAAAATTAAAAAAAAAATTCTAAATTTAGGGTCTTATCCTATACAGGTCATAGGATAGAAAAATCGTTTTATTTTATAAAGATTTCAATAAATTAATTAATTTAATTACTTTTTGTATACATATTTTTAGAAGAGAGGCGAGCGCGCCAGTTCGTAAGTATGACAGTTTAGAGATTGATATAGTGCGACGGAGCAGAAGGAGACCGAAGAAGAGTTGGAGGGACGTGATAAGACAAGATTGTGCCCTTCTGAACCTTACCGAAACATGGTTATGGATAGAACGCACTGGAGGAGAGTCATCCACGTCGGAGAGGGTTAGACTGGGCCTCAAATGAGTGACATAGACCATATCCCCCGTTCGCACACCATGTCATCTTCTTTTTTAGATTCGTTTGTTACATTTGCCCTTTTGTTTTGCTATGAGTTTATATTTCTTGGTGTCTGGGCAACGAGGAAAGACTCTCTCGTCGACGTCGGGGAAAGAGTGTGTACATTTTGGCCCCCCAGACCCTGCTCCGGCGGGACAAACTGGAAATGTTGTTGTTGTTGTATATTTTTAGAATTCACTAATTTTAGTTAAGGATTTTCTTGCCTAATATGTATATAAGAATGTTGACAATTGTTTTGTGTAAAATGAGAATTGTTTTTTTAAGAAACGGTAGATAAATTGATTGAAATTTATAAACTGACTGTATGAAATATAGAGTAAATGATTATAAAATAATATAAACTCATTATAAAGATGAAAAAGAGTTTATTTGAAGAAAAATAAAGTATGGTTTGTTTAGTTGCTATTAACTTATTATTGGCAAAATGAAAAAATGACTATGTAATAAGATAAATTTTGTAAAATTATTGAACATAAAGTGAAAGATTAGCTATCATTCGGCTTCTACAACCTCATTCTTTAACTTCTCTCTGAGGAAATATAATTGAAGAAATAAATTCCATGTTTAAGGAAGATAGATAATTGAGAGAGTAGAAGAAAAGCAAGTAACTTCAACGAAAACCTTCTCAATTTTTTCTCAATTTAAGAAAATATTTGAATATCTAATCGAGAGTAAAAGAAAAACTTTCATCAAACTACTCAACCCGGTCAACTACTTGTTTTGTACATTATTCAATCCCTAGAATACGCTAAACTTGTTGAAATGCATCAAAAAGCAAATCGATATAGTTATTTTCATTATTTCGGTTACGGTGGTTACCGATGAAGAATCGATAGTCACTGAGTATTCCTTCTCTCAAAGATTTGTGACAAATAAATAAGAGGCCTTGTGTGAGACAACTGGACACTATCTCCACATATGGGATGTACCCAAATTTACTATCCCTTCCCTATTCCCTCTTACAATTCACCCCACCTTTTTACCTTTTTTCTTATTTTTTTCATATTTTTTTTTAAGTTGAGTGGTGAGAAGAGACATTCAGGGGCAGAGATTTTAAGTACAGGTGATCTCATTCGCTATCTCCAAAGTGGTTGATCAATGTGAATTCCTATTGGTTTTCTCCAGTCTTATGTTAAAATGTTGGATTCTTCAAATTTCCCCTTTCAAAAGATCAAATCTCACATAATAAGCCCTTTTGTCATTTGTGTACTAGCATGTTCTCCTTCCATGTATGTTGAGTTCATGAAAATGCCTAACATATTGTATACAATATGCGTATTCTCTTAACGTTGCGTCTAGAGGTGGCAATCGGGCGAGTTGAGATTAACTTTAACTATGCATTTTCTTTAATAACTTGCACATGGTTCAACTTGTTTTGTTAGTTGAATTGAACCGACGACCTATGGCAGTCATCACAATTCCATTCATCAATGTTTCAGCTTATAATAAGACGTTTCAGTGCAGAGAAACCCTCCAATTCTACATCAATACATCATCTGCTCGGTTTTGTACGTGGAAGGTGTGAAACATGTCCCTTGTAGCTAACCCAACTCGAATTCGTTGTCATTGAGATTATTAGATATCTTACAATCTTTCTTAACTTTATGTCATTAGGCTAATGTTTGAGCTATAAATGTACGAAGAATAAGCTTAGCTAGCTTCCTTAAGCTCCATGATCATCTGTGATCATCCTTGTCTTAATCTATTGCCATCCTCTTAAGACTTTATTTTTTTTGTCTTCTAGCTATTTATTTCATCTATGATTGTGGTCCTCATTTTGTAATAACCAGTTGTCCTATAGCTGTGACATTGCCCTCTTTGATGGGTGTGCAGCTCACGAGATTGGGGCTACATAAGGCATTGAGCTGTTGCATCATAGGTTAAGGGTTTTGGGGATTGGAGTTTACCTAAAAGGGCCATTGGCCGCCAGGAATGGAAACAAATGGGATTGGCATCATTCTCTTATTTTCTTCCTGCATTTCTTCTTCACTTTTCATCGGTGTTTCTAGATCATTTTTATTTGTTTTCTTTACAATATGTTTGGTGTCTTTGCTACATCAACCTGACTAGAAGTGGGTTGATGTTTTCTATAATGTGTGAAAGCAATCACCTTGTCAGGTTTCCATGTTTTTTTATTTTTGATGACGAGGAACCTACCTTTGGTGGGAAACCCCGGGCACGTGACCCAACCGGCAAGAGCCACACACCAGGTAAACCGGACTGCACCGACAAGCTCGACCCACTGGAAAGGAGCAAGGATAACCTTGGATTTTTAATCCAAGGAAAGGGGCGGAGGTAGGGATCGAATCCGAGACCTCCTGACATCCCCCCTTGTTCCCTACCAGTGAGCCACCCTGACTGGGGCTATATTTCCATGTTTTTAGGTTATAGTGAATCAACTTCTTTTCTCGCAAAAGTTGTAAGAATGATTTTAATGTATTGTTCTCGGTTTAAGACTGTCTCTAGGGAGTTAGTTTTTGGTTATGATATCTTGTATGAAGTCATGTCACACTATTTTTTAATAATCAAAATGCAAAACTTATGCCTTAGAGCATCCACAACCCTCATCCCCATCCAAAGTTTCTTATACCACTTTTTATCTTTCTCTCTCTGCCAAATCAACTTTACATACTTCTTTCAATTTTTTCACACATCTCACGTACTCAATCAAAGATTCTTTAACTCTCATGCTTACAACATCCAACACAATCTATTTATACCACTTTTATATAAAAAAATTATAATTACATAAGCGGAATAATAATAATGTAAAGAAATAATTATTATTATTATTAAATAATAGTTAATTACAATTCTTACTTTATTTAATAATTTATTTAGTGAGTAATTATTATTATATTTATATTATAATTTTTATTAAATTAAATATCCATGAGAGACAAAAAAAATTAACATTAATTAATGGTAATGAAATTACATAGTTGAACAACATAAATTAAAGACGAAGATACAAACTACCATTCATTATACCACAATACTAGCAAAACCAGAAAAAAAAAAAAAAAAACAAAGAAAGAGTACGGTTGGAGTGCACAATTTAAACTAAAAAAAAAAAGAAATGGTAAAATTAAAAACAAATTAAATTAAAAACATATTTAAAACAAATTAAAAACCATAAAAAAAAAGGGTAAAAAAAAAGTGCACAATTTAAACTAAAAAAAATTTCTGTTTTTATTTAAAAATGGCAAAAGCAAATCATGGCCCACGTTGAAAAGGCAAAATGAGTAAGGTTGGAGCTTTAAAGTGGCAAAAAAAATAAAAAAAATATTTATAAAAGTGTGTGTTAGGGCGTTTGAACCGAGAAATTGAAAGTGTCTTATTCCATTACTCCGACCAACTCCTAAGACAAGTGTGCTTCCACAACTGTACCATTTTCTGACATTTTTATTTTAAAAAATATTATAGGACACCCACAGCATCAACGTTGTGGATGCTCTTACATTGTTTGATTGTCAACACTAGAAGTTCAACAAGATGGAGGTCGGGAATTACATAGTAGAGAAGCTCTCTCCTCTCTCTAGAATTCTAGAGAGAGGGAGCCAAACCCTCGGCTCCGGCCAGCATATCCTGGCTCCGGCCGTTTGAATCCGGCTTCGGCCGTCTCGTATCGGTATCTCACCCTCCACCCCACCTCTAGCTCCTTCTAGAGTGGGTGTTTCTTGGGCTTTGTTGGGGCACGTTTGTTGCCTGGGCTTCCACCTCCTTGCCGGGTCTTGTCTTCCTCATATCGGGGGTTGGTGAACTTTGCTTCGATTTAATTCTCCCGTTATGCAATCCTTGTCTTGAAGCCTGAACCTTCTTCTTCCGCGTCTGGGTGGGTTGGGGTTTGGGTTTCTATGGTCAAAATCGATTTGGGGGTTTTCATTTTCTCTGTCCAAATCTTCAATTTTGACTTGGATCCGTCTCTAGTTCGGGTTAAATCGGTCGGATCGTTGGTCTGTGTGGCGGTGCTGTGCCGGGGTAGGTGTTGTGCTATCTCCGGCTCTCCCTCCCATGGCCTCCCACTTCCCACTGTTCGTCTTGGTTTTCCTCCTGCTGTGTTTTCGACCTCGGCCGCCTGTCGTTGTCCTTTCTGCCAGGCTTTGTCCATTAACCGCCCGCCGATCTTTGTGTCGCTATTCCGCTCTTGGTGGTGCTACCTCGTTGTTGTTGGCCTTCTGTCTGGGCAGTGACGTCGGTGTCGCCGCCATTGCCCGTCCTTCGATCCCCACCTTCATCCTCTCCTATGTTCTTGTTCCTGTGAGTCCCTTCCTTGGGCTGCAAGGCTGGGCGTGGTCTTCCCATTTTTACGCTGGTCCTTGTTATGCTTGCAAGGCAAGCTTTGCTATTATTTTATTACATCATATTTTTGGAGACGAATATATATACTCCGTACTTATTTTCATAAGTTTTTATATTTGTTTGTATATATTTGTTTCCTGTGTATAAACATACCCGAGAGGGGTAGAACTAATTCCCAAAAGGGCTTGATTAAATTTTGAAAGATTCCAATAAAATCCCAAAAGGACTTGATTAAATCCCGAAAGGGTCCCAATAAAATCCCGAAAGGGTGTTTAGGTGCTTTGTACTTAGGTGGTTTCTCAGCTGCTCTTTTGGTTGGTCTCAGCGGTGCTTTTCTTAGTTGGGGCTCTGGCGTCTCGGAGTCGGGTCTGGCTGGGGTCGAGGCAATTTGTATCGAGGAGTCTCCGTGATCCGGAAATTTCCTTGGAGGTTCGTCTTCATTGTCCACAGGGGCTCCTGATGTATTGCTGGCCAACGGTGTTGCTGCTTGGTGGCGCTTGCCTTCGGTTCGTAGTCTATGTTATCCCCAACGTTTAGGATTAGTTTTGCTAGATCACCCGAAATTGTTTGCTTACCTCTGCCTGGTTTGCACCTTTTTTATTTTCATTGTATGTTTTGACGGTTTGCCGTTTGCCGACTTTGTCGGCCACTCGAGGTGTCAGGTCTGTCTGACCCTCGAATTTTTACCTTATCAAAAAAAAAATGGAGGCCGGGAAAGCAATTTTAGGGTATTGTGCAATGCTATATGTTGCAAGTAGGGATGGCAATGGGATGGGGACTCCCCGATCCTCGCGGGGATGAGGATGGGGAAATTAAATGGGGACGGGGATGAGGCTAATTAAAGTGATTCCCTGCGCGGGGACGGGTATAGTAGTTCCCACCCTGATCTAGGCTCCCGGGAAACCCCACGAAGATCCCCAATGGGGAGTACGAAATCCCCATTTTTTGTTTAGATCTTACATTTTTTATTTCACTTTTAAACTTTTACTTTATAATTTACATTTATGAGATATTATATGTAATTTTTTTTTACATAACTTTAATAATATCTTATAATCTTCTATTAAATGGGGAAAACCTACGAGTTTTAAACAGGGAATCCAACGGGGAATGCAAATGGAAAAAATTAAACTGGAACGGGGATTTCCTGATGGGGACGTGGATCCGACGGGGATGGGACGGGGGACACTTTATCTCCGAACGAGGACGGGGGGACTTTTTTATAAACAAGGATGAGGACGGGAAGGGTATTCCCCGTCTCGAACCTGTCCCGTTGTCATCCCTAGTTGCAAGGGTGCTGCGAAGGACGAATGCTTTGAGGTGTCGGCAATGGATCGAGGTTTACTATGTGAACCTGCTAATGTTACAATCTACCCCTAACCCCTTACCCTTGGCACAGGATGAAGATGGTGTACGTATCCATCTTATCTTTTATTTGTTTGATATTTAAATTTAGGTAAATTTCAATTGGTGCCATTTGGTTTGGGCAATTTTAAGTCTAAATTGCTACTCTCTGAGTTTTAGGTTGTACCCAAACTACTCCCTAACCCCTACAAAAGCTTCTAACATCATTCAACTAATCAACTGTACAATTCCCCTATCCATCTTCTAATCTATTACAAAGAATTCCTTGTGATTTCATTCACAGCTTGCAAAAATTCAACCTTTCAACTAGACCATTTGCAATAACTCGATTCGTATCACCATATCAATCTCACTAATTGCCAAATTCTTCACATTACTTGTCTACACTAATCTCTTGCATATTTTGCCTATTCAAAAAAAAAAGATTTGATTTGCAACAACTCTCGGCTAAAATACATCGAGCCAACAAGCTATATTTTTTACACCCCCAAAATATTTGAATATTACATAAATGCAAATCACTTCACACATTATTTGCCAAATTAACCCAAGAGCTTCGATAGCCATGTAATAAATTATACACAATTTATATTTTTATTTTAGTTGTGTATTTATAATTTTGAGAGTTTCTTTTGTTTAATTTTTTTTAGTGTTTTAGATTGTCTTATTTTTAAAAAAAAATTGTACCCAATAATTTTTCGCCCTCCACACAGAGAAGTTTTAAGAGTAATACTCAACAATGGGGTTAGTTACTAACTGTCAGAAGAGATGACTCACTTTGTCTCAATTCTAATTTTGTTTGTTTCGGCCTTGTTCTCTAGTAGTTTGTTTGTGGTGTCTTTGTCGTTGTTGACTTTTCTCGTATTTTTCGGTTCTTTTCACAACGGTTTGTCTGTTGTCGATCTTTTCGACCTCTCGACCCACCGAGCATGTTCGATTTGTCAAATTCTTTCCAGTTAAAAAAAACACAATGGGGGTTACTTTGGGTATCGACTAGAAACGTATCGCCACTGCTCGAAATGCATCAAACCTTGAAACATCACTTAATTGGAGTTACCAAAACCATAAGAGCACTCTAAAATTGAATTTTTTTTTGGTCTTGTTAGATACACTGCAAATGGTAGTTAAGGATTTACACATCGTTATTAACGTGCATGCACGTCGTTTTTGACGTGCAAATGTGATGGGTGGGATAAAAGTGCACGCCGGCCTTTTTTTAAAAAAAAACATATATGTATGCACGTCGTTAATGACTTGCATGCACATCGTTAACAATGTGCATGCACATTGTTAATGATGTGCAATAATGCACTTCGTTAACTACGTGCATACATGTTTTTTTTTTTAAAAAAAAATTTACGTGCATGCACGTAGGCACGCTTTGGGGTCTATCCACCTTGCACGTTAATTACGACGTGCATGCACGTCGTAATTAACGTGCGGATTTGCGGTGTATATATCCAAAGCTTTTTTTTTCAAAATATTCATTAAAAAATAAATAATTACACATTTATTCACTACTTTAAACTATTTACGGAAATATTTATTTTTTTCATAAATGTCAGAAAAACGCGGTTTAAGACCGCATTTTATTAACAATAAGAAAATTCGAAAATTGGAGTAATGGGTGAAAAAAATAACAAAAAGAAACGCGGCCGGTTGAAACCGCGTTTCTTTATTAATTTATTTCGAAATGAATTTTACAAATATTGGTATTAATTTTAACCTAAAGACACGGCTTCAAACTGTGTCTCTCTCTTTTCTTTTTTTTTTCTTTTTTTTTTGTTCAGGGAAGATGAAAAGGGACGTCGGGCTGGGGGTTGTTGGTGGCCGTGGGAAGGCGGGAGGAGGCCGGAGTCCCGATTTTGGGCAGGGACGAGGCGGATGCCGGAGAGAGGAGGTCGGAGGCCGCTGGTGGAAGGAGGAGAGAGGAGGTCGGAGTCCCGATTTGGGGTAGCCATCGACCAATTTCGAGGTCGGATGTCACTGGACACTGGTGGGAAGGAGGAGATTCGGGCAATCGGCCGGTGGTTCGATTTCGATCAGGGAGGAGGTCGGGCAGGAGGGCCAGGGAGCCGGGGCGAGGGCGGTGGAGTTGCAGGCGAAGCGCAGGGGCTATGGCGGTGGAGTTGCAGGCGGGGCGTCGGGCGATGGCAGGGCGGGAGGAAGGCGATGGCGGGGGAGTTGCAGGTGTCGAAGTGCTCCGGCCTCCGGGCTCGTCCCTCCTTCCCACGGCCACGAGAAACCCCCGACGTCCCTTTCATCTTCCTGAACAAAAAACAAAAAAAAAACAAAAAAAAAGAGAGAGAGAAAGAGACGTGTCTTCAAGCCACGTCTTAAGGGTAAAATTAACAACACCATTTGTAAAATTCATTTTGAAATAAATTACCAAAGAAACGCGGTTTCAACCCGCGTTTCTTTTTGTTACTTTTTTTCACCCATTACTCCAATTTTATAATTTTCTCTTTGTTAATAAAACGTGGTCTTAGACCGCGTTTTTCTAACATTTCTGCCAAAAAATGAATATTTTTGTAAATAGTTTAAAATAGTGAATAGATGTGTAATTATTTATTTTTTAATGAATATTTTGGAAAAAAAATCTCTAAAATTCCCATAAATTTTAAGCATTAACTTAAGGATTACTACATTTCCCATACTCGCAATAAGTTCAAGATTTACCAAAAGCTTATGGCTTCATTATTATTTCGTTACTTTATCTACTGACATACACATCTCTTTCTCAACATCATTTAATTACTTTATCTAAAGCTTTCCACAGTCATATTGAGCTGGTCCATTGGTATCCCTGAAGAACACGATCATCAAAACGATGCATACGAAGCGAACAAGACGCGACGAGGATGGATCCTCCAACATCTCGATGATACGAGCTCTCAAGCCCAACGAAAAAAGGCGTAGCCTCCTCTCCTTCACATACTCGCCAAATGCAACCCTAGCTCTTGCCCACACCAGTGGCATTTGGCTTGCATTGTGGCCCTTGGGACCGACTACACACATCTCTCTTGCCATACATCGAGCCAAAACGACCGCGTCTTCCAGTGCAGTAGAACCGCCTTGCCCGAAATACGGGCCTATGACATGCATTGCATCACCTGCTACTGTTACATTGCCCTTCCTGAAGCTGTTGAAAGCCACTTCCCTCAATGTTCGGTGTCGAGTTCTGAACAGGCTCAATGAGTTCATGTCACATTCGCATACCATTCCGATGATTTCGGAAGGGAAGTCCTTGATTGCTTGCAATGCTAATGCATGGATTGAGATTGGATCTGTGGAGATATTTTCATCTGTTCACATAAAGTATAAGTCCTTCATTAAGGGTTTGTGAAAAGTTCTAGTATATATTATATAAGAGATGATGAAGAACTGAACACTGAAGCCTCTACATAACAGCTTAAGCTCGACCTATATAAGTTGGAAAAAGCAATGTACTTACACTCCGGATACCATTGTAAAGCTATGAACCAAAAGACGAGCTTTTCGTTCATTGGAACTCGTCCAACAAGGATCTTGCCTTTCTTGATATACACAAACTCGCTATCAAAACCATGACCATCTTCATAGCTTGTGTTGCCTCTAAGGGAACCGAAAGAGTGAAACACGGGAGGTTTTAGGTCAAGATACTTGCTTATTACCGAGTTCACTCCATCACATCCGATGACAATCTGTCACGATTTTACACACATAATGTATAGCAACAAAAGCACAAAGCAAAAAAACTTACATTTGTATCAAAATGTGGATAAACAACACATCTATTTACCTTAGGCTTGATGATTCTTCCATCGCTAAGTTGAAGTATAGGATCCGAATCGTTAGGATTTGAACTGATTCCAATTACACGATGACCAAACCGTATGGTTCCAAGGGGCAACTCGTTCGCCAGGGTTTTCACAAGATCCGTCCTTCGAATAGTTCTCATTTCTTCTTTCCTATCCATAATTAAGGGCCGTACGTGTTTCAGAGAAAAAAACGTGCAATAAGTTTATAATCCAAATTCTATCATTTCTTATTTATATTACCCAGACGATGTCATTTTCTCGGAATGATCATCAAGAGATATATCACGCTGCCTACCAAGAAGAACAAAGAAATGCGATCAACGAATTGAACAACCTATAAGATTAATGATCAACTATTGTTATTTCCATAAGTTGAAACCTCGTCGTATTTATATGTTGGACTTATAATGAACGTAGGACTACTTACATGTGGATACGAATAGCTGAAGATCGAAGCTTAGAAGCCACACCTAGTTGGTCGAGTGCACGCCAACCATTAGTGTAAATGTTGATATTTGATCCTGTTATTCGGAGTGATTCAAATCTCTCAAGAACTACACTCCTTATCCCTTTCCTGCAGTATGTTTAACCATACAAATTAAAAATCATATGAGAATATATAATATGATGATGATGATGATACCTGTGAAGAGCAAGTGAAGTGGCAAGGCCGGCCACACCACCACCTACTATTACGATCTCCTCCTCTGTTTTTCCATTCATTTTTGTATATATAAAAAATTGAAGTATGTGGAGGAAGATCAAAATTAATGGTTGAGTGGGAATTGATGATTTAATAATCTAATTGACTGATTTTAAGAATATATATAACATAATTTTCGAGAAGATACTCTAAATTTATAAGATATCAAGTTGGAGAGTACTTTACCCTAAATTGAACTTAATTACTGCATACAATAGTATAATGGTACATTAGTACTATTATTTGAAAAAAGTGGAGATTGAAAGTACGCTATTTAATTATGATCCAATATATTTAAGTCATATTAGACAATGATCTCATTTATTTTATTCACGTGTCATCCTATTTCCATCTCATATCTTAAGAATTTACAAAATCTATCATTTTATCATAAGTTATTTTATAAATATTGTACCTTAAATTATTTTATCTTTAGCCATTAAGATTGATTATTTTAGTTTATTAAATATAATGATAAGAATTCATTATTAATTAACTATCTATTGAACAATCAAATCTTATCATCAAAATATTTATATTAATACTCAACCGCATATCTTAAGTCGTTATAAAACATTAAAACCTATTGACCAAAAAAAAACATTAAAACCTATTATTTTCATGATTTCTTAAAAAAAATTGTTAAAAATTCCAAATAAGCTATTTTAATATTCATATAAAATTTAATAAACAATAAGTTTAATATAATTATTATAGAAGTAATATAATTTATTGACAAAGCGCGGATAACAAATACTAGGTTATTTTTAAAGGAGAAATCAAGTGAAAAATGAAAAAGATATTAAACTGTTTTTAGATGCTTAAAGTCATGTACCTAATCTATATATAACCTTAATTTAGAAGAATTTGCTTACGTGTCAATCTTAGAGGAGTTTTAGGAATATTGACCAATTATTTTTTTTTTCTTGATTTTTTTATTTCTCCTTTTTTCTTTTTTTCCATTAATTTTTTTAATCCTCCATTCTCTTTTATTCTTAACATATTTACTAACAATCTATATATAACCTTAATTTAGAAGAATTTGCTTACGTGTCAATCTTAGAGGAGTTTTAGGAATATTGACCAATTATGTTTTTTTTTCTTGATTTTTTTATTTCTCCTTTTTTCTTTTTTTCCATTAATTTTTTTAATCCTCCATTCTCTTTTATTCTTAACATATTTACTAACAATCTATATATAACCTTAATTTAGAAGAATTTGCTTGCGTGTCAATCTTAGAGGAGATTAGGAATATTGACCAATTATGTTTTTTTTCTTGATTTTTTTATTTCTCCTTTTTTCTTTTTTTCCATTAATTTTTTAATCCTCCATTCTCTTTTATTCTTAACATATTTACTAACAATCTATATATAACCTTAATTTAGAAGAATTTGCTTACGTGTCAATCTTAGAGGAGTTTTAGGAATATTGACCAATTATGTTTTTTTCTTGATTTTTTTATTTCTCCTTTTTTCTTTTTTCCATTAATTTTTTTAATCCTCCATTCTCTTTTATTTTTAACATATTTACTAACAATCTATATATAACCTTAATTTAGAAGAATTTGCTTACGTGTCAATCTTAGAGGAGTTTTAGGAATATTGACCAATTATGTTTTTTTTCTTGATTTTTTTATTTCTCCTTTTTTCTTTTTTTCCATTAATTTTTTTAATCCTCCATTCTCTTTTATTCTTAACATATTTACTAACAATTGGGCTTAATTCAAAACATTGAATTCAATCTAATATAACTATTAGGCTTAACTCACATTTATATACTAACTATTGAGTTTAATTCAAAACATTGAATATAATTATTAGTTGTGACACATCACATTTAAATGCATGATTCAGATTTCAAAATTTCTAAAAAAGTTGCAATGATATTGATATTATTATTACTAGGTGATTTAAAATATCTACATTTATGTATTATACTTTAGACGAGATATAAAAAAAATTATTTCAGAATTATAAGATACATTTATGGTAATTTTATTTTTATCTTAACTTTTATTAGTATTTTATAATATATTTATATATATTATTAATATTTTAGTTTTAAAAAACTGCGGCATGGCGCGGGAATTGTACTAGTTTCCTATTATAAGAGTTTACTTCCTTTTTTTCCACAATAATCTATATATAACCTTAATTTAGAAGAATTTGCTTACGTGTCAATCTCAGAGGAGTTTTAGGAATATTGACCAATTATGTTTTTTTTCTTGATTTTTTTATTTCTCATTTTTTCTTTTTTTCCATTAATTTTTTTAATCCTCCATTCTCTTTTATTCTTAACATATTTACTAACAATTGGGCTTAATTCAAAACATTGAATTCAATCTAATATAACTATTAGGCTTAACTCACATTTATGTACTAACTATTGAGTTTAATTCAAAACATTGAATATAATTACTAGTTGTGACACATCACATTTAAATGCATGATTCAGATTTCAAAATTTCTAAAAAAGTTGCAATGATATTGATATTATTATTACTAGGTGATTTAAAATATCTACATTTATGTATTATACTTTAGACGAGATATAAAAAAAATTATTTCAGAATTATAAGATACATTTATGGTAATTTTATTTTTATCTTAACTTTTATTAGTATTTTATAATATATTTATATATATTATTAATATTCTAGTTTTAAAAAACTGCGGCATGGCGCGGGAATTGTATTAGTTTCCTATTATAAGAGTTTACTTCCTTTTTTTCCACAATAAAGGGTTTATAATTGAATTACTTGTTTCGATCAAAACATAAATAATTTGAATTGCTTGTTGCAAAATAGTTATAATGAAGTTGTTAATATGAATTGAATCTAATTGGCTTAGTTTTGGGTGTTATTGATAGACTTAGGTTGTGTTTGGCAGTTTTATAATTTGGGTGATTATGTGCAAATTTTGACGACTTCTTTAATTTGCGGGGTCCATAAAGTTTATTTTTTGAAGATCATATAAAATCGAAAAAGCTAAATACACCACTAATTTTTACTGGATACATCGCTAATCTTCGCATCAAGCTGCGAAACTCGCTACGCAACACGATGCGGAGCTCGCCTTGCGACAGACCAAACACGCCCTAACATCCCCCCGCCAAACATTCCGCGACGGAATGCGAAACAGGGTACGCGGATGAATGTGGAATGTTTGGGAATGAAACCAAACGCGGCATAAGGGAATACGAAAGGACTCCGCATCGAGTTACGTAATATGTTGTATTTGAAATTCAAAACGAGTTGCGCATCGGGGTATGGAGAACGGGGTGTATGAAGTACGATTCGTAACCACAATCGGTGGTACGACTTTCGAACTCCGATTCCGAGAGCGACGACGGTTTGTGATTCAGACTTTTTTCCAACTTCACAGCCACAAATACTGACGTATTCATTTTACTCGTTCCACATGTATGGTTGCGTGACGACTCATTGCTCCCACCCATATACCCTGAGTGGTATCGGCACCGACAACAAAGCGTTTTTGGATGGGATCAACCGTTTATCGCAAAAATCAACCAATATCGTCCCTTCCGACTTCGAGTTGGACCCCCCCTGTTTTACCTGTGATTTTCCGATGTGTTACTCGTGTCACTGTCTTTTGTTTATTACAACTACAATTCAAAACACTTATTCCGAGGATTATTTATGATTTTCTATGAATGTGTCACGTTCTCAACGAATTATTCTTTAACCAACATAACTGAAGTTATTATACCAAGCATAAGGAGTACAATGTTTGTCATACGGCAAAACACTGTTGCCTTAGGCCCGCAGCAGATTGCGGAGAAACACCAGTTACCCCAAGACGTTGTTTGGCAGACTTGTAAATAGTTCCCCCTAGTTCCGCAACCTTATGCGTAATAACACTGTATCAAGAACCACCGCTGTAAAGGCTCGGATTTTTAAATCCTAATTTTTCGAAAAAGAAAAATAAAAATAAATTTAAAAGTGGAATTTAAAGGAAAACTCCCTAAATCAGATTTTAAAATTCATGGAACGAATTTCCGACCTAAAATAAAAATTTTGAAAATCAACTTGATATGACGACATCTTCTTCGGACCTGTGAAATTTATTTTGAACGAGTCGAGATAAGATCAAGAGAATGGATTTTGAATTTTGGGACATATGATCCTTGTTCCCTTTCATATTGTCTTCTTTCCATCCGATTCAAACTCCCAAATAGCCAGATACACACACTCTCCCATATCTGAATAGGCACCTTGGTGATTCCCCATCTGAATAGGCATTCATAAAGTACCTTTCTTTCTCCTTCTCTGGGGTCCTTTCCCATTTCACACAAATAAAACAAAATCCCACCCCCCCCAAAAGCACCTTTTGACTTGAACAGGGCTCCCTTCAAGTTCAACACACACATACAGTCATCCAAACTCATTCCCACTTTCTTTCCCAATCTCTCAGCTTCTTCTGCCCCGATTCAACCCAGCCTACTCACCCTCCCCTTTTCTTCTCCTGCAGCCCTTGCGGCTCAGTCACCGTCGCCGACCACCTCCGAAATCGCAGCCCTCCACAATCTCTCCCTTGTTGACGAGAGATCCCAAGCCACCCCACCATTCCCTCCAATCCTCCTCCTTGTTGCCGCCGCATCTGTCCGGCCCCGTTCGAGCCACCAGGAGCACCGTCGAAGCCAGACGTCGAGCTAGGAGCCCGCAACCGCAGCACCACCCCTTTTTCCTCGTTCCTCTGTCTCGCGAGCACAAAGGTCGGTAAGCCTTCGACCCTTTGTATTTCGACCCAAGACCTCCTAAAAGTGAACCTTTACTCACTCCTCTCCCTTCCCAGGTCAAGAACAACCCGATTCCGCCTCCGACGAAGCCGAATCGATCTCCGGCAAGCACTCCGGCGACCTTCAAACTCTCGGTGAGCTTCGACCCTCTCTCTTTCTCTTTTGTGTGTCTATTTCAATTCCTCTCATGCTCGTAGTGGTTAGGAAAGAACGTCGGCGAGAACGAGAGGGGTTGTGGGTAAGAGCGAGAGAGGGCGGCGAGCTCGAGGAGCTCCGACGAAGGGGAGCGAGATAGTGAGAGAGCGGGTGCGAGCGAGCCGGGGTGGGGCGGAACCATGGAGTCGGAGAGGCGGAGCCGGAGGAATGAAGGAGGAGGAGGACCGAGTAGCTGCCGCCAGTTTCGAGCACAGAGGAGATCTCCCCGTTGCTTTCTTCCGAATTCCGATCAGAAAAGGTAGAAGATAGGTGCGGGCCCCGCCATTCCACATCAGCCATGTGGCCCCACTCCTCTTTAAATTCTTCCTTCTGAAATCCGAACAAAAGATTAGAAATGGGAGGGAGAATGGGCCTATTTTTTTGGGCCGGAGTTGTTCCCTTTTAAAACAAAATGGTTTTGGGTCCGGACTTCATTCCTTTTAAAAGCAAGGCTTTAGCCTTATTTAAATCGGGCCTGATTTTGAGGAAAAGAAAATGTGATAAATTATATGTTATGTTTCAAGACTTACCTGCACCTATATTATGAAAATATTTAATAAATAGTATTTGAAATATTATATAATATTATGGAGATTAGAAAATAAAATATTGTTTTGAGATTAAGGATATAATAATTTGGGACTTGGATTTTAGAAAAGAACGGGATTTGACGAACATTTTCCAAGGTCGGAATTTCTAACTAGTTAACTCGATTTTCGAGACGGTTTTCGGGACTAACTTAGGAATTATGCGATCGATGACTAACTAGCATGATGATATGATTGATTGACTAATAGCATGTTTTGTGTGGACTAATGACATGTATGAATGACTAATGCATTATGAGATGTTAGAGTTATGTTATCACTCAGCTTATACCTTATGAACTATAATGAGTTATAATGGACTTTTGAGCTATATGAATATGCGGATATATGATTATTGCGAGTATATGAATGTGGCTGAATGGAACAATGAGAATGATGTGGACTTACGGAATGTGGCAATGAGATGAATGGTTGAACCTGATGGAGTGACGATTACGATATGGTTGTTATTCTTGTTGAATGATGTATGCCTTGAGTGCTTGAATGATTAGACGTAGACTTATATATGTGTTCTGATATGTATTTAGGTGATAATTGTGACTATGATTTATGTGTGCTGGACCCTTTATTCTGTTGTTCTGCAAAGCCAGGTAAGTCTCTTCGGAGCTTACTCAGATTGAAATAGAGCTATTCCCTGCTTTAGGTGCATGATATACTAGGTGCTTGCATTCATGATCAGCATGCCATGTAGTACCATGCTAGGTTGCATCGACCGTTGAGCATTCTATTTCTTTATGTGTATGTAAACAGAACGGCCGTTATCTGTGAAGTAACTAGAGTCATTGCTAGGGTTATAGGACGACCTAGTCTCATCGGGTCCCGTCCTGAGTCAATCGAGTCATGAACTTCCTTATATTATGAGATGTCTGCGGGCTTTATTGTGGAGCGGGTTAGGCATGCGTGCCGCCCGATTATGATGGAATGCATTCACGAGCTGGCCAGTCTCCGCCCTATCGGAAGGGGGTGGAGGTAGGAGAGGGATATACCACTTGGTATTCTGTGCTAAGGCCTTATTATTATTATGCACTTGATCTTAGGAGCATGTTAGTGTGTTAATATCCCGCAATGCATCTAGAAGCATCTTTATTAGGTATAGTGTATATGTGTGCTTATGGTTGGGATGCAGAGCTAAAATGGGCATCGATCTGATCCCGCCCCCTATCAATTTTTTTAGGTATCCGTTATGTTTACTACTATTGATGCTGATTTGAGTCCATGACCGCTGGGTCTAACATGGCGGAAAGAGAGAGTTGAGATTCGAACTTCACCAATTTAATTACGGCTCGAATTTGAATGGTTGATCATATTTTGATCCGGCTCTGCCGTGGCACCCCTTTGTATTATGCTTTACTTCCGCTATTTGTGTGACCTTTGGTTTTCCACGCTTAGACTTACGACAGGTACAGGGGACTTCCCCGGGGATTCCAACGATTCCTTCAAACTTGGGTATGAAATCCCTCTTGAAAACGTCAGTTTAGAATTTCAAACCTTCAACCTGTACTCGGGACGCAAGATCCTAACGAGGGGTTTCATCCCTCGAAACGTAACCCGGGAATCATAATCACGGGCCGTTACAAAGTTGGTATCAGAGCCAGGTTTTGCAAACCGAGTATGATAGGTTGAAGTGGTTTCGAAAATGGCCCAAGGTGTTTAAATGACTTTTTCAAAATGTTTTGAAAGGGCAAAATGAATTTAATTGGACCTAGACCAATCAGTTAGGAAGGCAATCTCGTGGGGTAGAGACTATGCGATAAGCATCCCTTATGGATCTAGAATCCGGGGAAGGTAGGCAAAATACTAGCTTTCTTTTACAGGCGGGTTTTGAAGACTCCAAGGAACCCGAAGGTTTGAGTGACACGGGTTAGGAGGCCGTGAGGTATTTGCCCCTCCGGTCGGCCGTCCCTCGAAGGACGCCATAGATCGTCTCTGTGATTGTATGCACTATATCTAATTGGGCCCGAGGGCAATCCTCCTCGAAGAGGATTATATTAATCTTGTTGATTGTTTCCGTGCTGAGTGCTATTGTGCTTAGGATAGCGAACTAATCGGTATGCCTTAACTTGAATCATATATTGAATGTGTAAACGGGATAGCGGGAGTAAACCTTGTCCTTATGTAATCAGAATTCCTGTCTTGTCGGAATAGCCCATCCCTAATTCCAACCCCTTGATGATTGTAGCAGTTCGAGTTGGAAGTGAGTTATCTCAAGGAGTCATTCCATCCAATCCTCGTAATGGTCAATCATGTCTTCTTACCGCAAGAGTCTAAGAACTAATTCTACCCCAACCTCTCAAAAATAGTGTGAATGTCCTTGTATCCTACCAAGCGAGTCATACTAGTGCCCCACGGGGAAACGGGGTGGTGAGTCGGTGATTGCCTTTGGAGAACTTTATTTCGTTATAATAGTAGCCCTTCTTATGACTACATGACATTGTGTATTAGTGTATTTCAGCATGCTTGCCTGATATCTGGCATGATTGAACTTATGAGTGGATGTATGTGCAGTATGTATGTAATTATCGTGATTATTGTCTCCCTATGAATTAGGTCCATGATAGTGTGGTCAACCCTCGTTGTATGTTTAATATGAGAAACGAATGTCTTAGCATGCTGAATTGATCTAATTGGACCTCGTTGAATGTGTACATGCTTGATGAATGTTGCTAGTATCATGTAGGACAGATGTCTCCCAATTATAGGCCCTCACATGATTATGTGCCATACTTGCCTTGTTATATGAACATGGTTGTATACTTGTATCTGATGTGATAGTTGTTATGCCCATATGACATTACTATATCCCCTGACACGATTATCAGAGTGCATCTTAACATGCTTACTTGGAACCCACATTGTTTTGACCTGCTTGTGTACACTTAAAGTGAGTAATGAATCATACATGTGATATCCTATAATGCTCGATATATCATATATAACTTATGTTGCATATGTCTATTGTCGGTTCGTGCATACATGATCTTAATATGTCAAGCATGATTAGTGCATGAGATGATAAGTTTTAGCATGTTCCGCGTGCATGTAAAGCTGATTATGTGAACATGTTATGGATGCATAGGACGCTATTCCTTTTAATAGGTACATGCTAGTGTGGAACGATATGATTGAGATATTTTGTGAATTCCATGTGTTTGCTTGTCGCACCTGTAACCTCGTAGAATACCCTAAGGGCATTATTGTAACTCTCGGGTCCGCGTCTTGTCTTGAGTCTCATCATCTCTAGTCCTGGTTTGTGTCTGAATCCTTAAGGAAGTCGTGTTGTCCTCCTTTTCCCTCCCCTATCTCTGTGACTTCTAACCCCTCGCGATCCACTTGATGGATATTGACATAGAAGAGAAAACGAGCAATCGAATGGCATCAGAGTGGCGCAACGGAATCATGGTGGGCCCATGGCCCATGGACCCTAGGATCGACGTTACCAAAGGACGGACGCCTTTCGAAGATGGCGGTTGCAGACGTAATCCTCCTAGATGATTCAAGGAATGCCGTTCTCTCCTATGCGAATTGGAATCGGTGTCGTGCGATTGGCTTGGAACTGACTAAATAGATGTGTGATGGTTGATATGCTGAGCTGGTAGTGAATGATTGCCTGACTAACTTGTATCTGTGATGATGTGCCTTTATGCTTAAGTGTACTGACGTGCTAGTAAATTGGTTATAGGTCATATAGGTGGTGGTGTTTTTCTCTTGAGCTTGAGTCATGAGATTCTTTGGTGAGACAGGTCGGTAAGTAGTAGGTAGATTGAGGTATTCGGACTGGGTCGGTGGTTGTGTGAGATGGGGTGCATGAAAGATGTGTCAGCAAGAGTAGAGCCGTGTGAGTTGGGATTTGTCGGAGATAATAGAGTAGTATGGCGAGATTCTGAGGGGAAGGTCTTCGTTAGAGGTAGTGTGGGGCAATATATAGCGTGTGCGGGTAGTGTAGTTCTAGAGGTGGATGAGTGAGTTAGGAGTGGATTGGGAGGATTCTTGAAGGGATGTGTTGATAGACGAGTTAGTGTGCCAAGAGAGAGTGTCTAGATAGTCTAACAACCCCCTATAAAATTCATATTTGAAAGATATAAAAGATCTTATTGTGCATGAAGCCGTTCTTATTCATGATCTATCAAGTTGGAAATATTTTATGGAAGATAAAAAAAAATTATATTTGAAGATCTTTGCTTGGTGATTAAAAAATTAAAAAACTTCTATGGCTATACATGGTGGGTGAGCTCGGCCGAAAAAAACGTCATAATTATGCAAAAAAAAGGTGGATATTCATTGAAGATTTCAAGGAAGATAAAAGCTTGAAGAAGGATGATCGAAGTCGTCAATTTGTTGCTTAGGAAACCATGTCCGTGAGGGAGGAACACGACGACCTGTTATGCGCTTGTGTAAGCTTTTGTATTCTGTTTTGTTCATGGTTAATCTAGTTTTTTAATTTCTTAAATTTCATAAACACTCCCCTCTCCCATATTAGAAGATCCTCTAGGACTACCATTAGCATCTCTCCCTTCCAACTTCTAATTACTCATCACTATGCATCTAATTCCCTTGATAACCGTAACTAACTCTGGATCTGTATCCGGGATACAAGCCGGATCAAATACCTCCATCGCTCTCAGCTCTAGCCCGCACTCAGTCGCAAGCCCCTCCAACTCTCATTTGTCATATGGAGACCTCGTAAAATGGGAAACATGAATCTCCCCGTCATCGTCTATCATATGCATCGCATGGCTAAAAAATCTCAATAGAAGCTCATAGTGCGGCCTATAAACCTAGCTAGCACCGGATCCTCTCACTATCTCGATGTGCTTCCTAGTAGCCTCTCGAAAAATCTGCATCAACTCAGCTACAAATACATTCAAGTAGCTATTAGTTATAGTATATTACTCTGTATTACATATATATATATAGTTTTATACATTTAAGTGTAAATGAAAAAATTAATCATAAGTTCAATTAAAATAACTTGAATTAGTTTGTCTAAGAAAATAAGATACTAAGTAATATATATTAGCCTATATGGGAGTCGACCCCACATATATGTGTGCAAACACATCGCTCTACAATTGAGCTAATAGACTAGTTGTTAATATATAAATTGAAAAAAATTCATGCAAATTGCAAACTGATTTGTGCACTATAATCACAATAATCTACCAATCTGACAATATTTCTAAAAACTGATTCATAAATTTTGAGATCTCACAATCAAATTGCAGTGAGCTTGAATACATACCAAACAAGCTCACAATCCACCCACATTATTAGCACAAATGCATCTTTACCACCCTACAACAACGCTACTGCAGTAACACCAGCTCCCAAGGTCTACAAGGACCATAAAGACACCACCAGCTATTTTTCATTTAAATAAAGCCTTAGGATATGTTACATCAACACAATGAGAATAATCCAATATAAAAGAGTGTTTAGAGGAATTCATTTCATCATCCCCTAAATCAATATCTTTTTCACCTTAATCAGGTGCATTATAGGATTCTAAAATTTTTGGTTTGAACCAAATATTGAATGATTGCCAAGCTAAAACCCAAAATTGGCTCAAATGGCTATACACAAATTTTGAATTCAAGCATCTAAACACTAAAATTCGGAAAATTACTAAGCTTATATACTATGAATTGAACCAAATGTTATTATAAAGACTTAAGAAATCAAAGGTTTTAAATACAAGAAAGTAATTTTACCGGTTTTGGACTTTTGGGTGTCGGATTGTGGAGACATATCACATAAATTTCATCAATTTTTGGAATCAGGAAGGTGAAGAGAGAAGACAACCTTTTCTTGAAGAGTGAATTTGGATGGAACTCGATTGACATAACTCCCTCCATTACCTATTGCATCTTATTAGCTCACGAACATAATTGAAGCTTCAAATCACATACACTTGCAATATCATGACTAAAAAACTAGTGCTTGTAATTCAAAAATAGAAAATTGATTGACAAAGAGGCAGAGAATGACCGGAAGAAAAGGATAAAAAAAAACAATTGATGAAGAGGCAGACAGCGTGACCAGAAGAAAATTGATCGATCGTCGTGAGGATTCCAATGTGCGCGGTTTGAGAAAGAGGACGAGTGGTTTGAGAGGGAGGACCGGCCGGGTAGAGAATGTTGATAAATAAGGTTTAATTTAGGGGAATAAATCTTAACCATTCATACGCTCCCCTTGACTCCTCCGATCCGTCGCCTCCGCCAAGACCGATAGGAGAGAAACTTACTGCTAAGAACTCACCGCGTGCGGCGCGGTGCGGATGCTCCCATGGACCTCCATGTGCGGCGCGGCCCCTCCTGCGACATCAGCAGTCTCGTGCCTTCCATTGAAATCTCGCCAGAGACAATCCCCTCCAATCTCCAACTCCCTGAATCATCTTCTTCATTCCCCTCGATTTCGACTGCATTGGAACGCCAGATCTCATTTTGGCTACCTCACGGTTCATCCCCATTGTGTCGATTGGACACGGAGCATCCACACCGGATCCATGAATTTCCCACTGGATCCAATTCATCTCCATCCGCATCTGTCCTTTCATAAGCGGACTGCGGACACCCCTCCTTCAATGGCCTCCCTTCTTCCACCCCTTCTCCGGCGCCTCCGCCACCGCCGCTCCCCTTGACTCCTCCGATCCGGCGCCTGTCACACATCCCCCTCGCTCCCCTATAGTTTCTTGTCCTTCGATCGGAGCCCCGACTCCCCTTAACTCCTTCGATCTTTTTCCTCTCTCCCCTACGTCACTCCCTCTCTCCTCATTAATTTCCTCGGTTTCACCTTCTCTTTTTACCGGCTGATGTTGCAAAATTTTAAGGGGGAGGGTTAACCCTTGTAAATTATATGGATAGTGGGCTAGGCATGCAAAGTTGGGCGGGTAATGGGTTATTTACTACAATTCCCTCATAAACTCCACTTTTTTTTTTACAAATAAACATTTTTACGCCCCATACGAAGTTTATATTATTCCATAATCTTTCAACATTTATTTTACCTAATTTTTTAAATTTTAACTGTTTTTAAATTTTAGTCATTTTTTTAACTCCGTCCCATACGTACAGGTCTAAGCTTGTTATATGTGGTTTATTGAAGTTGTAAGTAGGGTTAAATTAAGGGTAGATTACACAAAATCACCCGTTAAATATGTCACTTTTCACTTAACCACCCATTAAATGTGATATTACACAAAACCACCCATTAAAGTGTCTTTGTTAATAACTTACCACCCTCCTGTCAACATTGGGTTAAGTCTTCATTAAATAAATTGGAAATTACATTATTGTCCCCAAATTTACCCTCTCAAATCCTATACCTTTTATACTACGTATATTTTTTTATTTATAATTTATTGTTAAATGTTATTTTATATAATTTTCTACACAAAATGTAGCAAAGTATGTTTTCAGTACTTCGAAACCAAATTGGTGAAAGTGAAAGCCCCCCAAATTGATTTTTTTTTTTTAAAAAAAATCTTAAATTTGCAACCCTATTTTTTTTGGATCAGGATCCTCTCCTAATACATCTTTCCTAATATTTACCTAATAATGTAATCTCATCCATCCAAACAATTAAAGGGTCGAGATCTAATCTTCTTTTAACTTAAACCTAATCCTCTACTAATTTCCCTATCTCCCTCACTGTAATCGTTCATCCTCCACCACCCTCCTCCCGGCGCCATTCTTGCCGTCCTTCAAAACCCATCCCTGCGTTCTCTTAATCCAGATCATATCCGTTCGATCGTCGTCAACCTCCTGCAAGCCATCGGGTGGCAAACCAATATCGTCCCCCCGCAACCCATCTGAGGACCTATCTCATCCGATATATATCACTTGCCCTCAGATTTAAGAAGAAGATTCTTCAATACTATTTGAATTGACATTATGAGTAATGAACTCATGATCCTCATAAATCATATCTTAGTTGAATGCATTATTATGCATATATTAAACGTAATTGACAATCATAATATTAAACTCCCGCCTTGATGCTTCAGTTCTTTGATATAAGTTAATGTAGTACTAGAATCAAATGTTAAATTCCTTCAACTGAATACTCAAATATTTTGGTACAAGTGTAATCTCAAATGATAGGCAACCCATTATGCACAAATCATACCATTATTTAACTGCAAAACTTCATCCCTAACTACCGGAGATTATGGAAATTGAAAATTAAAGCAAGTTTTAATGTTTTAATCGATGTGAAGGAGGAAAGAGCTATGGCATTTGATGACTACAATGGGTCGTTCCTTGATCCAATGGGATGCGGGAGGACAAAGATTTGCCATCCCATGGCCTGCGGGAGGTTGACGGCGGTCGGAGAAGATCCAAATTAAGAAAAGGTACGAATGGGTTGTGAGGGGCAGGAATGATGGCAACGGGTTGTGGAGGAACAACGATTGCAGCGAAGGAGATGGGAAATTAGTAAACGATTAGGGTTATGTTAGAGATTAGATCTTAACCATTGAATTATTTGAATGGATGAGATTACATCATTAGGTAAATATTAGGAGATTTTTATTAAGAGAGGATCCTCATCCATTTTTGTTTGAATCGCACCAGATTCATAATGCGATTTTGATTTGAAACTAGTTCTTTTCCCGAACCTTGTTCGGATTTTTTCATAATATTTTTAGTCGAGTTTGACGTATTAAACAAAATATTCAAAACGTCAATTTTCTACTAACATATTGCCCATGCTTTTTTGTCATGATGTTCTTCGAAATTTTCTTTTCTTGAGATGATCGATACTTCAAATTTGACAAAGAATGGTAAATCAGTCGATTTCACGTTTCTCCTTACATCAGTCCTAATTGAAGGCAAAGAAAAGAAACCTTATAGTTTTTTGTTTAAGAAAATTAAGTTTGGATCATCTTACGATACTTTATCTATTACATACATCATGTCACACCTTTTAAATTGGTCAAAATTATAAACCGATTTGATAAAGATATCTTAAGTTGAAATGTATAAACCCTATATAGCTAAAGAATGAATTTTAAAAAATGATATTTAGTGTGTGTTTTTTATAATGTCTTAGTTTAATTAGAAAGAGGTACTCTATGTTTAAGTATGAACCCTAAGAGGCCAAAATATTAAAAAAAAAACATTATACCTCTCAAATTAGTGTAAATTATAAATCAATTTCAATACGACACACTTTAAAAATTAATTTTAAATTCATTTATATATTTGAAATATTAAATACTTAGATGCATTTCATCGAACCCCTCATGGACGATGATTAAACCCATCAAGTCATAATTTATAACATTCTATTTTACTTGAATAGCACCAATATCTTTTGATAAATTTGATCAATAATTTATAATATTCATTTTCACAAATTTCATCAATGGAGTAAATAATTTATGCATTGCTATCTAAATATTTTGCCCAAAAAATATTCCAACGAAAATATCTTGAAACCCTTATCAAAGCTCTAGGCATAAATATATGATAGATTTTTCATTATATTTATCGACCAAGTATGACACACCATGCAAAATACTCAATCCACATTATTTTTTTTTACTAACATGCTATTTTGTCTATTCTCCTCAACATGCTGTTATTTGAAGTTTTCAGTTGTCGTGAAGAAGTCTTTTTATCGAGATGATTGATACCTCGAATTTGACAAAGAATAATAGATTGATTGTGATCACACTTCTTCTACTTATTCGCCCTATTAAAAGAATAGTCTTATAATTCTTGTCATAATAAATTGAGTTCAGATCATCTATGATAGTTTCTATGTTATACACCGTGTTATACCTCTTAAGGTGTGTGTTATGAACTATTTAAAGACAATATTTACATTCATCGAAGTCCAATGACACTATCACATTCAAATGAATATATTTTTATTTCACTTATTTAATTTCACTACTGTGTTGTATTTTATGACACCCTTGTGAAATTTTCTGCAAACATTTTTAAGTGTGTTATTAATCTAATTGTGATCGTGATTATTTTCATAGTAAGGCTATAAAACACCAACAAAACTGAAAAATTCATAGAAAGTGGAATGAATATAACCGAATGTTGAAATTATAAAACTGTAAACCACAACTACCTAAATAGAAATCCATACCACAAATTGCAATACTAAGATAGAAATCTAAATTATAATTGAATGTACAAAACTTTAAATCAAAACTAAAATTGAGCTATAGAACTTAAAGAAACCAAAAAGATTTGTACAATGACTACTCTTCTTCAAACTTGATGTAGATTTTCTTCTTCTTTGTTAACCCATTTGTATCAATAAACTCATCTTATTACTTGTCCCTTGAAGAATCTGGAACAACAACATATAAAGGAACCCAGAACAGAACCATATGAGTCTCAAGAAAAAGGATAAGAATATGACCAAAATATCTCAATCATGTAAACTTAAATCAACAACAGGACCATGTGAATCACAAGAAAAAACTTAAAAGTAATTATTGAACAACCTCTTTCTTGATCTTCTAATGTACTATCAAGGCCATAAAAAAATCAATATCACCCAAAAAAGGCTATAAACAAAAGTCTTCAATATCATGGATTTAAAATGCAAAAACTAAATTGTAGCCAAGTTTAAAAAAACCAAAACTTATCATTTTCAAGAAATTTAAAGTGCACATACAACACATTTAGGTCCTAAACCCAAACTCCTAATCAATAATTTAACATGTTAGAAAAATGTAGAACAAATAATTCCAAGGGAACGAATAAGAGACAATTCAATCCTACTTATTTCCCCCCCTTTTTACTAACATCAATGCATTCTACTTTAAGGAATTCATCTAAAAAAATCAACAATTCAAGTATCTTTAGCTTAGAAATATGGGGGCAAATTCCTTAACCTTAAGTAATAATGTTTGATACAATCTAAATATCAATGCCTTAAGCTTCGAATTCGAAAATGAATCAGGGTATGAACTATGAAGAAAAATATTAAATCACATTATATTTGATATGCATACTTACAAGTTAAAAGTGCAGCACCACACATGTTACCCGAGACACTAAAATGAATCTCAATCAACTTCCCTGGTATGCGCAACGATATAGTATTAGAGTTAGACCACATAATTTAATACATCATTTCCCAAAAACAACATCGAGATAAAGATTGAGCTGCACTTTCCTTTCCTGATAGTGGAACATCTAAAATCCTTATGAAAAATAGTAGAACATAAAGCCGAGGATGATGTTACAGTTGGAAACTCAACAATGTTCTGTTTAGGTTATAGGAATTCTCATATAATGAAATTGGGATAAAATATAACATTTACAAAGTGGAGTCGATTGTAAAGGCTCGGATTTTTAAATAATAAATAATTAAATAAAAGGGATTAAGAAAAAAAAATCGGATATTTGAAAATCCTCATCTTCGCCTTAAAAATCGTATTTTAAAATCCTTTCGGCGTCGTTTTAGAATTTTGATTTTGACGGAATTTGATTCCGCTTTCGCGTTGCGAGACTTGATAAATTAATTTAATTTCGATAATGGTTTACAAATTCGATTTAAATTGTCTGGTGTCGGGATTTTTGTTTAGCGAGCGGAATTGGGTTCAAGTTTCGTTAGAGCCGGGATTAACGGGTTTCGAATTTAAATGTCGGGTATATTCTCTTTGAGTATTATGGATTGGAACCACTTATTACCTTGTCTTCTTCTCTTCCCCTTTGACCGGAATTTGCAGAACAGCACCCCTCTCAAATAACTTTTCTACCTTTCACACGTAACCCCTTAATGGAAAAAAAAAAAAGACAAATCTCTTTTCCCTTGGCTCTGTCCGAAATCAGCCTCATTTCACATTCAACCTCTTTATTCAGATATTCTTTTTGATTCATTTCAAAGCATCACAAAACACAAAAAGGTAACTCTCTCTTACCCATCTCCTTCCTCCTCCTTTATTCTCCCTTCTGGTGTCGAGACCGCCGCCATCACCTTTTACTCGTTATGGTCAGCCGAGCACCACCACTCACCTCATTTCCACCACCTCTCCTCCATTTCCACCGCCAGCATCGCCACCGGAGCCACCGTGAAGAACAGCAACCTCGCCTCCCCTGTTCGCAGTGCGTAGAGAAGAGCCTCACCCATCCAATGCTGAGCTATCTGGAGCCATAGCACTGAGCCACCTTCCAGGAGCCGACAGCAGCTCCTCCGCCGAGCCACCTTCCCCTCCTGCGAGCCCCGCTTCTCGTCAGCCATCACCGCGCCCACACCGTTCTCGGTTTCGAAGTTGCAGCACCACCAAACCGCCGTCAACCACCACCCACCAGCACCACCTTCTTCTGTTTCGCTTCCACCAGAAGCCGCCGAGTTCGACGTCACCACGGCAACCTCCCTCTGATTCCGATCCCGAGCTGCCCCGCCTCCGTCGTCGCTCCCCTGTCCTCCTCCGAATCAAGCGGTAACACCCCTCTCCTCTTTGTTTCGCTCTCAAACCCGATAAAGGTCCGCCTTTAAGCCCTTTTCGTTCGTTCCAGGCCAAGAGCGACTCGATTTGACCCCCGGCGAGCCTAATCGGACCTCTTCCCGGCGAAATCGAACTCTCCCTCCGGTGAGATTTTGAGACCTCCGGTGAGCTTTCTCTCCTATTCTTCGAGTTGGGTTCGGTTTCTTTTCTTGTTGATTGGTTGTCGGGAAGGCTAGAGTGAGTGTGGTCGGAGTGGGTGAAGAGTTCCGGCGGGCGAGTCCCTTTCCCCTCCGGCCGTCCTCTTTCTCCTTTCTTTCAGTCGTAGTCTGGGGAAGGAGACGAGTAGGGATCCCTCGTGTTCTTCCTAGTGTGGAGTTGGGCCTAATTTCCGGGTCGAATCCGGGTTTCATGAAGGGTTAAGCATTGGGCCTATTTTGTTGGATCCGGGTTGAGGGTGTTGGGCCTTTTCTTTTGGGTTGTTTTTAAAGATGTTATTTTGTGTTAGATGTTTATGATGTTTGTTATGTATGTTACGTTTTTATATTTTGATTAGTAGTTAATTGTTATTAATGTATTATTTTATTACATTATGAGATTTATGATATATATATTCAGAAGATTATTGTATATTATGAAATGGTTTTAGAAATGATATTATTTGGACTATGCATTTTTATGTTGTTTAAGAAATGTGGTTTTAGGAATTTTAAAGTGATTTATTGAGGTCAATTGATAAAGTAATTTATTTAATATGTTTTATAAATGGGGATTATAAAGATTGATTGATTTTAATGTTTAGTTTAGATAAACATTGTTGTTAAATTATTTGGAAAAGGTTTTAAGTCATCCGAAAATGATTCTTAAAGGATTTGATATGTTGAAACCAAAATGCCGGAATAAATTTTATAATATGATTTTGAGGTATTGGTTTTAAGGTTTAAATATTTAATGTTTGTCTTGGTTTAATGATGTGGTTTTGAGAAGGGAGTTTGAAAATGGTTTTACCATCGATTTGTTTTGAAGATGTTGAGAACTTGGGTTTCTTGTGCATGAATATTAGTCCAGTGGCTTATGGAAATGGCTTGATTCTAGGTGTGTATTGCTTTTGGATTGCTTTGGACTTGCATTGGGCCCTTGCTTGTATTATCCTGATGTTCTGCATCTTCAGGTAAGTTCCCTAGGGGGCTTACTCAGGTTGGACATTCATGCCTGTTGTTGCATTTTATGTTAGGTGTTGCATATGCATAAAAGCATGCCATGTAGTATCATGTTTAGGTTGCACTAATTGATTGAGCATCTATTTACTTTATGCGTTTGAAACAGAACGGCCGTTATTTGTGATAGTCCTAGAGTCTTTGCTAGGGTCATAGGGTAGCTCAGCCTCATCGGGTACCCTGAGTCAATCGAGTCATGAACTTCCTTATATTATGATATGCCTGCGGGCTTTATTGTGGAGCGGGTTAGGCATGCGTGCCGCCCGATTGTGATGGAATGCATTCACGAGCTGGCCAGTCTCCGCCCTATCGGAAGGGGGTGGAGGTAGGAGAGGGATATGCCACTTGGCATTGTCTTGGGCCCTTTACAGTATTTCTGCACATTATTATACTTAGGGGCATGCTAGTGTGTTTGACTTTCGTACTGCATTAGAGCATCTTTATTAGGTATAGCACATACTATGTGGCCTCAGCGAGGACTGCCGGTCCCGCATGAGTGGCTCGATCTGACTCCTTTCCCCGTTCTTTTTTTAAAGGCATTTTCTGCAGATTTTGAGTGCTCAATGTCTATATGACGGGGTTTCCTTTTGGCGAATTGAAGAAACTGGCTAATATCCTAACTTAGTAAAATGGTAATTACCCACTCATAATTTGGTTTTGACCGGCTCTGCCGTGGCACTTGTATATAGGGCTGTGCATATTTCGGTTTGGACCGGAAAATCGACCGGAACCGGACCGGCATAACCGAACCGAAACCGGATTGAATTCATCCGGTCCGGTTTTCGGTTTTCAATATTTTAAAATTACGGTTTCGGTTCGGTTCCGGTTAAACCGGCGGTTTTCGGTTTCAACCGAAAGAAACCGGAATCATATAACCTTAATCATAATTATCGTGTAAACACTACATTAAATTAGTTTTTTTCAATTAAAAGAAGACAAGATACATCATCTACAACTTTTATTTTTTTAACGATGACAAAAATTTCATGACCTTCACACTGCATTTGAAAGAGTTTACATATTTTACCTATTTTATTAATTTCTCTAGTAACTTTTACAAGTTATTTGTATTATATTTCCAGTAACTTTTACAAGTTAATTGTATTATATTTTTAATGAAGACATTAATGTATAACTTTTAATTGGAAAAGAGAGCAAACGACATACAGAAAATTTTAAATTTAATTAATTAGTTTAAACATTCATGCATGTAAGTGCAGTAATTTAATATACCGGTTCGGCTCCGGTTTTAACCGAATTATCCGGACCGGTTCGGTTGAAAACCGGAAATATTCCGGATCGGTTTTCGGTTTGCACTTTCCCTATATTCCGGTTCCGGTTATATCCGGTTCCGGGCCGATTCCGGTCCGGTTTGAACCGGTGAACACCCCTACTTGTATATTTACTTTACTTCCGCTTTACTTTCGTTTGAAATGGATTCCACGACATAGTCTTAGGACAAGCTAAGGGTACCCAACGGCCCTTCGAGGTTTTTAGGGTTTGAAATCCCTCTTTCTACTAATATTAAAATGAGTTTGAAACCTCGACCCGTACCTGGATTGCAAGATCCTAACGAGGGGTTTTATCCCTCGAAACGTAACCCGGGAATCATAATCCTGGGCCGTTACAAAGGGGTATCAGAGCTGAGGTTGTGCAATTCGGGTACGCAAGGGTCGAGTGTATGTTTTGGAAAATCGCCCATGAATTTCAAATGGTTGAAAGGATTTTAAGAAGGGCAAAATGAATTTAAGATGCCTAACTGAAATTGGACTAAGTAATGAACTTGACTTGTAATAAAAGAGGAAAACCGACCAAACGGGGACGCGAGTGGGTAGTAAAGGCGCTAGACCACCCCTATTGGGTGTAGTTGGGATTGGTAGGGAAAATATCAGCTTGTTCTTTACCGATGGGTTGGGAGACTCCAAAGAGATCATTATGAGTGTTATTAACTGATTCTATGCTGAGTGTTTGCTATGCTAGAGATCTGATTTGGTATGCCTAACAATGAGTTGTGTATTGACTAATTTGTGCAAACGGGATAGTGGGAGAACCCTTGTTTCTGTGTGGTCAAACCCAGCTTGTGTAAAACAGCCCCTTCCACTATGTTTGTTAACACATTGAGGGGTCTATCTAGCTTTTTCTTGGATGCCAGTGTCTTCCACGGGGAATTGGGTTGGTAAACACATTGTGTCGGGAATTATGGTTGGATGTTAAGTTGTCTGAGTGAGTGTTGGAAGTTCTTGATGTCACTTGAGTTAGAAGTAAGGTGTTTATGGGGCTGTCTTTCCTTATTCTTATTATAATCAACTAGTGTCTTCGTGCCATGAAGAGTCATACCAAAGTCCCACGGGGAAGAGGGGTGATGAGTCGGTTGAAAAAGTCAATGGTTGCCCTTAGGGATCTCTGTCCGGTTGTAATTGTGACTCTCTCTGAATTGCATGACATAATTTTGTAATCTTTGGCATGTACCCTGTGAATGCCCATTGATAAAAAGCTACTCATGTTGTTGCATCTATGATTGGTTACCTTGCTTAGGTCTTGTGTTATGTCTTGGCTTCTACCATGATTATATGTTGTCATAGCATGTTTACTTGGCCTATTGATCGTAGGATTGAATGGATGTGTGAGCTGCATGAAATGAATCTGCATGATTTTACTCTACTAGGTTCATGATAGTGTGATCGTTAAATTTTGATACCCTGATGAAGCAAGTTCCTTATTTGATACATGCTACAACTTGATGTCACCATGCCTTATATGATACGTAATTTCCAGTACATGTATTATGATGATCCTTAATGTAAATTCGTGGTTGTATGACATTCTGTACCCATGCTTGCCCTATTGCTTAGGTCCCGTGTTGCACCTTGTTTCCTGTCTTGATTATATGTCGCCTTCGCATGTCTAATTGACATGTTGTATTGGTTGTACTAACGACTGATTTGAAGCATTAATTGGATGATAGGAGTCTGTACATAGTTGTTGCCTTCTCCTAGATTAGGCCCACGATAGTGTGCTACACTTCTCTTGTATGAATGTCGTAAGATGATTTCCTCTGCATGATTAGTCGATGTTACCCGTGGCTTGTTGGCTAAATTAGTAGTTCAATTGTGATCATGCTACTTGACGTGGTGTCTTGGTAAATGCATGCCATATTCAAATAGTTGTTGACTTGGAACACATACCTTGTATGCTAGTCATATTGCATGTTGCGTAGGCTTGCATTGTGCATTGTTATATTCCTCACATGCTTCTATATCACGGGATATGTTAATATGATTTCTTGCACATCGATGTGTTGATCATTTAAGCGCATGTATGTATCGAATGTCATGTTGAGGCTTTAACATCATGTAGGATTCTTGGTTGTGACTTGTGCGAATTTATACCTTGCTTGCATTATTGCTGATTCTCTCCCGAGCTAGGTCCCTGATAGTGTGATCCTTCCCTATTTCTATCATCTTGAAATGTCTTACTTATGCAAATTAGATTGATGTTGAATTCGATGATCGATTGCCTTCAGTGATGGTTATCATAGCATGCTTACATGTTATTACTCGGTAGTGTTTCCCTATTACGTTATAAATTCCTCTTGTGCTGGCATAAATGTATGACTTGACACCTCATATATAATCACACACCACGTTATATCATTTCGCATATGCATAACGCATGAATGTTAGAATGAATTTAGTCGAGTTACCTTGATTGTGGTCATGATTCGATATGTACTAGTAGTATCCTGTAGGGCGTATAATTTCCAATATGACTCACTAAATGATTACATGTTGTACATGTTCTATGATGTGATAACTATTGTACATTCATATGTGTCCTATGATGGTTCGTTCTTGACACGATTATAATCTATCGCCCATGATGCCCTTCTTGTTACTTTTGATGATATCCATCTCATGTTTCGTGAATATTATGTTGAACTCCTCTTAATGACTCTTGACCATGCTTGTATCACGTCATGTATCGCTAGTACCATGTAGGACCCATGCTTTCTAAATGTATCTCGTCACATGATTACGTGCCATACTTGACTTGCTATATGATCATTGTGTCAGATGAGATAGTTACTATGTTGCTCTTATATGTCCTTGTATGATGCATACCCCAAGCTCGTGTATTGTTCATATAGATGATAATTGTGATGCTTGTTAAATCCCGCATATCTTGCTTTAGTTGCTAGGCATATCTGCTTTCATGGGATAATATACTACTATCTTGTCTCGCATGCATTCGGGTAGCACTCGAGTATGTCTTTCTGGAATGAATATGTATGTTGTGCTCCTCGTGATAGGTACATGTTAGTGTGGATTAAATGATTAATATGCCCCATAATGAAATTGACTCTGCTTGTCACAATTGCAACCTACTAGACCTCCATAAGGGCGTTGTTACTATTCTCGGGTGAGAGTCTTGTCTCTAGTATTGTCGTCTGTAGTCGTGGTCCGTGTTTGTCCCCGAAAGGAATTTGGGTTGTCTTTTCTTGTCACTCCCCTAACTTGGACTCTTGCGCGATACATTGGGTGAGCGACCACATGGAAGAGAGAACGAAAAGTTACATGGCACTAGAACATTGCAGTAGAAGTGTGGGCCCATAACCCACGGGCCTTAGGATCAATGATGTCGGCAGAACAAGCACGTATCGAGAATTACGGTTACTAAGTATGATATGACTTGCAAGCGGGAGTGTTCCTCATTCGAATTGGTAACCCTTTTAAATTTGTTGGCGAGGATATTGTACTGACCTGATGGTGAGATTTACGTGTTGATGTGCTGACTTGGTAATGATTGTTACCTGATTGTCTGTTCTCTATGATGGTATGATTTTACGCCTTATAGTCCTAATGTGCCATGAACCATGATGCCTTGAAATGTTGATACTCTGAGTTGCTAAGCATGATCTTACTGTACCTATGAAAGTGTGAACTGCAAATGCTGAGAAATCTGAATTGTTTATTAGATAAGGTTATGATGCAACTTGCTATCTTGACTTGATTATGTGCATATATGATGATTTGTAATAATGATTGAGCATGATGGTAAATTGAGACTTATTGACATAGTTGTAATAATTGATTATGAACCCATGATGCTATGTTTATAAATGCTAGTTGACCTGATGTAGATCTTATGTGTGATGATTTCATGATTGTTTCTCCTTTAAACCTGTGGGTGAGATCATTGGTAGCGTGGTTGGAGGATGGTGAAAGAATTTTGGACGGTTGGGATAATCGATGGTATTAGGAGGTGAGTCGCGAGAGAGGGATGTTGGCTTAGGTAAGACTGAGTGAGCTTGGGATCTATGGTAGGCAATGTTGGTAGTTCTGATGAGCTTCTAGGTGATGCTGGTAATGCTTCGGGTAGCACGAGGAGTGTAAGGAAGGGCTCGTAAATACTGAGGACATGGTATTAGAGGGTACTTGGGTGTGAAGTTAGAGATAGGAGTTGGATTCTTAAAGGTGGATGGTGTGGTAGTGCTTGGCGGAAGGAAGGGCGAGGTTTGAGCATCGAGATAAATTGGGATTCTTTGGGGGAATTTTTGTCTGAGTCGACGTTGACGAGTCTAGAAGAGGATTAGTCTTGGCTTGAGAGTGGAGATGGGCGAGTGGTTGTGTTTTATTTTGACTGGTATGACGTGAGAATTTTCTTGATTATGTGATTTATTTATATTTGCTGGCATGATGTTAGATTGTAACTATGATGAATCTGATACAGAATGATATTACCTGTTGTTATGCAATATTGAAATCTAGTTGGTAGTGATAAATATTATCATGATATATTGCTGCTCTGCTATGTTGTTTTAGGAGCATGTTAGGATGTGTTGTGATCTGATAAACGAGATAATGATGTGTTATTATGTGAAAGTGTGATGTTATGTTATGGGGTGAAAGCATGATGTTATATTATGTGGTAGTAAACATGATGTTGTATTATATGTTTAGCAAGCATGCTTATGGATATGTTGCATCACGAATATGGCTTTCAAAATGAATATGGTTTATATATATATGAGATAACGATGTCTGATTACTAAATGATCGCTACATGGCGTTGTGATGAGTTAAGATGATGTCTGGTGAGTATGCTGATATTCGATGATTGGTATGCTGCTTGACCTCCCCTTTTGCTGAATCTTAATGGCATGATTTTGTTGTGTTGATGTGTTGACAATGAGTTTTGGTTCGTTGACTCTATGATGAGGTGATACTTTCATGACTTCTGATGTGATGTCGAGACGTTATTATGATTTGTTTATGTGGTTGAGATGCATATTAAGACCCATAGTAGGATGTAGAGATTTTGATGTGACCTTGTGGCACTGTGTTGGCATGCATATGTTTGAGACTTGTCATATGATGTACTGATTGGAGATTGGCTGGTTATTTGGTTATGCATTTCTTATGGCTTGTGAAACTCGCTTGAATTGAGACTGATAGCTTGTTTTGATTCTGGAAACTAGGAAGAGAATATGGGATTAGCCCTTAGAGGTGGATGATTCCACCTCCGAGCTTCTGAATTTGATTGATTGTTATGTGGGAAACTGATTTGGGTTTGGAGGATTTTGACGAAATTCTGATCAAATGAATTTTACTTGATGTGGTGTAAAGTTGCTTGGTTAAACGTTTTATTTGAAGATTTTGAGCGGTTTGAAAAGGTCTTACTTGAAATTTTAAAGAATAAATGTTACCGAGAATTTCAACGATTTTGAGGCCAATCTTTTTCAATTGTCAAACCCGGGCGACTCTATGATACTTCACGAAGTGGATACAAGCATTTTATGGGGGCGCTTGTAGGGTGCTTGCTAAGACCTAGTGATGACATTGTAGAACTTTTAGAGTTGTGGTACTTCCGAAAAGTCGAAGCGAGTATGCGATATGGGCGCTTATTGCATACTTGTCAAGGCCAATTGGGGATGTCACGATCGTGACTAGGATGTTGTGAGAATCCCGGAAGACGCAACCGAGATGACTACAAGATCCTTGGACATGGTCCTTGAACTCATCAATTTCAAACGTCATCCCCTACTTTATTTTGGTTTTAGTCTCGGGGACGAGACTTGTTTTTAGAGGTGGATGATGTAAAGGCTCGGATTTTTAAATAATAAATAATTAAATAAAAGGGATTAAGAAAAATAAAATTCGGATATTTGAAAATCCTCATCTTCGCCTTAAAAATCGTATTTTAAAATCCTTCCGGCGTCGTTTTAGAATTTTGATTTTGACGGAATTTGATTCCGCTTTCGAGTTGCGAGACTTGATAAATTAATTTAATTTCGATAATGGTTTACAAATTCGATTTAAATTGTCTGGTGTCGGGATTTTTGTTTAGCGAGCGGAATTGGGTTCAAGTTTCGTTAGAGCCGGGATTAACGGGTTTCGAATTTAAATGTCGGGTATATTCTCTTTGAGTATTATGGATTGGAACCACTTATTACCTTGTCTTCTTCTCTTCCCCTTTGACCGGAATTTGCAGAACAGCACCCCTCCCAAATAACTTTTCTACCTTTCACACGTAACCCCTTAATGGAAAAAAAAAAAAAGACAAATCTCTTTTCCCTTGGCTCTGTCCGAAATCAGCCTCATTTCACATTCAACCTCTTTATTCAGATATTCTTTTTGATTCATTTCAAAGCATCACAAAACACAAAAAGGTAACTCTCTCTTACCCATCTCCTTCCTCCTCCTATATTCTCCCTTCTGGTGTCGAGACCACCGCCATCACCTTTTACTCGTTGTGGTCAGCCGAGCACCACCACTCACCTCATTTCCACCACCTCTCCTCCATTTCCGCCGCCAGCATCGCCACCGGAGCCACCGTGAAGAACAACAACCTCGCCTCCCCTGTTCGCAGTGCGTAGAGAAGAGCCTCACCCATCCAATGCTGAGCTATCTGGAGCCATAGCACTGAGCCACCCCTCCCAGGAGCCGACAGCAGCTCCTCCACCGAGCCACCTTCCCCTCCTCCGAGCCCCGCTTCTCGTCAACCATCACCGCGCCCACACCGTTCTCGGTTTCGAAGTTGCAGCACCACCAAACCGCCGTCAACCACCACCCACCAGCACCACCTTCTTCTGTTTCGCTTCCACCAGAAGCCGCCGAGTTTGACGTCACCACGGCAACCTCCCTCTGATTCCGATCCCGAGCTGCCCCGCCTCCGTCGTCGCTCCCCTGTCCTCCTCCGAATCAAGCGGTAACACCCCTCTCCTCTTTGTTTCGCTCTCAAACCCGATAAAGGTCCGCCTTTAAGCCCTTTTCGTTCGTTCCAGGCCAAGAGCGACTCGATTCGACCCCCGGCGAGCCTAATCGGACCTCTTCCCGGCGAAATCGAACTCTCCCTCCGGTGAGATTTTGAGACCTCCGGTGAGCTTTCTCTCCTATTCTTCGAGTTGGGTTCGGTTTCTTTTCTTGTTAATTGGTTGTCGGGAAGGCTAGAGTGAGTGTGGTCGGAGTGGGTGAAGAGTTCCGGCGGGCGAGTCCCCTTCCCCTCCGGCCGTCCTCTTTCTCCTTTCTTTCAGTCGTAGTCTGGGGAAGGAGACGAGTAGGGATCCCTCGTGTTCTTCCTAGTGTGGAGTTGGGCCTAATTTCCGGGTCGGATCCGGGTTTCATGAAGGGTTAAGCATTGGGCCTATTTTGTTGGATCCGGGTTGAGGGTGTTGGGCCTTTTCTTTTGGGTTGTTTTTAAATATGTTATTTTGTGTTAGATGTTTATGATGTTTGTTATGTATGTTACGTTTTTATATTTTGATTAGTAGTTAATTGTTATTAATGTATTATTTTATTACATTATGAGATTTATGATATATATATTCCGAAGATTATTGTATATTATGAAATGGTTTTAGAAATGATATTATTTGGACTATGCATTTTTATGTTGTTTAAGAAATGTGGTTTTAGGAATTTTAAAGTGATTTATTGAGGTCAATTGATAAAGTAATTTATTTAATATGTTTTATAAATGGGGATTATAAAGATTGATTGATTTTAATGTTTAGTTTAGATAAACATTGTTGTTAAATTATTTGGAAAAGGTTTTAAGTCGTCCGAAAATGATTCTTAAAGGATTTGATATGTTGAAACCAAAATGCCGGAATAAATTTTATAATATGATTTTGAGGTATTGGTTTTAAGGTTTAAATATTTAATGTTTGTCTTGGTTTAATGATGTGGTTTTGAGAAGGGAGTTTGAAAATGGTTTTACCATCGATTTGTTTTGAAGATGTTGAGAACTTGGGTTTCGTGTGCATGAATATTAGTCCAGTGGCTTATGGAAATGGCTTGATTCTAGGTGTGTATTGCTTTTGGATTGCTTTGGACTTGCATTGGGCCCTTGCTTGTATTATCCTGATGTTCTGCATCTTCAGGTAAGTTCCCTAGGGGGCTTACTCAGGTTGGACATTCATGCCTGTTGTTGCATTTTATGTTAGGTGTTGCATATGCATAAAAGCATGCCATGTAGTATCATGTTTAGGTTGCACTAATTGATTGAGCATCTATTTACTTTATGCGTTTGAAACAGAACGGCCGTTATCTGTGATAGTCCTAGAGTCTTTGCTAGGGTCATAGGGTAGCTCAGCCTCATCGGGTACCCTGAGTCAATCGAGTCATGAACTTCCTTATATTATGATATGCCTGCGGGCTTTATTGTGGAGCGGGTTAGGCATGCGTGCCGCCCGATTGTGATGGAATGCATTCACGAGCTGGCCAGTCTCCGCCCTATCGGAAGGGGGTGGAGGTAGGAGAGGGATATGCCACTTGGCATTGTCTTGGGCCCTTTACAGTATTTCTGCACATTATTATACTTAGGGGCATGCTAGTGTGTTTGACTTTCGTACTGCATTAGAGCATCTTTATTAGGTATAGCACATACTATGTGGCCTCAGTGAGGACTGCCGGTCCCGCATGAGTGGCTCGATCTGACTCCTTTCCCCGTTCTTTTTTTAAAGGCATTTTCTGCAGATTTTGAGTGCTCAATGTCTATATGACGGGGTTTCCTTTTGGCGAATTGAAGAATCTGGCTAATATCCTAAATTAGTAAAATGGTAATTACCCACTCATAATTTGGTTTTGACCGGCTCTGCCGTGGCACTTGTATATTTACTTTACTTCCGCTTTACTTTCGTTTGAAATGGATTCCACGACATAGTCTTAGGACAAGTTAAGGGTACCCAACGGCCCTTCGAGGTTTTTAGGGTTTGAAATCCCTCTTTCTACTAATATTAAAATGAGTTTGAAACCTCGACCCGTACCTGGATTGCAAGATCCTAACGAGGGGTTTTATCCCTCGAAACGTAACCCGGGAATCATAATCCTGGGCCGTTACATCGATCTAGTGGTGAATACCTTGCTAAACAAAAATGTCAATCTGAATCCCAACTTGCAAAAAAGAGCACGATGTAAGCAAATTAATCGCCGCACGAACTAACTTTATCAATTTCTCAACAAATCTGGAAACAAAGCTCAATCTAGTACCTATGAAAATCACACCATCATCAAGAACAAATCAAATGAAACCGAGCTAGCTGAATTCAACTCGATAAGGCAAATATAAAAATAAAATGATAGGAAAAAAAATCTAGTGTGAGACTTTACTACAATTTTGAATAGCATTCAAATTGCAACCTACAAAAATGTACCTCGTGCATTGTCGCTTCGCATATTGAGACAAACTCCTATTTGCTCGACGATTCATCGGTCTCAAACGCCATGCATAAAGGTGAGAGAGAGATGACAGGGTGTGGCGTTGATTTCTCCCACACCTCCACTCTCCATATGTGCACCTGTTGAATGTGTTTGTACATGAACCTTCCAATTTAACTACTCCTTTGAAATTTCCTTCTTGAACTAAAAACATGAACAAAATTGCATTTTTAAACTAAAAACTAACTCAGGCCCATGGTTTGTTTCCTTGAGTATTAATTGTTGTAAGAAATCTTCTATCCGGATGTCCTAGGAGGTGAACCAATACTCTAAGACCAAAATCAAGCACAAATTGGCCCTTCATACAGTGGAATTGAGCACAAACCAAACGGAATTGTACAAAAATTGAAGAAACCTTAAATTAGGGCACAAATCAAGCGAAATTGATTAACCATAAATATGAACAAAGGAGAATCATAAATGAAATCTCAATCATCAATGATACCGACAACATTAATCAAATTATCAAACAACACCCAATTTCAATATAACCAATCCAAATCCTAAAATGTCAAACACTCAAACCTTCGATAAAATCATAAATCGAATCAAACCCAATTTAAAAAGCAAAAAGAAGTCTACCTCAAGGTCATGTGAATCGAGGCTAGGGTTCAAAATCGGGCGACTGGTTTTGCTCTTCTTCACCATCAAGGGTTGGTATTGGGGATGCTGAGGCTTAAACTAATCAACTAATGTGTCCTATTTGGTAAACTAATCAATAAATTCACGTTGTTTGCCAGCAAGAAAATCAACACTAAAAATATTTAAGATCCGGATCAAAGTCACCCAACAACTTGCGGTTCATAAACAAAGAAGGTATTCAACACAAGTCCATATGTAAATGCAATTTGCATCTTTTTAAAAAGGATTTTACTATATATTCATAATGCAGTTTACTTAATTCTTCTAAGCATTGCAGTTTGCATCTAGTCAAGAGCTATATGAGGAACAAATTTTTTTAGGAAACTCCAAGTTTTGAGTAAAAAAAAATTCAATATAAAAATTCAACACAATTAATTTACATTATTAACAAAAATTCAATCAAGAAAAAAGGAGAAGCCTTTAGGCTTTATCAGTGTTGGTCCCGCCCCGGGGAATCCCCTGTCAAAGTTTAAGTACTAAAAAAAAAAAAAAAAATTCAAGTACTAACTACAAATTTCAGCACAAGTAAAAAATTAGATATCATAAGAAAATCAAAATAAAACCCAAATTTCAGCACAAGTAAAAAATTTAATCTCAAACAAATCAAGAGAAATTTCAGGTTGAACATTAAACTAAAATTATCACACAAACAGGGCACAAATTTCAGCCAAATTGCAGCCAAAAATCGCATATAAAGAGGGCAAAAATTGCAGCCAAATTGTAGCCTAAAATCGCACAGAATCAGGGCAAAAATCACAGCCAAATCTCAGCCAAAAAATCGCACATAAAGAGGGCAAAATCGCAACCAAATTTCAGCCAAAAATCACACACAAATTTCAGTTATTCTAGGGCACACATATTTCTCGGATTGCACCCAACAATTCAGAGCCAAAAATCGCACAAACCCTAGTACAACCCAAAAATCGCACAGCCCTAACCCTAAATTTCCAAATCGGCGTACCTGTACTGGCGAGGAAAGGAAGAGGATCAAAGAAAGAGGAGGGAAGAAGGGGAGAAGAGAAGAGCATACCTGTACTGGCGAGAGCGAACAGAGGGGAGCAACCAGAAGAACGTTTGAAATGAAAGAACGAACAACATCGAACTGGAAGAAAGGCATGATGGTAAAACGTGACTCAAAAGAACGGTTTTTAATTTTGGTGAAAGAGAACGTGGGTTTCTTACTTTGAGAGATGGGAGATGGGAGCAGTTCTTGCAGGGAGAACGTGGGGGAGAGAAGTTGAAAGTTTTTGTTTTTAATTTTGCTCAAAGAGGACACGTGGTTCATTCTTTTACAAATAGCCTGCTTCTAAAATAATAAGTATAATGGGTGGATATAAAAAAATTGAAGCAAATTTGTTTTTTTTTTTTCAAAATTGTGAAAGAGAACATTTACAAAAATATTTTGAAACAATTTATAGCTTTTGAGTATTTGAACAAATTATTGTGCTAAAATTAGATTGTCATTCAAATTAGTGAAATAAGGCTCGAAAATGGGATGAAGAAGAAACAGATGAATTAATGCTCATATTTGTAGTACGGGATCAATTGTACTTTTTTCCTTTTTTTTTCTTCCAAATTATAATTTCTTAATTGTGTTTTGAATCTATTTTAATTTTAATGGTGATAGATGAATCTTAGGAAAGATTAGAATTATTTTCAGAAAAATGAACAACCCTTAGTTGTTATGATTTTTTCACTTTTTCATGGTAATGGGGGAAATTTTGATTCACAAATGAGGGTACTTTTGTCATTTCACTGAAATTCTAGTAGAATCTTTTGTATGGGTGGCATAATGTTAATAGACACCTTTTAAATGGTGGTTTTGTGTAATATCAAATTTAACGGGTGGTTAAATGAAAAGTCATCTATTTAACGGGTAGTTTTGTGTAATTTACCCTTAAATTAAAGGTAAATGTTTAGGTTGGTTTATATAGATGGAGATAGCCTAGGTGGCTCTTGAATTCTCAGAGTGTATTTTGTAACGGCCAAAAGCCATTCAATAAGATAGTAGACTAGTCAAGAAAATGTGTGTACACCTCAACTCCCTAGACCCGGATATATTGGGCTTATTGTTGTAGATTTATTCAAAATCCTTCTCAAGGCAAAGGAATGTGGTGATTTTTACCCCGCAATACTAATTGATAGTTGGAGTATTTTCATCTAAAAATCATTTGTCTGGCTTTTTATCCTTTAGTGTTTTTTGCCAAAATTATTTAACAACACTAACACAACTGCCGTGAGATCCAACAGTCGATTATCTAGACAAGCCTAGAGAACCGAGAGTCCGAAGAAGCTAGGAGATGGACCAATCATCATGTACAACCAAAACAAAAAAAAACTATCATGTACAACCAAAACAAAAATACAAAAGCAACAGACTGAATGGAAATAACAAGAGGCAAATGACAGGAAAAAAAAGTGCAAAAATAAAAAATCTCCATTGTAAACTACACGCTAGTAGAACCAAAGAATCGATCAGGAAAAATTACTTCATCATGTACCAAAAATTTTAAGAAAGGATTTTAATTTAATTTCAATACTATCCTTGTACTTGGGAATTTTTTTTTCAAAATATTCATTAAAAATAAATAATTACACATCTACTCACTACTTGAAACTATTTACGGAAATATTCATTTTTTGCAGGCATGACAAAAAAATGCGGTCTAAGACCGCGTTTTATTAACATAGACATAATTCCAAAATTGGAGTGACGGTTGGAAAAAAATTAACAAAAAGAAACGTTGGTTGAAATCGCGTTTCTTTGTTAATTTATTTCAAAATGAATTATATAATTATTTTTATTGATTTTTACCAAAATGATTTATTTCAATTTTTTTCCAGGGAAAATGAAAAGGGACGCCTGGGGGAAGGATGGAGGAGACCGGAGTCCCGATTTTGGGCAGGGACGAGGCAGATGCCGGAGAGAGGAGGTCGGAGGTCGCTGGATGAAGTAGGAGAGAGGAGTCCAATTTGGAGTAGCCATCGACCGATTTCGAGCTGGAGGTCACTGGTGGGAAGGATGAGATTCGGGCAATCGATGGCTTGGGAAGAAGGTCGGATGTTCGATTTCGATCAGGGAGGAGATCCAGCAGGAGGGCCAGGGAGCCGAGGCGATGGCGGTGGAGTTGTAGGCGGGGCGTCGGCCGTCTCAAGCGCCACCGCCGGCATTCGACCTCCGACCGCCATCTCGAGCGCCACCGCCGGCTGGAAAACACCGGAGGAAGGAGGCCGCCCGTTGAAGCCTTGAAATTTTGAGAGGTCGAAGCCCGGAGGTCGGAGGAGAGGGTTGCCGGAGGAAGGAGGTGATGAGAATGGAGAGAGGGTCGGAGATCGACGGCAAGTGCTAATGCTCGAGACGACGGTCGGAGGTCGATGGCCGATGGTGGAGCTCAAGACAGCCGGCTGACCTAGTGACCTCCCTTCTCCTCCTTCCCAGCTGCTCCGGTGGCTTCCAAGCGGCCGTCCTCGCTCCTGCTCCTCGATCTCCTTTCCCTTTCCTCCTGTTATTTTCCCTTCCTTAATTAAAAAAAAAAAGGAAAATTCCGTTTGGTGCCCCTGAGTTTTTGACAATTCCGGTTGGTGTCCCACAATTTTTTTTTGTCCGGATGGTACCCCTGAGTTTTGTCAAAAGTCCGGCTTATGCCCAAAACTCATAGTTTCTTCTTTTTAATGAATAAAACTACCCTTTATTTTTCATTTTTTCATAAATATGCCCATTTACTTTTAACATTGAACAAACTACTTATTATTTAACTAAATTCAACACAAAATTGACAACATCACCTTTATTTTTTAAAATTAATAAAATCACACATTATTGCCAAAGTTCTAGCAAAAAATGCCCATTCTTTCCAATTTTTTTTTAAGAAAATCAACCATTGTTTTTAACATTCTCAAAAGATCCGTTATGTATTTTTCATATTTTATAAAAAATAAATCTCATTATTTGTCAAATATTGCATGTACATAATCACCCATTATTTACAAAATTTTGCACAAATCCACTATCTTATTATGTAAACAAAAATAGTTAACCTATAAATTATAAAAAATACTTCGTAAAACCATACTTTGTGTAAAACCACCCTTTATGCTTAAAAAAATGCACAAAATCACTTCTTGTGTAATAAAAGAAGGTGTTATTCATTTCTTTTGTTTGGAATACATAAAACCTAATAAGATAAGAATGATTAATCTCTTATTATATTTTTCTTTTACAAGAAGAAAATAAAATAAAATAAATTTTACTTTTCTTTTTCAAATAAATTATAATCGAGATTTGGTTAAATTGATCAATCACATTTACAAATGTTTAAAGTTAGTGAGATATAAGTTAAATATTGTTTTGAAAAATAATAGTTGTTAAATATTGTTTTTACAAATAATGAGTGCTTTTCGTTTTTGCAAAGTATAGAAAAATAATAGATCTTTTGTATAATTTTAAAAATCGTAGTGATTTTGTTCTATTTTTTTTTAAACAAGAGTGATTTTGCAATAAAAATGTTGGAAATAATATGTGATTTTGTAAAATTTTAAAAAATAAAGTTGGTTTTGTCACTTTTGTGTTGAATTTTGTTAATTAATATGTAGTTTTGTTCAATGTTAAAAGTAAATGGGCATATTTATGAAAAAAAATAAAAATAATGGGTCTTTTATTCATTAAAAAGAAGAAACTATGAGTTTCGGGCATGAGCCGAACTTTTGACAAAACTCAGGGGTACCATTCGGACAAAAAAAAAAGTGTGGGACATCAACCAGAATTGTCAAAAACTCAGGGACATCAAACGAAATTTCCCAAAAATAAATACAAGAACCCGCGTGTCTAATGTAAAAATATTTATTCACCCACCTAATTAATCCCAAAATAAAATTAATAATAGAACGCGTTTCTTTTGTTAAATTTTTGTCAATTTTTCCTTTAGTTTCAAAAATTCCACCTTGTTAATAAAACGCGGTTTCATACCGCGTTTTTCTGTCCGACCTGCAAAAAAATAAATATTTTTATAAATAGTTTCAAGTAGTAAATAAATGTGTAATAATTTATTTTTCAATGAATATTTTGAAAAAAAATATTGTATTTGGATACAAGGGTTTTAGCCCAAACACACCGTAAAGGGCTTTGGATTTGACGCCTTGACGGTAGGGTTTTATCGAGAGAGATTTGGACAGCCTTCCGTCTTTACGTCGACGGTCCTTCAAAAAAACCCTAAAGGGTTCTCTCTCTCCTCCTCTCCCTCCACCATTCCCAATCTCCACCGCCTCTCGAGGAGCTCCACTGCCCCAGATCTGCCAAGATGTTGATCTCTAAGAGCTCGAAGATGCTCCAGTTCATCAATTACCGGATGCGCGTCACCATACAGGACGGTCGCCAGCTCGTCGGCAAATTCATGGCTTTCGACCGCCACATGAATCTCGTCCTCGGCGATTGCGAGGAGTTTCGCAAGCTCCCTCCCGCCAAGGGCAAGAATCCCTCCGGCGAAGACCGCCTGGACCGCCGCACTCTCGGCCTCCTCCTCCTCCGCGGCGAGGAGGTCGTTTCCATGACCGTCGAGGGCCCACCGCCTCCCGACGAGTCACGAGCGAAATCCGCGTCAGCCGCTGCCGCTTCTGGCCCCGGAGTTGGTCGCGCTGCTGGCCGTGGTGTGCCTACCGCGCCTCTCGTTCACGCTCAGCCTGGTTTGGCCGGTCCCGTCCGCGGCGTCGGTGGTCCCGCGCCGGGGATGATGCAGCCGCAGATCTCGCGCCCGCCGGTGCCTTCTCAGATGTCGGCTCCGCCAATGTCGTATCCGCCGGTGATGCGGCCTCCGCCAGGTCCTCCTGGGCAGGGTATGCCCGGGTTTCCGCCTCAGATGCAGCCGAGGGGGCCACCGCCGCCTGGACAATATGCGCCTGGATCGAGGCCACCGGGTCCTTTCCCGGGGCCTCCACCTCAATTTGCGCAGAGGCCGATGGGTCCGCCGCCCGGGATGATGAGGGGTCCGCCCCCTCAGATGAGGCCTGGGATGCCTGGTCCTCCTCCGGGTATGCAGGGGATGCCTCCTCCTCCTGGTGGTGCAGTTCCGGTTTACGGTCCTCCCCGTGCTGGCATGCCTCCTCCGCCAAATGCTCAGCAGCCACCGCAAAATCATCAACAGCAGCAGTAAAAGTGGTCATTAGGTTTGATACCTCTGTGTTTGCTTAAATTGTTGAACTGCTAATGAATTTATGCACATTCCTTATTGTTCTGTGCTAGTGAGATTGGTTGAGAGACCTGCAAACAGCCTTAAAAAAAGCTCAAATGTCCTTTGTTTGTTCTTGCTGAGTTTGTAACATTTAACACTTTAGGTTTCTTTGTTTGCTGAATTCTTTGATGTCTTTACTCATTGTTTACTGCGAGAAGAGTGAATGCATTTGTTTTGCATTTTTGATATACTTTGTTATCTGATTGACACCCAAGGAATTCAGTGATCTGTAGTCTGGTCTAATATGCTCAAAAGCCTTAACGAATTCAGTGAGTTACGATTTGCCTTTGTATAGTGTGGTCTAATGTGCCCCACATGGTAGTTTGTTTTAATTTGGATCTCTCTCGAACTCGTCCCCTTAATATAGGTTTACAGAATGTGGCTTTGGTGATTTAGCAATTGTCAGGGTTTAATCACTTTTATGAAATTGCATAGGCTTATGAATTCTAAGTTTTGAAAGTGCTCTAGGGTTTCATATGTTGATCCTTCATCTTGGCTGATGGCAGTATAATGTTTAATTTGAGAAGAATTCGGCTTCATTGAGTAGCTTATGGATCCTATTATAGAAGTTTTATCCGTTTATAGGATGGAGAATGAAGTTATGATTTGTGAGATGGTTGACTGACCTGTCTTCTGTTTAATCACTTTTATGAAATTGCTAGATTTAAAAAAAATGTTCTTACTTTTATGAGTAAGCCATAGTTGTTATCTTATGGATATTTTATTTTCGAAGAGTGAACATATTTATGCTTTTTTTGTTTTTAACATAATTTGCCGTGTTAAAAACACTCCATGAAGTCTTTACTTGTAGGAAATTCACTGTTGCTTCTTTTGTTAGTTGTTTCTTTTTACCTCATGTATTGTGTGTTCTTTCTAGTTTTAGACCAATTGCTTTTGTAATTTGTATGGGTTTTACCACAAAGTTGTAAGCAAGGGAACAAAAGGGATATGTTTGCACTTTCCATATAGATTCATTTACTCTGGATGGTAAATTATAGGAGATGAATCTTGATTTGGCATGCTCCATTACTTTCAAGTTTCAAAGTATATGTATTGGCCAACAATAATTATCAAACTTTTGGTGATTTGAGTTTGGCTCTCTGTCCGACCCAGACCTTAAATTTAGTTTGAAAGACCTGCCTTTTATTCATGTGTAACTGCTACATCTATGGAAATGCATTGCACAGAGGATTCCAGATTTCGAAGTTTCAGTTTCACTGTTGCTTATTCCTATCTAATGTTAACCTTTAGGTGACCTATTTTTTTTAACTAAATTACATCTTGCTAGTTATTTTTATTTTTGCCTGAATTGCACTAGCAACAAATGACATTCGTCACGTTTGCTGTCTTTGATGATACAGGTTATCCCAAAAAGTTGTGCTGCAGAAAAACTGGGGTTTCTATTGCATGGTTCCATTGAAGTATTGAAACTTGCCCTTTGTGTTTTGCTGGGCGCGAACTTGATGTCTCCTAAACCTCTAATATTGAGCTGATTAGATGTCCTACCAATCCACCTAGACTTTGTCTCGACTTTGTCTTTAAGGTATGCTTGAGGTTTGGTGCCTGTCCGAATGCCCGATCAACTTTGTTTTGGTTAGTATTTGCAGCTGACTTAGTATGTGTTTTGTACATGTTTCCGAGCGAATTGGCCTGAGTTCTTTGGAGCCGAAACTTCAAATTTTGTATAGGGTCACAACCTTCTACACCACCGGCAAGGCATTAGCTTGTGTTGCAGAAGTCTGTTGCTCTCTATTCGTATGTATATTGCTCCAAGTATTTAGCTAGGTAACTGTTTTTAAGAGCCTACAGAATCAAATGATGGTCTAAAATCGATCATAAACTACAACCATCTCCTGATGTCTCAGTTGGCAAATTACCCAGGAAGAGCCAAAGGCTTTCCTTGTGGTTTCACGCCCCTATGGTTTCCATCGAGGGCATCGACAACTCGATTTTGCAAGGCACCCCAAAAATCATCTTACTAATTTCCCTCTTTTTTTGGTTACCATACAAATAATTTAGAGCAAAAGATTTGCTCTACATTTATAAGATCTCACCACAAAATATTTACCAATGCAAAATCAATATATTATACTTCATTTTTGCCTATATGTATATTAGGTCAAACAAGAAGCGCCCCTGATTGACATACAGACCTTCTGTGTTTTACAAAGATAACTCAGCCATATGGCGACGCTTAAATTCGGATAATCCCATGCGAAACCGAGAACGTATAGCCCATCGGAAGGGTCGAGTTGAGTAGGGTAGAAATGTTTTTGTGTTTGATGTTTACTCCGTATTTTGTAAAACTTGTTTGAAACAAGTCTATTTATATATAGCAATCGTACCCTATGCTAAACAGAATTTCGAAAATTTAAGATACAAATCTCACCAGGAATCCAATGGAGACCTCTCGGCCACTCCCTTCCATTTGTAACTAATCACAAAATCTCGTGTTATTTCGAGTTTGGGTTATTTCAAGCACTTTTGTTGGATTCGAGTTTCTACCTTTTGGTTTAAGATTCAAAAAGTTTCTTTCCAGGAGATAGAACATATCAAATTAAAATTTTCGTGTGCCACATATTGTCAAGTCTATTCAATAACAGAAGTGGTTCAAATCTGTTACAAGGACACAGAGTATCAACCATACAAGCTGACAGATGCAAATCAAAAATCAATTTGCTATGTTTGTACATTGCAGCATCATACAAATCCTCCAACCCCGACTTCAAACATGAACAGAAACCAGGCATCACAATTTTGAGGATATGAATTTTGTATCCATGATACAAACCCAGCAAATAAAAACTGGAGATAGTGAACACCAGTTCCGAAAATTGACCTTTGATCATGTAGATTGTAGACTGATACATACATCACTCTGAATTCGAACCAAGGGCGTCCAGCAATGATTAACCCGACGCTGCAAAGAATGCAAATCAATGTTACATGATCACTGAGCTGACAACAGATAAAAGCAAAACAGACATTCGATCAATTAACAAAATCTGCACATACCACCATTAGTAACTCCGCAAATACATTTAAGCACCGTTTTTTCCTAGATCAGTATATTCCGCTGAGGAACTGAAAGAATGGTTGAACTTCATAATCACTAGTAAAATCTCATGAAGACTCCGGATGCAGCCAGCTAATAAAATCAATCATCTACAAACTCAATGCCGAGTAGCTGATAACTCTCCGCACACTGCAATAACTCACTTATGTTATCCGAATCCAAGTTAATATTTGCCGGGTCGATGGTCACTGCACATTGCAATTGACACCCATCACCAGATATAAGAAAGCAGTTCTTATATAAGCCATCCTTCGGTGGAAGATTCAACAAACAAGATCTAGGAATGGAAACCCTAGTTTTAGTGCTGACTATTCCTTCCTTGTTTTTCATAGATAGCATAATACGGTGTCTACGGCCGAGTAATTCGTTGACATAGTTTATGTCTCCCTTTGCCAGAGCATAGCGGACGCGAGTAGATGATACTTGTCCTCTCTCTTTTGTACTTTCAGGTACTGAATTTTCAAGGTTTTGATTTTTGTCCATGACAGAGTCTATAATATATGCCCCAATACCATACTCCTGACACAACATCACTAGATCAGATGCACTGCCAGAAGCCTTGTATCCAAATCTATAATTTTGACCTGACAAAATATGTTGGCCAGTTAAAAAGGGAGGAAATATTCATCAAGGAAAGAGATTTGGAAATCCTGGTATGACAAACCTGCCACAACGCCACGAATACCGAATTCTTGTGATAACTTCTCTACAAACTGCCGAGGTTTAAGATGCCGAACACTTGAAAATTCTACGAGAAACTCTTTTGGGGTAGCATTACCACAGTATGACGCCCATGAAGAGAGAACTCGCTTCCGATCACATTTTGCAACAATTGGAGCTCTAACCACAAAATAAAGGTCAAAATCAAACTCCTTATACTCTGATTCAACATTAATTAATGCTCATAAAGTCATCCATATCTATTTAAAGGTTGATTAATCCTAAAGGGAAATGAGAAAATCAGGCAGTTTATACTATTGCATTTATCAAATTATCATCATTTTGATGAAATAGCTCAACAAGATGCTCAATATCCAAATTAGGTAGTATTGCAGACCGTTCAACCTTTAATGCCAATTGCCAAAAACATAAGGATTGAATCATGTCTGTCTCCCCTAACATAAATGAACGGTTAAACCAGTTATGATAAAGTATCAGGTGAATTTCCCAGGCAGTCTATATATGAATGAATTTTTTTTAACTGAGGAACTAATATCAGAATTCTCATAATCTGTTAAGTAACTGTGTTGCTAGTGGATAAATATTTTATCCTTCAAAATAAATTGTTGGGGCATGAATTGGATTCACCATTACTTAAGTAATACTCGCGTCATCAGCTAAAAGGCCATTTAACCAGTTATGACTTGTGATAATTTTTCTTCATACTAAATGCCTAAACAACTCATAGCAGGTTGAAGAGAACCACAAAGTTAAGTAGATGATGCAAAATGTTGATGCATGATTAATAATCTGTGTGCAAAGTACAAAGCAATCCGGATTCTGGAAAGTTGTAGGATTCCTTAAGGTTTATTCCTAAGGTTTTGATTAGCGGTGCAGCTCTGCCAACTGACAGCTTGTACTAAAAGACAACTGATAATCATTTAATATCTTCAACTGCATGGCCATTAATCATTGATTCATGAAATCAACTCCATAAAAGTTTGGCCCATGCTACATAGTCCAAATGGGCATCATTTAAACTAGGAAAAGTTGAAAATGATAATTCATTACCTAGGCTCCCAACCGAGCACTTCTGCCATCCCTACAAATGAGAGAAGAAATGGAGCTCCGACTTTTGATGCTTGAATTGCTAGTTCCCGGTGACCAACGTGGAGGGCATCAAACTTTCCTAGTGCAACAATTCCTCCTAAAATGCAGTGACAAAAGAATCAACTGATGTACTTATCCTCCAAAGGGCAATAACTATGATTCAATTAGGAATATTTATTGACATAACACAAGCACTTGCGACAATTTAAAATAAAATACAGTCAAATTTTAAATGGCGGTGCTGGCCAAACTAAAGATATACCAAAAAAGGTTGCATTTTCACTTATCAATCTTAATAGTCTAAGGTAGCATATAGTACACAACAGAAGAAAAAAATGTATGTACTGAATCAGTTCCATAGAGCAAGAAAACCACTTCATATATGAAATTATCAGACATGCATTGGATTGACACATTACAAAAAAGGGAATTTACAAAATACCTTGTACTGATGCCAAACCTTCAGATGAATGCTCATGGTCTGCTTCTTTTTGGCTTCACAAAATAAGTTAGAAAGACAAGGAATTAGATGTTGAACACTAGGAATGATAAAGTAAAGATAACGATTTCCAGTAGTGGCTCACATGATAAGAAGTAAAAGAGTAAGGGAACTACAGCAATGAAACCAATATACCACCAAAGGAACCAATTAATAACCAGCAGTAACATAGAGTCAAATTTTCAATGAACACAATGATAACACCACTAATTTGATACCCTTTTTGATTGAATAAGACACTCTTTAGCATTACCAATTACTCCGAATGGATTCATAATAACACATCTTTTAATTCAGCTTACAAGGAGATCAACATGACCATTTTGTTGAAAAATGCCCTTAACCTGGTTTTGAGATTCATATATGTTAAAACCAGTCCATCTATATATTTCATGCGAACTTCAAACAAAAAAACAATTCATATATTTCATTCGATGTCCAGATTTCCTTTTAAGACTTTAACATCCATACCAACGCAGGTGACTAGTTGAGTGACTTCCTTACTCTCCATCAAAGTTTTCCCTTTTTCCATCTTCATAAACAAAGCAATCCAGAGAACAATATCCCAATATGCTCTTCTATTTTCCCCTTTCCCTAAATAGCACATCCTATAACTAATTCATAATCCATTGTCAGAAGAACAATTTCTCCCGTCCTTCAGGTTCAAATGGCTTCCTCTGATAAACGCAAACTAAAATCTAAACCCTAACAACTACTACCGCCAAATTCTCCTCCGAAAAAAGGAAGCTACAAACAATAACAACGACAAAACCCATAGAAATCAAAGACAAACCGCAAATTCAACCAGCGTAATTGAACACAATACCTGAAGCAATCAGAGAGGGAGGGGAGGTCTCCGGGGGTCTTGGACTGAAGGCAATTGACGAGGAGAAGAGGGAAAACGGTAATCTTAGGTTTCCAACTCCCATAGCCCGAGGAATTGCTAAAAAATCGACGAGCTTTAAGACTCTGATGGTGGTTCCGGAGCGAATGGGGAGAGAAATTGAGGTTGGAGTAAATCCCTAAGCTCTTCCACTCTCTGGTTTGGTGTGTGATACGGCATCCGCTCATCATTCTATGAAGGAGAGGAGAGACACACAGAGAGATTTGTGCGTTCAGACACTTTTTATGGACTCCACAATTCACAGATAACCGAAATTTTCCGGTAAGGATCTGCTGGTCCAATTTCACATATCTCCTGCCTAGGGATGGCAACGGGGCGGGTTCGGGGTGGGGAGTACCCTCCCCGTCCCCGTCCCCGTTTATTAATCCAATCCCCGCCCCCGTCCCCGTCCCCGCTCGGGGACTATAATTCATCCCCGTCCCCGACTCCGGCGGGTCCCCATCCCCGTCGGGGAATCCCCGTCCCCGTTTGTTATTCTATTTACTTAATTTTTCCTATTCACATTACACCTTGATTTTTCCTTTTCAATTAAACCAGGATGGGGTATTTAATCGAAATCAAAACAAAAATAACAAAATATTATAAAATCATCTAGAACCAAACTAGTTATAAAAAGTCTCAAATGCAAAACGAAACAAAATAATTCGTAAAAAATCTGAGAAGGATTGGAAACTAAAATAACATTCATTGATTATATTGTTAATCCGATAATGTCTTCACCATCTTCTTTTGGATGAGCAAAATCTGAAAAAAAGAAATATGAATTAAAATTCAGTAAGATTTCTATATACTGTAGTAATTTATATGCAAATATAAATATATGATTACAAACCTGAAATAAAACACCGTAAGCTAAATTTCCAAAATATTACTTGCTCTAGCAGCCCCTTCAAACACAGTCCCACCAAACCCATTCTTCCTTGTTTGCAACCTGTACAACATGCTAAATATAAATTTCAAGTGAAAAAGAAAAGATAAGAATGATCAAATAAGAAATGCAAGTAATTAAGCAGTAGATAGAATTCATACAAGAGAAGATATCACTCTTCGTCAGTATCCTTCTCTTCCATATCATTTGTCAAGGCATGGTAAAAAGAACTCACTGATTGATCTAAACAAAGAAATATACAAGTGATCATTTCGATTCCATATATAAAGATGATCAAAATACAAATGAAAATTGCTAAAAAAAAATTTAAAAACACATTTAAGAACAAGAAAGATATACGAACCTTCATCTACAAGTTCTGACCAAAGCCAACTTTTAGTACACAACAATGGCTCCACGGTCTCGGAAGAGAGTCGGCTACGATGAGTGCTCAAGATTCTCCCACCGGTACTAAATGCCGATTCAGAAGCAACACTAGTGAGAGGTATAGCTAAGATATCTCTAGCCATCCTTGCCACAATAGGATACCGACTTCCATTTGCCTTCCACCATTCCAATATATCAAAATTAGGAATCATAGGATGAAGCCTCTCCTCAAAATACAACTCAAGATCATTCTTAAGAGAATTTTCCAAGTTTTCTGGTTGAAGACATTGAGTGAAGACATTATCAAATCGAACAATATTTCCAACATTGGCACTAGGAGATGAAACACAATGACCAAATTGAGAAGCACCAGTACCACTTTCACCATTGTTTCCCTTTTCTACCTTATACTTTTTTTCATACTCCAAATAAATATCATCACAAATCTCTTTCAACTTTTTAGCTTCCTCACCTTTATAAATCTCAAAGACTCGATTTTTGTACCTTGGATCCAACATCGCAGCAACTCCCATCATTCCATGTATTACAAGCCAATACTTGTCAAACTTGTCCAGCATCTTCGTTGCCATACGTCGTATGGACTCTTTTGGATCATCAACCCATTTAGACAAAGTCCACTTAATCTCCATCACATGAGGAAAGAAAAGGTTAGCCGTAGGATATTTACTACCAGAAAATAGCTCAGTCAGCCTATGAAACAACCCCAATCTTTCACATATATCTTTAGCCAACTCCCATTCAGCATAGCTAGGCAAAGACTTGTAAGAAGATTCACGTTGCATCAAACGAGTAAACACAGGCCTATATAATAAAGCTGTCTGCAGCATCAAATAAGTCAAATTCCATCTCGTCTTACAATCTAAGATCAACCTTTTTGAATAAGGTATCCCTAGATGTCGACATGATTCCTCAAACCTCTCCTCCCTCTTTGGAGTTGCCCTCCAAAATGCAACACTATCTCTGATTTTTTCAATCTCAGTTGCCATCACATCCATTCCATCTTTCACAATCAAATTAAGAATATGTGCAGAACAACGCATATGACCATGGTCTCCTCTAAGAATAAGATGGCTCCTATCAAGTTTTTCTAAAAGAATATTGATAATAGCATCATTTGTAGAACAATTATCCAAAGTAATAGTAGATAACCTCATATCAAGGTTCCAATCCAGAATAGTAGCAATCAACACCTTGGATAATTCCTCCGTTGTATGAGGACATGGCACATATGCAAACCTACAAAATTTTGCAAAAGATGTAATTCAAAGTACGAATTAGGAAAGTACCTAAGAGAATCCTTAATTAATTAGTATAAAAATCATACCTTATTACTCGACTTTGTAGTTTCCAACTTGAATCAATCCAATGTGCAGTTATCACCATATATCCTTTCCGCTGATTTTGGGAAGTCCACATATCCGAGGTGATTCCAACTCTACTATCATTGTTGGCCACAAAATTCATCATTTTCTTTCTCTCATGCTCAAAAACTTTGTGAATATCACTCTTGAGGGTATTCCTACTGATCATTGTAAATTGAGGCTGTAGGCTGGCCACAAATCTCCTAAATCCCACATGATCCACTACTGACAATGGCTGCTCATGCAAAACAACAAAGTTTGCCAATTCTCTTCTAGAGACCTCTTGATTAAACTCTCTAAAAACAAGCTGCGATTTCCCTTTTGAGACATTTTGCAAGACCAATTTCTTTTGAGAGCTAGATTTTCCCTCATGACATTTACGCATCACACAACTTTTATAGTGATCATGCAAATGCTTAGTGCCATTTCTTGATTCCCCTCCTAATTTCTTTGAGCAGTACTTACAAATAGCTTTTGCCTTACCATCGATCATTTCTAATGTGAAATGTGACCAAACAGAAGATGTCATCTTCCGCTTTTTTCCCAAAGTTAATTCATTCTCATCTCCTTCGGGTGTGTCTTTATCACTGGTATTAGGAGAAGTATCCGTGGGTTGATCAGGAGCGGTGGCGGGCAAATCTTTAGCACTCATATTGACCTAATAGATATTTCAATATAAACCACTAAAATTACTTGTGATTTAAGAGTCAAAATAGAAAAATGAGGGGAATTTTGCACCCAACTTCATAAAAATTCATAGATCAAAGATCTAAAATTGTGAAAGGTACAAGCGTAATTACTTATTTACTTACCAAACCGAAGGTCAAACTTGATATGGCGGTGACAGTGGTCTCTGGGGTTGGGGCCGTTGGGCACTATTACGTTGAACACAGAGCAACTAATGTTGAAACTAGGGAGCAGAATCAACACTGATGGAGTAATCAACTAGGAAACAGAGAGGAGAAAGAGATAAGATGAACCGGCGGAGTAATCGGCATTCAGCACAACATCATAGGGAAATTAGGGAATTTGAAAGGTCTTTTTTTTTTAATTTTTTTTAAACCTACAAAATTGAATGTTAAATGACTTCTAGAATCTACTCATCTACACTTTGGTAACTAAAAAAATTGAATGTTAAATACCGTAGCCATAATTTTTATTTTTATTTATTTTTCCCACTTCTAGATATCTTATCCAATAAAATTTCATATTCATAATTTTTATTTTATTTTTTTTCAATTCAAAGCACCAAATCTTTTAAATTATCTTATGCTTTCCAATTGCACCTATAATTTATTTCCATGGATATATCAATTTCTACTTTCAAAAATATATTTATACTAGTCTAGTTTAAGTAGATACTCTAGTTTAACGGAAGGAGTAGAAAGTAGAATGCAATGTACTGATTTTATTATTTTAATATAGATAGATATATAGAAGATATAAGATTTTTTACCTAAGATTATATTGAATATAAGATAAGATTATATTTGCAATTTAATCACATACTCTAGTTTAACGGAAGGAGTAGATACTCTAGTTTTTCCAATTTAATCACATACTCTAATTAAAATATAAATTATAAGATTATATTGAATAGATTATGTATTTAAAAAGATAAGTTTTTTTACCTAAGATTATATTGAATATAAGATAAGATTATATTTGCAAAAATATTTACAAAAGTTGATGCAATTTGAATTTCTAATACATCTACTATCATTCAATCAAAATACTCATTATGAATCATCGTTATTATTATTACTACTGCGCGTATAGTAAGATAATGAATTTGTCATTTAGGTTCATAATAACGATGCTTGTTGAAGTTTTACAAGTAATGATGATTGTTGTAGTTTTGCAACTACAAATAGCCATGAATAATGATACTCCGTATGTAACAACCTATAACATATGAATTTTTTACCATATATTACTGGGAATGACTCATATATCTATATCTATTGGATTATATCAACTAACAACCTAAAACATATGAATTTTATAATTTTAAAACTATTACTCTATTTTTTTTTTATATAAACCTTAAACCTTCAATAAACAAGGGACCGGGGATACCCGTCGGGGAATGGTGTTGTGATTTTAAACGGGTTCGGGGATACCCAACGGGGCCGAGGGCGGGGATCCCCGACGGGGCCGGGGGCGGGGACCCCCGATGGGGGCGGGGATCCCCGTCGGGGACGGGGACGGGGCGGGGACCTGTATCCCCGTCCCCGTCCCCGTCCCCGCGCGGGGATGCTTATTTCCCCCCATCCCCGTCCCCGTCCCCGTTTAAAATCCCCGTCCCCGTCCCCGTCGCGGGGATTCCCCGTGGGGACCGGGGAATCCCCGCCCCGTTGCCATCCCTACTCCTGCCTGTGCCTCTCACAAAGTCTTCAATTTTTTTTTTCTTTTTAACTTATTAATTTAATTTTAATTTAATTTTCTTTTTATTTTGGGGGGGTGGGGAGGTAAAATCAGGGGGCAGGGGCCTGTCCTCAAAGTGACAGGGGATCCCGCTCGAAATTTTCAGTCTCCCTTCGAAGGAGCTACGTATAAAATTTGATTACTCGAGTTTTCAAGGCAAATAATGTTGATTATTTTTATGTTTAAATTATTTATTAATTGGCTTTAAAAAAGGGGGTTTTTTGCTGGCCATTTTGGGTCCAATTTTTAAGTCAAAGGACACAAGGGTGGCAATATTAGGTAAATATCCATAATTTCCAATTTTGCCCTTGCCCTTGTTTTTTTCCCTTCCCCAAGTTAAAACAGGTCTGAAAGATGGAGAAGATGAAATTGAATTAAATCCGACATGGGAGAGATGGAGATGCAAAGATCGCAGAGGAGTGGCGGCCATGGATGCCATGGCGGAGGAGGAGGAGAGTGTGGTCGTTGAAGACGTCGGCGACCACATTAGCCCCGACGAGCCTTCCTCGACGGTCGCGCCTTCTACTCCGAGATCTCCTACTCCGGAGACAACCCCGTTTGCTCCAGCCGGACCACCGCGGTGGAGCAGATGACGGCGGAGAAGGAGGCCCCGGAGGCGGAGCACTCGCATTTGGAAGGGAAAGCGATGAAATCGGTAACGAAGTGTGTTTTTGAGTTGGAAGGCATGGTGGCGGCGGCGATTCTCCACTGGCGTTGCCGGAGAAGCCCTTCCTCCGCCTCTGATTGTGCCCTGCGAGCCGCCTCCCGCAGCTCCACGAGCGGGTTTCCCGGCGCCGATCTGGTGGTTTGGGATGTCGTACGAGCGGCTGTTGTGGCGCGTGGGCTTTGGAGCTGATGATGCTTTTTGTTGGTCCTCCCTTTGTCTACTTTTCCATTACAGTAGCTTTTTTAAAAAGCTGATTTGCTATGCATCTTTTTGAATTTGTTTTGGGTTATTGTTTCACTTTGGTGTGTGACATTGCCGTGTAGAGAACCACTTAGTGGATTTATTTTGTGGAAATTAATATTTTGTGGTTTAAAAGCTGTAATCAAAATAAAAAGCGGTCAATATCTATCGTCACCACTACAAAAATAGAATTATACACTGTCACCACTATGAAAAAGGATCATAGACACTGTAATCAAATGAAAATCATATAGACGTTGTAACCAAAATAAAAACAAGGTTATAGATATTGTCATTACTATAAAAACACGGTCATAGACATTGTAACCAAAGAAAAATCCTATGATAAGGGAAGCAAAAACCCTATAGTGGCTAATGAGAAGCCAAAATACATGTGATGACAGTTCTTCTCTAATTTCCAATTTCTAGTTTTCTAGATTTTTTTAAAGTAGTGTCATCTCAATAAAAAAAATTAAAAATGTAACTATTGTTGTCACCACTCACCACTAGAAAAATAAAGTCATAGTTACTGTCACCACTATAAAAACATGGTCATAGACACTGTAATTAAAGTGAATCATATGATAAGGGAATCACAAACCCTATATGGGCGAATGAGAAGCCAAAATAAATGTGGTAACAATTCTCATCTAATATATGAATGGATAAGAGGGTCATAAACACTGTAAGCAAAATAAAAATAGGGTCATAGACACTGTCACTACTATGAAAACAGGGTCATAGACACTGTTATCAAAAGGAAAACCATATAGACGTTGTAACTAAAATAAAAAAAGTTCTCCTATAACATATGAATGGTTAAGAGGGTCATAGATGTTGTAAGCAAAATAAAAATAGGATCATAGACACTGTAATCACTATAAAAACACGGTCAAATACACTGTAATCAAAAGGAAACCCTATAGACGATGTAACCAAAATAAAAACAGCTTTATAGACATTGTCTCCAGTATGAAAAAAGGTTCATAGACACTGTAATCAAAAGAAAATCCTAGGAAAAGGGAAGCACAAATCCTATAGGGGTTAATGAGAAGCCAAAATACATGTGGTGACAGTTCTTCTCTAATGTCTAATTTCTAGTTTTTTAGAGTTTTTTAAAGTAGTGTCACCACAATAAAAAAAATTTAAAAATGTAACTACTATTGTAACCACTATAAAAAAATAAAGTCATAGATATTGTCTCCACTATAAAAACATGGTCATAGACACTGTAATCAAAAGGAAAACCCTATAGACGCCGTAACCAAAATAAAAACAGTTTTATAAACATTGTCACCACTATGAAAAAAAGGTTATAGACACTGTAATCAAAGGAAAATTCTAGAAAAAGAGAAGCACAAGCCCTAAAGGGGCTAATGAGAAGCCGATATTCATGTGGTGACAGTTCTCCTCTAATATATGAATGGGTAAGATGGACATAAACGTTGTAATCAAAATCAAAACAGAGTCATAGATACTGTAACCAAAGAAAAACCGTAGGACTAGGGAAGTGTAAACCCTATAGGAGCTAATGAGATGTCAAAATACATGTGATGACAATTCTTATCTAATTTCTAATTTATAGTTTTCTAGATTTTTTTAAAGTAGTGTCACCACAATAAAAAAAAATAAAAATGTAACTATTGTTGTCATCATAATAAAAATAAAGTCATAGATACTGTCACCACTATAAAAAGATGGTCATAGATACTGCAATCAAAATAAAAACAGTGTCATAACCACTGTCACCACTATAAAAACAAAGTCATAGACACTGTAATCAAAAGGAAACCCTATAGACGTTGTAACCAAAATAAAAACAGCTTTATAGACACTGTCACCACTGTGAAAAAAGGTTCATAGACACTGTAATCAAAGGAAAACCCTAGGAAAAGGGAAGCATAAACCCTAAAGGGGCTAATGAGAAGCCAAAAGAACATGTGATGTACAGTATGGTTTAGGGTTAAGTCTTTAGGGTTTAGGGCCCTAAACCCTAAAATGTTAAGTACAGTACGTCGTTAAGAGATGATTACTGTCATCAAATGGAAAACCCTAGGACAAGGTAAGTACAAACCCTAAAGGGGCTAATGAGAAGCCAAAAGACATTAGGTGGACAGTTCTTCTTCAATATATGAATGGGTAAGAGAGTCATAGGCACTGTCACCACTATGAAAACAAGGTCATAGACACTGTAATCAAAATAAAAACAGGGTCGTAGACACTGTAATCAAAGAGAAATCATATAATAAAGGAAGAAAAAGCCCTATAGGGACTAATGAGAAGCCAAAATAAATGTGATAACAATTCTCCTCTAATACATGAATGGGTAAGAGGGTCATAGACATTGTAATCAAAATAAAAAAAATGTCATAACCACTGTCACCACTATAAAAACAAACCCATAGACATTGTAATCAAAAGCAAAACCCTATAGACGCTGTAACAAACATAAAAACAACTTTATAGACACTGTCACCACTATGAAAAAAGGTTCATAGACACTGTAATCAAAAGAAAACCCTAGGAAAATGGAAGTACAAACCCTAAAGGGGCTAATGAGAAGCCAAAAGAACATGTGATGTACAGTATGGTTTAGGGTTTAGGGTTAAGTCTTTAGGGTTTAGGGCCAAGGCCCTAAACCCTAAATCCTAAACCCTAAACCCTAAAATGTTAAGTAAAGTACTTCGTTAAGAGATGATTGATGTCACCAAATGAAAAACCCTAGGACAAGGTAAGCAAAAACCCTAAAGGGGCTAATGAGAAGTCAAAAGACATTAGGTGGACAGTTCTCCTTCAATATATGAATGGGTAAAAGAGTCATAGACACTGTCACCACTATGAAAACAGGATAATAGACATTGTCATCACTATAACAACCGGGTTATAAACACTGTCACCACTATGAAAAAAAGGTAATAGACACTATAATCAAAGGAAACCCTATAGACGCTGCAACCAAAATAAAAATAGGGTTATAGACACTGTCAGCACTATGAAAAAAGGGTCAAAGACACTGTAATCAAAGGAAAACCCTACGACAAGGGAGATACAAACCCTATAGGGGCTAATGAGAAGCCAAAATACATGTGGTGACAGTTCTCCTCTATTATATATTCGGGTAGGATGGTCATAGACGCTGTAATCAAAATAAAAACAGTGTCATAGTCATTGTCACCACTATAAAAATGAAGTCATAGACACTTTAATTAAAAGGAAAACCCTATAGACGCTGTAACCAAAATAATAAACAGCTTTATAGACATTGTCACCACTATGAAAAAAGGTTCATAAACACTGTAATCAAAGGAAAACTCTAAGAAAGGGGAAGCACAAACCCTATAGGGGCTAATGAGAAGCCGATATTCATGTGGTGACAGTTCTCCTCTAATATATGAATGAGTAAGATGGATATAGACGATGTAACCACTGTTAAAACAGGGCCATCGACACTGTAACCAAAGAAAAACAAGGCCATCGACACTGTAACCAAAATAAAAACAGGTTAATAGACATTGTAATCAAAGGAAAAACATAGGACAAGGGAAACAATTTTTTGATGACAGATTCGTTTCAAGAGTTTTTAATTGAAACAAAAATAAATTACTAATTCCTAATGGCTAATTGCAAGTTCCTAATTGAAACAAAAAATTTCCCTGTCACCACAACTAAATTTTCAGTTCCTAATTGAAACAAAAAATTGTCAGTTCCTAATGGCTAATTGCCATTTGTGTTCACTCAAGTTTTGCAAAACCAAACAATTACGTACAGGTCAGTTAAATAGTCCTAACGTGTTTCGAATCCTAATGCTGTGATGGAAAAATTCGAGTTGGGTCCCTTTGAACATCACCTGAATCTTAGCAGTGTAAACAAACAGTCATACCATCAAACCAAAGTTTATGTAATTCGATCCCAAAAAAAACCAAAACCAAAGTTTATGCAAAAGTTTGTTCCCATAAACACACAGAGCACAAGCTACAGTCCTTCCTCTTTATCTGAACAAAGATTATGCAATAGTTTGCCAATGAACAGAGAGATTTCTGATTCTACAGCAACAAATTGAACACCTCCAAAACTAAAGAGAGGTGCGCTGCCGGGAGCATTTAAAGAGAGGTGCGCCGCCGGGAGAGGAATCCGAGATCGATTGATGGACTCGCTTGCTGAGATCCGCCATAACTGTCACCACCAAGCAACCTCTAGAAAGTGGAAACCCTAGTCTTATTCCTCCAATTTAAAGAGAGATGCGCCGCCGGGAGAATTGACAGCGGGAGGAGAGAGAGCGGGGATAGAGGAAGGCATCGGCGGCGATTAGGGAACGGGGGAGGGGAGTACCTGCCGCCATCGAAGACATCGACGGCGATCTTCTCTCCGACGCCATCGCATCCAATCTCCATGATCGTCGTCCTTGTGGATGAAGGCGAGGGCGAGGATGAAGGCGGAGCGAGGATGAAGGCGGAGTGAGGATGAAGATTTGTGAGGGCGAGGATGAAGGCGGAGCGATGGATGCGGATGAAGGCGGAGCGATGGATGCGGATGCGGCTGCGGCTGTGATGCGTTCTCCCTCTCCGGTTCCTCTCCGGTTTCTCTTGCTCGCTTCTTCGATTGTGTCGTGGGATCTAAATGAAACGGGAAGGATCTGGGGAAAAATAGAAGTAGGGGTACTCTTGGTATTATGAAAATATTTTGGCCTTTTACTAGCAAAGAAAAGCCTTTAGGACATTTAGTAATTGGTCCAAAGGCCTTCGGCCTTTGGACCAAATTACTTCTTAAAAAAATGCAATTATTACAAAACACAAGTGAATTGATATTTTTTTAAAAAAACATGCTCAAACCTAAAATGATATTGATATTATTCTTTAGGGAAATTTTTTTTTATGGGCAGGGGAAAGTTGATATTGTTGTGGAATTTGAGTTTTATTTGATTTACATATGATATTCTAGGTGATTATAGGCATCCCATCCAATGTTGAAATTAAATCGGCTGTGTTCAAACTAGGAAACAATAAATCCCCTGGGCCTGATGGTTTCTCGGCAGAATTTTACAAGGCATATTGGGACATTGTCGGAACATCTGTTATTAGAGCAGTGAAGGGATTCTTTTACTCAGGCAAAATATTGAAACAAGTAAATCATACATTTATATCCCTTCTTCCAAAGCGCGACAATCCCACCAATACCAGTCATTACCGCCCTATAAGCCTATGCTCTACGATATACAAAGTAATATCAAAAATCCTTACTGACCGACTAAAGTCGATCGTTGGTAAGGTGTTATCCACCCTCTCCAGGGTGCGTTTGTATCTGACAGGGCAATCCAAGTCAATGTGTTGGTAGCGCACGAAATTTTCCACTTTTTTAGATCCCGCAAGGGGCGGGTTGGATGGCTAGCAATAAAACTAGATATGGAAAAGGCATATGATAGAGTTGAATGGAACTTCACTAAAAAAGGTGCTAGAAAGATTTGGTTTTCACAAAACCTTCATTTCGTGGGTGATGGAATGTATTACGACTGTTTCTTTCTCAGTTCTTGTTAACAATGGCCCCACCGACTTGTTTTATCCAAGTCGTGGCCTTAGGCAAGGGGACCCTCTCTCCCCCTTCTTGTTCATTCTAGGGGCCGAGGTCCTAGCTAGGCGATTGTCTGCTGAATCAAATTCCAACAACAACCCTATTGGTTTCTCCTTTGGTATATATAGACGGTCCCCGAATTCCATTTATGTCCTTTGCAGATGACATTATTGTCTTTTCTAAAGGCAGTGTGGAGGCAGCACAAAAAGTTAAATCCATAATTGATACATACTGCAAAGTATCTGTACAAAAAGTTAATTACCAAAAATCCAGTTTTCAGGCAACTAGAGGAATTTCTAACACAAGAATTGCCGAGCTCCGAAACTGTCTAAATGTCTCTAATGAATACTCACTGGAAAAATATCTTGGATGCTCTATTATAAATGGCAGGGTTAGCAAACAAACATTTGAAGACATTATATGCAAATCAAAAGAACAACTAAGTATGTGGCGTGCAAACGCCCTATCCCAACAAGGCCGGGCGGTTCTCATTCGTTCCAATCTTGCGACGAAACCCATGTATGTTATGCAAAACTTTATGCTTCCGAACTCAGTTCACAAAGAGCTAGACCAGATCAATAGGAAATTTTTCTGGAATAAGGATCTCCAGTTCAGACCTCTTATCAGTTGGGACAGGATCTGTAAACCGAAAAACTGTGGAGGGCTTGGTATTCGGAAAGCTAAAGAGATGAATGAAGCCCTCCAAATGAAGCTAATATGGAAAATCATAGCTGAACCAAATACTGTGTGGGTCTCTCTCATTAAACATAAGTATTTACGATCGAATTCAATCTTGGAATACAAAAAAGGTGGGGACATGTCCTGACAATGGGCTAAACTTATTCCGCTTGTGGATAAGTTCAAGTCGGGTCTCATTTGGTCGGTGGGAAATAGGAGATCCATCAAATTTTGGACTGATAATTGGATCACAACATCTTCTCTTCAGACTAGGGAGGAATGTCCCCAAATAAATAATAGAGAGGAATTGGTTAGTGATTATATTATGGGTGGTAAGTGGTGGTCTGAGAAACTTCGGTGCTCCTTGCCCCTCAGCATCATCAATGAAATTCTCGACATCCCTCTTCCCAGTTCGACCTTCGAAGACCGCCTATACTGGTGGCCTGATAGATGGGGATGGTTCACAACATCAAGTGCATACAATCTGATTACCTCGTCATCGTCATGTCGTAAGGATAAAAACGCTTGGATCTGGTCAATTGACGCACCACCAAAGATAAAAAACTTTTTATGGAAAATATGTCAAGATGGCCTACCTACGGCTTCTAGGCTTGCCTCTAAGATTGTGTCAGTACCCACTACTTGTAGCCTATGCAATGGTGCGACTGAGGATGAGGCCCACCCTTTGTTGGAATGCCCCTATGCTCGGGCTCTTTACCAGCTTCCTCAAAGAACTGATTCCATCATAGCTAATATGATATACAGAGACAGGGATATCAAGCCTATTATCTCGGTCTTAGGGCAGTCCCTCTGTTATGAGGCTAAAATGAAGCTTGCCTTTGCATGGTGGTATACTTGGTATACCCATAACGAATTAATCTTTAGGCAAGTCCCCATCCCACAACGGGCCACGTCAATACAGTTCATCAAGAACCAAATACTCAATTGGAAAATGGCTTCGAAGTCAGACGAGGATTTTGAGATTGATCACTTTCATATCACCACGAATTTTGAGCAACAAAACAAAACGACAAAACGAAAAGATACTAAATGGCGGAAACCTCAATGGAGTACCTTCAAACTAAACTTTGATGGTTCCTCTCTACCAAATAGGAATAGTACGGCTGGTTCCGTTATCCGCGATTGGAAGGGTCGTCCGATAAACATAAGTTATCAAAAGCTTGGTTTGCAAAGCCCAATTAAAGCTGAAGCACTTGCTTTAAAATTAGGCGTTCAACAAGCAATTCAACTCCATATTAAGAAACTACACATTGAGGGTGATTCCTCGATTATCATAAATTACTTCAATAAAAACATTTCATGTCCATGGGAAATCGAGTTGATCCTGTCTGATATTAAAACTCTACTATCGACTTTGGAAGAAGTTTCCTTCTTTCATGTGCCCCGTTTGGGCAATACAGTGGTTGATAAGGTTGCACATCTTTACCACTTTGCCCGGGGAGTCGATATTCAAACCAATTTAGGTCTTTTAGACCTCATCCGTAAGGATGCTGCCGGGTAGAGCATGCTCGCCCGAATTCTTTCCTAATCAAAAAAAAAAAACTCGAATTATTTCAAGTTACAAATATAATGGATCTACATACTGGGCTTCAGTTGATTTGGGCTTCAGTTGATTTGATTTTCGTCCATTCGTGAGTTTAGCTTATTGGCCTATTCGAATACCATTTAACATTTTTCAATGATGTAATGATTTAAGTTTGAGAGCACCTACATCGATTATCATGTGGGTGTCTTTACATTTAAAAAAAAATCATAAAAGGTTGCCAATTTCAGGAGGGAATGTACAGACGGGTATGCTATTTTCTCTCTTGAGTTTCTAGTGCAAGAAACAATTGTGTCAGTTTGCATTTTTTGTTTTGATTTTTTTTTAAAGTAAAGACACTTAAAATGAGTACCACCAATATGGGTGCTGTGAGTCCTTTATTTTCAAGTGGTAAGGTCATCGAATCCTATCGACTCAACATGTGTCACTCTAAATGACAAACCGTTTAATATTTAATGAAAAGACTATCATTACGTAACTTGAGTGTTTCATAATAACAGCAAATAGGTCCCCGAACTTTCAAGTCATAATAATTCCATGTACTAATGAAATCCACACATACCATGTGAATTAAGTATTAACAGTAAACTCTCATATCTTAATAAGACATCTTTAGAACTAAAACACTCCTATCAATTATTTAACCTAATTAGGGTCTGTTTGGAGGTCTGTTGATTATAATGCACAATATTATATATTATAATGTAATTATGCATTATAAGTTATACTCCCTCCGTTCCAAAATACATGGATTTTGACTTTTCGACATGATTTTTAAGGAGCGAAAAACTATATAAAATATTATTTTTTTAATGAATTTTTTTACATAATTTGATACTTATTACTAATAAGTATTAAATTATATAAAAAAAATTAATAAAAAAATAATATTTTATAGAGTTTTTCGCTCCTTATAAAACGTGCCGAAAACTAAAAACCCATGTATTTTGGAACGGATGTAGTAATTAACAGCCATGTAAACGGACAACATATATATGTTCATCTTCTGTAAGTGATTAAATGTAGGTCCAATCCAATCTCAATAATCACTTTAATCATAGACAATCTTTTGTAAATTGGTATGGTTTCTTTATCCATATTCCATACATCCATACTAATCCTTATTTTCGAGTGAGTTAATTTTATGGACGTCTTGATCCTGATCTTGCAGCGTCATTACATGTTCAAAACATACAACTTCAAAAGAAAAAAGAAAAAAGAAAAAAGATGTTTGGCAAACAAAGTGCATTAGCCAAAAGGAGCTAGTTTAGTTCTTGCTCGAAATAATGAGAGCAAAACATGCAAGATCTTTTAGGAATCCAAACTATGCATTACTCTGGAAAAAAAAATACACTTCGCTGTCTCATTGACAAACCCAATAACCGACATAAAGCATGACACAAATTTGACACAAGCCCAGTATATCCCGCTCAGAGCAGAGTTGGGGGTCGAATTGTACGCATCTTTACCCCGACTAGGTCGAGAGGGTGTTTCGTAGTGACCCATGACAAGAAGTCAAAGAAAGAGGATAGCACACACTGTAGAAACTGAAATTTAAAAGAATAAAATACAAAAAAGAATAAAGATGGAAATGATGCATGTAAATGTAAGGAATCATTCTGTAAAAAGATTTATGAGGGGATCATCTTTACTTCAAAGTGCAAACCCAAGATAAAATAAAAAGCAGATACCAGGGGAAAAAATTGCTAAGAAACACCATGTTCTGCTGCATTTTTAAAGTGCTTTCTCAACTGAATATACCCTAATTCCAGTAACTGTCATCATTCATCTGTTAAGCTAAAAAGAAGTTACTTGCCTATTGATATGGTTCTGTTGTGAATTTGTAAACATGGTCTAGTGGATCCTAGTGTAGTTCGTAAGAGTCCAATGCTTGTCGATATCAGCTGCAAAAGGCGAAAAATCACAAGTAGGTACAAAGAGATCAGTTGTTTCAACTTCGTGGTATGGGATTGAATTCAGGTACCTGACATCAAGTGAAGATTCCGTTTTCTAAGCACTCAGCAATCGCAGTTTTCACTTTCTGCATCTTGGATCTTCCTGCCTTTTGGATGAAGATCAATCTTCTCTGTGCATCACTGAGATGGTTCTCAACTGCTTCATCCACTTGAAGGAGCAGCTTCTGATGCGACACCTTTCTCCTCTCTATAATTCCTTTCAGCTCAGTCTCGTGTGCCTGTAAGCACTCGACAGTTCTTGTGAATTCTTGAAGGTGGCGGTGGATTTCGTCTCTGAACTTGTCATGTATGAGCCGCAGCTGTTCTTGTTTCTCTTCGAAGTTCTTCTCCAGGATTTGCCTCTTGGATCTGCTGGCACTTGTGAGCTTGGTTACATCTTTCTCGATCAGAGACTTGGCTGATTGGAACTTTGAATGTATTTCCTCTGCAGTAGATTCCAGAATTTCCGCGCACCTTTTCTTTGTTGAAGACACCAGTTTGTTCTTGAACCCCTCTAAAGAAGACCCAAATAAAGCAACGGCCCTGAAGAAGTTTTAGTGTAGAAAACAAGAATCAGATTGGACAAACACGTCATGTGCACATAAACTTCCTGACTTATTTAGGCAAAGTGTAGAACATGACCTGTCCAATCCGTCTTCATATTCTTGGGAAGCCTCAGTCAATCTGGTCGCTATTGATTAGTAGATAACCAGTCCACAACAGGAGAACATAAATGGTTAAATCCAACTTTGAAAAGAAAATCACAACAGAATGGGTGTTAGCAAAACGTACCATTGAGCGAGCAAAAAGGACTTAGATCATTGCAGTTGACTTCTTTATGGATGTCATGGTGTCCAGGGGAAGAAATGTGTTTCTCAGCAGGATGAACATCAAGAGATGTGTCGGTTTCATCTCCAGAACCTTCAACAGTGGGGACTTCTGCAGATCAACCACAGTGTTCAAAGGAAATAACAGAAAAACCAGAAAGATGGAAATAAAACATTGTTGATCTATCTCAATAGCTACAGAGTAACAGACGCATGCATGAAAATACCATAGAGATTCTCCATCGTCTTTCACATGAAAATAATGCTAAGATGCGTTTCGAAAAGCATACCATTAGGGAAGCAGAAGGGAGGACTAAGTTCACTATAGTTGAACCTTGGAGGAACTTTAACTTCTTTGCTTTGGAAAGGCATCTTTTTGTCAAAATGACTAGCTTCAGGAGTGGTGTCCTTGTGTTCTCCAGAAACTATGGCAGCAGGACAATGTGAAAGGCAACTTGATGAGTACTTTAGAAAACGATGCAAGCTTCAAGAGATTTAAATTAAAACAAGGAATTAAAAAAACAGACAGTTGTGAATGAGGAAAGTCATGACAGAATGAGTGTTAGCAAAACGTACTATTAAGCGAGGAAAAGGAAGCACTTTGATCTTTGTAGTTAACTTCTGCATGGATGTCATGGCGTCCAGGGGAAGAAATGTGTTTCTCAGCAGGACGAACGTCAAGAGAGGTGTCGGTTTCATCTCCAGAGCCTTCAGCAGTTGGATCATTGTAGTTAACTTCATCATGGATGTCATGGCGTCCAGGGGAAGAAACGTGTTTCTCAGCAGGACAGACATCAAGAGAGGTGCTGGTTTCATGACTTTCATCTCCAGAACCTTCAACAGTGGGGACTTCTGAAGATCAAGCACAGTGAACTTTTATAGAATGTTACAACATTGAAGTGTTCAAAGATAATATCAAGAAAAGAGAAAGATGGAAATAAAACAAGTGTTTGAACGAGAAGAACATGGCATGAGAACATCAGGGCTACTGTTAGGCAAATGCTTCCAACCATAGATCACATTGTTAATCTATCTTCATAGCTCAATAGTAACAGACCCATGCATGAAAATACCATAGAGATGAATCCGTCTTTCACATGAAAATAATGTTAAGATGTGTTTCGAAAATTATACCGTTGGGGTCGCAGAAGGGAGAGCTAAGGTCACTATAGTTGAAAATTGGAGGAACTTTAACTTGTTTGCTATGGCAAGGCATTTGTTTCTTCAAATGACCAGCTTCAGGAGTGGTGTCCTTGTGTACTCCAGAAACTATGGAAGCAAGACCATGTGAAAGGAAACTTGATGAGAACTTTAGAAAATTATGCAAGCATCAAGAGGTTTAAAGTAAAACGAGATGTTAAAAAATGGATAATTGTGAATGAGGAATAGACTGAATGATAGCAAGTTCCTACCAGTTGCCGGTGTACGGTTGCATTTGTCTTCAAAAGTGAACACTTTCCATTCGTCTTTTGCAGGGAATAGCTTTTTCCTCGACCTCTTTGGACTTGCCACCACAGCTGGACCTCTCTTTCTCGACAAAGAACGAGTTACACGTCTGCTAACAGCCACTACAGGATTTTCTGAGTCAGTTTCTATTGTATCTGAGTTTACCCAGGGCTTAAGAGAAGCATCTTCATTGTTCCCATCTTTCTGCTTCATAACATTAGTATCCTCTCCATCGCTTCTAGAGCCCTCAGGCTCCTTGTTTGCTGGAGGAACAGTTCTCAATACCTCCCATAACTTCTTCTTCAAGGTCTCTTTGCCAGTATTCTCCATTACCTTCTGCTGCTTTACCCCTTCATTTGGAACACTAATTTCTTCTACAGCTTCTTGTGTTGATCCCTTGCCTCTTTCAGTGGTCACTTCCTTGATGTTTTCCTTTCCAGGAGCCACAGTATCCACTTTCTTCGGCTTGTCATTACCTGATCGGGAACTTGTTCCTGCTGTCGTCTCATTAACACCACCAAGATTGCTACAGGCACCATCTAAAGTCGTCATATTAGCCACTTTTGTAGCTGTAGTAACGGACTCACTCAAAGTCCTATTTCTCATAAGCCGCTTGGGAGAAATCCAAGGGGAACCTTTTTGCCCTTTGGAATTATACCTATTCCCAGTAAAATCAGAGTTTTTAGCAGAAAAATCTGCTGCAATGCCAATGGACATCTTCCTGGACTGGCTACACCGCTGGTAATTGCTTCCAAAACTTCGGATGTCACTCATCCTGAAATGGATTTTTCAGATAGGAATCAAGTATGAACTATCTAAAACACATCTCATACATCATGAATATGACTTCATTGAATGACTTGCATCCCATTCCTACCAATCACGCCAAACAGAAATAAAGCAATCGTCAAAAGCAACAAATCGTAATCTCTTTGCAAACAGATCAGATAAAACCTATAATTTCTAGCAGAGAGAAAGAGAGAATTACAAGACTCTATGTGTTGGATCCAACGGTATGAAACTCTCAAATCAATACCAGAACGTACGAGAAACCTTAAAACAAAAATCGCAGCAAGCCAGCAAACAATAACAAACCCTAGATCTACAAAACAAAAATCGCACAGCCCGAGGCCCTAGAATTCCAAATCGGGATTAGCCATAGATTCCAACAAGCCATAGATGAAGCAAAGAAAAAGAGAAGAGAAGAGAAGAAGGAGAGCGTACCTGTTGAGCGCTGCTTGCCAGAGAGTGCGAACAGAAGGCTGGAGATATCACGTAATGCCGGCCCCTACTTCCTGTAGATTTAGCTCGGAATTTGAGTTAAATAGTCCCTTAGCTAAACGCAACAAAAAAACCTGGAGAATCGAACCAGAAAATGCCTCAGGAATCAACCATCTCAAACGATCACTTTCTCATGTCAACTGCGCTAAGCGACCAAACTCACAGCTCGTATAATTCAAACAATCGAACAAAATAAACTACAATCGGATAATCAGCGACAAAAATAACCATTCAAATTTCGCAAAAACGGCAATCAGCTAACGATTCGAAGGAGGAGAAAAGATAAGGCGAAAGGGATTGGAAACCGAGTAACCTGCAGATCGAACGTCGATGGAGGAGATTCACAGCAGATCTCGAAATCTTCTGGGTAGCTGAGAGATGGATGAAACTGAAATTCGCAATTTGCTCCGTTGGAAAGCGGGAGAGGGAGAGGGAAATTCAAAATTGGGAACGGGGAACTCTGAAACTGAACTCGAAATTGGGTAAATTGAGTAGTTATGATATAATTGGGCAAATTACATAAAAGCGCCTGTGAAATAAGTGGTATTTTCACAAAACCACCCTTAGAAGTGGAAGTTACACAAAAACACCTTTAACATAGGAAGGTTTTCACATAATCACCGATAAAAATGAAAGTTGCATGGACATATAACCCTTGTGGATTTTTTTTATAAGAAAGGAATTCGAATGAGTTCAAACCCCGGTTGAAAGATCAATCGAGTGCATCCTTTATAGATGAGGATACAAAACTCAGTGTCGGAAGGAATGAGTTGAAGGCTAACCGAGTAGAAGAGCCCTACAATTAACATTTGATCTTATATCCCATATGGAAAGATTATGTTAGTCTCTTAAGATTTTAGGTTTTTTATTTTTTTTTTTAAAAAACAAGATTGACCGTGTTTATCTTTAATTAATTGATCCCGTTATTGTTTTTTCGTGATTGTTATAAATAAATAACTAGTAAAATTCCCGCGCCATGGCGCGATTTTTAATAAATAAATTTTTAACAACATAATAAATTAATATTATAAAATATTAATAAAACTAAAAAAGTTTGGATAAAATAATGAAGGTATGTTTGAAATCTTTAAGAAAATGGTAAAAATATTTACCATAAAGTTAGGCTTATCAAAAAGGTTTTTAAATATAAATATTATATTGATATATATATATATATATATATATATATATATATATATATATATATATATATATATATATGAATAGTAGACATTGGATTTAATTCAATATTTTGAATTAAACCCAATGGTTAGTAAATGGGTAAAAAATAAAAATGAGAAAATGTGAATGTGTGAAAGAGACGAAGAGAAAAAGAAAAATAAATAATAAGAGAAATTAATAGTAGACATTAGATTTAATTCAATGTTTTAAATTAAACCCAATGGTTAGTAATTAGTAAATGGGTAAAAATCTTAAATATAAAAATTGATTTAAAAGTTATTTAATTGTAATTGGAAAAAAAATGCTACAATTAAGGGGAGAACGACACATCAGCAATGTCTTTTGTTTTAAAGTATTATATAGATGGTTAGTAATTAGTAAATGGTAAAAATCTTAAATATAAAAATTGATTTAAAAGTTATTTAATTGTAATTGGAAAAAAAATGCTACAATTAAGGGGAGAACGACACATCAGCAATGTCTTTTGTTTTAAAGTATTATATAGATAATTACTCTATTTGTTAATTAAAACTTGTCATTTTAGACTGAACACTTTTTAAGAAAACAAACAAAGATACACTTAGACCATGTGCAACAGAGAGTCACACGACTCTTAATTCATTTCAACCACATCAGCAACTATTCATGTCACGTCAGCTTTCCACTAACTTTTCAGCTTTTTACATTTTTCATTTACAACAGAGAGTCGCGCGACTCTTATTTCACTTTACACTTTTTTTTTATTTATTAAGCTAAATGTTGATTTATTTGACTTAAATTTTTTTGTTAATGATATTATTAATATTAATATTAACACGTATCATTAAAATAAAAAGTCACACAATTAAATTTAGAAATATTTTATTAACTTGATACACTGGAAAACACCCCAAAAAAATTTACACAACTTAAACTTGCAATAAAATTTGAAAGTTTAAGTTGAAACAACACACACTCGTACAATAAAATTAAATGTCATCTCCGGGAGTTGGAGTTGAGGGAAATGGAAACAAAGATGAGAGCCGAAGAAATGAAAATGAGAAGAGAATCTCTCCGACTATATGCTGAAAGTCAAGCAAGGAAGAAAATGGATGTCGAGGGGAAGAAATTGGAAGCGGAAACCAAGGCATTGAAGGTTAGTGAAAAGGCGAAACATGTGGATTATAAGTTTAACGTTCTTATGAACTTGCAAAGCATGATAGGTTCGTTGTCTTTGGACGAAGAACAGTTGATGATCAAGCTGATCAAAGAGTTGAAGGATGATCACCAGTAAGCGACGAAGAAGTTAATATCCGTGTGTAATGTTCATTTGTAGTGTTTAAGTTTATGGGTATCTGTAATTTCCTGTCTAAGGTGTAATTTCATGTGTTTTTCATGTTTCAGGTGTAGTGGGTATTGTTATTTAATGTTAAAATTTATGTATTTTTATGGTGTAAGTTTATGTTGATTTAAGTTAATGTTGTTTATGTGACTATAAATCTTTAACATATGGTAAACTTAGAAAAAAAAAATTCGCCAAATATATGCAAAATGGGTGTCATTGGATAGACAAAAATAAATCCTATTCAAAAATATATTTTTTATATAAAAAATATATTTACGGGTGAAATAGGGGTTTTAATTTTATTAAAACCCCCATTTTATTCCCTGCAAAAAATGTGGAAAAGGCAGAATTGGATGCGGATCCAATATACGCGTCTGGCGGTCGACGCTAATTTTTCTCTCTCCTCCCCGTCTTCCCTTTTGCTGGCGTGGCATGGCAATTGGAGCCGTGGAGCTCTCCGTTGCCCGTGGTCTTATACTCCTCATTAATACTATACCTTTTACTTTATTAGAAACTACAACTAACATTTATTTAATCATTAGACCATCCACAATGGCGGTGTGCAAATGTTTATTTTTTAGATATTTTTTAACTCCATTGGTTTTTTTTTGTGTGTGCAAATGTACACATCTGAGCATGTAATATGCAAATTTGAGCACACCACCTCCTCTATGTGCAAAAACTTTTACAAAAAGGATGCCCTTCATTTTATGATATTGACCTAAATTTATTTACGGTTTTGCAACATTGAGATTTTTTTTCCACATATATAGCAAGGAAAATTCATAGTTTTGATAATTAGATAATTCAACTTGCAATAAAGTATACATAAAAAGACGATTTTTAAAATTAAAAGTAAAAATATTTTTATTTAGTTCTCAATTTGTTATTAAATTTTTTGATGAAGATCTAATATATTCTAGTATTGAAATAAAAATATTTTTTCATAAATTAACCCTAGCTAAAGAAGTTAAGCCGCACAATTCTCCACAAAATAGTTAGATCTGAGCGCAGTCGAACTCCCGTTCCTCCTTCCTACTTCCCTCGTCCGCCATCGATATATAACACCTATTCGAGCTCTCAATCTCTCCTTTCATGGCTTCCCTCAACAATCGTCTCCCCTCACGATCTTCTAGTTGTCCTATCTCTCTCCTCAATTTCAATCGACCATCCCCATTCTCGAGCTATTTCACCTTTTCGATCTTCAAGGTTAACTTTCGAAGATAGATCTTGCCTCATCGCCTTCCCATCTTGGGAAGATGAACATCAATTCCAGGTTCCGCTGGAGCCAAGTTCAGGCGCCGCCTCCTCTCGCTTTCGGACCGATGTGTCATTGTCCCAATCGCCTAAGTATCAGGCTTCGTTCTCCCCCTTGATAACTAATGCAAGACGGAGTCGAGTGTCCCAACTCATACATGCGACATGTCTACGCAGGGGCTGTTAAACCACCGAATTCATCAGGTCACTGAGCACCAAGTCACCAACCACCGGCAAGTTAACATGTTGCTGTGGAACCGGGGCCAAGCGCGACACCGAAATGCTTCTTCAAATCCAGTCAAGACACACCGAATTGAGCCAAACCTGTCACCGAATCATGTATTAATTGGAAGGTAATTGACACATTTAGAGGTTTAGATGTAAGCATAAATAAGTTAAATCAAAATTTGGGAGATATTACTTGTGTTGGAGTGCCTATTGTGTTGAAAACTTTGTCTGTGCTTTTGCCAGTATTCATTTTTTCACAAAACTTGGCCCGACTCTTGTTTTTGTTTAGCTTTTGATTGTTGTTTGATTGGTGGGTTTATTGGAAAATGCTGATATGCTTTCATGGTTAATTTGTTCTTCTTTTTGACTAATCAAATTGAAACCTCGAACTCCATTATGTTTGTGCTGCGATTGTGAATGTGAGATTAGCCCCGTGTGTGTATATATATATGTGTGTGATTAATTGGTTTGGCTTTAATTAAGCTGGCAATTTGGCAAAAAGCTTCTTTTGTAAAAAGGAGAAAAAAATATTGATTGATGAGCATAAAGAATACTTATATTTACAAAGATATACGATTTATATTATTATTTAAAAATAATATTTTTAATGAAATTTTAAGTAAGTTATCTGAATAATCAAGTGAGTAATGTAAATCAAAGAAGAAAATTATAAGAATAAAATAATAAGTAAACCATATAAAAAAAACTAGCTAGAAATAAAATTTCAAGAAATCTATTTGAATAGTTAATTGAGTAATGTAAATAAAAGAAGAAAATCAAAAGAAGAAAATAAATAAAAAATTAAATAATATTATTTATAATTTATACAAATATAATAATTGGAGTAAATATTATTTAGGCATATGACAAATGGATAGATCTAGATTAATTTAATTTATTTGAGAAAATATGATAGCAATGGATACAAATATAAAATAATTATATTTATATATATACGAAACAAATAAAATTATAAAATAAAATATGTTTATCAAAATTGATTCCTATCACAATTAGATTTTTTTTTTCAAAATATTCACAAAAAAATAATTAATTAACAAAATATTCAAACTTTTAAAATATTTACAAAAATATTCAATTTTTGCAGGTCTCTCAGAAAACGCGGTCTGAGACCGCGTTTTATTAAGAAGGTGAAAATTTTGAAATTGAAGGAAAAGGAGACAAAAAATTAACAATAAAAACGCGGCCTGAGACCACATTTTTATTGTTAATTTTATTTCGGGATAAATTACATAATTTTTTAATTTGTTTACCCTAAAGACGCGGAGTGAACCCACATCTCTCTCTCTCTCTTTTTTTCTTTTTTTAATTGAGGAAAAGGGAAGACGCCCAGACGGGGGTAAACATGGAGCTCCACCGCTGGACGGTCGAAGGAGGAAAGAATGGCGCCGGAGGAGGAAGGAGGAGAGGCCGGAGGAGGGTAGAGGTCGACGGAGGAAGAAGGATGTGGCCGGGAAGGAAGAGAAAAGAGAGAGGGCGTCGGGGTCGGAGGTCGACGGAGGAAGAAGGAGGAGGCGTGGGAGGAGGAAGGAGGAGGCTACTCTCGAAAACCCGGGTCGAAGGCCGGTGGCGCTCGAGAGGGTGCTGTGCCACCTGCTCGCCTCTTCTCTCCTCTTCCGCGGGCGCTCGAGAGGTCGGAGGTCGCCTCCGGTGGCTGCTCGAAAATCGCCTCCTCTCTCCTCCTTCCCAGCGACCTCCGGGCTCCGATCGCTCTCCTTCAAGCGGGATCCGGCGCCTCCACCCTCCTCCGGCCTCTCCTCCTTCCTCCTCCGATGCCATTCTTTCCTCCTTCGGCCGTCTAGCGGTGGAGCTCCATATTTACCCCCGTCCAGGCGTCTTCCCTTTTCCTCAATTAAAAAAAAAAGAGAGAGACACGGGTTCACTCCGCATCTTTAGGGTAAACAAATTAAAAAATTACGTAATTTATTCCGAAATAAAATTAACAATAAAAACGCGGTCTGAGACCGCGTTTTTATTGTTAATTTTTTGTCTCCTTTTCCTTCAATTTCAAAATTTCCACCTTCTTAATAAAACGCGGTCTCAAACCGTGTTTTTCTGACAGACCTGCAAAAAATGAATATTTTTGTAAATATTTTAAAATTTTGAATATTTTGTTAATTATTTATTTTTTTGTGAATATTTTGAAAAAAAATTCTCACAATTACTCCATGCTATATAGAGTTACTGATGAAATAACCCGTTAAAATTATAAGATTAAAACTATAAATTAATACAAGTAATATAAATTATTGTTTGTATGAAATATATAGTATCAAATTTTATTAAAGTTTTTAAAAAGTAAATCCGTACGTAGCATGAGACTGTCCACTAGTTAATAAGTATACTTATGTCTAGAAAACGTATAGTATGATTAATCTTCTTGTTAATTGAAATTTATTAATTGAAGTTGGGGGCCCCATCAAGTGTCGATGTAGCCGAGACTAATCCTGCTTGAGAAGGGGGGCTCATGGCCAGGGAATCCGGCCTAAGCCTCATGCGATTCCCGTTTCCCACCCACTGCTTTGAGGCCATCAAGCCTTATTTATAGTGTAAGTTTTAAGTGTCATGCCCAACATATGTGGCAAAACTGTCAACAAGTGTCGCATGGCTCGGGACAAGTGTCGCATGGCTCGCAATAAGTGTCCCCCATGTGACACTTCATGGGCTTATCCACACTTGGTGTATTTAGGTGGGGGTTGGTGGGAAAATCCACCACTTAACTGATACAGGTTAATTTATATAGCGGGAACCCGTTTACGCATATGATTATAAACATTATTTATTATTTGGTGTTTCGTCAGGAACTACAGGAGAGCAAACTGAGGGAGGAGCGGATGAGGGAGGAGCTCCGGAAGGCGTGGCAGAGGGTGAAAGTGGCGGAGGACGCCGAGGAGATGCTCTGCGCGCAGCTCGGCGATCTGGAGGCGGAGGCGGTCGAACAGGCGCGTGCGTTCCAGACGCGGATTTTGGCGCTCGTTGAGCTGCTCTCGCAGGCGCAGAGGCTCGTGCAGTCCTCTTCCTCGAATTCTCTCGCCAGCGTATAGCGATTGATTGGATCGAACTTTTCCTAAATTTCTCCGTTTTTTTTATCTTCAATTGAAAATGTACGCTCTTATATATAAAGACCGACATGATTGTATGAGTGGGTGGTGCTACTCCGATTCAGATTATCATAATTCCTATTCATTTCATATATACTGATCGATCGAATCAAAGTACCTTACCTTAATCTGTATGAATTGGAGTGTTTGCAACTTTGATTGAGTCATGCTGGATCCGGATTTTGCGGTTCGGTTGTACTTGTTCTCGATCTCCTTTTTTGATAGTGGTGACAGTGTCTGTGACCCTGTTTTTTTTTATAGTGGTGACAGTGTCTATGAACCGGTTTTTATTTTGATTACAGCGTCTATGATCCCCTTAGCCATTCATTTATTAGAGGAGAACTGTCACCACATGTATATATTTTGGCTTCTCATTAGCCCCTATAGAGTTTGTGCCTCCCTTGTCGTAGTGTTTTCCTTTGATTACAGTGTCTTTGACCTTTTTTTTCATAGTGGTGACAGTGTCTATAACCCTGTTTTTATTTTGGTTACAACGTCTATAGGGTTTCCTTTGATTACAGTGTCTATGGCCTTTTTTTCATAGTGGTGACAGTGTCTATGACCCGGTTTTTATAGTGGTGACAGTGTCTATTATCTTGTTTTCATAGTGGTGACAATGTTTTGATTACAGTGTCTATAAGGTTTGTGCTTCCCTTTTTCTAGGATTTTTCTTTGATTACAATGTCTATGACCGCTTTTCATCGTGGTGACAGTGTCTATAAAAATGTTTTTATTTTGGTTACAATGTCTATAGGGTTTTCTATTTGATTACAGTGTATATGACTTTGTTTCTATACTGGTGACAGTGGTTATGACACTGTTTTTATTTTGATTACAGTGTCTATGACCCTCTTACCCATTCATGTATTAGAGGAGAACTGTCACCACATTTATTTTGGCTTCCCATTAGCCCCTTTAGGGTTTGTTCTTCCTTTATGATATGATTTTCCTTTGATTACAGTGTCTATGACCTTATTTTTATAGTGATGAAAGTGTCTATGACTCTCTTACTCATTCATATATTGAAGGAGAACCGTACACCTAATGTCTTTTGGCTTCTCATTAGCCCTTTTAGGGTTTGTGCTTACCTTGTCATAGGGTTTTCCATTTGGTGACAACAATCATCTCTTACCGACGTACTATACTTAACATTTTAGGGTTTAGGGTTTAGGATTTAGGGTTTAGGGCCTTGGCCCTAAACCCTAAAGACTTAACCCAACCCTAAACCCTAAACCATACTGTACATCACATGTTCTTTTGGCTTCTCATTAGCCCCTTTAGGGTTTATGCTTCCCTTTTCCTAGGGTTTCCTTTGATTACAGTGTCTATGAACATTTTTTCATAGTGGTGACAGTGTCTATAAAGTTATTTTTATTTTTGTTATAACGTCTATAGGTTTTTCCTTTTGATTACAGTGTCTATGGCTTTGTTTTTATAGTGGTTACAGTGTCTATGATCCTATTTTTATTTTGCTTACAGTGTCTATGACCCTCTTACCCATTCATGTATTAGAGGAGAACTGTCATCACATTTATTTTGGCTTCTCATTAGTCACTATAGGGTTTGTTCTTCCTTTATGATATGATTTCTCTTTGATTACAATGTCTATGACCATGTTTTTATAGTGGTGACAGTATCTATGACTTTATTTTTTTATAGTGTCTACAATAGTAGTTACATTTTTATTTTTTATTTATTGTGGTGACACTACTTTAAAAAAATCTAAAAAACTAGAAATTAGAAATTAGAGAAGAATTTTCACCACATGTATTTTGGCTTCTCATTACCCCCTATAGGGTTTGTGCTTCCCTTTTCCTAGGATTTTCCTTTGATTACAATGTCTATGAACCTTTTTTCATAGTGGTGACAGTGTCTATAAAGCTGTTTTTATTTTGGTTACATCGTCTATAGGGTTTTCCTTTTGATTACAGTGTCTATGACTTTGTTTTTATAATGGTGACAGTGTCTATGACCCTATTTCTATTTTACTTACAGCATCTATGTCCATCGTACCCATTCATATATTAGAGGAAAATTGTCACCACATGAATATATGCTTCTCATTAGCCCTATAGGGTTTGTGCTTCACTTGTCCTAGGGTTTTCCTTTGATTACAGTGTCTATGACCATTTTTTCATAGTGGTGACAATGTCTATAACTCTGTTTTTATTTTGGTTAAAGCGTCTATAGAATTTTCCTTTTGATTACAGTGTCTATGACTTTATTTTTATAGTGGTGATAGTGACTATGACACTTTTTATTTTGATTACAGTGTCTATGACCCTCTTACCCATTCATTTATTATAGGAGAACTGTCATCACATTTGTTTTGGCTTTTCATTAGCCCCTATAGGGTTTGCGCTTCCCTTATTATATGATTTCCCTTTGATTACAGTGTCTATGACCATGTTTTTATAGTGGTGACAATTTCTATCACCATCAAAATAGATGTAAACGACTCAGGATTACCTTCAAAGAAATTAATTGATATTGTAAGCTCAAAGTTCATGTGAGAGTACTTGAATATATGTAAAGCCAAGAGCCAAAAATCCTAAATTATTTCCTATACGGTAGTAGCTAAACAAAAGAGTGTATTCGAAAATGCTAGCAGTGCGAACTGGTGGCCCGATAGGGAGGGATGGTTTTCCACTGCTAGTGCATACAAATTGATAACTGCTCAGTCAACACTTCTCCCTGACAATAATGCCTGGATATGGAAGGCTAATATTCCCCCGAAGATTAAAAATTTTTTTTGGAAAGTTTCACAGGATGGCCTTCCTACTGCTTCTAGGCTATCCTGTCGGGGGACGTCTGTCCCGACCACCTGTTCTTTATATAATGGGGGCCCCGAGGATGAGGTCCACCTTTTACTAGAGTGCCAGTTTATACGAGCGATCCATCAATTCCCCCTCCAAGTCCAATCAACTATTGCTTGCTTGATTGTCCAGTCTAGGGACATCAAGCCCATTTTGTCGTTTATTGGGAAGAATCTTAACTCGTCGGCGCTGGAAAGCCTTGCTTTCTCCTGGTGGTCTACTTGGTATATTAGGAATCAATATTTGTTTCAGCGGGTGGCCATTCCGCAAAAAGACAAAGTATTACGTCTGATTAAATCGCACATAGACAACTGAAAAAAGACATCTGTGGTTGAGGCTGATTTTGAGGAGGAGCTTAGTCTTTTTATCCCCAAAACTCCAAAACAGAATAAAAGACAAAAAAATGTTTCTTGGCGCAAGCCACCGTGGGGTACCCTAAAGCTCAATTTCGATGGATCATCACTTACAAATAACGATAGCACTGCTGGGGCCATTATCAGAGATTGGGAGGGACAACTAGTATCAGTGTGTCACAAGAAACTAGGAAAACAACGTCCTCTCACTACGGAAGCTCTCGCTCTCAAAATGGGAATTCAATACGCTCGCCAACTCAATATAGACAAAATCCAAATCGAAGGTGACTCTAAGATAATCATTGATCACTTAAATAGGAAAACCAAATGCCCTTGGGAAATTGAAATGATCCTTTCTGATCTACAAATTCTGCTATCGACTATGAAAGAAGTCTCCTTCTTTCATGTTCCTCGTATGGGCAATAGAGTGGCTGATAAGGTTGCACACCTTTGCCACTATGCCCGAGGAGTCGATATTAAAAATGATTCAGGTCTTCTGGACCTCATCCGCAAGGATGCTGCCGGGTAGAGCCTTCTCACCCGAAATCTTTCTTAATAAAAAAAAAAAAAAAAAAAAAAAAAAAAAAAGAAGCTAAACAAAAGCGTGAGTTAGTCCCCAAAATCATAACCCCACCATACCACACCACACCACGAAGGCCAAAAATCAGTGTGTGGCACTATTCACCCTATCATATCGCACTTTAAACATATTCAGAAATTTGTTTAGATCTGTACTCCACTATCCGGTAATTTATGTTTTTTTATTTTTTTGTGGGATCAATGCCAAGCTTAATTCCTTTACACAAATTTTATTTTCCATATTCAGACATAAAAAAATTCAATCTCAGAAGGGTAGCAAGTGCGGGGGGACGAACTCCAGAAAACGGTGGAGATCAATTGCGGAAAAACAAATATTCCAATTTCTGGGATCAATTGCGGGGAGATCAAGGTTAAAAATCGAAAATGATGGGAACAACGGTGAAATCCCAGGCTAATGAGACAGGAATCGAAATTTGGGCCAATTTGGCTTTGTAGCCCCAATTTCTGGGATCGAGCTGCATCAATGGCGTAGAAGAAGCATGCAGTAGGAACTGAATTTATGGACACATCGGCGGTGGAAAGATGCCGGTGGAGGGTGGAGAGAGATAGTGACGGAGATCGGTGGTGGAGATAGATGGCGACGGAGATCGGCAAGTATGCGAGAGGGAGATAGAACCAGGAGGCGGAGACGCGAAGAGAAGAACGAGGATGGACTGCCGGCACTGGTTTTCCAAATTTTATAAGGATAAGGGTAAAATTGGAAATTATGGACATTTACCTAATATTGTAACCCTTGTGTCCTATGACTTAATATTTGTTTCTAAAATGGACACTTAACAAAAAAAGCCCAAAACTAATTGTATAGTTGTTCCTCTTTGGTTTAGGGTTAGGTTTGGTTTGTAGGGGATGAAGGAAGGAACAGAGAGATGAGCGAGAGAGAGAAACCACCGATCCAAGACCCGCCTCTCCGGCAGCCGCCTCCGGTGCCGGGTGAAACAGTGCTTTCCGGGAATGTCCCGGGCGGCGATAGCCCATTGCTGATACAGGGTAATGAGGGGAAAACGCAGACGGATTTTCCTTCACTGCAAGAGGCTACCGCTGCAGGGACCAGACAGAGACTAAGTTTTAGAGACAAGCTAATTGGGGGTCCTGGGGATAGCCATGCGCTCAACATCTCAAAGACCAGAATCCAGGAGGAAGATCTCGACTATATGGCTATGGATGATATGCCTCCGGTGGAGGAGGATCCTACATGCCCGACGATAACACTGAACAAAAAGGAAAAGGAGGAATTGTGGAAGCCATGGAGGGACACCCTAATTATCAAAATGTTCGATAAAGGTCCGGGCTATATGCAACTGCACAGACGGCTGTCCCAGAAATGGGGCTTAAGTGCACCGTTCTCGCTGATCGATCTGGGGAATGATTACTTTATAGCAAGATTCTCGAACCAAGCAGACTACGATCATGTGTTACTGGAGGGGCCATGGATGGTTGGAGATAACTACCTCACCATTAGGCGCTGGGTACCGAAGTTCGACGCTAGTACAGAGAAAATCACGAAACTGACAGTGTGGGTGCGCATTCCATGTTTGCACATCGAATACTTTGATCCGAGGTTTCTTAGAATGGTGGGGCAGAAAATTGGCAAAGTTCTCCGAATAGACAGCACCACGGCTATGGCGGAAAGGGGACAGTTCGCGCGGATGAGTGTGGAAATTGATCTGACTAAACCACTACTCTCGAAATTCCGACTGGATGGAAGGGTTTGGCCCATTCAGTATGAAGGATTGAGGATGCTGTGCTTCAATTGCGGCAAAGTTGGGCATAATGCAGAAGGATGTGACCAGAATAAAGATAAGGAGATTCCACAGGTGAACGAAACCGGAGAAAGCTCTGCTCAGAATGGATCTTTAGACGATTGCTATGGGGGGTGGATGCAGGTCAAGAAGCCGTCCCGAAAGCGGCAAGAGGACAAGGAATTGCAGTCAATTCAGGGTCAGAAGGGAGGGGAGTCAGGCAGGCCACCGCCGACGACTCATCAGACCAATCAGAATACAACTCCGGCAGGGAGAGGCCAGAATGGCGCTAAGAAATCTGAGAAAGGAAAGGCGGGATCTCAGGCAAATCCCGGATTCACGCAATCTTCGAGATTTGCGGCGTTAGTGAACACGGAAGAGGATAAGGAGGATCAAAATTCGAGCGGGGGAAAAGATATGCCCCTGAATAAAAGGAATGAAAATATTCAAATTATTGAGAAGATAATGCAGGAGAAGGAAGCCAAATCTCCAACTAACCAGGCTGTAGGAAAGGAGAACAGGCCCATCTACAGAACCAGAGGTAAACCGGCCCACAAAAATCCACAATTGGGTATAGGCTTAGCCGTGAAGAAATCAACTGTCACAAAGAAAAAGATTAGCAACCCTAGAGGAATAGCAGCGCAGGTTCGGTTGAACTCTAAGGCAGTAAACAAGGACCTCCACACGCCACACACAAGCCAAAATCAAGACAACCACCAAGTTTCTCTAAGCCAACCCCAATTCCAATTCCCGCCGACACAACTCCCTCTCCAGGAAATCCCCACCAGCAACCTGTCACCTAATCTCCAACCTCCTAACTTCAGCAATGAACATCCCAATTCCGGAGGTCAGGATACCTGTTCGGGACCAGAGAGATTTCTTAATGTCAAACCGCCAGATGGGTCCGTTCCTAATTCACTACCCTCCCATTGCGAACCGAGCATGGCTGGAACTGAGACCCAAGGACATGGAGGGAAAGCCAATCCTATGCCGGGCGTAACTGCCCCAAGCACTCATTGAGACGATTCATCGTCTGGACGATGCAGCAGTTGCTTTTGCGGAAGTAATGAATATGCCGAGTGATACGGTATTCAGAGCTCTTCAACACACTTTGTTGTCTATGGATAGTATAAAAATTATGGCTTGGAACACAAGCGGGGCAGGGAGTGACGCGTTCCTCGCTGCCCTTCGCGATCTGATCGGAAGATACAACCCTCAAGTTCTGGTGCTCGTTGAGCCTAGGATAAGTGGGGATACAACGGATAGGGTATGCCGGAGAGTCGGGTTTGACGGCTTGCTGAGAATGGCGGCCGATGGTTTTGCCGGAGGCATTTGGGTTTTGTGGCGTACTGGTGTTGTCGACGTTTACCCGATAATTCAACACCCACAACATATTACGGTTGAAGTGCGCAGAGGAGGGGAAGTGCCTTGGGTCTTGTCTGCTGTGTACGCTGCGCCAGCAAGAGCCCGTAGAATGGATTTATGGAGAAGTCTCTTTGATTTTGCGGAAACTAATACTCTCCCTTGGGCACTAGTTGGCGACTTTAATGCCACTATGAGGGCGGAAGAACGATCCCCTAGCTCCTCTGTGGGGTCGAACAGGGCTGCACGAGAGTTCAAGGAGTGGGTGGAGTCTTTGCAGCTGATCGACATGGGATTTTCAGGACCCCCGTTCACTTGGTGGAGGGGAAGAAACGAAGAGCAACGGGTTATGGCCAGGCTTGATCGTGCCCTTTGCTGTGCGGATTGGAGACTGCGCTTCCCAGAGGCCTCGGTCAAGCATCTGGTGGCCCCATATTCAGATCATGCTCCAATCCTGGTGGACCTCGAGCCTAGGAATCCTATTGAGCCCGATAACAAACCATTCCATTTTCTATCAGCCTGGCAGCTCCATGACACCTTCGACAACTTCCTTAGTTCCAGTTGGCAGCGGAATAGAGAGACTAGTGAGGCGCTGAAGGGGTTGGCGTCGGATCTGGAGACATGGAATAGGGAGGTTTTTGGCAATATTTTTAAGAATAAGCGGTTGCTCACTAGGAGGATTGAGGGGGTGCGGAAGAAATTGGCAGATCGGATAACTGTATTTTATATTCGGCTAGAGAAGCACTTATGCAAGGAACTCGAGGAGGTGCTTCAACATGAACAACATCTTTGGTTCCAAAAGTCCCGGGCGAGCTTCTTGATTGAAGGAGACAGAAATACGAGGTTCTACCACCTCTCTACTGTAATTAGAAGAAGGGCTAACAGGATCTCGGCCCTGCAGAATGATGAAGATGAATGGATAGATGATGCTCAGGCTGTTCGGGAACATGTTGTGGGTTTTTTCAGCGCGTTATATTCTGCTGAGAGTAACTCCTGGAATGTGTCTCATATGGATTACACCCACACCTTTCCATGTTTGGAGGAGCCAACGATCGGAAGATTGGGGGCACCTTTCAGCAGCTCGGAAGTGTGGCCGGTGTTGAAGAAGATGGGAGCCTATAAGGCCCCAGGGCCGGACGGTTTCCCATCTCTATTTTATCAGAAGAACTGGGACTTGGTGGGCTCGCAAGTCACGAAATCGGTGTTGAATCTGCTCAACAAGGATCAGTTCGTGAATGGAATGGGGGATGCGCTAATGGTCTTGATTCCGAAGATTGCTAACCCGACAAGGGCGAAGCAGTTGAGACCAATCTCGCTTCTAAATGTAGTGTTTAAACTTGCCACTAAGCTGATTGTGCAGCGCCTGAAACCGGTACTATCAAAGCTGATTTCTCCGGTCCAGTCGAGCTTCGTTCCGGGCCGCCAGATCAATGACAATATAGTGGTTGTACAGGAGGTTTTACACTCCATGTCGGACCGACGGCGAAGGAAATGGATGCTGATCAAAGTGGATTTAGAGAAAGCATACGATCGGACTGATTGGCGATTTCTGAAATCCATGCTGGAAAGAGCGCAGCTGCCGAATAATCTGATCAACGTGATAATGAAGTGCCAAACCGCTAGAAAGACTGAGGTGTTGTGGAATGGGGAAAGAGCGGGCTACTTTGCACCTAGTCGGGGGATTCGGCAAGGAGATCCGCTATCTCCGTATCTGTTCGTCCTTTGTATGGAGCTGTTATCGCATATGATACAAGATGCTGTCGCAGCAGGAGCTTGGAAGCCAATATCGGTAGGGGGAATTCAATTGTCCCGTTTATTTTTCGTTGATGACCTTGTGTTATTCGGGGAAGCGACGCTTGAACAAGGCCAAGTGATAAAGGAGTGTCTAGACAGGTTTTGCGCAGCATCGGGAGAGAAGGTGAGCTACTCTAAGAGCTCCATTTTCTTCTCCCGAAATGTTCCTGCGGCAATCAAAGGGGAGGTGAGCAGTGTACTAGAGATGCCCATAGTGAGTGATTTTGGGAACTACCTTGGGGTCCCGACGGAATGCGGCCGGATGAGCAATAAGCGCTACAAGTACTTGCTTGATAAAGTCACAGCTAGGTTACAAGGGTGGAAAGGAAGATCGTTGTCATTGTCGGGAAGGATTACATTGGCTAAATCCGTCCTAACCAGCTTGCCAGTTTACTCGATGCAAACGTCGTTGTTGCCAAGGGGTATATGCGATGACATAGATAAGGCTGTCAGGGGATTTGTGTCGGGTTCATCACCGGACCATAGGCACATCCATCTGCTGCGAAAGGAAGTGTCGTATGCACCGACGGAAGAAGGGGGCATGGGAATACGGTCGATGAGGGATTCCAACCAAGCCACTTTGGCTAAATTGGGATGGCGTATGCTCCGGGCGCCTGAGTCGATATGGAGTAGGATAATCCGGGGAAAGTATTGCAGTAACCGCGTGGATGTAGACATGTTTGAGAACAAGGCTCGTTCGTCCAGACTATGGAAAGGAATTGTTCACGGATCTAAATGCCTGACCCCCGGACTCAGAGTGGATATTGGGAATGGCTAGCGAACGCTGTTTTGGATTCATCCGTGGCTACAGGAGCGGGCGCTGGTGGATGAGGCAACACAACCGATCCCGGAGGAACGTTTGGGGGAAACGGTGGCTGAGATTTGGGGCGAGAATGATTGGAAATGGGAGGCTATTATGAGTTATTTGCCGGTTGATATGAGGTTGAAGTTGCAATCGATTAGAATATCTGAGCTTCCGGATACTCCTGACCGATTGTTTTGGGGTCGTACGAAGTCGGGCAACTTCTCGACTAGCTCGGCCATGGGTGCTATGAGAGAAGGAAGAAGGATGCCGATCGAGCCGGATTGGAAGTACATATGGAGGATACCCACTCAACAAGGGGCTCGATCGTTCATATTCCTAGTGGCCCATGACGCGGTCCTCTGCAATGCAAATAGACAGCGACGCCATCTCTCGGACCACTCGCATTGCCCCCGTTGTAGTCAGGAAGAAACGGAACTGCATCTGCTCCGGGACTGTTTGCCAATTCATGACGTGTGGGAGCAATTGCAGAATCGAAATACGCCGACAGATTTCTTTACCTGCTCAAATGTCCAAGAGTGGATATTCCGGAATACTCGGAAGGAAGATCGATGGAGTGCAACTTTTGCTTTGATGCTATGGTTGGCATGGAAAGCGAGGAATGATTTGATCTTCAATGGGAAGGATGGTGTAAAGGGGCTGACACATAGAGTGTGGAGACAGACCTCTACCTATTTCCATGTGAAGGCAAAGAGCGAGAGATTAAAGACGACTGTTACAACTCAATGCCTATCACCGATTGTATGGACACCTCCGGAACCAGGCTGGATGAAACTCAATGTTGACGGGGCCTCGAAGGGCAATCTGGGGCCATTGGGAGGGGGTGGGCTAGTGACAAACTCGGAGGGGAAGTTTCTGAGAGGGTTTGCGTTTAAATGCGGCTGGTGCTCGTCGGATTTGGCGGAGACCTGGGCTGTTCTTCACGGTCTTCGAATGGCGAGAGACATGGGGCTGCAGAAGGTGATCCTAGAGGTGGACAACCTGGGTTTGTGCGAGCTGCTGGCTTTGAATGAGGGGGAACCCTTTGTGAATTTCAATCTCATTGAGCAATGCAAGATGATTATGGCAGAACCGGGTTGGGAGATCAAAATTGCCCACATCAGAAGGCAGGCTAATAGAGCAGCCGACACACTGGCTAACTTTTTTTTTTTTGATTAAGTAAAAATTCGACGCCCCGGACAGGCCCGGTGAGTCGATAGGCCGAAAAAACGGCGACGGACAAACCGTCAAACAACCTAAAGACAAACAGTAACAATACAGCATAAATACCAAATTATAAGGAAGTGGTTACAGACACGGCTAGCATAAACGATGACGGAACAGTAGCAGTGTGCGACAACTCATCAACCAGTTGGTAGAGGTGACGCAGGGAATCCCTGGGGAACTAAGTGGAAATCTCAGATTTGGACTCTGTCGACGAGCCTTCAGATTTCGATCACGTCCACGACCTCTCGCGCATCGTCAAATGAGAAGAACACCGCTTAATCAAACCGCTAACCCACAAAGCCAAGTAACAACACTACCAAAAACTCAGCACCACGCCACAATTTGTTAGAGTATAACGAACCCAAATATAAATATATATAATTCGAAATTACACAAACCCGCAAAAGTAACCAAGGAAGAGGCAAGCAAGGCAATTTATTTAATTATTATTTTGATTGCTGTGAAAAGCAAGAAAATCACAGCTTTTACTTTTCTCTGATTGAGTGTTGCAGAAGCTTGGCGTGCAAGCCCAATTTGAGCCTTGCACGCCAAGGACTTCGAGTCCCGTCGGCAGAGGCCGGAGAGGGAGGAGCGTCCACACTGCACGCCGGAAAGCGGAGACAATCAACAAAACGAAAGCAACACAAGGCCACAAGCCTAGCAGAAAACCCCAGAACCGGCCGCAACCACCCCGGAATCGCTGAGGAGGGGAACCGGGCACATCTGATGGGGAGAGGAGACCACCGAGGCAAAAAGCCCCAAATCTATTTCACCAGTCGAAGGGAAAAGACGACCCCGAAACAAAGGGAGACAGGGGATAGACAACGCCGTTAGGAGAGAAGGAGAATTGCGGGGATGGTAAGATGAAGTCGGCGGTGAGGGTGGTCGGAGGGCGACGCGAGATAGAGAGGAAGGAGACAACCTAACAACGGGGGTGGCTACGACGACCTAGACCCAAACAGAGGAGCCAAGGAAGAGGGAAGCCCCAAGACCAAAACATTTAGATCAAAAGGACAATTAGAAGGGAGATTAGACATCCCCACCGGAATCGAGCAGAAACAGGAGGAGAGAGGAAAGCGAGATACATAGTAGCGGTGGCCGGAGCCGATTTGGGGTGGCCGAAGCCAGTGTTAGGTGGCCGAAGCCGATTTGGGGTGGCCGGAGCCAAGGTTTGGGCTCCCTCTCTCTAGTTCTAGAGAGAGGAGAGAGTTTTTTCTTTTTTTATATCTTACCCTCGATCAACATACGCACTGGCTAACTTGTCTTTTGATTTAGATAGTCAATTAGAGTTTTTAATAAAACTCCGGGCTTAGCCCGTCCTTCGACCAAAAAAAAAGGGTTAGGTTGGTTTGTTCATATTAATTTCACGTTGTCAAAATTTTAAACCTATCGCGACGTCACGTGTGTCTAACCCTCTAATTATTAGCTAATAAAAACAAAAAATCTCCTATACACATGGTCCCACGTTAACCCAATCTCCCACACCCTGTCTATATAATCTCCTCTACAGCTCCACCCCTACCCACGGCGGCTTAGGAATTCTGATTCATCCATATTATTATTATTATTATTATTATTATTATTATTATTATTATAATATAATGACATACCACTCCTCTTTGGAACAAAATTAATGCTCTTCCAGATCGATTTGCTGGGCGAGGTCCATCAATTTCCAGTCATCTAAATTTGACTACTTACTTAATCACTCTCTACCTTTGATCCTGCTTTGTGGAGGAGGCAGACATGGAGTACAACACCTGTGCAATTGCAAACGATGTTACAGAGGTAACTCATTTACATATTATTAATTTTTTTGCTTCTTCTGTAATTATCTGTGAATCCAGGTTTAGCTATATCTAGATCAAGTCAATCATTCAATAGTATAACTCGGATTTAGATTAAACCGAATCTCAATCGTACATAAAGACATGATGATTTAATTTGTACTCTTAAGGCCGCGGAATCGCTCGATCCCGAACGATCTCGCTCACCAAGCCCTCTCGATCTAGAGCTCTCTGCGCAGCAGCTATGGAGCTCTCTTCCTTGCTCACACCGGAGACGCCATTGGATCGAGAAGCTCCCAAGCTCTCTCGGCGGCGCTTCCGGCTCCTCGCAGCGAACGCTAACCCTCGCTCTCTCTCTCTCTCTCTCTCTCTCTCTGCTTGCCGCCTCTGGGCTCTCCCTCCTGCTACAGTATCCAGGCGTCAAGAAAGAGGGCTGATGTAAAACGGTGCGTTTAGGAGGCTGAATCAGGAGGAGAGTTGACTACTTGACTTGATGGATAATTAAGCTGGTGGGCTGAAGATGGGCAGAGTGGAGCTGCTTCTGGGCCTGTCCAACCGTATGGGTTACCAGCCCAGGTCCAACAAGATGCAATTACCAAGTTTGGGAGGCTTTTTTGCCTGCATAAGTAATTTTTGTTATAAATGTGAAATATTAAATCGAAGATTTGGTGAATTTATTATTTTTTAATTAAATGAGAAATATTGAATAAGTAAAAGAAAATTTATTAAATTTTTGCATAAAAAAATACTAAGAGTAGAAATAGAATTAGAAATATTAAAAGGGTAAGTAGAAGGCAAATTATTAAATTTGTCTATATATAATAGTAAGGGTATGTAGCGATAAAAATACAAACATAAATATATTACCTTCAATTTTAGTTAAATACAAGTTTACTTATTTTTGTATAAAAAGAACAAGTTGAAGAAAACTTATTAAATTTTACACGAGTGTAGAGAACTATGAGTATATTATAGTCAAAATTTATTCCCTAGCTCCTTCATTATTTTCTTTTTCTATTACTAATGGTATGTTTTGGTTTCTAATATATAGTAATATATCCTAATATTATTTATTGTATAATTTTTGTTGACATTGATATAAATATAAGTATGGATATGAAATAAAAGAAACTATACGTACATTTGATAATATTTTAATTCGCCCATTTGTACAGCAAATAAAAATGGTTAGAATATAAGCTTAGAGGAAGGGCGAAGGAAGTGCTTAGAATATATTAATGGATATGGTTATTCTGACTAAAATTAGAGAATGAAATGTGGGAAAATGTAAAAAAATTTGTATGAAAAATAATAAGAGGGTAATTTGTTTTTGGATAAGATTTATAAAGGTAGTTATTGTCTTTCTTAACCCAAAAACAAACATAAGGCCCCTTGATAAATGAAAATATTTTATAAACTATAATTGAAATAAAAAACAACATAAACTAAAAATAGTCCTGTGCATATATAGCACGGGCCAACAATCTAGTTTACATATATAATATGAAAAAATGCATATAACATTATTAATTAATCCCCTTGCAATATTCCATGTACATATATATAATAGCTTATAGGGAAAACCCCTATGGTGTATCTCAACCATGTTGTGCAAGGCTGCGGGGCACGAATCGCCGCCAAGCTAGAGATGATGGAGCCTTGCTCCAGTGTTAAGGATCGGTATATGTGTACTCTTCCATCCCTGGTTTTCGCATTAAAATTTACATATGTAAGTGTTGGTTTCTAAAAACAAGTTTTGCATAAACAGGACAGCGTATAGTATGATTACCGATGCGGAGGAGAAAGGCCTAATCACCCCCGGGAAGGTATCCATCATATATGATTTGATTGATCTTCTTGATGGTCGGGATTTTGAATGTTGCTGATGTATATATGTATGTATGTATGTATGGTTTTGTAGACGGTGCTTGTTGAATACACTAGTGGTAACACGGGCATTGCTCTGGCATTCATGGCAGCCGTTAGGGGCTACAAGCTCATTCTTGCCATGCCGGATTCGGTGAGTCTTGAGAGGAGGATCATTCTCCGCGCCTTTGGGGCGGAGCTTGTCCTCACCGATGCTTCCAAGGCGATACCGGGAGCCATGGAGAAGGCCAAGGAGATCATTGACAAAACGCCTAATAGCTTCCTTGTTAATCAGGGTGGAAATCCAGCTAACCCGCAGGTCTGTTTTCTTCAACTGTTCCATGTATCAATATCAATATTTCTTTTTTTTTTTTTTAAAAAAAAGTAGAAATGATAATTTAAAACTTCGAATCTTTTTGCATAGATATACCAACACAAATCCCAATTTGTATAAAATATACCAATGAGGATAAATTGCAAATGGCCACTAGTTGGTACTCGGTATGGGGTGGCATCAAAATTGGGAGAGAACATTTTCGCCCAATTTAAATGTGTAAAATGTTGATTGATTGCGAAGAGTATTAGGGCGTGTTTGACAAGCGTAGATTAGGAGATTAAGGTAGATTAGGAGATTAAAAAAAAAACAGAAATCTCCTCGGGGACCGCGCGTGGTGTTTGGCTGCACATAGGAGATGGAGATTATGCAGCTTCCAGGAGATGAAAAATGGCCAAAAAAAAAAATCTTCAAATGCCAAGATTATGGGGATTAGGGGATTCCTCGGTTGTGTATCTCTCCACTTTACCCCTCCCTCCACATTTCAAGCTCCCCATCAGATCTGGAGAAAAGCGAGACACGCCGGCTCCATTGTCGTCCTCTCCCACTGTCAAGGTAGGTTCTTCTTCTCCCGCCCCTCTAATGTCATCTTTTATCGTCGACGGCGGGAGCCGGGCAACCACTCGGGAGCGACAGGCCGAAATCGGCGGTCTAGGGTTCGAGAAAATTTTCCAGAATCCAACCCGTTTTTGTGTCGAATCGGAGTACAAGCTTGGGGCTTTAGTGGGTGGACAGGTGGTGACGGTGGCGGCCCCTGAAGACGCGGCTATCCTCTAGCGACACCACCAGTTCCGAGCACCCAAGGCCACTGTACACCAACAATGGAGGAGTGGGCTGCTGTGTTCCACGACAAATTCGGAAGTAAAATAACGAATTTCAGATCTCCGCAATTGCATAAATCAAAAGGAAATTGTAGAAAAAAGTGAACAAATTCCAATTACAAAATGATTCTAGTGGATTGCAATGTAGTTTCCACCACCATCGTTGCCGTCAGTTGAATGGGTGGCCTCAACTGGAGATGGGGTATGGGTTTTTTTAATTTGGGGGTAGAAAGGTAATTTATCACCTTTAACATACATCAAAATCTTCTACCCACCAAACACCTTTACGAGATTTCTGGCCAAATAAATCTCCATCTCATACCATCTACAAAAATCCCATTAATCTACAAAATTTATCTCCATCTCTTAACATCTACAAAAATCTCATTAATCTACAGAATCTCCATCTACTGTCAAACACGCCCTTAACGGTGGCTAGACATGTTAATTGGGTCATTCGGGCCGAGTTCGGATTCAGATCCATTATTTGAGACAGATCCATTATTGATTTTTTTTTTAATTTGAGACAGATCCATTATGAGACTACTGGACCTGAAATCTGGGTTGGATCCGGAGGAAAGGTTGACATCCTAGTGTCTGGCATAGGGACTGGGGGTACCGTTACCGGTTCAGGGAGGTTCCTTAAGGAGAAAAACCCTACAATCAAGGTCATTTTTTTTATTGCCTTTTCAGAAGTAGAACTGCAGGAGAGGAAAAATTGCTTAATAGAGTTGTAATCTATTGTTAACTCTTCACAGGTGTATGGTGTTGAACCTGCTGAAAGTGCTGTTTTGAATGGAAAACCTCCTGGTGAGTTCACTTTTCTTGTAATGAATGATATCTATGAAGAGTGGGTCTTGTGTTCCTAATCGTCCTGACTATTCCAATCCGATCCGCCTTTGTTGAATAGGTCCACATAAGATCCAGGGAATAGGTGGTGGTCTGATTCCTAAGGTCTTGGATCTCAGTGTCGTCGATGAAGTTATTGAGGTAAGTTCTTTGATCAATTTCATTTGTTACATTATATATAGTAACAGATTATGTTGGACTATTTATTCACAGGTAACTGGCGATGAAGCTGTCGAGATGGCCAAACAGCTTGCGCTAAAAGAAGGTCTTCTGGTGAGCTACAGTCATTAAATGGATCATTGTTGTATAGAGACATAACTTTTTATATATTGTTCATTTGCAGGTAGGAATATCGTCTGGAGCTGCTGCAGCAGTCGCTGTAAAACTAGCCAAAAAACCGGAAAATGACGGGAAGCTCATAGTTGTATGTTATCTTTCATGATAGTTACCAACTTATCATCAATTAATCATTGAGTTGCTTAGTTAGAGCTGCTTGTTTATGGTTTGAAAGGGCTTATATTTTAAGTGTATGATGTGATCAAACTTTCATATTTATACAGGCAATCTTCCCCAGCGGAGGAGAACGGTATCTGTCAACTGTTTTATTTGAATCATTGAGGCATGAGGTTGAAACTATGCAGGTTGAATAAATGTTTCTTCTGCGGGAGTTGTTGTTCGTTAGGTTATCTTACTATCAGAAGGTCTTTCTTTTCAACAATTGGGTTATTGGCTTTTAGTGTTGGATAATTTGTTGTTTTTTCTCATTGTTATTGAGCAAATACTAAAAGACATAATTTATGTTGTGGAATTGATATTGTGGTTTTCTGAATTTCATTAGGACGCAATCCGAAGGATCGATCGACCAAGCCTCGAGCTTTCGAACACTCTTTTTGTGGATCGATTTTTGGGATTTGCGAAAAATTTAAAAAAAAAAACAAGGATATGTGTTTCAAGAATACTCTCGGCCCCTCTCTTTGAGCACTCTCTGACACTCAATTGGTCACACTCTCGGCCTCACACTACAAGTGATTCCAACCCTTCGACTTCTTCACCTCTCACAAGGATGTCTCTCTTAGCATCTCACCAAATCAAAAGAATCTTAACCCGATTCGAAAGGAAGCCATGCATGCTCATATTTTATCTCAAAATCAACCTCCTTCAAAATGAAAGTTTTACACCTTTATATAGGAAAATGTTGATGCTATAAAAAATAAAAGAAATTTAAATAAATCGACAAACTAATGACGGATAATATGAAAGAGTTTTCGAGATTTATGACGGAAAGATGGCAACCATAATGGGAGAAAACAAATGTTCTTGGATGCCATCAAAGCGATGGAAGTTCGGAAGAATCTATAAAACTCCGTCATTTAATTCGACTTTGTTGAATGCATTCCGTCTTCATTTATCGCATTTCCGACAAGCTGCCATGCATATTTTCGGAATGTTGCAAAGATCCCAGATTTCAGACATCTTCCAAGCTGAATTGATGATTGCATCCTTCAATAGAGTTGTAGCCACTTAAAATATCTTTCCAATAAGTACTCATTAGCTTCAATCATAATTTTATACAACTAGCTAGAACATCAACTTTCATTTTCACAAATGAAAGTTGAAGTTGATGTTCAGCTCCGAAGACAAACCTTTGTAGAAAAAAAGAGTTGAGCTCATGGATGACTATGATCACATCACCTTGTACCGTACATTATAATCTTCGTTTACGGGTCATGTGTATTCAGTTAAAGATTCAATTACACTTCATGTGGTTCAAGGCTTTAACCTGTGCAACCGGCTACTGCTTAAGTATCTGTAATACCACTCCTCATTGCCGGTTTTTATGCCAAATTGCCAAGTCATTCCTGTATGTCCCAGCCGTGACCCAGCCGGCAAGAGCCACGAAGGCACGAACTAGGTAAACCGGGTTACACCGACCGATTCAACCCACTAGAAAGGAGCAAGGCAAACCTTGGATTTTAAGGAAAGAGGCTGAGGTAGGGATCGAACCCGAGACCTCCTGACATCCCCTCTTACTCCCCACCAGTGAGCCACCCCGACTGGAGCCATCCCCCTTCCGGGTTGTATAAACATCAAATTCCAATCGTCTTTATATTCTATCAATGTATTTATTAACCATATAATAAACAAATTAACCGTGCAAAAGCACGGGTAGTGAACTAGTAATAAACATATATATAAACCTCTTACTCTTAGTCTTAAATGTAAAAATTAAGAGATACATTTAAAGAAAGTATTTACACAAATTTAAGTTCCTCACATAACATATCTAGCTATCCTTGTGCAACAATTCGTTGCAAGCACTTGAATGTCTTGTTGAATCCAACAATCCCCATGAACCAAAACTCGAATTCGTCTCTCGTCGCCACCTTGAGGTACATCTCCATTTTCGGCCTCTTAGAGGCCTCAAATTTTGCCGCATTAGCGACCTTCCCAATCGGAATCGACACCTTGTAGTAGGATCGGCCGATCAACTCTCCTCCGATGGACGAGAACTTGATGGGCCGGTCGCTACAGAAAGCGACCCTCTCCGTGGAGATGAAGAGAAGCCCTGCAATGGGACCGGAAGTCGTCCAAAGATAGCACATTGACACCTTGAGGATGCGCTCGCCTTCTCTTACCGCCTTGAAAACTCGACGATATAGCCTCTCAATGCCGCCTACTTGTATGATCTTGGCTCCTAGGCTCAGCTTCCTCTTCAACATCTCCGAGAGATCCACTGAAAAAGTAGATGCATGTATGCATATGTTAGAACCTTTAGCATATGCAACACAGAAATTCATAAAATATAACCCGACCCGATCTGATCCGTCAATTTGGGAATTTAGGGTTAGGTCATACAAGGCTACGAATGTTATATGACCCGAATAGCTCGAGTTCAGCTCAAATAAAGCTTAGTTTAGGCTTGTTCACTTTACTAAACAAGTCCAGTATGGCGCTCAAGTCCAAATTGGATCGAATTCGCTCTATTATCGGATTGTTCGACTCAAATAATAGTCATACGTACATATAACCGAAAACCTCCTACACAACGGGTATCAAGAATTTTATGATCGGAATCGATCAAGATTGAACAATAGGACTTACAGTACTTGGAAGCATGGGGCTTGGAGATTGTATGTTGCTGGGTTGATGATGAAGAAGAAGGACCAGGCAGAAGCAACAATCTCTTGCAAGGTGCCCTATAGTGATCTGAAATTGCTGTTGTGTTCTTCATGATACTTGAATTCAATTAGTTTGTAAGGTATTAAGGTGATTGATTTCAGATAGTGGATATTGGAAATGGGTTGTGTACTTGTGTGTGTATATTATATATACATATAGAATGAAGGTGTGTATTGGTGAATGGTGACTCGTTCGGGTGTCGGATAAGATTTATTCCACCTACTTGCTTTTACGCGTCGTTTTGGTGAATAATATGAATCAAACGACTTTAATGCCGTTTTAATTGTTCGTTTTCTTTTTGATTTCCCGCGCGCCCCAATTCGGTCAGCAAACATGTAATATCAGAAAGAGATAATCAATTCACTTTTTACTTTAATCTGCTTTTTTAAAAATAAAATTTTTTATGTCCAAAGTGATAATGTTTTTTAAGCAAAAAAATAATATAATATATGTATTAAAAAGTTTAGACAGTTGGTTTGAGAGTAATATTGGTCATCAAATTGAAGAATGAAGCTTTTCTGAGCTGGCATTGAGGATTTCTGATGTCAATTTGCAAAATAAGTTGCCAAATGCCAACCATGTTCTTATTGTTTATTTTTAATAAAATAAATAAAATATATTATTGGAAATGAAAAGCTATAATTGCAAAGATTGGTTATATATATAAAAGGAACTTTGCAAAGATTGGACCATATATACAAAGCAAATGACATCATATCCTTCAATTTATTAATGACCACATTAAAGAGTGATTTAATTCTAGGGTTAACAAATCATATCATAATATAATACTAGCTAGATTAATTTAAATAAATTATTTAGTTTCTTTTAAACAACACAATAAATCATAATATGACATATTCGACACAAATAAAGTAATTAGTTTGAAAAAAAAAAGAGGGTGGAAATGAGGTGGGTTATGACCAGGTGAAATAAGTCTATCACCACACATGTTGTGGAGTTAATTTCTCCGTCCGCACCACCTATCATATGCGAGAACCTTCACCCTTATCCTCTCCACACGAATGATGCAGGCGAAGTGGGCTGGTGATTACGGCATATAAATTTGATTTTACATTCTTAAAAATACCAAAGAAAACTCAACAAAACTATTCATGTTTTTCAAAAGTTGAGAAATTATCTTACCGTAGGAATCAAATTTATACATCTAATCATGTATATTTTAAAAAGATTGATCACATTCTCTTAAAATGTAAAACCTATATTCGTCTAGAAAACGATTTTGGATAGCGGAAGCGTAATAGATCTAAAGTGATAACGAAAGATCAAACGAAGAATCACAAGCAATCGAACACTCAAGCAGTTTTACGTGGTTCGGTATAATACCTACGTCCACGGGGCCTCAAGAGTTGGCCGAATCCACTATAAGAGAGTTCGTACAAGGGATGATACAAGCAATGAAAGCAAGCAACCCTAATCTAACATGCATGTGAATCAGAGGTACAAGGAAGAAGAAGAAATCCCCCTGTATGGGATAAAACCAGAAGATCGATAGAGAAATCGATCTCCAGAACCCTAGATCTTAGAAGACGAGGAGAGCGGCCACCCAGGAGGACGCCGGAGCTCGATCCACCTTCCAGAGAAGCCACCAGCAACCTTTCTTCTCCGAGCGCTCAAGAACCAAAGGCAAGAGAAGGAGAGAAAGCTCCAAACCCTAGAAACCCTAATCGGCGCAAAAGAGAGCGTTTGTGAGGAGAGAGAAGAGAGCAGCTGAAGTGTGTAGCTTCCAGGACAAGAAGCGACGTTTTATAGCTAGGTCAAGCGCCCAACCTCAAAACGCAGAGCTTCAACTTAAGGAGAGGTAGGTTTGGGCTCCGGGTCTCTGGGCTACCAGCTCATCCGAGCTTCAAGATCCATGGGCCAGTAATGGGCTAAAGCCCAATACAAGGTAATGTAACTTCTTCCCATCATACCTTATACAAGATATATTATATAGTATAGTTTTATATACATATGTTAACTCCGCTATAGTATGGTCTCGTTAGAGGATCAAGTCTAAATAGACTCAATACGACTCAGTCGAGACACATGCCTATAGTGCAACATATATATATAACATATACTAAAATATACCTGTATAGTCATCATACACACATACATGTCCAAACAAACATATAAAATAATATTACATGCCAAAGGAAAACTTAGGAAAGTAAACACATATCATTACAAACACCCCTCTACTTTTCTAAGTCTTGCACTGGGCAGACTCAGACTCAACATGTAAGTGGATTCTTCATGGCCAGGTCCGTCCTCAGCCCAAGCATACATCACACACAGAGATCACTCAAGGTCCTACAAGTGGAGGAAGTTCCTGCAAAACACAAATTTATCATGAGGGACAATTTTAGTGCCAAAATCTGCAGGATTAAGTCTACCATCAATTTTCTTAACATGAATGATGTTATCTTCAACTTTTTCACGAATGAAATGGTATCTAACATCAATATGTTTAGTACGCTCATGGTACATGGGATCTCTACACAAATATAGAGCACTTTGGCTATCTATATGCAGCACAGATGTATAATGCTTCAACTCCACTTCTTTCAAAATACCCTGCAGCCAGATAGCCTCTTTACAGGCCTCTGTTGCTGCAATGTATTCAGCTTCAGTGGAAGATAATGCAACTATAGGCTGTTGTTGGGATTTCCAGGAAATACAATTACCTGCCCATGTATAAACATAGGAAGTAATAGATTTCCTAGTGTCCTTGTTACTAGCATAGTCAGCATCAACAAAGCCATGTAATTCAGATGCAGAAGTATGCTCAGAATACAACAATGACAGATTAACAGAGCCAAACAAGTATTTCAACAAGTATTTCATGGATAACCAGTGCTTCTCAGAAGGATTAGACATGAATCTACTTAAAGTACTGATAGCAAATGCCAGATCAGGCCTAGTACAGATCATAGAGTACATAACAGACCCAACAGCAGCAGCATATGGTATAGACTTCATATTTTTCATCTCAATAGCAGACAAGACATCTTTAGACTTAGTCAAATCAAGATGAGGACCTAAAGGAATGTTATTCACTTTGTCACCAGAAATATGAAATCTATCAAGCACCTTATGAATGTAATCACATTGATGCAACCATAATTTCTTATGCTTTCTATCTCTAAGAATGGACATTCCTAAAATTTTCTTAGCAACACCCAAATCTTTCATGTCAAAATGCTTCTGCAAGTTCTTTTTAATATCTAAGATGCAATCTTTAGATTTAGAAATCAAAAGAATATCATCAACATATAAAAGCACATAAGCAGCATGACCATGTCTTTTAACACCTTTAAAATACAAGCATGTATCAAACTTACTTCTCTTAAACCCTAAACTGAATCTCATACATCTATCAAACTTAATGTTCCATTGTCTAGGAGACTGTTTAAGGCCATAGATAGATTTATTCAGCAAGCAAGCATAGTTAGGATGCACAGAATCAACAAAGCCCTTAGGCTGTCTCATGTATATAGTCTCATCCAAATCACCATGCAAGAAAGCAGTTTTAACATCCATTTGCTCATGTTCAAAATCATGCACAGCAGTCATAGCAAGTAAGAGTCTAAGAGTCTTATACTTAACCACAGGAGCAAAGATTTCATTATAGTCTTCACCCTCTCTTTGGGTGAAGCCTTTAGCAACAAGCCTGGCTTTATATCTAGGTGGATCAGATTTAGACACACCATCTTTTAGTTTAAAAATCCATTTGCAATCAATAAGTCTTGCATTTTCAGGTTTAGCAACTAAAGTCCAGGTTTGGTTAGCCCTCATAGACTTAATCTCTTCATCCATAGCCCTTTTCCAATTCTTATAGTGAGCACACTTTAAAGCCTGTTCATAAGTTTCAGGAGTAAATGATTTAACCACATCAGAAACAAGGCAAGCAAACTCAACAATGTTACTTATGAACCTTTTATTTGGAATGACAGTCCTAGGACTCCTATCCCTAATCAACTGCCAATCAGTGAGATCATGTCTTTCAGCAACTGAAGAACTAGAGGAACCAGAACCAGAAGCAGGCACAGACTCAACAATAATATCCTCATCCACAGAAATAGGAGAAACAGAAGAGGAAGGTAAAACAGTAGGTTCAATAACAGGTTCATTAGCTTCCCCACCCAATTGGTGAGGTTGCACAACCACAGAATCAGAAGGGGTAGAAATAGAAGAGAGAGTAAGAGGAGGGGAGGGAGAATAACCAGTATCAAACTCATCATCATAGTCAGTTTCAATGTTCTTAGGAACATAGAACTGATCACCATTGTGTTCCTGCAAGTTAGTATCATGTACAGTAGGAACAGAAGTCATTTTAAAATGAAACTCATTCTCATTAAAAATAACATTCCTACTCACAATAGTTTTATAAGCTCCAGGTTGAACAAGTAACAATTTATAACCTTTAACACCTTGAGGATATCCCAATAGGACACACTTTTGTGACCTGGGATTCAACTTACCTTGGTTAATGTATGAATATACAGTGCAACCAAAAGGTTTAAGATGATCAAGGTGAGGTTTTCTTTTATACCACAGTTCATAAGGAGTCTTAAAATCAATCACAGAGGAAGGGGTTCTATTTATCAAATATGCAGCAGTCATAACAGCTTAACCCCAAAAAGAATGCTTTAAACCAGAGGAAATCAGCATGCATCTAGCCTTTTCAAGAAGAGTCCTGTTCATCCTCTCAGCAGTACCATTCTGCTGGGGAGTTCCAGGAATTGTCAAGTGTCTTTTAATGCCATTTTGTTTACAGTAAGCATCAAACAAGGAATTACAAAACTCAAGGCCATTGTCAGTTTTTAAGCACTTAAAAAATAAGCCAGTTTCCTTTTCAACCATAGATTTCCAATGTTTAAAAGTTTCAAAAGCTTCATCTTTAGTTTTCAACAAAAACACCCAAACTTTTCTACTATAATGGTCAATCAAGGACATGAAATATCTTTTCAAACCAACAGTAGATATTTGGGCAGGGCCCCATAGATCAGAATGAATATAATCCAAAGGAGCAGTTGAAACAAAAGCAGATGATTTGAAACTTTTTCTAGTATGCTTACCTAGAACACAGTTTTCACATAATTCAATGGAACAAGGTTTAGCAGGAATAACACCAGACTTATACAAGTTCTCAAGGCCTTTATTACCAATATGACCTAACCTAACATGCCATAACATAGAATCATGCATAGACATAGGCTTATCAATGGCAGTAAAAGCAGTAGCAGAGGAATTCACAATAGGAGTAGCAATCAGTTCATATAACCCAGCTTTTCTCAAGCATTTAATCACAGGTTTACTATCCTTAGTAACAATCCTCACACCATCAGAACTGTACACATCATATTTTAATTCCTCAAGAGCACTTTCAGACAATAAGTTTCTTCTCAAATCAGGCACCCATTTAACATCCTTTATAACTCTAACAACATTGTCAAACATTCTTAAAGCAACAGAACCAACACCTTTTATTTTAAGCACAGAATGATCACCTAGCATGACAGTACCAACATCATAGCATTTAAGGTCAGAAAACCAAGACTTATGGAAGGTAGCATGCATAGTACATCCAGAGTCTAAAATCCAAGCATTGGAGTCACCAGAATTTAACAAAGCAAGCACTTCATGAGTATAGTAAGGATGAGATTCAAGCACAGCAGAGACATTAGGCTTTTTACCAGCAAGCCTTTCATCTTTCTTCCTCTTAAAGCAGTGTTTCTCTATGTGACTAGATTTAGAGCAGTAAGAACACATAAGGTGAGATTTATCAGGTTTACCACTTTGATGATTTTCAGTTTTACTGGAATCTTTTTGAGGTGGTTTATTGTTGTTATTGTTGTTATTATTCTTATTGCCCTTAAACTTACCTCTAGCAACAAGAACCTCATTCTTATTGTCAGGTTTATGGTCATTTTTAAGCTCATACTTGTTTTTAAAGACCTTTAAAGCATCATTTTTCTGAATAATGGATTCAAGAATAACTTTCTTTTCCAATTTATCAGTACTGTATTGCACAACATCTTTAAAAGTATCAAATTGAGCAGGCAAAGAATTTAACAACAAAACACATTGCTGAGTTTCCTCAACTTTATCACCACATCTTTGTAAATCTTGAAGAATAGTCAGAAATTTATCAAGATTATCAGACAAGGGACAGGAAACATCCATCTTGAAATTAAACAGCTTATTAAACAAATTAACACGGGAAGGAAGAGATTTTACCAAGTACAAACCTTCAAGACCTTCCCAAAGCTTATCAGCTGTGTCAAAATTTAATACCTGTCTAGCAACTTCATCACTCAAGCGAAGCATCACTTCACTGTGAGCTTGTTGGTCAGTTTCAAAGATTTTTTCCTTTGAAGTCTGACGGAGGGAAAACCTGTCGATGATCCGCCAAAGAAAATCTCAAACCTATAACTAGTATAGCAATAAGCAAGAGGTCGATCCACAGGGAAAATTATAACTCAAGTATGATTTTAATGCCGATGAAAGTAACCAAAGAGGGGGGTTTTAAGAGTGTAAAAGATCCACCTTTTATCAAAGCGGATTGATGAAAGCAAAGTAAATGAATTTGGTTTAGACAATTAGGAGAAGCAATTCTACCTACAATTTTCAACTTTATTGGATTGAAGCGATCCTTGTAACTTCTTCTCGTCCTATTAAGTTTCCTATGAATGCCCTTGTCCCGACCTAATATAGTTACTAGTCCAACCAGTCCTAGCAACCCTTATCAATCGAACAGTCCCTAAAGAAGGATTTAACCCAATTGATAGCTTTAAGTTCAGAGATTAACCAAGGTATTTGCAGTCCCTAAAAAGGGATTTAACAACACATTCAACTTCCTACTCATTCAATTAGTTCAACCAGCCCTAAAGGAACAAGTTTGCCACTTAGGTTAAGGTTCACAACCAGGAATCTACAAAACCTTAGCAATTGAATTGATCTAACAAGTTGGCCAGACAAGATAGAACAAAACAATAAACAATCAAGCACAAAGAAGTTGAAGCATTCAAATATAGGAAACAAGGAACGAAAATTAGAAACTCACAATCAATCCGAATAAAGCTTCAAATTGCAGGCAGAATAGATGAGTTTAGTTCCTCATGGAAGACATTGCTCAAAATCTCTAAAGCGTCTAATGAATAAAATAGAATAGAAGTTAAGTGCTGGAAAAATCACTAAAAGTCGGCCTTATAACACCCAAGTCGGCCATAAAACAAATAAAGAAGATCTAGGGTTTTTAATTATTTAAAACGCTGCGGATAAGTGCTGACGGCTAATGCTGCGGGCGCAGCATAGATGCTGCGGTCGCCGCAAATTGATTGGCCGCGGGCGCCGCATGATTGCTGCGGCCGCAGCCAGAGGCCTTTCACGGAAAATCTGTTTTGAATCAGCTCTCGACGTCAACATGAAAGTTGTAGCTCTCTGAAAGAGCTTTCCAACGCATGGTCATAATAGTCGATCAGACAACCGAGGCCTCCAGAAAGTGAAAAACAAGTTCAGCATCTCTGGCGACAACTTCTGCAGACTTGTTCTTCGTTTAGGCTCGCTTCTTCTTCTCAGGACCTCTTGAGATCTTCATGTAAGCTTCTTCGATCAACTATACATTCTCATCTCATGCGTTATCAACTCATGTCTCCTCCTCGGATCCACCATTACCTGAAATAATCAATAAAAGCGTGTAGATTCCGACTCCGACAACATAGAGAACTAATATGCAAATCGTGCTTAATCCATCAATGAAATGCATCTTAACTAAGCTAAATGCAACCTATTATGCCTACCTAAATGCATGCTATCAAAGTCCCTTTTGGAAATTTGTTGGTTACAGCAACCCAACACTTTTCCTTGATCAAAATAGCCATCATCTTCAATTGCCACATAGCAAAGTCAGTGTGGCCATTAAAAGGCTTAAGATAAGTGCCTTTATCACCCATAGCTGTTGTATTGTACCTGTAAAACAACTAAACAGTTAGTAAATGATTTAGAGAGCACAAAAACGATTCAAGAAAATATGAATCTAACAGTGCAACTAAAGATCCTATCAAGCCAAGTGCAAAACAAGAAAACTCGAAGATCAGAAGCACTAAAAACACAAGATCCAAGCACAGAAGCCCTAGATCTAGCAAACAAGGGTGTGGTACGTCGTGTAGGGGGGGTGCTGCACCAGCGATGTCGCCTTTTAGGTCAGCCCGAGGCCCTACACCCGTTCCCTATCCCTAGAACTCAACAATGAGCCAGGAAATCAAGAACGCGACAGCCAAGCTCTGATACCACGTTGTAAAACCTATATTCGTCTAGAAAACGGTTTTGGATAGCGGAAGCGTAATAGATCTAAAGTGATAACGAAAGATCAAACGAAGAATCACAAGCAATCGAACACTCAAGCAGTTTTACGTGGTTCGGTATAATACCTACGTCCACGGGGCCTCAAGAGTTGGCCGAATCCACTATAAGAGAGTTCGTACAAGGGATGATACAAGCAATGAAAGCAAGCAACCCTAATCTAACATGCATGTGAATCAGAGGTACAAGGAAGAAGAAGAAATCCCCCTGTATGGGATAAAACCAGAAGATCGATAGAGAAATCGATCTCCAGAACCCTAGATCTCAGAAGACGAGGAGAGCGGCCACCCAGGAGGACGCCGGAGCTCGATCCACCTTCCAGAGAAGCCACCAGCAACCTTTCTTCTCCGAGCGCTCAAGAACCAAAGGCAAGAGAAGGAGAGAAAGCTCCAAACCCTAGAAACCCTAATCGGCGCAAAAGAGAGCGTTTGTGAGGAGAGAGAAGAGAGCAGCTGAAGTGTGTAGCTTCTAGGACAAGAAGCGACGTTTTATAGCTAGGTCAAGCGCCCAACCTCAAAACGCAGAGCTTCAACTTAAGGAGAGGTAGGTTTGGGCTCCGGGTCTCTGGGCTACCAGCTCATCCGAGCTTCAAGATCCATGGGCCAGTAATGGGCTAAAGCCCAATACCAGGTAATGTAACTTCTTCCCATCATACCTTATACAAGATATATTATATAGTATAGTTTTATATACATATGTTAACTCCGCTATAGTATGGTCTCGTTAGAGGATCAAGTCTTAATAGACTCAATACGACTCAGTCGAGACACATGCCTATAGTGCAACATATATATATAACATATACTAAAATATACCTGTATAGTCATCATACACACATACATGTCCAAACAAACATATAAAACAATATTACATGCCAAAGGAAAACTTAGGAAAGTAAACACATATCATTACATCTATCAAACAGCTTATTAAAAAGATTGATCACATTCTCTTTAAATATATGAAAAATATTTTTAAATATATCTATTGATCACTTCAATTTTCCGCATATCTTCCCAAAATTGTTAATGTTAACATATATTTTTAAATCACTAAGTCAACTTCATCAATCAATATCAAGTAGAAGAAGATACTGTCAAGTGTCAACCTAATAAAAACACGGATCAATTACCATAACCATGCTCAGCTCTCTTCTCTGCACATAACCAGGCTTCGTTGATTTGGTCATGTGCAGGGAAGAGAGCCGAGCGCGCCAGTTCGTAGGTGTGACAGTTTGGAAAACGATAGAGTACGACTGAGCAGAGGGAGACCGAAGAAGAGTTGGAGGGAGGTGATAAGACAAGATTGTGCCCTTCTGAACCTTACCGAGAGCATGGTTATGGATAGAACGCATTGGAGGAGAGTCATCAACGTCGGAGAGGGTTAGACTGGGCCTCAAATGAGTGACATAGACCATATCCCCCGTTCGCACACCATGACATCATCTAGATTCGTTTGTTACATTTGTCTTTTTGTTTTTCTATGAGTTTACATTTCTTGGTGTCTGGGCCACGAGAAAACACTCTCTCGACGACGTCGGGGAGAGAGTGTGTACATTTTGGCCCCTCAGGCCCTACTTCGGCGGGACAAATTGGGAATGTTGTTGTGGTTGGTCGGAATCCACCATTCTAACACAAAAGCTAACTCACGGTAATTTGATTACTCAAACCATCACAATAGATTAGATCGATCAAAACGACATAATATCTAATCTAATGGCCGCATAGGGAGATTTTTTAAATTGTTTTCCATTAGCTAGGAAATTAGTGAACAGATTGAAAGTATGTACGTGAAGATATATACACAAATTTCCTCCCTCTATCCTTATAAGCTACACCCCTTTGCTTGCGAAACAACCTGTTGCAAGCACTTGAAAGTCTTATTGAAGCCAACAATCCCAATGAACCAGAACTCGAAGCCGTCTTTCGTCGCCACCTTGAGGCACCTCTCCGTCTTCGGCCTCTTAGCGGTCTCTACTTGGTTCGCCCTACCCACCTTCCCAACCGGAATCGACACCTTGTAGTAGGATTGGCCGATCAACTCTCCTCCGCTGGACGAGAACTTGATGGGCCGGTCGCTACAGAAGGCGATCCTCTCATTCGAGACGAATAACAGCCCTGCTATGGGGCCGGATGTCGTCCATAGGTAGCATTGCGACGCCTTGAGGACGCGCTCTCCTTCTCTCACCGCCTTGAAAACTCGTCGGTATAGCCTCTCAATGCCGCCTACTCGTATGATCTTCGCTCCTAGGCTCAGCTTCCTCCTTAACATCTCCGAGAGATCCACTATAAGATAAATGAAACAAAATCATTTGATTGGCAATAAGAGGAGTAACCCATATATACAGACAATATGTATATAGTTAACTTACTGTGCTTGGAGATTGCGTGTTGTTGGGACGAGGAAGACGAAGAAGGGCCAGGAAGAAGCAAGAGTCTCCTGCAAGGGAGCCTCTGATCTGAAGCTACTGGTGTGTTCTTCATTGTAGTTGAATGGATTGGTTCCGATTTCGATCGAGGCGAAGCCGAGTTGATGATGGATGATTTGAGAGAGATCAGGTGGAGTTTGGAGGATGATGGAGATGTTGTTATTTATGGAATGGAAAAGGGAGATGGGTGACTCATCCATGAATGGGATGGAGCTTATCGATCATTAGATCGATTTCTTCATTTGCTTTTGACGTATATTTGCCTTTTCTTTTTCTTCTTTAATTTGAAAAATAAAATAAAAAAATCTCCTCAACAATTACCTCATCTAGATTAATATAGAAAAACATTAGATTTAGTGTTTCAAACTCTCATTTTTAGGGACATTTTTGGATGGTGGTACACCGTAGTTTACACCTTCAGATTCTCGCCTGTATAAAGAAAAATTATTGGAAAACATTAGATGATCATATACAAACCAAAATTTAATTTTTTTTTGTTACATAGTTGCTGAATTCAGGTTGTTTATTAATCTTTTCGAACTCGACCATTTAAATTCTATTTTAAGCGAGATTTTAGTGGGTTGATAAGAAGAGTGACATAATTATTTCAAAAAATATATATTTTTTAAGATCGGAAAGAAATTTGATTCTCTAGACGTATCTAGAATAACCGAGAGACCAGCCAAAACGAAACAATTTTTTTTTTTACTAATTAGAAGTTAATTTATACAGATATAAGAAAATTCAAGAAGTAAGCCTTTTCTTTTAATTCTTTCATTAAATTTGATAATATAGGCATTGACATGTGCACCTACATGACAATGAAGGTTTTCTGACTTGGCATTGAGGATTTCTGATATCAATTTGCCAACCATCTTTAGTATTAGTTTTTTTAGGGGGAAAAAGCATTGCAAAAATGAAAAAGGCTAAATTGCAAAGATTGGTGGTTGCATTTAAATAAAAAAAAAAAAAGGATTTGCAAACATTGGATCTTCAAAAGAGGGTGACATAAGACTCTTTAGTTTATTAATGGTCTAATAAATTAAAGACAAAAGTAAATAAGATAAGTATATTTTTGCTTTAAGGGTGTAGGGTTAAGTTAATTGATCAAATACGGAAAAATACGTCATTAGAGACACACTAATCTATGCATAAATTTGGTAAAAAAAAACCTCTTTTTAAATGGTGCTCTTATTGGCACGGACCTATCTTGTCAAATGCACGATGTCTTAGTAACTCCGACTTTTGAAATCGGCAAAGCTCCTATCCGACTCTCGAATTCGGCGTCCCACAACACTCCCCTACTGTACCACGAGCAATTGACTCCTCTTGTTGGAGGCGAAAACTCAACCCCAACCCCTTTGCCGACTCATCCGTCTCCGGCAACCGGTGACGGCACCCTCTCGTCGTGCATTTAGCAGAAACTCGCCATGTGAATAACATACTCATATAACAGGAAATTTAAAAATAATAATAATAAAAAGGACAAAATTAATTAGATCTCGCATTAAACTTTTATGTATATTTTGCAGTACCTTCTTCAAACATGCACATTCTTAATTCTTAAGGCCAACATAGTCCCATTTCAATCCTTCTATGTTTTTTTTTAGTTTATAAGATGAACCTTCATGATACGTACTCGACTCGGGTTGAGCGAGTACAACTCCCAATCGTCCGGTTGTCAAAGGTATAAGTCGATCAATCACTGTGCTCCGTACTAGGATTCGATCTAGGGGAGCTCACGTGAACGAAAGGCCAACTTCGATCAGCAAATAATTCCAAGTGATCGGGTTGACTTTTGATTGCAATGGCGGCGGCAGCAAATAACGAATTGTCTAATTAGCCAATTCTAATTAAGTAATCACAAATTGCCGGTCGAATTTGAATTCCAATTCAAATGAATTGCGGTTCGGCCTTGCGCTAATCAGTCCCCTCCGAATTCACGAGGCCACCGGTTGACTTTGGATGGCCAATTTTGCAATATGGCAGAAGAGATTGTTGAATTGCCAATTTAATTAGAAAAGTGCTAATTAATTTGTATACCCAAGTGCAGATCGATCTCAACTCAGGAGCGCAACGGGGTTGTCTTGATCGGACTGCACACCCACCCAATCGCAGTACACACATGAAGACGGTGGATTTCGATCGGCGGCGGAGCAGTGGTTGGTGGAGCGGTGATGTGGTGGTGGCACAAGACGAATCTCTTCCAAACGAGGATGAGATTCCGATCTTCAATCAATTGTAGCGAGAACCTTTGATTGAAGATCCAACGAATTCAGTAGTAATCAGTATTCAGCAGTAATTAGTAGCAAATTGAAAGATAGGGTTTGAGACGTCAAGGAGGAAATTAAAGGGGGAGTGTCAACTCAACGCACTTCAATTCCTCTAAATTTGACGTAAAGATGAAAATTAACCCTAATAGAGTATTTACAGGAAAATACTAATAACCCTAATTAATTAACTAATGAACCTAATTAACTAACGGGCTGGACTTACTATGTAAAGTAAGTCCACACCATTATTAATAAATAATGCTAAAAATAGAAATGAGTCTTAATAATAAATAGTTTATGTGAACGACGTCGGAAAGGTATCCGACGGAGGCTAAGACGCATCACACGGAGTGTCGGCAACAGATACTAATAAGCTCAATGATGGTGGTTGCTCCGGTTTAGAAGCGAAGCCTCGAGTGATAATGGACGCGGTAGCTCTTGCGATCGCCTTGGCTCTCGCTCTAGTCATTGGTCCGTCAGAACGGACACTCATGACTTCCTCCTCTTCTTGTACGGTCAATGAGGGAGGTTGTGACATATCACTTCACTTACTATTATATATAAAAACTTGAGTTATTATATAGATTTAATCTGGATTTACGGTGTATCAAACAACCTTTTTTTTATAGCCACCACCTTTCAAGTTGTACATCTCGAGTAAGTTATGCATTTTTCCTCTTAAGAGTAAATTTTGTTTATCTTAATTGCCCAAAAGACCTCAAAAATCCAACAATAGCTTCAAAAAATTGTTCATTTTACAAACTTGTATTTACCCATTCAAAACATTGTAGTAACTACCAACCAAGTAAAAAAATAGAGTAAAAAATGATGATAGACAATTTGACATATGATTTTCTCATTTTAATATTCAATACATCACAAACTACTTGACTTCCATTAAATAAATAAAACCACTAAAAGAATTTACACAAATGTTCCTCAAAGCAAACACAAACTAAGGTAATTGAGCTTAAATTACCTTGATCCCTAAACCCTAGCTACACTACTACCCTGCCTTGTGATGCAACAACTTGTTGCAAGCACTTGAAGGTCTTGTTGAAGCCAACAATGCCCATGAACCAAAACTCAAACTCGTCTCTCGTCACCACCTTGAGGTACATCTCCGTCTTCGGCCTCTTGGAGGTCTCTACTTGGGCCGCCCTAGCACCATTAACCTTCCCTACCGGGATCGACACCTTGTAGTAGGACCGGCCAACCAACTCTCCCCCGGTGGATGAGAACTTGATGGGCCGGTCGCTACAAAATGCAACCCTCTCCGTTGAGATGAAGAGCATCCCCGCGATGGGACCGCACGTTGTCCATAGGTAGCATTGCGACGCCTTCACCACTCGCTCGCCTTCCCTTACCGCCTTGAAAATTCGTCGGTATAGCCTCTCAATTCCGCCTACTTTTATGATCTTGGCTCCTAGGCTTAGCTTCCTCTTTAGCATCTCTGAGAGATCCACTGTAACATAAAAACAATGTTGTTAAAATCGAGATTCTGTATCGGATCGATCCCACGTCATGGATGAATTTTTTTACAAAAAAATTAATATGTTTTATATTAGATAAATATTATGTAAATCATAAAAAAATACCCATAAAGATTGTAAAATTTTAAAAATAAATTTAATATAATATAGACTAACTAAACATATTGAAAATTTCTCAGATTTAAAGTGTAAATATTAGAACTTTCTTATAATAGACATTTTATAAGACCGTTAGAATCGTAAAAAAAAAAGATCAGGATTGTTTTTTTCATTTTTAGATCGTTAGGATCATTGGAATCGAAACAATTCAAAACTTTCGAAACATTAATTCGGATTTAGATTATTAATTAAAATTTAAAACTATTGAAAACCCAAGTTCAACCTAATCAAATTCAGATTAAGCAAAACCTACTAAAAATTCTTGAGAATTTTATCATTCGATTCACAATTTAAGACTACAACTCGATGATCGTGTGTAGGATCGAGATCGAACAATGTGTCGACTTACGGTGCTTGGAGGCATGGGGCTTGGAGATTGTATGTTGCTGGGTGGATGAAGATGAAGAAGGACCAGGCAGAAGCAACAATCTCCTGCAAGGTGCCCTCTGATGATCTCCAGCTGCTGGTGTGTTCTTCATGATCGATCGGTACTCGGATTGAATTCAATTGATTTCTGAGTGGAGGAGATCGGTTGATTTGAGATAGCTGGTGCTGTTAGTGGATGAAGAAGATGGGGTTATTTATAGGATGCAAAGGTGTGGATTGGTGACTCATTCAGGCATGGGATGTGATGGAGCTTATCATGATCAGATCTCTTCCTTTGCTTTTGGCTCCTGTGTGCTTTTACGCGTCGTTTTGATGTATAACATGGGTCAAACGACCGAATATAGGATCATTATTTATGCCAATCTTGGTTGGGTGTGGTATGTTTAAGCAAATTGAGGAATTGAGCCTTTCTGAGTTGGCTTTGAGGATTTCTGATGTCAATCTGCCTACCATGTTGGTTGGTTTTTTTTTTTTAAAAAAATAAAAAATGTTAATGACATCAAAAGATTGGTTGCATCAAAAAGAACATTGCAGATTGGATCTTGTAAAGTTAAATGACATAGGGCCCTTTATTTTATTAATGCTCAAATTTACAGGGGAAAAAGTTGAATAAGATATTATTATTATTATTATTATTATTATTATTATTATAAAAAATACTAGGTTAATTTAAATAAATTTCTTGAGTTTGGTTCTCACATAGGGATAATTTGTGAGCAAAATACACTCTATCCACAAAATTTTATAAAATCTTCAATTCTCATAAATTTACAATTTACAAATCCTTACCTACCTACTAGTAAAGTAAGGTTTTGGATTCAATAAATGAGATTAAAAATTATTTAGTTTTTTTCTTTAATCTTGACTTTACTAAATGAGTTTATAAAGTATTTAGCTTTAAAAAAATCTATTGATAATTATTGCAATATTTTATTTTATTGATTTTCTTCATACAAATTTTACATTGACAATATATAAGCTATGTCATGCACTAACAAAATGCAATTGTTTATTTATCAAAAAAAAAATTTACTTATGTAATTGATAAAAAAAAATGTCATTTATAGCACAGTTAATGATATAAAGTGAAATTTTATATACATTATACTTTGAGAATGGTTATATTATAAATAATATTAAATAAATATATTTTATTGATTTAAATTTTGCATATATATATATATATATGATAGATTACATAGGTCCCATAATTGTATAGTGGGCTAAAAGCCCGTTAAGGCCCAATACCTTTGTAACCTATATATATGTTATATCAATGAATAGAAACCCTCAAGGAGGACTTTACATCAATTCTATCATTCTACATGGTATCACAGCCTTTTCTTCCTAACGGAACCCTAAATTGATCCTCACGTCTCACCGGCCCCGTCAAATCTTCCTCCTCCTCTGTCCGGCTCACCGTTGCCGATCATCCTCTTCCACTGTCTCTCTCTCGCTCCCTCGCTCACAGCACTTGTCTCCGCAGCCACCGCCGACCCCAGATCCGCCCTCCTGTGACCTCGCCCACCGTCGCCGGCATCCCCACGCCTCCTGCCTACCGCCGGCATCCTCCCTCGCCTGCTCGCCGGCCACCACCACAGCAGCTCTCGCACGACCAACCATTTCTACTGGCTTTTAGCCCACTATACAATATGAGACCTATGTATACAATATGAGACCTACAATATGAGACCTATGCCGGTCCTCAGGCCTCTCTGACATCGCCTGACCCAGGCTATGTTCCGTCAGCTCTGCATCACGCCTTCTCCTCTACACAGCCGACATCTCCAGACTCTTCTTGGTACATGGACACTGGTGCCACCTCCCACATGACGAACTCCTCAGGTAACCTCTCATCTATTTCCTTTAAGGGTCCTGCCCACTCTATTATCGTCGGAAATGGTGGTCGTCTTGCTACTTCGGGAATTGGCCACGCCAAATTACAGACCCCAACCCACCCACTACATCTCAACAATGTCCTTATTGCCCCAAAGATTGTCAAAAACCTTATCTCTGTCCGTCGGTTCACTACTGACAACAACGTTTCCCTTACGTTTGATCCATATGGTTTCTCTGTGAACGATCTTACTACGGGGGTTACTCGCATGAGATGTAACAGCACCGGGGAGCTCTACCCTGTCACACCACCTCCTGCGTCCAGTCAGTCGTGTCCGGCCGCCCTCTCGGCATCATCGTCCAGCCTCTGGCATGCACGTCTGGGCCATCCCAGCGCTGCCGTTCTAGATGTCCTCCGTTCCCAGAACCTTGTCACCTGTACTAAAGACCCACGCTCTGGTTTATGCTCTTCCTGCCAACTAGGCAAACATGCCAGACTGCCGTTCCAACGGTCTTTGACCTCTACCCTTGCTCCCTTTGATATCATTCACAGCGACATTTGGACCTCCCCCGTGCCTAGCAAGGAGGGTCACAAGTACTACCTTTTGTTTCTTGATGATTACACTCACTACTTATGGGTCTTCCCGTTGCATTTCAAGTCCCAAGTGTTTCCTATCTTTGCCAGATTCCATACCTACATCAAAACACAGTTTCACATGTCCATCAAATGTTTCCAATGTGACAATGGCCGTGAATTTGACAACCAAGACTTTTACTCCTTCTTTGCTGCAAATGGGATCTCCTATCGCTTGTCTTGCCCCTATACTTCTCAGCAGAATGGCAAGGCAGAAAGAATCATCAGAACCATTACCAACATGATGCGCTCTCTTCTCTTCCACGCATCTATTCCCCTTCCCTATTGGCCTCACGCCTTATCCACCACATGTTATCTCCTAAACATTCTCCCTTCCACTACCCTACACCATCGCTCGCCAGCTCAGACACTTTATTACGCCGAGCCTAGGTATGATCACCTTCATACCTTTGGTTGCTTGTGCTTCCCTAATCAGTCATCCACCGCTCCCCACAAGCTTCACCCACGCTCCACCCCTTGTGTCTTTCTTGGCTACCCGTCTGATCATCGCGGTTACATTTGCCTCGATATCAAGACACACAAGATCATTCTCTCACGTCATGTCACCTTTGATGAGTCGCGATTTCCCTTCGCGTCTCCCACACCCCCTGTGTCTCCGTCAGAGTCTGAGTCACCATTCCCTCACTTCCTTTTTCCCCAGAGCTCTCCCGGTGCTCCTGCTTCTCCCCCAACACCACCACCACCACCACCACCCACCATCAGACCATACACCTGCAGCGTCTCCGGTGTCTTCCGACCCCGTCAAATCGTCTCCATGACCACCGCCCATCACCCTGCTATCCACCCACCATCACCCCGCATGACGGCCTCAAAAGACCTACGTGCGGCGGCCGCTGCATCCCATGCGGCGCCCGCCGCCCTTCACAATGCTGCGCCCACCGCCTCACACCCCTCCCTGGCGGCGCCCGCCGCAGGCAATGCTGCGTCCGCCGCCCTTCACAATGCTGCGCCCACCGCCTCAAAACCCTCCCTGGCGGCGCCCGCCGCAGGCAATGCTGCGCCTGCCGCCTCTGCGCCCGCCGCCTCCTCCCCGCACCTTGCACCTCTTGCCCCCGTCCTTCCCGACTCCCAGACCTCCCTCTCCCCCATTCCCACCTCCCACAAAACAGCCCTCCTCGACCCGAATTGGCAGGCGGCTATGCTCGACGAATACAGGGCCCTTACGAAGAATGGTACTTGGGTTCTTGTTCCTCGCCCTCCTGAGGCGAACGTCATTCGCTGTATGTGGCTCTTTCGTCACAAGTTCCGCTCTGATGGGACGTTGGAGCGCTACAAGGCCCGTCTGGTGGTGTACGGTAGATCTCAGCAGGCAGGTATTGATTGTGATGAGACCTTCAGCCCTGTCGTCAAGCCAGCCACTATCCGAGTGGTCCTGAGTCTGGCTCTGTCACGCAACTGGGCCATCCATCAGCTAGATGTCAAGAACGCCTTTCTGCATGGTCATCTGAACGAGACAGTTTACATGTTTCAACCGCCGGGGTTTGCTGATACTGAGCGTCCAAAGCATGTCTGTCTCCTCAAGCGCTCTCTGTATGGTCTGAAACAGGCTCCGCGGGCGTGGTTCCAGCGATTTGCCTCTCATCTGTTCCGTTTGGGTTTCACTGGCAGCCGTTCGGATACATCTCTGTTTATCTATCGCAGGGGCTCAGACTTGGCATTCCTGCTGCTATATGTCGATGACATTATTCTCACCGCCTCTTCTGATGCTCTTCGGACCTCTATTATTTCGCGGTTGAGTGCGGAATTCGCCATGTCTGATCTGGGTCCGTTGTCTTACTTCTTGGGAGTTGCTGTTCAGCGTCATGCGTCTGGTCTGTTCCTCTCACAGAGTAAGTATGCTGCTGAGATTGTTGCTCGGGCTAAGATGGTCAACTGTAATCCAGTCGCCACCCCTGTCGATACATCCAACAAGCTCAGTGCTCATTCTGGTCCTTTGGTGAATGATCCAACATTGTACAGAAGCCTCGCTGGTGCTCTTCAGTATCTCACTTTCACCAGGCCTGATATCAGTTATGCCGTTCAGCAGATCTGCTTGTTCATGCATGCCCCTAGGGAACCTCACTTTCAGGCTTTAAAGCGGATCATTCGGTACATCAGCGGCACTCTCGAGCTCGGCACCACGATCACTCCTTCCTCTAAGCTTGACCTTGTTGCTTACACTGATGCGGATTGGGGTGGTTGTCCTGACACACGTCGCTCCACGTCTGGTTACTGTGTCTTTCTCAACGACACTCTTGTGTCTTGGTCAGCCAAGCGTCAGTCCGTCGTGTCTCGCTCCAGCGCTGAGGCCGAATACCGGGGTGTTGCCAACGTTGTCTCCGAATGCTCTTGGCTCCGCAATCTTCTGCTTGAGCTCCGTTGCCCCTTACAGAAGGCCACTCTGGTCTACACTGACAATGTCTCCGCCGTCTATCTGGCTAGCAACCCCGTCCAGCATCAACGCACGAAGCACATTGAGCTTGATCTCCACTTCGTGAGGGACAAGGTTGCCATTGGACATGTCCGCGTTCTACATGTCCCGTCCTCTTATCAGTACGCTGATATATTCACCAAGGGTTTACCTAGACAGTTGTTCATTGATTTTCGTTCCAGTCTCATTGTACGGACACCTCCCGTTTCGATTGCGGGGGTTTGATAGATTACATAGGTCCCATAATTGTATAGTGGGCTAAAAGCCCGTTAAGGCCCAATACCTTTGTAACCTATATATATATATGTTATATCAATGAATGGAAACCCTCAAGAAGGACTTTACATCAATTCTATCATTCTACAATATATATACAAGAATTGAAAAAAAAAATGAAAAAATTATTAAAAATAGTTAAATCACCAAACATATTATATTTTATAATATCGTTTATGCACGAGCATCCCTATTAGGGAAGAAGTAAAAAGATGTTGTATAATAAAACTTAATTATCGGCAAATTTTTGCTTAATTCGATCTTTACCAAAACTAAATGAAAATTATCTTGGTAAAATAAGTGTATTTTATATAATATCGGGTACCTTTATTTTAATTATCTTATCATCTTTCATTCATTCAATACCCTTTTTCATCCTATCTTATCTCCCTCTTTTTTTTTTATGTAATCTCAAATGCTTGAAACCTCTAGCTGTAGTCCATTATATGCTGATGATAGATAAACCACTTATATATCTTGCTTTCTTAATTAAGTTGAATTTGACATTAGAATTACCAACATTTTGAATTAATTGAATTAATTGAAGACTCTTTACCTTTAACCAAATAGTTGAACTTAAATATTAGAACTTTTAACCAAAAAAAAAAACTTAAATATTAGAACTAGAGCGTTTTCTTTTCTTACAAATTGGTTATTAATCAATATGTTTGTCAATCCTAGATTTAAGACTAAATAAATCATCCTTATCAATGATTAGGGTATGTTTGGATAGTCAGTTATTATAACTTATAATGCACAATTTTGAATTATAACATATATTATAATGCAAAATTGTGCATTAGAAACCATAATAACTACCATCCAAACAAACCCTTAACTAAAAATCTTCAAAGCTAAAAACATAGTTGGAATACAATTTTGTTAGTTATTCCTAAGTGGGCAAAATGTCTTCCTTCTTTGGGAAAAAATTAACTATACATACAAGTTGGGAACTTTTACTTATTGAAGAAGAAAAAATGGATGATGTGGTTTTATTTACAAAATCTCTTGTCCAATGTATTAAGTAATCAAAAGGGTGGTTGAGCTTCAATGCATGTGCATCCATTGTGATTAGTTTAGTTGGTTGAATGGAGATTAAAAGGAAAATGGGAGGTGGTGACACATCATTGCCTACTCATAGCCTTATGTATATTGCACATATATGTGATGTGAAAACTCTCAACAAAATCTTTTGCCCATTGGCTTGGACCCAACTTGTCTACATGGTGTTTCCTTGTTGCACAAAGTAGCCTCTAACTACAGTTGAGTGTTGAGGATCTTAGTCAATGTACAATCATAAAGTTAGTCCAAAATTGAAAATTGTAACCGGAGGACTTATCAAAAAATTTTAATCTGCGCACCCAAATTACAAGTCTATCGGGTCATTCCCTCGATATATTTGTTTTTTTTATAAAAAAAATGCTTATCGGATCTAGTGTCCGACAGACCTATAAAAAAATTAAAAGTTTGGCTGCAACTTGTCTTTTTAAAAAAAAATAAAAAATTGTCTGTCAGGTTCTTGGGCCTAATAGACCTGCAAAATCTAATGTAATACTCCGTACTAAAAACACTTGCAAAATGGGACACGTGGCGGCAATACATTTATAGTTAGAAATTTAAGATATATCCTCAATTGCTTCGCCAAATGTTTAAAAATCTCACCTTAAAAATAGATCATCTAACCAGTCATAATTTAGTTTTAATCAATTACTTAATTTTAATCTATCTAATCTAATTCAACTAATTCCTAATTTAATTTTCTAATCACGCTCATATTCATCTTTAATTAAAAATAATATCCATCTTTAATTAAAAATAATAATTGATGGACCTGACCCTGAATTTTTGGTTTAGATTTAAAATTTTCTCACTAATCAATTTTTTTTTTAAAAAAAAAACAATTTTAGATATATACAAATTAAGGTCTAACCATCTAGAATGAACTATTTCATCTATCTAGCATAAACCAATTCACATTAATGATTAATCAATGATATTTAATCAATCATGTATCTGTATGATTTCTAAAACTTTATACTCCAAATAAAAAAATCACAATTAAATCTTATTGACCAATTAAAAAAACAAATCAAATCATTTATGTCAAGATAAAATTTGAACGTAAAAGGCAAGATTAAACTACAAAAAATCTTTCGGATGGAACCTAATTAAATATGAACAAAAAAAGCAATAATATTTATTTGAATTTTATTTAAAGTTCAAATGTTCAAATCTTTAATTCTTAACAGTTTGCCTGATAAATAAAATAGTTGTTATTTGTCTTTATCCATTTCTAAACAACTTTGATGTGTTTTGATTAGAAAATATTTTTGAAACAATTATTTTCTATGTTTTTTGTGCACATATGAGTAAACTCTTTTCTAAATATATACATCTTTAACACTTTTTTAACTCACGGATAATCTACTTTGCAAGCTATAAACTCTAATTTTAGGTTTTTTATTTAGCTATATTTACCACTACAGTGTCATTTTTTATTTCTCTTTGGTCATGTTTCGTTCTTTTGCACGAGTAGATAAGAAATCAATTTTCCCTTGAAATGATGAGTTTGTTTGGTTGTTCTAATCTTAACTAGATAAGAATAAATTAATAAAAAAAATAAACTAAAAAATGATTTAATCCATAATTACTTATCAATTTATATCATAAAAATTGTTGTTAATAAACAGAATTCTTTTTAGGTCAGGTAGAATCTTCTTATTCAATGGTTATGATTTGATACATTGTATACTTGATTTTTATTTTAAAAAAAATGGTGGTTAAATATTGATTTTATTTTTAAAATGGTGTTTTTCGCACGAAAATTGTGAAAGTTTTACTTGAATAAACTTGGTCTTTAGACCTCTTTTATAATCCCAAACATATCGACATTAAAATGATGTGATAAATACTTTAAAAATTATAGACATGCATGTTTTTTATAACTTAAGCTAGAGTTGTATAACAATTATGGGTAGAGTTAAAAAATTTATATGCGCTAAAAAATGTTGAATGATTTATATATTAATAGTCATTTTATTTTAGCTTTTTCTATGGTTCACTATTTTTCATTAGAGCAACAGATAAATTGTATCTAGATTATCCAATAAAACAAGATTAGCTCTACATAGTTTTTTTAATTAAAAGTTTTCTGTATACCAATACATATTCATTATTGATGTGGGTACGTACATTTGAAATGGTAAGCCCGTGCCTCAGGCACGGGTACTGTATTTGGAGAAGGATGAAGCATTTTTTTTTACTTTTAAGTTTATTACAATAATATTTCTTTTTTCATTTTTATGTGCTCTCTATCCAAAAAATTTTAAAACTCTATTCACCTAGAGTTTGTATAATATGTAGTTGAACTACCAAATTATTTGGTCTATAATTTATTTAAATTTTTATATCCCGCCTTAGGCATTTGTAATGATTAAACCCGACCCTGCTAGGAAAGTGAGACATTGACGTTTTTCCACATATATTATATATTGATATATAATACTATATAGAATTTTTTTTTCAAAATATTCACAGAAAAATAAAAAATTACAAAAAAATTCACAACTTGAAAATATTTACAAAAATATTCAAAATTTGCAGGGTTGTCATAGAAACGCGGTATCAATCCGCGTTTCATTCACAAGAAGCAAAACCTAAAATTGAAAAAAAAAAAAACAAAAGAAACGCGGTTTGAAACCGCGTTTTATAAATAATTTTAGGAAAAATGCGGTTTCAAATCGCGGTTCTTCTAATTTGTATTTTAAAATTTTTAAAAAAAAAAGAATGTATGAAACGCGGCTTGATGCCGCGTTTCATTTGTAACGCCTGCTGGTTCGTCCTCTCCGGCTCCCGCTTGTTCTCCTTCTCCATCTCGATTCTCCTCTCCAGGTACTGCACTTGACCCGGCGGCAGCCTTGACCCGTAGCCAGCCTTGACCCGACGCCAGCCGCCGCTTCTTCCTCGGTTGCCGGTACATGATCCCGAGCTCCTCCGCCTCCTTCTGGTCGTCTGCAGCTTCGACCTCGGCTGATCGGCGCCGTCGCGCTTTCTGCCCCGGAATGCTGCCTCTAAAATTCGCCATTAACGGAACTATAGAATCGGAGATCCAGAAATTAAATTAGTTGTCCAATTGATCAAATTGAAATTCTAGGGTTTGAGAATTGGGGGAAAAATAGAGGATGAGAATTACCGTGAAATGAAGGGGAGGAATCGCCCCCCTGCGGCGGCGAAGAGAGATTCGAGGGCTTTAGAGGAGGGAGAGGAAGGGAAAGGGTCGTGAAGGAAGCGATTCGAGCCACAATCCATGGCGAACAGAGGGATTCACTTGCTCTGTTTCCATTTGCAGATGCATTCACCTCTGCTGTTAGGCTATCACAAATGAAACGCGACACCAAGCCGGCGCGTGTTTCATACTTTCTTTTTTTTTTTAATTTAAAAATACAAATTACAAGAACCGCGGTTTCAAACCATGTTTTTTCTAAATTTAATTATAAAACGCGGTTTGAATCCGCGTTTCTTTTGTGGTTTTTTTTTTCTGATTCCAGGTTTTACTTCTTGTGAATGAAACGCGGTCTGAGACCGCGTTTCTATGACAACCCTATAAATTTTGAATATTTTTGTAAATATTTTCAAGTTGTGAATTTTTTTTGTAATTTTTTAGTTTTCTGTGAATATTTTGAAAAAAAATTCTACTATATAAGCATTATTTTTTATCCAAATTTATATTATTTTGTTATATCGTTTTTATATTATTATAATAGTATAATGCATCTAATATACAATGTAAATAAATTATAGTAATATCTTTTATAATATAATATACTTTACAAATCCCGTGCGTTACGCACGGGCACTACTAGACCTGTCAAACGGGTCATTCGGGTCGGGTTCGGGTCGGGTCACTTCGGGTTTCGGGTAAAACGGGTCTCGGGTAAAACGGGTTTCGGGTTTTTCGGGTTGACTCGAACTCGGGTTTGATCGGGTTTCGGGTCGGGTTCGGGTCGATTTCGGGTTTGTCAATTTTTTCTTTTTTAAATTAAAAAAATCATTATTTGATAATTTTGTGATAAATTTTAATTATATATATAAAAAATAATTATATATAATTATAAATCAACCGGGTCACCGGGTCAATCGGGTAAATCGGGTCAAAATTATCGGGTCAATCGGGTCACCGGGTCGAAACCCAGATTACCCGGAAAATTTCGGGTTTTTCGGGTTCGGGTCGAAAAAAAATTTCGGTCAAAATTTTCGGGTTCGGGTCGGAAATTTTTCAGGTCGGTCGGGTCGGGTCACCGGGTCGGGTTGTGTTTTGACAGGTCTAGGCACTACGCTAGTAAATAACTAAATTGTCTGCAACCTTTTAGTTTTTCTTTTTCGTTTCTTTTTTGAAAAATTTGTCCGTCGAGCCCAAAATCTGACGGGTAATTTTTTTGTTGCCCATAACAACACCCGTAATGGTGTACTCTTAATGTGATCTCTCTAAATCTAAAAATTTCTAGTTTTGAAATGGAATATTTATGGATATTTTGTTTGTTTATACTGCATTCTATCAATAAAATAAAATGTTTGACTTTCTGCAGGTATTTTTTCTGTAGGTATTTTAAGGAGTTAAAAACTAAATAAAATATTAAGTTTTTTAAAATAATATTTATTAAATTATTAAAAAAATATTTTATATGGTTTTAAATTTTTTTAAATACGTGTAAATTAAAAGTCGAACCACTTACATTGTTGATCGGAGGGTGTATATATAACTAATGTGGGATTCCATAATTTCAGCCTTATATTTAAAGTTAATCCTTCAAGTCAATTTATGACCATACCGTCCAAACGAGTTATTGGCAATATGTAAAAGGATTATTATAAAATAAAATTGGTTAAATTTCATAATGAGTCGTTTGACATTTCAAAACATATTTACAAATGAATCGAGACTTAATTAAAAACCCTATCCAAACAAACACAACACATGGATCTAATTCAATAAATTAAAGCAAAAAATACAAAGTTGATGAACTGAATGAATCACCGATGAATATTATTGATCTGGCAATAGTAAATGGGCCATCATGATTCATAAGTGCAAGTAGACGGTCATGTATAGGGTTATAAATAATATGGGTATTAGTATATATACCTTTAGTTGTAATAGTGGGGGCATCCAATCAATAATCAAAGAATTCAATTACTCTTTTCTCCTTACCCTTCCTATCTCTCTCTCCCTTTACTCTTTCTTCAACCCTAAACTCATTCTTAACCCTAATTCATCTTCTTCTTCCCTTAATCCTTCCCTAAATCTCTTCCTTTTCCCTTTGAATTCCCAAATCCCTATTGGGACATTACAAATTGGTATCTAGAGCCCGGTTACTTCCGCATCGATCTCGAATTCGAAATTCCTGAATTTTTTTTTCTTTTTCTCCCGAAGAAGCAACAATGGCGATTGATGAATGGTATGATTGGTATCAACAATTTCGCGAGGAAAATCAGCGGCAAATCATGGAGTATAGGCGAGAGACGCAGCAATGGATCGCCTCGTTGAAGCAGACGACGGAGGCGAGTGCACGATTGCAAGAAGAAACCAGATTGCAGACCAACCAGAGCTTCGAGACTCTGTGCGAGTTGATTCGAGGGATGACAGCCAAAGAGATGACTCATTCGGTGGTTCTTGAAGACGGCATAAGCAGCAGTGAGCGAATTCAACCACGAAACGCTCCAGAAGACAACGGAGACCATCCAAGAGAGGAATCGCCGGCCAACTGCGACAATGAATTCGCCCTGGAAATCGAAGTGATTGTTGAACCAACACCAAGGAACCAGGAAACGGAACGAGCATTGAATGCGATGCCAATTTCTCCAATTCCAACACCCAGGGAGCCGAATCCAACATCTTCAACACCGATTGCAAGCGGCGCCCTTAGAGACGGATCTAAGGGACAAGAAATCCCCCATTCCAACCCGATCCATGTTCTTCACTGTTATAACGAGAATGAAATTAGTGAAGAACAACACAGAGATTTACGTGGTTCAGCAACGGTGTGTTGCCTACGTCCACGGGCAGAGAACCAGATTTCTTATTAGAGGAAGCGAAAACAGATTAGGGTTACAGGGGTCGGCGTTCCATAAGTATATGAAGAGACTCACGGAACCCTAAACAGACAATGGACTGAAAGCCCAAAATAGACAGACGATAGGCCCGTTTACAATAAATATTGCATATCGTTGCGTCGCCGGGGGGCTCCGCCCCCCCAGACCCCCCGTTGCGTCGCCGGTCAACAGTCGTTCAAGGCACATTAACATTCACATTGGGTCATCACAAGGTGATGATCTTGATACGACGTCGTTCGACCTCTCGGAAGGAGAGTGCAGTGACCCAACGATCGCTTGGGGAATCGGCGTTAGAGGAGGTCAAGAAAGCAAGTTTTCGTCATCGTCGCAGTTAGAGGTTGACGCACCATGGCAAGCACTTCAAATACAGTTTGAGTATTCTAAGGTAATATCCAATTTCCCAAATCTTGGCAGGATTATTGTTGCATCGTCTGAAAATTTCGTAGTCGAGGATGTACATCTTGCAAATCGTATGAATTCTGAGAAGCTTAGGGCTGTATTTGGGGTAAATTTGATGGAATTTTCGGAAATCTCTAATGCACTTAAGGTGTTTGTGAAAAGGCCTAGGAAGTTTATCCGGTTAGTGACTGATGTGGGTGCTGAACTGAAGCATACTGCATTCACTTGGCCATATGATAGAGGAAAAGGAATGTTAATTGCCTGTCCTTCAAGTTTTTTAATTGATCCTTGCACTGAAGGGGCTACTGTCAAGTTGCTTATTGGTTGTGTTGAATCGTCCCTGGTGATCGTTGGTGGGATAGTCAGTCATACGGTGTTGAATCATAATCTGATTTCTGACCATAGAATGGCTAATTTGGAGAGCGATTTGAGCATTTCTAAGTCCTTGGAAGGCACGTATGGAAATTGGGTTTTTGATTCGGGAATTGCCAGCCTGTGTAGGGAACTGAATAGGTTCATCTTGGTGCTGATTTTGTGTCAACTGGAGCAGATGTTGATGTTAAATAATATGGAAGTTGTGGGCAAAAGGCTACAATGGGACCCTGGAGGTAGTTGTGGGATGTAGAAGGACTTCTTCTAGCTTGTGATTAAATGCCAACCTGATTTGCCTTGTGGTGGTTGTTGTGCCTTGTTGAAAGGTTTAATTGCTTGCAGGTATAAATGGGTTAATTTGTTTGTATTGAAAGCAAGTCAAGTTGCAAGTTTAATGTGAGTAAGGGCAAGAATAAAAAAAGGCAGAAGATTTGCTTAGAATGGGTGTATGGATTGTGTTGTCATATGTCATAATTGAGTCCAAGGAGAATTGCTGCCACATTTGAGACAAGTGCTGCTGTCATGAACTCCCTGGTGCAGCGTACAAGAAGGGAAAATGCAACTTGTGATACTAGCAAATGTCCAAGACTAGTGGATCTTTTTTTTGTTGTTGTTGTTCGATTCAAGTGATGTTAGTAGCTTTGCTCTATTAAAATACTGTAGTTTGTATTCTATTTTTGTATTAGCTTTGAGGACAAAGCTTTATAAGGGGTAGGTATTGTCATGTATAGGGTTATAGATAATATGGGTATTAGTATATATACCCTTAGTTGTAATGGTGGGGGCATCCAATCAATAATCAAAGAAACCAATTACTCTTTTCTCCTTACCCTTCCTATCTCACTCTCTCCCTTTACTCTTTCTTCAACCCTAAACTCATTCTTAACCCTAATTCATCTTCTTCTTCCCTTAATCCTTCCCTAAATCTCTTCCTTTTCCCTTTGAATTCCCTATTGGGACATTACATACACATTCTCATCATGTGATGTGGTTGTTATTTGGTTTAGTGAGATACATGAATTAAGGGTAATAGATGAGTTCGGATTCTCTACAACCCTTGATGCACCTTGTTTTAAGCCATTTTTTTTTATTCAACGGATTGTCTATTTCATTCTCCAAAATAGAGAAGTTGCAGAAAAAATAGAGAAGTTTTTCTTAATCTGCAATATTCTTCAAAAGTAAATCTTTTTCTAAATCTTAGAAATTGAGAAGTTGTTAAAGTTGAAGTAAAAATAATTTGATTAATATATATTTTGTTTTCCATTGTGAAGAAATTTTTTTTTGATAAGGTAAAGATTTGGATGAGGTCATGCCCTGCTGGACCACCACCAAGGGCATCCTTGCGGATGAGTACGCGCAGAGCAGGATCAATGAGGAGGTCCCGCGTGGGCGTCGTGTGGATTAGACGTGCGATCCAGTCGGCGGTCGAATTGACCTCCCGGAAGACATGGCCGAACTGCACCCTAGCAAAGTGTTGGAGTAGGAGCAGGGTGTCAGATACTAGCATCTCGATCTCCCACGGGCAACACCACAAGCCTCGCAAACAATTGATGACAGTCAAGCTGTCGCCTTCAATCATGATGCTCGGAAGCTGAAGCTCCTTTGCCTTGGCGATGCCTCCTCTGATCGCCAGAGCCTCCGTAACTAATGTTGAGATGTGTCCACATTTGAAGCTGCCACACTCGATGACTGCCCCACTGTGGTCCTTAATAAAGAAACCTGCAGAAGCTTCACCCAAAGATAGTTTGGATCCATCGAAATTAATTTTGAAAGATCCCTCATCTGGCTCAAATTTCTTCTTCCCCGTGGTTGAGTTGTCCGAGTTTTCTGGTGGTGACACGTGGCCTCCACTTCAAAGGTCAATTTAAAGACAGCCCATTGTGAAGATGAGTGCGATATGGGTTGAAGATGGCAAGGGAAATGGAGGTCACTAGGCTCATCATCGAAACAGATTCAGCCGTGGTGAGTGAGGCATTGAGGATGCCGAATATGGAGATGTTAGCGGATCACTATCTGCTGTTGGAGTTAATGCATATAGAAGGTGGGTTTTAAGGAAGGTGCCCTTTGGACTTCCCACATCCCACATGGAAAGTTCAAGGGTACCCTAAAGGGTTTTTAAGGAGACTCTTCCACTACCTACATTGAGAGGTTGAGGAGGAGATGGGGCACCCACACGCACGCCCGCCGCCGTCCGTCCGGCTCGGCTCGGCCCGGCCCGTGCTCCATGCTCCGTGCTCCGAGGTCCGAGGTCCGAGTTAATTTTTTGCGGAAAAAATTATTATTTGAGGCCGAAGATATTACGGATTAGCTTGTTCATGCTTATCCGCGAATATCTATTTTTTCACTAGAAAATTATCTTTTCCGAAATCTTTTGAAACCGTTTTTGGATGAGCTCATATCTTCTGTTGATAGACTCGAATCTCTCCTTTGCTTGCGGGCTAAGGAGGATTTCGGAGCCCATATAAGGAGGGTTAGGACTCCGCTTTTCAACACACAGCGAACACAATCGCCTCTCTCCCTCTCCTGTTTTCTCCTACCCTTTTCCCGTTCTGAGCGCCTGTTCCAGTTCCAACTTCTCTCCCTCGAGTGCACCTATGAGAGAAGACGGTGAAATCCTTGGGGGACGTTGCCTCGCATACGATCTGCACCACTGTCGGGGGCAAATACGTTTCTCATTCAGTGGCTCCCATACCACGCTTCACCGCAGCCCAGCCCCTTCACAGAAACAAGGTTCGGCCTACATCCCTAACGTGTTTGCTAGTTGCTGTATTAACAGGTTCCAGCAGGGTCATCATCCTACAGTGAGAAACGTATTTGAAAGTAGGATCATGGCCGCCGTCGAGATCTCCTACAAGAAGCCGCTGCTCGATCTCTCAAAGCTGGAGCCTTTGGATGGCTCGAACTACAAGCGCTGGTCCCAGAAGATGCTGATCTTCTTTGAGCAACTGGAGATTGACTATGTGTTGCTGTAAGACCCCCCCGCCGCCCCTGCGGCTGCTGCTGTTGCTGATGGCGATGCGCCGCCCAACCCGCCTGCGTCTTCTGCGGAGCTCGTGAAGTACCAACGCGACAACAAAACCGCAAGAGGCTATCTGCTGAACCACATGACGAACGCTCTGTTCGACCTGCTGCTGATCCAGAAGTCTTGATGAAACCCGAAGGATCGATCGACCAAGCCTCGAACTTTCGAACACTCTTTTTGTGGGGTGATTTTTGGAGATTTATAGAAAATAAAAGACAAGGATATGGATTGCTAGATCTTGGAGCATCTCACCACAAGATCTACAAAACTAACTCTCTCAAACGTCGGAATCTCACTTTCGAATGATTGAGTCTTTGTTTGGGAATCAATTACAAGCATCTCACCGGTAATGATTCAACAAACGGGTTTCTCTTTGGCATCTCACCTCAGAGGGCGTTGAAGGCATCTCACCAACAACAATTTAGAATCATCTCGATTCACAGGAAACACACTTTTCATTAATCTCAAATCTGATTTCTAAGTGAGCATACAAGCTCTTTATATAGCAAAAACAATACTAAATGAAATGTGAAAGGCTAGCTAAAACACTTATTGAGCGGGTAATATAAAAGGTCCCTCGAATTGATGGAAAAGGAGGTCGGAAACCAAGGGGCGGAAAGGCGAATAGTCGACAACCTTCAACACCATCAATACATATTAAAATATGCATCTTGATTGCACCAATTTATTCGGTTTCATTGAATGCGTTCCGTCTTCAATAAACGCACTTCTCACAAGCTGCCAGATTTCATGTTGTTGTAAAGAACAACATTTTCGGTCATCTTCAAGGCTGATTTGGCAACAGTGTTCTTCATGGAAATTGTAGCCACTTAAAATATCTTTCCAACAAGTGCTCATAGGCTTCAATCGGAATTTTCTACAGTTCGGTGGATCCAAAATACCGATGTATCGCCAAGCTGTTTTCTCAATTGAGATTTCGTGTGACTTGGGCTCATATGGTAATAAGAGCACATCAAGTCTGCTAAGACTATCTGGGAAACCCTAGACAAGAAGTACGGCACCGACGATGCTGGGAAGCGCAAGTACGTGACTGGACAGTGGATCCAGTTCAAGATGGTGGACGACAAGCCTATCATGGAGCAGGTGCATGAGTACGAGAATCTGGTAGCGGATATACTGGCTGAAGGGATGAAGATGTGCGAAGTTCTTCAGGCGAACGTCCTGATTGAGAAATTGCCTGAGTCATGGGCACGCTGCCGCAATCACCTCAAACATAAAAAGAAAGATCTTACCTTGGAGGAACTCGTCAGCCATCTGAAGATTGAGGAAGCAAACCGGCTGAAGGAGAAGGAGACCTCCAACACTGCTACTGACACGGTAAAAGCTAACATTGTTGAAACTCCGCAGGTCAACAAGAAAGGCAATAAGCCGCCTTTCAACAAGAAGAACAAGAAGGGCCCTGGAGGACAAAACAACAAGCCTGCGAAGTTCAAGAAAAACAACAATGGAGAGAAGCAGAACAACACAGGCTTCTATGTGTGTGGTCGACAAGGCCACAGGGCGTTCCAGTGCCGTGAGAGGAAGGATGCTCAGTATGCTGTCCAAAAGAACAACGGACAACAGGACAAAGGCATTGCAAACGTCGCTGAAGGTGTTGCTCCTGAAATCATTGCTGCAGTGGTCACTGAAGCTAACATCATTGGGAGCATGACCGAATGGATTGTGGACACTGGGGCCACAAAGCACTTCTGCGCCAACAGAGAGCTGTTTGATGAGTTTGAACCTGCAAGCGGAGCTGAGCAAGTCTACATGGGGAACTCAAGCCAGTCAGAGGTGTTGGGCAAAGGGAAGGTCTCGCTGAAGCTCACCTCAGGTAACATCCTGAGCCTGCAGAATGTCTTTTATGTGCCTTCCCTGCGACGGAACCTGATCTCTGGAGGGCTCTTATCTCGAGCCGGGCTAAAGGGAGTCATGGAAGGTGACTCTATAGTCTTGTCCAAGAATGGAAAGTTTTTAGGGAAGGCTTATAAGTTTGGTGAATTGTTTGTTTTGCAAACTGTTGTTGATTCTGCTAATATAGCTTCTACTTCCGCTTATATCGTTGTTGATGTTGATCTTTGGCATGCTAGATTAGGTCATGTGAATGTTGAATCTGTGAACAAATTGCATAAAATGGGCCTAATCTCAAACTTGGGTAATAATGATCATAAAAAATGTGAAATTTGTGTGGAAGCTAAGTTCACCAAGAAGCCTTTCAAACCTGTAACAAAGAGGTCCACATAATTGCTAGAATTAGTTCACACCGATCTAGCTGATTTTAGGAACTCTGAGAGCAGAGGTGGTAAAAGGTATTACATCACATTTGTAGATGATTATTCTAGATACACCAAGTTGTATTTGCTGAGATCTAAGGATGAGGCAGAGAAAATGTTCTTAATCTACAAAGCTGAGGTAGAAAACCAACTTGACAGAAAGGTTAAAAGACTTAGATCCGATTAAGGTGGGGAATATGGGACAACGTTTTTGAAAGAATTCTGTGAGAATAATGGCATAATTCATGAACGTACAGCACCCTATAGCCCTCAATCGAATGGAGTAGCAGAAAGAAAGAACAGAACTTTAAAAAACACGATGCTTTATATGCTTATGAGTTCTGGGTCACCCGACTCTTTGTGGGGTGAAGCTGTTCTTTCTGCAAACTACATTCTTAACAAGGTACCCCATAAGAAGTTAGACAAAACCCCTTATGAACTATGGAAAGGACATCCTCCTAACCTAGGGTTGATGAGAGTGTGGGGGTGTTTAGCTAAAGTTGGGATTCCTGCATTTAAGAGAGATAACATTGGATCTAAGACTGTTGATGCCATGTTTGTTGGTTATGCTGAGAACAGTGCCGCCTATAGGTTTATGTGCTTGCATGACAGATCTATGTGTGAATATCGTGATGCTGAATTTTTTGAGCATATTTTTCCTTTGAAGAAAGATCATGATAGTATTCCTGCTGTTTCTGAACCTGCATCTTTGTCTTTACCTGCTTCTATCAATGTTGATGAACCTAGTGAAATTAGAAGAAGTAAAAGACGTAGAACTGAAACTAGCTATGGTCCTGATTTTGTGACTGCTTTCTTAACTGAACTCCGTGATTTAGATGAAATCAATGAAGCTCTAGTTTATGTTCACATGATAGAGGATGAACCTAGAACATATAAAGAAGCTATGAGTTCTGTTGATGCTAGTTTTTGGAAAGATGCTGTAAACAGTGAAATTGAATCTATCACAAGTAATCACACTTGGGAACTAGTTGATTTTCCTAGAGGTTATAAGGCCATTGGTTGTAAATGGATCTTTAAGAGAAAACTTAGAACAAATGGTTCTATTGAAAGATTTAAGGCAAGACTAGTAATCAAAGGATTCACACAGAAACATGGAGTAGATTATTTTGACACCTATTCTCCTGTAACTAAGATTGCTACCATTATAACATTATTTGCATTAGCATCTAATTACAAGCTCTTAGTACATCAAATGGATGTAAAGACTGCTTTTCTGAATGGTGATCTAGATGAGGAAATATACATGGAACAACCTCCGGGTTTTGTGGTTCCAGGTAAGGAGAACATGGTTTGTAGGTTAAAGAAATCTCTCTATGGCCTAAAGCAAGCACCTAAACAATGGTATGAGAAATTCCATAACACTGTGTTGAGTTTTGGATTGGTGGTTAGTGGATCTGATGCATGTGTATATACCAAGATGTACAATTCTGGTTGTGTTATTGTGTGCCTATATGTTGATGATATGTTGTTGTTTGGCACTAACATGCATGTGATAAATGAAACCAAAAAGTTTCTTTCCTCTCGCTTTGAAATGAAAGACTTAGGTGAAGCTGATGTGATTCTAGGTGTTAAAGTGACTAGAACTAAAAATGGCTTTACTTTGTCTCAATCCCATTATGTAGAGAAGGTATTGAAAAAGTTTAACAACTATGATGTGACGCCAGTTAGGACCCCATATGATGCTACCATAGAGTTAGTGAAGAACTCAGGTATAGGTGTTTCCCAAGAGGAATATGCTAAAGTTATTGGGAGTCTAATGTTTTTTATGAACTATACTCGGCCTGACATAGCTTATGCAGTAAGTAGACTCAGTAGATATACACATAATCCTAGCAAAGAACACTGGATTGCACTTAGAAGGTTAATGAGATACCTTAGAGGCACTCTTGATTGGGGATTACATTTTGAGGGTTTTCCCTGCGTTCTAGAAGGATATTGTGATGCAAACTGGGTAAGTGGGACTGATGAAATTTGCTCCACTAGTGGATATGTTTTTACATTGTGTGGTGCAGTTGTCTCATGGAAATCTGCAAAGCAGAGTTGCATAGCCCGATCGACGATGGAGTCAGAGTTTATAGCTCTAGACCTAGCAGGGCAAGAGGCTGAGTGGCTGAGAAGCCTACTGGCAGATATACCAATGTGGGGGCATCCAGCTCCTGCGATTTCTCTACACTGTGACTCACAGGCTGCCATTGGAGTAGCAAACAGCGGAGCGTATAATGGCAAGAAGAGGCATATACGCATCCGACATGAGGCTGTGAGGCAGTTGATAAGAAATGGGGTACTCTCTTTAGAGTATGTACGGTCAAAGAGGAACATTGCAGATCCATTGACCAAAGGACTTTGCAGAAGGCTAGTCCTTGACACGTCGAGGGGAATGGGGCTAAAGCCCGTGAGAGGAGGAATCTGTGGCGGAAACCATTAATTTGGTCGAACGCAAGCCATGGAAAGACTTCTATGAGATACACATCTCCCATTCCTATGGCAAGTGTATAGTGAGGTTGAGCTAACGCTCTTAATGATTCTATAGCCCAGGCATTGGGTGGTCCTTTGAGACGGACTTGATAGATCACCGAACAACGAATGAGAGGTTGAGGCTTAGAGCTCTTAATAACTTCATAACCCATTGTGGGGGTATTCTGTATTGAGACAGATATGTTGAAGTTACCTACGTGAGTGTGAGGGATTGGCAACCCTCCAAGGTGAGACTTAGGGCAGTACTCACTAGAACACTCATGAGCACCCAAGGTGTGCCAAAACTTGGATGTCTTATGTGATAAGACTTAGCAGAACGTTACAGGACCCCGTGGAAGGTGTGTGTTGCTGGTTTACCCCAAAGTGGAGGAATTCAAGGCCTCTGGCCATTCGCTCTATCTAAAGGATTGCTAGTTTCACTATGTGCTGATTCAAGTCGCAAGACATCAGCATTTAAGCACTAACCTCGACACGCTCAGAACTTGTTTTCAAAACCTCAGTTTTTAAACCCTTCTATCTGCATTTGTGGGGGATTGTTGGAGTTAATGCATATAGAAGGTGGGTTTTAAGGAAGGTGCCCTTTGGACTTCCCACATCCCACATGGAAAGTTCAAGGGTACCCTAAAGGGTTTTTAAGGAGACTCTTCCACTACCTACATTGAGAGGTTGAGGAGGAGATGGGGCACCCACACGCGCGCCCGCCGCCGTCCGTCCGGCTCGGCTCGGCCCGTGCTCCGAGGTTGGAGTTGGAGTTAATTTTTTGCGGAAAAAATTATTATTTGAGGCCGAAGATATTACGGATTAGCTTGTTCATGCTTATCCGCGAATATCTATTTTTTCACTAGAAAATTATCTTTTCCGAAATCTTTTGAAACCGTTTTTGGATGAGCTCATATCTTCTGTTGATAGACTCGAATCTCTCCTTTGCTTGCGGGTTAAGGAGGATTTCAGAGCCTATATAAGGAGGGTTAGGGCTCCGCTTTTCAACACACAACGAACACAATCGCCTCTCTCCCTCTCCTGTTTTCTCTTACCCTTTTCCCGTTCTGAGCGCCTGTTCCAGTTCCAACTTCTCTCCCTCAAGTGCACCTGTGAGAGAAGACGGTGAAATCCTTGGGGGACGTTGCCTCGCATACGATCTGCACCACTATCGGGGGCAAATACGTTTCTCATTCAGTGGCTCCCATACCACGCTTCACCGCAGCCCAGCCCCTTCACAGAAACAAGGTTCGGCCTACATCCCTAACGTGTTTGCTAGTTGCTGTATTAACAGGTTCCAATCATCCTACATTTGCTACAAGATTGTCGCGAGCTGCTGGCGTTGGAGGGCTGGGAGGTGAAGGTCGAGTGGGTTCGCAGACGCGCCAATAGTGCTGCTGATGCAATTGCACAGTGGTCTTTCTCTCTGGATTCTAGTTATGCAGAGTATTATGAACCTCCATTATGTGTTGCATCTCTGCTTGAGTGCAACTTGTATAACTCTTCTGCTTAAGTACTTTAATAAAATCACAGGGCACTAGCTGCCCGACTTGCGAATCAAAAAAAAAAAAAAAAAAGGAGTTTTTCCAATCTGTTTCATAATATTTTAATATCATTTTAGTGATATTATTTGACTGTGAAAATACATTTTTCCCATTAATTATTTTCATAACCACCAACTCGTAGATAGTAGTTACAAAAAATGTGTAAATTCCTTAGCACACCCGATTCACCTTATCGGGAATAGTCGAATAAGAACACCGACTTTGCTGACTACCAAGTTATTATAAAAATATTCCAATTACACTAATATACCAAAGTGATGGTGCCACGTGTCCATGGAATGTATCCATTGTAGATTTGCCTATTTGGATGACATGACTTACAATGTCACAGGTGCTTTATCATATGGTTGAAGAAATGGAGTTGGTTGAATTGAATCTTGACCAATTAAGAATTTTATATATGTGCAGTGCAGACATAGCTCACCAACAAATATTTTGGCAGCCATGATGAGTCATCCTATGAATTATATATAACAAGTACTCATAGATTCACTTTAATTTGTGTCTTCACCCATTGAATTGTGTATGATTAAAAAAAAAGGAGTAATGGATATCCAAATTCTTATTCAAAACCAAGCAAAAGATGGAGGAAAATGGAGCTTTTGAGGTGGGATTGATATGATTGACTCCTTTGGTTGCAAACAAGGGTCACCATTCAAAAGAGGCAACCATAATGCATATGCCTCCCATCCCATGCATATATAAAATACCATATCCATTGGTTTATGAACTTTTTTTCCTTTTTTTTATTTTGCTTTTCAAAACATGATCATGAGATCGAGGTTTCTAGATGATTTTGGGGGGAATGAAGGGTTTCTAAGGAGCAATCCAAGCCCAAACGGTTCGAACTCGGCTCGGAATCGACTCAAAAAAAAAAGTTTGACTCGAACTCATTCACTTACCTAAACAAGGCGAGCTTGAACAAAATTATAGGCTCGGTTGAAAGCTCGACTCGTTTGATTAAAGCTTGAATAGCTCGAATTTTATGGAATTTCTAAAATTTCCTTAGTAGAACTAGTTAAAACTCGAAAAAAGCTCGATTTGAGCTCGTTCATTTTCTAAACAAGACAAACTTGATCAAGATAAAAAGCTTGTTTAAAAATTGGGTTCGGTTCAACTTGAGCTCGTTTAACAAACGAATCAAGGTTGAACATGCCAAGCTCGGCTCGTTCGGCTCGAATAACATTCCTACCAATAGAAGGACAACTTGAGATCATGTTCTTATAGTAAAAACAAACTTGATCTCAAGTTGAAGCTATTAACTTGAAGGAATCATCTACATATGGGACCCTTTGTAAGTTTATAGACTCTTCATGAGTCTATACAAAAATCCTTGGCTATAATCACACAGCCAAATCCACCATACTTTAAGGAATCATCACTATTGTTAATGTTTCCCTTCAATAGATCCATTAAGAGAGTTGAGGGGATTTCTTTTTTAAAAAAAAAATAAAGAAAAGGCAAACATACGTCAAAAGCAAATGAAGAAATCTGATGATAAGCCCATCCCATTCATGGATGAGTCACCCCATCTCCCCTTTCCATTCCATAAATAACATCTCCATCATCCTCCAAACTCCACCTGATCTCTCTCAAATCACCCTTCATCAACTCACTCTCGCCTCGATCGAAATCGAAACCAATCCATTCAGCTACAATGAAGAACACACCAGTAGCTTCAGATCAGAGGCTCCCTTGCAGGAGACTCTTGCTTCTTCCTGGCCCTTCTTTGTCTTCTTCGTCCCAACAACACACAATCTCCAAGCACAGTAAGTTAGCTATATATATTGTCAGTTGTCTGTATATATATGGGTTACTCCTCTTATTGTCAATTAACTGAAGAATGTTATTTATGTTGCAGTGGATCTCTCGGAGATGTTAAGGAGGAAGTTGAGCCTAGGAGCGAAGATCATACGAGTAGGCGGCATTGAGAGGCTATACCGACGAGTTTTCAAGGCGGTGAGAGAAGGGGAGCGCGTCCTCAAGGCATCGCAATGCTACCTATGGACGACATCCGGCCCCATAGCAGGGTTGTTATTCGTCTCGAACGAGAGGATCGCCTTTTGTAGCGACCGGCCCATCAAGTTCTCGTCCACCGGAGGAGAGTTGATCGGCCAATCCTACTACAAGGTGTCGATTCCGGTTGGGAAGGTGGGTAGGGTGAACCAAGTAGAGACCGCTAAGAGGCCGAAGACGGAGAGGTGCCTCAAGGTGGCGACGAAAGACGGATTCGAGTTCTGGTTCTTGGGGATTGTTGGCTTCAACAAGACCTTCAAGTGCTTGCAACAAGTTGTTTCACAAGCAAAGGGCGGGATGTAGCTTATAAGGATGTAGGAAATTTGTTGTAAATATGGGACCCTTTGTAAGTTAATAGCTTCATTTTATGGTTCGAAGATGTTCTACATTGACTAAAGTTTCCAAATGAAGTTACATTGACTAAAGTTTAACTCAACTCAACCTAGAATAATCTTGATTTCCATTTAATTAGGGTGTTGTTATTTGGAAAATTTTGCTAAAATATCCATTTAAGAAATCTAATTAGTTAAATATCCATATTGAAATGATAATAAAGTAAATATCCATATATTTTATTTAATCCTCAAACTACCTTGTTATAATTTAATCCCTTTCCTTTCCCTAGCTATTGTCATTAGCAGAGACGCTTCTCTCCTTTATCCTCCCCCTTCTCCTCGCTCCGTCCGTCGTCCAAACCGCCTAGTCGCCGGAGCTCCGACTACAATTCTTTCATCGTTGAACCGCCGCCGATGATATACAATCAAGCTCTTGCCTTCATCGGCGATTTCCTTCCGATTTGTAGGTCTAGTAGGGGGCGATCATTGGGGAGTCTATGGGAGGGTGTAAGAGGAGTTATGATGATTGTTATTGAAGGCTCGTTGGCCTATTCCTCATATCCTTATCTTCATCGGTAGGTTCCTTCTGACGTCGCTGATTGTTCTTTCCTCTTTACAGATCAATTTAGGGAGAGAATTGTAGCATTTCAGGGGATAGCGAGACAAGACTAAGGTGACTCAACATTTGTTTGAGATTGTTTGAATTTCAGTTCACCTTTTCTTTCCTTGTTTGATTCAACATATTCAATGTCGAGATCTACAACGTCGGTGACATCTGTGAACGAAAAGTGAGATTGTTTGGATTTCTTCTCGCACATGGAATTACTTGAGATTGTTTGGATTTCAATTTACTTTTTCTGTCTTTGTTTGATTCAACATCTTCAATGTCGAGATCTACAACGTCGGTGACATATGTGAACGAACGTTGAGGGAGTTTTTGCCTGAGATCTCCCTCCCAAAACGCATATTGCTGCTAAACGACTTGGTGAGTTGGTGGAGGAAGTCCTCATGGATGGAGAGGGAGAACAACCATAGGATAAAGATGAGGAGTTGCTTCTAACACTTGATGATGGAAATATAGTGTACTTCGAATGAATTTCATTGTGAATGTGTCGAGATATGTGCAGTGCTTAGTGATCATCAATGTCGGTGAGAAGAAGATGACAATGTTCTGTAGTTGGTGACAATCGGTTGATGGAGATGGAGAACAAGAGAGTGCAAAAAATTCTTGTTGCACGGCAGAAAACAGTTGATATGACCTGTAGAGCTTTTGATGACAATGTTCTGTAGTTGGTGACAATCGGTTGATGACACTATTTTATTGTCAGTGACAACATATTACTAAAGTAGGTTTGTAGGGGTGGTGATAATGTTCTCTTTTTAGGGATAATAGATTGGTGGCAATGTTTTGTAGTTGGTAACAATTGGTTTGTGATAATGTTTGGTGACAATGTTCACTTGTTGGTGACAATAAGTTGGTGAAAATAATTTGATGATAATATTTCGTAGTTGTTGATGATAGGTCGATGACAATATTTTGTAGTTGTTGATAGTATGTAGTTAGTGAAAATTGGCGGTGACAATATTTTGTAGTTGGTGACAATGTTCTGTAGTTGATGACAATGTTCTGTAATTGATGACAATAGATTAGTGACAGTGTTCACTGGTATCAGGAAAAAAAATTCGTTAAATGTCAACAGAAAAAATAAAATGTCACCAAAAAAGTCAATTGTCACCAAAATAATTGTCACAAACAACTGTCACAGGAAAAATATACGCAACTGCCACCAAAAAAATTGTCACCAAATGTAGGCGTTGACCGAAATGGTCAATGTTGACTAATCAATGTCAAAATTAAAAAGTGGACATTTACTTAATTTATTAAGGATAGGGAAGAAAAGGTAAAAATGTCAAAAATGGATATTTACTTAATTTATTTAAAAAAATGGACATTTACTTAATTATGACAATTTTTATGGGCATTCACTAAATTAAACCTTGTTATTTACACCCAAATTTTTTACTATTTACACCTAAAACCAAGGTTTTTATTTTTTTTAATAAATTATACATCATACGTGTGACTCAAGAGGGACATGGTATATATGTAGAAAAAATAGATGCGTCTCCTAAGTTACACGCCTATGACTCAAGAGATGTATGGTTTATTTAAAAAAAATTGATTTTGGGGCGTAGATAATAAAATTAAGGGTGCAAATAACAACTCCCTTTAATTATATCATGAGCGAGTAGAGCTACTTGATACTCGAAAAAAACTCATTTTAATCTCATTCATTTATTAAACAAGTTGATTACCAGACTCTTTCTAAACTAGTTGAATATGAACAATCAAACTCAAATATCAACCCTAAGCTCCCTAAACAAGACATCGTTCCCTTTGTAACGAATAGGCTTAATATCACAATCAGATTAATATTTCAATTCACATCACATTAGATTATATCCCATCTTCATGACAGTTAAAACCCCTTTGTATAAACCTACAATTTCACCCCAAATACCAACAATCATAAAATGCAACTGAGGCTGACTCAACATACATAAAGCTTTAGGTTTAGGGTAAACCGCAGAAAACCACCCCTTAAATATGTTATATTGCTCAAAACCACCCCTTACATGGCTAATTACCGAAAACCACCCATAGAAGCATCTCAGTTAGCAATCAACCACCCTTGTTAAATTTCCGTTAACAATCCGTCAAGGTATGAAATTGCCATCATTTTTAATAGAAATTAATTGAAATAAAACAATTTAAAAAAGGATTATGTTAATTTTGGTAAGTGTGTAGAATTTGGAGGAGATTGCAGCGAGGAGAAGAACAACTTGAAGATTTGGAGTTTTTATGTTCTCATAATTTAAAGGCAAAATTACAGAAAACCACCCTTTAAATATGAGTGTTTTCACTTAACCACCCCTTAAATTCAAAATTACATAAAACCACCCTTTAAATGATATTTGTTTACAACTCACCACCCATTGAACTATTTTCTTTAATTTATCATTAAGTATATTATATTTTAATATTTTTAAACTCAAATTTGATTGTAAATATATTCATATTTTGAATTTAAGAGCTCGATCATGTTTTAGGGATTATTTTATTTATTTTAAAAAATAATAATAAATATAGCCTAGAATTATTATCTTAATTTATGGTTGAAAATGTTTATAAAATTTTAAAATATTATGGAAATTACTCTTATTTATTTATATTTTAAATAAGTGTAATTTACATAATGTTTTAAAAATTTATAAACAATTTCAAACATAAATTAAGATAATAATTCTAGGCTTTATTGATTATTATTTTTAAAAATAAATACAATGATCCCTAAAATATAATTGGGCCCTTAAATTCAAAATTTGAATATATTTACAATCAAATTTGATTTTAAAAATATTAAAATATAATATATTTAATGATAAAGTAACGAAAATAGTTGAATGGGCGGTGAGTTGTAAACAAATACCATTTAAAGGGTGGTTTTCTGTAATTTTAAATTTAAGGGGTGGTTAAGTGAAAACACCCATATTTAAAGGGTGGTTTTCTGTAATTTTCCCTAATTTAAAACCCTAGATCTGTGTTAGAGGAGAAACAAGAGGCGGAGGAGAGAGGGCGCCGCCCGGAGTCGAAAGCAACGAGGAGAACGTCGTTGGACGCTGGGAGAGAACCCATATGGAGAAGAGACGAGAGGGCCGGGATCGAACAACCCAAACCGGAGCCAAAACTATCCGAAATCCCAAAATCTTGAGCGGAGGCCGCCTTCAGCACTTCTTTGATTCTTCCTTTCTTCACTGAAATCGCCATGGGATGCCTTCTTTGAACCAGATTTTGCAAGGGGTTTTGTTTTGTAAACTCAAATTTGTGGCCAGATCTGAGAACGTTCGTGGTTGGGTTTTTAGATCTCTCAAAGTGTTGGTCAGATATCGGGTTTTGAGGTGTTTGGGGTTGAAACATCTTCTCTTTTTGCGATGGTGGGTATCAGTTTTGGGGGTTTTTTGGCTCAAGGTTTCTCCATCTCCCGGAGGTTTCTGTTGGCAGCAGCTTCTCCCATGGGGATGGTGAGCTCAGCGGTTGGTCGGCGTCCGGTCTAGGTTTCATGGGAGCGATGAACAGTAATCGCATTCACTCTCGGCTTCTCTCATTTTTCTGTTCCTCTATAAACATAATTAAATTTTTGGAAGAAATCAAATTCAATTTACTTCAATTTTTGGAAGAAATCAAATCCAATTTACTTACCATATCAACGATTCAACGTAATCTCCTTATCCTTTTTTTATATTTTGTTTTCTTTCTTTCTTTCTTTGTTTTGCTTTAAAAAAACATCATTTTGTTAAAAAAATGTTTTATTTCAAATAAATTATACAAAAAAAAAATTAAAGGGTATGATGGTAATTTCATACTTCTAACGGAATCTCGACGAAAACCTAGCAAGGGTGGTTAATTGTTAACAGAGAGGCTTTTACGGGTGGTTTTCGGTAATTATCAATATAAGGGGTGGTTTTGAGCAATATGGTATATTTTAGGGGTGGTTTTCTGCAGTTTACCCTTAGGTTTAATCATAGCAGAATAGATCCTTTGTCTTTGAAGGCGCGTAGAAAATAAGTTATTTCCGAGTGAAAGTGAAGATTTCGAGTAGAGCTAGCTACTTCAACAAGAATGGCACATCAAAACTATTTCAAGGGAACTCGAGAACTTCCCGACGAACCCAACCCAAGAATCTAACCACAGTTTCATGTACAGAAGATGATGCAGCTTCTCCTTTAACCACTACCCTTATTACCAAATCGACATGAAATGAGTCACTATGAGCTTAAATCCGAGTAAACGAGTCTCGTTCTCCCTCCCCGAATGGAGGGAAAGTACACAACCCTGATATCCCTAAATGAGTAAAAGCTCCATTTCTAGTGAATTGTACAATGTTTTTTTTATAAAGGTATGGACTTACCTATGAGCAGTTGGGTGCGGCATCGGGTAAGTCATGGGACCCATGTTGATTGGGGCACCCGGGACCACAGTTCCTGGGACGGGAGCCCTAACACCATAAGCCATATGTGGTGGGACTGATAGATTCACCGGAGTGCCAACAGCCGATACCAAGGGCCCGCCAATCGGCTGTCCAATGGTTGGAGCTCCATAGACAGCAACTCCTGGAGGGCCGGTGGGAGGATGGGGTGGCTGCGCCTTGTTGGGCTTGCCTGAAGGTCCTCCTGTGGCTGCAGTAGCGTTGTTGTTCTGACCCGTGATGGGTCCCTGGGAAGCCATGAGTTCATTGTTGACGCTGGTGATATCGTGGATGCTCGATCGCCTCCGATCTTTGTTCATCGAGTTCAGCCTGATGAAGTACTTTTGGGCATGGCTTGCTACTTGTGTGGGCGTTCTCGTTAGAACAAAGTTCCGGGATATGCTTCTCCAATCGCCTTTTCCATATTTCTCCAGCCCAAGAAGAAATAACCTGCATTGTCAAATATTTACAAGATCATAAATTCTTAACACAACGAACCAGAAAACATGAAACAGTTCACAGCAATCCTAATTAAGACCCAGGAGCCCAATATTTACAAGAAGGAAGAGATCCCTCCATAAGACCATAACTTGGCTTTAAAGAGCTGAAATTCCCTATATCCATGAGTTTCCATTAACTGTTGATAAAACATGAAGTGCTCGTCTCAAAGACATACTTGGAATAACCGAATAAATCTAGATTCTAAAGGTCCTATAGACATGCTCCTAGAGAGAATCATTTAATAGCAAATTTCACAGGCTAGAAACAAGATGGCCTTGGTTTCTTGAATCTCTTTTACAAAAGCAGCAACATTTAAACATACACTGATATACATCCATAAAGAACAACCGCTGTGGCTTTTGCTTACATGGATGCATGGGATGATGCAAAAATTAAGACACGTAAGTCAAAAGCTTCTATGGCTGGCAAGAAAAGATAATCAAAGGTGTATAAACAAGTGGCTTGCTTGCTTAAATGGATAAGGATGGGTTAAGTATAAGGTATGCTAGCTAATAACTTTAGCCCTCAGATATACGAAAAGCCTCCAACTATAGACTTATTTGAACAATTGGAGGCGGTAGATTAAGCACATGTAGGAAACTTAAATCTTCAGTGTGTGTTTTTTATCAGCAAGACAAGATAATCTCCCTCCTTAAAAAGCTTGCTGTCAAAGATACCCTATGTTAGGCATGTTGTTTATTTGGAATCTTTAACGATCTTGGAAGATTATGTTGTCTTTCCAACAAAAAAGACTCAGCTCATAAAACTGCTCCCGCATTTCAACTTGATGTAGAAACAAAGCCTACATACGCTCTTACTTACAACTACATCCGGAGAAGAAAAATTAGAAAACAGTTTTAGCCACACACGGAACACACCCTACTAACTGAAGTTGAGGCTGTGTTTATTTACAAACCTATAAGAAATTCAAGCGCAACCACAAGGAATATGGCCCCACCCATAACAATCAAGGCAGGCTAAATCCAGAGAAACAACCAGTTCCCATCCTTTCAATACTTAAGGACAAAAAGAAATTTTTAAAAAATAACCAATCATTGATAACATCCAATGTTTCCCTAGTCTTGCAAGAATAGGATTTAATTTCTCATATACCGCTAAAAATACTTCTGTTGCCTGGGTCTTGACATGACAATATGGACATATACAGAAGAAGCAAAGATATATGCAAGCATGTGCAGAAAAGCAAATAATTGGATAAATTTTGGTGCAAGGGGACAACAAACAACATTCACGCGCAGAGCTACTTTTTCTTTTATGAAGGGATAGAATAGCACCAAATATTAGTTATGGCCTGTGCTACACATTCAATCATACATCAAACAGGTCAGATACCAATAATTATATCTGAACCAAATCTTCCTTCATCGCTATGCACCAGACCACCGAAAAAGGATTAAAAGGCAAAACACAAATCAACACACAATAAATCCCTTTTTTAAGGAACTAAAAAACAATGAGTTTTACACTAGGCTATGATGTGAGACAAGCTATAACCATGGCATAACCAAATAAATTCTTTCCAATTCTCTAACTCAAAATCTAAGATGATTCAAAATTAAAAATATTGACGGCAGCCTGTTTGATGCAGAGACAGAAAAATATGTGAACGAATATGAAAAAACAAGTTACCTCAAAACAAAACAAAAATATCTAAGATTTCTAAAGCATTTTGCAGGACTAGGGTAATATTCAGGTTGCAAAAATTTCCAAATCAGAATATCAAAGAGGAGAGTCTTCTAGCGTCGAGCAAAGAGGGAATACAAATGCATCCATAACCAGCATCTAAATAGTTTTTCTAGCTGGAATCAACAGGCAGCGAGAGAAAATTACCTGTGTTCATCTTCTGTCCAAGCAATTCCTTTGCGGCGTTCCTGTTCCGACTTTGATGCCTTGCCTCCATGACTGGATTCACTTGCAAGATTCCCTGAATGACCACTCTTTTTCCCGGTTCCATCTTCAGCAGCTTGACTTGTATCACCCTCCGAGGTAGAACCATAATTAGGGAGAGCAACACGACCAGAATCAATCAGGTTAATGTCTTCAACTAATAAATCATAGTGGTGTTTAACCTCTTCCAAGGTCTTTTCAGGAACCTCGGCTGCTATCTTCTCCCACCGATCTTCAGAATCCTCTGGATAGGTTGCGATGGCATTCTCGAACGCCTTATCTTGTTCAAAACTCCATGAAGAGCCCGTACCCTCTTCACCAGCAGTCATCTACTCTTGATAAGAACTCAATTCCAAAACCCAAACCACCAGAATATAGAACTAAATTCAGCCAATTACACGGAAATTTGAGCTAGCGTCATCTGAGCATCTCAGACTTCACAAAACAGGCACTACAAAGTGGATCTAACCTATTTCCAGAAGAAGGCATCAGAACCAGATGATTACTTATCAAACAACAATCATCAGAGCAGACACGCCATCCAAGAGCAAGTGCATCTGAATGAAGAAACAGAAGCTGCAGAGCCCGATACCAGATCCAATAAGAATCACAATACCCACAGCGATGGAAGAAAATGAACCCACCTACAATTTTCTGCACAATTTGCCAATCGGGCTCTGAAATGCTGACCTGGTGACGGAACAATGAAAAGAAGGCTTTAGGAATACCATGGGAAATATCTCATAGCCGCATCAAGTCAAGCAATAAACAAAAAGATGGAATTATAAAATAAAAGCAATAATAACTTGTGTGGGAGATTCAACCATGTATAAACCAAACAGACCAGAGTAATAATTCAATTGACAAGAGGCATCTAATGTAATTTATAAAAGGTGACTGACTGTGAAGGGAAAAAAAAACAGAGGAAACAAGCAAACAAAACCCTATAATGGCTAAAGAACCCTATCAAAATTGCCATTTCAGTATCCAACAAAACCCAATTCACGAATAGTCCTACTTGATAAGTACAGCTTTTACAGTGCAGGCCCACAATAAATGATTCTTTCATGGCTTGATATGACTGTTTATATAATGCAGCACTTACACCAAGATGTTCTATTTACTTTGGACTGCATTTTAGGACTAAACTCACAGTAAATTCAAGTCAATTTACTCTCACTCACATTTCAGACAGAAAAACCTCAAAATTTCCCCAAAAAAGTTGAGATCCATATCCCCTTAAAGAGGGAAAGAATGAAAGCATATATGATATACATCAATTTAGCCTTTCACAATAAGTAACAACAATGCCTCGAGTAAAATGCATTCATGTTCCTCAAACTGTGAAACTTTCCATAAGTACTAATAATTGAAGGAATCCCATCTGTAAGGAATGAGAATGAACCCTAATCAGAGCCCAGTTCCTCAATTCAACACCAACACCCAGTGCAACTCTCACCATAAACTCCTGTCAAACATATCCAAAATCTAAACAGCCAACTTTTAAAAAAGAATTTTAAAAAATCATGAAACAGCAAGCACTATCCAATTAACCACAGGCCACAGCCCACCTAGTGTTTCAGCAACCAACAAGGCAACAATCGCCCATCTCCGCCATTGACGGGAGTTCTCAAGTCTTACCAGTAGGTGAGGAAGAAGATTCAAATCCCAATTGAATAGAAGTTGAAAGGAGCACCCAAAAAAAAAGGGGATAGTACCTCAAGACTCAAAAGTGAGACATTCGGAACCCTAATCGGGCAAGTGAAAGCCACTAGAGGTGAAATTGAAGAATGCAAAAGAGCTTAAACCTTGAAATGAGGGGGCAAATTACAGAAGCTAGGGTTTGGAATTAGGGTTGATTGATGTTGATGGGTTTATCCACAAGTGATGGGGCAAATCTCCCCCAACTTGACTCAAAAGGGAGGCAATCGCTAGAATCTGCAAAGGCCCATTCAGCATCTGACATCTAACGTGTAGAGAGAGAAACTCAATTTGAGTTGAATTTTCAAATTAAGGCGGAGAGAGAGAGAGAGAGAGAGAGAGGATGAGCAAATCTGCAAATGAAAATGAGGAAACTGTAGAGAGTGGTTTGGACTTTGCACAGGCGAACGATAGATTTTGGGGTCGGGTTCCCAAAAATATGGAAATGGAAATTTTTAAACTTTGCAAATAATAAATAAATAAATAAATAAAATATATTTTAGTGAGAAGTAATTTTTATTCATGATTTTTTAACTTGTATTTTAAGAAATTAAAGACTATACATAAATTATTGATTTTTATATTATTTTTTTAATAATTTAATGTAATATTTAATGGTAATTAATACAGTATGATGTAAAAAGAATAATTAAAAAATAATATTTTATATAATGTTAACTTCTTTAAAATATATGTCGAAAATTGAAATAAGTAAAAAACACGAGCAAGGCCAAGGGTGGTGGGAGGGAGACCTTTTCGACACATGAATAGGTCTCTTCTATTTACTTTTTATTTACTTCTTTCCTTTAATGAGCCGCAAACTTTTTTTTTGTTTATTAGTTTTCAGAGAAAGAAATGAAATATAATTTGAAATTGTCTTCGTTTATCTTATTTTGCTACAAAACATATCGCATAGTTGAACTTTTGGATTATTTCTATTTACAAATAGATGTTCAAATCTTTTTCAAGTGAATTGCTTTCAACTATTGATAATTGACTTTAACAAATCCTATTTATTCCAAATACATGGTTAAATGAAAATGATTGTGATGTTTAATCACATATCTCAAGTTCAAAACTTACAAACTCGACCCACATAATCCAAAAGTCTTTATGGTCGAACACAACACTCATGACTCGCAAAACGAAACAAACCCAAATCAACCCAATTCAATCCAATTCGGTTTAGGTCAAACCACAACAAACCGAGATTATGGGGATTAGAGAGATGATAGGAAATGTATCGGATTGCGTTGTTATGGCCCGAATTAGCCACACAGAGAATCTGTCAAGAGGTGATCAATCACCAAGAGAAAGAAGGGGATGAGAATGAAGAACAGAAGGGATGAGAAGGAGACATAAGTGAGAGAGATTAGAGAGAGATAGGTAAAGTGATTTTGATTATTTCTTGGGTACCTCTCAATTACAACCAATAGGGTACTTATACCCTAACCCTAATACCTAAGAAAGACATACAATAGGGTCATAACATGCTTGTAGTGTAGTGGTATCTGACATGAGATTAATGGAATTATCAGGAGAAAATTTGGTCCAGTATACCATTTTCAAGATTTAGTTAGGTGTTTGACCCCTTTCAAAGTTTAATTAGCCGGCCTAGTCATTTTTGAAAATAAATTCGGTCCATGTACCCCGTCCCCTTCCTCTTTCATTCTCTTCAGCCGCCCATCCACGGAGATTCATTCTCCGCGCATTCTCGAAGAAAGAAGCGACCTCCGACCTTCGTTCCATTCTCCTCTCTCGCCTTCATCGCCCTCGCCAACCCGTCCTCTCTCTCTCCATCTCTGTCTCGCCTATGTCACTGTTCACCTCCTTCCACATCTCGGCTCGCCTGTCTCGCAGCCAAACCTGTCTCGCCTCTTGTCACTTGAATCCTCAAATCGATTCCAAGCTTGAATCCTCACACTGTCACGCTTCCAAACTTGAATCCTCAAATCGCTTCCAAACTCAATCGAATCTGCTTGAATCCGTCGGCTGCTTGGGATTATCGATTGAACAAGGCCAATCCAATGTTCAATTGATGATTTAGATGCGTTCTGGCAACATCAGTTTTATATTTCATCTTTCAATTTCATTTATCCCCAATCGTACTTTATGAATTAGGTGAGGTAAGAGTTGCATCCAAGGTGTTCGATGAAATGTCTATAGATGAATTGAGTCCGTTTTTGTTTATAACTCGAAAAGATTTTTGTAATATAGGGTCTCATTACAAAAGAGATGCAGAATTTGGATCCTACAGCGGCTCCTTTTGCTAGAAATCCGCTGAGAATGATGGACTCAGGGAGGCGCTACTCTCCTTGAAGTGGTAAACATTTGCTTCTTTGCTTATTGGTAAGTATGGTGCCTAATTATCTATATGATGAAGTTGTAGGACATATTCAAATGGGGCTTTATATGTGTGATTGTGTGCGTGTTTTTCCCCCCTTTAAAATTGTGATTTTGATTGTTACAATGCTCTTCTCATACAGTTTTGATGACATCCGGTGTTAAAATTGATATGAATTAGTGGATATAGAACATCATCAAGTTTGGAATCCTGCTTAATAGAAAGCAAGAATTTATATGCTGCAACTAAACTAAAGAGTAAAAGAGTATCGAACTGTTCTTGTGTGGTTGCAAGTTGCAACTAGGACTGGGTTTTAGATGGTTCACACTTCACATAGCCTCTAATTATGTTACGGTTTCCTGGTCCTTTCAACTAGCTATTTGATCTTCCAAATGGTTAGATAGTTTAGATGCAGAGTGTTATTTTCAACTAGTTATTTGATCTTCAAAACTATGCAGCGAACAAAGTGGCATCATTGGTGTGACCCAACCTCGTCGAGTTGTTGTGCTTGCTACTGCCAAAAGGGTAGCATTTGAGCTTGATCTGTTAGATTTTCGAACAAACAAATTATTGGTTTTATGTGAGCACCAAAGTACCACTTGTCCTCTACTTATTTTATAGTTTAATCACATTTTACCGTTTAATCACAAACAAATTATTGGTTTTATCTGAGCATCAAAATACCACTACCAAAAGATGTCATCAATGAAGTTTAATCACATTTTATGTCATTGTGTCATCAATTGTATAAAAATGTCATCACAAATGATTACATCAATGAAGTGTAATCACAAACGTGTCATCAGTGAATAAAAGTAGAATCGATGAAAATATATCGATATAAAATTGATGAATTAAAAAAGTGGCGTCACATTAAAGAAAAAATGTCATCAAAACACTATTGTGAAAAAACAAGGCATCACGGTAAAAAAAATATCATCCAAAAATTGACATAAAAAAGTGTCATCAGTAGTCAACAGTAAAAAAAAATGGTATCAATGGTCAACCTGACATCACAGTAAACAAAAAATGTCATCAAGGTTTGAAAAAAATGTCATTAAAAAAGTGTCATCAAACCGTGTCGTTAAAAAAGTGCATCAAAGCAAAAATAAAACGTAATAAAAAATGGAATCAAAACGGTAAAAAAAAGGCATCACAAAAATGTCATCACTAAAAAAAAATCCACATGAGTTAGTCAACGTTGACCGGTCAACGGTCAAATCCTTGACTAGTCGATGGTCAAACCGTTGACCATTGACTTTAATACCCCATTTGGAGAATGGACTACCTAATCTAATTAAATAAATTTATTATCTAATTAGCTAATTGAATATTCTAAATAGCCTAATTACCTAAATTACCCAATTATCAGAAATCTGTTTCTGTGATGGGAGATTATTACCTTTTTCTCTTTTTTTTTGGTTTGAACCTTTTTCTCTTATCTACCCAAAAATAATCTACATTCCATCAAACACCAACGAGATTATTTTTACACAACCCTTATAAAACAGACCGCTACCAAACACGCCCTTAATCATAATCAACCTTCATATAGAATTACGGAATTATCCAGCTCGGAGATGAAACAAAGTATACAAAATTTCAAATAGAAATTGAACCCAAACTCGCCCAATCAAAACCCATACCCCAAAAGATCGTTTGTAGATTTCAGCATGTAACTAACTTGTCTGAAGCATAACGTGTATTTTTCAGCCTACAAAAAAGTGGCCAATGGCAGGTAGCAAGTTCATGCTCTCTAGAAAAGCCGAAAAAAGGCGTAACATCCCTAGGCGGAACAGAACATCTTATACATAACAAATTACAAAAGCATGAACACCAAATGTAACATAACTAGCCTCTATGAATCTCTGCCACCGCAGTCGTATAAGAAGGCCGTTTCTCATCCACAGTCCAGTGCCATGGCATCAGCTGTTATCCTGTCAAAGATCGCGTAAAAGGGGTAATCAGCAATCAGATACTCGGTATTAGACAGAACTCGGAACGATTAAAAAACACATTGTATGATTTGAAGGCATACCAGGCATTCAGTCGTCCTGAGACGCGTCTTGGACGTCCACCGTGAAGTTGTATTCCTGATCACACCCCATGTACGAATCGCACATGAAGTATAGAGTGTAGGACTTCCTGCCAGCTTCAGAGGGCGCGGTGAATTCAAGCTTCACCTTGGACTTCCTTTGCAGACTGACCCTCTTGATGGCCATCAACTGGTTGGTTTTTGTGTCCCCAATGACAAGCCACCACCCTTCTTCTTTGGCTTTCGGGTATCTTGATATGACAGGTTCCAGCACCGATCCTACGACCATGTCTCTTTCGAGGGTCACAGTCATATAGATGTTTTCGCCAGCCCTGACATTGTCGGCATCCAGCACATCGTAACTCAGATCAATGTTGGGAAACCGATTGCAAAAGCGTGCAACATCTAGCAGCTGCTGATCAGACATCTGCAAGAGCTGTCTTCGCTCATCGTCCTCCATTTCCACCAAATCAAACACCGACTCAATGTTCTTCCCAGGATTTTCCTGGCATTTCTTGGCCAACTCCTTCGTGAAGTGGGGAAGCTGCAAAAGCATGGAGTCGCGTTCCCACATAGCCTGAGTCACCATCTGGCTCACCTCCATTGCAAGAAGGGCGAGACTAAGCCACCCACTGCTGGAAATGACATCAACCATAGCCTGGAGCAATCTACTCGCCGAAAGGAGTACCTCTTCCTGATCAGCAGTTAAGTTACCACGCAGAGAATGCCGAGAGAAATGTGCCTGCAGCAACACATTGGCTTTGATATGCGGATCAGTATATTTAGGATTCTCAAAAGAGAATCGCTGATGATGTATCATCCTGCGAATCAGCTCATCTTCTCCGGGTCGTATGGGGAGTTGTGCATACTCAGATGCTGAAGCCAAAATCTCCAGGAGGCCCTTCAACTTAGTTTTAGAAGTCAAAGAAGAACTAAACCGCTCAATCGTAGTATAGCTTATATAGTAGTATGAAGCTATCATGCCAAGATTTGCAGGAGAAAGGTCCATGTCATCTTCTATTTCTATGCACTTGCTATTCGACAGATCTTCCAGTGTGTTCTCAACAAGCTCGGATAAATAATCTGACAAATGTCTATGGCTGACCCCTTGAAGATTATAGTAATTGGGATTCTGAGCAAGCCTTCTGTACATAAATGTCCATGTCAGATAGTCCACAGCATCCTGCTTGTTTTCGATCACCCCGACCACTATTTCAGCATTCAAATTATCATGCAAAAAGTGGTGCAGATGACTTTCAACGGGGAAGGCTTCATACAAGAATTTCTTGTAATATTCTTTACGTGGCGCATGACAGAGGACAACACACTTCCCGGAATTATCCAAAAGGGGCCGACTAGCATGACCCATCATTTGCAATAAATCACTAACAGGATAATCAGTGTGCGCATTTTCACGCCCATCATAGTATTGGGTTCCCATGACAATCACCAAATGTGCCAATAACGGCATTCCCCAGCACATTGAACTAGTCATAACACATACTTGGATGCGCCCAGCTTCAAACAATTTTGACACAATCTCCTGATCTGTACGAGCCAAGCCCTCGTGCAAAAAGCCCACACCATAACCAACAGTGTATTTCAATGTCGAATCAATGATCGAGTCAGTAAAAGCCTGAATCTCGTCTTCAGAACTTAACAAGAATATTGGCTTCTCGCTTCTCTCTGCACTTGCATGTGTCACCAGATCTACAGCAGTAAGTGCAGAATGCTTTCTAGTTGGAACATATACAATGGCAGGCTTCCCATTCTTCGCATGCTGTACAATTGCAGTGTAAGTAGGCTTAGTCATAGCCTGCATTCTTGCCTCAAAATTAGCAATATCCACACCCTGAATGTGGATCTCCAATGGAACAGGACGAACCCCTGGAGGAAAATTGAAAAGGCCATGGGAGGTTGCGCCTATCCATTCCCCGAGATCCTTGGCATTGGCAAGAGAGGTGGACAGAGCCACGATACGGATCTTGTTCTCTCCTTGACTGGCAATATACCTCATTCTCGACACAATCACCTCCAATACGGGTCCATCTTGACCACCAATTAAATGGAGTTCATCAACAATGAAAAGACTAACTTGCTGAACATATTTCCGTTGTTTCCAACGCCTAGATAATGCATCCCACTTCTCAGGAGTGCTAATTATTATATTCCCTTGCTCCAGCTTTTTCAGGTCTCCCGTTGTTTCACCAGTTAATTCAACCACCTTCAACCCAAGACCATCTACTCCAAATTTCGCCAGCCAATCACGATATCGTTCCTTCGCTAAAGCTTCAATTGGTGCTATATAAACAACACGCATACTGCCATCAGCACCTTCTTTGTGATTCCTCAGAATGGCAAACTCAGCACATATAGTCTTTCCACTCCCAGTTGGTGCTGCAACCAACACATTGTCATCTGAGTTGTACAGAACAGTGAAAACTTGAGTCTGAACAGGATTGAAATGTCGGAAATCTTTATAAAGAGCTTCATAGGATGGATTCCTCAATGCAGTCACGGGAAGTGGTTGCAAGTCCAATAACTCTGTAGGAGGAGGATACTTCTCCGGGAGGATCAGATGTCTGAAGGAAACAGGCAAGACAGTCTGCGCCCCCAACCATCGGTCAGAGACAACACGAATAAAATACTGTGGAGGCAATGGCTCAGAGATAGGAACAGTGAAATTTAGAGTATGGTCTTCATCAATGTACTGCTTTTTTAGCAGAAAGTATTCATGATGAAGAATGTTCTCAGCGTCATTATCTTCAACAATGACCCAAAAGGGCTCCACAAAGCCATGAACCTTGTCATCCCACTGAAAGTCAGGCGTGATCGTAAGCTCTACCCTCAAAACAGATCGAGTGATTGGCTGAACATGTGCAGCGAGATTAAGCTTTGGAAACTGGTGAATAAATTTGTGAAGTGTCCTTCCCATCTTAGGCTGTCTGATAAGCTCCCCTATTTCTTGAGATGAAAGATCATAATACCTATCCCAAGCCAGATCCTTCTTTTCCAGCTGGTTCAACAACTTATTCGGCAATCCAGTGAATTGGCGAAGGGGCGTTTGGACACTCCACATCCTCCTGGTAACCATCTTACTCAAGTTTAATGCCTTCTCAGCAAGTTGGGCCCATCCTCTTTTCACCACAATCTCAAATAAAGCACGCATAAGACGACCCGCACTCTGCAAGAAAAACAGGACAAGTACAAAAAGATCATCAGTATTTCATTTAGCAGGAATCAAACTTCACGTCATCTAATGACAGTTTGAACAGCAGGACAATAAACAATGTGACTGAAAGCACCTGTGTTATATAAACCATGTCTGACGTAAGGGAAAGACCCTCAAGCTTCAACTGTGAAATATATGCTTGCAGCAACACATTAATTTTCGCACTTGGCTCCTCCAAGCTCTCCTTAATGGGGATTGGAACACGTTCCAAAAGCTTGGCTAATTCCATCTTCTCATCTTGCCGCACTGAAACATATTTAAACTCTTCACTGAGGGAGAACAAACGACAAAGCTCTATGTCGCCCATGGTAGGCTTCAGGTGCTCATTGTAAGTGGATATTGTCCCGTGTGTTATGTAATAGTAGCTGGCTATTCGACCCAAATCAGTCACCTGGAAATACCCACTCTTCCGGTCGTACTTGATCAAATTGTTTTTGTCCAGGAGACTCGCAGCAGAATGAATCTGTGAATGTGAAGATCTAATAGGTTAACTTGAGAAGATGCGTTGATGCACTAACATATCAATATGCAAAAATCAGTAAGTGGCCATTGATAGAACACCAAAGTGTAATAAATAAGCTTTGCAAGGTAGTGTTGTGTTGCTTGTAAAATAACTAAGGAACTCAAAAACACATACATATCCCGTTAGGACACCGCAGATGCACTTATGCAAGTCCTAAATATTTTAATATTGTCTAATTGCAGAGAACTCTTCTGGTGTAGTTTGTCAGTTCAAGGATTCGTTTTCCTTCATTTCATACACAATCAAATGATCATTATCACAACCCCATGTTCTAGGTGTTACGTCACTCATGTACATGTCAAACTTAACATGCTAGCCTTATTTCAATGCAATAACTTTAAGTTGCTTGTAAAGTAACCAATCTAACACACATATCATTAAGAAGGTAAAATAAATCCATATCATTAATACGGTAAAAAAAAATCCATATTTTTTCACTTGGTTCAGTAGTCTACAGACGAAAACAACAACAACCCAGTATATCCCGCGATGAGGCAGGGTCTGGGGTCAGGATGTACGCACTCTTACCCCGAACTAGTCGAGAGAGTGTTTTCGATAGACCCAAAACAATAGGACATAAACAAAACATGGAAACATGCCAAATAATAGAGTGCAGCAAAAGGAAGCAAAGAGCAAGGCATAAACGGCAAGACTCAACCCCCATCCCCAAACTTCTAAAGCTTATAAACATCAAAAGCCCGAATCTTGACAAACAGAGAAGGTTATATGAATGTTTGCTCCACCCTCAACACACATTTTTATGAGGTACAAGGTACAACCACTATATACTTTACATATGTACCTACCTAACAGATTGATGTGTCCACCAAAATAAATTTCACCTAAATCCATGCACTCACTTCGCTATCATCAATTAAAACAGAAAACATATTTGAAAAACTGCATGGTAACAATATGCTCATAAATCAAGGGGGAAATGCAGAAACTAAAGAAATTCAGGCAACAAAAACTAGATAAGTTTTTTCAGTGAATTACTTACCAAATCAGCTCTCCTTTCTTCTAGTGTTACATCGACTGTCAAAGCATCAGGTGCCATCCCATAGAGAGTTGGATTACGCACCATACGGATATAAAGGTAGGTGTAACCAATCCAATGGACAGCTTCTTTGGCATTTTGAACAGTTCCAAGAACAATCTCTGCGTTCAGCTGATCAGCAAGTTTTGAGATGAACTGACTCTCAATGGGAAGCTGCTGATTCATCAAAGAAAGGTAGTACTGAAGTTCACTGTTGCCTGTAATAATTATTCCCTCCCCGTAGGTATCATATTGAGGCCTACCAGCACGACCCAACATCTGCATGACATCAAGGGGACTAAGCTCAGTCCAAGCACCTTTTTCTGGGTTGTAGATCTGGGTTCCTTTAATAATCACTGTATGTGCAGGAAGATTAACACCCCAAGCGAGGGTTGCTGTGGAAACCAACACTTGCACGTGTCCATCAGCAAAGAGTTCCTCAACAAGTGTACGATCAATCCTGTTCATCCCAGCATGATGAACTGCAAAACCGTACGGCAGCAGGTCTTTTAAGTCATTGCTCTGGACCAAATCAGTTTGAGTATGAAGAATCTCACGACTTGCGCTATCTTCCTTTAGAAACCGTCCAAGAGTGTCATTAGCTAAAGCTGAATCTCTTATTGCACGGGCAGTCTTCGCTGTCTCTTTCCTCGAGTGGACAAAAATGAGGACCTGATGCTTTCCAGCAGAAGCCATCACCTTTTCGTAACAGATATCATTCATCAACTGGAACCTCTGGAGTGGCTTCTTCACAGAAATACCAACAAACTGTTGAGCTAGAGGGCAAGGTCTGTAACTATTATCGAAATAGAAAAGCCCTTTGTTCAAATCAACCCTTAAGAATAAGGCAACATCCTCATAGTTGGGAAGGGTAGCTGATAATCCAACCAATCGAATGTTCTCCTTTGTTGTTTCAATCTGTCTCACGGTTCTTGCAACAATGCTTTCCAAGACTGGCCCTCTGTTATCGTGAAGGAGATGGATTTCATCAATGATAAGCAGCTTCACAAGCTGTGTATAGGTCCGGTCCCCGGATTTTCTTGTTACAATGTCCCACTTCTCTGGAGTTGTAACAATTATATGAGTTTCTTCTATCTGTTGCCGCGTCAGTGATTGATCTCCACTCAACTCTTTAACCTGAATGTTGTACTTCTCCAAACGGTGAGACAAATTGCCAACCACTTCTGCAACAAGAGCTTTCATTGGAGCCACATATACAACCTTAAAATTGTTATTGACAGATCCATCTGGATCCCTATTCAGAGCAAACTGTTGTAATATAGTGAGCACAGCAACATTTGTCTTCCCAGCCCCAGTGGGAGCACATAATAGAATGTTTTCTGCTGAAAATAATGCAGTTTCATAAACTCTGCTCTGCACCCTATTCAACTGAGTCATGCCCTTAAAAGCATTTTGTGCCCAATCTGGCATTGAAGAAACCTCTATGAGTTTCTCACCAGGCTCGAGTGGTTTAGCCTTCAAAGCAGGTATATGAACTTCCTCATATCCCTTTTTCTGGTGCCTGAAAGAGCCTTCAGGCAGTGTAGTCTTTTTATTAGCCATCAGAAGACCACCTTGATGAAATGCAATATTGTCCAGATCAAGCAATTGTCTTTGCCCTTGTATCCAACCACCATCTGCATCTCTGTCAACCAACCCTCTGTGGCTGCGGTCTCCTTCCCCACCAACCTCATCCCTCAATCGACGAGCCTCCTCTCTAATACTCTTTTCCAAGTTCTTTTGTCTCTCCTTTGCAGATGCTCGTGTGGCATGCAATTGCTCAAGAATGACAGACAACTCAGGTCCTTCACCAATCATTTTTTCTTCAATCATCCTTCTTTTTTCTTGGTCTTCAGCACGTGCTAGACGGGTACACCAAACGATCTTAAGCCTATTGCGCAAGAGAAACTTGATAAGGCTGAATTTCTCAAACTCAAGGTGCTTTAAAAGCTTAGTCTCCACTTCTCTGTCATCCCCTTCATCCAGGATCTTAAGAACCTGCTCAGCAAGTATCTGGCATTGTTGTGGGTCCATTTGCTGCTCATACGCTTGAGAAATCTTCCTCTGAAGCCAATATGCATCGATATCCTGCACATTCAAGTTCATACCTTCATTTGCATCGTTCATGTCTTCATCGTCAATTCCTGAACCCATCTGCATAGTGCCCATGCCATTTGGTTCAACTACATCTTCATCCTCCTCGTCATCTTCCTGGACCATATCAAGATCACTCTCATCATCGTCTTCATCATTCTCTTCAAACTCAACGGCGACACCAATATCATTGTCCAGAGCATCATCCCCATTAGCAGTAGAAGGCAAGCCAGACTCCGAACCGTCCTGATAATCAGTAATAAGCCTCCCAATAGAGACAAGCTGATCAAAGATCTGACTAGGTATGGGGTTTAATAACTTGTCAATTTCCTTCTTCTTCTCAGGGTTCTTGTAAGTATCATTCTTGAGGATAATCAATATCTCATCAGCAGCCGCGCTAACAATGTTAGGGGGTTGACCACCAAACTGCTGTTGGATAACACTGAGCATGGCCTCATAAGCAGCCCTAGTCTCCTTTGTCTTGGGCTGATAAGAACCCTCATCAGTAGCCGTAAGAACGCTTTCCTCCTGAAGACGTCGTTTTTTGGTCTGCCTAGACGATTGAGGCTCAGACAAAGTGTCACGCTCCTTCTTCTTCTTCGACTTCTTCAGCTTCTCATCAAGCTCAGGAGGTCTCCCCCTTGCAGCACGATCACCAAACGACCTAGGATCAATCTTCCCCCATAGCGACTCCGGCTCACCAGTCGGCTCGTGAGTGTCGCGGGGGCGGGAATCGGTGGTGAGGACCAAACTAGAGTTAGCCCTATACTCGTACTGCTTGAATCGAGCGTGAGCCTCTGCTCCGCCTCCTAGATGCGCCATTGCCTCACTCTATACTCCTTCAAATTCCAAAACCCTAGCACATAAATACAATTGCACCGCTCAATTGGAGTTTCGAATTGAACAACACAGCTAAAAATCAGTGATTTAGCATTGAAATTGCTCGTTACCTGACAGCCAGTCGACGAACAAAGCGAATCCGACAGCGAACACAGCGAGGCTGGCTAGGGCTTTGACAATAGCGAGACGAATTGCAGTGAATCACCGAAATTGCATCGGTGAATCGTGTTTCCAAACTTCGTTTCAATCGATTCAAGATGAATTGCGGACTGAATCGAAAGCCCCTCGATAGTTGGTTCAGAGGGTTTAGGGTTTGCTTCTCAGTATCAGTTCTACGTCGAAGTTTCAAGTTTCGAGTTTCGACTACGAAATGAAATCTATAACAAACTTGGATAAAACGAAAGCCGACATACGGAGAGAGGACTCAGCGAGAATGGGCCTTCTTGTTATTAATGGGCCTTCAATCGGCCCAATATCCCAATTAGATGTAAACTGGGCAATATGGCCCAATAGAATGTTGACGATCGGTTGTGCAAGCCGAGCCGAGGATCGCTTTTGTTTATATTTAGCTCGTTTAGAAACGAGTTGAGCTCAGTCGAGTCTAAATTTGGACTCGGGATTTAATGTGCTCATACTCGGCTTGTTTAGGAAATGGACAAGTTCGAGTTGAACTTTTTTCGAACATTAAACAATCATTTTTGCTCACAACATGATAATTTAAATGAAATTTTACAAAATTTGAGCTATTCGAGCTTAAATTGAACGAACCGAGGTTTGAACTGATCTTTAAAATGTGCTCACACTCGCCTTGTTTAGAAAATGAATGAGCTCGGGCCAAACTTTTATAGAGTCGAACCCGAGCCGAGCTTGATCTACTCGGCTCATATACACCCCTGGCTATGTTTGGCAATCCGGGGCTTGGGAGTTGGAGATTTTTTTGGAGGTGGAATTTATTTTATTTTATTCGGAAATTTCACCTGGTACCCGTGTGGTATTGCGTATTTCGCACGGTATACAAAAGTTTTGCAAAATTCGCACGGTACTCCTGAGGTTTGTATCAATTTCGCGTCGTGCCCTTGAATAGTTAAATTTGACAGATTTTAAAACCTCCGTCTCCCATCCCATCTGCTCTTACACGTACAGGGGAACCTAAGGGAAGAGAGGAGAGAAGGGCATCGGAGAGGGCGACGTCGCCTGGCCACCGCACTGAACCGCTGCCGCCAACGACATCAGTCAGGCCACCGCTGCTCGCCCTTTTGCACCAGAACACGACCTCGCCCTTTCGCACCGGAACCCGACCTGGAGGAGAAATCGATCCCGACGCCCGTGCTTCGAAGCTTCTTACCAGAGGAGAAGAAGGAGGAACGCCCCGGCCTGGAATCGCCGACAGCAGTGCCGGAGGGCTGAAGGTATTTCTACCGATTTATCCAATTCCAAACTGTGCTTTCTACGTATTAGGGATTTGAGTGTAAAACTTTGATTAGGTTTTCCTCTTTGTGAAATTTGTGGTTCGATTATGAGATTGTGAAGGGATTAGGTTTTTTTTTCCAGAATTTCATTGGATAAAAACCAATCAGTGCAAGTGCAAGCCGATTTCTCATTAGGGGTTTGAGTGTCAAATTGCAATTTCTATCGATTAGGGATTGGAGTGTGAAAATTTGATTTGGTTTTCCTCTTTGTGAAATTTATGGTTCGAGTGTGAGAGGATTAGCTATTTGTGTTTGCAATTTTCATTAGGGATTGTTGAAATTCAATAGAGACTTTGATTTCAAGATGTATATTTGTGTTTGCAATTTTCAATTGTTGTTGCAATATGAACTCGAGTATGAGGTTGAATCAACTGTAGGGTGAGAGGATTGCGCATACTAAACTTTGATTTCAGAGTAAAATGACTAAAATCATATGCATACTCATTAACCGTAAGTCTTGGAAATTCATAAGCTTTCCTTTTTCTTTAGTTTTTGAGAGCTACTTGTTGGTTTGGTTGGGATGTCTTTTGTCATTGAATAGTATACCTCTTTTTTTTACAGTACTCTTGGAGGCAGCCATGGAGTTCCCAAAGTACATTATAAAGAAAAGCAAGGAGACTATTATGTGATGGTATAACTCGAATCCTTGTTCTGTTTCCGCCCTCAACTTTGTTGAAACTGCGGTGAATATGAAATTTGATGAAGAACCCAACTACTCCAAGTTGATATCGCTGTTTGATGGATTACTTGGACCGAATCCAGCGATGAGACCCATCAACACTGACTGGGCGCAGAAGGTATGGTGGTTTCTTGAGCATGATTCGAGGTTATTTTGCAGGTTGGGATAGGCTTATTTGCTCTTTCAGAATTGGTTGGAACAAATGGGATAACTTATTATGCTAGTTCCATTTTTGAATCAGCTGGTTAGTTGCTTACATTCAAGGTAGAAGCGATTAGTGTAAAGAAAACTCAGTAGATAAATCTAGAGAACTGAGAATCAAGATAGAACATGTAAGCCTTTTTTTTTTAATCAGTTGTTAACATTTACTCATTGAAGATAGAACATGTTAACCTCTTGCTTTGAAAATTTTGACTTATTAGCTCAATTGGTAGAGCATTGTGCTTAGGCACAAGATATGGGTTCGAATCCCACATAAGCCACACATACGTACATTACAAATTACAGCAAGTACCACATCACGTTCATGAGCAACTTTGAGAAATCAACAGCAATGTGCTTATGACTAATGCTAACCATACCTATATCTAAGCTAGAGAAAAGAACTAAATTTTATAGCACTTCTTTGAAGAACATTCCAGTTTCATTTTGAAAAATCAGCCTATATGGGACTCGAACCCACATATTGTGCATAAGCACATGCTCTACCGTTTGAGCTAATAGACTTTTTAACAAGCTTCAAATCCAAAATTGAATGGAAGATATAAACCATCTTGATAATCATCAATCATGAATTTTAATTAAAGATAATCATCAATCACTAACTAGTGGATTGACAGCCAACCTTGCATTGAAAATCAGCAATTAAATCAACAACCAAGAAGAAACCAACATCATACAACAAAAACATCAGAACCAACAATCACAAGGTAGCAAAAAAAAAATCAAGACGGAACCAGCAATCACAAGTAGCAAACTAGCAATCAAACATAAACTTTGACGGACAAAAAGAAACTGAATCCAATAGGACCTTTGACAACCAATCATAACAAAAATGTAACATAGATGTCTCTGTTCATCAAATTAACTCTCAAAACTGATCAAGTATTACTTATTAAAGATTAGCATTGGGAGGTTTGTTATTTGAAGGCTCAAAAGCGACAAGAAATCAAAAGGCAGCTAAGAAACAACAACCCCAAAAAATCTGTCAGCAAGGGGAAAGACAGCTTTGCATTTGAACACTTCACCTTATCATATTTGAGATGTTATTAGGTCAAGTGGAAACCTTTGGCTTGTACAAATCTAATGTGTCCTCTTGTGTAGTCTCGAGTTTTGAAGAAGTATCATTCTTATACTCTTTTGCTTTATCCATAGCGATCATACAAGCTTCAGAAACATCACCATTCCCATTTTCATCCCCTGAAATCAACCTACCAATCTCCTTCCCATCTTCATTCTCCCCTGATATCAATTGCCTTAATCCACAAATTTACTACTTTAACAATCTGTTATCCCTCACACTCAAATTCTCAATCCTAATTCAAACTAATCACAAATCAAAACCCAATTCAATACCCCAAATTGCAAAACCAATTCGAAACCCCAAATTGCAAACACAAAGAAAAACCCTAATTCGGCATACCTGGCGGCGGCGCCTCCCCTACCCCTATCAGTGCCCCCAACGACTGCCTTAATTCGATAAATCCCAAATTGAAACCCCAAATTGCAAATATAATCCCTAATCTGTAGAATTTATTATGGATTTCAACAATCCCTAATCAAAGTTTAGTATGAATTTACAACTGAAACAATTCCTCAATCTCAAATTCTGAACCCTAATTCGAACAAATCCCAAATTGAAACCCCAAATTGCAAACACAAATTGAAACCCTTATTTGCAAGCCCTAAACCGACTTACCTGCTAGTTGGCGGCTCTACCACCACCTCGGCGCGAGTCGAGTGGCGCCTCCACCACCCCTAGAGACAGCTCCGATGACTGCTGTCACCGATTCAAGGACGGGCGACCCCCTTCTCCTTCTCCTCCAGGTCGGGCGCCAAGTTGTTCGTTTGTTTTTGTCAAGCCCTCTTCTCCAAGTCATCTTCCAGGTCGGTTTCTCGTTCTACTCCAGTGGCCTCAGGCTCTCTTCGCCGGCGATTCGAGCCCAGTAGGCCTAGTCGGCCTCTCCTCTCCTCTCATTTCCTCCCCTTCGATCCTGACAATGAGTGTAGATAGAACGTTCAGTTAACGGACTCTGCAGGGGCTCTGTTAGTTTTAACTCAGAAGGGCACGACGCGAAATTGATACAAACCTCAGGGGTACCAGGCGAAATTTCCGTATTTTATTTGTAGACTATAGAGACATGGAAGTAGATATTTTTTAAAATAACATTGTAAAAAATCTAAATAATGTTGGGTGATTTTGGTAGATGATCCTTTTTGAATGTTCAATTGGATACTTAGACCCCAAACTAATTTAATTAGTTTTATGTATACCCCTTCCAAATAGAGTGGAATGGTCAATGGTCAACCGTTTGGCCATTGATCGGTCAACGGTTGACTGTTGACCGGTAAACATTGACCAACCCATTTGGATTTTTTTTTAAGTGATGCCATATTTTACCGTTTTGATGCCAAAATTTTATTATATTTTATTTTCACTTTGATGCCACTTTTCTAATGAAAGGATTGGATGACACTTTTTTAATGCCACTTTTTTTAAACCTTGATGACATTTTTTGTTTACTGTAATGTCACGTTGACCATTGATGCCATTTTTTTTACTGTTAACGACTGATGCCACTTTTTTTTATGTCAATTTTTTGATGATATTTTTTTTACCGTGATGCCATATTTTTGATGATATTTTTTCACAGTAGTAGTTTGATGATATTTTTTCAAAGTAGTATTTTGATGACATTTTTTTCTTTAATGTGATACAATTTTTTCAAAATGGTGTTTTGATGTCATTTTTATAATGTAATTATTTGATGTCATTTTTTTAATCAAATCGATTGTTGCCACATGTTTTTATTTATACAATTGATGACATTTGTGATTTGGCATCATTGTTCTCAATCATTTTGTGATGACATTGTATGTTGCTGACATTTTTATTTATACAGTTGGTAACATATGAGAATAAAATTTGATTACATTTCATTAGTGACACATTTATGATGACATTTAAGAATCTAATAACATGAAATATCACATAACACATTTATGATTGGCCAATGAAACAGTTCACTGGGACTTTTCTAATGTAATTATTTGATGATACTTTTTTAATCAAACGATTTGATGCCACTTTTTTAATTTAATCAATTGTATATCGATATATTTTCATCAATTCTACTTATATTCACTGATGACACGTTTGTGATTACACTTCATTGATGCTATTATTCAATGCTGAAAATTTTCTATATATACTTTATTGATGCTATTTTCATCGATTCCACGATTCCACTTTTATACATTTGATGAAAATTTTCATTGATAAAAAAATTAGGAATCAAAATATCAAGGAGTGGTTGTCTTCAAATGTGTGATCATTGATAAAAAAAAAAATTACAAGCAACCAGGAAAAAAAATTGAAATTCCATTGAAATTGATACATCTCCAAAGTCCAAAGGCTGAAGCGCCTCCAAATAAAGCCCATTTTCCATACACTCGCTAACAAATTCAATCTAAACATCCAAAAATTCAAGGTACCAAATTCAAGAGCAAAATATCCCCATAACACTCTAAGCAAAAAGCCAGCTAACAAAATGAGAAAATACTTCAGCCATAATGGGAGCAATTTTCTTTTCCATACACTCGCTAACCTCCAGTCTGATGGATTTATCGATAGGGGTAAACAGATCATCAAATTGATAATAATCAGATGCTGGTAGTTGACAGAAACAAGTCCTATAAACATACAAACTGTGGAGACTCACATGAGGCAGGAAACACAAAGGCTAGACTATTTTCCACATTCCATAACACCTTAAATGATGGGTGAAGAGAGTACATAAAAGCCTTAATTACTACAATGGGGGAAGATTGATGCAGGCATCGGCTGCATTGCCTGTGGAAAGACCAGGCACACATTTAAGTCAAACTCAAGAAGCATATCAAATTAAGAATGAAAATCCACAAAAATCAACTTCCAATTTCACAAATTCATCACAAAAACAAACCAATTTTAACTAATTATACACAAAAATAAACCCTAATCCAATAGAGAATTCAAAAGAGAGTACTGGCGGCCAGGGGTCTAGGGGGACGGGGCCAACGGAGGACGGAGGCCGGAGGCCGAAGGCCGATGATGACGAGGCCTAGATCTGGTCGGGCGAAGGGAGGGAGGGAGAGAGAGAGGGAGAGAGGGCTGGATTCGAAGGGGCCTGGAGGACCTTGCCTGCTAGTAGGTCGGTGACGGAGGGGCGACGCCGGCAACGGAGGAGGCCGCCGGTGATGGCGCCCGGAGGTTGGAGGGAGGGAGGGCACCGGATCTGGATTCGACATGGCTGGAGGACAATGGGGGGAGGTAGGTCGGCGACGGAGGGTAGATGTCGGCGACGGAGGGGCGCTGGTCGTCGAAGGTGGAGGAGCCGCGGTGGAGGAGCAGTGGCGGCCGTCGAAGGTGGTGCAGGTCCTGCAGGACGGCGACGGGAAGGTTGATCCCCCTCCTTTTCCACGAGCGTACAGAGAGAGCGCGTACAGAGAGAGCGGGAGAGAGAGCGTGAGATAATAAGGTAGAAGGGTTAGGGTCTAATGCTCTAAAAAAATATTAAAGGGGTCCATCAAACATAATAAAAAAAAGTAAGGGGCTAACTACTTAATCAAATGTGTTCAAGGGTCTAAACCACCAAATTCCCTCTATAATGTTTGGTAATTATAAAATTTGTAAGATATTACTGTGGTAAAAAAGACAAAAATGTATTTCATTTGGCCTTGCCTTCGATCCCTCTTCGCGCACCCCTCATTCTAACTAATAATAGTCATTCTTTCTTCTTTCCCCTCCACCTTCTCCCAACCAATTGTACTATCTTCCTTATGTAGCAATGTAGCATAGCCTAGTGCATGAAGGTAGTCGAATCCTTAATGTATATCCATCTTAAACGTGTATAAACCCGCATCACAATTCATGAAATCACGGACATCGATGAACAACAACACTTGAAGCAAATCAAATATACAGGGTTGGCAACAACAAGACAAACACCGAAGTATAGAGCTACGAACTTATATCTTGACCAATCGAGCTTTCATTTTTCATTTCAAATCATCCCTGTTGACAATGGCCACTCCATATGGCATTCGATATATCTTATCTATCCTATCGTCGGTGTTTGTTGCATCCTAATAAAGATTACAATTTCATTTGTGTATTTTTCACAAAACAGTCATAAAAACATAATTATTTTTTTATAATTTTTAAGAATGAAGAGCAATTTCAAACATATTTCACCCACACCCTACACAAACCCCCCCGAACGTTGCCCGTGGAAGGTCATGAAAAACAAAAAAAAAACCTCAAAAGTCAAAACAGCATCGTCAACTTCCAACCCCCCCCCCCCAACACAGACACACGAAACCTCCTACCAAACAATACTATGGCAAATTTTTTTTAAACCCCCCCTGAACCCCCAAAAACCTCCGTCTATCAAATTTTTTCGCCCTCTTGATTAATCAGTTTTTCAAATTCTTACATGATACGGGGTTAGCCGTAGGATGGCCCGATCTTCGACAATCAAACAAGAAATAACAAGAACGGAAGCAAAAGACTCAAAGACTCGATGAACAATATGCAAGACTCGAAATTGATAACAAGACACGACCGATAGTGGACTAAAATAGAACGAGGCAAAGACCCCAGGCCTCCTAAGAGGGTAGGAACCAAATACCAATGACTATAAAGCCCGCCTCTACAACCTTACACAACCAAGCGGACAACTTGGAGGCACAAGGAGGGGACTTGTGATTACCTGGATCACCAAGCTCTCACGAGGTTGACGAACTCAAAGCAAACCAAGCAGGATCAATAACCAATTGTGCAATCGATGAGCAACGCTACGAATCGATTGACTTTCTCACACTTGTGTTTCACACAAAGGACGAATTTCTCATAAAATTGTACGTGAAGTTTTACAATGAAGGGTCGGCCGACTATTTAACCTAACAAGACTGAATTTCGGCCTAAATTGATTAAAATAATAACTTAAAGAATTAATTAAAATAAACCTAAAAGAAATACTAAAAATAAGATAAATTCGTCTAAAAACAGTGACAGCTCAAAGAATATGATTTTCGGCCAAGCTCTAGGTCGAATCTGGAAAAACTTTCAACAGCAAAGTTGTAGACCTCTTCGTCCTCGTTCCGACAAGGTATTGCACGCCTCAATCCGATAAATATAGAATCCGTATGACCCATTTTACTGAGACGTCGAAAAGCTGTCAAAAGTCTGAGCGAGTGTAAAACGCCAAGCTTCCACCTTTGGACCATCTCCCATGGTAGAGCCTTCTTCTTCCTCTTGAGAAGGACATCATCCGAAGGTGTCTTGGATGGTCCCACATCATTATCATTACATTTTTCAAAAAAGAGAGAGTTTCATAAAAATTAATAGGAGAGCCTAAAATTCATAATGATTTAACATTTGAAGCTTTTCAACGATCGAATTCCGTCATTATTCATATATATTCGACAACTTTATTAGATATAAGGGTGATTTGAAACTATCATAGATTTTGTTTGAGTGTGTACTATTATAGTATTATTTCTAAGATTGTAGATTTTTTTTTAATTTGGGGTGAAAATGCATGATTTTGACCTTTTTTTTTCAAAGTCATACAAAAATTCGATTCTCTAGACACACATAGAGTAATCGAGAGATCAAACACTGCAGTGGATAGACTAACCACAATGGTTTTGTGATCGACTCAAAAGCGACCAAAGATACATTGTAATAATTCATAATTGCTTCAGGACATTCGAACTTCATTTGGTCCCTCGATTGTTGAGCAGTAGCCAAGTCAATATTTCCCTTACTATAATATTCAATGAGATTGAGTGTAAAATCCATTTAAATGCCATATATGGGAGATTGAGTGCAAAATCCAACTAAATGCCATTTATCATATATGGGAGATTGAGTGCAAAATCTTATTTTTTTGAGAGAGTTTGCGTTAGATGATTACTTACAAGACGAGGACAATTCAAGTTCGTCTATGAGCTGATTGATGTAACCTCAAAGACCTTTACAGTTTTATTGGTTGTTTGGTTATTGTAAGAAGCAATCATGGAAGCCACTTCATCACTGAGTTAGTTTGAGTCTAGAGGAGTTTGTGTATTCAGAGCTTCAATCCAAAGCTCTTTCGAATTCAGTGAGTAGGTTATATAGAGAGCTGCTTGACAAAATTTTGAAGATGACTGAGTCCTACTAGATGGCCAGAACATCGGATTCCATTGCAAAGTAAACTCCTTCCCTATAGAATCATAATACAGATGCAAAGAAAGCAAAATAATGATGTTTCTAAACAAAAAGGCATAAAAAACCTACATCCACCAAAGGAAGGAAAGGAAACCAGTAATTTGTTCTTGTCGAAATACAAATTAATAAAAGATAATTAAGAGAATGTCTCGTGTTCTAGAGTGCGTCATCGGCGTACACTTCCATATTAAGTGTAACAAAGCGGCATTTGGATAGCCTAACAATGCACCCCACATTGAGTGTCGGAATAAAGAGCATACTTAGAAGATCATATGCAATGCCCACAGGGAAGCCTAGCTAGAGAAGCATACCTTTCTCAGCCTTTTGGTTGATCAGGTGTAGTATCTGTTCTTATCAGTTTAATATCTAATATGTGTGTGTGTGATCCACTTGAGGTAGCTTGCTACCTAGGTTCTCTGTGTCGCCCATGTTTTTTTTTTTTGATAAGGTAAGAATTCGAGGGTTAGACGGACCTGACACCTCGAGAGGCCGACAGAGTTGACAGACGACGAACCGTCAAAACATACAATGAAAATAACAAAGGTGCAAACTAGGCAGAGACAAGCAAACAAATCTGAGCGACCTAGCAAACCTAATCCAAACACGTTGGGGACAACATAGACTACGAATCGAAGCCAACCGCCACAAGCAGCGACACCGCTGGCCAACGGTACATCATGAGTCCCTGTGGGCAGTGAAGACGAACCTCCAAGGAAATTTCCGGAACACGGAGACGCCTCGATAGACACCTTCTCGACCCCAGCCAGACCCGACTCCGAGATGCCAGAGCCCCAACTAAGAAAAGGACCGCCAAAACCAATTAAAAGAGCCGCCGGAAACCACCCAAGTACAACGCACCTGAAAACCCTTACGGGATTTTATTGGGCCCTTTCGGGATTTAATCAAGCCCTTTCGGGATTTTAGTCTAACCCTTTCGGGACAAATATATATGTGTGTGAATAAATATAAAATAAAAATATATATATTTTTCCTTTTCCTCCAACCCGTGGCGTGCAAGCAGGAAAACAATGGAGTGTAAGGCAAAGCAACTTGACCTTGCACGCCAAGGAACCCACGCAACAGGCCACCAGTTCGACCGACGGCGAACCGAGACCAGGCGACGACGACCGGCAGAAGGTGGTGCCAGCACACGCAAGACATGAACAGAGAGGGTTGTGAGATGATAGAATCGATGTAGAGTCCTCCTTGAGGGTTTCATTCATTAGACAATAATATATATATGTTACAAGGTATTGGGCCTTTGGGCCCACTATACAATATGATACCTATGTAATCTATCAAACCCCCGCAGTCGAAAGTGGAGGGTCTCGTACTGTGAGATTGGACCGAAAATCGAGGAACAACTGTCGAGGTAAACCCTTGGTGAAGATATCAGCGTACTGATAGGAGGACGGGACATGAAGAACACGAACATGTCCAAGAGCAACCTTGTCCCGAACGAAGTGTAGATCGAGCTCAATGTGCTTCGTTCGCTGATGCTGGACTGGGTTGCTAGCCAGATAGACGACGGAGACGTTGTGGGTGTAGACCAGGGTGGCCTTTTGAAGAGGGCAGTGGAGCTCAAGAAGGAGATTGCGTAGCCAAGAGCACTCGGAGACAACGTTGGCGACACCCCGGTACCCTGCCTCGGTGCTAGAGCGAGACACCACAGACTGGCGCTTCGCGAACCACGACACAAGGGTGTCGTTGAGGAAGACACAGTAGCCAGACGTGGAGCGACGTGTGTCAGGACAACCACCCTAATCCGCATCAGTTTAAGCGATGAGGTCAAGCCGAGAGGAAGGGGTGATTGTGGTGCCTAGCTCGAGGGTACCGCTGATGTACCGGATGATCCGCTTCAAGGCCTGAAATTGAGGTTCCCTGGGCGCATGCATGAACAGGCAGATCTGCTGAACGACGTAAATAATGGCTGGCCTAGTGAACGTAAGATATTGCAATGCACCGGCGAGGCTCTGGTACAACGTCGGATCATCAAACAGAGGACCAGAGTGAGCAATGAGCTTGTTGGAAGTATCCACAGGGGTGGCAACTGGCTTGCAGTTACTCATCTTGGTCCGAGCAACAATCTCGGCAGCATACTTACTCTGAGAGAAAAACAACCCAGACTCATGACGCTGCACGACGACTCCCAAAAAGTAAGACAACGGACCCAGATCTGACATGGCGAACTCGGCACTCAATTGTGAAATGATAGAAGTCTGAAGAGCATCAGAAGAGGCGGTGAGGATGATGTCGTCAACATATAGTAACAGAAAGGCCATGTCTGTGCCTCTGCGATAGATAAACAGAGACGTATCCGAGCGGCTGCCAACGAAGCCCAAGCGAAGCAGATGAGAAGTAAAGCGCTAGAACCATGCTCGCGGAGCCTGTTTCAGACCATACAGAGAGCTCTTCAGGAGACAAACGTGCTTGGGATGATTAGCATCAGCGAAACCCGTTGGCTGGAACATGTAAACTGTCTCATTCAGATGGCCATGTAGAAAGGCGTTCTTGACATCCAGCCGATGAATAGCCCAATGTCGCGATAACGCTAAGCTCAACACCACTCGGATAGTGGCAGGCTTGACCACATGGCTGAATGTCTCATCGCAATCAATACCTGCCTGCTGAGATCGACCGTTAACCACAAGACGAGCTTTGTAGCGTTCCAATGACCCATCAGAGCGGAACTTGTGGCGAAAGAGCCACATGCAGCGGATGACGTTCGCCTCAAGAGGGCGAGGAACTAGAACCCATGTACCATTCCTTGTAAGGACCCTGTATTCGTCGAGCATAGCCGCTTGCCAATTCGGGTCGAGGAGGGCTGTTTTGTGGGAGGTGGGGATAGGGGAAAGGGAGGTCGGGTTTGGGGCAGGAGAGATTTGGGGATCGGTGGGGGCGGTAATAGGTTGTGCGGCGGGCGCGACAAAAGGCTGCGGTCTCGGCGCGGGTTGATATGCCGCAGGCGCAGCAATATGTTGCGGCCGCGGCAGCTGGGGTGACGGAGGGGTTGGTCGGGAGGACGCAGGAGGAGGTTTGGCGGGGTGCAAGGTGGCGTTCATAGAGACGATCTGACGAGGTCTGAAGACACCGGAGATGATACGCGTGTGCGGTCTGGTGGTAGGAGGAGGAGGTGGCGGTGGGGGCGGTGTAGGGGGAGAGGCAGGAGCACCGGTAGAGCTCTGGGGAAGGAGAAAGTGTGGGAAGGAAGAATCTGACTCAGACTGGGACATAGGAGGAGTCGGAGATGGGAGAGGAGGAGAAGAGAATGGAAAGCGAGACTCATCCAAAGTGACATGACAGGAAATAATAAGCTTATGGCTCCGAACATCGAGGCAAAGGTAACCGCGACGATCAGACGGATAGCCTAGGAAGACACATGGAGTGGAGCGCGGGTGAAGCTTGTGTGGGGCGGTGGAGGACTGGTTTGGGAAGCACAAGCACCCGAAGGTACGAAGGTGATCATACCTAGGCAAGGTGCAATAGAGGGCCTGAGTTGGCGAGCGATGGTGTAGGGTAGTAGATGGGAGAATGTTGAGGAGATAACATGTGGTTGATAAGGTGTGAGGCCAAAAGGTAAGGGGAATAGATGCGTGAAAAAGGAGAGAGCGCATCATGTTGGTTATGGTTCTAATGATTCGTTCGGCCTTGCCATTCTGTTGGGAAGTATAGGGGCAAGACAACCGATAGGAGATCGCATTTGTGGCGAAGAAAGAGTGAAAGTCTTTGTTGTCAAATTCACGACCATTGTCACATTGAAAGCATTTGATGGATGTTTGAAACTGTGTTTTGATGTAGGCATGAAACTTGACAAAGATAGGAAACACTCAGGACTTGAAATACAACGGGAAGACCCATAAGAAATGAGTGTAATCATCAAGAAACAAGAGGTAGTACTTGTGACCCTCCTTGCTAGGCACATGAGAAGTCCAAATGTCACTATGAATGATATCAAAGGGAGCAAGGGTGGAGTTCAAAGATCGTTGGAACGGCAGTCTTGCATGTTTGCCTAACTGACAGAAAGAGCATAAACTAGAGCGTAGATCTTTATTACAGGTGACAAGACTATGAGAACGGAGGACATCTAGAACGGCAGCACTGGGATGGCCCAGGCGTGCATGCCACAAGCTGAACGACGATGTCGAGAGGGCGACCGGGCACGATTGACTGGACGCAGGAGGTGGTGTGACAGGGTAGAGCTCCCTGGTGTTGTTACATCGCATGCGAGTAACCCCCGTAGTAAGATCGGTCACAGAGAAGCCAAAGGGATCAAACGTAAGCGAAACGTTATTGTCAGTAGTGAACCGACGGACAGAGATAAGGTTTTTGACAATCTGTGGGGCAATGAGGACATTTTTAAGGTGTAGTGGGTGGGTTGGGGTCTGTAATGTGGCATGGCCAATTCCCGAAGTAGCAATGCAACCACCATTGCCGACGATAATAGAGTGTGCAGGACCGTTAAAGGAAATAGAAAAGAGGTTACCTGAGGAGTTCGTCATGTGGGAGGTAGCACCAGTGTCTATGTACCAAGAAGAGTCGGGAGATATCGGCTGCATAGTGGAGAAGGCGTGATGTTGGTGCGGAGAGGGCCCAATGAGTCCCTGTTGGCTCGGGTATGGCCTCGTTGGAGAGGCCGGGTAGCCCTGTGGATGGGATCCACTAGGGAAATACCCCCTTTGTAAATGACTTGGAGGGGCGATGTTCTCGACAAGAGGTCGTTGGTGATCGTAGAAGGCCATGGTAAGGATATTTTTTTTTTCGCTCTTTTTTTTTTGTGGAAGAAAAACAGGTGAGGGAGGGGGGTCACTCGGATTTTGCAAGAAAAAGGTAAAGTTTTTTTTTTGAATTGGAATTGGAATCACACCTCAACTGTCAACCGGAGAGAAATCGAGAGAGGGGGGGACAACGGGAGAGTAATAGGCGGCCGGATCTGATGCGGCGGGGAGGGGTCTGGTGCGCTGGAAGGGGTGTCGGCCGGTTCTCGGTGGTTTGGTGGAGGTTAGGGCGATCAGATCTGGGATTGGCAAGGGCTGCGCAGTGCAGGCGGCGAGGAGGGTGGCGGGGTCTGCGTGGCTCCGGGAGGCCGGACAGGGGCCGGGGGTGGTCTGCGTGGCTCCGGATCTGGTGCGCAGTGATGGTGTCCGGGTCAGAAGCCTCAATTAGGGTTGAGAGAGGTCGGAAGCAGGGTGGGGGGCGAGAGGGGAGGGAGTGGGTGGCCGGGATCCAGTGTTGCGAGAAGAGAGAAGAGGGGCTGCGAGGGGTGGTGCTCGGCGGATCTGTGGAATGAGGGCGGTGGGGGTGGCTTCGTGTTCAGTGAGGAGGAGAGCGAGAGGGACCGGTGTGGTGGTCGGAACGGGGAAGATGGGCGACCGGAGTGGTCCACGGTGGTCGGATCCGGACGGAGGAGCGGTGGTTACAAGAGAGATTGAGGAAGAGGCCGGGAGGATTAAATTAGGGTTCCGTGAGGAAGAAAAAAGGTTGTGATACAATGTGAGATGATAGAATTGATGTAGAGCACTCCTTGAGGGTTTCATTCATTAGACAATGATATATATAGGTTACAAGGTATTGGGCCTTTGGGCTCACTATACAATATGAGACCTATGTAATCTATCATGGGTGACAGTATAAGGGAACGGAATTGGAGACCCCCGCCAACCGGGCGGCGGAGCCGCTAACGAGGAAAGATGGGGGCCGAGGTCCAAGTAAGGGCGACAGGCAATTCCGGGGCAAACAAAACCAATCGGAGAACACAGGGGAGGTGGTTGAGACCATGACGAGGAATCCATGGCAGAGCCACCAGCGCCAAAAATCAACCCGATTGGGAGCCAAATCGAAACAGGAAACACAAGATCTGAAGGAGAAGACCACTCCAAACAGGAAATTGTGAAAGAGGGGTCGAATTGGGGATTGTAATCCATGCCCAGAAAGAATAGAGGGCAGCGGAAGTGGAAACCATGAAGGGAGGCACGCCCACAACGCACCAACGACGGATCGAGATGTGGCGAACCGACCGCGACAAGGGGAGGCACGATTGTCGAGCTCCTAGAGGAGGGGTGATCAGAGCAGCGGGCTGCAGGTTGAGAATCTAGATTAGGGGCGCGTGGGGGAAACCCCCGCGCATTGTTTTTGGCCCCAAAAGGGGATTTTGTGACACCCATGTGATTACATGGGTTTGGTGCACCCCATCAATCTTAGTGTCAACTTTTTGTAGTCTTGGGAGCTTTTTTTCGTTTTGTTTTGTTTTGCTGTGATTGGAGAATTACACTCTGTTGATTATTGTTAAAATAAACAGAGAAAACAACTTCCCTAGAGCCATCATATAGAAGGTGGCTAATGCCTAACTAGATAGAGGAGGAAATTGCAAAACATATAGTCCTACATCAATTGTAAAAGCAAGATTAGCTAGAATCTACTACCCTATATACTTTCACAAAATAATACCTCCATCCAAGGAATAACACATGCTATTCTAATTCCATGTCTTGGCCGGTCACCAAAATTTGCACTCTATTTTCTGTGTATCTCTAACTACCATACATTCAAAGGCTAAGGGACGACATAAACGAAACTCTAATTATTTATGTGTATCTCTAACTATCCAATCAAATAACGTGCAGCGATAGCTTACATTAATTGTTTCCTCTCTTTGCTGAATTTTGTATTTTATATACTTTTAAGAAAATGTTGGATGCATCCATAAACGATCACGCAACTGATAAGGTTTATAACATTGCAGTGTGCATTATTCAATTAATAAATTCGGGGATGAGTTTAATTGGGAGAGGGTACGTCTTAACTAGCCATAGAAGTGAAATGCTCAAAGTTTGGTTTCCTTTATAACTTGGGCTTTGTCAGTTTTATTTTTTAATCAGATCCCACATTGGAAGAGGAGTGAGAGGAAGTGGAATAGGGAGATATAAAACAAGACGGAGAAGGAACTAGCAAACTACTTACCGGGATGGGGTCTACGAGTGATCAACACGGCTTGTGGCCTTGGTTGTCGACTCAAATTGCACATCAGTGAGTGTGACAATCTAACATCTTTCCAATGTGGAAGAATGTACGTCATAATTTGTGCTCGAGGGGGCATGCGTACGCGCAACCCCTACCAATACCAGCTTAAGTATTTCTCACCCATTAGTCCTTCATGGGCGCAAGCCCATGAAGGATTAGTTGATAACCTCGAATAGTATGACTTTGTGGGTAGGTTTAGTCGATAACCTCGAATAGTATGACATTATGGGTTTAGGCTGCTTGTGAGTATTATATTAATAAATTGGGAGTACAGGGTTGATAGTATCACACAAATCGATTCTAGCTCTAAAGGAGGTCGACACACATTATAGATGTACCATGGTTGCACTAATAGGGCTTGCCGGTGAGGCACATTTGAACCGAAATGGACGACTATGATTTTTCATGGTTGATTCAATTATAAAGTCGAAAAATATAAATTTCAACATTAAAAATATAAAAACCAAAAAAATAAAAATATTTTCATATTACTAGATTTATTTTTCTCTAAACATATACATCAATATATTTTATTATATTTTGAAAAAAATATTTTTCTTAAATCAATATGGACGTGTTTAAAAAAGGAATACTAAATATGAATATTCATCTTCCATAAAGATGGTAGAATATCATATCGATCGAGAGATATGATATTCTACCAGTAAATCAAATGACAACCTACACTAAATCAATTATTGATTTTGCAATCTCCATCTTCCATAAAGATGGTAGAATGTCAGATATGGAGAAACATACAATTATTAATTAGTTTAAGGTTCAAATCATGATATTGTTCTTTAGTGAGGCTCCAAAAAAAAAGATGTGGTGGCCTATGCCTATTTTTGGAGGGTTGCCTTCTTAGTGAGACACCCAACATTGATTTCACTATTACAATATCAAAATTGTTGGGTTCTTTTGTATTTCAACTACTTCAAAAATTGAATTAGAGTTTGTTGATATTATTCTTTACCGGAAGTGTCTTATTTGTACTTGACTTCCTAAACATTATACATTTGTGGTTTGAAAACGATGTGTTACATATGTCCATAACTAGATGAACTGAATTCTTTATTACGAAGGGTAAGAACATAACTTATTACAATAATATGACGTTTTATGAGTATGTATATATCGACTCATAAAATCCTAATATGGCCTTTCACCGAGACCACTATCATGGGGCGCTGCCCCTTAAACCTCGTGCGAGGGGATCAGCAAGCTAGCTAGGACCCCTGATATTTACGAGTCAACAACACATTGTAGGCATATGAACACCCTTTCAATGTGTACTATATATCATATTTGTCTTAAACAACATGATTATTCGTACATAACTCATATGAATAATCATGTTACAATTGACGAATAATTTTTATATGAGAAGACTAATAATACATACGAATAATTACATTACATCAGCCAAATAATTATGTTGTTCCATACAAATAATCAACATGTTCACAGTTTACAACTTAAGAGGTGTTTACACCAGAATCATATGTGTGTAGGTTGGTTCCGTGCGCTACACACAACCCTTATCGTGTACACAAGCCTTATATTGTGCGCATAAATTATTCATTTGTTTTCTCATGATTATTCGTCTGTCACATGATTATTTGTCTATAATTATGTAATTATTGGTCTGTACAAATAGTGTAAAAATGTAAATTTTATTCTAATGAATAATCGCTCAATACCACTAAATAATTTCATTCTAACGAATAATCTCCCAATATCAACTAACAATCAGGAATTACTTTTCATCTCATTTGTTGATCTTCTTAATTCAATGTCCCATATTTGTTAACATGATACAATAAGGGATGTGTACGTATCATATCTCTCTATCTATCTATCTATCTATATGAAAATATGAACCATTGAATCATATGTACTCGACCTTTACGATGTATCATGTACGCAAATCTAAACCATTGAATTAATTGAAATGAAGGGTGGAATGTGATCCCTTCTAATAGCACAACCCAAACACTACATCATGTATTGAGTGTTGACATTATATGATGGCATATAAATGGTTTGTTTTGGGTATGACTTGTATTGAGTGTTGACACTCATCATACATTTGATTCTAGATGTTTTACATTGTCTTGATTACCTTTTTCTGAATGTACGGCATGTAAATGGTTTGTTTTGGGTATGACTTGTATTGAGTGTTGACACTCATCATATATTTGATTCTAGATGTTTTACATTGTCTTGATTACCTTTTTCTGAATGTACATTTTGTTGATTAATAATGAGTAACCAAACACAAATAACTCAGTTTCGTAACCGTTAAACCATTACCAAATGCACATAGATTGCAACTTAAAGCAACAAATCCAAGCACATATCAGTAAAACCATCAAAAGGTTGTTATTTCTTACCAAATAAGATTATACTATTCCTTTCTCAGCCAGCAAAACTTTCAAACTGTCATTTCAGTATTTCACAGCTTACATGAATTTGATGCTGAAATGGTATAAGGGAAACATCAACTATCTCAGATGCAGTGTTGGAAACAAATTAGGGAAATAGTCATGATCAGCTCATCTCCAAAACACAAGACAAAAGCGTCTTCAATACACTCTCCTCCATGAACTCCATTTCAGTTTCAACTGAAACCACAATGGAGGGATACCCAGAATGCCTCGAGTGAACCTCGCATCATACACATCAAAATTGACCCGGCTAAGAGAGTCCAACAGAACTTGTGCGGGAACTGCAGGCAGAAGGGCAGGTATGGCCTCAGCAGGGATGGTGTTCGTAAGCTCCCGAGCCTTCTGTAAATGGGCGTTGGCCACAGAAGCCATCTCAAAAACTGCATTGCAAAGTCCCTCTCTGGATTCCAAGCTAATTTCTCTTCCGCCACCTGTCTCAACTAACAGCCCGCTTTTCTCAGCAATATCTATGGGTATGTATGCAAACTGTCGCTGTTTACTCGCATGGTAAGGCAGCGACTTGAGGAGCAAGAGGATCCCACCAGCTTTACCAATGTGTGATGCTGCATGATCAGCCACAGTAGAACCGATACCGCCAGCTTGGAGGGTCAGATACAGAATAGTAGACTGCGTATCCTCCGCGTATTTCTCAACCTCCTCCATGGTTTCCGGGATCTCACCTGGTTCTCTCTGGGCATCCTTGATACGAGCATCAACAGATCTCTTCAGCCACGCCTTGCTTAGTTTATGTTCCGCTATCACCTCCGAGAGGACTGATGCAATTGGGTGTTCAACTAATTGATTCTGCCAGATTTTGTCTATGGTGTCACGCCACCAAACAAGGCGCATAAGGCCGATCCGGGGATCAGAAGCGACATCCATGGCCTTGGCTGTTTCTACATTGAAGGCACGGATTGCGAATGCAGCTTTCCGCATCTGCAACGGGAGCTCAAGGAGACAGAGGTAGTGGTGATAGTCAAAGTTTCTTACTTGCTGAACGCAATATGAGAGAGCTGACATAGCGCTGGTGGATCTGGAAGCAGCACTCATCAAGATTCCACTCTGATTCCTCCTACTCATTTACCAAACAACACAGTTGCAGTCAATAAAGATAAATCAATGAAGAATGAGATAATATTACAATATTGTTTATATCCGTGAAAGGAATATCAAGAAGTGACAATGAGCATTCAACATCATCAAGAATTCCAAGATAGGATCGTCCCTTCTGCCTGAAACAGAACATCTTTCGAGTGAAATACTGGTACATAACATTAGAGAAATATAACTCTTAGTAGGATATGCAATTGTGTACTGATTGCAAATACATTTTAGTTTAAAGTAATTTCACAGACTGACCTATAGCTGCAAGCAATTATGTTCTTTTGCTTCTAGCTTTGTAAGAATACACAAGAGTTCATCCCGAAGACCCAAACAGGCCTTGCAAACTCAGCCTCCATAGAATAGAGTGCTAAAACTTCGTTTTTGGATTCAATCTATTACAAGAAAACAAGCCAGTTATTGTTCACCCCATAAAAGATCACAATGCATCTAAGCAATATGACCGATAACCTAGGTTAGAAAATATAAGATGATGTGTATTACAAATTATACTGATTCCATCACAACTGGAGTTTAAAAATCAGAGACCACTGTGACTCTGAAGGCAGCCTTGGCTCTGGTTACCTTTTTCTATTTCTCATAATTATTGCCAAATTTTACCCAACAACTCCAAATATATGATATTAAATCGAACTTTTAAGATCTTTACCCATTTATAAAGGTTCCAAAACCCGTTTTTCCTGTCAGTAATAAAAGAACAGGTTCCCTGCATAAATGAGCCAAATACATCAGCACAGCAAAATACATCAGTACAGGATTTTTGTCTCTTCGCAGACACAAATCACCTACCTAGAACATTAGGTGTGTTAACTGCATCTCAAATCTCCATATGGAGATGGAAAAGAAAAGTATATGCATAGCCTATCAGATTGTGGAATCCGCATCTCAATAGTAGAAACCGAGAATGAATAAAGATTTTCACCTAAAGAAATTCTAAGATCTCCGGATATCAAATCTCTAACATCTTACAAACCAAATCGAGTCTATCCATCTATAACCCTAAAATATCTTGCAACCTAAATTATATACCACCATGATTGATCAATCCCAAACCTAAAATGTAAAGGTTCTTATCATCGATTTAAGGCATTGATTCTCCATTTGGAGGCCATAACCTTGAATTTGAAGATCGCAAAACTATCAGTCATTTAATCGAACACCTTGTAAGCGGATATCAAATCTCTAACATATTACAAACAAATTCGAATCTGTCCATCTCTAACCCTAAAATATGAGTTTTGCAACCTAAATTAGATACTAATGTGATTCATCAATCTCAAACCTAAATTCCGTTCAATTTCTAATTCAGGAAGAAGAAAAAAACAAAGATCGGTAGGAGAAAAATAGAGGAGGGTTACTTGGTTCGGAATTACAGTTGAGGCCGGAGAGAAACTGTAGATCAACGGCTGTGCAAGGTCGTTTGTAGCATGAATTCGAAGGAGGTAGTCCGACCAGGAAGAATAGCCTGGATTTCAGATGGACCGAGGCTACGGATGCGGTTCAACCTGGACTTCCTATAGGAGGAGGGCTGCTCAATGTTTGGATCGCGGTGCGGCTGGCGGAATGCTCGCGGATGACGCCCCTGAAGTCCAGAGAAGGAGGGGAACTTAGTGCTGATAACGAGGTGAGTAGTGAAGACTTGAAGGTGGAAGAATACAAGAACGAGAAAGGATCAAGGCAGACAGGTTGAAGAAGATTAGAAGAAGATGAAGATGGACAAAGAGAAGCAAGCGGGGAAGCGGGGGAGAGGAAATGCTGTTCAGACTACAAAAGCAGGGAAAAGACGGATGCGCCCACTGAAATAAAAAAATACTACTTCCGTCCAAAAATACATGGGTTTTACTATTAAGAAAATTTGGTGAAAAATCACCTTTTCCTAATCTAATTAGGTTATTAGCACCTTAAGTTTACTTATTGGCCGTTCTAGCAGTCATTCAATTTTTTTTAATTGACTAGCATCTTCATATTTCATCTCTCCCTCAGATAATCAGATCTGGAGTCTGGAGAGACGTCCATAACGGCGACTAGCATCTTCATATTTCATGATCTACGACCGCCTGGCCGAGTCCATCAAATCCAAGATCGGTCGCCTCGAGAGCCCCGATCCACGCTTCCTCCGGTACGCCTCCCCGCACCCGGTCGTCACCGATCACACAGCGATCCTCTCCTCCCCGGAAACTCGGATCACCACTCTCCCTAACGGCCTCCGAGTCGCCACCGAGTCGAATCTCTCCGCCAGCACCGCGTCAATCGGCGTATGGATCGACGCCAGGAGCCGATTTGAGAGGGAAAAAGTTAACGGCGTTTCCAATTTGTTGAATCGTTTGGTTCTGAAAGGAAAGGGGGACAATGCTAGGGTTTTGGAGGAGATGGAGAACATTGGGGGCCAATTGAACGGGTTTACTTCGAGAGAGATGATCGGTTATCATGTCAATTTGATGAATCAGAGCGTCGCCAAGGGGGTTGAGATCCTGGCAGATGTTTTTCAGAGTTCGAATTTCAGCGAAAGCGTTATCAGCCGTGAGCGCGAATTGATCATCCGCGAAAGGGAGAAGGTAATATCCGGATTCGTAATTTCTTCCATCAATCATCAAATTCAATTCATCAATATTGCTACTCATTGATATCAATTGAAAACTCCATTGTATATCGAATGCTTAGGGTGTGTTTGGTAATGATATCTAGATATCAGATATCAGATATCAGCCCCGATATCTGATATCTAGTGTTTGGTAGGGCTAGATATCGATATCACTTTAACTGATATCGATATCTAGTGTTTGGTATGCATAATATATCACTTGATATCAAGTGATATCTGATATCTGTGTTTGGTAAGTGTCAGATATCGATATTAGTTGATATCTAGATATCAAATTTGGCCTATTTTGATATACCCATTTTTTGGGAGGTATGACTTGATATCGATATCGCCCGATATCGATATCTTGATACCGATACCCATATCTTGATATCAAGATATCAAGGATATCACCCGATATCGATATCTTGATATCGATACCGATACCGATATCGATATCTTGATATCTAGATATCGTTACCAAACACACCCTTAATCAATTTCCTGAATTGCAGTTAAACTCAGTTATATAGCTTTGTTTGATTACGAATTGCAAACCTTCATACAGGTGGCTGAGGTAGCTGATGAAGTTGTTTTCGAGCATCTACACTCTACTGCGTTCCAGTATGTTTCCCCAAAGTCTGTCTTAGGGCTGTTACCCGACAATACAAAGAGATCTGGATGCGACGACTTGGCCGGCGACGGCTCGCCTGGTTCTGGTTGCCTCGGTCTGCCCGTCTCTGCGACCCATGGTGCTCAGGGTGGTTGCGGCTTGAGGGTCGGCGTGGGTGCGCTTGTCTCCCTCTCTTCTGGGTCACTGTTCGACATCTTCACTCATTTCGAACCGTGATTGGAAGACTCATATCAATTCATTCAAGGTGTTGTTCTTACTCACTTCTTAATTCCGAATTGAAACAAGATCTCAGTTATGTCCATTCTCTTAAATATGGTTTAGACTCCATCTCAAGGTGTTGTTTTTTTACGATGAAAATTTTAGTGGTCAATAAAATATAAATAATTTGTTGTCATCGTTAACTCCTGAGCTTCTGATTTTAAGAGATCGTATTGCCTTGTTTGGTGACACTGTTTTGATTCCACATTTCATGCTCAATGTCATCAAATTTAAAAAAATATCATTACAAATGATTGAGATCAATTAATTGTACTTACAAATGTGTCATCAATGAATAAAGTTAACCAATAAAATTGTCATTAGTAAAAAGATGACATCGATGGCTTGTAAACAAAAAATGTTATCAATAAAAATGTCATCAATAAACAATGTCATCACAAATGATTGAGATCAATAAAGTGTAATCACAAATGTCATCAATAAATAAAAATGTAATAAACATGTCAACACAAGTGATTGCATCAATGAAGTGTAATCACAAACGTGTCATCAGTGAATAAAAGTAGAATCGATGAAAATATATCGATATACAATTGATTAAATTAAAAAGAAAAGTGACATCAAACGATTAGATTAAAAAAGTGGAATCAAATAATTACATTAGAAAAATGGCATCAAAACACTAATTTGAAAAAGTTGTATCACATTAAAGAAAAAAAATGTCATCAAAACAGTACTTTGAAAAAGATGGCTTTACGGTAAAAAAAAAATATCATCAAAAAATTGACTTTAAAAAAGTGTCATCAGTAGTCAATAGTAAACAAATTTGGCATCACAATACACAAAAAATGTCATCAAGTTTTGAAAAAAATGTCATTTAAAAGTGGCATCAAAGTGAAAATTAAATGTAATAAAAAATGGAATCAAAACGGTAAAAAAATGTCATCACAAAAATGTCATCACTACTTAAAAAAAAAAAAAAAAAAAAAAAAAAAAAAAAAAAAAAAAAAAAAAAATCGGAATAAGTTGGTCAACGTTGACCGGTCAACGGTCAACCGTCAATTTGGGAAGGGTGCTAGGTTAGTTAATTAATTTTGTTTGGGTGCTAGTTAACTAATGAGATATTCATAATGTGATAGTTGCCAAAATAACCCTTTACTATTCACGCATGTTATTTCAGGAGTTAAAAAACTACGAGTATATAAAAAAGTTAATATTTGGAGTAGTTTTTAACTCATAAAACAACGTGCGTGAATAGTAAAAGCCCATGTATTTTTGGACGGAGGGAGTATATAATTTCAAATGCAAACTTTGTTGGACAAATTAGTCATTCAACAGCAAAACTCATCTGGGTCAATATAGACCGTAGATAAAAAATACATATAAGTAACCAAAGGTCTGGATTGCAAATACCCTCTCTCGTATTGATGATGAAAATTGTTCTAATATTCCTAGCCTTGAATTAATTGAAAATCCAACCTTGAAAAAGGATGAAAACTTGCTAGCATTAGATGGAAACTTAGGGATCAATGACGAAGCTAAAGTGCATATTAAACATTATGACGTTGATATGAAATCTGAATTGTGCATTAATCAAGCTTCTTTTCTTGATTTTGTAGAGAGCTCTATTGGCCTACAAGTTGACGAAGCTGAGACAATAACCATCAAGGAGGGGTCAATCTCTACACCAATCGGTCTTGAGATGCGTTTCCATGGGTTTGAGGTTTTCGATCCAGGAGCTCGTGTGGATGCCATTGCGGAATCTTATGCGACCTTGGATTCGAGAACGAATCCTTTTCAAGAAAGGGAGATTGATGCGGGACCATCCAATACACTATCCAAGACACCGTCGGACACATCTATACTTGGGGATGGACCTATGATTCGAGCTCGTGAGAATGATGTCATCCTCAAGAGGAAGAAGAAGGCCCCACTTTGGGAGAAGTCCAAAGGTGCAAGCTTGGATTAATGACGTTTTGAATCGTTCAGAATATTTGACAGCTTTTTGACGTCTCAGTAAAATGAGTCGTACGGATTCCATATTTATCCGATTGGGTCGTGCCATATCTTGTTGGAACGAGGACAAAGAGATCTACAACTTTTCTGTTGAAGGTTTTTCCAGATTCGTCCTATAGCTTGGCCGAAAATCACCATCTTAGAGCTGTCGTTGTTTTTAGACGAATTTATCCTATTTTTAGTATTTCTTTTACTTAAGTTATTTTAGGAAACTTTAGATGTTATTTTTATTAATTTCTTAAGTTGTTATTTTTATCAATTTCGGCCCAATATCAGCCTTGTATGGCTATATATTGCCGACACCCCTATGTTAAACATTCACGAAATTCATTATGAAGAAAAGTCTCTTTTTGTGTTGAAACACATGAGTGAAAGTCAATCGATTCGAAGCATGGGTCATCGATTGCAACTATTGGTATTGTTTTAGCTTGGTTTGCTTTGTGTTCATCAACTTCGCAAGACTTGGTGATCCTAGTATCCACGAGTCCCCTCCTTGTGCCTCCAAGTTGTCCACTTGGTTGTGTAAGGTTGTAGAGGCGGGTTATATAGTCATTGGTATTGGTTCCTACCCTTTAAGAAGGCCTGAGGTCTTTATCTTGTTCTATATAGATCGACTCAGTCCTTATCGGTCGTGTCTTGTTATCAATTTCGAGTCTTTATTACTTTCGAGTCTTGTTCTTGCTTTCTTTGTCGAGTCTTGTTGGTTTCTTGATCGATCTTGGCTGTTCTTGATCGAGTCTTGAGAGTCTTGTTGAGTCTTGCGTCATTCTTGGTCTTTCTTGCTGCGTTTATTTGAGTTCTTGCTTAATCTTGCTTCCGTTCTTTAGTTTCTCGTTTGATTGTCGAAAATCGGGCCATCTCACGGCTAACCCCGTATCAAATTGGCATAAGAGCTTTGGTTTCAACATCAAAGTTTGAGTCTTTTCTTTTCATAAACACAAAAACCCACAAAAAAGAGTCATTTTGTTGTTTTGGTCTTTTACTTCTTGTTCTTTATTTGATTATTGCACTAATCTTGATGTTTGTGATTATTGTGGTTGCATAGGCTAAACACAAGCCTAGCCGAGACCGTGGAGTCAACCAAGTCAGTACACACATTCCTTTGTGTGCACCCTAGTCGACGGCACATAGTGTCCCCATAGTCCTTGGCTTGGCCGACATCACATACCACAAGAATACCCTAGTTTGTCTATCTTTTCTATCTTTGACTTATTTGTTCTATCTTTGGAACTTTTGATCTATCTATTTCCATTGCCTTATTAAAATTCAGATTTTATTTGGTGGATTTAATTTTCTTAAATCTATCATATATCTTGAAGGGCTTAGATAGATCCATTTACCTAAATTAGCCAAGTTGTGTTTATATCTTTAATTAGGGCTTAAATTTTATTTCTTTCACCTATTCTATCTAAATTTTCGAGTCCTTTCACTTTGTTATTGTCTTTATTGCATTAGGATATAAAAAAAAAGTCGAATACATTAAAAAAAAAGACATTGAACTTGGACCTACGAGGATAAAATTCACTAAGGGCAAAAGTAAGTCAAAAAAAAAAGAGTTTTGTTCATCTAGTGCAAGAAAGCTCCAAGGACCAAATTGGTGATCTTTGTTCTAGCCTTAGTCGACATAGCCTTTCTCCAAACACATACCTCCCACATATCAAAAATTGAAACCCTACCTTGCAACTACAACATCATAACTTAAAGGTTTTCAATCAAAAGAGGTAAATTTCCAATCTTTCCTTGTGTTTCTTCTATTTTCTTTTATTTCTCTCTGTTGTCAAGTGCTGCAGGCCCTTGCCGAGTGCTCTCTGTGCTGTCGAGTGGCCTTTACAAGTGTCGAGTGACTTCCAGTTTTGGTCGAGTGCCTTTTGTGCTGGTCGAGTGCCGCTCGAGTGCTGCTCGAGTGTCTGCTTCTGTCGAGTTATCCACACATACCGAGTCGAAACTAGGACATACCGAGTCGATACCTCCCAGTACTGAGTCGATACTTTGCTACTGTTGTGGAATTTCGTTGCTTTGTTTCTTGACCATTCTCTTGATCTCTTACCTTGTGTTGCTAAGTTTTTGCTTGAGTGTTGATTTGTCCAAGGCGGATTGAAACAACAAGCGTGACATGCCAATTAGAGAGGGAGTGTGAGCGAAACACTAGCGAGTTGTTTATATTTTTACTAACCGTCATATAGTTCTTTGTTTGTCTTTATTTGACATGTCTAACCAGGGCAACAACATGATTACTGAAGCTGAGATGATCAAATTTTTGGAAACCATGAATGATAAATTGGTAAAGGCAAATGAAGAATTGGTAATGATAGATAAAAGTTTGGCGGTAGTAGTGGCACAGATTTCGTCTGGGGCATCTACTGGCCCTAAAGGGAGTGATCCTAACCCCTCTACTACTAGATATAGGGACATTGTTTGCTTTATATGCCAAAATAGTGGACATGTTATGAGAGATTGCCCAAATAAGAAGACTCTCATGATTAATCACCTAGGAGAATATGAATCTGAAAATTCTAGTGATAAACATGATGAGCATGTTAATAATGATCAAGATCTTAATTTACTTGCCTGTGATGACCATGATTGCATTGAATATGAGCATGAAGATTCTTTGATTGTTACTACAGTTTTAAGTGTTCAACCTACACCTTGTGATAATAATCAAAGCAAAGAATTAGTTCATACTAAATGCATAAAAAAGGGCAATGTTTCTAAAATGATCATTGATGGTGAAAATTGTTCTAATATTGCTAGCCTTGAATTAATTGAAAATCCAGCATTGAAAAAGGATGAAAACTTGCTAGCATTAGATGGAAACTTAGGAATCAATGACGAAGCTAAAGTGCATATTAAACATCATGACGTTGATATGAAATCTGAATTGTGCACTAATCAAGCTTCTTTTCTTGATTTTGTAGAGAGCTCTATTGGCCTACAAGTTGACGAAGCTGAGACAATAACCATCAAGGAGTGGTCAATCTCTACACCAATCGGTCTTGAGATGCGTTTCCATGGGCTTGAGGTTTTCGATCCAGGAGCTCGTGTGGATGCCATTGCGGAATCTTATGCGACCTTGGATTCGAGGACGAATCCTTTTCAAGAAAGGGAGATTGATGCGGGACCATCCAAGACACCATCCAAGACACCGTCGGACACATCTATACTTGGGGATGGACCTATGATTCGAGCTCGTGAGAATGATGTCATCCTCAAGAGGAAGAAGAAGGCACCACCTTGGGAGAAGTCCAAAGGTGCAAGCTTGGATTAATGACGTTTTGAATCGTTCAGAATATTTGATAGCTTTTCGACGTCTCAGTAAAATGGGTTATACGGAGTCCATATTTATCCGATTGGGTCGTGCCATATCTTGTTGGAACGAAGACGAAGAGATCTACAACTTTGATGTTGAAGGTTTTTCCAGATTCGTCCTATAGCTTGGCCGAAAATCACCATCTTAGAGCTGTCACTGTTTTTAGACGAATTTATCCTATTTTTAGTATTTCTTTTACTTAAGTTATTTTAGGAAACTTTAGATGTTATTTTTATTAATTTCTTAAGTTATTATTTTTTTTCAATTTCGGCCCAATATCAGCCTTGTATGGCTATATATTGCCGACACCCCTATGTTAAACATTCACGAAATTCATTATGAAGAAAAGTCTCTTTTTGTGTTGAAACACATGAGTGAAAGTCAATCGATTCGAAGCATGGGTCATCGATTGCAACTATTGGTATTGTTTTAGCTTGGTTTGCTTTGTGTTCATCAACTTCGCAAGACTTGGTGATCCTAGTATCCACGAGTCCCCTCCTTGTGCCTCCAAGTTGTCCGCTTGGTTGTGTAAGGTTGTAGAGGCGGGTTATATAGTCATTGATATTGATTCCTACCCTCTAAGGAGGCCTGGGGTCTTTATCTTGTTCTATATAGATCGACTCAGTCCTTATCGGTCGTGTCTTGTTATCAATTTCGAGTCTTTATTACTTTCGAGTCTTGTTCTTGCTTTCTTTGTCGAGTCTTGTTGGTTTCTTGATCGATCTTGGCTATTCTTGATCGAGTCTTGAGAGTCTTGTTGAGTCTTGCGTCATTCTTGGTCTTTCTTGCTGCGTTTCTTTGAGTTCTTGCTTAATCTTGCTTCCGTTCTTTAGTTTCTCGTTTGATTGTCGAAGATCGGGTCATCTCACGGCTAACCCCGTATCACTCCGCCTCCCGATTTCCTCCTCTCCGCCTCCACCTGACACCGCCTCCACCAGACGAAATCAGGTTCTCTCTCTAGCCTTAAATGATCTCGTTTGGTATATCTCTTGTGTTGATTCTCGTCCTCACTTCATCTCCATTTTTCAGATCTGGATCTAAAGACCTCAAAGGGTGCTCGAGTGTTCGTCTCTCGCTTGCTCGAGAGCCCGTCTCACCGTCGGTAATTCTCCCACTCCTCCTTTATCGTCCCACCCTCACTCCATCTCCACTCACCAGATCTAGATCTAAGGATCGCACAAGCTGCTTGTCTCTCACCTGCTCATTCCGTCTCGCCGTCGGTAACTCTCCCTCTCTCCCTTTTTGGCCTTGTTTTATCAGTTTTCTTACTCTTGCTTTCATCAATCTTGCAGAAGGAAATTGTGCAGAAGTTTTTAGAGTACATAATAGCTAAGTTATTTTGTCATTCCAAAGTTCCCAAGCTATATAATAGGTTAATATTTCTTCGTTTTTTAACTTTCTCAGCATGGTTTGATATGTTTATGATTTATGAACAGGTGATATATTTGCTTCTTCATATATTTCAGAAGAAGTTATCCGATGGAACAAAGAAGAGATTCAAACGATCCTATGATGCATTCCGCAAGTATGGGATTTGGAAGAAGGTTAGTTTTCACTTTTCAGGCCTTTCACTTACATTCTAGTATTTGCAAGTGTATGTAGTAGCTTGTGTTACAGATTTTATAGTGAAACATTTTTGTACATTATCACATTGTTGTAATTACTATTGAAATTCTAATTATGCCTTTGGCATGAGTGTGATTGCATCTGAATCCAAGTGGTAGTTTAGTTTCCCAAATCTATACTTATCAATTCATGCATTACCTTTATTTTTGTAGTTGTTTTGCTCTAAATACAAATTGTCTTCTCATGCTTACTTGTTACTTCCTGAGGGGACTGCATCTGAGGTTGGATTAATAGCAAAGAAGATTGATCATTACTCAAACCTCTCTCTCCAGGACCGAACCAACCAATACAAAGAACAATACATGAGCAGCTCATGTAGCCTAAGATAACTTGGAGTGTAATTGAATTTGTTATGGAACTCCACTCTTGTTTTGATATTTTCCATTTGATATCATGTACTCATGGGGCATGCAGGGATGGACCTGTGATTTTAAATACCCGAGGCGGGATATAAAAATGGGGCTCTTTACTGTTTTTTTTTTGGAAAATTTTCTTTATCATTTCGTCGCTTTATTTTAATTAATTAGCTATTTTTTTATATAAAAAAGCTCGATATGGGTGGTTTTAAATATATTTTTTATTTGTGATTTTGGTTAATTATTCTTTTAGAAAGGGTTTGTGGGTCTAAATTTTATGTTTAAAATGTGAAGTTGCGTAAGATAAAGGGAAATAAAATATTAAGAAAATTTTGTTTATTTTTCATAACCATATATAATGGATAATTTCTATTTTATTGGTGGTTTTTAGTGATTACTAAATGAAATTTTGGAGGAAAAAATGCAACAAAATTCATAGGTGGCAAAGATAATTAAACATTGGACTAATTAATGAGAAAGAGTACGTGCAGTTTTTAATTAATATATTATAATGACTTTAATTAAACTTATTAATAAAAAATATATATACCTAAAAAAATTAGACCCCTATAAATTTTGGGCCTGAGGCGGAGGCCTGTTTCGCCTCCCCTCAGGTCTGACTCTGGGCATGGTTGTGTATTTTCACATGTAATTCCCAATTCTAATAAAAAAACAAGCTCAAAACGAGCTTAATAACAAGATAAAAATCGAGCTCTAAACGAGCTAAAGAACAAAGTTAAAAAAACGAGCTCTAAACGAGTAAAATAGACAAAACGAGCCTAGGTGAGCCTGAGCTCGAATTCGAGCTCGACTTGGAAAAACGAGCTCGAGCTTGTTCAAAAGCTCGCGAGCCGAATTCGATCACAATCCTAAGCTCGATAAAAATCCGAGCTCGGCTCGATTAAAAACGAGTCGAGTATGAGCAGCCTACTACTCGGCTCGTTCGACTCGAATAACACCTCTAGGCTCACCTCGCGATTTTTTTATTTTTTTTAAGACATAGAGCGATTAGCGGAGCGGCGACTCACCTTCGAACAACTCCTTCCTGGACCAAAACGTATGAAAAACACTCTCCCTTCTCTCTAGGTTTTCTAGAGAGAGAGGGAGCTCAAATCCCGGCCTCGGCCGCTGCTACCTCTGCTCCGGCCGTTCTAATCGGGTCTCGGACCCCTCTCCACTCCGGCTTCCCTTCGTCACTGTTGGGGTGCTCCTGATCTCAGGCTTCGGCCTTGTGTAATCCGACGACTTCCGTGTTGTCCCTCGCTACTCATTTCCCTTTCAACCAGGGTCGCCTGTGTCCGATGGCCGTTTCCCTCCGCCTGGTCTCGGGTCTCCTCCGTCCTACCCTTCTTTATCCTCTCTCTTGTTAGGGATTGTATTTTGCCATATTGTGTTTTGTTTTTGATCAATCGGTGGCCTTTTTCTCATCTTCCAGTCTTTGGTTGATGTCCAATCCCTCCATTTTCAACCTCAATCCCCCACAAATCCCGTGAAACCGTCTGAAATTGGCTTGACTCTACCGATTCGTGGTCGATTTCTCCTTTGTGGTCTCTCTCGATGGCCTTTCTCGCTTCCTTACCTTGCAAACTCTCAATCCTCTTCACGGGGTTGCAACCTTAAGGTTTTCGTCGTGATTGGTGTCGCAGTCTTCAATGGCACCGCCATCATCTCCTTCCCAAATCAATATCTCCCTTCTTGGTCCCGATTCCGCTTCCCCTGCTCCTGGTCTGGGCGCTCCCCCGTTGGGCTTCGCCTTGGCCGCCGGCGTTCGGGTCTGGGTGGAGTTTATTACTCTGTCTTTCCCCAATTTCGTTATCCTCCTCTTGCGTTTCATCACCGGTTTGGTGGGCTCGCCGTCGCCGCCCTTGTCGGTGCCCGACGTCAACTCTTCGCCCCCTCCCAACTCCTTCCCGATCTGCTTCGTTGCTGGTCCCTAGGCTCCATCACAGGCGGGGTTGCACTGTACCACCGCTGTGTTGATTGGACCTTTGGCTTGGTGTGCAAGCTGCAATATTGGGTTTGCACGCCAAGTATCTTTGCTTCAATTAAAAAAAATGAAAAAAAAAATAGGTGTTGGTATATACTGGGGTATTGTATTATACTCCGTATATATCTATCCTGGAGTATATATTTACAAAACAATTTGCAAAACTACCCGAAAGGGTTCAACAAATCCCGAAAGGGCCTGGATAAATATTAATATATTATAATAATTCTCTCAAAACGCTCGTCATTCTCGGGAGCTCTACACACAAATTTACGGTGGATGTTTGATCTTCCCTTATCGATCCGTTTTTGTTCGCTCTTTTGGCTCCGAGTTGATGCTATGACGTGGTGGCGTTTAGTTTCGAGTTGGGTTGCAGTATCGGGCTTCTTGTAGGATCGAGAGGATCGTGGTTGTGTTCGTGGTCTTCGAAGATCCCTCATCTAGGTGGGGGCAACGTCGGTGATCCACACTTCCCCAGGTTTCGCCCTTTTCAATGGTGGGTTATTATTCTCCGCCTTCTCGGCGTCGAGACGCCGTGTGAGTCGTCGCACTCTCCCGTGTTCTCGACATTCGTGACTCGCGCCTTGGATCTCCATTGACTCCTCTGCTAGCGGACGACTTCTTCGGGTTGTTTGGGTTTTTTCTTTTATCTATGCTTATTTGTGTTTTTAATATGTTGTACTTTGACGGTTAGTCCGTCTGCCGATTCGTCGGCCTCTCGAGACCTAATCAAACCAAAAAAAAAGAACAACTCCTTCCTGTCTACCGCCACTGCCGGCTCCTCGCCTCCTCCTCCACCGAACCCTCGGCCTATCCCCTCCTTCCTCCTATACACCGAACGCAACACCGTAGCAATCAGCAGCTTCTTCTCCCCTTCCCAATCCCAAATCCGAATTTGCTAAATTGAAAAGGTTAGTATACCATATACTTTCTGAATTTGTGCTCTCGCTTTTGATTTGAGATTCAATTTTTAGATAGGATATAAGAATTCGTCTAGGGTTTTGATTTTCGGAATCAATTCAGCATATTTTTCCGTTTGTGGTGGTTGTGGAATCAATTTTGCTTCGTTAATATTTGAGGATTTGATCAGAGAGATGGGGGCCGGATGATACAGATTGTAGAAACCTTAGAAACATATGCATGCTTGCCCATGTTGACCATGGCAAGACCACGCTTGCTGATCACCTGATTGCTGCTTCGGGCGGAGGAGTGCTCCACCCTAAACAAGCAGGGAAATTGCGGTTTATGGATTATTTGGATGAAGAACAAAGGGCTCCAATATGCCAAAAAGATTCATCAATACACACTTAAACCATCAGCAATCAGCATTCAGCACCCAAATCCTTATGTAAGGCAATTCAGGTCTGGATATACACATACATATACCTAGAAGAGTATGGAGTCCGAATCAACCCTCCAAAAGGCTCCAATATGCCAAAAAGATTTCCATAGGCTACAACTGATGGATGGATTAGTCATATATGTGAAGCACAATCAGCTTCTGGCGCGCGATCTGAAGATGGTGACTTTATATTCGTTGACCTTGTGAAGAATCATCTCAAAGACGCAACTGTCTCCTACTCGGAGATTGTTGTCTGAGACGAATTCCTTCCACCCACGGACGAAGGCTACTCTATTTGAGTGTTTAGCATAAAGACGATACTTGAGAGGCCAGTTTTTGCCATTTGATCCATGGAGGATCATGTTGTCGTCACCATTTTTAGAGTCCCTGAGGTACCTTCTTGAGTGATCCTTGGGGATGGGCTTCAAAATCAGACACGAGCTAGCATTAATGCAAAAAACGGATGGAATCGAATGAATTTACCAACACTTATCAAGTATATTCATTAGATTGCATACCACATTGGCCCTACAAGATATATAAGATGGACTCATGTCAATCTTGAATGACCCGGGACTTCTCAGGATTCGGTGCATCACATTAGAAGCAACATCAACCGGTTTGCCTTCAATCACAACGGGATCGTTAGCTAGTTTCTAAAATCAAGAATGAATTGAGGTATGAAATTGTACTTACTGCCTTTTGGTAATTTTAGTTGGCATTCATCTAAAATCTCATCATCATCATCTTCCTCCTTGACTTCGACGACTTTAGGTTCCCTTGCCTTTTTGTCACTTGTTCTTGCAGAGATGACAGGATACTCTATCTGCGAATTGCTCAAATCAAATATTCGGACACTAAAGCGGGATCCGCCTTCATATTTGAACACCAGAAAATGCCCAGATTCAATCGAATATGTGTCGACAAAATCGGGCCAGCCTTTGGCCAGCCAAGCTCGGCCTTTGCACCTCTTCAGCTCCATTTTCGACTCGGAACAGGTTGGGACTTTGACACGAGCATGAATAGACAAGTGTTTCCCATGCTCCTTCACAAAGCTTCTTGGAAGTTCCTAGCAAGTGTCAGTGTTTGGGCATTTCTGCTTTAATCCTTGAAATGTCTAACTTTGCCTTATATATATAAAAAAAAATAAAAAATAAAAAATAAAAGAAGGAAAGAACTTACAAGAGTTCTATTTTGGAGGATGTGAGGAAGAATCACCCTGATAAACCGAGGCTTTGTTTCATGTTGAAACATTGCTGCAGGTGGACTTTCCTCTGGGATCTTCAAGAGTGTTTTTGTTAAAGGATACAGAGAGTATTTCAGTTGGACTGTTGGAGCTTGTAATTTATTATAATTTGGAGTCAAGAGGCCTCAATAAATTAGGAGCAGGTAGCGTTGAGTTTTAATGTTTCACACGGTGGAGAGTCTACATGTAATTAATTCCTACCCCTCCGATAATTTTTTTTAAAAAAAAAGAGAAGAAAGAGTTTTTCAACTCAATATGATAAAATCCACATAGAAGGCGATTCTAGTATAATCATTGACCAGTTCAATAAAAAAACTAAATGTCATTGAGAAATTGAGCTAATTTTATCTGATGTAAAATTTATTCTATCGATTTTGAAAGAAGTTTTCTTCTTTCATATGCCCCGTTTGGGCAATAGAGTTACTGATAAGGTTGCACATCTTTGCCACTCTGTCCGGGGAGTCGATATTCACAACAATTTAGGTATTTTAGACCATCCGCAAGGATGCTGCAGGGTAGAGCTTGCTCGCCCGAATCCTATCCTAATCAACAAAAAAAAAGAGAAAAAGAAGAAGAGGACGATGGTTACGGTTAGCATAGGGCTATAACCGAACTATGACGTAGCTATTAGTACTCCATCCGGTCGAAAATAAAAGATGTTTGACTTTTGTATACGTAGTTTTAGGAGTTGAAAATTATATAAAATCTTATTTATTTTAATTTTTTTTCACAGTTTAATACTGTACTACGTACTTATTACACTTAATAAGTACTCCGTATTAAATTGTGAAAAAATAATTAAATTAAATAAGATTTTATATAGTTTTTAACTCTTAAAACTATATGCACAAAAGTCAAACATAATTTATTTCCGACCATAGGGAATATCATTTATCTATTTCTCTCTATTGTCTTATTCCCTTATCTTATTCCCTTATGGACGACTTGTTGATTTAAGGAATTGGAGTATACAATATGAAGTTTGGGTTATTAATCCAACATAAATACATTGATATTGAGGAAAAAATGTTTTTGCAGAGGCACTTGAAACATTCAATGTTCAAACAAAAAATAGACTTCGTGTTACAAACAAGTATCAATTGAGTAAGTTCTTAGGAAAAAAACTAGACTTATCTATCGGGACAACAAGTGAATTTTGCAAAATCTGAGCTATCATTTAGCAAGAATGTGGGGGTGGAGAGAAGGGAGGAGATTCAGGGCATTTTGGGAGTGATTGAGGTGGAGAAACATGAAAGATATCTTGGGTTGCCAACGATGGTTGGTCGATCCAAGAAAGTTATTTTCGGACAGATTCGGGAACGAGTCTGGAAGAAAATGAAGGGGTGGAAGGAGAAGTCTCTGTCTAGAGCGGGGAAGGAAGTATTGATTAAGGTTGTGGCTCAGGCAATCCCGATGTATGCAATGTCTTGTTTCTTGATGCCTGCCGGACTATGTAGAGATATCGAACAACTGATGTGTAATTTCTGGTGGGGTGATGAGGATGGAAAGAGGAGAATACATTGGTTGAAATGGAAAAGAATGTGCAAGACGAAGGAGTATGGGGGGATGGGCTTCCGGGATATGGAGGCATTTAACCTTGCACTTCTGACAAAGCAAGGATGGCGATTGATGAATGAACCGGAGTCGTTATTAGCAAGATTACTAAAGGCCAGGTACTTTCCCTCTTCTGATTTTTTAAATGCTAGATTGGGGTACAACCCAAGTTATTCATGGAGGAGCATTTTGAAAGGAAGGGAAAGTCTACAACAAGGACTTATTTGGGTGGTGGGAAATGGGAGGGACATTCGGGTATGGGTGGATAGATGGATCCCAGGTTCAGCTGGCTATATGGCTTCTCCGATATCAACTGCTATAGATATGACAAAGATGGCATCAGAGCATATTGATTAGGAGGGTCCTCGCGGGAAGGAGGAGGAGGTGAGAAAGGATTTCAAAGACTCCGATGTTGAGCCGATCATGGGTATTCATCTCACTGATCAAGCAGTTCGGGATCAGATGGGATGGGCGCACTCGAAGGATGGTTTATTCACGATTAAATCGGCATATCACATGATTATGGAAAGGAAGTTGAACGAGGAGGGGACGCCTGGTCCTTCAGATACTCGTCCGATGAAATCGATGTGGAAGACAATATGGAGATTCAGAGCGCCACCGAGAGTGAAGAACTTCTTGTGGAGAGCAGGGAAGGGAATTTTGCCATGTAAAGCTAATTTGTTCAAGAGGAAGGTGTCACAGGACCCGTATTGCGAATTTTGTGGCCGGGAGGAGGATGTGATTCATGTGTTATTTGAATGTAAAATGGCAAAAGAAGCTTGGAGGAGGGAGCCCACGCTTCACAAGAAAATATTACATCAAGGGAGCTTCATGGATCGGGTTCAAACTGCAGTTACGATGTTGAATGCCGATGAACAGACAAGTTGGGTTGTGGCACTATGTGGAATATGGAGAGCACGAAATGTCCGACTCTTTGAAGGAAAAGACACAAATGCAGAGGTAATATGGGAAGAAAGCTGGAGGATGGCAGATAGAATGGCCAGATTAGAGGGAATACAGGGGAACGGGAGAGCATCTCAAGTAGGGGAGCCGAGGACTCGGTGGACGGTGCCACCGAGGGGATTTATTAAACTGAACTGCGATGCATCGGTTGCAAAGGATAGAGGGACTGGTGTCGGTGTGGTCGCACGGGATGAAAACGGGGAGCTGTGCTTTGCAGCTGCGAGGACAATTGGATGTGCGTCGACACCGAGTGAGGCGAATGCAGAGGCCACCGTCTTCGTTGTGCAGTTAGCGGTGAGGGAAGGAGTCACACACATTGTTGTTGAGAGTGACTGTTTGGAAGCAATAGGCTGCCAGCTGCCTGCAGAGAGGGTCAAAGGCACGATCAGCAATGGGAAATGTGTTGATGCGTGCAATGGAAATAGCGAGAGAGGTGCAGGTATGTAGCTGGAGATATGTACGAAGAACGGGAAATCAAGCAGCTCGCCTTTTGGCTTCTATTCGGCCGAAAGACCTCTTATTTGAATTTACTGATTCATTTACAAATTTAAGACTTACCAATTACCAATGTATTGTTGGAGGATTTGACAATTTCTAATTAATGAAGGATGAGTTTATAAAAAAAAAAAACCCAATTGGTGGCCAAACTACTCATTTGGCTGCATGACTACCTCTGTAGCAGCCCCAACCGAGCAAGTTCTTAGGAACAAAAAAAACAACATATATGTATCATACTCACATACATAAAAATAAGAACGGAAATTAGTGTTATAACATGTCCGTTAAAACATTCAGGTGAATAAAAAAAACTCCATAAACAATAGCAAATAAAGATTTGCTACGATCATATCATATATTCTAGATCCCTACAAACCATAAACAAAAAAGTTCCAAAATTTTGGACCCTTTAACCATAAAATTCACAATTCAAAATTTTAAATTTCAAACCATTATTTGAGCCCACTTATCCAAATCAATAAGAGCTAATTTGAAAGACTGCATTGAAATTTCATATCTACACACACAAGTTCGAGCTCTTAACTCACCTTCAATTATCAGTCCACCACCTGTTGTCGTCGGCACCACCACTACAGCCAGCCACCGTCGGGTACACTACATCCGTATGCCACCCTCTCTCTCTCTCCCATTGCCACCGCTAGAGCTGTCACCAAGCCTCCCTTTACCCTTCTTCGATTGCTTGCCTATTACTAGTTTATCCTTCTCCTTTCTATTCGAAATATTGTGTATACTGGTTTAGTACCCGCACGGTGTACGATTTTTTCAATTTAAATAAATTTGATCCTAAAACCCGTTTATTTATTAATTAGTTAATTTCTCCAAATACTTCTTCATTCATAATTAATATAAAATTAAATGAAATTCTTGTAATATATACACTCTTTCTTTCTTTTAATTTAAATAAATTTTATTTTAAATAACAATTAAAAAAACAGTACCGCTTAAAAATTGAAGCAACCAACCTGCAGTAACAACACCAAAAAAGAAGAGAAAATAAGTCAACTTTTGTGAAATAACATTAACAATATAAACTATATACATGTCAAATTTTAAAAATCTATCCATAACTATAGATGTATAAAATCCAAAAATATATCTCATAAATATATTAATAGCTTCAAGATAAGAAATTATCTTATATAATACGGAGTAGTATTTAAATTTGGCTAATATCTTTTAAAAATATATCCATATCTAATTAGATTTGATCTAATATTATCTTAGACATATATAGATATATTGATTAAATAGAGTTTGAATAAAATTTTATCCAAAAATATATCATATCTATTCAAATTGGATATAATTTTATCTTATACATATATTAATTACGATTTTTTTGCCAAAACAAAAGTTTTGGACACAAGACAAATTTTTTCAAAAGTCCAGGGTATCCAACGAAATTTTGGAAACCCTCGTTCACCTCGCGAATATTTTTTTTTAAGACATAGCGAAGCGGCGAATCACCTTCGAACCACTCCTTCCTGTCCACCGCCACCGCCGGTTCCTCGCCTCCTCCTCCTCCGAACCGTCGGCCTATCCCCTCCTTCCTCCTGTACACCGACGCAGCACCGTAGCAATCAGCATCTTCTTCTCCTCCCAATCTCAGATCCGAATTTGCTAAATTGAAAAGGTTAGTGTTTTATACCTTATAATTTCTGAATTGGTGCTCTAGCTTTTGATCTGAGATTGAGAATTCGTTTAGGTTTTTGATTTTAGGAATCAATTCAGCATATTTTTCCGTCTGTGTTGGTTGTGGAATCAGTTTTGCTTCGTTAGAGTTGAGGATTTGATCAGAAAGATGGGGGATGATACAGATTGTAGAAACCTTAGAAACATATGCATACTTGCCCATGTTGACCACGGCAAGACCACGCTTGCTGATCACCTGATTGCTGCTTCGGGCGGAGGAGTGCTCCACCCTAAACAAGCAGGGAAATTGCGGTTTATGGATTATTTGGATGAAGAACAAAGGCGGGCGATAACCATGAAGAGCTCCTCCATTGGCCTTCAGTATAAGGATTACTCTATTAACTTGATTGACTCCCCTGGCCATATGGACTTTTGCAGCGAGGTTTCAACAGCTGCGCGGTTAAGCGATGGGGCATTGGTTTTGGTAGATGCAGTTGAAGGAGTTCATATTCAGACCCATGCCGTTTTGCGTCAAGCCTGGGTGGAGAAGGTCACGCCATGTTTGGTGCTTAATAAGATTGATAGGTTGATATGTGAACTGAAGTTGAGTCCTATGGAGGCTTATACTAGGCTATCGAGGATAGTTCATGAGGTGAATGGGATAGTTAGTGCTTACAAGTCTGAAAAGTACTTATCTGATGTTGATTCAATTCTTGCTACGTCGACTGGGGACGCGGATGATGAGAATCAGGAGGTTATAGAGGATGATGAAGAGGACACCTTCCAACCTCAGAAGGGGAATGTTGCATTTGTCTGTGCTTTGGATGGGTGGGGATTCACTATTGAGGAGTTTGCTAACTTTTATGTTTCAAAGTTTGGAGCAAGTGCTACTGCATTGAAGAAGGCTTTATGGGGTCCATGGTATTTCAATACCAAGGAGAAAACGTTTGTCAAGAAGACGAAGACTGAGAGTATAGGGAGTGGAGCACGGCCTTCGTTTGTTCAGCTTGTGTTAGAGCCTCTATGGCTGGTTTACAAGGCAGCAGTAGAACCTGATGGCGATAAGGGGATGCTACAGAAGGTAATAAAGAACTTTAATTTGACTGTCCCTGCTCGTGAGCTTCAGAACAAGGATCCTAAGGCTGTGCTCCAATCTGTGATGAGCCGATGGCTTTCCTTATCTGATGCTATCTTGTCGATGGTTGTTAGATGCATGCCTGATCCTAGGGGCGCTCAGTCATTTCGGATTTCACGCTTACTTCCAAAGAGAGATGTTGTGGATAACGTGGCTGGCTCTGAAGTTGTTACTGAGGCAGAGTACGTGAGGAGATCGGTTGAGGCATGCGATTCTAGTCCTGATGCACCGTGTGTCGCATTTGTGTCCAAAATGTTTGCTGTCCCCTTCAAAATGCTTCCTCACCGAGATGCAAATGGGGAGTTTTTGAGCAACTTTTCGGATGAAGGTGGAAATAGTGAATCAGATGAATGCTTCCTTGCATTTGCTAGAGTTTTCAGTGGAGTTCTTACATCGGGCCAGAGAATCTTTGTCCTTTCTGCTTTGTATGATCCATTGAGGGGGGACACAATACAGAAACATATGCAAGTGGCAGAAATTCAGTCATTGTACCTGATGATGGGTCAAGGACTCAAACCAGTACACTCTGCCACAGCAGGAAATATAGTGGCAATCAAGGGACTTGGACAGTATATTCTAAAAAGTGCCACACTTTCTTCCACGAAAAACTGTTGGCCCTTTTCAAGCATGATGTTTCAAGTGTCACCGACGCTGAAAGTTGCCATTGAGCCTTCTGATCCAGCTGACATGGGTGCACTGATGAAAGGCTTGAGGCTTCTCAATCACGCAGATCCGTTTGTGGAGGTTACTGTTTCTTCTAGGGGTGAACATGTACTCGCTGCTGCAGGAGAGGTGCATCTAGAGAGATGTATCAAGGATTTGAAGGACAGGTTTGCTAAGGTCAGATTGGAAGTTTCTTCCCCGCTGGTGTCTTATCGGGAAACTATAGAGGCTGAGGTGCATAATCTATTGGATAATCTGAGACAGTTGACCAGTGGTGGGGAATATGTTGAAAGGACAACTCCAAATGGAAGGTGTACTGTTAGAGTCCGTGTGATGAAGCTCCCTGTGGCCTTGACCAAATTGCTTGATGATAGTTCTGATACACTTGGAGAAATAATTGGTGGCAAACTTGGGCAGACATATAAGAAGTTGGAATCTCAGGTTGGAAGCGTCAGAGAAGACGAAGATCCTCTTGAAGCATTCAGGAGGCGGATGGTGGAGGCAGTGGAAAATGATATTGTTTCCGCAATTGGCGTGAATGAGAGGGACAGGATTGAGAGATACAAAACTCAGTGGCTACAAATTCTGAAGAGGATCTGGTCAATCGGTCCTGGTCATGTTGGGCCGAACTTTCTCCTCATCCCAGACAATCATACAAGTGCTGGTGACTCATCAGTTCTTGTCCGTGGCTCTCCCCAGGTCTCGGCTAAATTGGGGTTTGTTGATTCTAGTTCTCTTGAGATTGGCGAGGAGCTATCTGAAGGAGTAACTCAAGCATTACATGCAGAAGCACAAAGTCTTGAGAGCAGTATTGTGTCAGGTTTTCAGTTTGCCACGTCGGCTGGCCCTTTGTGTGATGAGCCCATGTGGGGTTTGGCTTTTATTGTCGAGGCTTTCGTTTCACCTTCAGTCGGACTGTCAAGTGACACTCAAACTCCTCAGCTACCTGAACAGTATGGCTTGCTCACTGGACAAGTGATGACAGCCGTAAAGGATGCCTGCAGAACCGCCGTGCTTCAGAAAAAGCCCCGTCTTGTGGAAGCAATGTACTTTTGTGAACTGAACACCCCAACAGAGTATTTGGGCCCAATGTATGCAGTGCTTTCTCGTAGAAGAGCACGGGTTCTGAAAGAAGAAATGCAGGAAGGATCACCATTGTTCACTGTACATGCCTATGTACCGGTTTCAGAGAGCTTTGGGTTCGCTGATGAGCTTAGAAGGTGGACATCTGGTGCTTCTAGTGCTTTGCTTGTCCTTAGCCACTGGGAAGCACTGTCAGAAGACCCGTTCTTTGTGCCGAAAACCGAGGAAGAGATTGAAGAGTTTGGAGATGGTTCGAGCGTTCTTCACAATACTGCCAGAAAACTTATAGACGCTGTGAGGCGAAGAAAGGGGCTACCTGTCGAGGAGAAAGTGGTCCAGCATGCAACGAAGCAGAGGACATTGGCTCGGAAAGTGTAGGATTAGTTGTGAGAATTTTGATTGTGCCATGAAATGAGGTATTTCTTTTGAGTTGTGCATTACTTTCTCTATTTTTTTTTAGATTTTTGCCCAAATTTTACAGTGTATCATGGATTTTACAAATGAAAACCAATTTTGGATTATGACACATTTATCATTTTCTCAAGTTATATGGTACCATTCTATTAAGGTTTAATTGGTGTAGGGTCGGGACATATGGAGAGAAAACATGATCTTTGAACTGAACTTCGAAAATCAGAATCCAAAGCATTGCCATTTATAAATTCTAACAAATGGAATGCTTACAAGTGAAAAGCAAATACAATTTGACATGAAAATGTAGGGTCATCCTCGTCAGTGTTGCTGCCTTGTCACTTTGTAGGCTCTCCAGCTTTGTCAGCAGATTCGAGAGTCTTGCGTTCTTCATCATTCAAATGTGCCTCAAACACGCATTGCTGATACTTGATTGATTATCATCTCGTCAATCTGCATCTTCCCGTTCTCTCTGAGCTCGAGTAGAACTTTCTGCAATTTCTCCTTGGTTTGTGAAGCTTTGTCCACCTCAATTCCAACACTTTGAATCTCCATCTCAATTTCCCTACACTTGAATCTCCATCATACTGAGCTTCACTCCAGCATTGTTTGATCCCGTTGTGCTGTTTGGTTTTCTCCTCCTCGGACTCGAGTAGCTCAGAAGCCTTGGTACCCATTTTCTAGCTTTTGTTGGTTGGATGACTTTCAGCTCTCTCAACATTGTCTATGGCAAACAGAACCTTCTCACTCTCTTGTTTCTTATTTTCTTCCTATTCAAATTAAGCAGTGGAGGAAGAAAAGTTTGACACAGAAAATTTAAGGGCTGAGAACTTGTTGTCAATTACAGCTGTGACTTGCAGTTGTAAGGTTTAGCTTTTAAGCTACTCTTTGATGTAAGTAAGTAAGCAATAATGTATGAATTTGGTTCAAATTGGAAATGCTTAAAGATACAAATCTTCCAGTAGGGTGGATTTGAGTTTTCTCAAGTGCTTTTACAAAAACTCTTTCCAATATGATCCACAAACTACTTTTTGCTTAGGGTAAATTAACCAGCTGAGAGAATAACAACTTGAATATCTTTTGCTTGATGCTTTTTACACTTGTTTTATTCCATCTCAAATTCCGAGTCTGATCTATAAGGACGCAATTAGGTGGTAGACAATGCCTTTTTTGATGAAAAACACGCTTGCGAAGCTTTTTGTGAAAAGGCGAGGCATAACTCCATTGCACGCTTTTGCGAACACTGTCAACAAGACAATCTCAGGGCGTTTGATGATGCACACATGCCAATTCATGGATCCTGCAAAGCTATACACACACACACACAATCTGTCGACGACAACAAACCCGGATGATTAAGAAAAAGCATCCTGTCATACCAAATCCAAAAGTACACAGAAAGGGTACACAACAAAAGCATTAAAGCCCGATAAGGCAATTTCCGACCATCATCATCATGCAACTTATGTATTAACCAAATGCCTAGACTAGAAATATGTACAAAAAAAAGGATGTCAGCACAAGACATTCCCTCTCCGGTGCTTACAAAAATTACCCCCAAAAGGATCGAAAATGACATCTTTGGACTAAACCTAACCTACCCAATGTTGAAGCGAGAGCATATGCATAGACCAGTTTTCTTTTGCCTAAAATCTTAATTGTTCTAAGTTAAGGTGATAACTACAGACGACAAGGCTAGGGAGTGAAAAAAATAGCCGATAAATACGTTAGGCTCCCATGAACAAGAATCTTAGATCTTGAGGAGTGATGCGCGCAGACATCCCACCGTTCTCTTCTCCAAATGCTGATGCCACCATTTTCCTCTTCTGTTCCTGTTGAAGACCGTAACAGAAACGAGCATCACAAAAGGAAGCACAAGAAAGCTGCACCGGCTTATTAATAACCGAGCAATATAAGTCACAAACCTCAAAAGTTCTACCTCAATCAACAACTATATACATATCCAACCTACTGTCATGACACCCACCCCCGACACACGTTTATGGCAAAAATATGGAATCCTTATGAGAAAAATGTTATCTCACCCGTTAAATGGAAAATTATAGCAAAGCAAACTCTAATATATAGTGTTACCAAAATGCTACCTATCCACGATATCTCGTTATCAATCCTTTAAGATCTGTTAAAATATGGATGGCTGCTCAACACAACAATAGGTCCTATGATGTTCGCTAGCAGCGGATGTTTTAAGAGTGGCTTTACTAAGGGAGTGTTTTTTTACATAAATTTCCCTATGGTACATTTGAACATATACAGTCTATAAGCAACCAATGTTTCATGTTTGGTTTGGAAGTGTGCCTTCATGTTCTCGAATGCTAAATTTGTTCGAGAAGTCATGTCATCTCAAAATGGGCAATTTAGGTCTAATTTCTATAATGAAAAAAAAATGATGAAAACTATCCAATTATTTTCTTCGGATTTCAATTTCAATTAAAATATATGGCCAACTCCAGTACTTCTAATCTTCCAAAGAACAGCTTTATATGTATGGAACGAGAAGGATTTAGTCAGATACCTGGAGAGCTAATATCCGGTCCTCCACAGTCTCTTTCACGGTGAGCCGTGATACGGTTACAGCACGAGTTTGCCCAATTCTATGAGCTCGGTCAATAGCTTGATCTTCGGTGGTTGGATTCCACCAAAGATCCAAAAGAATAACATGACAAGCCGCAATCATATTCAGACCAAGATTTCCGGCCTTTAGTGACATCAACATAACATCCACCTGAACAAACAGTACATCGCAAATCAGTTGAGAAAACCAGTGTATAAGAAAAAGATGGTCAGAACAGCTGAAAGAAAAAATAATTAAAGGGAACACAGGAATGCACAGTTGTTTTTTTTTTGGGTAAGTGAGCAATGCACAGTTTTTAAATTTTCATTGTTTTGTAATATGATCCCGGCATTAAAAAACAAAAACAAAAAAGTGATGCAAAAAGGCTCTGAATATGGTTAAGACAATTTCTTTTATTAATAACAACAGCACAACATCAATAACCAATAATTTGTGCTAATTTTGAAGATATGCAAAATGCAAGGCAGTAGTTGTTCAACCCTTAGATATTTGGGTATTTTATGCAACTATCCTTTCGATTAAAAGAGTAAAAGCCTTATAAGATGCATAAATTTCAGTTGGTAATTCATGTTTGCATCTTCCAAGCATTCTTTAACAGCGAGCTTTATAATATTCATGCAGGAGAAAGAAATCAAACCTCGGGATCTAAATTGAACTCTCTCACAGCTTTGTCTCTTGCATTCAAGCTCATTTTCCCATCAAGTCTACGGTAAGTAATCCCAGACCGCAGCAATGCTGTCTCCATTAAGTCCAACATGCGGGTCCATTGGGAGAACACAATAGCTTTCTGTCGCCCTCCGGAAGACTCGTGAGTTTTGGTTTCAGTCCCCACATGCACAGCAGGAGCAGGGATCAGGGTGCCATCTTCTGTTGAGCCATCTAGATCTATGCACGGATTTATGACTTCTGTTCTCACATTGATAGCAGGATCAGAGACCAGGGCAAGATCGTCTGCTGGGCCATCTAGATCTATGCATGGAACGCTTGCTTTGCCAAGCGACTGCAGTATTTCAAGTGCCGCCCTAATTTTAGACGAGATATAATCGCTCATATAAAGTGATGAACTCTCACCACTTTGATCACCATTCGTCCCATTAGATAGGCATAGGCTGCTTTCACTCCCATCTGACAGGCGGCTACTTAAATCAGATTTTGAAAAGACCACATCAGCGCTCAATTGTTTTTTGCATTTTTTTGCAGGACAGGTATCATCGTCGCCTGCCAAGTGATCCAGTATACACTGATCACAGAAAATGTGACCACATATGGAAATGACAGCATCTTCAGGTGTGTCCTACAAGTTAATCAGGAAGAAAGACAATTAGACCATATCTAGGATCTTTAATAGCAAACATTAGGAAAGAAAATGTGACACATCTATGGTCTACCTTTTTAGATACGAAGGACTTGCAATTAAAACCATAAAAACAAAAAGAATCCAAGAATTTAACACTAAAACGATCAAGAAAAGGGGTAAAATATACAAAACCGCCCACTAATTAGCCACATTTTCAAAAACCACTCATAAAATGGAAATTACATTAAACCAAACGACCTTGGTTTATGTTCAGAAATCACTTATTGACTAGGGGCGCATTGGAAAATAACACCCAGGAGTATTTCTGTTAATAAAATGTTTATGCCCACTATTCGATGACTAATCGCACTAAACAGAAAAATTCAACAAATGATCTTCAAATGAAAAGTGGCCGTGGGTGGTGTTTGTGTTTTGCAACAAAAAAAATAACGGGTTGGTTTGTGTAGCTTCCACTCTTACAGATGGTTTTCTGAAAATGCCCCCGATTAGGAAGATATTTTGTATAATTTTCCCGAAGAAAATTGAGCACTTCACAAAAGCAGAAAACATATCATTTTTTGCATGTAAACTGATTGAAGGGATGAATCATGATCCATAAGTTAATCTTGGTGCCAGTGTTCCAAGCATATCTCAGATATTCATCCTTATGGATCAAACATCGATAAAAGAGGACGGAAAACAGGTCAGAGCCATAGCTGAAAAAGAAAACATACTTGACAAATTTGACAGATGGATGAGCCCTGCAAACAGTTAAATAGACTGGTCAACTTGTCCTTGGGAAGTCTCAATGTCTGTATGGAACTCTTCTTGGAGTTAGAATCGACTCCACAGACCAGAACTGGGTGGTCACAAGCCTGACGAAGGCGCAGAAGCATCAATAAAATGTTTGCAAAGTTCTGGTTAACTGTTCCAGCATCGGTATATGCCTGCAAGATAAATAATTTACTCAAACTCAAGTTAATATGGTAAATGTTTCCTACATGCCAAGCTTAGATAGTTCTGTTTAACTGTTCCAGGCACGTGCAGAGAACTAACAATTTTACCATACTGCTCAAAGAAAACATAGTTCGGGGTAACTGGTCCAGCATGTGATGAGAAACTGAGAACTAATAATATTACCATATTGCTCAACGAAAACAAGCCATGGTGAAAACTAAAACAGCAAAGATAGAAAGGGAACCTTGAACTGTATCCGTGACTCCTTTTCTAGTTTATTGTAGAATTCTCTCTCATCAGAAGTGAACTCCACGCTTTTCATTTTTATGTACTTCGGTGGCAAACTAATAATAGGCTGTCCATCGATCAATGTACCTGGACAGAAAGCGCACCAAGATAGTTAGTGATGCAAAATGTCTACTCCCTTCGATCAGTGTAACTTCATGAACACATTAAGAAATCCTAAACTACAAGAACATTTGTGGTTGCAAAACTAAAACTAACCAATTAGTAAGTAGAAAAGAACAACAAATAAGAGAAGTTTGAAAAATTAACCTATCAGAAAGTAGAATAACAAATGTCTTAACCATTATTAGTGCATTGGTAATCTAAAACCGACAAAAGAAACAATTTTTTAGTACTAAAACAACAAGTAATATGAATGAGAAGAAATATTAAAAAGGGTACATAAATCCAAATTCTTCACTGAAGTAATTTAGGCCTAATCCTTGCCAATGATGCAATAATGAATTGAGATGGCAATGGGACAGAGACACCCCGATCTCTGCGGGGAATCCCCATCGTGGGGACGGGGATGGGGATGGAGGTCAAAATGATACCCACGTGGGGACAGGTATGGGGATGAGGATAGTAGTCTCCACCTCGATCTCGCCCTACTTCCATTGAGGTTCCCCGATGGGGAATACGAAATTCCCATTTTTCTTTAGATCTTAAATAATTTTATGGATTTGTTCTTTCATTTTTAAATTTGTATCTTAGAATTTACATTTATGTGATATTATATGTAATATTTATATTATATTTGACTTAAATTTAATAATATCATATAGTTTTCAATTAAATGAGGAAAAGCATGAGTTTTAAACTCGGAATCCGATGGGGAAACCCGCGGGGATGTAAACGGGAAAAATTAAGCGGGGATGGGGATCATTTTTTATCCCCAAACGGGTATGGGGATGGGGAGGGTACTCCCCGCCGCCCCGTTGTCATCCCTAATAATAAAGATAAGTGTGTTTAGCACACGAAGCCGTGATCACCTGCTAGTGTGAAATTGGCCAATCTCACTCACACATGAATTTAGCATCACAACATGAAAGCAAGATTATTTACTGAAATCAGAACCAACTCACCTTTTGTGCGACGAAGCATAACAGTTCTTAGGACTACTTGAAGCTTTTGGTAACCAGATTTTGAATCTCTGGATATTGGGTTTTTTATTCCTTCGCAGAATGCTTTATAGGAAGAATATGGATCATACTTCAAGAATCTGAAGTAACTGAACAACTCTTCGATAGCATTCTGTATTGGAGTTCCAGATAAGCACCACCTTTTTTTAGCTCGTAAACCACAGCAGGCTCTGGCAGCTTGAGTTCTGTAATTTTTTATAGTTTGAGCTTCATCTAGAACCACCCTCAGCCAACGAACTTTAGCAAGAGTACCTGATTCGCTATCAAACGAGCAACTGTCAAATCCTTTCTTACCCTTCTTACTAGAGCTAGACGGTTTTTTCCTCTTCACACCATGAGAATATGCATCACCATACTTCTCTGGGTCATCCTCGTCAACCAAAGGTTGCTTAGGAACCTCATTGGCAACAAGAGCATATGTCGTGAGAACCACGTCATACGAGGCCAGTTCTGAGGGATCCTTTGTTCTATTGCCTCCATGATAAACTAAAACCTTTAGTTTTGCAGCCTCAGTAACTTTGTCATTCAACTCCCTGGCCCACTGCCTAAGAACTGTAGCGGGACAGACAACCAGTGTTCCTGCAGCCGGTCTTTGCTTAGAAGATGATTGTTGCGATGAACTTCCATTTGAGATAGATTTAATGCCATGAGAAACCTCTGGTTTGATGTCATCCAAATTAACAATGGCCTTAGAATCCTCTGGTTTGAAGACATCCAAATTAACAATGCCATTAGGAACCTCTCGTTTGACGTCATCCAAATTAACGATGCCATTAGAATCCTCTGGTTTGACTACATCCAAACTAACAATCCCATTATCTTCATCATCCAAACATTCAGTTATGCATTTTTTGTGATCCTCGGATCGAGATTTCCGCTCTGAGTGTCTCTCCATCTGTATAAGGGCAATTGTTGAGATCGTCTTTCCTAAACCCTGTACAGCCAAAGAAGTTAAATAGTAGAAAATAAAATAAAAGGATAGATATGCATGGGTAAATTAGAAAAATTGATGTACCTGATCATCAGCAAGAATCCCACCAACACAAAAAGGTCTTGCTTCTTTGTGTCGCATCCATGCCAACGCAATTTTCTGATCATAAAAGCTTTAGTTACTTGCCACATTTTCAATGCGTTGTCTTAAAAAGCAATACAGGGTCAACAGATTCAAAGCCTAGAGACTCTTGCAGAATAGAAAAATGAATTAAATGAAAGAAACCTGATGTCTCAATAAAGGGACGGACAAAAGGCCATCAGGTAACTCAGCTTCTTGTTTTGGTTGATTAAGATCCTGCATCATTAAACTAAAAGACTCATGGCATGTCACTTGAAACTTCAGGCTTCAGTTTTAATATTCAAATATTGAACAAAATTTGATAAGCAAAATTGATTCAACAAAACAAACATAACATATAATGCAAGGTAATCAAAATGTTAACCCCTGAACTTATGAACATTCTAGGAAACCTGTGAGAATATTCATAACTAAAGCATAACTATGTGACTGTAGAGCATGTAACTATGCAAGCACAGTTTCTACAAAAATGCTGAACTAAAAGTCTGCTTTTTACTTATCAGCTTGTTACAAAAGAAAAGTGTTCTGGCGAAGAATTCAAGTGAAAGGGCCAACCTCATCCAGAATATGGTAGGGGCAAGGGAAGTTAAGGCAATCCATTAGGCGGTTATCAGGGGAATGGTAGGATGACAGACTGTGAATAGACTTTTTGAGATCACTGGCCCTTACTTTAACTACTGGATTACCATAGTAAATACGGGTATTCCTACCCTAGCTACATATCAAGAGAATTGACTTGTTTTGTGAGAGGCGAGTGTATCTGCCTTTGTCTAGGAAGGAACGGTATAACAATGAAGGAAGGAAACCAATCACATTCTCATGAGGATTAATCTTGGAAAACAAACCAAGCCTAGTAAAATCAACCAAACAGTTAACACTTGACAGGGAACTGCCTCCAGGCAAAGACGAGTCTTGAATTTTTTTTGCACCGACCAATATCCAGTTCTTTTATTGTGATGAAAATAGAACAACCAAAATCAACATAAGGCTCATAAGCCAATACTAGAAATCAGTAGTAAATTGGGTCAAACACGTTCATATATTCACAATGAATTCAGTACAGAGCTGTATGCTTACATACTCACACTCTCTGGTAAGGACTGAGAAAACATACCTGGATCACCTCTTGAAAAACAGATCTTTCATCCGTTCCTCCTACCCTCTCATCAACATTCCTGAATGGATCGATAGGATCAAATGGACTAGCATAACGTCCAGAGGAAGTAGGAAATGCACGCGGCCAAGGTGGAAGAACCCCAGTTCCACCTTTATCAGACATTAGATCACCATTGTCAAATTTGTACTTTTCATGATTCTTGCCATTCATAAAGCTAGGTGCAACAGGAAAAGGGTAAGGATATCCACTGCCATTAGCTTGATGTGGATGCTCACTATCTCTAAAGTTATTAGGTTTTGTATTAGATGGAGAGAAATTGTAGGAAGTTGAAAAGGCCCGCTTGTCTAAGGGGTCCATTGAATGCTTTTGATGTTCAGAACTAGAGAAATTTCTTTGAAATCCTGAACCAGCAACATTGAAAGACCGTTGAGGGTCTCTAATTGGTAAGGACTGGTTGGGATTCACAAGCCTCGGCATGCTACCAGTCATACTTTGAGCAGGAAACGCATGTCCAGAATATTCTCCATAACCTGAATTTGAAAGCATCAAGAAATGATCAATCAAATCAAATACGGAACTATATGACTCTAAGAACTAAAGATATCTGCTCTAGATGCTAACCTTCAGCCCTCACATTTGTACTAAAAGCATCATCATCTGAACCAAACTCAAAATCGAGATCACTGTCAGAGGAAGATATGGTAATGGGATCATCCATTTGGATATGAAGAGTAGATTGTGATTTTCCACTTTCTTTACACAACTTAGAATCTTGGATGATGAGGTCTTCAATGGATCTTGGATGCCGAGGTCTTCAATGGAAAGTCAACCTGCATTTCATGTACAAGGTTCAGAAATCAAGAACACAACAGAATGCGTCACTCGCAAAACTTATAAGAAAATTTTAGTCACCAAAAAGCTGGCAATTCCAATTCCACTGAAGGTTGGGAATGAAACTGAGATGCCAATTCCAGTTTCACTGACAAGGTTACAACTCCCTTTAAAACTAAACCCAACAGAGACCCTTCTCTAAATTTAGTGATCTATTAGTCCTCTTGAAACGCCAGAACTTCTGAACGGCACTGTGAATCCCATGTTGTAACACGTTCAAAATCATTTTTCAATTATACTTCATCTCAAGGTCCTCCCCTAACACCCTGTACCCCAGGTTGTGGCTTAGGTAAATCCCAGGATATGCAACAACAGTGAGAAGGTACAAACTCAAGAGTTTATTTAACACATAATAGTTATGCATGATAAGGTCCTCATCCACACAAATAAGCTCTTTATTGTACATCACGCCACATGAACCCTAGGATTAACTTCATGGCAATGCCATTTTCTTAAGCAGGGATGTTAATCTTCTAGTTCAGAAAAAAAAAAGAAAAATAAAGGCCCTTGGTAAATAAGACGAGAAACATGCCCGGGTAGAGCCACTCCTGATTGAATCAACTTCTCTTCTTCACTCATCTATAATGTCTCCAACACTAGCTTATTATGACACAAGTTAACAAGCATAACTACATGAAATTCCCCACCCTGACAATCTTCCCCTCCAGTTAATCAGAGTCTCCATTAAAGTTTCGTTTTATATTAGCAATGAACAGAACAGAATGAAATCTGTTGAGCAATCATGAAATCTAAACAAAGAATGCCAGATTCAAATCAAATAAGTAACAGAATGCGGAAAGCATGATTTGTGATGAAAGCACCAGCATTTATTGCAAGAGAAATCACCCGAATCGCAAATCCCGCCATAAAAGGACCAATCTTTACGGCACCCCAAAAAAAAACACAAAATTCAGGGTGATAAAATAGGGTTTGACCCATCAAAGCAAAGAACAAACCCTAAATTAGCACAGGAATCGTGGGTCTCACCACTGATTGCACAACAATGCGAGAACTGCAGATCAAAGCAAGCGCCTTTGAACTCGATCACAACCCCAGGTCGGGAAATTTTCCAGTCCGCGGACAATTTCAGCACAAATCGACGCGTCCAAGCCGGAAAATGAGACGAACCCCTATAGCAGGCAAGACCAATTTCACTCTGAATGTTCGAATTTCGGTGCAGGGAGAATGAGAGTTGAGATTTCGCGACGAGAGAGAGGGAGAGAGATAGAGAGGGAGAGGGAGAGAGGGTTTTCTTGTTTCAGAGTAGTTCAAAAGTGAATGGTCAACAGTGACAGAATGAAACGACGAGTTTAGGCTGGGCAAAAGAGGGTAGTTTGAGCCTGGACGCGTCGTTTTGGCGGTTTACAGATGACGTAGACTCCAGAGTTTTTGCACGTTATTCTCGTCTGTCCGGCGGCGGGCTGAACAACTCTATGTTTAGAACAGAGCTGAATTGCTACTTTAATGCCGGATAATACTCAACACTTTAATGCACCCAATCCCTTTCTTTTTTAAACGGTATAAAATCACCTACTCCATTTAATAACCATCAAAAATGATTTTTCGTACAATTTTAATTTGGAAACTAGTACAATTCTCGCGCGATTTTTTAAAACTAAAATATTAATAATATATATAAATATATTATAAAATACTAATAAAAGTTAAGATAAAAAAAACTTTACTATAAATGTATCTTATAATTCTGAAATAATTTTTTTATATCTCGTCTAAAGTATAATACATAAATGTAGATATTTTAAATCACCCAGTAATAATAATATCAATATCATTGTAACTTTTTTAGAAATTTTGAAATCTGAATCATGCATTTAAATGTAATGTGTCACAACTAATAATTATATTCAATGTTTTGAATTAAGCTCAATAGTTAGTACATAAATATAAGTTAAGCCTAATGGTTATATTAGATTGAATTCAATGTTTTGAATTAAGCCCAATTGTTAGTAAATATATTAAGAATAAAAGAGAATGGAGGATTAAAAAAATAATGGAAAAAAAAAAGAAAAGGGGAAATAAAAAAATCAAGGAAAAAAACATAATTGGTCAATATTCCTAAAACTCCTATAAGATTGACACGTAAGCAAAGTCTTCTAAATTAAGGTTATATATAGATATAGATTGTTAGTAAATATGTTAAGAATAAAAGAGAATGGAGGATTAAAAAAAAATAATGGAAAAAAGAAAAGAAAAGGAGAAATAAAAAAATCAAGAAAAAAAACATAATTGGTCAATATTCCTAAAACTCTTCTAAGATTGACACGTAAGTAAAGTCTTCTAAATTAAGGTTATATATAGATATATAGATATAGATATTCTTAAATTTAATTATTTTATCTTTTTAAAAAAATAGACTTTTTAGGATTAGGATTCACACTTGTTTAATACGTAGATAATACGGAGTATTTCTCTATTCAGATTTTTTTTAGGGCTAATTTGCACTAATATATCAAAAAAAAAATTAGCTTTGCAAAAATAGCCATGGGTAAAAATTGTAAGGAGGTAGCAAAATGTTAGTTTTGCAAAAACTGCTCAACCAATAGCAAGTTTTTCAGACGGCCAAACAAAAGAGGGGACACGTGTCGAAATTAGGGATGTTCACCGGTTCAAACCGGACCGGAACCGGAATACAGGGAAAGTGCAAACCGAAAACCGATCTGGAATATTTTCGGTCTTCAACCGAACCGGTCCGGATAATTCGGTTAAAACCGGAACCGAACCGGTATATTAAATTACTGCACTCACATGCATGAATGTTTAAACTAACTAGCCTATAACCCGTGCGCAACGCACGAGATTTTAAATTAATCTAAGTAAACTAATCATATTTTTCGGATGTTATTTTATTATTTATTGCCGTATTATGTAAATTTTTCTAATAATTTAAACTAACAAAACGATTTTGCTAACTATTTTAATAATTTACTAATAATTTTAATAATTTTCTAGTACGTTATGATTATTATTTGCCTACTCTATTTTTTTATTAAGTTAAGAATATAGGCTTATTATTAATTAATTTGCATTATATACACATAGAAGAATTAATTTGCATTATATACACATAAAAGAAGGATTTTTTTTAAATATTCACAATTAAATAAATTAGCAAAATGTTCATGATTTTAAAATATTTACCAAAATGTTAAAAAATTGCAGGTCCGCTAGAAACACGAGATTAAATCCGCATGTTACATGTAAATCCAATTTTTGAACCCGGACTTGGAAGAGATATGTACTTTTCTTATAGACACGCGGATGATGTTTTGTATTTTTTTTATACCCAGACATCGGGGTTGAATAGTATGGTACCCTTGCGTAAAGTATGAGATTTATAAGTTATTTTATACAATGTTCCCTATCATAATACATATAAACAAAGTTTAATTAGTTAGATAAAAATAAAATAATACTTTTCTTCATTATTTAAAAACCAGTTGATCATCTCAAAGCTAGTGAATGTGATGGCATCAGTGGGTGTAATCTGTATCTAGTTGTGCAACTGCGGTAAAAGCCTTAATATAGTATTTGATAGGTATATTTTTCAACTTTATCACTAGTTGTATTTTATTTTTCGAATATTTTTCAACTTTATCAAAGCTGCTATATTTTATTTCATTAATTATAAATAAATAAAATTTATATCAAATAACTTATATTTTCAGTATATATCAGTTATATAAATTCTTAATTATAATATATTTACAATTTTATTTACATTTATAAAATGTAAACAATTTGAAATATATGCTAAATAAAAGTATCTACTACGTATATATTATGGTTGAATATTATATGAAAAATCAATAAAGTTTATTTCACTAATATATGGTTGTAAAAATAACAATTGAAATTTGATTCATTCAATTCAAAATTTCAAACGGTTTAAAAAAACGTTTTTTTTTCATTAAAAAAACGGGTTTTTTTCATTAAAAAAAGGGTTTTTTTTTTGCATAAAAAAAACAGTTTTTGAAAGACCGAAAGTTGTAGAATTTTTTTTTAAAAAAAAATCTCTAAATACACATGTCAAATTTTAATTGGTGGTGTAGAATTATGTGTATCACCATCCGAGAAAGAGAGGGGCACAAAATAAGAGTTGATTAAGAAAGGAAGGGGTAAAATTGGAAAAAAAAATTAAAAACATATTAGGCCGCCACGTGGATAGCCTAACTATCCTCCAAAAGACTCAGCTTTAAGATATAGGAGGATTAATTAAATTTTAATTTTTTTGTATGTCGTTTGCTCTCTTTTCCAATTAAAAGTTATACATTAATGTCTTCATTAAAAATATAATACAATTAACTTGTAAAAGTTACTGGAAATATAATACAATTAACCTGTAAAAGTTACTGGAGAAATTAATAAAATAGGTAAAATATGTAAACTCTTTCAAATGCAGTGTGAAGGTCATGAAATTTTTGTCATCGTTAAAAAAATAAAAGTTGTAGATGATGTATCTTGTCTTCTTTTAATTGAAAAAAACTAATTTAATGTAGTGTTTACACGATAATTATGACTAAGGTTATATGATTCCGGTTTCTTTCGGTTGAAACCGAAAACCACCAGTTTTAACCGGAACCGTAATTTTAAAATATTGAAAACCGAAAACCGGACCGGATGAATTCAATCCGGTTTCGGTTCGGTTATACCGGTCCAGTTCCGGTCGGTTTTTCGGTCCAAACCGAAATATGCATAGCCCTAGTCGAAATTGGAAAGGGGGAAGTGGTTTCACTTGGCCTAAAAAATAAAAAAAAGTTATGATTTACGCTTACTAGCAGGGGCGGAGCCAGGGCTCAGTCCAGGGGCGGCTCGAAAAAAGTTTAACAAGTTCATGTTGGAGCCATGGTTAGGAGGAGGTTAAAACGGAGCCAGGGCTCAGTCCGGGGGGGCTTGAAAAAAATTTAACAAGTTCATGTTGAAGCCATGGTTAGGATGAGGTTAAAAAAAAATTATTAAAGAGGGGAATCGAACCCAAGATCTCTAGTATCCCTATACAAACCCTCTACCAACTGTGTTGTAATGTACTTATGTGTAATTAACACCTCTTTTAACACACACACACACACACACATTAATTTTTCCAGGGGGGCTCGAGCCACCGCATGCCCCCCTGCCTCCGCCCCTGCTTACTGGTCAGTAACTACTGTTGTCTAGCCAGTGGTCATGATCTCTTAGCCAATATAAGACTAACTCCTGTCGGATCTCGTCTACCTCAAGAACTTCTCACCTCAAGGATAGCTAGGATAGACGACATTCTTTGAGTTGCCGAAGGTTGGTTTTTGTTATTTTGCATATATGTACGTCAGTTACAGTATGAGGTTGTTCGTTTTGGTTGCCTGAGATGTCAACCCTGAATATATGCGATTTACGCTTACATCGGTTTTATTGGTTTAGCCTCGTATCTGGGCATTGAGCTTGTGGACGAAACATCGATTTCCTCCTACATCAGTCAACGACTAGGTGGAAGCTCCGGTGGACCTCTGACTAGCCTCGTATCTGGGCATTGAGCTTGTTTAGCCAATAAAACTGATGTTTCGTCCACAAGCTCAATGCCCAGATACGAGGCTAGTCGGAGGTCCACCGGAGCTCCCACCTAGTCGTTGACTGATGTAGGAGGAAATCGAATTGTAAATACAAAAATAAATTCAAATTGAGTTCTAGCCTGCCCAGATAAATTCAAGACTTCCTCCGGTTGTAGTGGAAGGGAATCAGGTTCGATCCACGAGGAAGCGTGTCAGCGTATCCTAGATAGCGCGCGATTCACGTCGGATTTCGACTCCAGGGAAGCACTCGATATTGTGAATTTACATAGGGATGTTAAGCAATATTTTGACTTGGTTTAATTCAAATCACCTATTATACATTTTGTAGCTTGTTCATAGGTCGTAGGCGATGTATAAGACCGTGGTTAGTGTAATTTCTCAAAAACTTCTCATATCAATAATCAATCACAAAGAAGTTTATGAAACTAAATAACGTCAATCCATTATAGATTACATAGATCTCCTAATGTATAGTGGGCCCAATAAGGTCCAATACCTTTGTGAACTATGTAAAGACCGGGAAATTTTATAATATTTAAAATTATTAAAATAGTAATTTATATTCATTTCGACTTCTAAAATTCGAAAGGTTTAGAAATTCTGTCCTCGAACTATTGGTTTATTCTAAATATCTCGAAACGAGTTACGGCATTATTTAGTTGAAAATTTAGATTTATGTTTTATCCCGCTCCCATATGCGAAAACTATAGATAATATTTGGAGTTCATTATTAAACTCGGATTTGGAAATTTGAAAATCGTTTTGAAGATCGTTTTGAGTTGAACCGGATAAGATCGAGAGAGCGGATTTTGGGATTTATTTTCCGGGTATTTGAAATTTTGTTTTGGGGACCACATTTCAATTAGAATATTCGTCTTCTTCCCCATACTCCCATCCAAATGTGCAAGCCAGTGCACCCCCTTCCTCGAATTTTGTTTCTTTCCTAGTTCAGCACGCCTCTCCTCCCGAATTCAGAAAAATTTCAGGCACCATCTTGGCATCTTCCCAGCCAACTTGCAATGGATTGGTCTTGGTCCCCTCCGTTGTCCATCCGGATGCAGCCACTGACCCAGGCTCCCTCCTCTGCCTCCTTTTAATTGGAATCCCAACAACATACCCTTTTGTTTTCTTGTTCAAGCAGCTCCACACATTCACCCCTCACAACCTTTTCTTTCCCTCTATTCTACTCTTTCTGGGCGAATCTTGCTCCAATGCTACCACCACAACAAATCCCTCGCCTCTCCTCTGCTGTCCGAGCCACCACCACCGCCCAGGTTCCTTCTGCATATGGTGAACCCGACGCCGACAGACCAACGTCCCTCCTTCCCAGTTTCTGTTCGGTTTTGAGCCTCCTTCCGGTCGTTCCCGAGTCACCAGCAGCTTCTTCCTTCTCCACCGTTTCCAAGCTGCAGCAGCGCGCCGATCTCCGATGACTGAGACGGAATCGAGCCCAGGAGCCGCCTTCATTCCCCGCCTCCTCTGTTCGTCTCCAAAGAGGTCGGAAATGAGTTTCTTTTGAGTCCGATCGATTACCCCCTTGTAGGCCCTCCTTTCTAATCTTTTCTTTCTTCCTAGGCAATTCCGGCGCCGAACCATCTCAGTCGAAGCCTAATCGTGCCTCCGGCGAGCGTTCTCGGCGAAGACCTCGAGCCCTCGGTGAGCATCGTTTTCCTCTCTACCTCCTTGCTGCGTTTGAAATCTTTCTGGGAGGGTTGTAGTCGGATTAGAGTGTCGATTCGTTTGGGAGTGGGTCAAGTCGGAGAGGGGTCGCCGGCAGGTCCTAACCTCCTTTCCATTCGTCGTTCAGTGAGCGACGTTAGGTTGAAGAAGATGGGAATCTGGTTCCTTCTTTCCTTCACGGGCTTGGGCCTATTTTATTTTGAATTCGGGTTATATCATTTTGTGAAATGGGTTTTTCAGTTGGGGAAGGGCTCCAACCGGATCTTCCTTCCTTTCTTATTGTTGGGCGGGTCAGGTCTCCTAAAGACTCAGATTTGGGCCTCTCTATCCGGGCTTCTATTCAGATCAAGTTATGGGCTGTGTTGGACAGGCCGGATTTCTTTCCTTCTGTTATTGGGCTTCAATTCGGGCTGGGACCTTTGGGGTTTGTTTTATATGTGGCTAAATTCATGTTTTACTTGTTATGTTACTATATAGTTGCATTGATAGTTATTATTCTTATTATTTTTATGATGATTATGAGATTTTATATCTTTAAATTATTTTAAAGATAATATTATTTGGAAATATATTTTGTGATGTTTAATATGTGATTTTAGGAATTTTGAAGTAATTTGTTGGTTTTGACTTATAAATATGGTTGTAAAATGGGTCTAATTTGATGTGGTATTTAGTTACATGTTGTTGGGTAATTTACAAAAGTCCTAACGGTCGGAGTTCATTAAGAATGATTTTGAACTAGAGAATGCCGGGATTATTTTATAATATGATCTTGAGAGATTGGTTTTAAGGTTTAAATGGTTGATGTCGGGATTTCACCAAGTATGATCTGAGAAATCATTTTGAATATGAGTTGACTTAATTTGAGATTTAAAAGTTTGGAAAATATGGTTGATATGATTTTATCAATGGGTTTGATTGGAAGAATGATTTTGGTTGATGTTGATCGTATCGAAAAGGTTTTGGAAAACGGTTTTACTATCGGTTGGTTTTGAGTATGTTGAGAACTTGAGTTTCGTATGTATGAATGTTGGTCTGGTGGCTTATGGAAATGAATTGATGATAGGTGTGTATTGCCTTTGGATTGCTTTGGACTTGCATTTGGGCCCTTGCTTGTGTTATCTTGTTGTTCTGCATCTTCAGGTAAGTTCCCTAGGGGGCTTACTCAGGTTGGACATTCATGCCTGTTGTTGCATTTTATGTTAGGTGTTGCATATGCATAAAAGCATGTCATGTAGTATCCTGTTTAGGTTGCACTAATTGAATGAGCATCTGCTTACTTTATGCGTTTGAAACAGAACGACCGTTATCTGTGATAGTCCTAGAGTCTTTCCTAGGGTCATAGGGTAGCCCAGCCTCATCGGGTACCCTGAGTCAATCGAGTCATGAACTTCCTTATATCATGAGATGCCTGCGGGCTTTATTGTGGAGCGGGTTAGGCATGCGTGCCGCCCGATTATGATGGAATGCATTCACGAGCTGGCCAGTCTCCGCCCTATCGGAAGGGGGTGGAGGTAGGAGAGGGATATGCCATTTGGCATTGTCTTGGGCCCTTTACAGTATTTCTGCACATTATTATAACTAGGAGCATGCTAGTGTGTTTGACTTTCGTACTGCATTAGAGCATCTTTATTAGGTATAGCACATACTATGTGGCCCCAGCGAGGACTGCCGGTCCCGCATGAGTGGCTCGATCTGACTCCTTTCCCCGTTCTTTTTTTTAAGGTATTTTCTGCAGATTTTGATTGCTCGATGTCTATATGACGGGGTTCTTTTTTTTTGCGAATCGAATAACCTGGCTAGATCTCTAACTCATTATAAATGGTAATTATCCACTTATGTTTTGGTTTTGACCCGGCTCTGCCGTGGCGCTTTGTATCTTAATTTTGCTTCCGTCTTGCTTCCGTTTGAAATGAATTTCGCGAGTTAGTCCCTAGGACAGGTTAAGGGTACCCAACGACCCTACGATATTTTCAGGGTTCGAAATCCCTCTTTATTACTGACCAAAAAAAAATGAGTTTGAAACCTCGACTCGTACCTGGATTGCAAGATCCGAACAAGGGGTTTCATCCCTTGAAACGTAACCCGGAAATCATAATTCAGGGCCGTTACAACCTATATATATGTTTATCAATGAATGGAAACCCTCAAGGAAGACATTACAATCAATCTCATGATCTTACATGGTATCACAACCTAAGATCCCAAAAACCCTCGGTTAGAAAGATGAGAAAATTAGGGTTTTTGGGATCTTAGGCTCTGATACCATGTAAGATCATGAGATTGATTGTAATGTCCTCCTTGAGGGTTTCCATTAATTGATAAACATATATATAGGTCACAAAGGTATTGGGCCTTATTGGGCTTTGGGCCAACTATACATTAGGAGACATATGTAATCTATCAATCCCGACCGAGTGGTCTAAACTGATTCATTTCACATCAATGATTTATTCAATTTAATGTCAACCCTGACCGAGTGATCTAAACTGATTCATTTCAGATCAATAATTTATTCAATTGTTCAATGATTTCATCTCACTTCACTTGTCACCAATTATTCAATTACTTACAAAACTTAAAAGAGACCACATGAAGAAGACAACTTCAACCGATGTGTGTGAAGATGAATCTCGAGACCCAAGCCTTGTTTGATAAGAATGTGGTGATATTGGTTGATATTCTCAAAGTGGGTGGGTGGCTCGGACTCTTGTAAATGACCAAATTTAGTAGTATTAAATTATTAATGGGTAACTAGTGATACGTCAAAAAAATAGGTAACTGGTGAATATCATGTTCGTATTTCACAATCATATTATACAATATGATACATGATCGTCGTTGTTTTTCCGGGCAAATTCAACTCCCAAACAAGTTTCAGCCGACGAATAATATCAAAACGTTGTTGTAGCACACCAAATGCATGCTCCACGTCTTTACGAATTGGTTATTGGACTTGGAAAACAATATTTTTTACGCTAAATGGATGTCGAATCGATGAGACGAATGCTTGTTAAGACAGGTAAATTGCAACCGCGCGATAGAACGTCATGTTATACTCATGTTCATTAACTACAAAATTCATTTGTGAGGCTCTTCTATGTAATACTTCATCAAATACAAGAGATTTATAAAAAAAAAACATTTATATCATAGCAGCACCCATAGACGGATTTAGGGGGGGGCAAAGGGGGAGCATTCGCCTCTCCTTTCATCTGACGAATTATCAATATTTTTTCTACTCGTCGATAGCTTCGTTTTGATATATTATAAGCCTGATTCCGATAACCGAGTAAAAAGTTATGAACGTTTGAATGTTAAACACAAATTAATTATTTCAAATGTCTTTTAACAAATCACAATGTTTTTATATTTTACTTAATTTGATATTTTGGTAATATAATTCAACCCAAAAGCTTCGAAACAAGATGTTATATTACTAAATTCGATAATTATATAATAAATTATGCAAGTTTAAAGTTTGTATACCTTGTTACATGTTATTGCATTCTAAGAGAACAACAAGTTACATATTGACTTTGTAGGTTTCAAACGACATATTTTGAGATGGAAAAAATGTTGTTATAGATTAAAAGGCTAAAACGACATCATTTTTTTTGTTTAGAGAGGAAAAAAATATATAACAACTAATGACACGGTTTTAAAATAAAACACCGGCATTTTTTTAACTAAAAAATGTTGTCTTAAACTAAAATATAATAGTTTTGGTTCGCTAAACTATAGAAAAATCTACCAAATAGTGAATCAACAATTTGTACTGCAAAATTTCGCCCCCCCCCCCCCAATAAAGTTATGGCTCCGTCCCTGCACGTACCTGCATTTTTGTGCTTCACTTACATGCATCCCACCACTCGTGCTGTTGTAATATGTTGCAATCTTCTTTCCTGGGATCCATTGCTTTCTCCATGTGCATTTGGAACAATTTGCTCTATTCTTCGTGGACATCGTCCTTTGTGCTATACAAATAAAGACACTCTCGTATGCACCCCGAAATACAAGAGAGAGTGTGATGCATTTGGAAATGGTCATATGTGTTGTGATAATACGAATGCGGATGATTACAAGAGGGGTGAATCGGGCTTGGATTGTTCGGTTTTGGGTTGTGATGATGTTGAACATATTGAGACACCATACCTCAATATTCGAGGAAAGTTTAATGAGCATTGAGCTCGATGAGAGAGGAATCTAGATATAATGGATGGGTTTATAAAGTTGGGATAGAAAAAAATATCATTAACGGTAATCGAACTCAGGTTATATGTAATCTCAATTAATCGAACTCAGTTTATATGTAATCTCAATTACTCACACAAAATAAATTTAGGACCATTATACATTTACACTGAGCATAAAATTTTCATCTTACGTACACTATAAATTAAAATATGACACGTGTCATTAGATTACTTAATGTATTATTTAATATAGTAGTTTTCAATAAATTTAAATGACGATGGCTCAATGAGTCAACGATGATGAAAGTTAACATTTTTTTTACTCTTACTCTTTACCTTTTGAGAATATTTTTTTATTATAAATATATTAGTGGAAATCATGTTATTTTATTGGTATTGTAAAGTATCTATTCTTATACTTAGTGTAAATGTAGACTTTTTCTTGGTACACACCACCTCCACCCCAATCAATCCCGACTTCGTCTGCCATAACCCCAACAAAGAAAAAGAACACTTAGACACACAAAAGCAGAGTTGCACGCCGTCCGAGCAAACAACACCCCGAAGGGTCGGTCAAAACAGATCGGTCAAGTCCTATCGGGATTTAACCGAAGCTCTTTCGACTGGGTTTTCAAGCCTTTACAGATTTTATGGAGTTGTTAATTCAATCAAACCCTTATGAGTTTTGTGGTACTTTTACAAACTATATATATAAGGTAAAATGTTGTTTTTTTTAAAAAAAAATTGTATTTTACAATTGAACTTGGCGTGCAAGGTAAACTTGAGCCTTGCACACCAAGGAGATAGATTGTCACACAACAGGGCACCCGACACAAGGCAACGATCTCCTTGGCGGCGCAACGACAACGACAAGGAGTGCATCAACAGGGGGTGAGATCGGCGACCCGTTGACGAAGCACCACCAACTAGCAAGCGATACGAGGGGAGCGAGTGAAGGCTGATCGATTTTGAGAGTGATACAGAGCCAAAGCCCGATGCAGACGACCCCAACTACAACAAAGTAGGGGTAGGGGAGAATGAACAAATTGGAGGGGAAATAGAGCCCTAGTCAAAGCGCAATCGGTTTCAAACAGACCCAGAATATGGGCAACGAGGTGGTTGAAGAGAAGACGGATCGAATAGGGGGAGAAGAAACCAAGTCTGAGAGCAACCGCAATCCCAAACACACCCGAAACACCCAGACCAGGGCGACAAAGGGGTCGAGTGGAGGAGGAACCATAGGGGTGAATCGAGACCAAATCAAAACCACAAATTAGACAACGATCGGGAGATCGACGTGAGGCCAAAGCAAGCCGGAGCCCGCAAAACCCTCACCCACCCCCAATCCCCCGTAAGACCTTGCGCGACGCGCCCAAGGGACGTAATGTAAGACCCGGGGTCTTAAGAGACGCCAACCCATGCCACTAAGCCCTCTCAGGTCCGTTGTCCTTACTTGGAGCCTGGAAAGGAAGAGCTCTTGTGACATAGGTAGGGCTTGAATCACTTATAAATCACTCCGCACATCCTTATTATATCCGATGTGGGACGGGGGTGTTACAATCTCCCCCACTTAAAGCACTGACGACCCCGTCAGGCCCAAGGGACTGCCCTCCGGGAGAAGCGTACCCGATCATACTGTCAGCGCACCTCCGAGCCCGGAGTTGGCTCTGATATCATCTGTAAGACCCGGGGTCTTAAGAGGCGCCAACCCATGTCACCAAGTCCTCTTAGGTCCGTTGTCATCACTTGGAGCCTGAAAAGGAAGAGCTCTTGTGACAAAGGTAGGGCTTGAATCCCTTATAAATCACTCCGCACATTCTTATTATATCCGATGTGGGACGGAGGTGTTACACGTAAACCATCTCAGACCAAGGGACGTAAACCATCTCAGCAATTCCCCTCCTGTAAGCTCAAAAAGCTATTTCGAATAGCATCTTTGGTTATTACTGCAGTCGTACATGTCGGGGTGTTAATCGCCTACCCTTATCTAAAGAAGAGAGATGAATTACGAGCGCACCCATCCTGGGTCGTGGAGGCTGTATTTTTTGTTCTTAAGACGGCTATGGCAGATCTTTGCTTTTACTCATATCCGACTTCTTTGGTGGGAATTTGGATGTCCTTGTCCTTCTTAATTTGGGCATGGATGTTAGAAACGACCGTCAATTTCAGACTTGATTTGGCCGGTTGTGCCATTGCAATCATAGATGGCTACATCTTTGAATATGGGAAAGAGGAGCCTATATGGATTTTACTGGTCATGGTTCCCATAACTATCCACCTCGGGCTAAAGTTGGTGTGCCCTTGGTTCATGTTGGTGGAACCAACATTCCGAACCCTAAACCTAAACCCAAACCCAACCCTGTTGACCGACTCCTCTCAATATGTGGTTGAGCACAGATTGAGGTGGTTGAAGAGAAGACGGATCGAATAGGGGGAGAAGATATTCATGGCCATTAACACAGAGAAATAAAAACACAAAAGCAAAGTAAACTTTTTCCGTATGGGGAAACGAAAAGACTCCCTGTGAACCCCAAGCTACTGGGAACTCCTGTCATCAGTAACATCCGGCCTGCATCCCGCTCCCAGCGGCGCCTCTAACCCATCACTTGGCCTAGACTGCCCTGCATCCCAGAATTTCCCCACAATAGGCGAGGGTATGATGGTTTCCGGTGCGCTCGCCCAGGCTTCTTTCTCCGACTCCGACGCAGCTTGAATAGTAATAACTGAGGGGGAATCCTCCACCATAGTCGTACCACGGTCCGCCATGTGATCCCCCATCGGAATCGAGTGATCGAAGGTTTTCAAGCGGATTCTGGGAATATTGGATCCCGTCTTCTTTTGGGGTTTTCTCTTGAAAACCGAAGATTTCTTAACTTTGACAGCTTGGGCCTTGGGCCTATTAGATTTGGTCTCACCTTGCTCAACCACAGGGAACGTAATAGACTGGTCCATTGGTTTCGGCCCATCATTAGAAATAGGCCCACTTCCCATGCATCCAGCTCATTTCGATCTACTACCCTTTTGTTGGCACTCTGAATTTTCTCCGTCATTATTCCCAACGGTCTCCGAGCTCCTCTCTCCATTCCCCTTGGGGGCATTAATATCCTTACCGTTGTTGTCGATCCCCAAACCATCATCATTGCGTTTTGGAACCCTACCCTCATTAATGTTGCGTTTTCCCACATCCTTCTGGTGTTGTTTCGGCTGCCAAGAACGATGCACTGGTTGTTTGCCCGGCCGGCCGCGGGAGGGTACAACGGTATGCGGGGCTCCGTTAGCTTTCACTGGTTTTCCCTTTTTCGTAACCACCATCCATGGCCCATGGTTTCCGCCCCCTTCCGCCAGATTTCTCGAGCTCCCACCATTCTCAGGAGTAATCACCGAGGTGGCTTCATCGTTACCTTTTTCGAGGTTCTCTTCCACCCTGATTGCATCGGGGCAATTGCTCTTGAAATGGCCTACCGTCCCACACAAGAAGCAAATTTTCGGGACACCTTCGTACTCAAGAAGATACTTCACTCCATTAATGGTGATCGTCCCCTTCAAGGGCTCTTCGAGGTTTAGCTCGACGCAGACTCGGGCGAAATTCCCCCTGTTAGTGTATATGGTTCTATGATCTACTTTGATAGGTCTTCCCAAGCTCTCTGCTAACTTTAGAAGCACTTCTTCCTGATAAAGGACAATAGGGAGGTCGGCTATCCTAATTCACTCCGGAACGGTTTTTATCGCGTCCGACGGTCTGAACTTCGTTGACCAGTTGCCTAAAATTAGGCATCTTCCGAATACAGACCATGAACCATCTGTCAGAATTCTGGAGCAGATCTCCTTACTCTCAAATCTAGCCAAGAAATTACCAAACGGCAGGTCGACGATGTGAATTCTGCCACATTCCTTCCATAATTCCCGCAATTTCCTTTCCATCACGTATAGAGGGATTTTCGGGCCCAGAAGCCTGATAACCAACGAATTCTCCCAGGTGCCTGCCAGGGTACTCATAACCTCCGGGGCAATAGAGACGACAAGATCCCCTTTAGGCCCTGCGGGGAACGTAATCTCAATCTTCCCTTTAAGAAATTCATCGCCCAACGTCGTTCTCTGTGGGCTCACACCACCCATCGCAACCCTATCGCGCCATGTCGGGACACTCATCGGCGAGGGACGGCCAGTACCTTTAGACGAAGTTTTTCCTGGCCTAGGGTCACCCGGCGGTGGTGTTCGGGGGGTTGAATCAGTTTGCATCTCATCGGTGATGCAGCTCTTTGGTGCCGATGAGTTCGCCTTTCCGCTCTCTCCGCTCTCCATCTAGCAAAAGAGAGAAACAAGTAAACCAAATTTCTAGTGATTTTTTTAAACTTCACAAAGAAGCCTTTGAAATCTGAACAGATAAAAAAGGAAAAGAAAAAAAGAGGAAGCGGTGAAAGCGTGCGCGATAGATGGAGGAGGAGAAGGCTGAAGTTTCATCGGTAAGGTTGGGCTCAGCTAAAAAAAGGGGTTTAAATGTGACCTTAATGGAAGCTGATGAGGCCCACACTAAACCGAAATGGACCATAAATCCATACTCTGTATTTGATTAAAATGAATTGAAAGTGATTGGAAAATAAAGTCTCAGAGAAAAAAATGGGACTATATGCCTTTGACATATCGTGAGAGGAGGTGTGTTTAATGGCAAAACTAACCCACTAAAATATAAGAATTATAATTGACATAAATAAGAATTCGAGTTTAATCAAAAATATAAAAGTAAACTCGTCAAATGTTCTTTGCCAATTAATTATAATGGGTCAATCTCAAAACGGCTTCAATAAAAAAAACGGAGTCAAAATCTCAAGTCAAGTTTCACCAAAATATAAACTTGGTTCTTTCAAAACGAACAACGAGTGATTTGATTCTCTTATAAGAGATACGTAGGAAACCCGACACAAAGTTATAGCTTATCAGGTTCAATCACACGGTCCTCAAACGACCAAAAGGGCAAAACCACAAAATCAAATTGGTTCCTTCTTTTAAGAACTACGCCCGATTTGATTCCGATTTGTCGGATACGTATGACATAAAGCAAAAGCTCGCCGGGTTCAATCTTCAAACAAAACAAACAAAATTAAAATTGTTCTCTTAATAACTACATAAGATTTGATCTCGTTCAAGCGGGTATGTAGGAAGCTCGACATAAAGCTACGAGCTCGTCGAGTTCAATCACACTCCTCAAACGATCTAAAGATCAAAGCCAATTCAAATGGTTTTTTTAGAACTACATAAGATTTGATTCCGCTTTGTCGGATATGTAGAAATCCGATAAAGCTAAAGCTCGTCGGGTTCAACCATCAATCTATAAAATCAAATTGCTTGTTCTAAAAAAGAACTACGTAAAGACTTGACGTCACTTATTGGCTACGTAGGTAATCCGATATTAAATTCTAAAAATATATCAGGTACAGTCGTCAACCTCTAAATTCCCTTTAAATGAATATGAGGTCAAAACCATATAAATTCAATTGGTTCATTTAAGAGCTACGGGTGATTTGATCCCGTTCAAACTGGTACGTAGGTAGCTCGACATAAAGCTTAAGCTCATCGGGTACAATCGACAATCCAAATTAAATCAAATATTTTCTTCTTTTAGAACTACGTAAAGACTTGACGTCTCATATCGGCTACGTACGTAACCCGATATTAAATCATAAAAATATATTGGGTACAGTCGTCAACCTCTAAATTCCCTTTAAATGAATATGAAGTCAAAACCAAACAAATTAAATTGGTTCATTTTAGAACTACGGGTGATTTGATTCTCTTCTAATAGATACGTAGGGCACTCGATACTAAGCTAATGCTCGTCGAGTTCAATCGCCAAAAACAAATTCAAATTGTACATTCCAACTCGATACAAAGCTTCTGCTCGTCGATTTCAATCATGCATCTCAAATGATCTCATGATCAAACCCAAATACAAAATTCATCTTTGTACCGAACTACGGTGACTTGATTCCACCAAACAAGTGGACATGTAGAAAACTCGGTGTAAATCAAATTCCCACCAAGTCCAGTCACATCCAAACTTTCAATCAAATCTCCTCAAATTTATTTATCAACTCTAAGTCGTCTCAAATACCAAAGTTTCATCAAATCCAAAGTGTCTCCTCCGACTCGATACAAAGCTTCCGCTCGTCGAGTTTGGTCATGACCAAAACTTCAAAAACCCAAATATCAAATTCAAATTTGTCATTTTCAAGAACTACGTATGATTTGATCCCTTCCAAAAGGGTGCGTAGGAAACTCACAAATGAGTTCAATCACAACCCCCAAATTGACATTTAAGTCAAAACAAGTCAAATTCCAAATCAAACTCCACATCAAAATCAAATTGTTTTCTATGCAAATAATAGGCAGGTTACTTGAGTTACCCTTCCAAGAAGGTGGGCTCAAGTTACTCGGGTGGAGTGTTGTTCGAGCTACCCTTCGTAGAAGGTGGGCTTAAACTTCATCCTCTAATGCATACAAGAAAACGAAACCAAATCCAAATAAAACCAAACACAAAATCCAAAACACTCTGAACTACGTGAGGCTTGATTCTCTTCCAAGAGATACGTAGGCAACCCGATAAAATTCGGGTGTAGCCAAATCACCAAAACCATTCAAATCTTAGTATCGATACGACTTCGAATCAAGAGGATAATCAAAAGGGGTCGAACTCAAATATTAAAAATCAAATAAAATGTGTTGTACAATTATTTACGCATTTTTGTCCAACAGGTCGAACAAATACTCAACAAATAGCAGGGGCTTTTTGGGAAAGAGTTGCTTATTACTACAACACAAATAGGGATGAGGATTGGCCAAAGAGGGTTCTTTCCACGGTTAAACCAAGATGGTATACCATTTCCTCTGCTGTTTCCAAATTCGTAGGAAGTTATGCGAGTGCCAAAAATTGTCAAGGCAACGGGGAAAACGATTGTGATGTTATGAGGAATGCACATGCTATCTACAAAGGCGATCATGTAAATGATTTCCTATTCGAGCATGCATGACGTGAGCTCAAGACTAAGCCGAAATTCCATAGGTGGGTTGCAACAAATGCTACTGCTAGTGGAGGAGGCTCGAAGAGGACCAATGTAAATGAATTTGGATCATACACATCAAGTGAAGGGTCGGGTACCCCTTTTAGTTTTAGTGGATCCAGTGCGACCTGAAGGCATAAAGGCAATGAAGCGAAAGGGAAAACAGGTGGTTGGAAGCTCAAGTGATTCTGCCAGTAGAGAAGCTGAAGAGGTTGTGAGGGGATTATTTGAACAAGGAGTTCACATGAACGCCCGGGCAGAATCCGATAAGGCAAAAGCTGCACATGAGTATGCAGTTGCAAAAAAGATTATCTTACTTAATAAGTTGGTCATGGAGCCGAACTTAAATGATGCACATATATTCACTAGGGATTCCCTCATTAAAGAATTGTTCGGCGAAAGATGAGATTCGAAGGCAATCATGCATGTGGTTATTGATGTTGTTGTTTCAAGTGTTTATTTCCCTAAGTGAAGACTAGCTTCACATTGTTACATGTTGGTTGTTGTCACTTTGTTTTAAATTTCCCTAAGTGAAGATTAGCTTCACACTATTATTTATGTATGCTTTATATCAGTGCAATGTTCAATTCCCATTAAAATGGTTGGTATGTGTTTGAAATGTTTTATTAGTCTTCTGCAAAGATGCTCTGCAACAAAAGGACGAAGCGCTCCAGTCGAAGGTGGACAAAGATGCCCCGCGACAAGAGGACGAATCTCTCTGCTCGAGGGTCTGCAAAGATGCTCTGCGACAAAAGGACAAATCTCTCTACTCGAGGGTCTGCAAAGATGCTCTGCGACAAGAGGACGAATCTCTCTACTCGAGGGTCTGCAAAGATGCCATGCGACAAGAGGACGAATATCTCTACTCGAGGGTCTGCAAGGATGCTCTTCAAAGTTCAAATTAGTATAAATAAACTCAAATGTCTACCATTCACTATACATCTCTTTAGTTTCCTATAATTTGCAAACACAAACCTCCAATGGATCCTCAAGAAATGTATTATTACCTCACCCAATCTTCTGGTCCATCCACTGATGAGCTAACCCAAGCTTACGCCAACTGGTTGTATCTGTCCACAAAAAACAAGTCAAGCGTTGAGGCGGGAAGTTCTAGGCCAAGGAGACCTCGAGCTTACATAGAAAGAGAACGTGAGAATGGCCACGATCAGCTTGTCACGGATTATTTCTCAGAGGACCCACCTCCAGTGTATCCAGATGCAGCTTTTAGAAGACAGTTCAGAATGTGAAGGTCATTGTTCTTACGCATTGTGAACCAACTCTCAAGCGAGGTCGATTATTTCATGCAAAAGCCCGACGCCAGTAGTAGGCTTGGGCTATCTGCATTACGAAAATGTACTGCAACTATGCGCATGTTGGTGTATGGCGTAGGTGCGGATGCGGTTGATGAGTATCTTCGACTAGGAGAAAGTACAACCAAGCTATGCTTATCCACTTTTGTGGATTGTTTCATAGATGTGTTTCGGAGACCAAATACAACAGATATACAACGCCTTCTTCATGTAGGAGCACAACGTGGGTTCCCAGGTATGATCGGTAGCATCGATTGTATGCAATGGGAATGGAAGAATTGTCCGACTTCATGGAAAGGCCAGTTCGAAGGCAAAGACGGAAGATCAACCATCGTGTTAGAGGCAGTAGTATCATATGATCTATGAATTTGGCATGCATTCTTTGGCACCCCAAGTACGTGTAATGATATCAATGTTCTCGATCGTTCTCTTGTATTCGATGATGTGCTACAAGGGATATCTCCACCAATAATCTTTGAAGTCAATGGCCATCAATATCATTTAAACTACTATCTAGCTCATGGTATTTATCCAAACTGAGCGACTTTTATACCATCTATCAAGCGCTCACAAGGAGAGAAGGCTAGATTGTTTGTTCAATACCAAGAGGCTACTAGAAAGGATGTAGAACGAGCTTTTGGAGTCATGCAAGCCCGATTTGCCATAGTTAAAAACCTAGCACTTGCATGGGATATTACTTTGGTGGGGAGGATAATGAGAGCCTGTTTAATCCTTCACAATATGATAGTGGAGGACGAGCGAGAGAAATACAATATTTCCTTTGATTTGTCGTAGTTCGATCAAGTTGTGGATAACGATACTTCGTATTCAAATAGACGACCTGTCCACATGGAGAAATACATTGAAACGTGAATGCAACTTCGGAATAAAATTGCACACTATGAACTGAAGCAAGATCTGGTTGAACACATATGACAAAAGTTTGGAAATTACTCTTAGGAAAATTAAAATTTTCTTCAAGCATTTCATGTATGATTGAGAGTACTCTTTGTATTTTATTTTTATTGCTTTTGTATTTCGATGATTTTCCATTTCATGTAGGATGGAGAATACTCTTTGTATTTTATTTTTATTGTTCTTGTATTTTAGTGTTCGTTTTGTTCCAATGAAGTTGTTTGCATTAATGTTATTATCTATTTTTATGTTTTGGATTTAAAAAAAGATTATATACTATTATTATATTAATCAATGCAAAATATAATACATATGTAGATAATATATAACATATTGTTATTATGTATATTTAAATATATAATAGATAATAATTGGTGAAAAGTAAATTAAGAAACTCTAGAAACTCATATGGATATGGATGAAAAAGTAAGTTGGGGTTTTTAAGGAGAAAGAAAGTGATAAAATGGTATTAAAAAACTCTAGAAACCCGCATTGATGCGGATGGTCTTAGAAACTCAAGAAAGAGAGAAGGCGAGGGACATGGGTGAGAGAATAAGAAAGAGAAAGAGGGAGGTTTAGGGTAGGTGGTGGGGCTATTTTTAATTTTATACAATATTATTTAGTTTACAATAAAATGAGTTGTATGTATGTGGGTTAAAAATTAAGCTGGTTTTCTTAAAGAGAAAGAAAAATAAAAATGAGAGTTAAGAAACCGAATTGGGTTTTATGGATGCGGATGCTTTTATATTGAAAGAGGGTCCTTTTTGGAAAAGGGATTCTCATTTTTCTTTTATACATGCGAAAGTTTGAGGGGAGGGGGGTGTCAGCCGCGGTTGTACCACCATCCAAGAGCGTTATTACGGATGAGAGTTTGAAACTCTAAGTCGGATCTCCATGACGCCGTGTCGAACTCCAAAACCAAGTGGGCAAGTCGATTCGCAACTCTGTTTGCCTTCCTGAAGATATGGGACACAAAAACCCTCTCGAAAGACCTAAGCATTAGAAGAGCGTCGGAGACCAGAACTTCGACTTCCCAGGTAGCCGCCCAGACACCATTGAGCGCGTTCACCAGTGCGAGGCAACCCCCCTCCACCACAACTCTGCAGATGTCCAGTCTTCGCGCCTCCAGTAGCCCGAGCTGTAAACCAACAATCTCGCTTGAAGAGCAGACATACACCCACACTTGTTAGCACCAGCGGTGGTAAACTACAGTGCTGAACTCTCCAAAGATTTTCCCAAGCTCGTTTTCTGCTCTTAGCAGATTTGTAGTCTTTGATTTACCAGTACCATTTTGTAATTTCGACAAAACCTGAAGTATGAAGACGAAAGTTTTGATCTTTAGTTAAAAGGTTGAATATGAATGAAGATATCATTGTCACTTTATTGCGGTTAATGGTATAGTACACTAGTTCAGTATCAGAGTAATTTCTCAATATACCAATTGATTGACATTTTTTTTTAAACAAGTTTGTAAAATGAAATCCAACCGATTAATATAAGAATTCTCAATTGGTATATTGATTTGTCATTTTTTTTTGTAAACAAGTTTGTAAAATGAAATCCAACCGATTAATATAAGAAATCCATACCGTTGCCTCTTTTCTATAATCAAACGGTCGCGATCATGCCACGTCATCAATCCCGGTCACTTGGCCAACAAAGCAATTTCTCGATCTGTGGTTTTAGCGGGGTTTCACTTGGCGCCAAAATTTCCCCCTTTTGGCTCTTCGATTTCTCTCCCAATTTTTCATTTTCAGTTTGATTTTCGTTTTCGATTTTCAATTTCGCTCCATTCCCCATCCCAATTTATAGCGGCCGCTCCTCTCCAGTTCCCCCAATCCGCAATCGAAGTTTCAAAACCCTAACATTTGTACTCTGATTTATCGTCCTTGAATTACTTCTACGGTGTAGAAATGGCCGGTGGATCCTCGAAATCGATCGCCCCGAAGCCGAGGCAGAGAGTTGAGGCTGAAACTCCATCCGCTGCTACTCTCAAGCGTGGTCGCGATGGCAGTGCTTTTGCCCGCTGGTAATGTTCTTCATTCACTTCTCTCCTTGTTTTCCTTTGACGGTTTTCGCAGCAAAGGTTTTGCGGAAAATTTGTTGTTCTTAGAGTTGTATTTTTGAGCAAGTAAGCTGATTTGTTGTTTCTGTAATAACAATTTCAGTGACGAGTGCAAAAGTAGTGTGCCAGTTGCTCTAATTGATATGCACAGTTGCAGCCTTGAAGCCAAAATCAAGATGAATCTCGGTGAGTTTGTGTTTTGTTGTGTTTGATTCCTACCCCCTTTCTGAAAATTTTAGATTTCTCCTTGTCAAATTTGTAAATTAATTCTCTGTAAATTCACAGAGGCTCAGGTTATCGAGAAACCAGCTGAGGTCAAGAAGAAAAAGCCAGCAGAAAGGTGTTTCATCTCTTTCAGTTCTTACATAGGAATTGAAAACATGGATGTGTTTGACTCACATCTAATTGAATTTTACAGGAAGAAGTCACCATCAGCTTCAGAATCTGAATCGAAATCAAAGAAGAAGTTGAAGAAATCTGTTGATTCCAACAAGCCCAAGCGCCCACAAACTGCCTTTTTCCTCTTCATGTAATCAACTCATACCTTTTGAATAGATGTTTACTTGAGAGCTGCCATGGATATTTTTTTAACATATTTTGTCTTTGGGTTTACAGGGCAGATTTTAGAAAGATTTACAAGGAGGAAAATCCTGAATCCAAGAAAGCCTCTGAGGTGCTTGTTTGACTTATTTGAGTTGTTTACCTTTCATCCATTTTGGTGTTAGTTTTAAATTTTTAATAACCTCTGTGTGTTCAGGCTGGCAAGGTTTGTGGTGAGAAGTGGAGATCCATGTCTGATGAAGTATGTTTCATTTCTAATTGCTCCATCTCAATGTGTTTGAAGAAATAAGATTCAATTTTCTAACCCCAATTTTCTGAATTGGTTTCAGGAGAAGAAACCCTATGTTGATAAGGCTGCAGAGCTCAAGGCAGAGTATGAGAAGGCGTTGAAGGAGTTGGAGGCCAACCCAGCTGAAGATGCAAATGTAAGAGTGATGTTTTGTTTTTGCACATATATGATCTGTTTCAAGTTATGCTTGTTCTTGGTTGGGTCTGTTACTGACTATATATGCATGATCTTTCTCTTTTGCTGGTTTAGGATGATGATGAAATTCAGCAGCCAGAAGAACTGTGTGATGCTGATGCCTGAGCAAGCTAGTTTGATTTGATGAATGTGGCTTCTGGCAATGGATTTTTTGTGCTTCTTGTAAATTCCTTAGGTTTCGGTCTAGTGAGCGGCAAATTTAGTGTTTAATTTCTCTTTTGGGTATCCTCTTTATGTAACTCTTTTGAGTCATTGACCTTGGTTATCACATGAAATGCCATATTAATATATTATTGGACTTCTCACGTTTATGTTCCATGTTTAAATCTTTAATGATTTTTTACTGTATGGAAGTTCAAATGCAAATCAGATTTCATTTATGGATTTGATTTTAATCAAAATCAAAACTGAACTTAGTAAGAAACAACACCATATTGCCTTGAATATACAAGGTCTTTGCTAGAGGGCTTATGTTAATCTGACTAATCACCTAACAATGAGGCAGGGGCTTGCCACACAAGCAGTTATTGTGTGCATAAGCAGCTACTGGGAGCATATTGAAAGGCCTGCCTTGTGGTATTTGCCCACATAACTGGTTTGCCCTGAAGTTTGCGTGTCTGAGGCTTTTGATCCCGAGCAAGCTTGATGGGATGTCCCCGGTTAGGTGGTTGTTGGATACATCAAGCCACTGTAGTTTGCTCAAGAGCCCCAAACTTGTGGGGATGGTTTCAGTTATCTTGTTCTGGGATACATCCAGGTGTTGTAGCTCTGCCAAGTTTCCGAGTGTGCTAGGAATTTGGCCTTCAATCATATTGCTATGTATGCTCAGCACTTTCAGCTTCAACCCTGTGCTGAAATCTGGAATGGTACCTGAAATCAGGTTTCTTGAGACATCTATGGTCTCAAGGAAGCTGCTTGTATTGTTACCGAAGATTGCTGAAAGGTACCCGGATAGATGATTATTGCTGAGATCAATGAAGGAGATTCCATGTGGCAATGTGATCTCTGAGATGTCATCCTTCAGCTTATTGTTGGATAGATCCTGTATACGATCTTAAGTATCTTGGTGTGAGTGTATTTTTCTCAAGAAGATAAATAATTCTCCAAATAAAATCGGGTTACTTACCCCATACAATAATATTTTTTAAACTTACAACACTTAATGAAATAATTGAATGTTTAAAATGTAAAAAGCAAAGTTAAAGAAAAATACACAAAATTGTGTGTGTGCACGTGCTTTTAAGAACCACCCAAATCAACTTTAGGTAAAAAAATGTGTTTAAAAACAATTTCCAGGTACTTGGGTTTGCCGACTGTTGTGGGAAGGTCCAGGAAAGCAGTATTTGAATCGATTAAGGAAAGGATTTGGAAGAAGATCCAAGGATGGAGTGAGCGCTCTTTGTCCCAAGCGGGGAAGGAAGTGTTAATAAAATCCGTCTTGCAGAGCATTCCAACTTACGGGATGGGTGTGTTCAGGCTACCGGAGACTCTGATTGAAGAGATCCATAACTTGCTTTGTCGGTTCTGGTGGGGATCTTCGGAACAACAACGGAGGATTCACTGGTGGCGATGGGAGCGCCTTTGTGCTCCGAAACAGATGGGAGGTATGGGTTTTAGAGACTTGAGGGTGTTTAATGATGCTTTGTTAGCGAAACAGGGTTGGCGGCTGCTTAAAGACCCCTCGTCGTTGGTGGCACGGGTGCTCGAGGCCCGATATTTTCATGGGGGATCATTTCTAGATTCAGCCTTGGGCAATAATCCAAGTTTTTCTTGGAGGAGCATTTGGGGCGCAAAGTCACTACTACTGGAGGGGCTCGGTTGGAGGGTCGGAAACGGGGAGAGCATTGACGTCTGGGGTTCAAATTGGCTGGTGCGGGAGGGTCGACCCACGTCCCCGATTCTGCTACAACACTCAGACTTGGAGCTCACCATGGACTCTCTCATTGATAGGAGCAGTGGCTCTTGGCGCCCCCAGGTCTTACAGGAGAACTTTGTAGAGGCTGATATCGAGTGTATATTGGCGATTCCCCTAAGCACGAGATGGCCTCATGACACCCGCATCTGGTGCCCCAACAAGGAAGGAGACTTCACTGTGAAATCAGCCTACTGGATGGGCTACTGCGGGCACATGGAGGGTTGGTTTCAACGGCTTAACGGCGAAGCTGATCAAGTGTGGAGATGGCTATGGAAGCTGAAAGCTCCACCGAAACTCCTCATCTTTGCCTGGCGTATGTTAAAGGGTGCTTTGGCAGTCAAGACGAACTTAGTGGAGCGTCACGTGATGGATGTGGCAAGGTGTGACGGCTGTGGTTTGGAGGACGAGTCTATAAGCCATGTGTTGTTGGGGTGTTCGATGGCCGATGAGGCTTGGGAAGGGTCGCGCCTGGGGCCCAGAGTTAGAGGCTTGGGGAACATGTCGTTGCCACAGATCGTCCATGACATACATGAAGATGAAGGTGCGACGGGGTTATTGGAGTTCTTCACAAACTCGTGGGTCGCGTGGACGGCAAGGAATCTGCGCTTGTTTGATGACAGCCCCCCAAACGTCCCTCTGCTAAGGGAGGGCCTTCGCAAGTTGGTCCAGAACTATAGGGGTATTTGGGAACGCCGGAACGAGAAGACTGTCGAGGCCAATCGGCGGACTGTTGGCGAGGGTTCTTGGACGAGACCACCACAAGGTATTGTTAAAATAAATTCTGATGCAGCCTTGATGGAAGGAGGATGGGTATGGCTGGGTGCAGTAGCGCGAGATGATACAGGACAAATGATGTGGGCTGCGGTGAAACGCCTCAAGGCGAACTGGGACGCTAGTATTGCGGAGATGAGGGCAACACTCATGGGATTGGAACAAGCAACAGCTAGGGGGGGGGGGGGGGGGGGGGTGGCTCCATATATCTCGAGTCAGATTCGGTCCATTTGATTAGGAGTCTCAATGTGGGGACAAGTTCATGTTCTTATTCCCGTATGATTGCTGATGATATATTAGCAGTGGCAGGAGATTTCATTTCCTTTTCTTTTAGCCATGTTAGGCGAAGTGGCAATGTATTGGCGCATTCGGTGGCAAGAATGATGCCCCCGAATGGTGTCGACCATGTATTCATCGATCCTTTCCCGCAAAGTTTGTGTGAGCTTGCGGAGGTCGACCTACTTTAATAATATGCGCCACCGTTTAATTTCCAAAAAAAAAACAATTAATGATCATTTTATTCTAAAAAAATTGATAAATTTAATCTAAAATTTTATAAATATAGTATTACATCCGATCCAAAATATATGTCGTTTGACTTTTCAATACGTATTTTAAGAAGGTAAAAACTATATAAAATATCAACTTTTAATTTTTTTTTACAACTTAATATTTGTTAGTAATAAGTATTAAATTGTAAAAAAAAGAGGAAATGGTAGTAAATGCCATAAAAAAAGTTTGCAAAAATACCACATGTGTGGGAAAATTTGCATAACTACCAAATTTTCTCCAAATTTGCACAAATGTGCAAGTAAACCCCCCCTCCCCAAAACCGGCTATTCCCATGTTTTTGCCCAAAAAAAATAAAAATAGGGCCATCATGGGCTAGTAGGAGAGAGAGAGAGGACGGGAAGGAGAAAATAGGGGAGGGTTATTAAATGGGCAATCCCATCACACTCCTCTCTCTCGTTTCAAGCAATCCGAATAGAAAAGAGAGAGAGAGCAGTTTCTTGAGCCTGCAGTTGCAGAGACACCGAGAGAGAGACGAACAACAAAAGAGAGAGAGAGAGCAGGATTATCCACCGTCGCTGGAGATTACACACCACCCACGAACACCGACGAAAGAGCACACAGGTACGCCCCTCGGTCTTCCTCTTCTCCTTTTGCTGGTACTGTGCGCGGGTGTGGGTCGGGGAAGCAGTTGGTGAAGGGGTTAGGGCAATGGTGGCCTGAATGATGGGTCGTGGTGGTTGTTTTCGTGTATGGAGAATGGTGGGTCGTGGTGGCATGGGTGTTTTTCGGGTATGGAAAGGGAAAATCGGTGGTTAGGGTTTCCAATTGGCTGACAGGGGTTTTCGAATTGGGTTAGGGGAATGGTCGGGGAACTATGGATAGAGGAAATTGGTGGTTTTGAGTTTCGAATTGGGTGACAGGGGTTTGAAATTGGGTTACAGGGGTTTCCAATTCGGATAGAAGGGTTCCGAATTTTGTTGTGGTAGTCGGTGGAAAAGGGGAAATGACGAGGTGTGGAAATTGGGATATGTGGATGTCGTAGGGGGGCGATTGAAGGAGGTTTGAGGTATTGATTATAGTCTTCCGATTCATAAGGGGTGACATGGGTTTCGACTTGAGTGACAGGGGTGTAGTGACATGGGTTTGTCTGTTATGTGACAAAGGGAGATGAATATAATTTGAAAACTGACTTTGTTCGTCTGATCGAAACTGCAGGAAACAAATGGTGAGGACAAAGAATCTGAGGTCCAAGAAGCGGGAGCCCGAATACTTAGTCCCGGAAGATAGGCACTTCCGGGCACGGGTGAACCAGGGCTCAAGATTGTCGATGCTCAAAAACATCGACGACTATGTCGACCCCGTTGACTGGCAGAAGCTCCTTGACTCGCAGTTGGGTGGGGTTGTGCAGTTGGCGCACCGCGTCAAATTCTCTTCACAAATGGTGCATTATGCACTACAACGCCAACTTGAGACTGAGAAGGAGTGGGAGACCTGGTACAGGATAAAGGGGAAGCTCTGGAGGTTCTCGATCAAGGAGTTCGCCTTAGTTACTGGGCTGCGGTGCAATCAACCATGAGCGACTGAGATGGAGGACGACGACAAAGCTATAAAGGATTTTTTCGGAAACGAGAGGATGACGGTGGGGGACCTAGAGAACGAACTGAAGAACTCACTGTTTGCGGTGCGGAGCCCGCGAAAATGATTTATGCTCGTGCTTCTCTTCATTGTGGAAGGCGTGTTGCTGGGGGAGGAACAGAGGAAGGGGTTGCGGAGCTGGATCGTGAGGTTGGTGGAGAATGTCGATCGGTTCTTGGAATTCTCTTAGGGGAGGGTCATTTATGTTGCAACACACGTATCGCTGGACGATGCCGTAAAGCGTCGGGAGGCTGAGTTCGATTTTTATGAACATGGTTGTTTCTCATAACATTTAGTTGTGGACGGTAGTTCACTAGGTTGGTATTGTAGTACGTTGCTATGAACTTTGTTGCTTTCTTTATCTTCCGTAAGTGGTTATGTGTTGTAGAATGTTATTATATTTTTATGATATTTCTTAGGCAGTGGTTGACTATGTTGTCATGCTCGAAACTTTGGTTATAAGTTGTAAGGACATCACCCGTGTCACTCAAGTTGGAATCCTGTGTCAACTTACATAATTATCGTGTCCCTTATTTCAATATGGTGACAAGGGTGATTTCCTTACACGACTAGCACAAACACTCAGAAATGTAAACATCAGCTGAAACAAGTGCCAATGCAAGGGTGATTTCCTTATCAAAAAGTCAACCACCGAAATGTCAAACATCAAATTCAAATAAGTGACATGATAACCCCTTTAACCTGACACGGTAATACAAAGGCGGTGACATGGGTTATTTCCTGAAGCCATCTCCAAAAGTACTACGAAGTTCTTTACCACTTACCTGTAGTATGTAACCCGTTCCCAAAAGTAAAGCGAAGTGCTCAACCACTTACCTAGAGTTTGCCATATGTGCATGCATCCTAATTAGACTACCAAGTACTTAACCCGTTCACAAAATAACCTAGACGAAGAATGGTCCAACCACTGACCCCAAACTGCAAATGCAAAAGAAGACCCAACTGCTGAGGTAAGGCGTTGGACCACCAATGGAGGAACACATCTACGAACGACGACGCTTGAAATGGTGAAATTCTCCCTGAGATGGGTATCGACAAGTCTTAGGGCGACCAGGGCGCCGCTTCACATCCGGGGGGAGACACACCGCACTGGACATGGCTAGTGGGATTCGCCAATCTGCTCTTGGAGGAAGCGGATATAGCACATTCTCGTAACACGCCTTCCATGCTGCGACTTTGTAGAAGTCATTCACGAGAGAGAAGAAATTGGTACCTCGAAACTTGGCAGCGGCTACGTCATGCAGGCACGGAAACTGGTCAATGTCGAACCGCTTGCATGTGTAGGTACGGGCACTCAGGTTCACAACCCAGGAGGAGGACCCTCTACGGACAGTGTACTCGTGTGCGCTAAGCGCTCTGACATCCATGCATATTGCCAACGCAAAGTTCGTTTTCAGCTCACCTTGAACGTAATCGCTCACCGACGACCCCGATTTGGTGTTTTTTTTCCCGTCGCTCGTAAAACCACTTGGATACTGTTTCGATGATAGCATCAATCAGGGCTGTGATGGGTAGTTCGCAGGGCTCCTTGAACATGATGTTCAGACACTCGGAGTTGTTCATCGTCAATATGTTGTAGCGCATCCCCAAGAAGTATGCCCTGACCCAGTTCTGGAAACCAACCTCTTCCAGGTATTGGTCCGCAGGGGCTGACTGTGCGCAGAAATCAGCGAAGTGCTTCTCGAACTCTGCCCTCGTGTACACCTTCTCCACCTTGAAATACAACGTCTGCAGGCCCGTGACACCCTTGTACTTGCACATCGCATTCTGAAATAGATGTCATTGGCAGGCCCCTTGCTTGGCAAACACATAGCGGTCCCTCAAACCTTTGACGATACTAAGATGCCGATCAGAGACAAAAATTACGTCAGGTGCATCCTCGACGACATGTAGCATGTTCTTGAAGAAGAAGCCCCATGACCCGTGATTCTCACCATCGACAATCGCAAATGCGATCGGGTATACACTGTGGTCTGCATCTTAGGCTGTGGCAAAGAGAAGCGTGCCCCTGAACTTCCCTTTGAGGAAACTCACATCCACTGAAATCACCTGGACATGGATATCGATACCAGCTGGTTAGGTGACATGGTACTTTATGTTAGATGACATGCAATATCATAGTACTGACATGGAGTTTTACCTTTCGAAGGTAGGGGATCACCTTGCGCCATACCCCAAAGCTAACAAAGACGTACTTGAATGTTTGGGATGAGTCAAGCTCTAACCTAGTATATGACTCGGGGTTAGTCTGCTCCAACATGTGCAAGTACGGAATAATATCTCGGTAGCTGTCTTCGTCGGTCCCATGCTTTACCTCCCTCACCGCCAGTCGTGCCCTTCGTGCCTTCTAGTAGCTACACAAGACGCCATACTGGGACTTCGTCATTTTTTGTACTTGCTCGGGAACGAGGTCCTTTCGAGTCCCGATGAACCTGCATATAATGGTGACTTGTTGAGTTACATCATGTGACATGTGGAATATTGTTGTGTGACATAAATAGGTGTTCGCAACTAAAGTAACACTTACGTGGTCACGAGGTTGTGTCCAATCATGTTCGACGTAGCATGTCGGCTATGGTTGTGCTTCATGTTCAGGTCACATGTATGCTCCTGGACATACTGCCGGATGGACCACTTAGTCGTGCACCGGTAAGTCGACGCCCTTAACATCCACGTGCACTTGCTGTCCACACAACCAACTATATACGTTGATTTACACGACCTCTTAACAACAAACTCGAAGCACTTCTCCACTGCATTCCCCTTAAGGCGACTCTGCACATCAACCTTCGAGGCGAACAATTGTCCCTCCAAAAGTTCTGTCAGGTTGCGTCGTGGATCCTGGGTGCGAGGGGTTGCTCTGTCCACCATAACTTCAACGTTCTCCATCGTAGGTGGGGATATGCTGGACCTCGGAACCTAATCTTCAAGTTCCCTCATCACCTCATCCTCAGCTTCGTCCCCCTCCGTCGACACCCTCATACCCGGGTCGTCTTCGAAATCTTGCCAGTCAAAATCATCCCAGACTTCTTCCCACTTCACTCCGACGTCGAAGTCCTCATCCTCCTCCTGAATGCTTATGGATATGACCTCCAACCCCTGATACATGTCACCTTGACATTTTACCATGTCATCGGAGGAGTCCGTGTCACCCAATTGGATCACATCGATCCAGACCCTCACCCTTGTCACCCGACCCTCATAAATGTTCTTGTCACCAGTTCCAAACCCCTTGTCAGTATTGTCTACCGCACCTAGCTCCTTGCTCTTCCCTATGGCCTCCTTCACCTCACCCAAGAGGATCAACTCCAGAGCTTTACCCTTGTCACCTTCAAACATATGCTTGTCACCAGTTCCAAACCCCCTGTCAGTAGTGTGCTCCTGGCTCTTCCCTATCACCTCACCCAAGTGGATCAACTCCGGACCTTCACCCTTGTCACCTTCACACATATGATTGTCACCAGTTCCAAACCCTCTGTCAGTAGTGTGCTCCTGGGTCTTCCCTATCACCTCACCCAAGTGGATCAACTTCGGACTTCACCCTTGTCACCTTCACACATATGCTTGTCACCAGCTCCAAAACCCCTGTCAGTAGCGTACTCCTGGCTCTTCCCTATCACCTCACCCAAGAGGATCACGTCCGGACCCTTACCCTTGTCACCCCCTTCGAAACCCCGTGTCAACCTTGTCTTTCACCCCTATATCCTTGCTCTTCCCTGTTGATTCGCTTATCCCTCCTCCCCCATATAACCGAGCATCTACAAACACAGGGTTTGGTTGTGCCTTACCTTCTGCCTCTAGGTCGTCCACTTTTTGGGAGGTACGTGGCCCACTCAAGCATTCTTCTCCGACGTCGGGTTGCGGTACTTCAACGCTCTCTTTCACCACTGGACCAACATATATCGCCATGGGCCATGGATGTTCCCCACACTTCGAGTTCAAAAACTTAAAAGGCTCAAGGTCGTCATCATCACCTATCGTTATCGGATGACCCGACCCGCTTCTTCCGCCTTTGGCAAGTAAGAAAACCGTCAATCTTCATATGAAGAATCATGGCCGACCTTTAGCCTGATCAGTTTATTCAGAGATGCGAAGTCGATGCCCTCTTCAATGATCACATTCTTGCGCTCGGTCTCACCAGAATACACCCACCCGACACCCTCGAACAACCAACGACCGTTGAAGATGAGAGTGACACATACTTTGGCGTTTTCCCTTGCAAATGAAAAGTGGGATCAACACCATTGTTAATGGGTATCTACTTTTCACAAAACGTGAGGAGAAAGAGGAGAGACGCCTACCCATTGCAACTGAGAATTAGGGTTTCTCAGAAACCTCGGTGACACGGAAGTTAAAGAACACTGACACGAACAAAGAATGAGCCCGACAAGTGCTCTGCAACTGGACCTTGATGCCGATGGATTTTTCTTCAATGATGGCATTCTTCTCCAGCTCTTTTGTCCATGGGAGGAAGAAACTGAGTGTCATCTCTCCTCCTCTCTTTTTATACTTTGCAAATGGAGGGAAAGCCCCTTTTCCATCACCTTTTCCCATAGGCCATCATTACACTCATCTCTCTCTCTCTCTCTCTCTCTCTCTCTCTCTCTCTCTCTCTCTCCTATTTTTGGCGCCAATTTTCCCCACCAAAACATCCTCTCTCTATCCTGGTCACCCTTGTGATGACCTGCAACCGACCTTACCCTTCCCCATTTTAATTTGCACCAAATACCATACATGCTAGTTATGCAAATTTGGGGAAAAAGTGTCATTTTTGCAAAGTGACACAAAAAACATGCTAGTTGTGCAAATTGCCCAAAAAATAATAATAAAAAAGCTAATATATTATATAGTCTTTTGCTCCTTAAAATACGTGTTAAAAAGTCAAACGACATGTATTTTGGATCGGAGGGAGTAGTATTTTAATTAAATACTAGTAAAATTCCCGCGCCATGACGCGGTTTTTTAAAACTAAAATATTAATAATATATATAAATATATTATAAAATACTAATAAAAGTTAAGATAAAAAAAAACTTTACCATAAATGTATCTTATAATTCTGAAATAATTTTTTTTATATCTCGTCTAAAGTATAATACATAAGTGTAGATATTTTAAATCACCCAGTAATAATAATATCAATATCATTGTAACTTTTTTAGAAATTTTGAAATCTGAATCATGCATTTAAATGTGATGTGTAACAACTAATAATTATATTCAATGTTTTGAATTAAGCTCAATAGTTAGTACATAAATGTGAGTTAAGCCTAATGGTTATATTAGATTGAATTCAATGTTTTGAATTAAGCCCAATTGTTAGTAAATATGTTAAGAATAAAAAGAGAATGGAGGATTAAAAAAAATTAATGGAAAAAAAAGAAAAGGAGAAATAAAAAAATCAAGGAAAAAACATAATTGGTCAATATTCTTAAAACTCCTCTAAGATTGACACGTAAGCAAAGTCTTCTAAATTAAGGTTATATATAGATAAATAATTATAAATTTAACAAAAAAAAAAAAGTAATAATCAATTAATATGATCAATTTTAATTTCGAACGGGACCGATTGGCATGACCTCTATATGAAACATTACGTAAGATACATGTATATTCAATGGCTCAGTTTCTAGATCCAGCTTCCCTGTTGCATTACCATCGAAGATCGAATATAATATCTTGTGCAATCCAATGATGGAAACACGCACAAAGTTGAGGTTTTCACACAAATTACAGAGACATTGTTCAAGCGGCGGCGATCGATCATGCAGATAGATACAAATCAAAGTTTAGATCAACCAAAATCACACAAATTAAGTTGAGAGAAGTCTTCCCCCACTCCAATCCGTAGAAGATGAAGATACCATGCGAGTTCGATTACGTTACTTTTTGCGCAGTTGGCGGAGTTGAATGCCTCGGACGATAAGGCCAGTCTTTTGTACCTCAGTATTCTCATCCCTCACAAAAAGACGTATGGGAGCATCAGGGTTATAATCATGGTTTCTGAATGTGCCCATCTCAATCTCCAGCCAGCCATCCTCCCGTCTGGTAGGCCGGGTTTCTGAATGAGCTCTACTATGTGGGTCCAGCGTGCACAACTTGGGTTTCTGATCTTCATTATAGAACCCAACAGTACACTTCACCGTATTAGTATGGAAGCCTTCCGCTGCTGGCAGGGTCATGAGTTTGTACACAAAGTAGGCTCCATAGTCATAATTTGGCTTTAGCCAGTCCCCTCTTGCCCTACCCTCTATCTGTAGAAACCTTACTTGGATGAGTTTAGCTTCCATCCTGCATGCGTTTCCATTGAAATCATGAACCAGAGGATCCACTACCACTACCAGGTTGTACTAGAAAGTAACCCAAATTAGTTTATCTTTTCTTTTAATTATAGATTCCTGGCTAGCTGGGTGGAATCTTTTCCAATTTAAGATCTTATTCTAGACATAGGATAGGAAGGCAGTAAATTAATAAGAGTTTTTGTAAATAAATTAATAAAAAAAGAAGCCGCCTCTGTATCAAATGATGATTTTTTTTTATCAGGTAATAATTCGGGTGGAGTAATCCTACACGATAGCATATTTGTGGATGAAGTCTTAGAGACCTGTATCAGTGTAGATGTCAAGGCACATGGCAGAGTGACATAGGTGCATGTGCAACCTTATCAACCACTTTGTTGTCATAGTGGTTCACAAGTTATAAAGAAGTGGTTCATGGTGTTATCAAGAAGTGTTTCAACCCTTTTACTCTTAGTGGTTCGGCCTTATTTACTCTCAGTTGTTCAGTCATTTTACTCATAGTGGTTCAACCCTTTTACTCGTGTGGTTAAGTCTATTAGTAGGTTTAACCCTTTTACTCTTATTGGTTCAACCCTTTTCACTTTTATTTTATTTTTTTAATATGTATTTTTTAATTATATATATATATACATATATTATTTCATTGTTTTTGACTTTAAATAAATGTCATATTAATACCAATTTAGCTAATTAATCAATTCCTTCTAATATATATATATTTTTTGACTTGTTATATCAACTTTAAGATGAAAATCAAATGAAGAGAGATGTGTACGTACTTGGATGACCACTCCCAGCATTCCCTATTCTCCTCGTGCTCAATGTTAACTAGTGAGACTGCCGGAATCATAAGACTCAAATTTGGGTTTCGAACGTCTTCAACCTGTATGACGCAATACACATATAAGTGACTCGAAACCTCCTATTAACCCCAAACCTCCCATTAACCCCTCACTCTTTTGAGTTGGTCATGTTCAACCTTCCATTAAATTGGGTGAGAACGTACCATGAGGTGGATTGCTTCGATGTATGCTTTGATTTGGCCAGGGAGCCATGTTCCGTCTCTTGATGATATACGAAGCTTGGGTTCTTTAACTCCTACTTTGGTTAATTCTCCATAATCGGACAGGGGTGGTCTACGGCGGTTCGCTAGTGTTGTGAACAGCGTCCACGCCTCTCCTCTTGCCAAGGGTTCAACCTTCAACTTCATCTTGGCTCCCATGTCGGTGCAGACATCTGGATTCCTTGATACAACCACAATCCTGCGTATGCAACAAATATGCAATACATAATGTGCCAAACTCTTGTGGTCATTACAAATTTCCAGTACGAGGAGAGGGGACTTGAACTCGTGACTTATTTGTTACTACATGGTCATCCTTAGCAGCTAATCAAGCAAAGTTTGGCATTATCCAAACTTATTTATATATGCAATGTGCAACAATATAGATGTGTCCAAGGTTATTAGGATCGGGATTCTAGGATCGAATCACAACAGGGTCTGTAGATCGGATCGTAAGATCCTCGAAATATAATAAAATATAAAATATATATAATAAAGTGGCTTAATTTAAAGTTCTAGAATGAAGAAAAAAATATTAGCCACACAATATATTTTGGTTTCAAGAGATAAAAAAAAAGCCACATTTACGAACTTAGACATTGTCATATTGATTAAAAGACTCGAAAACAAGTGTCTTTAAGCCATTTTTCGTGTTTTATACATGAATGTATACATTTAATTAAACTCCCTAAAATCAAACAAGGAAACAAGATATATGTTTAAAAAATACATATTGTTAATAAAAATAGGATCGATTAAGATTCTAGAGATCCTATAGTAGATCCTACACAAAAAAATTATATGCATAGATCCGGATCGAGCTCCTGAGTAGGATCGTAGGATCTTAGGATTCTAAAGATCCAGATCGAGACTCTGATAACAAGGGATGCACTTTGGATGTGTCAAACTAAATTAATTAAAACTAAATTAAAGAATAAATAAATGACTTGCCTGCAGGTGGTGTAGTGATGAGAATCTGTCCATGGGATGCCGATGGAGTCCAAGGGAATCATTTTCTCCAAGGGGTCGAAGATAATCAGCACCTTGTCAGCACCACCTAATTTCTTGATCACTACACGATCTCCACCTTTCTTGATCACTACAACGTGTTGGAAGGTTCCGTCTGTCTCCATATCCCTGGCAAGCTTCTCGACAAGCGTGGTCTTCCCTGCACCCTCGTCTCCATGTACTCCGATCACGAGCTCCTTCCCAAAACGCAGCGCAGCCTTTAAAACCGGAAGGTAATTCCTCCTGGAACCGATTTCTGTGAACCCACCCGCCAACTGTGGGTAGGGCGCTGGGTAGGACATCCCTTGAAAGTCGCCCTCTCGCATTTTGCGTTTGAGGTCGTTGGAGAGGCTCTTGGCACGCAAGTAGCGACAGATGAAGTTCCAGTCGCCCAGCAATGGGGTAGTGACAAACTCTTCGGCGGTTATCACCATGCTTTTGCTGGTCTCGATCCAGGCTATCACATCATCCTTGATTACATAGCCGGTCCACTCCCTTGACCCGACCGCTGTTATGATCTCTTGTCTTTTGTTTTTGAGCTTTCCGATCTCATCCTCCAGAGTTTTAACATCATTGTCAAGCTGATAGATGAGATACCCAGGCAGCTTAAGCAGCTCCTTTATGCCCTTCAGGACCTCCTCGTAACAAATTGTTATAATCGTTTCACACATAGCGTAATCCTTCAATTTGATTCAAGGATTTGCAGTTGGTTTTTAATGTATCAAGAAGGGGACTAGCTGTCGGGGAAAGCTATTCACTGATTCACAAAATGTACTCCCCATATATATAGAGGAACACCACTATATATTTCTTGAATTAGTAAATAAAGAGCGATAATCCGGGATTCGAACCGGGGACCTTTGGGAACTACCCGCAAATATTTTCCAATTGAACCGTTCTCGAATGATTTCTACACACATAAGAGGTTAGTTCCGGTGTACTCAGGCCTTAACATGTATCATGCGAACTTATCTGGGTCATTGATTTAGTAGAATCGGATGGCTGAGATTATTCCGTAATATTGATTAATTAAAAATAAAAATGAACAAAACACATAAATAAACCCATAACCTGGGCGTGTACACTCCCACTCTTCCCCACAATTGGAACTTTTGGCCATTGAAGAAAGAGAAAGAGCAGGAGGGGCGATTAGGCGAAAGCGAAAGGCGTTCTGACTAGGGTTTATCGCATTCGATCGGTTGAGACTCCGGCGCTTGGGACTTCGACAGTCGAAGTTAAGGCGGATTCAGATCACCGCGAGCCATCTGCACCACCACCACCAAAGCAAAATTCGTCGCCGATTTGAAGTTGTTGGAGGAGCAAGAAGAGACCCGGCGTATTTGAATCTGTTCGATTTCAAACATCCTTGTTGGACCCACCCGAAGCGATCCTCGTCGGCGATTGTGATCGATTGAAAGTTGGAGAAGCGATCTGGCATACCAGGTTCAAATGAAGCATTTGAGTACATCAATGGGTAAGTTTGCTGATTGTAATGAACGAATTTGGGATTTTTTTGTTGTATGTGTAATTTTTAGGGTCGAAATCTTGGTATTCGGTTGATATTTGGGATTTTTAGGTTCTTTTGAGTTCATCAATGGGTAAGCTAGTTTCATCCATGGGTCGAAATCTGGAATCTTGTAGGGTCGAATTTTGGATTTTGTTTAGTATTCGATTGTATCGCTCAATTATTCAACGTTATTATGAGATTATTCGACTGTATCGATAGATTTATCATAGATAATAAGGGATTTCCATTGGTGTATCTATTCTAATCTTCTAGTGAAATGTGGGTTTTATTCGATTGTATCGCTCAATTATTCGTCGGTATTATGAGATTATTCGATTGCATTGATAGATTTATCATAGATAATAAGGGATTTCCATTAGTGTATCTATTCTAAATGCGGGTTATTCGATTGTATAGTTCAATTATTCGGCGGTATTATGAGATTATTTAATTGTATCGATAGATTTATCATAGATAATAAGGGGGTTTCGATCCATTGGTGTATCTATTCTAATCTTCTAGTGAAATACGGGTTATTCAATTGTATCGCCCAATCATTTAACGATATTATGAGATTATTCGATTGTATCTATAGATTTATCATAGATAATAAAGAATTTCCATTGGCGTATCTATTCTAATCCATTAGTCTCCAGGGCTGATGGAAAAGGAGAGGTGGCACCCTCTGAAAAAATTACCAAACCATTCGCAATGAAACCATATTTGAACACGGAGTTGGTGTTGGACTCGCCTCTGAACATGTCCTTACAACCATGATTTCTTTCCCACCATTTTTTTTTTGTTTCAATTTGACCTATACAAATCGTCTCGGACAATTTGTTCTAAAAAGGTAAAGATCATTGCTTACACGTCTCTGCAAATTATGAACAATTTGTTCTAAAAAAAGGTACTCGGATTGACATTTTTAAACTAATTTTCCATGAGAATAATTTGCCCTAAGAAAAATCACATCGGAGAATGTTTCATTATAGAGGAATGATCCGATTGACATTTTAATGGGTTTGCTATTGACATGGCCTAGTATCGTTAAATGCACAATACATTAATCACCGATACCGACTTCCAGAGACGGTAAAATATGAGCTGTTACCGACTTTCGAATCCAGTAAATTTCGAGGGAAAATTCAAGGCTAAATTCGAGAGCATTTTTCAGGCTAAATATTTTGAAATAAATATTTCAAGGGTATTTATAAGGCTATGGCATCTTACTAGTGAACTTCTACTGACAATAGACAATTTTAAGAGAGAGCTGGTGCTCTGTTTGTGTTTGTATTCCCTTTTCATTAATTAGAAAGAGAGCCAATACTACAGTATTTGTAATGAGAAGGAGGCTACCAGACAGAGCTATAGAACAAGGAACTGTTCGAGACAGCTTGCCTTACACTTGGGCTTAGACACCACTTTGGACTGAATACAAACTATACATATGATGGGCTGAGCCCACATCTACTACTACGCCCCCTCGTTCCGAGATGGGTGCAAACACAGCTTGGGACGAAGAAGAAGGAATCGAGGAGCAGCTAACGGCTTCGTGAGGGGATCTGCGACTTGGTCCTTGGAGGAAATAAAAGCGACTTGCAGACTGCGTGCTTGAACACGTTCACGTACAAAATGATAGTCTAAGGAGACATGCTTGATTCGATGATGAAGAACCGGGTTGGCGGCCAAATACGTCGCCCCCAGGTTGTCACACCAAAGAATAGGTGGATGATGCAGCCGTATATGGAGTTCAGACAGCAGATGTTGTATCCACAGGGATTCACAAGTGGCAATAGCAAGGCTGCGGTATTCCGCCTCAGTCGATGACCGGGCAACAGTGTCCTGTTTCTTGGATGACCAGGAAATCAAATTGGCACCAGGAAAAATGCAGTAACCACCAGTTGATCGTCTATTAGAAGAATCACCAGCCCAATCAGAGTCTGAATATGCAGAAAGTCGAAAATCGGGGTGCGATGAGATATGAAAATGTCAGAGAGGCTGTGGGCTTGTGGCATTAAGGTAGCGAAGGATTCGCTTTACCGCCTGCCAGTGGTGATCCTGCGGATTGTGCATTGCCTGACAGACTTTGTTTACAACAAAAGATATATCCGGCCTTGTGAATGCCAAGTACTGAAGGCTACCCACGACGCTCCTGTAAAGCAACGGATCGGAGAAAGAAGCACTTACAGAAGGTCCGGAAATAGCCATTGGCGTAGATACAGGGGCAGAGTTGTGCATATTCGTTTTGACAAGCAAATCCCGAATGTATTTAGTTTGGGACAGATAGAAGCCCGTGTTATCTCTGGAGACTTCGATGCCCAAAAAGAAATGTAAGTCACCAAGGTCCTTGATGGGAAACCGCTGAGATAAAGCATCAATGAACAGTCGGGATTGGTGGACATCCGAAGAAATCACGAGGAGATCGTCCACATACACAAGAACATAGACAAGGTATCCATGTTGGTGATAGACAAAGAGTGAAGAATCAGCCCGAGAAGAGGAAAAACCGAGGAGGAGGAGGGCTTCACTGAGCTTGGCGAACCAAGCTCGAGGAGCTTGCTTAAGCCCGTAAAGCGATTTATGTAATTTACAGACATAATGAGGAAAGTGTGGGTGAATGAAACCTTGTGGTTGACGGATAAACACCTCTTCAGACAGGTCCCCGTGGAGGAAGGCATTTTGCACGTCAAGTTGCCGCACCGACCAACCATGAATTGCCGCGAGGGAGAGAAGAAGACGGATAGTGGTAGGTTTAACAACCGGGCTAAAAGTCTCGGGAAAGTCTAGGCCATGTATTTGATTGAATCCTTGCGCAACAAGGCGGGCTTTTCGACGTTCGATTTGACCAGTGGACAACCGCTTAGTTTTGAACACCCATTTGGTGCCTAAAACATTAAAGGAAGGTTGGGGTGGGACAAGGGTCCAAGTATAAGTGGAAAGGAGGGCATTGAACTCATCATTCATGGCTTGGCGCCAGGCAAGGTGTTTGGAGGCCTCGGAGTAGGAGGAGGGCTCGTCAGGGACGGGTTTGGAGACCTGAGAGAGGGAGCAATGAGGGGAGGGCCACGGTATGGTGCCATCATGGCGGACAAGAGGCTTAGTGATATGATCTTTATATCTGGTGACCATTGGGTGGAGGTTTGGAGGGGAAGACTCAAGAGGTGGCGGCGAGAGGCCTGGATTAATTGGTGAGGAGGGAGGTGATGCTAAAGAGGAAGTAGAATTAGGTACCAAATCAGAAGTGAGAGAGGGTATTGGGCTTGGAGAGGTGGGCTCTTCAGTAGTAGAGGAGGGAGATGGCTGGTGGGGCTCAGGCCCAAAATTAGGATTAATTAAAAGTGGGAGAGAAGCTTGTTGAGACTGAGGTGGGGGAGGAAGAGCAGATCCACTAGTAGTAGCAAACGGGAAAGTGTCTTCGTGAAAGATAACGTCCCGAGAGACGTAAAGACGAGAGTTGACCCAATCAAGACAAAGGTATCCCCGGTGATGAGAACTATAACCGAGAAAGAGAGTAGGAGTGGAGCGGAAGGATAACTTATGTTGATTATAGGGACGAAGATTGGGAAAAGCAAGGCACCCAAATACTCGAAGAAAATCATAATCCGGAGGATGACGAAAGACAAGCTCAAATGGGGACATATGTTGAAGAACAGGAGTAGGAAGGCGGTTAAGTAAATATACCGCAGCCTCAAAGGCATAATCCCAATAGGAAAGGGGGAGAGATGCGTGTTTAAGGAGAGTGAGCCCCATATCGACAATTCGACGATGTCGAGATTCGACCGTGCCATTTTGCGAGTGGGCATATGGGGAAGTCAAACGATGAGAGATCCCATTTTCTTGAAAGAAGGAACGAAGAGATTTGAACTCGGTGCCATTGTCAGTTTGGACACTTTTGATAGTAGTAGAGAAGGCATTGGTAACCAATTTGGCAAAGTTAATAAACGTGGAAGCTACAATAGATTTTGTAGCAATAGGAAAAATCTAAACGAACTTGGAGTAATCATCGACTATAGATAAGTAAAACCGATAACCATTTTCCAATATATAATGAGCGGGACCCCATACATCGACAAAAAGGAGTTGCAAAATACTAGTGGATCTACTAGGAGAGGGTGGATACGGTAAGGCATGGGCCTTGGCCCAAGAACAGCTTTGGCAGGGAAAGGAGTTTATTGGGCCAGTGCTGACGGGCTTCTTGATCTGGTACAAAAGGGCCTGAGTTAGGGTTTTGGAAGGATGGCCCAGACGCAAATGCCATCGAGAGACGGAAACTGGAGCAGTAGTGGAGCAAGCAACGGGGGTCGGCGGCAATGGAGTCACTGATGGTGATCGGAAGCGGGTAGAGTCCTCCCTCAGCGGGGCCTTGAAGAAGAGGGCGCTTGGTCTGCGAATCCTTAACCACAAAGTGAGAATCATGAAATTCAAAAAAGATTTTATTGTCTTCACAAAATTGTTGTACTAAAAGGAGATTCTTAGAAATAGAGGGAGTATGAAGAAGATAGGGAAGGAAGAAGTTACGATTAGCTGCAGAGAAGTGGGCTGAACCTTGGTGCTGAATTGGGATGGAGGAGCCATCACCTCGAGATACCTGCTCTGTTCCTGTGTATGGGAGTGAATCAATTCGGAGGTTCGCGATGTCCGGGGTAAAGTGGCGATTAGCTGCGGTGTCAGGAAACCATGTGGTGGTATAATTAGCTTGAAGTGTTGACGGTGGCGGAGGATGATATGCTTGATCAAAGCGATGCCAACAGGCCGGAGCGGTGTGGCCGCGCTTGAAACAGAGCTGGCAAACAGGACGATTGTCAGGGAGCCCATTGAACGATGACGATGAGCTCCGGTTTGGAGTGAAGGGAGTGCTACGATCAAGCTCCCGACCACGACCCCGACCACGACTACCATCCCTGCCACCACGAAAGGAGCCTCGACCTCGACCGTAGGTGAAGTTGGCCTCTGGGTTTTGGGGTGGAGGGGGTGGATTCGGAGGATTCGGTGGTGTGGGAAGCAGTCCCTGAGTAGGAGTAGCCAGGCGGGCTTCATGATTCAGCAAGTGTCCGAGGATAAGACGAGGTTCAGGGAGTGATGGTTGGGTGGAGAGAGAGGTTACGAGGGACTCATAATCAGCTCCGAGTCCGGCGAGAAGATATGTGGTAAACTCGATATCTGACACCACCTGTCCGGCTGCAGCGAGGGTGCTCACAAGACCCTTTGCCCGATTGAAGAAGTCGGTAATGCTTTCCGAGCCTTTCCGAAGAGATGCAAGTTGAAGACGAGCCTGTACAATCTGGGCTGTTGAGCGAGCAGCGTACAACTCATGAAGGAGGGACCAGATGGCTGCAGAGGTCTCACAATCAATGACCTGAGCAAGAATGGGTTCAGATAGAGACGAGGTAAGAACGGCCATGACTAACAGGTCTCGAGTGACCCATTCTTGGTGAGCTGGATTTGGGGCTCCGTCTGGTGTTAGCGAGGAGGGACATGGGTGGCTGCCGTCAACAAACTTGAGGAGGCCTCGAGATCCGAGGTAAGGTCGGACTTGTGTTTTCCAGGTGACGAAGTTGGTTTGGTTCAATTTGATAAGTATGAAGCTAGAGAAGGCTGGAAGGGAAGAGAACCCAGCCATCAATGGCGGTTGGCTTGAAGTAGGGTTTGAGGATGAAAAGGAAGGTGTGGGTTGGACATCTGACATCTCTCACTTTTGTTTCTTTGGACGTTTTGTCCTCAAAGCTCTGATACCATACTGACAATAGACAATTTTGAGAGAGAGCTGGTGCTCTGTTTGTGTTTGTATTCCCTTTTCATTAATTAGAAAGAGAGCCAATACCACAATATTTGTAATGGTAAGGAGGCTACCAGACAGAGCTACAGAACAAGGAGCTGTTCGAGACAGCTTGCCTTACACTTGGGCTTAGACACCACTTTGGACTGAATACAAACTATACATATGATAGGCTGAGCCCACATCTACTACTAACTTCTTATATGGCACATTGTTCTAAAAAATGTTTGGAGGGTGTTTGGTGGCAGAGTGGAGTTAAGAATCTAGGTGGGGTTTAGGCAAATTTCATGACGGGTCTTTGCATTCTATGAGAGTTTTGACGACCTTGACTATGGTATCTTACTTACGTAGTATTTAATTTGTGACCAATTGGGTTCGCAGTTGACTTGATCGAACTTAATGACGAACATAATTTACTTTGTGATCAATTAATGGGGGGTGGGCAGTTGACTTTCTTTAAATTAAAATTGATATGATCGATGATGTTTGAGTTTTTTTTTGGGTGATTTAGGTAAGTAGGTTATTTACGATCTTCAATTAGCTAATTAGATAAAGAACTTATTTAATTAGATTAGATAGTCCATTATCCAAATGGGGTATTAAAGTTAATGGTCAACTGTTTGACCATCGACTGGTCAAGGAGTTGACCGTTGACTGGTCAAGTAGGCTATTTAGAAATTTCAATTAGATAATTAGATAAGGAACTTCTTATATGGTACATTGTTGTGATGGAGTTTGTTTGTTGGATTGGTATGAGTTTGATTATTTGAAGTGGGTGTTTTTCCAGTTGTTCTCACATGATCCTTTTTCCCGGATTCTAGCACCAAATGGCCTACAATTATCCATCCCTTGCTCTTTTCACCTTTGCCCCATCATAACCCTATAATGTCCTCATGATTTTGTTCTGTGCATAATTCCAAGCGGTGGAGATTATCCAGGTTGTTCAAGCTTTGTGGGTAACGAGTATTTAGATTGAGATTTGAGGGAAGTGTATTAGAGGGTTTTTGTATTTTGAAGAGCTAGTCAAGCTTGGTTGTTGGCTATGATATGCTAGGATGACATTCATCAAATATTTTGATTTAGTAGACGCTATATTGTGGTTTATTGTCTTAGTCTTGCTTGGGGACAAGCAAGGTTAAGTATGAGGTATTTTGATAGCGTCTATTTAGTCATGTTTATAGGACACTCTTGGTTAGATTTTAGGGCGTTTTACTCAAGCATTTGCCTATTTCTTAGCCCTTAGTGTCCCATTTCGAGGAATCGGTGTCTACCGCTACTTTATTGTGATTTCAGGTGTTTTGGAGCGGTTTTGGAGCTGACTCAAGAGCTTCAGAAGAAAGGGGTGGTTCAATGATCTTTAGTACACTAAGGAGTCATCAAATACGATCTAGGAGGCACGAATCAAAGAAATGTGCTAAGAGATTCGAAGCAAAATCGAACAAAGTGGACAAGACGAAGCAGCACATAGAAACTTCCTATTTTCGCCCTACAACACTTCTAATCAACTCCTAATGTCTTCATGAGAGTTTTAGTCCTCGAAAAGAGATTTCCAACGCATATTCATATGCATTAATCAGACGAGCGATGACTCCATAAAATGCATTTCAAGGCGACCTTGCTGAAAGCTACTCGACCGAGTGATTTAACACTTGACTAGTCCTGATATCGAGTGGCCTCCAGAAGTTGGAAAAGAACTCCACTCGACCAAGTGTATGCTCGAGTGGCCCTCAGAACTGGCCAAAGTTCAACACCCGGCCGAGTGCCCAATCCACTCGAGATGTGTTATGCCCGAGTGTCGATCCTGATTCCATTTTCTGCCATTTCGTTTTGCCTTATTTTGGAATTTTTCTGGTTGGGTCTTTGAAGGACGTTTTTGGGGGATAGAAAGAGGGGAGGACTTGATAGTGTGGAGTGGATGTAGAGAAGGTCTTGAGATCTGTAATCGAAGACAGGATCGGATCTATCGAATTTCGGTAACTCTTCCACTTTATCAATGGTTGTTTTGTTGAATTTGATTGATTCAAGCATGGTTCCTGTTATGGGTTGCTAGATTTCATTGTTCTAGGGCCGGGGTGATCCCAACAATGCAAAGATAGACTTGTGCTTAGTATTGTTTGAATGATATTTGATTCTATTTGGTGATTTAATCCTATCACGCCAGCCCTAGTTGACGAGAGTCGATTAGAACTGATTTTGGGGTTTGAAATCGAGAGACTAAGACCCCAAATTGGAACCTAGATGGTGAATTTAGGCCGAAAGGCTATTGGATCCATTTGAACCATAGGATTAAGCCTGAAATTTAGTTGATCGAAAGAGAAATTGAACTTCTTGTGAATCTCTATATCGTCATAGATATTTTAGGTGATAATTGTATCGACTGAGACCGAGATGGTTATGTTTGCACGATATTTTAGGTGATAATTGTTTTAGTTCCTGATACTAAAACAATATTTGAAGTAATTATTAAAAAACCACCCTATCATAATTTAAATAAAATCATTCATACAAAGAAAAATGATATAAAATCATCTAACTCTATAATTTTAATTTTGAAAAATACTCAAACTATTTTAGTATTTATCATAAGAGCATATTATATAAAATTATCCATAAATTTTTTTTCCCACAAAAGCTCTCATAAAATTTATAGATCTTGTGATTAATTATGAGAGATGGTGGGATATTTTTTTCTTATTTACCAATACATAGATCCAATATATGTGTATTAATCTATTAAAATAATGAATTTGAATAATAAAAGAGATCTTGTGATTAATTATGAGTTGGCTTACATTTTTTAACGCATGTAGTATTGATTAAGAATTGATAAACATTAGCTTAATCTATATAGAAGGATAAATATCTCATAGGAAAAAAAATTGATTTGTTTTATCCAACGTAATTCTTGCGGGTTCGATTTTACTGAACCCAATTTGACCAAAACCGTTGTGGTCGAAACTCGATTCACCCAAACCTGTTTAGACCGAAACTCGATTCGATCACCCGAATTCCGTTTAAACCGAAACCCGATTTACCCGAACCCGTTTAGACCGAAACCCGATTCGTCCGGATTGAATAGGACCCAAAAACCTGATTGTATCCGATACAATAATGCCCGAACAAAACCCGACCAGAACCCGATCAACCCGAATTGTCATCACACCCGATATTAACCCGAGTCCGATATGACCCGAAACCGAATAACCCAACCCGAACCCGACCCAACTCGCCCGATTTCCACCTCTAGCTAGATTTGCCCCCGCCCTCGCACCAACTGACATCATTCTCACTCTCCCTCCGTCTTCCACCCTTCATCGAAGAGATCTACACCACCCTCCTCTTCCACCACCAACCACTTCCATTCTCTCTCTAAGAACTACTCTATCCATCTTTACTAGGGTCGTTGCCCAGATCCGACACCTCCCACTACACACCAAAGCACAATCTCACCCACTCCTTTTCCATGCCATTTTGTGGGAGTTCCACCTCTACTCTATCGTCGGAATCCCCGACAGCTTCCTAGAACCGCCTCTTTTGGTGGATCGTACTTGAATCCATACCATCGTCCTTCTCGTTGCTTCACCACTGTCCACGACCCCCATCTCCATCATGGCTGTTGTTGTCAACTCACCGGTGTCACTATATCTCTCAGTCTCGCCTATTTTCCTCGATCCATTTTTTATTATTTTAAAATTCATATAATTTATTTGATATTCTCTTTGTCTATTTTTCTTGTAAATTTAAGGTATTCTCTTTGTATATTTTTTTAAAAAAAAATTTCGTATAAAAATAATATAAAAATTATCTATAAAATTGTGTCCACCTCGAAAAAAAATTATCTATAAAAACTATTTATTTTGGATAAGAAGTGGCTAAAATTTTGGGGAAAGAGTGTGTAGACCCTTCAATATTCTTTTCCGAGTAAAGTGTGTAGACCTTTTTTTTTAATGCAATCAGTGCATATCTCCTTAAAATTCTTGCTAATTAATCAACTTACTCTTGCAAAATGTTTATAGATTGAATTGGATAGACAATCGAGAGTTTGGACTAATGCTCCTTATGATTTGAGAGCATTTTCTACACGAGTTATTCCTCTTCAAAGCCCCATAACAAACATAAATAATTGGCCTCCTGAAAGGGCCATGAGCATGCATTTTGTGCTTGGTCAAATCAGTAGCTTGAATTTTGTATAAATTGAGGCACATAATATAAGAAGTGACGCAGTATTCAATAGAGAGGGATGCGTATGAACTAAATTAATGAGTTACAAGTAGTGATGAAATCGATATTTGCCCTAGTAGATTAGTCAGCTGATTCTTAGCTGGTGCTTTCTTCACACCAGCCTTTCGCTTAACTACTTGTTGAGTGTGTGTTATACATGATCCTATAGGTCCTAAGGGGTACCTTTGTAGTGGGTATATTAGTATTACATTGATGTATAAATACTTAGAGGTTGTATTGAGCAAGGTATGAAATGAATAATAAAACACTTTACCTCTCTCCTAATCTCTATCCTCTCTACCTACGTTCTTCTTCCTCCTAACCTTCTAAACTATATATCTCAATCTCCTTCCTTTCTTCCCAAATTCTCCATGGAAGCCTAAGCTGCTTCCTTCTAATCGATCTTCGGGTCGTAACAGTCTGATGTCCAGAGGCCAAGAAAACATCAATCTTTTTTAACACAGAAAAACAAACTATATGAAATGAAATTATTACACTAGGGGCCTTAGGAGGTCACTATATGACCATGCTAATTTACCTATATCCATCACAGAATCAGCTGTAGGTATAGAAGAGCTCTCAACAGGTGATTCGGAAATGACAGGTTTTGGGCAGCCTTACATGGTGGTTCTCTCGCTAGCTGCTGGTTTCTTAGAAACCTTTTTCGATCAGCAGCTTGTTTGATTTCCTCTTCAGCCTTTAAAAGCATGTTCTTGGTCGATCTTTAGTAAAAGGCGAAAGAATAGTTCGCTTTGTTCTTGGTCGATCTTGCTCCTGTGAATTTTGCAGATTTATACAAGGCATAAGTGAAGGAGAAAATTTTACAATTAAATAACAACGTACAGATCGAGATAGTGCAGAGCAACACAATACATTGAGAGCCTCCTCCAGTGCATCGAGATCCTTTGACCACAAAGCTTCTCGCGTCAACTTGTTCATTTCAGCAAGCTGTTGACTAACTTTTTCCTTTTCGGCATACAACTCCTGTATTTTCTTATGAGTACACGACATAACGTTCATGGACAAGAGGTAGTCGTAGTCAGTAACTCGCACCCCCTGGCTGTCCACCACTGGCTCTTGAGCTCCTATACTGTTTTCTGAGCTATCTCCATTTTCGTCAGAATCATCAGCTCCATTAACAATGGAGTCCACAGATTTTGCCTTCTTTGGTAAGGGGGTGAAGCGCATTTCCCACAGTTCAGTTACCAATGCAGCCTTCTCTTGCCCGTATATAACAACTTCTTTATTGAGAACAGCCAGGATAAACCGAACCTTGTTCTCCAGCTCTATCACTTCCCTCTCAAGGCTGCTGACACAATATTTCTGCATAATAATAAAAAATAAAATGAATAAGCACAAACACTTTCTTCAAGAAGATCAAGTTTTGCTCGCGAATTAGAGGAACATAACCCACCTTCCTCTTCTCATATATCCCAAGCCTCCAATCACAGAACTCATTGAGAACTGAAACAGACAACATATTTAAAGATTAGTAAATGGCGTCGTATGAGTAAGAGTAGCAGCACAAGCACATCAGCGAATAAAGCCATACTTTCTACAGCACTTGAATATTTCTTAATTCTGCCTCTTGGATCAAACAGATGCATGTTAGCTGTGCTGATTGAGGTTGTGAGCCATAATTTCTTCAATAATCCTTGTTGCTTCGCCATTCGCAGCTTTTTTCGGTCCATGACAACCTCAAATCGTGCAACTGTACCAGTGCTATGATCCAGGAAAAACTGCAGCCATATGGTAATATCCTATGTAAATCACTGCGTTTCTCGAGTACCAAATCACTTCTTGCAAATATTTTTATTTGAAGAGTAAAAAAAAAAAAACAAATATTTTACCTTAATGAAGCTGTTCTTCTTGCATTTATTAAGGAACTGGTTGTAATTTTGTGTCCACCGACGAACTGGCAATTCAGTAACCATCAATCTGCATTCATCTATCTCCTCAATTACCCCACTAGTTATATAAGTTTGCCCGCCTTCTTTTGTTGACTTCTCAATGATTCCCTTGAAACCTTTATACCATGGATCCATTGGCTTCATGGTCTCACCATTAAGCATACGCCTAATATTTGCAATGATATCTCTAGGATTGAAATTAGGGATGTACGAGTTCCAGCCAGTTCTAACTGTTTCAATTCCATTGACCAGAACCATTGGAATTACAGGGGCATACCTGAAATATTCAACAAAATTTTCAGCATGTTGAATTCCAGCATCTCATTCTTAGGCACACAACATGTTAAAGGTAGTAAAAGGTCATACCACGTAGGTTCAACAGTTAATCCGTCTTCTTTTAGGTAATCAAGGAGTACATCATCCACCTTAGGGAAAATAAATCTTGAAATGTTTTCAAGACAAGTGTCAATGCGCCATGGACTTGCATGATCCTTTCCACCCTGTAAAACAACGTATAGTGAAGCATTCAGCTTTACATTTGTATAAAGTGTAAACCATTGGTGACATTCATCTTGCCTGACATCGTGTTCCAAATCGACCACCAGGATTGAAAAGATTAACGTTATTGCTCCCAACAAAGTCTTGCGCCATGCCTATAATTGTGCGGCACAAGCTCTGATCTCCATGATGGTAGGCCGACTTCTTAGCCACATAACTACCAAATAGAGAAATGCTTGTTAACTTAACAAGGTTAAGCTTGAAAGCAGTGAAGAGAACTTTTCTCTGAACGGGTTTGAACCCATCCATCACTGAAGGTATTGATCTTTGAAAAACTGAATGAGCTCCTTGTGGACAAAATCATCGCTGTACTTGATGCGCTTGTCCTTTGAATTGAGTCCACTTCCAGGCTGCAAAAACACAATCAGTATTGGATGTTCTTAAAATGGAAAATGTAAATGGAGGATTTAAAAGCACAAGACTCAAACCCTATCTTCAATTCTTTTCTTGGTCAAGGCAAGTTCAATTGCATCTGTATCCTCAAGATCTTCCTTCTTTGGCTTCTTTAGAACTGCTAGTACCCAATCCCTGAAAACAAAAGGATATATTGAGGATTTCATACTCATGTTCAATCTAATAAATTGTATTACGACACCTTATAGACATTGGCACGCAAGCTCTCTGAACACGCCTCATACTGATGAGGGGAGTGAAAGGCTATTTCTTTTTTAGTTGTATCATTAGTTGCCTGCGTCTTCTTCTGGCAGGTTTCTTCGATTGCTTTCCCAGGGACACTGGCTTTTTTGCTGGTCTGCAACGGGAGAGCGGCCATGGTAGGTCGATGAGGGAGATGCAGAGATGGTGTCTGGAAATCTTGGATGAGTCAAGTGGGAGAGGCCGGAGAGCGATTTGGGATTGATCCAGCTTTGTTTGAATGCCGACAATTATGGGCAAACGATCGAACGAAGTAGGGTTATGTTATAATATTATTGTTATATTATACTTGGAGGTTAAGGATATAACCCATATCTATATATATATATAAATAATATCTATCTTCTCTCTCTCTCTCTCTCTATATATATATATATATATATATATATATATATATATAATACTAAAACAGAGGCCGCTGGCGCGACTTCGCGGCCACGGAATTTTCTGGATTAAACGGGATTATTTTTGCATGCGTGTCATTTTCTGAATTAAAGTGGTATTATATTTCTGGCCCACATCAATTAATAAACCAATATAGTTAGATAAAAAATTTATCTTTTTAGATCAATAATCAATCCAATATAACATTAAACAATTTATAAATGATATCTTTACACTGTGCTAAACATGTCAATTAAAAATTGCAACATATTGTATTGAAAGTCACAACCATTTAAAAAGTACTTCGTTTTACTCTAAAATGATAGTATCTTTATATTAATTTTTTTAAGTGATGAAGCCCGCATAAGTTTATTTACGTGCTTTAATTAATTATGAATGGTAGGAAATTAAATATCTTAAAATTTTACGACACTTTTTTTTTTTTTTTTTACAGTAGGCAAGAAATAGGCAGACTTTACAGAAGTAAAGTACCACCATGATCATCCTCACGGATGATGTTATAAAGATCCCTAAAAGTAGGGAAATTACTAATCGTACAAGTATTACTAGACTTAGCTATGAAATCCGCTGCCTTGTTTGCTTCCCTGTAGCAATGTCTGAATTCTATGCTGTCAAAGCTCAAGCTAAGGTTCTTGATAAACTCCCCTTCCCTTAACACTTCCCATCTGAGATGACTTCTGTCATTAATGCTCTTGATCACTTCTAGGCAATCTCCTTCCACTATGATTCTCTTGAAACCTCTGATAGAGGCTAATTTTACTCCTGCACCGAAAGCAGCAGCTTCTGACTGTATAGGAGATGAAGCTGCTAGTTTTGATTGAAAAATATCAATCACCGATCCCTTATGATCCCTGATGATCACCCCCACCTGGCACACGCCCGTGTGCTTCAGTGAACCATCCACATTGATTTTATAGGTATCATTAGGCGGTTTTGTCCATTTTGAATTGCGTTTCCTTTTATCAGTATGGTTGGGTTTTGGGATTGCGTTATCATTAGCTGACAGCCAGTCAGCATAGTCTGCTGAAGCTCGGACTACAATTATCCGTTGAGTTAATTTATTATTTCTAAAAATTCGATCATTCCTAGCTTCCCATATTTTTTGCCAAATAAAGCAAAGCTCCTCAAGATCTTGTTTGTTGTTGATCTTGTTAACTATATCTTCGATGTTATTACAGTGAGTTGGGAGCAATTGGTTTCGTTTGCCCTTCATGTGCTCATATGTCGCCACCGTCACCCTTGTGAAAGGACAAAGGATGAAGAGGTGGTCGGTGTTTTCATGTTGAAAATCACAAAAGCAGCAGTTGGGTGGAACTCTATTGAAATATCTGTTTAAACGTTCCTTTGTCGGCAGGCTGTCTGATATTATCTTCCATAAAAGATTTTTTATGTTAGGCGGGAGATTAAGTTTCCAGATCCAATTTAGGTTTAAATGATTGTTGTGGTTATGGTGGACGGGGATTTGTCTAACCGATCTGGTAGAGAATTGTCCATTCGAATTATATTTCCAAATTAATTTGTCCGCCACATCCCAGGTCGGAATTTTGATTTTGATAATTTGATCTATAATGTTGGTGGGAAAGATCTCATGAAGTAGATCAACATCCCAAGCTTTATTGCTATTAAATAAATGTTTAAGCTTGAGCTTAGGATCAAAGTGTTGTTTGTAGTCTGAGAGATTGTGTCCCCATAGCCAGGGATCATTCCAGACATTTATCAACTCGCCATTCCCCACAATCCAATGAAGGCCCGTGATAAATTTGTCACGTAAATGAAGAAGCCTGCCAAATTGCCATGAAACATTTTGAGTAGACCTTTCCATTAAACATTCTTGTTGTAGGTATTTTTCTTTGATTATTTTGACCCAGATGTTGTTTGGTTCATTGCAAATCTTCCAAAGAAGTTTCATTTGAAGACTTATGTTCATTTCTTCAGCCAGTTTTAGTCCCAGTCCACCTTGGTCTTTAGGCTTGCAAATTTTTTCCCAACTGATCAAGGGCGTATATCTTTCGGATTGCAACTTATTCCAAAAGAAATTCTTTTGGATTTGGTCTATTTGATTTAGGATTCCTTTTGGGAGAAAGAAGTTTTGCATTAAGTAATTAGTTTTTGAGCTAAGATTTGTCTGGATAAGAGTTGCTCTACCTGCCTGACTTAGCGAAGTGGCTTTCCATTTAGATAGTTGTTTTTTGAGACTTTGAATGGCGTCGTTAAAGATTTCATTTTTCACCCTACCTCTAACAATCGGGATTCCTAGATGCTTCTCAAGCGCTCTAGAAATGGGGATGTTCATCTCACGAGCCAGTGAATTAGCCAGATTTTGATTAGTGTTTTCGGACACTTGGAGTGAGCTTTTATTATAGTTTATAGTTAGGCCAGAGAGGTTCGCAAATTTATTAAGCATATTTTTTATTGTATGAAGACTTTTATGTGAGGCTCTTGCAAAAATTAGAGTATCATCTGCAAAGGTAAGGAAAGGGATTGGTGTGCCATTTTTAGTTAATTTGATTCCAACTAAGGCATCATCATAGTTGGATTCCTCAATAAGCTCTCTAGCTAAATTTTCCATGACTAGGATAAAAATATAGGGGGCTAGGGGGTCACCTTGTCTAATTCCTCTTCCTGGCTTAAAGGAGTTGTCAGGTCTGTTATTTACTAGTATTGAAAAGGTAGTGGTGGTGATGCAGTTCATAACCCACTTAATCCATTGTGGGTCAAACCCGAACTTAGTTAGGGTAGCCTTAATATAGTCCCAGCTGATTCTGTCATATGCTTTTTCCAAATCCAGTTTTAGGGCCATCCAACCATTTCGACCTTTCTGTTTGTGGAAAGTATGAAAAACCTCATGTGCTAAAAGAGTGTTATCTTGAATCGATCGTCCTTCGACAAAAGCACATTGGAAGGGATTAATTAATTTGGGTAAAATTGGTTTGAGCCTATTCGCAATAATCTTAGTTATTAACTTGTATATGGTGTTGCAAAGACTTATAGGTCTGTAGTGGTTAATATTAGTCGGGTTCTCTACTTTGGGGATGAGGGCTATGAAAGTTTGGTTGATTTGAGATAGCAAGCTTCCCGAGTGGAAAAATGCTTTGACATTTTTGCAAAGAGAAGGGCCTATGGTGCTCCAGTAGTTAATGTAAAACTCTGGGGGGTAACCATCAGGACCCGGGGTTTTATCATCTGCCATTTTCATAAGAGTATCCTTAATCTCCTTGTTTGTTGGATTGGAAAGAAGTCTTACATTGTCTGTTTGGGTGACTTGGCTCTGGATGTGTGTGATCTCACTACTAGAAATCGAGATCCTGTTCTGGGGTTTGAATCTATCTGCCATTTCATAGGAGATTTGGTTGGCTATGTCCTGCGTGTTTGAGAGTTGAATTCCTTCCTTGGTAGTAAAGTTATTTGTGTAGTTCCTTGAAGATCTGATTTTAGCCATGGTTTGATAATATTTAGAGTTTCTATCTCATAAGAGGAGATGCTTGGCTTTAGCCCTTTGTCTCCAAAATTTAAGATTGTACTCCAAAAGAGCCGATCTCTTCTTCTCAAGTCTTGTTAGTTTCCTTGTATCTCCATCTGAAAGGGTACCCCAAGGCAGTTGAAGCTGAAATTTGTGGATCTCATCTTCGACAGCTTTGAGTTGTTTTTGGATATTGTTTTTAGTATTTCTTTTGAACCAATCTTTAATGTTTTTTTTGAGAAGCTTCTGTTTTTGCATGAATGAATATGCAAAGGAGCCAGTAAGTTTGTTATTCCAGGTCTTAACAACAAGAGAGTTGATGGCAGGATTCGACGTCCAAGCCATTTCAAAGCGGAATGGTGTACCTTTAGAGTTCTCAGTTAATCCTATTTGGATGGTGATGGGACAGTGATCTGAGGAATAGAATGGTAGGTGATGAGTACTAAGAGTTTTGAAGTGTAGGATCAGGTCTTGGTGTGCTAGAACTCTGACAAGTCTTTCAAAGGTGTTATTTGTAATGTTCTTACTGCTTTTCCTCCAAGTAAATGGTGAACCAATGAAAGGAATTGTTTGAAGATTAAGGTCTTCTTTGATTTCCCTAAGTCGACGAAATCTAGTTAATGTTGGAGAGCAGCCTCCAACCTTCTCTGTATCGTTTTCCAAGTCATTTAAATCACCTATGATTAAGATAGGAAGATTATATTTGTGGGCAGTGTTAGTTAATTCAATCCAGAAAGCATCTTTTTCATGTTCAATGGAAGGGGCATAGACAAAAGTGATTATAAACTCCATTTGATCAATGCTAATCTGTATCATACAAAATCTTTGGTTTGTTTCTAGGACTACAGACTCATCTAGTGTTTTGTGTTTCTTAAGCAGGATCCAAAAACCACCTTTGGTTCCAATCGAAGGGATGGTTATAGCTTTGTTAAATCCAGCAGAGTGGATTTGGGAATCAGAAGGTGGAATTATTGATTTTGTTTCAGTTAAAGCAATTAAATCAATCTTGTTATTGTAGCTAATCAGGTTTATTTCTTGCCACAGTAGAGGCCTCTTAGATCCTCTAATATTCCAGTAAGCTGCTCTAATCATTCAGATTTCCTTGAGCTATGCTACATAGCTTACCAACACTAGTATTATTCATGTTCCTGTGGAATTGTTGAGTTTTGTGGTTGCATCTAGTTATGTAAGAAGTGCAACATAGATAAAAATCCAGGAGCATTTCATTAACAATTAAATGCATTATAGAACAGATTGAATTTGTACCTGGAAATGATAGCTGTATGGAGATAGAAGTCAACAGCCTTTTGGTTCTGGAGCCATCCTCAACTGTTGGTGATCCTTGTGAATAATAGCTGTTTTTTGCATCTGTGTTTTGATCAAGGTATATGTTCAAAGTGTTGGGTGTGACAGGTTTGTTTAGAGGGTTGGATTGGCCATCCCCCACATCTAAACCATAAGGTCTCGTGGGAGTTATAGCCGAGTTTTGTTTAGAGTTTTGTTTAGAAATCATACCTTTGGAATCAGCCCAGCTGTTGCAAGGATCCACAATGTGTTTAGTGGTCCATTGAAGAGAGCTGTAAGGTAGGATCAGGAGGAGTATATATTGACAGATAGGTAAATACCAAAAAGAGCAACAAAATGTGACAGTAAGACCCAGGATTAGAGACAGAAAGGTAGACATCAATATAGAGATAGGCATAAGATTTCCATAAAACCAACAGAAACAAGTAGCTCCCGCCAAGGACAAGCCTTGGGTGAAACCACCAAACCATAGTCTTTGAAACAAGGAAATGGAACACAAGCAAAGAAACATCAACAACAAACTTGAAACTAATAGCACCAGTGATCAGGGAGATATGGACATTATAAAGTCTAGTATTATTCTGGTAGTTATGATCACCGAAGTGATCAGTCATCAATCCCTGGATCATAAAGGACATCATCATCAGATTTTCTTCTTCTTGGACTTCTTGGTGGCTGGTGGATTGGTCTCATTCTGTTCATCGTCTTCCTTCCTCTTGCTCTGATCATTAGACTGAGACATTTCAGCATCTTCAGGAGAGTGGATGACAATGCCACCCTTTCTTTTGACAACAGAATTGTCAGATTTGAGAGAATGATGGGATTCTTCAGATTCACCACCAGTATCCACCATCTTGCCTTTCATCTGGGCTCTAAGTAAGTCTTCATAAGCATTTTCAGTGAGCAGGTTTGCCATGGAGGGAGCAGAGGTAGTCATGATTGATTGGAGGATGGATGGAGCAATCACAAAGGGAGGGTCAGAAGAACCAGCTGACAGTTTAGCAACATGTGCATTGTTAAGGGCAATCAAATGGTTGATCAGTTCAGTGGGATAGGACGGGCTTGGGAGCTGGGCAATGTGATTCTTTGGGGGAGCATGGCTTGATCTAGAGCTAGGGAGAAGACCAAAATCCCCCTGTCTTGGCTGCATAGCCTGGGAGACAGCAAGATCAGGCTCCACAGTAGGATGACGAGGGAGAACACTGGGCATATTGAACAATCTAGGTTCAGTTCTAGTGGGGTTGAAGGTGGCTGGGAGAGCAAAGAGATCAATGTTGGGGTTTTCTTCAAGGACAAGATTAAACTTCCTAGGTCTTGGGGCATTAAGGGGGCAATCATCGTAAGAGTGATCATACCCACCACAACACCCACAACCGTCAGAAAAGTCTTCATACCATATCCTTAGTTTGATGGACTCATTCTCATTTTTCCTAATGTGGACAAAGGTGACAAGCTTGGAGAGAAGAGAGACGTTGACACAAGCTCTAGCAAAGCGCAGCTTATTACGGATATTGGACACTTGATCAATTCTAATCAAGGATCCAACACCCCCAGAAGCTAGAATAAAGGCTATGGCTTCAGCTGTATAAAACTGGTGAGGGAGGCCAGGAATCCTTACCCACACATCGACATTGATGGTATCTTCCTCCATGGGGTTGAAAGTGTCTGACCAAGGGTAGATCGCCATGAGGGATCCCTGAACATGATAGGGTCTGTTGCTCCAAACCATGGCTCTGTCTTCTTTGTTGGCAAATCTGAGGATAAACTAGGGCTGATATACGAGCTAACGAGCTCGAGTAGTGGGTGTTCAAGCTCGGCTCGTTTACAAACGAGCCGAGCTCGAGCCTCATTTTCTCGAGCCGAGCCGAGTCGAGCTCGAGCTACTCACAAAATGTAGATCTGTGATTCAAAGTGAATGGAATCCAAAAGGCAAAACGGCTTACAGACTCTTTAGAAGAAGAGATTAAATAAAACCTAGGGACAGAACTATAATTTCACCTACGAAACGAGATATACGCCCTATTTACGAGGGGTTAAATAAAACTTATTTACATGGGGTCAAATAAAACATAGGGGAGAACTGTAATTTCACCCATAAAATGAGCTATACGAGCTACTCGAGCCGAGCTCGAGCTCAGAATTCTACTCAAGCTTGGCTCATATTTAATTCGAGCGAGCCCGAGTCGAGCTTTTTTCGAGCCGAGCTCGAGCTACTCGGCTCAAGTAACAGCCCTAGGATAAACCAATCGTTGCTAATCGTGTCTATCCCCCAACTGCCCTTAAGATTCTTCCATTCAACCTTCATTTTGCCAGAAACTTGCTTGAGATCAACTGGAGATTGGACAAAGCGCCCAACCAAACTGAATTCAGCAAGCTTGGTGTGAAGGTCTTTCACTCCAGGGACAAAATATGGGTCACTAATGTGGCTTAGAGCATGAGGGTTGGCATCCACCAGGAGGGCAGAGCTCAGTGGAATGGCATGAATGGGTTGGGTTTCAGCCTGTTGGGAGATCAAAGCCTGGGTGTCGAGAGCAAGAGATAGAGTAGGTTCAGGCATCTGAGTGGAAGTGGGCAAAGTGATCATTTGGGAAGGGATGGGCATGTTCTCAAAGGAGATGCCCTGCCTCACATTGCTAATAAGAACATCCATGAAAGATTGTTGGGCATCCATAGCCAAGTAAGAGCAAAGAAAGGCAAGATTGGGAAATAGGAGAAGGAAGCGTGGATGTAACTGAGTTTCATGCACTGTATTTATACTATGACAGCAAAAAAAATTTCTACTGAAAAACTCAAAGGAGAGAGCAGTATTGATTCGAAGGGGTTCAAAATAATCACACTTACCCAGATTTGTAGATATAATCATACTTTTTCTCCAAGGTTTTGAGGCCAAAGAATTAGATCTTAGGCTCCATCCGTCCAAGTTCATCCTCTGATCACTTAGGTGTTGCTTGTTGGAAAGGAGAATATCTCCTCTTTTGATCTGGAAACCTGTTACCAAGGCAAAGATCATCACCAGAGAGAGGGATTGTGGCTGTAGGGGATGGTTAACCGCCTTTAATTGGCCAATCCGGATTCCTGCATGACAATCATTGCTAGATAAAGTAGGATTAGCAATGTAATGATGAGTAATTTTAGACAATAGGTAATTAAACTTGTTAGATGAAGTTGTATGAGATCTGTTGGTTTTGTAAAGGTTTTGTAAAAAAGGTTTGGGGTGCCAAAGCGCCATTTCCACTTGGAATTGGCAACATGCAGTTAATCCTTGTTGGTGATTAATGCATTGGCAGTGAATGCTGTTATTGTTCCAATCCAAGCACGCATGCTTGTCATGACTCCAGAAAGTTTCCGGCTCAAGGAATTTGGTGGGAGATTTGGTGGACTTAAGATTTAGGTAGGCTTTGGATGTAGGGTTGGTGGTTTTAGATTTAAACCAAAGGTTATGCATATGTTTTATTTGCAACTGGGATTTCATTTGCAGTGATGTTGGTCTCACAAGAAGCCGCACAAGGCAACCATTGCAAGACCAAGCAAGCAAAAGCAACCTAGTGAAGAACACAATGGGGAAGAACAGGGGGGCCAAAATTAGAACAGGGGGCAGAAAGAGAGCTTTTCCTCTAATGACCAAATGGATATATGCTTCTTCAAGGAGTTCTATCTAAAATTTTACGACACTTGATTAGTTGATTATATCCTTGAAAAATACAAATCTTAAATTAGTTATGCATAACAAATTCAAACTTTGATGGGCGAATGTAATAGTACATCATCTATCTATACATCTTCTATATAATAAATCTATATAATCAATTTGGCGGGTTCTGGTGCGATTTCCTTACGTGTCGTACTCTGATCATGTTATTTAAACAAAAATAACGGGATCTTGTGCAATTTTGCATACCTAGAACTTTCTGGATTAAAACGGGATTATTTTTACTTACGTGTCATTTTCTAGATTAAATTGGCATTAATTTTTTGGCCACATCAATTAATAAAGCAATATAGTTAGGTAAAAAACTTATCAAATAATTTATCCAATATAATCTTATATCTTACTTAGTTTTTTTTTTAATAAATATTCAACCATATATTTTCAAACATTTAATCCGTTAAAATATTAACCGCACATCATATATTAATTGTAGTTTGTTATAGATGAGTTTTTTACCTTTTGTTATCTCGATGAATCAATATTCACGTACAAGTACAACACATACTCTAAATTTTATAATTCTTGGCTTCTTTTAATTTTAACTAATATTGATCAATTATATTTAATTATTAATTTAATATTGTAGCTAAGTTAATAAATTTTATCATGTTTTTTAAAAGATGTTCCTCTAAATCATGACGTAGATTTTGCTAATTTCGGAAAATGTCCATACTTTTTTCCAAGTTCCAAGTCGTATTTTTGACGTGTGTGATATATTTATAAAAATAGATTTTAACCATTTTTTTTATAAGAGAACAAATATGATTAATGTAGATTAAAAAATATTTACATTCTAAAAAACACAAATATGATTAATGTAGATTAAAAAATGTTTACATTTTAAAAAACATAACACAACTGAAAACTATATATTTACGTTATATGGAGCACATACTCTAAATTTTATAATTCTTGGCTTCTTTTCATTTTAACTAATATTGATCAATTATATTTAATTATTAATTTAATATTGTAGCTAAGTTAATAAATTTTATCATGTTTTTTAAAAGATGTTCCTCTAAATCATGACGTAGATTTTGCTAATTTTGGAAAATGTCCATATTTTTTCCAAGTTCCAAGTCGTATTTTTGACGTGTGTATGATATATTTATAAAAATAGATTTTAACCATTTTTTTAATAAGAGAACAAATATGATTAATGTAGAATAAAAAAATATTTACATTCTAAAAAACACAAAAATGATTAATGTAGATTAAAAAATGTTTACATTTTAAAAAACATAACACAACTGAAAACTATATATTTACTTTATATGGAGTAGTAATTTAAATTAATTCAAAAATGTTTTATACAACAAAATTTATTAAGAAACTGCACAATGGGCGGGTACCGAATACTAGTAATCTACTAAAACAAAGGCTGCTGGCGCAACCTCGCGGGTACGGAATTTTCTGAATTAAAGCGGGATTATTTTCGCTTGCGTGTCATTTTCGCTTGTGTGTGATTCCCTTCACTTTGATTTGGACTCTTATGTGAGTTTTCCTTTGCTTAATGACCAAAATTAAATGGTTTATTCATACCAAATTGATTCGGTTTTAGGGAGGTAGTATAGTTATTGTCAATTGGCAATCGGATAGGGTTGTTTCCGAATTCGGGTGGGGTTTTCATTTGAGTTGTGTTGATTCGAGGCTTAGTTACTTGAGGTTTCGAGTATTTGGTTTGGTTTAGGGCTACTTAGATTCGGCTTGGTTCAGTTTCAGATAATGAATTTTTGATAAAATTCTGGGCTTCAATGCATTTGATTTCAAGCAGGTTGGGTCAGTTACTACTTGTTTTCAACTATTTGTGATCAGATTTAGCTATTTAGCCAAGGAGCAGAAATTAGGATACAATGTGTTTTAATCTGTTATAGTCCATCTACCTTAATTATGATCCTGAATTTGAAGTAGATGGTGTTAGGACTGTGCAGTTTAAACTTGTAGTTGCTACTACTTAGTTGTGGTTCTCTTGCCTTGCTCGAGTTCGTGCTGTGACTATGGATGGAAACAGTTTCAATTCATTTCTATGGTTGCGCGGATTAATGGTTGCGATCGATCACATCACTTGCAGGTAACTAACTCTATGGTCACTTGATATAGATCTCGACTCAACATCATCGATCATTTCACTGGCTTTCCGAATCTCGAATCTAATCGATCTCACTAACCGTTTGTTCATTGTGATCGAAGATGTGGAACTGGCTTCTGCTACTTATGTGGGCGTCAAAGTAAGGACCATTCATATGTTCTTGCTGAAAATTTTCGCGTCGCACTAATGGTCGGTGATCGATTCTATAAAGTCGACGATATTCTAAGGTAGTTTTTTTTTGGGGGGGCTTTGGATTGAATTCCCCAAAAGAGTATATTTTAACAATCAATCATCTATTAATTGCTCAACTGATTTAGTCAGGACAATTTATTTTGCATCTTTTTTGTGGAGGACATATCAGAGGTATATATTAGACGTATGTGAATCTTTATTTCACAAATGTATTGTTATTGGTCACGGTATGGTCGTGTGAAGTGGTGCGTTTAAGTTCAAATTTTATATCAAATCGAAACTCTCAACCCAAACACATACAAACTGTTCCAAAATGTGAACTCGTTGTTCCAAGCTAGTTTGATCTTTATCTTTTGCTGGTTTAAAGGATGACGATGAAATTCAGCAGCAAGAAGAACTGTGTGATGCTGATGCCTGAGCAAGCTAGTTTGATCTGATGAATGTGGCTTTTGGCAATGGATTTTTTGTGCTTCTTGTAAATTCCTTAGTAAGACTTCATTTATGGATTTAAATTTAATCAAATCAAAACTGAACTTAGTAAGAAACAACATCTATTGCCATGAATATACAAGACCTTTCCTTGAGGGCTTTAGTTAATCTGATCACTTAACAATGAGGCAGGGGCTTGCCACACAAGCAGCTATTGTGTGCATAAGCAGCTACTGGAAGCATATTGAAAGGCCTCCCTTGAGGAATTTGCCCACATAAACGGTTTGCCCTGAAGTTTGCGTGTCTGATGCTTTTGATCCCGAGCAAGCTTGATGGGATGTCCCCAGTCAGGTGGTTGTTGGATACATCGAGCCACTGTAGTTTGCTCAAGAGCCCTAAACTTGTGGGGATGGTTTCAGTTATCTTGTTCTGGGATACATCCAGGTGTTGTAGCTCTGCCAAGTTTCCGAGTGTGCTAGGAATTTGGCCTTCGATCATATTGCTATGTATGCTCAACACCTTCAGCTTCAAACCTGTGCTGAAATCTGGAATGGTACCTGAAATCAGGTTCCTTGAGACATCTATGGTCTCAAGGAAGCTGCTTGTATTGTTACCATTACCAAGGATTGCTGAAAGGTACCCGGATAGCTGATTAGTGCTGAGATCAATGTAGGAGATTCCATGTGGCAATGTGATCTCTGAGATGTCATCCTTCAGCTTATTGTTGGAGAGATTTATCATCTGCAAGCTGGGCATTCGGGTAAGAAAATCCGAAATTCCATCACTGAAGTGGTTATGGGAGAAATCTAGGGATGTTAAGGAGCTCGGATTTGTGAACTTTGGAAGAATCCCCATGAGTTCACATCCAGCTAAATGAGCAGCTGAAAGCTCTCTGCTAAAGATCCAGCTCGGAACCGTTCCTAGATCAAGGTTATTAAAGGACAGGTCTATAGAAGAAAGTGAAGGAATGCCCTTAGCAAGGGCACTAGGAAGAGGGCTTGTAAGAGCATTTCTTGACAAATTAAGGTACCATAGGCTCTCTAGCTTAGCAAGAGATTCTGGGATCGTACCGCTGAGCTGGTTAGCGCCAAGTGACAAGCTGTTGAGTGACATCAAGTTGCCAATCTCGCCTGGAATGCTCCCTCTGAGCTGGTTATTGTCGAGGAACAGGTCTAAAAGAGCAGTGAGCCTGCAGAGTGAGACGGGTATCGGCCCTGAAAGATTGTTGTATGAAAGGTCAAGATAAGTAAGATTGGGAAACTGCCCTATGGAATCAGGAATGGACCCGGATAGAAGATTGTGGCCAAGATCAAGGAATTGCAGGCTATGAAGGCCTGCAAGGCTCGTCGGGATGGTTCCAGCTATGTGGTTTCTTGCTAGATTGAGCTGGACAAGGCCACTTAGGCTACCAAGGCTTGGTGGGATTGGGCCTTGGAGGCGGTTTCCGCCTAAGGAAAGTGCCTCAAGAGAATGTGTATGGCCGAGTTCTATAGGTATGACACCGGTCAAGGCATTGTCCTCCAGGATCAATTGTGAAAGATGCTTCAACTTCGAAAGGCTACCCGGGATAGCCCCTGTGATGTGCTTCATTCCACTGATGATGAGCACCTCTAGGAAGAAAAGGTCCCCTAGAGAAGGGGAAAGAGTGCCCTTCATGTAGACTTGAATAATGTTCGAATCTGAAGACGGGCCTTGTAGCACAAGGCTAGTGACCCTGCCAGTGGAAGGGCTACATTCGACGCCTTCCCAGTCGCCTCCACAGCAATCAGTGCCAACCCATGAAGAGAGAGCTCTGGTGGTGTCTTCGGTTATGTTGCATTTGAAGCTAAGAAGTGCAGCTCTATCAGCTGGAGAACAAGCCAGGGGGCTTGTTGGTGTTCTTGCAGCCGAGTCTGCGAGAGCCAAAGGGTGCGAGAACTGATCGAGAAGCGAAAGAATGAAGAAAAGCTTCAAGATCCATCTCAGATTCTGCATTTTGAGATGTGGGTTCTGGTTATATATGAAGAGATGATCTAGGAGTTTTGGTCAGAAAATAAGAGGTTTATGCAACATTTTGTAGTTGTCTTTGTGCTAGTTCAAGTGCAAGTTACCCACTTCTTATATGGATTGGAAACCAAATGAGTAATTGAGAAGGTTAAATTTTATTTTTTTTTGATACTAGACAACAACCTGTTTAGTAACTCAAAAGGCCGACGAATCGACAAACGGACTAACCGTCAATATACAACACTATAAAAACACAAATCAACATAGAGGAAAGAAAACCCAAACAACCCATAAACGTCGTCGGTCGCTATTTTTTTTTTTTTTTTTTGTGTGTTAACCTCTTATGGAATTTGTACTTGCCTTTTATTTTAGGGAAATTTACAGAAAACCACCCCTTAAATGTTGGTCTTTTCATTTAACCACCCCTTAAATACGAAATTACAGTAAACCACCCCTTATATGCTTTCCATTAACAAATCACCACCCATCACCAATTTACATTATGTTTTCGTTTCATAAATTATATTTTAAACATTTTTCAACTTAAAATATGCGTTTAATTATTTTAATTGCGAGTTATAACCTATTTTTAAAGGTTATTGACAATTTTTCTCCAAAGGTTAATTATTGAAATACAATTTTTAAAATATAAATAAATAGTTTTAATATTATTTTTAACTATATAAATGGAAATTATTATTTATAATCATATTATACTTAAAAAAATAATTTAAATAATGTTTACAAAATTATTTTAAGACATAAACCGGAAGATATTTCTAAGTTATATTTATAAGTTTTTTTTTAAAAAAAATGATATCTATAACAATCCAACCCCTTCAATTCAAATTTTAAATATATTTATACATAAATTTTGAGTTTAAAAATATTAAAATATAATATATCTAAGGACGGCTTAACAAAAATAGACCAAGGGTGGTGATTTGTTAATGGAAAGCATTTAAGGGGTGGTTTACTGTAATTTCAAATTTAAGGGATGGTTAAGTGAAAAGAACAACATTTAAGAGGTGGTTTTCTGTAAATTTCCCTTTATTTTACTTTCTTTTATTTATTTTTTAAACTATGCGATTTGGAATTGAATATACTTTTACTCAATTTACTTTTTTTCCCCCTCGTCAAGTAAAAAACAAACCCATTTTTTATGATGCGAAGGTAAATTGAGTTGGATGGTATTGGAGATATGGAATAAAGATTTGCTTAATTTGGACTCATTAGTTTGTCTGTGTATCTACTTTACGCAAGGAATTAGGGTTCTTTCTACACAAATTTTCATGAATTTACTAGCTTTTAAGGGTTCTAATTATTCCTAAGATAAACTAGAATTGGTTTATTGAACAATAAGATTGAAATCATGAAGCATATCTGACAGTCTGACACTAATGGAGTGTTCTGGGGATGATTCGAATCTTAACCGACTCTACAAATTTACAGCCATCATCTATACCCAAACAAGATCTTGTTAGATACACCGTAAATCCCTCATCAAAAGTGCACGTCAGAATTAACATGCAGGATCTGGGGTGTATTTAGTCTAAACGCAACGTTTAAGGACATTAGCAACAATGTGTCAAATAGACCTTAACATAAGTTTTTCGGTTCGGATTCATAGAGTTGCGACTTTGCTCTAGAGGCGATTGCACTACATCCAATTCCTTCTCGAAACCTTTGGAATTATAGACCGTATTTAGTGTTTAATTTACAGTACATTCTTCCAATTCAAAACCCATTGTGGGTTTTTACTGACATTATGTTATCCACAGTCATACAAAATCGTTCACCTCATAGAATAGACAATCTTTTCCATTTCTAATACTTCTCATCTCCCTAGTGATATCATCCAACAGCAAATAGATCTCAACTGATCTCGGGTGTGACTTATCCTCAACGACAAACTTATGAATCCGACCATCTAGCTCAACGAAACTATTTCCAGCAGCCTTGGTTAAGCGCCTTCCTTTCATCATTTTTCTCAGCTCTGCAACCCCGCCCCATCTCTTCGCAGAAGCATATATGTTGGAGAGGATCACATAGTTGCCTGGATTCCACGGTTCAAGCTTGAAGAGAGAGTATGCGGCCTTCTCAGCCACTTCAACGTTCCCGTGGAAGCTGCAGGCTCCAAGAAGCGCTCCCCATATTGCAGAATCTGGCTTCATGGGCATGGTTTGGATCACGTCGCAAGCTTCTTTCAACCTCCCTGCACGGCCAAGGAGATCAACCATGCAGCCGTAGTGTTCCAACTTGGGATTTATTTTGAAGTCTCTCTCCATTGATTTGAATACTTGCTTGCCTTCAGAAACCATACCACCATGTGTGCATGCCATTAGAGCCCCAACAAAGGAGACATCATCTGGCATTAAACCTTGGCCCTAGCATACGAGAAATGTCAATTTCAAATGATTTAACATATAATAATCTGCTAGCTTCTCCTAAATTCCAACAAAACCCATTCCACAAAGTTGGAAAATTGGCCAAAATATAAATTGCAAAATATATTCTTGATAAGGTAAACACAATCTTACAAAGTATCGGCAAACATTATTTGATATTTTGATAACCGACCTTATCTTTTTTTGTCCATGTGGTTCCATTTTCAATGTGTTCGGTAAATTACAAATAATTTTTCAATACCATAGTTACAATTAGAGGTTGACGATAAATAGTTAAGTCATATCATCATTAGCAAATTTGGTTTGATCTAGAATCAATTCAGTATTATATCAAACATTTGGTCAATGTCTACATATCTTGTATCATTGATGCTATGTGGTAATTTTTCAAGCTCCTATATTTTTTGTTAGAAGGCAGTAATTGTATAATCTTTTAGACGATTTTCAGACATAGTTTTGGATCATTACTCAATTATATGGCCTTTTGGATTCATATTGTGACAGCAGAATGCATAGACTAAACAATACCCAATAATACAATTATCAGAAAACAGGAAAACTTACTATCATTTGGTGAAACAGTCGAAGAGCATCCCTACTCCGCCCATGAACCGCCAAACCCATTATCATAGAATTCCAAGAGCACAGGTTCCTCTTTTCGCAACTGATCTGAGCAAAAAGCACCTCTGCTATATCAAGCCTTCCACATTTCACATACATCTCCAACAAGGCATTGCAAACAAACACATTCTCCCGGTACCCATGTCTCCTTGCATACTCTTCAATCTTTTGGCCTATCTCCAAAGCTCCGAGATTCGCACAAGCTGGAAGCACGCTAGCAAGGGTCACCTCATTAGGCCTCACGTCGCCTTCTTCCTTCTCCATCAACAAGAACATCGTCAAGGCTTCCAAAAATCGACCATTCTGTGCATACCCAGCAATCATTGCAGTCCAAGAAACCACACTCCTAGACGGCATTACACTAAACAACTCCTTTGCAGCCTCCATATCTCCACTCCTAGAGTACCCGGCAATCATGGAATTCCAAGTCGGCACACTCTTGAATTCCACCAATTCAAATTGCTTCCTAGCTGAATCCACTAAACCCAGCTTGCTATACATGTCAACAAGAGCTGTCAAAGCGAACACATCATGATCACATCCAAAACTGATTAATTGGGCATGGAGAGCATAGCCAAGACCGGGGAAAGAGAGTGAAGCACATGCCGAAAAAAGGAAGGTGAATGAAATGGGGTTCGGAGAGCAACCCTCATTGCGCATTCGGGCATATAAGTTAAAGCATTGTGAGTAAGGGCCATGAGAGGAGTAGGCTTGGATAAGCTTGTTGTAGAGGAAGAGAGTTCGTTGAGGAATAAGGTCGAACACCTTGTGGGCATATTGCACATCAGGTATTTCCAGGAGTTTGGGGATAAGCGTGGCGGTGAGATCAATGCCGCTCCTCAGGGTGAAGGCATGGGCTTGCTTGAGTTGGTTCATAACATCCCATTTCTAACCAAACCATCAGTGGAACTCCATGGGATTGTCTAGTTAAGAATTGAATTCCATCCTCAGATGATCCTGCATCAAAACAAACCACATCAACACATATAACCCCAATCAATTATAATTTCAACACAAGTTCATCACAAATACACTTACATAGTTACATCAGCACAAATTCACTAATTTCAGCACAAATTCATCTCAAATCACCCAAAATTTCAAGTAAATCTGAACACAATAGAGTGAGAAAAGCTCTGTAGAAAACGTACAGTTTGTTCAATTGAGGCAGCAGTTCAACAAAGATGGGGTGACGCAGCTCGGTAGCAACAGCTCTGTAGAAAACGTACAGTTTGATGAACATTACAGATCGGGATGACAGTAGCAATAGAGACTCGAGAAAGTAGCAGCAGCGAACGCCGGGAAAGACTGGGAAGAGGTTGTGAACAGCGAACGCCGGGAAGAAGAACCCAAGGGCGAGCGACGGGAAGAGGAAGCCACCGGCGATACCTGTTCAAGGTTGCGAAAGGCGAGCGGCGGGAAGAGGAGGCAACCGGCGAGTGCGAAGAGACGAGAGAGGCGGAGATGGCCAGATGGGTTGAGGTTATCGGGTCAAATAACCCGGATTTAGGGATTTTTTTTTAATAAAAGGAACATGACCAGGCCGGGCCGGGCACTGGTAAGGTCGTAGGCCCACCGGGCCTGCTCTCGGGTATCTGGTGTCGTCAATTACGAATTACGATCCACTTTGAAGGCTGACCCGAGGACCACTCCGCATCCACCAAAGGCGCCTCCCGTCTCACCTGCTCCCTTGCCGGAGGTCCGTCGCCGTCTCTGCAACTCCACCCTTCGAGGTTTCCCCCTATCTCTCTCTCGCATCCACGAATCGGCCGGTATCGCGAGATTGTGTTTTCCGTAATTGAATCCACCAGTGCCTCAAATGGTGTTTTAGCGAACCATTTGAATATTGGAAATTTGAAATTGGCTGAGTAGAATAGTAGAATCCAGTATCTGCTTTTGCTTTTACAGTGTTTGATTATGAACAAATTAGGTTTAAATGCAGTATTCAGTTGATTTGCAAATCGTGTTGAATTGGTGAGTAGCACTCAATTGATCAGGATATTGTTTTTCGATTTACCAAAGATTTTGTAAAACCTAGATGGTGGCGTTATCGCTCTATAGAGGAAACCTTCACCGGGTGCCAGACATCCCCCGGCGATGGGTGATGCCGCGGTCAGGCATCTCCCTCAAGGACTTCCGTGGCCTCCTACGCCGTCGCTCCAAGGCGCTTTCTCTCCTGAAAGCAGATCACGGCTTTGCCTCGCCCTCCGCTCCATCTGCCATAGGCACTGGGAGGAATCCGCCTCTACCACCACCATCCCTGCCGCCGCTTCCGCCACCTCCGGTGCCAGTGGAAGAGGATGTAAAACCTCAAGGTCACAATCTGTCTTCTCCGGTGCCAGTGGAAGTCAGAATCAGTGAGAAGAATGCAAATTTGGAGGACCGTAAAGGGGAAGATGTGGCTATGGTGGCCGTGGAGGAGCTTGCAAATTTGGTGTCGCCGGTTGGGGGAAAGGGTAAGGTGGTGGAGAAAGTGTCCAGTGCTGAGGATTTGCAGGTTGAGACGGACAAGGGGAAGGGCGAGGAGCAGGAAAAGAAAAATGAAGATCCTAATACTGAGGTTCGTTGTATGTCTGAGCTTTTTGTTATTGTGAAAATTCTCGTTGCTTTGTTCTGGTTATTGCACTGGTTTTTTTTTTTTTTTTTTTTTGCTCTCTGATAGCTCGTAGAGGAAGGCATATTTGCGCTAGTGATCAAAATCTGCGAAAAAAGCATGGTTGTGGCTAAAAACTGGAAGCTTTTGGCTTGCATTCCTGAATTGGGTGTTGTTCTGAATAGTGTGTTTTTTGTTTGAAAGTATTACTTAATTGGTGTATACCTTTCTTGGCCTTTTGCCTAAGATCAAGTGTAGAATATGTTCTTATCAGATTACTTAATTGATGCTGTAAAGTGTCTGAAGTGTTTAATTTGTCTTAGGGGTATGTCTTATTTGTCAATAGATAGTTAGCAAATCCCTTAACAATTAAATGAGTGTGGTGCAGAAGTTTTCATAATTGCTGGTGCAAATGGTTTCTTAGATCAGATACTTGTAATTTGGATGCAATGAAGTTGGATGAGTGTGTTTTTGTGGCTATCTTCAGTCATCATGAGAAATGAAAGGCTGCTTAGGAGAGAAGTTCTTGAGTATCATTGCCTGCATGCTTGGAAACTTAATAGAACAAAAAATAGAGATTTTTTCAAAAAAAAAAAAATAGGTCTCCATCTTATGTTGTTTGTGTCATAGTATCACCCACTACTGCATTCAAGCTAGTCATACAGTGGGTGTTGTGTTGACAGCGGTGTTCTACAACTTTTGTTCAAACTTGATTTCATACTCATAAACTCGTATAGTTTATGCCCAAAACCATGGATGTTTATAACAAAAGTAGGAGTGTATGAGCTTTACGTGTACTTCCAATTTACTCATCTTCATGCACATTAGTTGTTTTTCGTCTATTTTATTCGCAGTTTTGTGTTTCCTTGGGTTGCCCTTCTATGAAATTTATGACAAGTTATGTATGCATCTTCAGTGCTAAGAAAATTAAAAAAGAGCCTTCATCATGAGGGAATAAATAAATAACATTCATAATTATCACATCTTGGTGTCTGTTCATAAATGTGATTGGATAGGTGTATATGTGTCCTAGTAATTCAGCTTTGTATAGATTTGAAATATTCAATTTAAGACTGAAATGTGTTGTTAGTTTTTAGGAAGTGAGATAGGAAATACCTCCATTGTTGCCAATATTTATGTGGTAGGGTCATAGGTCATAGCGTTGATAATGGCTTACTTAGAACCTCTGGTTCTGGTTACTTAATTTTCAGTATCATTTGAAAGGAAAATTTGAAATGCAAACATTGCTGAGAGCCTAAGCTACACAGCTGTCATTTTTTGTTTATTTATTATTTACGGCTCTTTGTTAATGTGGGCTTTCAGATGCTGAATAATATGCACTACCATTTATCCCGATTTTTACTTTCCAGGGTAACCACAAATTAGGCACAACTAATGAGAAGGAAGAAAGAAAAAGGGAGGTTGAAGAGAAGCTAGAAATTCTAAACAAGAAAAAGCACAATTTAGTACAAGCACTCAAACAGGTAATTACAGGTTCAAACTTAAACAGGTAAGCTGTCATTTTTTTACAGTATTGATCAATTCTGCAATGATAGGTGGACAACCACATACGTGGTAGTCTAACTATGTTAGTATTTCCTGCTACTATGGTGGGTTGGCTGGAAGTGTTTGCTCCCTGACCCTCCGTTTGTTTTTGTTTAATGTTACTATTTATGTTCATTTTTTTAGAAAGCTAAAAACTATATTACTTTTTATTAATTTTTTTAGAAACCTAAAAACTATACTACTTCTTTAGAAAGCTAAAAGCTATAAAAAAGGTAGTATAAAATATTACCTTTTTATTAATTTTTTAAAAATACTTGTTACTAACAACAACAACATCAACCCAGTGTATCCTTAAAAATACTTGTTACTAATAAGTGAAAAATTATTAAAGAAGTTACTATTTTATATAGTTTTTATATCCTTAAAAAACATGTATGAATAGTAAATTGCCAATAAAAAAAAGGAGGGAGTATAATTTTGTGATCTGTCATGCTGTTTGACCGTTTTGAGTTTTTGGTGAAAATTGGTTGCTACTTTGGAAATTCAAGCTTGCATCTTGCTAGTTGTGATGAATGGTTTCCACTAGTAGCATATTTATGCTTGTATCATGTTCGCTTTTCTGAAACTCCTATGTAAACCATACAACCTTATGTAGTGTTTATAGATTGGTTGATATTCCCTTATTGGATCTTTAGAATTGTTCTGTGCATTCTCTGAAAATAAAATAATTAAACGGTCAATCAGATTTTGAGTGCTGAAGAGGAACTAAAGCTGAAAAGCAGTATGCAACCAACGCGCTCTTCTGTTCCCCTTCAAGTGGACGTGTCAAATGATTCTGGATCAATGACGAGAGTTACTACGCCAAGGACAGGATCTGAAGCAAATGTTGGTGGCAATACAGGAGGAGGAGAGGCAGATGATGTTTTGAATCATGACTTACAATCTCGTCAAATACCTCGTATGAGCAGTATATCACCATGTGCTGAGTCTGCCCTCAAGAGATCATCTTATTTCCAACATAATGCGGTAATCTTCACTCTCCTCCCACCCTCATGATTTTTGGGTGAACGATCCCTTTGGTGCAGTTTTATGTTGTGCTCTCATCCTCTTTGATTGATTATTTGACTCTCCAACATATCCATATCAATTCTTAGGTATAACCGTATAACTGACATACAACAAGAGCTAAAAGAACATCACACTTTGACCATGTACCTTATTAAATCATATTTAATTTTATCCCCATTCCATGAACTATTGAGATTTTAATGTTGTGCTCTCATCCTCTTTGATTGATGATTTGACTCTCCAACATATCCATATCAATTCTTAGGTATAACTGACATACAACAAGAGCTAAAAGAACATCACACTTTGACCATGTACCTTATTAAATCATACTGTGTTAATTTTAACCCCATGCCATGAACTATTGAGATTTTAATGTTGTGCCCTGGATTTTCCGAGAAATGACATCCTTATTAGATTATTGATGATTTTACTGCAGAAATATAATTGTTCTTATCCACATATTTTAATTTATACATTTTGGTCTTCTTTCATCTTTGTATTAGTAAGCTACTAATAAGTGGATTGATAATAAATCAACAACAACCCAGTGTATCCCGTTAAAGCGGGGTCTGGGGGTCAGTGGATTGATAATAAATCAATTAGTTTTATTTGATTTTATTTGTGAGCACCTTTATAGCAATTTGTTGGAGCTCTACTGATCCTTTTTGTTGCTTACCAGTATTTGTAGGAGATTTTAATGTAGTTCCTTGTTCCTTTAAAGTTTGAGGTAAAAAGGGATTTTTTGATAGTTTGATGAATCAGGCTAAAGTTACTTGCCTATTGCATTTTAAGCTTGAGGTCCCGAGATGAAACTCAATATAGATTGAATTGTAATTTTTGATGGGCGACGTTTCAAATTTTTTGCAGGTCTCAAACCCTTCGCGATCCATTGCATTGGTTTCTGGAAGCCCATTACGCTTCGCTGTCCCAGGAAATCAAGCTCCAGCTTCTAGTTTGCCACCGCTTTCTACATCTGGAACAAACTACATTGTCTCGTCCTCGTCACCTGCAGCATCTGTTGGCACCTCAAGCTTTAAAGATGCGCGATCTGCATCCTCCTAGACCATTAAGCTAATTTCCACAGCTACTTCATGTTCAAGTTAGCCAAAGCTTAAAACCTTCTCTCTCTCTCTCTCTCATTTTATTTTATTTTGTTTATGTTCACGAGTCACCAAACTCGCTAGTGTTAATAGATGTGAAACTATGTGGTGGCCTATACCAGCTTGAAAAGCTTTCACATATTACCTTTGTGGGTTTTGGATCAATCAAAGAACTACTGAAAGACCCTTTTCATTTCCTTGAGGTCACTAGTTTCAGACCCCCAGATGATCACAAATGGTCATTTACCCGGGACCGGGAGGCGACCTAAGGTACTGCTATCTGCCAGAGGTCTATTGAGATCGGCTCACAAAGTGGACTCGGATACTAATGAAAATTTGAGGGAAAACGAAGAAAAGAACCACTAATCCTTCTTTTATTGTGTTGAAGTCTTAATGAACATGCATAAAATATATTAGAAATACTAAAATATATAATGTTGTTAAAATTGGGATTCGGATCCAAAAGAGTGAAAGGATCGGATCGTTGAATTGAATCGCATGAAACCCTAGACGCTCTCTATGAGAGCTTCTGTGTTTGTCGCCGCCGGCCTTGCGCCTCAGCTCTTTTGCCCAGCCTCCAACCGCCTCCTACCTTGGCCCTCCACCACTCTTCTTCACTCGCCTTAGGTTCGAATCGCTCTCCTTTGAGAGCGCTTCTCTAGTCGCCGCCGCCACCTTTGGCCTTTGCCTTCACCGGCATCCCGCCAACGCTCTTCCCGGCCTCGTCTTGCTCTCGACAGCAAGCCACCACCATCATGGTTTCGTCCTCACCCCTTTCCCGCGCCACCACCACTTTTAACCCAGATTTCCGCCTCCGCCGGCCTCGGCTGCTGCTGCAGCCACCGCCATCTTTTGGTCTCTCGGCTCCGCCAGCCCGTCGTCCTCGCCGGTCTTCCGCCGCCTTGACTTTGCTTGGCCTTTGGTAGCCTCCCTGCTCCGCCTCCTCTGCCTTTCTCCGCCTACCACGGCTACCGTCTACATCGGTTCGTCGACCCTTGGTTTCGACCTCGGCCTCACCGGCTCTCCTCGGCCTCGATCGGTCCTTCTCAGTGGCACCACCAGCCTTTTTGTTTGTTGTAGTCCGCTCTTTCAGTCGCTTTCTGGTTCATCTCTGTCCGGTTTCTCTTCCTTGTCTTGTTTTGTATCGCCTCTTTTAGGCTTATCCTTGTGATAGCCGACCACGATTTTATTATCGTCCTTGAGGGTTGAGACAAGGTCTTGAGGTTTGATTGTGCTTGGGTGTGGTTTGTGGTTGTATTGCGGGTTAGTGTACTGTGCTATTCTTGTTGTGTTGCAGGCTTCTTGTGAGCGTTGATTGATGTGTCATGTTCGATGACGTCGTGGACATGCGATTGACATTTGAAGGCTCTTCGAGTCCATAATCTGAGGTGTCCGCTGGTCCCCAGAGTTCGCTGTGTGCGTTGTCCCTTTGGCCGGTCGTTTCGTTCTTCTTTAGCTTGTGTTGCGCAGTGTAGGATGTGGCTTGTACGTTCCTAGTTTTTATTTTCTGTCATTTGCTTCTGTTATTTATTTCTGTCATTTGCTTCAGTTTTTGCTTCTGTTGTACATGGTGGTTAGTCCATCCACCGGCTTGTCCGGTCTCTCGGTTTCTCTAGGCTTGTCTAGAGAACTGAATTTCTTATCTTGCTTCAAAAAAAAAAAAAAAAAAAAGAATTGAATCGCATGGATCAATGAACTATACCTATGGGTCAATAGTTGAACTATACCTATGGATATGAATGTTTTATCTCAAAAACGAGTTCCGATTTATCACAATACTTGTTTCTTTACACACGCATAAGAATCACGATAAGCTTTACAACAGCACCTAGTGATTCAAAAAATCTCAACCAGTCTCTTCGGAAATGTAATCGGACATCAGTGAATCGAAATCTCTTCACACGGACAGCACAAGAGGGGGGGGGGATTGATTTCAAGATTTCAGCAATAAATCAAAATCCCGTTCTTGTTTAAGGGTGAGGTGGGTTCTGATCAACAGTTGATAGATTTCCAAATGAAATAGAAAACAATGTGTAAATTGAACAATGACTGATCGAAGATGATCCAAGTCTGAAACTCTGAAAGTGAAGAGTGAAGATGAAGGTGCAGGAAGAATGAGATTGGAGAAAATGAGATTTGAGAGAGGATTTCAGCAAGGGAATTTCACTGACTATAGCTGATCACACTTCACTGAGTATATAAACAACCCAAAGATAAGTCATTTATCTCTGCTGTCAACAAATTCAATGGCTTTCCAGCTGTTAAGAGATTCATATGAACAGAGAAAGAAAACTAACCTCCATATACTGTCACTACAACTCTCCCGGTTTCTTCCATTTCTTCAAGCATGGAGAAAACACACATACTCGAGTAGCAGATATAAGATTGAAGCCAAACAGTTTAAGCCGTGCACCTTCTAGCCTCACACATATGTATATCAGTTCGATAAGGAAATTTTGAAATAAAAAAGATACTCTAGATGGTAACTGGAACAATACACAAACTGTACAACAAGAAGCTTCAGCAGGTTTCACAGCCACTCGAAAAGAGCTACCTGAATCTATACTTGCAGAACTTGAAGGGGTAGGAACTAGAGCCCCCATAAGAATCATTCCACACGCACACGCTGGTGGCATCCAAAGAAAAAAGGTTCTGAAACTAATAGCGCAAGCAGCAATGACAGATACTACTAGAGAGTAGTACATCAAAGAAGAGCTAATTGTCTCTAACAATGAACTAACCAATCCGAACAGTGAAATAATAGGCACCATTAAGATCCGAACAGTGAAATAATAGGCACCATTAAGCAAGAGTACTAGATCGAGATTATCAACAAAACAACTAATCATCTCTGGTGTCATGAAGAAAGTTCACAGATGCTGAACAAGATGGACTGATGAGCGATGATCAACAATAAATCGGCGACAGAAAACAATGAAATAATGAAGCGAAACAAGATTTACTGTGAGGAAACTTCACAGATGCTGAACATGTTCCGAGTATATCAACAAGCAATCAACTATTATAGGCTACGATAAGTGGGAATGAACACGCAAAATGACATCTCAATCTAGTAACCGCTTCCAAAAGTCATTCATCTAAGTTGAAATTGTTTGCTGACAATAGCAGGAAACTAGATAAAAGCTGAATAGATGTAAAAATTCAGCTGCAACTTCTTCTAGACTAAGCAATTTTCCAGCAGCCCGACCAGGAGATTGTTGATTTTGCTTCTTTTAGTCGAACAACTTGCAGACATATCAGGGATAGAGAACTCTTCACTCAGTCAAGGCAAGTGGTGTACATCAAGATGAGGGAAAAGAAGACTTTCCACAAAGTCGTATGCCATACCAGTTTCATAATATTCTCTAATTTCTTTCATAATAGTTCTACTACCTGTTTTTGTGCCATCTAAGATTAAATCACCTGTCATATTCTTAGAGGTATTTCGAACTATTGCTAGAACCCTGACATTGTCTCGTGTTTCCCCAATTGAATCCCCGAACCTTTCTTCATTATCCCTCTTTCTTTTTCCATACTTTTTTCTTTCCTCCACATCTTCCATCGCCCAGAAAGCATGAAATATAAACTGAAAAAGTTCGAAACGAACCATTTCAACCCATGAATCTTCTTGCCTCAAGTATATCCTACATCTAGTAGGAAAGTCAGAAAAGTCGTCAATGCCCCAACACAGAACTGAAAGTGTGCCTTGCCAACGAAAAGGTGCGGCATTTCCAGAACAGAGATAGGGCATCTCAATGAGATCAAAAATCTCCTGCACAAAGTCGAAGGACAGTATGACCTTATACTCATGTTGATGGTCATGGTGAGAGCCATCATACACTGACTGATACACTATCTCATCGAGACAGCCTCCCCAGTGGGCTGCTCCTCCTATCATCACGGGTGGACCTTCTTTGCAGGACTTCCAATTCAACAACTTCCCCGTAGGAATTACACTCCAGCTATGTCCAATTGACGAGTAAAGAATGCACTTCATGACAGGCTTTTTCTGTATTATTATGACTTTAAATTCTTTGGTGGAAGGGTCAATCCAGAAACCATAGCAAGTCTGCATTCGACTATCGATACTCGGCCATCGCATCAATGGCCCTCTAAAACCCGGTACTGAAGGAACCCTAGAAAACTTACGTAATGAGGGGTTCCAAAGCACGAGGTTGGCGTTGGCGTGATCATAGAGACAAACCACACCGTGAAGGGTGCCAAAAAGTGCGTAGATCCCCGCTTCAATCGGTTTACTTAGTTTACTGACCACAGGGCGGGGGAGGGGATCAACCACAAGATATTTGCGTCGATGAGGATCTAAGATGAATCGGGGCCTTTGGACAGACAGATGCTGTTGAATCAAGATTGGTGAGTCGATGAGCTGCTTCCACCCTTTGCAAGCACATCGAAAACGCAGCAACGTTTTGACAGGCAAGTGCTTGAAGATCAGGACTAAGATATCATCCGGGATGCGATCCGACATGACAGAGCTGAATTTGATCTCTACAATCTACACACTGATTTCAATTGAAAAATTAGGGTTTTGCGTACTAGTAAGTGACTGATTGAACGAAATGAGGTAATTGATACATACCAGTATACCACAGAGAACTTCAACCAACTGACAACCAAACGGGATATGAAATCCTCCAATCTCCAATCGCGAAATGCGAATTAGAGCCACATATTACATATAGCTATAAACCCTAAAAAGCAAAAATTGGGGGAAATTTTGGGGGTTAAGAAAATCCAGTCTCGCTTTTTCCCGCCAACATGAAAAGAAAGCCCGGCTCAATGTACTCCATTTGGATTCCAAATTATAAATATATTATATATACATTTGAAAATTTAAAATAACGTGAATTTAAAATAAAATACATGGTAAGCTATACTTCGGGTTTGTTTGGATTCCATTGTATTATACTTATAATACATAGTTTTAGTTTATAATACACTTAAAAAAATAAGCAGTGTTTGGAAGACCATTTAAGAAATTAAATTATAATACAATTTGTGTTTAATGGTTTTATTTGATTCATTGTTGAGGCCTTGGGAGAGAGGAATTGGCAGGGGCAAAGGGGCTACCGCCGACCTCTTCGGCTCTTCACCCACTCCCCACCTTCCGCCGCCTCGGCTTTATTGCTCTTCACACACTGCTCGATCTTCTCTAGGGTTTTGAAGACGCGAGCTACTTCGCCTGCCTTCTAGACGCAGAAGAGGAGCAGCGCTATGGCAACTATGAGTCCAGATCCGGTGGATTTTTCGATGGGGAAATAGGTGGCGATGAAGGCTACTACAATTCCGGATCAGCAAATGGTCTCCCTGGTTTCGGATTCATCAAGAAGAATTGGGCGGGGAGTACGAGAGCAGATGGTTCCGTGGTGGTAGGATGGTGAATCGGTGACGGAGGACCGCTTGGATGTACCGAACCCCGATCCGAACTCTGGCGTGAGCGAGGAGTTTAGCTAGGGAGGGAGAACAGCAAGAAATTGATCGAAGGTATAAATACAAGATTAACCCCATTGCTAAAACAGGCAAAAAAAATTCCTCTAGAATTGGTGATTATTAGAGTTACTGAGATGGAGGGTGAGGTTTAGGAGGAAGAAGAGAGAGAGGGGGGTGGGGGATGAGGAGGAAGAATCGAGAGCATCCAAAAAGCAAGTAGTTATATGTATTTTTTAATTATTTTTATCGTTAAACCACATTAATTATGCTTATAATCAACTTTTCTATTTAATACATGCATTTTAATTATAAATAAAATGCAATTGGAATCCAAACGGACCCTTCTTCGTTTCGATCTATAATAGAAGACATTTTACTATTATTCACGAATTTTGAAAGAGTTAAAAGAATTATATTAACTCATTAATTTTTTTTTAATTTAATATTTATTAGTATTAAGTTTCGAATTGTTAAAAAATTAATATTTTATATAGTTTTTAACTCATTCAAACACGTGTTAAATAGTATAGTGTCTTATATTTTAAATCAAAGAGAGTATTAATCAATTACATTAAGTTTATAATATAAATATAAATTTTATATAATAATGTGTGTTTGATTAACACAATTTATAAACTATTTTATTTAAAATTTATATTATTTTAAATATAATATAAAATGTATCCTATATTCTCGCTATTCACTTTTTTTTTTCCGTCTTCCGCTTCGAGCATGTTGATACATGTCCAAACACTATCGAGTTTTTTTTGTTTTTCGGTTGTATCATTTTTTTTTGGTCATCAAGGGGGCTAGTGCCCTGCATTATTCATATTAGATTAAAGAGCAATAGTGCTCGAAACATAGGACATCTTCAATCAGGAGCATCGTGGGCCATCTTTGCAAAAGCATCGGCTACCATGTTCGCCTTGCGATCAATCTGGTGGACTTCTATGCTCCATCCAGGCCTGCTGAGCATGCAGCGGCATTGCTGTATCAGGAGCATATCCGCGTGGGCTTCCGGAGGTTCTTCCGTGAGCAGCTTGTGGACTCTCGTGGAGTCTGTCTCAATCTGGACGCGTCGATGAGGTCGGGTGTGACACAACCGCATCCCATGGAGCGTCGCGAACAGCTCTGCCCGGAGTGCTGTGCAGATCCCCAGTTTGACATGGAAACCCCTGAAGGAACGCGCCACTACTGTCACGTAGGGCACCTCCACAGCTAGCCCGTCCCGGGTTACCTCGTGATGAGCCGTCGATATTGAGTTTAACCCAGTCTCGAGGAGGGGCAGTCCACTCGATCCGCCGTGGAGGGCTGCTGGGTGGGGGAAGCCTCAGCACATACTTGCTCCAGGACTGCTCAAATAGTGCCCCCATGGTGAATGCTCTAGTGACCACGGCTGCCATGTCTTCGGCAACTCCTCTAAAGACTTGATTATTCCTCCTTTTCCAAATGAACCAGACAAGATAACCGAAGAAGGTGCTTCTGGAGTCGGATATTGTTAAATTGCGGTCTAGCCATCCCCTTATATCAAGTGTGAAAAATTGGCTCGGAAGAGTATGTCCGTACAGCCGAGTCCAAGCCGCTTTGATGTCTGCGCAATCTCGCAAGACGTGAAGCCCGTTTTCTTCCTCTCCACAAAATGGGCAAGCTGTGGAATTGGTGAGATTCCTCCGAAAGCGAGTGGTGTTGCACAAAATGCTATCTTTGGCCGCTAGATACATGAACTGTCATATCCGCTGCTGAACTGGAGCTCGCCAGATTGTCCTCCAATTGAAATCGGAGTGATGAGCCACCGGAAGAGCTAGCTAGTAGGCCGAGCTCGTGGTAAAGGTCGATGAGGAAGAGTATCCCCAGCAGTAGCTATCCTCCTCAGCCTCGTCCGAAGAGATGGGGTGTGCTTTCATAAGCAAAGTGATAGTGTCCGTGAGGTACGGTTGCAAAGGTAGCCCAGTCCCAATCCGAGACATTCCAAAGCTCTGCTATTGTTGCCCCTAGTAACGGTTCCGGAACCGGCACAGCTGCCATGTCGACAAGCAGCTTGTCACCCATCCACAAGTGCAACCACAAGAGAATTATGTTCCCACACCCGGGGGAGTGTTTGATTCCTTTCATCAGCAGTTTCGCCCCATGTAAGATCCCTTTCCACGAATAGGAAAAGCACCTTGTTGTTTGAAACATGTCAACATCTCTTCGATCATTACAGTACTTCCCTCTGATAACTTTCGCCCAAAGAGCGTCCGGCTCTTGAAGGATTTTCCAGCTAATCTTGGCCAAATTGGCTTGATTAGATTCCTCCATTCTCCTAACTCCAAGCCCGCCCGAAGCAATTGGAGTTGTAACCGTTTCCCATGGAAGTAGGTGAATCTTACAACCCTCTTCCGTCGATCCCCTTATGAAGCCGCGGACTTTCTTATCAATGTCTTGGCAAATCCCTTTCGGAACTAGAGATGTTTGCATCACGTACATAGGTAAGCTTGTGAGCACAGTCTTTGCTAAGGTAACTCTACCCGCCAGAGAGGGTGATTTGGCTTGCCACCCTCGAAGTCTGCTTGTGACTTTGTCTAGTAGGCCCTGAAACTTACCCGTCGTTCTCCTTCCAGTCATTGTCGGAACTCGCAGGTGAGTTCCCAGGTCCTCCGTCTTTGTTATGTTCAGACTATTGCTGATTGCAATGCTGGTTTCTTCCGAAAGGTACCGAGAGAACATCATGCTACTCTTCCTGTTGTTCACCCGCTCTCCCGATGCATCGCATAACCTTTCTAGGCAGCTTTGTATGACCGGCACTTGATCGACGGTGGCTTCGGCGAACAGCAGTAGGTCGTCTGCAAAAAAACAAATGGGAGATCGGGACCCCGCCAACCAGTATCGGCTTCCAAGCTGTCGAATTGACTGCATCAGTGATAATATGGGAGAGTCTTTCCATGCAGAGCACAAACAAATAAGGTGACAAGGGATCGCCTTGTCGGACTCCCCTCGAGGCTTCAAACTCCCCAACTGCACCCCCATTCCAAAGCAACCTGGTTCGGCCACTCGATTGGCAGTTCATGATTACTCGGACCAGCTGGTCGGGCAGATTGGCTAGCCGGAGTGTCTCCTCTAGGAAGGATCATCGAACTCGATCATAGGCTTTCTCTAAATTAATTTTCAACACCATCCACCTTGTCCGGGGGGATCGGGCGTTCATCGAGTGGAGGATTTCTTGCACTATCATGACATTATATATCACTTGGTGCTTCACAACATTATTATAAATGTTAGTCCGTGTGACGTTTCTTTCACCCTCTCAATTTACGAGGCAATGTTTTATTTGGTATTCGAATTTGTATCTTTGTACAAAAAAATCCTATAGAACAGTATATATCACTTGGTGCTTCACAACATTATTATAACTTTAATTTTTTTTTTTAAATTACATTGTATTCTTATATGTTTATAAATTTTGATCTTTGAAAATATGCTTTAATTTTTTTTAAAAATAAATAAAAAAGATGATACTTCACAAAAATTATTTTTAAAATTTTTGAAAATATGATTTTCGAAGAAATTATTTTTTAAACATGTAAGAATACTTGTTTGGAATAAGAATATAATTTTTTTTAATTAAAAACAAATTCAAGGCTATCATAATTTTATGATACACCAATTGTCATAGACAATCTTCATTGTTGTTTTTTTTTCTCAAAGACGAGTTCCGATTTACCACAATACTTGTTTCACTGGATGTTTGACAGTTCGCCGTCTGCCGACTTTGTTAGCCTCTCGATAAATCAAGTCTGTCTAACCTCGAATTCTTACCTTATCAAAAAAAATCGCGCGATAAGCTTTTCACCGTGAAGTAATTCAAACAAATCAGAACCACAGTATCTTCATAAAGGTAAACGGACATCAGTGAATCGAAATCTCTTCACACGTACAGCACAAGAAGGGGTAATTGATTTCAAGATTTCAGCAATAAATCAGTCTTGTTTGAAGGTTAGGTGAGTTCTGATCAACACTCGATAGATTTCCAAAATAAATAGAAAACAATGTTCCATGGAGTATAACACGATTGTGTTACAGGGGATTCCAAATTCTGATAAGCTCATTGAACAGTTAGGGATCAAACCTTACCAGCTTTGCTCCATCATGTCTGATCCATATCTGAAAGTGAAGAGTGAAGATGAAGGTGCATGAAGAATGAAATTTGAGAGCAGATTTTTCGCAAGGGAATTTCACTGACTATAGCTGATCACACTTCACTGAGACACCCCAAAGATAAGTCATTTATCTCTGCTGTCAACAAATTCAATGGCTTTCCAGCTGTTAAGAGATTCATATGAACAGAGAAATAAAACTAACCTCCATATATTGTCACTACAACTCTCCCAGTTTCTTCCATTTCTTCAAGCATGGAGAAAACACACATACTCGAGTAGCAGAGATAAGATTGAAGCAAAAACAGGTTAAGCCGTGCACCTTCAAGCTTCAGCAGGTTTCACAGCCACTAGAAACCCAAGAGAAGGGCTCCCGGAAACTAATAGTGCAAGGCAACAACAAACAACTACTAGAGACTAGAGGAGTAGTGCATCAATGAAGAGCTAATCGTCTCTAACAATGAAATAATAGGCAGCATTAAGCAAGCAAACTCTAATTATAATTTATAGCTAACTAATCATATCTTTGGTGTCAAGAAGAAAGTTTTAGAGCACTAACGTGCGGTTATCAAAGATAAATTGGCAATAGATAACACAATGAAATAACCAAGTGAAACAAGATTTACTGCAAGGAAACTTCACAGATGCTGAACATATTTGAGTATATCAACAAGCAACCAACTATTATAGGTTATAAGGAGTGGGACTGAACATGCAAAATGGTATCTCAATCTACTAATAGCTTCCAAAAGTCATTCATCTAAGTTGAAATTGTTTGATGACAACAGCAGAAAACAAGCTAAAAGCTAAATAAATGTAAAATTCAGCTACAACTTCTAAACTAAGCAATTTTCCAGCAACCCGGCCAACAGATTGTTGATTTTGCATCTTTTAGTCGATCAGCTTGAAGACATATCAGAGAGAGGATGCTTCGCTCAGTCAATGCAAGCGGTGTACATCAAGACGAGGGAAAAGAAGACTTTCCACAAAGTCGTATGCCATACCAGTTTCATAATATTCTCTGATTTCTTTCATAATAGTTCTACTACCTGTTTTTGTGCCATGGGGTTCGAGATTCGCCATAACACACAAGAAAATAACGAATAACGAAAGAACACACATGATTTGTTGACGCAGTTCGGGTAAACCCTACTCTGCGGGATCTCAAGAGGGGAGATCCGATCCCAGAGTTCACTATGTTGCAAGTAGAGTTACAAGCCAAGCAATGGCGGCAGAGCACAGAAACAAGTAACCCAGGAACCTCAAAACCAAGCTAAGAGACAACAATAAGAGAACGGAAGAAGAGAAGCCCCCTGAAAGGCAACCGAGAATCTTCAGAGAAGATTCTCACGGAGATCGAGCCACCCAACCACCAGGGATGCTCGTCGGACCACCGTCTTCAAGGTTGAGCTCACACCAGAGCTATCGCCGCCAGACGCTCTCTCTCTCAATGTATCTAGGGTTTTGTCAAATGAAGCTCCCAAGTCTACAGTACCCGGAAAGGAGCTTATATAGCCCTTTAAAGTAGGGTTAAGTAAGCCATCTCCAACGGTACTAAAGTCCATGGGCTTAAGACAATCCCACAAAGCTGAGATGGCCCAACAAATAGGCCCAAAGCAGACAAAGCTCGGTTTTGAGCAATGAAATTATACACATGCTTCATATGATATAATGTGGTTGCAAGTTTAGGTCAAGTGATCCATACTTAGACATATACATGTCTAAGGGTACTTGCAACCTAGTATGCATCCAAACATTATAACCTATACATGTATACAATTTCATTACCTTGTAAGGTCCTAAAGTTAACTTAAATGTTAAAGTGCTCATGCCACACATTGTTCTAGCTATTACAATAACAAGTTTAAATCACAACATGCCATCTAAGATTAAATCACCTGTCATATTCTTACAGAGATTCCGAACTGTTACTAGAATCCTGACATTGTCTCGTGTTTCCCCAATTGAATCCCCGAACCTTTCTTCCGTATCCCTCTTTCTTTTTCCATGCTTTTTTCTTTCCTCCACATCATCCATTGCCCAGAAACCATGAAATATAAACTCAAAAGTTTTGAAACTAACCATTTTAACCCATGAATCTTCTTGCCTCACATATATCCTACATCTAGTAGGACAGTCATATAAGTCGCCAACGCCCCAACACAAAGCTGAAAGTGTGCCTTGCCAACGAAAAGGTGCAACATTTCCGCAATAGAGACGGGGCATCTCAATGACTTCAAAACTCTCTTGCACAAAGTCAAAGGACAGTATGACCTTATGCTCATGCTCATGGTCATAGTGAGAGTCGTCATACACTGACCCAAACACCGACTCATCGAGACAGCCTCCCCAGTGGGCCGCTCCTCCTATCATCACGGGTGGACCTTCTTTGCAAGACTTCCAATTCAACAGCTTCGCCATAGGGATTACACTCCAACTATCTCCAACTGATGAGTAAAGAATGCACTTCATGACAGGCTTTTGCTGTATCATTACGACTTTAAATTCTTTGGTGGAAGGGTCAATCCAGAAACCATAGCAAGTCTGCATTCGAGTACCGATACGCGACATCATACGCCTTCTAAAATCCGGAAGTGAAGGAACACTAGAGAACTTACGTAATGAGGGATTCCAGAGCACGAGGTTGGCGTAATCATAGAGACAAACCACACCGTGAAGGGTGCCAACGAGCACGTAGATCTCCGTTTCAATCGGTTTACTCAGTCTACTGACCACAGGGCGGGGGAGGGGATCAACCACCAGATATTTGCGTCGATGAGGATCTAAGATGAATCGGGGCTTTTGGACGGACAGATGCTGCTGAATCAGGATTGACGAGTCGATGAGCCGCTTCCACCCTTTGCAAGCACATCGAAAACGCAGCAAGGATTTGACAGGCAAGTGCTTGAAGATCAGGACCAAGTTATCTTCCGGTATGCAATCCGACATGATAACGCTGAATTCGATCTCCACAACCTACACATTGATTTCAACTGAAAAATTAGGGTTTTGGGTACTAGTAAAGTAGTAAGTGACTGATTGAACAAATTAAAGGAGGTAACTGATGCATACCACAGAGAACTTCTACCAACGGACAACCAAACGGCGTATGAAATCCTCCAATCTCCAATGGTGCGAATTAGTGCCACATTATATAGCTATAAACCCTAAAAAGCAAAAATTGGGGGAAATTTCGGAGTTAAGAAAATTCAATCTCGCGTTTTCCGCCAACGTAAAAAGAAAGCCCGGGAAAACCGCGAGATTGCGCTCAATGGAAGGATTCGGATCCTCTCCTAATGACTATTTGCCTAATATTTTCCTAATAGGCTAATCACAACCGTCCAAATATATCAATGGTTAAGATTAATTCCCTTATTAATAACTTAATTAAATTAATTAATTAATTAAACAATCGATCTAATCATAACCGTTCAAATATATCAATGGTTAAGATTAATTAAACAACCCATCATCGATCAAGCAATTTCATCAGTTCTTCACCATCGTCCATGGGTACGATCAAGCAATTTCATCAGTTAATTAATTAATTAGACTTCATTACTAGTTGAAACTCATCATCGATCAACCAATTTCATCAGTTCTCCACCATCGGTCAGGCAATTTCATCTGTCTATTAATTAGACTTCAGTTACTAGTTGAAAGTACTCATTCTTCTTGCTTGATTGATTTAGACTAAGTTAGTGTGTAAAGTCAAATTAATCACGTAAAGTACTATGTATCAATGACGAAGAGGTTGAGAGGAAAAGGAAATTGATCGACATAGTAATTAAGGATTCTGATGTGCACGATTGGGAGGAAAAGGCAGAGAGCAAGATCGGAAGCATAGAGCAATTGACGAAAAAGGCAGAGAGCAAAACCGGAGGCAGAGAGCAATTGACGAAAAGTAGAGAGCAGGACCGGAAGCAAATCGATCGATGTCGTAAGGATTACGATGTGCACGGTTGGAAGGAAAAGGCAAAGAGCGAGACCGGAAGAAGAGAGCGATTGACGAAAAGGCATAGAGCGAGACCGGAAGCAAATCAATCGACTTCGTACGGATTCCGATGTGCACGACGCACGACTGGAACTTGGAAGGAAGAGGATGAGTAGTTTAACGGAGACTACCAGTAGATAGTTTTGAGAAATTAGGTTTAAATTTAGGGGAATTAATCTTAACCATTGATATATTTGGACGGTTGTGATTAGCTTATTAGGAAAATATTAGGCAAATAGTCATTAGGAGAGGATCCGAGTCCTCAATGGAATATATTTGGATTCCAAATGATAAATATAAACATTTCAAATTTTAAAACAACAATACATGGTAAATTATACCAATGAAGATCCTCTATATCATTGTGTGCTTCACTACATGTATCACAACATTATTTTGATCTAAAATATAATTTTAAAAAATAAAATAAAATTATATTTATATTTGAAAGACCTATATTTATATGTTTATAAAATTTTATCTTGAAAATTTATTTTTTATAAAATTTTAAAAATATATATTTCAAATAATCATCTTTTCAATTATTATTATTTTTTAAAAAAATATTTTTTCAAAATAAAAGCTTATAAACATATAAATATAAGTGTTTAGAATATTAATATAATTTTTAAAATTTTTTTAAACATAAATTCAATCTTAAATTAATTTTGTGACGCATATTGTGAAGCATAGAGTGATGTAGAGGATCCGTGTTGAAATTCTACTACTTCCTTCCCAATAATACGGAGTATAAGATATTTTACTACTCCCCTTCGTTAAGGAAAACATGACGTTTTAGGCTTTGATTTTTGTTAAGAAAAATTTGACGTTTTAGCTATTTTGTCCCATTTTTACCTGTTATACCCTTACTCTTATTTTCAATCTCAACTGACAAAGCCCTCCCCTAATCCCTGTCACATCATTCTCCGATTAGAAATCAAAACTCTTCACCTCCTTACCCACCAAATTGAACCCACCATTTTCAATTCATTCAAAATGGCCTGCCCAATCTCACTCCCTCCGTTAATTTTGAAGGGGAAGGGCGGAGTTGAAGCCTGTTACTCTGTCAGTAGTCACCTCCAACCATTTACAGTACTCCGTATTTGATTTACATACCGCAGCCCGCACACTTATCATTGAGGGCAATATAGTCACACTAATATGTTTCCTAAATATTGTGCCAAAGTCTAAAACGACAAGTTTTGATTAACGGAGGGAGTATTATTTAAGTATTTTAAAGAATTAAAGACTATATAAAAATTTTTTTTACAATTTAAGTACTTATTAGTATTAGTATTAAGTGTTGAATTGTAATAAAAGTTTATTAAGAAATTTAATATTTTATATGGTTTTTAACTCAATAAACCCATGATGAATAGTAAAGTGTCTTATATTTGAAATTAGAGGGAGTATTAATTAATTACATTGAGTTTATAATATAAATATACATTTTATAGAATAATGTGTGCTTGATTAACATGATTAAACTAATTAACCATTTCAGAATGGCTCAACCAGAAATGACTTACGGATAGTACCCAAAGGTACCCGGTTCGAACTCCGGATGACCGCTCTTTATTTACCAATTCAAGGTTTATAAACTAATTTATTTAAAATTTACTGTATATTATTTTAAATATATTGTAAAATGCATTAAGCAATCATTATTCAAATGTTTACATTTATAAGTGTGTTATAATAAGAATATATTGGAATCAAACACACATAATCGTAACTCCGTCTTTTAAAATCCCGAAAAGGATAAGAGGTGGGGGGCATGGTCGCATGGGGGCACTTGCTTGCTCTTATCATTCGAAACACTTTTATGTATTCTATTTCTATTAGTTGATATCTTTGTGTTTCGACCAAAAAAAGTTGATATCTTTGTGTTAATATATGTCTCTGTATAAGCATAAATGATACCCAAGTGAAAATGATGAACATTTAAAAATAGATTCATCATTTTAAGTGTATTTTAATAAACCACGATACTTTTATATTTTACTTAACTTGATAATTTGATACTACAATTTAGCTAGATCGCTTTAAAGCGAGATGTTATATTACTCGATCCCACATCTAGGTAAAAAAAATATACATGTTTAAAGTTTTTTGTAATTGGCCACATTGTTACAAGTTAAGAGAACACTAAGTTACCACTTATTGACTCATTAGGTTTCAAATGGTACCTTTTTAGCCGGAGAGGGTGGGGGTGGTGGAAAGCATAGTATTTTTTTTTAGGGGTGAACGCAAGATGGGACGGGGGTCACCCCGCATCGCGTCTCGCATAATTTTTCTGGGATGGAATACATATTTTTTTGTTCGAATCTCGCACGAGTCTTATCTCTCGTGGGGTGGGACATGGCGACCTTATCCCTCGGAAAAAATAAATGAAAAACTTAAAAAATAATAGATTTTTTTTGGTGAACAAATGAATAGATATTTTCATAGTTCATAAAATATTTGAAGCCATTGTGAGTACTGTGTTGATATGGTCCTCAAGTATTAAAATAAACCATATCAAAGGGAGTTGCATACCTGTGTGATCTCAGCAAAAATGGTTGCCTGTGTATAGTTTAGCTTGAGGACAAATCTGACATATGCATGGTGGAGAAGAAATATGCAAGGAATCATCAATGAATTTTATTTGTGAAATGAAGGCTTGGTAGAGGGTTCAAAAGAATGAAAGAGACCGAGGTTGGGTGTCATGTGGTCAGTGGCTCCACTGTCCAAGATCCAAGAGGAATTAAGCAATGAAGAAAAGAGACAAGACCTCATACCTGCCAACATAGCAGTGGGTTTCTTGACCTCTTGGTGTTGAAGGAGGGATAACAACTGTTGGTGGTGCTCTTGAGTGATTGAAGATGAGGAAGCAGCAGTAGCAGCTACCTTCTTTGAAGCTCCTGCAGATGGATGATCGGTAGGATAGCCATGTAGCTTCCATCACTTGTCAATAACATGACCAAGAGACTTGCAATGAGTGCATAATGGGCGAGAACCAGCAGGAGATTGTGTGTTGCCATTGCTTGAACTCTGTGAATTAGTCGGATACCCGTGAAGTTTCCAACACTTGTTTATAGTGTGACCTGCTACCTTGCAGTGATCACAAAAGGAGCCACCTGAATTGGAAGGATATCCATGTATCTTCCAACACTTCTCCATAACATGACCAGACACTTTGCAATATTCACAAAATAGAGGTCTCTTGAAACTTCCCTTAGAACGAGAAGCAAATGCAGAAGCATCACTTCCAGAAGGAGCACTCTTGTTCAAGCCTTTTTGTTGCTCATCTTGAATCAAGAATCGGTATGAATCATCAATACTGGGAGGAGGCGTCATCATAAGTATATTTCCTCTCACACTGTTGTAAGTTTCATCAAGCCCCATCAAAAAGAAGATCACCTGCTGATCTTGAATCATCCTTGACATAGCACGGGTTGAACCACACTCACATGATTCACATTTAACAGAAGTCATGTATTCGTCCCATAATTTCTTAAATTTGGTGAAGTAATCTGGAATACTGAGATTTCCTTGCTCAGCAGCGATACTATCTTTCTGAATTTGATATAAACGAGTTCGATTTGCCACACCAAATCGACTTTCCAGATTTTTCAAAATTTGAGTTGCAGTTCGACAATAAACTACAGACTCAGCAATATCCTTGTTGACAGAGTGTAAGAGCCAAGAAAGTACCATGTTGTTGCACCTATCCCAGTGTTGTTGGAGAAGAGAATCCGTGGTCGGCCGTCTGCAAGTTCCGGTGACAAATCCGAGCTTGTTCTTTGCCATCAATGAAACCTCCACAGAACGACGCCAATGACTATAATTTATGCCATCAAGAATACAAGTAGAGAGCATAGAATTCGAATTGTCCGAGTGATAAAGATAGAGCTCATCCATCGGATCGATTCCTCCGACGTTGGAGTTCTGAGCATCAGAATCTTCACTCCGCTCTGATACCATGTCAATTGATGATCAATTGACTCAATCTTCCACTGGAAACGCAGAGCTCATAGGAGAGAGAGAGAGAGAGAGAGGGAGGGGAGGGGGGGGAATTGAGGAAGAGAGTGAATTGGTTGTTTCATTAAGTGAATTGGTCACAGAGCTTAGTTCATCTATTTATAGGCAAAGAAGGAGAAGCTTGGTTGTTACATGAGAATTGATCCTATACAACACAAGTCTGCGACCTTCTCATGGAGCTGCACTGGACATTGTCTGGTGACGATGATGATCACTTGAATGTTGCAATATGTAGCTCAACAATTGTGATATAATGTTCAACATTATGAACGTTAGTACATTATCATGCAACACATACAGTTCAATAGTTCATACATAATGAAGGAGTACCTTGTCTACTGATGATGCCCGAAATTTAAATAATGATATTCACAAATATCATAGATAAATAAAGGTTCCCCGCTATATAAATAGAACCTTATAATAAACATGAAAAAGGGGCGAGTACGAGTCAGGATAAGGACTCAAGACATCCACGAACGATAAACCATCCACGACTCCCACATGCATGCTAGGACACATGGCATCCATGCCCCCATCACACATGGTGTGAGACACTTGACATGTGGCAACGAGTGGCATGCATGTAGAAGTACTTGCACTATAAAAAGAGGTCGAAGCCTCATTATCTGGGTTCGGTTCCCATTTTATTCCTAGGAGTGTAGACCGGGAATGTGGGGCTTTTACGAGCCTGTCTGAGCAGGTTCGTCTCAGTAGCAAGCCGACACTTGGTGAGACTATCGCCCGGAAAGCGGAACGAGTTGAGCACTAGGCTCAACGGCATTGGAGAGGATCACCCGCCAGTCGTGGTGGTCGAGCCCAGGTAAGACCGTCCAAACGACTCTGGTCTTCGCGGCACAGGTCGAGGCCCCCACTTATTAGGATAGACGACAAGAGGGTGGGGGCTCCAAGTAAGACCATCGACCAGATGAATCGATACGTGGCTCACCTCCCCCATGGGGACGTGGAAGGAGGTTCACTTTTCAAATGTAGTTTCATCATCTACAGACTACAAAAGAGTTGTTCACTTGAAGAAAGACAAGAAAATACTCCATCTAAAACATCCCTACTATCATCAAGCCTCTCTTCCTTCATATGCCATTCGATTCGTCTACTCAAACTCACTTTGCAAGTCGCCCTCTCCTTCTAGCAATATCACAATGCGAATGCATCATCATAACTCTTAAGCTTCCTTTTCTCTACTCCTTTTAGCTTAGGGTCGTGGGTTGAGAACAGAAATTAAACTCTACGAGATCGAATCTCCAATTGTTCCTAAGTAGCATAGCTATCTACTATTAACTAACTTGTCGAAGATTCGAATCCTACTCGGGGACATTTGATTCATTATGAATTTTGATTTCAGAATGAGAATGAAATGACTCACTTTGACTAGTAGGAGTACCTGTTCATTGTCTCTGTTTCTATTGTATTTTATCTTGTCGTATGGTATTTTGTTTACATTAAAATATTTCACTTATAAAATTTTGTTTCCGAGCTCATCGTATGACATTTGCAGGCTTTTCCTGGTTTTTTTTATAAATTTGTCTGTCGGCCCTGGACTCGACGCATACAATTATATTTTTTGGCACAATTTTTTTTGGGTGTCCAATTAAGGACATTTGAAAACAATTAACATCTCCTACATCACTATATGCTCCACTCCATACAACACAAAAATATTTTGATATTTATTTAATCTTAAAAATATTATATTTATATTACTAACATATATTTTTATATATTTATAAAATTATATTTTTAAAAATCATGTTTTACAATTTTCAAAAATTAAAAAGGCAATATTTTACAAATTATAATTATTAAAAATTTCAAAACATGATTTTTTAAAATAAAATTTTATGAATATATAAAAATAGATGTCAGTAATGTAAATATAATTTTTTTAATATTAAATAAATCTCAAAATATTTTTGTATTGTAAGGAGTGGAGTGTATAATGATGTAGGACTGTAAGAGTATATAATGATGTAGGAGTTCATTGCTTTGAAAAATACTAAATTAAATTAGTTATAAACTTATTTATGGGAAAAGATAATGACATATATACTATATTTTAAAAGACAAACAAATTCGCCACGTGTCTTACTCTCCTTCTTTTCCGGTTTTTCTTCCACGTGTCAGTACGGTATTTCCTCCAAATCATTCATCTACTCAACCTTTACCGAGCCTACATTTCAATTGTTGATTTGAATTTCACATTAAAGGCCCAACTTTTGAATTTGACATTAAAGGCCCAATTCTTCCCATCCAGCCCAAATACATTTTTTATTTCTCATAACCCTAAAAGAAATGAAATGTCCGGCCTTCTTCGGTTCTTCTATCTCCCCATCGCCAAGCTCCTGGGCACTTTGTTTTTCATTTTCTTCTGAAAGTTGAAGCTCCCAATTGCCATGGCACCCATCAAGCATATTTCTCCATATGTCTTCTCCAAAGGCCTCCAAGCCCCAACCTCTTCTAATGCCGAGGTCCTTCTAACGCCGATGGCCTCCAAACCGTACCAAATCCGATTTCGATTATGTAAGTTCCCTAAATCCCTCTTCTATTTTGGGTGATTAATCTCTAATATCCTAATCCTTGCCCGCAATTTGTTCGTATCAAATTCGATTTCGATTAGGTAAGTGCCCTAAACAGACTGATATTTTTGGTAGCTAATCTCTAATTTCCACTATCATTCATATTTCTTTGGTGATTCTTCCGTACATATCCTTTCCATATGATCTGAATTTGGAAGCTCTAATTTTTTGAATATTTAACATACTCTTTCCATAATTTTTATTCAACCAATTTCCTCTTTTATTTGGGTGATTCCTCCGTGTTTTATTCATTTGTGATTCATTACATAATTTTTAATTTCATTCTAGATACTGAATATACCCTTTCCATAATTTTTTGGATATTTTTTTTTTATCTCTAATTAGCTGATTGGCTTGATTCTATCGTTTATTCAATGATACTTTGAGTATTTATATCAAACCATTTTGACGCTATCATTCACAAGTTCATAACCAAAGTTTACTCTTCTGGATTGCGGTTAACTTCTAATCGTCTCACTGTTTCCTAAATATGATAAAATTTTCAAGTTCTTTTTCTTTGATTCTGTCTGTATTCTTAGATAATGTTCATTAATTATTAAACTTTTTTTTTCCAGGCTTACAATGGCAGATCAATTGGCAAGCCTTGCTGAGATAACCGACACCTCTACTATCAAGGTCCGGATAGTGAGAATGTATTCAAGGACATCCTGCATCAACTATTCAAAGCTTCCGCTGGAGTTGATTCTGTGTGATGAGAATGTATGTTTTCATATTTTTCTTGGTGTAGCGAAAATTGAATTCACTCTTTTCATACGAGAGTTTTGATAATTTTCTTACATTATTTGAATGTGTAGGGAACTAGAATCGAAGCAACCGTCAAGGGGAGTTTACGCTGTTTTCCAACCTTTTGAAAGAGTTTGCAATAGTTATCATATCCAAGTTTGAACTTGCTGACAACAGTGGAACATATAAGTTCAGTCAACATCTTAGCAAGATTCTTTTTAACGAATCAACCCTTCTAAAAAGATCTGATGCTTTAGTAGGATCCCCGTTTGGCTTTCATTTCGTTGAATTCTCCACTATTCTAGCAATGCAAAAAGAGAATGAGTATTTGTTTGGTAAATCGATTAAATTTTCTCTACAATATTCATATTTTGTTGTACAGTTTGACAAGCCTTGGCGATGCCTCCTCTGATTGCCAGAGCCTCCGCAACTAATGATGGGATGTGTCCACATTTGAAGCCACCACACTCGATGACTGCCCCACTGTTGTCCCTAATTATAAAACCTGCAGAAGCTTCACCCGAAGATAGTTTGGATCCATCGAAATTTATTTTGAAAGATCCCTCATCTGGTTTGCTCCATCTCAAATTTCTTCTTTTCCGTGGCTGAGTTGTCCGAGTTTTCTGGTGGTGGCTTGTGGCCTCCTCTTCAAAGGTAAATTTAGAGGCAGCCCAGTTCTGTATTTGTTGCTTGGTATAATTCTCCATAGTATTGATGGATGTTGTATTGAGGTTTTCAAATACTTGTCGATTTCTGCTTATCCAAAAGCTCAGGGGCGGAACATGGTTGAGGCGGAAGGTGGCCATGGCCCATCCGGACGGAAAAAACAATGTTATATGTAATGTATTTTTATGATATGTAAATAGTAAAAGAGTAGTTTAACATCTAATTACTCTAGTTTAGTTGGTAAATGATAGGTAAGGACGTAAGGTACTTTAATGAACAAGTTGGTGGTTCAAATCTCCATAACTCCTTTTAAAAACAATATTTTTTAAAATTGTTTTGTAGTTGGTATAAAAAAAACCAAAAATATTTTTTGGCCCTCCCGACTAGACATCTCAGGTTCCGCCACTGCATAAGCTCCACCATGTCGTCGCAAGTCTGCCTTTTTGCTCGTGGTTGAGTTTAGTGAAAATTTCACATACGATGTTTTTGATTGATTTGTTTCTAGTGTTAATTTCTCGAATCACATTTTCAATGTCTGGGTCAAATTTGTGAATCAGTTGTAGGGTGTTGTGGCATTCGGTAAAGAGATGGATTGGGCTTTCATCCGTCCGGTCACATAAAGCGCAAGACAGTGGAACATGAATGCCTTTGTTTGCTAGTCTGGTTCTTGTCGGGATTCCATCTAGTGTAAGTTTCCAGATGAAGTTTTTGACTTTCGGGAATGTGTCTAGGTTCCATATCCATGTCGTGTCATAAGTTTCCTCCGTGTTTTGCTTTGTGATGTGTGCTAGGGCACTTGCCGTGCTGAACCAACCATTTTTACTTGGTTTCCAGTATAGTCTGTCTTCTATTTCGTGTTCTGGTATGTAGATGTCAGCAATCTTGTTGACCACATCCATCGGAAAGATGTTGGTAAGTTCATCAATATTCCATTTCTTGTTGATGTCGATGTATTTTTCCACCTTGTCATTTTCGTTGATTGTGATGTTTGAATGTTGTCGACCTTGTAGTGGTTTTCCGTCTAGCCAGATGTCTTTCCAAAAATTGATCGTCTTTCCATTTCATATTTGCCATATTAGTCCTTTACAAAATTCTTCTTTTAGTTTCATTAATTTGGCCCATTGCCAAGATGAATTACCTTTTTGCTGGTATTCAAGGATGGGGGTTTGTTTCAAATATTTTTCTTTAATCACTTGGACCCATGGGTTACATGGCTCTGCTAAGATTTTCCAGAGCAATTTCATTTGTAGTGCTTGGTTCATATCTTTTGTTTTATGTATTCCTGCGCCTCCCAATCGCTTCTGCTTGCAAGCCTTATCCCAACCAATAAGAGGGGGGGGGGGGAGGATTGATCTTTGTTCCAGAAGAAGCATCTGTTTATTTGGTCAAGTTCTTTATGGATTGTTGTGGGGAGCATCAAATTTTGCATGATATAATTTGGCTTAATTGCCAGGTTTGATCTTATTAGGGCCGCCCTTCCTTCTTGTGAAAGGGAGTTGGCTTTCCATTTCGTGAGTTGTTGCTTGGTGTTGGTTACTGTTTCTTCAAAAGTTGTTCGGTTGACTCGGCCATTGATAATGGGACGGCCGAGGTATTTATCAAGTGCTATATGGTTTGTGATATGGATCGTACTTTGGATAAGTTGTTTTGTATTGTTCGGGACTTTTGGGGTAGTTTGAAAGGCCGATTTGTAGAAGTTGACCTTTTGTCCCGATGTGGCACATTAGTCGTCAATAATATTCTTCACAACACGACACGAGTCTTGGTTTGCCTTGGCAAATATCATCATATCATCCGCGAAGGATAGGAAGGGGATTTTCATGCCTAATCTAGATATTTTGAATCCGATAGATTTGTCTGACTGGTTTGAAGCGGCTTGTAATTTTCTAGCAAGAATTTATGCTCCTATGATGAATAGATGGGGTGAGAGTGGGTCTCCTTGTCTGATCCCTCTCCCTGGTCTGAAGGGGTCTGTGGGGCTGTCATTAACCAATACTGAGAATGAGACAGTTTTGACACATTGCTCTATCCATGTTCGGAATTTTTGGCAGAAACCAAATTTTTCTAAAACTTTGAATAGGAAGTCTCATTCTACTCTATCATATGCCTTTTCCATATCTAGTTTGATGGCAATCCATCATTCTTTTCCGCGTCTACTTTTAAATGAATGGAAGATTTCATGGGCTATTAAGACATTGTCTTGGATAGCTTTGTCAGATACAAAGGCCCCTTGGAGGGGGTGAATAATTTTATTTAAAATCGGTTTCATCCTTTCTGTAATGATTTTGGCTATAGCTTTGTAAATCGTTGAGCAAAGGCTAATTGGTCTGAAGTGGTTTGTAGTTGTCGGGTTGTCACATTTTGGGATCAAAGTGATAAAGGTGTGGTTGATTTGTTTTAGGATGCGACCAGAGTGGAAAAAACCTTTAATTGCCTTTATCACTGATGGGCCTACAATATCCCAGTATTCCTGGTAAAATTCCACTGTCATTCCATCAGGTACAGGGGATTTATCCTTTCTAATCGAGAAGAGCGCATTTTTTATTTCCTGGTTTGATATCTTTTCAGTTAGCTTCGAATTGTCATCATTAGTGATTTCTGTGTTGATGAGTGAGAGGTAATCATTTAGAAGGTTGTGGTTGATGGGTTGCATCCTAAACCTTTTTTCGAAATCATTTTTTATTTCTCTTGTAATATTTTCTTCTCCTGTAGCCAGTGTGCCATCTGTAGTTTGAATTTCCTTTATGATTTTTCTATTTCTCCTTCCCGATGCCATTCGGTGGAAATAACCTAAATTTGTATCAGTCAATTTGAAGTGTTTTGTTTTGGCTCGTTGGCTCCAATACATTTTATGGTATGATAAGATTTTCTCTCGTTTATTTATGAGTCTATTCTGCTTTTGATTATCGTTTCCATTCTGGGATATTCCGTTTCTATTTTGTAAATCGATGAGTGAATCATCGATTCTTTTAGTTGACGGAATATATTTCCAAATGTTTTCTTATTCCATTCTTTAGTCAATCGCTTAAGTATTTGTGTTTTTTTTCACCAGATTGTACACATGTGATCCTCCAACATTTGATCTCCAAGCCAGTTGGACCACATGTCGGTAATCTTTTCGTGTAGTCCACATTTTTTCAAATTTGAATGGTTGAGCTTTGTATTGTTCTTGGTTATCTAATTCTGTTACAATAGGGCAATGATCTGATGATGTAAATGCATGATTTTTTGTTGTAATATTGGGGAACCAAGTGAGTATTTGCTCTTGTATTAAGGTTCTATCAAGTTTTTCCATGATGTTATTGTTGTTGGATCTATTTTCCCTCCATGTATAAATGTTTCCAATGGTAGGCACATCCTGTAGGAAGTAATTATCCTTGAATTCTGTTAATATTCTATATCTGTTCGGGTGTGGTTCTATCCCTCCTTCTTTTTCGGAGCTATTTTGGATTTCATTTAGATCACCCATGATCATGACTGGGCAGTCCAAGGTTTGGATGTATAGTTGTAGTCTGGTCCAGAAGTTTGATTTGTCGTTCTCATGAGGTGGTCCATAGACGAAAACGATGTTGATAGTAATGTTTCTATGTTTATTTTCATATCTGATTACTATAAATCTTTGATCTATATGCACCATTTCTAGTGCTTCGTGCCGAAGATTATGACTCTTCCATAGAACACATAATCCACCAGCTCTTCCTGTTGCCGGTGCCCAAATCATATGATCAAATCCAGCTTTTTTTCAAACTGTCTCCTTTGGTTGTCGTTCAGTTTTTGTTTCTAGTAGAGCAATTACTTGAATTTTCTCAATTTTACAGAAAGATTCTATTTCTGTCCATAGGTTGTTGCGTCCTATTCTGCATATATTCCAATAGCATAATCTCATATTAACCTATTTGATTTGAGGGTTTCAGTTCCATAGTCTTTTCTTGGATCAAAGTATTTGTTCGTGGTGCAATTGGTTGGATTCGCACCAAAGGGTTCAAGAGAGTAGCTGTAAAGTTCAGACCACTTAGTGAAAAAGGAGTTACAATTGTCCAACCGGTTAGCAAAATTTAGGTTGACCCAATAATATTTGGAAAGCCTACTTCCATTTTTATAGTGGCTCAATGTCTCTCTTAATTTTTTGATCAGGTCGTAAGTGTCAATGGATTTCATTTCTAAATAATTCTTTTCGTCTTTCTTGGCACTAATATCTTCCCTTTTTAACTGTTTCATGGTAGTACAGCAAACCGTTAATGCATATACTTTGTTTCTCATCTTTGGTCCAATTACCGGGTGCTGAACCCATACTAGAGTTTCTTCTTCGTTTTTCCAATCTACATGTACAAACAACCTGCATAATTTTCTTCTTTTCCTATTCTGGATGTATGCCCCAAAGAGCTCCAGGTCTAATTCGCTCTTCCACTCTTCACTGGTGACAATATTAACCCTTTTCATTGGTTTGTTGATATGGTAACAGACTTGTAATTCGTTTTCTGCACTTCCTGATTTCAATATATGTATCAGGTCTTTATTCAAATAATGGTTCACCGCGGGCTGCATCATGCACTCCTTTCTTTGGGTTTCTTGTCTGCCAATTGTTGAAGCACGGATGGGTTCATACACATTAATCCAGTAGAAAACCAGGTCACTGCCCAACCTTTTTCCAAATCTCTTGAAGCAGAGACACAAAAGGGCATTAAAGCAGGTTTTATAATGAACACCAAGCATATGGCTATTCATACATGGATTGCATCTGGTGTAATTTCTAATTTTACTCATGTTTCCATTTATGATTGTGTGTATTGATAGGTCAAAAGTCTTGTATGGCATGAATTCTATTTGCGAGCATAAACAAGTCAGGTTTGTAACAATGATCATAGTTTCTGGTCGAAAGGGTTTTCTTTTAATCTTGTCTTTCAGATCCTCAGATTTATTCAAAAGGAGGATATAAATCTCAGTTTCAGCTAAAAAACAAGCAAGACTCAATATATACAAAGAGATTAAATAGGAAAGAAACCAGATCTTAAAAAACCTAACAAACCATTTCACTATGTTTGCCAAGATTTCTAGACACGAGGAGTTTCTCATGGGATTCTTCCTCTTTTTATAGTCAGATCTCAATTTAATTTTTCCAGCCCGCAGTTCAGATTGATCATCTTATTCCCAGGATGCCTGTGCTTATGATTTTTACTCCTACTAGTCTTTGTTTCTTTGTAACATTTCCAGATCATACAAACATCACTACACTTTGGACAAATTGAGAAGGGATCACCATGATCTATTTGCACCGGTTGATCAAGGAAGGAGTCTGAGTTCTTTTTTCAATTTTCCCCATCAATGAGAATAATAGAAATATAAAACCAGTGTACAACAAGATAGTCACGGAGAATGGAGAATGCTCTATTTGATTGATTCATAGATGTCAATATTTCTGTATTGCTAATCTGTTCATCGATTTTTGTATTTTCTTTATAATTTCTACTAAATAAAGGTTAGATACTCCACCAAAACTTAATAGAAATAATAGCAATTTGCACCAGCTCAATCATGTCAACATTCAGCAACTTTCCTTGGGCAACTTTCAATTTTCTTTCCATTCATTTTACGATTTCTAATTAGTTTATGACTAATAAACCAACTATAAGACAAGATAGATAACCATTTTCCCATCCCCATGAAATGTTTATGATTGGGTATCCTATTAACTCTCATCCATTCAAGCATCCTTTCAAGAAGATTATAGAACACTTTTTCATTTCCTTGTTCTATCTTGCGATTGTCGATTTTATTCATTGCTCTATAATCAATTTTGTTCCCTATTCTTTTATCTTTCTTATTCGATTTCGACTTTTCTTTTAATTTAGAGTCTCTTCTCAGTTTCCTAGTAATTTCTTGCATCTGATTTGGAGTATTGTTATGCATGTTTCAATAACCTACAACGATATATATAAACAGGGAAATTTTTTATGCGAATTATATAATATAAATCAAAATCATTTATGGGAAATATACTATACGGAGTATGTACAACGCTAGGCCCCTTCGATATTTCCGCACTGTTCTTTTGATTAAACTTGAAAAAACAAACAAAAAATCGTGAAAGGCTCTCCTCCTCCTCCCCCCTCCCCCTCTCTCTCTCTCCTCCACCGTCCGCCATAGCTGGAAACGGGAAACCTCTTTCCTTTTCTCCTCATCCACTTTCTTTGCCACTTCTTCGCCAACGATCTAGTCGCAGATTTCGAAGCCTCTTACAAGGAGCGCAAACTCAAACCACAGGTATCCGATCAAACAGTTCTTCACCGCACTGCCATTTCCACTTTCTCCACTTCCTCCGTTTCCAGTTCATCCGTGAAGACGAATTGGGGTTATATCTCGTCGAAGAGATTCGTATATTCGAGAGTGAGAACCGCGAAGAGGAAAAATCATTGTCGGTGGCAGCTTCGGAGGAAAAATTAGCACCTTAGGTTTCGCGGCTTTCGCCTGTTATCAGTGGAAGTGTTTGGTAGGTGATTTCTTGCCCTTACATTGCTTCGAATTAATTTCGTTTGGTTTGAATTTGATGTTTTCGGCGGATTTGGTGGAGCTAATGATCACGATTGATTATGCGATTGCGAATGGTTGGAGAATAGGTATTGAGGTGGTTGCGGAGATCTGAACGGATGGAGCCATGATAAGATGAAAAGCCTTGCTGATCTCCATTGATTCCTTGCTTCTTTCTGTTCTCTGCCTACATGGGGTCTAAACCAGCTTATAAGCTACGTATCCTTCGCATCGGCAATTTTTTTCTTCGTTGCTTGTTTGATCTGAGTTGGATAGGATAAACTTGGAGAACAACAGTTTTTATTCTCATGTGTACTGAGTTGCTTGATATGCTCAAATCTTCATCCCTATTATCTCCCTGCCATTACTGTGTTGTAGGAAGTAGTAGTTTTCTTGGCTAAATGTGCTTGCAGTCCTTGACTGGTCATAATTAAGAGGAATTTGTAGCGCATGCTTCTACAGTTAACTGCCTTAAAATTGGTAAGAAGTCATCTAGGGTTCTGGTCACTGGAGGAGAAGATCACAAAGTGAATATCTGGTCGATTGGAAAGCCCAATGCAATAGCGGTAAGTAATTTTCTCTGTAGTTTCAGTTGCATTGTCATCTTCCTTTTAGTACTGTAGAGTCTCACTTAGTTTTTTGGTTGCTTTAGCCATTAATAATTGCAATGCATTCCGAATATGTATGTTGTGTCCATGTAGAGTGAATTTGTGGGATTATTTTCCCATCAATTTTCTAGATTCTTTTGTTCTGTTTAATCCACTGGTGCGTGACCTCGGTATTCTACCTACATGCTGAATAGATGCATAAATGCTGGTAGGAATGCTGCACTTCATTTTTCTTTGACACAGTTGTAGGTTTTACAAACCATATTAAACTTGTGAAAACCTCTTCAGATTGTTATCTTCAAATGATATTAGGACTCCAGTTTGTTTTCCAGCAAGATAGTGAGTGATACATTGTGTGATTCCTTAGTTCTAGGGAGAGAAAATATGAAGCATTTACAGGGGGTTTATTGTTTAAGTTGCGGGTTCACGTTGAAGTGACGGCAAATTAGACATGCTAGAGGAGGAGGGACTCTGCTGATTCACTGAATTCCCCAATCCTTATTTTATATTTAACTGAGAAACAGCAATGTCTTTCCAAGCGCTTGGCATCTGAATGAGCCAAAAAGTAGCAAAATAGACAATGCCTACAAAATCACCATTCTAATAAATATGTCATGAAAAGTCCCTTCATTTCTCTACATCCCATCTAAAATTGCCGTTGGACCTATTTTGCCTGTTTCAAATGTACATTTTGGGTAATAATGTAATATGTTATGCTTTTGAGTCTTGTTAAGTTTTTTCACCTGAAAAGCATACCATCTGGCTTAATGGATGGGGATGGGGAACTTTTTATATGATTGAATAGATGGTTTTGTGGGTTATCTATAGCAAAAATAGAACTTCTTGGTTTTTAAATTGTGCTATTGCACTTGATGAATGGATATCTGTTTCTTTTGTGTTTACTGGCAAAAAATTTTGAAACAGGTTCTATCCTTTGAAATTGTACATGCAAATGTTGCCCTACTGAAAGTTGTTTTTCATGCAGAGTTTGTCAGGTCATTCTAGTGGGATTGATTCAGTGAGTTTTGATTCTTCAGAAGTGCTAGTAGCTGCTGGAGCAGCAAGTGGTACTATTAAGCTTTGGGATCTAGAAGAGTCAAAGAGTATGTCAAAACCACCTTATAACACTTTGTCCTTTTCTAACTATGCTGTTGAGGCTTGTGGTCATATTTGTTTACACTGTGAATCTAAATTTACTTATAGTTGTTCGCACATTAACTGGACATCGATCAAACTGCATTTCTGTTGATTTTCATCCATTTGGGGAGTTCTTTGCATCTGGTTCTTTGGATACAAATCTGAAGATATGGGATATCAGAAAAAAGGGTTGTATTCATACATATAAAGGTCATACACGGGGGGTAAATGCAATTAGATTTACCCCTGACGGGCGGTGGATTGTCTCAGGTGGTCAAGACAATACGGTCAAGGTATGAATTTCATACTTTTATGGTACCTACTGCCTATGATTTGGTTACATATAGGGGGAGACTTATTATTCTTTTTACACAAGGAAATTTAATCATTAGTTCTATGTTATTCTTAATAAACATGCATGTACATAAGCTAGATGTTGGCAAAATGATACTACTTTTGAATTTTTGCTATTTTCTGGATATTTTGCTCAGGGCCCGGTGATAGTTTGATTTCTTCCCTTCTCTTTAGCTCTTAAGAGGGTGTTGAGTTAATCTTTTCATGTGTGCTCATGTGAATCTTTCAATGTGATTTGTATGCAGCTGTGGGACTTGACTGCAGGAAAGTTGCTGCATGATTTCAAGTATCACGAGGGACAAGTTCAATCTATAGATTTTCATCCACACGAGTTCCTCTTAGCAACAGGTTGCAAATTTGACATATTGCTGAATTTATGCATTTTCTAGTCTATTATTAGAAACAAGCAGTTCTAAGGAAATCGTTTGTGTTGTGATCCATTAAAATGAAGTGTAATATGCTCTTGCTACTCTATTAATAGACCTTAGTTTTTCTTTGCCAGTAAAAAAACTTTTTGCTAGTGAAGAAATGAATATATCCCACAGTTTGAACCTGTGCTATCTTATGCACCATCTTGTTGCATGTAGGTAAATTGATGAGGATGTAATTTGTTGAATAAAGGTATGAAAGGAAAACATATAAGAAACTAGGCAATTAAGTGGAATGGCATGGCTTGAAATTATCTAAAAAAATTGAACCAAACACAAGGAATGGATTCATCCTTTATATGCCTTTTCAAAAACTGTAGAAAACAAGTTTGGATGAGGTTTTCTGTGGCTATGCAATGCATTGGAGCATGGGAAGTGCTAAAAAGGAGATTACTGAGGGAAAAGCTGTTATTGCGACAGTCACATTTTGTAAAGTGTGTTTCTTCACGAGTTCACCAGCTATGATCCTATAATTGCCAACCCAATATGGAGTGCATGATCACTTGTATCTTTGATTTTATTGCATAGTCTTCGTGGCTCTGAATCACAGTATGTACGTTGATGTAGTTTTGTTGTGCTGTTTCAGTCTGACATTTGTCCTGCTCATTCAGGTTCAGCAGACAGGACTGTTAAATTTTGGGATCTTGAAACCTTTGAGCTTATTGGAACCGCGGGACCTGAGGTAATTATATTAATGTGAGAGAGATTTTGGAGAACAATACCAACAATTTATGCGTTGGTTACTTGGTTCACATCTTTCCGGCTGCTCATGTGGATGTTTCTCCCTTTCTTTTTCCCCCCTTTTCCCTTACCTAGTTGTCCGGAGTGCGGTGCATAACCTTCAATCCTGATGGTAGGACCCTGCTTTGCGGATTGCATGAAAGTTTAAAGGTGAGATATGCACATTATCGGTGAGATACTGGGTTGTTGTTGTTGTATTTCATATTTAAACCTAAATGTTTTATTTAGGTATTTTCTTGGGAGCCAATACTTTCTCATGATACAGTGGATGTTGGATGGTCCACATTATCAGATCTTAATGTTCATGAAGGGAAGCTTCTCGGTTGCTCATACAATCAGAGTTGTGTTGGGGTATGGGTTGTGGACATCTCGGTATGTGCAGCTGTCAGAGGATTCAGAGCTACAAATGCTTTTCCATCTTTTGAATTTTAGAATGCTAAACAACATTTCTGTTTTTCTCCTGATGTTTTTGCTTCATACCCTCAAACAGAGAGTCGAACCATATGCTGTTCATACACATTCAAATGTTCCTTCAGAAACCAACTCTTCTTCTGGAAGGAACTCCTTGGCACTGGCTGAAAACAATGTTAAGGTTGGTATTGGGCGATTATCGACGTCGCAGAATTCAGATTCATTTGAGAAAGAGACAAAACATGTGGGAAGAGTACCAACTCCAACAAAACCACTTGCTGTAAATAAGGATTCTAAAGCTGTAACATGTAAGTTTCATATAGGATGTTGTCTTAATTTCTTCTCCATTTCATCTTCCAAATTGTCATGGTACTCTGCTTGGAGTTATCTTTGAATTGTATTCTAACTGGTTTCATTGTCTGTGGTGAAGCTACTGCTGGGGTACCTGCTACCCCTCACAGGTTAAGTTTAAGCACTAGTCCAAAGAACACAGCTGCCACAGTATCTCAGAGAAGAAATGCTGTGCGGTCGCAGTTAATAAACAATTTTACAACCTACAGCAAGTATGATACGGTACCTGTTGTCGTCCCAAGAAATGATTCACGATCGAGTGGGACTGGTGAAACAAGAAAAGAAAATTTTGTGGGAAGAACAATCCCACTTGCTTCACTGTCCAAATCATCTAGCTTTAGAAGGCCTTCAAACGCAAGTGAAGAGTCAGTGGGTTCTGTTGTTTCCATTCCGCCTGAGTCCAGGGCTGTCAAACCTCTGGAACCTGACAGTGTTACAAATAAGAACTTTTTGCCCTCTGTCAGGAGCCTGAGCGTTAATCTTCCCACTTCTGAACATAACCAGAAGGATGACAGGTCTAATGGTTTGAAGCATGAAAATAAAACCATTCTAGAGCAGAATGCTGGCCACCGGCAAGGAAGTTGTATGTGATTTTCCTTGCTTCGTGTTTATTTTTTTCTTCTTCGAGCATTTCTCTTATCATCGTGCTTCTTTTTAGTGAAAACTGAAAAGATAAGATCTTAATCTAAACAACATTGATTTCTAGAATCTTTGCCTCATTATCAACCCCTACTGTTCATTTGATAATTATTTTTTTTCCAGTATATTACTTCTAGACCTGGAAAGTTCTATTTTGAACAGGATATAGACAAATTTAGGTTAAAATTAGTATCGTATCAATTTTTTTTTTGCTGTTGATAGCATTGAACCCATGTGAGGATTACCATTTTTTTCGGGGGCTTCCTAACTCTGGGGGTAATCTGGTGGTATTTATCTAAGGTAGTTGGTTGAATTGTTGCGTGTATATATGGATAAACGAGCTAGTCTTGTTGGAAATATTTGATAGTCTATTCTCTCCACCATATATTTCTTTGCGAAGTTTTTCATTCATATAGTCATATATTCATATCATATCGGCTATAGTCCAATGCTTTATTTTACTTCGGTTTTGGAATTGTTTACTTGGTTGAATTCCATTTATGATTGCGTTGGTAAATAAAATGATAAATTGAGAAAGGTTAGAATATTTGATCTTCTCAGATTTGGAGTCGATTTAAATTTGACACATCTCAAAAGAAAATCTATCCTCAGTGCATTAATGCATTTGGACATTTTCAGCTTCCACTCTTGGAATAGCATTGCCCTCTTTACACAAATTTATAATGAGTCAGTTGCTATAATTTCATTTATTTTGCTTTCTTGTCAGATGAGCGGATGCAAACAAGTAAGGATGTAGGTTCGCACAGAGTTCAAAGGACAGGTGTTTCCATCATGTGATTACTTCTTGAATATTTGTATCAAATTGAGGTAGATAGCAGTTACTGATCTTATTATATTATGACTGACTTGCTGTGTCAAACACAATTAGGAAGAACACGCTCAGTTGCTGCTAACCAGGAGAGGAAAGAGAAATCTCCTGGGTACGAGTTCCCCGTGACAGTCATTGGTGATGAACCACACCCTACTACTAACATGGTAAAGTTGCTTCTATCCATTATGCAGTCACTATTTCATCTGTTTGTATCATTTACATTTTAAGCATGTTTTATGCATTTTCCCATGCAATTTACTGCACATTGGGGTTGCCTGAGTGCATCAATTCCTAAATATCTAAGCACTTAATGTCTTTACATCTGATCTTCCAAGTGATTTTGAACATAGCACCATGTCCCACCTGTTTTCTCATCTTTGCCATCTTGGAGTAAAAGTCGGCATCTCTAATTAGGCTCCCCTTTCAGTGTATTTCTTTCTAATCTCCAGGAATGGGAGAGTTTGGGTCTGTAATTGGAATTTTCATGTCCACATGGACCACAATTTTCTCTAAGCCTGAAATGTGTCTTTCAGGAATAATTTGATGTCTTACCAAGAACCATCAAGCGCAAATGCCTAGATATGTTTGTCGGAGCCAAAGTAAAAAGGGAAAGGTCTCTTCGAGAAAAAAGGGAAAAGGGAAAGGGTAAACTACGTAAAATTATGCGATGGTTATGTCATTATCATAAAACCACTCAAAAAAATGAAAGAAACAAACCACCTATTATCAGGGTTTTGCAAAATGTCACTCAAGCATACTTCTCCTTTTAAAAATTGTTTCTTGTTATTTTGCTAGCAATATGCCATCTCCAAGCACTTTTTCATTAAAAAATTGTTGATTCATAAGTAACCACTTCACTTCCTTGAACATAAAAGTAACGACTAACGAACAACCATTATATGGAAAAGTGCCCCAAAATAGTGGGTGTTTTGTGTAAACCATGAGCATCATTGAACAGCGTCGTTCTTTGAGTTCAAGTCTCAAACCCACACCCTGAATCTGCCCGTCTCTCCGCTTTATATCTCTAAATATCAGTGTTATGGTCTCATACTCTCATCCTCCTGATCTCATCCCTCCCTCTTTTATCAGTTGCTAATATCAGCATGTATAAGGGTTAGAGGTTTTTATTTTAACTGATCTTATATGATAGTGAAGTGAGTATTTCTCATGAAGAAAATGCTAAAATTGGTCTAGTTTTGAACTTATATGGTAGTTGTTTCCTCATGTTATTCATGTGCTACCTATCTTATCATAAGCTGTCCTAAAAAATTTGGAGCCTTCATTGTCCCAGGCCCTCCTGCATGATGATCAAACTTTGTTGTTGTTTGATTTTTGTCAGTTGCCATTGAAAATTTGAAATCCTGACATTTCATTGACTCAGTAGAGTCATTACACAATTGCTTTGGTTTTCATATCATATCTTGACATGTATACATGAGTTTTCTTCTTTTCCCCTGCTTTTGTCCTTTCTCTGTGCGTGTTAACTTGCCTTGTATATCCATCCTTAGATGACTAGACGCGGATATCCCTCGACTTCTGAAAAAGAAACATGTTCTGTTAGCGAGGAGGATGCTTTAGCAGACCTATTGGAGAAACATGATCAGTTCTTGAGCACCATACAAACTCGTCTGGCCAAGTTGCAGGTAAACCTACTTGAAGAAAATTTCCTTTGCATTAGTGCTTTTTTATAATTTGAGATTTTAATGTTATTTCTAGCCAAGGAGAAGCCCCAGAGAGGAAGTGCATTGCCTTCTCAAAATGATGTTGAACATAAAAGTTGCAGTAGCTTTTTTTGGAGGCTAAATAGTCAAAATATATATTGCAGAAGAATATCCCATGCGATTTCTTCTCTTCTCGCTTACTAATAGAGCCTTCTCTTCCTCTGTAATATTTGTGGCCTAGGCTCACCTTTTTTTTTGTTATTGAAAATTTTCCCTCTAGATTATAGGCTCCACTGTAAACCATATGGTATGAATCTAAAGAAACTCATCTCTCATGGAAAAGTAAAGAACCCACGAGATAGCAATTTGAAGGATTCCAGTTATAATGAATCGAATCAGTTATTTCCTTTGTTGCATATTTAAGCTCTACTGCTCTAGTCTGTTGTTGAAGTTGGAATTTTTTTTGGGGTATTATTATATTCACCTCAGAAGTTATTAATGTGACTAGTTCATTTGTTTGACTATGGTGATAACTGACCTCTTCAAATGATATTTTTGAAGATTGTCCGGAGATATTGGGAGAGAAATGATATCAAAGCAGTGATAGGTGCAATAGAGAAAATGGGTGATCACGGTGTAAGTATATTTTCTTAGACATTCTTGAGGGCTTCCATTTTTTCATCAGTCTTTTAGTGTGCTTATCAAATCCACAAGCTGGTACATTGTCTTCAGCTTCTCTTTATGTGCCTATAGGTCATTGCAGATATAGTCAGCTTGTTAGCAGAAAGAGTTGATGCCGTTACATTGGAAATTTGTACTGTCCTTTTGCCACTTCTTGCCGGACTTCTCGAAAGTGACATGGGCAGGTTTATTGCATTATTCTCTCCTCATCTTTATTTATTTATTTTGATAATCTAGCCCCCTTCACTTCCTATGATTAGATTCAAGACCCTTTCTTTAGCCTTCTTCTCTACTACAGGCATTTAGAAGTTTCATTGGAAATGCTCGTAAAGCTCGTGAGAGTATTTGGTTCAGTCATCTATTCAGCCGTGTCAGCATCAACTCCATTTGTTGGCGTGGACATTGAAGCAGAGCGAAGGTCTGAGGACTTCGAGCCATCTATTTATCTTACACTTTCTACCTATTGGACTTTCTTTCTCACTTGAACTTATATAATGGCAACACTCTAGGGTGGAACGATGCAACCTTTGCTTTGTTGAACTGGAAAGAGCAAAACGCTGCCTGCCATCCCTTATGAGGTCAGAATCCGACAACTCCATAGCGAGACAAGGGTGTGTTTGGCATGATATGTCAATAAAGCTAAATGAAGCCGATAAGATGGCTTATGAAAATGAGCTAAAGATAGAAAACCTCGTGAAAATATGACACTCTACAAACAAAGCCAAAATCTCATGCCTTCATTTTTGTCCATCTAACAAAATCAAGCGTCTCTTTGCTATCTTGCAGAAGAGGGGGTTCGGTTGCAAAACTTGCACAGGAGTTCAGCCTTGCTATGACTACAGCCAGTGAATGATGGTAAAATTTGCATTTACCCAAAGCCTGGAGTGATCTCACTTTAACTGTGATCCCGGGGACTGACTATACAGTCGTAAGAATGCAATTCAACTTCTAGGACTGTACATGGACTTGGTGCTCATCTCCAGAGCTTGCTATGTCTGCGACATACATGCTAATTGAGACGACATTGACTAATTGTTTCCCCTTACTCCATACTGAAGGGGCCCAGGGGATTCACTGCCACCTCTTTGCCTAACATGTTGTGCAGCTTTCCACAAAGTGGCGTGTTGGCATCTGCCTTGATGGTATGCGCCACTGATATCATTACAGGTGGTATGCGATCATTTGCCCTCATTTTACATGTCAAAATTCCTTTCTAGCTGATATTGATGTAGCGGTGTGGGTGTGCTGAATTGCAATGTCATTTGCCTTTCAAAACGAAGGCGTGTTTGTTAAAAACCCTTTGTATTTGTTCGCTATGGAGCTGCGTTTATCGAAGAGTTTCATGGCTGAAGGCAAAATATATATACATATGGCTGGGAGGGTGAGCCCAAACTTGTACAAGGGGTGTGTGTGTCTGTGTGTGTTTTGTGGCAATGGATCGATTGAAGAAGGAATATCTGTCAAGTGTACATGTACCGTTCCGCAGGTTCCATACTTCCATGGATTGATGTGGTTATTATGATCGTTATGATTGTTATTTTTCCTTGTGCATTTTTTTTTTTTACCTAATTCTACAACTCTACAAGTATCCCAAGCTTTATACTTATTGCCACGACATTGGCTCGAAATGGCTAGAATAGTTTTGAGTTTCTTACAGCTTGAAAAATCGAGGGTAATTTCGTGTCCAATATTACTATATTACCATAATTGTTTTCTTCAAGGAATCAAGGGTAGCATGATAGCATCGAAGGAAGGCTAATATTTTCAATTTCAATATTTTTTTTCAATGTTTTAAATAAAATTTGGTATTATTTATATACTTATAAATTATAATAGTCCTAACTTTTTTTTTATATATTTAAAAATATAATGGATTGTTCTCGCGTCTAAAAGTCCTTTATTTAGCTTTCAATCCGCCATTTTATAGTAGTTGATGTGTTCGAGACATCTCATCCAGGTGGCGGTTCTAAAGTGTCAAGTATTAGTTTTTCAGGTGATTTGTGGGTTGTGGGTATGGTCACCACGTGTTCGGGTTGCATGCGTTTCCCTTTGGTTTGGGTCCGCAGCTCGCTATTGGCTTTTGGTGTGTTACGTGGTCCGCGAATGACGTGTCCCTCCCTTTTTAATACACGGTTTCGTCACAGCTCCTCGGTTCGTTTCTGGCTTTTCAGATAGAAGTTGGGTGAAGACCGGTTCCAGATCTGCTTATTTGGAAGGTTCGTTCCTGGTTTTGTTTTGAGTTTTCCTTCTACCCCATTGGACTTTTGGGTCAAGTTCATAGGGGAGCCGAAGAGCCGTTATTTATTCTCCTATATGCCACGGTGAAAAAGATAAGTTTTCACCATTTTTTATTTTACTCCAAGATTTTTATCGAACCCTTCCTCCTCTAGAGACTGCTTTCATTAGCACTGCGCTCAAGCTTTCCATTTGAGTTTTACGCACTCCGATAAGTTCTTTTATTCTTGTTCTAGTTTGTTTGATTGTTCTTGAGATGGTTATTTTTGGGGGGAAATCATTGGAACATTGCCTTTGATCTTCAAGCCTCGGGTTTTCACCTTGGATTTTGGTTTAAGGGTCAAAATCATTCCGCGATCTAAGTTAATCCACAAATCCGCCCCTTAAAAACTATTATGCTTCAGATGTGTTCTTATTGATGCGATTATTTGATAATTGTGGATGCTATTGTGTATTTAGAGAAGTCGATCAATGGACTAAGTTTCAATTCTTGATGGATGCTTCTGCTTTGACTTCGTATGATCGTATCTTAAGTTTGTGTTCTCGTATATAAGGATGCTCTTTTTTGAATTAATTTCAATTTAAAAACAAAACAAAAACGATCCAAACTTAGGACCCGTTCATTCACGCTTTATTTAATCTATATAAAGTCTTAATTTAGAAGAGTTTATCCTGAGATGTCAACATTAGAGAGATTTTAGGGTTTTGACCAATTATAATTTTCTTTTTTCTCTTTAATCTTTTTTTTTTAATTCTCCCTTTTTCTTCTTTTTCTTTTAATTCTCTTTTTTTTTTCTTTAATCTTTCTAACTATCTATATAAAATCTTAATTTAGAAGAGTTTATGCTGAGATGTCAACATTAGAGAGATTTTAGGATTTTGACCCATTATAATTTTCTTTTTGCTCTTTAATCTTTTTTTTTTAATTCTCATTTTTTCTTCTTTTTCTTTTAATTCTCTTTTTTTTTTCTTTAATCTTTCTAACTATTGGGCTTAATTCAAAACATTGAATTCAATCTAAAATAACTATTGGGCTTAACTCAAATTCATTTACTAACTATCTATATCTATACACTATTTTAATTTATGTCACATATCATCTCCATATTCAAAGTTATTTGTGAAAATATTATTTACATAATATCATTTTATTATGGTAACTATATTTTCTAATATTATTTTTTTTGAAAAATATTCTAATATTAATTACCCAATATTATTTGATGTTACATTTTTAAACCAATGGGATTAATTCAAAACTTTTATCTTTCACTATTTATTATTTATTTTTCTTTTTATCTCTTTAACCCAAGTGTATTTTTTTATGTTATTTTTAACACATTTACTAATCAATGGGTTGAATTAAAAATATTGAATTAAATATAATGTCTATGATTTATCTATATCTAAATATTATTTATAAAAAAATCGCGCCATGGCGCGAGGATTGTACTAGTTATTACTGTATAAATTTAGAATAGAATGTTGACTGCAAACACCTAAAACTGGTTAAAAGTTACTATAATAATCAAAAAAAACTTTTTTTCTCAAAAAATAAAATAAAATCCTAACACTAAAAGTAAATAAAAAAAAAAAGAAAAGAAAAGGGAAAACAAAACAGGGAAGGACAGAAAGAGAAATTCCCACAATAGAGAGCTTTCACGCTTCTCTCTCCCTACTCTCTCCCTTCAGTCTTCACTGTTCTTGGTCTGGACGCAACCCATTTCTGGGGCCAACCCGAGGAGGAAGAAGAGGGTGTTTGGGGCTCAGATCAAATTCACCGGAAGAACAGCCAATTGATTGTAAATAATGCTGGAAAACCCATCTCAATCTGATCTCCCACCTTCCAATCCCGCATCCGCCCCCATCAAACGCTACGCTCCACCCAATCAAAGGTCTCTCTCTCTGTACCTCTCCTCTGTCCGTTTAATACGAGTTTGATTCGGCCGAACCCATTGAATTGGGGGTTTACTGGTTTTGGATTTGGAATGCAGGAGCCGTGGTCTTAACAGGCGTAAATCTGGAGGTGAGTCTAAAGGAACCGTTTTTAGCTTTTTCTTTAGGTTAATGGTAGTGAATCCGTGTAAGGAAGTGGAATGATTTTTGGGTTTGTGAGGCTTGTTTGCTTGGATCTTGAAGTTTGAGACTAGACCTGAGTATTTGATTCAAGTATTAAAATAAAATCCTTGTGTTTGTCTTATTTAAAAGAGGATCTATCTCAGAAGGGGGTCTGAGGGTTTTGTAGAGGAGATGAACATGTTAAAATGGGAGGTTCATATTTATGAAGTGTTTTCAGTTATTTGAATGAATCAATTACAAGTTAATGTTGCTTGAGAGTTTGTTGGGATATTTCATTAATTCCTCTGAGCTTTGGGTATAGGGCTCTGGGTTAATCTTATTTCTTGTTTCATGCTATGAATCCTTTGGGTCTTTTGGTTGATTTATGAACAGATTTGAGCCTAGTTAGATCCAAATCTTGTTGAGTTTGGTGCCCACCCATTATACAATTCTAGCTCCTTATGAACACCTTTGTATTGTTATATTACATTATAAGCTCGTTATCAACACAAATAGACCCCTTTAAGCTTCTTATTTGGACAGATAAACTCCTTGTATGCAATCAACACATCTCGCTAAACTAATCTTGTCCATTGTTTGAATTTTCTATGAAAACAAAGTGAAGTTTCTGCAAAAAGGGTATGAACATGTTGGATGTTGTTATAGGGCATTTTATGATCATATATGGTATCTTGGTTGAATAGATGAAGGTTTTCAATATGCTACGGGCATATGGCAGATTATCTGTATCATTTGTTGATGTTGTTTTCTTTCCTTTTCTTTTCCGCATTTAAGTGAGGATTATGGATGTGAAAGAATCTTGATCGGTATGTACTAGAGTATAAGGTCCCATGCTCAGTCGCCTCACATTATTACTCATTCTTTTTATGATGGATAGCAGGTGTTATCTCATTAATGTTATTTTGTTAGTTACACCCTTTAATTGTCTTCATCCACTCCCATCTCGGTCCTAACTCCTACGTTTGAAACTGTGTCTCTATTAGTAGGCAAGGGAATCTATCATGATTTTGGATGCACTATATTGCGGACATACTTTGTAGTTGAAAGGCTAGAAGTCCTGTTTGTTGGTTGTTTTGTAACTTTTGCCACTCGACAAGCCTGTCTGTCTGTCAAGAAGTTCTGGAGTCAATTCAGCATTTCTCATTAATAAATGTTCAGGAAAAGTTAGTGGTTGCGCAAGAAATAAAAGAACTTTGGATAAGAGTACAAATTATTTGCAACTAGTGGTTCTGCAAATTCTGCATTGCTAATTGCCTAATTTTGACGTTCACCCAAAAAAAAAAGCCTAATTTTGACACTTCTGAGTTTAGTATATATAGTTTGGAACCAGGCATTTGAAGAAGTGATATATGCCGGTTTCTATTGTCTAGAAATATTCTACTGTGATATGAAGTTTCTCTCTATGTTATGCAGATCGACTGGAAAAAACGAGTTCATTCCATGGAAGCGATATGGATAAGAACATAACTACCTTTAGAAATGTACCTAGTGATGCACGTGGTAGCAATTCTCTAAATGAAGGCCACCATCGAAGGTTGATAGCTCTAAATGGATGTGCTAGAAGTGAAGCTTCCCAGCTTTTGCATGAGCGTATGTGTTACTGCCACACGCTTTTTAGTTTTAAAGATGGATGTTTACTTTAGGAATTGATTCTTATAAAGTATTTATATATTCCTTTTCAAATTGCAGGCTGGGAAGCTACTATCAACTCCTATAATGACCCTGAAATAGATTTATCCGGTGAGCAGATTTCCATACCTTTTGCTTACTTTTCACTTACTGATAATATCAAGGGGTGTTAACTGAACATATTGTAGATGGAATCATGACAATATGAGTCATTGGACTAAATCCCCGAAAGACAATTTTTCCTAGAAATTTGCATTTTCCTGAACAAAATTGCCTTGAGAAAATCAGTTTGATGATTTTGAGCTTGTGAAGAAGTCAACGCGCTCAAACCTACTTACGCTTCTTCTTCTATTTAAAAAAAAACATTAATCAAACCTTGAAACAACTTAAAATTTGGTGAGCAAAATCTTGAAGCTTTTGCTAAAGTCGATTCTTTTTGCGTCCTTTTGAACTTTCCATGGCAATGAAAAGAGTAGGGAGAAAGTTTATTCTTAAACAAGATATTATTAATGCTGACTGCTGTAATTATTGTGTTTGTTTTATTGTTTATTGATCTTCTTTTACTTTCCTTCCTAGAACCATATTGCTAACTAGACAGTAGATTTGGCAAGTTCTGCCAGATTGTTGGACAACCCATAATCTTGCAATATCATGAAGATTTTAGGGCTATGTAGAGTACTTTTAGACCTATAATCCAAAACTGCTAAACTGAGGAAGGATGAATCAATTGACGGGTTATGATATACTCATGCCCCTTAAAATGTAATTCAATTTGAAAGCGACAGTGTTGTTGGGCTTGACGAACAATTTTCAACCCCAAAACCTTGAATTAGATCCCAAAGTAATCTTGGAGTGGATATGTCGAAACCTGCATAACCCATAGTCTTGCATATCATGAAGATTTTTAGGGCTGGGTAGATTGGTGTACTTTTTTGACCTATAATCCAAAACTACTAAACTGAGGAATGATGGATGTAATTTTTATGCTTGGAAATAGATGTTGATGAATTTTGAGTAAATCTCGCTCCGTGATTTTACAGAAAGACCAGTCATGTACACCAGCTCCCCGGCACCAGCTTGGTCAAACTTCAGGCTTCCTCATCAGGTACACCATTCAACCCAATGCTCTGAAATCTGAATTGATCTCCACTCGTGTCCCTCTACCACGTTTGACGACCCATTCATCTTCTTCAATCCCTTGCTTCAGTTAATGTCAGGCCCACAGATGGATTTCCTAGGGGAGCTTCGTCAAGCGCTGCAGAAGCACAACGCAAACTCGACAGGCTAAGGTTCTCATAACATATAATACTTCTCTCATTCCGCTATGTGTTCCGAATTCAGGGAGCCTGTTCTATGATCTTCATTACTATGTATGATCTCTGGTTGTGTTATTAATGTGACATATTTGTATCATGGCTGCTGTTTTAAGACCGGTCTCCTCTCCATTTGAACTCATTGTGTGGCTTGTACTACTTTGCTATGTCACTCAGATAGAATCAAAGGTATCATCATACATGGAAAATTTCTCAGTTGTTTTGCTGTTATTGTCTTTGATTGGGTCAATTTTTTGGGGGTTTATGGGAGTATTTAGGTGTTGCCTCAATTGAGTTGGATTATGAGTTTCTCCAGCAATACCTTACTTGATCCATTCGAGCCTGAGAACTCGTTTAAACCCTAAGAGAGACGACATTGATGAGATCAAGTTAACTCGTAGCCGAAATGACCCGAAATATGGAAGCAATGGAACAATCTGACCCTAAACGCACAGGGTATCCGAGTCGAACGAGCCAAGTATTACTTGTTCATATTTAGTTCATTTAGAATATGAACGAGCTCGAGCCGAGCCTAAATTTTGACTCGAGCTTAAAAATGTGCTCATATTCGGCTCGTTTAGGAAATGAGCGAGCTCGAGCCGAGCTTTTTTCGAGCTTTAGGCAATTCTACTTGCTAATTATACAATAACTTTAAGAAAATTCTAGAAATTTCATAAAATTCGAGCTATTCGAGTTTAATTCGAACGAGCCGAGCTTTGGAACGAGTTTAAAAATGTGCTCATACTCGGCTTGTTTAGAAAATGAACGAGCTCGAGTCGAGTTTTATACGAGCCGAACCCGAGCCGATCACGAGTAGCTTGTCTCACATAACACCCCTACACACCAGATCCAAGTAAACTTGTAACATCAAAACACAAACAACATATTGGTTGGTTGATGCAAGCATAAAATTGGGCTAAATCTTGTCCCAATCAGTGGGATATATCATAGGCTAAATTGCAGAAAATAACCCTTTAAATATATCCATTTACCACAAACACTTTAAATTAATATTTTTAGAAAACCACTCTTTGAATAACTTTCATTGCCAATCAACCACCTCCAAAGTTATTTGGTTCAAATCTCGGTTAAATTTAATGAATTACAAATTTATCCCTCCTTTTATATTATATTCTAACAAAATTTGAACAGTTACAAACGGGAAAAAAGTAAATTAAGTATGAATGAAATTGAGATGAGATTATTGGCACCATTTTTAGGAGCTAATGGAGAATTATCGAGTAATTCTGTAGTTGCAATGACCCTCTCGAGTCTCGATTCGGAAAACCATTGCTACATCACCACTATAGTACCTTGCACTTCCAACCTTGGTTGTCCACAAAATCAAATCGAGTATTCGGTTTTGGTCCAGCCCGAGGACTATACGGTTCGGGCCTTGGTCCGTTAGAAAAAAAGAAGTTTCGGTTTCGGTCCGAAAACCCGAGCCGAACCGAAATTTTTCGGTTTTGGACCGAATAAACCGAATTTTAAAATATAGAAATAACTTGATAAATACCTACCTACTCCGTACTACATATTTCCTTTACAGTGAGTAGTGAGTACGGGTCTTACAATTTTTACTATCCCAATCCCCGCAGAAAGCAGACTCGCCGCACTCGACCTTCCCTGAATTCCCCTATAGCCGCCTCGCCGAACTCGCCTGCCCCTACCGTCGCTGTCGCCGTCGCCGTCCCCCACGGTCGCCAGTGCTTCTCGCCTGTCCTCTCCCTCTCCCTCTCCGGCAGTCCCGCAGCCTCACTCCCAAACCCAAATCCAATCCAAGTCGTATGTTTCCAATTTTCAATTTTCCAAGATTTCACCTTTCTCTTGTTAATCTAATTTTATTACCCTTAATTTGTTATTTTGCACCTGTAATTTCAGTTTTGCAGAGCAATTGTTTGGTTTCAGAATTTCATAATACAGAAGCTCGGGGTTTTCGGACCCAGAACCGAAAAAAACCGAAAATCGAGTGGCCGGTTTCGGTTCGGGCTTCGGCCCGTTTGCGCCACCCTAGGAAATGGGTGCATCCTCCAATATCATTACTTATTTATTTTTTCCTTTTCTTAACTGTTAAATTTCCATTATAATACTCCGTACTAAGAAGCGATAAAATTGTAGGAGTGACAGGCTGACAACGATCACGCCGACCCCGACAGAGCAAAGGTGAAGTTTGAGAGACCAATGGATTTGGAAGGGACTCCTGCATCTCATGGCTACCGCATGCCGGCGGAGTGGGAATCCCATTCCCAATCTTGGATTGGTTGGCCTGTAATCTCTCTTTCTCCCTCCCTCCATTATTTGTCTTCATAATTTTACCATTCGAGTTGCTTTCCTTGTGCTTAAATTGAAGCTCTGTGCTGTACTAGCGTGTTTGGTAAAGGGAAGGTGTCGGTTTTGTAGGGTTTATCGGAATGAACTAACTCGATACCTGCGTTTTACCTTGGATTTCCGTACCGATTCTGATACCAGCTCTAACGAATTCAGCTATGTTTGGAAACTAGATTGTAGTTTCCCTAATCTGATGCAACTAGTTTATACACCGGGTGATGGATTTAGGCTTTAAAATGGCTTCTGAAATGTGTATGATTGAAGCTTTACACTGATTTTAGCTTTTGTGATGAGTTTTCTGGATCTGGATGATGGTATGTATTATGTAATGGACACATATATACTGATTTTGGGAAGCATTGCTGGTCACATGGGTTCCCAATTTGATAAGTTCTGTTGGGCAACTGTTGTTTCTGTTTGAAAGCTGTGAAGCAAGTCGTTTTGTGTGATTTTTTGACGCTTGTTGATTTACAAAGTAGTGCAATTTATCGATTTTTGCTGGAATGCTTTTGGTGTTGGTGCAATTCACTTTGTGCCTTGGTGTTTTCCATTTTGTTTTTTAATAATCCCCAAATATCTTAACCTTTGATAGAGATATTAATGGCTGTTCATCATTCTTGTAAGGTTGAATCATGTAATGTAGCAGCCTTTCCTGCATATTTTCCTTGCTATTGCTTAATCAAGCTATAGAAATAGTACTTTGATACTTCCTCATGATTGCAATTAAGCATGCCTGAGTACCTTGTTGCACTCATTTGACTGAAATAGTAATTGATTTAGCTTGGGTGTACTCTCTGCGTACTCCAGTGTAGCATGTTTTTGCACGCTGTAAGCGCCTTGTAGTTGTTGAATCTGGAAATCTCATGGTCCTCCCAGTTTTCCATTGGTGACGCTCTACTTTGTTTATGTTTTGTACTTATTGTGACTTTTGACGCAAAAGGAACGGCCAGATAACTGGAGGGAGAAGGCAGTGCATGGTCAGAATGTATTCGCTAAAGTAGCGATTGCTATTTCAAGATTTGAGCCTGTTACTGTTTGTGCTACCACTGCTCAGGTTGGTTATAATGCAACCATTACTTGGTTGAATAGTTCTTTGCCTATGCATCAAGTTGGTCTGTAACCGATTTTTGATCTCCTGAACTTGAAATTCTGTTTATTTTTAGTGGGCTAATGCAAGGAATCAGTTACCTCCTAGCATTAGGGTTCTAGAGATGAGTATGAATGACTCTTGGTTCCGTGACACGGGTCCAACTGTGAGTTCCATCTTGTCTCTGCTTTCCTTCAATTAATTCTCTGCATTTAATCATATACGGAGTATAATCAGATTTAATATTTGGCCACACTAGCTAAGTAGCTAACCTCTTGCATTAATGGTAAACTAGTTTGTTGTAAGGGACACCAAACCTAATTCAAGTGCTTCAGAGCAAAACGTTGCTGGGATTGATTGGACTTTCAACAGTTGGGGAGGTAAGGCTTAATCTTTACAAAATATTCCGTAGTCTAATTTGGTGCTAGGGGCCTAGATTTGTGGCTCAATTAGCTATGTAGATCTGCTTTCTTCTTGGAAGTTATTTTACCTTGTAAAGCATTTTTCTAGGTTCTGAAGATGGTTGTTATAGTGATTGGAGCCTTGACATCCATGTTGCAAGAAAGGTTAGTGATTTTTATCAATGATCAAATAGTCAATTTTAACTCAACTTTGATGATTGTTAACCTTTCGTTCACCACTAGATTTTGGGTGTTGAAAGGCTACCAAGGTTTCCTCATTCCATGATTCTAGAAGGTGGCAGCATTCATGTTGACGGGGAAGGTACATGATGTTTCATTTCTGTTTTCAGAAAATCATTGATCATTGATGCTAACTGGAAGTTTGTGCTTTGAGTAAAAAGAACTTCTGTTGACTAGGTTGTATCGACTTATCACATGTAGATGCTCAAGTAAGAAACAATATATGCTCAGAAAAGATATACTTTTTTGCCTTGTTTTCTTTTAGGGACATGTCTTACAACCGAGGAGTGCCTACTTAACCCGAATAGGAACCCTCATATGACAAAAGACCAGATAGAAGATAATCTCAAGGCTTACCTTGGTGTGAAGAAGGTTATTTGGTTGCCTCGTGGACTACATGGTAATTATGTTGCTCAGATTCCATGTGTCTACTTGTTTTACATTTTTACATACTTCAACATCAACTCATGACAAACAGTAAAGCAGATGCCTTTAAATTATGAGTTATTTTATTTGTAGCCTGATACTGTTTTTTAACCTGTCACGAAGATCCTAGATGACATCCTCTTTCTCTTTTTAGCTAATTTCGTATTTTTATATTTCTACATTGTGATATATGGCTATTTGTATTTGAATCTTTATTTGGTCAAGCTGAGACAGTTTGTAATATTTTACAGGCGATGATGATACAAATGGTCATATCGACAATATGTGTTGTTTTTCAAAACCTGGTGTGGTACTCTTATCCTGGACTGATGATAAATCAGATCCTCAGTATGAACGATCTGTGGAAGCCATGTCTGTTCTTTGTAACACTAGAGATGCTAATGGTAGACAATTGGAAGTGATTAAACTTCACGTTCCTGGTCCATTATACATGACCGCCGAGGAGGCAGCTGGTGTCCTTCAGGTAAGTTTGTTACCAATTTCCAGACTAATTTGACTGTGTGCTTAAACGAAATTTCCGCCCAGTTGTAATTAATCACTATTGAACTATTTTGTTCAGCAGTATCTTTTTCTTTCTCCATGATTTCCAAGTTTGATGGGCTTTAAAGAGTAGAATTTGACCTCCAAATCATTATCAGTCCTTTTCTTATCACTTTAAACTGTTAATTTGAGTTGTTTCTGTATCCATTTATTTGCAAAGAAACTAGGATTGCCTTGGGTTATTTTGCGACAGTGGGGTTTGATTCTTAAACGCTGCGAACTAGCAGTAAATATGGTGGATTGACCAGATTCTCTTGTGAACTTTTTGATGTACTGTGGTAGGACGGTGAGGCTAAGCCGAGACTCACTGGCACCAGACTTGCTGCGTCTTATGTGAACTTCTATATCGCCAATGGCGGCATTATAGCTCCACAGTTTGGAGATCTAAAACGGGACGCTGAAGCTATTCGTGTTCTGTCACAAGCATTTCCTGATCATGAGGTAATAACAAGACACTTAAATTGCATCTATTTGATGCACTGTGTTTGTATTTTACACTCACATCAGAACCTATAAAAGACATATGGATTCTTTGTCACAGGTGATCGGAATTGAAGGAGCACGAGAAATCGTTCTTGGAGGCGGGAATATACACTGCATCACGCAGCAACAACCCGCTGGTCCTCCGAGCTGAACATTCCTAAGCTATAGATTTTAACTCTTTGGCAGTAACAATAATCCCTTTGAGGGCAAATCATTTCGACTTCAGTTGTCGTATGAGCTGATCATGTTCCGAAAACTACCCATTGGAGATCATTTCGATTTGGTAGGTGGGCTGATCTTACCAAATACTATGTGTTCCTTATCTGTCTGCGATGCAGATGTCGACCGAATATTGTTTTCGGGTTCGATATCGATGTGTAACAGCCTCACTATGTCTTCCATTTCCACATCAAAGACATTGAAGCTCCCTTTTGTAGATGTTTTGTTCACCAGTTTTAGTTGTTATGATTAATGATTAATGAATCGTTCGACTTTCTAGGGTTGAATTACTACACAATGTACTGTGCAATAAGGCTTTGTCTAACAATGTTGTGAATCAGGTATACAATTTATAGTCACACTAACACAACTTTGACAAGTAAGCATCTAAAACTATGATTTGCTCATTTTATTGTGTACACTTTGGTTAATTGGCGATTGTTTGCACCTTATCATCAATCAATCATACCAACTTCTTTATTTCAAAATTTCAATATTAACACACTAGGGATTGTGCTATATGCACCGGAGTAGTTGGTATATCACTCTAACGGACAAATCTTGAATCTGTTTTTGTGGAAAAAAAAATACAGGTTTTAAATTTGTCCGTTGTATAAAAAATAATTTTTTTAGGCCTTCCTAAGAGATTAAAAAACAAAAAAAAATAAAAAAGAGAAAGAAAATAGAGAAATTTTGGTGAAATATCACCTTTTTACTAATTTAATTAGGTTATTAGCATCCGAACTTGTTAAATTAGCCGTTCTAACATCCCTCGAAAATTAATTAGCAGTTTAGCACCTTCCTCTTTCCCGTTCATTCTCTCCAATCTCCAATCTCCATCTCTCGCGCTCCGATGGCGATTTGCTGGCGCCTGGAAGAGGATGAGCAACTTCATCTACCCTCCCCCACCTCCCCCGCCGCCGTCGACCCCTACTTCGGCGCCGGCCTCTACGGCCGCTCCAAGCCCCCCAAATTCGACTTCTCCGGGCGCCAATTGCACAAGGCGCCGCCCCACTCCTGCAATTTGGCCTCCAATTACTACCTTTCAGGTTCCAATTTTAGGGATTTTAGGGACAAGTCCCCAGATTCAACTTCTCCGGCCACCAATTGCATAAGGCGCCGCCCCACTCCTGCGATTGGGCCTCCAGTTACTACCTTCCAGGTGAAAACTTGGAGGAGGAGACGACGAAGATGGAGGAAGAAGGGCGTATGGCGTTTGGTTTCCGAGGTGATGTTGCAGCAGACAAGGGTGGCCACTGTGGTTGACTACTACAACCGATGGATGGAGAAATGGCCTTCTCTTCACCACCTCTCTCTTGCTTCTCTCGAGGTTTTCTACTTCTCCATTCCTCCTTGCGGTTTAATTCTTTTATTTTTGAGTTGTGGACCTTTGGAATCAGTTCTTATTTCTCAATTGGTTGAGCGAATCAACTTTGCACAGTATGAAGAATTTGGATTTCTGAGATACGGCTTACAAGTTGTTTAGGATTTCTGAGATACCCTTCCCCCTTTTATAATTTTTTTCCCCCGCAGCTTCAATTTGATGTATTTTCCCTCTAAATTTTGTTGCTCGATAATTTTTCTTCTTTTTCCTTTGGTTAGATTTGAGTTTGATTCCTGCTTTTCCGAGCAGATTGACTCTCCTGTCTGTATCAGATTAGCTTTTCAAGAGTTTTCCTGTGCTACTCCTGAGCTGAAATTGGCTCTTCAGAAAAACGGTATTACAGGTTGGTATAGTTGAGACATTGGACACCTTCCATTGGTGTTGTGGGTCTTCGGGCAACAACAGTGCACATCCTCTCATTGGTGTTGTGGGTCTTGATTGGAAAATTTCATTAGATTAGTCTGAGTCCAAGGAGGTCGAGGAAAAGGTGGTTGAGGATGATCCTGTTCAGGAGAAGGCTGTTGATCTTGCGTGCGCCAGGATGGTTGCCTCGTCTTGGGCGGAGTCGGCTGGCATCCTGCCATCTGAGGATGGCAATTTGGTAATAGAGAAAAACATCACTCCTACCAAGATGATTTGGGGAGATATTGGTGGCTATATGAAGGGGAGATATCGATTGAGAGGCACCAAAAAATGTGTAGTGGGTGACACAAAGATTTCAGTGACTATGGATGAACTGTTTCATGCCATGTCTGCAATTAAAGACCTGAACTGTGGTGTGGGAGATGCCAAACTATTTGAATCAGACTCGGAACAGGAGGTGGAGGAGAGGAGCAAAAAGGACGAATTGTATAGTCCGGGCTGAGTTTTCTTTCTAGCTGCTGGTCATTGGTGCTGAATTGAAGCTGGTGCCGCTGCTGTCTTATATTTTGGAGATCAAATTTTCTAGGAGTCATACTACCCGGGCTGTTAGTCGTGTATGTTATGGCTCGACGGGTGGGCTGATGAAGGCTGAGAGAGATGGCTTTTTGGTATCGCTGTCATTAGGGATGGCAATGGGTCGGGTGATGGGTGGATGTTCTACTTCCGTCACCCGACCCACCACCCAAAACCCTTCACCCTACCCGACCCATCACCCACCAAATATTTCACCCGCCCCGTCCACCCATCACCCATCGGTTGATCGGGTGGATCGGGTGATAATTCGGGTGAAATACAAGTCATCAAATTCAATAAAAAAATTGTAGAAAAACATATGTACGTCGAAAACTTCGATGGATAAACAAGTAGCAAATATAGTCAAATTCGGTTAATTACGTGTAAACATCCACATCTTTCAACACTTAAAGTTAGAAGTTTTAGAAATAAAGAGACATTACAACAATAAGTCTTCAAGAAGAGCAAGACTAAAGAGAAGGAAAGTGTTTGATAGGTTAGTTGAATTAGGGTTTAGGGGTATATTGGTAATTTCATATATAAATATAATTATATAATATAAGTCGGGTGACGGGTCGGGTGACGGATCGGGTGATGGGTCGGGTGATGGATGGGGAATGCCTTCACCCGAATCCGACCCGACCCATCACCCGTTCACCCATCACCCACTTAATATCCGCTTTAAATCGGATTTTCACCCATTTTTTCGGGTCGGGTGAGACGGATATCCATCACCCACTTACTTTTGTTTTGCTACGGTACTGTCCTCAAACCGGGTCTAAAGGGTGGGTAGTTGGTGGTATGTGTGGGCTGGTGTAGGAGTCTTCAACTTAGATTGTAATGGGCCTTCAGTGGGCCTGTTTGCTCCCTTATTTAATAGGTGATTCCGAATTTGTCTAGGCTTATGCCATCATCTATATATTTACCGGTTCAAAAAAAAAAAAAAACTTGTCTTCTACATTTATGCTTAACTATCAATTCATCGCATGTTCCAAATCCAGATTAATATCATCTCGATTAGCTTCATGTTTTGAAAATGAATAGATTTTTCTTTTATTCAGCCCACAACTTTGTTTATTGCGGTTGATTAAGTTCAATTGAGACATGCTGATGTTGCTGCATTTTTTAGTTGCCTTTGGAGCTGTTTTATTTGCCTTTTGAGCGACCGATTCCACGTTTTGATTCCATGTTTTAAGGTTCTCTGTCATCAATTATATAAAAATGTCACCAGAAACAATTACGATTGTCATCAATGAATAAAAGTCGTCAATAAAATATGTAAAAATCACATTTCATGCTCCTATATCATCAATTGTATAAAAAATGTGACAAAAATGTCATCAACAAAAGATGTCATCACAAATGATCGAGATAAATGAAGTGTAATCACAAATGTCATCGATAAATAAAAATGTAATAAACATGTCACCACAAGTGATTGCATCAATGAAGTGGCATCAAACGATTTGATTAATAAAAATGGCATCAAATAATTACATTAGAAAAACGGTATTAAAATATTACTTTGAAAAGCTTGCACCACATTAAAGAAAAAATGTCATCAAAATACTACTTTGAAAAAATATGGCATCACGGTAAAAAATATCATCAAAAAAATAACATAAAAAAAGTGTTATTAGTAGTCAACAGTAAAAAAAGAGCATCAATGGTCCACGTGACATCATAGTAAACAAAAAAGTCATCAGGGTTTGAAAAAAGTGGCATTAAAAAAGTTTCACTAAACCATTTTATTAGAAAAGTGACATCAAAGCGAAAATAAAATGAAATAAAAAAAATGGCATTAATTGTTTTTTTTTTAAAAAAAAATCCGAAAGAGTCGGTCAACGTTGACCGGTCAACGGTCAAATAGGTTGACCGTTAACCTTAATAGCCCATTTGAGAAGGGTGCTAGGTTAGCTAATTAATTTTGTTTGGGAGCTAGTTAGCTAATTAGATCTTCATAATGTGCTAGTTGTCAAAAACACCCAAGAAAATAAGACAATAAAAAAGGGGGAGGAAAAACAAAATTGCAATGATTACTGAAAGTGTTAAATTATAAGTGAAACGGATCTATGATAAATCCGTTTGTATGAAGGGCATCTAACATGGGGGCATATAGCCACCCCCAACACTCGTGTGGATTGGGAGTTATCGTGAAATCATGGCCAAATTGAAGGAAACCACCTTTAAATAGCTTTTTTGCACAAAATCACCCATTAAATGAATAATTACAAAAACACCCTTTAGAACCCAATTGTTTGTAGAGAACCACCCACCCCTTAGATTTGTTAGGGTTCCGTTCACTAGTTTTGAAAATGTCAAAAATATCCCATCATTTGTACAAAAAATATTGAATTTACTAGAGTAAAATCGAATCGGAGATGCGCCTTGCCACCAACATAGTTAGGCATGTTCTGTCACCGGCCATCTTTACTCATCAACACTTTCAATTTCGCACAAATCTCAACAGCCAAAAAAAAAAAAAAAAAAAAAACCTCAACAACTTTTAGTTCTTACATGAAAAAAGAATTTAAAAAAAAAAACCTAAACAACTTTCCTATGAGCATATATCGATATGTATGTAGGTGAAAATGTAATTAGCCAATATCAAAAGTCCATAAACTAAGAAATTCAACAAAATTTCAAAGGTTGACAGAGTCAGACGGGCTTATATGTTGGACTTATTGCGCCGTATATAGTATATACAACAACATACAATCCCATGTAAGTGTGTGTATAGCCGCATATCAATCAAGAGTCGATCACGTACTAGTAGTCTTGGAAAGCTGAGCATTGATAATGTCCTGTAACGACTTAATCTCGTCGTCTTCGACATCGCCAACATCCTCAACCGTGGTGTCATGGATGCTGGACCTCTTCTTCCTGGTGGAGCCGTCGGAGGTAGTAGCTTCGCCTTTGGCGGCGATCTGGCGTTTATTGTACTTCTGAGCATGGCTGGCTACTTGGGTCGGCGATCTGGTGTTCACCAAGTGCCTTGATATGCTTTTCCAGTCCCCTTTTTTGTATTGCTTTAGTCCAATCAAAAACAGCCTAAATTTATCAACATTAAAATGAATCAATGCTGTTATTTTTTTTTATACTGCGATAATTTGGATGAGATCAGTCACTGCACTTCCAGTAACGTTCTTACATACCAAAGTCAAAGAGCTCAAAAATTCAGACAAAAAAAAAAGAGCTCAAAAAAAAAATGTTCAGTGTATATATATAATTTAACATCACCCAAATAAATAAATACATAATTTAATTTAAAACATTTATAGACTCTTGAATCTTGATTTAATTGATTGATTGCAACCAAATTAAATCGTTTGGGTATGTGGGTAAATTAAACCTCATAAATTTGTGATAACTAGGGTTTATAAAGATCGATGTATGCAGCTTTACTATTTCTTATAATAATAATAATAATAATAATTATAATTATAATACTTATACTGTTGAGTTAGTTTATCTGTTGGGCTAAATTCGAGGATCCCATTAAAAAAAACAATTATCAATCAATTAAATTTATAACTTGTCTATTATTAAATAGTACCGAATAAGATACCGTATCTAGATTTTTTTCCCCTTTAAGTAGGGAGAGTTGATAAGTAATCTTATGAAGATTAGTAAATATTTAAATTAAGATTTGTTAGTAAATAGTATAACTATTACCATATATTTTCTTTATTTTTCATACAAATTTTGTCATCTTTCCCCTAATTTTAGTTAGATCATCATATATATGCTATGCTCTAACCAACCATATTTCCTAAGAAAACCTAACCATTTTCAGTCAGAATCTGCTGTCTCGAAATCCCCATATCCTTACTGTTCTCTATCTAATACCTCCGTTTAGAAATAGATGTCGTTTGACTTTTTAGCACGTTTTTTAAGAAGCTAAAAACTACTCCCTCCGATCCACTATATTTGACGTTTTAACCAAAAGCATAAGAATTAAGAAATGATTGATAAGTAATTAATCCCCATGAAAGAGGGAGTATTACCGATGACTAATTACTCATCAAATTAATGTTGGGCCACAAAATAAAATTTACATGATGTTCACACTTGAAATAAGAATTAATTAGTCATCAAACATTAATTGCTATGTACTCCAGAAGCCACACTTATCAAATTACGGAGGGAATTGCAGCAACATTTAATTGGTAATGGAATGCTAAAAGCCTTCCAATTAAATGAGATAGGAATGAATTATAGCAACACATTTAACTCTCTTGTAAAAACGTCATATAATTTGGATCAAATTAGTAATGCTAAAACGTCAATGTTTATGGATCGGAGGGAGTATATAAAATATTAATTTTTTAGTAATTTTTTAATATAATATAAATACTAATTAATAATAAGTATCATATTATTTAAAAAAATTGTTTAAAAGTTTAATATTTTATATAGTTTTTAGCTAATTAAAAAATAGGCCAAAAAGTCAAACGATATCTATTTCTGAACGGATGTAATATCTCCCCCTCACCTTTTTCTTAATTTTAATTTTTTCAAATTCTAATTATTTTTATTATTTTTTAAAATTCGGGTGGTGAAAAGAGACGTTAAAGTGCAGATGTTTTTTCTTAATTTTAAATTTTTTTAATTTTTATTATTTTTCAAAATTCGGGTGGTGAAAAGAGACGTTAAAGGCAAGTGTTTGGAGCAGTTAATCTCAATCGAACCCTAAGTATTAATCATTAATCCTAAGAATTAATCCACCACTGATCAGTGATCAATCATCAGCCGAAAACCATTTGAAGCACCATTCGGCAGCAAGTAAAGAGCACAAAAACCCATGGCTGACCAAACCCTAAGTCTTAGTTTCTTCGAATCTTTTCCGATTCAGTCTCTTAAAAGGTTTTCTTTGATAAAAGAGGAGAAATTTTAAGATTGGTCAACAAATAATTTAGTTTGTTCTAAAACATCCAAATCATATACTTAAAATCATGATCATAAACACATTCATAGACATGAAAGTAAGTAAAAACATACCTATGTTCTTCACGGGACCATCGTCTAGGTTTGAGCGCCTCCATCGTGATCCTCATAGACGGTTCTGCCTCTGCCGGCAATGTCTCTGGCACTGGCACTGTCATTGTTGGTATCAGAGCTGACTCCGAGGCTACCGCCGGTGGTAAAAGAGCTGCCTCGGCTACGGTCGGGTAGCTTGGTTGCATCCCATTGCCGACCTGCGGCCACTGCCGGGGATTGCCGGAGTTGTTGACGATCGGCTGCGGCTTCGGCCACTGCCGGGGATTGCCGGAGTTGCTGATGATCGGCTGCTGCTGCGGCCACTGTAGGGGATTGCCGGAGTTGTTGATGATCGGCTGCGGCTGCGGCCACTGTCGGAGATTGCCGGAGTTGCTGATGAACGGCTGCTGCTGCGGCCACTGCCAGGGATTGCCGCAATTGACATCAGAGAAGCCCGCCGGAGGCGCATTGGCCATCGGTTGCCCTCCGACCCACCCGTCGGCGCCGGAGCCCCTGGGCCCGAGGGCATTTTGCGGCGGCCCGTAATTGTTCCACGGAAACGCCGGATCGGGAAACTGATATTGGTTCCCCGCCGGCAAGTAATCGGCGTGATTTCCCGCGGGAAAGCGGGATTGCTGGAAGTTAATATTGTTGTTAGGGATGTTATCCATGGATGGATGCGTTTCAACAAACTCAATCTAAAGCTTGAATGATATCTCGTTTTTAGGTTTATTGAATTTATATATAGGTTTCTTTTTTCGATGACGTAAAGATTAAGTTGATAGATTTTTTTTTGAAAATCTTCTTTTATCCTTTTTAATTAATTTATAATTGTTTGTAGGAGTTATGTAAATAGTCTAAACTTTTTATTATTTTGGATATTGTTTCACTTTATTTTCGTCTAAAAGATTAAAATTTTATTTATTTATGTTGTGGATATAATCTTAGTTTTCTTAAAGATTAATTTTTGGTATCAATTAATTATTATAGATAAAACTATATTATTATTAATTAGAAAGAAAGATAGCAAGGCTTTAGATTATTTGATAAAACTATATTATTAATTATTAATTACAGTCAGATTCGATTTCCAACAAAAATAGTTAAAGTCTAAAAAATTAAAAAAAGTTTTTTTTTGGGGAGTTTTCCGGTGAATCCGGAGAAGTAAGACTTTAGATTATTTGAATTGGATGATTAGATCTCTCGTAGTTTAATGAAAGAAAAAAAAAGTGAAAAAATGAAGGCAGTTAATTTTACGGGATACACGGTTGTGAAATTAGTCAGTAATTAACGGTGGATTGTATCTAGTAAAAATTAGTGGTGTATTTATTTTTAGAAAAAAGTAAGTGTGATCATTAGTTCATTACAGTGAGTTAGGATTTTTTTTTGTACCCTCTGTGCACTAAGTTATTTCGGATATAATTTTAGTTTTAAAAAATATTTACATTCCATATACTTTTATTTACATGTTGCATTCAAAAAATTTATAAAATTAAAATATTAATTATATTAGAAAATAAATTTTAGTTTTTTTTTTAAATATGATTTTTTTTTAATATAAGTTTATAAATATGTAAATACAAGTATGTGGAATGTAAATATATTTTTTATTTTTAAAAATGTAAAATTATAACTAAAATAATTTTATGTTGCACCGTGGAGTGCAAAAGATGTGGTAGGAGATCCTAAGTCCTAATAACTCCATTTTGGGGAAATTTTAAGACATTTTTTGGTCCAACAGTTTCCCCATTTTGGGGATTTTGGAGTTTTTTAAGGCATTTTTTGGCCCAACAGATTTCTCGTCGCATTTTCCAAAATGGAGAAGCAACAGAAAAAACAGGAAAGATTCCCTAAATCTGCAGCATTCTTCAAATTAAGTGATTCTCCAAATCTTCAAAATGGAGAACATATTGAAGTTAAAGCAAAAATAATTTGAAGAATATGTATTTTATTTCTCTATTTTGAGGAAATTTTATATTAGGAAACCTGTTGGAGACGATCCTAATTTTTTTTTAAAAAAAATGGAGAATTATAAATCACATATTCTGAGTTTTATCCATTATGGAGTTTTAAAATGGAGTTTTTTTTGCTAAATTCCAACCGTTTCTCCGTTATGGAGTTTACCTTATAAGAGCATTCCCAATAGCTTCTGCAAATTTTCTCTAAAATGGAGAATGAAAAGCAATTTTCTCCAAAAAAAAAATTCTGTCTTCATTCCAACATATTCTTCATTTTGAAGAATGGTCAAATAACTTTTAATTGAAATTATTGACATTTTGAATGTGTTTTCAAATTGACATTATTGATTTATTTAGTTGCTCACTTCAAACCTTATTGCTATCGTCCATGGCTACTACAAATTGTTTCTTCTTCTTCCCATCGAGGTCAATTGCAAATCCAGCATCGCGATGGCTGCGGCAGGCCAAATGGGGCGGCGTTTAAGGTGGGTCTGGGGCCGGAGTCGGTGAATACCGAGCGATAGCATTAGAGCTTTATGTTTCATGCATTTGGTAGCCAAATAGCTAAACATTATTAACAAAATGGGTTCGTCATTTTCCCTTTTACTTTGGTTATGTCGATAGCATTGGAGCTGTCACTTCAATTCCTGACAAAATGGTTGAATGTTCAAAATTGTAATTGGTATTTGAAAAAGATTGCAATACCCGCTGTGAAGTTTGAGTAACTTCAAAAAGCCCCCCTCCACCATTTGGGGTATTCATCCAGGTCTTAAATGTAACCAGCTATATAAGGAAAAAGTTAGTCTACAATAGAAATGAATGAAATAGTTATAAAGCTTACTCTTGCCTCTCCTGATCGGATTCTTGCGTATTTGCAGTGGTTTATTTTGTGATCTATTGTATGACCAAATTTATGGTGCTGACATAAAGATTATTCTGATAGATATACTATGTTATGGACACTGAAGACTTCTTCTTTCGGCCATCAAAGAGAATGAGAAACTTGCCTGCAGATCAACCTGCCAGACAGAACCAATCTAGGGCACAACAGTTCCACAAGTTACTATCGTCTTTATCATGAAGACGAAAGTTCCATTCTCACTGTCACTGTGAAGCTCAAAGGTAGGTTCCATGTTTTATAGACGTGTGAAGCTTAATCTTCCCATACAAATCGTCTTCTTCGTATTTCCTGTGCAGATTATTAGTGTTTCGAAGCAGTGGGGCATGTAAAAATCCTTGCACGGGTGGAAGTACGTAACCTGTAGTTATGAAGATTGCTTAGTCGGAGCAGACATGACTCTGAAGCATCCTCTCCTAAATGAAGGTTGCATTAGTTGTGGGTAGGACTCAGATCGGATGCTCTGTACATGTTTATGAATCATAGCGTTGTAGAGGTTAGAATTGCGCAACCTTAGGTACTTGGACCCTGTTTCGTATTTCAGTAGTGTAACCATATGCAGATGTAATTGTCAGATAGTACCTTCATAATGTACAAGTGAATACATCATAGCTCTAAATGTTGGGAATCCAACTTGAATCTTCTGTCCGTATGTTCACAGGAGAACCTCAAAGGCGGTACCGATGATTTTAGCCTCTGAGATTGTAGTTTTGCAGGAGGTTTCTGCCTTGATTTATCGAGTTCAACAAGGCGTTCATGAACAGAGATATTCGATTTGATCGCGCCATTCGTGTTGGATCATTTGTGTGTTCATCTGGATTGGATTCAACAATCCTAGTTAGTTTCAACTTCATAAACTTGACCATTCTAAAAGCTTCATTCCAAAGGCTCAAAAGCTTGACCGACATCACTATGTATCGGGACTTAGTAAAATCTATCTCAGCTTGACCATTCTAAAAGCTTCATTCCAAAGGCTCAAAAGCTTGACCGACATCACTATGTGTCGGGAATTTAAACTTAATACTGTCAAGAATTTTGTCATTTTAGACGCCTATGGTGTCGAGATTGGCAAATAGTGTTAAAATTTAATTGCCAATCTCGACAATGTAAGGTGTTGAGATTTGTTCACGATGGCCAAAAGCGCCGAAAATTACCACTTGTCATTCTCGACGACCAAAAGCGTCAAAAATTACCATCTGCCATTCATGATGTTAAAATTTATGGCAGTAGAATTTTCAACGCTTTAAACCGTCGAAAATGGCAGGTTTTACCGTCCCAAAATATCCTCTTTTCTTGTAGTGATTATTCAAGGGGTTAAAGAGGTGAGAAATCACAAAAGTTATTATTGATAAACTTGAATACTGTTTTTTCTTGAACCCTTTGCTACATGATTCACCAAATTAGATCATATCTTTGATATAATCGGATTATATAATATTTGAACATTATGTATTCGAAAATCACATAAAATCACATAATATAATTTTTTATAATCTCGTGCATCACGCGCGGGTACACGTGGCAAGTATGGAAGCGTTAGCCTATATATGAAAGATATTGGAATTGCTAGCTACCTGGATATGGAAGTAGGTTCCTTCAAATGCGATTATTTATTCGGATTCTGCATAAGGAATTAATGAAGTGATATTTTTGCTTAATTTTTCAAGCGAATTCCCTTTTAGTAATAGTAATGAAGCATACGGTGGGAATGTCAATTGAAGGAAATTATGTTGGTCGTTGAATTTCTACTTGCATTGCCTCAACAAAGAAGGATCTTCATTTAAAGATTTGGAAGAAATTCAGCTGAAGCTCGTCGAGGAAATGTCAACAAATGAATTACTTTAAGATTCATTCAAATCTCAACACTATTAAAAGATTATCAAATAGCTACGGCTTTTAGCCACCAACTTTTGATGTCCCTGCGTTCGTGGCTAATAGCCATGACAAAGACGACGAATTTATGACGCCGCTGCTAAAACTGCGTCGAGAATATGTTTTCCAAACGAATACTATGTTTTATACATCATTTAAAACGCATTGATTAATATGATAACATCTGTTAATATGATAACATCTGAAAAATAATACAAGTGTACTTAGATTAATTTTAAAAAATTTGTGCGTTGCGCACGGGGTATAGACTAGTTATGAAATTATTTTTAAAATGATATTTAACTAGTACTTTTCCCGAACCATGTTCGGGTTTTCTTTTTTGCAGAATATTTTCGGTTGAGTTTGACGTACCACGTAAAAAAACTCGATGCAAGTTAAAAAGAGCATGTTGCCCATTCTTTACCATGCCGTTGTTCGAAATCTTCAGTTGTCATGATGAAATCTTTTCTCAAGATGAACGATACTTCAAATTTAATAAGGAATAGTAGATCGATCGCTTCCACACTTTTCATGACATTGTAGTTCTTAGCTTAAGAAATCTTAGTCCAATCCTATGTGACACTTTCTATGTTACATATCATATTACACGTACTTATAATTTATATAAAACTGTTCTAAATTATAAACCAATTTGATAAAAAAAAAAAAAAAGATACTCTAAGTTTAAATCTTAGTCCAGTCCTCTCCTATGTGACACTTTCCATGTTTAGTTTTTTTTTTCAAAATATTTTAGGTTTATCTTGATATACCCCATAAAATACCTGGCGTAAGCCCATTTTCTGGCTATATAATGTTGTTCTCATGCCAATCATTGAAATCTTGGTTTTGTCTTTTCACAAGACCATCAATACTTTGAATTTTACTAAAAAAAAACACAAAAAAGAGTGGATTGACTGATTCTACACTCTCAAGACGATCAATCCTTGATTGTCATTGTTGGTTGGATGAGGTTTAAGGTTTATAAACACCTAAAATGTATATGTAATCCTTACAACTAAAATATCAATGGCCACAATCAGTGTTGGCATCTAAAATCTCTTCTTTTTTTTAATTCTAAATGTGGCTAAGCCCTTATTTTATTAGAAAGAAAATTGCTCAAGACACATTCAAGTTCTGCATTTGAAAGTACTTGCCGATACACGGCGGCACTATAACATGAGTAGCAAAAGAATCCTCCAAGGACATAGCCCAATTGGCGATAGAGTCGGCTACCACGTTTGCTTGTCTCCGAACTTGTCGAATACGGACTTCCCACTGTGTTTCTTGTATTATCTTGCGACTTCGATTGATGAGATTGAAATCTGCATAAACTTCCTCCCCATTTCCATGCATTAGCTGAGCAATCGCAGCACAGTCGGTCTCTATGATCAGCTTTCGGATCCCCATCTCCCTTGCCATAAAATGCAGCCCACGCGAACAATGCCCACACTTGAACGTGAAAATGCGCAACATGGTCCCAATCGGGGGCCCGGAAAACACCACCCCCTCCCGCTGGCCCCAGGTTTCCTTTGGAAACACCATCAAAATTAAGCTTTACCCAACCTTGCTCTGGTGTATCCCAAGCAGTTGGCCCCGACGGCTCGCCACGTGCAGGAGAGATTCCCACCATCTTTGCCTTTAGATGAAGGTATGTGGAGACTTGCTTCCATACCCTCTGTGTTAGTCCATCCAAACTATTCACTCCTTCAAACACCAACCTATTGCGCACTTTCCAGGTAAGCCATAGCATAGTCGCGCAAATCGCGCTCCATCTATCCTCCTTCTGTATGTTCATGAAAACACATGCTTTAATGTCCATGACCCCAAAGAAAGTAGGAGCAAGTCTTGTCCCACCGAGCTGAACCCAAATCTGCTTGATGGCAAGGCAATCCCTTAACATGTGGATCTCTGTTTCCTCCTCATTACACCTCGGGCAAGCAGTGGAGCTGGATAAATGTCTCTTCACCCAGTTGGCGTTGCAGAGGACTGCATCATGGGCTGTTAGGTGCGTAAATGCCCGCACTCTTTGTTGTACATTTAGCCTCCATATTCACTTCCAGTCCACATAAGCTTGTAATTGTTTGTCCCGTCTAAAGCCCAGGGATGCTAACATCCTATAATTACACGTACTGCACAAATTCTTAATGTCGAAATCTTTCAAGAAAGAATCGAATCCTGCATTAACATGTTAGAATCAGTATTGCTACACATCTATACGATATCTAAAATGACAAATTAAACCAAGAAAAGATCCCTTCACATCACAAGTAATTTTAATTCGTAAGCGAAGTTGTAGGGAAAATAAACTTCAACTAGTTATTACAATCAATTGTAAAGACTTGAATTTCAAGTTCATGGAAAAAAGGTCAGAATTGAAACAACGAAATGTCTAAAATCCATAAATTAGAAACTGTAACAAATAATAGGCCTTGAGATCTCTGAAGGTCTTGCTCTAGCTGAGCTAGCTTAATCTTATTGGTTTCCAATTTTTTTTTTTTTAACAGGTAAGAATTCGGTTGGAAATCCTAACCGATAGCATCCCGACGGACTTACCGGTTTCCAATTGTTGTACATAAGCCTACACCAATCAGATTTTTGCAGTTCAATATGATTTTTTTTAATTAATTTTGGGTATAAGAAATTTCATACAAAAAAACTTATACCTGATCTGGATCTTTCTTGCTCGTTCTCTGTTTTGAGCCAAACATCTCAATATAAGGATGCACAAAAATAGTTGAAAATATAATCATCTTAAAATTCTTAAACCTTACTGGTTTATGAAAATGAAAAATAATAATTCAATAAATATTATTTGTCACTTTATATAGGATTAAATACTTTCGCTCACTTGGTACCAACTTGGCACTACAAAGATCGAGTTTTTCTGTGGGTTAAAAACTTAAAATGAATGTCTTGAAGAATATAGTTGCTAATAAGACTTTTATTAAGATCAATAAAATGATAATGTACAGTCAGCTCATAGAGTCAACACTCAAATTCCTAAACAAACATCTCTTGAAAACACAATTTAAAAATGTGAGTCTCAGCAATGTGCTTATAACAGGGAATAATTAGGAAGAAGATTGTGATGAGTTTAACACAAGACACTTAAATAATTTCTGATACTTAGAAGTTATGTTAAAAAAATATGAAGAGAAAAGGGTAGTACATGTTAGAGTAAATTTAGGAGATTCTATGGATAAGATCATAAAGTATATATTTGAATTTTATTCCCTTATTAGTTATTACCATACCTCATACCTAAAAACAACGGAAGAAGCTAGAAGGATACCTTATACATAGGAAAATGAGGGGCTTTGTGCCTTTGTGGTTTAGGATGGACAATTTGACCCTTCTAAGCTTGTAACTACACAAACCATGTGAAAAGAATACATTATTATCCATGAATGAGGGACAACATTCAAACAAAAACTTATATATTGATGAAAGTAATATATAAATAATTTGCATACCTCTGCGAGGTCGATCCTTGTTTCTTTTCCATCTCTCGATGCATGCTTTCAAGTAGCTAGTCATCTCTTCCTCAAGTTTTTGATGCTTCGTACTATGGTCATGAGATTTTGTCTCTCACCTTCTATCTTTGCAAGCCTAAGAATAATTCTGAGTGCCTCTCTTGCTTTTCTTGCAAGCATAATCCTATAGTTGAGCCTCTGTTGCTTTTCTTGCAAGCATAATCCTATAGTTTTACTCGACCGATGGAACTAAATGCAAACAAACTCCCATGACCCATCCTCAACAAAACATTGTTCCTTATTCACTTAAATCATTAGACCTGAACATGACCCAAAAATTTATTCTTATTTGATTTTGCCTTATGCAAGCTCAAATCCACTAACAATGCAAATTTTCATGTAAACTTCAATTCCAAATAGGATACAACTTTGAATGTTTAACATATTTTTAGTTGTATTCAATCAAACACATTAGTTTCGTAAGTCCACTTTCTTTCCATCTCCAAATCCTTCAAACAAAACAAAAATAAGGGTACATAGTCGAAATGGGAGAAAAGCAAGATGTGACATAGGGTTCTATGCCCAGAAGAAAAGAACTGATAGAGAGTGAAATATTATGCCAGGTTTGGAAACGGATATGAGATAGCAAGAAGTGGTGGGGAAACTCATTTATTACTCATTCATTGTTGCGAGATGTATATCAGATCTCATCAGGAAGCCGAGCGAAGAAAGCACCCAATACTAACTCATGACTATCAACTATATACTTATAAACAAAGAAGTCTGCTTTGAATATATCATTCATAATCATATCAGCGGAGATGGCAATCCTTATTGTTGTTGTGAATTTTACTTTCAAATCAGTGACATTCAACAACATTGATTTCAAAGAACAATGAGCCACCACGACATCACAAATCCCGACCGTTTGAATATCTCGATTAAACTAAACTCTACACTTTGATTATCAGACAATAACTACAAAATAATCACTTTCCATGAATAAAACCAAACCATTCAAAACTCAATCTTTGAATTTGATGAAAAAACAGAAGAAACAAACCTACCTCGTTGATATCAAAGGCCAAAGCACCAGATTTTTTCCCTTGACTGCCTCCTCTCCTGCAACTGCCGCCAAGGTAGAGTAACAGGCTCCAGCATCACCAGCCTGTTGATCGACTCAACTGCCGATGGACGCCTCCTCCGTCAACACCAGCCTCCCTGTACAAAGGTTGTTTTGGCGACTTTTTAGAGAAGTTTGCTTGATTCCAAATAAGGCTCTAGCATCCGAACACCAACAGTCGCTGCCCACCATCAACTTCGAGATATTGAGAGGAAGTGATTGAGAATAGGGGTGGATTGTTGAGGGCTAGGGCCTTCATTTAAATCGAAAACAACAAAAATTGGTACAAAACCGTCGCTGCAACCACCTACCTGCACACTTCGACCACCGCCTCCTCTCGCCCTTGCCGACCTCACTGCCCTCGTCACCGGCGTAGTTGGCTTTGTCGGCACCCGCATACCTCCCGCCCTCCCTCCCTCCCTCACTCAAAGCGGGGCATCGTCGTTCAGATTTCTCAAACAGATAGATCGGAGAATCTTCCTCCTTGGATCTTCCGGCAACCATGGCGAGGGCCGATTAGGGAAAATCAAGGAACTAAGAAGAGAGGAAGTACGGTTACAGTTGCGACTTGCGAGGAGAGGAGAATTTCATATGCGAGGAGGAGATGAGAGAGGGAAGGGGATTTGAGCAATTGAAAGAACGTGGGTGGGTGAAGAAAGTAGTTTATTAGGCTATTCAAAGGGTTGACACTTGACTCAATTTTTTGTGAAGACATTGCTTCTAAAATTATAAGTATAAAGGGTGGATTTAGAGACTTTTTAACTTTTTTAAAAACATGTAAAAAAAAATCAAACAACAACTATTTTCATACGGAGGGAGTAACATTATTGGGTTACGTAGAAATACCTTATGATTGATTTTAGGGTAAATTACAAGAAAACCACCCTTAAAATAAGTGACTTTTCATAAAAACCACCCTTAAAATAAAAGTTTATATAAAATCATCCATATATTTATTTTGCTTTCATATAACCATCCATGATCATTTTTATGTGTAAAAACTATTTTAAAAATGTTAAATTATCACCTTTTGTATTTAATATGACCCAGTTATATGATGTATGTATTCCATCCGATCGAAAATATTTGATATTTTAGAGATATACAAAAAGATTAAGAAATGTCACTTCCACCTTTAAATACCCCATCAAATATTTTTTACTTCCCCATCACATTTATTATGCACAAATGTGATTGGTTAAACAAAAAAAAAGAACAAATTATATTGTTATTAGTGCAAAAGTAAAAAAGAGTGTAATTATTACTTATAAATATTAAATATCGTCGGTGCTACTATTTTGGTGGTGCTTGAATTCGTTCTTCACCGTCGTCCGCAACTGTTGGAAGGAGTTCTTCTTAGTTCGTTCGTGTTACGGAGTTATCTTTGCTTGTTTCTTAGCGCCATTTTCCTTTTTATTGTATGTTACGACAGTTTCTGTTTACCGATTCGTCGGCCTCTTGAGATTCAAGCTTGCCTGATCTCGAATTCTTACTTAATAAAAAAAATATCGTTGATCAAATTTTGCCTTCTAAGACATCAAATATTTCCGATTGGAGAGAGTAATAAAGTAACCAAAATATTTAAGAAAATATGAAAAATTAACATCTTTTTTTTAATAACTTTTTACACATAAAAAGGGTCGACATAAGCGGTTCTTTGAAAGCAACATAAATTTAGGGTGTCCCTATATACACCGCAAATCCGCGATTAGATCTGTTAATCAACGTCGGATTCGACGTTGTAGCGTTAATTATATTACAACGTCAGATTCAACGTTGTAATGTGCGAAGTGACGGGCCGAACCAGGCTTACAACGTCGGATCGGACGTTGCTAGGGTAACAAATTTTCACACCCACCCACCACACAAAAAAAACACACACACATACAACGTCCTCATCAATTTTTTTTTAATATATTGTATTAGGCCCGATCTTGACCCGTATTAGCAACGTTCAATTTAATGTAATAAAAACGTCTAATTCAACGTCGGATTTTTTAAGTAAAATTACAACGTTGGATTCGACGTTGTTACAACGTCAGATTGTACGTTAATTTGCGGTGTATATAGGAAACGCGTAAATTTATGAATGAGTTTTTGTAAACTTTTATTTTAAGAGTGATTTTGTGAAAATAACCTAAGGGTGGTTTTCTGTAATTTACCCTTGATTTTATAATTGTGATTTTATTTTTATTTAATTTTGGGAGGCAAGAGAAAGTAGTTAATGCACAATTCGGTGAATTCCATTGAAGCTCTCGAAGATGGTGGCTTTCTTCACATGCACCTGGTGGATTCTCCAACACATTCTGGTTCCTTCCAACACACATTCCTTTTTCATCTGTACGTAAACCTCCCAATCCCACTTTGCATCGTCAGGAGAAATCCTTCCAGTTCCTCTCTCGTCGCCATCCATGGAAAACGGACGAGCTTCTCCGAGCTACAAAGTCGCCGTGATTGGCAGCGGTAATTGGGGGAGCGTCGCCGCCAAGCTCATCGCGACAAACACTCGCGCTCTCAGTAGCTTCCACGGTACTTTTACTACTGCTGTATTGCAATTATCGATCAATTCGATTTGTCGACGTCGATTTGGGAATTTTTTTTAGTTTGTCGGTAACCTAGTTTGAGTTTGAGATCCCAATTTTACGCCTGCGTGTGTGTGGGGGGTTCGGGATTCAGATGAGGTTACCATGTGGGTGTACGAAGAGACCTTGCCGGGCGGCCGAAGGCTAACGGAAGTTATCAATCAAACGAATGTAAGAACAAACAATTCGAAAACCTAATTTGATTGCTTTGTTTCTAGGGTTTCATTTATGTTTGTGATCGATTTTTTTGGCAGGAAAATGTCAATTATCTTCCTGGGATAAAGCTTGGAAGTAATGTTGTTGCTCAGCCTGATCTTGAAACTGCTGGTGGGTCTGGTTTATGATTGATTGATTATAATAATCAGTTTCATTCATTTAATTGAGTATCTTACAAGGGAAATAGCAGCAAATAAACAGTTAGGCAGAACATTTTTAATAAAACCACCTGCAAAATGCTAAGATTTTGTTTAATTTGGGCAGTGCACCAATGGCGGATAAAGAGCTTATTTGTGCTGATAAGCCGTGTGCACCAAATAGACACTAAATTGCAAACAGAAATACCATTATATACATCTTGTTAGCAAAATACCATCTAAGATAACTTTATCAGGTGCACATTTTGCTAATGGAGTGCATACAATGGGTGGATTTTTGCTTTTTTTTTTTTTTTTTTTGCGTGATTTCTATATGGGATTGAGAATTAAGAAAAGTATAAACTTATGGCAGTGAAGGATGCAAACATGCTGGTTTTTGTGACGCCACATCAGTTTATTGGGAGGATTTGCAAGGCGCTGGCTGGTAAGATAAGGAAGGATGCGGAAGCTATCTCATTGATCAAAGGGATGCAGGTCAAGGTGGAAGGTCCCTGCATGATCTCGAGCCTCATCTCTCAAGTACTTGGGATCGATTGTTGTGTTCTGATGGGTGCAAATATTGCTAATGAGGTCATAATATATAAATCATTGGGAGAGAAGTATTGTGTATTCTGTAGCGTGGAATTTGAAGATGTTAATTACAAGATTTGCTTTTGTAGATTGCTATGGAGAAATTTAGCGAAGCAACTATTGGATACCGGGAGAACAAAAAGGCCGCTGAGAGATGGGCTCTTCTGTTTAATACAAATTATTTTGTTGTCTCATTTGTGAGTCCTATAATCTATGTTAACTGACTTTGTACCTATATAGAATTACAGGAACTTACATTCTAACTGACTTTATACTTGTTATATTAGTTTATATTGCTTCGTTCTTGATGTCTCATCCCTCCTGTGTCAGCTGAGATATGAAACACAGAAAATTTTCCTGTAATGTTGGTCATTTTGTGCAAGGCTTAGGTCCAAGATGTTGAAGGAGTTGAACTTTGTGGGACTCTGAAAAACGTTGTGGCTGTAGCTGCAGGTTAGTCCTTTCCTGTGATCAAATAAAAGGTTCTTTGTTTTTACTTGAAGTGAAACTTGATCAACATAATCACGGTAACTAATGAAATTGTTCCTTGGCAGGTCTTGTGGACGGCTTGGAGATGGGGAATAACACGAAGGTGAGGCAAATTTACCACTTCAGATGAGCTCAATTCATTTTATGATACAGTGCAATAACGTTGGTGCTCACATTTCTAGAATTCCAAATATTTTTTACTCTTGTTAGGCTGCAATCATGAGAATTGGCTTGAAGGAAATGAGGGCCTTGTCAAAGCGTCTCTTTCCAACCGTTAGAGATGGAACCTTCTTGGAGAGTTGTGGGGTGGCTGACCTCATCACGACATGCTGTAAGAATTTCCTTTTTCTCTTTCCGCTTCTCGCTCCTGGTTCTTTGGTGCGTGCCCGTATTTTTGTTTTTCTTGCTGATGGTTAAGCTGATCGTCATAGTGGGAGGCAGAAATCGAAGAGTCTCAGAGGCCTTCGCAAGGCACGGTGGAAAGAGGTTCAATGCTCTGCTAATGCTCCGATATTGTATACACTAAATCCCTAACCTTACTCCACTGATAAATATGTTCAGGTCTTTTGAAGAACTTGAAGCAGAGATGCTGCAAGGCCAAAAATTGCAGGTAAGGTTTAATATTAAAAATGACACAAAGGCTTCTTTTTTCCTCTTTTTATTTGGAAAAAAAATGTAGCAACATTCAACCCACTTGGAAACTAAGAAAGTAAGAATACAACAAAAACTAGGAAAAAATCACTTCAATCGATTCAATACCTTGATTTTTGACATAATTATAAGTAGGTACCTTGTGATTTAGTAGATGTCATTCGGTACCCTTGCATTTGGATCTTGTATCACTTAAAGGATAATGGGGCCTCATGAAATGAAATGAAATGAGCATTTGTCAAACAATGGCAGTTCGATCTATTACCTAACCTAACCTTATCTCCAATGGAATTCTGTTTCTTAACCTACTGCACATTTTCTTGCGTTATTGACAATCTTGACGAAGTTATATATTATGTGCTTGAAGGGCGTCTCAACAGCAAACGAAGTTTACGAGGTCTTGAGGAAAAATGGCTGGCTAGACTCCTTTCCCCTTTTCAAGACTGTGCACGAGATCTGCGTTGGGAACATACCGCCCACAGCCATTGTTCAATACAAAGAGCTGTCTTTTCCCGGATCCCTTCCAAGCTCTCCTTGATCTCCTTCGAAATATTCATGATGTTAGGTTTTATACTAAACGGCGTATCCAACCAGGAAATACGTATATGTTTGAAACCGGTACTGAAGAGCATGGGAACTATGAAGTGATATGAAACTCTTACCTATGTCCATTTGGAAGTGTTTTTGTTGTTTTAGGCATATGATACTTATTTGCTTATTGCTGGTTAGCTGGGGGAACTTGTAGTTGTAACTGCAACTGACCATGCTGTATTTGTAATGAAAAAAAAACCTATTAACTCGCTGCCATTTGGCAGACCGTTAATAAATTAGTTGAAGTTGAAAAACCAGTTTTATTTTTAAATTAGTCAAAAGAATTGAGAGTTGTTGTAAATATAGGGAATAAGAGAGTAGAGAACGGGATATCTCTATACTTGTCTATCTTCATAGAAGACTTACTAGCTTAGTACCCCGTGTATTGTACGGATCTTTGTTTAAAAATATATGTTTATATAATTTCATTTATCATTATTGACATAAATATTATAAGTATTACTAAGTAACAAATAAATAAGCATTCTCTAACACATTGAATAATGAAGAAAAATATAAAAATTCTAAATAATAATAAGAAACTTTAATAATTGGAATCGAATTGAGCTAATTAAAAATATTATAAGTATTATTAAGTAGTTAAACTTTAATAATTGGAATCGAATTGAGCTAATTCACATCAACAATGGCAAGCTACAAACATATAGATATTAATTTTTAGATAAATGTGAGTGCAAGAGAATAGACAACTGGTAATTGGATTACCTATAACATCTTTAACACATTTATTTTAATGAAAAAAGAATTAAGATTTTAAAAATACAGGGAAATTTTATCCCAATAGAGAAATGAAACCCGACCCTCTTAAGTTAAAAGGGCATAGAAAGACATTAATAGTTTAATTTGTAAATTATAATTAGAGAATAGAAACTTGTACATTACTCAGCTCGAAAACTATAACATTATTGAGTGGGGGTAAAGTCGATTCTCAAAGTTTTACTTTTTTTTAGGTCAATTCATGCACATACTAATTAAGAGCCAATTCAAATAAATTATAAACAAACAAACAAACAAAGTAGAAAGATAAAATGCTAAAAATTAGATCGATGACAAGATTGCAAGAAATTCAATTAAATTAGAACGATCAATAAAAACTTACAAAGAGGAAGACAACACTGCTGGAGAGATGGTAGAATTTATAGAATTGAAGACACAAAGATATTTTTGTATACGAATCTTATTGAAGATATCTTATATATATTTTGTTAGTTATTTAAGTTTATACAAATGGTTATTCAAATTCAAAATTGCAATAATATCCAATTCAAAATAATTTGAATGAAATTAATAAAAAGAAATTTAAAAAGAAAATCAACCGGTTAAGATTTAGGGAAAAAGGAATGAATGAATTAATTATGTATTTAAATAAGTAATTTGATTTATAATAAATAATAAAAAGAAAACCAATCAGATTTTGTTAGTTATTTAAGTTTATCTGAATTGTTATTCAAAATTCAAAATTGCAATAATATCCAATTCAAAATAATTTTGATAAAATTAATAAAAAGAAATTTAAAAAGAAAATAAATTGGTTAAGATTTTGGGAAAACATGAATTAATTAATTAATTAAGTATTTAAATAAGTAATTTGATTTATAATAAATAATCAGTTACTTAATTAATTAGGTGACCAAGCAAGCATTCCCCATCTCTACCTGTTAGGCGCGCCTCCATGAGCATCTAAAATGTGACCAAGCAAGTATTCATCATCTAGTATATATCCTGCAATTTTTTTTAATAAGGAAAAAATTCGGTGGTGGTTAGTCAACCCTGGAGCATACCGAAGAATGAGATCACGAAGATCTGAAAGAAATAAAACACATAATACATCAAAAGAAACACCCAAAATAAACCCGGAAAAAACCCCAAAAAGGTAGTAGAACATTATCTCTCTAATAAGTTAATTAATTAATTTGTTTATTAATTTATTTAGATAAGATCTCTAATAAATAAATAAATAAATTCGGTTTATTTTTTTATTCAGATAAGGTAGGATCTACACTGAGATTTGGTTAGGATTTAAACTTATCTAATTAAAAATTAAAATAACAAACAATTAAAAAAATCATTAAAATAATTCAATTAATCTAAAAAATAAAAATAAAAGGATACATTAAAGGAGAAGCCGCCACATGTCGTAGGCGACTTCTCCTTTAGTATTATAACTAGCACAGTACCCGTGCGTGACGCACGAGATTTGTAAAATATATTATGTTGTTCTAAAAGATATTATCATAATTTATCTACATTATATATATAATAATAATATTATGATAATATGAAAACGATATAGAAAAATAATATTAAATCCAAAACATCAAAATGATAAATATACTAAACTGGTCTTGCTCACTCGATTCACATCTTCGATCAATAATTAAAAGTGTGCTATATAGATCACGATAACTTCATTAATCCACGATGTTGGAGAATTCATAGCGTCCTTGCACAGTTTTGATTTAGGAGGTATTGTCGGGTTTAAGAAACCTGTAAAATAAATATAGTTCATATTAAGATGGTATATTAAGTAATAATAGATACAACAAATAAGTAAAATAAGGCGCGCATTACCTACTTTGATATGCATTAGTGTCGGAAAAAAATCGGATTTATATACGTACAACTTTGTCACATCGGCTAAATTAAAGTTGACAATATTCTGTCATCTACACACAACAAAAGTTAAACATATAAAAGTAAAGAATGCATGCTCACGAGGTAAAATAAAAGAAATTATAATTATTGGTAATATTGAGAAATAAGGTCATTTGAAATTATAATTATTGGTAATATTGAGAGATAAGGTCAATAAATATAGTTAAATAAGAAATATGATTTCAAACTTATGTCCAACATCTTTTACAATAAGAAATTGAAATATATCAATGATGTATCTATTCAGCTCCATATTAATGGGTATATATATAGTTGTTTAAATAATTTCGAACCAACAGGTCACTTCAATATAAGATTCTTGTGAAAGAATTCAATAGTCAAGGTGGTAAAACAAATAATTAATAACAAAATATACAAATCAATGCATATAAAAATGAACTTGCCTATCATTCTTCACGGTAAGATCAACTCTACCAAGTGTGAGTAGAGATATATGATGAACTTCTTTTATAGGTAAATGGATAAATATTGGATTTTAACAAATTACTGTATAAATAATTTAGCAATAAAAATGCCACCAAAATTTTGAGATAGCAGAAATCCTGCCAAATACGGGTAAAATGAGATTGTAATTTTTTTTGTTTGTAATTAGATAAACATTGTATTTTAACAAATCATTGTATAAATAATTCAACAGTAAAAATCCCACCAAATTTTTTGAGATAGCATTAGAAATCCTACCATATACGGGTAAAATGAGATTGCAATATTTTTTATTTGTAAATAGAAAAAAAATTAGATTTAAAAAAATCATTTTATAAATAATTCAGTAGAAAAAATCCCACCAAATTTTCGAGATAAGTAGAAATCTTACCAAAAACGGGTAAAATGAAATTACAATCGTTTTTTGTTTGTAAATAGAAAAAAAGATGGATTTTAACAACTGATATGTTTGAATCAAATAGTAAAACCCACATAATTCAACAATCATTGATGTTTGGGAGATTAACAGTGATGCGAAGTACACCAATTCAACGTTCCTACATATGCATCAAGATAGAGCTCCAATTCAACCTGGGCAATGATCGACTACAATGCTGGATCAGCATATGCATCGAGAGAAGTCACTGCGGCAATAGATGTGCATCAAGAAGCAAGATTCCATCAATGGATAACTTATTGTCATCACCCAGCAACAAATCTAACTTAGCGTCTGAAAAGTGGTCGATTACAATGTTGGATCCCCGTTTCTTGAGCACTTTGTTTTCGAAGCGTGCCTTCGTCTCGAACACGTCAGGCTTCCTCCAATTCAACTTGGGAAATGATCTTCTAAATAACAAAGATATTAAGTTTTAACACAAAATAAATGAGAAAAAAATAAATAAAATTTACAATAGAAAGTAATTAATTGGTTAATTTAATTAAAAAAATTTAAATATCTTTAATTCAAACGGGTAAAAAAATTTGGGAGAAATTAATATTTTAGTAAATTTGTTAAATTATCATTAAATTTATTTTAATTAATAATTGATTAAATTCTGTTAGTTATATAGGTGGGGCCACACTTATTGAAAAACTGCCACGTAAGCCTAGGTTTAAGGTGAGGCTGCCATGTGTATCTTTCACATCTGTTTTAGTATTATATTATAATTTATCTACATTATATATATAATAATAATATTATGATGATATGAAAACGATATAGAAAAATAATATTAAATCCAAAACATCAAAATGGTAAATATACTAAACTGGTCTTGCTCACTCGATTCACATCTTCGATCAATAATTAAAAGTGTGCTATATAGATCACGATAACTTCATTAATCCACGATGTTGGAGAATTCATAGCGTCCTTGCACAGTTTTGATTTAGGAGGTATTGTCGGGTTTAAGAAACCTGTAAAATAAATATAGTTCATATTAAGATGGTATATTAAGTAATAATAGATACAACAAATAAGTAAAATAAGGCGTGCATTACCTACTTTGATATGCATTAGTGTCGGAAAAAAATCGGATTTATATACGTATAACTTTGTCACATCGGCTAAATTAAAGTTGACAATATTCTGTCATCTACACACAACAAAAGTTAAACATATAAAAGTAAAGAATGCATGTTCACGAGGTAAAATAAAAGAAATTATAATTATTGGTAATATTGAGAAATAAGGTCATTTGAAATTATAATTATTGGTAATATTGAGAAATAAGGTCAATAAATATAGTTAAATAAGAAATATGATTTCAAACTTATGTCCAACATCTTTTACAATAAGAAATTGAAATATATCAATGATGTATCTATTCAGCTCCATATTAATGGGTATATATATAGTTGTTTAAATAATTTCGAACCAACACTAGTACAGAAAGCCACTTTTACCACGATTCCGTGTGCACTATTTACCACGGTTATGAACCGTGGTAAAAGTGGCTATGGTAAATCTGTTTACCACACTCGTAACCGTGGTAAAAGCGACGAACCGTGGTAAAATGTTAGTAGTATAAATGCATTATAAAGCGTGGTAAATATGATGAACCGTAGTAAACATGTATTGTGATAATCTTCTTTTAAACGTGGTAATTTAGACTAACCGAAGTAAAATCACATCATAAAAATAGCGCTAGAATCGTGGTAAATTTGTCACACCCGAGGTAAAATTGTTATGTGGTAATAATTATTGCAGCATGTTATAAAATTAAAATTATTATTATTATTATTATTATTATTATTATTATTAACCAATTACTATTTACAAGAAATTAGTGGGTAACCGAGATACTATCTGGGTAGCCGAGATATTATTATTATTATTATTATTATTATTATTATTATTATTATTATTATTATTATTATTATTATTATTATAAACAAACCCAAAATATCATTCCATATTAGTAATGCTAAAACAATAGTAGTGAGATAAAGTATATATACTGTACATATAATCAAACAATCCATTATTATTTAACTCATCAGTTCAAATAAAACTAGTAATTTCAATAATATAAAGTAACCTAAATTACTCTACCATAAATTTGTACATTGCAGCAAAAAAAAAAAAAATAGATGAAGGCTGTGCAAGATCGAGCTTCCCATTAATCTCTCGAATATCATCTATCATGGCCTTCCAATCTGCATAATGCGGTATCCACGTACTTACTGAGTGATGAATAACTGCCTAAGTAAAATAATAAGATCAATTAGAAATCAAAGCAACATCTTGCAAAGAAGCGTTAAGCAAAAGCCTTTATAGATTAATTAATCATATGAAAAATATGAAATCACTTCCTTTGTATAATCCATTAATACTCACAAGTCACAAGCAATGAAACAAAATGCAAGCAAATCATCCATCGAGGCAAAATATACCTCTTTGTACATGAAACTTCTTCTTCCCCTTAGGTTCAAGCGCAAGAGACGAGGGAGAGCTCCGGGAGAGCGAGATCCAACGAAGGAGACAAAAGCAGGCCAGCGACGGAGTTGATCAGCGCTGGGCTGCTGCCTATCGATCCTTGCACTGGCTTAATTAGTTTGGTTCGACAGTGGAGTCTGCGACAAAGGGAGATCTAGAAATACATACGATCATATGCGACGCCACGAGAGATGGGCTCGGGCTCTCAATTTGGGTTAGAAGACAGACGACATACGAGACAAAGCTTGAAGAGAGAGATCTGGTCATGGAGGAGTGGATAAGGCAAGAGGAAGAAGATGAGGCGGTTATCGATCGACTCTTATAGGGTTAAATTAGAAGCAACTGGCCGGAGTACAGATCACAAGTTCGATTTTATATATATACAAAAATTTCTTTTAAGAAACCGCACTAAAATTTTCAATCTTTCAAATTCAAAATTTCAAACTTTTAAATTCGAATTTTCAAACTTTTAAATTTACAAGGGAAAAAATATATCCGGAGTACTAAATTACTACGGGTAGTAAAAGAACCACGGTAAATTTTTAAATTGTGCGAATTTACCACGCTAAACCACATAACCATGGTAAATTGATGTGTCAAATTACTACAGTTCTACAAGGAACCGTGGTAAACGGGTCAGTCTTGCAATTTTACCACGCCAAGACACAAATTCATGGTAAATTGATAAGCCAAATTACTACGGTTATTTAAGGAGCCATGGTAAATTTGTCAGTCTTACAAATTTACCTCGCGAACACACGGAACCGTGGTAATTTACAAAAAAATAAAAAAAATTATTTCATAAATTACCACGGTTCAGAAGACAACCGTGGTAAATAGGTCAGACTTACATATTTACCACGGCGCGTGGAAAATTTTTAATGCTGAATTACCACGGTTCCCTTCAGAACCGAAGTAAATTGCCAAGTTTGTGAATTTACTTCGCAGAAATACGGAACCGTGGTAATTGCCCTGTAGTCAAAGGCCCTTTTTCCACTAGTGCAACATGTCACTTCAATATAAGATTCTTGTGAAAGAATTCAATAGTCAAGGTGGTAAAACAAATAATTAATAACAAAATATAAAAATCAATGCATATAAAAATGAACTTGCCTATCATTCTTCACGATAAGATCAACTCTACCAAGTGTGAGTAGAGATATATGATGAACTTCTTTTATATGTAAATGGATAAATATTGGATTTTAACAAATTACTGTATAAATAATTTAGCAATAAAAATGCCACCAAAATTTTGAGATAGCAGAAATCCTGCCAAATACGGGTAAAATGAGATTGTAATTTTTTTTGTTTGTAATTAGATAAACATTATATTTTAACAAATCATTGTATAAATAATTCAACAGTAAAAATCCCACCAAATTTTTTGAGATATCATTAGAAATCCTACCATATACGGGTAAAATGAGATTGCAATATTTTTTATTTGTAAATAGAAAAAAAAATAGATTTAAAAAAATCATTTTATAAATAATTCAGTAGAAAAAATCCCACCAAATTTTCGAGATAAGTAGAAATCTTACCAAAAACGGGTAAAATGAAATTACAATCGTTTTTTGTTTGTAAATAGAAAAAAAGATGGATTTTAACAACTGATATGTTTGAATCAAATAGTAAAACCCACATAATTCAATAATCATTGATGTTTGGGAGATTAACAGTGATGCGAAGTACACCAATTCAACGTTCCTACATATGCATCAAGATAGAGCTCCAATTCAACATGGGCAATGATCGACTACAATGCTGGATCAGCATATGCATCGAGAGAAGTCACTGCGGCAATAGATGTGCATCAAGAAGCAAGATTCCATCAATGGATAACTTATTGTCATCACCCAGCAACAAATCTAACTTAGCGTATGAAAAGTGGTCGATTACAATGTTGGATCCCCGTTTCTTGAGCACTTTGTTTTCGAAGCGTACCTTCGTCTCGAACACGTCAGGCTTCCTCCAATTCAACTTGGGAAATGATCTTCTAAATAACAAAGATATTAAGTTTTAACACAAAATAAATGAGAAAAAAATAAATAAATTTTACAATAGAAAGTAATTAATTGGTTAATTTAATTAAAAATTTTTAAATATCTTTAATTCAAACGGGTAAAAAAAATTTGGGAGAAATTAATATTTTAGTAAATTTGTTAAATTATCATTAAATTTATTTTAATTAATAATTGATTAAATTCTGTTAGTTATATAAGTGGGGCCACACTTATTGAAAAACTGCCACATAAGCCTAGGTTTAAGGTGAAGCTGTCATGTGTATCTTTCACATCTGTTTTAGTATTATACTACGTATTAGATATTAGATATAGATATGTCTTTATATAGACAAGAATACAAAATATCAAATGATGGCTTTATGGTGGAGGTTTAAGAGAGGTGAACCATCCATCCAAACCAATGGTTTCATAACACGTCCCTTTGGATGTACATCTATAACATTACAAACTGTCTCGTTAAAAACCTTGCATAGAAAAACCCAATGTGATAAAAACTAGGACTAAGGGAAAAATAGTACAGATGTCATTTGTTACGCTTTAGTGATATTGTCCCGTGTTGTAAAAATAGGGAATAAGAGAGTAGAGAAAGGGATATCTCTATTACTTGTCTATCTTCATAGAAGACTTGTATGTCTTTATATAGGCAAGAATACAAAATATCAAAGGATGACTTTATAGTGGAGGTTGGAGGTGAACCATCCATCCAAACCAATGGTTTCATAAAAAGAGTTATATTTTCTTGGGAATATACTGCATGAGAATTATTATACTAGTATAAATGATGAACTAATAAGCACTTTTGTCGTTTGGCAAAAATATTATTTACTATTCACGTATATTTTTTTAGGATGATAAAAAATTATAAATATCAACTTTGTGATACTTTCGTACTTATTGTATTTAGGATACATATAAAAAGATAATAAAATAATTATAATCAAAGAAAATGCACATTTTAAAAAAAATAGCCTTATATCTAGAAAATTACTCCTTTCGTCTCATAATTTAATCATTTTGATTTTTTTATCACATTATTTAACCAAGAGCTTGAATTTGGCGAGCATAGTTTAAAATTTAATGCCCTCATACCAGTCCTATTGAGTTGGAGTTTTTTTTTATAAGGTAATAATTTGAGATCAACCTAGTCTGATTCTCGAGAGGCCGGCAAATTGGTAGATAGAAATACAACTCAAACAAATACAACCACAAAACCAAGAAAGCGACCATTCGTAATAGACTGAAGCAGGATGGAGAAGAAGTCTTGAATGCAACCACGACTCTAAAATTTGAAGAGCTAAAAAACAAATCTTTGATAAAAAAAAAAAAATAGATTGATAGTATTTGAAGAGCTAAACAACATGACTCTAAAATTTAAGAGTAGGGTCAGATATGGATAAGGCAGGTCTATTATTTTCCTCCCCTGATTGTTTAAGATGTGTTATTTCATTATATAAATTTATGGATACTTAAATTATTAGTCCAGCCTATACTTTATACTGTTAATTGTTATCCAGGTCAAGTTCAGGTGATCAAATTGTGACCTTAGTCGTCTTTTCTTGGTGGACAACGTGGTATATCAAGAACCAATACCTGTTTCAGCAAACTGCATTACCGCATAAGGATAGAGCCTTGCGTCTGATCCAATCTCATATTGATAACTGGAATAAAACATCTGCTGCTGAGTCTGAGTTTGAGGATGTCACTCTTCCTCTTCGGCGACGCCCTCTTCCAAAGAACAAAAAACAAAAAACTATAGCTTGGCGCAAGCCTCCTCGGGGTACGTTTAAACTAAATTTCGACGGTTCTACCCTCCCTAATGGCGAAAGCACTGCGGGTGCTGTCATTAGCTAGGGACTGGGTCGGCCACCCAATTTCTGTTCAACACCTTCGGTTGGGCAATCAAAAACCATTGATAGCGGAAGCACTAGCCCTTCAATTAGGAATACAACAAGTGCGACAACTCAATATTAAAAAGATTCATATTGAAGGTGATAGCAAGATAATTATCGACCATTTAAATAGGAAATCGAAATGCCCTTGGGAGATCGAACTAATACTTTCGGATACTCAAGTCTTGTTATCGACTGTGGAAGAAGTAGATTTCTTTCATGTCCCTCGTATGGGCAATAGAGTGGCGGATAAGGTTGCACACCTTAGCCACTCTGCTCGAGGAGTCGATATTAAAAATGATCCTGGTCTTCTTGACCTCATCTGCAAGGATGCCGCCGGGTAGGGCAAGCCCACCCGAATTCTTTCCTTATCAAAAAAAAAAAAATTGTGACCTTAGCATGTGGGCTATGGAGAGTATCACATAAGAATGTTGAGAACAACATGAAGAACAACAAAATCACATACAATATACATATTCTGATTAAATAAAGTATAAATCCAACCTCTTTAACCTTTTTTCGACCAAATATTATAGTTAGTACAAAACCCGTATAACTTTGTCCTAAATTACCAAAAAAATAAAACTCTTTAATAATATTATACACTAAAAAATGCACATTTAAAAAAAAAATAGCCTTATATCTAGAAAAGTACTATTTTTGTCTCATAATCTAAATTATTTTGACTTTTAAAACACTTTTAAGGAGGTAAAAAAAACTATAAAATATCAAAATTTTAAAATAACCTGATACCTTACTCCATCCGTTCGTCAAAACATATCATTCTATATTTGTGCACAATTTTTCATAAAATCAACAAATATGCAAATTAAATTTACCCTAATTTATTATATTTTTTAATTTTACTGAAAACTACAATAACAACGAACTATCACTACAAGAGTATTTTCATAAGGTAAAGCTTAAAATACTGCCTAAAATACCTAGAATCACATTTGAACATCCTAAAATGACACATTTTATCCAACGTAAGAAGTACTAATCCGTATAAACAATTTTAAAAAACAATTTAAAAGATATTTAAGGGACATCTTTAAGTTTTTTTAAAATATTCACTTTTTTTTTTTAATATAAATATTCACTTAAGTATGTTGGATTTTGAAAGGTCCCTATAATACATGCCATTAATTTGAGTAAGTGGGCCTACTACAGGCAACTCATAGGACAAGAAAGCCCAGTTTGCCCAACTAAAGTTTGTTAGGTTGTCCAACATATCACATGTGACCTTTTAAAGCCATAAATATGAAATAAATCAACTAAAGTTTAGTGCAATAAAGATTTTGGGATTTGACCTTTCAAAACCTCAACTTTGACAATCCTAATAATCTCTCAAATAAATTAATGCATAAGGATTGGATATTCAAACATTTATAAAGTATGCTTTTGGAAAAGTACATAATGAACAATTAAGTATGTCACTATTTACATCCATTTTTTAAATTATATAATAACTATATAAAAATATCAATTTTTGACAATAATTTTATACTTATTATTAATCAGTATAAAATTATTAAAAAAATAAAAGAAGAAAATCATAGCTAATTCTTTCTAAATGATTAGAATGAAATCGAAAAGACATTTCATATGGATAATATAACATTTCGTTTTAAAGCTTTTGGATCAAATTGGACTAGTCATGTAATTAATTTATCAAAAATATGAAATTTAACTAGTTAATATAAAACCTCTCATTTCTTGGATTAAATTGGACCAAATTATTAGGGGTGGGCGCGGGACGGGACGGGACGAGGGTCGTCCCGCGTCCCGTCCCGCGTAATTTTTGCGGGACGGAACCGGGACGGGATTCACTACTTTTTTTTCAATCCCGCGCGGGCCTTGTCCCTCACGGAACCGGGACGGGACGGGCCTTATCCCTCAAATAAAAAACATTATTAAAAAATCCAAAATTCCTATATATTTTACGGTTTTCAAAGCCAAAACATATATAGATTTACATTATTTTATGATTTTCTTTATATATATAGAGAGACTAGACAAATCATACATATTATTACACTTAATGTATATATAAACACTGATATAAATACACTATATATAATATATCATATGTACTGTAGTTTTTTTTGGTCGACAATATCAGGTACTTTATACACTGTATACACATACTACGTATTACTTAAGCGGTAAATCATTTGAAGCGGTGTATACAGTGTGTGTAATGCGTATACAGTGTGTGTATACACACAAATTAAGTATACAGTATATATATTGTATGCATGTGATGTTTATAAAAGAGTAATATATAAATATAAATACAAATACAAATACAAATACAAATATAAATATAAATATAAATATAAATATAAATATAAATATAAATATAAATATAAATATAAATATAAATATAAATATAAATATAAATATAAATATAAATATAAATATATGCGGGACGGGGCGGGATTTGCGGGATAAGAAATCTTCGTCCCGCGTCCCGTCCCGCATAATTTTTGCAGGACGGGACCGGGACGGGATTCACTATTTTTTTTTCAAATCCCACCGGGACCGGGACGGGACCGGAACGGGCCCGGGATTTGCGGGATTTGTGCTCACCCCTACAAATTATAGTAAGAAGAATCAAGTTAAGCCAAATATAAAATCACCTACTTTATTAGAAAACACTAAAATTAGTTTATGTCAGTCCAATCCTTTTACTTAGTTTTTAGTCTACGTCCCAAACTTTATAGGTTTAGGTTTGCTTAGATTCTTTCTAGTGTAGAGTGCGTACCGTTTGTTCTTTGCACTCTTTTCTGACTTTTGTCGTATGTTTGATGGTTCTCCGTCTGTCGACTCATCGACCTTTCGAAAATCAGATCCGTATCAAAAGGAAAGAAGGGTCACGTGACCCAGGACCCCTTACATCCGCCCGTTGGATACTCTAATGGGCAATGATTTGAATAATTTTTTTTTTTTTTTTTGTTGAATAATTTAGAATCACTAGGCCAAGTTGGAAGTCATATGCCAAACGGTAGCTTTTTTCCAAACAACATAATACAACAACTAAAAAGTGCATCTTATCTCATCACATCAAATCACCAAAATCATAAGCAACAATTATCAATTAGCTTAAGCATTAACACAAATTATCATCACAAGTTTTCAGCATCAAGTCATCAACAAGAAACCAGATTCACTGATCATCACTTTCAACACCAAATAACTTGTTACTTTAACCCAGGATCAGTCATACATTGGAAGCCCTCTATGAAGATGAACACCACAAATAGTATACAAGAAAAACGAGTAAGAGCACACGACATGGCGAGTCTATCGAAAGGTTGAAGATGTACATATACTAGACTGTCCGAATTCTGTCCAACTGATCGACGCTCTTACGACCACGTTCAAGCGGAACATCGACACTTTTCCTCGTCTTCTCGTGGCAATCAACGCTCCTCCTCGATCGATCCGCTTGGTCGAACGACATCCTGAACTTGTCGACCTTATCCGGATTACCCGGCTGGCTCTTTAGCTTCTCCTTCTTGTCGGTGCTTGGCTTCGGTGGCTTGTCCCTCCGCCCGGTGCTCTTGCGGGAAACCTCGTGCACGTTGCTCTTCCTCGTCTGTTCGATTTGGTCCACGCTTCTCCTAGAGCTGTGACGGTGAGAAGGAGGTCTTTCCAAGCTGGTAACGAACTTTTTTAGATGTTTGATGTATTCAGGGTAGAGCTCTAGGTTGCAGTGGCTTCCTCCATTGAGCCATAGCGGCTCGTACTTCTCTTTGGACATCTCGTATAGTTGCTTCCCGTGGGAAAAATCGACTACTTCATCTGCAGTTCCCTGGAGACGAATAAGCAACGCAGCAATCGAATCATCTTCAAGGATGAATGAACAATTTGATCACAGATTATTTCGAGTGCATACTCACATGGATAATCAACACAGGGCAGTTGACAAGGGGAATTTTGTCGATGTTCTGTAAACAAGGCACGGAAAATATATCGGTTAGGAAGGAAAATAGTTGGCAAAAGGCGAGTGAAGAGATTGGCCTCCATTACCTTGTAAATGTCGAACCAATACGTCTTCTTCACAGAATACATGACTCTTAAACCCGAAAGTATAGGGCTATGCAGAACAACGGCTCTCAAGTTAGGGAGGCGAGACGCGAGATCCAGAGTTGGACCGCTGCCAACTGACTGACCGTAAAGGATAATGTCTTCTTGCTTAGCCCCATAGTTCTCTTCAAGGCACTTATATGCAGCTTCTATGTCTGCGTACGTATTCTGCTCGGATGGCTGCAAATGGGAAGGGAAATCATATCAATCGGAATTTTCTAATTGACTTCAATCCGAGAAACTGGTACTAGTATACCTTCCCAGTAGACCGACCATATCCAGAGTAATCGTATCTGCAACAAAATCATCAATTACGCCATGAGCATTTTTCATCCAACAGTAGGAATTGAAGAACAAGAAAATAAGCCATTGATGTCTGACATGATCGAATTGAAGACATTGACAAGTGAAAAGCATGGATTCCGCACTAAGTTACACAGAAACTCCAAAGATGCGGTGTTTTCCGTTTCCTAGAGAAACTCGGAAACAAACACACATATCCTTAGGTAAGACTATGGTAACTGCAACAGAAATTGTGTTTCCCATGACAGTGTCGCTTCCATTTCCTGCTTGCGTGTAACATAGATTCCACATCACTTAGTAAATGAGTAAAAGAAAACAATGCACAACCTCTGATGCTTAAAATCGAAGGCGATGCCACTGAAGTAAGCTTCAAGTTATGACTACTGTCTTTAAGCAACCAAGCCAGCTGTACAAAAACCTCAGCCAGTGACTTCTTGGTGAGATTCATGCACTTAAATTGCAGGATCCAAGAAATCTCACTAGCTACGAAATAATTCATTTCGCCAAATACTAAATATTTTACGAGGGTCAATACTATTCTCGGATCAAGCATCAACACGGTTGTTCTATAGCTGGCTTGCATTGTGACTGAACCCGAAACCTATGGTAATTTTCTATCCATCTAGCTAAAAAGTAGAATAAGATTCGTCGGGTAAGCAGTTGAAATGAGGAATTGGGTTTGGATTTCATAAGGTTGAAAAGATCAAATACCTCAAAACCAAACACTAGGGATACCAAAACCGATTCTTGATCCCCCCATGCCTGTCAACGAAACGCGACCTAAAAGCTAAGCAGCAGTGCCGGTCCTATCATTTTATAGGTCCAGGGCGAACTAAAATTTTAAGGGCCCGATAAACATTAAAAATTAAAAATTGTGCATAACTTTATAAAATTTTCATATTATTTTTATATTTGAATTATTTTTCAAATTTAAGAAAATAAAAGTAGGTCAATGAATAAAAAAATAATATACATTAAAAAAATTCAAAAATATAATTGTAGTGAAAAATATTTATTTTTGCTTGGTATCCAGTATAATATGTCCACAAGTACTTAAGTTGTTATGTAGAGGAGTATTAAAAAATTGTCTAATAATACTTAATATAGTTTTTGTTCTAAGATATCACATATGTGACCTCCTATGACATCACCTATATATGAACTAAAACAAAAAATTTAAAAAGAGGATTTTTTTTATAAACAAAAATAAAAGGAAAAATTAGATACATCTAGCATATATGAAGAAATAAAAACAAAACATTTTTCTCAAATAAAATAGAAAGAGTTATATATGTAAACTATAGAGCTTTATTTGTCACATAAAATAAAAAATTGTCTAATATTGTATTGAAAATGTAAAAGCACAAAGAATTATGTCTAAATTAAATGAATATATGCTTCTCTATAAAAACATAAAAAAATGCAAAATTTAATGGATATGGAGCCTCTCTATAAAAACATATAAAAAAATGCAAATAGAGAGATTTGGACTCTACACGTCTAGGAATCCAAGTTTTGTTAAGATTTAAACTTACCATTGAGTCAAACTCGTATTTTATTATATTTTTTAAATATATATAACATATATTTTTAATGGCACCCTACCGAAAATGGGCCCTGGGCGGTCGCACACCCTGCCCCACCCTTTGGGCTGGCACTGCTAAGAAGGATTAATCTAACAACACGAGAAATGGCAGTCGCAATCACATCATCTACTAAGCAGTCAAACTTACCAAAAGGGATTATCTCTAGGCTTATTCACTGCAAAAATCATGTACAAAAACAAAGAAGCAACAGTTATAAACAAAACCCCCCACAAAACTGCTAACAACACACAATTCACCCTATCAACAAAGCATATATAGAAGCCTCAATACAAATCAACCCAAAACACAATAAAATTAGAGTAAATAATGTTTTTAGTAAGAAAACACCTCTTGAACAATGTTTTTTAGTTATGTTTGGCAAGTAATTTATAATCTAGATTGAGTTTATTTTAGGGAAATTCCGGTTGGTACCCTTGTGGTTTTGCCTTTTCCGGTTGGTGACCACAAGTTTTTTAAATTCCGGATGGTACCCTCGAGTTTATATTTTTTTCCTGTCCATACCCCTTTTCCACTTTCCTGTTATGTTTTAAAGTTTTGGGGAAAAATTGTAAATTTCTTATTTTGAGATGGAGAAATATAATAAAACCTTATAATGTTGATTCATCCCTTCGCCTTCACTCTTTATCCATGTCGATTACTCCCTGTATATGGAACATGTCATGTTTATCAATTTTAAGCTTTTATTTTTTATCTTCATTGAAGTTTGATGATGTTGGTCCAATTTGTTGCTTGTGTGGATGATGCCCAATTTTCCCTAGTGAAGGGTTAGGGTTTTTGGTGATTTTGGTTGAAACCTTCCCCTAAATTTGAAAATTAGAGCTTTGTAGTTCGAATTGAGGGTGGAGACCGGTAGATTTGGAGACTTTATCCTTAGATTATACAAATCACTAACTCTATTTAGTCTTTAATTTGATTTAATATGGAGATTATGATTTGAGAATTTTTTTGTTCTTGTTATTTGGGTCACGTCAACTTTACAGATGGGGAATGGGGGGTTTTAGATTTTGGTTGAAGTTGTTCCCAATTCACCATTGTTGTGTTTGATATTGAACGTGGTTGGAGGGGCTAGCAGGAAGGGGATTGCCGTTCTCGGGGGTCGGGGCGGCAGAGGGTGAGATTGGGGATAAGGGCAGCAGGGTAGATCAGTGGGTGATGAGGGCAGTGGATTGGCTAGCCGAGAGCCATGACTCGATGGAGGGGCGATCGAAGGTGTGGTAGTCGAGGATGGTGACGGGTCGGGCATGGCGTCGAGAGAGATCTCAGGCATCGGCACTGGTGGCCACATTGGTGGGGATGATGGAGTTGTAATTTTTGTAATTTACTAATTTTTCCCTCTCAAAATAAGAAATTTACAATTTCCCCCCAAAACTTTTAAAACATAACAGGAAAGTGGAAAAGGGGTATGAACAGGAAAAAATTATAAACTCGAGGGTACCATCCGGAATTTAAAAAACTTGTGGTCACCAACCGGAAAAGGCAAAACCACGAGGGTACCAACCGGAATTTCCCTTTATTTTATAATTGATTTATGTTAGAATTTGATCTTCAACTAGACTAAAATCAACCAGGAAAAATGGAGCTAAATGGAAATCAAAATTAAAGAAATAAAAGCAAAATCAAGGCTGAATTCAATCAATAAAAGCTCATTAAATTCACTAAGAACAAGATCAAATTCAGATTAGATACACAAATCAACCAAAAAGGTGCAAGCTTGGAACCCTAGACCAGTGAAGCTGCACTGAAATTGGGGGAAAAAGCAAGAGGGAGGGAGGGGGACTTACGCCATATTGAGATTATATGTTGATGATGCAATGTGACCACAATGCATAATGGAGCAGCAGCACCACAACGTCCTATAGTGCAACATTGCCCCTCTGCTGCACCTCTGTTGCCAGCTATTTTCTTCTATATATTCTGATTTTTCCTTTTGTAATAAGGTCACTAGTGAGGACCACCTAGCCTAGTATAAATACTCTTCTTTTAGTTATTTTGGTGTGTGTGCGAGAGACACTTTGTGAGAGCGGCTTTGCTGCTAAAACCCTAGTGCAAGTTTTCTTCTTTTCCCTGAGATTCATCCTGCATTGCTCCTTTCTTTCTGATCATAATTTTTCTTGCCTTTTGATCATGTATTGATCAAATCCAATATCAAAATTGTTCTTTTTACATGGTACCAGAGCAGTAGGCTAAAGATCCACAGTTTCCGCTACGATGGCAAATCCAGGAGATGAAGGAAGGCTAGTGAATGCGCTCGGTAACAATGAACTTGCAGGTAACTTTGGAGATCCCCTATTTTTAGCTAATTCCGATCACCCTGGTGCTCAGCTAGTTACCACAGTTTTTGATGGGATCAATTATTTACCATGGATGAGAGGCATTATGATGGCTCTAGGAGCCAAGAACAAGCTTGGTTTCGTTGATGGGTCATGTGTCAAACCCATGCCTGAAACCACAGTTGATTCACAAAAATGGGTTAGAGCTGACTTTATGGTCAGGTGTTGGCTTCTTAACTCCATGTCTGCTTCTATAAAGGAAAGTTTTATCTATGTTGAATCTGCAAAACAATTATGGGATGAGATAGCTGAGAGGTATGGTCAGTCTAATGGGCCACTGATTTATCAATTGAAGAAGAAACTGAGTATGATTATGCAGGATGGCTTATCTGTTGCTGATTACTTCAATAAATTGAAGGTTATTTGGGATCAGTTGCAAGTCTTGGAGGGGATTCCTGTTTGTACATGTGGTGGCATTGTTAACTGCAAATGCGAGCTGCAGAAGAAGTTGAAGGAAGCAGAGATGAGGAATCACCTGATGCAATTCTTAATGGGTCTTAATGATGTATATGAAGCAGTAAGGAGTCAGATTCTCTCAACTGATCCCATGCCCAACATCAACAGGGCATATTATCTTGTTTCACAGGTTGAGAGTCAGAAAGGAGGTGGAAATTCAGGCAATACTTCTCAGGATTCGAGTGCTATGTCTGTGAATAGACAGGGTAATAGAAATTTTACTAAGGCTCCTTATCAAGGGAGTGGCAGCTCAGATAGGAAGGATTTTAAAAGGGATGGCCAAGGGAGATATGATAGTAGGTCTGATGGCCAAGGTAGATATGATGGTAGGTCTGATGGCCAAGGAAGATATGACAGGTTTGATAGGTCAAACAGAAAATGCAACTTTTGTCACCAAAAGGGACACCTTATGGAGCAATGCTTCAAGTTGCATGGTTATCCAGAGTGGTTCCAAGGTCCGAGAGACTCAGGAAAGGTATCTGCTAATACAGCTGGTGTTCATGAGCAGGATAGTCCTCTAGATGAGGAGAAACCTCAGAAAGGAAGCACTGAATCAGGCCTTGATAAGGCACTTGTGAATGCTGTTTGCCAGGAAGTCTTCAAGCTCATGAAAGGAAAGAGTCCAGTTGAAGGGACATCATCAGTTAATTTTGCAGGTAAATGTTGCTTTGCCACAGTCAATTCAGTTAATAAGGAGCAGAATTGTATAGAATGGATAATTGATACAGGAGCTAGTGATCATATGGTGAGTAATGACTCACTTTTACATGAAAGGAAGAGGTTGGTTCAGCCCTTCTATGTGGGATTACCTGATGGTCACATAATTCATGTGACTGAATCAGGAAAGGTTTTCTTATCTAGAGACATTGTCTTGCAGAATGTGTTGTTTGTACCAGGATTCAAGCACAATTTGCTTTCAGTAGGAAAGCTTGTTGATAAATCAGACTTTAAAGCCGTGTTTGACAAATATGGTTGTACTGTACAGGGCCCTGGATGTGAGAAGACTCTTCTTAAGGGATACAGAAATGGTGGCCTATACAAGGTTTTGCAAGGAGATGATCAAGCAGTTTTGAGTAGAGAAGCCAGCAGCAGTAGCAGAATTTACTCTTCAGTTTTTATTTCAACTAAAGTAGGCTTAGAAGTGCACCATGCTAGGCTTGGGCACACGTCTGTTTCTAAGCTTAAACATCTAGAGTTCATGAAGAATTTTGATGTGGATAATCTGTTTTGTGATACTTGCAGTTTGGCAAAGCATCATAAGATGCCTTTTCAATTAAGTAATTCTGTTGCTGGAGATATATTTGAGTTGATACATGTTGATTTGTGGGGTCCCTATAGGACACCAAGTGTGACAGGTGCTAAATATTTCTTAACTGTGGTTGATGATCACAGTAGGGCAACATGGACCTTCCTCTTGAAGGACAAGTTGGATGTTTTCAAGAACATCAAAAATTTTATCAGTTATGCTTATACTCAGTTTGGAAAGAGAGTGAAATGCATCAGGAGTGATAATGGCACTGAGATTGTTCACAGGGATTGCTCTGAGTTTCTGGCCTCACAGGGCATTATCCATCAAAGGACAGCACCTTACACACCACAACAAAATGGGCGTGTGGAGAGAAAGCACAGACATCTCATAGAGACAGCCAGGGCTATGAGACTGCATGCAGAGTTGCCAACCAGGTTTTGGAGTGAATGTGTTCTATCAGCAACACATGTGATTAATAAATTGCCCACTGCAATTTTAAAATGGAAGACTCCTTATGAGGTTCTTTTTGGCAGAAAGCCTTCATATGAAGAATTAAGAGTTGTGGGGTGCTTATGTTATGCACCTGTAGAGCACTCTAAAACAGATAAGTTTGAAGCTAAGGGGAGAAGATGCATCTTCCTAGGTTATCCACATGCTCAGAAAGCTTATAAATTGTATGACTTAAATTCTAAGCAGATATTTGTTAGCAGAGATGTGACTTTCAATGAGAAAGTTTTCCCTTTCAAGGAAAGGGAGGTTCAGCAATTGAAGAAGACAGAGGTCAGTGCTCTACCTCTCGTAAATCCAGCTGCAGATTTTGAGGAGGCCTTGCCACGAATGGAGCATGTTGTGATAGCAGACTCTGAAGGGAATCCACAACCGTCTCCTGCTAATGAGGACAGTGCATCAAGTGCACATATGCCATCACCCTGGAGAGCTATGCCAGCAGAAGAAACTGTGCCAGCTCATGTTCCTAATCCTATTGAATTTCCTCCTCTAAGGAGATCTGAGAGACAGGTCAGCAGGCCTAGAAGGCTCAATGATTACATTTGCAGTGCATCAGTTAAGCCACAATCAGAAGCTTTACTTGTGAGAGTATTGGGAGACTTGAAGTCATACTCTCATGAATTTGTGAACTCATTTGCCAATATGGTTAATGAGTTTGAACCAAGTACATACAAGGTTGCTGCTAAGAGCACCTTATGGCAGGAGGCTATGAATAAGGAGCTAGTGGCACTTGAACAGAATCAGACTTGGGTCATGGCACCTTTGCCTCATGATAAGAAACCCATAGGTTGTAGATGGGTATATAAGATTAAGTACAGGCCCGACGGTTCAATTGAAAGGCACAAGGCAAGACTTGTTGCTAAGGGGTATAGTCAAGTTGAAGGAAAAGACTATAAACACACCTTTTCTCCAGTTGCTAAATTGGCAACTGTGAGAATTGTTTTCTCTATTGCTGCTAAGAAAGACTGGCCTGTGTACCAACTTGATATAAACAATGCGTTCCTTCACGGAACATTAGAAGAAGAGGTTTATATGTGTCCCCCAGAGGGATATGCTGCTCCACCAGGCTATTATTGCAAGCTCCAGAAATCCTTATATGGTCTCAAGCAAGCTTCCAGACAATGGAACACAGAATTGACTCAATTTTTGATCGGTTTTGGATTCAAGCAGTCCAAACATGATTACTCTCTATTTGTTATGAATGTCCCAAAGGGACAGGTGTTAGCCTTGGTTTATGTTGATGACTTATTGATCACTGGAGATGATGATAATGTTGTTAAGTCTGTAAAGGCATCTCTGCACAAGGCATATACCATTAAAGATTTGGGATTGGCAAGATACTTCTTGGGACTGGAGGTAACCAGATCATCTTCAGGTATTTCCTTGCATCAGAGGAAATATATTTTAGACATCATTAATGATTGTGATATGATGAGCTGCAAGGTTAGTGGTTTCCCTATGCCAAGGGGTCTCAAACTATCCTTGGATACTGGAGAACCTTTGAAAGAGCCTGATAGATACAGAAGGTTGATTGGAAGGCTTCTGTTTCTCAATTTGACAAGGCCTGACTTGTCATACTCAATTCAGCACTTGAGTCAGTTTATGAGTTGTCCGAGGGAACCTCATATGGCAGCAGCATTACATGTTGTTAGATATTTGGCAGGCACCATTGGTGTTGGATTATTTTTAAAGAAGGATGGAGATTACAATATCACTGGATTCTGTGATGCAGACTGGGCAGCTTGTGCTTACAGTGGAAGATCCTTAACAGGGTATTGTGTTTATCTTGGTCAATCACTGGTGTCATGGAAGACAAAGAAGCAACCTACTGTCTCTAAATCGTCAGCTGAGTCTGAGTATAGAAGTATGTCCAAGACTGCAAGTGAGTTGGTGTGGATACATGGCATATTGCAAGATTTGTCCATACAATCTGCTTTGCCAATACCTTTACATTGTGATAGTAAAGCTGCCATATACATAGCAGCTAATCCAGTCTTCCATGAGCGTACTAAACACATCAAAGTTGATTGTCATTTCATCAGGGAGAAAGTCCTTGAAGGATTCATTCATACTCCTCATGTTCGAACTGCAATGCAAGTTGCAGATGTTCTGACTAAGCCTCTTGGTGAGGACCAATACAAGTTCTTCTTTGACAAGTTGAGCCTTGTTGATCTCTCACCAAGTCCAACTTGAGGAGGGGGTATTGAGATTATATGTTGATGATGCAATGTGACCACAATGCATAATGGAGCAGCAGCACCACAACGTCCTATAGTGCAACATTGCCCCTCTGCTGCACCTCTGTTGCCAGCTATTTTCTTCTATATATTCTGATTTTTCCTTTTGTAATAAGGTCACTAGTGAGGACCACCTAGCCTAGTATAAATACTCTTCTTTTAGTTATTTTGGTGTGTGTGCGAGAGACACTTTGTGAGAGCGGCTTTGCTGCTAAAACCCTAGTGCAAGTTTTCTTCTTTTCCCTGAGATTCATCCTGCATTGCTCCTTTCTTTCTGATCATAATTTTTCTTGCCTTTTGATCATGTATTGATCAAATCCAATATCAAAATTGTTCTTTTTACACGCCATGACATTGACTCGCAAATGGATGCAGAGCTGGAGGAAGAGCTCATACATCTGCCCCAAATCGGCGGCGTTGCCATGGGAGTAAAGCAGGGTAGAAGAAGCCATGGGATTCCGAACATAGACAGCGACAATCTCAGTCCCTCTTCTAGTCTGAAGCTTCATCACCTCGACGTTCTCCCTGTGCGGGAACGGGCTCATGAGCAGCAGCCCAGTGAGATCGTCCGTCACCACCTTGTACGACGGCGGATTCGGCGGGAAGAAGGCGAATTTCGCCGCCATTGATGACGTCACCCCGCCCATCCTCACCCCCCGAAATTCAGAGTAGTATAGTGCGAGCACTTTCCCCTATTTTGAGAGGGAGAGAGAGTGGGGAGGTGCTTTTTCCTTGTTTTGTGATGGCAGTAGGAGAGAGAGGGAGAATGAGGAGAGATAAAGATTGGTGCTTTATTAATTAAATTTAACTTTACACCATGGAATTGGGAAGAAGGGAGGACTGAGGAGGCACTGTAATGGAGGGTGGGACCTGTCAATCGACCGCCATGGATAATTGTGGAAAGAGCTTTGGATGGAATTTGAAAAAAAATGGGTTGTCAATTGTCAAATACCCTTATTATTATTGCATTTTTGCAGGTGTCGTTATTTTTGAATTGATGATGATTTCTCATGGAATTGGAGGATGGCCGGTGTGTGCGAGTGACCAAAATTTCAGATTTTTTCTCTTTGATCATAAAATTTTCAGATTGTATTTGAATTTTTATGAGTTTTTCTAAAAATAATCTTATTTTTCCAATGGAAAAACCCAACATTTTATTCCAAAATCAGCAAATCCTCGAATACAATGTCACACAATAAATAACTAAATAAGGTAGCTCGAAATTAAAAGTAACAAAATAAAAACGGAAGAACACAACTGAGCTAGAAAATGAACCAAGATTTAAGAACTTAGGACTCGTTTGGTATAAGAACGGAAGGTAAACAAAATTTTCATATTAAAATATATCTAGATAAAAGAAAAATGCTATTTTTATGGAAAAAAAAAGATATGAGGGTAATAATTAGAGGAGTATAGAGGATATGTTACCTTGCTCAAGTGAGTGATTGAAATAGGGGGCGGTTTTGCAAAATAGCCACGAAAATGGGCTAATTTTGCAAAATATCCGCGTTTTGGGACATTTTTGCAAAATGGACGCAATAAAAGGCTCCGGCGTACCTCGAAACCCGATTTTCTCTCTCCTCCAGTTCTGTATCTCCGGACACTCTGTCTCTCTCTCCCGACCTGTTCGCCGGAAATTGCTAGGATTTGGGAGAGATTATCATTCCGACGTCAACGAAGCTATAGATTTTGAAGTGTAATCTAAAGAATCAGGTAAGTAAATTTAGTAGAATTTTAAGTCGATTAGAATTTGCGCCGAAGGCGCAAATTTAACTAGAAATTTTGGATTACTTCTTTAGTATTGAGATTGCTCCTTCAGACTTTCTTTATCTATGCTTCGGTTTTGCAATTACTTCTTCAATTTTGCGATTACTGCTTAAATTTGCGCCGAAGGCGCAAATTTCTTAGAATTTTTTGGTTTGAGATTACTACTTGAGTTTTGCGATTACTGCAACATTCTGTGTGTATGTATGCTTCAGTTCTGTCATTTACAGCTTTAGTTTTGCGATTATTGCTTCAATTTGCGCTTTCGGCGCAAATAACTGGTTCAGTTTTGGAATTAGGGATTGGAATCGTGTAATTACAAGTGTAGATTACATCAAATTTGTGTTTATCTATGCTTATAACTGGCTATAACAGTATGTAAATATAGTTGAACAGAATTATTACTGTTATTGAATGCATCAAAATTTGTGCCTTTTGCGAAAAATTTGATTCATTTTTTATGCTTATATATGTTATAACAGTATTGAAATCTATCATTATACATACAGTAGAATCAAAATTTGCGCCTTTGGCGCAAATTTTGTAGTTCATGTCATCATTACACTTGAATCTGCACTCTTTATTGATGTATTGATTCCTTATTAGACTTTGATTGCTAATGTCATCACTAGTTTCCCTTATTCAACATTGATTAAGCCATGTCATCACTGTAATACAGTCATAATAAAGTTGAACAGTATTGAAATCTATGATTATATATACAGCAGAATCAAAATTTGCGCCTTTGGCGCAAATTTTGTAGTTCATGTCATCATTACATTTGAATCTGCACTCTTTATTGATGTATTGATTCCTTATTAGACTTTGATTGCTAACGTCATCACTAGTTTTCCTTATTCAACATTGATTAAGACAAGTCATCACTGCAATAGAGTCATAATAAAATTGCACAGTATTGAAATCTATGATTATACATACAGTAGAATCAAAATTTGCGCCTTTGGCGCAAATTTTGTTGTTCATGTCATCATTACACTTGAATCTGCACTCTTTATTGATGTATTGATTCCTTATTAGACTTTGATTGCTAATGTCATCACTAGTTTCCCTTATTCAACATTGATTAAGCCATGTCATCACTGTAATACAGTCATAATAAAGTTGAACAGTATTGAAATCTATGATTATACATTCAGTAGAATCAAAATTTGCGCCTTTGGCGCAAATTTTGTTGTTCATGTCATCATTAAACTTGATTCTGCACTCTTTATTGATGTATTGATTCCTTATTAGACTTTGATTGCTAATGTCATCACTAGTTTCCCTTATTCAACATTGATTAAGCCATGTCATCACTGTAATACAGTCATAATAAAGTTGCACAGTATTGAAATCTATGATTATATATACTGTAGAATCAAAATTTGCGCCTTTGGCGCAAATTTTGTAGTTCATGTCATCATTACACTTGAATCTGCACTCTTTATTGATGTATTGATTCCTTATGAGACTTTGATTGCTAATGTCATCACTAGTTTTCCGTATTCAACATTGATTAAGACAAGTCATCACTGCAATAGAGTCATAATAAAATTGCACAGTATTGAAATCTATGATTATACATACAGTAGAATCAAAATTTGCGCCTTTGGCGCAAATTTTGTTGTTCATGTCATCATTACACTTGAATCTGCACTCTTTATTGATGTATTGATTCCTTATTAGACTTTGATTGCTAATGTCATCACTAGTTTCCCTTATTCAACATTGATTAAGCCATGTCATCACTGTAATAGAGTGATAATAAAGTTGCACAGGGGATGCCTGTTTAGAATATTTTATACTTATATATGATATAACAGTATGGAAATCTATGCTTATACATACAGTAGCATTATACTCACTTAATGAGATTGTGTTTGTTATTACTTAAATGTATTTATCCTCTTAAATTCATACTCTGCAGATTACAATGGCAACCCATATTATTACGGTTGTATGTGGTGGGAAATGGTTGTTTACTGATTCATGTACAACCTTTGTTGGAGACACTACTTCAAAGGTGTTTATGATTGACAAGACAATAACTTTACAAGGGTTAACTGAAAAAATTCGAAACAGATTCAATATAGATAGTGGATTGGAATTGAAATTCAATCATTTACACCCTTTCAAACTGTTGAGAGCTCCACTTCTTGTTGAATGTGATGCTGATTTGAAAGAGTTCTTAAGGTTGTCCGACCTAGAGAATGTTAAATTTGCTGTGGAGTTTTGTGTCAGCATTATATCAATAGTGAAGAAGTTGAAGATCAACAGGCATCCTCAGCTGAGAGTTTGCAGTTGGTGGCATGCAATCCAACTATTAACAATATTGTTACATGCGAAAATGACATGACATTGATCGGTGACACCAGGATGAAAGGTGTATTGTTGGAAGATGTTGGAGATGACATGAATTCTCTAAACAGCAACACTGCAAGTGATGAAGATTCAGCAGATGAAATATGGAGAGCATTCTATTCTACAGCACACAGAAGAGAAACTACACTAGAAGATTGGGATGTTGATAGCTCTCCTGTGTCTAGTGTGAATCTCAATTCAAAAAACTTGATTTGTGTAGGCAAAAGCTTTGCATCAAGGAAAGCAGTTAAGCATGCTTTAGAGATGTTGTCAATAACTGAGATATTTGGTTTTCGCGTGGTAAAAGCAGATACAAAGTATTATAGAGTGCATTGTGTAGATCCTGACTGCAAATGGAAAGTGCACGTCAAAACTTTTGGTCCGACTTGGCATGAGGTGATAGTGTATGTGGAAATGCACACCTGCACATGGGATTTCAGGACAAAACACTGCAAACAGCCTTCATCTTCTGTGATTGCGAGTATGATCGAATCAAGGTGAGAACTTTTTTAAAGAGATAGTATTTATATTTTAACTTGCTTTCTAATATATGATTTATTCTAATTTGACTATAATTACACAGTGTTGACGTTGGATACAGACCAGCACAGATAAAGGATAAAATGAGAACAGAAAAAAAGATGCAAATTAGCTACTGGAGAGCATGGAAGTCATCAAAAATAGCTCATGAAATGGTTAAAGGGACACCAGAATCAAATTATGCAGATTTACCATCATTTTGCCATATGCTAATGGAGAGAAACAATGGGACTATAGCTTTGATTTCAAAAGACAAAGAAGATAGATTTCTGTACTTCTTTCTGTCATTTGGATAGTGCATCAGAGCATTCCCACTCTTAAAGAAGGTATATCTTAAACAGTGTCAGCACAAATTCTGTTGTCATCGATTTCTTTAACTTTGATAACATAAGTAATTTTATTTGTTTATATATCAGGTTGTTGTTGTTGATGGAACATTCCTAACTGGCAAATACAGAGGGACGTTGCTTGGAGCAGTTGCACAAGATGCAAATAGACAAATCTTTCCACTTGCTTTTGGTATTGTTGACTCCGAAAACAACAACTCCTGGGAATGGTTTATGTATCAGCTGCTGCAGGTTGTGCCTCCTTCAAATGACTTAGTGTTTGTCTCTGATAGACATGCTAGCATTTCAAGGGCTCTCTCTTTAGCTTACCCAATAGCTACACATTGCATATGTATGTGGCACTTGAAACAAAACATCAAAGCAACGTTCAAGAAAAAAGAGCTGGGGAAAATGTTCAAAAAAGCAGCAGAGAGTTACACTATCCAAGAGTTCAACAACCACCTTGCACAAATCGAAGCAAACTGTCCAAAGCTATTAGAATATCTGGTGTCGGCAGGTTTTGATAAATGGGCCAGAGCACATTCAAGGTGTGATAGATACAACATGATGACATCCAACAATGCTGAGAGTTTGAACTCTGTTTTCAAAGGCAAAAAGGATTATCCCATTGTGGCACTTGTGGAGTTTGCTAGGGAAAAGCTTACATCATGGTTCCTGGACAGGAGAGAAAAAGCACTGGCAAATCAAGACAGACTAACTCCTGAGATCCTTAAGTTGATAAGAGAATCACAAGCGCAAGTTGGGGTATGCAGAGTAGAAAAGATGAATGAATCCCAATTTGAGATCAGTGGTCAAGGAGTTGTAGCTATAGTTGATTTATCAGCGAGGACATGTACGTGCAGAGTATTTGATGTCGAGAAAATACCTTGTGTACATGCTCTAGCAGCAATAACACACATAAAAGCAAATGTGTCTGATTTTGTTGCAAAATTTTACAGCAATGACGGTTGGCATATGACATATGCAGAGACAATATATCCAGTGTTGGATGAAGATGAAGGAAACATCCCTGATGTGGTTAAATCTATCAACTGTTACCCCCCGGTAGTAAGAAAAAGAGCAGGAAGACCACCTACAAATAGAAAGCTTTCATTGGGAGAGTACAAGAGGAGGATGAAGCATTCAAGATAAGGCTGTCAGCGAAAATTCTGTCATCAGTATTATATAAGAATAATGTTAGTAGAAAATATAGTTTATAAATTTGTAAATGACATTTCTTTTTGAAAATTAACATTAATTCAATAATATAGAATAAATTTTGAAATTTTAACATGTACTAATACAAATTTTTACCATGCTGAGCAAGTTTTCCCCATTTGTAGTATATTGTGCAATTTGATTCTATCGATGAGCAAAAATAAGACAATGTTGAGCAACAACCTATTAAGCAACTATGAAGCTAAAATTAAATAAAACAAACATTTCGTTGCAAAACAAAGTATTGTTGAGCAATATATAACCAATCGTTGAGCAAAAATAAGGTGATGCTGAGCAAGTTTCCCCATTTGTAGTATGTTGTGCAATTTAATTCTATTGATGAGCAAAAAATAAGAGGATGTTGAGCAACAACCTATTAAGCAACTATGAAGCCATAATTAGATAAAACAAACGTTTTGTTCCAAACAAAGTGTTGTTGTGCAATATATGTAGTATCGTTGAGCAAAAATAAAGTGATGTTGAGCAAGTTTTTCCCATTTGTAATATGTTGTGCAGTTTTATTCTATTGATGAGCAGAAATAAGAGCATGTTGAGCAATAATCTATAAAGCAACTTTGAAAACATAATTAGATAAAAATTAGATGTCGTTCCAAACAAAGTGTTGTTGTGCAATATATGTACTATCGTTGAGCAAAAATAAAGTGATGTTGAGCAAGTTTTCCCCATTTGTAATATGTTGTGCAGTTTTATTCTATTGATGAGCAGAAATAAGAGAAGTTGAGCAATAATCTATAAAGCAACTTTGAAAACATAATTAGATAAAAATTAGATGTCGTCGCAAACAAAGTGTTGTTGTGCAATATATGTACTATCGTTGAGCAAAAATAAAGTGATGTTGAGCAAGTTTTCCCCATTTGTAATATGTTGTGCAATTTTATTCTCTTGATGAGCAGAAATAAGAGCATGCTGAGCAATAATATATAAAGCAACTTTGAAAACACAATTAGATAAAAATTAGATGTCATCGCAAACAAAGTGTTGTTGTGCAATATATGAACTATCGTTGAGCAAAAATAAAGTGATGTTGAGTAAGTTTTCAAAAGGCATAATATGTTGTGCGCTTTTATTTCATTGATGAGCAAAAATAAGACAATGTTGAGCAATAATCTATTAAGCAACTATGAAAGCATGAATAGATAAAAATAAGATGTCGTTGCAAACAAAGTGTTGTTGTGCAATATATGTACTATTGTTGAGCAAAAATAAAGTGATGTTGAGCAAGTTTTCCAAAGGCATAATATGTTGTGCACTTTTATTCCATTGATGAGCAAAAATAATACAATGTTGAGCAATAATCTATTAAGCAACTATGACAACGTAAATATACAAAAATAAGATGTTGTTTACAAGAGTCAAGCGTTGTACAAATCTAAACTATTGTTGATCAAGAATAATACGATGTTGAGCAAATCTAAGGTATGGAATTATATGAAAAATAATAACAAATAAATAAAGTCTCACAAAATTCCCAATTTATTGGCAAACAAAAAAAAAAAAAAATGAAAACGATTTTCCTAAAAAAAATATAAAATCCAAATATGTGTGAAACGCTTTTCAGGTTTGAGAAGTTTTCCATCACCTTCTTTTAGTTTCTTCCTCGAGCTAAATCTACTCTGTCCATTTCTCTGCGAGATTGCCCGAGGCTTGATTGTAGGCTTGTAAGAAGGAGAGCTATCATATACATAGAGATGTCTTCAGATCCGAAAGGTTTGATTTTGTGTTTTCTGTGTATTAAAGTTGAGATTAGAACGAGTACGGTTTAGGGCTTAGTTTTACACGAAAATTAGGAAAAATCGCACTTATTCAGGCGAATTTAATGTTTATAATCAAGCAGTTTTTCAGCCTTACAAGATCTACCATTGCTATTTCAATTTCGTTCGCATAATAAATTGAAGTTAATGTCATTAATCTAGAGGCTGAATTTGGGAATTTGATAATTTGGGAATTTGGGAATTTGTTCGGCATAAAATACAGTCTCTCACAGTGTCATATCTTCAATTATATTTGTAGAAATTGATTGTAAGTGTTCATTCTATAGGTAAACGTCCGCAGAGTGTAAGTGATTCACCTGTTTTAGACAGCCAAAATAGAAATTCGAAGAGATCAAAATGATCTGGAGTTAAACCTCCAGTAGTTGATTTGTCTAGAGATTCACCTCCCTTCAAGGATGGACTGTCTGTTGATACTGAGACTGGTAAATCCTTGGAAGTAGTGGAGGGTTGTAGATCACTTGAATCCAAAGATTCGCAACCCCTTGTAAGAAAAAACAGTAAGAGAGAAGTGCACCCTGAGATTGATCTTCGTGTTAGTACTGTTGCTGTGGAGACCATTGAAATTGCAAGGCTGGAAACCCATTCACCTACTGAGACAGTTGTTGAACATGTAAACCCAACTGTGCATATCATACCATCTGATGAGCAAACAGATACCACATACATACAACCTATCGCAGAAAACAGGCAGCTGGTTGTGAGGAGTGAGAGAAACACTAGACAAAAAAATCTCCCATCATTGAAATCACGGTCAAGCCCACGCTTGCTGGTGTCATCCTTGAAAAAATTGAATGCCAAGCAAAGGAAAATGATTGAGGATATTGGCTTTGGATTTTTGTTCAACTTGGAGATTGTTACCCTACCACTACTTCTTTCGTATTGGTTAGTGGATCAGTTTGACCCTAACAAGTGTTGCTTGGTGTTGGCTAATGGAGGTGAACTTGAAATTGCAGAAATAGACGTGCATATCACAATGGGATTCCCAATGGGGAAAGTTTTAGTTAGAAGAAAATCAGCTAAAGAGAATTTCAATCTTGTGCAAGAGTGGAAAACCACATTTGATGTCCAGGACAATATAACAACAGCTATGGTTATGGAAAAATTGATAGCTGACACTGATTGTAGTGATCAATTCCTTCTGAACTTTATCGTTATACTGGACTCTATCTTGGTTGATACACTAGAAAATGGACATGCCAACCATAGTTTAATAAGAGTAGTTCCTGAATTAGGTGATCTGAAAGACCTAAATTGGTGTGCTATTGTGTTGGAAAGTTTGGTCGATGCAAAGAGAAGTTGGGAAAAGAACAAGAATGGCCATTTCAGAGGGCCTCTGTTATTCTTGGTTGTAAGTATTTTTTTCAAACCTTCGCTCTGACGTTAACTTAATTTCTTTACCATGTCAGTAGTACAAACGTCACCCCCCATACTTTTATATACATGTCTATAGTATTCTTTATGTCAGCATTCCCTGCTCCATCGTAATACTCATATATATTTATCCCCTTGGTGTGCCAGTTGTTTTACATGGATAGGGTGAAATTATTCACAAGCACAGCACTAAGAAGAATGACTCGTTCTTTCCCGGTTTTCATTGGCATAAATTACAAAATCTTGCGCCAACGAGAAACTGATGATATAAGTACTGGAGGCTTTGGATGTGGCTTAGTCCAGGCTCGCCAAGTTGTTCCTCAACATCAAGACGTACCATCTACAGCTTGTCCACAACCTACTGCACAAAACGATGAAGGCACCAGTCACCCTGCTGATCCAGAAAAAGAGACACCCCCAGTTGAGGTTTGTATGAATTATTTCAACCAATTCAATGTAATATTAGTACAGTATAGCAATGTTTTGGTATTTACTGATCACTTTTTATTCTTATTTTTTATGTGATGTTATCTTCTAGAGTTGGATAAAGTTGTTTGTTCAAAAGACTTCTGCACTTGCGTCTGCTATTTCTGATTTTGCTGAGTGGTCTACGAAAGTCCCGATTGAACTACAACATGATGACAAGGTGAAAAGGCTTCTACAGGGAGCAAACCAGCTTTTAGGGGTGGAAAATGTCATTTCTGAGGCACCTACGGCTACAGATGCTGCTGACATGTCAAATATGAATGACCCTGTAAGCCCATATTTTACCGAATCACAAGAGAAATTCTGGGCAGATCCTGTTTTATTGGATTGCATTACTCAAATTGAAATGGCATATCAGAACAAGCAAAAAATGAAATCAAATATCAAAGTGGACGGGGAATTTTCCTTTGATATATTTCTAGATGACCCTGCTTTTAAGAAAAATGAAGGGACATCATTGAACACATCGGTTGAAATGAAGAATGCTAATGAAGCAGCCCAAGCTCCCCCAGACAGCCATGGGCAGTCTCCAATACAACAGCATGGTGAAGCTACTTCTACTCCCCTACCCACTCCATTTAAAGTTGATACTCCACCAGTGAACCCTTTGGGAGATACAATAAAATGCATTCCCCCCTGCTGCCTTGCCACCAAGAAGGTCGCCGCGGATCAACATAGTTGATGGGAATGCTGCAGACCAAGTTAATAACATGAAGAGAGAAGAAGCTACAAGGAGAGCACATAAACCTTCTGCATCTTTGAGAAGCCCATATTACTCGCGTGTTGTTGACATTACAGATCCTATCTCTGAAATTGAGCGCACTGTTTCAGCATATTTGGCAATGAAAACACCACACAGCAGGTAAGTTCATTTTAAACTTAATCTTCTTAAAGTATGTTCAGTTACAAGTAAAACGTTATTTTCATATAATCCATCTTCAAAATGATTGACATTGCAGGGAAATTTTGTTTAAGCACAAGTCTGTTGAAATTGTTAGAAACTTAGAACAGACATGGCTACGCTTGAGGATGAAACCCACTTGTCTAGTGTAGTTATTGGTGCATGGACAGCTATCCTCAACCACAAGGAACAGTATAAAAGTGCTCAATCACCAGCAAGGCTTTTTGTCAATATCAACAAAACTGTAATATTCTTACAATTTTAACTTTCAATTACATTCCGTTGTTAGCCGTTATTACAATTCGTCTGTTTTTTTGCTAATTTCTATTCTTCAACCAGTTTAATGTAGAGAGTGTATCAGTACGAGCTTGTGATGAACAGTTCAAGAGGTTTAACGTGCACATGGATACTGTATTGTCATCGTCACCACACCTTTCTTTGAAGGATATAGACATGGTACTACCTTGCAATTAAATAAATAAAGTTCAGAAGACCAATCACTAATGTTTATTTGTTTTTTTGTTATGTTGATTAGATTGTATATGCGGTTGAACGAACAGCAGACTATGTCATGGTTGTCTTTAACTTTAAAAACAAAATGGTCCAAATTGTTGATGTTACACCATCTTCCAGTGATCCAATTTGCCCCTTCACATCGCCCTTTGAATGTTTGGTAAGTTTTACTACTGATATCTAATATTTCTTTCCTTGTCTTAATTTCATTTAAATATCAACTCATTTTATAATTAAAATTACATGAATTCTAATTCAATTGATGCAGGGGGATATGCTGATCGCTTATCTAACAGAGAAGGGGCTCCTAGCAAAGGCTGAAATAGTGTCAGATGCAACAACATCAAAAGTCCACATCACATGGGCTGGAGAGGAGAAAGTTCAATATTCTGGGGTATGCCTCATGCGCCACATGGAGACCTTCTTTGGGACAGAGAGAGGGTACAAGTGTGGACTGGAAAAAGGCAATTTCAAGAATATTTCAAAGCTAGGTGTGAAGTATCTGACAGATATAGTATGTTCAGAGTTAAATGAAGTGAACGCAGATGTTGTGAAGGCAGCAAAAACCCATGCAAGAATGACATCAAAAGGAATTCAGGGGCAGAGACTGAATCTTGGTTGAACAACCACAACGCAATTTGATGTTTTATTTTCAAACTTTGGAATGAATTTTGGTGTAGACAGTTATATACGCTACTTCTGGAAATTTTTCTCGTACCAATTAAGACAGTTGTTGTCAGTGGGGTCAGTTTTCTCGTACCCGTTAAGATGTTTGTTGTCCATGTGGTTTTTTGATGGATAGAATTTGTCAAAATGCATACAACTATAACTGCTGCTAAACAGTTGTGTTTGTTCTTCAATGTGTCAGCACAATTATCTGCGCTTATAATCAAGTGGTCTATGTTATACAAACAGTTGATTTAGTAATATGCATTCGTCTGTTGTGCAATTATAAACTATTGTTTAGCAAAAATAAGATGATGTTGAGCAAATTAGCAGTAACATAAAAACTTATTTAACAGTGTCAACACTACTTTTACCAAAACAATCCACAAACTAATCAAATGTGTCCGCATTATAACAAGGGATAGACGTAAAACTTCAGTCCCAATTTATAATTTGAAATATGAGGAAGAAAATTACAAAATAATTATATGATTATTATGATATTAATATGTTGCATCATATCATTATGATGGAACACATATAAACTAAAATAACAAAAAAATAAAAAATACATTCAACATATAAATAAGTACCAATGTTATTACGTATTAATATAGTAGAACTACAGTCCTAAGAAGTCATCAATCTTCTTCCTCCTTTCCATTTCTGCATCTAAAACCTCTTTCACACACCCCATTAGATTGTCCTTTGCGTCTTCAAACAACTGTCTTTGATTGCCCAGTTCTCTTTCCATCTATATAAAAGATAAAAGACAAGACTCAATCACAATATGGAAAAAAAAATTATGGATAAAACTTCAAATATCACCTTTGATAATGCTTCACCATCTTCATCTTTGGCTGCAATCCGAACGTGATGTTCAGCTACTATTATGGATCTTTGGTATTCCTCGTATAATGTGTAATGAACGACAATAGCCTCCAACAACTCGGCCCTGCGGGCCTCTTTGTTCATCTCGCAAGCTTCATCAACTAGATTCATGTGATAACCAGGGTAAACAACACTATCCAGCACATCCATCAATTGATGGAAACTCGTGCAAAACCCGACAGTGTTACCATAGTTCATCTTTTTAGAGAGGGATGTGTTTCTGTTAAAACCAGTTTTCAGGCGCCAATGTGTAACAAAGAATGATGAATGGATATATATAGGCAACAAGTAGACAGTTTTCATGTTGTAACAGTTATTTGTGACAATTTATTTTAGAGTAACTATAAAAAAAAACTGTCAAAACTGTAAAACTAAAAACTGAAAACGGTTTACAGTTATTTGAGTTACAGTTATCTTTGGTGGACATTAACTATCTCGTGTCAGCACTACATTTGGTCTTATCCACATAGTGTCATCACAAAAAGTTCAAAAAACAGAAACCAGCCAAAATTATAAGAATAGTTTCACAAATAGATCCAACTACTATAACCAACAATGTAAATAATGTGACAAAAGACTTTGAACACTTGCCAATTCGGCCAACAGCATACACTTGAAAATAACAAAAAGAATACGAGCCCAGAGTCACAATTAAATGTACCTAATATCAGTGTCAGCGCTGCTTTGGGAGTTACCTTAATAATGTCAAACACATAAGCTTCAATATCAGAAAATGTCAAGCCATAAACTTCAATGGCAGAAACCACCAATATGATGAACTAGTGGCACACCAAATGTCCTACTTAAATATCAAAGATTACTATAATTTGAATAGAAATCAGAAAGAAATGTGATCAAGGACAAATTTCATTCATAAAACGTATTTTCGGTTACATCAGTACCAAGCAAAATTACATACTGCACTTATATCATATACACCTAGAATTCTGCTCGGCAAAGAGGACAGTTGTTTTGAACTAAAAGCCAAGATCGTAAACAATTTGGATGAAAGTGATGTTGGCATGGCGTTTGAAGAACAGGATCTGACTCCAACATTGAAAGCAGGCAAATTGTACATTCTTCATCATCAAGATCAAGGTGATATATCTCCCTTAATCCGTCAACATCCATAGGCTCTGGAGGTGCTGGATGATCTGCTTGGTCAACCTCCATATGAATGTCATCGTTTATGTCTGACTCATAGCTCGAATCAGACGAAGAGTCGTCATAAAAATGTACATTGATGGTGATGTTGGGGCAAAGGCCATACTCAACAAGATCAGCATCAGAGTCAAACCAACTTCTAGTGTAATCCATTAGAAGCCGATTGGCTACCTGGGTTCTAACCTCAACTGTTACTCCTGCATCCTGTAGCACTTCGTTGGAGCGGGCTAGACTCATAGGCATACCATTCCAAGTAGACGTGTGATAGAATGTGAAAGGAATGCTGTCAGAGTGGATGGACACAACAAGTAGACCTGGTCCATACCAGTATGACTCAGATGCAGATATTTCAACCTCATAAGTACCAACGACGTAGTCGTAGTCTAGTTCAGTATAGGTTGGGAATGCCATTGAAGGATAGAAAACCTACACAGACAAAATCAAAATATACTCATACATTAGACATTGACTTAAAAATAAAACATTACATCAATATTAATAAGAAATAAACATTTGAGAAAGACAAAGGAGTAAAAATGCCTGAAAAACTGGAAAAACCCTAACTGATGACTTTTAATGACAGTAAGAATCACATAACACCCACGGAATATAATGCAATAGTAAATAAGAAAGGCAAACACCAATATATAAACATTAATAGACTAAAAAGCAAGGGGAAGTTCAACGAAAATCGGAGATTACAACAATAAAAAATTGCTGAAGCAGTACATCAAAATAACAGATAACGTTTTTTTTTAAAGGAAGAAAACAGAAATGAGTACATACCACAACAGGAATCGCACCTTGAAAGCAAGAAATCTGGATGAGAACGAGAGAGGATGAAGATGAACAAGAAGAAGAAGATGAAGCGACTTGGAGACAATCTGAACAACGTTTAAGCACAGTATAAATAAGCGGGAAATGGGCCGGGCATCTCTAAACGAAGCCCAACAGTTATGTTGAAGGCAATATCAACAATGTAAACATTTGTGCAAAATTAATGTGTTGATAAGCAAAAATAAGATCATGTTCAGCAAATTTCCACCAATAGCCGGTGTTGTGAAATTTAAATCTGATGATGAGCAAAAATAATAAAATGATGCAAAAAAACAAAATTATTGGAAAATTTTAAAATTATATTGACAAAAAATATAATCATTATGATAACATTTTTACCATAAACTACTGTTGTGCAACTATAAACTACTGTTGAGCAAAAATAAGTTGATGTTGAGCAAAATTACACCAATCACCCCCCCCCCCATATTGTGCAACTTTATTCTATCATTGAAAAAATTAAGACCACGGTGTGTAACACTATAGTAAGAAACTATAAAATTAGGTTGACAAGTAAAATTGAATCATAATGGACAAAATTTCACAAGTCTCAATTGTGGTGCAAAAATATTATATTGTTGAGCAAGTTTATCTTACACAACATACACTCACAAAACCATAGAATATAAGACTGGTATCACCACTAGTTGTAGCTAATACACGTCTGGTGGCAATACTATGTGCATTAAACACCTATGGCAACCACATACACTCTGAAATTACTATATACAAGTGTAGTGTTACCACTATTTGTAACTAGTATCAGTGTCAGCACTACTTTGGGTCTAAAACAACTAGTGTCACCACATGAAATTCAAATATCAAAAACGATCAAATTGGTGACACCACAAATTCAAACTAATATAACCTACAATGTCAACAATAATATGGTCATTAAACATCTCTTTCACCCCCATACACTTAATAATAATAAAATACAACACTCGTGTCATCACTACTTGTAATATAATATGAGTGACACCAATACTTTGCGTCTCAAACACATAGTGCCCATCACATAGACTATAAAATGAAAAAAATATAAATACATACACTTCAGAAATCATAGAATACAAGACTTGAATAACAGGGGGGTGGGGGGATGGGGGGAACCAGTGTCATCACTAATTGTAACTGATATCACTGTCAGCACTAATTGGGACACCAAACACCTAGTGTCACCACACACACTGCAACATCAAAAAATACAAGTATGGTGTCGCTATTACTTTAAACTAATCAGACAATAAATGTTAACAATACTTTGGGCATGAAAACATCTTTACAAAATATACACTTCAACAAGAACAAAAACTAGGCCACTGTCACCACCCGTAATATATAAGCATATTCATCAACGATCAGGTGGGATTTCTTCCTAAAATAAAACACAGTATCAAACACAACCAAATTTAACAGTGCATTAATTTCATTAATATTATACATTTCCAAACACCAGTTAGGGCAAATAGTTACAAAAGCCATTTGGTATGATTAGAATGGAAATCATATACATAAAGGTGCCAAATACCAACTTCCATTCATACCATACATTCCATTAGCTTAACTACAACAAAATAGTTGCACCTACAATGTCTTTTCCAACAAAATATAGATTACAAATAAGCCTAAAAGGGTGCTCGACAGAGTGGACAAATGGCTTCATACGACAACCACTCTAGAATACACTCTCTGTGGAAGGTATGAGGACACACTGACCGAAGGGTCGGCGTTGATGGCAGCATAGGCTCAAGACATATAGAGCACTGGTCCACTTCCGCTGGAGAAGCTGGGGGATCCACATGCTCTGGAGAAGCTGGGGGATCCACATGCTCTGGAGAAGCTGGGGGTCCACATCCTCTTCTTCATGGATGCTCATCTCAGATTGAGAGCTTGAATCAGAGCTCATGTCATCTTCAGATTCTTCAATATAAAGTACATCAATAACGAGATCAGGGCAGAGCCCATATTCAACGAACTCAGCATCGCCTGAAAACCACCTGTGTGTATAATCCATTAGCATCAGGTTGGCTACTTGAGTTCGAACCACTGCAGTGACCCCTGCTTCATGTAACAGTTGATCACACTGTTCATAAGTCATTGGCAACCCATTCCACTCACTGAAATAGTCTAGGTACAGCTCAGGGATCCTTTCAGAATTGATAGACACGTACACAGTGCTAGGTCCATAAACAGGTGTCTGCCGTGGTGTGATTACCACTTCAAAAGACCCTACAGTGTAATGGTAACCCATTTGAACTTCAATTGGAAGTGCCATCTAAGGATACAAAACATACACAACACAAAATAAATATACACTCATATAAATTGGTGAAATCAAAACCCTAACCGACAGAAAGAGGATGAAAAAATCATCTAAAAATCAGGAAAAAACAAAAGAACACTTGCTGGAAAAATGTGAAAACAATAACCGATTTTATAAGGTTTACAGGAAATCGAAAGGGAGAGAAATAGTTGAGAAAGGACGCACCTTTTGGAAGAAGACTTCGGAAAGAGGAGGAGCTTGTGGAGGAAGACGAAAGGACTTCGAGAGAGGGTAAGGATGAAGAGAATGGAGAGGGTTTGAATGACGTTGGACTTCTGAAGAAGCGAGGAAGAACACCGCTTTAAATAAAGTTACCGACTTGGGCCAACTCCTTTCATCAGTTAATGGGCCACAATCTCATTTCTTGAGGTTTAAAATAAATCAACCACCAATTTGATACAAATCCTATTGTTGTGCAAAATTTAACCTAGTGTTCAGCAAAAATAATATCATGTTGAGCAAATTTCCACAAATCGACCATGGTGTACAATTTAATTTTAATTATGGCCAAATAAAGGACAACATGATGAGATAAATATGTTTGAAAAATCAAATATTATATTAAGTAAAAATAATATCATATTGGGAACAAATTCACATAGATCAATTGTTGTGCAAAGTTTAACCTATTGTTCAACGAAAATATGATCATGTTGAGCAAATTTTCAATAATCGACCATTGTAGGCAATTTCATTCTAACGATGACCAAAAAAAAGGCAGCATTGTAAAAAAATATATATTTAAAGATTCAAAATTTATATTAAGCAAAAATAAGATGTTATTGGGCACAAATTCACAAATATTAATTGTTTTGCAAAATTTAACCTGTTGTTCAGCAGAAATATGATCATGTTGAGCAAATTTTCACCAATTGACCACGGTATGAAATTTAATTCGAACGATGACCAAAAACAAGACAGCAATGTAAGAAAATATATATTTAAAAAGTATAAAATTATATTAACGAAAAATAGGATCATAATGAGCAAGAATTCACAAAGATCAATTTGTGTGCAAAATTTAACCAAATGTTCAGCAAAATACAACAACAGACTCAACGCTGCTTGAAACTAACATCAGTGTCACCACTATTTTCATACTTACGCAGCTAGTGTCAGCCCATAATGTTCTCTTATATATCTTGAGCACTTAACTTGTCAGATTACATCCAAATTCCCCACTTACACAACAACAACCTATCTAACTACTGGTTCTTTAAAATTTAAAACTCCAAGTTTCTTTGATCAGATCTGCACACATGAGTTCTCTGAAACGAAAGATCTTTTCGTTGTTGAAATTTTTAACGTCTCCCCCAAATACAGAAGCTTCAATCGCTTTTAATGTAAACACACCGCATGAAGCCCTGTAGACAAAGAAAGAAACAATGTAATGTAAGGACATAAATAACAAGTATCTAAACGTAACCAAAGAACAAAACAAGATAACAAATACATACCCAGTAGAATCATGCATTAACCCAGGAACCATGTATAGCCGGAAAGGAGAGGAATCGAAGTTTTCAAATAGCCCAGCCTTTGCTAAATGAATTGGGAGCCAAATAGCAAACGGTTGCAATTGTTCTTCAAGAACACCTTCCCTAACAGCAGGAACATTGCAATCGAACACATTGATGACCCTATCCTCAATTTTAATCTCCAACGCCACCCAGTGCTTGTTTATAACATTGAAAATTGTGTAAATTTTCTTTACCGATGCCCATGGCTTCCCATAATCAGCAGGGCACGTACCGACAAAATAATTCTCAGTGCTGGATTCAAGATCTATGTCTATCCCATAACATGAAGCATAGTCAGGAAGGTACTTCAGATAAAATAGCCAATCAAGAACAAGAACATCTCGATACTTGACAGGGTCCTCATGAATGCGCTTCCTAATGTGAATCAAACCTGCTTCTAGATGCTAAACAAAGTAATAAAAAGGTGAGTTCAACAATCAAATCATACAATAAAAAGTAATCCACAAATATATATATAAATATATAATGTAGAAATACAACCAGTTATTACCTGACAATCAAACCACATATTCTTCAATAAAATACACTGGAAAAACTTTCTATCAACCCTTGAGGTTGGACCAACAATGGAAAAATTCCTGCCAAAGAGTACACAACATAAGATGCTGTAACTAATACAATAACAACAACATTTCATACAAAATACTAAACATAAAATTAAACCATACCTTTGCTTTTTTACGAGTTCATAAATAAATTCATGATCTTCTGAGCTGATCAGTGATTTCTTAGGGGCATGCTTTGGCATCCTCACTTTCTTCACTTCCACAACTGGACCATACAAGAATGTACTGTTTGATGGGATAAGTTTGGAAGCCTTTAGTTGGTCCACTTCGATTTGGATTGCAGGATCCTTGGCGAACGAATCCCAATCAACGCCTGCACCCTTGTCGTCCTCATTGTCAGACAGACAAATGTACTTTTCCAAGGATGGGTCAACCGTAACTCCAGCAACTTTACCACCAACGCCTTCTTCACCTTCACACTTAGTAGATTGAGGCACTTCAACTGAACTTGCTGGAATCCCAACCTCATCCCCAAAAACCTTAAAATCAGTGTCAGCAACAACAGGTGGAGACTCCTTACCCACTCTTGGAACCTCAATACTTAATGAAGGCAAAGACACGGGCACAACTTCACCAGAAGCGGGAGATGATTTGAACATTAACTCCTCATCAGGGAAAGACTGCTGAAGATCAGACACAACATCATTCAAAATTTTGTTCACATCTTCAACAACAGCCTTCACAGGTGTGGCCTAGGGTTCACCACCAATGACACGTTCATCATCGCCTCTCACAAGAGTGTCGTCGGGCTTGCCAGGAAAGTGCTTATCATCAGCCTTCATGGGTGTGTCCTGGGGCTTACCAGACCTGACATGTTCAGCATCAACTATTGCAGGAGAGCTCGCAGACTTACGAGCAATGTGCTTATCATCAGCCTTCGCAGGTGTGCCCTGGCACTTACCACCACTGGTGCTTTCATCATGTAATACCGCAAGAGAGCTCGCAGTCTTACCAGGAATGTGCTTATCACAAGCCTTCACAGGTGTGTAGTGACACTTAGCACCACTAACACTTTCGTCATCAACTTTTGCAAAAGTGTCCTTAACATCAGGCTTGACAGGGTTTGACTGCAACCTCTCAATCAAAGCTTCATAATTAGCAACCCTAACCTCAAGCTCATCGTACTTCTTCGCCATCTCACCAAACACTTGAAGGCTACCATTCAATTCAACAATCTTTGTTTCAATTGCATCTACCCTTGCAGACAACAGATGCATAATCTTAGGGACCTCTTCAAGCTTCGCAATCCTGCTATAAATCTCCTTCACCCAGGCAGGAACAGATGGGAGAGAAGAAGCAAAAGCATCACCATGGGATTGAGGAGGCAACTCACAAGTTGGATCATCGTTAGCATCCATTTGAGGAGAAACATCTTCAATATCAACCACTTTCTCTGATGACACTGCTATTTTGTCAGCTTCATCACTTGAAATGTGAACATATTCATTTTCACAAGCAGCAGATGTTTGCCCCAGCACAGACTGCCCACCAACAGAATCATGTGCTTCAACACTCCCCAGAGGTGACCTCTGAACAGAAGGGGTCGGCACATCACCCTCTCCATCACTGCCAGCAGAAGGTGTCTCAACTCCTTCAACGGTGTCACCACAATCAATGCCATCTGCAAGGTCGGCCAAAACATATAGCCTCGCAGTTTGACAAGCATCCAATTTATCGGATTTAGGGGAATGGGTGTCAGAGTGCAAAACATCAACCTTGTCTTCGCAGACAGGAACTTCACCACAAGATTTGGAAGTATGGGTGTCAGCAGTAAAATCTTCACCCTTGTCATCACCAACACTGACTTCACACCCAGGTGTAGAGACTGCAACATGAATATCTACAGGCTTCACTACATGTGCACCCTCGGTATCAACAACAGGAACTGGAGGAATAATAAAAGACTTGTCAACATTACTATCATATAATGGCCTACAGCTACTTACACCACCGTTCTTCTTCATCTTATACCTCCGCTGAAAGACAATATTCAGCGGGACATCATCTTCTAACAGGTCACATGAATCAGTACCCAACCGACATCGCTTGGAAGGTGAAGCAACCACATCAACCTTCTTGTGCAAATCTGTGTCAGCAGTAACTCTCTTAACCGCCTGAGAAGGAATAACTCTAGCACCTGTCCTCACTGCTGAAGCCTTCTGTCGAGGCGTCTTTACATCACTCTTGACAGATTTTTTACGGTCTAGAGCAATGAATGGATTGAATAGAACACGACTTGCAGAACGACCCCTCCTCAGGGGAACCCGTTCCTCATAGCTATCGCTGGACTGCACCTTCTGTTTCTTTTTTACCACCCATCACTCCAGCGGAAGATTTCCTCTTCTTTGAGGTCCCTATATCTTCTTTATCCCCCTTCTGGGAAAACTTCAAAAGCAGTTTCAAAGGACTTACCATCCTGTTTCTTTCTAGCAGCCTTCCCTCTCTTCGCAGGTGTCTTCTTCTTTGACGTCTCGCCTTCATCATGTTTCTGCAACACATTAGCTTCTTCCTCCTCAACTTGGGGAGCCCTATTTAAAAACTTAGCTTCATATGCCCTTCTACGAACACGGCGACTCTCATACAAAGTCGCATCGACAGGTCCAGAAACTATTTCTTCAACTGATGCAACAACTACTGCATCAACTACAGCATCAACTTTTTCACCAGCAAACGCCATTCGTTCGGTGCGTGCAAACTCCCCATAAATAGGGAACAACGGACTCTGAACAAAACGCATGTATCAGAATAAAAACACAAAGATGAATCAATATAAAAAATGTTATTTAAGAGAGAAAATATACAAATATTACCAAATCCCCATGAAAGAACTTCTCAGCTTCAGCGTATACTTGGCTATAATCACATTGCCAGTGCAACGAGTATGGATCTAGTTCAGGCATCTTAAAATTACAGTCAAAATTAACGGATATAGCTGGGAAAGCTTCTAATATCCAAGCCTGTTACAAAAGAAAACTCGTTATGAAACTACAAAACAATATTTAAATAATGCTCACATAAGCATTAAAGTTGTGCTGACACAGACATAAAAATGATGACATAAGACAAGCAATAACTAAAGCACAATACCTGGAATGCAAGGCAATACCCATACATTTGATAAGAACCCCTAACCCCATTCCGATCTGCAACAGAAGAACTCTTCAATGACTTCAACAAACGGGTATATGACTCTCTACCCCAAGGATATAGTTCAAACTCCTTCTCATTGCACGCAAGAGATAAGAATTGTGCACTTACAACTTCTGACCTCCTATAAACAATTAACCTCTCAATCAGCAACAACTTTGCCATAATCAACTTCTTCTTAGACATCTTTTTCTCAGATATGAAACGATCAAGTAACTCATCATGAGTCATTTTCTTCTGCCCAAAAAATTCAAATATTGACACTTTCTTTGGGATATTACAAACATAATCTTCACAAGGAAGGCCTGTAATGACATGAAACTCAGCAATTGAAAAACGTGCAAGATGTCCACCAACTCTAAACCACAACTCATGCTCTTTTTGTGTTTGTACTTGACGGAGCACCATTTGATGCATAAGCTGAAAATTCAAAACCATTTTGGTGCCTTGCGTCAGCACCCATCCTACGCAACTTTTTTGCAGAGTATTGTAGTGAGAAGGACACAAATGCTCCTTGATCAGATCACATACAGAAGGATGTGAATATATGTTGGATCTACAACGAAATCGCTCAGAAACAGGAATGCAATATTCCAAACCCTGATCAATAACAGACAGTTAAGCAAAAAAAACAACCATCAGATTAAGAAAAAACTACAACTTGCTCATCAAAATAAAAAATAACTTACATCAGAACCAGGATAAGAGGTGGATGAATCAGAAGATTGAGTTCATGCAAGAAACAAAATACAGAAAAATGTAAAAAGACAATAACAGAATATGTGATGACAAAAACAACAACAAACAATAACAATATAATGTTACACAGACATAGTAAAATAACATGAACATAACAAAACACACACACGAAATACCAAATCCAAACACATACATTGTTGGAACTGCAACAAGCTAACACAAAAACAGACAGTGTCAACGACATACACTTGGACATAGCAGCAGATAAGTACAGTATCATCGACACAAACAATCAAAAGCATGGAAAACAGGTACACATACACGAAGAACACTAAATAGGCACTTACAAAGTGCCACAACGCTAATTTGACGAAAAGAAACAGTTCAAAAACACGAATTTACATATGCAACTTCCAAAAACGACGAAAAGTACTAATAACCGCACATAAAAATGCATATAAAGCATCGATTTACCATAGATTGTCAATAGTATAATGAACAAACAATAAAATCAACATAAACGAGCATATTCCAAAACCCTGGCACGACAAATTTCGCAAAAATCCGCCAAATTTATACCTGAGATACTGGATGACGACATTGAAGTAGACGATGCAAACTCGAAGCTTTACAGAAGCAAGGAAGAGCAATCGAGCCGGAAAAAGCACAAAACCGCAGATGGAAAGCAAGAAACGCGAGTTGAAAATTTTCGAGCAAAGAGAGAGTTCGGATGAGGAAGAACGAGATTTTCTGGAAACAAGAGAAAATGTCCGTACAGAAAGTAAATTAGGTATATAAAGGGGCTATTTCGCAAATTTGTCCAAACCCGCGTCTATTCCGCAAATACGTCCAATTATTGTGCCCATTTCGCAAATTTTTTCTTGAAATAAGGTGAAACAAAACCAATTTTGTATAAACGATTTTTCTATCATATGTCACAAGGATATAGGATAAGATACTAAATTTGGATTTAAAAAAATAATAATTAGTTTAGCCTTTTTTTAATTAGATTTTTAAGGTCGCTTACTTTTTTTTATAGAGAATTTTTCCCAATTTAGAGTCTTATCATATGTCTATTAGGGCATATGATAGAAAAATCATTATATAAAAAGTTGGGAGGAGAGGGTAATGATAATTTTTTTTAATAATGTATCTTAAACTATAATTAGACTATATTCATTTATTTTCCCTTTAGCTTTTTAAAATTTAAACCAAACGACCCCTTAAAACCCGGAGAATTTCCATCCACTCTCGTCCTCTCGTCTAACTCATTGAATTCAACGAAAATTTGAAAACTAGACAATTTTAAAGTTTTCACGTAATATGATCCAATGGAAAAGGAACTATCTTAGGTCGACAAAATCACTGGAAGGTGTTTGCTGAATATGATGGGATGCATTTGTATCCCATGTGGATAATATAAAGAATCAAAGTCTTTCATATTATCATATAAGTCGGTGGACTCCTCATTCTATTACCATTTGATTTTAAGATGGAACCCCACTGATTTTGTGTGCTCGACTTGATTAGCTTATAGTGCACTCGTATGTGTGGACCTCACATCATATTGTTCACCGATGTTTCACATGGTATCAGAGTTGTGCGGTGTGGGTTCCTGATCTAATAGGCTAGTCGGTCTTAAGATACTAAATCATCAACTGCAATTAATAGATATTCGGACGTGTGGACCCCATCCCCACCCACACCATATGGTCCACCGATGTTTCACGGTGTCTATAAAATTAGAGATTGTTATGTTGCTTTAATCTAAAATGACCACACGTATATAATTGTCTTTCTCTAAAAAAATTATAGCTCCACCACTAAATGAAGATGAGCTTCGCATTAAGTGATATGCGTGTTATCAAAGTAATTCCATATGCTTTTCCGCTTTTCTCCGAGTTGTTTCTCACGAAGTATTATCGTAATTTCATATGTTTTTCCCTAACTGTAGACGAGCTTCACATATCAAATGATAAGTATGGTATCTGTCATTTATATGCTTTTCTCCAAGTGAAGACGAGTTTCACATTCAATTTATTATGAGGTTTTTTTTCAAGTGAAGACGAGTTTTTGTATCAAGCAGTATATTTTGTTATCGTCATTTCATAGAGTTGTATTTGAGTTTACTTATTTCTTCATCTCTCCTATCAGAGAAATGGTCTTACATGAAATCTAAGTACAAGTATATATGTGAACTTTTGGTAGTTAATCGTGGAAGGTCCAACAAAGGTATTGTTAACCTTTTGTAAAGGCATGTCTTTTTATTCATATATAATCTTACACTAAATTAATATTCAATGTACAACAAGATGTGTGCTATATTATACTCCCGTTTCGTAAAATATGTTATTTTTATAGTGTCAATTTTATTTTTAAAAATATATTATTTTAGGTATTTTGGGTTTTACTTCACTTTTATTGATTATTAATGAATTATTAGTTATAGTTTTTATAAAGTGAAGCATCCTAATAAATTAGGAACACTAGTAGTATACTGAGTAAGTATGTGTTAATTTCTATAAAAATTATGTATGTGGTTAAAATGATACGGAGTATATTTGTACGAAAGTAGTAAATTTGATTGGATAATGTAGTCATTGTCTTTGACTTGGACTCCTTGATTTTAGGAGAATCGACCCCTAGCTATTTGTTGTTAAGCAAGCTATATGGACTAGGGAATTACCTAGTAGCTATTTAATAATATATATATAAGCATTTTTTTTACTATTTAATAATAATAATAATGTATATATAATTTTTTTTTTTGGTTCATAGGTAGACACTAGGTCCATTACAATATGGAGAGGGGGATTCGAACTCGTGAACTACTGGTTACTATACGTCATCCTTACTAACTAAGTTAGTAAGACCCATTACAATATATATAAATAAATTTAGTGTCATGTATAAATATTTTTTTTTAAAAAAAATATGCATATGGGTTATATTTTAAGTATGTTGCGCAAAACAAAACCTAACACGAGATGTGTGTACACATTAATAGATTATTAGAATAGGTTTTGAAAATGCAAATATTGCCAAATTATGTAAGACAAGGAATAAAAGACATCTACACCCGAAAAAAAGGGTTGGAATATATCAATATAATTAGGATTTTTCATATAAATTAACAAGGCAAAAATTGACCTTGTAACAACTCCGACAATGCACAAGTGTTTGATGTTGCACTAAACATGAAGGGATTCATCAAGGAGAGAGGGTTGATGTGAAACTTCAAAGAGGGAAATTAAAACAATTTTTATTAGATTACTACGTGTAATGTGTTATGAACACAAGGTATGATTATGAATGTATGGCCCAACTTCAGTTCAGAATCAGGCTCAATCAGCCCAGGCCCAAAAAAAGAGTATGAATTTGATTTAAAAAAATATCGCCGTTGCCGGGGATCGAACCCGGGTCACCCGCGTGACAGGCGGGAATACTTACCACTATACTACAACGACATTTGTTTAGAATCAGGCCCAATTTGCATATGGCAAGATGAGATTAGGCCCAATGAGCCCAGGCCCAAAAAAAGAGTATGAATTGTAGAAAAAGATATCGCCGTTGCCGGGGATCGAACCCGGGTCACCCGCGTGACAGGCGGGAATACTTACCACTATACTACAACGACTTCGGCTGCTAAAGATCCGGTATTAATAAATAAAATACATATTATATTAAGTAAACTAAAGCACAAAACTTTTCTGGAAACTACATTTGAAAAAAAACAGTCATCAATTTGTTTCTTTTAAAAGATCCAACCAAAGGATTTTTAAAAAATAAAATGCTATAAGTCTACAACCTATATTGTTTTAATGATTTTAAAGTCATTCTCTTTGATTTGTTTTTTTTTTAAAAAAAAAATGGAGCAAAAGTGTGTCAATGGTTTGATGCTAATGGCCAGTTTTGAAAAAATGGAGCTAGTGTCTTATGCTAATGGCCAGTTTTCAATTATGATTTGGTACTAGTGTGTCATTCATTGGTTTGATACTTTGATCACTTCATCAATCTGTTCATGTTATTGCCTTGTTTGTTAAGATTTTTATTATTAGTAGTAGATAGGCTTATTTCAGAAGGAACCAGGAAGTAATGTTATGATGATACTTGATAATTAAGAAGCTGCTATTTTCTTGCTAAGCTCATAGGTTTAACCATTTACTTGCTATTTTGCTTCATTTACTTATCAGTTAATTCACTTTATGGTTTCAAGCAATGCTTAATGATCATGCCTGACTACTTTTGTTTATACTGAATTACCAACTTGCATTTGCTGTCATAACTTGAATTTTCCTTGTCCTGAAGTTGAAAGCGTTTTATAGCCTATTTTCTCAAATGGTAGAGCAAACATGTTCACGCCCAAAATTGCCGTGGTTGCTCATTAGAGATCTAGTCTTTGGCTTTAGAATTCGCATAAACTCAACCACTGGTATTGGTACCACAAAAAAGGAAACTATCATATCATATAGGATAATTCAAATCACAAGCAAAACAATCACAGATGAAACATCATGTGATTGATACCTTATTACAATGCAAGAAAACCGAAACGAAACAACACAAAAACACAAACATGATCATTTTATTACCTGTCTCAATCAGGCTTCCAAAGGCCACTCAAAGGCATCTCTCTTGTGTAGTTTAAATGCGCATATTCTCCATAGCAGTAGCAGTAGCAGCAGCAGCAGTAGTAGGAGGCAATGCTGGGCGGTCAAGGGGACCGCCCTCGTGGCAGCACACGAAGGTGGTGTGCTTCTCCATGCCCCGGTGGCACTCAGGGCACAACAGGCCGACTGGGTCCGCCACGGCCGGGAACTCGAACCTGCAGCAAGGCAGGTCCTGGACATGGATGCTGGAAGTCTGCTGCCTGAAGGCCTCAGAGAAGGTCAAGGGTGGGATGGTCTTCTTCCAGTAGGGCTCCTCGCGCTCGTACTTTGCGAGGGCGAGCAGCACGGTGGACATCTGGCCGTGGAGGATGACCTCCGAGCCCCGGCTGAGGAGGGCCCACCCGCCGGGGAACTTGTCGTAGCTCAGCAGCTTCTTCACCTCCTGGATGATGAGGTCGGAGTGGTCGTCGGCCTTCTTCAGCTCCATCTTCGAGAACAACATGCTCTCTATCCTCTTCCAGAAGAACCACACCATGGCTGGGTCCTGCCAGTAGTTGCTCAGCCCCTCCGACGCGATCGCCCCGCAGATTTTCCTCACCACCTCCTTCTTGCTGCTCTTTCCGACGTAGTTCATCTCCAGGTTGATCCCAGCCGACTGAGCCACTGCTCGTGCCTCCTTCGTGAACCTCCGGATCAGGTCCAAGTCGTCTCCTCCGTAGATGAAGATGTACTTATCGTCTCGGATCTGATCACCATACAGCAAAGTTTGTGATCACTATGCATCAGTTTTAGTATATGTATAAATATATGAATTATAGGGCCCACCAGCTGAGCTGTGTAGAGAAAAGCAGTCAAAGCAGCAGCTGTGTTTGCCGCAGCTTTTCACTACACAGCTCAAAAAGTGGAGTTGAAACACGTACCCAGTTGAGAACGGTTGTGTCAATGCCATCGATGAGGAGATCGAGGCACCAGGTCTCGTCCTTCCAGAGCATCTCCTCCCTCTCGGTAGTGAAGGGGAAAGCGTTGCTTCCCCAGATCAGCATCATGTGGATGGCATTAGGGCTAAGAACCCGGCCTCGGGTGTCCATCACGGCGAGGACAGGCTTGCTCCTGAAGTTCCAGTGCACCCTAGCGAACTTGACGAATGCGTTGGTGATAGCCGAAGGGTGGTGGACCGAGTACCATGGCATTGTTCCTCGGAGCCTCTCAAACTGAGCTTGTTGAGCTTCGGTCCATGGCACAGACCGGTCCACGATAGGGAGCCATATGATCTCATATGCGTGGATCTTCGAGTCATTGTATATCTGCTCCAAGATAGACAGCTCCTCCATGGAGATGTCAAGGCCCGATACGAGCAGTAGGACATTCTTCCTCCTTACCGCGTCAAGGTGAACCTATAAGGCCAAAAAGTTAAAGCACATTAGCTATGTTGGTAAAGAGTTTATATATATAATGTCACAGTTTGATGCTGAGATAGACCCTTGTTCGGTTGCCACAATCGTAGAGGACAGGTGCTTCGTCTTGGACGAATATACGAGTCAGAACAGGCATGTTGTCGACATGGATCATCTTGTAGATCACGGCCACTAGCATCTCATAGGCCTCATTCTCCTTTTTCTCATCTGCATCAAGGAATTTAACCGATGAATGCTATCATATCGACGTTGGAATCAATGGTTGTATAGAAGGAGATAAGCTCGCGATCTTTACCTATCCGCTCCATCAATTTCTTGAGTATCGACATGAAGTGGTTCTGTATCGTTACCAGCTTGTGTGTCCGATTTTGCAGCTCGTACACCTCGGAGGTTGACACCATGTACCTGAAGTATACAAGTTTAAAAGAGACGTCGAGTCATGTTTTGACAGGTCTAACTGCTACTATACTTACTCATATCCCATGTTAGTTAGGGCGGTGATCTGCGTAGCTGCAGTCACCGCGCTCCTAATAGTCCAATACACCGCAATCGGAATCTGAGTCCTTGCGGCCTTGACAGCAGGATCATCCTCGGGAACGTAGACCGGGGGGAGCTCCCTGATCCGAATGACGCAGTCAGTGACACCGAGCATCGCCTGGACGAGCTCGTCAATGGCATCGAAAATGCTCTTGTACGAGCCAGTGTGCTCAAGCACCGTGGGCAGCTGCTTGAGCAGGGCCATGGACTTGGCCAGACTGTTGGTTGTGAAGATCTGGGCCAGCAGCCAGAACTCACCGTAGCCCAGAGCGAATGAGGCTAAGGTGAGGACCGCCTTCGCCTCCCAGCTGAAGTGCGAAAGCAGCTTGAGGATCGACATGGTGGTCTCGTGCGCGTCACTTGTCACCGCGCCCCATCGCCTGGCAGCCAACTGTTGCATCCGAGCACACTCATGTTAGGATAAAGATAGTCATGTATGCATTGCAAAGATGATTTCTAGAGACGATTCGATGCTTGATCTCTTAACCTCGCAGGCAATGCGCTCTATTATAAGCGATAGATTCGGAATGTTGACACTGGATTGCATTGTTCTTGATTCCAATGCGAATTCCCTGCGAGCTATAGTACCCTACAAAGACCGAAAAATCCGGTAAAAACACATAGTTAAGCTTACAACAACAACAACTAATGAATATGATAAGGCCATACCGGGATAGATTCTTGGACAGTCTTGGTGGTTTGTGCAAGAAGATCTTGCACAAGATAGTACAACGGCCTGACTTCGTCGATTCGGCTATCATCGGGAACGTGGGTCTCCTCGACATGCTTGCTTAGGACGCGATCGTCGGAGCTGAAGTAGAGTGCATTTGAGTCACCTTTGCCATGGAAACCTCCCAAAGGGCCACCTAGACCGAGCCTGTTAAGAGGCACCATAGAACCTCTATGGGGAGGAGGTGCAGTCAGGGTCATGGGAGGAGGCCCAGCTGGGACCAACTGGCCCATGGCTGCAGGGTTGGATGTTGGGCCCATTGAGCCCATTTGGCCAACAGGGTCAGGCACAATGGGCTGGACAGGGGCCCTAGGAGGCAAGGAGCCCATGGAGCCCATGTTGCTCATTGCCGGGTCCTGGACCTGGACCGGTGGTGGTGGTGGCGGCGGTGCCAAGGGTGGCAGGCTCCGGTCATAGGTGGCCCTGGGCTGCAGTGGGTGAAGTGGTGCTGATTGGTTGCTCGACATCGTTCGAGGGCCGAAAAAATGTGGATCAAGAGATGGTGATGGTACTGGAAGATGTTGCTTAGTGTTTGTGCTGTGAAAATGGGATTTGGGTGTGGTGATTTATATAGGAGGTGAAGATAGAATAAAGGTTAGATGAATCTACTTCTTTGCTTCCAATGAGGTTTTGTTAATTGAAACATTCAAGGTGAAGTTTTGGTCTTTTTTTTTTGTGTCCTTTCAATTCATGGCTACTTTGCTGAATATGAGAAGCCAAGATTAGAGGCAGTAGTGAAATGCAAATTTTCACCTTTTTTTAAGTTCAAGATTTAAGGCCAATTAAAGTGTAAAAATGATCATTAAGATTAGGGTATATCTTTCTTTATGATCCTTGTTCTTATACTATATTTGTCAAGAAAATGACATCCTAGTTTAACACTAATTATAGATCGATCCACAACCTTTACTAGCTAAGGTAATTTGCAATCTTGATGTCTACTTTTTATTCACATGAAATCGGACCCAGGTCCGGACCCGACTTGAAGAAACAAATTCAATCCAACGAAAACCGAACCGGAATCGAAAATGTGTAAGATACTATTATCTGAAAGTCGACCCTTATGTGGAATGGGTAACCCTCCTAATGTCGTAAAATCTTGTGTAACGGTGAAGATCATCTAATTCACTTTGGTGGCAACAAAAGGCAAGGATCGAATCCTTAACCTTATTGCCTATGGGACTCTAGAGGAACACCCCTACTCTGCGCCATGTGCCCTAAGGACTCTTAGAATGGTACAACTTACAAGTGAAGCTGGATTTAGTTTTTTTTTTATTATTAGGTAAGAATTCGAGTTCAGACATATCTGAAACTCGATGGTCGGACAAGCCGACAGAGGGGAAAACCGTCTAAAGATCAAACATACAACAATATAAAATGGTGCAGACTCGGACAAATGCACTCTACAAATAAACGAAACTCAGCAGACCTAAACCAAATAGGATAAAGACAAAGACGACAGACGAAGTCAAGCCCAAAGCTGGATTTAGTTCTCATACTACATTACCTATAATATAAGTTTTCAAGTGTTCTATTCACAGGGCTCAAATTTAAAAATCTGATTGACTGACGTCGATGAGAGTCTCTTACCAACTCACCTCACCCCGTGTGGGCGACGATTAGTTAGGGTTTGGATCAGGTAGGAAGTGTGTGTGGGGAAAAAGCTGTGCTTGAAATGTGCAATCTGGCATTGCTACTTTACTTGATACTGTCTTTCCCTTGTAGGTCATGCCTCCCAATTTTACCCTATACGTACCTTTCTTGTCCCAAAAGAGAGTACACAAACAAAGCAAAGATTTGGTTCCTTGCGTTTGCTTTTGATTTTAACACTGTTTTTTTCTTGCTGATTATTTCGTTTTATCTTTTTGTTTGATGCTCGAGGGTAAGAATGTAGGATGGACATGAATCACGTTCTGCCTGGAGAGAATCATATGATTCATCACATTGCTTCCCATTTCGTTTACGCATTCGACTAGAAATCCAAGCGGGAACGAGTGAGCTTACGAACCCAAGGTGAAGCTCAACGCATAGCGTATGATGATGGCGCGACAAATGAACCCAAGGTGATAGATAATGCAATGAGTTATAAAACCACATAACATGAATGTTTCACATCTTTACTTAATGATGTCTATGAAACTCTCATCGTTAAGGTAATTCGTTCCATCTATGATGTAACAATATCTACAGTCTACATTCTCTCCTTCAATGTACATTATTTTGTTAGTTCTGTCTTTCTTCAATCTCATATCATTGGATTTTGTAGAAAGTGTCAAATGGATGTGTGTATTTGTGTACTCCCATCAGCATGGACACGACGACTAATACGCCTAATGAGAGACATTTTCGAGTACTATGAGAGATATCTCTGAGAGAGACATCTCTGAGTTCGATTCCAAGGCAGTGGCAGTGACAATCTTAAACATATATTGGGCAGCTTATGACCCATATCCGGTTTTACTCACAAATGACTGAAACCTAATGCAGGTGAGCCACTTGATAGGTATCCTATGAGTCTATGACTCGACGAGGACATTTGAGGCTTTGCCTGTTGCACACTTGCATTGTCAGTGTTGCACCATTAATTTAACATCAACCAAAACATAACAACCTTTAACAAATGGCTTATTGGACAAACCAACGTGTATCAAGACACTTGACAAATGAATTCAAGAAGAGGAAAATATTTTTTCTTCTTGATCTGATAATGAATCATCTCCTTGAGAAAGACAAAATATAAGAATGTACATCATAAACCAAGACAGTATGAAGCAAAAGAAGTTGCCACTCACTGATGTATACTAGCAAAGAAATCCACAGGGTATTAGATGGATCAACAGGTTTGTTAGATCTCTGTAGTTTTTCAGTTAGCCGCAACATCCGCCTCTCTGAGAAACAGTCCCAGTTGCTCCTGACTGACCTTGTGGGCGCCCATACCCAACCTTAATACCAGAAGTCTGCAACCACCACAACGGTCAAAATTAAGATTTCTCTGCCAAACAACACAGAATCTTAAGGAAATATGAAAAGCTATCATCTCTGATTTTAAGGACTAGGGAGCAATGACCCTGTTGATGACAGAGCTTATCAACCAAGTATGTATCCAAGGAAAGCCAAAGCCATGCATTGTATTTTACTATTTTGGAATTTGAATGTATGTGACAATGGGTTATGTTCATGGATGATGAATATGGTTATCTGTTAGGAACTAGGAATTATCTAGAAAGTGCAAGATGATGGTTAGGAAGGACCTAGAATCCAGTTAGTTACCTATCACAGATATGAGGGATTTTGATAAGATGACAGACGGGGTAGGAAGTAGTATAAAGAGGGGACTAAGCCTAAGTTGTTCATGATCCAGAAAATAAGTATTGTAAAGGTATTTGCCTCCTTTGGCCAGAGAGCAATAATAGCTCTGCTGGAGGCTTGGTAGTTCAGCCGTAGGTTGTTCCCATTGATTTTCCCTAAGAGTTGTAAGTGTATTCCTCACATTGGGTGTGTTCAATCATATATTATGTGTTTCCCGATTTACACTCTTATCACTATCACTATGTTACCTCAGAAGCAAACACAACCACCATTTTTCTCCCTACTACACTGTATGTGCCTCTACACATCCATAGGAGCCCCAATCTAATAGCTCTGATCAAATAAGCAGAGTATGTACATGAACCAAACCCTAATAGTTCAGCTAGTTTCCATCTTGCTTTCACTCTCAAGTATAAAATGGGTAAAAAGTTCTTACCTCATTAGATACATCAAATACACCCTCCTGGATCTTTTCAAGGATCTTTGCAGCAGTCTTTACAAAGGCCTGCAAGACATAATTCTACAGTGAGGACTAGCATTTTACTATTTGACGTAGTGTTTTAGCAATGGATGTAAGAAGCTTCTAAAAAATTAATGTAATGGGTTTATCCACTATACCTCCTCAACATTCTGCGCTGTTCTGGCAGATGCTTCCAAGAACAAAAGGCCGTTCTCCTTTGCAAATTGTTCACCCTCCTCCTTGCTTACAGCCCTTCGATTTGAAAGATCAGATTTATTTCCTACAAGCATGATTGTCATGTTGGGATTTGCGTGCTGCCTAGCATCTTCAAGCCAGCTAGCCAGATGGTTGAATGTTTCTCTCCTGAGAGATTATCGTTCCAATGTCAGACAAAACTAAAGCCGAAGAGGTAAATAGCATTCAAATTCATAAGCAATCACATGTATAAACTCAAAAGAAACCTACCGACTTATATCATAAACCAGAAGTGCTCCAGCTGCACCACGGTAATATGATCTAGTAATGGATCTGAAGTTCTCTTGGCCAGCCTGCAACATTTTGAGATCTATGTTAAATGTTGTAACCAATGTACAGTGGGAACAACCACCTAAAACATTATTGTGCCGATAATATCATACCAGCTCTTCAGTAAATAGCAGAAGGCCAGAAGCTCAATGCAGGGGAAATTTATAATTTTCTACCAGATGAGATGAGTAACTAAGAAACTGAAATACTCTAAAACGAAAAAGATATCAAACTCCTCATTCTTTCTAGGCAAGGGTAAAATAAAACTTTGAAGCATTCAATCAAAAGTTGTCACAGCCAGGAAGCTCATAACGATAGCATCAATAAACTAGATATAGTACGAGTGCACACGTGCGCCTTTGCGCTAATAGCCTAGCACATAAGCCGAGCAGGGTTCCATCCTAAAACCAATTGGCAATAGGAGGAGTAACCCACTAGCTTATATACTAAGGCTTCTTTGTTCATATTGTCGATGTGGGACTCTTTTGGTCTCTTCACATCTCTCATTCTCTCAACAACTTTTCATTCAATCTTCCCTCCGGCCCACGACAATTAACCAAGGTCCTCACAGCAATACCTTCTCACAGCCTAAACTTATAGTTGCACCGTGGCAGGTTACATGCATTCAAAAACAGCGCAATCCATCCACATCAACGGTTGAGTCTAATCAAGTACACATGCCAAAACAACTTGAATCGATACTTCACTAAAATGCAAATATCTTATCTTTTACAGCAGCAAACTATAACTATAACCAGTTAGCAATCTATCCACGTAACCTGAACCTGTTGAAAGGCAACAAGGAAGAGCTCAAGTGTTCAAACAAGCCCTAACATAGCCATCCTTCATAACAATGCTTGTGAATTTACCACTCCCAGTGCACGACCGGTAAAACTAAACGCTTTTGCACTAAAATGCAAACATCTTTTACAGCAGCAAACTATAACTATAACCAGTTAGCAATCGATCCACATAGCCCCATCCTGTTGAAAGGCAGCCAAGTCTACATTCTACAAACAAACCCCATAACAGGCATCCTTCATAACAATTCTTGAGAATTTACCATAATCCTTGTTTGCAAAGCAAATCTATTCCATAAGATTCGCACATGCATATGCATCGATTTCATCTCACTCCAAACACTTTCCAGGCTCCTATTTCAAAAAATCCATCATCTCTTCAATCACACCCCGCCATTTCCACACATTCAGATTTTGAATTTCGAAAACAGCAACTAATTTCATAAAATTATTAAAAAAGGCGAAGAGAACTAACGGTGTCCCAAATCTGAAGCTTGATAGGGCGGCCATCGATGGTGACCATACGAGCACCGAATTCAACGCCGATAGTGAGATCGTGCACAGGCTGAAACCTCTTATCGGTGAATTGCAGCAGCAAGCACGATTTCCCGACGCCTAACCAAGCAAAATCGAAAAAGAGCAAAAAGATCAGCCAAGTCAGCAGGAAACTTCACAAAAAATCGATAGTCGAATCGAAGGATGGCAATGGAGAGAGTAGGAAAGAGAGGAACCTGTATCGCCGATGATGATGTACTTGAAGAGGTAGTCGTAGGACATGGCGGAAGCTTCGGAGGAGGAGGAGGCAAACTGGGAAAGGGAGGAAATTTGGTGGTGGTGGGCTGGTAGCTTACAGGAGGAGGTCTTCGTCTGGAAGAAGCAAATCAAGTAAAAACAAAAAAGGGAAAATGAAAAGAAATATAAAGGGAAAGGTGATGACGTGTGTGGTGACCGATACGACACGCTGACCTCTCCGTATTTTATACTCTCCCCGCTTGGAAATATAAGACGATGACATTTGTCCACGTAGTTTAAGGATTTTAAAACTATATAAAATATTAATTTTTTTAATTAATTTTTTTTACATTAATATAACCTGTCGCAATACTTGTAATTTTTTTAATAATAAGTATTATCACTCTAAAACTACAAGTATTGCGAGACGGATGGAGTAATACTTATTATTAAAAAAATTTAATTAAAAAAATTACTACGTAATATTTTACACAATTTTTAGCTTTTTAAAATACGTGTTCAAAAGTCAAATGTTTTATATTAAAAATCGAAGTATTCAAAAATAAATAAATGCAGAGTTTTTTTTTATCTAAGTGGTGGGATTTTACGTATTACTTAGTAGTATCAAATTATATTAAAAAATTAATTAAAAAATAATATATTGAGGATGGAGTAGATTACAAATATCCTAAAAAAAAATTGGATTACAAATAGGCCAAAATGCATAAAACCACCATTTATTCACCATTATTTTTAAGGGAAATTCCGGTTGGTACCCTTGTGGTTTTGCCTTTTCCGGTTGGTGACCACAAGTTTTTTAAATTCCGGATGGTACCCTCGAGTTTATATTTTTTTCCTGTCCATACCCCTTTTCCACTTTCCTGTTATGTTTTAAAGTTTTGGGGAAAAATTGTAAATTTCTTATTTTGAGATGGAGAAATATAATAAAACCTTATAATGTTGATTCATCCCTTCGCCTTCACTCTTTATCCATGTCGATTACTCCCTGTATATGGAACATGTCATGTTTATCAATTTTAAGCTTTTATTTTTTATCTTCATTGAAGTTTGATGATGTTGGTCCAATTTGTTGCTTGTGTGGATGATGCCCAATTTTCCCTAGTGAAGGGTTAGGGTTTTTGGTGATTTTGGTTGAAACCTTCCCCTAAATTTGAAAATTAGAGCTTTGTAGTTCGAATTGAGGGTGGAGACCGGTAGATTTGGAGACTTTATCCTTAGATTATACAAATCACTAACTCTATTTAGTCTTTAATTTGATTTAATATGGAGATTATGATTTGAGAATTTTTTTGTTCTTGTTATTTGGGTCACGTCAACTTTACAGATGGGGAATGGGGGGTTTTAGATTTTGGTTGAAGTTGTTCCCAATTCACCATTGTTGTGTTTGATATTGAACGTGGTTGGAGGGGCTAGCAGGAAGGGGATTGCCGTTCTCGGGGGTCGGGGCGGCAGAGGGTGAGATTGGGGATAAGGGCAGCAGGGTAGATCAGTGGGTGATGAGGGCAGTGGATTGGCTAGCCGAGAGCCATGACTCGATGGAGGGGCGATCGAAGGTGTGGTAGTCGAGGATGGTGACGGGTCGGGCATGGCGTCGAGAGAGATCTCAGGCATCGGCAATGGTGGCCACATTGGTGGGGATGATGGAGTTGTAATTTTTGTAATTTACTAATTTTTCCCTCTCAAAATAAGAAATTTACAATTTCCCCCCAAAACTTTTAAAACATAACAGGAAAGTGGAAAAGGGGTATGAACAGGAAAAAATTATAAACTCGAGGGTACCATCCGGAATTTAAAAAACTTGTGGTCACCAACCGGAAAAGGCAAAACCACGAGGGTACCAACCGGAATTTCCCTATTTTTAATTAACCATCCCTTATTTAAAAATTTTCACTTAACTACCTCTTGTAATAAAATGTTTGCAAGTAACCACCCATCCTTCTATTTTTCTTTAAATTAAACTTCTATTAAATTCAACTTGAAAATAAAAGACGAAAATGCCCCCAAATTTGGTTTTATAGTTTTTGTTTATTATTATTTATACAAAATTACCATTAATTTATGCAAGTTGTGCCCACCTCTACTAGTAGGTCAGATGTCGTCATACCTCTTTCAGTCATCGACGCTTTGTTTGCACCCTTCTCTGACAATGCTCGAAATTAGACCTGTTAAAACACAATCCAACCCGGTCGACCCGACCCGAAAGCCCCGAAAATTTTGGGTCAAGAGCCGGAAATTTTGACCGGAAATTTTTTTTCGACCCGAACCCGAAAACCCGGTAATTTTCCGGGTCATCTAAGCTTAGATCCGGTGACCCGATTGACCCATGAATTTTGACCCGATTGACTCGGTGACCCGATTGATTTATAATTATATATGATTGATTTTTTTATGGAGATTCCAATTTATTACATTTTATAATTACAATCACTTGATCTTTCATTTTCAAATAAACTTTTATATTTATTTGTATTGTATAATACTCCATCCGATCGATTATATTTGATTTTTTATCACATTTTTAAGAAGATAAAAAAAACTCTAAAAACATTAAAATATTAAAACAATTCTATGCTTAATACTAATTGCATGAAATTATTTATTTAAAAAAAATTATTTAAATATTTGATATTTTAGATATTTTTAAATTTTATTAAAAATTACGAGAAATAATAAAAATCAAATATTTTAGATCAGATATAGTACATAATTACAAGCGCTAGAACTTAATAACCATGTCTTTAATTTTAGCATTTTAAAATTATCGCAAAATTACCAATCGTTATTTTTTTTAATTTAAAAAATATAAATTGACAAACCCGAAATCGACCAGATTTGACCCGAAATCGGGTCAAACCCGAGTTCAAGTCAACCCGGATCTACCCGGGACTCGTTTTACCCGAAATCCGAAATGACCTGATCCGAACCCGACCCGAATGGCCCAATTGATAAGTCTACTTGATAGGGATCTAGGTGAGGTTGTTCGTGCTTCGACTTGAATGTGTTTATGTCTACCTTTGATTTATTTCACAAGACTATAAAAATAGGAAAATAATAGTAGTGTACAAAAAACACATTTAGAGGCATTTTCGTCTTTCACTTTCAAGTTAAATTATGGAAGTTTAAGGAAAAATGGGAGGATGGGTGGTTACTTGCAAACATTTTGTTATAAGGGGTGGTTAAATGAAATTTTTTGAATAAGGGGTGGTTAATTGAAAACAAGGGTGAATAAATGGTGGTTTTATGCATTTTGGCCTTACAAATAAGAAGGAATTGCTCTTGTGTAAAATGTTGTAAGGATTTGTTAATTGAGAAGCCATTGTCGTCGATCATCAACGTTGCCTTTGTCCGTAATTGTTGGGTTATTGATTAAAAGTTATAATTATGTTATTTCTTATTGTACGTTTCGGCTATATACACCGCAAATCCGCACGTTAATTACGACGTGCATGCACATCATTAAGGACGTGCATGCACGTCGTAATTAACGTGCAAGGTCGGATACACCCAAAGCGTGCCTACGTGCACGCACGTCTTTTTTTAAAAAAAAACGTTAAAATCGAAAAAAAGTGCACCTTCGTCCCCAATCCAGTCAACGAGAGAAAGAGAGAGAGAGAGAGAGAGATTGCCGGAGAGAGAGAAAGAGATTGAGACAGAGAGAGAGATGGAGCCGGAGATGGAGAGAGCGGAGGCGGAGGTGCCAGTGGAGGAGGAGATGCGGGAGGGTGGTGGTGGTGGTGGGGCGGTGGCGATGGAGGCGGCACCAATGGAGACTGAGGAAGGAGGTGGTGGTGACGGTGGTGGTGGGGCGATGGCGGAGATGGTGGAGCGGTGGCGGAGGTGGCGGCTCTGGTGGAGGAGATGACTTTCGCATCGTGATCGATGCAATCTATAGAATCAACGATTGTCAACTGCATGAGCTGCAAACTGCTTTGGAGATCGACCGCTTCAAATGGCCAACAGCAGCATATAAAGTCAACCTTTTTGACGAGGTAAAGACTTTAATCTTCAAAAAGTGCTTCGATTATCTGTACAAGTTGTGGCAGGATGTCGTGAACCAAAACATTCATCCGGAATGCACGGACCGACATTGGAGGGTTTGTTACGGGATCCCTTGTGTCCATGAGATTCAGGCATACGTCAGTTCCGGTACTCCGATACCCGCCGAGTACATCCACCCGTTCTGGATGGATTTGTCATGGACTGACATCAACGACACCCCACTGCCGTATGAGCTGTCATTTTCATACATGACTTCCAACGATGTATGCGACGATGAGCTCACCCACCCTCATCTGTAAGTGTCCGAAGGAAAGGGAGGCCTCGGGGGTCGAGGAATGCCTGCAGAACCAACCCGTTGCCATACGAGGAGTTAAGGGAAATATTTGACAGAGAAGAAGCACGTGCTGCTTGAAATGCTGCTCGACATCGTCCACAAGCGACTTCAGCTCGACGTGGACGTGATGATGTTTTCGGAGGGTTTAACTGGGGTCGAAACAACGTTGATCCCTTCATGCTTGGACATATTGAGGGTGTGAGGGACACTATTGGAGATGGTCATTGTGGCTACCGTGCTTTGGCAGCATTGACATCACCGATCGGCGAGTCTGCTTTCCCAGAACTCAAAACGTTATTATGCAATCACTTGGAGGATCACGCCGATCTCTACGCCGGTTGTTATATGGGAGGGTACCCATTCCAGCAGTTCGTCGACAACCAGAGATGGGCGGGACCTGTGCATGGTGATAGGAGACGGTGGATAGAGCTACCCATCATGGGTTTAGTATTTGCAACGGTATATCAGATTCCTCTCGTCGTCCTAGCTTGGCATCATCCGTTCACATGTCTCCCAATGACCTCGCCCACACCTGCTAACAACCCTCAATCAGCAACCCTTGGTTTAGCCTGCATCGGAAACTAAGACCATTTTGTCGCGGTACGTCATCAAACGTCTTATATTATTACCTATTCTCTGTTTTCATCTATATGTCAATACTCTAACTCTAATTTTCCGTTCTCATAGATCTGATTGCGTCCTAACGCTCCTATTCCGTTGCCTGCGCCAGAATGGGTCGCACATCATCAACCGAGCGTCGAAGGATGGGATGGTCCTTTTCAAGCTCGGTTTGACAGATTCCGAGCCTTACGTGTCGAGTCCGGTCGCCCTTTACACTTTTCCTAGATTTTATTCCACCAGTTTATTAAAATTATGGATGTAAACCTTTTTTTCCGTTCCTTGTAACATTATTCGCATATTATCCGAATGAAAACTTTAACAATTATTGCTTGCCATTTAATTATCACTTGACAATTAAACTCACCAATGCTCGGAATGACTTAGACCCTAAATCCTAAACCTCCACTAGCTAAACCTTTCAATTTCTTTCAATTAACCCTAAATAACCCTCGGTAAACCCTAAACCCTAAAACCCTAGTTTGCAATCTACGTGTACAATCCCACACTTGCACGTTGTTAAGGACGTGCATGCACGTTAATAAGAACGTGCATGCACGTTAATAAGAACGTGCAAACCCTTAATCACCATTTGCGGTGTATCTAACAAGACCCAAAATGTATGCTATTTGTCACGTTGTTTATGATCTGAATCCCTTCCTCCATTGTGCATCGGTGGTGATTTACTAAACTCCGTATATAAAATATCAACTCTTTTATTTTATTCTTTAATTTCATTCTTAAGTAAATAAGTATAATGTTTTATATAGTTTTTTTTAAATAGCTAAATTTTGATACTTTATATATTGTAATTTTTAGCTTCTTAAAATATATATTAAAAGGTCAAATGATAAATATTATGAAATAGAGAGAGTATAGTAATGGAAAAAAATGTAATGTTTGTGTAAACATAAATGGTCGATGTAGACTATGTATATTACTTCCCTTTGAGGTTGTGTTAACGCTGCTAATAAATTATGCGGAGTAAAGCAAGCAATATAAAAATGTAGGAGACATGATTTATGGTGAAAACCATTTAACTAATCACAATCTCTATTTGCCTTGGCCAGGATTTCGAATAAGTCTACTTCTTTTATTAATAAGGACATCTAAGACTTCATCAACACAACTCGTAGTCTTGTGGACCAAAACTGATCCTTATAATAATTATAAGCAAATCTATCCCAACCCAAACCATGACAAACAATCAAAACAAATGAACATAAAACAAAAACAAAACCATACAAAGGTCGTCGCACGCGCGTCCTGATTTCTTATCAGAACCTTCGCTTTATTGGACAACACACCAACGACAAGACCTCCGTTTTCAAGCTCTTCACTTTCCTAGACATCTTTAAAGTTTTTTTTCTATGATTTTAGCACGAATGGGGGCTTACCTTTTAGATGGAATTGGAAATAAGATGCAACTTATAACCTTAAACAATCCTTTTTCTCTAAAGAAATAACCTCTTCTTTTTTTTTCTTTTTTTTTTTTAAGCAAGATAATAATTCGGTTCTCTAGACAAGCCTAGAGAAACCGAGAGATCGAACAAGTCAGTAGATGGACTAAACATCATGTACAACTAGAAGCAAATAACGGAAGCAAATGACAGAAAGGAAATTACAGAAGCAAAGACATAAATAAAAAACACAAGGAACGTACAAGCCATTCTACACTGTGAAAACACAAGCCAAAAGACGAACGAAACAATCAGCCAAAGGGATAACGCACACAGAGAACTCTGGGGAACTTCAGCGGACACCTCAGATTATGGACTCAAAAGAGTCATCAGATGTCGATCGCACATCCACGACGTCATCGAACATGACCAATCAACCACCGCTCACAATAAGCCTGCAACACAACAAGAACAACACAGTACACTAACCCGCAAATTCAACCCCAAACCACACCAGTGCTCAGTCAAACCCCTAAACACTCATCTCAACCCTCAAGGACGATAATAAGATCGTAAACAGGCTACCACAAGGATAAACTCAAATAGAGGCGATAAAAAACAAGACTAGGAAGCAAAAAAGAGCAAAAATGAACAAGAAAGCGGGTGAATGAACGAGCTAACAAACAAAAAACCCATTAAGAATTTTTTTTCCTCAAAAAAAGAATCCATCAGAGGCGGCTACCAACACCAGGTAGCAAAACTTATAGGAGCATAACGGCGCGGGAGGGCGGAGCCTAGGGTGACCTCACGGTGACCGGAACCCAAGGGCGGAGCCAAAGAGGGGTCGACCACCGGAGAACTAGCAAGGTGAGGAGGCAAATGACGGTAGGTGACAGAGGGCCAAAGTGATTGGCTTTGGAAGAAGGGCTCGGTCGGAGTTTGCTGCGGCGACAGGCAAGGCGGCGACGACAGAAGGAGCGGGTACATAAAGCTCCACAAACTGCCGGAGAAGCAGCAGACTGAAGACGATGGGAGGAGGGGGGTCGAGGTGATCGGAGGCGGTTGCGGGCACCGGAGAATGATGAGCCATGTTGCAGCAGGGCAAAGGAAAGTTTGGAGCTAGAGGAGGGCGGCGGCGCCCAAAACCTCTCAAAAGAGAGCGTTTAGGTCTTATGCTCGACAAACATGAAAACAAACATTTTATCTCATAATAAAATATTTTTCCAATCAATCCATAAAAATACATTTCAAATGGACATTTTTCATCCACAATGATTTCTTCCAAATCATGTCTTTTTATCTAACTTTCCAATAATATATAACGGGGATATCTTGTGGAGCTCATTAAAGATTTCGTCAATCTTCTCACCCCGTCACTAGGCAGTAGCGTACCTTACTGTCTAGTGACGAGGACTCTGGCACATCCCTTACAGACTTTCTCCTGTGTCTTTTCCAGGTTGCACGAGACATTCCTAGACCAATGCTCGAAGTCCTCAAGACCGACAACACTCTTTTTTCTCATGTGTCTTTTTCAATATTAGCAAGATCACCTCTTCATACGTTCTCTTAGGTTATAGTCCACATAATATATTATAGTTTACACAAACACATAATATATTATAGTTTGCTATCACCAAAAGTCCCTAACAACTCTCAAGGCACTCTAACAATCGAGTTCGACTTCAATCAAACCATCATTGACAAGATATATTTTCTGGATCAACAATCCCCAATAAAGGTTAATCGTATATGACCAAAAATGAACCAAAGTAGGGTGAGTCATATAATCTCATTTCATCAACCGCAGTGCTACTGTTTCGGTGGTGCTTGGCTTTGCTCTTCGTCGGTGTCTTCAGCTTTTTAGGAGTAGTTCTGCTTAACCCGTCTCTTTTGTAGAGTTTGTTCTGCTTGTTTCATTACGTCTCTTTCGGTTTGTATTGTACTGTATTGTAATTTTAGGCGGTTTCCTTCTGCTGATTCGTCAGCCTCTCGAGAATCAGGCTCGCCTGATCTCGAATTTTTACCTAATCAAAAAAATATGAGGGAAAAATATATTATAGACTGACCTAGGGGGCGGAGCTAGGGGTGCCCTGGCGGAAAAAAAATGCAAAAAAATAATAATTTTTTTCCATACATTTAGTATTTTTAAGATAATATAAAATCTTTAAATCATATTTGAAACAAGCTAGAGTGCTATCTAGTTTAAGTAGTAAAGGTAATAAGGAAAGGGAATCAAAATCAAAAGGTCTTTGTTGAAATCTCAACTCCTTCACTTTTTATTTGTTTTACTATATCATTAATTCTTCTTGATTTCTTTCTATATTTTTTTTGTTTCTATCAACTATTTCATTAAAAATGTCATATTTATGTTTAAATTATACATTTAACCTTTTCTTTCAATATTGTTTTAAAAGTAATTCTTCGTGATTTTTTTCTATATTTTTTGTTTCTCTTCTATTTTTTTTTGTTACTCTCAACTATTTAAATACAATTTTTTTTAAAAAAATCACAATTTTAGTGTTTTTTCATTTTTTTTAAAAAAAATATTCTTAATAAGTATACACCAAAAAAAATATTTCACGGAATTTTTTTAGCACCCCTGATCAAGAATCCTGGCTCCGCCACTAGACTGACCCTATTTTTTTTTTTAATTATTTTTCCGTTTGTTATGACATTAAGTAGAGATGTTGTTATACGACCAAAGTCGCCAAACTAATTTAATATATTCTCCAAATGATTTATGGATAAGAGTATGAGAAATTAATAACAAGTGTGATTAGAGTTGGATTGGATGCACACAATACATACCTCATACTGACATGTAGCTTCTTGATACTTCCCGTGTTCGACTTGTAATTTTTCCACGTCGTGATCGATAGAGATAGTTAACTTCCACCGAATCGATAATTCAATATATATATTCTATTTAAAAATAACAATTGCAGAGTCGGTGGAGTGGAGTATTAAAAGTTTATGGTGATCTAGTTAATTATTAGATTCTAAATAATTTACTTCATAGTGTATTTCTTACCGTTTCCGCTCTGAAAAAAACATATCACTTAGGGCTCGTTTGGTTAAAGGTAAGAATTTCAATTCATGGGAACTTACTTCACGGAAAATAGAATTCCCATGAATTCTACTTCTCAGAAAGTATGAAAATATGTTTGTTTGCAAATAAATTCTCATGAACTCAATTACTGCATTTTGTTTGGTTGAATACGGATATTTGACATCAATTACTTTTATAACCTTTATATATAAATAAATTCATCTTTTTAATATGGACAAATTAGAGATTTTATTTATGAAAATAATAAAATAAATAAAAGATTTGGAGAAGAAAATGGGGAAGTAGATCTTACCCACCCCCTCATGGTAAGTTGAATTCCTCCATTTTGTAGGAATTGAAATTCCTGTGAATTCTAATTCCTGTGTTTTTTAGTTTAAAAAAATTGTACCAAACACATGTATTGAAAACCAATTCCTAGGAATTTGTAATTCCCGGGAAGTGAAAGTGTAACCAAACGATACCTTAGCATGTATGCATATTTTTAAAAGAGTTAAAATTAAAATGATATAAAATGTCAACTTCTGTAAATTTAAAAAAATAATTTTATGAAGTCAAGTCTATTTTATAGTCTAAGAAATTATTTTAAACAATTATTTTATTTTATTTTTATAGTTTTTAGCTTCTTAAGAAGTAAAGTGAATGGAGGTAGTATTATGACATCTCTACACTACGTTAAAAGCAGCAAGTTTTTATAAAACCTCTGCTGTAACTTGGGCTGTAGATAACGAATTTGTTAAAATTTCAACGGCACAGATTAACTGAGATTTCCGTTTCCTATTTTGACCCTGAAAGTTTGCACTTGAAAATATTTATTTTTTTCTTTGGTGGGGCGTTTCGGTACTTTCATCTAATTCATAAACCCTCCCCTCCTCTCTACTCTCCCTAGCCGCCTCTCTCTCCTCTCTCTCCTTCTCCGAAGGTCACCCCTACGGCCGCCTCCGCCACCTCCCTCCCGCAACCAATCTCCGACGCCACCTTCCTTAGGATCGCCGGTAAGGATCTTTTTTCATCTCTTCTCTTCGATATTCTTCTGCACTATGAGTCTGGCCATGTGCTTTGTCGTCCACTGTCCCGTCCTACCAATTTTAAGTGGTCCTTTCCCCCTTAGCAGGTATTAGGTCTCGGTGGTTTTCTTCGTCTTCCCTGCCTAAACCTCACTTATGAAATTTTCCAGGTCTAGGGTTTCGTTGTTGTTTCAATTCCTGTTTTGCTTCTTCTATAAACCTATTCGAATTCCTGTGATAGTTTACAAATTGCCGATACCTTGGGCTTCGTTTGTTGCTTTCAGTTAGAATTTAGGGTTCTTTTGGTTAATTCCTTTCCATTGCCGTTGCTGTTAACCCTAGCTCTGCTATTTTGAGGTTTTTTGAAATTGCTATTAATTGTTGCTTTTTTTTTGGGTTGTTCAGATCCCGAATGATGATACTGGCCATTTACCTCCTTGGGCTGATTTACAGGTTATCGTTATCTTTTACTCGATATTGTAGATTTGGTTGAAGTTAGTAATTCATTTGTGTACTTTGACAGCCTTTAGCTATGGCTTTTGATACTGCTACTTGTATTGGCAAATGCGTGTGATTGTTTCTTCGAAGTAACCTGTAACCTTAGCTTACCTTTTGGTTACATATTCCATTTTGATGTGTTGTTCCTCCTTATTCGAATGTTATCCGATCCATCTTATACATAATCTCAACAAGTAAATTTGGGCTTACCGTAATTTCTTGGATCTATGGAATAAAAAAAAAGATGCTTCTTGATGAAAATAAAGGCATGTATGAGAGATATATATGCTGCTCTTAATTTGTACTTTAGAACCAAGGAGGAGAGGAGGTTGTTTCTACCGTCATTTATTCTTTGGGGAAAAAATGCTCTTTTGAAGCATGAGATTAGTCATGCAGTTTTCACTTAAAAGTTAAAATCTCAACTTGTGATTGTCCATCTATCTAAGTATACAGATTGTTTGCCTCCAATTTATAGATAACTAATAACTAGAGGATATTCCTTCTCATCAGACAGTTACATCTCACGGATTGCTGCATCCGACTCCAAGAACATTAGCGTCGTTATTCGTTTCCGCTTGCCGTGGTTTTCCAAGATAAGTCTGAGGTACCCCTTTTAATCTTTGCTTCCTTTCAATTGGTTGATGAATTTATTTGTGGATTTGCCACTGGATAGTTGGCTCATTTGATTCTGTAGTTATTTCAATATTTTGTTTCTGCCTGAATATTTGTAGCTTTCTCTCTTTTAGGTAATGAAATTTATGATAAGCCAATTACCTCTAACTCTTGCATCTTTATTAGTGTGTTTTCTTACCTTTTGCCATGGTGGTCACTTAATCTGTGGAGTTTGATCGCGTCAAGACAGAGGTTTTAAAGAAAAAAATTATGGCATTCTTTTTCCTTTAAGAAGAGGCCTTGTTATCTCCTTCATTATAATTTATCGATAAAATTATTTGGACTAAAGATAGATGTGTTTTCTGTTCACTTCTTTTAATGATTTTGATTTTATTTTTGTAAATAAAGGAAAGAAAAAAAGAACTTGGTGGCTTACAAAGTTTTAAGTGGTATAGCAAATAAATCGGCTATGCAGAATAGCACCGTTCATTTTGTGCGGATGCTCTTATTTCCTATGTGTTGCTGTAGGAATCCAAAGGTTCTCAACTCTCATGTCTTTTTTGTTTAACAGTTTAATATCTTGATTGAAGAAATATGCAAGCATAGTTGGGTTTCTTTAGTGGCTTTACTGGTTTGGCAAATAAATCAGCTGTGTGGCGTAGGAGATAACTCGAATACTTGGTTCATGTCTTAATCATGGAAAGAATATGAAGGCGATCAATTCTCATGTCCTTGTTGTTAGCAACTTATTATCTTAATTGTTTCAGCATGGATGAATGGGTCCTAATATGATTGTGATTGTTAAAAAAAAAAAAGGACTGCTTACAGGAAAATTGGTTTTCTTCTCATATATTGAATATAATTCAAACTGAAGAGAAAAGAACTGATGCTATGAAACTGAGGATTATTTATAATTTAGTTCTATTTGTATTATAGCAAAAAAGGCACATCATAGGCAAGATGTTGTATAGGGTTCTATTTGATATAGAAATTGGTGCATACTGATTGTGTTGTGCTTCTACATTTCAAATTTTTTTTTATGTCATGCTTTTAAAATTTCAGTTATTGGCAATGGGAATGGAACAAATGGGCAGGCGGGTCTTTCCAGGTGCACAATTATTGATTTATACACCCGGAATCATTTTCTTATAATGTGGATCCTCACAAATAGGATAATCAGTTTGAAAAAATTGCATATAGTGAACTACATTGAATTTATTTCAAATTTGTTTGATGCCTTTAAGTTTTGTTTGTCAACAGAGTGTCCTCAATGTCATCAAGTTCAAGAATGGCAAGAATAGCTTCTCCAGGAAACATGCTCAGCATATCTTCAAATTCACTTGTTGCAATGGCTTAACAACTTTCAGAAGCTGAAGAACGAGAGTGTGTCTTTAGTGGTCGTGGGTGCTGGAGCCAGTTAAGGTCAATGAGAGATGCCAGGAGCTTGCTGCAGTATATGTTTAATTCTCTTGCAGAAGCAAGGCAGCTGAACAATACATGCCTGATCTTGTTTTCTCCCATTTCAAGATGGATACATGGTGGCTTGGAATAGGGACCTACATGTATCCATCATCTACTTTGCTTGGCCCAAAATAGGATTTATGTGTCGAGTATTCACTACTAATTTTTTAAGGCCCAGTATTTTGCCCTGTTAACATTTTGCCCTCTGTATACGAACAAAATCCATCCAAAAATGAATTTGGAAGGTCTGCATTTGGTGGGTAACCTTAATTATGATTCAAATCACATAATAGAGTCAATAACCTGTACCTTGTGGGTAAGGTTCATGAATTATGCTTTCCAACTTGCTTGTTTTTCAAAACTCTACTTTTTGGTTGTTCTAATATCTTATTCATTCCGGTTTTGTGAATCTGTGTGGTCTTGATCAGCTTGTAGTTTGTACCAGGAATGGGTACCAGGGAAGCGTCAAGTGCAAGCACAAGGCCAGGGGCTTAATTGCTGAGACACATTTTGCTCCGATCATCCTCCGTTTGAAGTAATTTTTAATCTCTCTTTTTCTCTTCCAAAGTGCTACCAATTATGGATTTATGCAGGATTCTGCTGTGCAGTTCATGCTATTGCCTTTTTTTTACGACTTCTTGAAATGTAGAGATATATGGATTGACTAAAAAGGCGGGTGTAATCAAGATGCCTGTAGATATTCATAATTGCTTAGAATGCCCTATGTATTAATTTTAGATGACATTTTGCCTTCATACTTTTAGAAAACCATGTCTTCGCAGATGTTCTTCCATCTCTGTATAGGTAAAAAAATTGATCTGTTGTTATGTCTTTGTTACTACTCTTTCGATTCATAAGGAAGATCTTGTCTCAACAATGAACTTATCTGCTGTTCCTCTTTGATATTCCTATTTTATTTAAGGTTGAATTTACAGGGCGAAGCTTTGATAGTGCTTGGAAGGTATAAATCAGATTCTATACACAAATAGCTTGGATAATTCCTGGAAGGTATAAAGCTTCTCTTTCGATTAATGGTTATCTGATATTTTTTTAACATTTATTCAACCTTCTCGCAGGTAACAAACTGAGCTCAAGGGTTATTTGGATTTCCTATTGGACGAATAGCTAAGAACGCATTGTAATGAACTGCTGACCTTTCACAGGCAACCTGACATGTACGATTCGCCAAGCAGTTCAGAGTACAGTAATGGATCCACTAATGCAAGTGAGCAAATGGAATAAACTCAACCAGAGGTGTACACATTACATCACAATGTTGAAGGAGGGCTGCAAGCAATCCAGGCAAATGATGAAAATACGCACTGTACTTTAGACAACAAGATTCTTGCCAGGGAAGCCACCAATCAAGGTTATTAAACTTCATCTTATTGAATTTGCTAAGTGATGACCTTTCTTGTTCCCAAAACCGCTTTTATAATTTGAAAGTGAAAGGAATCAATTCAGGATGTGTTGAAAGAGAGATGGATGAAGGTGTTTCAGCCTTGTTAATAACATAGTTTAGCTATCCTCTTCAAATAACTCCACTATTCAGATCCTTTGCGGATGCAGTCCCCAGTCCACAATTTTCAGAAAGCGTAAGCTAGCTATCCTCTCTTACTTTCATCCTTATCTACATATCATTCAAAGCACCACAAATAATGTGTATTTCTAGGCAAATACTCTTGTTAATCACATAATTCCATCTCCCCATCTCCTTATGATCACTGGTTTTCCCATTTCAGGAGAGGCATTTCCTACTGAAAACGCTTGGGATCGAGTCTTCAGCTCGTAGCAAACCCTTCATATCCGCCACCTTGTATAAAGACCCTTGTCCAATGTCCAATCCGGATTGTGTTCCAATAGAGTTTTAAAAAATCCGGACCAATCCTCTCTATAATGGCGACTCTACGGACAACTTGGCACTTTTAATTCTATTATCAAATTATAAAAACAAAATTGAAACTTATGTCTAAGCAATTTTACACTTGTAATAATACTTTTATTTTTTTAACTTGGCACTTTTAATTCTATTATCAAATTATAAAAACAAAATTGAAACTTATGTCTAAGCAATTTTACACTTGTAATAATACTTTTATTTTTTTTATTTCTAAATAAATTTATCGATTTTAACCGCAAAACTAAATAAGACAAACAACGCTCATCGCGCGCGAATGCGCGCGTCTTCACCTAGTATAGTAAAGTGAATGGAGGTAGTATTATGTAAAAGATGTAATTTTAAATATTTTATATTTATTTTACACGGTAAAGTGAATGGAGGTAGTATTATGTAAAAGATTGTTAGTTAGTTGTTTTTAATGAAATAAAATGGAGAACTAAATATAAGATTTCATGTTAAAACTAATTGGCAATAGTAGAAGTAACTCATTGGTCGATCTACATACCAGTTTTGCATTATTCACACTGATCTTAACATATGACTCTTTTGCAGTTTTGCTCTCTTAACATTTCAAGAAACACGAGCCACCGAATAAAGGGAAAACAACAAAGTCAACCATTCCGAAATGGCTCACCGAAAAGGACTTGTGGGTAGTACCCATAGATCCTCGGTTCGAACCCCGAAATGACCGCTCTTTATTTACCTATTCAAAGAAAACAACAAAGAAAATGAGGGGTGGCCCTTGCAAGAGGTTAAGGGTTCAAATCCCACTTCTTACACAATTTGTGTATTAGTGGGTGCTCAACTCAAGCCTTCATTGGCTTGAGCCTGCCTGGTGACTTACCACCTGGCTTAACCAGTTCGCGTCCTTTACTAGTTAGGGTCCGAACCTATGGGGGGCTAGTCGATAACCTCTGAACGTCACAAAAAAAAAAAAGAGGGGAAAAAATGGTTTGATCGTTTCCAAATTCTGCAAAACTTTACTGCCAAAGAAAAGGAATGGAGAAGGAAATTCAGAACCCATAAAATGAAAATTAGGATTTAGGAGGTACAATATCTAGCAAGTTTGTTGGTAGAAAATAGAAATGTACTTGTTTCTTCTACAAATTAGTTAAAAAGGAATTTTACTACTATGCAAGAAAACTGATAAAAATCAATTCACTCTATATATTCTCACTTTTTCGTATAAATCATCTCGAGATCAAGTTTTGTCAGCTATTATTGGTTAATCCTAAATCGATCAGATCATCTAATCCACAATTATAATCTATTTTATAGTTCATTTCATTTTATGTGTACAAATCAATTAAAAAGTACCCACTTATTTTATATATATATATATATATATATATATAAAGATTAAACAAATCCATTTCGACCAATCAGAGAAATCAAATCACCAAATAAACTATATTTATGGATTAGAAATTCCTCACCCCTAGAGCTAATTAGTATAACTCCCCAACAATTAAAAAGTTTTTCCTTATTTCACATCTTCACAAAAGGAAAAGATGTAAATCGCTCACTCAAGTTGTACACATTACACCATTAACAAAAGAAATTATTGCCCAATTAACCAAACACAATTCAAGAAGCATTATTAGCACACTTTAATACTCAACATTAATTGTCCAACTAAAACTGCAGTAGAGATTCTCCATTCCACTTTCATTTCATACGTGTAACTTCTATTTTGATACTACATTCGTTGCAAAATATAAGGGCTTTTGCTTTTTAGCACGTTTTTTAATGAGCTAAAAACTCCATGAAATATTAATTTTTTATTAAATTTTTTTACATAGTATTATACATATTAAATTATACTAACATTTTTACCAATCATCAAGACCTTCACATTTTATAGTTTTTCGGAGCTTTTGATTTAAATATTTTATAGTTTTAAATAAGTTAAATATAAAATTTTAATTTAATTAGCTTATAAAATTGGATTTTCAACGGCTACTCATCTCAAGCTTTTCAGATCAATTATATTCATTTTCTCCTATCTGATCAACTAATTTGTATCAGCTACTCTATCAGATGAGTTATCAAACATCATACTAGCTTATAAAAACTCTAATTTAACATATATTTAACACACTTAATAATTTAACATATATTTAACACACTTAATCCATCAGTTTCAGCTACCTCATCAGCTTCGTGTTACCAAATTGACTCTAAATCACTCACTCAAGTTGTACACATTACACCATTAACTAAAGAAAGTATTGCCCAATTAACCAACCCAATTCAAGAAGCATTATTAGCACACTTTAATACTCAACATTAATTCTCCAACTAAAACTGCAGTAGAGATTCTCCATTCCACTTTCATAGTTTCATTTCATGTGTAACTTCTATTTTGATAAATTATACTAACATTTTTACCAATCATCAAGAACTTCACATTTGGTTACTTACTCAAGTCATACATCAATAACTAAAGGAATTATTACACAATTAACCAACACAAGAAGCATTGCTATTACACTTTATATATAGTACAATATCAATTCTCCCACTAAAACATCCATAAAGATCCTTCTGCCCACTTTAATCATATCAACTATTATTTTGAGAAATTATAACAATATTTTTAACCAATCAGAGCAAATGAAATAGTAAAGTGGACTAGAAGATCTTCACCGCCACTGAGAACTTAAACTCCCAAACAAAGGGTCCCAAAAAAAAAGGGTAGGAAATTACCATCAAGCCCTTGCATAGGACAAGTAAGGGAGAGGGAGAGGTGGTGGTGGAGCTTTTGATTTGAACTTCAAGGAGTCAGGAGTGACCTGCAAGAAGAGGTAGTTGCCAGCAAAGAGGTCACCAAAGTGGTTCTGGCTCTCCTTCAACCTCCTCACAACCTTGGACCAAGCCCCAACAAGGTTCCCTCTCCTAACCCTCTTCAAGAACCTCCTCAGCTTTGGGACTCTGAACCTCCACCTCCTCCTAACCCTAAACCTGCTCCTCCTTGGCCTTTCTTGGTGCTGGATTTGCCTCACTGTTTGCCTCTCTTCATCATCATACAGGGTGGGGTCCTTCTTAAGCTTCTGGTATGAGGGCCTTGAGATTTTGTACATCTTTGTGACTTAATTTTTGGGGGTGGGAGAGGGGAAAATAAGGGTTACCCAGATGAGATTTGGGGGAGAAAGTAAATGGGTATCGCTTAGTTTTCCGTTTACATTATAGAAGATCATTCAATTTTTGCATGTGTAGTAGTAGTCATAAAGGCTTTAGTTGGGGGAGTTATTAGTGCTTATTTGCTTAGAGTGCTGAATCTGTTGGCAGGTTTGCATTCAATGTATTAGATGAGTGTGGGGGTGGCATATATTGGTTGTGACATTGGGTAGCCTTATCTTGTGTGGGTCACCTATCTGGCTATCTGGCCCGACCTGTATAACCCGATTGAAAGAGACGAAGAAAGGTGAAAGTTTTATAGTTTCAAGCAAACGGTCTGAAATGAACTTTTTTTATATATAAAGTAAGAATTCGATATCAGACAGGTATGATTCTCGAGATGAACTTATTACTAATAAGTATTAAATTTTGAAAAAAATTAATTAAAATAAATAAGATATTATATAGTTTTTAGCTCCTAAAACTACATGCCTAAAGTCAAAACATCGTTTATTTCCGATCGGGGGAGTATTGATCTACATATTGGCATTAGCTATACAATTTTTAACATATAGTTTTCAAACAAGTCAAGGTGCCTTGCCTATTTAGAATGGGCATTAGGGTTATTTATGAACATATATGGTTGATAAAAGAGTAGGTATTAGGTTTTGTATTCTTTAGGTGAATTATTTGAGAAGACATATTACAATTAGAGGTGGAGGTAATAATATGTATAATGTACGGATTGAAATTGGGATGGCGACCAATCAATTATTTTTGCAATTAAAGTGATAATGTACCATGCAAGTTACAAGCTACCTAACCATTTGGTGACTCATAATATGCCTGTATCTGAAAGCATTGTCACTGATAGTGTAATTTGTGCAATGGCTTGAATGAGACTTAACAAAGCCAACAAAGCAAGAAGGGCTATGGGCAAAACCTAATTCGTCGCTCTATATAAGGACCCAACTCTTTTATGACGATTATTCCCTATAGTACGAAATGGGCCAACGACTTCTTGGTCGTTGGCATCAAAGCACCTCCATATGAGGTGGGCGAACTAAGGATTTACTACTATGGGAAAAACAATGTACTACATATTAATTCTTAAGTAGGTCTCTGTTTCAGTGTGTCCACATCTTCTGAGAGATCAACCACGACGCCAACCCGATCGTTCGGTTCCTCCACTAGTCAGCCCATAGCTCCTTCTGTCTCTCCTTTACGACACTGAGCTTGGCAAGGATGCACTCAGGTGGTGGTTCAACAGAGTCTGATCTCATCCGAATTCTTTCCTCATGAAAAAAATTGGTCCACTAACACCTAGAGTAATGGGGAGCTATAACTATTATTTACAAAACAGTGAAGTTGAAAACTAACGTTAATGCGTCTTTCAGAAACACTCTTTTAATTTTGTTGAGAAAAGAGTGTGAATCCTTTAACCCGTTTACGTTAAACTTTTCAAAAATTGTCCATTTAAATCTAGTAATTACTTGAGAAAATATCACTTTCATCGTCACAATTGTGGTTCACTTTTCTATCTACAAGTGGAGGAAGAAAGCAATAGATTGCAAGTTTGCAACGTGAAGATTAATCAAAATCACGTTTATTCTTGTGACGTATACCAACCAACCATACATGAATAAACTTGCCTTGCATTAACTCTTTCCATTAAATTAAATAGATGGCTAATAGTTTTATGACATTGCAGGAAATAATATAAATTTTACAGTAGTTGTAATCAATCAATGGAACACATTTTTAATAAAAATGAATAACTAAATTTGGTGCATCGTGTTATTATTCGCTACCCTTCCAAAAGTTGGGAGCTATTTCGGGATTTATGAAAAGTTTGTGCCACTAAAAAGAACGATAGCATTCTACACTCACAAGCTTAGGGCGTGTTTGGCCATGCTTTTGAGATAGCTTTAGCTCGTGAAGCAACATAAGACATTGCCGGCTATCAATAAAACGAATGCCCATAATATGTAAGCTACTAAGCTTGTCCATGTCATATCCAAACTACAAGGCGATAGAGCTCAACGGTACAGATAACAACATTATATACATCAAGCGAGGACATCAGACATAAGGTTGATATATTCGGCCTAAAACTTCATTACTTGCAATCTTCAATCACGCAAAATCAAGGAACGCAGCACTCTTGACAAGTATGTACAAGGAGGGTTTCTATCTCACGCGGATTCTAGTTTTAAAAAATGTACAGAGCATAAAAAGATGTACATTTTGAACCTTTATGGACTAACCGGACAAAGATAATTCATATGTTTGAAAAAGAACGCACGAGCCAATCTGAATTACAAACAACCAAAGAATTATGATAGGAAATATTGGAATAACCTTGAGGAGGAAGATGGTTAGTAGAGCCTTATCCGGGTCTCAATCTGCCTCCGGCAAATTGGGCATATCTCAAGGTCTTGCCCGCAATCACAGCACGTCTACCAAAGAGAAGAGAGGAAAAAAAAATGAGTGTATAGTCAAAACTCATAACTAATCATACATAAGCTTTCCTTGCAATTGAGCTATTGATTTCAGAAGTTTCATTTGTAAGATTTACCTGGTGTCCACAGCCAAAGGCCATATCCTTGTTATTTGAAAGGCAAATGGGGCATAACTGTTTATATGATTAAACAGAAAAGGCAACATTAGTATCACTACAACAATTCGAGTTCCCCTTGCAGCAAAATTCAAGGCAACTTTTCTAACCAAAAACATTGAAACAAAACATATAACAAACATGTGTACTTGGATGCAGTGGCAGGTCCCTAGAAAATAAATAGCTGTATATGGGTGGGGTGGGGTTATAAGCTGTTAGTGTGACAACTGCCAAGTGCGAAGAGAACGGTACACAGCTAGCTAAGAATGAGGGACTGATATTCTTATTACAATTGGCCAAAACTGAGGTTTCTCGGGTGAACTGAAAATTTCTAGTGTTGTTTACTGTCAACTTCCAATTCCCTGCCTCAAGAACTTAGAGTTGGGATATAATCCAAACAATTAGATTAGAGTTAGGGACAGGAAGCAATTCATTGGCATTATGAAAATAAAAGCCTTTTGTATTCTCAACATCATTTCTTTCTAGGCTCTACATTAACGAGCTTCATAGTAGTAATATGCTTTCTTCTTTTGGTTATCACCTCTCAGAAAAGCCAAGTACCTTTGGATAAAAATGTTATTACTAGTAAATAATTTATCGTAAAACTACATCTGAGAATTGGTGCAGAACTCTTGAAAAGGTAATTGAGAATGAAAAATTATGTTGTTAAGTATATTTATCCTAGTAAAACAATTTTAAGAAAAGGCAAATGAAAGGAGAGACTATGAAGAAAACAATGAATGATTAGATCAATGCAGACCAGTAAAGATAAATTACCTGGTGCTCATAAGTTGACGAACTTGGAGCAGGCGGAACTGTTACAGGTTCAGGGTTATGATGATAAGGTAATGAGCTCTGCTGATAATCCTGATAACTTGGTGTGCTTGAATAGCTAGGTGTGCTTGAAAAGCTGGGTGTGCTTGAATAGTTAGGTGTAGCTGAAAAGCTTGGGGGGCGTGAGGTTTTGAAAGATGGTGCACTGTACACTGGCGGGGGAAGTGCCACCCTCGCATTGGAGTTTCCTCTACGCCTACTGCACTCAATTAGAATGGTAAAATAAGTGGCGGGCAAAACTTGTATTATTAGTGGCTAGTGCACACGATTTATTAAAGAATAAGCAAACTTCCAACTCGTCTCTTACCCCAATATATTGAGCTCTAAAGTGGCTTTGTACTGGGATGGAATTTCCATCAATGCATTGAGAGCAAACTCTGTCTCTTTCCGTGTTGGACTGACATTCTTTGACATGATTTGAGTGAAATTCACAAACTAAAGAAACAAAAAACACAAGAGTCTCCATTATCACTTAACAACAGTAAGGTTAAATGAAGGTAGATCTGTTTGACTCATTAAAAAATGCAATATGAGGATATCTTACCTGGAAATTATCAAAGTCACGTGCAGGGATATTGTCATCAAATTCTTTCATCGTGTCCCATGGCCCATCACCAACCCCAACTAACACAATTGAAAGAGGATATTTGCTGATAAGAAGAGATAAAGACATCAAGTTAGGCTTTGACAACTAACTGCACACAAACTAAGCAAAAGCAACAACCACTTTACCTTGCCTCCACTATTGCATCAACAGTCCGCTGCTCCTGGGGACTTAGATGCCCACCTTCAGTATCAACACTTCTGGTGACCTGTGAGCTATTTTATTAAAACCAAACTCAAGATAATCTCTCCAAAGTAAAGTTCAGATCACTATCATTTCATTCAGAAAAAAGAATATGGTTTAGCATGGCATATAACACAGAAGAATCCATCCAATTATATCAAATTCACATAAACCCAACTACATCCAGGATGATCACCATCCAAAATGAAAAGATCCATTAAAACCAACCTTACGTAACCCAGCTACACCCAGGATGATCACCATCCAGAATGCAAAGATCCATTAAAAATTGTAACCTGTAAGAAGAAGTGGTCCTATCACAACCAGATTTTAGCCAAACCCAACTATGTCCAGAATGAGAAAATCCCTGTGATTTGCTAGAAATCTTGGGAACTTGGATTCAATGCCATTTTCAGATGAAACTCATTCTTTTTCAATTCTAGAGGCAACCCCTTGCATGTGAATAAAGTTTAATTAAGTGGTTTTGAAATAAATATGATTAATTTTTTATATAGAATTCCCATTTATGTTCATCATTCAATCGGCCCAGAAAGAAATAGAGGCTTAGGATATTCATCTCTGGTTAATGTGAAACAGCATCTAGTCTAGTCACTAAACAGAGTCACAATTGTTTGAAAAAGGTAGAACTGTGGCCTTTATTTATTTCAGTAAAACAGAGTCACAATGATTTGAGAAAGGTAGAATTGTTGCTATGATTCACTGATCGTGTCATCTTAACTCGGGCTATGGTTTATGATAGTTATGATTTGTGATGGGGATATGGCAGTCCCAAGGACCTTTTATACCAAAAAAAAAAAGCAAGAAAGTAACTAAAGCTATCTAACAAGGAAGTACCTGGCCATCAGCAATAATTAACAGGACATGGTACTGACCACCGCTCTGCTCCACAACACTCATGGCCATCTCAATTATTGGGGCAAATGATGTAGGTCCTGTGAGAAGATGGTGCTTAAAATTAATTATTGTGCTAATAAAATAACCCTAAAGGAAAACATGAAGCAACTGAGTAACAAATTAGGAACCTGCAAGCCGTAACTGAGGGACGATCTCCCTGTAACGACCCAAAACTTCCTCAAAGCCATTGCAATGTCTTTCATCAGGGTAGAAACTGAAGACATCCTGGTCATGAGTAGATGCTGCCAGAAGGATCAAGACTATCAATTTCAGCTCAAAATATGGAAGTCCATCAGTATTAAAAAATTAAAGACATGCATGTCATACATACCGTCTCCGAATCCATAACAAGGGATCAAATTATCCTCATCAAAAGCCGCTAACGTCTTCCCTATAATAGATATCGCTTGCTCATAAGGATTAAAAGCTTCCCCAATGTGATGCAAGCTCTTTCTATTGAATGACTTGGCACCTATTACCAAATTACAGGTTAAAATATGATCATGTATGACATCAAAACACAACAAAAAGATACCAACACCCACCTGTCCACTCATTGCTCTTTGTAAAATCGATCCCAATGATGAGATTAGAAGACTCAAGACCCGCCCGTGCAAGTTCAGCAGTCACCTAAAAGGATTCAAAAAGTCTTTTCCTTTAGTACAATATCCAAGCAAAACTTGCACATAATGTTTAAGGTTAACATACAAAACAATGATTTTGCACTATCAAGAAGCAAAAAATTCACAAACAGAGTCTACTCGCTCAAGAAACAAACTATACGGAGTTAAAGGACAATTCATGGCTGATTGCACATAGCAGAAGCTTGATATGAGAAAACGTCCCAATCAAGCAGCAAGAAAATGATATTATCACTTGCAGATTTCCTTTACCTGTGTTCCTCAATCATAACCTTGATTAACATACCAATAACTCAGATTATATATCAACTTTATAAGCTAAATTATACCAGAACCTCCAAGTTTACCTGCTCTAAAGATGTATAATTATCGGCAATCAAGGAATATCGTCTATCAAACTTCTTCTTGGGCTGATGAGGGTGACTCGCATGGCTTGGTGGCGGCTGCAGTGTCGGCACATTATACTGACCCTCTGGGGCATAATAAGGCTGAGCGTATTGTGGATTTTCATAAGTCGGTTGAGAGTAACCTTGTTCACTCCATGTCGGAGAACTCGAGCCAAACGAGTTAGATTGTCGCCAGTGCGTCTCTCTGGGAGTGGAACTGCCTCCGCCCATTTATTAATCAACAATCTGTGCAGAGACGTCAAAGGATGATCAAACAATTTGATTTTCTGAACAACAGATAACGTACTCCTTCCAATCTGTGAATCACTGAATCAAAACCCCGCCGACAAGCAGAAATCCGAAAAATCCAATTCAAAACCTAAAATCAGATTCAGAACTGCAGCTGCAAATCGAAACCTCGGTCGAAGCAATCGAGAAGCCCTAAAAAACTGCCTAATTGATAGATTTGCTCAAAGAAACCTCAAATCCGAACACGGAAGCTGAATCAAAGAGCGAAGATAGATATATAGTTTAGCGTGCAAATGAAAACAGATGTTTCTAGGAAGCCGTAATCGAAGAACTTAGACCAAAATTACCAATGGCGGCTGAAGACGACCGAATTGACTTCTAGAACGCAAATGAAAGATCTGGGAACTCCGAACGAGTTGAAGATTCAACCAGGCGACGATTTCTGGTTGGCTGTTAGGTGGAGGGAGGATCAATCCTATCACGATCAATTACTTGGGGATTAAATATGATTTTCGTGGAAGGAAAAACACTTTTTAACGGAGAAAAGTTTGCGTGCTTTTCATCAGTTTCAATTCATTATTTGGGGATTAAATATTTGATAAATTGCACAAACTTATCCATAGTTAATATTTTTCATGAAATTATCCATTTATCCATATAAATTAATAAATTACACGATTCTGTTAAATCTTGAATTTTTTTATTTCAAAGAATCACAACTCCTCCTTAACTTCAATTTTAAGGAAACTACTAGTGTTATAATAATATAATATATTCATATTTAATATAGATAGAATTTTGTAAAAATATATCGATATCTAACGAAATTTAGTACTTTTAGTACTGATCAAATGATGATTTAACCTTGTTAAAGTAAATAGTTTAGAAGTGAAATTGTGTGATTTTACAATTGATGGATAATTTTAAGAAAAGGGGTGATTTTATGTAAATTATCCTAAAATGTTATTGCTTGGTGGGCTGCAGTGGTGTGCATGAGAGGGAAGGGGAAGGTGATGAGGAGGCACATGGAAGTTTCTTGGTTGTCTTTTTTTTTGGCGTAAAGTTAATTGGTTGCTTCATCAATGAAACTTGGTCAATAGACTTAACAATATCAATGATTATCCATTAAAAAAATAATAGTTTTAAAATGTGAGGGGAAACAAAAAGAAACACACCTGCTTGATGCGTATCTTTACGGTACAAGCAACCCAGTAATTAAACGGGGTTACGTAATTTTCGGAGTGGGATTCCAAAAGGTTCAATCTATAAAGTTTTAACTTTTTAACTATAAAAATATTTGATATATACTCATTATCTCTAACGGTTTCTCGGGTTTACATATTTTGGAGTTTTTAAAGAATTTTAAGATATTTTTTAGTTTAGATTTTTCAAAATAGAAAAGCAGCGGAAAAAAAATAAAGAGGATTTTCCAAATTTGCAGCATTTTTTAAACTAAATAATTCTTCAAATTTTCAAAATGGAGAAGCCGTTAGAGTTAAAAATCGAAATAATTTAAAAAATATGTATTTTGTTTTTCTATTTTGAGAAAATTTTAGGGAGGTTGGAGAGGTCTAAGTAGTTATACTTTTTTTTTATTTTATATAAGTTAAAAATTATATAAAATAATAATTTTTTAATTTTTTTAATTGAAAACAATTTTAAAAAAATTGTTATTTTAACTCTTATCTGATCAGATGGATATGATTTTCTAAACGATAAAATAGAGATGATTTTTCAACTCAATGGTATAAATTTAGATTGATACGGTAAAAAATCAAGCTAAAACTTATATATCGATTTACGGAGAAAAATCTCCATTTATTAGATAATAAATCTATTTTATAAAATAAAATTGTTCATATAAGAATTTTACTGTAAGGTTACTAGAATTTCGATCCAGCCTAAGAAGTAGCAATTATGTTATGTTTAAAATCCATACATAAAGGGTGTGTATGGTAAGAATTATAAGTTGTTAAAATTTTAACATTTGGGGTTGTTTATAAAATAAACAAGGTTTATTGTTGTATGGATGCTAAAAATAAATCAAAAGGAGTTTAAAAATAAGCTACAAAATGAAGGTTATTTTGAGGTTTATTTTACAAAAGTACTGTTTTACCCCTTCCCTTTTATTTTATTTGGTTTGAAAGTACCACAATACCCCTAATAACAACCAAATAAACTCTACTTTTTACAAATAAACGGTTTTTCGCCCCATACGGAGATCATCTTGTTGTTTAAATTTATAACTGTTTTTACTAGGGGTGGGCACAAATCCCGCAAATCCCGATCCCGTCCCGGTCCCATCCCGATCCCGGTGGGATTTAGGACAAAATAGCGAATCCCGTCCCGATCCCGTCCCGCAAAAATTATGCGGGACGAAACGCGGGACGATTCCGGTGGGATCCCGCAAATCCCGTCCCGTCCCGCATATAATAATAATAATAATTTTTATAATAATAATATTATAATATTATAGAATAATAATAATATATTATTAGTTTTATTATTTTGAGCAAATATTATAATTATAATTATAATCATAATCTTCCATTTATAATAATAATAATATTTGTTTATAATAATATTATTATTATTATTTGAGCAAATATTATTTATAACTATAATAATAATATTATTATATAATATTATAATATAATTTAATAATATTATTAATTTATAAGAAAATTATTATTATTATTATTATATTATTATATCATATTATATTTTTTTCTTGTAAAGTATAATTATTTTATAATAATAACAATAAAAATAAGTAATATTATTTTATTGTATTTTTAATTATAACGTGGGATTATTATTATTATTATTTTTGTTTTTTTTTTTTTTTATTATTATTATTATTATTATTATTATTATTATTATTATTATTATACCCATTTAGAGTTACAAGAGGCAAATAGCTAAATACGGTGTTCTTCCCAACTATCAATCGATAATGAGACAATATCTGGTGAATCTCGTCTCAATTCCTTTCCGTCCTGATCTAGTAAGATAATGTAGCCAAATATGTTGAACATTATAATTAATTGTACAATTATTGTATGAATTAATAATAGTATTATAATATTAATAATATTATTATTATTGAATAATATAGTTGAGAAGAATTCCGTATTCAACATATTATACAAAATAATGAATTATGAAAGCATTTTTCAACTTTACAAATTTATATAATATTTTATTATTTTTATATGCGGGACAAGGCCCGTCCCGTCCCGATCCCGTCCCGTCCAGACACCATCCCGTCCCGATCCCGTCCCGAAAAAAAAGTGTCAATCCCGTTCCGATCCCGTCCCGTAAAAATTTCCTGGGACGAGTCCCGTCCCAGCTCAATCCCGTCCCGTCCCGTCCCGTGCCCACCCCTAGTTTTTACCAACAGTTTATAAAATTTACCCTGTTTATAATTTTAGTCAGTTTATTAACTCCGTCCCATACGAACCCAAAGGCTTCGTCAACTTATATTTTGATATCCAATGACCCCTTGCCCTAGTGGTAAGGGAGAGGTGACCCTTGCAAGAGGTCAAGGGTTCAATTTGTGTATTAGTAGGTGCTCAAGCCTTCATTGGCTTGGGTGAGCCTGCCTGGTGGCTTGCCCGTGAGGATTAGTCGATAACCCCGGAACCCCCACGTCCAAAAAAAAAAACTTATATTTTGATATTTATTTTTGCTTTGTAAATTCAACAAATACTGTCTTTGTTCATTAATTTTTTATTTTTTGATTAGGTAAGAATTCGAGTTCAGACATATCCGAAACTCGAGGTGTCTTTGTTCATTAATAAGTGTTCTTTGACTTTTTGACACATTTTTTAAAGAATGAAAAATTATACTCTGTATAAAATATCAATTTTTTTTTATTAACTTATTTATATAGTTTTATAGTTATTACTTATTAGTTATAAGTTTAATATTATTTAAAAAAAAAAGTTATATTCTATCCAGTTTTTAGTTTCTTAAAAAATGTGTTGATAAGTCAAACGATACTTATTAAGTGAACGAGAGTAATACTTTTCTTAATCTAAAACAACCATTTCATTTAAGCAAGAGATGTGATATGTCTACTTGTCGATCTGTCCAAAGTGTTTGTGTACCAAATTGTCGTCTATAAGTCTTTAAATAATATTTCATGGATGGAATTTTCATGTCAACCCCAATTTGTTGTTGTGGGGTCGATCACTTAATTCACATTGATCCAATGACTCGTCGTTTGTAATTGCAAATTGCCAAATGGTGAGATACTGCATTGCTCCTTTCCATGTGTATGCAAAATCTTGTAAGTTACAACTCATAATATAGATTCAATCTCTTTGGTTGGACCTCTTCACTGGTAGTAACTTCAGTAGCTTCGATTAGGGGTGGACATATTCGAGTATTCGACACAAACCGGATAATCGTATCGGATACCCGAAACCGTTTAATCGTGTCACAAGAATGTATTAATACAGTTTAGCACTTATACGCTTTTTTTTATAATCGATGAGGAACCCACCTTTGGTGACGAACCTCGGGCACGTGACCCAGCCGGCAGCAGACATCGACCCACTGGAAGGGAGTAAGACAAACCTTAGATTTTCACCCAAGAAAAGAGGCGGATGTAGAGATCGAATCCGAAACCTCCTGACTTCCCCCTTTGCTCCCCGCCAGTGAGCCACCCCGCCTGGGACCACTTGTACGATTTAGGTGATGTCTATATGAACAACATTTATATTCGAAAAATAGATATACCTTGTTACCAAATGTGACAGTATGTAGAAAAGAAAAAAACAGGAAAAATGTGTACTGTTGTATTTAATTGATCATCTCAATTACAAGTAGTGAGGAGCTATTTATACAAGTGTGTTTTCAGCTTTGGGCACACGTTAAGCGGTTGTAACAACCATGAAATAGAATTGGTAAAATCAAAACAGTTAACCCCAATAGCTCCCCTTAAGCTGGAGGATGATAGATCCCCAGCTTGAAAAGAATAAAGTTTTCCTGTGGGGTGGGGGGGGGGGGGGGGGGGAGGCAAAACTTTGGTGAGGATATCGACCAACTGCTCAGAAGAAGTCCCAAAGGACAGGCTGAGAAGGCCTTCCATGACCTTGTCACGAGTAAAGTGGTAATCCACTTCAATGTGCTTGGTACGCTCGTGAAAAACCGGATTGGTTGCAATTTGTAAGGTCGATCGATTGTCACAAAACAGTGTAACATGTTGAATTGGAGAAGCATTGAAATCTTGGAAGAGACGAACAAGCCATGTGATCTCTGTTGCAACATTTTCCATTGCCCTATACTCAACTTCTGAAGAGCTTCGAGAAACAACATATTGTTTCTTGGATTTCCAACTAATAGGTGAATCACCAAGAAACGCAATGTAACCGGTGACTGATCTCCGAGTCACAGGGCAAGCAGCCCAATCTGAGACCGAGAAGGCCTTAAGAATAGGAGACAAGCACCAATTAAAAGTAAGATGCCTTGACCAACAGTGCCTTGAACATAACTCAGAGTGTGCAAAAGCATCAAGATGAGAAGAGTGAGGCTTTTGCATGAACTGACTAAGAGTTTGGACTGCATAGCAGAGATCAGGTCGTGTGTTTGTCAAAAAATTGAGCTTACCAACCAAAGCTCTATAACTGTTAGGATCCTCCAGGAGCTGGCCAACAATATCATTGAGCTTTAGATGAAAAGGTAAGGGTGTAACAGATGGTTTAGTCTGAGCAGATAGACCTAAGTCTAGAAGAAGCTCCTTTGTAAACTTTGATTGAGTGACAGCAAAACCATCAGGAAGAGAGGTGACTTCCATTCCCAGAAAATAGTCGAGATGGCCAAGATCTTTAATGTTGAAAGTGGTATGCAGGAAGCCTTAGAGAAACGCAATTTTTGTGTCACTGTTACCCGTGATCAATATGTCGTCCACATACACTGCAAGGATGGTAATACTGGAGGCACAATGCTTAATAAAAACATAATAATCATTCTTGGACTGCACATACTTGAGGGATTGAAGAGTAGTGGTTAGTTTATGGAACCATTGTCTGGAAGCTTGTTTAAGACCATACAAAGCTTTTCTTGAGTTTGCGAACATGATGATTAGGATTGGGAACACCCTCGGGCATCAACATATAAACTTCTTCATGAAGATCACCATGAAGGAATGCATTATTGACCTCTAATTGATAAACATGCCACTTCTTTGATGCAGCAACAACAATGAGAGTCCGGATGGTAGTCATTTTAACAACAGGAGAAAAAGTCTCATGGAAATCAATGCCTTCATTTTGAGTGAAACCCTTAGCCACCAACCGAGCCTTATCTCTCTCGAAACTACCATCAGACTTGAGCTTAACTTTAAACACCCAACGACATCCAATGAGAGTTTTACAAGGTGGTAAAGGAACAATGTTCCAAGTAGCATTAGTAGTCAAATCATCAATTTCCTTATTTATAGCATAAATCCAATTGGGATCAATAGAGGCTTGTTTGTAAGTGAAGGGTTTAGTAAAAGAAGAAATATGGCTAAGAAAAGCAAAATGAGAATCAGGCAAAGAAGAAGAAGTAACCACATTGATCAAGGAAATAGATCGAGGTAGGTCCTAGATTGCAAACAAAATCCTTGAGATAAGCAGGAGGTTGGTGAGTCCTTGAAGACTTCCTGATAGGAAGAATGAGAGATGATGATGGAGCTTCAGTAGGAGGAAGAGGATCAGCTGGAGGTTCAGTTGGAGAGGGGGTGATGATGGGAGTGAAAATGAGATCAAAGTCCACATCAGAGACAGTAGGCAACATAACATTAGATGGGGGAGGTTTATGGTGCAAATTAAGGAAAATGACATTCATGAAAAATAATGTCTCTGGTATGATGAATGTGCCAAAGGAATACCCAATGAAAACACAGGGTTTGGATCTAGGTGAAAACTTATCAGTAGTATGAGGATATGTAGAAACAAAACAAAGGCAATCAAAAGTCTTAAGAAGATGGTAATCGGGTTCTTTGTGAAAAAAGAATGAAGTAGAGAGATTGAAACTTCAGAGAGGGTAAAGGTGTTCTGTTGATAAGGTAAGTGGCAGTAAGTATGCAATCTCCCCAATAGGATAAAGGTAAGTTGGATTGGAACCGAAGAGCACGAGCAACCTCCAAGAGGTGCCTATGTTTCCTCTCTACAATGCCATTTTGTTGGGGAGTATAAGGACAACTGGTTTGATGGATTATTCCTTTGGAAGAAAAAATTGTGAAGCACTTGATCCACATAACTCAACAACATTATCAGAACAGATGACTTTGATTTTAGTGTTGAATTGAGTGACAACTAACTCATGAAAGGTAGAAAGAATGGACAAAGCACTGCTTTTAGTGGGTATGAGAAAGGTCCAGGTGGAATCTGGTATGATCATCAACAAGAGTAAGGAAGTATTTGTGACCATCATGTGTAGGAGTATGGTATTGACCCCAAGTTTCAAGATGAATAAGATCAAAAGGAGATGAGGCTCGTGTGGAAGACACAGGAAAAGAATTCTTGTGTTGTTTAGCTTGAGGACAGATTTTACATAAATGTGTAGGTCTAACACTGCAATCAATGGCACGTACTTATATGCATTAATTGAGAAAATGGAACATGACCCAAACGGAAATGCCATAGTTCAAGTAAATGAGATGAAAGTGTAGCAGAACAAGCAAATTTATTGAGAAAAACAGAAGATACATCATCATTAAGAGAAGGATTAAGACCTGGATTACTAACAGAAGACATGTTTGCAATATAAAGACCTTTAACCTCACTGCCAATTACAAGTGGAATCTTCATCGAAGGGCGACCTAGCTTACTAACAGGAGACATGTTTGCAATATAAAGACCTTTAACCTCACTGCCAATTACAAGTGGAATCTTCATCGAAAGGGCCTGAAGAAAACAAAAGTGATCAATGAAAAGGACATTAGCATGAGTGTCTTTGATGACTTTCTTTACAGATAAGAGATTAAAGCAAAAATCAGGCACATGAAGGACATTGGATAAGGTACGAGAAGGAGAAAGTGATATGGTGCCAGAATGAGAAACAACAACAGTCTTTCCATTAGGCATAGTCATATAAATAGGTTTGGACAAAGCAGTTAAAGAAGTGAAGAGAGTTTGGTTGGGAGTAATATGATCGGTGACACCACTATCTATGATCCAAGTTGGAAAAGTCCTAGAAGTAAGGAAACTGAAGTTTGTACCTACTAAGAAACTTGCAGTGTCAGATGATGTGAAATTAGGCTTCCTCAACAAAGCAAGCAATTGATTGTACTGCTCAGACGTCAAGGAAGGAGAATCAGCAACTGTAGCAATAGTAGAACCTTTTCCAGGTGCATAACCATGCTTCTTCCACCACTTGTCCACAATGTGACCTCCAAGCTTGCAAAACTCGCAAAAAATAGTGTGTCCATGGAGTTTCCAGCAAGTGTCCATGACATGGCCACCAATCTTACAATGATCACAAAAAAGTGTACCACGACCAGCAGCAGATTGTCCTCTTCCAGTGGATGGAGAACCACGACCACGAGATGAAGAAGATTGACCTCTGCTAGTAGCTGGTTTATAAGAATCAGAAGATCTCTGAGAAGAGAGAGCAGTAGTGACCTCAGAATTAGATGCATGCTTAGATCCAAGCTCACGCTGTTCCTCGTCCTGTAAAAATAGTTGATAAACCTCATTTAAAGAAGGAGAAGGATGCATCAGGAGGATCTGAGCACGAGCAGAACTGTATGTCTCATTGAGGCCAACGAGAAACTGAATAACCTGCTGATCATCAAGCAATTTCTGAATCATAAGTACAGATCCAGAGTCAGATAATCGATCCTCAATAGATAAGGTGTACTCGTCCCAAAGCTTCTTTAATTTGGTGAAATAAGATGAAATTGACATAGATCCTTATGAGATTGAGAAAATATCACGCTGGCATAGATCTGAAAAACTCGAGTTCAATTGGATCGATAAAAGCGAGTAGCAAGATTGTTCCAAATCAGTGCAGTGGTTCGGAAATATAACACAGATTCAGCGATGTCTTTCTCCACTGAGTGCAGAAGCCAAGATATAACCATATTGTTGCATCTCTCCCACTAAATAAGAAGAGGAAAATCAACTGGAGAACGAGGAGAAGTACCTGTAACGAAGCCAATTTTGTTTTTGGCAAACAGGGAGACTTCAACAGATCAACGCCATGAAACATAGTTCCGGTCGTTGAGAAGACTCGTGGAGAGGACATAGTTTGGATGATCAGAATGATGAAGGTAGAGCTCATCACTCGGATCAAGCAAAGAGGCAGCAGATCGAGTGGAATGATCGTCCGCCATTGAAGAGGAAGAAAGCCTAGTCTGATACCATGTGACAGATGTAGAAAAGAAAAAACCAGGAAAAATGTGTACTGTTGTATTGAATTGATCATCACAATTACAAGTAGTGAGAAGCTATTTATACAAGTGTGTTTTCAACTTTGGGCACACGCTAAGCTATTGCAACAACCATGAAATAGAATTGGTAAAATCAAAACAATTAAACCCAATACCAAAAGCTTAATTCTATCCAAACCTTGTGAGATGACATATTTCCCACAAGGTCCCTATATTATATTCATTTATAGGTTAATTTTTTTTATTAGGAAAAAAATCAGAAACAGAGACTAACTGAGAGCATCTTTGCGGATGAGGTCCAGAAAACCGTGATCAGTAACGAAACCAGACGCCTCAACCGAGTGACCAAGATGGGCGACCTTGTCCGCCACTCGATTTCCAATGTGGGGCACATGAGAGTATAAGATCTCCTTGAAATTTATTAGAAGAGTTTTGATATCTGACATAATAAGCTCAATTTCTCAGGGACAGGGAGATCCCTTTTGAAGGTGATTAATAATAATGAGGGAATCACCCTCAATATGGACTTTTGGAAGCCTAAGCTTCAAGGATTTTTTGATTCCGGATTTCAGGGCAAAAACCTCGGCCACAATTGCAGTTTGTTTCCCAACCCGCTCACCCCTATAGAAGATGCGTTGACCACACCAGTATCTAATGATGAATCCGGTAGAGATGTTTCTATTAGACAGGGAGGATCCATCAAAATTTAACTTATACCAACTAGCTTTAGGTTTGAGCCATTTAGTCTTATCTTTGTGTGTCGCAGGATCACCAAGCCTTGTCTTGGTTCTAGGTTTTGTAGGTTTCTATTTTGTCGTGTCGTCGTGTGAATCCAACACAAATGCAAGATTCCACGATTGAATAAGTAATCTGACAGGAAACGAACTTGCCTCAGATGACGGTAGTGGTTCATTCCGAAAAATGAAATTGTTTCTATTTTTCCACACAGCCCACCAAGTGAATGCAATTAGCTGTTTTTCCGAATTGGAGAACTTAGCCCCAATGTTTTGGAGGAACAATTTAATATTCCTAGACGACGGGATTAGATCCGTAATTTTGTGAGTCATCTCTCGACCAAGGATTGCAGGGAGCTGGAGTACGGGCATTCAATGAAGCAATGAAATTCATCTTCACATGATTGGCTACATAGGTCACATGTGGGCGGAAGCGCAAAATTTCGTTGCACGAGGCGTTGTTTTATTGGAAGACCCGATTGATTAAGCTTCCATAGGAAGTTTTTTACTTTAGGTGGTGCTGAGATTTTCCAAATCCATGGATTTAAATCATCTGTAAGAGTATGGTGGTTGGAGACAAACTTGTACGCACTGGAGGTAGTAAACCACCCATTTTTATCAGGCCACCAGTAATGTCTGTCATCGAGTTGGTGGTATATTCATAACTTCTTTCACAATATGCGGTGGAAGGACCGACCAAAGTTTTTCTTCCCACCATTTACCCCCTATGATGTAATCACAGACAAACTCATTCTCATTGTGTGTGGAGGGCATGTTACACCTAGAGCTTAGGGAAGACAGGGAGACCCAACAGTCGTTCCAGAAGTTAATGGAGTAGCCAGCCAACAGACCATATAAGGCCTACTATGAATTTTTGCAAGAGCTGAGTAAGCTTAGACCATTGCCAAGACGCACCACCCACCCTTTTGTAAGATAGAATATCAACAGTTTTAATATATTTGTGTTTGATAATTTGCACCCAAGGGTTAAAGGGTTCTGCCATAATTTTCCATAAAAGTTTCATTTGCAGAGCTTCGTTCATGTATTGGGATTTTCGTAAGCCAATTCAACTCCCCCTTTCCCTTTTGATCTGCATATTCTATCCCAACCTATCAGAGGTCGGTGTTGAGCGTCTTTGTTCCAGAAGAATTTTCTGTTAATTAGGTCAAGTTTTTTGTGTACAGAACTGGGTAGAAGAAAATTCTGCATAGCATAAAGCGGTTTGGCAGAAAGGTTAGACGAGATAAGAGTGGCATGTCCTTATTGGGATAGAGAATTCGCACGCCATTTGCAAAGTTGGTCTTTAGAGTTACAAATGATGTCCGTAAACGTTTTTTTACTAACACGATCATTAATGATCGGGCAATCTAAGTATTTCTCAAGGGATTTTTCATTTGTGATACCAGAATACTTTGGATATCAGCAATTCTAGTTCGGTTTATACCAGTCGTTGTTTGAAATGCGGATTTTTGGAAATTCACCCCTTGACCTGAAATCTTACAGTATTCGTCAATTGTATTCTTTACCAGGCGACAAGCATCATCCGAGCCCTTAGAAAAAATTAGGATGTCATCTGCAAAGGCTAGGAATGGAATACGGGAACCCGAATGGCCAAACCGGAAACCAATCTTCCCATCAAAATTCGTTGTCGCGGACAGTTTTCTAGCAAGGACCTCAGAGCCGAGAATAAACAGAAAGGGTGAAATAGGATCTCCTTGTCGTAGTCCCCGGGATGGGTGAAACACAGAATTTGGACCGTTGTTTACTAAGACTGAGAAAGAAACAGAGGTTAAAAATTTTAAACCAAAGAAACTCCTATATATTTTTTTATATATAAAAAAAAAACTCTTAATCTAAATAACCATTTCATTTGATCAATAGATGGTGATATGCCTACTTGTACATCGAAACTTTTTTTTATACCAAATTGCCATCATGATCTTAAATAAGGCTTCATCCACGAAATTTTCCTTGTTAACCCTAATTTGTTGTTGTGGGTCATTTTTTAACATTGATTTAGAGACTTCCTTTTTTTTATTCCGGCTTTTATAACCTACACTTTTGAGGTATATGTTAAACTATGTCCAATAATGGTCTTTTTAGTATTGGTACGTCCAACCGGTTATTTGGAAATCAATCAATCAATCAATTCATCAATCAATATCAATATCAATCAATCAATATATATATATATATATATATATATATATATATATATATATATATATATATATAATACTAAAACAGAGGCGTGGAAATCCTATGTGGCGGGCTCTGACGCGATTCGCTTACGTGTCGTTTTGTGGTGCAATATGGATCGGGTTTTTTGCCACGTCAATTAATGATGATCCAATCAATTTAAGCCACATTAGACGATAACGTCATATATTTATACATGTGTCATCCTATATGTCCATTTTAATTAATGATTAAATTAATTTTATTATAAATATTCAACCTCATATCTTACCTATCTTATCAGTTTATTTGCCCTACTTAATTGATTATTTTTATAAATATTTTACCATAAATTATTTTATCTTTAGAGATTAAGATTGCTTAGGTTAGTTTATCATATGTAATGATAAGATTTTATTATTAATTAATTATATATTAAATAATTTAATTTTTAATATAAATATTTAATCTCATATCTTAATTGGTTACAAAATCTTATCTTCAATATAAATATAACTATAACTATAACTATATATACATCTTTAATTTAAATATTAGCCTCCTATATTAGTCGGAGGAAAAAAAAATTCATTATATTTATGTATATTTTACGTGCAAGGTGCAAATTGAAATACTACTCTCTATATATGTGTACGTGTTTTATTATCACTTTTTACATGCACACTTTTTTTTTTTTTTTGCATTATGTGATTTTATGGTTCTTAAGATTTATTTTAAAAAGTTATAAAATTTCATCAAATTGTAACTAACCAAAATGCGATAACAATTTATTTTTTAAATTAAGTGAGATTATTAATAAATATGGATCCATGTTTGATATGGTGTGGTTAAAAGATATAAGAACATTAATTTTATAATAACATGAATGTACAAAGTATTTTATCAAATTTTTAAAAAATGAATCTAGAGATCACGATGAAATTTTCGTGATTTGATACAAATAATGAGAAAACAATCATAATATTAAAAAATAATGGATAAAGTTAACAAACTTAGTCGTCAAAATATTGACATATGGAAAATAAAATAGAATTATTAAAAATTTACTATCAATAGATTAAAAAAAAAGGAGAAATCTCAACCCATATCAATTTGAGAAGTAATGTAGAACCTTATCTAAGTACGAGTATGGTAGATAATGTATAATACATAATATGTGATAGATTAATATAGGGTTATAAATTCATTTTTTATTCCCAAACTAGGACCATAGTTTTCTAATAAAAAATCTGAAAAAAATATAACATGCGGGAAATTTCATCAAATAGGTAAGATAAATATATGATATTTTATTATGATTTTATATTTTTATATTTTTAAATAATAATAAAGATCTTTGATTTTATTATGTACCCTTTATTTGATATATAAGTAATAAAATAATAAAGAGTATGAAAATTAGAATACTTACTATCATGTTATATATAATAAAATATAGCTGTTTAAGAAAACGCGCAAGAGCGCGGGTAATAATATAAATAGTTATCCATATCTTTAAAAAAAACATTTGCTTTTAATGTCAATTTATTAATGGGTCATAGACGAAACCTGAATTATTAAATAATAATATAATAGGATAGATTATTTTATTTTACTAAGCTTTATACATTTTTATTAGTTGCAACACAATTTTGTTTATTTTTATCTTATTTTTTGTTAATAATATTATTTATTTAATTAAGATATTTTAATGGATTGTATATTGATTTTCTATAAAGTTTTCAATCAAGTTATTTTTAATCTTCATAATTTAATTACAAAAAATCAAAAATAACATATATAATAAATTAATATTTATTAAAATACCGCGTAACACGCGGGTATTGAGACTAGTATTTTTTTAAATTATAATACTCAGTAACATTATTTTTTTAAAAAAATAATTTTCTAGAATCGATACTATATGTTTGGTAAGGAATTTTTTTTAGTGAAACTTTTTTTTTATTTTATTTCCAGTTCAAGTGGGTTTAACCCACTCTACATCTGGATCGGATTACTATAAGTCCATTAAGGAGTTGATCCTCCCACTCACAAGTCAATTGGAACGTATAAAAGAAAAAACGTTAGATCTAATAACTAGTCAATTTTCTTTGCAAAAAAATTACGTAGTACGTAGTATAAGATTCTTCCTCACATGTGATTTTGTAGCCGGTCAACCAGGTTCCATTTCTTCTTTTCCACTGGTGTGTAATTAATTTGTAACTCCTAACAGCATATTCCCACATAAACCATAAACGGCTAGGGAAATAGTCTACTAAAAAAGAATATTCTATAAAATATTCTCTTTTGATTTATTATACGGCTTTGTTATTCTCATCGTAGATCAATTTTGGTAGACTAAATTTCCTATAAATACTAATATAAATTCGTTATTTCACGTCTCATTTCTGTTAGTCGATTATATCTTTAGTACGTTAAGCAACATAATATTTATTTTTTATTATAAATTTGATAAATCTATAATAAAAAAGATTAATGTCATTTTCTAAAAATATTATTTATGCAATGATAATTTAAATATGTCAAATATTATATTTATATTGAAGAACTCATTAATATCTTTACAATACTACAACTTTTACTTTTAATTAAAAAACATAACTATATAATGTATAGATTTATAATTGTACTATTTATAGATTTACGTAAATATTAAACACTTAAAAATAAATAAATAGCATTTGACCTTCCAAAAGAGAAAGTCAAATTTAACCTTTGTTTTGGAAATAGGCCAAAAACTAAAAAGACTAAAATAGATTTTGGCCTAATGTGGGAGTAAAATTTGGCCAAAATCCAATTTTTTGCTTACCATGGGAGATGTTCTAATACAAATTCCGACCTAGTTAATAGGATGTTTCTGAGATATCGAAACCATAGATAAATCAATGAACAAAGCGCCATATTTTTTATAAATAAAAATTATAATCAAACAACCACAGTCCCATCATCACTTGTCGTTTTCTATGGACAAGTGCTGGTTTGTTCCTCCAATTTTCCTAAGCTTAGTTTCTTTTCCGATGATGATATATATCATGATCACGACGATGACTTTGCTCATATCACTTGGCGACTAGTGATCAATTCCTCTGCTCTTTAATTGGTCTGTTATCTGTGTAGTTCTATTTTGTCAAACACGCGGTTCTGCTGATACCTATTTTTCATATCGATAAACATTTTTTTAGGGCAAAAACGCTTGTCGCTATCGGAATTCAACGAATAACCGTGTATTTGATAAAATTTTAATCATTAGTTACGGTTTGTAAGAGGAAACCTCCTTCGATGATTTAAATCTCTTTGTTATTTTTCATGAACTCTCGTCTCATTCTGTCCTTATCGATCCCATTGCTAAGTCCATTTTATATTTATTTTCATACATAACAACACTCAACAAGTTAACAAACACACACACAGGGACGGAGCCAGAAATTTATCGAGGGGGGGCGAAGTTTTATACAAATGGTTGATTCACTCTTCGATAGATTTTTTTATAGTACGTTTAGCGAACCAAACCTATGATATTTTAGATTAAACGATGATATTTTAGTTTAAGACAATGTTTTTTTTGTTCAAAATGGTGGTGTTTTAATTTAAAATCGTGTCATTAGTTGTTATATATTTTTTATCTTTAAACACACACAAAAAAAAAAACAATGTCGTTTTTTCTTTTTCGTCTAAAAATATATCGTTTGAAACCTACAAAGTCAATATGCAATTTGTTGTTCTCTTAGCATACAATAATGTGTAACAAGATATACAAACTTTAAACTTGCATAGTTTCTTATATAATTATCGAATTTAGTAATATAACCTCTTGTTTCGAAGTTCTCTGTTGAATTATATTGACAAAATATCAAATTAAGTAAAATATAAAAGAACCGTGATTTATTAAAAGACATTTGAAATAATTAATCTGTGTTTAACTTTCAAACGGTCATAACTTTTTACTCATTTATCGGATTCAGGCTTATAATATATCAAAACGAAGCTATCGACGCGTAGAACAAATATAGGTGATTCTTCGGATGAAAGGGGGGGCATATGCTCCTGCTTGCCCCCGCCTAGATCCGTCTATGCGCGCGCGCGCGCACACACACATATATATATATAATAACTTGTTGGCCTGTTTCACACATTCACATCTTCCAAAATTGGACCACTTTTAATTTGCTCTAAAATAAAATGTGATACGTTTGGGATACCCGATCCTTCGCCTGTGGGCTCAAGATCAAGAACCCCAAACTTGTTGATGACCCGATCTTGCAATATTCTTGATATCCTTGATGTTGAACAAGTATCTTGAAGGTAAGAAAGGTGTGGGAATGGCGGAAGCAAAACAAGAACACAAGCAACAACACAAAGAACGCAATTGCAACACTGCTGGAAAAGCCGCGGGCGCGGCCAAGGGAGCCGCGGGCGCTGCCCTGGCGCTGGCGACGGCTCTGACAGATTCAGCGACAGGAACACTGGTTCAGCGACGGTTTTTCAGGATGGGTTTGTGTGTTTGTTGTGTTTGACGTGTGTTCGATGAATGGGTTTAGATCTTGGTTTGGTATCGGATGAACAAGAACATAAATTGATTGCGAAGGCTTTTGGATTGGGGAATCGAGGGAACCTTTTAATCCTTAAAAGGGTTCCTCAATTATAATTCCAATCTAATTTTTATTGAATGTAAAACATGAGTTTAAATAGACAATATACCAATTCTATCTTGTGCAAAAGATAGAGTTTTGGTAACTAAAGATAAATCAAATAATCTAAAGATATGTAAATCTTTCCTAAGATAAGTAAAACTAACTAAGGATAGAAAATTAACAACTTGGTGGAAAAGGAATTACCTAGATGAGATATTTTCCTTCCACCTTATTATTTCCTAATTGCATAAAAGAAATATATCTAATTAATTAAATTCGAAATTAACTAAATAAATATGTGGAAATTCGTCCAAACAGTGACAGCTGCAAAGATGATGAATTTCGGCCATTCTCGACGTCGATTTTGGAGAAACCTTCAACAGCAAAGTTGTAGATCTTTTCGTCCTCGTTCCAACAAGGTATGGTACGACCTCATCCGATAAATATGGACTCCGAACGACCCGTTTTACTGAGAGGTCGAAATGTTGTCAACCCATTAAGAACGAACCCAAATTTAAACATTAGCTCACCTTAATCCTTTGAACCTTGTTCCATGGTGGAGCCTTCTTCCTCCTTTTGAGGATGACACTCTTCGTCATCAATGGCTCTCGAATCGGTCTTGAGAGCTCGCCTGGATCAAGATCATTGTTTGACCCACAGAAGGCCATCTTGATCCGCATCAAAATGTGTCATGAAATGGAACAGACTTTTTAATTAGAGTGATGTGGAATTTAAAAAACCTCTCCCACGTTGGTAGGGTAGGTTAGGAAAACAAATCACCAAATATAAGATAGGGTAAAAACTTTATACAATAACTTAATTTTTCCATGACCTTGTAATAAAAATAAAATACAATAAATGGAGACAAATCATTTCTCGATATTTAACACTTGATTGCACAACAAATAATATGACCTATAACTACGGAAACGTGGAGCCATAAAGATCATTAGGAATAGCGCAGGCGAATGGCATCGAGGATTGCATGAACTCAGGCTCTTGTAGAGTCTCAATGGTAGATCTATGGGGAGTGTCATAAGGGATTAGAGTTGCCTGGAATGGTGGATTCAGACGCGTAGACTCACAACGTACTTGTAGTCAACCTTCTAGGTAAACCGTTTCCGCTGGGCCTTCCGCTTGCCAACCTTGTCACTGAGTGTCAGGGCTTTATTTGAAGTGACTGGTCGATCTAGTTTCGACACTTGTATCGCGAGGCTACTTGCGTTGCATATCACATCACTAGTTTAACTTTTGGTTAAAACGCTGGTTTAACTGTACTGTTCAACCCTTCCGAGGGTGTTTTAGAATCTATGCATAATTATGTTATGAATCGGATTATCCCCGTGTGCTGACAACAGCGCAATGAAGTGTGGAAAACTCTGCCTCTTCTTTAAACCAAAAATAATAATAAAAATCAACCACATATTGTTAGCTTTAAATTATTTTAAAGCTATTATAGAGTAATGGATGAAATAGATAGATATGGATTTTTGCCGCAACCATTCTATATAGGTGAGTTCACTCCATAATCAGACACCATCAAATTGCAACTATTAAATCAAAGCTGATTTAAAGCCTCATTTGGTTTAATATGAGAACTTAGAAGTATAGTTCTCATTTGTTGCATTCCCATAAATTATATACATACTTCAATTAAAAATTAAAAAAAGATGTTTTGTTCAATTATATACATACACAAAGCTTGATTCTCTGCTTGCTCAAAATGAGGTCATTACTGGTTTCGACGGACTACGGGTAAAAATCCTCCATTTTACTACGTCTGACCACGCCCCGATTTCTATTGACTTAAGATCACCATCGCACATAAACAAAAAAACATTTCCGTTTTGAATTGGCTTGGACAACGAAACCATAATTCACTAACATTGTTCGCCAAGTTTGGAGACTTAACCCGACAGGGTCGCTCATGTTCAAACTAGTGAAAAAAAAACACTGCTAAAAACTTTAGCAAAAAGATGGCACAAGAAAACCTTTCACAATATTCACAAACAGATATTTGATACAAATGCAAAGATTATGCTGTTGCAAAACTCTTTAATTGGCCCCAACCCTGAATGCTGCTTTGCATAAGAGACTTCTAAATAAAAGAGAAAGAATGTTGGACTACCAGCGCCGATACTGGAACCAAAGAGCTAAAACAAAACATATTAGACTAAACGACACAAACTCTGGGTACTTTCACCGGGTCGCTTCTGTAAAACGGGGAAGAAAACTGATCAAATTCCTTAACGTGGATTATGGAGCAAACCTATCTAATTACGACTTGATCCGAAATGAATTCACAAATAGCTTCAAGGCTCGTTTCAAATCTTCTTACAACCACGATATGTGTCTTGACACAGATCTCAATGTGATCGATAACGAAATCTCCACACAACAGAACCAAATGTTAACGGCATCAGCCTCAAACGATGAAATTAAATGCGCCTTATTCTCTATCAAAGTCGACAAGGCTACTGGGCCAGATGGCATGTCTGCTGGCTTTTACCAAACATATTGGAACATTGTTGGATCTTCTGTTATCAAAGTTGTGAAGGCATTCTTCTCAAGCGGGAAAATGCTACGACAGATAAACCACACATTCATAACCTTAATCCAAAAGAGGGATAATCCGGAAACGGTTAATCATTTTAGGCCTATTAGCCTCTGTTCTACTGTTTATAAGATCATCTCCAAAATTTTGACTGGCAGGTTATCCAAAGTTTTTGACAAACTCATCCACCCCCTTCAGGGAGCCTTCACGAAGGGTAGGTTCATCCAGGACAATATCCTTATTGCTCACGAGATTTTCCACTCGTTTAGGCTCTCCAAGGCAAAACAAGGTTACATGACAGTCAAACTGGACATGGAAAAAGCATATGACAGGGTGGAATGACCTTTCTTATTTTCTGTGCTTAACAAGTTCGGCTTCTCCAAACAATTCATTCTTAGGATCAAGGAATGTGTACAAATGGTTTCGTACTCGGTGCTCGTCAATGACGAACCTTCCACTCCTTTTATCCCTTCTAGAGGACTTCGACAGGGGGATCTCATATCACCTTTCCTCTTCATTCTCACAGTGGAGGTTCTTGCAAGAAATCTACAACACAACTCCGCTCTTACAAAGGACTCTGGATTTATTATAGGCCAACGGGGAGTTAAGATTCCTTTGATGACATTTGCTGCCGACATCATGTTATTTGGGAAGGCAAACCATGCGAATTGCAATAATTTATCCAACATCATCCAACGATTCTGCTCCATATCTGGACAAAAGGTAAACATGCATAAATCCAGCTTCCAAGTATCACCTAATACATCTACGTCCGCAATACACACTATAGCAACAACACTGGGAATCCCCCAATCAAATAACCTTGAGAAGTATCTGGGTTGCCCAATCATTAATGCCAGGGTTAGTTCCGATACCTTCGCTGATATTATTGTCAAAACTAAACAACAATTATCGAAGTGGAAAGCATCATCACTCTTGGCTGATGATACGTTTGGGATACCCGATCCTTCGCCTGTGGGCTCGGAATCAAGAACACCAACTTGTTGATGGCCCGATCTTGCAATTATTCTCTCTATTCTCGATGTTTACAATTAATTACAATAAGGACTTGGAACTATTGTGAAAGAAAAGAAAAACAAGTAAATAAAACTAAGTAAAAGGCAATGGTCAACATTGACCAACTCATGTGGATTTTTTTTTTACCGTTTTGATTCCATTTTTTATTACATTTTATTTTCGCTTTGATGCCATTTTTTTAATGAAATGGTTTGATGACACTTTTTTAATACCACTTTTTTTCAAACCTTGATGACATTTTTTGTTTACTGTGACGTCACGTTGACCATTGATGCCATTTTTTTTACTGTGGACTATTGATGACACTTTTTTTTATGTCAATTTTTTTACCGTGATGCCATATGTTTTCAAAGTAGTGTTTTGATGACATTTTTTAATGTAATTATTTGATGCCTCTTTTTTTAATCAAATCGTTTGATGCCACTTTTTTAATTTAATCAATTGTATATCGATATATTTTCATTGATTCTACTTTTATTCACTGATGACACGTTTGTGATTACACTTCATTGATGCAATCATTTGCGATGACATTTTTATACAATTACATGACTATAAAATGTTATTAAACTTCATTGATGACATCTTTTAATGATGACTTTTATTCGTCGATGACATTTGTGATTACGCCTCATTGATCTCAATCCTTTGTGATGACAATGTTTGTTGATGACATTTTTATTGATAACATTTTTATACAATTGATAACTTATAAGCATAAAATGTGATTACACTTCATTGATGACACATTAGTAGTGCTATTTAAGAATCTAATAATATTATTAACCTCAGATGATGTTGATATTTCCTCACTTTAGCACAAGCCAAACTACATCAACAACATCACTTAAGTCAAAAAAACCAGGTCATACGAAATGAAGAACACTACAAAAAATGACAATACACGTGAGAGAATGAAAATTATCCCCTACACGTGGGGTTCATCATCTTCATCATCCTTAGTAATTTGTTGCACATAATCCATTATTTTTTCCTTAAGCTCCCTATGTTGCTTTCTACCACAATCCTTAATTCCTTATACACTTCAGTCCTACCAAATAGCCCTCGGTTTCTCCTCACATATTATTGTTGTCATAACAGTTGTATAATCACTTTTTCCAAATTTGTTTGTTGATTTCCGGTCTCACTTCTTGCACCCGAAGCCCTTACATTCATACCCCCATTCTCACCCTCCTGGACAGTTCAAATCTGCAATACAATAATAGCAGCAGCAACTTGAATAGTTTGCAATTTTGGACCCCAAACCTACTGCAGACACACCTTCAGCATTGGCATCAATGGCCTTTGATTCCGTCTACTTTTCAGCCAACTTTCGGGCATGGCCTTTTGTAGGTCGAAGTCACAAAATGCAAAACTGGAGGCAGGAGCGAGATTTACAATGGCACATATGAAAGTTCATTGTAAATACCTTGGTTGGTCATGTAGACTGCGGCATTGAATTCCACAGCTAGCTTCAGCAAATGGAAGAGCATTTAAGCCAATTTTTGCTACAAGGAAAATAATTCAGATCAAAAGAGGTATATCAGATTTTAACCTTAGTATATTGGACAAAATTTTACTGGTGTCTTTACTCATCTACCTTTCGAATTGCCATCGACTTCCAAAAGCCACAAAATCCCCAATTGTTGAAGCAATTTGATCACATAATCCAGACGAATATAAAGACACAAAGTAAAGGCAGAAGAAGCGAAAACACTCTCAAAACTAAAGTATCCAAAAGCAAAACCAAAGTAGTTTCTGCATATTCAACACTTGGGTTCTATATTGATATGCATTCCAAACTCTTATAAAGCAGTCATTTGTATACATTAAGGTCATTTAGAATGAATCTTTTTGCTTTAAATCAACAACAGAGTACACAACAACAATTCGCAAAAAAATAATATAGACAAAGCACACTTAAAAGAGATAGATTCAAGTATACACAAGAGAAAGTGTCATCAATTTCAAATCTGGTAAGGAACCACAGCCCGGGCATAAGATGAAGAAACCACCCATCAGTTTTGATTCCGAAAACTCTCCTCTTAACCACGATAGAAGATGAAGAAAACACTCGTCAGTTTTTATTTTAGTTGGACATCAAGCAAGGAATCACATCCGAGGGGAACATAACTTGTATAAAATCAGTCAATCAGCATGAAATCTGCTAAGCAATATTTTCATTTTTTCAAGAAAATGTTACCTATAAAGACAATCCTAATATTTGGAAGCTGAAGAGGATCTTCAATTGAGATTCTATACTCACCACTACTGAGAAAGTGACAATGTTGAGCTTCATTTCCATGGCTTCAAATTGAATGAATGCGCCCTTGTTGCCCATCTACAGGAGAGAACAAATTCATCAGGACATGTCTAGTGCTAAAAGCGTCATAGAAAAAAAACCCAGCGGATTTACAAGGTTGTAACCATCGCAGTTCTGTTGGTAAATACTATCCTTACAACCTCGTCAAGATTTCATGATAGCAAATCATTAATACCAATGAGAGCGTATAAGAATATCCAGATGCTTATAAATATGTGTGCAAATTGCTCAATAGACTTAAACATTTCACTATCAGTGCTAACTTCTAAATTACATCTTGTGAAAGTTCAGAGCGTAAGCGATTAGTGCCCTTAGAGGAGATGGAAATGAAATGTGTGAAGATGAATATAGAAATTATTAAGAAATAGGTGGATAGATGATTCCTACCCTACTCACATAACATTTAACTGTGATCAAACCATTTTTTACCATTCTATGCAAAACAGTAGTCTCGATAAGCAAAGCAGAAGGTAAAGTTTAAGCAAACACAGTTAGTTCGACAATGTTTTATCCAAAGTTGGAATAACTTGAAAGAAGAACCCGTTGAAATATAAGGAGATGTAAATAAGAATATAGATTCATCTACAACAATACAACAATCCAACAAAAAAAACAGACAACCATTGATTCAGCTCACCATTGAAGCAATCTCTGTTAGTTCTGTAAGATCACCTCAATAAAACTACAAATAAGGAGATCAGGCACAAAATAGAAAGGAAATTTGAACCCAGAATTACACAATGCAGACACAAACCCAAACCCCCTATGAATGCAAAGAAACAACAAAATACCTGACAGAAGCCAAAGGAATCCAAGTGCCCAGAAATTCAACCAGGGACCAAATGTGATTGACTTAGACAGTAGCAGTACTGATGCTAGATTGGAAATTTCATGATCCGAGGAGGATTAGTTCAACAAGAAACCCTTAAATTGAGGAAATTGGTTTTAATTTGAAATCGAAAAAGGGGTTGGGTTGGGACGGCACTTAAATCGGGGGAGGTGATTGTCGATGTCGGGGAGAGCGGCATCGAAATCGGGGAGGCTGAGTATGGCTTCGACCTCGCAGGTGAGCGGATGAAACTAGAAGTACCATGTGATGGCATCGACGACAAGAAGGAGCCGGATTTTCATCTGGGACTCCTCGTCAACATCGGCAATTGTGAGATCTGATGAGGAGTATGAATGGAGGGATTGAGAAAGGGGAAGCATGAGAGATAGAGAGCGAGGGAGGCAGATCGGAGGGAGAGATAGAGAGCGAGGGAGGCAGATCGGAGGGAGAGATAGAGAGCGAGGTCGAAAATCGCCGGACGAGGGCTCTCCGATGCCATGGAGAGAATGAAAGGGAGCGGGGTACAGAGCGCCGGGTCTAGGTTGCGATCGGTGAGTAGCAGGAAGAGGAAGACAACGCCGCTGCCGGAGAAGGAAGGAGAAAGGAAGGACGATCGTCAGAAGGAATGAGGAATCGCCGATCGCCAGGAGGCAGGTGAAGGGGAGAGGAGGCGGAGGTTCTCTGACCTAAAAAGCATTCAATAAAAGTAATAAGCCCTAAAAAAACTTTTTAATTAGCTAATCACCTTGAAGACTCCACCTTAATTGTAAGATCTTGAGAACTAACGTGCAGGTGATCTAAAGAATGATGAAAGACAAAAGGCTGGGTTTCAAGGTCTTGAAACCCAGACTAAAATGTTTGATCACTTATGCATTTCTCTATTTTGACTTGTTCTCTTACAGGAAAGAATCCGAGGCCAACCTTTTTGGGCCTAAATTATAATGGGCTTTATATTGGGCTATGAGATGTGATTTGGGCTTTATCGATTTATACATGAGTTTCTCATCTAACCCACTTTATGTACTAGATACATTATGGAAGTTCTTTCAGGATTTCACTTTTCATACAAGGAAAGAATCGATCCATAGTTGATCATACTTGATCATGAAGAAAGTCGAAGGAACATCTTGGAAGGCACACAAAGAATCAGTTTTGGAAGGAATTCAAATGTCTTGGAAAGAATTTGAAATTCAAATGGCTCTCCCTCCAAGAAACTCTACAAGTGTTCCTACTATAAAAAGACGAAGGCTAAGAAGGATGGAAACTAACCAAGCAAGCACTCAAGCACTCATAGCATCCTAAAGCATTCGTCAAGTTTCTCTTACATTCTCCTAAATCCTAGTTGGTGATCATTGTTTAAGAGTTGAGAGAAACACTAGCACTTATTGTACAAGTCATTCATTTTACACTTAGAGTTTTCATACTCGATCAAAGCACACTTAGTGTGTGGTGTGAGCTTTTATTTCACTTGTAAGGTTGAGAGCTAGAATAGAAGCGGTGAGGCTTTGTATAGAGAAAAGGAAGTTTCTCTAGGAAGTTCTAGGCTCAAAGAGAAGTGAAATAAGAAGTGTTTGAATCCTACGGATTGGATAATCCTAGGCGGGGACGTAGGCCAGTTGGTGCCGAACCTCGTTAACAATTCGTGTGTTCATCTTTTATATTCCGCATTTACATTGTCATATTCGATTTTACTTTGTCAAGTCCTGATAGCCTATATCAAACACTTGTCAAGTCCTGATAGCCCATGCGAATGGCATCGGGGATTGCATGAACCCAGGCTCTTGTAGAGTCCCAATGGTGGAGCTACGAGGAGTCTTAAAAGGGATTAGACTTGCCTGGAATGGTGGATTCAGGCGAGACTCACAACTTATAGTCAACCTTCTAGGTAAACCGTTGTCGCGGGGCCATCCGCTTGCCAACCTTGTCACTGAGTGTCAGGGCTTTATTTGAAGCGACTGATTGATCCAGTTTCGACCATTGTATCGCGAGGCTAACTGCGTTGCATATCACATCACTAGTTTAGCTTTTGATTATAATTAACGCTGGTTTAACTGTATTGCTTGATCCTTCTAAGGGTGTTTTAGAATCCCTACACAATGATATTAGGGACTGGGTTATCCTGTGTGCTGGCTAATTAGCCCTCTTTTTATTAGCAATAATAGCGCAACAAAGCGCGAAGAGCTTCGCCTCTTCTTTAAACAAAAAAAAAAGCTTTAAATTTACTACTATTATAGAGTAATCGATGAAATAGATATGGATTGTCGCAACCATTCTATGTAGGTGAATTCACACCATAATTAGACACCGTCATATTGAAACTATTACGGAGTAAATCAAAGCTGACTCAAAGCCTCGTTTGGTTTAACATGAGAAGTACAATTCTCATAAAGTTATGTGAAAATTTCAAACATATACGTAGTATATTCTTATCTATTTAATGGGTTTTTGGATTGACATCCAAACGAGCCCTAGACTCAAAGACTCACAGTAGACGTGACAAAAAATGCCACTCCTCGGCCGATTCAATTGATTTACTATGCGAAAACACAAAATCAGCGCCGACCCTAGAAGTGTTACGGGCGATCTCCAGCAAGCACCCCCTGGTGATTTCCGGCCGCCTGCTTTCTCTCCGGTCTAGGGCCGTGAGAGCTAGGTTTCCTCTCGTCAACAGTGCGAGGTTCACCGTACGTTCGAGTCCAGGTAAGTTTGAGATTGAAATAGTTTGTCGATTAGGGCAGTTAGGGATGGGAGACCGAGGGAAGTCGATTCATCTCACGGAAGAGGAGGTCAGTCCGGTGATCGGGGACGAAGCAGTTCAGGAGGTTAAGTCAGCCCATAGTCGCCTCTCGCTGATAGGTAAGGTGATGTCGAAAAAGCCGCTGAACTCTTATGCTCTAAAGGCTACCATGAAAGGGGCATGGAGGAGGAGGGAAGGATTTATATTCGGGGAAATTAAGGAGAACCTCTACAGCTTTCAATTCAGCACCGAGGAGGATAAGGAGAAAGTGTTAAAGGGAGGGCCATGATCCTTTGACCGATCTTTGCTCTTGTTGAAGGAGCCGGGGATGGAGCAGTTGTCGGCTATTGCATTCACGCATACATAATTCTGGATCAGAATTTATGATCTTCCGTTGGCGGCTCATACAAAAGCTATGGCCACGAGGCTAGGGCAGGTGTTCGGAGGAGTTATAGAAATGGACGAAGACGAATTGGTTACTTGCAGCAGATATCTCCGGATGCGTGTGCTTATTGATGTCACCAAGCCGTTACGCCGAGGGATAATGATCTCAATTGAGGGGAAGAGAATTTGGGTCGATATCAGGTATGAGCGTTTACCAAACTTCTGTTACTCTTGTGGTTATTTGGGGCATACGGAAACAAAGTGTGAGATGAATGGTGATGAGGACGACCATAGTGAAGAGTATGGTGATTGGCGGAGGGCATCGCCGGCCAGGACTGCGAGGGATAGAAATAGTTCAAACAAGGAAGAGGAAAGGAGGGTGATAGACAAAGTGTTGGGGAGGGAGGAGAAGAGGGTTGATAAGGGCCGGGGAAAGGGAGGGAGGAAGACGTTGCTTCAGTTGCTCCAATAAGAGGAGGAGGAAGACGAGGGAGGGGATGAGAGGGAGACCATTTTGGCAAAGGAGGGACAGGAAATGCCGGGGAGGGTGACAGCTGTGAGGTTAGCTGATACGGGGGGAGAGGGAGAGAAGGAGGGAGACGGGAAAGAAACTGAATCAAGAGAGGAAAAGATGGCTGAAAAGAAAGAAGAAAATAAAGTAGGAACAAAAGAAAGGGAGGGGGAGGAAACTAGGAAATTAAAAACGAAGTGGAAGAGGGCGGCTAGAGGGATTGTCGAAGGCCACAAGCACAGGGATGACGAAGGGGGGATGGGTAACACGTGTGGGAATAAAAGAAAAGAGGGAGTGGAAGAGGGGGGAGACCATATGATGATCGATAATGTGAGGGTGGAAATAGGTGGGGGAGGTAGCGAGAAGAAGAGAAGGGTGGATATGGAGTCATCTGATCAGCAGATCGAACCGACCGGGGATAGCGTCCCCCGCCGAGAGCAATGAATTGTATAAGATTTAACTGTCGGGGATTGGGGAAGGCCCGAGCAGTGAAAAAACTCGTCGAAATGGTGGGTAGAGAGACCCCGAGAGTGTTTTTCTTATGGAAACTAAGGGCACCAAGGCTATGATGGAGACGATTAGAATCCAGTTAGGATTCAGAGGTATGTTTGCGGTTGATTGCATTGGAAGGCCAGGCGGACTAGCCCTTATGTGGGAGGAGGGTTGTGATGTTCAGGTGGTATCGTATACACAGCATCATATCGACAACATAGTGAGGTTAGGGACGGAGGAACCATGGAGGTTGACTAGGATGTACGGATGGCCGGAGAGTAGGGACAAACATCACACCCTTGCTTTGATGAGAAGGCTACATGAGGAACCACATAGAGAATGGCTTTGCATGGGAGAGTTTAACCTTGTCACCTCGTTAGAGGATAAAAGAGGTGGTAATATGGCTAGTTTTGAGAGCGTGGTGGAGTTCAGGGAAACAGTCGAGCACTGCGGCTTCAGAGATATTCCGTTCATGGGGAACCGGTTTACTTGGTACAATAACAAGGAGGAGGGTGGATTCATTCAGGATAGGCTAGATATGGGCTTTGGAAACGGAGAGTTTATGGATAGGTTCCCTGACTCGATTGTGGTGCATATGGGGAAGTGTGATTTTGATCACCTCCCGAGCAAAATCTGCATGGACGGAGTTGCTTAGAGGGAGCGTGGAAGGCGTGAAAAGCCATTCAAATTCGAAGCCATTTTGCTAAAGGAAGAGGATTGCTTTGAGATCATAGATAACGGGTGGCTGAACCCGGGTTCATCACAGGTAGCCGAGGGCATTGTCGGAAAACTGGAGACGGAAAACTGGAGAGGTGTGCAACTGATCTAAAAGACTGGGATGAGTGTGTCTTTGGAAATGTGAGGGCGGATTTAGGGAAGATCAGGAAAAGATTGGCAGAAATTGGTAGGGAGATGAGTGGATATCGAGTGAGGGAAAGAAAGAATCTGGAAAAGAAGGAGAGAGAGCTTATGGAAAAGGACGAGATTATGTGGTTCCAAAGGGCCAAGGCTAACGAATTCAGATGTGGAGATCGCAATACGACCTATTTTCACAAGAAAGCATCGGGGCGGAAAAAAGGAATAGAATTCAGAAGTTGGTGGAGGAGGATGGGTCGGAGAAGAGATCTTTACAGGGTATGACGGAGGTGGCTATGAACTATTTCGACAAACTGTTTCAATCTGAAGTTACTGCTGACCCGACCACGGCTTCCCAAGGAATCGAGCATATACTTTCGGCGGAGGATAATATGGAGTTGTCACGTCCCTTCAGTGCAGAGGAGGTAAAATTCGCTATTTTCTCAATGCATCCCACAAAAGCACCGGGTCCTGATGGTATGCCTGCACTTTTTTATCAAAGGTGTTGGCATATTGTCGGGGCTGATGTCACCACACTCATACTTAGTATCTTGAATGGGGCGCCACTGCCGGAGGGATTCAACCATACTTTTATTACTTTAATCCCAAAGGTTGTGGTCCCAACTAGGATGAAGGGCCTTCGGCCAATCAGTTTATGCAATGTCATATATAAGATTCTGTCAAAGGTACTAACGCTCAGGTTGAAGAAAGTGCTCGGGAAATTGATTGCAGCAAGTCAAAGTGCTTTTGTCCCAGGAAGACTCATCACCGACAATGTACTCGCGGCTTTTGAAGTATTCCACTATATGAAGACAAGAAGAAAGGGGAAGAAGGGATACATGGCTTTGAAGTTAGACATGGCGAAAACCTATGACCGAGTAGAGTGGGGTTTTTTGGAGAACTGTACGAGGAAGTTCGGATTTGAGGAAAGGTCGGTGACCTTAATTATGAAGTGCATCACGTCCGTCAGCTTCTTAGTTCTAGTCGAAGGAGTGCCATCACCGACTTTCATACCGAAAAGGGGGTTAAGACAAGGTGACCCTTTGTCACCGTATATGTTTCTGTTGTGTGCAGAAGGGTTATCAGGTATGATCAGGGAGAGTGAGAAGCACAATCGATTGAGAGGGATTAGAGTAGCACCGACAACACCTTCTATTTCACATCTGTTCTTGTTGATGATTGTGTTTTGTTTTTGGAAGCATCCTGTCAACAGAGCTCGGAAATGATTAATATCCTCCACACTTATGGAGCAGCGTCAGGTCAACAGGTAAACTTCTCGAAGTCAGAATTGTCTTTTAGCATGAATGTTGATGAAGAAAAATGGAAGGAACTGCAGGAAATTCTGGGAGTGCGTGAGGTGTCGAAACACGAGCGCTATCTTGGATTGCCTACCATGGTGGGGAGGTCTAAGAAAGTTATTTTCGAGCAACTGAAGGAGAGAGTTTGGAAGAAGGTCAAGGGATGGAAGGAGAAGGCGTTTCAAGAGCGGGTAAGGAAGTGTTGATCAAGGCAATTGCTCAGGCCATACCAACGTACACTATGTCTTGTTTTCTTCTACCGGTGGGACTGTGCAGAGATATTGAGATGATGTTATGCAACTTCTGGTGGGGAGATAGTGGCGGAAAAAATAAGACTCATTGGATGAAGTGGAAGAGGTTGTGTCGGGCCAAGGATAAAGGGGGAATGGGATTTCGAGATTTAGAGATGTTCAATAGGGCCTTATTGGCTAAGCAAGCATGGCGGATTATGAGAGATCCCGATTCCATATTAGCCAAAGTTATGAAAGCACGGTATTACCCGAGGGGATCGTTTCAACAAGCATCGATGGGGTACAATCCGAGCTACACTTGGCGTAGCATCATGAGTGGCAGGTATGTTTTGTTGGAGGGGCTGAGATGGAAAGTTGGCAATGGTTCTGAAATCAGTGTTTGGGAGGATAAATGGCTCCCTCGATCGACGAGCTACAAGGTGGCAGGTAACTTTCTTGGAGGAAACCCGGACATGAAAGTCATACAGCTAATTGACTGGGAGTTTGGCCGATGGGATGTCGAGCAGCTAAGACAGGTGCTACTGCCGTGTGATATCGATGAGGTGCAACAAATTCGGCTCATACATCCGGGAGTGAAGGACCAGCTCATTTGGAGCGGGACAAAGAACGGGGTCTTTACGGTTCGATCGATATATCACAGGCTTCTTGAAAAGAGCTTGGATGGAGACTCTCGGGGTGGACCATCGGGAACATCCCGGATGAACAGCGCGTGGAAGGGGATGTGGAAGCTGAAGGTGATACCGAGAGTGATATCGACAGTGTGGAGGGCGGTCTCCGATATTCTTCCTTGTATGCGGAACCTTTCCATGAGACGGATTACAGATGTAGGGAGCTGCGATCTATGTGGTAGGGAGGAGACAACCGCCCATATGCTGTTTGAGTGCACCCAAGCGAGGAAGGTTTGGCGATATGCTCCAAAACTTGAGAGGAAATGGCAATGCTCGAGATCAGTTCAGGATGTGTTTGCCACAGTGTTTACCGAGTGCACCAACGTAGAGCGACAGAGGTGGGCAGTGATGGTGTGGAGTATATAGGGTTGTAGGAACAAGCGCATCTTCGAGGGTGTTCGACAGAGCCCGTTGGAGATTATTCAAGAGGTGGAGGCCATGCTACGTGAGTATGATTCACATCGAGATGTAACATGCCTTCAGAGTACAACTCAAGGTGGCGGTGGCGGGAGATAGGAGTGTTAGCATTATATTATTTATACATGTACAGTTACCATTGTACCCTCGGGTTTTCACCCATTGATATATATACAGGAGTAGGCCTCTGAGATCCGTTAAGGACTCAGTTCTCCAAACACTAACATGGTATCAAGCCTTTGTGTGAAATCCTAATTTTTGTTTCACACCTAACGATCCACTACGCCGCCGCAGCCCCAAGCCGCCGCCGCCACGCCCTAGCCGCCGCCGCCACCAGCCCAGTCGCCGCCGCCGCCCCCTGCTGCCGCCGCCTCCCCCTCTTGCCGCCGCCGCCGCTCCCTACAGCCGCCGCCACCGCCCCCTGTTCCTTCTTTCTCCCTTCCGCCGCAATCTCCCACCCCTTCTCGATGTCTACCGACGAGATTATCAGCCCAATCAACCCTAACCCCATTCCACCCAACCCTAACCCTCCACCACCACCACAAAACCCCTTTCACTCCGCTCAATCCGTCACCAACATCAAAAATCAAATACCCCTAACCCTAGATCTTAAAAAGGTCCAATACCACACATGGGCGGAGCTCTTCCAAACCGTCTGCAAGGCTCACGACGTCATCACCCACATCGACGGCTCTGATCGTCCGACTGATGTCCCTGAGCCCCTCTGGAACCGCCTTGACTCCATCGTTCTTGGATGGATCTATGCCACCATCTCTGAGGACGTCCTGATTACCGTCCTCCAACCAAACTCTACCGCCCGTGATATCTGGCTCCGCATAAAGGGCCTCTTCCATGACAATCAATCCGCTAGGGCAGCGGATCTTGAGGGCAAGTTCATCAACACCCGTCAGGAAAGCTTCTCCACCGTCTCTGACTACTGCCTCGCCATCAAAGCCATCGCTGATCAACTAGGCGATGTTGGGCACAAAGTTAGCGAAGAACGCCTTGTTCTTCAACTTATCAACGGCCTTTCCACCAAATTTGATGTTGTCGGTGGCATGATCAGCAACACATCGCCACTTTCGACCTTCATGGTGGCTCGCAGCATGCTCTCCAGGGAGGAGAGCCGTCAGGGACGCCCCCAGGGCCCTTCCCATGTCCTTGTTTCCTCCAAGGATTTCATAGCCCCGGACCCCCTTCCCCACACCCAACCCAGACAACCCCAACAGCGCGGAGGACGCGACAGAGGCGGCAACAGCAGCGGCCGTCGCGGCCGCGGCCGCCGCCTGGGCAGTGGTACCCGCAGCAGCAATGGTCCCCCGCTCCGCTGCCCTGCCCTTATCCGACGTGGGTGGGATACCCCCCGCCAGAGTTGGCCTACACGCAGCGTCCGCCACAGCAGCGGGCCCCATCCCCGGCGATGTACGCTTCACAGCAGCCTCCAGCGCACCCTATGCACACCAACCTCTCCGCCGCTTTCTCCACCATGGGACTCCAGCAGCCGGACGACAACTGGTACATGGATACCGGGGCCTCCTCTCACATGAAGAACGCACCAGGTAACCTACAAACTGTTTTTAATTCGAGCTCTTTACCGTCTGTTTATGTCGGAAACGGCGAGTCTCTTAAAATTGTCGGTTCGGGTCACACAACCCTTCCCAATGCCCCACCCCTACGCCTCAACAAAGTCCTGCTTGCCCCTGACCTTGTTAAAAACCTCATTTCTGTTCGTCAATTTACCGTCGATAATCACGTGGTTGTCCAATTTGACCCGTTTGGTTTTCTTGTGAAGGATCTTCGTACGGGGACCCCAATCATGCGCTGCAATAGTTCTGGCGATCTCTACCCCATCACCAAAGCTCGCCCACAGTCTCCCACCGCCCCCACCGCCTTCGTCGCCCATCGTTCTGACTTGTGGCATGCTCGTCTTGGCCATCCCGGCGACCACGTGCTCCAATGTCTCCGCACTAGTCATTTAATTTCTTGTAATAAAGCCTCTGGCGTTTGCATTTCCTGTGAAATCGCCAAGAGCAAGCGTCTCCCTTTTAGCATTTCTCATTCCATTACATTTGCACCTTTTGATCTTTTGCATTGTGATTTGTGGACATCTCCTATTTCAAGTGCTAGTGGTTTTCGATACTATTTGGTTGTCCTTGATGATTTCACCAATTTTGTTTGGGTTTTTCCCCTACGTCACAAATCGGAAACACAAAGTCACATTGTCAATTTTCACACATTTGTCCGCACTCAATTCACTTTGCCCATCAAGGCTATTCAGTGCGACATGGGAGGAGAGTTTGACAACAATTTTGTTCGCTCCTTTTGTCAACAAAATGGGATATCACTTCGCTTCTCATGCCCCCAAACCTCTCCACAAAATGGCAAAGCGGAACGTATTCTCCGCACCCTCAATGACAAAACTAGAACCCTCCTACATCACGCCTCTCTCCCCCTCCCCTTTTGGGTTGAGGCGCTTCACATGGCCACCTATCTCCACAATATACTTCCATCCAAAGCCATTGGCAACTCCATCCCAACCTTGGCACTCTACAAGCGCTACCCCTCTTACGATCACATTAGAGTGTTTGGATGTCTCTGTTTTCCCAACATGAGTGCCACCGCCCCTCACAAGCTATCCCCACGATCCACTAAATGTGTCTTCTTGGGCATCTCCCCACACCATCGAGGCTACCGTTGTCTTCGCTTGGATACAAATCGGGTTGTCACTTCGCGCCATGTGATTTTCGACGGACAGACCTTCCCCTTTGCCACACCACCCACCCCTGCTGTCCCCAACCCACCCACACCACCCAATTCCGACGAATTTCCACCCCTCCTACGCCACCTATTCCAACAAGCATCATCCGGAACCAACCCCCCGCCCAAAACCCCCACCCAAATCGATTGGCAGCGGGCGCCGCAACACATGCGGCGGGCACACCCCCCCGGCAGCGGCCGCCGCACCCCCCGCCCATCCCGCTGCACCCCTTGCGGCGGGTACACCCCCCTGGCAACGCCCGCCGCACCCCCCCCCCCCCCCGCCCCCCTCTTTCCCCCTCAGCAGGCAACCCCTCTTACCCACCAACCTCCGATTGCACCCCCCGCCCATTCCATGAAGACCGGGTCGTAGTCCGGCATCTTCAAACCTAACCCCAAATACAACCTTCTCACTCCGTCTCCCGACATATCTCCTCTCCCCAAATCACCCCACAAGGCCTTACAGGACCCGAACTGGCAAGCCGCCATGATGGATGAGTTTAGTGCTCTTATTAAAAATGGCACGTGGGACCTCGTTCCAAGGCCTCGGGACACTAATATTATTAACTGCATGTGGTTGTTCAAGCATAAGTACAGGTCAGACGGAACTCTAGAGCGACACAAGGCTCGGCTAGTGGTCAATGGCAAGTCACAGGAGGTTGGGGTTGACTGTGATGAGACTTTCAGCCCGGTCGTCAAACCGACTACCATCCGCACAGTTCTGAGCATTGCCCTTACTAAGGATTGGCCTATCCATCAGCTTGACGTCAAGAATGCCTTCCTTCACGACAACCTTCAGGAGACTGTGTATATGCATCAGCCGCCAGGCTTCTATGATCGCACCCGCCCATCTCACGTCAGCCTTCTCCGGAAGTCTCTCTATGTGATGCCGTGCAATTATCGATGACTCCTGGTGACATTGAGGACAACATGAAGGTTCCATTTGATGGCCCTATCACTCGTGCAAGGGCCAAGAAGATTCAAAATGCAACTAAGGCCTTTCTTGTCCGTCACCATGGAACTTTAGAGCAAGGGTTCAGGCCACCCTGGATCACTTGGCTCAAGGTTACACCGCCAGCACAAGAAGTGAGCCTACGTCCACACACGGAGCTCATGAAGACTCGTCTGCACCCGCCATGATTCAACTGAACTCGGCATCACCAAGAAGCCACTCGGCCGAGTGGACCATTGGTCTTGTCGAAGAGCATGGGCCGAGTCACACTTGTGTTGGGCCGGATTTAATTAATTTGTTATTTCATGCAATTAGATAAATAAGGTGGAATTTAATTATATCTCTTCTAGATATAATACTTGACCACCAAGTTATTAAATTTCTATCTCATTAGGATTTATTTATCTTATGTTATTTCATTTATCTTTAGATAGAATTAATCTATCCAAACCCCTTTCCTTTGCAAGGAAGGATTGATTAGATCTCTTAGAAACTTTACTATAAATTCATGTTACGCACTTTGAATTATTCAGATTGAAATAGAATTGAAGAAACCCTTTATGGATTAAGGGTTCTTCGATTATCAATCCCAAAAACACTTTCCCACTTTATTCCTTGAGATCTGTCGGCCAACACAAAACACCCAACCCTTACTGTTCATCGACATCGAGCAAGAACAGAGCCCCAATCTGATTGAGAAGCAGGTTCGTCGAGGAAGCACTGTCCTTGGCGACACTCGCAACCGGCCTCGCTCCCAGCGAGCGCGGACACCTGCTCCCGCATCCTCGCTCTCGCTCCCGCGATCCCCAGGTGCCACTCCGCGTTCTCCAGCGCTGGCTCCTGCGCGTCTCGCTCCCGCGTCTTCGATCTCGGCGTCGCTCGCCTGCACTCCCGCACCCAGCGAGCGCTCCTGTTCTCGCGCACCCGGAGTCCCGCGCACACCCTGAGGCCAGAAGCCTGTGTGCCCAGCAACCTCCGCGCGATCAGTCCCTCGCCTCTCTCTCTCTCGCTGACCTTCGTTCTCTGTCGCTTTCCTTTGCTTTCTCTAAACTGATACTTTGTTCATCTGTTAAGTTTAGATTTCATTAAGTCCGCCACTTCTAATTGCTAGATTTCTTAAGTTAAGGAAATATTGTTTAATTAGTGTTAATTTAGTTATTTTCCGTAGCTATTGATAGTTTAATTTTCTTAAGTTATAAATTATGTGCCTTTAGCTAAGTTTAAGTTGAATTAGTTTAATTCAATTGTGTTAATCAGGAGATATCAAAGAGCATTGCAAGATCTTAGCAAATATACGGCGTGATTCTTGATCTGAAGCCCACAAGCGAAGGATCGGGTATCCCAAACGTATCACTATGGGTTGAAACAGGCGCCTCGCGCCTGGTATCAGCGGTTCGCCACGTACCTCACTGGCATTGGATTTCAGGGCAGTCAGTCTGATCACTCCCTTTTTGTGTTCCACTCAGGGTCTGACACTGCCTATCTTCTCCTGTACGTTGACGACATCGTGCTCACCGCTTCCTCTACATCGCTCCTGTCAAGGCTGATGGCCCTGCTGCGATCAGAGTTCGCCATGACTGATCTCGGTTCCCTGAGCTACTTCCTTGGGGTCTCTGTGTCACGCACTCCTACTACCCTGTTCCTTCATCAGCAGAAGTACGCTCTTGAGATCGTCGACAAGGCCGGCATGACGTCTTGCAAACCCGCCACCACCCCTGTCGACTGCAAGTCCAAGCTCGACGCTGCCTCCAGTCCTAAGGTTGAGGATCCTACAGCCTACCGCAGTCTGGCCACTGCTCTCCAGTATTTGACATTCACCAGACCGGACATTGCCTTCGCCGTACAGCAGATCTGCTTATACATGCATGATCCCCGCGAGCACCATCTTCAGGCGCTCAAGAGGATAATCAGGTACATCAAGGGCACCTCTGACATGGGTTTACATCTCACTCGCAGCAGGTTTGACTCCCTCACCGCCTATTCTGACGCTGACTGGGCGGGTTGTCCTGAAACTCGATGCTCTACATCTGGTTTCGCGATGTACCTGGGCGACAATCTGGTCTCGTGGTCCTCCAAGCGTCAGGCCACCATCTCCCGCTCGAGTGCCGAGGCTGAGTATCGTGGTGTTGCCAACGCCGTCGCAGAGACCTGCTGGCTCCGCAACCTTCTCTGTGAACTCCGGGTTCCCTTTCGATCGGCTACACTGGTCTACTGCGACAATGTCTCCGCTGTTTACCTGTCGTCGAACCCAGTTCAGCACCAACGGACGAAGCATATCGAAATTGACATCCATTTCGTCAGAGAGAAGGTCGCCCTAGGCCAGGTCCGAGTTCTTCATGTCCCTTCTGCACATCAGTATGCGGACATTTTCACAAAAGACTTACCTACTCCTCTTTTTACTTCTTTTCGTTCCAGTCTTGCTATTCGCTCACCTCTAGCTGCGACTGAGGGAGGATGTTAGCATTATATTATTTATACATGTACATTTACCATTGTACCCTCGGGTTTTCACCCATTGATATATATATACAGGAGTAGGCCTCTGAGATCCGTTAAGGACTCAGTTCTCCAAACACTAACAAGGAGATGGAGAAAACCGCAAGGAGTGATGCTAAAGCTCAATTGCGATGCCAGCTTGATGCCATTGGGACAAGTCGTCGTTGGAGTCGTATGCAGAAATGGAGCAGGGGAGCTGCTGTTTGGGGGCCAGCGGCAGGTTCAACACACCAGCTGCGTTGAGATGGCTGAGGCGGAAGCCGTATTCTGGGCTTTGCAATTGGCGAAGGAGAGGGGAATGCTCAACCTTCAAGTTGAATCCGACAATCAAGCACTTGTGCGCAAGCTACAGGATGGATGTGAGGGGCTGGGCTCCCTATACGATCTCATTACAGAAATTAAGAGGTTGGCAGAATCTTTCGAGATGGTTGAGTGGTCTCACACTAGACGTGATGGAAATATGGTGGCCCATGGATTTGCATCATTAAGGCCTACTTCCAACAGATATTGCAACTATTGTTTTGAATGAAATGGAATGATGATTTGGTTTGTGCAAAAAAAAAAAAAAATTTTATTTACTATGCGAACCGGGTTTAAAAATAGACCCAACCCAACCGACCAGAACCGGTCCGGGCTCGAAATGGAATTATTTCCGGTCCGCAACTTTATAGACCGGCAATGGAGCCCTAGAAACGAGCCTAAGCTGCAGTGCTCGTGCAATCCTCTGCAGTCTCTCTCTCCCTCCTCCATCGCACCTCCACTGAGATATTCCCCACCTTTCTTCGAGATTTTTCCAGTTCACCCCCTTCCTACATCACTCTACGATAGAGAGAGATAGAGACCATCTCTGGTTCTTCCGGTAGACAGCGAGGAATCTGAGAGGACGACAAGATGAGTACGTGGAATTACGTGGTGACGGCTCACAAGCCCACCAATGTCACCCATTCCTGCGTCGGCAATTTCACCAGCCCCCAAGAACTCAACCTAATCATCGCGTATGCTCTCTCTCCCTCCATGGTTTACTCTCCGAAGTTTTCGCTTTTCTTGGTGTTAGGGTTTTTCATTTCCCTGTGCCAATCATCTTCTTAGGAGCTCTGGTTCGAATATCGTGCCGTTTGTTTCTATAATTTCTGATTTTGAACTGCTATCGTTTCTATTACCGTAATCTGCCTAGTCAGGGAGGTGAGCAGTTGAAACCTGAAATTGATGTGGAACTAGAACAGTTTCTTTTGGAATTGCTCTCTAGCAACAAAGAAATGCTTAAAGATTCCAGCCTGCTACAAGGAGTATTTTCTTCTCATTTCTGATTTTGAATTTTATAGTCTTTACACTTTATTCCCGCAATTTGCTCAGGGATTAGAGTAGTTGGAACCTGAGATTGATGTGGATCTGTTTCATTGTCTGGATTTAAAAATGTTTTGTCGCTGTTGAAATTTGTATTACAAGAGAGAAGTGCATAAATATTGAAATTTGTGAACAAATTCTAGCCTAATGGGAGGAATTGGATCACATCATTGAGCAGATATAGTTTAGCTGACTGGATGAATCTAAAGATGATGAGAATTTCCTTGAATGGGAAAAAGTACATTTCCAAATTATGAATTATGAAGTTCCCTTATGTTCAAGGATGTGTTATGTTTGAAACTATATAAAATTACTTTGACATCTATGTCACATCATTTTCACAATTTTGGCTCGTCGAAATAAAGTTTAACTTAATTTTTAATGCTGTATCCCAGTATGGCACAGAGATAACTGAAACATGCGTCACTATAATATGTAATGCCCCAGGGTACTTTACTAGTTTCACAAATTAATGCTTGTCATAATCCAGCATATTGTGTTAAATTGTAAATTATATAATAGTTATATGTAAAAAGAGCTCAGATATTTTGGGAGTATTGTCATTGGGATGTGGATAACACGGGAATGTTCTAAAATTTCCAGTAACCTACCAGGCCTTGCTAGGTACCCATGTAGCCAATTTATACACATCTTGCCAGCCATTGAGATTTGCTTCAGTTTGATCCCATAACAGTTATTAGTTTTCCTTGTTTTATATATATAGTATTTTGGGACATGATTTTATCCAAGAACACTATACTCATCAGGGCTTTATACTATCTCAGGAAATGCACGAGGATTGAGATTCACTTGCTCACTCCTCAGGGCCTTCAGGTATGCTGAATTCTCTCTTTTCTTTTGATTTTGGGAAAAAGTGCGTGGTTTACATTTTGTCTCCATCTTCCACCCCATCAACGCATCACTATTCACTCATTGTATATTCCCATGTGCTTCAGTTTTTTGGTCTACATTGGACTTTTGGGACATATTTCTCATGCTTTTTTATGGAAAGATGGTGCCTATTTTGTTACAGAAAAGTGATCCCTACATTGTAAGGGACATTACGAGCATATATTTTGATAATGTTTAGATGGCTATGTTTGAGAATTTATCTACCCGTAACTTGGTCAGCTGACTTGGTGCTCATCTGGCCCAAGCTTGATCAGGTCTTTAGGTACAAGGTTGGGATGTATCTTGTAAATTGTAACTAAAGATTGCTATCTACAGCTCACATATCTAAATTTTTTTGTGAATGATGAGTTGAGTGTGCCTAGTTTGTATTCTATCATCTGACAATTTTTATTTATTTATCGACCATGAACTGATATGCATGCATCAGGAATATGTAACCATGTGTAACTTTATGGTGTGTTGTCTTACACTTACTACCTTCTAATTGGTTAGTTTATCACATGTAACTTACTAATACATTAAAATAAATTGAGTTATTGTTCTACAGATGGTCTAATGCAAGGAATGGACTCTTAATGTTGGCACTTGATTGTACATAGATATTGTAGAATTTTCACTATATAGAAAAAGATGGAACAATCGGAATTTCTATTTTTTTGTGTTATATGAAAAGCTGTTAATTGGTAATTTGGACCATTTTCGAGTGAACATTGTACTGTTTCCCGCAAAATTCTTTTGATATACCTTTTCTCTTGTTGTTTTCTCAATAGAACTTTGTTGTATTGAGCCGATTTTCACAAGTCTATCTCTTGTACCATGTTCTGTGTTCCTGTTCATTGTTTAATGTATTCTTTAATTCTATTGGTGTTTAATTTAGGCTTGTGCTTTTTCTTTCCGAGAGAGTAGTTGGTGAATGGTGAGGGAGATTACACTATCTTTATGCTTTTCAAGAGAAAAGGTCCTCTTTCTCTGAATGAATTATCAATAGTAACATTGCTGAAAATAACCAACTAGAACCGTTAGAAGGGCTGATGGAATTTCAGAGCAAGTTTTTTAGGGCAAGGCCAAGCATTCCACATCTTTTGGATTGAAATTTGTACTTACCAATTACCATAGCCTTGTTTGAAGAATTGGATAATTGTGCTGCTGTCTTCATTTCTTATTCCTTGGTTTGGACGATTCACAACTCCTCTCTTCTTTCCTTCTGGAGTCTTTTGATTATCTTCTCCTTTTCCTATTGGATACCGGAGAACCCTTCTTGTACTTGGGTTAATGAATTTTTTTCTTTTGGTTCTGTAGGCCATGTTGGATGTTCCAATATATGGGAGGATCGCAACACTTGAACTTTTTCGTCCTCATGTGAGTACACTTTACTACAGGTTTCCCACTTTGCAGGCCGGTTGGATGATCAGTTGATCGGATTTTCTTTTCATTTTTAATTGCAGGGTGAAGCTCAAGACTTCCTATTCATTGCAACAGAGAGATATAAATTTTGTGTTCTTCAATGGGATCCTGAAACATCAGAGCTTGTTACCAGGTATAAGCGGAGGATTTATCGACTCTTTTAATTTCCTTATCTATGATTTTCTGTAGTTATCTATAATTGTGGGAACATATTCATTCTTCTTTTATTTTTCTCCTCTCCTATATCATCTTCCTCAACGATGATAAGTTCATTCTACTAGAAATAGAAACTTTGTTAACCTTTATAATATCAACTCTTTAGAGATTTTCTTTTTGAGAATAGGCTACATTGCCATATGAAGATTTTAAAATAGGCAGTAATTGCTCTTTTATGTGAACTAAGTTACATTGCCCTAATTTTCAGAGCCATGGGAGATGTTTCAGATCGCATTGGCCGACCCACGGACAATGGCCAGGTGTGTTTTTTATGTAATGGCCAGGAGTTACCTTTTTTTTGGTTCAGAAAGTCAGGATATGCCATAATATAGTCCTGAAACAGTTTTAATTTGCTAATATTGCTTTGGACTTTTTTCTCCTATTTTGATTTTCTATTTAATGTCTTCACTTGTTTATCAATTAATTTTTGTTATGTTTTGTCTTCTGAGCGGGGCTCTCTGTGCAGATTGGCATTATTGATCCTGATTGCAGATTAATTGGACTACATTTATATGATGGATTATTCAAGGTAGGCAGTCAGTGCTATGTTTTAGTTTCAAATATGTGGAGATTATCAGTTATTGAAAGACTGTTGAGAGTAAGCGCTCAAGCATTTGTGCAGGTTATCCCATTTGATAATAAAGGACAGCTCAAGGAAGCATTCAACATTAGGTAAATGTTGTTCAGATCTCTCATATACTCATTTATCTGATGCATTAATTGCCCTTGATCATAAGAAGTTCTGTTATTTATTTATTCTTGATGTTGATGAGTTACCTTAATTCCCCCCCCCCCCCCCCTCTCTCAAGATTTGAAGACAATCTGTCTGCCAGATGTCCATCGTGATCTCTCTCTCCCTAGAAGCGGTCATGTTCTGACCTGTACAAAAGACTGTTGTTCAATAACCTTTGCTTTGTCAAGTTGTTATTTACTTATCAATAATATGGTCTGATAGTTATATCTTATGCATGTTACTGCAGGAGTATGTTAGTCTAATAGACAAGTAAACTTGGGTTGCATGTTTGTCTTCTGCATGCTAGTACTGCAAGATTGATGTTGGATTTTTTCTTAAGCAACTAGTGAACTTATTTGGAGATTGCTTCTTCCTTTCTCATTGTTGGCGTCTGAATTATGCTTTAAAAACTCAAAACTAATGAGGTCTGAGTTCCAACATAAAGGGGGCTATTCTGCTGAACCAGTAGTGTTTATTGACTTAATTTGGCCATTAATCTGCTTTATCCGACTAACAGTTTGGTCCTTGTTTTTGAAGGCTTGAGGAGCTACAAGTGCTGGACATAAAGTTTCTTTATGGTTGTTCAAGACCTACAATTGTAGTTCTCTACCAGGTCTTAATCTTAGTCTGCTTACATTGTGATACATGGCCTTTTATGGTTACAGAGTTCTAGAAGAACAATTTTTTTGATAAAGAAATAGTGATTCTGAAAAAGATATTTTGTAAATACTATTTTTCTTGGTATGATGAGGAAATTATTTTGCTTGAAATAATGCTGCTCTAGTGTGCCACAAAACACTACATTCCTGGTTTTGACATTGAAATTTGATCACAACTATTCTAATATACATAGTACAAGACTGACGACGGTTTGTTGTTTATTTCAGGACAATAAAGATGCCCGCCATGTCAAAACATATGAGGTTTCCTTAAAGGAAAAAGATTTTGTTGAGGGCCCATGGTCTCAGAATAATCTTGACAATGGTGCAGACTTGTTAATACCAGTTCCTCCACCACTCTGTGGGGTTATCATTGTTGGTGAGGAGACAATCGTATACTGCAGTGCCACTGCATTCAAAGCGATTCCCATCAGACCTGTATGTTATTTAGCATGTTATGCTCTTTGTTCATGATTTTCTTGTACTTAAATTATCAAATGGTGTTCTCTAATATAAGAATTTGTATTTGGACGGGCCTAGATATTTTACACGCTGCATTGTTTTGTTCTTAGTCAATCACTAGGGCTTATGGAAGAGTTGATGCTGATGGTTCGAGGTATCTGCTTGGTGATCACTCAGGGCTCCTTCACCTACTTGTTATCACCCATGAGAAAGAGAAGTGAGTGATCTGATCATTATGTTGTGCAGTTCCGTATTTTTTGAATGATCCTCCGGTAGTTGGTGCCCCTCTTAACTTCGAAGATTTCTTGGTTTATTTTGGGGACAAAGGAAATGCGTCCTTTTTCGATTTTATTCTTCTACTCTTCATTTCTATTCCCTTGAAATGGGCCAGTATTGTATATGTTTCTTAATTTTGGAACTTAAGCCTGTAAAATTAACACTAAACCCCCTATCATACAATTAAAAAAGTTGGTAAGACGTGCTGTTATATTTTATCTTGGGTCTCTGGACACTCGTTTGTTCATAAAACTATAAAAGTACAATTTGATTTGTGGTGGTGGGGGGTAGTGAATAGGAAAAAGTAGGAAGAAAACTTATGGTCCTACATTATTGAATTTCTTGTTGCTTTTACCTCGCCGTAATCTTAAATGCCCTCTTGTTAAATCATTTACTTAGCAAAAGCTTTCACCATTGAGGGACATGGGTCCCAGTGAGGGGAACAAGAGGATAGAGTATTACATACCCATTTATCTTAAGCGACGTCACTAACTCTTAGATGGGGTATTTTTGGGTACTCCGTAGGTTTCATTATTGTTGGGTAGCCAACCTGTGGCATCTGTTGCTATTGTCTACTGAAACCACCAGGACATGCCACATGTAGATGTCGTTTTTACCTTACATTTGGATTAAAAAAAAGCTATCTGCTGTTAGTTTGTCTAATTTTCAGCCTTGAAAACATGGACAGAAAAATGAATTGCTGATTATTTCTATTGATCACACAAGGTAGCATTGCTCTACCTTCCATTTTATTCTGCATGATATCCTGATCATTATTCAATATAACTCTCTATCTTGCAGGGTTACTGGACTGAAAATAGAGCTTTTGGGAGAAACATCTATTGCATCATCAATATCATATTTGGACAATGCTTTTGTTTATGTTGGCTCAAGTTATGGAGATTCTCAGGTGTGTTTAGTTCATTTTTGAGATTGTTATATATTTGTCAGTTTGGCTCTAGATGCAGTGCAAGAATTATAGTCGTGAGTTATAAATTTTTTTGCTTTAGTTCTTCCCTTCACAATCATTAAGTGTTTCTAATGCTTGACAATGATTTTCTCACCAGCTCATTAAATTGAACTTACAACCTGATGTTAAAGGATCATATGTTGAAGTTTTGGAAAGATATGTTAATTTGGGTCCTATTGTTGACTTCTGTGTGGTGGACCTTGAGCGGCAAGGTCAAGGCCAGGTCGTAACATGCTCTGGTGCATATAAAGATGGTTCTCTTCGTGTTATTCGCAATGGGATAGGAATCAACGAACAGGTCCATTTTATTGTTTCTACTCAATATTTTTAGTTAGTTTCTTGTACAACTTTCTGATATCTGCGGTTTTCTTACAGGCATCAGTAGAACTTCAAGGCATCAAAGGAATGTGGTCATTGAGATCTTCCACTGATGATATATACGACACCTTTCTAGTTGTCAGCTTTATCAATGAAACACGAATTTTAGCAATGAATCCTGAAGATGAGTTGGAAGAAACAGAGATAGAAGGGTTTGATTCTCAATTTCAAACTTTGTTTTGCAGTGATGCTGTGTTCAACCAACTTATACAAGTACGTGATCTTTCATTTGGTTGGCATCATTCTTTTCATTTCTCTCCTTTTTTCAACAGTGTACTCTATATTCCAATTTGTCTTATACTCCGTATTTGTCCGGTCTTTTTTTATAAAAAAGTTCTTGCTTTTTTTTTGTCATTTCTATTTTACAGATAAAGTGCATCTGTGTGTATTTTGTGTATGTAAGCTGACAGAGATGACTGCTAAATTTTTTGGTCTCCTCGCTTCCCTCCTCCCTTACCCTCTCTCTGTGCACAAGTGGTCTTGCTAACTAATTAATAATGACGTGCTTCTTTATGTATGTTGGATTGTCCGCTTTATGAGTGCTTTTTCTGAAGAGCATTTCTTTCCTCCTTACAAAAAGGACTATGTTTGATTATTTGTAATTTGCTGCAGGTCACTTCAAGTTCTGTAAGACTGGTTAGCTCCTTTTCTAGGGAGCTACGAAATGAATGGAAACCTCCTTCAGAATATACTATTAATGTTGCGACAGCAAATTCCACCCAGGTTTGTTTGGAATCTCAAGCTTCAGTGCTAGATAAGAATAGGTGCTAGCATCTTAAACCATTATTTGCTGTAATTGACAGGTGCTGTTGGCAACCAGTGGTCGGTTTCTTGTTTACTTGGAAATCGGTGATGGGGTTTTGACTGAAGTAGCTCATAAGAAGCTTGAACATGAAATTTCATGCCTTGATATAAACCCTATTGGTGAAAATTTAAACAGAAGTCAACTGGCTGCTGTTGGAATGTGGACTGATATAAGTGTTCGGGTTTTCTCTCTTCCTGATCTTGATCTAAAGACAGAGGAGCAACTGGGCGGAGAGATTATTCCTCGTTCTGTCCTACTGTGTTCTTTTGAAGGGGTAAGAATTTCCATGTCTGTATATATAGGTTAGGTTTAAGTTTATAAATGGCAATGTGAACAGAATCTTCAATGTCATGGAATGCTTGAGGGGATCCAAAGTGAATGTCGTAAGACTCAGAACACACGAGTTTGTTCAGCATATAATTAGCCATTGAAGCTGGCTAAATGCACTTCACTCATTGTATATTTTATGTCAAATTACTTGTTTATTTGCATTGTGGTAACCACTATTAGTAGTTTCATCGGAAGAGCATGTTCACAAGTTTTTTTCCCCCCAGATATCTTATTTATTGTGTGCTCTTGGAGATGGGCACCTCTTGAACTTCACATTGAATACAAGTGCCGGTACACTAAGTGATCGGAAGAAGGTGTCACTTGGTACTCAACCAATTACACTTAGGACTTTCTCATCCAAGAACTCAACACATGTTTTTGCTGCATCGGATCGGCCCACCGTTATATACAGTAGTAACAAAAAGCTTCTTTACAGCAATGTGAATTTGAAGGAAGTCAGCTATATGTGCCCCTTCAACACAGCTGCTTTTCCGGACAGGTGATTTCTCCTTTTGCATCTTTCTACCCAAACTTTGCTGTATTACAACTGAGTTAATATAAGAGTGTTTCATAAGAAATATTGAGTTAAAATGTTATTTCTTCCTCTCAAAAGTTGCAAAGGGAGGCTAAAAAGCACATAGGGATTACTGATTAAGGAGTATATAAATGGACATTCCCTAACAGTTTTTATCTCAATATGGTGCATATAGAGATGGATTATTTGAGGCAATTGCTTGGTTAAAGCCTAGAGAGTCTCTGAAGTGTATAAATGAGTTATAATTGATTTCATATTTATGTATGATAGAACAGGAAATGAATATTTCCATATGGTCAACTTAGAAATTATGCAAATATTTGTAGATTTTATTAGGAGTTCAGGTTGCTCATAGAGCTTTTGGTAGAAGAGTAATTGGTAATATTAGTGGTTACATTTATCGATGTACTTGTGTTTCAGCCTTGCGATTGCGAAAGAGGATGAACTCACTATTGGCACGATTGATGATATTCAAAAGCTTCACATCCGCTCCATTCCCCTTGGGGAGCATGCCCGTCGCATCTGTCATCAAGAACAGACACGGACATTCGCCATTTGTAGTTTGAAGAACAACCAAGCCAGTGCAGAAGAGTCTGAAATGCACTTTATTCGCTTGTTGGATGATCAGACTTTCGACTTCATATCGACTTATCCACTTGATACATTTGAATGCGGTTGCTCCATATTAAGTTGCTCTTTCTCAGATGACAACAATGTATACTACTGTGTAGGGACAGCATATGTTTTGCCCGATGAAAACGAGCCTACGAAGGTAAAATAACCTGCATCCTTTGAAATTTTGATCCCTGTTTATCTGGATCCATAAAGAGTGGTCTGTTGCATAGTGTCACATATGATTCATCTTGTATAAACTATATTGTAAGGGATTAGTTCAGTTACAGTCACAGTAAGATTTCCTAGAAACTAATTAGTGATTTTCCTCTGTAGGATAGATAGTAGAAGGGGAGATGAAATTGGTTAGAGAACTAGAGAGTTTTAGACACATTTATATGACAATGCTGTTGCATATTTTCTTTCTCTCCCGACATTTAAATTCCTTGTCTCTTCATTTGCGTTTGCTTATCTGTTTGAACATTTTATTCTTCCGGTGACGTGCAGGGGAGGATTTTGGTTTTCGTTGTAGAAGATGGGAAACTGCAGCTCATAGCTGAGAAGGAAACTAAAGGGGCTGTTTACGCGCTTAATGCTTTCAACGGCAAGCTACTAGCTGGCATCAATCAGAAAATCCAGCTCTATAAGTGGGTGCTTCGAGATGACGGTACTCGTGAGTTGCAGTCTGAGTGTGGACATCATGGGCATATACTTGCCTTGTATGTGCAGACTCGTGGTGATTTCATCGTTGTTGGTGATTTGATGAAGTCGATTTCTTTGCTAATTTACAAGGTGAGTTGAGCATACTATGTTGCATCTTTGAGTTGAATTGCCATGTGTCTTCAAAGTCCAAATCATCCTTTGTTAGATTTAGGTTGTTGATCTGTCACTCAGTGCTTCAAGTGATTTCTAATGTTGTATCTGTCTTCAGCACGAGGAAGGTGCTATTGAGGAACGGGCACGCGACTACAACGCAAATTGGATGACAGCAGTTGAGATCCTGGACGACGATGTGTATCTAGGTTCTGAGAACAACTACAATCTCTTCACAGTCCGAAAGAACAGCGAAGGAGCCACGGATGAAGAACGGGCCCGTCTGGAAGTGGTCGGGGAGTACCACCTCGGTGAATTCATCAACAGGTTCAGACACGGCTCCCTCGTCATGCGCCTTCCCGACTCCGACGTCGGCCAAATCCCGACCGTCATCTTTGGGACAATCAACGGTGTAATCGGGGTGATCGCATCACTTCCATCCGAGCAGTACGCGTTCCTGGACAAGCTTCAGACCAACTTGAGGAAGATCATAAAGGGCGTGGGAGGACTCAGCCACGAGCACTGGAGGTCGTTCTATAACGAGAAGAAGACGGTCGACGCCAAGAACTTCCTGGACGGGGATCTCATCGAGTCGTTCCTTGACCTCAACCGCGATCGCATGGAGGAGATCTCCAAGTCTATGAACATCCCCGTCGAGGATCTATGCAAGAGTGTGGAGGAGCTAACAAGGCTGCATTGAGCAACTCTCTTCAAGATCAGTGCTCCTCTTATTCTCTTGTTTTTTCGGGTACTCCGCGATCGGCGGAGAGTAAGAAACCTTGTGTAATTTTCATGAAAATCCATGTCCATGTTCTTTGGCTGTTTAAACTATGATGGTTGCAGTTCTACTGGTGTAATTCATGGTTTGCTGCTTTGCCCTCTTTTTTGTACACAGAGATCTTGCAACTTTGCAAGGTACGCTGTTTTTTCGTCTACCCAGCTATACGAATCCGGTTAACCTGTACCGTAAATCCGATTCAAGTGTTTTTACCTTTTCCATATAGCAGGATTTGTTTAGATCTTAATTATGTGTTTTCAGGCTTTAAATGGGAAAATATATTATCATGTAGTTTTGTAATTGGGGTAATGTATTTCTTGAAAAATGCATCAGCTTAAGCTACGCTTAAAATAAATTATTATTAAAATAATTATATTATATAATTTACGTATTTTGTAATCCAAAAACACCTTAAACGTCACTTTCAGAAAAATGTCATAATGAAATTATTATTAAAATGCATGGTGATCCAAACAGGGTTAGGATCCAACACTTATTCCTCCATAGTTCAAGACTACTTGACGGAAAATACACTCTTACCCAAATTTTGGGTTATACAGAGGTAATTATATGTAAAATCAAAAAAAAAAAAAAAGGGAAATGAAATGAAATCTGAAAAGTAAGTAATGAGTATCCTACTTCTAGCCTAGGTTAATGAGTACCCTACTTCTAGTCTAGATTTGAATTACAAATATACAATTTATTCAATTACAAATTCACAGGTTATTCAAACTCTCCCTCTCCAAACGGTACTACACTTCTCCTCACAAGTTTTGGCCGGAACGAAGAGCTAACTCGCCGGATTCAAGGTTTCCGATCACCGAACTCGCTAACGATTTAAGGTTAGACATACTATTCTTTATCAGTTTGAAGTCTGCATGTTGCTTTTGAATCTTCAATGGAGGCGTTTTCATTTGTTTGCACAAACTGATTAAGGTTCAAGGATGTGAGAAACATTTGATTAAAATTGATTGTCTATTAGGGTTCACGAATGTGACAAGTTGATTAAAGATTAGGGTATGAACAAACCGATTAGCCTCTTATTTTTCGAAATCGAATACCTGGGGTTAGGGTTCATTCGAATACAAGTTTATTGAAGATTAGTGATTAGGGCCCTCAGAAGTATAATGTTAGTGATTAGCTAGGGTTTCAAGGTGTAATATTGCATCCGATTTGTGGCAATCTAGCTAAGAAGAAGAGCTGTTTATAAGGTGTAATCTGCCCGCGGCTTGCCGATAGGCCTGCGGGCATTGGTCCAAAGCCACAAAATTGGGGGTCGGGAAAACAACTGAGAAATAAGACAATGGCACTATCCAACTCAATGATATTATATATTTATTTTAAATATGAAAACATTTAAGAAACAAAATTGTATTTTATATTCTCACATGAAAAAATAGTATAACTGCCCGCGGCTTGCCGATAGGCCTGCATGCATTCATTAAGTTTTTGTGAGGGTTTGAGTTTAATTATTTCATTCTAATTTATGCGCTCGATTTGGTTCAACACCATCATACATTCATTAAGTTTTTGTGTATCCCTCTACAGTACTATTATCATCACTGATGAGTCAAGAACGAGGATTTGATCTTAACATCGGACACGATGACAGTGGGTCCGACGTGATGGGGAATCGTTTTTTTGTCATGAGGGTTTGTGGAGTTTGTTTTGTTTTTGTGAAATTTTGCACTTTCTTAATGTCAGACAGATCTTTTCGTTTGGGGTAAATTGTGCTGCTCTTTCGATTTTTTTGTGATTTTGAATGCTTTTGGTTTTTACAGGGATTTAGACAACATACTGCTCTGTCTGAAATGGCCCCGGATTATATGAAGCTGGTTAATCTTACTAAAGTGCAGAAGAAGAGGTGGGAATCGTTAGCCAAAATAGATATCGTGCCCACCAAATTCTTTGATGTGCCTACACTGCAACGCCTTGGATTTTTCGATATTACGAAAATGTTGTTGGATCAGTGCGGGTTGGGTGCTTTTTTGGAGAAAACTGCCCCAACATATAAAAGATATTTGCTGGAATTTCTCTCAACACTTGAGCTCCATGATGAGGACAATACAATTACCTTTAACCTGAATGATGTCGAGCGGAGACTGACCCATCTTGAGTTGCGGGAGATCATAGGGGTTTCACGTCCACCTACAAAGAATGCGTTAAAGCCCCCCACTGATCAGATTGCAAAAGTTTGGTCTGCGGTCACAGGTTCTGATTTTGACAGTCGGAAGGGGGAAACGAACAGCAAGTTGATTCATCCATGCTTGATTTTGGTGCACAAAGCGATTAGGATGGCTTTCATGGGTCAAAGTGAGATAAACAAGTTCACTGTCGCAGATTTGGGATGGTTCTGGACCTTGTTCGAAAGTAGTAATGCCGTGACTGACTGGGCTTCAATATTTCTTTCAAGTTGTCTTCGAGAACAAGGGAAGCCGGCTGCTAAGGGGAAGTTAGCTATAGGAGGTATGATCACAGTCATCGCCAGGCATTTCGAACAAGAACCGCCCGACTGGTTTTGTCCCCACTATGGTTCGCATTTGTTCGATGAAAAGAGTCTGATCATAGCCCAGGTACTGAGTCATCCAAATGTCGGGCCTGTGCATTGGAAAACACCCTCGTACTTTCCTCATAGCATATATTTACCCTGTCAACTCCCCTGTGGCCCAAGCCCTGCCGACTTCCGTATGCTGCCAAACAATACTACTCAAGCTCTGGTTGTGGAGGAAGCTGCCCCGATGGACACTGACGAACAACAATCAGCGAGAAGCAAACATGAGAGAGGAGCGCATATTATCCCCCGAGAGACTGAGCTTGGTAGTTCAAGTTCAGCTGGTACATGGCAGCAAGTGTTGAAAGGGATACAAGGAATTATCACCCGACAGACTGATATTGAGATGACACTTCGGGAGGTATTAGCCAACCAACAGATAGTTTTCGATATGGTCGCTCGTATCGAACACATACAGGAATCTAGTGCCAGTGATTTTCAAGACCTATCACTCTCAAATCTCTCAATCAATGCCAGGTTAGACGGACTTGATGCTGAGGTCGAGACATGCCGGGACATTCAAGAGGTGGCTGCTTTACGTATTGAAAGATTCGACAATTATGCAGGTTCCAATTGGCCCAGTTATATCCCATATTCACCATCTGAAGATATGATCAGACAGATCACCACACGAGGCGAAACGAGAGAAAGTTGTTTCACCAATCGCCCAACTCTTCGTAGGCCTCATCGTGGCCCTGGACCAAGCGGAGGAGATCGTGATGGAGGTCGACCCTAGTGTTTCTATATGATGTTGGTTTATGGTCGTAGTTGTGTTTAAACTGATGAAATTTGACTATTTGTACTGTTTGTGTCTGTTGTTGGTTAAGGCGTCAAGTTATGTTTGAAATTTTGTTGTTGACATTTGACTATTAGTATGTTGTTGGTTTATGACATTTGACTATTTCATATAATCTCAAATTTTACTTATTTAGGATATAATTTATACCAATTTAGTTACTTTATTTAAAAATTATATATAGATGCATTTATTATATTTGAATTTTTTTTCAATTACATTATTTATAAAACATTTAAATAAAATTTTAGGAAGTAATAATCTAGAAAGATTTTTTTTAGTAATATAATTGACGAATATTGTAATCGCCCAGGTAAATATGATAAGTATAGTTATATTTTGACGAATTACAATAACGTAATTACTCTATAACGTACATATAATCCTCTAATGTTATATATGAATTTCTAATGTATTTTTTTATACTCATTATTTCATCCTACTAACGTAAATGGATATATAACCTAAAATTGTTATCTCAAATATATAATACTATGCATATATCCATCAAAGCATTTAAGTTTATAAAACTTGTTTATTGAATTTTCAAATAAAATATAAGTCGGAAATTATTGAAGAGTAAGTATAATTATATTTTGAATTGCAAGTTTCATGTGTATATTCAAAATGATAAAGTTTGATACTCCGTACTCCACTTTGATGTGTATGGTCGTTATTTCGACCAAAAACAATACAATTTCTGAAGAAAAAAAAAAGTAATCACGTTATTGGAAAATGGAGAAGGGAGTAGCAGGCCTACCGGCGGGTAGGCTGCACCGTAGGCTTTTCCCAAGATGTCTCTTTTTTTTAAAAAAAAAATCATATAATTTCTGGTATTGGTGTAAATTACTTCACACGGATCCGGATTATGAGCCGTTAGATTAATGTAAACGGACGATCAGGATGTGAATATATAATTGAAATTTGGGGGTTTTCTAGAATGTGAATATACAATTTTAATCTTACCAAATCACCACCATAGATTACTAAAGCTTAACCAACTTTTTAATTTTTGTCAAATCGGCACCCTAAACCATTATAATAATCAATTAATACTTATTTACATCCAACCTTATATCTTAATTAGGTAGAAAACTTATTGTTTTATATAAACTAATATATCCAATATAAAAAATAACACGACCGTATCTCCATATTTGATGTGGGACCATCCAAGACACCATCCAAGTCACCTTCGGACACATCTATACTTGGGGATGGACCTATGATTCGAGCTCATGAGAATGTTGTCATCCTCAAGAGGAAGAAGAAGGCTCCACCTTGGGAGAAGATCCAAAGTGCAAATGACGTTTTACATTCGTTCAACAGTTTGACAGCTTTTCGACGTCTCTGTAAAATGGATCCAAAGTGCAAATTGTTGAGTCTTGCTTTAGTTCTTGCTTGTTGTCGAAGATCGGACCACCCTACGGCTAACCCCGTATCAATATTGTTTTCATAAATATATTATTTATCCAAGGATAAGATTTCATATACGTATTGTTTTCTTTCTTTGATTTCATATATTGGTTGATAATTGACGCGTGTTGTTGTTTTATTTTGGCATATGGTTTTGAAGTTGGAGTTTTATTTTAGGTGTTGTCTTTGGTGTAATGTCATTTTAATTAATCAATGAAGTTCCACTTTTTTTTTAAAAAAAATAAGTATTGGGTTACATATAGTTAGCCTTATTACAAAAATGTTTTCATGTTTTCCGTTTAAGTAATTTAATAATATATTTCTGCATTTACTTGTGTTCTTTTTTGTAATTATATGTATTAATATTAATATTAATAATCTCGATCATCAACAAAAAAATTTAAGTAAAATAAATCAACATTTCCCTTTCATAAATATAAAAGTGTAAAGTGAAACCTCCATTTTACATACATATTATAAACGTTCATGGTCTCACTCTCTTCTTTACCTACATATTCTAAACATCCCTTGTAATATTTTAGAAATTTTTATTTTGAAAAATCATGTTTTAAAATTTTTTAAAAATTACCAAGGTATTATTTATGAAATATAATTATAAAAAAAAATTAAAACATGGATTTTAAAAAAATAAAATTTATAATCAAATGGAATATGTAAATAGTTTTTATAATTTTTTTAAGATTGAATAAATGTGCAAATAAATTTACCCGTTATGCATTGCTTCAAAACGGAGGGAGTCTCCTCTGCTCATGTTTCCCTCATTTGTCTTTTTCACCATAGCCCGAGGCGCAGGTTGCTGTCAACTCAAAATGACAACTTCCTATAAAGCTGCACAAGTCTCCCCTCGACTGTAGTGTATGAAAAAGGAATCTTTTTGCTCAAAAAAAAAAAGGAATCTTTCTTCTGTAGAACATAATCATCCTTATTTTCAAAATTAGAAAATTATATTTATGTTATAAAAAAGAAAATCATATACGGAGTATATTTGTATAATCATCCTTTCTATTTCAATTTTTAGCACAATATGTTTTTTCATGACAATAATTATTCAAAATATATATAATTATGTATTCGGTGCATTTAACGATCATACGTTGTAGTTGTACATGCATGTGAAATACCATACTCCGTATGTTCCAACGAGTTTGTTTGTATAAACTGATCATCTCATCAACGTATTCAAGCACGGAACTAGTGGCGGGTTGGGATCCTCTCCCGCCCGCCCCATATTTAAAACTTAATTTAGCTAACCTTGATATTTAAAATTCAACTGGTTTTTAAAATTATTTAAAAGTTACCTAAGGTAGAAATTTAAATTTCATTAATTTTTTTACTTTCAATTAATTTTTTAACTTTCAATTTATTTTAAGATTAAAGTATAACTTAAAGCAAATATCTAACAAAACGTGTGAAATGGCCGGGTAAAAGATCTTGGTATGTGTTGATATATATATATATATATATATATATATATATATATATATATATATATATATATATATATATATACATTTTGGAAAAATGGCTTAAAGTAATAATAACTATCATGCTTAATGAAATTATATTTCTAACCTGTTTAATGAAATTTTGGTATGCGTTGATATATTGGAGACTAATTATAATTATACACATTTTGGTATGTGTTGATATATTGGAGACTAATTATAATTATATTTCTAACTTGTTTAATGAAATTTTTTATAAAATGTAACCCGGAGATTATTGGAGTGTAATTATAATTATATATTGAAATGCAAAGTTAAGGTATATATTCAAACTTATCACGTTTGATGTGTATAGAAACAAAAAAAAAGGTAGTCATGTTATTGGAAGTTGGAGAAGGGAGTAGCAGGCCTACACGCAGACAGCGACATAGGCTTTCCTCCCAAGAACGAGGTCTCCTTTTTAAAAAAAATTAAAAAATAAAACAATTTATAGTATTGGTGGAAAATACTTCACATGGATCCGGATTGTGAGCCGTTAGATTGATGTAAACGGACGATCAAGATGTGAAGCTTTAAGAATGTCATTTTTTTGGGGGGATATTCCGTTTGCAAAAGATCTATTAATTTTTCATACTTTGCAAAAAAAAAAAACTAATTATTTTCCAAAAAAAAAATTGCCCCTATTATTTTCCAAAACAATATTTAACCTAACTCAATAACTTTCAACATTTGTAAATGTGACTGATCAATTTTACCAAATACTCAATTAGAATTTTATTGAAAAAGAAAAGTAAAGTTTATTTGAGTCATTTTCTGCTCTTATAAAAGAAGAAGATAATAAAAGATTAATCATTCTTATCTTATTAGGTTTTATGCATTCCAAAACAACAGAAATGAAAAATACCTTCTTTTATTATGCAAGAAGTGGTTTTGTTCATTTTTTAAAGCATAAGGGGTGGTTTTACGCAAAGTATAATTTTATGAAGTATTTTTTTTTTAATTTATAGGTTAACTGTTGTTGTTCACATAAAAAGCGGGTGGATTTTTGCAAAATTTTGTAAATAATGGATGATTATGTACATGCAATTTTTAACAAATAATGAGATTTCCATTTTTACAAGAACCAAAAAATATATAAATGGATCTTTTGTGTAATGTTAAAAACAATGTTTGCTTTTCTTTAAAAAAATTTGGAAACAATGGGTGATTTTTTGCTAAAACTTTGGCAATAATGTATGATTTTGTTATTTTTAAAAAATAAAGGTGGTACTGGAACCAAATGCTACGACATTGTGCCGATAACAACTTGTATCAAGGTTGTGCTCTTTTGAAGCAGCATGATCCGTATAATGGCTATGCAGTGGCAGATTCAGGCCATCCAACAGACGATTGAACTATATTTCCACTGCTACTATTTCAATATTTCGATTACTGTATTTGGACCCTTTTGTTTTGTGTAACCCTACTTTAGAACATTATTATCATCTTGTTTAATTTTCTTCCGTGGATTGAATGTTCACATGTTATCATCTTGTATGTGATTCTTTTTTCTTTTCATCCTATTTTTACAATTGACATCCAAATGCCCTTGGGTACACTACACATCTAATTTAGTTGGATGGGTAACCACGGGATGCATATACCCCAATGGTCACAGCATCTCATATGCACACCATCAACTTGATTTTGAATCCTATCAGCGGTATAAACCAACCCTTCTTTCTCGATCTATTTTTCTTTATTGAATTAAGTATATTTTTTTTATACATTCTTCAATAGTCATTGCAAAATAAAAAAGAAGCGAATATGATTAAGTCATTGTATAATTAAAAATATTTATAATCAAGTCATATTGATTGATTATATATATATAACACATGTAATTTCTGTAAATACAAGAGAAGTCATTTATTTCTATTCGTACTTCAAATATGTAGTATTTGATCGAGGTACGTAGAAGGAGGCCGCGGCCCGCGGGCCAACCCGCGGGCTGCGACATATGCTTTCCACAAGTATCGAACTTGCTACGTTTGGGCTAAAGTGCAATATAAAAGGTGGCCCAAATTTATGTCATAAATTTTCATATATCACCAAGCCCAAACTACCTTTACCTCCGGCCCAACTAGAAAGATAAAAGAAGTTTTTGACTGTTTATGCTAAAGGAAAGTATGGAGTATTTGTGTATGTATTTCGACCATGTATATGTTTAGGAATTTGGTATTGTTGGTAGTGGCAGACTACTCACTTGACTTTGGTCTAGCAGTAGGGGATGGTCTCTTCGTGAATGAAATATTCTTTTTGAACAAGATCACCTATATTAATAATTGAAGGGAGGGCATATCTTTGTTCTTGACATTTTATTCAGATTCCATACACATTTGTTTGTTTGGGAGCTAAATGAGTTCATTTTTTAAAAACTGACTATGTCATTAAAGATGTCATGCATACAAAGAAATAAACCCAGCACAAAGTTGGCGATACATTGTTGTAGGGTGGTCTTTCATGCCTTGATTCGACAAAAGTGGGTGATCTTACAACAGCCCCTACATCACCAATGTGGTTCATCTACCACGTCATCATCGCCCTCCTCTTATGGTTCCCTCAAGAACTTTTGCATAGAAGTGCCATAACACACATCCGTCCGTGATAGGCCTCATTCCATAGCGATTTTCCTCAACAAACTTCTGGGCATGGTCTGCTTTGGCTACATATTTAAGATATTCATGAAGGAAGCCGCCAGGCGCTGTCACAAAATTACAAGTCCAACGATAACAACTTAGAAACCCTCCATCAACCAAAATTGGCATATTTATTGAAGTTGCGAGTCTCACCTAATCGTTTGTCTTCTACATCCTGGTACGTATATGGACCAGGGAAAATGGCCGTGTTTCTCTATGTCAAGAATAGAACAAATGAGAATCGTATATGAAAAGGAAAGCAAAGGTTTGAAGTACAGTGACCAAGATATAGGCTCTTATGTGAATCAACATTGACATCACTTCCTACTTACTGGATTGAGTAGCGCCTTATGTAGTGAATCATCTATGAGAAGGGTGTTAGATTCGTCATAGTCACCCTTCTCCCATTCAAGAGATGGGTCCTCCTTGTCCCACAACTTCTTTAGTTCCTTAAAAACCAGTGGTTTGTCATTCTCCCAAAGAATCACGTGGCCAGAATCGGTACAATGATCCTTATTCTGCACGGTAATTCTACGTTAGACTCTTGAGCTCGTGAAGATGTTCAAGAAGAACAACAACTTGTTCTTTTTCTCTCCCAAGATGTAGTTCACAATACTATCCAAGTTCTTCCTGTCAAACGCAATAATGTAATGCAAGAGAATATAACATAGGATATCAAATAGCTTTTGACATGATTACATGAGATGCAAGTTGGTAGACTAATGAAGCTACCCTATTTTAGAAGTACCTGGTTCTTGATGACCAAATCCCTACATTGAAATTGTCAAAGCAAAATTGTAGGAATTCATCAGAAAACGCCCTTTTAAACACTGGCAGACGGATTAAAGTATGTTAGACATAGCAAGAATGAAAATAACATGTTGACCTAAGGATTGTGCATATAACAACATCAGAAGGGGTCTTCAAACAATGTAAATACCTGCTTTCTTTGCAACCATTTTCCCAAAGTCATATCCCGGTTTTGGGTCCGAAACAATGTCAGCTAGTAACCCATTCACATCAAGAATGAGAAGCTTTTTTTTTTCTCATTCCTCTCCTGGTTTCCCAAAGATATATCATCCGGGTAAGGCCTCTTCCCATTATTCCTCCTAATACAAAAGGCAATTTTTTTTTATCCATCTAGTGTACAATATTATGGTATTTTCCCACTTACAGCAAACACAAATCGATTTCATGACAGTATTGGTACAATATGGAAGCATCAATGGAAGAGAGCAATACCTTCCTCGTCGCGCCATCCACACTGAAATCGAATTTGATATATGATATCTGTCGGTTGGAATGAAATTTCAGGATATCAGATACAAACGAAGGGTTCACCCATGACATACAAACGAATGTTCACAAGAAAATCAAAATAACACAATAACAAACAAATTTCAGCGCATCTAACAAATTCATAACAATTGAACAAAATAAATCTCAAACAAATCAAGAGAAATGAAACAAATTCACATTACAAAATTCAAAAAAATCAAACTCTACAGATTTCGAATATACAAGGCACACAAATTTCATATTGTACAAACCTAATCTACAAACCCTAATTTCATATTGTACAGGCCCTAATTTCAACTGTAGAGGCAAAGAACAACAAACCCTAAATCAACAAGCCAAAAATCGCCCAAATAAATGCACAAATCCTGATCTACAAGCCAAAGTCAAGAACGAGAAACCCTAGATTTCGAATTTGGGACTGCTTTTAGATTCCAACAAGCCAAAGTCAAGAACGAGGAGAGAAGAAAGACAGAAGAAGGACATAAGAGAATAACGGGAGAAGAGAGAGCGTACCTGAGCGTAGAGAGAGCGAGCGAACAAAGCAAGAGGAGAGTGTGATATCAGTAACCCCTCAATCCTCATTATAACTGTCATTGTAAATGCCCGCAGGCTTATCGGCAATCCGTTGTCTCTCATTATAAATGCCCGCAAGCTTACCGGCAATCCGCTGCCTCTCATTATAACCGCCCGCAAGCTTATCGGCAATCCGATGTCTCTCATTATAACTGCCCGCATGCGTATCGGCAAGCCACTGTCTGTTAATTTATTAAAAAAGGCCTGTTATTTTATTTTTGTTCAATGTTTTCGTATTAAAACTAAAAATATATATTATACATTTGTGGATAAAGCTTTTAGTAAGTTTAGTTATTATAAAAAAGCAGACCATTAACGAGAGTTTAAATTATTATTTGTAGGCGAACTCGGGATTGTACGATAATTCGATCCTGTTTAAATGAAGGTCAAATAAATAACTTTTTTGTTATCCAAACGTCAAATAAATAACTTACACTATGTTAAAAAAACGTGAATTATATGACCGATTTTCTTACTCATATATCACTAATTAAACTTTGTACTTTATTTTTATAACTACAACTATTTCCAATCGGAAATACTCCTTAGTATATAATTTATGATTGACGTGATAATCAAACATGTTATCGAAAAAGTCTACACGGACCGATTTGTCTTTTTTTTTTTATGCAAAATAAAATAAGAGTTGTTTGACATTTGTTTTCCCCTTAATTGAAGCCACTTGAGAGTTGAGACAAATGCGTATAAACAAAGGAATAACCTAAACTTATACATGTTTGACCTTTATTATTATTATTATTATTATAAAGAAAGGATGCACAAGTATTTGGAGACCAAAATTGAATTGATAATTTTAGGTATATATATTTGCAGAAATTAAATTGAGGAAAATTAATGTATTTTAGGAGTATTATTTTTTGTATAAGTGCGGTCCATATTCATATTCTTACAAATGTTTCATATTCTTACAAATACAATTACTCTCGATCCAAACTAAAATTTCTTTTTTCTCGAACCTTATGATGATTCTTTAAGTAGAATTACGACTTATATATTTATATTGTTGTGTAAAATATTTTAGAGCGTGATCATCATTAATGACTTGATGTGCTCCCTGTAATGTTAACTAGTTTAGTACATGTACATTGCACAAACTTTTATTTTAAAATATATGTCATTATTTTTGACATAAATATTACTAAGTAGTAAAAAAAAAGTATTTCTTAACCTATCGAATAATGAAAATAAAATAAAAATGCCAAATAATAAGTAACTTTGATAATTGGAATCAATGCTAATTAAAAAATATTATAAGTATTAGTATTAAGTAGTAGTAAAAAAAAAAGCATTTTCTAACATATGTTTAAGAGTAAAAAAAAGTCTTGCAAATAAATGAAAGTACCTAATGGTTTTAAAGTTTTGTCATTTGGTAGGTGATGTTTTTTATTTTAGTTTTATTTTTATCTTAGTCTAGTTTGATTGTGTTGAACCGCTCTACATTTGGATTGAGTACCGTGTGACTCATTTAAGGGATTGACTTTCATATACACAAGTAACTCCATATTTCCAAGAGAATTCGAACTTTGAACCTCTTAATATAGGATGTAGCCCCACAACCCCTACACTAAGGTGTGATTGGTTGTTGCCTTGTAGGTGACGTTTCTATAATCAAAAGTGGTGGAATTGATTTTCTTCCTGAATTTAAGTGATATAGAAACAATTGCATGGAAAAATAAATCCATACTACCAATTTTTATTATATAAATATCCGGTCCTGTTCCGGTGGAGTTTAAGGAAAACTCTACAAAATAGAGTTTCCCATTTCTCTCTCAAAAAATAAAATAAAATAAAATAAAAAAAAACTGAGGATGGTGGTGGGGGGAGGGAAAGGAGGGGGAAGATTTTTAACCACTGATTTTAAAATCAGTGGTTGAGATCCTCTCAACTCTATGGTAGAGTTTTTTTACAAACTCAATCCAAACTGCTCCCATAAATATCACCTACATAACAAAAAATGAAAAAAAAAAAGAGAGAATAACTTTAGGAAACAATGAAATTTAATGAAATAGATACATTTATGATATTATGCGCTTGGAGAATCTTTCTTAAATTTAGTTAGGATTTTCTACTTTTAGACAAGTGTATCTTTTAGATAAACAAAATATTAGAAATCAACATATCCTAACTAAACAGATTTGATTAACTATATTATAACAAACCAATGACCACTTCTGGTTTGGGTGCTCAAGCCTTCATTGGTTTAGGTGAGCCTATCTGGTGTTTTGTTGTCTGGCTTACCGGTTTACGTCATTTGCAGGCTAGGGCTCGGACCCGTGGAGGATTAGTCGATAACCTCGAAACCCCACGTTACAAAAAAAAAAACTATATTTTGAAGGAGAAGTCGAACCATGACTAAGGCAACTTCTCATTTAATATTTATGGAATTAAATCAATATATAGATACATATATCGAAGAAAACAAATATTAGTCAAATATAAATCTTCATAAGTTAGAAACATAAGTAAAAAGTTTGGGGGAATCTTGAATGTACATCAAAATGTTTCATATTTCAAGAAATGTGTTCGTTGATGTGCTCTTTATGACAAAAGTATTCCCCATTAAAAGCAAAGACCCTTAAACCCTCATTCTCAACTTCATCGATGAATCTGATCTATGGATGATGTCTTTCGTTCCATCAGTTCTTTCTCTTTTTTTTTAAATTGTCTTTGACTTTTATTCATCGAATTTCTCCGACCTCTATAAAGATGAGACCCCTACTTCATAATTTGAAATCCATCGCAAAACTTTCATTTTTAATTTGTTTTTTCCTTTTATTTTAATTAATTTACCTTCAACTTAATTGTTTCAAATACTACTTCTCACAATTTATGATAAATGAGTACTTAGACCTTCATTCATTTGAATAAGACCGTTTAACGATTTGTTTTCTAACTTTCTCAATTCGAGTGCTTTACAAATGAAAAATTAACCGATAATCTCAAAATTATTGCATATCACAAAATTTACCCATAAAATTGAAAATTTTGTTCATCATCTATGCTGTAATTATTCAATTATTATTAAATTTTTTTAAAAATCTTTTTTTTTTTTGCTTAAAAATAATAATTCTATTTGCTTATCGCAAGTTGCAATTAGTTGAACGATAATCCTAATCCCCCTTCCACTCTCTTGAAAGGAATCGAATTATTCATAAACGTGACCAACCGCCACTGTCCACACGCTCAAACCCACACTTGCAAGAAAGGGGGGAGAGAGCGATTGAGAGAGAGAGAATCAATGCTATTCTCTTCTCGCTCCCATTTCCAGATTTCGAATTCGCGATCTTCAGCCTCTGTGTAGGTGTTTAGGAACTGCTTTGATTTGTCCAGATTCGCTGTTACTGGTTGCAGATCAATCGTCGGCGATGTCGGCGCTGATTGCGCTTCTTGCGGGATTCGTCGCCGGCGCGATCGCCGTCGTTGCGCTTGAAGCCGCTGTTGTTTACTTTATCGTCTGGCGGATCGTCGCCAAATCGAAATCGTTGGAGTCGTCGGCTGACGCTGCTCATCGGCAGATCTCCGGTGGAACCGAGTTGATTTCGTCTGACAAGATTTCTTACAAGCAGGTGGTTTCTCTCTCCTCTTTTTTCCTTGCTTATTCGAGTGCTTGTTCGCTGTTAGCGTTGATTTGAAGTCGGAGAGGGAGAAAGTGTAGTCATAGAAATGGAATTCGGAGGTAATGGTTGAGGAAGAAATGAGTGCTTTGATCTGGTCTACTTGCTTGCATGTGATGATTCTTGTTCTTTGTGGTTTGATGATTTGTCTTGAGGCTTTTATTTTGAAGCGGGAATAGTGAATCTCAAGCTTGTTAATAGTTGGAAATTGAATTTCAAATCTTCATGTTTGATCGACACTTCAACGGAATACATTTTTCTTATTTCAGAATTCTTGAGAATGTTTACACTTTACACGCAACTGATAGGGTTTATTGCCGCCTCAATCTTTTGCATTTGGGGAGAAATGTGCACTATCCCATGGACCATTTAGTCATTGGCATTTAACAGATTTTGATCAAAGTTGCTGCAATCATTAATTATGATGTCATTAGGAATTGAATGGCATGCCGAATAATGGTTTCATGATTTTCCCCTAAAAGTGTATCTTGCACACATTGTCTTTGCTCCTTATTTTGCCTGGTTTAAAGAGGATGCCTGGGTTTTGCTATCATCCCCTTTCTGATCTCTATCAGCATTATAACCCAACACTTATAATTCACACTTCTACTCATGAAGGAATGGTTGTCTCTTGGAATGTTTAATCTGTAGCAGGGTGTGATCTGGATTCTGGAGCCCCAAAAGGTCCCTAAGATTCCAGGTTCTGGAGAACCTAACCGAAGAAGGGATTTTGTGGAGGTTTTCCCTGTTCCAAGATCTGCAACAATAAAAGGCAAATATCTGTTTCTAACAGAACCAGATAGTTCTCGTACGACAATAATGTTGAAGGGTTGCAAGGTTGTTGCGGTTTCAGCCACAAGCATGTCCTCAAAAAAATGGCAAGTCCAAAGTTCCTAGCATACCATGACTTTTGCTACTTGGCATCTTGATAGTACATTTTCTTCTTTCATTTTTGTTATATCTATATTAATTGTCTAGATCTAATGAAAGAAGTTATCAAATTTTTTCTCCTCTCTCGTGTTCTTCAGTACAGTAATTAAACTGGGAATAGAAAGGAGCACCAGTATGACATGTTTGCTCTTGGTGAAGGACGATTAGACACATCTCTAATTTCTTAACAATAAATATAGCCATTCAGATACTTCACCTACCTCTGTACGTGCTAACTTATGTCCAATGCTTTGTGATGTTGATTGTATGATTGAAAGATGGAATTTTGAAGTGTGAAAACTAACATGTGATTGAACTAATATAGTATTTAAACTTTGATGATTGCCATGTTTGTGTGTTGGGGGGCAGGTGGGGGGGCCGGGGCGTTGATAGTGGATCCTAAATTTACAAGACTTATGAAACTGAAAACATGTGATCCATAAAAAAGGGATAATATTGCGAAAATATAATACCCTGTATTTGAAATGAAATATCTTGTTCATTTCTTTCGTACTGCTTACTTGGGAAATTTAAATACTCCCCCTCTGTTTTATCATGTAATCAGTTGTCTGAGTTATGTGCAGTTTTTCCTTTTCTGCCAAAATTTGTGAGAGTTCTAGGGTTCTATTGTTTTGTTCTTTATATCTATCTGGAATTAAGTACGAAAAGGACTTCTGGAGTTATAGTATTCTGTTATGTTATTATATCCTCATTTTTCTTTTCATCTTATACAGGAATAAAAGATACCCTATCAAAGTGGAGAGCAACAATGTTCTATATGGGGGAAGTAAAATGTTATTCATATACCTGGAAACTTCCTGGGAAAAGGAATCTTGGTGTAACGCTCTCCGGGTTGCCTCATGTGATAAAAAGGAAACAATAGAATGGTTCTCGACGACCAGTGAAGATTTTGTATGTTATTTGAGATCTCTAACTGAAGGATATCCTTCTTTTGTTAAACCCCCTGGTTATCAGCTTAGTTCACAGGATAAGGCAAGTAGGATTGATTTACCTCAATCTAAGGTTCGCCTACTTTGGAAAAAGATTGCAAAAAAGACTTCTAAGTCTGCACTAGACAGTAAGAAAAATTTCCCTTATCTTAATCTTGTATGTGATAAGAGATTGCTGGGAAAATTCGATCAAAAGATTTATTACCATTGTTTTTTTCAGGAAAGATGGCAAATACTTGCTTGGACGACAATAGTTCTTCTTCAAAAACAAAGTCAGTTGATTTGGGAAGTCATGCCCCAGAGGTCCTTGATGCAGAAGCTGATGAAAAAGTTAACATTGATGAAGGGACTCTATGTTGGAATTTGCTTATTTCAAGGTTATTTTTTGATGCCAAGAGCAATTCGGTCATAAAGAATTCGTTGAAAGACCGAATTCAGGTTTATGTTAATCTTAGTCTTTACTTTGTATCTATTTTTGGCTCTCTCAATCTGATCTTATTATTTATATCAAGGTTGTTATTGGTGCTTGTAACCTATGGGTCACTACTCACTAGGAAGTAGCAGAAATACCTAATATCTCTACTGTAGTAAAAACATTATGCATTCCGTGGGATAAATCCACTACCAGGTTATGTATGGTGTTATTGTAAACTGTGAATTTCTCTTAAATTTACAAATAATGCTCTGTCCAGCTTATTGCTTTATCTCTTCTAGGATCCCTATCTACAATCTGGTGTGTTTGAATGTACTGATTTTCTTAACCTACAGATTGCTGACTTGCATTTTTTCCCCCTTATGATTTCTATATGACAGAGAACACTCTCAAGCATGACAACTCCTAGTTATATTGGAGCTATGATTTGCACTGACATAGACCCTGGTAACTTACCACCTCATATCCAAAGCATGAGGGTTGTTCCTACGGAAATGAATGAAATGTGGGCCTTTGAAATGGATGTTGAATACAATGGTGATATGGTTTTGTATATTGAGGTCAGACTGGATGTGCACGACAATGATTTTCAAAATGGTACTATTGATCCAAATGTGGAATTGAGCTCTGCCGATGGGGTGGCAACTGATATTCTCAACGGGTTTGAGCATTTTGGGGAGGAATTAAATTGCTCCGATGAGACAGTTGATTTAGTAGAGCAGAAGAATGAAGGAAATAATTCACATGGTAATTGCTAAATCATTCTTATTTTACTTTGTTTACTCTGAATGCTGTAAAAGAAATGCCAACTTTATTTAGTTGCTTATAATGCATATATTGAAATTATTTCATCGGTCAAAATGTTTGGATCGAGGATATGCAAAATGTGACAGTTCTAACATGCTTGGTAAGCTTGTCTACAAATGTGAGAGAAACTCCATAGTCCATAATTCGCTAGATGATTGTTATCTTCTGTATAGATAATTAGTTTCACTAGCTCTTAGATCTTTTTCGTAAAAGTGGCTTCCTATATTGTCCAATTTTCTTAATTCTACCTTTTCCTTCTGTCACTGCCATTTCCACCTCTATCATCTAATATTTGTTTGTTGTATCGTAAACCATTTCTGAGACTGCTACCGATTTAATCGCATAAGGATGCCATATTGTTGTATCTCACTAGGCTTTCTATTTGGTTCTACCTCTTATACGGATATTTAGTAATTCTACCATGTGTCTAAAATCTTTTAGAGGAATCAGATTTGATGAAATTTCCTTAGGTGATAGAATCATAGAGATCTCAGGCTATACTGGGAAACAAATGGATCTGGGTTCGCAGTTTGCCCAAATTTGTTATATGAAATAAATTTGAACATTGTTATGAAGATGTTCTATGAAGGGTTTGGGATATTTGTTATGTCCACAATACCTCTGGTGGGAAGAAACATTTTTATTGGCATCCCATAGGACTTTTGGTGGGATTGGGAGCATACATACAATAGTGTCACTATGTGAAAGTACAGCAATTCAAATTTCATATTCTTAGTTTCTTGGAAAGTTTTGACAAGGTAAAGTCTTCTTTCATCTATTCAGATATTATAAATCAATATGGAATATTTTGTAGATTATTATTAAATCCAATTCTAACTAGAACTTAGGGTTGCCATATCCAAAGTTGTATCTTACACAAATATATAGAAGCTAAGTAATATGTATATCGTGCTGACTTGCATTCTGAATTTATCAAAGATAAATGGTGATTTCTAAGAAATGTAAGTGCATATTATCTTTGACTATAATATTGTGTAACAGAAAGGGTCACTTGCTCCAAGAGTGGTGGTAATTCAGCAACCTCAGGATCGAGGTGGAAGTCTATTGTAAATTCAGTGGCTAAGCATGTTGCTCAGGTATGTCACCATCTTAATTTTCATCCTCTTGCAATTGATTTGTTATGCGTTTTAATGTCGAGTTCTATACTAAAGATAAATGTTTGGTTTCCTGAATACAGACACTTTTTTGAAAATTCTTGACCTCACAAACATTGAACTGTGAACCCAGATTGAATTGTAGGGAATATGTTACAATTCTACACTGTATTGCTACCTATGTTAAAATAAAACATCATCATTAAACCAATGAATGCCTGTAACAACCAGCCTTGTTTTCAAAGTTTAGTCTGGGAAAATTATAAACATAATAACTTTGACCAATGCTATCTATTCACTCCTTCTAGCAAATACACAGGGTGTATATTGTGCTGAATTGCACTATGAATTTAGCATTCTAGTCCCATGCTGAAGCATCATATTTGTCATGTGAAAAAGGAAGCAAGTGATGATAAAAATATTAGGAAATCGATCTGGAGACTAGGGAAATTTTATTTCAGTATTACGATCTCTAAGAGCTCAATGTACCTGATTGGTGATGTATATCTTTTTATTTTGGCTTACTATGTCTGTTTTTATAATTATGGATGTCTCATAAGAGATAACTTGACAAGGAAAAGTACAAAAGTACACTTCTTTTTGCATTAATAATGTGATATGTGATGGTTGCATGGGTGTTTGATTTGATTGCCATTAAATTGAAGGTACCTTTCATGTTGGCTATAAGGGTGGGATCACTCAGAGGATCGATGCAGTTACGCATAAAACCTCCTCCATCTGATCAGCTGTGGTTTGGCTTTACATCCATGCCTGATATCGATTTTCACCTGGAGTCCTTCGTTGGTGATCATAAAATTACCAGTTCCCACATCTCGTTGTATTTGGTGAATCGGTTTAAGGTAAGAGAAGCTCCTTCCAAGAGCTCATTTCTGGTCTTGGCTTTTATCTTTCATCTGTTAACTTCTTCATATTTTCTTGTTTTTTTGTTTTTGGGGCAAAGGCTTGATAAAGAATCAAAGATGTGCAAGAGTTGATGGCATAAGGTCATGTGAAAAACGAAATTATAAAACTAAATGAAGTAAATGAAATTGCAATTTCAGTATAACAGTTCCCTGACAAAAATTGCTGGATGCCATCCATTTCATTTTGTTCTGACATCTGATGCTGAAAAATAATCAACTGGTAGTATTGCTAGATCGGGCATATTAAGATGAATGATAGGTGCAGAAAGATGCCAAGGGAATTCTTCAAGTCCCTTCATCCTAAAACTTTATCCTTTGATTGCCAGAGGCTTTAGAAAATCAACTGGTAGTATTGTTAGACTGACAATATTGTTAAAACCATTTTTTTTTTGAGATATCACATGATTACGTAGATGAGAATTTACAATGCCCCCATAAAAGAAGTTTGTAGTCGACAGAGGCTTTATTATTGCTGTAGATATGCACTACCCTTTTATTGGAACCGATCATTCCCAGTCAAACCCTTTTGGCACTGGGAGTATTGTACTATTTGATCTTATGGAATTGGCAATAACAGTCAAAATGATGAACATTGTGCTGTATGCAGGGTTGACACCCCAGCCACACAGTTTTTTTGTTTCGAGGCTGTTTAACTTTTCTTTATTTGTTCATAATATTCGAAACAAAATAATATGAAAGGCAAGACTGGTTTGGTCTTCTATGGGTCCTTTCTACAAATCAATTTTCTTTCAAACTTGAACCGAGCATTTTTATGATTTTGTTCAATTTCTTGTAGAAAATAGAAAGTTAGCATCGAGAAAGAAGAATAACGCCACTATGTTGGATCTACTGTCATAATGCAGGCTGCTATTCGCGACACGTTAGTATTTCCTAATTGTGAGAGTTTATGCATTCCATGGATGTTAGCAGAGAAAGAAGATTGGGTTCCAAGAACTATCGCTCCTTTTGCATGGCTCAGACGGGATGTGAACGGTGACACAACAGTTCCGAATGAAGTGAGCAATGACTTTGAACAACCTGATGAACCGTCAACAGGAAGCGAAGGAAGCAAGGAAAATCCGAAGATCACTGAAGACAACAAAATAAACAACGGCCAAAGTAAAGATGACGAGACTCTTGACTGTTCAGTAAGTAATTTCTTGGAAACTGTGGCCAACCCTTCTCCGGTGGATACAAAATTTGAAGGCACCAGCTCAATGAGTGACATGAGGACCTCTTTATTGCAGAAAGCTGGATCACTAGAACATATACGGAACTTACCTCATTATGTGAGCTTGAAGGATAGGCAAAGTCATGATGGCGAAGAGGACGATGGTAAACCCAAGAGGATGGGAAGAAAAGCAAGGATGATCGACTTGGGCAGGAAGATCAGTGTGAAGATCGAGGAAAAGAGCAGGCACATCATTGATTACAACAAGCAAAATAGCAATGATGATTCTCTTGACCATTCTCAAAGTAATTCCTCAGAAGTTGCAGCAAACCCTTCTCCAGCTGATACGTGTTCCGAGGACAGCAAGTCAGTGAATGAACTGAGCACCCCTTTACTCGAGAAAGACGAATCACCGGAACATTTACGAAACCCACCAAACTACTTCAGCCTGAAGGACGGACAAAACCACGACGGTGAAGAGGAAGAGAGTAAGCTGAAAAGACTGGGAAGAAAAGCAAGGATGATGGACTTGGGTCGGAAGATGAGCGAGAGGCTCGAGGAGAAAAGCAGGAACATCGTCGATAAGATGAGAAGGCAATGATAGGGAAGGTATTCAGACCTGCCAGATTTGTTACTTTACGGCTAGGTGTATAGGAAACTGAACATGATTGTGAAAGCTCTCTGATGTGTGTGACAAACTAGTGTAAGGCGCTTTCATAATAACTTGTTAGATAGAAGATATGCATGTGAAGAAACTTGTGTTTGTAAAACAGCTTTTGATTCGGCTGAAGTTGCCACTTTTTTCGGATTTGTCGATTATGCCATTGCAGTCTCTTTTTTTTTGGTTTGGTTCTGTCATGATTTGGCTTGAAATCATCTTTAGACTGATTACAGACTAGGGTCATTTTTGCAGTTTCTCACAATGAGAAGAAAACGTGCTCTGAATTTGAAGTTAGAAATCAAGCAAACGGTGATGGATTCGATTTGTTGTTACTTGTTAGTTTAGACTACATTAGATGGTTCGACACTTCACATCAAACAGGATTGGACCACCCCTGAACTGCACCAACCACTAGTGTGACTCGTGGTGCTCCTGAGCGGCAGTCCTCGGTCCAGTCCCTTTCAGACAACTTCTCTCACTTGGGTCGGTATTAGAGCTCGAGTTTGACTTTGGTTAAGTACTGCAAGCTCTTCACCCATGGAGGCATGGACAGTGAATCAAAGATTCAAAGGCCTGAGTTTATATCGAGGGACAACATTAACATCCTGTTTCAGTGATCCCGAACGGAGGGGCAGCTGCTCTCATCTACGCCATTCAGGAGGATCATAGAGCAGTCTATCGAACAAAGTATCCTATGTTACACCAAACTTCATCCAAAGCAGATGGTCGGTTGATCAAAGACACCGCTGGAGTCTTGGAGAGACTGATGAAGCTGAACATTCAATCTGTCGCGTTTCTTCGGCTCATTCCTTCTAATATATACTTCTCCGGAAGAACAACCAGGAGGGAAAACAAGGAAAAAAGAAAGGGGGGAAAATGGTTTCCTATTTTACACCAAACTTGTATAAATTTCCAGCTAATAAACTTACGGAACAAAACTGAAGTTCAGCACCTAATCCGATTCAACTCACAGCGGCATATGCATCACAATGTATGAACGAACCATGACAAGCTGCATTTACGGAGTGACCGACTGAATCACACCAGCACCAACTGTTTTCCCGCCTTCCCTGATTGCGAATCTCATCCCTTGTTCACAAGCAACAGGCCTAATGAGCTCCACAACCATTTTGATCCGGTCTCCGGGCATAACCATCTTTGACTCCTCGTCCTTGTCGTTCATAACTTTTGTCACTTTGCCAGTAACATCTGTGGTCCTCATGTAAAATTGTGGCCTATAACCTGAAAAAAAGGGTGAATGTCTACCCCCTTCCTCCTTCCTTAACACGTACACAATGGCGACAAACTTTGAAACAGGAGTAATAGACCCAGGTTTTGCCAGCACCATTCCTCTCTGGATATCTGCTTTCTGGATTCCCCTTAACAGAATCCCGACATTATCCCCTGCAAGGGCCTCATCCAGTATCTTCTGAAACATCTCCACTCCCGTTACTGTGGTCGTCCGGGTTTCTGTCAACCCAACAATCTCAACTGTATCCCCAACCTTGACGGTTCCCCTCTCAATCCTCCCAGTTGCAACAGTTCCACGACCAGTTATCGAGAACACATCCTCCACGGCCAACAAAAAGGGCAAGTCAGTTTGCCGCTTTGGAATTGGAATGTAGTTGTCCACCTCATCCATCAGCTGATATATCTTATCAACCCATTGATTCTCTCCTTGCTTTATCTTAGGGTTTGCCATCAAAGCTTGGAGAGCAAGAAGTGCAGATCCCGAAACGATAGGGACTTCATCTCCTGGATACTCATACGAAGATAAGAGTTCTCTAACCTCTAATTCAACCAACTGTAGCAATTCCTCATCATCAACTTGATCCTCTTTGTTCAAGAAGACAACCATATTGGGTACTCCAACTTGTTTCGCCAACAATATGTGTTCTTTGGTCTGGGGCATGGGTCCATCAGCACCAGACACAACAAGTATGGCACCGTCCATCTGAGCAGCGCCGGTAATCATATTCTTCACATAATCAGCGTGTCCGGGACAATCAACATGGGCATAATGACGAGTCTCCGTCTCATATTCAACAGTTGCAGTGTTAATAGTGATACCTCGGGCACGCTCTGAGTAACACAGAAGAGAAAACCATATAAATGAACATAACATGCACACCATTTTCATTTACAGCAAAATGAAACTTGGACAATGACATTTTTTTGCTGTAAAATCCAAATTTTAGGTACCATAAATCCGTGAACAATGAAACAAGGCCACATTTTTTAGCTTCTTGTCAGAAGCAAGGAGTTTGGAAAACCAAAAGAACCTAAACACATTGTACGAATATAGCAGTGGCTAGTGATGAGTGATGAAGACATGCTAGAAGAAGCCAACAAGTGAAATAACTAAGATAAGTTAGTTGATACTGCATAAACATCCTCCTATATCCTGATAAAAATGACAAATGATCAGACAACTAGGATAAGTCGATAGAGCCACAAACATAAAGCTGTACTGTTGTTTTCTCATTCATACCTGCATGTCCTTGAAACATGGAAAAATGATATACTCTGTAAAACCTAGCAGCACAACATGCAGGCAAAAGCAGAACAGATCCTAGTATTCTTCAACCAAAAAGTTAATATTCTACATAGGGATGTGTCATATACGGGAATGTGTATGGAGTGTTTGGCTTGTTTGGGAATGCATATCGAACCCTCTCAGCTTTAACACATGAGCTCATACCCACCCTCTATCTCATTGTTAGGTAATTCCAAAACTTAGATATAGGAATGACATTATAGCCCTAAACCTGCCTAACCCGGTTCCGTATTCAAACCCGATACAAAGCTATCTTAAACAAATCCTTAAAGTCTCTCTCATGCTCAACTGTGAGTTTTTCCCCTCCCTCCAATACCAACCACGTATTCATGAAACCTGTGATTTTCACTCTTATTCCTCTCTTATTTAGGTGGTCCTTTAAGGCTTCCACTGCATCTGACTTTCAACAAAGCAAGATTTCTTTTTCAAGTGTCTCACACAAGTAGACAAACTGCAAATCCAGATGTTGCAGTCCCAATCTTAACATGTAATCAATCCCAAAAATGACAAGATCTAGATGCCTGGGTGGGCCCATTGATCCTTCAAGTCTGTGAAGTCCAAGACAATCTACTTGAAAATCACAGCAGATCGATCGAATAGATACACTAGATATTTAAAGCTTAATCATTACTAAACCTAATCAATTCACAGAACATAACATAATCGATCAAATTTCGATAGGTTTACTTCAAAATCCAAACTAGAAGATCATTTCAGGATTTGCAATTTACCTTCAGGAGCAGCGTCGATCTCATCGTACTTCTTGGGAGAACTGTTTCCCAAGGAAGCCAAGGCCATGGTAAGAGCGGCCGTAAGCGTCGTCTTCCCATGGTCAACGTGTCCGATCGTGCCGATATTCAAATGCGGCTTCTTCCGCTCGAACTTCCCCCGCGCCGCCCGAACGATCAGGTGTTGCTGGCGTCGATCCGAGCACGGGGAGATAAAGGGAGACAAAGAGGTGGAGGGGACGGCTGTGGATTGGTGGGAGATGGAGGAGATCAAAGATCGGGGCTTTGCAGGTTTAACGAAGGGTTGGAGAGAAACGGAGGAGAAGGCGGAGGCCTTGATTGAAGGAGATTGGAGATAGAGGGAGGGATGGCGTGTTCCGCGTGTAGGTCGGGGTGCTCCGAGAAAGGTAGCGGCCGCGGCCATGGGAGGAGACCTCAGACCTCCGAGTAGAGAGACGGGCAGATGAGAAGAGAAGTGAAGAAGGTGATTGATTAGGTGTGTGAATTTTTATATTATTAAGGACGAAATTACTGCAAAATTAGGTTTTGGAGTTTATAGAAAATTTTAAGGAATTTTTGTGTCCATTAAATTTCCCGTCACATTCTTCAAAATAGAGAATTCGTAAAAAATTTGGTCCAATAATTTTTCAGTCACATTCTTCGAAATAGAGAAGCAATATAAATATTTTCTAAATCTGCAGCATTTTTCAAAATTAAATAATTCTCACAATCTTAGAAATGGAGAAGGTGTTAGAGTTAAAGCAAAAACAATTAAAATGTTAGAGTTAATGCAAAAATAATTTAAAGAATATAGACTGTATTTTCCAACTGAAATGAAACATGACTACCGAAATTGAATTGCACATCCAAAATAGCCCCAAGAATACATGTATTTTGTTTCCCATTTTAGAAAAACTAGTGTAATTCCCGCGCCATTGCGAAGAGAAGAAAAAGAAAAATAGAATATAAAATATTGATTATAAGGAATAACGAAATAACAATATGAACAAACGTTTGAAAATTTTAAGACAATAATATTGTTCGGGGACAACATAAGTGTACAAAAATGGCACATTCGAGTTGGTGGTCTAGGTATCTATTTATACACCTTGTCTTGAGCCCCAACATCCCAAACAACAAAGCTTATGATCTCATATGCCACAATTTCAACATTAAACCCTGCACGGAAGTAAACAATTTAAACGTCTAAGATAAGACACTCTCTAGGTAAAAGAGAGCAAGTGAGTAACATTTATCAATTGCAAGTAAGTTCTAGGTAATCAGCTACACTAATTTGGGTAACTTGCAAACCTACAAGTAAAAAAGTATTGGGAATCAAACACAAAAAAAAATATTCAAAATTACAGAAGTGGATTTGCCAATGAAATTACAAAACATAAATGATTTGAGTGTTCTAGAGCCAGCTAAATTGCACCTAAATTATAAAGCCAGGTAGTAAACAAAAAAAAAGAAAGGATTTACAATTAAACGAAAAAAAAGAAACAATGTTTGATAAACCAAAGCATTCATATAGGACAAGTATACCCTCAAATATATCTCAATCAGCATGTTTCGAGCTACAAACATTTAAGATAACATAATTTTGGCAGTAATTATTCATAAAATAGCAAGAAAAGAAAAAATCAAAACAAAGCCTCACAATCAAATTTCCTACCTGTTAAAGTGGTCTCTCATGTTCTTAATTTCGTATGATGCTTATGAAGATGAATAACATCAGGTGTCTCCACTCCAGTAGGAGTGCTGAAAGCAAATGAATCAGGATCATAAGAAGAGGGCAGACATCATCATAGTTTGAAAATAAACAAACAAAAGCAGTTGGTTCAAAAAAACTGCAAGGAAGGTAAAAACAACATGACCACGACAGAATTTCAAACCACTGATACTAAAAAAAAAATCTCAATCCAACTTTCTAGCTATATAAATACAACTCATATATTAGTATATTACAAACATAAACTTATATTTCAGTAAATTCATCCCTTCTTGATTAGTTATTCAACTCAATTTTAATGAAGCTTTTATATATGAAGGATCGAAGATTGATAAGAACCAATCAATAGTGATAAATAGATGCCAAACTCCAGAAACTAATAGATATGCAATCATAGTTTTAGAACAAACGGATAACATAAAAGAATTTACATGCATGCTAAATTTTCATTAAATCAACACAACAAAACCGATTCGTTATCTAAAGTAGCTCTACCAATTACCAAATAATATCCAACAGATAAGAATTTTCATGTTGAATATCAATGATAAGCTAATCAACATCTAAAATTAGTAAAAACTATATTCCAGTAAAAATATACTCGGTGAAGGGATTCAGAAGAAGGGAAAAAAACACAAAATTATAGTTGATCACTAAATACCTTGTAATTGACAGGCATGATGCAGTAAGGTTAATTAGGCGCGCATTTGGTCCTTTCCTTGACCAGTTCGTCTACTATTTGGAGTTGAACCTCTTAGAGCCTCTGTGGTTCATAGTCACAATAGAAAATCAAGTTACACAAAAACAAATCTTAATACTCTTAAAAAAAATCAAAATAAAAGGGAAAAATCAACATTGCGATCAAAAGAAAATCAGGAGAAAAGTGAATAGATAAAGTCATAGAAAACCTTTTTACAGGGTTAATGAGTGATTCGATACCGAATATTTGAAGCATTCCGTGAGGTAGCGTCAAGTCCTCAATGCCAATAAGAAAATACATCTAAAAAAAGGGATTTTGTTCTTGATCATATCCACAATATGTAAACACAAATGAAAAAATATTGAGTTAATTAAAGATATAACCTTAATTTGCAATTTAGATGCACTAAAATGTGAGGCTAAATCCTAATTTGAAAGCCCTACCTTTGAATTTTCCACCATAGGAGAAGAAAAGTCTTCTAGATTAAGGTTATATATAGATTGTTAGTAAATATGTTAAGAATAAAAGAGAATGAGGAGTAAAAAAAAATAATGGAAAAAAAAAGAAAAGGAGAAATAAAAAAAATCAAGGAAAAAAACATAATTGGTCAATATTCCTATAACTCCTCTAAGATTGACACGTAAGCAAAGTCTTCTAAATTAAGGTTATATACAGATACAGATTTTTAGTAAATATGTTAAGAATAAAAGAGAATGGAGGAGTAAAAAAATTAATGGAAAAAAAAGAGAAAATAAGAAATATAAAAATCAAGGAAAAAAACATAATTGGTCAATATTCCTAAAACTCCTCTAAGATTGACACGTAAGCAAAGTCTTCTAAATTAAGGTTATATATAGATATAGATATAGATATATAGATAGTTAGTAAGATTAAAGAAAAAAAAAGAAAAAAAAAGAGAATTAAAAAAAAGGATTAAATAGAAAAAAGAAAATTGTAATTGGTCAAAACCCCTAAAATCTCTCTAATATTGACACCTCAGCATAAACTCTTCTAAATTAAGAGTTTATATAGATATAGATTTTAGGGAGGTTGTTGGAGAGGGTCTAAGTAATCTCCATCCGCAATTAAAATTTATCAATGTCTTAACTTTATTTTCTTATTGTATATTTAAATATAATACTCTCTCCAATCTAAAATAATTATTGGTCAATTTATTCAACAATATATAAAAACTAGGAAAAATGAATGAACACAATATGAATTATCACTGGTGAACCAAAAATAATATGAACTTTAAAAATTACATATTAATATACAAACTATAACATATTAAACCAAAAGTAATACAATTACCGGAATTTGAAAAAAAAAAATTAGACTCAAAATATACTTAATAAGAATGTTTGGGAAAATTTTATAAAATTAGGAATAATTACATATTGTTCATTATCTTCCAAATTAGATCAACAAACTCAATGACAATAATTCGCTTTTTTTTTACAACAGTTAGTCTTTTTTCTTTTTTTTGAACCGAAAATAATTCGAAGTCCCAAACTTCAACTGAAATTTGGGACAACGAGAGGCCGAAAGAAATCGGTAGACGGACTAACCGTCATGATACAACCAGAAAAAATTTGACTGTTGACAGAGCCAACTAGCCAAGAGCATCCTTACGGATGATACTGCACAGGACAACGTCAGGGGGAAAGGTCAAGCCAGAGAACTCAAAATCTAGATGAGATAGTCGATCAGCGGCTTGATTGTCTTCCCTAAATACATGTGAGACCTCAAATTCTGGAATCATATTCAGAGCGCATAGAGAGTCGGATAGAAGCATCTCTATTTCACCACTGCAAGACATACCTGCCTTGAGGCTTTTGATAATACTAAGATTATCACCTTCAATGCAGATACGCGGGATTTTTAATTCAACAGCTTTGAGAACGCCTTTCCACAAGCCAAAGCATTCAGATCCAATTGCGGAAGCGAGTGGGGAGGAGCCGGATTCAACATACCTTGTACTACCCTGACAATCCCTGATAATGAAACCATAGGTTCCTAGATTTTCAGAAGAAAAGGCTCCATCAAATTTAGTTTGCACCAGTTTTCTCTGGGTTTTTTCCATTTTGTGACTCTTTTCCTGGTCTTTGGTGGTTTAAGCATTTTGTTTCCTGTATCCTTATCCATGCTTAAGTCATCCATTTTTGTTTTTTCCCAGTTAGTTAATTGCTCTTTTACAAATGTTGCTATTGTTTTTGGGTTGACTTTGATTTTATCAAAAAGGGCCTTGTTTCTGAAATACCATAAGCACCATCAGGCAGTGGCAAGAAATGAGAATTCTGGTTTACATAAAGAAGCATAGAGAGCGCACAGTATTTCGATTATGTTGTAAGTGGTGTCGTAAACGCTTTGGAGGGTGTTGTAGATTTTAGGGAATAGATGTTGTAGTGTAATTGATGTTGTTGGGCAATGGAATAATAAATGGTCAATATCTTCGAAGTTCATTCCACATGAAGGGCAGTCAGTGAGTATACCCACACCACGGCAGGCTAGTTTAGCGGATGTTGGTAGGCCATTTTTGGAGATGCGCCACAAGAAATCTTTGATTTTTGGGGATACATCCAACTTCCATATCCAAATGAGCTCCGAAACTGAGTGGTTTTTTGTTTTGTTTATTAGTTCCATTGCTGAGGCCGTTGAGAACCATCCGTTTTTACTGGGGGCCCAGTATAGCCTATTTTGCTGGATATGTTTTGGGATTGACGTTCGTGTTATGTTTGTCAACATTTCTCTACTGATCTGGTTGTTTAAGGTGGTCTGTAGTTTAATTATGTCCCAGGTTTGATTTTCCAGAATAAAGTTTCCAACTAAAAGGTTCGTGTCAATTGAATCTGTTGTTGTAGCTTGTGCCGGTAGGGGGGAGTCCCCCGTCCACTGATCTTTCCAGAAATTTATGGATTTTCCATTAGCTAATCCTCATTGTAGCCCTGTTTTAAAGAGAGGGATTAGGGAAGTCAGTTTTGACCATTGTCATGATACATTTTCTTTTTTCTCATAACTGAGAATTTGTGTATATTTTAAATATTTTTGGGATACAAGTTTTACCCATGGGTTTTCTGGCTCCGCTAGTAATTTCTAGAGGAGTTTGAGTTGGAGTGCTTTATTCATGTCTTCTGATAGGCGGAGACCTAGGCCCCCATTAGATCGAGATTTACACACCTCGAACCAGTTAATAAGGGGCTTGTGTTTAGGGTCTTTGTTCCATAAGAAATTTCTATTGATCTTATCTAGTTCCTTATGTATATGTGATGGGAGAAGGAAGCATTGCATAATATGTAAGGGTTTAGCGGCAAGATTGGATTTGATAAGTGTACATCTTCCTGCTTGCGAGAGATTGTTTGCTGTCCATTTTGTTAGTTGGGCTCTGCTAGATTTTGTGATATCTTCAAAGGTTGAATTGGAGACTTTCCTAGTGATGACCGGACATCCTAGGTAGATCCCCAAATTAGTTGTGTAAGTAATCTGAAGTTATTTCGTTATTGTGTTTTTCATTACATTTTCCACATTTTGTGTTGTGAAGAATGCTGACTTATGGTAGTTTATACGTTGTCCCGAATGGTAGCAGAAACTCTGGGTGATGGCATTGATTTGGTCACAGGCAGTTGTAGTGGCAGAGGCAAAGATGATTATGTCGTCGACAAAGGCCAAAAAAGGTACCTTAAAGCATGATCGTTTGATTGAGATTCCGAGATGACTACGTTGCTGGTCCATTTCAGATTGAAGTCCACGAGCAAAAACTTTGGAGACCAGGAGAAATAGATATGGTGATAACGGGTCTCCTTGACGAAGGCCCTTTGATGGGTTGAATAGATTAGTTGGTTCATTGTTGACCAGAACCGAGTATGATACGGTTGTAATGCATTCCTTAATCCAAAAGCAGAATTTCTTGCAGAAACCGAATTTCTCCAGAATGTTAAGCAAAAATTCCCAACGAACCATGTCAAAGGCCTTTTCCATGTCTAGTTTGACGGCCATCCAACCAGATTTCCCTTTTTTGTGTTGAAATGAGTGAAATATTTCATTGGCAATCAGGATGTTATCTTGGATTGATCGCCTAGCGATGAATGCGCTCTGTAACGGGTGAATAAGTTTTGGTAGGATTTGTTTTAGCCTATTCGCTAGAATCTTGGATATTATTTTGTATATGGTTGAACAGAGGCTTATGCGCCTGAAGTTGTTTGTAGTTTGTGGATTATCACATTTGGGAATCAGTGCGATAAAGGTGTGGTTGATTTGTTTGAAGATTCTCCCACTCGTAAAGAATCCCTTGATGGCCTTTATGACAGAAGGACCAACTATGTGCCAGTAGGTGCGGAAAAACCCCGCAGGATAGCCATCCGGGCCTGGTGATTTGTCTCTAGCAAGAGAAAATACGGCACACTTGACCTCTGAATTCGAGATTGGTTGGGTTAGCCAGTCATTGTCAGTTGTGGATAATGCGGGTGATATGTTGTCCAAGAGGCTACAAGAACCCTGTGGCTGTGAGGTGGCCGAGTAACGCCCTTCGAAGTATTTCTTGATTTCATCTCGAATTAACGAAACTGAGTCTAAGGTAGTGCCATCCTTGGTGATAAGATTTTTTATTATGTTTCTGTTTCTTCGTCCAGTGGCAACACGATGGAAATATTTGGAATTAGTGTCCAGATTTTTAATGTGGATACTTTTCGCTCTTTGTCCCCAATATGTCTTTTGAAAGTTTATCAAGTTGTTGTATTTGTTTAGAAGACATTGATGCCTCCTCTCTATATTTTCATCATACTTTGTGAGCAGATGTGTTTGTAGCCGTAACATTTTTGATTCCGTGGTGGCAATTTGTGAGAACACGTTTCCAAATGTTTTCTTACTCCAGACTTTACTGTTCTTTTTAAGCTCTTGGAGTCGTTTAATTAGTTTGAAGAGATGTGAGCCCGGGGGATTTAACCGCCAAGCTTGTTGTACTATCTTCTCGTATTCTTTGTGTTTTGTCCAAGCTAGTTCGAACTTGAAGGGTTGCATTATTGGAAGTTCATTAGGCAATAGCTCAAGGGTTATTTGAGAGTGATCTGATGTTGTGAACGCATGATTCTTGGTGGTTAAGTGCGGGAGGATTGCATATATGTTTTTATGAACCAGAAATCGGTCCAGTTTTTCATAAGTGTTGTTTTCAGCATGTGAACTTTTGCGCCAAGTGAATTGGTTCCTTGTTGTTGGGAGATCTATTAAATCATGTTTTAGTATGAAGTCGGTGAGTCTAGAGCATCTAGCCGTTGTGGGGGTTTCCCCTCCAGACTTGTCAGAAGGGCATAGGATATCGTTTAGATCACCAACTATAATGCATGGATAGGAGCTGGATTGAATTAGAGAAGATATTTCATTCCAAAAGGCTGATTTTTGGTGTTGGTGCGGTGGTGCATAGATAAATAGTATTGTGAATGTTATGTTTTGGTTAGCACTATGGTATTCAGATAGGTTATATCTGTCACCTGATGATATGATTGTAAATGTATCTTTATTTAGGTGAGATGATTTCCAGAGTAGGCAGAGGCCACCCGAGAGGCCTTGAGACGGACAAAAGCGAAGGTTGTCAAAGCCAATACTACGCCAGTGAGAATCTTTAGGGGGGGTTTGGAGCTTAGTTTCTGCTAAAGCTAGAATTTGAATGTGTTCGGCTTTACATGTTGAGTCTATCTGAGTCCATACGTTTTTCCGAGCTAGGCCCCGTATATTCCAATAACCAACTTTCATGTAATTATCTTATTTTGAATCTGGGTAGCTAGGAGGTATTGCTTTCGCATAAGAGTTAGCCTTATAGCCAGGACCAGGATCCTATCAAAGCATATGAGATGCCTTACCATATGCTTGTTCAATTGAATTGATTGATTGCATTCTACCTTAGGAGAACTCGAGCCTGTTACTAATCGTTTTGTTTTTCTTAATTGTTTGTGTGTGTGGATGACAATTGTTAAGAAATCCCATTCATGGTGGTGCTTGCATGTTTGTTTCGGATCATGTGGGTTAGTAGCAACCATAGAGTGGGATGCTTCAGACACCTGGATAATAGCAAAATTCCCAAACAAAGAAAGTTTGTAATGCTTTAAGTAATCTAGATACCTTGAATCAAGATCAAGCTTCCCTTTGCCCTTATCACTCTTAAGTGATTTGGAGGGAGTTGTGGATTTGTGGGTGTCACCCGAAGGCTTCCCGTTAGGTTGGGTACTTGTGGGTGTCGGTGAGGCCCCATTGGGACCCCCCTTCCCTTCATGAGGTTGATGACTTGCCATAAAAGCAAAGGAGTGCCGAATAAAACCAAACCAGACAGTGAACACATGAAATTTTTGGTAGAGGATAGACATAGAAGGAGTAAGAAGGAGATGAGCATTTAATTTGTCAATGTAAAAGCTTACGTGGTAGCTATTAATACTCATAAACAGGTAGTTAATCTTTACTAAGATGCTAGCCAAAATGGATTTAATCAAATATAAATATCTAATATGACTAGTAATATCAATGATTGAGAATGAGACAAACATGATGAGGGTAGAAGTCAGGGTGAAGAAAAGAAGAAAGTTAATTAGTAAACTACCACAGATCTTATCAATTACGTGATAAGAGCAATATGTAAAGTTAAATGGTACAAAGCGGTTGTAAGGGAATTCAGGCAATGGTAATACAGTCCAGTTGTAAGGGAAATTTGGGATAGAAGAGTTAAACAAAAGGGCTGCAAAGCATACCCAATGATAAGCTAACTTCACACAAGGAAGTAAGCGGAAAGCCAGCAAGCCCACGATGCAGTGTAAGAGGTCATGTTGGTGACATTGGTAGGAGATAAAGCCTTTGATGAGATACCTGTTTGGATCGCGATCACGTAGGAGGATAGCGGTAGATGAAAGCCCGAGCCTGGCTCTGAACCCTCGGTTGGTATGGCGTGATATAGTTAAGTTTGATCGAAAGACCTGCATTAAGAGTAGGATAAGTGTAGAGATCTCGGGGAAAACCCCGATCTTTGTTAGTTTATTGAATGAGAATAAAATAGTGTTGGAAATCATTTTGTTGTCCTGAATGACAGTGTGGTGTGTGAAGACAAATTCATAATTCCCCGAGTCATACTTAGACAACTTGGAGGAGTAGACGTTTGTTATGGTGTGTTTGGGTGATTGTTCAGTGGTTGATGAGTTTGATTGGGTGTCGCCGGAAGGCTTCCCATTAGGTGATGAGTTTGATTGGGTGTCGCCGCTAGGCTTCCCAGTTCCCATTAGGTGATGGGTTTGATTGGGTGTCGCTGGTAGGCTTCCCATTAGATGGTGTACAAGAGTTGTTGTTCACCGAGGAACAGGCCTTCCCACAAACACCAGGCTTGTGGCAGGGCAAAAATCGACACTCAGGATGTAGTTTATTTATAGAGAAAAGAGATGCATACCCGGTAGGAGCACCTTGTGCTAGGTCTAGCCACCGAGGAGATCGACGGCAGCGAAGAGGTCGGTGAGCACAGCCAGGAGGCCAAACGAAAGAGCAGGCAAAGCCAGAGCTCCAGAACATCAGACGATCAGAGGGAGAGAGCAAAGAAGAACCCCGAGGAATGCTCAGAACCAAGAAAATCAGGAGGGAGATCCAGATCCAATACCAATGGGCTTTAGATTGAAGAGAAGGAAACGGATTTAGCCAGAATAACATTCGATAAGGGCACACGATCGAAGAACACCATGAAGAAAAGCTAGGGTTTGTGGAAACGATCGAAGCACAAACAAACGGTGATTTTTGAGATTGATATCATATGAGTAGAATCTCTTCATAAGGAGAAAGATTTGAAATTGTTGTAGAAGTCTCAAATGGAAGATGAAGATCTGTGCAATAGTTTGTGGGAAAGATTGATTTGGGCATTTGGGGGTTCAAATTCGGGGTGCGTGGTGATTTCACGGGGCACGTTCATTTTGAGCAATTTTGGGTTTTTTGGTCTGGTGATCTTTCTTTTTTTCTGTTGTAGGTTACAACTGTTAGTCTTTCAAAAGCAAAGATCAACCTTGATCATTCATTTGGATGATGGTACAAAACTCTCTATTCAAATGGAGGGTAATCATATTACAAGTATCACTAGATTTAGCAATGAAGTCCGCACAAACATTATATTCTCAGAAACAGTGTCTAAAAATGATGTTGCTGGATCTTCTCTTCAAACGATGGATTTCCTCGATCGTTCTGAGGATTTTGCGAGGCTCTTTTGTCATGTCTTCAATAGCTGTTATTGATTATCTCCATCTACGATGATGTTTCTGATTCCCTTGGACCTTGCCAGCTTTATGTCAACACATACGGCTGGGGCTTCAGTTTGTAGAACAAAACTCTTGGAGATTTGCATCTGAAAAATATCAATGATCAATGCTCGGAATTCGCTTGATTGAACTCAATTAAGCTTTATCATCCCTAGAGTTAAGCTTCAATGTGGTTTTACGAGGAAATCACCAACTTAGCATCTCTATTTCCTCGATTAGAACTAGATTCGTATAATCTAAAAGTCTAAAACCCTAATAATTTCGACGCAAAATGAAATCCACATAAATTTAAACCTAGTGCTTGAATTCAACCTCATTAACAAATTACATCGAAAATAAGAGAATCAAAGCTCTCAATTTCCATCAATTTCCACCAATTTCAAAACAATATAATTAAATAGAGTAAAAATTGATTTTGCATCTCCCTAAATCCTAGGTCGCTTTCTCCCTTATTCATCGTGGGAACGTAAATCGAAAATCAAAATCTCCAACCTTCACCTCGTGGTTTAGAATTTGAAAACCTCCACAAAAACTGAGAAACTGAATTTATATCATATCGAATTCCTCGCAAAAGAAGGAAATGGAGTAGCGTTTGCTCGAAGATCGATCGATGGAAGAAGATAGAAATTGCGGTGGTTGATAGGGTGTGAACGGTGACTCAGGTGGTAGTTCTCATATCCAGCTCCAGGGATGGACATAGCCACCAGGGGTGAATGACGTATGCGGTAGTGTTGCCATTGTTGAAGTCAATGAAGGTAAAGAAATAAGCAAAATGTTGGATACGAAATAAGCAAAATGGAGGACCGTCATACACACCAATTGATGCAGGAGGGATCAAATCATATCTCAAGACACATAGGAAGCTGGATTTCGGGCATCAAAGATTCATGATCAATTGTGTGAGGGCACATTTGGGTCAAGCAATGACTCACCGATTACTGAAGGAATGTCGACAAGATTCCAACCATGGAGGGTCATCATTGCAGGATATAAAGAACTTCAAACGCGATGTAATGGCATATATTTATCTGGCTGATGCTCAGATGGTCCTTGACACGTTTATGCGGCAAAGAAAGGGATCATAAGCATTCTATTTTGATAATGTTGTTGATGACAACAACTAGATGGTTAGATTATTCTGGTGCGATCCGATTGCTCGAGCAAATTATGCAGCATTTGGCGATGTTGTGTTGTTTGACTCAACCTACCGAACCAACAAATATGTGTTAAGTCACTTTTGAATCATTATTCTATAGAATTGGTATATTTTCCCAGCAACAAAAACTAAAGACTCATTGCAGAAACTTTATTTAGTGGAATAGTTAATATTCAGGTATGACTGCAATGAGTCTTAACTTTTTGTTGCCCGAAAAAATATACTAATTCTACGTAACAATGATTCTAAAGAGACTAAACACATACTTGTTGGTTCTGTAGGTTGAGTTAAACGATACAACATCGCCAAATGCCACATAATTTGCTCAAGCGATTGGATCGCACCAGTATAATCTAACCATCTAGTTGTTATCATCAACAACATTATCAAAATAGACGATCACTTTCTCTTCTGCATAAACCTGTCAAGGACCATCAGAGCATCATCCACATAAGTATATGTCATTACATCGCGCTTGAAGTTCTTTATATCCTGCAATAATAACATTGTCGACATTCTTTCGGCAATCGGTTAGTCATTGCTAGACCCAAATGTGCCCTCGCACAATTGATTATAAATCTTTGATGCTCGAAATCTAGCTTCTTGTGTGCCTTGAGAAATTGATTGGATCCCTCTTGCATCAATGGTGCGTATGACGGTCCTCCATTTTGCTTATTTCGTATCCAACATTTCCCATGAATTTGAGATATATGTGGGCCTTTCAACCAACATGACCAATCAGCTGCTTAGTGATGCAACATTTTTCATATCGCTATGATTTCGCGTACCACCCAGCCTCATGTCAAATCCCATAATCGAACCACCGAACCATAATTCTTATAGAATTCAATCCGGCTTCAACGGTGGGAAATCTCTTACCCACATGTGGCTCGTGCCTTCATTATTTCTCCGCTCATGTAAACGCGCTCTCATGAACACAGAAGAACCGGTTGATGAGCAAACAACCTGGGCTCGTGCAGCCTCTAACAAGAGAGGCAACACAACTGCCCAAAAGTGGGCATGAGGGGCTCAGCAAAAGGACATAGGCACGCTTTAAGTTCATTTTTGGACATCAAATAAAGAGACAATTCAAATAGAGCCACATATACTTACACCGTTGCTGCTGTGAGCTTGCGGGCAAATGAGAAGGCACAGTAGGAGTACGCATCACGAGCTGCATCTTAATACTAGTTAACTGATCAAATGCTTGATTAGTAGCTCTAAAGTTGATCTCATTCATACTGCCTGCGGGAATATGCTCCACATTTACATCCTACTCCGTATTGGATACTGAAAATAAATTTCGGAAAATTACAAAGAAGACAGCAGCTAGATGGGAAATTTTCAATAAATTACCTGTTATATGTAAAACAAAGGCAAAATTTCCAAGTTGATTCGAAGGGGAGGATAAATCAATCACAAAAATCAGTCACTATCATCCATGGAGTCTGACTCAGACTTGGAGGCTTCGTTACTCTTGAACGTGGTAACTGCATCATCAAAGACCTTCCTCACATGCTCGCATAAACTCATCAGATTCTGGCAACCGTCTTTCAAAACCTCACTAGCCGGATCACCTTGAAATTGAGAGGGAAACAAAAAGGCTTGAGGAGGGATCATATATTTCATATACAGAAACAAAAGAACGATATTTTTCTCTCAAATCACAAACCAAAATCATATAAAATACTTGTAAACTGTTAACTTCTCCCTGCAATTTCCACACAAACAACAACAGTAGCAGCAAAAAATTAAAAAGCAACGAGTTTTCTCAATCCAAGTATCTAACTATATGGATCTCATAAATCACACAATTAACTTAAAAAACACTTATTCCAGGAATAATATTCCTGGTTTTGTCATGCACAAGTGAAGTTCTTTGTTCTTCTTCATCCACATTTTTGTTTTTGAAAAGTTTAGGGGTAGGAGAGATATCTCCATCCCCGGCCCATGGAGAGACTTTAGACCTCATTGGGATTTTCTCAGGAACCATTGAGGGATTTTAATAGCAATAAATGGAAATCGGACTCAGGACGGGTGTCATCCCTAGCTATGCAGTAACTGCTATGCCCTCCCTTGTGTGTGGGTGATTGTTGGATAGACGGTTTACTTCCTCGCTTCAGCCAGCAATGATTTATATTTTACACTGCTACCATTCAATTATTGCTGTTGGATTGGAGCTGATACCTTTTCCTATGAGCAAATGATTAGGGACCTTAGCATACGATCTGGGCTATTTCCCTCTCAATTTTGGAGCGTTGAACTGCTTGCAAGTTGTAACAACAACAACAAATAGCAGCTGGCGGATACTGTAACACATTGATTGCAACTTTATATATAGTACAACAACAACAACATCCCAGTTAATCCCGCATTAAAGCGGGGTCTGAATCCCGCATTAAAGCGGGGTCTGGGGTGAGGATGTACGCACTCTTTCCCCGAACAAGTCGAGAGAGTCTTTCCGATAGACCCAGAATAGTAGGACAAATAGGACAATAGAACCACATGAAAGTATGTCACAATAAACATAAAGGTCAAGAAGATCAATAAGGCACAAGAGACATAAAGGTGAAGAGGATAGGGAGGCGAAGTAACTAAGCATGAAATTCAGATAAGACATCCAGACACCCCAAAGCAATACCCAAAACACTCAGAACTACACATCCTGCACCTGAATGCACCTCCTCCATTGTTCTTTATATATAGTCTTGACCAAAAAGAGATTGCAGAGTACAAATGCATACAGCCTCAATCAAAGTAGCATTCAGATCAAACAAGCTATTTAGTGACTTGTATAATCTAGACAAACTGATTCTATGGTAACAATCGAAATGGTTCCCACAACAGTTATCTCAATATTAAACACAGCAAAGTAGGAAAGACAAACATAACCGTAAGTTATCTCACCGGTCGTTTGGACCCTGACATTAACCTTGACTTCTGAAGGGTGAGGAATGCTATAGCCACAAAACGATATCTTTGGACTGCAATACATGATCAACGAATCTTCAGATAACCATATAAGTACTGCACCTAAATACAAAATTTGTTCTACTTGATTACAGATGATACCAGGAACTTGGAATACAGAAGGAGAAGGCGAACTTACTCCTGATTGAGGATATAACGTAGAGAATTAGCTAAAGTGTGATCCTCTTCGGTTATCGAAAACGTCGATGCACTAGGATTCCTATATGTACCGTGTTCCATCTTCTGCAAAATTAGGATCTTGCAAGTGAAACACAAGACCAAAATAAGTGTATAACAGAAGCAAAGAATTCAACTTTCAACTAATGTAGCATTTACCAGCAAAATTTCAACTGATAAACTTGATCACTTATCCAACAAATTACAACTTCCTACTTCGTAATCTAGAAGGGCCACAAACTTAATTGGGGAAAATGAACAAACAAATCTGGAACATTTTCGAGTTCTTCAATCAACAAATAGATAACTAACTATAAAACGAAGCTTAAATTCGCAATTAAAATACCAGAAACCAGTTCACGGATTCGGGAAAATCTGCTGTTAGTTTACAAAGTAACGCACTTTGACAGTTGAGGGAGGAAGTCGAGTTGGTGTCTGGTGAGAGGCAGAGCGGTGAACGGTGATCGTACGGTACGGCGGGGGCGGGGGCGGAGGAAGGAGGCGGTTCAAATGCAAAACTGGGGCTAGGTCTTATTTTATGTGCAAAATTAAGTAATTTTTGGAAAAATTGTTCGGGCCGGGCACTCGGGTCAACGGGTTTAGACCCCATGTCCGGATCCGGCCCAAGGTCGAGTTACCGAAAGCGACTAGCGAGTAGCAAGTGACTAGTGAGTGAACTCCTATCCGAAGTTGTTTCGATGATGGATTTTGGTTAACCGTTATCGCCACGAATGTCTTTTGGTTTTCCAGTGGCAAGGCTATATTCACTGAGATTAGGTGTTACATGCACTCGGACTGAACAGATTTTAGAACCGTTTGAGTCTCAATTTGATATGTGTTCGATATTAAATATATTTGACATTTACAAAAGCAATGAACGGATCCAAAATCCGTTCAATATAAGTTATGAATTTATGATCCGTTCATGTGTTTTTTATATTAAAAAAAAACTTAAAATTTTTGAAAAAAATAAATAAAAAATATAAATACATGAGCGGATCTTTAATCAATTCGTTTTGATTTTTTTTAATTTAAGTTTCTTTAATTGGATTGGATTTGTTATAATATCAGACATATTTATTCTTGAACACTGTGAATTTGAGGTTCAAACAGATCAAGAATTCGTTCCGTCTAAGTCCATATAACACCTGATCTTGATGCATATAGCAACATCATCACTATTTTTTTGATATTTTTTATCTGGCTCATATTTGTGATCCAAAAATGTGAGCTAAGAGTATGAACAATAAAGGGACTTGAGGCCCTTAACACCCGGACCCTTAATTTACTTTTTCTTTGCCACATCAGCTTCAGGGCTCCATTTCAGCTTTTAATTATTTGTGTCTCCATTCGAGGGTTCGAACCCGGACCATTAACTTACTTTTTACTATTTACCTTTTTCAATTACTCAATCATCATTTTTTTTTAATTTTTTTTTATTATAATAAGACTTTATTATGATAAAAAAAAAAAAAGATTTACATAAAGTTAGTTGGAAGTCTCGTAACAAATTGAGCTCCAACTCCTTTTTGAATAGTAAAACAACTCTATGAAATATAAAATCGTCTTTATTATTATTGTTATTATTATTTCAATTACTCAATCACCTTATTTATAGGAGAAATGGGTGAAATTTTTTTTTTTATGTGTTTAAAATAATAGTATATGAGTATTGTTGGGGTAAATTTTTTTTTCAAAATTAACATATGCAAAATGTATGTTTATGGGTAGATAAAATTAATGCACACTTGAATATAATTTTTATTTTTAATTATAAAATATGTCAGAAATTGTATTTATAAATTATGATTTTAAACCGGATATGTGGCACCAAATAATTGGGCCACTTGTCACCACATGGTTGGAGCCTTCATTGTTCAATTTGGGTTGTTGAAATGGTGCGACAATTTTCCTCGATTAATGCGCATTGGAGCCTCAACCTTCAGTCTCCATTTTAAGGGTTCCATACCCGGACCCTAATCTTTCTCTTCTTTTTTTTTTTTTGCCGATCTGGCATGTTGTAAGGGTGAAGAGGCCCTCTATTGTTCATGCTTGTTTGGAAGTCCAACTCGATTTCGCAAAGGTAAAGCCGCGATTTAAGGGTTAAGTCAACCCAAATATGAGTTCAAACTCAACTCAATTTAACTAGTAAATTTAAGGGTTAAATGGATTCGAGTGTTTTTGGTAAAACAAAAATCAAAACCCAATCTCTCGTATCTTTGGATAGCTCCTGATTTGAAAACATTTGGTGCAACACATCGACATTGATTCAAGTATGTGTAGCTTCGTGATATTGTTCACAAACCAACCATCTTTTGGTTACACACCAATAGGGTCCAATGTATCGACTCACGTTCCAAGTGGATTTAGCTTTAAGTTGTTTTTCACAAGGAAACATCTTTAGGTTGCACCAATCAAGATAAATGCAAATGAAAGAAATGGAGCAAAGGAATAAAACAGGAATAATAGTTAGATCCATTTCAAAACCCTTCCCTGTAACACTAAAAGCATAACTAACAAACCAAGTCTCCTACCACCATAGCAGACTAGCAGTCCCATTTTCCGCAATATCACCTAGCTTCGAGTGCTTAATGAGAGCGCGTAGAAAGCGTCCTACTTACCGTACTTGCATCAGCCAAAAAAATAATGTACCCTGCGCACTATAATTTACACGAAGATGGCGAGGATCAGATGATCAGATAACCAGTTCACTGGTCGAAGTTTATTTTAAGATCTCCTGTCAGGTCACTGGCGATGTCCTTCTGGTAAGGGAACGACGTTGTAGAAAGGAACGATTCTTTGGGGCATGGTACCGTCGTCACTTTCATCGTCATCAAATTCAAGCAAATACACATACCTGCAGCATTAGCAAATTGGAATCAAGAAATCAGTATTTGAAGATGGAGGTGGAGAATTGCATGAAAACGATTCATACTGTGATAAAGGGACTTCTTGTCTTATTATAGGTAAACTCATTCTTAGTAATTTGATTCCTGCACCTCTCTTACCCTTGATAAAAACATGAAGAAAATGTATAAAATGTTCAATATACCCATTAAATATGTATTAATACGTAATATTTGGGGCAATTTATGTTTTTACTTGGGTATTGGCGTCGATGTTGAATAGTTATTTGATGATATAGAAGGCAAACGGGCAACAAGCTACACTGCTAGCCCCTTTTGGATAGCAGAACACGTTCTTTTAGAAACAGGATCCAATAGGGTCAAAATATTACTATGCATGACCCCTTGATTTTTACAAAATATACATAATAGGTGGTTTGCATTCAATTTTGGTTTTAAAAAAGGTTCTGCACAAAATGAACTAAAATAGGGGTGATTGCGTAATTTACGCCAAATACAATGTGAAAGCACTAGTTACTTACTCATCATTCTTCCTCTGAAGCTTTGTGTGACAATTTGGAGCAATCCCGAAATGATGCAATAATAAGAAGCAATCAGTCTCGCATCAGGGTATATTTTAGTGGTTGAAAATAAGGTAATCTTGTAAAGTTGACAGTGAGCATGGTCACACTGTAAATGAGCATTTGATTGATTGAGCATTTACTTACCTTGCGAGAATTTACAACGGTTGCCTTGTAAAGTGCTGTGGTGCCAGGATACACTGCCAAAACTGCTCTGCCAGGAGGGAAATCTTGGGCAGATGAAGGATCACTTCTTTTAGGGAAAGGTATAATATCCGTCATGGGCCGCTTGAATTTTCTAAAAAAATGATACAAAAGCAACATCACTCAATGACTCCAAGCAATCTGAAAGACCAACTTATATGAAGAGTGAAGACATGATCCATGCGCGTAAAAGATGACCCGTAAAGATTCTCCGCCTTTTACACTGATCCACCCAATTAATGCAATGAAAGAACTCAGGACTAATAGAAGCTCAGAGTAATATACGAAGCACAAAGCCTTGTTTACAGAGAAAATAAAGCAGCACTGCCTATCCATCACTCTTACCGAAAAGGACATAATAAAGCTACCTTGGTCCGACATTCTCTTCATCTTCACCAGGCTCCTCATCAATCAGTTCAAATCTGCGTGTGCAGATAGTAAACAACTAAGATAAATAAATATATTTAAACAGAAAGAAAAAGAAAAAAAAAAACAGAACAGGCACCCATCACCGCAGCATATAAATATATTCCTTTTATAGACTAATAAATAGATGTGTTGGGTATGGGAATTAAGAACGAAAGGACTCATGATGAATTATGATCCATCTAACTAGCCTAACTTACTAAAACAACACAACCTACTTAATGATAATAACAAATGACAACATTGAACTCCTAGCTAATTGCCAGGACTAAAGCCCACCAATCATACACAAACTCATCCAAGCCTAATCTTTCACCCATTATGCCGCATAATTCAATGCATATACCCAGCATGAAGTAGCTACAGTATACAAGCTAACGTGTTATTCTGAAACATAAAAGGGGATTTTCTTTCATTTGTCCCTGCATTCGATTACCCATTGGGCCATTTCTCATAAGAGGACTTAATGAAGCTGAACTTACTCTCTACTTTCCCTGTCAAAATGTATGACCTTCACAACAATATACTCATCTTTTTCAGAATCCTCTCCAGTTACTCTTGCTGCCACCTGGAAATCACAATGCATGTTAAGCATTATAGCATTTGACAGCACAATCATTCAAAAGAAAGAAATACTGTTAACGTGAGATGAAGGGCCTTAATAAAAGCTCAAAAGCAACATAAATTACAAACAATACTCATACATGTTCCCGCTTTAGGTTAGCACAATTATCGAGTTGATTTCTCAAGGAAGGAGAGACCCTTGGGCCATCTGAATCAGGCTTTCGTTTCTTTTTTTGATCGCTGCCTTCTGCATCTCAAGCAGGAACCAAAGGGAAAGCATCCATATAAGCAAAACCAATTACTAAAGCATCAACCAGAACCCAAAAGCCATGTGTTTCGAGGAAAACATGCATATAAAGAAACTTTCTACGTGGTGGCACTAAAGCTATTCATCAGTCTAACCATCAACCTAATTGATGAAGTAAGGCTCAAGCATGTACCTATTCTTCTCCGCGGCTGTCCAGGAGGTCCAGGAGGTCCAGGAGGCAGCAGAGCATCCAACTGGCTTATCAGTATGTTGGAAACGCTACATTCAACATACCAAATTTGTGAGTATTGACTTGAAACAAAACTGAATTGGAATCCCTCAACTTCAATGTATCACTCATTGACAGCAAGGGCAAATATTTATACACATCACAGTTAATTTTGTGAGTACTGACTGGAAACAAAACTGAAATGGAATCCCCTCAACTTCAATGTACCACTCATTGACGGCAAGGGCAAATATTTATACACATCACAATTACATATGCACAAGTATATGGATAATAATAATGGAATACCTCACTTCAGATTCTGAAAGCTCCTTGGCATGCATATACAAATTCTTCAGCCTAATTAAAGAAGTATCACCAGGTTTCTCGACTACCTCAGGAGCTGGAAGGAAATGAGATCAGAAATTGTAATTCAGTATCACCAGCTTAATTAAAGATGATCAGAAGTATCACCAGGCTTCCTTGCACCATTTCAATAAAGTTTCACTAATTAGAATTCAAGCTGTCCTTCATCTGTCAAATTCTTCAGCCTAATCCCTCAACTTCAAATTCGATTTGCATTTGTTACTGTCATAACATGCAGTGACACAGAATGTCTCCCAAAGATTCACATCTTATGATGATAGTTGCATAATTTAATTACATTACTCAATTTCTGCAGTTACTTTTGATATCAAAGAAAGAATGGGCCACCACAATCTTCAGTTGCACTGCATGAATCACCCGAAGATCAATCCTATCTAAACCAGTGATGTTTAATTCACGACTAAAAAATAATGCATATAATACAACAACACAAGATTGCCATGAAAAAATATCAGGAACATGTGGCATTCCCACGTGTTTCTCTCACTGCTTTACTTATTTTCATGATCCCTGTATCACAAGTACACTTAATTCACACAGAGCTCGAAGTGTTCATCGGCATTGATCAATGTGATAATGGCATCTACATCTAAGAATCCTAGAGTGATTTTATCTATCAACCAAATGGCCTAAAAACATCAAAGACCAGTCAATGCAAATAGCAATCAAACCAAGTTATATCTCTCCGAATTGTCTGCCCCAAATCAGACAGAACTTATCCAATTTCACGAAGAAATTGTGTTGCCCAAACCCTCTCCTCATCTATCTTTTCCCCTCAGGTAGGCTGTTTTCTCCATTTATTTATGCTCTTGCTATGAAAATTCCATAACAACAACTTATAATGACAAAACAATAACTAAGAAAAAGGAACGCTACACAATTGACAGATATAAATATATAATAGCCAAATGACAAAAACCAATTACTATCCTTCTTTAATTTCAAATTAAAGTGAAACCGCGTCAATGTCCTCTCAATGGAGCGAATGATCTCTAATTACTCAGCGCAAACAAAGAAATTGAGAATCCTGAGAAGTTACACTCCGAAGAGATTCCAGATTTTCCAACAAAAACCACAAAAAGTAGTATCATAAAACGAAACCAATCCGGGACAATTCGAGAATTGCAGGGTCCAATATCCGTGATCAACGCCGGAGGATAAACAAATTGAATGAGGGGAAAAGAGATAGGGCTTTTACTAGTTTGAAGCTTCTTGTGGATTTTATTGATCTCGGTGATTATATCCTCTTGCTCCTTCCGAAGCCGATCGAGCTCCTTTGAGTTATCGACTAAACTGCCAATGTCCGGCGACGACATCTCTCAATCTGGTGATTTCCTCACTCTCTCCGATCGGCGCAGTCGCCGGAAAAGTGCTGGTGGCGTTGTGTTTCCAATGGCGGTGTGGAAGAGAGCGACACAGGCAAGACGGCAAACTGTAGAAGAAACATATCCACGTGGGATTGGTTTTATACGAGACCCGGTAGAGTTGCAAATCTTACGATTAGCGATCGATAGCTGCAAAACCTTAACCGCTAAGACCATCCGCATGAGTTTCTTAATACCACTTTATCACTTTCTCTCTCTTTAAAAACCCCAACTTACTTTTTTTTTTTTTTTGTCCACATCCATATAAGTTTTTAGAGTTTCTTAATTTACTTTTAACCAATTATTATCTATTATATATTTAAATATACATAATAATAATATGTTATACATTATCTATATATATGTATTATATTTTGCGTTAATTAATATAAGGACAAATTGCATAAAATAGCATGAACTTTAGGGGTAGTTGCACTTAGTGGCAAAACTTAAAAAAATACAAAAATAATCACCAACTTTGGGGTTTAGTTGCGGTCAGTGGCATATACCCCATATCTTGCTAATGTGGACTAGTGGGGGTGCTTACATGAATTTTTTTTTAATTTAAAAGGCATATCACGAGATATGAATTAGTGGGAATGCTTTCATGGATTTAAAAAAAAATTATAGGACATAAAAGATGTGTCCAAATCAAAAATTATAGCTAGGTTCCATTTTTATTTTTTATTTCATGTAATTCCAAATCAAAGATAATTGTGACAAATATAACATTTGCAAATTAAAATAACTAGTACCAAATTTTAATTTGCAAATGTTATATTTGTCACAATTATCTTTTATTTGGAATTACATGAAATAGCTAGTAAAAATGGAACCTAGCTAGTTTCATAATTTGGGCACATCTTTTATGTCTTTTAGTTTTAAAAAAAATCATATAAACATTCTCACTAATCCATATCTCGCTATGTGCTTTTTTAATTAAAAAAATCCCATGTAAGCACCCCCACTAGTCCACATTAGTGAGATAGGAGGTACGTGCCACCGACCGCAACTAAACCCCAAATTTGGTGATTATTTTTGTATTTTTTTAAATTCGTGCCATTGAGTGCAACTATGCCTAAAGTTCGTGCTATTTTATGCAATTTGCCCTTAATATAATAATAGTATATAATAATTTTTTTTTAAAAAAATATCCAAAATGTAAAAATAGATAATAAAATTTAATACAAACAACTTCATTGGAAAAATATCCAAAATGTATATGTATTTTTTTAATTAAAAAAGATAATAAAATGCATATACATAATAATAATATGTTATACATTATCTATATATATGTATTATATTTTGCGTTAATTAATATAATAATAGTATATAATAATTTTTTTAAAAAAATATCCAAAATGTAAAAATAGATAATAAAATTTAATACAAACAACTTCATTGGAACAAAACAAACACCGAAATACAAGAACAATAAAAATAAAATACAAAGAGTACTCTCCATCATATATGAAATGGAAAATCATCGAAATACAAAAGTAATAAAAATAAAATACAAAGAGTACTCTTAATCATACATGAAATGCTTGAAGAAAATTTTAATTTTCCTAAGAGCCATTTCTAAACTTTTTCCATATGTGTTCAACCAGATCTTGCTTCAGTGTAAAAAAAAAAGATTATTTTTCAACATATATAATATTGGTGTTTATAAATAGCTTACAATAAATTATGAATTTTAATAAAAGATTATTTTTTATTTTTTATATTTAATGACTAAAAACTAGCTAAAATTATACAATATAGGTAGAAGGGCTCATGCAAAACAAAAAAAAAATCACTCATATATACATGGGACCCACTTGAAGGAGTTTTAGTGGAGTTTGAAAGTTGGAAACTCTTGGGTGAGTTTTTAACCCAATCCCTCCCTCTCTCTTCCTTTCCCTGACACAAGCCCACTAAAAACCCCACTAAATCCCCCCGATGCCTATGCTCTAAAGTAGACATTTGGAAAAGATTCACTAAAAAACCTAAAAAGTCTATTTTTTTTAAAAATAATTAAAATTCAGTAAATATTTTCAAACTCCTTACAAAAATCGAGATATAATTAAAATAACAATTATTAGTAAATATTTTTTTTTATAAGTATGGCAGTTAAGTAATTTTTATTTTTATTTTATTAATTAACTAAATAGATATGGATGAATTGTGGTTTATGGCATTTTTTCATAAATTATAACAACGTATTATTCTAATATTTTTTATCTGAATAATTTTTTGAGCCGTTGGATATTTGGATAGAGCTACGGGAGGCCGGGCTGCGTTGGTTTGGTCATGTGCAGAGGAGAGATGTGAGTGCGCCAGTGCATAGGTGTGATAACTTGGATATTGACAGAGTAAGACGGAGCAGAGGGAGACAAAAAAAAATTGGAGAGAGGTGATCGGACAAGATTTTCCCTTTTTAAATCTTGACGAGAGCAGGATATTGACAGAACTTGGATATTGACAGTTACATTAGTGTCTCATCCAGAACTTCATGTTCTCATCCGAAACGACGCTCTTGGTGGTGGTGCAGTAGAGTCTTGAATTGCCACACCCAAATTATCACCCGTTTCATTACAAAAAAAGAGAGGGAAAAAAAGAAACAGGATTGGAGATACTCAGATACCCTTCCACCCATTTATATTGGTGTGTCTAGGCGTTTTTATTCCTCGTTGGGATTCTGGCGCTCGAAGTCGGGACTGACTGATATCGTGGTGGTGTGTATGGGGCGACTCCTGATGTATCCCGGCGTGTTTGTTTTTTATTCGTTTAGATTCGTCGTTTGTTCGATACGGACTGCCTGTGTATTGCACCGTTTATAATATTTTGTTGTATTTCGACGGTCTACCATCTGCTAACTTATCGGCCTATCAAAATTCGGGTATATCTGGTCTCGAATTCTTACTTAATAAAAAAAATGAAAATTTTTACTTTCTTGTTTTAATTCTTATGGAGTATATCTAATGAATTCTTATGGAGTACGACACGTAAGCGAATCGCACCAAAACCCGCCACATAAGATTTCCACGTCCCTGTTTTAGTACTCCCTCCAATTTAAATTATTTGTTGTTTTAAGATTTTTTGAAGATGTTTTAAATAGGGAAAACTAATTAAAATACCCCCACCTTTGGGGGTATGGTAAAAATATATCCTCAACTTTCAAATGTAATAAAAATATCCCGACCTTTGAGGGTGGTGGTGATATATTACCCTGTATTTTCTCACGGGTTAAAAATGCTGACAAGATAGCCTACGTGGAATTTTTTTTGACAAGACAACATACATGGAAACCTTTTTTTACAAATTAGCACTAAATTGAGTTTTCTTGATCGGTTTCCTTATGAAAAATAAAATAAAACGATAACAAACTATACCCGAAAACGAAATTGATTCAACAAAATAACTAATCTGGTCAAAATTGCATCAAATTAACACAACACGAGTATTCCTAATACCAAACTGACAACAAAACTAAACCAACAACAACAACGAAGAGGGAAAAAAAAACTTACCCACCCAAATCCGTGAACGAATCAAAGGGGAAGAAGACGTGAGAGAGACATCTCAAAATAGTCGACCACGAGGGAGGAAGATTGACATATATTGAAGAGGAACCATGAGCTACCTAGAAGATCTGGAAGACAATTCAAGAGGCGACCACATTCCACAGAAGAAGATACGAGGGAGGAAAAGTCGTTGGGTATGAACCCGATCCAACTCTTTATTTTTTTCCTAAGGACACTGTTCAAGAAAACCCTTGTAAAAAATCCACGTAGGCTGCCTTGTAAGCATTTTTTACTCGTGAACAAACTTGTGGTAATATATTACCACTACCCGCAAAGGTCGGGATATTTTTATTACATTTGAAAGTTGAGGATATATTTTTACCATACCCCCAAAGGTGGGGGTATTTTAATTAGTTTTCCCTTTTAAATACATGTCGTTAAACACCCCATTACCGCCATTAGTGTACCTTTAATTATTTTTTAATTAAAATTATCCAAAACTTATGTGCTCATCCCCGTAAATGTGCTCCGTATTTCAAATATGTGGTGGGGATTGTTTTGATTTACACCGTAACATAATTAAAGATGGGATTTGAAGAGTCAGTTGTACGCTTTGTACTCCCAATTTAACTTCTTAATTTACGTGCTCTTCCCTTAAGACGTCAAATAATGTCGAACGGAGGGAGTATTATATATTTATTGATATAGTATTGATGATTGATTTCCAACTTATGATATCGTAAATCTTGCCTTATTTTATTTTTTGTATAAATCAGACCCTTATATCTCATGTATTAATGCGACACCAATTCTGAACATGTGATTCGACCGATAGAAGTTATGTACCAGTTAAATCGGCTTGTGTGGATCTGAGTAACTAGCAAGGTCAAGCCGGACACATGAATGATTAATGCGTCTCAATTTTTTGTTTGAAAAGAAAACACACCCAATTTATTGAGAAGCGTCCAAAAACGCTGAGCAGCGGAGGAAACACTCCTTTTTTAATTTCTTCTATTTTCCCTTTTATTTAATTTCAGAACCTGTAGAACAAAACAACGCCTTATCACGCTGTTTACTGAAATCCGGTTGCGCTCTCTCCCTCTTTCCGTGTGTTGGAGTTCCTGTCAGATCACCGATCGACGAACCCCTTGAATCCTCTCGGAGATCAACAATGGCGACCAGATATTGGATGGTGTCTCTTCCCGTCAAGTCATCAGCTTCTTCTCTCTGGGCAAACCTACAGGAGGCCATCTCCAAACAATCATTCGATACCCCGCTCTACAGAGTACTTCTTCCTCCCTCCGTCTCGATCTGCCGTTTTAATTCGTGTTTTGTTTTATTTTTGTATTCGATTATAGTCGATTAATCCTGAGATTTGTCGTTATTTGAATTTTCGCAGTTCAGTGTGCCTAATCTTCGTGTAGGAACCCTCGATTCGCTCCTCTCTCTTAGCGACGATCTCTTGAAGGTGAGATTTCAATTCCTGATTGAATTTAATACTGAGAGAATTTTGATTGATTTTTGGCTTTGGCGTTTTGAATTTTGATTTGATTTAATTTAATTTCGGTAGTCGAACAACTTTATGGAAAGTGTGACGCACAAGATCAGGCGTCAGATCGAGGACTTGGAGAAATCGTCTGGTGTCGAGGCGGGATCTTTGACTGTTGATGGAGTTCCCATTGATTCTTATCTTACTAGGTGAGATGACTAGGGAGGATCCTATGCTGTTCAATTCAAGGTGCTAGCTTGAGGCATTTCATGAAGCATTGTTGTGTATTTTGTAGGTTTGTTTGGGACGAGGCCAAGTATCCTACCATGTCACCACTGCGTGAGATAGTTGATAGTATCCACAGTTTTGTGGCAAAGGTTGAGGATGATCTTAAGGTATTTTCCCCTTCATCTCTGTCTATGCTTTTTCCAATGATAGCTTTATGTGATTTTGTTCAGAAGCTTTCTTATCTTTATGTTTTGTTCTGCCTTCATTGAAGTTTAAGTAAAACACAGTAAATTTGGTGGAGGATTTATTTTCATCTCTTTTCTTTGATCCGAGCTGTTTTTTAATCCTGCAATTGCTTTCTTTGTGCACTGTGAGAGGATGTTAAAGCCAAGAATTTGAGATAGCACAGTGGATAGATTATGATTTTTAGAAACACTTTTTTCCTTCTGTCAAAGCTAGTGGTAAGTCAACAGTCAACTTGTTGAATGGTCTTAGATGGTTAAGAGTGTGATTCATGTTGTATTGTCCCCAAATTTATGATAATGGTTTCTGTGAAGAAGTATCTTTACATTTTCTATATTATGTTGAGCAAGAAGATGCCCATTGTGTAGGAAAATTCTGGAACTTTTGAAGTTAATCCTTATGTTTTGTCCTTTTTCCATTCACTCGGATTTGTCATCGTTAGAGATTACTAGTAGAAGGGGAGAATGTTTTCAATTGACTTTGTCTCACAAAAAAAAGGATAGCAAAAATATTTTCAGGAAATGCTCTTAAGCTAAGAGGTTTATTTTGTGATATAGTTTGGCTAATTAGGCCTCTAATTCTTCATGACATAGATAATTGCTTCTGATGGAGAAAATTAAGGCTTCTTGTTAACTTTCTGCCTTTTCAGATCCGGGTTGCTGAATATACCAATGTCCGGAGTCAACTTAATGCAATAAACCGGAAGCAGACTGGAAGGTATGCTTTGGTTCGCACATCAGTGAATAACAGTTTGAATTTGTTGTTATGTTTTTTGTTCTCTTTCTCTTCTTCTTTTCTGAATAGTTGCTTGATATTATCCCAGCTTAGCTGTCCGTGATCTATCCAACCTTGTGAAGCCAGAAGACATTGTTAACTCGGAGCATTTGGTGACACTGCTTGCCGTTATTCCTAAATATTCACAGAAAGATTGGTTATCAAGCTATGAAACTTTGACTGACTATGTGGTAAGGATTGCATGTGTGGCCCTTTTCTTTTCCACTTATTTAATGCCTGCTGTAATGCCTATGCCATGCTTTCAACGGAAAAAAAAATGCCTATGTCAAGAAGAAAAAAAAGTGGCTACCTATTTTCTAGTCTAAGAGTTAGAGACTTCTTATGGCCCCTGAACCTTCAGATTTGTTATTACTTCTAGAACACGTTTGTTGCTTGGTATGAATAGTCGACCTGATTTTTTTTGCAGGTTCCAAGATCAACCAAAAGCCTCCATGAGGATAATGAATATGCTCTTTATACTGTTACAATGTTTGGCCGTGTTGCCGACAATTTCAGAGTAAAAGCCCGCGAAAGAGGATTTCAAGTGAGTTATTTTTTATGGTTTGATTGCATTATCAAAAGTTTCCCAATAAAGTTTCTGTGAGAACTTTCCAAATTACTAAAGTTCCTAGTTGCAGATTCTTTGCAAATAAACCTTTTATAAAATTATATTGGATGCTCATGAATTTTGTTTATGTTGATCTAATTTTATAATGTCTGTCAGATTCGTGACTTTGAATATAATTTGGAAGCACAAGACTCAAGGAAGCAAGAGGTGGACAAATTGATGCAAGATCAGGAATCATTGAGAAGCTCCCTGCTGCAATGGTGCTATTCCAGTTATGGGGAGGTAAGACTGAACAGTTGTATTAGTTGGAAGGTAAAAAAGTTGAAATCCATGGGTTTGTTGGAGCTATGAAATCATATTATTGAAAAGTATTAGTTGCTTAGCAATACCAACTGCTAACTGTATTATGGTAGAAGATAGATTGTTCTCAGGAATCTCAGGGATCAGGATCAATGTTGTCTATATCTATTGGGATTTGCTTTTGAACCCTCTCCATGAGGGGATTCTCCTGATCTTTCCCCGAGATCCTTTCTTGGGCAGGATACCACCTTGTTGCTAATAATTTTTTGTGTTGTTACTGTTGCATTATTGGGAGTCTGGAACATTATAATGTTTGAATGACTAAACTCCATTACAGGTTTTCAGTGCTTGGATGCATTTCTGTGCTGTGCGTGTATTTACAGAGAGTATATTGAGATATGGCTTGCCACCATCTTTCCTGGTACATAACTCTTCTGGTAGAACAGTCTGATTTGTCTTTTTGGTGCTCGTGTTGTTGAGTATATTTTCACTTTTTTACTTCAGGCATCTGTCCTATCTCCAAGCACAAAAAGTGAGAAGAAAGTCCGTGCAATTCTTGAACGCCTATGTGACAGTGCAAACAGGTAAAACTACGCTCTTGAATGCATGTATGTGATTATTTATTTATAAGCTTTAGGCACTAGAGACATGCAAGGAATAACTAGGATTATATTTTATTATAAAAAATGGTTCTTCATGAGATGTTTTTGTTTCAAAGATGGCATCTATGTTATCACTTAGTAGCAAGGAGAAGCAAACTATTATTAGATTCCTTGCACTTTGCGAGTATGCAGCTGGGGCTGCTACTAATCTACTATGACTCCAAGTGAAGGTTCAAGAGAGGGAGAGAGAAAGAGCCGAAGAATTCCATAACCAAAAAATATAAATCAGACTATGATTATGTTACGTTTTGACTAACAAACTTCATGATTGGGAAGTATGCTTAAGATTATATTTCCAATTATTTTTACATTCACTTGTGATATTATTATTTTGAAACACACTAAAGCTTCAATATCCACCCACTACTCCACAGATAATCTCTTCCCAATCTTATCTCAAACATTTTTTTAATAGCTACTGTATAAATATTATTTTTCCTGGAATTAGATTTGTACCTGTGTTCATGATATTGGCTTAAGGTGCAACAACATGCTATCTTCAGCCATTTCAGATCATCCCTAGTTGACAGATTGTTAAACACTTAAAACTCAACGTGTGCATACATGCAAAGAAAACTTTGTGATACCTTGAATAAATGGAACTGATTTCCTATACATAGCTTTTATATTACCAAAGTATGTAGCCCGTGACTAATAGATGAGATAGCTAAATCATCCTTCATCATTATAAAAACGTTTTCAAGCAAAATCCAACAGAAATGGGAAAGAGGGGTTGTAAGCAGGCAAAGTTTGATGCATCACTTGCTGCTTTTACCGGGCTGCAGTCAGCATTGTTTCTTTTTTTTTAATTTGGTTTTTCTTCTTGTTTTCATTCATATTATGTTGAAGCTTGTTGATATCGTACACTTTTTTATGCATTGTTTGTTGAAGAAGTGGGTTTGTAACCTGAAAAAGCATGAGCTTCAGGATAAAAAGTACATTTTTGGTTGACCTACATACACTGCTCAGTTCACGTTGTAAAACTATCGACTGCAAGTTGCAAATTCTTGTTTGACCCACATACACTGCTTTAAGAGCGTGCACAATATATGATGCGGCACTTATAATCCGAAATGTAACCATCCCTTCTTGATTCGATTTGGATGCAGTGGTTACTGGAAGCCTGAAGATGAGGTGGGGCCAATGAGTGGCCTTGGAGGCGAAGCAGACACCCATCCATATGTTTCATTCACAATAAATCTCATTTGAAGATGATAAATCCATTTCTCCCCAACCGTCTGGATCAAGCTTTTGCTGTTTGTCGTGTATACTAGCTCTCATAATTGCATAATCCGTCTGCTGATTTGGGCGAAGGTTTTATTTTCATAGCATGTAGAGCAATCCTCTGAAAGTTCCTTGTCGGAGTTGAACAAAAGAGCTACAAGCCTATAGTGTCCCTTCATTCTCTTCTGGTAACGTTGGTCGTCTTATTTATCGTTGTATCCCTTGCTATTTGTTAATGCTATGTTTCAATAAGCATTCGGCGTGAATGTAAGCATTTCATGTCTACTGTAAGGAGTGTAAGCTTTAACGGCCCTTTGCTCATTCATACGGTGACACCATTGTTGCTTTGATGCTCACTATGACAGAGCTCTTCTTTGAACTTGCTGCACTAAGTAGATGTCTGTTTTTACTGCTCAAAACTTTACTCGACCCGAAAACCTAATTTTTCAAATCCCGATTATTGCACGGCTATGCCTATGATCGAGGATTACCTCCAAAATCATTGCCCCTCTTACAAGTGCTTGCTCACTCATTTCATATGAAGAACCGAAGAAGTGTCACAAAGGATTATTTATCGTCCGAAATTTTGCACCAGGTAGGTCAAATAACACCTCAGAGTTTCGTTTTATGGATTCGAACTCGGATATGTAAAGGAGAGAGTCACTCATCCATTCACATCGGTATTGTATGAGCTGTCAATGGGTTCCATTGTGTCCATTTTTTTTGTCAAATACAGTGTTGGCGATGGTTTGGAAGCTGTGGAGAAATTGTCGGTAATGGTTTTATAAACTGTGAGAGGTTAGACGATCATGATTTCACAAACTCTAAGACAAGTTAAATTGTTTTCCTCTTCGATCACCAACTAGATAAGATGTAAAGATTTGAAAAAAAATAAATTTGGATTGCTCCACGGCATGCCAAGCAGTAGTAGTTTGTACTTGTAGTTTTGTTTTGTTTTTTTGTTTTTAAATAAACTCACTTTAATGGTTTTAATTAGAACAATATTCAAACGGTTTGTAAAATTGTGGCCATAAGACCTCTTCACGTTTTCTAAAATAGTGACTATCTAAATCTCTCACGACTTTGAAAAACGTTGTCAACATCATGCATTAGGTAAAATTTTCACCGTGTCAATAGTAGCTTCATAACCTAGAAACTAGATAATTCATATATTATTCAATTTGACAAACAAAGGTAGTTTTATATTATAATATAATACATATAGCTATGAAGCAAACTACTGTATTATATTCACCAAAGAAACAAGGGGATGATTTGGAAGGTAGATTAACGCGACCAAGGATTTGGAATATTGGGATTTCTGAAATATATACTCCTTCCGTTCCCAAACGTTATTTGCACAAATCCACCCCTTATACTTATTATTTTAGAAGCAACCTCTTTGTTAAAATTTGCGCCACGTGTCCAACACTGAGCAAAATTAAAAAATATGATAATAGAGAGAGTAGAGAGGAGAAGTAGAGAATGAATTGATGTGTTATTGGGGGTCTGCAGGACCCTTTATATAGGAGTTTACATAGGGAACTAGGGTTTCCTAGTGTTTATCCATACCTAATATAATAATTAAATATAATCTCATAACACTCCCCCTTGGATAAACATCCTTACAAACTGCCTCATTAAAAACCTTATCTTGGAAAAACCCAGTGGGACCAAAAACCAAGATTAAGGGAAAAAGAGTGCAGTCGTTATTCTCCCCCTCAACTTAGCTTACATCCTTCAAGCGCCGCATACCAATATTGTGTATAAGCTGTGTAAATGTTGTAGTAGGTAAGGCCTTGGTAAATACGTCTGCTAAGTTCTCACTCGATCGAACTTGTTGCACGTCGATCTTGCCTTCTGCTTGGAGCTCGTGGGTGGAGAAAAACTTGGGGGAAATGTGCTTGGTCTTGTCGCCTTTGATATATCCTTCCTTGATCTGGGCGATGCAAGCTGCATTATCTTCGTATATCACCGTTGGCTTTTGTACACTTGATTCCAATCCACATGATGCTTGGACATGGTGTATGAATGATCTGAGCCATACACATTCTCTTCCGGTTTCATATAATGCGATAAGCTCTGCATGGTTTGATGATGTAGCAACTAGAGTCTGCTTTGTTGAACGCCATGAAATAGTCGTTCCACCATACATGAACACATACCCTGTTTGTGACTTGGCTTTATGTGGATCGGACAGGTAACCTGCATCAGAATAACCAACCAATTCTGCATTGTGTACTCCCTCAGATCTTTTGAAATATAGTCCCATGTCACTTGTTCCACGTAGATAACGTAGAACGTGTTTGACACCATTCCAATGACGTTTTGTCGGTGTTGAGCTATACTTCGCTAACAAGTTAACTGCAAAAGCTATGTCTGGTCGGGTATTGTTAGCGAGATACATAAGTGCACCAATTACACTAAGATATGGTACTTCAGGACCTAATATCTCTTCATTATTAGCTCGAGGACGAAAAGGATCCTTTTCCACATCAAGCGATCTAACGACCATTGGTGTACTCATTGGATATGCCTTGTCCATACTAAATCGCTTTAGGACCTTTTCAATGTAGTTTGATTGATGGATGAAGATTCTGTTCTCTTTATGTTCGAACTGCAGGCCGAGACAATAATTGGTCGTTCCAAGATCTTTCATCTCAAACTCCTTTTTAAGATAATCAGTTGTTTGTTGGATCTCTTCTGGAGTCCCGATGATATTCAAGTCATCAACATAAACAGCGATGATCACATAACCCGACTTTGTCTTCTTTATAAATACACATGGGCTTATTTCATTGTTTATAAAATCTTGTCTCAGTAGATATTCACTAAGACGGTTATACCACATACGCCCCGATTGTTTTAATCCATAAAGGGATCTCTTTAGTTGAATGGAGTACATATGACGGGGTTCCGATTTGAATACTTCAGGTATTTGGAATCCTTCAGGGATTCTCATGTGTATGTTGGTATCTAGAGATCCATAGAGGTATGCAGTTACCACGTCCATTAGTTGCATTTTAAGTCGTTCAACGACTATCAGAGCCACTAGGAATATAAGTGTTGTCGCATCCACTACAGGTGAATACGTCTCCATATAGTCAATTCCAGGCTTTTGTGTAAAACCTTGTGCAACTAGTCTGGCTTTGTATCTTACAACTTCATTTTTCTCATTTCTCTTTCGTACGAACACCCACTTATAGCCGACTGGTTTTACACCTTTGGGTGTTGGAGCTACTGGTCCAAATACACCACGTTTGTTTAGAGAGTCTAGCTCTGCCTGGATTGCTTCTTTCCAGCTCTCCCAATCATTTCGATGTTGACATTCTTCCATTGTTTGGGGATCATTATCATCCTCATCCATGACTTCTAATGCAACCGCGTATGCAAATATATCATTTAGGACCACATCATTTCGATGCCACACTAACCCAGTGTTTGCATAATTAATAGACATTTCAACATTATCCTCAATGTGATTGTCGTTATCTTTAAAGTCCTTAGATAAGTTCTCTTCAGGAGTTCTATCTTCATGGATGTTATTAGTCAACATCTCAATTCCTGCTTGATTTGGGATCGATTCTTTCCTCTTCCGGGGAATAGCATCTTTAGAGCCTAGTGGTCTCCCCCGCTTCCGGCGTACCTGAGAGTCACTTTGATAATAGAGAGAGTAGGGAGGAGAAGTAGAGAATGAATTGATGTGTATAAAAAGATATATGCTACCGAAGTCATCATCATACATGTATAGGGAACATGCTGAATCAACTAGGTAGGTTAGAAGGGTTTAGAAGAAGAGAAGGGATCGAGATCGATTCGATCTTTATTATACCTTTTTCCTCCGAGCAACTCGTGCTGATAACGTATGATAATAGAGAGAGTAGAGAGGAGAAGTAGAGAATGAATTGATGTGTTATTGGGGGTCTGCAGGACCCTTTATATATGAGTTTACATAGGGAACTAGGGTTTCCTAGTGTTTATCCATACTTAATATAATAATTAAATATAATCTCATAACAAAAAACAGTTTTTAGTATTTCACCCACATTCTCTCTTCAACCGGTTGCCCCCTCTCTCCTCTTTGAGCGCCAACACCCCCACGTTTTCTTCAACTGTTAAAACCCCCTTCTCAAATTGAAGTAACTAGGATTCCATGATTCTTGAAAACGTTCGTCCTGCCTTTTCTTCCTCAAAGGTAATTTCTTTTATTCTCCCCTTTCAAATCCTTCCATGGGTTATCTTGCGGTTTCGTCGATATGTTTCTCAATCAATATGTTTCTTCCTGCCCTTTCTTCCTCAAATGATCCGTTTCTCTTTGAAATCCTTCCTTGGCGATCTAAAAATCTTCCGTCTCTAGCGTCTTTCTCGGCGATTTGAGTTATCTTGCGGTTCTCACCTATCTTGAAGCCAAATATGATCTCCCATGGAATCTGTTGCTTGCAAATTCGATGTCGACGACGACTTTGGAGGAGCCAATCAAAGGCCAGACACCGACTGTGGAGCCAATCGCATGCCCTTCTTCAATTGTTCTCCCTCACTTATTCAATTGATGAATTTTTCTTGCTAAGATTTAAAATTGCATATTATTATAATGCTCTTGATCTGATTTCTTGGTTTGTGTTTGATGTGGTGATTAGTTGGGGCGGCTGAATTGGTGGTTGGAGGTGGCAATCAATTGCAATCGAATGCGGGATGCGGGATGCGTCAAATGGAGGTAAAGCACCATGTATTCGCTCTTTGATTACCAACTAGATCTGTATATTGCACACAAGGTGTTTGATGAAATGCTTATATGTTGATTAATTTGGAGGATTTTGATTAATATATTGTACACAAGGTGTTCGATGAAATGCTTATATGTTGATTAATTTGGAGGATTTTGATTGATATATTGCACACAAGGTGTTCGATGAAATACTTATAGGTATGTTTTGTGTTAATATTTTGCACTGCCTTCTTGAGTGTCAACTAGACCAAAAGGGCTTCATAGGTATATTATATATCATTTATGAAATAAATGAACTGCTTATAGGTATATCATTATTTCAAATTGCAATATGATTTATGAAATAAATGAACCTAGAAATAAATATATCATTTATGAAATAAATGAACTGCTTCATAAGGTGTCGGGCTTCATAGGTATATTCGATCATATATTGCACTGCTTATAGGTATATCTACCTATAATACTTATTAATTCATAAGCAACCTCTTTGTAAAAAAATAAATATAGCAATCCATGGAGCTTCCACCGCCTCACTCACTACCTCCATGCTTTCCGATGTCAACCGATGGATAAGACCATAGTACATAATCTATACATCAGTGACACCATAAGTTGTGCATTGCACTTTACATATGTTCTTATTTGTTTATGTACCTTTTATTTGTTGCCTCCACTGTCCAAAGAAAGCTCCAAATTCATATCTCAATATCCCAATGACAAGGTTTCTTGATCTTTCACCCAATTATAGGGATTCTATTATTACATTCAAATGAAATCTAATCTCAATTGACCTATTTCAGGAGGACGCCGCGCTGGAGAAGCTAGGCAAAACAATGAACACGAAGTCAATAAGCAGACGAGGAACACTGTGATTCAAACTTGTGTTTTTGTTTCCTCCGTCATCACTTTTAGCGGTTAGTTTCTCGGCATCACTCGTGTTGGTTCCGAATCGAAATCAATTTCATGATGGTTCTGTATGATCTTAAGCTTTATTTGAAAACAATTCATGGGTGAGCTAATTAGTTGATGAATTGAAATTGAATTTCGGGATTTTTGAAATTCATGCCCCCAAAACCAACTCTTTCTATCTGCCTTGGTCCGGAGAAAATATGATAAAATTTTACAATTGATGTATTATTATGAGTTTATGACCTTGATACTTTTCATGACACCATTATGAAAGAAACTGGAAAATGTGATGAGTTATACAATTGATGTTTTTATGACCCTGTTAATTTTACGGTCCTATATATATATATATATGAAAAAGGTCAAATCTTGATGAAATGGAGATGGGGTGTTGAAAGTTGAAACACATATATCATCTTCCCTTGTGCTTTTTAAAATTGGGTATTCTGGCATATGCCCTTGAATCGTATGTTAAAAGATCAAATCTAGAAGGATTTTCAATTTTTAATGATTTTAGTCAATTTAAAAAATGATTTTCCTACATTTTATAGATTAAAACACATGGCATTTTTCTTGGATTGTTTTTTTTACCTATTCTCTTAGAACATATGAACATTTGTGCAGCTTTTTTCTCAAAATATTATTGAGCCACATGGCATAATAAGAGAAATAACCTATCCATGCAAGTTTAAAACACCCCTCATCTCTCTTCAATTGTAAGCTTATACATGTTTTGTTTTAACTTATCTAATCGACATCCAAAAATACTACGTAGAAACCTCCTTTCAAATTAATTAAATAATGAATTGCAACATCATACCCCTTCTCGAACTCATAATGAATTGGAGGGAGAGGCACCACAAGAGACAAAGCATGTATAGTTTCAAGAAATAATCTAGCATTCTATGGGATATGAATTTGTGAATTAGTTTTTTTTTTTTTTTGATTAGGTAAAAATTCGGATGGGAACACCCTATCTAGGTATAGCTCTGGCCCCCTGGTTGAGTAGCAAAGGTGTGCAACCTTATCCGCTACCCGATTACCAATGCGGGGAATATGAGATACATCAACATTTTTTACTACTTGGAGAAGGGCTTGAATATCTGACATAACCATTTCTATTTCCCAAGGACACCCAACTTGTGTTCTTAGATAGTCCGTGATAATCTTTGAGTCTCCTTCTATTATGAGATCGGTTATCTTTAATTCTCTAGCTTTTTCTATCCCAAGACGTAAGGCTAGAGCTTCCGCCATGAGAGGCGATTGTCCACCAATAACTTTACCACCAATGTTGATAGGGTTGCCACACCAATCTCGGATGATGTATCCAATGGAACTGTTTGAGGTTGATTTAAATGATCCGTCAAAGTTTAACTTGTATTTGCCAGCCGGAGGTTTCCTCCAACGGTAGGTTTTCCTATTGTTCTTAGTGAGACCTTTTCCCTTATTTTGTTTCTGTAAGCCGTCATCTTCCATCTCATTCCATCTGCTTGCTTTTCTCCAGTTTTCATTATTGTCCATGATCATTTTCTTAATACCCTCTACAGAGGGGATGTTTTCATTTCTAAAGATTGTTTGATTCCTTATAAACCAAATGGTCCACTATCTGATTGCCATCTTTTGTTTTTTCTCCATAGTAAGAGTGGAACCTAAAATTTGTAGAATTTGATCCATATCTCTGTTTTCTGAAATAAGGGTGTGAATGCTTTGAGATATTTGTCCAGGGAGTTGTTGGAATTTGTGAATTAGTATTTATTCATCTGATGTATGTCTCTATTCTTATTATTCACAAATGCTTACAATTATAGGTGAGATTGTTCCAAATTGATGATATGAAGAATTTATAAGAGTTCTTGAAAAATGCTTGGGTTTTTAGCTAGGTTGTTGTTTATGAGAATCATAATCCATATTTGTAGAATTTTTATAAATCTATGGTTATTTTGAGTAATGTATTTTGTGTGTGTGTGTGTGTAGTTTCTGATTTTTAACTCTTTTTAAGAAGCAACCCCAGCTATACTTCCATCACAGGTTCAACCACCTATCAAAGTGTTAAATTACATGTTTGATCCTTAGCCTTTCAAAGGCACCCATCATAGTGCTAAAATCACATTATGAGATATCGAGAGAGTTTATTGTCCAGTTAGCAAATCTGATTTGAACATGCATTCCTGACTAAATTTTTTATTAAGAAACTTTGATTTTTTTTTTGTTGTTTTCCCCGTTGTTTAATTTCTATTACATGTACATCGAAATTACATACAATATATTATTCTTAACAAATTGAATCAATTAATCTTCAATAACCTTGATTCGTGGATTGCATGTTTGTTGGCTGATTTTATGCTATTTTTTTAATAGAATTTTGTTGCAATCAATAACCTTTGAGGTTGTTGGATTTCCAATTCCATTACAATCAGCTTTTAGCATGACTTTGTTTCCATTCCATTTATTTACAAAATAGGGGCTGCATATGTGTGTTGATGTTGTATGAATTGTTTGATGTCTTTGCTAAGGGTTGTTTGCTAATTTGTTTTGCATCTTTATATGTAATTTTACACCCGCGTTCAAGGGTACTGTTAAATTTAACTTTAGCTTGGGGGCGTTTTGTTGGTTGTAGAATGAGGTTAGAGGATGTAGTGCTGAACATGAGACTTTTTGCAGGACGCTCTTTTGATACTACGACGCTCTTCTTGTGGATTTTTTGGCATTGAATGCATGCGTCAATATTGATTGTCATCAACTATAATATTCCATAAGATGCTGATCCTCAATTTTTGACTTACATTGCTTGATGATGAGTGATTACTTTTGTTTGCTCAAGGGACTTGCAGTAACATTTGTTTCACCTGCTTTCGATTCTCAAACTCAATCAGTAGATTACGAACTATTTTATGTATCTTTGGTATTTATTTTTTTATATTTTTTTATATCTATTTCCAAATAATCGATATATTTTTAGATGTAGATTTAGGAAAGGTTTTGTGACGTGCGTCTATCTCAACCAAAAATGTTAGAAAAAGAAAACCCGAACATGGTTCGGGAGAAGTACTGCTCTTTATTTCATGATCTACATGCTTCATTTATTTGATTTCGGGCTTTATGCTATGTTGCAGCCTGAAGCGACTGTTGATATGGAGCGGAGATGTGTTGGTCACTGCAATACAAGAATTGACATAAAACAAGTAATTTCTGGTTGGGTCATAAGAGTATGTTGTCACAAGTTTACCTGTGTGTTCGTTGTTCTTTTTAATTCTCAATTATATACATATGAATATGTTTTTCTAAATGTTTTTACCTGCTTCTGATCTATATTTTGTACAACAGTTCAAAGAATATGCTCAGGCTTATGAAGTATTGAGTGATCCAGAGAAGCGTGAGATCTATGACCAATACTTTGAAGATGCGCGCAAGGAAGGAATGGGTGGCGGTGGAGGAATGCACAATCCATTCGACATATTTGAATCTTTCTTTGGGGGCGACAACCCATTCGGTAAGCTCACTAGCTAATTTCGCTTGCAAATTGATCGAGATACAGGAAAGGATCCAAATCAGGCGAATCAATGAAGTGTGTTGAATGCAAAGGAAGTGGCATGAAGGTCTCCATCAGGCAGCTTGATCCCTCTATCATCAAGCAAATGCAGCATCCTTGGAACGAATGTATGGGGACACGTGAATCGATCGGCAACAAAGATCGTTGTCCAGGCTGCAGAGGCGTGAAGGTGGTTCAAGAGAAGAAAATACTCGAAGTAATAGTTGAGAAGGGTATGGAACATGGATAGAAGATTACATTCCCTGGAGAGGCGGACTAAGCTATGAGTATCGATCATTTACCAACACATGTCAGCAATGTCTTTGGTTCGGAATTGCTTACCGTTTCATCCATTTGCTCTTGATTGCAGCCTGACACAATCACGGAGATATAGTGTTTGTAAAATCAAAAACACCTCAAGTTTAGCTAGGCATAAACAACTTTAATTTGAGAAAACATGATTATAAAAAACAATAACTTGAGAATTTGTTGTTGTGGTTGCTCTACTAAAATTGCAAATCGTTTCACTTTCTCACTCTTAATTTGTAAGCATCTTAGCTGGATAATCATTTGTATCATTGTATTTCAATTGAATCCTCCCACTAGAAATCAGCCTCAGACGTCGATCTTGTATGTTGTCCAGCAGGTTTTTTTACGATAACAATCTATTTACAGGTTCTGGGGGCATCGTGGTACTTACTGTCCATTGAACGCTATACCCGTTTGTTGGAAGTCCCAATGCAAAGGGGAACTGAGCCCAACAAAGTGCTATCTTAGTTATCTGGCTTTGATACTTTCAACCACACAGACACAGATCGTGTCGCTTGGGCAAAGAATACTACTATTTATAGCCAATGTGGTCCTAACCAACATATTGTATTCCAATATGGCATATTTGAGAATGCATTGACTAAGAATGCTGTCAACTCCAATTTCATTAGGAAGTTAGAAATGTGGAATTAAGCAACGGTGGCTCCCATTAATTATGCTGTCATCGTGGTACTTACTGTCCATCGGGAAGCTAACAACCTTGCCGATTTCCTTACCTATGTTGCCTTTTCCTTCCCTCTTGGGGTTTGTTTGTTAGACTTACCGTCTGACGGTGCTGCGCCACTTATCTCCGACGATGCAGGAGGGGTCACAATAATCCGTCTGTGTCCGGGATAAGGGGTGGTTTGTTTGCTGTTCGCACTTTTCCTGGGCTCTGCCCAGGTTCCCCCACCCAAAAAAAATTGTCAAGGGTATTTTAGTCCTTTTATATACAAACTTAAAAAAATACCTTATGCCAAGCAAACACCAACAAAGTTATTTTTTAAATATCATTATTTTATTCTTTAGCTATATAGGGTTTATACAATTAAACTTAAGGTATCTTTATTAAATCGGTTTATAATTTAGATCAATTTAAAAGGTGTAACATGATGTGTAATAGATAAAGTATCATAGGGGATCCAAACTCAATTTTCTTGAGCAAAAAACTATAAGGTTTCTTTTCTTTGTCTTCAATTAGGACGGATGTTAGGAGAAGTGTGGAAGCGGCTGATTTACCATTCTTTGTCAAATTTGAAGTATCGATTATCTCAAGAAAAGAAAATTTCGAAGAACATCATGACATGCAAGAAGTATGAGCAATATGCAGATAATTTGTACGACTATGTTTGGATTGAATCGCTTTTTTGTAATATGATGTGTAACATAGAAAGTGTCGTAAAGGACTAGACTCGGTTTTCTTAGGCCAAAAACTACAATGTCAAAGGAAGTGTGGAAGCGGCTGATCTACTATTCTTTGTCAAATTCAAAGTCCTAATCGTCTTGAGAAAAGACTTCTTCATAACAACTGAAGATTTCGAACAATGGTATAGTGAGGAGAATTAGTAGAAAATTAGCGATGAACGACCGCATTTCGATGAACAATTAGGTTTTTATCAGAGTTTGAGTAATTAAAGGTTAAGTTTTAACCTACACTTGGGAGCTTTGTAGAAACCTTCTCACTTCGTAACCTTTGATCTCTTTGTGTTTCAATTTACTTTACTTTTTTTTTTATTCGGTAAAATTCGAGTTAAGGCATACCTGAAACTCGATGGCCGAACAGGTCGGCAGACAGAAGACCGTCAATACAAATATAACACAATAACATAAAACATCATAGAGGAAAGTGACATGCAATTCTACTTAGTGCAGAATGGTTTCAAATGCTATTGTGATTTGTTTTTTTTTTTGGTCGAGATGCTATTGTGATTTGTTGCCATAATATCATGTTTGTAACTTAACATATATATTATTGGTGAGGTTCCTAGCTAACCCGAAAGGCCTAAAAGGGGGACATTTGATGTTTGATAAGTATGTGTAAATGTATTCTCTATTGGTTATGCGCGTGCAAGATTCATTGCTGTTATCTTTTGACTATATATGCACAACAAGAGCATTTTATTTTTCTAAGTAATTTAACACATGGTCATTTTTAAAAATAATTAAAATTGCTTTCTCAAACCTTGGCTTAGGAGTGTTTGGTTGATGGCTATGCTCTCATTTCTATAGTCCGGTAAATGAGGAAAAGTCTGAAGTTGAAACCAATGAGATCAACGAATTTAAAGATAGCACACAACTCTTAGATCATCAATTAAGAAGAATTTTCCAATTTGAGAGATGTAAGTCATAGCAACAATTCAAATGAAATAAAATATATTCATGGTATGAGGGAGAGCTAAAGCGGTAAATTTCAATAAAAATACTCACCCGTACAAGGTACGGGGTAAGTACTAGTTTTAATAAAATACTTAACTTTGAAAAAAATTCATTATTTTATTTACTTTTTACATAAATTTCATTATTTCTAATATTCACTACACATTTTATTTTAATAAATTATAATCTTTTAAAAAGTCAACAAAATATCAATCAATACGGAGTATAAATCATCACTATCTAGAATTCGGGTGGTGGTTAGCCAACCCGAGAGCATCCTAAAGGATGAGATCACGAAGATCTGAACGAAGTACAAACACGAAATACAACAAAAGAACCATCCAAAGTAAACCCAGAAAAATCCCAAACCCTAAGCAAACAAGCGGTCACAACATCGAGCGGAAGGAAGCCCAGCGTGGTGAAGTGGATAGCGAGCGCATGGGACAGCAGAAGCTGACACGATGTCTCACTACCGGAAAGATGGAAAGCAGAAATCCACACAAGACAAAGACGACACCTGGGGAAGTGTGGATCACACGATCTTCGGAGACCACAAACACCGCCAACACGATCACTTCGATCATCCAGGGCCGCAAAATTGCTCCTCAACCGAAACTAACCACGAACACACGGACGCCCAACCAACACAAGGACATGAAGCACGACTGCGAGGAGGGCGAAGAGCGCGAGAAGATTCCATAATTTAATTCGGGAAAATTTATTTCATCAATTTGGTTCGTCAAACCCTTTCAGGAATTTTCAAGCCCTTTCAGGATTTTCATACCCTTTTACGGTATACTCAAAGAGTGGTTTCAACCCTTTCGATTTTTTTTCCTTAGACTCAAGGACCCGAAACTTGGACCCGAAGGAACCGAAACTTGAACCCCAAGGCCCCGAAACTTGGGCCCAAAGGAACCGAAACTTGGACCCAAGGAACCACCATCGGAGTTCACTCCATCTATTTCAAAGAGATGTACTCTATTATATTTTAAAAACAAAATAACATAAAGTTCGGATTAAAAGTCACAACTTTTGCAACAGGAGCAGTAAGTGAAGAAGAATCTTCGAGGGTTTTGGTTACAACACGCGGGAATCAAAATTGATGCACAAATTACCTGCCTTTGAATTTGAAGAGCGAGATGGACTTGGACGGATCAAGCGCATCAGCGCCAAAGCCCTCAAGATTCGTCCCCAAATCCAGGTTCCAACCGAAATCAAAGCCTAAGCCAGCTGCTCGTTCCTCCGTACAGTCGAGCAACCATGGCGGTCCTCCAGTCCCCGTCAAGACGGAGCGTCGCTCCGATCAACCTATTGACGGTGCTAGTATGGATATTTCCGGCCCATCTCTGGCAGCTTCCAACGAAAACGGCGCGAAATTGGCGATTGCCGGCGGCGGAGAGCCCATGGACGTGGACGCTGCTGGAGAGGAGCGAAATCGGGAGGAAGAAGATTACGTTGTAAGTGAAATCGATGTTTACTTCAATCCGGCTCCGATTGATGAAGGGACTAAGGTATATACTCGCTTCTACTTCTTCCTTTTGTGCTATTGCTTTGCAATTTTGAGTGTCGGATTTTAGCTCACAGTCCTGTTCTATTTGCAGCTCTTTGTTTTGCAATATCCTCTTCGGCCTTCTTGGCGTCCTTATGATTTAGAGAATGGTTGCAAGGAGGTATTGTGACATTGATTAGCCGTATTGATCTCCGTGGTAGTTGAATAACGATGTTTTTTTTTTTTGGATATCTGGGATGCAGGTTAGAGTGAAACCAGCTAGTGCAGATATAGAAATCGATTTGGATTTGAATGCGGATAATGGAAATTATGATGCTGGGGCTCCTAGTGCCCCCAAACTCAACAAGCAGATGGTTGGTTTGACGCTCCCAACTTATACATTAGTATAATCTATTGCTTCTTCATATCGAGCTTATCTTCAAGTATAGAGTTGATGTCTCCAAGTTGTTCACTGCTGCTAGTTGTATATAATGTTCAACAAATTTTGAAGGTCTTTGATTCGTCTTGGCTTAGTTACAGTTTTCTGGGCTGTCTGTCTGTCTTAAGAGATGCAACCTTGTGCTCAATTTCAGGCTGCTTGAAAAGTGCCCTTCATTTTGAATATTGGTTATACCTTTGTGTTTCTGATACCTGCTTTGTGCTTCTTAAGATGAACTCTACACAGTGGTGCCTTAACAATGGGCCTGTTTTGCATATTGGATATTATGTAATTGTGCTTTCTAATTTATTATCCAGACACTATCAACCAAGTGGAGGCCAGTCCCAAGAACTGCCCATGCCATTGGTGTATTTACGGGTCAAGAGGTATATTCTTCTATCATTTTCATTGTATATTGCTTTTATTTTTTTTCAATCCTAAATTAATTAATTTCCTTAATTATTAATTTGCATGGTTTTTATTTGTCTGGTTATTTCTTTTGTCAAAGTTCTGATTGTAGTTCTTTAAGATTATGGAACAGTCACTCTAGTCTAATATCACTCTATAACAATATCAGCTTCAGATACCTTAATAAACTTTTCAGGTGTTCGATTTCAGGTTCACTGTAATGTATTTCGAAGCTGATACACATTCATTTATAACATGCCAAAGTTCACAGTGAATAATTTTTTCATAGTTTGAATTAATCCATGTTAGGTTATGTTGAATGTGCCTCCATTATGTCAATATTAATCCTGAGACATTCTTCTTTTTCCTAATCTTGCAGCTGCACTTAAACCCAGTTCATGCAGTTAGGCAACTTAGACCATCAACGGAGTATCTTAATCCGAACGAATCAAAAAAGAAAAATGTTTCGGAAGTTGCAACAGCAGAGTCATCCGGAAATCCAAATAGGGCTATGGACCTGAAAGATGATGAACCTTGTATCGCCCTAAAGTTCCATGGCTCGAGTAGTGATTTATCAGCTAGATATAGAAATAAGATGCTTTCTAGAGTTAAATCTTCATTAACATTCCCAATGAAACCGTATGTATCCCGTTTGTCAACTGATTTTAGTGTCTTTATTGTCTCAGGCCATTGATTTGAGATATTTTAATGCCAGCACAAATCTTTTTATGGTGATATTTTTTGTCTTGTTTTCAGGCTTGAGTATCTTGATTCTTTGTGTCCTCCACCTGCTATAGACAAAACAAAGCCTGTAGGACCATCTAAAGGGTAAACTCATCTCATTTATGTTTTCTATCTTTTGTTAATTACTGTTTATGTTTGCACAATATCATGCTGTAGTCATTCTTTCTGATGATTTTCAGGATTGCACCTAATGTTTAGGATTTATTGCTTCTTACTCTTTATGAAAATTTTGCTTGATGACATTCCTGACAATGACATTATCTGGTGGCACATTTTTTTTGGGGCTCAAGTTAGTAGGTGATTATTGGATTATGAATGCATCAGATCGCTGTTGTGACAATTTGAAGTTGTGTGAACACTAATTCTGTTATTGATTTCTCTTCCTAATTACATGAACTGACATCTTGGTTCATCTTGTGAAATACTCTTTGAATGATTAATGGAGATTCATTTAACTATTAGGCTACTGCTAATGACATTATGTAGACTGTCAGGCAGTGGGTGTCAGTCTAAACTCTAAGCCTGGATAAATTTAGATAACATCATCAGCTTATGTTGATGTTTCAGGGTTATACGTTTTAAGGTGCCATTGATAAATTGCAGGCTTGTGATTTGTATCAAATAATGTTTTGAAGTCTTTTCTAGTGTAGAATTTGTAAGAAGATTGGCTAACACATGTAGCCATGTAGAATGTTTATGGACCATTTCCCTTATCAACGTCCATAATTGTAACAATCCCATTAAACACCCTATAGATAGTGTAAAAATAGCATCTATTATTGTTACTTTTTTAAAAATTAATAGGCCCTCTGGGGCTCCAAGGACCAATTTCTTTTTCTTTTTTTATTGGATTGTTCTTACTGAACAATGCACTTTGACATAAAATGGCGAACTTTTAAGAATTGATGCCCTTTTCTTTTGGCTAAACTAGTGCACTTTTTTTTATACACAAACTGATGTACTTCTTAAGCTGATGCACATTCAAAACTAGTGCACCGAGTTGCACATTAAAGTGCACTAGTTTATGCCAAAAATGCATTCAGTTTTAAAAGTGCTCCATTTTATGCGTAAAATGCACTGTTCTAGTTCCCACATGAGCGCCCGTTGTAACAGGAATCCTCCCTATACGTATATGTATGTATGTATGTATATATTTTATCGCAGTCAAACCTCGTTGTTAACTTATTCTATTCTTGAGTGAATGCAGGTCCTTGCTTTTATTGCCATTGGATCAACGTTTAAGGTTGTTGTTTACTGAGGTATGTGCCAAGATCTATTATTTCAAGTTATTATGATGTTGTTTGGTGGATTTTGATGTCTCTCGTCAAACATCTCTAGTACAATGTTTCATTTTGTTTATTACGGAGTATTTTTTTTGTTGGTTTTGAAATAAAACCACTTGAAGAAATTGTTTGTCATTTCTGGGTTACTTCATTGCAGGGGCCTTCCCTTCATAGATTTCATGTTCTTAAACATTATGCACCTGACCATGAATTGGTAGATGTATTACGGGCTCTGGAGCAGTTTGCTTTAGTAGTACAAGGACACTGGGTTGCAAAAACAGCGATTCGGTATCCAAATGCCAACATATCTTTTGTCGTAGCAAGAGATTATGTACTTTTCCTGTTCAGCCAGAGCACAACCATTAAATATTCAGATTTGGACGGCATAAAGATTCCTAAACCGTTGTGCATGGATGCCCTCAGTGAATTAGCTATTGAAAGGCCCAAGTGTGAGGATTGGAAGTTTAAAGAACCTACAGACATGATCTTTATAAAAACTTACCCTGGAATCATTGAAGAGTTTGAAAAAAGGTGGAAAGTGAAAGGGGAGCAATTGCAGGAGATGATGAGACCGAAGAAAAATCCTCCAAAAGCCATTGTTTCTGGTAAACTTCATCAATCACAGATTTCTGATCGAAATGCAGGAGTATCTGCTACAGGAGTGCGTATTGAGACAAGGACCATGTCAAATGAAGCCCGTGAAGCTCTTCCCATAGCTCTGCGAAAACTTTTTCAAGCCAACAAGGTTTGCAGGTGAGAATCTCATGTTTCAATTTCCATTGTACATAGGTCATTTTATTGAAATTTTATTATCCCAATGTGATGATACATAACTGATAAATATCCATTTTACTATGAAGAAGCTGTTTTCAGTGGAATTCTTTGTGTCAGGCTGTGGGCATTTGATTTGTAAAAATCAGTTATCTTTTCGTTTTGGGCACAATAGAGGACTTTAAATAGCCCTTTGTATCACATTCCGCCGTCTGCTCTAATTATAATACACACTTTATCCAACATCTTTCATTTCCTTGCAGCCTCCAGTTAATTTCTCAAGGTTTACGATCTATGGCTGTGAGCATTAATCAAAAAGCTGATAGTGTAGCTAAGGTTGCTGCATTCGGTCTTGAGGCTCCTCAAGAAGAGCTTTTAGAAGTTATCAGTGAAGTGGCTGTTAATATCCATGGGGCTTTTGTTCTGAAATCATCCTCGGAGCATCCAGAACTCAATCCACTGAGGTTATTGTTTTATTCATAAGCCATGTGTAGATTATGTGATTTTTAAAATTTATCTTCTTGAAGATGACGTGATATGAAAGTCTGATGTTGGCTTACATGATGTGCATTGTGCAGGAATGTTGTTATTAACCTTTTTATTGGTAAAGGACCTAATGCAAAGGTAAAGGAGCCTGAAGTTTTTAAAGCTGCTAAAATGAAACTTAAAAGAGTGCCAAGTAATGATGAGTTCCGCAAGGTATGACTAGATGACTATCCCGGTATTTCAAAACTTCATTTTACGACATTGTTATCTTACCATGGGGGAAAATGTTTGATAGTCCAATATTAACGGGTACAACTTTCAAGAATGATTTGAAAATCAAAGCAGAAGTTCACAGGAATTAGATGCATGGTCAGCTCCCATAGCTCAAATTTCCACTCACAAAATGAAAATTTTCATGTTTGCTCGTCTTTTTTAAAATTCTTTGCTAGAGTTTGTTTTTCTAGATATGATGTTGCATATCAGTTATCTATTCATATTATATTTGGTATATGAGGGCTTGCTGTAATTTGTATCCCTGCTTGATGGTATATGTGAAAAGGTTCAATAGGCGATTTCATGTTCAAGCGTCTTTCTTTTTTCCACCTTTCTAGGTAATGAGTGAATTCTGCGAGTCTAATGGTTCTGCTTGGGTGTTGAAGAGGGGCGATGGAGCACCAAGTACTTCTTCTGCCAAGTAGTTGTTCAGGATCCTGATAATAGCTGCGCAAAGATTATGATGGAAATTGTGCTTCTTCTGCCCATTTCGACGTGTAACATTCACCTTTGTCAAGTAAAGGGAAGCATGAGGATGTAAATTAGATGCATAGTAGAAATACTCTTTTGTTTGATTGAGCTTGTTTCAACTTTCAAGGGTAATGAGCTTTTTAGGGCAATTTACTGATCTGGCAGTACAAATTCACACACTGGTAGGATGCATATTCTCAATTTGTTAGCTTTCTAAATACCTCCTAGACACCAAATATCCAAGTTCTCACTCTGTGAGATTGGCCCATTACACGAAGGCACAACCATGGAAGTAGTGCAAAAGTGTGAACCATGGTTGTGTGAGATTACATTGATGTTATTTTATATATTTACATTGATGCGATTTTTTTTTCCTTTCAAACCCAAGGAACCCAAGATAGATTTTTAAAAAAGTTTGAATGTGTAGTATACTAGTATGTGTGTAATTAAAGTAAGTAGTATAATATGAGTTATTCATATGCCAACTTTGAGAAATCAAATCAGCTAACCAAAAAAAAAAAAACTTTGAGAAATCATTCATATTTTTGGTCTTGTTCTTGAATTTGTAAATAAAGAGCAGCTATACCTGGGGTTCGAACTAGGGACTTTTGGGTACTACCCGCAAATCCTTCCCAGTGAGCCATTCTGGAATGGTTTTTTTTGTTCTTGTTTCTTTTTTTTTAGAACAAGCCAACTTTCTCATTCCATATCCTTAATCAAAGCTACAACAATGTTTGGAGGAAGAGAATGAATAGAAAAAAACAAAGCATGGCTAATAGGTCTAATGGCTGCAAGTTCATGGGCAACCATATTCCCTTGTCTACGAATGAACGAAAACTGGACAGAATCAAAAAAACTAGCCGACGATTTAATTAACGAGATGATGTTGAAGAGTACCCCCTTCCCCTGCTCTCCGCTTCGGATCTTAGCTACAAAAGCGCCTGGCAGTCCGACCCTCGACCTGGATGTGCTTGAAACCCCTCTCGCGTGCTAGCCTAAGAGCCCACACGGAGTATACTCTTTAGGGAAAATTTTGGTTAGCATATTTTAAATGTGATTTATTTTTAAATATGAATTTGTTTATTATTTAAAGAGATTATTTATAATTTATTTCACATTTACGGAGTATTTATTAAAAATTTAACGAATGAACAATGCTCTGTCCACTTGTAAAAATTCTCAAACTGCATCTGCAACTTTACTAGTCTACATACACATGACTTGCAAAACGATTTTGTTTTGCTTAAAGTTTGGTTGTATGTGTTTTTTTTTAAGGTTATTGGTGGGTATCAATCAATTAACATATTACTAGTACAGTCCCCGCGTCATGGCGCGTATTTTTTTAAAATAAATAAATAAAAATAAAATTGTGTAAGTATAAAAATTGAATTACCACTATAAAATGAAATAAACTATTACCATACGTTAACATAAAATAGAAAAAATTGATTTGATAATGTAAGTAAAAAATAATATATGTGAAAAATGTGTAAAAATTACATTAGTATAAGATTCAAGTAGAATAGGTTGGTTGGGTGAAAATCCTAAAATAAAGATGCTTATAAGTTATAACACCTAATAAAAAAAATATTTACTGTTTATTATTTAGATATAGATAGATTAACTAAAGAAACTTGTCCAAATTTTGATAGTTGAATTTTTTTTTTTCTAGGTTCTGTTCATTGGAAGAAAATCATAAAATTAAGGTGATTATGACATCTAATTAAGCAGAAATATTTATCATTTAATAGTTAGAATAAATAAATCACATTGGTTAAAAAAAGGTTTAAAATTTTTATCATGTGAAATTTTGTGTAGATTAGGTTGGTTGAGTGAAATTACAAAAATTAAGGTTATTATAAAAACAAAAATAGTTTTCATTATATATATAGATTGGTTGCTCCAAAAAATCATATATTTGGAATGTATTATATATATTTAAAATTTTTTAAATCCATCTCATTGTTTAAAGAAAATAGCTTGAAATGATATTGTATAGTTAATATAGAATGAAATAATATTGTATAGTTAATATTAACTTTAATAAAAAAAAGTCTTGAATTAATCCCATTGTTTAAAAAAAGTTATTTCTAAATATATTCAATATAAATGTTGCCAAAAATAACTTTGCGCGAGGGGACGACATGTGGCGTAAGAGCTTTGGTTTTAATTAATATATAGAATATAGATATAGATATAGATATAGATTGTTTAAAAAAAGTTATTTCTAAATATATTCAATATAAATGTTGCCAAAAATAACTTTGCGCGAGGGGACGACATGTGGCGTAGGAGTTTTGGTTTTAATTAATACTAGTGCAGATCCCGTCCCGTGTACGGGAAATGTGTTAGTCTAAATATAAATTATTTTTTCCTCCAAAAAATAACATAAATATAAATAAAATTAGTTATATCTTTTAATTAGATTCTCTCAAAATATAAATAAAATTCACAATTATAAGGTACTATGTAAAAGTTTTTTTTTTATCTAATCTATGGTTAATTAAATCTCATGTAATTTAATTAGATAGTTGATTTTTAAAAATATTTTAATATTCTTTTTTATTAAATATGTAGTACATATTTATTACATTAGTTTACTAAAATATCTATGTACGGATGGATTGTGGCTACATATATAGCTATATAATATTTTAATTATTTATTTTGGCCTCAAAAAATAATCTAAATATAAATAAAATAGCACCTATCAAATATTACATATTTATCTATTAATATTTTTGGTAAGTATGACTATGAAAATTAGTTTTATTAATTATTTTTATTATTACTACTACTATGTTTAATTATATTGACATAGTTTTTTCCTTATATAATATTTACTCTTTTATAAGATATCCCATCTATCCAATTATATGTGTTAATGGTAAAATAAAATAATTATTTTTATTAGATTTCCTTTTTGATGGGAGAAAGCTTTGCGAGACGCACTCTCGCGCCGCCACGTAGGCAGATTCACTCACGTGCCGCCACACAGGCCCCAATGCATCGGTTTTAGTATATGTATATAGATAGATAGATAGATATAGATATAGATATAGATAGATATAGATATAGATTGGTATTGATATTTTCTGGGTCACGTGTTGTGTATGAATTTGGAAAATAATACGGAGTATACTCTTTAGGGGAAATTTTGGTTAGCATATTTTAAATGTGATTTATTTTTAATTATGAATTTGTTTATTATTTAAAGAGATTCTTTATAATTTATTTCACATTTACGGTGTATTTATTAAAAATTTAACGAATGAACAATGCTCTGTCTACTCGTAAAAATTCTCAAACTGCATCTGCAACTTTACTAGTCTACATACAAATGACTTGCAAAACGATTTTGTTTTGCTTAAAGTTTGGTTGTATGTGTTTGTTTGTTTTTTTTTGTTTTTTTTAAGGTTATTGGTGGGTATCAGTCAAATAACATATTATTGGTATTGATATTTTTTAAATAAATTTTGATGAGACACTTTATCAACTTGTAACTTGAGAAATCAACACACCGACAGACAAATTAACTATTATGAAACAATACAAACACAACGTGAATTAAATAAGGAAAAATGACTCAAAACTCAACAAAATCGCAAAAAGATTACCGGCTCGGGAGAAAGACTCCTAAAAATTACGAATATTAGATAAATGCAAATCAACAACGTTCCCTCCCCTAAATAAGAGATATTTGAAAACCACGAACGCTCTCACGGTCCACCTGATTTGAACACGTACCATAGTTGAATAAAAAATACTAGAAATACCTCATCTCACCATCCCCATTGGGTCGGGGTGAGGGGCACCAAGGTGAGCGATTTCACCTTTTTAGAGCAAGAAATACTAGAGATATATACAATTTTTTTATTTTTTAAATTTCAAAACCAATAAATTTAGTCGCTTCACATCGGTAGGCGATAGGCCCAACAAGGTCCTCACATATCTTTGCCTAAACTTAACGTGGGCCGGAGCTCTCTCTATATATTCTTTAGACAGAACAAACGTAAATACAACGCACGCCCTCACCCAGAAAACCTCCAGAGGCGAACTCTCCAGAACACGGAGACGACGAAGAGATATTGAGATTAACCCAAGGAAACAATGTCGGACTACGAAGAAGACAGGTTTGATGGCAATGGAAAAGACTCTGGTTCATCTCCAAGGCAGCGCAGTGGCAGCCATGGCGACGCTGACAATCACAACGATTCCAAATCTCGGGTAAAATTCTCCTGATCTAGGGTTTTTGCCTCCAATCTTCACCTCTCCTTGATTATTTTGCAGCTATGGTTTTCGTTTCCATGCGCCCCTCTCCTTGATTAGATTGTGCTTTTTTAATTGTTATTCTGTCTTAATCTAGGGTTTCGGTTCTAACCGTCTCTCTTATTGATTTTTTTTCCCTTGATTGTTATTCCTTCGTACACTTCTTTGGATGGTTAGATGGAATCTTATTCTCTTCGTAGTTGGCTCCGCAATAGAGAGACTGCATTTGTAAGATTATTCTCGAAAAACATAATCTGGAATAGTTAATTCTGTTTCAATCCATATTGCAATTGAGTTTTGTGTCAATTGTTGAAATCTAATAAGAATCCTGGAAGAATGCATCTTTTGTTTGGGCGACTTATTCCTTTCGATCCATTTTGTACTGCATTTTTGTGCCAATTGTTGAAAAAACCGTAAGAAACCTGGATTAATTAGTACCGCCTGTATGTTACCACCTAAATCAGTTTCAGTTGATGTGATTTTTCAAAGTATCATTTCTGTTACTCTCTGCTGTTATGTATGCGGGGAAAATGGTAACTGTGCAAAGTTTGAGTCCCTTTCTTAGAGTTTTAGTTTCTTGAACTTAAGATTAGCCTTTATAATTGCAAATAAGAATGGATATTGTTTGTTTGAAAATATTAACTCATAGTTTGTTCGTGCACTATCTTCCTTTGCAGGATTCCCATGATTATGAAAGAGAGTCTTCAAGAAGCAGAGATAGGGAGAAAGAAAGAAATCGGGATAGAGATAGGAAGAAAGACAGTGAGAAAGATAGAGAAAAGGAGAAGGATAGAGACAAGGGCAGGGATAGGGATAAGGATAAGGATAGGACAAGGGACAGAGATAGGGGCAGAGACAGGGACAGAGATCGAGAAAGAGATAGGGACAGAGACGGGGAGCGAGATCGTCATAAAGACCGACATAGAGATCGAAGTGATCGAAAGGAGCGAAGCCGAGACCCAGAGGATGATGATGATGATTACAAGCGCAGGTAATGCTGGATAATCATTTTCCAATACCGGGCCAGATTTTTTGTTTTTACTATTTTATCTAACATACCTATCTTTGCTATTCTTAGACGAAGAGATTATGAAAGGGACAGAGATGATAGGCGCAGCAGTAGGTCGCGATCTCATTCCCGAGCTAGATCTCATCATAGATCAAGATCACGCTCTGACTCCCCCCGCCGTTCTCGTTCGCGCTCGAAAAGGTATGCTGGAGTCTGTAGATTTTCAATATTCATCTGAGTTTATTACATTTTCTTGATTTGGTTTCTGTCTTCCTTGTGAAGCTTCGCAGTAAGGTTTTGTATATTGAATAGTTAAAAATTCAACTGTTTCACTACCAATAAATGAAACGGTGGCCTACTTGGCAGCATTCGACCAATTGGACTGAACAAGGCATTGTGTAAGTTAAGATTATGAATATCATGTTTCTTGGATGCTCCACCACAGAACATACACCATTGGTGATTGGTGGATGATGTTCTGCATGACAAATTCTTAGATTATCCATGTTTTTTGTCCATAATTCTATTTTATTTCTTGGCAGATTAGGATATATCATAAAATCAGTGTATGAATATGAGCTTAATATCTAATAATAGAAGATTTCTCCTAGCATCAATAAAAAAAAAAGATTTCTCCTTCTTTATTTTCGGGAGGGAACTTACCGCACCTTAACTTGTAAATCACTCCTTAGCTAGTGTCTAAATTTGTGTCTACATTAGCCACATGCCCTGGGTAGATCACTCTCTGTTGTCTTTTACTTTCTTTTTGGTATCTTTCCAAATATCTGATAAAGAAAGAAATAAATAGGCAATAAGTTTTTCTGCTAATCAATGGCCTTTCTTCTACAATATGCTTCTATCTGTTCACATTTAGTTTATCCATGTGCACCACTCTTCATTTGCGCTGAGATCATGTGTTGAAGCAAGTTTGTGGCCTTGATGAAATTGAAAGGGAATATGCCTCGTAGATACTCAAAGGATTGAAAAGTCTTGAATTTCTAGTTTCTTGTAGTATCACTGTATCAATGTCCGTACAGCCATATTGTATGGCATTTTACAGTTGGGAATCAGTTTACTGATAGTTTAGCACTTTAGCCTTAGGAAATTTCTAGACCTCGCATTGTGCTGAACCTTCTTATGCCTTTTTATTAATTCACTGAATTATGGCTTGCAGTAAAAGAATAAGTGGGTTCGACATGGCACCCCCTGCTGCAATCTTGCCTGGTGCTGCCCCTGTTGCTACCGTTGCTGCTGCTGCTGCTACTGCTACTGGTATGTGTTGCCTTGTGCAATAGAATGATAGAATTGTTTTATAACTCCCTTGTTTTTTCTTGATTTAGTGTGCAAGTTCATACCAAATTGCATGGTTTCTTTTGGGTAAGCTTATTTAGTTATTTATCTGATTCTTCTTATATTATTAAGCATGGAGAAGTGTGATGAACAGCATACATTTTTCTTTTTCTTAATTGTTTAACTGGTGAAATTTCCAAGGAACTGAGAAACTTTTTTCGTTTTCTTCTTGTGGTGGTGTTTGTTTGTTGCTTGTGTCTTCTGTTTTCTTGTAAGAAGGTAATATTGGGCTACTTGCCCCACTGTGCTGACACTGGGTGTGAGCCGACTTCTGTAGCTTTAATGTTCAAGGAAGAAACGAACCTCAGGTTGGGTCTTGCTCATTTTAACTGGCACCTAATGGCTGTTTCAGTAGTATTCATTTAAGTTCAAAGCTAAGATTGGATTTCTCCTCCATTGGATTGTTGAATATGTTCCACTTGAGAGTCATCGACATATTTTATGTAAATACTATTAGAATGGAAGTTTATATTCTCTCAACTTATAGTATTGGTATGTTTCTCTTGGAGTTGGACTCTACTTGACTTGCTAGTTTTTACAGGTCAAATTCCAGGGGCAACTGCTGTGATTCCTGGGATGTTTTCGAATATGTATGCATTAGCAGGACAGGTATTTATTTTCCTGCATTGGCTGATTTAAAATTTTAATTGATTCACAAGTCCTTACATCATTTTTCTCCTCTCAGCTTGGAACTCTTCCTGTGATGCCTGTTCAAGCCATGACTCAGCAGGTTCGCAGATCAGAATTCTTTTTTCTCCATTGTTGTAGCCTTCCTTGATTGGTTAATAAGTGTGTTTGATATCAACTTGCAGGCTACTAGACATGCTCGGCGGGTTTATGTTGGTGGTCTTCCCCCAACTGCCAATGAACAGGTATTTCTTTTATTCATCATGCAGATAAGCAATATATATGGTTTTGCAGTCAATTAATATTTACTTATTTTGTGTAATGTTTGTTTCCAAATCATGAAAACATTAATAACTGAAGAACAGGAAGAAGATAAATCCTGTCAACTTAATTAATACAGCCTGAACAATAGGCCTATATATACAGCCTTAGATCTAGAATAACAAGGAAATGAAAGATAGGAAGGATAAAAACTATCTAAAAATATACAAGATATTATATCTACATATCCTAGAATATCTCTAGAATAATTATGAATAAAATGTTTCCTTAAAGATATTTAACACTCCCCCTCAAGCTGGGTGATAAACATCTTTCATTCCCAGCTTGGAATTTAACCAATGAAACCGTGAAGTATGGAGGCCTTTTGTCAACACATCTGCAATCTGCTCATCTGAGGGAATATAAGAGAGAGTAACCAAACCTCCTTCAAGCTTCTCTTTTATGAAGTGTCGATCAATTTCGACATGCTTAGTTCTGTCATGTTGGACTGGATTGTGAGCTATGCTAATGGCTGATTTGTTGTCACACATCAGTTTCATTGGCCCTTCCCACTTCACCTTAAGATCATTCAAAATAATCTGTAGCCATAACAACTCACATAACCCGTGTGCAAGTGCCTTGAATTCGGATTCAGCAGAAGACCTAGCAACCACATTCTGCTTCTTGCTTCGCCAAGTAACCAAATTTCCTCCAAGTAAAATACAATAACCAGAAGTGGACCTCCTATCTACAACTGATCCTGCGTAATCTGCATCTGTGTAAGCTTCAAGAGTAAGGTTGTTTCCTCTCTTGAACAAGATTCCTTTTCCAGGATTGCCCTTCAAATAGTGGAGTACTCTGTAAGCCGCCAAAAGGTGACACTCTCTAGGGTCATGCATAAACTGACTGATTACACTAACAGAGTAAGCTATGTCGGGTCTAGTATGAGATAAATAGATCAACTTCCCACACAACCTTTGATACATTTGCTTGTCAACCGGTGCCTCTTCCTTTGCTTCTCCAAGCTTATGATTCGGATCAATAGGCGTTGGAGCTGGTTTACACGCACTCTTACCGGTTTCTTTCAACAAATCTGCAATGTATTTCTGCTGGGATATAAAGATCCCATGAGAAGAGTGAGCCACCTCAATACCAAGGAAGTACTTTAATTTACCAAGCGATTTGATTTCAAACTCAGCTTCCAGTTTTCTCCTTAGATTCTCCTTCTCGAACTCATTGTCACCTGTGACAATAATATCATCGACATATACTAAAAGGATGGTTACTCCCCCTGAAGCCGAATGCTTGATGAACAAAGTATGATCCCCTTGGCTTTGTCTATAACCCGCTCCTTTCATGACTGCTGCAAATCTTCCAAACCAGGCCCTTGGTGACTGTTTCAGACCATAAAGTGCTTTCTTCAGTCTACACACCTTGGTAGGGGCAGGAGGTGTGAAACCTGGTGGCACTCTCATATATATTTCTTCATTCAGTGTTCCATGAAGGAATGCATTCTTCACATCATACTGTAAGAGTGACCAGTTGAAGTGAGCAGCCAAAGATATCAAAACTCTCACAGTATTCATTTTTGCAACAGGTGCAAAAGTGTCTTGATAATCAATCCCATAGGTTTGAGTGTAGCCTTTAGCTACAAGTCGGGCCTTGTATCTTTCCAGTGTCCCATCTGCTTTATATTTTAAGGAATATATCCACCTGCAGTCAACCACATTCTTTCCAACAGGTTTATCAATAATCTCCCAAGTCTGATTTTTTTCTAGTGCTAACATCTCTTCCTTCATGGCTTCTCTCCATTCTCTTATCTTTAAAGCTTCCGAAACAGAAGTAGGAATAGGAATTTGGTTAAGGCTTTGAATGAATTTTTGGTGAGATGGGGAGAAGCGATGTAAAGACACATGGTTGGATAAAGGGTATAAGGGCCTTTTTGTGCATTCTCGGGTTCCTTTCCTAAGAGCAATGGATTGCTCAATATCTGGATGACCACGATCATTAGTTTCAGCAGATGTATGGATATTAGGAGCAGATTCCATACCTTGAGGATTGGCGTTATCAAGGCCAAATTCCGGACTTGAGGGTTGAACTTGCTGCTGGATGAGATCAGTCCTTATTCTCCTGGAATACACATGTGGATAGCTAGGAAGAGAGGGGTTAGGTTGAGGTATGGGTACTGATGCCTTTTGAGGAGTAACGTCCAGATCTAAGTCTGGAAAGATCTCATGAGGCGGGACATTTTGCTCAAGATCAGAAGGGTTTGGAACCTTGGTTTGGGGATAAAAAGGTGATGTTTCAGAAAATGTGACATCAATAGAGATATATAATTTTTTAGAGGTGGGATTGTAACACTTGTAGCCTTTTTGAGTAGTAGAATAGCCAAGGAAGATGCATTTGACAGCCTTTGGATCTAATTTTCCCCTTTGAGGACCGTGCACATGAACATATGCAATACACCCAAAAACCTTTGGTTCAAGACTCGATGCCCTACAATTTGGATAGAATTCCTCAAGACACTCAATTGGACTTTTGTAGTTCAAAACTTTAGATGGCAGCCTATTTATGAGATGGGTTGAAGTGAGGACAGCTTCTCCCCAAAAGGATTTAGGAACATTGTTTGTGAAGAGCATGGCACGGGTAACCTCTAGAATGTGTCTATTTTTCCTTTCTGCAAGGCCATTTTGTTGGGGTGTATACACACAAGAGGATTCATGAATAATACCTTGGGATTGGAAATAAGATGTCAAGTACTGGTTGAAGTAGTCCTTGGCATTATCTGTCCGGATCCTTTGGATTTTTGTGCCAAATTGATTTTGAATCATGGAGTGAAAAATGGGAATAATTTGGCTGACATCAGATTTGCTTTTGAGGAGATATATCCACATGACACGAGTGCAATCATCAATGAGTGTAACAAACCAGCGAGCACCGGAGATATTAGGCAAAGGAGCTGGTCCCCATATGTCACTATGAATAAGCTGGAAAGGAGAAATACTTCTTTTATTGCTTATAGGAAAGGACACACGGGTATGCTTAGCTAACTCACAAACCTCACATTGAAACTGGGAAGCATCTATTCCTTGACATAACTCAGGGTACAAATGTTTTAAAATATAAAGGGAAGGATGGCCCAAACGGCGATGGTGAAGCCATATGAGCTCATTGTTCATGGTTGTGGATGAAAAGGCACGAGTGGTAGAACTATCCTCAAGCGATTCCAGGTGGTAAAGACCATTCTTTTTCTTAGCAAGTCCAATCCTCTCCCCCGAATTCGGGTCCTGTATAACACAAACAGAAGGTGTGAAAAGAGCATGGCAATTAAGATCCTCTGTAAGCTTGCTGACAGAAATCAAATCTGTAGACAATTCAGGGACATGGAGCACATTTTTTAGGTTTAATGTGGTGGAGAGGGGAATGGTTCCTTGGCCAGCAACAGTGGCCAATGACCCATTAGCTGTTATGATTTTCTTGTTTTTGGAATGTTGATATGTCTGAAACTGGAGGGAAGATTTGGTCATATGGTCGGTGGCACCCGAGTCTATGATCCATTTTGTGGGATGACATGTTTGGGAAGCTTTAAAGCATGAAGAAAATGAATTGTTACCTGATAAAGCAAGAGAGCATTGACTAGAAGAGTTACCAGATTGGTTTTCAAGAGATTTGAAGAAGTTCCTGAATTTTTCAAAGTCAGCTCGAGTCATCCCTGCCTGAGCATCTACTTGAGAAGCCCCTTGAGTCACCGTATTGGCTTGGGGTCTGGATGAACTTTGGTTGCTGTTCCAATCTCGGCTAGGGGGCTTGCCATGTAATTTCCAGCACTTGTCTTGAATGTGGCCAGATTTCTTGCAATGGCTACACCACCTATCATCTTTCCTTCCAGTCTTGGCAGCAAGAGCAGAACTTTCAACGGGAGCCGGTGTGGAGTCAAGCATTACAGCCCTCCTACTCTCTTCTTCCTTCGCAAGGAAGATAACCTCTTCCAAAGTTGGTAGCTCTTCTCGCCCAAGGATCTGGACCCTGATCGGGTCATATTCAGAGCTTAATCCTGCTAGAAAGATATAAGCTCTGTTCTTGTCTTGATACTTCCTCCATGCTGCAGCATCTTCTTTGCACTTCATTTCAAGAACTTGATACTGATCCAGTTCTTGCCACAAGCTTTGGAGGAGATTACCATACTCAGTGAGTCTTTTCCCCTTTCTTGGTGGAATAGGACTTGATAGTAAGTTCAAACGTCAATGCCTCATCCTTCGCCTTGGAGTAAGACCTCTTGATGAAATCCCAGACATCTTTCGCAGTCTTCAAGAACATACACGATACACTTACACTTGGTTCCATGGATTCCCATAGCCAAAACATGATCATTGAATCTGTCTCATCCCAAGTGTGAAAGTTTGGATCTTTTTGATCTGGAACTCCCTCGGTCAGATGGTTGAGCTTTCCTTTTCCTTTGAGATAGGTCTTCACAGCCTGAGACCAGATGAGGTAATTTTTTCCATTGAGTTTGTAGGCAGATTGAAGACTTTGGAATTCAGCCTTCTTTTTTGTGGAAGCAATTTCAGTATCGGGTGTCTTTGACATGGTTGAATGAAGAAAGGCAAAAGCAGCAACAAAGGCTACTGAAGGAAGAGTTTGTCTTCAAAAGAAGAACAAGAATACGACAGCAATGAAGGCTGACTGTCAAAGGAAAAATACAGCAGCAATGAAGGCTGCCTAGATGTGAAAGATTAGAGCAAATTAGGCTCTGATACCATGAAGAACAGGAAGAAGATAAATCCTGTCAACTTAATTAATACAGCCTGAACAATAGGCCTATATGTTGTTATTCTAGATCTATCTAAAAATATACAAGATATTATATCTACATATCCTAGAATATCTCTAGAATAATTATGAATAAAATGTTTCCTTAAAGATATTTAACAATAACAAGAACTAAGATAAGGGGATAAGAATGGGATCCCTATTTTCAAACCCATGCCTAGCATTGGGAATGGAATAAGAGCAAGCATATGGGAATGAGGGAGCATGAGCTGATCATGATTAATAAAAAAAATGATATAAAGGTGATCTAGATTGATTTCTCATTAGTTTCAACCTAAATTGGCCCTTGAAAGATTACCGTCTTTCCTGCTATTTAACTTGTTTTTTAGAAAATCTTAGTGTTTATGGTCCGAACTAATAGTGTTCATTGTTATCTTAAATTGCAGTCTGTTGCTGTATATTTCAGCCATGTTATGACCGCAATTGGAGGAAACACTGCTGGCCCAGGTGTTTGTCATCATCTTTTCAGGGTCATGTTTATTTATCATGCTTGGGATTTATTTCGGATATTTCTGACCTTTGGAGTGTTATGTTCAGGTGATGCTGTTGTGAATGTCTATATTAATCATGAGAAGAAATTTGCTTTTGTGGAGATGAGGTCTGTTGAGGAGGCAAGTAATGCAATGGCTCTGGATGGTATTATATTCGAGGTAAATACCTTCCTTCCGTTTCCCTTCTTAGGCCGTTGCTCCTATAACAGTTCTGCCTCAATAGCTTATCTTAAGTGCAGCGTTTGAATTACATTTTTTTTTTATCTCTGGGTCCAAACTGCAAAAGAAAGGCGATATGTAATTATTTTAGCATTCGTTAAAACTTTAAACAGATCTTGGCAATCATAAATTTGCAATATGGCTGTACAACTTTCACTTGATAATTTCTGCAATGACATGTTCATATAATGAGCTGGACTGTCTAATTCTTTTCACATTTCAAATGTGTAAATTGCAAATTTCGGTTCTTATTAAACTCTTACATGCACTTCTTTACACTAGCTATCATGGCCTTTGTTACTTGTTTCTTTGTAACATTTAGTAATTATTAAACCAACCAGAGCCTTTCTCTGCCCCCCTCTTTCTTAGTAGCACTTCTCTGAAATTTAAAAAAATATTCTCGAATCCGGGCCAGTGAGGTGTAGAGTGTTGGGCTAGGGTGTTTAGCCTTGCAGCCTATGCTTTTTCCCGGTCGTCGTCTTCTTCGTTTACTTATGTTTTCGCCTCTTTCCTGTCTCCTGACTTGTAGTTTCCTTGTCTTATTTTTCTGGGTCTATCGGAAACACTCTCCTGACCTGGTCGGGGTATGAGTGCGTACATCCTGACCCCCAAGACCCTGCCTTTACGCGGGATTTACTGGGTGGTTGTTGTTGTTGTTGTTGTTGTATTTGTTGTTTTAATTATATTGCTATGCAGGGAACACCTGTTAAAGTGAGGCGACCTAGTGACTACAACCCATCACTTGCTGCTACTCTTGGGCCCAGTCAACCCAGCCCAAATCTAAACCTTGCTGCTGTGGGTTTAAGTCCAGGATCTGCGGGTGGTCTTGAAGGACCTGATAGGATATTTGTTGGTGGGCTTCCTTATTACTTCACTGAACTTCAGGTTCGGGAGCTTTTGGAAGCATTTGGACCACTTAGGGGTTTTGATCTAGTCAAAGACAGAGACACTGGAAATTCAAAAGGATACGCCTTTTGTGTTTACAAAGACGTGTCAGTTACGGATATCGTTTGTCAAGCTCTGAATGGAATAAAAATGGGGGATAAAACTCTTACTGTTCGGCGGGCAAACCAGGGTGTGTCACAACCCAAGCCTGAGCAGGAGAGTGTTTTGTTGCATGCGCAACAACAGATTGCCCTGCAGGTAAGTTCAGTTAACTCAAAAGATTACTATTATTTACTTGTTTGTCCATAGAATTTATATTTGCTTGATGGATTCTGTTATGGGCTTACATGCAATTTTTTTTTAAAAGAAATTATGATTGAGAGAGTAGCTTATGCTCTTTGGATTGGGGAAGATACATATTTCACCCGATTTTTCTCTGAGGCTGATGTGATCATTTCTTCTTGCAGAAAATGATGCTGCAACCAGGTGGTCTTCCCACTAAAGTTGTATGCTTAACCCACTGTGTGACTGTGGATGATCTCAAGGATGACGCGGAGTATGAAGACATTGTGGAGGACATGAGGGATGAAGGAGGCAAATTTGGTAAGACATAGCTTCATACTAATGTCTAGTTTCCTCTAGCCACATTAGATGCCCTTTTGCCTGTACGATGCATCATTTTCCCATTTACAAACAGAAGCATGCTTTAGGGTTTAGACTACTTATTGTCCATGTTGACACTCCCATTTTGGGGGTGGCAGTGGGCGGGATCGGGATGGAAGTTATGAAATGGGGCCTATTGGATTTCTAGTCAGTTGGGTGATTGTACAATGCATCATTTTCCTATTTACAAACAAAAGCTTGCTTTAGGGTTTAGACTATTTATTGTCCATGTTGACACTCCCATTTTGGGAGTGGCAGTGGGTAGGATCAGGATGAAAGTAATGAATGGGGACCATGGGGTGGGGCCTATTGGATTTCGATTCAGTTGGGTTATGGGAACCAGCCAAGTCCTTCCAATGGGAAACACCCCAAACATGCATTCTACTTCAATCTTAATACTTTTTACTATGAATATTATTACTTCGATCTTGTGAGGAATTTGGTTTCTTTTGTCAGGTTCTTTGGTAAATGTTGTCATCCCGCGCCCTAATCCCAATGGAGAACCGGCACCTGGTGTTGGAAAGGTATTTCACTTCTTCTTTAACCGTTCTCTTGGGTATTTGGATTGTGGTGGTGTTGTTGAATATCACTCACCTTTTGTGTTTTTTTGATGTTTTCTGGGTCTTTTTAGGTGTTCTTGGAGTATGCCGACGTTGAAAGTGCTGCCAAGGCAAGGCTGGGGATGAATGGAAGAAAGTTTGGTGGGAACCAAGTCATTGCTGTGTACTATCCAGAAAACAAGTTTGCTGAGGGTGAATATGATGGATAACGTCCCGGTAGCTATGTTTAGTCAGACCTTCATATACTTCATTTGGACTCGTCTCATACCGTTCAGTTATGAATGTTTAGGTTTTCCAGGTGTTTTAGGAATAAGTAGATTTCAAGGACAAACTCCTTTAATGCAGTTTGGTAGCTCCGTAAAACAACTCTCTATTTTCTCGTGACGATCCAAAACTGGAACTTTTTTGTCAGAGGTGTTTTTAGGGACTCCTTTGCAAGCTGTGTTTGTATAGAGAGTTTAAGTGTTCCTGAATGAACCGTCAACCACTCAGAGTCGAGACGATAGTGAGTGTGCTCAGCGTCAGGCTTAGTTTGGGGTCTCTGTACAACGACCCCTAGAGATAAGATAGGTCTTGAAAGTTGGGGTAGGTGTTTTGAAAGTGAGGCTGGATTGTGGGTCAAAAGTGGGAGTGAAAATAAAATCTTACTCCCTCCGTTTTAAAATAAAAGTCGTTTGACTTTTTGCACGTATTTTAAGAAGATAATTTTTTTATAAAATATTATTTTTTTAATCAAACTTTTATTATAAATTGATATTTATTAATAGTAAGTATCAATTTATAGAAAAATTTGGATTAAAAATAATAATATTTTACACAGTTTTTAACTCCTTCCTTACAAAAGGTTCAAAAAGTCCAGCGATATTTATTTTGAACAGACGGAGTGATAAAACACATAATTTTGGTTTAATGGACCATATTATATAAAGGCCAAACTACCAGATGGGTATTTAAAACTGGCAGTCTTGGACAAATGGGTATTTAAAATAACTCCGGTGCCAAATTGGTATTTAAAAAGTCACCGACGGACATATAGGTATTTAAAAAACCACCAGCGGACATATAGGTATACTCTTTTACCGGAAGTTCGGCTTTCGTTCTAAATTTTTAGAGAACGCAATTTAATAAGCTTGAATTATTTTTGTTGGTAATTAAAAAAAATTAAACTAGCTTGGTTGATGATTAATTTTTAAAAACTCATCAATGTATCTTACTATCTTACAATATATAAAATGATAAAAATAAAGTCTTTTTTTAAAGAACTCATTAATATATCTAAAAATATATAAAATGATAAAAGTGTAGTCTTTTTTTATCAGTTCTCATATATTTTTATCTTTATTGGTTGGAAGTTCGATTTTCATATATTATTATTTTTTAAAACATATTTTTCAAAAATAAAAATTAGTAAGTTAATTACCATAATTAATCCCATATATTTTTATTGGTTGGAATTAGGTTTTTAATATACATGGTTTAATGATGATAATTAACTTGTTGAATTTTATTTGTGAAAAACTTAGGTTTTTAAAAATACTAATATGTAAGTATCTAACTTCCAAGTTCCAACTAATTAAAATACCAATATGTGAAAACTAATTAAAAAAAAAGTATGGATTTAATTTTATCTTTTTTTTTATATAACATTTATAGATATATTAATGAGAATTTTTTTAATGAATTTATCAACATAAAAAACTTCCGGCCAAAAAAAATACCTATATGTCCACCGGTGACTTTTTAAATACCAATTTGGCACCGGAGTTTTTTAAAATGCCCATATGTCCAAAGGTGCCAGTTTTAAATACCAATTTGGTAGTTTGGCCATTATATAAACCACTATTATACTACTTAGAATTAAATAAAATATTTTGATGAAAGAAATGTTTAGTAGCCCTATGTGACACTTTTTTTTAAAAATTACATTATAACCAAAATCATACCAGGTGGGATAACCAGAGAGATGTCAACATTATACTGTATTTCGGTATTACCTCTCCATGAAAAATGAGAATATGCCTTTCCAATTCCTTTCCTCCTTCCATAGGGGAACTTGAGAGTTGGCATTATCTCACAAGGCCACGCACGTCCCATCACATTACCATTAAGCATTAGTGTTGCAACTTTTATTACTACAATAATAACTTGAATAAAAATGCTATTTTAGATATTTTAATTTCCAATTTACACGATCATATTTGTATTCATACGTATATTATATCAGTTATAGTTTTCACTAAAGTAAAAAAATAAAATAAAATTGTAATATAATATCATTCTCTTTATCTACTACTCCTCTATCTCAAAATACACATTTTTAATTAAAACTTCTATAAAATTTTAATTTTTTAATTTTTTTTATATAAATTCATAATATAATAATGAGTATGAGTTTATTTTTAAAATGTAATAAAAAAATTAATATTTTATACAATTTTTAGCTTTTAAAAAAATGTCAAAAAATAAAGTAACATAAATTTTGAGATTGAAGAAGCAATAAAGGTTTTCAATAATGGGTCATCTAGGAATGACAATTTTACCCGCACCCGACTCAGATCTGAATCACCCGATCCAAAAGAGTGGATGAAAACCCAAAAAAAAAAAAGCGGGCGGAATGTGAATGATGGATGGTGGATGATGAGTCGGGTTGGATGTGAGTGGTGAATTTTTCCACCCGCTTCCAGTCATCACCCATTTACAATATAATATACTATTTGCTTATTTTATTATTGTGATTATGAATAAAAATATATAATTTTTTTTCCCCTTTCTAACCCTGAATCTCTAAGATTACATACGATTCGACATCGAAACTCGAGTGAAATAATAATTGTATCTTCTAATATTGACTTTTTATGTATGTTATTAGATATAATATCATTTAACACTTTTATTTTTTTGTAACAACTTTTTTTTTATTATAGTCGCATGTTGTATATATATAACAATTTATCTTTTGGATTAGATGGAAATAGATCAAATTAAATGGGCGAAAAAACACGCATATTTCACCCATCTCACACGCTCACCCGATGGGTGGTGGGTGAAGTGAATATGGGTGGTGGAACGGGAGGGGTGGTGGTCTACCCATGGTGGATTGGGTGAAATGAGGGTCCATCCACCAATCACCCGACACATTGCCATTTCTACTGTCATTAAATTGCATAGCCACATGATATGAATGTCATAATTGAGGCTGCGCAAGAACATTGAAGCATGTACTAACAATCACCAACTTTCTTAAATGGCGAGATTCGGTAGGGTTGTTATTCAAGTCAAGTAGCTCGAGCTCGACTCGGAAAAAACTCAATTCGAGATCGCTCAAATTGAACTTGAGACCTTTTGCACTGTCCTATTGTCTTTATTACCCTAAAAAAAAAAGAATTATTTTTAACATGGATTGAGCTTAAACAACTTATAAATCACCTCGACGGCTTTTCATATATTTGATGTCTGATGTGCAACTCCTAACTCATTGGGTGTTACAAACTCCTTGAACTACCGTCATTGTTAGTCTCAAGAAATTAACCTCCGAGTGAAATACATTTCGTTTTTGACCCATTAGTCATAAATTGAATTTGGTTTAATTTCAAGAAAACACTTGTTCTTAAATTAATGAAAAATATTTTCACGAGAGTGTACTTCTCACGTTCAACCAAATGAGCCCAACGATTTTATAGACTCAAATACATGATTTCTTCATCTAACGAGATTGATCTGAATCAATTTGCTATGATTCACAAGTGCATAATGTTTTGGTCACAACGTGAAATAAAATCAATTCAGAGTTATCACATGAAATATCCGTTTTAAATATTTTATCGTACAATAGGTTTTAATTTGCATATTCTAAGTTGGTATTATGCTTAGGGGCTTGTTGGGAACTTGGGATAGTCTCAAATCCACAATAGTTGAATATTTAAAAAATTTGAGATTCAATTTTCACCAAAATTTACACATATTTAACTATACTATATTTAAGTTTAGTATAAAACTAAAAACTTCATTTGATTAATTTTGTTAAGAGCATATAATATTATTTATATGTTTAAAATTTTGATAATTTGGGAAGTATTAGACGATTTTTATAGTGACTATAGTGTTGGTTGATACTTGATAGGAGATGAGTTTGTAGTATTTATGGATGAAAATGGTTTAGAAAGTCAAATCTTGATTAAAAATCAATATATCCTATAAAATTTAGCCTTATTATGTTGGAACTATACATGTACCTTGGCTTAGGATATTGGTTCCTAATCGTTTTTATTACTTAACATGCCAATAGCCATAATTAAGGCATTATTAAGTTGACTATAATGTTTTGTCATTATATATATCTAGTCCATGCTAGGTAATATGGAAACCTACTTACTCAACTCGACATGTGAGTTGTACGTGAACCCCTATAAATACTATGATATTTATCTATATCTAATTCTAGTCTATATAGTATACTAAAATAGAGAAATCTAATGTATTTAAGCCACGGTTAAAATGACCTCATCTATTTTATTTACGTATCATTTTATGTGTTTATCTTCTATCTTAAGTAGACCTGTCAAACGGGTCATTTGAGTCGGGCCACTTCGGGTCTCGGGTAAAACGGGTTTCGAATATTTTCAGGTTGACTCGAACCCGGGTTTAACCGGGTTTCGGGTCATTTCGGGTCGATTTCGGGTTTGTCAATTTTTTCTTTTTTAAATTAAAAAAATCACGATTTGATAATTTTGCAATAAATTACAATTATATATATAATTTAATTATATATAATTATAAATCAACCGGGTCACCGGGTCAATCGGGTTAATCGGGTCAAAATTACCAGGTCAATCGGGTCACCGAGTTGAAACCCAGATTACTCGGAAAATTTTCGGGTTTTTGGGTTCGGGTCGGAAAAAAATTTCGGGTTTGGGTCGGAAATTTTCCGAGCGTTCGGGTCGGGTTGTGTTTTGACAGGTCTAATCTTAAGTGATTATAAAACTTACCATAGGTTATTTTATAAATATTGCACATTGAATTATTTTATCTTTAGGGATTGAGATTGATTATTTTAGTGCATTATATCTAATGATAAGACTTCATTGTTGATTAATAATCTATTGAACAACAAAATCAATTTGGCAGTTCGAGTGATCGTCTTGTGTTCACGTTTTCCGCAAAGTCAATCGGGTGGTCGACAAGATGGCTTAGCTGCGAGTGTGAAACTGATTAAGATAGTTGAAGTTGATGGATTACGTGTGTTAAATATATGTTAAATCAAACTATTTATAAACTAGTTTGACATTTTGATATCTCTAACTATTAGGTAGGGGTGGAAATCACCCGTGGGTGACCGATTCACCCGACCCGAATATCCGGGTGAAAACCCGAAAAAAACCGTGTGACGGTGACGGATGGGTGATGGGTCGGGTGAAATGAGTGATGGGTCGGGTGATGGGTGATATGTTTTCACCCATCACCCGAACCGCTAGATCACCCGTTAGATCACTCGTTTGTTATAAAATACTTATAAATAAATAAACAATAGTTTGAAAATAAATAAATATTGTATATTACATACCCTTGGGCCTTGACAAATAAGTATCACCCTCCTTTTCGGCATTTCCCTTCTTTTGGACAAGGGAATGCTTCCTTGTAGCTCCATCGGTTTATTTTGACTTATGATTTAAAGCTTTAATTGGATTTTCACTTTTCCAGTAGTTTCGTATGGATTTCCATTTGTATTTCATTTGGCTTATGACTTATGTTATTTTGGTTTATGTAATCTTCTTTTAGCTTCAATGCATGGTCTTGCTTTATGTAGTCTTATTTTGGCTTCAACCGTTCAACGTGTTTGGCTTCACCCGATCCACCCGATCACCCGATGGATCGGGTGATGGGTGAAACATTTCATGGGTGGGTGATGGGTCGGGTGAGATTTTTTTGAGACGGGTCGGGTGAAAAAATAGCCCCACTCATCCATCACCCGACCCATTTCCACCCCTACTATTAGGGTAGTTGATACAAACTAACTAATGAGAGGATAAAAAAAATAGATTTTTTTAATATAAAAAGAAAAGTTATGAAAATTTTGGGGTGTGTAGCTATTGAAAATCTAATTTTAAAAGCTAATTAAACTAAAATCTTATTTTTATTGCATTTAAAACTATATAATATTAAAATCAAATGCTATGAAATCTATTTGCATTACCAAATGTAGCCTCAAAAAGTTAGGAGAGCATCTCTTGCTCATCTGATTCCGACATAAAAAGAAATGACCTTAGACTTTTTTTTATTAAGTAAAAATTCGAATTTAGACAAGTCTGAAGCTTGAGATATCAGTTTATAATTTTTAACCCCAAAAAACATTATAATGTTATTTTTTTTATATTATTATACATTAAAGATGTCAGTTTTATTAATTATACAAAGGATAAAAATAATAAAATTTGTTAGTAGAGTTTTGCAAAATCTAATTCTACAAGCAGCATGATCAAATCCACTCAAATCAGGCTTACAATTTTATCATCATCAAGAACAATGCCAATCCAATATTGTCTTGTTAAAACAAGGGATGAAGATCGAGGTAAACACATTTTTTCTCCCGCATCAAGACTAGAAGATTATTTTCGAGTGACCCAATCATTTTATATAAAACAGATAGACAAGAGTTCTAGTGAAACGGAAAATACATTGTAAGTTATAAACGGTGAAATGAATGAATATTGTGTTATATTAATATGAATATAACATTATGTGGACATGAATATGTAAATATTAAAGGGTGTGAATATGCATATGGTGTTATTCATTTTATGTTATGTGAATATAAGCAATATCATATTCATAAACTCATATTTACTTCATATTCATATTCACACAACATAATATTCGTATTTTCATATTCATATAACATAATATTCACATGAATACGACACAGTACTATTTCGTTTTACCACTACATTGTATTATTCGTTTAATTATAACCCCACCCCAATAGACATACATTAAACCACGTGTGGATGTCGGGACAGGATAGGGTCCGCTCCAGCTCACCCTTTTTTGTATATATAAATTAAAAACAGGTAAGAAAATAAGAAGAATTTCATAAAAAAAAATTATATATTTGTTTATTAGAATAACATACTCTGCTCATCCGGATTTTAATTTTTAATTATGTGCTTATAAATTACCTAAACAACAAAGCAAATGAAATACGCTATGCGCGCTTGTTTACACAACATGGAGGGCTAGAAACCGGGTAATCTTTATGGGAGAACTATGCAATCCAGCGGCGTGCGCCATGGAGATTATCAAGGCTTGCAAAAACCGGATTTTCATCAAATGCAAATGCAAGACTAGGGCGAAGAAGTTGTGGGTGAAAAGACTCATGAGCTAGTTCATGACTAGGAGAGAGTAGAGTTTGGATGTATAGAGTGCTAGTTGCCGATTTATATTTAGGAAAGAAGAGTTTTTTTTGGAGTCTTTTGGAGAGGTATACATCCCATGTATTTTCCCACGAGACCATTTGTTTGATCTGCATGCTTTTGTAACTTGGTTACCCATATATATATATATATATTTACCAGTTCAAAAAAAACAAATAAAATATATATAAACTCATAAATTCGGAGTACAAGATAAAGAAAAATCAACTCACAATTTCTTTAAAATTCATAATTCAATTTCGGAGGAAAAAAAATTTCGATCTAATGATCCGATACCATAATAATCGGAAATCCAACCCAATAGATCCAACAGACCCTGTTTACACACTCACCTCCACCACTCCATCGAACTTGCAGTTTCCTTCTTCCTCTCTATCTCTGGAACTGTGACGACTTTTTGCGGTGTAACTTTGTAACCGCTCTCTCTCTCTCTCTCTCTCTCTCTCTCTCTGGGTTCAAGAGAGAGACCACCAAACGCCAAACGGCTATAACTGTTCAAGTCCAGCGCCGAGCTGCAGAAGACCCATTTCCCCTTTCTCTCTCTCCCTCTCTCTTGTGTACACCGCTAAAAAAAAGAGTTTTCAGGGGCTAAATCTCCGCCATTTGATCTGGGTTTTGTGGTTCCTACGACCTAGGTTCGCACTGCCTTCAATCTCGGTTGCTCTGTTTTGGCATTCAGGGGTTTTTGAAACGAATCGGAGAAACTTAATCCAGTTTTGGGATTCCCGGACACAATGATGTCTGAGGAGTACTGCAATTCGAAGAAAACTGATGCCATTTGTGAAGATTACTGTGGCCAGGTAAATTTATTTGGGGGAGAAAAGCAGTTTCTCTCATGAAATTTGATTTCCCTTGTTTGTTCTTCTTCGATTGATCAGTTGTATTGTATCCCCTAATTGCTCCTCTTGTTTGATGAATTTGTTCAGCGGTTAGTGATTTTGGAAATTCTCTCTTCTATTGAATCCGAGCATAGTTGATTTGAGAGTACTCAATGCATTCGTTTTGTGCAGTTGAAAGGTTACGCCCAATTTGGTTCTTTATTAAACCCCAAATTTTGAATTTGAAGGGGTTTCGCATTCACAATCGCCAGTTGAGTTATTTACTGTGTGTGTGTTTCTAGGTTTATGTTTACTTTATTTTTAAATCCTCTTTTAATTTTTAGTTTGTCCACCATCAAACCCTCACCAAATCTGATGACCTAAATCCTTCCCTATGGTTTTTAGACTTCCAAATTTTTCCATCAAACCCTCACCAAATCTGAGAAGCCCTTTTTTTAATTGTAATTTTGATTCCTTAAGCTGCAGTTTGTTCTATAGTGTTTGTCCTATTTTCAACCTTCTACCATCAGATTATCTCAATTTATTTTGTGAGTTTCTCACTTTGGTAGATGCTTTTGTTTATAATGTGGATCATTGGGAAGTAGTAGTCACTGGAAAACAATTAACCGATTGTTGGTCAATTGACCGCAGGGATCCCGGGCAGCATTGAGCATGGCAAGGTTGAGATGCATCCTGCAAGGGATTGACATAAAGACTGTGATCTTTGCGCTAGTTTTTGTTCCTGCATTGATCATTGGTGTATATCTTCATGGTCAGAAGATAACTTACTTCTTAAGGCCTTTGTGGGAGTCCCCTCCGAAGCCTTTCACGGAACTGATTCATTACTACAATGATAATGTCACCATGGAAACCCTTTGCAAACTCCACGGTTGGGGAATCAGAGCGTACCCAAGAAGAGTATTTGATGCTGTTCTGTTCAACAATGAGGTTGACATGCTTGAAATTCGGTGGAGGGAATTGTATCCCTATGTCTCTCAGTTTGTCCTCTTGGAATCAAACTCTACTTTCACGGGGATCAGGAAGCCTATGTTCTTTGGGATCGACCGGGACAGGTTCAAGTTCGTGGAGCCTAGGCTAACGTATGGAACAATTGGAGGGAGATTCAGGAAGGGCGAAAACCCTTTCATTGAAGAGGCTTATCAGAGGGTAGCCCTTGACCAATTGCTTAGGCTTGCTGGGATTGAAGAGGATGATCTGCTAATTATGTCTGATGTCGATGAGATACCGAGCAGGCACACTGTTAATCTATTGAGGTGGTGTGATGGATTTCCACCCATCCTTCATCTCCGGCTGGGGAACTATATGTACTCTTTTGAGTTCAAGGCTGATGATGATAGTTGGCGAGCTTCGATTCACAGGTATCAACCAGGAAAGACTAGATATGCCCACTTCCGCCAGACGGATTACCTTCTGGCCGATAGTGGTTGGCATTGCAGCTTTTGTTTCCGATACATTGAAGAATTCGTGTTTAAGATGAAGGCATACAGTCACAATGACAGAGTGAGGTTTCCCCATTTCCTTAACCCACAAAGGATCCAGGATATCATCTGCAAAGGGACTGACCTATTCGACATGCTCCCAGAAGAGCACACGTTTAGGGAGATCATAGGGAAAATGGGGCCTATTCCTCGATCTTATTCGGGAGTTCATCTTCCTTCGCATCTACTGGAGAATGCTGAGAAGTACAAATATCTTTTGCCCGGGAATTGTGTTAGAGAAAGTGGCTGAGTGTTAGTGTCGAATAAGGAAGAGTCTATAAAGGAGGCAGAGGTAGTAATGACATTGGGAAGGAAATCTAACTGAAGACTCCGGCTTTCTACTTCTGCTTATCGCCAATTGTTGGAACTGATTGCTGCTCTTGAGGCTGAGGCAACCCATCTTATTCTTTGGTTAGCCTTCTTTTTTGGATTTGTAAGGGAGATGCTTGTATATTCCTCTTTTCTGTAGATCGAGACACATCTTGTTCAGTGCGATGCTGAGCTTGGTTTTGTTCACTTAGCTTAATTTTATATGTTAGTGAATGGTGTTTAGATGCTTAAACTTAGATCAATATATCCCAGACTTTTATGTTACTGGGGTTTTATTTTTGATATGGTCGTCAGTAACCAATTTCTACATGAAAATTTTCACTTAAATTGGTGGTCTTCTCCCAGCTGTATCCATTGCTTGGTTAAAGCCGTTAAGGTTTCTTCTGTAAGGTCTATTGCCTTACTATTATGGTACTTTCCCTTCTCACCTTCTTAACTCTTTTCTTGCAATTGGTGGCTAGTGGCTTTTGTAGAGCGACTGGATTCCCGACATAGGCATAGCATTGCAGGATTATTGCTTCAGGTACGTTAATTTGTTGTTCTAGTCTTCATTATATGTGATCTTATTCATCCTGATTCCTTGACTGTGCTTTTGCCACATATCATAGATCTAAAGGTTTTATGTACTACGATTGTGGCGACATTTGCACTTTTTACTCTTTAAGTCAATTCTTCTTTTTATTAATCAAGTTGAAATTTGTATCACTGAGATGCTTATGATTGATCAAGAAATAAGTGAGATATCAGAAGCTGAATTATTGAGCAAACGGCTTTATCAAAATGATGCTGACTCTTATTGCTTGATTAGGAAAGGTCTGAGATTAGAATTTTCAAGTGTACCAGCTTTTCTGTTGCACCATGTGACTGATTAAGGGCTAAACTTAGAAAAGAAAGAAAAATAGGGCTTCCAATTAATGACAATGCACAGCTCCAGGATCTGGATTTTCCTTTGTTATGATCTCCTTGACCTGTTCAGCATTACTTTTGTTTTTCCTTATTTTATCTGATTATTCTTCGTTTATTCCTTGGAGGTACCAAGTGGCCTACTTGCTGGTGTCAACTTCTAGGGAACCCATGTCGCTAAAAGCAGCAGAAAAGGTCTTTTTCTGATGTAAGTTCATATTTACATGAAATTCGCTTATACTGAACTTGATTCTTCCTTGCTTCTAATGAGATTTCACAACAGAATTTGTTATCTTTTACTGCAATTTGTTGGGAACTTATGCTGAGGCATGAAAATTGGGAACTTAAGTAAAGTAGATGGGCTTTTTCCTTAATCTAGTTCTATCCCTTCTTTGCTGTGCTTTTTTCATGGGAAAATTGGCAAGAAAAATCGTCGAGCCCCCACCACCTTTTGTCTAGGTTTTGATGTAAATGGGGACAAAAACTTGATGGTCCACTTCCACTCAATTTGATTTGGGAAACACTAGTTCCACTCATCAAGATGATAAGTTTTGCTTTGGACAAAAGATCCTTGTAGCGAAAAAAAAATCTTTATAGAGCTATTCAACAAAAACATAGGCAGAATGGTCTAAAGTTAAATAAGTGGCTACAGAGACGCACTCAACTGAAATACACTAAAGAAGGTTATGATCGCCATCAGTATGATCTAAAAGAATCAAAATTTGGCGCACCCAAAATTGCTTGGCTCTCCTTGTAAGAGATGTGCAGATTTTCTCTTTGAAATTGTCATCCACAGGATTTGGAGTTTGGATTTTTCCATCATCAGTGCTCACCATTTCTAAGGAGTCAGCTGCAGTTGTTTCGTCATCTTTAGGGTTGATTGGACTGTGGCCAAGAGTTCAAAATCAATCCCCGGTTTAAAGGTAAATTTCTGAACCTACAGAGTTATTGTTTCATGGCCACATTCCGATTTTTCATGAGTATCCTTGTACACATTGCAAGCCCGACTAATCTCAAAGGGTTGGAGCTTGTAAGGTCCCGGAGGAGATGCATTCGGGTGGCTGATGTTTAGAGTTAGGGGGTGTGCTGTTGTGTACGTTTGTCTATGCTTTCCTTTTTGTTCTTTGTTATGCATCTTTATTGGCTCTTTTTTCACGTGGTTTCCACGTGGTTCTTGTCTCCTTTCGTTTTGGGTCATTCGGAAATACTTTCTCGATTCATTCGGGAAAAGAGTGCATACATCTTGACCCACACTCTGCTTAATCGCGGGATCTATTGGGTTGTTGTTGTTAACTAGTGTGGATAACTAGATTTTTGAGTGGTAGAGGAGTTAGAATGTGTGCAAATATGTAATTTTAAAAATTGAGATGAATAATTTAATACATGTAACTCCGTGATGTAGGGCAAGTTAACCGTCATGGTCGAGCTTGAGATTTCAATCAATTCCAATATTTGTACGTCTAAATCTAAACGTAGAAAAGGTTTATTTTTCTACGTTTATCAAGGATGGCAATGGGTTGTGACTTTTTATTCTATATAATGGATTTATTTATTTATTTTTGCACATATAATACAAAATTCATGTCTTTATGAGAAATACTTTTGGATAAGTAAGGGTTTGTTTGGATTCCCAAGTGATTATGCTTATAAGCATAATCACTTTAAAAGTGTTTGGCTGAAATAATTATAAGGTATTTCAAATAATGGAATTTTAAAATAAAATACCTTGTAAATTGTGTCAATTAATTATATTAAGTTTATAAGGTAATTACAAACTTAATACAATATGTAGTATTTTATTTATACAATCTATGTAATATTTTATTTTAAAATTAAGTTATTTTAAATACTTTATAGTTTTTTTAACCAAAAACTTTAAAAGTGATTATGCTTATAATTAGCATAATGCATTGGGAATCCAAACACACCCAATATAATTAATTGACACAATTTATAAGATATTTTATTTTAAAATTCCATTATTTTAAATACCTTATAAATTTTTTAGCCAAACACTTTTAAAGTGATTATGCTTAAGCATAATCACTTGAGAATCCAAATAGACCCTTACAAATTAGAGAGTTTTAAATATATCGAGATCTGACGGCTGGCTACCGATCGAGCTCAAATATGAGGGCTCCACTTTGTTTCCCGGGGATTCCTTGCGTTATCTCTACTATATGTCAGAAGAGTTGGCTCATATTGTCCTAGTTCCAACATCATTCGCCTTCGCTAGTTTCGACTTTCGTTCTCTAGTTTTGTTCGTGGTGGTCTTGTCTTTGTTGATTTAGTTGTATTTCGGTTCTTTCATAACAGTTTGTCTATTGCTGTTCTTTCGGCCTCTTGTCTCACCGGGCATGTTCGGTGAGTCGAATTCTTTCCGGTTAAAAAAAAAAAGACAGTTTTAAATATGAAATAGTGATAATACAAATAAGGTTGTAGTGTTGTACCAGTGCAGATCTTCTACATCACATGGTACACCACTCGATGCATCACAAAATTAGTTAGGGTATAATTTTACTTTAAAAAAAATTCAAAAAAATATATTTGTATTTCAAATACTTTTATTTATATGTTTGTAAATTTTTATCATGAAAAATTATGTTTTAGAAAAATATAAAAATTATAAACCAATAAAATAAATCTTTTAATTATATATATTTTTAAAATATAATTTTTCATAATTTTTTTTTTATAGATATGTAGATATAAGGGTATGAAACCTAAATATAATTTTTTAAATTTTTTTTAAAATAAAATTATACCACAAATAATTTTGTGATGCACCAAGTGGTGCACCCAGTGTTGTAGATGATCTTTACTGGTGTTGTACATATGGAGTAGCATTGTGAGTTTGTGACTTCAAGAATTTCCCTTGTTCACTTGTATCGTTTATTTTTCAAAAATTATGTAAAATATTAAAAAATTATTAAAACAATTTTGTATAAGATTTTTTTTTTTTAACTGATTGGGTTCTTCCTTCCTTTTAATTCGGACCAAAATTGATTTTTTTCAGTTTGGTTCCGGGTTTTATACCTAAACCAAAATTTAAAAATATGCAGTCCATAATCCAATCTGAATCATATCCGGTTTGGACCAAAATTGAATATTCAGGTTAGTTTGGGTTTGATTTTATGTCCGATTCACTTTTTCAGCAACCCTAATTTGTTTGGGTCGAGTGAATCAATTATCAGTCAAATGTGGGTGGAATTGTAATCTTTACTTGGAAAAACAAAACAAAGTAGTACCAAGTACTAACTAAACATGTTGATTGATGATCCAACAACCCAACTCCAAATTATTTCAGAAAACGTTTATTTGGGGATGGGTTGCTACTTGCTAGCAATAACAAAAGTGATTGTACACCTTCTTTACATATTGAAGTTAAATTGGGACATTATGAGAAACAATAACTCAATATAGCCTCACAATTGTTCAGTTCCACCCCTTGCCAAAAATAGAACCATCCCCACATCAGGGAGGACGACGCGATCACAACAGTATCGAAAACGTTCTTTGTCGCTCTCTTGGCAACCGAAACATTCTTTCTGGAATACACAGAGTCAAAGCAACGCGCATCACAGTTCACACCTGAAAGACATGAATGAATCCAGATGCATGCTCAAAGGGTTGATAAGAACAATCAGCGCATTTCTTCACTCTCTCGAACAGGCCCTCCTCGGTTGATGCTCATAGCTGAATCTGCAATTCTGAATTTTCAATCGCTGTCCCAATAGTCGTCCTTTGCTTGCGCAGTTCTCTTCTTTTCGAATAACTTGTCATCGTTTTCCTTCCTTTTGTAACTGGCCTCTCCAAAGGAGCTCTTGTAATCATCTTCGACTGCTCTCAGCGGACTCGTGTCAATATCTTCCATGTCATCTGAATCCCACACTTCCATATCTGGTTCACTTTCAGATTTGTTCACAACCCGATTTCTAGGGGAGCTCGGTCTAGAGTCTGTGGCATTATCATCATGGTTATTACCTCTACCAAACGTATCACGTTTGGCGCTTCTATCTCTGTATGTACTTCCTGAAGCATCTTCACTGGCTCGAGAACCATGTCTGTTACTGACTCTCGTGTTCTTGCGTCTCTCGAATTGATTATAATCTTCTCTGTCATTATTCCCTCTATAAGCATTGCTTGTTGATCTCAGCGTTCTTGAGTGATTTTCCTCATCAGATTCTAACTCAAACATGGCATTTTCCATGTCACTCAACGGCTCTTCTGAAGCAGAGTCAGCCATTTCTCCTCTAGATTCAACTCCTGTCCGTCGATTCAACCCATCGCCACGATAAGCTCCCCGTGATTGCTGCTTGTTGCCTCTTTCAACTCTTGAAGGAGTACGATCGGCTTCGGCACCATGAGGGCGTCTCCCAAAGCCACTTCCACTGCTTTCCTCATCAGATTCCCACTCTTCACTGCCATCTGAAAGGTCATCTTCATCATCGCTATCAAATGTTCTTTTCTTTTCATGTACATCCTTCCGAGATCTAACACCTCTCATTCCATTGTCAAAATCATTTCCTCCGATCCGTTCAGATCTCCCAAATCTTCCACTAAAATCTTCTTTGTTCCAATACCTGAGTCTACCGACGTCTTCTTCTTCTGCAGCCTCCTCAGCAGCCCATTCCTTATCAGCTGCGTCCTCTATCTCAGCTATGAACTTGTCCAATTCTTCATCCTCACTATCATCCACTGGATCCGACCGTTCCAAGCTTTTCTGTGGTTCAACTTTTGTATTCTCATCCCCACGGTAAATGTAAGGGCTTCCTTCCTTCTCGTCGATTGCATTGAAAAAAGTGGCTGCCACTCTTTGTATGCTAGCCATAGCAACGGGATCTTCAGGGTTTACACCCTTTCGCCTTAGCTGCTGCTCAATTTTCTTTATGTTCAATTTCTGAGATTCAAGTGCCTGCTCAAACCTGGCCTTGAAAAGAGCCTGTATTTCACAAACAAATCAATATATCAAATAAAAAGATCATCATCAAAATACATTACATAAGAAACTTAATGAAAGTAAACTGAGTCAAGCCCACAAATTGTACTGCTTGGTCAAAACAATGTGTTGAACTGTATTTGATCATCAGTATAAAAACTCAAAGCCCGTAAACATTCAGGGCTAAAGCAATGAACAAGTACAACTGACGAGTTGAGCTATTCAAATTTCAAAGGATCATCATGGAAACCTCTGGTGGGTTTCACCACGGGTCACAGCTGAATGTGATCACTTTTCTTAATAGAGATCCAACTGAGGTGCTATGGAGTCTAAACCCAAAAAAACAACTAAATTTCTGATTCTTCCTACTAGAAGTGCTACTATAAATATATACCATAAATCAAGATACTTGGGAGTTGGGACAATAAGTAATATCTCAAACATACCTTCCTTTTCGTCAGGGTGTTAATAGGTATCAAATTCTTCGGTTGCCGATAGTTTCTGCCACGATACATGATAATAGTCTTGACATTATGTATGTTAACTACAATGCCCCCACTAAGTCTTGCAATCATAATTGCCATTTCCTTTATCTTTTCCTTGGGGAAGTTATCACAACAAACTTGCACAGTCTCGTGGAACTTCCAGTGAAGATGCATATTTTGAACAACCCCTCCAAAGACACCACGAACACCAACGGGGCAGTAATTTTTGTTTCTAAAGCCTATTTTCTTATAGGCTTGAAGCTGCTCGGCAGTCAACAGCTCCGGATCATGCTTAGGTGGTGGCAACTCTGGAAGCTCGTATTTCTTGAGCTTCTGTAGAAGTAGAGCCACTTTCTTCTTGGCCTGCAGCCATCAAATATCACATGACATTAGCTTCAGCACAAAGATCATGTCAGTGTATAAGACAATCAAATAACAACCTGTCCATATCCATCAGCAAGCATGTTTCGCACTTGCACTGATAAACGTGATGAATCTACAACTCTACTAGGCAGATAAAAAGGATGAATGACCCAAATAACCCATTTAACTCAATCATTTGCCAAAGTAAATGTGACAATGTGATACAAGACAAAATGAATGTATCACACCTATGAAAATAGGTCGTCTCAACCCTCGGAAAATGGCTTGTCAAAAGTACTATAGAGGTTAGTTTTGGCAAATCAAAATCAGCCTCCAAATATAAACTAGAAAGAAACACAATCAAGCAGTCAATCGGTACTACATGAATCTACCTTCACTATCATCAACATCCAGATAAACACGGGAAAGTTTTGATTCATCGCAAATAATAAAAACCCTAGTGAATCAATCAACCATTTTAAATTCTGAATTGAAGCTCCTTTACCCGTCTGAGCTGATGAATTAGCCTCTCCTCTTCCGTCATGAGCTTGAGCTTCAACCTCTTAGCTCTGCGGATCTCCTTTAGGGTTTTACCGGCTTCCCTCTGCATCCTCTGCTCGACTTTGCTCCTCATGCTCCTCCCTCTCGGAGCCGACGACATCCACCGAACACTTGCCAACGTCCATTCCGATCGAGCATTCAAATCGAAACTGCCATTTTCTGAACCGGAAGATAATAAAGCCGCATTCCTCGAGAAGGATTTCCGTGAAATCTCTCCCGATACCGCCTCATCCCTGAAAATTTGGATATGCAAACAGTAAATTAGGTCAATTAGATGAAAATGAAAGAAGCTAAAGAGACAGAAGCAGCGAAAAGCGTACTTGGAGATGGTGCTGCAGAGGAGGGAAGATAGGGATTTGAGAGATCGTCTTCGAAGAGTTGTGATTGCGAACATGGCAGAAATGGTTTGCTGCTGAGCAAATTGGAAGCTTTAGGAGAGAAAGGAAGAGGGAAACTCCGTCGCCATTGAAGATGCAAAGAGAGAGAAACGCAGTCTGAAATTTGGGGTTTTCAGTTTGCAAGGGTTTATCGAACACTCCTCTGTGTTGCCAAAAATTGGCACGGGAAAAGAGCAAATTGAACTCAATAGCCCTAACTTTGGGGTGGTTGTGAAAATAGCACAAACTTCTAATATTACGAAAAATAGCATCAACTATGTGATCAAATGTAAATAATAACCCAATAACTACTTTCAACGAGTTTTTTTTAAAAAAAATCATTGAAATTCATGTTTCATTAGTTAAGACAACATGCTTCATTAGTTTTATTAAACAAAACAAAAAGGATAAAAAGGTTATTGCTATTGTTTGCAACTTACGGTGCATCAAATAGTTTGTGCCATTTTTATAAGAAAATGCGACTTTAAATAGATAAACTTTCAATTTTGAACAACAAATAAATAATACGAACTTTAAAGATTAAAAATTCATATACAAACTATTCTCATGTTGAAAAAATTATAATATGGTTTCAAAATTCGATCAAATTTCTAACTAAAACCCTCCATGTGACGGTCATAAAAATATGGGTAATTACTACTAAATACCCCACTTTTATATTTTGTTTGCAAAAATACCTAGGTTTGAAAACAATTGTATCAATATATGAAAATTTGCAAAAATACCTTATTTAATTATCAAATGATATGTATAAGCTGAGGATGGATCAAATGTAACCGACTCGCTGCTATGGGGATCAAGAAGCGTCGATTGCTTCGAAAAATTGGAGCAAATCGGTGAAGGAACCTACGGGTACGCTAAATTTGACTCATTTATCTCGATTCCTCTACTGACTTTTCCTCCTTCGTCTACAATTCTCTCGTATCATTCCCTCTAATTCGTTTTGGTGGTCGACTGGGATTGGAATTTAGGCATCTTCGTCCCTATGCTTACTCTAATTGTTGGCTTCGACACCAAATCCGCCGCCGCCCTCTCCAAATGTAACGCTTCTATTTTTCACACAAATCTATCTTGTGTTTGTGTACAATGTATGTCGTAATCACCTAATTTGCATTTTTTTTTGTTCCTTGCAAATTGCAAGTACGTAATATATTCTCAATTCAGAGGTCAAGTTATTATGACAAGTATCCTATTGCTAGTTTGATTCAACCGTCAATTTATTGCAGGATGTTCATGATAGGGCCTTGTTCTATTATAAGCTTTTGTAGTATAACATTTTTGTAGCTGAAAAAGTTGCGAACCCTCCAAAGCAAGTGGTCTCAGTCTTTGTTGATACGCAAAGTAGTGAGATCAAAGATCGGATATTTAATGAGTTCAACGGTCTATCTGTTGTTTATGAGAAGGTATATTAAACTTCCATGTTCAAACTAATTGTTGCTGCAAATTGTATTTTGTGTTGCTTGTTGTCTTTCTGTGACTCTGTGATATGTGCTCGAATAAGAGTTATCTAATACTCCGTAATTATTAATCCACTAGGGAATTCTGGGCGACTTGATACCAATACTAGTGGCAACTTTATCATTATTTGGATTGTCATAAGGACATCACTTTTTGTGGCTAAAATGCCAGCTGTTGGCACATGGTAGAGGAGAGTGTCATGGTGGCATACATACGTACGATTCTAATGTTGCTCTTAACCGGGAGAGGGAGGTGAAAACTCTTTTAACTCCGGTTATTGAAACGCTTCCGATGGTGTTGGAAAGATATGAGCCTCTAGCAAAGAGTATGCACAGTTTGCTAGATCTCCTTTGAGTGTCAATCGAGTGAAAGGTTTGGAAACAACGAGCGTGTGTAAATGCATCTACCAACCTTTTGATGTGTTTTTATGGAGTATTTCAGCTTATAATCCTTAATACTCATGGTGTCGATGAATCTGCAGGGGGATTGTGGGGTGCTGACGCTCAAATATATTGAACTTCTAATTGCTGGGAAGACGGAGTTGTTGGATGTTTCAGACAAAAATGTTGATTTGTTTACGAATGAGCTGGCGCATAACATCTTCAATTGCAAGTGGAACAAGGGCTAACCTGTTGTTTCGTTTAGACTGTTGTTTCGTTTAGCCTAAGACTTTATCTATTATCTATTATTTTGGCTTGACATGAATAGGTTAATGTACGATGGTACAATTATTTTTGGATACTTGTGGTGGTGTTTTCTTCTTTGTTTAGATAATGTTAAGAAGGTTTGAAATCAAATGATATGATGTCTTAGAACAACAACTCCTTTTGCCAGTCGCTTTCCTTCATAAGTCCACTTGGTTCCACTGACCCTCCACTCACCATTGGTTATCAATGTCATATAGTAATCGTTTCGACCTAGAAGTAATGAACATTATATGAATATGGATGAAATAGCTATCATAACAAACAAACTGATAAGAAACTCTTGTGATGAAGAGCTCACCCATGACTGCAATAACAATCAATCGAAGATCAAGCGTATTCAACCGGAAGATATGGTTGTCGCATGAACCTCTTTCTTTCGCATTAGTTTGAACAAAGATTTAAGAAGATAAAGTTTAGGTTTTGTTTGAGGCGGGGTGGGTAATGTATATTGGAGGGAATATCTAGTAAGAGGCAGCAATTAAGTGGTTAGGGTTAATAATCTAGTTGATATGATTTAGGTCAAAACCGTATCTTTACTCAATCTCCCGCCGATTTTTTATCATATCTTGTCAATGTGCCTATTTGGGATTGTCAAGGACAATATTCATCCTGTCAATGTAATAATATTATGGTTAATTTCAAGATATATATTGACAATCCTTTTGTAAATATGGTTAATAATCCTGAAGATATGATTGACCGTATCTTCAGTGATTCTCTCCCCGATTATAGCTTCAATCCTGTCAAAGTAAACCTATAGTCTTGTCACTATGAACATTATTCCTGTTGTTGTGAACAAATAACTCTGTCATCTTGGACAGACCTTTAATTTCTAGTTATGGTATGGATAAAATCGTATCTTTATTCTCTTTCATATTATAGACTTCATCCTGTCATTATTAATTATCAGGTTTGTCATAAACAACATATATCATGTCAAAAACAAATTTTATGTCTGTCACTATTAATTCTCTTACTAAGGCAACGATTTAAATCCGACTAGTTTTATTATTTTTAATTTTACGAGAAAAATATATTAAAAACATTATTTTAATATATATTTCATTTTTTTATATATATTTTTTACTATTATTTTAATTCATAATCCTCCTTTTAATGATTTTTATATTTAAATTTAAAGGTAAAATCAGTCATTATTTTTTAGCACAAATGACCTATTTTTTAGCACAAATGACCCACCTATCCTATTTTTACTATTCTCAGAAAAAGGGTATACTTTTGCAAACCGAACACTGATTTGGTGTATTTCTGCAAATCGGCCCAAAAATATTTTGGACTCAAAAGTTATATTGTTTGTTTGTACTTGAATCTTGATTATTTGGTTGTTGAACCTTGTGATATGTAGTCGAATTCGAGCATAAAATAATTTTTCAGTTAACACATTAACATTTTGGCCCAAATTTCAATTAAAATTTTAAACCTTTTTTTTGTTAATATAAGCGTAATTTGTATATAGAATCCTCAAACCTAATTTAACATAGAGTATTTGACAAATATATAACCTATTAACTTAATATTTTTAAAATAACCTAACCTATTAACTTGATAACCTATTAACTTGGAGGTTCGTCTTCCTAATTGTGCCGCTAGCCTACGATTAACTTGGAGGTTCGTCTGGAGCAGGACTTGACTTCGTCTTTCGTCTACGTCCTCGCGCTTTGTAGAGCAGCCTGTATGTTGCACCATCTTTGTATTTTTGGTTTGTTTTTTACGGTTTTCCGTCTGTCGACTTGTCGACCATCGAGATCCAGGTATGTCTGGTCTCGAATTTTTACCTAATTAAAAAAAACCAATATTGTTCATGTTAACTCAATGAAGGATTGGATCCAATTTTTCCAAGGTATAAAAAACTACGAGCCTGCAACATAAAATAACTTCATTCTTACAAAACAAAGAGCCAAAAAAAAAGGTGCTGTTATCAGTTCTTAAATCCAGAGCTGAATGATACAGACATTTAGCCACACCTACCACAACTTCACTAAATTCAAACCCGTATGTTCCAATCGTAAACACACAAGGACAAGACCACACAATTTCCGACCGTATTGAGGCACCATTTCGTTAATGTTACTCGCATTCTTGTCCGATCTGAAGTGATCCTTGCCGTTCTATTGCGAAGGCCAGCTTGCTACCCAGGCTGTTAACATTGCGATGTTTGTACTGATGTCATCTATGGTGTCGCTCTTCATACCTACCACTATATCTTCTGGGTAACTTGATTTCGCTTCCTCCAGCAACACTTGAAAGATTTCACACTCAATATTGTTCGTTAGCTTTGCCCCTTCGTAACCCCTTCAAAGAAACAAGAACAATGTTCTCACTCAATACTCGGTGGAGTGAAAACCCCAGCAGTCAGTCAAATGACATTACGGATAATTTTACCTCTTGCTCAGCCGATCATACAACACAGTGTTGTCTGTTTGAAGCACCACGACCCTATCAAACCAACGCTCGGGAAAGAAGTCGCAGCCATGATAGTCAACAATGACGCCGCCTTCTTCCATCATATCCTCGAGCTCATCACAAACCTACAAATGACTCAGATTATAGATGAATTTTGAAGACAGTCACAGCGAGTTTTCATAGGAGGGTGTTTAAGATCTATACCATGTCTTCGTTAATAACATGGCAGTCGAATTCTTCATCCCAACCATCATGTAGATTCTTCTCTTTGACAAAGTCACTTATGTTTATGTGCCGAAGCTGTGTAGCCTCGGCCAATGCTGATGACATTGTGGTCTTTCCGGTGCCCGGTGTCCCGGTTACCAAAATGTTTGGCTTCCTCCTACTGCTATGGGCCATTGAAATTGTAATCTCTCTTCAGTCTTCACTATAATCTCGCTATGTATCTTCGACAATAAAGGATTCGTGTAAGATGTATTATGTATATCATTCAAATCTAGCAACAAATGCTAGGCCTGCCTCAATCAGACAAAAGTAACACTGAATAACTCATTTATCAGCTTTTGAAAACCTAATCGGAATTGGGACCAAATCCAAATGAGAAACAATGGAATTGGGCAATGGTTTTCCAATTTCACGCCTAAATTCACCAATCCAATCTAAAGCCCCAATAGAACAACTAGGTTTACACTCGAGCATCCGGAACTTTAAATTCGAAATCGCAACCAGGCATGAAGCAAAAAATCGCTTACAAACACTAGGTTTCAGTTTGCGAAAGCAATCAAATAATCATCTGATCGGTCCAAAGAGGTGATCAAGAGAACAAGTTCGTCAATTTTCTTAAAATCTCTGCTTCTTTGTGTATGGCGGTTTCAGAGCAACCACAAATCAGCAAACAAAATCAAATCTTCAACAACTAATTGAAATAGAAAATACGAAGACAAACCTCACGTGCTGATCGGGACTACAAGGGCCGCTGATGACGACGATGATTCAGAGCGAGAGAGAGCACCGCCGTCGCCGAAGTGAGCGAACTAGCAGAGCGCGAGAAGAGGAGGTGGGAGAGAGGCGGAACGGAAGCGAACCCTTCCATCAAACCCAATGGTTGCAGATGGGTTGGGCTTCATGGCCCAATACTTTGGGCGTTCAATAAACCAGGCCCAGTTTGGTGGGGACGTTTTGTTCGTTATCCTCTCTAGATTTTGTAATCTTACTTTATGTTATCCACAAGATCAGATGAGTCTCTATCGGTCATCTTTTGTCTTTTCTTTGGGAAAAATGAAAGAAATTTAATCCGGGGTGTATCAAGAGACTGAAAATCGGCAGACGGATTAATAAACATAGTCATATAAAGGAAGACCAAAGAAAACGAGAATCATTTCAATCAAAGGAGATACAGTCAGAAGAAAACGAGGGTGACTTAAAGATCGACAAAGCATAAAAAGACATGGGATGGTAAAAACTATCACGGTATCTTGGCGTCGGGAGTTTCTACTGCAAATGAGAAAAAGTGACGTTTGGAACAATGTGGAACAACGATATTCACGGAATGACCGCTCCTTATTTACCAATTCAAGGAACAACGATATTCTTGACTTAGATGAGGAATCTTTAGAAATAATACGAGCCTAACCACGATCAACACGATTAACTATTGTTTCATCTGAAACAATTACTCGGTCAACATCCAAAATCTATCGGTCACCTTCACTCTCAACATATTTTCCGATTTTTTACGAGATAACCCTGTGGTATAGCGTAATTCGAGTGGTAAACAAGGGTTTCAAGTTTTCCACAGAGTTACTAGGCGAAAAACTTAAAACCCTTATTTACCATCCGAATTACACTATACCACGGTTTACCTCACGAAAAATCCAAAAGACACACCATTTGTCAAAGTAATACAACATCTTTGCAATTGATATGAGACAACCCATCAAAAGGATACAAGTTGGATGAAATAGGCAAGATCCACAACTTGAAATATAAAGTCAAAATGATAGAGGATCTGATCCCTTACTGGATCCATATAGTGACTCTTCTTGGGGGTGTGTTGGGTGTGTCGTGTGTGTTTGTGGTGGTGAATGGCTCTTTGAAAGCAAACCATTACCCACCTACCACTCTCATCTCCACAATAGACCAAACAAAGCAAAAACACCCAAATTCTGCACTCCTCACCCCTCTCCCTCTCTCTGATCTTCACTTCAAGATTGAGATTGATTCCATGGCGCCCATCGCCCTCCTCGAATAATCACACCCTCCTTCTCTTTCGCCTGTCGAAAAACCGCAATCTCAACTCTCAATCTAATGGCTCCATCTTACTGTCTACCTTCCACCACAAGGCTCTACAAGCTGCAAAACTACAACCTTCCAAGAAATGAACCCATCTTACCATTCAAGAAGCACTGCCTCCTTAAGCCTCAATCACCTTATCCAACAACTCTGGGTCTGACACCATCCAAACTCATCCCACACCACCTGGCAGCTGCCATGTCAGCGTCGCCGGAGGGCGAGCCCAAAGCTGACATGGAGCTGCAGGGAATGGCGAAGGCGTTCGACATATCGTCGGGGACAGCCACGGCAATATCTCTATGCATAGCCATGGCTGCACTGACAGTGCCCATCTTCATGGGCTCATTGGGTCAAGGGCTGCCACTCAAGACTAAGGTGTTATCCTATGTAACTCTCCTGTTTGGGTTCTACATGGCTTGGAACATTGGGGCCAATGACGTGGCCAATGCCATGGGGACGTCGGTAGGGTCCGGGGCCCTGTCGATCAGGCAGGCTGTGTTGACTGCCGCGGTGCTCGAGTTCTCCGGCGCCTTGCTGATGGGGAGGCATGTTACTAGCACTATGCAGAAGGGGATTCTAGTTGCTGATGTGTTTCAGGGAAAGGATATGCTCTTGTTTTCTGGACTTCTTTCTTCCCTTGCTGCTGCTGGCACTTGGTTGCAGGTATGTATATGATTCGTCGTAGAATGTGTTGATTGCTGATAAGGAGTGGATGAGTAGCTAACCGGGATTGGGACGATGTGTTGATTGTTGATAAGGAGTTTACAATGAGGTGATAGTGAATGTGTTAAACAAAGTCAACTAGGAGTTCTCTCTGAATAGGGTATGTTTGGTGTGTCAATGATATAGTCTTGATGAAAATCTATGGATAGATTAAGGGCCTGTTTATGATTATAAATATAGATGAAATTTGTTGAAGAAAATCTAAGGTAGATTAAATTTAGGTGAAATGTTGAGTGTTTTTTAACATGCTATGGATTGTCAAATAGAGAACAGGGAGCGGTCTCCTTGAGAATTATAAAACGCTATATAAAACACTCCAAAAAGCTTGTGTTAAACAGACCCTAAATGCTTGTCCTTTATGGATGAACTAAATGGGTAAAATCTTGTTTGGCATGACAAACTTCGTAATGTGTTGCAAAATTGCTTCTTTGGAAGCCGTGAAAAGCTTTACCACACTGCTTTGAAAAGCTTTGCCAAACAGACCTGTTTGGCAAGATATGTGGGATGTTTTTGTCACTTGGTTGCAGGTATAATTCTACCTTGCTTAGCCTGAAATCGTATAGATGACTCGTGTTCTTAAGTTGCAATGTAACATATGATGTGCTGATTTCGGATATGCAAAACAATGCCATAATTCTGTTATCTTTCATGAACTACTACAACTCTACAATTGCTTGGTTGTGTTGGAGTTATAGGAAAAACAAAGTGTTGGTTTGGTTGGTTGAGATGTATTGTCCATCCAAGCCTAGTAATAACACCAGTAAGCTACTTCTCTTATTGCCAATTGGTTTTACTATGGAAAGCACGCCTTGTGGAAAGTTGATTTCCGTCCCTACCTAAGTACATATGTGCTTTGTTCTTCTTCTGAAGGACAAAGTTTCCCTTCTTACTTACTGATGATTTGTGGTCACATTGGTATGATTCAGGTGGCCTCCTACTATGGTTGGCCGGTATCAACGACACACTGCATTGTTGGGTCAATGGTTGGGTTCGGTCTCGTCTATGGAGGAGCCAATGCAGTGTTCTGGAGCTCGCTAGCCCGCGTCATTTTGTCCTGGCTCATCTCCCCTCTAATGGGAGCAGCCGTTTCATTCCTTGTTTACAAGTGCATCCGCCGGGTATGCTTCCCTTACTAGACTTGACATTACTACCAAGTGCTAAAAACCGCGACAAATTGAGCAATGTAGCTCATCTAACATGGTTCAATGTATGTATATAGTTCGTCTACAGCGCGCCAAATCCAGGACAAGCTGCGGCAGCTGCAGCACCAGTCGCGGTTTTCATGGGTGTAACCGCGATATCCTTCATGGCCTTCCCTCTAAGCAAAACCGCGGGTTTGGCCCTCCTGCAGGCGCTAGCTAGCGGCGCCATTGGAGCTGTTATCGTCTACCGGGTGATCAAGAAGCAGCTCGGACACCTCCTTGCCAAGGCTGAATCCTCACACACAACAGACCAAACAGACAGCAAGGCCATAGGGTTCCTTTCAGACATTGCAGGACCCACTGGGACTCAGCTGGAGATAGTCTATGGAGTTTTCGGGTATATGCAGGTCCTCTCGGCGTGCTTCATGTCCTTCGCCCATGGAGGGAACGACGTGTCCAACTCCGTGGGGCCCCTAGCAGCTGCGCTTTCGATCCTCCAAGGAGGCAGTGGTGGTGGTGGTGGAGCTGAGATCTTGATCCCTGTAGATGTTCTAGCTTGGGGCGGTTTTGGGATAGTGGCAGGGTTGACAATGTGGGGCTATAGAGTGATAGCTACCATAGGTAAGAAGATCACTGAGCTTACACCGACGAGAGGCTTTGCAGCCGAGTTTGCAGCTGCATCGGTTGTGCTGTTCGCATCGAAGCTGGGGCTGCCTATCTCGGCTACACACACGCTCGTTGGGGCGGTCATGGGAGTGGGATTCGCACGAGGGATGAACAGCGTCAGAGCCGAAACTGTGAAGGAGATTGTAACTTCTTGGGCTGTTACTATCCCTGCAGGAGCTGGTTTTGCTGTCATTTACACTTGGGTTCTGACCAAGATCTTAGGACTCATTCTGTAACCGATTTCGAGCCTCCTGAATTCCACATTGGATGATATCTTCATGTGGTTTTTGAGATAGAATTTTTTTGTGATTGATTCCCAAATCTACATTTAGCAGCAAGATGATCCAACACCTCGACATCAGTTGGATCAAATTCGACACCTTACAAAAAAAACCACGCAATACGAAAGACCGAATCTTGCTATGCCTGAGTTCTTATACTTGAAGTTCAAGCATGTAATAGATAGATTGCAACATTTTTTTCATACTCAGCAAACACTAACAAGCATAAGAGAAACCGAATCGACAATGCAGGAACTGCCTATGATTGATGGGGCAAAAGAGGCAACATCAGATACAAAAACCTAAATCATTCATGGAGTTCGCAAAAACCCGGGGATTTCAACAACACAACTTATGTCCTTCGAGTTTCAACAGCAATTAGCTATTTACAAAATGATTTTACAAATCACAACACAAGTAATAACAATTAACAAAGTTTTGAGCTTCAACCGGTCCCTAGACATGCCAAATGACTCAATTTTGCTAGAAAACGCAAAGCACTTGAAATGGTATCATATAATATATCCCAGCTGACCCTTGTATGGAATCTCAATCGGATGATACCGACAAAACAGTGATTCGCGCCCAAAAAGAAGTGATGCTGAATGACCTAGTTGCTCTGAAGACGCGGGCTTACCATCCGCTGTATGTTCAGAACAACCAGCTGTCTTGTGAAAACTTCAAGTCCTGTATAGCGAAACAGAAGCAAACTGTCATGAAATATGTTCAGCAGAAACTCAATGATAAGCTAATAGGAAAGACCGGTGGTTTTTCAGAGGGTTTAGGCCTAATTGTCTATAGCTCCTGCTACTTGCTATTGCAAAGAAGCAAACAATAGCAAGTCCAAATTTACATTTACCTCATGCGAAATAGTCCCATACTACATGAAATCGGTTGCTAAATAAGAAATTGCAAGATACCATAAGTAAAACAACCTCTATTAGCAATACCATCTTTGATCTTTGTCTCATGCGAAATAGTGCATCAGCAGGACATTAAAAAATGAAGGAAAAGACTGAAAATTACTCTCTTTGAAATTTAACAGTTTAATGGCTCCCTAACAAAGTCCCCAATACAAGTGATCTTTTGCTAAAAGAGGCTGTTTTGCAAGTGATTTCAAGAAAATTCTCGTCAAAGTGTACGTTCAAAGAGCAAGTATATGAAGATTTACTCAACTTGTACGCATAAGCTTATAGTCATGAAAGAGAAAAACTCACCCCAAGTGAAACATCAGGTGGAGTATCGAAGTCAAGGATGTCAAGGACAGATAACCCATAACAACTCTCAAGGTTCTCGTCTGTGCACAACAAATCGATGCTATCCAGATCAACAGCCTGAGATACACCAGCACCGTTTGGATTACCCTTAAAATCTTCTTCAGGTTGCAGAGTATATGCTTGCCCAGATGCTTCAGCCATGGGTTTGAGACCCTGATAGAATCAGATCAGCTCAGTTGTAAACACAGGCAGGATAAAATAACCAAAAGAGATATGACACTAATCGGATCAAAAGATACTACAAAATCATTATGCATTCATATGAGTGCATATAGTTCACATTACCTGTACATTTTCTTATGCTAACAGCTAACTATTCAAAAAACATATATCAAATTTACAAAAACCAATCCTAACAAATGATGTTAAGCATGCACTGAAAGAATACAATAAAGACAGGAAAAACTGCAAATAAAAGTACACTGTGTGGTAGAGTAGTTGGTAAATGCTAACCTGATCAGGGGCATCATCAAATATATCAGCACTCCCAAGTCTAGGGGGATTCGGTATTGGAGTCTTGGGTGCATTTGGATTCATTGCCATAAGAGGTTCTTCGTATATTATAACATTGTTGTCCTCAGTTTGCTTCTGCACATGGACCATAACGTTGTTGTCCTTCTCCTTTTCCTTCTGTGGTTGGTAAGATACCTTCGAAACCACATATTCTCCTTCTCTCTCATCATCTTCAGCACCTAAATGATACTGATGCATAACCCAGTTGGATTTCACTGCCTTTGTGCCTTTCTTTGAGCATTTGTAAAGGACCATGATCTTTTTATGCCCCTTCTGAACACCATTCATATCAACAATTAGTTTGGTCTTGCCGGTCTTGTGCCAGCGGACTCTCTCCTCAAATTGTTCGCTTTGGATCTTGCGACGCTTCCTTGGGCCAGATGCATATGCATTCGCAGTTTTATGGAAGAAATGGATGCAGCTTCCATCTTTCTTAGCACCTAGTTGATTTAGTACAGTACAATGAGCAAGTTGTTTGCATATAGACATACAGTACAAAGAAATGCTCTCACTCCATAAGTAAAACTCAACAGCCCGAGATGTAGAAGTGTAGGACAGAAACTTTACCTGGTAGATTCTTTGGATGGGTGTAGCAAATCCCTCTATCCCCATTGAGCGTTGGGATAAACTCGTCAATAAACATGTGAGGCACTGCATTCTTAACTCTACGTTTAGCAGCGAGATGATCCAGGAGCTCAACATCAGTTGGATCAAATTTGACACCCACTGGCAGACCAGGCCATTCATAAGTTACCTTCAAAAAACACAACATAAAAGACCGAAATATTTCAGTAATGTTATAAAATACTGGAGTTTTAACTGTCATTGATCATCACTTGCTATGCCTAATTGCCTATACAGCTATACTGTATTCAAGTAAAATGTAGATAACAACATTTTAACATATTCACAAATGATCACGCAGGCATAAGAGAAACCGAATCAACAATGCAAGACATCAATGTATGCACATGTACAACTGAAGGCTGATACCCGAGACTTACATCACTGTTGTCAATCCAGTAGTGGCACTTCGGGCATTCACGCTTCACCCCAAAATCTCTGATTTGCTTTGTCGAACACGATGTTGCCCCCAGCACCTTTCTTGCAATACTCCTTCCATCAGTTAGCCAACACCTGCACCATTGAAATTTGATGACATCACATCGACCTGTCAATAAGAAAGGGTGATACAAATCCGGAAAGGCACCTAACCAACTACATCAAAACACATTCAGAGGAAACCCACATTGTGGTGGCATAGCTATATGAGCATTGAAACACTTGATTGAGAATGCATATAAAGAAGAAATCAACTCGGCTAATGTAATGCTTGATCCATTTCTAAAGAACATTTCAACTTAAAACGCTTTGTTTATTAAACATCAGCAGCTTGAATCCAATCAACTGTATTTACAAATTGGGAAAAATTGATGAACTCATCCAACTCCTAATCTGGAATCCGGAGCTCAAAATCAATCATTTCCAAAATGCAGCAGCCCTCAAAATGGCGACCATCGGAAACCCTAAAAGCCCCAAATCCTCAAACGCCATCGGCCGACCGATTCAGCCACGAACTCAATAAAACCCTAAAACCCCTTTCCTAATCGAAAATCAAGCACAGCCCAACTCGAGAACAAGCTCAAATCACAAAACCCACAAAGCATCCGAATCAATAGAGCTGGTATTGGTACTGAATCATAGAGTGGTTGTAAATTAGGGCTTACTTAGCCATCTCATCCAACACCTGAAGGCCACCGTCGAAATTCAACCAGGGAAGAAGAAGGGGAAAAGTGAAGGTTCCTCTGAATCGTTTACAGTATTTATCTGAATCAAGAACAAGCACAGATTACGATTTAGGCTAAATACACATAGCCATGGGGGTCTCTCGATTATCTGCCTCCGGAAGAGCCAGTTAAGATGAGAGAGAGAGGGGGAGTGAGAGCGGGAAAACACTCTGATGCCAATGTGAATGGGACATTAAAATAGCCTCGATAATGGGTTCCGCACCCGAACCTGGAGGCTCGGGTGAAGACCTCAACAAAGCATCGTTGATAATTTTATTTTTTTTTCTTAAGAAAAGTTTCGTCCATAACTTGATGTTACTTTAAAGCGAGATTTCTTAATTTATATAAATACAGTAAATTAGTGTAGCTTGAATGCATACGAGTACTTGTTAAATGAAAATTTGTCTTTTTTATTTTTATAATTAAAAATATCTAAAAAATAATTATTTCTTGAATTTACATTGGTATCTGAAAATTAATTATTACCTATAAAAAAAGTAATCATTACCTATCAAAAGAGTAATAGTACCTATATAAATAATAATTATAGCTAAAATATCAAATTTAATAAGATAAGTTTAATGTCCTAAAACATCATTTATTTAGAAATGAAGAGAGTGTTATAAGAAAATAATATAATGGTTTGTCAAACATATCTTCAATAAGATACTAAAAAAGTTGATAACAATGAAAAGTTTTTTAAAGTAAATCATATTATTTTGAAATTAGATCATGAACTAAGGGTCTGTTTGGATTCCCAAGTGATTAAGCATACACCTAAGTGATTATGCTTATAAGTATTTAAAATATAAGCATAATTACTTTGAAAGTGTTTGGCGAAAAAAATTATAAGTATTTAAAATAATGGAATTTTAAAATAAAATAACTTATAAATTGTGTCAATTAATTATATTGGGTGTATTTGGATTCCCAATGTATTATGATAATTATAAGCATAATCACTTTTAAAGTGTTTGGTTAAGAAATTATAAAGCATTTAAAATAACGTAATTTTAAAATAAAATATTACATAGATTGTATAAATAAAATACTAAATACTCCCTCCATTTACTTATGTTTGACGTTTTAGGTTGATGCACACTAATTAAGGAAATACACTCCGTACTTTTTCTGGACGTTGATCAAGGTTAAAAGGCTGCAGACTCCACATCTTCTCATCTTAAAGTAACTCTTCATCACTTTCTCTAGTACAAATAAAAGTAATTGAGAGTAATTAAACAAATAAAAAAGATAAGAAAAGTGGAGGGACTATGTACTGGAAGTCTGCAAACGTCAATTAATTTGCTAAAAGTGAAAAAAAATCAAAACGTCAAACATAAGTAAACGGAGGGAGTATTGTGTTAAGTTTGTAATTCCCTTATAAACTTAATAATAATTAATTGACACAATTTATAAGGTATTTTATTTTAAAATTCCATTATTTTAAATACCTTGTAATTTTTTTAGCCAAACACTTTTAAAGTATATGCTTATAAGCATAATTACTTGGGAATCCAAACAGACCCTAATAACATGGAGGATCCAGAAGATTATGGGTTAGCATTACATAGAAATTAATTATATTAGATTATATTATATTATCCACATTAAGTAGTTATGTAAATAAATAGTTAAATCAATTAAATATAACTAACCAACAAATGACACAATTAAACATGATTTCAGAAATGTCATTATAACTTTAAACTCTTTTATTTTTATTATATTGTTAACACTATTAAAACACCTCAATATAATCAAATACAAGTAAAGAGTATGATTTTTTTTTCTTCTTAGACATTGCTCTAAATAACATATACTCTATAGCATTTGTTGTTATTGCTTTCATTACAATAAGTACATACCCTACATACTAGGGTATGTATGGTGGTAGAAAATAAACAGGTAAAAAATAAGTTGAAGTTGAAGTTTTTTTAAAAAAACATGTTAAAGAGTGTATTAATGGCAATAAATAGTTAAAAGTAGTTAAATTTTTGAGTTAAAAAAAAAGCTAATGGAATGGGCTTTTTTGGTGTTTAAATTTTTAACTACAAAAATCAACACACTCTTTTTGTATTGTTTATTTATTTATCACAATTAAAACACCTTTGTGTCTCATACGGAGATTAACTTGTTATTTAAATTTTTAACTACTTTTACTAACCGTTATAAATTTTACCATATTTACAATTTTAGTCGATTTATTAACCCCGCCCAGGAGTAACTCTAATGGTTTGGACTTCTTCAAAAGATGCAACTATGCAAGTCCCATGGGAAAAGAAAAAAGAAATTGTTTTGGTAAAAGTGAGTCTTTGAACGTCTTGAGGTGGGCACCCACCGAGGTTGACCAAGCCTAGCTCCGAACCTAAGCAAAGCGAGTTTGCCAAATACAGAGGAATGCCTTGCTCCCCAAGCTTAGGCAGACAGACCAAAGGAAACTTTGGGGAATGTTTACTCTAATTTTACTGTTTCTTCTCGGTGGCTGGGTCCACTCAATTTGACCTTTTTTTTTTAAAAAAACGTTACTCTGTATCGCAATATTTGTTGTTTTAGGGCGGGAAAGTTGTATAAAAAAACTTATTGTTTTAGCTATAATTATTGTCTTTATAGGTAATGATTGCTCTTTTTATATAGATAATAATTACTCATTTTTAGGTATTTTAAGCTATAAAAGTAAAGTAATGATAAGTTTTATTAATAAGTGTGTATAGAGTTAAAACAATAAGTATTGCGAGACGGAAGGAAGGAGTATTTTATTTTGTTCTTGTTACTCCGTGAGATTTTAGCCATAGAGTGCTTTGCGGATCAAGATCCTCTCCTTATGATTTTTGCCTAATATTTACCTAATATCTCAATCTTAACCGTTTAAATAAATTGACGATCAGGATTTATTCTAACTAAATTAAACTCATTTTAATTAATTAACCCTAACTTATTCTCTCTCCTCCATTGATTCATTCCTTGAATTCAATCAGATTCTACGCTCCGCCACCGCATATATTGTGATTGACAACGAGTTCAATTAGCTACCTCCAGCACCACAATTCGGCTCAATGTCTTTAATTAGCTACCTCCGTCACTGCGTTGTGATTGACGATGCCTTTTTCTTTGCTCGGCTTAGAAGCTTCTCCTAATCTTACTCACGTACTCTTGGATCCGATCAATCACCGTCAACTTCGTCTCATCTACTTCCAGACATCTACTTCCAAACAAGATCTGATATTTTTATAAAAAAAAAATAGAAATAATGTTTTCCGATCAAAATTTACAGTCTATTAATGGGTTTACCGTTGTTTTCCGATCAAAATTTGCAAGATCTGATATTTTATTTTCACCAATGTTTATTCTCCACTGTTGGATTGAAGAATTGAATATATTTCATCAGAATTCTATTTGACGATGGTGATTTCTGTAATATTTGGAGGAGATTGTGAAATTTCCTTAATGATGATGATGATTTCTTTAGCATTTAGGAGAATGTGAAGGAGTGAACCGGTATTTTTTTTTAAAGGAAAAGGGAGGGTTCATTAATTGAATAAGTTTTTATTTAGAGATAATAAATCATAACCATCAATTTGTTTGTATGGATGAGATTGATGTATTAGGTAAATATTAGGAGGTTTTTTATAAGGAGAGGATCCAACTCCAGTGCTTTGCATGGATCTTGAATTGATTGCTTATTAAAAATAATTATTTTAATAATAATGTAGTTATTTTAATATTAATAAGATACTTGTTTAGATAAAATAAAATACAAATTTAAATAAATACTTCATCTGTTAATAAAAAAATATTGAATTTTAATCTCTTTTTTTTTAATACTGTATCATTTTTTTATTTTTTAGCAAATGATATTTTAAAAGAAAATTACCTATATTGATACTTTAACGACAACTCTTTCAATTCATTGATTAACAATAAGGTTTGTAATTAAAGTTATAAAGAATTTGATAGGGTCTCCCTATATACACCGCAAATCCGGGTTTAGCGCTGCTAATGCAACGTCGGATTCGACATTGCAACATTAATTATATTACAACGTCGGATCTAACGTTGTAATATGTGAAGTGAAGGATCGATCGGATCGGGTCGAACCGGGCTAACAACGTCGGATCCGACGTTGCTAGGGTAAAAAAAAATTCCCACCCATCCACCCACACACACAAAAAAAAATAGTGAGCTCTCTCTGGATTAAGCTTCAATCATTGATAGAGAGGAATCACCTAGACTAGCATTAGACTAGACTAGCAAGCACTCCTTGTGAAGATTACTTTTTTTAGCTCCATAATATGAATCGGATATGACGGACCCAGAAGCGGAATTGATGAGGCGGTTGCCGTCCCGCCTAAGTAATTGGGCTTTTTTTACTAGGATTAAACAAAATCTGTATCAGGTATGGGAACAGAAGTGGGGCCCAGTTGACTTGTTTTCAAGAAATTACTTACCCTTTATGTGAATGCTGCGGAGTAATGTTTGCCTTTCTCGTTAAGGGAACGGGGAAACTTCTATCGGGAAGGCCTGAATTTTGGGCTTATTTCACAAATACTGACAAAAATAAGCCCAAAATACACCCTTTTGAGAATGTAATTTTTTTACTTTTCACTTTTCAAGAGTTTAGCAAAATTGTTTGCCTTTCTCATTAAGGGTGTTTTTATTTATTTATTTATTTAAGAATATAAGTTTTACTTTTGAAGAGTTTAGCAAAATTGTTTTATTGATTGATGAGAAGAACATTTACATTTGACATTATGGAGCCAATGGAGATAGCTAAGCAAGTTGCAAGACGAGTGGAAGAGTTTAACAGAGTTCGGTGATCAGTTGACAAAGGTCGAGAAGCTATCAATTAAGTTCGAAGAATGTTATTGGATGTACATTTCGAGACAAGCAAACAGAGTTGCTGATTTTCTAGCAAGAGATTGAAGCCACCAAGACCGGTCATAATATCCCGTTTGTCTCATTTTTCAGTTGTTCTTAAGACTTTGTTACAGGATGATTTAAGTTAATTTGATGCGTTTGTTGTTGCTCAAAACTAAAAAAATTGACGAGTATTATTCATTATTTCTATTTCAAAATAGATGGGTTTTATATAGTATAGTAAAAAAAAAATCCCTTAACGAGAAGAAAAAACTGAAAATAGTCAAAATACAATAATGGGGAATAAAAAACAATAGAGTCATAGAGGAACAATAAAATCGATCATTTGTATATCTATACACAATGACATGGAGAAATGAGTGGATTATAAATTCGGCGTAGTTGAAAAACTTGAGGTCTATCAAACTATTAACATAATTCCATTTGTTCATAATGATATATAATTATATGCTCTGTTTCATAATAAAAGTCACTTTACTTTTCGGCACGCAGGTTAATGAGTTAAAATCTCTATAAAATATTATTTTTTTAATGAATTTTTTTTATGATTTCATACTTCATACTAACAAGTATCTAATTAATTAAAAAAATTGATTAAAAAATAATATTTTATATAATTTTTGCCTCCTTGAAATGCGTCCATTAAATATCAAACGACATTTGTTGTGAAACGGAGGGAGTATGAATCAACCAAAGTCAGTCTCAGAAGGAAACTCGGCGGGATATAATGGATATGAATCAACCAAAGGAAGTCTCTGAAGGAAACTCGGCGGGATGTGATGGGGTTTGATCGAGTTGACCAGGGTTTAAGAAACCATAACCTTGTAATGGAAATTTTCTTCAAAATATTCACTAAAAAATAAATATTTTAAAAAAATTCAATCTTTTAAAATATTTATAAAAATATTCATTTTTTGCAGGTCCAACAGAAAACGCGGTATAAGACCGCGTTTTATTAACAAGGTGAAATTTTTTACGTTTCGGCTATATATACCGCAAATCCACACGTTGTTAAGGACGTGCATGCACGTCGGAAGTAACGTGCATGCACGTCGGAAGTAACGTGCATGCACGTCCTTAACAACGTGCAGGTGGGTTTGCAACCCACCGTGCCCGGGCGTGCATGCACGTTTTTATTTTTTTTTTAAAACGTGCTTGCACGTCCTTAAGGATGTGCATGCCCGTCTTCTAAATTCGAAGTCGATGTGCTTCGTCGTTCCCAATTCCAGATCCAAAATCAGACAATGAGAGATAGAGGGAGCGACGCCGGCGATCGACGAGCCTCAGAGAGAGAGAGAGAGATTGCCGGAGATGGACCCGGAGAGAGAGATCGAGACAGCGAGAGAGATGGAGCCGGAGAGAGAGATGCGGGAGGGTGGTGGTGCCAGTGGAGGTGGTGGTGGGGCGGTGGCGATGGAGGCGGCGCCAATGGAGGCTGAGGAGGGTGGTGGTGGTGACGGTGGTGGTGGTGCACAAGCGGAGACGGCGAAGGGTGGAAGTGGTGGTGGTGGAGCCACTACAAAAAAAAAATTAAATTCGCCACACTATCTAGCTTCGGCAGAGGCTTAGCGTGGCAATTGATACCCTTTTGCCACGGCATTAGCCACGGCAAGCCTCCAATCCGGAAAAAACAAAGACATTAGCCACTGATGGTAGCTTCGGCAAAATTGCCGTGGTTATTGGGTCGGTTTTGCCACCCCTACTTGCAACGACAGTAGTGTTCCCGTGGCTAAAACGTATTATTTTATTTTTATTTTTATTTTTTTTTAAAAAAAACCCTAACCCGTTTATATGCCTCCTCACTCACTACGCTTTTAGATCAAGAAAGTTGAAACCCTTCCTCGCCTTCACTCCTCCCGCGCCCCCTTCTTCTCCTCTTTCCTCCCGGCGCCGGCAGGAGCTTCGATCCCCGTCAACCGGAGTTCGATGTGAAGATGAAGGCCGACGCCCGGCCCTCCCCTCCTCTTGGATTGTCTCCGAATCTGAAGCCAACCAATGCTCCTCGCCTCCAGATCTGAAAACCCTAACCCACCGGCCACCACCCTCCGTTATTCGTCCCTCTCCTCCTCTACTTTCAGATCTGAAAACCCTAGCCTCACTTACCACCACCGCCTCGCCGCCTTCTCTCGCTCACACACCTCTCAAACTTAGACTTGAAAGCTTGAAGCGCCCTTACCTTACTCACCACCGCCTCGCCACCACCACCGCCCTGCGCTTGAAAATAACCTCACTCTCTTCGACATCTCATCATCAGCGGCATCTCTCTCATCCACCTTCGTTTGTGCGCTGAAGCCCCACGTCGCTGGTAACTCTGCCTATGTGTTGATCGACATCTTCCTTGTTTCTCTGGTATCTCTATTTTCAGGTAATCTTTTCAAACTCCTTTCATTTTGATTCAAGAGATCTGAGCACGATTTGAGTAGGGTTTGATTTGGGGAAAAGTTACTGTTTGGTTAGGGTTTGGTTCAAGAGGTCTGTAGGCCCAAAAAATGTAAAGAATCACCCCTTCTACTTATTATACGTGGATTGCAGGATGCACTAACTTAGAAGTAGCAAACAACTCCATCTAACCTATCAAACTCAAATAGAAAAATAATACATTTATGTAAAATCCTAGTTTTGCAGTTCTGAAGTTCAAGTTAATAATTTTCATTCTTCTTTTAGGTTGGAATCGTGAAAGAAATAAGAGAGTCAATGCTGGAAGAAGTTGATTTCAATAAGGAAGCCACAAAAATTGAGTAATACCTTGTCTCTTATCTAAATTTTTCTTTCTATCTTTCTTGTAAAGTTTTTACTTCCAAGACTACTTTCTTGCAGTGCTTAATTTTTATTAAGAATAAGATTTGCCTTGACAACTTATATCTGGTAAATAGCTTTTACACCTTGTGCTCTTTCAGTATCAAATGTTTTGATGCAATGTTGATCTACAAAAATACAGTTTGTTTTAACACTTGTTCTGTCATAAATTTTTAGGAATTCTACATGAGGCACAAAGATGAGACTCCCATTAGCTCTGATGCCGAAAAGCAGCGAGTGGTTCAATGCTTGCAAGCAACCATTTTGAGAAGAACTTCTCTGGTATTGTTGTTTTCTGTTCTCACCATTTTAGACTTCCAAGTTCCCATAGTGAGAGTTGGATTTAGGAGGTTACTTGTAAACTTTATGGTTATCTAGTATGAATCTAGCATAGCAATTCTTAACAGGATTTAGGAGGTTACTTGGCATTTGACAAATTTATACCCTGTTCAATTATTCTTTTTATTGAGAAAACAAAGGTTATCAGACCTTGCATGCTCTTTAATTTGTTAGATATTCATATGGCCTTAGGAAGTTTCCACCAAGTTATTGGTGGAAAGATACTAATTTGATGATTTTGTTAGGGTAATTAATCTGTAGGTTCAATGACTTTATTCTGCCAGTAAGTCGTTCTTGTCTAGTGTTAGGATATCCAGCAGCTCATGTACCAATTTTACAATGGCTAAGCCCTTATTTGAACTTCTGTTTTTTATAACTAAACCTGCATTGTAAGATCTCTTACTTGATGACAATCCTTTCTTCTAGGGTTTGGAATTGCTGCTTATGTGCAAGGGAATAGGAGGTTGCAAGCGGTACATCCTAGGCCACAAGGAAGCTTTGTTATTTTATTGATATCACATTGATAAGTCTCTTCCTTCAATTTTTTCTTGGTTTCCAATTCTGGACTTCAATTTTTTTTTTTAATCCTGGATTTCATATCATGTTGTTGAGTATCGTTTTTGTGGTTTTTGGTAGGGTTCCAAACAACTTCTAGTGGAAGAGCATTTGATCTTATTGAAGGATTTATGTGCTTGGGAAGTTTTCTCATCTGATGATTTGATGCTAGCTATTTTCCTTTTCCTTTTTTTTACATATTGATTTCTAAATCTATAATAAATTTTCTTAATGTACATGATTTGTTACTGGCAGAAAGCTATCTCATTGGTTGAGTGAGTTAGATGTGATTGCTCGAGAAGTTGAGGCAGAACTGGTCTCAAGAGACATAGGTTGCCATTTAGTAGACGTCCTGGAAGCAGTGAACTTGGTTCTTTTTTATGTCAGACGCTTTAAAAGGTTACCTGTTGTTGTAGACCCAAATTTCTCATACTTGCACGAGGTGTTAAGCTCCGGATTTGGCAGTGGTAATTCCTTTTACCGCCCCTTCTCATGTCTTTTTAAATTGCATTAGCCTATTTAACTGTTCCGGGTTACATTTTTTCTTGTGAATTTATTATAAGGAAACTTTTATCAACTTAAGAAAACCAATTTTCTTTCTTAATTCTGATATAGAGCACCGAAGAAGTTGTGAGGTTGGCTCATGAAATTGGCTTTCCTGTATGTTGATGAGCAGGACTGCAAGGAGGAGGCACTTCATAGCCCAGGCCAGCCTGCCGTGTTGTAAAGTCACTTTTTTCTTTTCTTTTATAAAGGCACTTTATAGCCCGGTTTTGTAGTTTTTTGACATTTGATTATATGTGTAAATTTGTATAATTAATAAAATTTTGATATTTTTTTTTCGAAATATGTAAATTGTGTATTATTTTATATTTTTTAAAATATTGGACTTTTTAGCCTGGGTCTGAAAAATCCGGGCTAAAAAGCAGGTTTTTTTTTATTTCCCACCCACTTTCTAGCTACGGCAGCTTGCCGTGGCAGAGTGGTTGTCATTTTCAGCAGGGGTCGCTAGTCGTCGCTTTTGCCGTGGCTAATATCCTTGCCACGGCTAGTAGCTGAAGCTACCATATTTTGCCACCGCTCGGTTCGCCGCCCCCTATTTGTCGTCGCAGAGCCGAAGCTAGAAGCCTTTTGCCACCACAAAAAGGCCTTTTGCCACGGCGTTTTTCCGAGGCTAATTTAATTTTTTTTTTTTGTAGTGAGCAGTGGCGGAGGCGCAGTTGGAGGGTGGTGGTGGTGGTGGAGTAGTGGCCGCGGCGACGTCTGGTGGTGGTGGTGGTGGAGCAGTGGCGGAGGTGGAGGATCCCCTATTACCGCCGCGGAAGCGGCGGACTATAGAGGTGTCTCCGGTCCCGACCCCACCGGTATGTTATTTGAATTATTTATTTTATTTGATTTAGTTTTATAGTTTTATAATATAGTTTGATAGATTATAATATAGTTTTATAATATAATTTGATAGATTATAATTGATAGTATATAGTTTTTATGATTTGTTATATGTTTATAGTATACTAGTGTAGGGCCCGTCCCGTGTACGGAGAATGCGTTAATCTAAATATAAATTATTTTTATTTTAAAAAATAATATAAATAAAATTAGTTCGGCATGTTATATATAATCTAAATATCTTTTAATTAGATTCTCTCAAAATATAAATAAAATTCACATTTATAAGGTACTACGTAAAAGTTTTTTTTTTCTCTAATCTATGGTTAATTAAATCTCATGTAATTTAATTAAATAGTTGATTTTTAAAAATATTTTAATACTATTTTTTATTAAATATTTAGTATTTATTTATTACATTAGTTTACTAAAATATCTATATACGGATGGATTGTGACTACATATATGGCTATATAATATTTTAATTATTTATTTTGGCCTCAAAAAATAATATAGATAGATATAAAATAACAATTATTAAATGATTGATTTTGATATAAATAATTCTTTCCACCAAAAATAATCTAAATATAAATAAAATAGCACCTATCAAATATTAAATATTTATCTATTAATATTTTTGGTAAGTATGATTATAAAAATTAGTTTTATTAATTATTTTTATTACTACTACTACGTTTAATCATATTGATATAGTTTTTTCCTTATATAATATTTACTCTTTTATAAGATATTCCATCTATCCAATTATATGTGTTAATGGTAAAATAAAATAATTATTTTTATTAGATTTCCTTTTTGACGGGAGAAAGCTTTGCGAGACGCACTCACGCGCCGCCACGTAGGCAGATTCACTCACGTGCCGCCACACAGACTTCAATGCATCGGTTTTAGTATATGTATATAGATAGTTTGATAGATAATAATATAGTTTTATAATATAATTTGATAGATTATAATAGATAGTATATAGTTTTTATGGTTTGATAGTATATAGTTTTTATGGTTTATAATATAATTTGACAGATTTAATTATAGTTTGTACATAAAGTACAAACTACATTAAAATAAAAAAATTAAAATATATTAATATATTAAAATATATTAAAATACATAGAAAAACAATAAAAAACATTAAAAGACATTAAAATATATTAAAATACATTAAAATATATTAAAATATATTAAAATACATAGAAAGACAATAAAAAACATTAAAAGCGATTAATATATATTAAAATATATTAAAAGACATTAAAACATATTAAAATATATTAAAATACATCAAAAGACATTAGAATAACATTAAAATACATTAAAATAAAAAACATTAAAATATATTAAAATATATTAAAATACATAGAAATAAATTAAAATTCAAAGACAATAAAAAACATTAAAAGCGATTAATATATATTAAAATATATTAAAATACATTAAAACATATTAAAATACATTAAAAGACATTAGAATACATTAAAATAAAAACATTAAAAAATATTAAAAATATTAAATTACATTAACATATATTGAAAAGACATTAATAGCCAACTGGATCATAATAACAGGTAGGGAGGCTATTGATGGGGGATGGTACCCTACGGCCAGTTAAGTTCGGCGACCGGGCAGCGGTCAGTCAGATTTAGGAGGAGACGGTACCCCACTCGGCCGTAGATGAGACACATACAGTAGATGATCTGTTGATATCTGCAGAGGGCTACCAGCAGTCAATGGGGAACCCCCCGACCGACGAGGATGACAACTTCTGGGGGGTCTGCCAGTTTTCGATCCTTCTGGCGATCTGACGGGGCATCAGCCTTCTTTGGAGCCCGCCGATGTACTAAGCAGCTGCGTCACGGATGTAGTTGCGGATGATGTGTTCAGAGGGTTTAACTGGGGTCGAAACAACGTTGATCCCTTCATGCTCGGTCATATTGAGGGTGTGAGGGACACTGTTGGAGATGGTCATTGTGGCTACCGTGCTTTGGCGTCATTGACATCACCGATCGGCGAGTCTGCTTTCCCGGAACTCAAAACGTTATTATGCAATCACTTGGATGATCGCGCCGATCTCTACGCCGATTGTTATATGGGAGGGTACCCATTCCAGCAGTTCGTCGACTACCAGAGATGGGCGGGACCTGTGCATGGTGATAGGAGACGGTGGATAGAGCTATCCATCATGAGTTTAGTATTTGCAACGGTATATCAGATTCCTCTCATCGTCCTAGCTTGGCATCATCCATTCACATGTCTCCCCATGACCTCGCCGACACCTGCTAACAACCCTAAATCAGCAACCCTTGGTTCAGCCTGCATCGGAAACTAAGACCATTTTACCGCGGTACGACTTCAAACGTGTTATTTTATTACCTATTCTTGCTTTTCATCTATATGTCAATACTCTAACTCTAATTTTCCGTTCTCATAGATCTGGTTGCGTCCTAACGCTCCTATTCCGCCGCCTCCGCCAGAATGGGTCGCACATCATCAACCGAGCGTCGAAGGATGGGATGCTTTGTTTCAAGCTCAGTTTGAGAGATTTCGAGCCTTACGTGTCGAGTCCGGTCGCCCTTTACACTTTTCCTAGATTTTATTCCACCAGTTTATTACAATTAGGGATATAAACCTTTTTTTTCCGTTCTTTGTAACATTATTCGCATATTATCCGAATGAAAACCTTAACAATTATTGCTTGTCATTTAATTAGACCCTAAATCCTTAAACTCCACTAGCTAAACCCTTCAATTTCTTTCAATTAACGCTAAAAACCCTCGGAAAACCCTAACCCTAAACCATAAAACCCTAAACCCTAAACCCTACACGTGAAACCCTAACTAGGGTTTGCACGTTGAAAATATCACGTCGTTAAGGACGTGCAAATATTTTCGACGTGGAAACCCTAGTTTGCTAGTCGACGTGCACAGTTCCACACTTGCACGTTGTTAACGACGTCCATGCACGTCAATAAGGACGTGCAAATCCTTAACTACAATTTGCGGTGTATCTAACAAGACCCATTTTTTAAAGTAAAGGAAAAAATGGCAAAAATTTTAACAAAAGAAACGCGGTTTCAATCTGCCTTTCTACCATTAATTTTATTTTGAGATGAATAAAAAAATTTACATTAGACACGTGGTTTCAAAACGCGTGTCTTATATATATATATATTTTTTTTGTGAAGGATATAGGAAAGGGGAAGCAGAGGAGGGCAGCCACTGGGAAGGAGGAGAAGGGAGGGCGGCCAGTCGTCTTGAGCGCCACCGCAGGCCTCGACCTCCGATCACCATCATGAGCGCCACCAACTGGAAAACACCGGAGGCAAGGAGGTCGCTGGGAAGCCTAGATATTAGGAAAGGTCAAATCCCGAGGAAGGAGGAGATGAGAAAGGAGAGAGGGTCATCGGGGTCGGAGATCGACGGCCCGTGCTGGCGCTCGAGTCGGTGGTCGAAGGTCGATGGCCGGTGGTGGAGCTCGAGACAGTCGCTTCCCTCGCCCTCCCTTTTCCTCCTTCCCAGTTCCTCCGACGGAGACCGACGACTCGTGCTGGCGCTCGAGACGACGGTCGGAGGTCGATGGTCGGTGGTGGAGCTCGAGACAGTCGCTGCCCTCGCCCTTTCTTTTCCTCCTTCCCAGCTGCTCCGGCGGCTTCCTAGCGGCCGCCCTCGCTCCTGCTCCTCGATCTCTTTTCGTTTCCTCTGTTATTTTCCTGCTCCGCGTGTCTAATGTAAAAAAATTTTATCCCCCACCTAATTTATCACAAAATAAAATTAGTAATAGAAACACGGATTGGAAGCGCGTTTCTTTTGTTAATTTTTTGTCATTTTTTTCTTTACTTTCAAAATTTTCACCTTGTTAATAAAACGCGGTCTCATACCGCGTTTTTCTACCAGACCTGCAAAAAATGAATATTTTTATAAATATTTTAAAAGGTTGAATATTTCATTAAATATTTATTTTTAGTGAATATTTTGAAAAAAGATTCCTTATAATGGGTTTAATCTTCGGTTTTTTTTAATCAGAATCGTTGAATCTTGATTAACATCTCTTTTTGTCTAAAACCCTAAAAAAAACAACTGATTTTTTTTTCAATGGATGTTTGGGATCCTGGTCTAATGGGTCGACCAACCTTAAGACTTAAGTCGTCAAGTACAACTGGCAGATATTGCGGGACCAGACAGTTGCACTTGAGGGGAGTGTGTGGAAAGAGGTGAAATAACATCCCATAAAATATGAATCCAAGCCTTGCATATAAGCCGGTGGGCTACCTCACCTAACACCAATTAGTTTTAGGATGGAACCCCGCTCGGCTTGTGTGCTCGGTTTGGTTAGCGCGTGTGAATCCAAGCCTTGCATATAAGTCGGTGGGCTACCCCACCTAACATCAATTGGTTTTAGGATGGAACCCCGCTCGGCTTGTGTGCTCGGCTTGATTAGCGCGTGTGGGCGCTTGGGCGTGTGACCCCCCACGTCGTATGACCCGCCGTGATTTAACAGGATGGAGCCGTCTATTTCTCTTGGTTTGTGTCGATCCTTTCAGTGTGTATTCTTCGCCCACACTTTTAGAGAGGGTAATCGAGTTGCAGACTTTATGGCGCATCTGGGGCTCTCTTCGACTGTGCTTCTGGTTCAGCATCTCCAACTAAAGAATTCATATGCTGAAAATTTTATATTACGTACCAAATTGCATTAATTGTACTTTGAACTTAATATCTGTTAGGGGGAATTCGGAAACCAATAATAATATCTATAGACTAGAGTGTTGTATGAGTTGGGTAGATTAGGTTAGACATGGGTTTGATCTGGAAAAAAAAGGTCGGTTTGACTTATTCATTTACTAAATGAGCCGAATATGAATACATTTTAAAACTTGATTCAAAATGAGAGTCGGCTGACTCGATTCAAGTTCAAATAGATTAAATATTGAGATATCATATCTTGTAGATATCGATTTGAGTATGTCTTGTACGTTAAGTAGCATATCTTGTAAGTTAGGATAGTTTTCCTCTAGTTTACCCTAATTCTTTTGTATAAATACATATCTTATTCTAATGGAAAGAGCACGCTTTACATCATACGGTATTCTACATGGTATCAGGCTTTCCGATCCTCAAACCCTAAACACCTAAACCGCCGACCCTACCCTACCCATGGCTGCCGCCACCCCTGCTGCGCTTACCCCGGCCTCACCTTACTACCCCCACCCTTCCGATCACCCTGCCTTGCTATTTGTCCCGTGATCTTGCGTGGTGAGAACTTCCCTGACCGCTATGATGAACGCCTTCTCTGCCAAATTCAAGGATGGATTCCTCGATGGCTCTCTCAAAGCGCCGGCTGCTGGCTCCCCTGATGCCGCTTATTGGAAGCGGGTCAACTCAATGCTTATCGGTTGGATTGCTCAATCTCTTGAGCCGTCTCTTCGATCTAGCATCACCTACTTTGCCACGGCTAAGGAACTTTGGGACGATCTTGATCAACGCTTTTCTATCGGCAATGGTCCTCGCATTCTTCAGATTCGTTCTGAGATTGCTAGTTGTCGTCAGGAGGGTCAGTCGGTCTCCGCCTATTTCGGACGCCTCAAGAAATTGTGGGATGAACTCGCAACGTACACCATAGCCACGGCATGTACTTGCGGGAATGCTGCTAAGGAGCGGTAGATGGAGCGTGCTCATCAATTTCTGCTGGGCCTCAACGACACTTCGTACTCCACCATCCGGTCTACGATTGTCGCCCAAGATCCGCTCCCTCCGTTCAACAGAATTTACGCGCTTGCTGTCCAGGAAGAACGGCTCCAGACGATTGCCAAGGACCGTGAAGTGCGCCCTGACTCCTTCGCCATGGCTGCACGTCCTCCGTCTCGCCCTGCTTCTGACAGGTCGGACAAGCCAGACAAGAGCAGCCTTAACTCCACTCATTGTGGTCGCTCTGGCCACGACGTCTCCTCCTGCTTCAAGGTGCTCGGGTTCCCGGACTGGTGGAATCACGGCAAAGGCGTTGCTGACTCTACCACTGGCGCCCCTCCCGGTCGTGGTCGCACAACCCCTGCTTCCCAGCCCTCCAAAGGTCCGAGTCATGGCTCTACAATGCACACAGTCGTCGCCAACTCGGCCTCATCCAGCCTAACTGCCGCTGATCGCGATGCCTTTGGTCCAATCGTCTCTGAGACTGATTGGGGAATGCTGTTCAAGAAGTTTAAGGACTTCCACACCAAGTCATCCAATGACCGGATGTCAGGTATTATTTCTGTCCCTTGGATTCTCGACTCCGGCGCCTCCTCTCATATGATGGGCGACGCTCGGTTGTTTCATGATATAATTGATGTTCAGCCTTGTCCCATCAAGCTTCCGAATGCTTCGATCACTACTGCTACTCGTGTCGGTAGCCTCGCCGTATGCCATGTCGTTACTCTCTCCAATGTGTTGCTTGTTCCCGGTCTTGATTGCCATTTATTATCCTCTGCTTGTTTGTCTGCTGAGCTCGCTTGCCTGGTTATCTCTTCTGACAAACTCTTTGTCATACAGGACCGCACTTCGAGGATGCTGATTGGAGCGGGTGAAGTTCGGGATAGGGTGTCTTGGCTCTGATGGCTTACTCCACCTCCGTCGCCTCCCCATCTGTCGTGTCATGTTCCTGCCATCACTACTTCTACCTTGTGGCATCGCCGCCTGGGGCATCCCTCTCGCTTGTTCGTCCCGTCGTCGTCTAGCTCTTCCGTTACCACAAATAGCTCTAATAAAATTGATCCTTGTGACATTTGTCCTAGGGCCAAACAAACTCGGCTTTCATTTCCTATTAGCACTTCTCGTGCTTCTGCTTGTTTTGATTTGATTCATTGTGACATTTGGGGTCCTTATCGAACTCCGTCTATGTGTGGTGCTTCTTATTTCTTAACTTTGGTTGATGATTTTTCACGCACTACATGGGTTTATCTTATGATTCACAAATCCGAAGTTGCAAGTTTAGTTCGCAATTTTTGCTCTATGATACACACCCAATTTCAAAAGACAATCAAATGCTTCCGCAGTGACAATGGGTCCGAGTTTATTGCTCTCAAGTCCTTCTTTCGGGACCTGGGTATCCTCTTCGAATCCTCATGTGTCAGTACCCCTCAACAAAACGGTAGGGTTGAGCGAAAGCATCGTCACATCCTAAATGTCTCTCGAGCCCTTATGTTTCAAGCCTCGCTTCCCATCAAGTTTTGGGGTGAATGTGTGCTCACCGCTTGCTACCTTATAAACCGCACCCCTTCGGCTCTTCTCCACAACAAAACCCCCTACGAACTCCTCTTTCAGAAACCCCCGGATTACTCTCCACTTCGCGTCTTTGGGTGTCTGTGTTACTCCACCCAAATCCCTCGTAGCACGGACAAGTTTGCTGCCCGAGGTCGCAAGTGCTTATTCCTCGGGTATCACTTCGGTCAAAAAGGTTGGCGCCTATATGACTTGGATCGCCATGTTGCGTTTACCTCCTGCGACGTAGCCTTCCATGAACATGTTTTCCCTTATGCCGACTCCTCTGTCCAGCCGCCCTCTCTCCAGCCCACGTCAAGTCCTCCGTCCCCGAGTCCCCGACTACCCACGACGATGAGGAGCTGTCCACTCCTCCCACTTTGGACGTCAGGGGGAGTCCTCCTCCTCCTCCTCCGCTTCCTCCACCTCGTCGTAGTAGTCGTCCTGCCCAGCCCAGCACCCGCCTTCGGGACTTTGTCTGCACCACTGTTCGCCAACACCATCCTATCCCATCGGATCCCTCTTCCAGCTCCTCGTCAGGTACGGTGCATTCTTTGGATAAGTTCTTGGCCTATGACAATTTTTCTGCAGCTCATTGCCACTACCTCGCTACTGTAACCGCGACTCCAGAACCCACTACTTTTCGCGAGGCAGTTCGACATCAGCACTGGCGGGATGCAATGCATCTTGAGATCGATGCTTTGTATCGCAACGGGACTTGGGACATTGTGGACCTACCTGCTGGTAAAACCCCTATCGGTTGCAAGTGGGTTTTTCGAATTAAGTATAAGTCGGATGGGAGTATCGAACGATAAAAGGTGCGCTTGGTTGTTCTTGGTAACCGACAGGTTGAAGGTATTGATTACTCTGAGACCTTTGCTCCGGTAGCTAAGATGGTTTCTGTCAAAGTATTTCTCGCAGTGGCTGCTATTCGAGGTTGGGAGCTTCATCAGATGGACGTCCACAACGCCTTCCTCCACGGTGACTTACATGGGGATGTTTATATGTTGATGCCGCCTGGATTTTCTATTCCCGGATCTTCCAAAGTTTGTCACCTTTGTAAGTCGTTTTATGGTCTCCGACAGGCTCCTCGGAATTGGTTTTTCAAACTGGCTTCGGCTCTGAAGTCCTTTGGCTTCTGCCAATCCTATGCCGATCACTCCCTGTTCTCTTATATGAGGTCTGGTATTGTTATTCGTGTGCTGATTTACGTGGATGATCTGATTATCGCTGGGAATGATTCTGCTGCTATTGTCCGCTTCAAGGCTTTTATGCACACCCGCTTTCACATGAAGGACCTTGGGCCCCTGAAGTACTTCCTCGGAATAGAGATTACCCGTTCCTCGGATGGCATCTTCTTGTCCCAACGCAAATATGCGCTCGACATCCTCACCGAAACTGGTCTTTTGGGTTCTAAGCCGGCTGCTTTCCCTATTGAGCAGAACCACAAGCTCGCCTTGGATACGAGTCCTCCGTGCGCGGATCCGGAACAATATCGCCGCCTAGTTGACCGGCTCATATACATTACCATTACTCGGCCTGAGCTCAGTTATTCCGTGCACATCCTTGCTCAGTTCATGGCAGCTCCTACGGCGAATCATTGGCAGGCGGCTCTACGGGTTGTCCGTTATCTAAAGGGCTGTCCAGGTCAGGGTATCTTCCTCTCTCGATCCAGCGATCTCCGCCTCAACGCCTACTGTGACTCCGACTATGCTACATGTCCTCTTACTCGTCGGTCTCTCACTGGTTTCTTTATTATGATCGGTGAATCACCATCTCCTGGAAGACTAAGAAGCAGACCATTGTCTCGGTCATCTGCTGAGGCCGAGTACCGTGCTATGGCCACTACAACGTGTGAACTAGTCTGGCTCAAGTCATTCTTGGCTTCTTTGGGCATCTTTCATCGGCAACCCATGCGCTTATGGTGTGACAACCAAGCAGCTCTTCACATTGCCTCTAATCCGGTCTTTCACGAACGTACAAAGCATATTGAGGTTGACTGTCACCTCATCCGAGATCATGTCCGAGCTGGCACCATTGTTACTGCACATGTCTGTTCTGCTCAACAATTGGCGGATATTCTGACAAAGGCGCTCGGGCAGTCCCAGTTTCACGCTCTTCTTCGCAAGTTGGGCATTCGGGATCTTCACGCTCCAACTTGAGGGGGAGTATTGAGATATCATATCTTGTAGATATCGATTTGAGTATGTCTTGTACGTTAAGTAGAATATCTTGTAAGTTAGGATAGTTTTTCTCTAGTTTACCCTAATTCTTTTGTATAAATACATATCTTATTCTAATGGAAAGAGCACGCTTTACATCATACAGTATTCTACATTAAACTTTAGGGAATTTACAAAATTTCTCGTGAGTTACTATACCATAAATAAGCACAATTGCTCTATGTTCGAAAAAAGTTTGGCTCAAGATCGTTTATCTAAACGACGAGTTTGTGCACATTTTAAAGTTTGATTCTAAAAAGACTAACTTTCGTAAAAAAGTTTGATTCAAGATCATTTATTTACTAAAAATCTAACTCGTATTTAAATCAACTGAATATAAACCACCATTATTCGGTTCCTTCGGTTTGAATATAAGGCCTAATCTAGACAGCATTAGCCCGACTTTAAGACCTGCTTTTTTTTAAATTATCAAACGTAAGTTGTATATATAAAGTATCTTGTCCAATACTCCACAATAAATGTCGTTGTAGTATAGTGGTAAGTATTCCCGCCTGTCACGCGGGTGACCCGGGTTCGATCCCCGGCAACGGCGATTTTTTTTCTTTCTGTTTTTTCATTCACAGTATCCTTTTAGACCTGTATTGGGCCTGGGCTAATTGGGCTTAAATCTAAACTGAAGTTGGGCCATACATACTTCGTAGTATGTTAACTTATACGGTATTACTGTATTAGCTTCTGTGAATTTGAGTGGGGGCTGTTGAGATGGTTTCGCTACAAACACTCCATTTCTATTTTTGCTAGAAACAACAATCAAACTCTCTGTTGAGAAGGTTTTGCTAGAAACACTCATGAATCTCATTTAGGATTTTACGAATTACGTATCGGAACACAATAACTTATCGGAAATAATTAGAACTAATGCCGCGGCTACCTTTTTTTTCAATTCGTGTTAGAGAGATTTGATATGAGATTGCCTTTCCACACCATTTCTCGTTTGCATTAGTTTTTCTTTTCACGTTGCTCCTACTCCGTTGCTTATTCATTTTATTGATTAATGTATATCATAGAATTTTAGTACTGAACTATGTTCATTTTGTATGTAAGCCGTAAAATCCAAAATCATATATAAGTATCTTGAATAGATTTTACAGAGAACTCAAAAAAGTACAATGTCAATTGTTTTATGTTAATTAAATGATTTATAAAAATACACTTAGGAACATTACAATAAGGGAGGGGTAATTTAAACTCTTAACCTATTAATACCTTTTAAAATAATTAACTATTGGATCATTTTATTTGTGCAAAACCCAACATGAAATCGGAAAGAAAAAGGGAAAGGTAAAAAAAAGAAAGGGGACAAGCCAAGGCCGTGATACGCTCTACAGACAGTGTATGACTGTATGTAGCTTATAGTTTCGGCTAAAGCAAAGTTCAGATTCCTTCAAAAAAATATAGGATAAGATAACAAAATGATTAACGTGATTATTATTTTAATTTGATTTTCATACTAAAAAAGAATCATGCAAATAAGACGATTAAACAATCGGCAAACCAAAGCAATATGGTGAAAATCAGTACGAGGTCATATTCATTTTGTTTATTTGCATTTACAAGAAAAATACATTTGTAACAATGGATTTTTTTAAATCAATATTTCAATTAATTTATACGGTGTTTTTTTAAGTGAAATGATAAACACTTTAGATCACATACAGCTGGTGTAGATTTAAGTTAGTTTAGCTATTTTTTAATTGGGAAAACTAATTAAAATACCTCCACCTTTGGGGGTATGGTAAAAATATATCCTAAACTTTCAAATGTAATAAAAATATCTCGACCTTTGAGGGTAGTGGTAATATATTACCACGAGTTTTCTCACTGGCCAAAAATGCCGACAAGACAACCTATGTAGATTTTTTTTGACAGGGCAGCCTAATTGAAAGCGTTTTTACAAATTAGTACTAAAATTGAGTTTTATTGAACGGTTTCTTTAAGAAACAAAAAAAAAAAGTTAAACCGAGTTCATACCCAACGACTGATTTTCATTTTTAATGATGAAAAAATCAACCTTAAACCTAGTCAATCAACTACTCCTCCTCGAATCTCGATTAATCTCCTTGAATCCACACCAGTTTAACAAGCGACCACGGAAGAATATAAGAGGGAGGAAAAGACATTGGGTTCATACCCGGTCCAACTCTTTATTTTTTTTACCTAAGGAAACCGTCCAAGAAAACCCTTGTCAAAAAAATTTACGTAGGATGCCCTGTCAGCTTTTTTGACTCATGAGAAAACCCGTGGTAATATATTAACACTACTCTCAAAGGTCGAGATATTTTTATTACATTTGAAAGTTTAGGATATATTTTTACCATACCCCCAAAGGTGGGAGTATTTCAATTAGTTTTCCCTTTTTAATTTATTTATTTTAGGGTCGATAAATTTCTATTGGGTAATCCTTTCAACTCCACGGAGTGGGAGGTCAACTCTACGGGATCCTTCCCAAAGGATAAAATCCATAGATGAGAAATTCAAGCCTCGTTGTCTTTTACTACTTTGAAAAAAAAATTGTTCTTAGCGATTTTGGGAAAAAAAAATATAGATATGCATTTAAACAAGAATTTTATACATTTTTTCAATATATTTTGAAATCCTTTTGCTCCTGATCCAAACGGGGTCTTATAGGTAGAGGCGGATCCAAACGGGGGCATGTGGGGGCACGTGCTCCCACCCTCATCCGACGTACCCCATATATGTATTCTCCTCGTCGATAACTTCGTTTTGATATATAGTACGCATTAATCCGATATCCGAGTAAAAAGTTATAAATGTTTGAAAATTGTAGGTATATTAATCACTTTAAATCTTATTTAAATAACCCATAATGCTTTTATAGTTTATTTAGATTGACATTCCTACACTATAATTTATCTTGAGATCTTTAAAATAAGAGGTTATATTACTCATTTTGACAATTAAGTACGAAATTACGAAAGTTTAAATGAAGAAAAATGTCAGATTTTCTACTTTGCAAGATGTTAGTGATGTTTCTAAAAAGATGATCAAAGCAGGGATTCACAAAGCTTTTGATTTGGTATATCTCCTCTTCGAGTTGATAGTATTACCGGTTGCAAAAACTATAGTGGAAAAAGTTTTCTCTACTATGTGTATTATCAAGTCATATTTGCACAATAACATAAGATAAGATTTTCTCTCTGAGAGTTTTGTCAGATATGTTGAAAAAGATGTTATCAAGGGCGTTGATAATGAGGTTATCATTCAACATTTTTAGGGTATGAAAACTCATAAAATGGATTTACCCCGTGTCAAGTTGAACTACTTTCATTATAAAACTCTAATTAGCAATGAATAATTTTTTTATACTAGTGAACTCTTTTATTTTTATCGCTATTTTGTAGTATTAAAAACGTTATGTGTTATACAAGTTCGTGTTATTCATTATTGTTTATCATCGGTGTACCCCCACCCTCCTCAAGTTCTGGCTCCGCCACTGCTTATAGGTAACCCAAGTACCATGGCCCAGCCCCTTTCCTATATAAGAATAAAATGGAAATGGTTTGATCAGCAAATCGGGAATCAGACTTGAAGGACAAAAGTGAAATGGCGATTTGGGCGGATCAGAAATCAGGGGTAAATGACCAGCTTTCTAATTTTAGATAACTTGTGGGTGTTAAAAGCCGGAGGGTGGAAGATCTTTGCTTTCTCTGTAAGCTAAGCTTGTTTATACTTGGTCGCCCTACTCATCTGTACACACACTTTCGCCACACTAATCACATTTTTAAATAAAATAAAATTGTAATTTCGTGACCACCAACACGAAGGTAATCAGCCACCAAACACTTCATTGCGAACCGAGTATGTATTAGTCATGCAAAATGTTGAGAGGTTTGATATAAAAGAGTATCTCATTCACATCGATTATTAAAGACTATTAATGACAGACTGGCTAGTTGGACGCAAACAAATGACTTTTAATCTTATTTGTCGATCTTCTTAATTTCATGATCCAGATTTATCACCATGATACACAACTAGAAATGTGTACATATGATCCTATTATAAGTAAAAAATCAGAGGGTAGACTGTAGAGTTACCACTTACAAACATCATATATCATATTACTGCAATTATTGAAATAACATATTGCATGCACAATACCACATCAAATTCCACATCACCTAACTTAAATATTTCATGATTGATATTACCAACATGGATCTCTTCGGAGATATGAGACAAAAAAAAAAGATTTAAAAAAATATATAAAAATAAAATAAAGAAAGAGACAAGGGCAATGGCCGTAACCGGAGTTGATCGAGATCCCTAGATATTTATTCTGATTAGCCCAACTAGTTAATAGATACGGAGTACTGTACTATTTCTTTCCCAAAAGGAAAGACCAATAAAGAAAAAGAGGATCAAGATCCCTTGTTTTTTGTTATCCATTAGGATGATTTCTTGGGAGACTATCCCAACTTACCTCCAGGTGTGTTCATATACAATTCCTTCCTTCCTCCCAATCTAACCCCACTGAAAACAAGTGCATAAGATTTCAGATTTTGATCCTTGCACCAATAAGATCACACCATGGCCAAAATTGAAGGACAGGTTGACTGAATCAACAATCAATCTTTCTAAATAATCAGTAATTCAGTACACAACTGGTCATACATTTGTTGCTGATGTACATCAAGTAGGCTAAATACTGAATTCAGTGAATTGTGTGACATTTCCAGGAGTCCATTTGCAGGGCAGAGGTTTCATTGGTCCATGATTTTCAGTATGGCAGGACAAAAGCTTAGCAGTTAGCACTCATAACAATGAATGATGTAACTGTGGATATGGTAGTTATAGTATTGAATAGAGTACCAATTAAGGGGGATAAGATATCATATGACAAGCAGCAGTGGATAGAATCCAACACCCAAAGATTTGACCACATGGGTATCATGTGGGTCAGATCGGATACGAGACTCCATCAAGGTTGGGACTTGGGAGTAGTACTAATACCCATGCCAACAAGAGTTACTCCAAGCTTAAGGGGGCGGGCCTAGGACAGAAACACACAAAAAGAGAAGGGAAATGGAAGCCTAGAGAAATATTAGAGAACAAAAATAAAGCTGAGGGAGTTAGTTTTGGTTCTGTAAAAGCAAAGCAAAGGATTCATTCTTTGGAATTTCCCACATCAAGACACCAAGTAAAAAGTCATCATCATCAGAGAATAGGGAGTTTGCTTCAATCCCAAACAATTGTGCATACCCAAAAAGGGGACCCTCCAGAGAGAGAGAGCAAGCATTTTACATGCTCAAGCAATGCACTATTTTAATCAATCCTTCAGGGCTCTCAGCTTAGCTTAAAAACATAGACATCACATAGAGGAAGCTGGTGGGAGGTTAGGAAAGAAGGCAAACCTTTGCTATGGAGGCCACGATGGAAGCTCTGATCAATGGCAGAAGAGAGCAGCAGATTGAAGCTGCTCTCGCTCTTAGCAACCTAACAAGCAAGCAGAAGCACAAGTTAGTCGAAAGAGGGATGATCTGCCCTTTGGTTTCCATGCTCAATTCGTGCGATTATGAAGCCATTGAGGCTGCGCTGCTCGCCCTCCTCAGCCTCGCTTATGGCAGCGAAAGGTAAGCCTGATAATACCTGCATTCCTAGTTTGTCAGTTCTTCCTAATACTACCAGTCTCAATGTATTTCAATAGTCTGACATTCGGATAATTTGTGCAGAAACAAGACCAAAATAGCAAAATCAGGAGCAATACCAGGTTTGCTAGCAGTCCTGACATGCCAAAGCACCACACTCGTCGAGCTAGCCTTAGCAACCTTGCTCATCCTCTCATCCTGCGCGAGCAACAGGCAAGCAATAGCCTCATCGGGAGCAATCCCTTTGCTCGTCGAATTCCTATCTGGGGGCGATGAACAAAGCAGCAACAGCATTATCAGTAGGATCAACATAAGCATGCAAGGAATTCTAGACACAGTAGCCACACTGCAAAACCTCTCAACCTGCAACCAAATCCTACCTTCCTTAGCCTCCTCCCAAGCAACAATCCACCTCCTCCGCATCATCCATGGCTGGGAGAAATCATCCGAGCTCGTGGAGAAGGCAACTGCCCTGCTTGAGAAGATCGTCTCCTCCTCTGAAGCTGCTCTCCGGATGACTGCGGCAACAGGAGGGGCTCTTCAGGCACTGGTGGAGACGATCGAGGACGGGAATCCGCAGTGCAAGGAGCACGCCCTGGGGATCCTCCAGCTGATATGCCAAACCTGCAGAGAGGAATACAGAGGGATGATGCTTAGAGAAGGTGTTATGCCAGGGCTTCTGCAACTGAGCGTGGATGGGACGCGGAGGTCCAGGAGTTTGGCCAGGAATCTTCTTCTGAATCTTAGGGATTCGTCGGGGAGCGGATCGAACAGGCAACAGTTGGAGAAGAACGAGATCCTGGAGCAGATGATGGCGAGGATTGATTCCGAGGAAGACGTTTACAACGGGACGACGCTGAGAATGGTAGAACAGATGATTGCGAACCTGAGCGCTTAGGATCCTGAATTGTTTTCCGCCTCTGATCGGAGGATTTGAACTGTTCTTGGCGTAAATATTGGATCAATTACTAAATTATTAGGGTTTTACATTGACTGAAATTGACATCTTCAAAACAAAAACAATCGATCAAGTACGATTTTCATTATTCGTCACAAATTCATGGAAAATCAAAACCTAAACGAAAACAGAGCCCTAGAAATCGGAGCAACGGCCGCCTTTCTCCCAATCGCCATAGCGAGTCGGCTCGGGGCCTCGGGGACCGCCGATCTCGCCGGTCTCCTTGTTGAAATGCTCGCCACCTTCGTCATCGGAGGCGCCGTCGGTCTCTTGGATGGGAGTGGTGTCCTTCTCTGGAGCTTCGCTGGGGCTGCTGGTGTCTGAACTGGATTGATGAAGGTGTTCCTGGTTCTTCTGGTGAAGAGGAGGTGATGAGCTCGCGAGTCGGATCACTGAGTTGGGAGCGGAGCGAATTGACAAGCCGAGGTTGGGGCGCGAGTTGTTGATGAGGGAAGATAATCGACGGCCGAGGTTGCTCGCCATGGTTGCGGACGAGGGAGGGGAGAGGCGGAGCTCGGCGGCGGAACAGGTTGGGGACTGGTTCGGCTCTTGCTTTGTACAGTATTATAAAGGGAAAATTAAATGTAAGTAATTACCGTCCCAAAATTGAACACATCATCATCTCTAAAAATATTTTTAAATAACTTTAAAAAATATTTTAAAATTATATAACCTTATATTGATATATTTATAAAATAAAGTATTTATGTTAGGTTCAAGTCAACAAGAAACTATAGGTTTAAATCATCACTAGCTCATTTGATAAGTCGGGGCTATAATTTTCATGACATTAAACGTTTTTTTTTTTTGTCGCTTTGTCTTTAATGTATCAACCAACCTGTGTGCTTTTTTTTTCCCTTGACGGATGAGAACTTAAAGTTCAAAATTAATGAGGCGGAGAGGGTCATCGATAAAGAGAAATTAGCCTAAGACGAGTAAGATCAGTGGTGGAGTCAGAAAATTTTCGGAGGAGTGGCACAGTACGATATAGTTTTGGATTAAAGTGACGTAAAGAGTTATATATAATACGATAATAAATGATGTTATTTTAAGATAAAATATCATCTGTTTTTTTATAAACAATATCATTTTTTCGCACCTAAAAAAAGAAATATAAATATATAAATGAAATATTCGAAAAGCCGCTCGAGCATCATTTACAAATGAGTTAATTATGAGAACATTTTTATGATTGATTCAAAGCTGACCTCGGCTCGACTGAAACTAAAATAGCACGAATTTTGTGAAATTTACAGATTTTCTTTTAATTTACTATGTCATAAGCAAGTAATGTTGCATAATACTTGGGAAAAAGATCCAGCTCGATCAAGCTTGTTCATTTACTAAACAAGTCAAGTATGAGCTCAAGTTCAAATATATGTTCGACTCGATCTTGACTTGTTTCTAAATGAGCTAATTAAATATAATGAAACAATACTAGACTTGTTTGACTCGAATAACAACCCTAATTAATATAGAGTATAACTTGTTGCACTCATAACATATAATAATATATAACCAGATATGAAAATTTTAAATTTGTGTAACTTTTTATCTGATCGTCGAAATGATTAGTATAACCTCGCATTTCGAAGCTCTCGAAATGAATTATAGTATGTAAATGTTGATTTAAGTAAAATATAAAAGCATTATAGACTATTGAAACAAAATTAAAGTGATTAATATACCCACCAATGACCTCTTGCCCTAGTGGTAAGAGTGATGTGCTTCCTTGTGTCTCACTACCATGAGGTCAAGGGTTTAAATCCCACTAGGCACAATTTGTGCTTGAGTGGGTACTCATGTCTTGGTTTGCCTTGGCATGGGTTAGCCTGTCTTGCGGCTTACCCGGCTCGAGTGCTTTGCAGGCTAGTGCTCGGCCCGTGGAGGACTAGTCGATAACCCCGGACCACGTCATAAAAAAAAAGTGATTAATATACCCTTAATTTTAAAACATTCATAACTTTTTACTTAGATGTCGGATTAAGGCGTATTATATATCAAAACGAAGCTATTAACGAGGAGAATACACCTAGGTAGTTCGTCAAACGAGAGAGGGGGCACGTGCCCCCCTAATCCCCCCTCAGATCCGCCCCTGAGTAAGACGATCCACTAAACAGTTAACTTATTTAAAAATGTATGAGATATTGATGTTGTAAAACCCCAGACATTCAAACGCGAGTTTGAAATGATCATCTTAATCTCTCATAGAGAACATCAAATGCCCCCTTGATCGAGTTAATGAGACATAAGTCTTCAATTTGCAAGTTTTTTTATATTTGACCTTTGGGACCTCTTTAATGCCTTTTTAAAGTCTGAAAGGCTTCGGTTTTAACCAATGTGTGTGAAAAATAGTAGCACACGATTCTATAACCAAAAGTTTCTTCTCTGTTTGTTGGAAGTGATACATCAACCAATTACCAATATGCGTTTGATCATGGCTGATTTGGTTTCAAATTCAGCCAAGGAATGGTGCAATATGTTTTCGGGTTGAACGTTGAAGGTTTGAACTAAAACAAATGATGAACCTTACGTTAAGCCCATGTTTTAAGTTTAGCTTAACTTCAGTTTTGGGCTTTTGGGTTTTAAGTGTCATTTATCAACTCTTTGTGTTTAATACAGATCAGTAATTTCGACGACGCACCACCGTTACCCAATGTCTTCTTAAGATTCATAGTATTTATTTTTCCCCTTAAAATCATCGAAGTCCTCAGGTTGAGATGTATTTTTAGGCTTGACACAAATCTCATCAACTACACATTGGGAGGATGCAATCTAACTAATCAAATCCCATATAATCAAACTCCATAAAGATCACATAAATCACAATTCAAAACCGATTCATCCGGGATTAACATTTATATTCTCCAGATACGAGATTTGATTTCTTAAAGCACAAATGGGAATTTACTCTCTTCAATTGCTCCCCACTTGATTTGGCTTTCATTGGGGAAGATGAAAAAGATACTTCATTTCCAGACGACCAAAGCTTAGACCAGATGAAACGCATCATATTCAAAAAATCTACTATGCATTCACTTAAAACTGCTATCAAATCTCAAAAGCATCACCCTGCAACATACTTCAGAATAAATTTCAAGAGCATTCAAAGTTCTATACGGAGAAAGAGTAACGACTAAAGGAAAGTGTAATGCTTACTGAATCTAGCCCTTTTAAACCCTGCTAGCCAGACTGTGTACTGTAACGAGTGGCAACAGTTTCGGGATTATTACAATTGACATACCTTTGATACCCAAAAAAAGGGAGTATGATAGTGTCCAGACCATGAAACTGCGAGTTTGTTATGGAAGGGTCAGTTCACCCGGACCTTCGGTAGAAGCTGTAAGCCACAGCAACAGTTGCCACGGCTCCAACAATAGCAGCACCCATTAGAATATCACTCTGTTCCCACTTTCCCACCCAGGCTGAAAGGCATTTCAAGTTCTTGTTTCCATTGCAGGCTTCCTTGGGCTTTGCCTTTCCAGCTTCACCGTTCACTGCTGAACGTGGCTCTTGACAGCATGACACTCCATTGACACCTTGGCAGCAGCCTGACACGTTCTCCTTGATCTCTTCGCTTTTGGGTTCCTGAGGTATCTCCTTTGCTTTCTTAAAGTCCTTCTTTTTGTGTTTTTCCTTCTCACCCTCTTCTTCAGCACCCTCCTTGTACAAACCCATCTGGCCTCTGCCATTTTTCACAAGCTCTCAAATTATTAGCGATCATGTCAAGTCTCTATGGTAATACACTCAAACCTTATTAATAACCGAGCATTAAAGAAACAGAAAGTCAAAGACGGGAGATAATATACCTCCAAAGCTTTTCAATAATCTCTCCTCTACCAAGGTATTGATCAATCAAGACGGGAATATCATCGGGAGTGACATACCCAAACCTGCAAAACCATGAAAATAAGTCCCAAGTCCAAATAGTGGTAGCTGACAGCGGAAATGCATGAAAATAGACACATACAAGGCACACATTAGCAACTGAAGAAAGGAATGAGGCAATATTACCAGTCGCCGGTAACTTTCCCCTCAGAGCTTGTGCCAAAAATGATCACATTTCCTGCATACTTGTGTCCACCAATGTGTGAGCAAGCATAAACAGAAATCTGTTCAGTCAACTCTCTGGATTGAATCTCCTTCTTGAACTCCTCGATGAGGACGGGTCCACAAACACCACATCTCTTATCCCTATTTGTATGGGCACAGACAAACACATATGCACCAGACAATGTCTCTGGAACACCAGCTTCCCATTGCTTCCCAGTCACCAGCACATCATCCACAAAACCTTCTACTTCCGACTCCTTCACGCCCCTTGAGTTGTAAGAATTCAGGATTCAGGAAACATACAAACTTTTAGAATAAGCAAACAAAAAAGACTGGGGTATTGGAAATACAACAATTCAAGTTCATCAATTCACCAGTTATCACTCCATGTTAAACACAATTTTATCACAAGATCAAGCTACAATGCTTTTTACATATACATGATCGGCAAATTCCAAAGCTCTTATTACCTGTACTTAACCATTTCTGGGAAAATCAGAACATCTCCATCTGAGCAAGTGATGCCATCGCATCCTCCACATATTGTCAGACGTGTCTGCCATTCAACAATCAAATAACCTTAAATCATGCCATTCTTAACCAAAAATAGCAGAACAGCAGAGACAGAAGATATTTTCTATTTTGGAACCAGTTTACTCTATCAAAAGCAAGCTAAGAAAAGAACTACTTAGTGGCATTAAAGCATTTGACTCAATAAAGCAAAATCCATGCTGCATAATAATATAATCCACCAATCCACAACACGCCATCCATGTTTTCTTGATCAATTAAGCTAACACCATTTAATATGGACAATACACCAAGGGAATATAAACAAATCTCAATAACGGGATTGAATAATACCTATATAAACCCTGTTTACACAGAGCACGCCATCCAGGTTTTCTTAAACAAATAAGCTAACACCATTTGCTTATGCACAATAGATCAAAGAAACACAAACAGTTCCAAGAAACAGATTAAATAATACCTATATCCTTCGATTTCCTTTTTGACTAAAAACAAGAAACACATATTTCTCTATAATTATACTTTATACCTCATATGTCAACAAGCTGCAACAACACTAACGCGCAAAGACGCAAAGCTTTCAAAGAAAATATATCGTTGAAGACGTACACATAAATTGGATTATCCATCCGTAAACTAAAGATCTATCCATAATCCTCCAATATTTAGTAGAAGATTCAAAAGGAACTAGTCGAATTCTATTTTTATCATTTCCTACGCACAAAACGGAATCTAAAACCACACAAGTCTCAAATCGGCGCAAAAAAAAGGACGGAAAAAAAAAAGAGATTCAACCAGATCCGAGAAATAATCAAAATCCAGTAAGCCTCATGAGCAATCGAATAAGTAATAGTGCAAAAAAGGTAAATATAAAGGCGACCTAGGCAACCGACCTTGACTTTCATATCGTCCTTGCGAGCCTTGAGAGCGGAGGAGAACAGCTTGGGGAGCAGATCCGTCTCGGAGTCCTCAACCTTAGAAGGCCAATCCTCGTAGCTCTTGTAGCAGAGGAAGACGTGGCGATCGTAGGCGCCAGCAGTGTTCGCGAGAGAGCTCTTGTACATCTCAGGGCGCTCGAATCCGTACTTGACGGCGTCGTCAACAGCGGCGTCGGGGGAGGCCATCTTCGGCGGCGAGCGCAGAGATCGGAGAGGTAGGAGGTAGTGGAAGGTAGAGAGGATCAAGGGCTTCGAGCGGCGGAGGAGAGAGAGAGCCACTGCCGCAGCGCCGCTTGGAGAGAGAGAGTAACTTGGAGGAGAATGAAATGAATGATAAATGAGGGATTGAAATACTAATGAGAAAATATCAGTTCAAATTTGTTGGAGATGCGGGCGCGTGGAAGACACGCTCTCGCTCTTTGAAAAGTAGCTGAGCAAGATATTTTAATGTTGTGTTCCGGTTTTACCCCTCTTTAAAATTTTCATTTACACATCTCGCCTAATCCGATCTTCTAGAAGTGAACTTTTTTTTTTGGAGTTAGTTTTAACTCTAATATCAAAATTAATAAAATCTGGATAAATAGATTTTATTTAAGTCTCAATTATTAAATTCAGATCGCTTAGTCATATTCTATCCATCTTAAAATATTTTTCGTTTTAATTTAAATATAATTTTTTTTTAAAAAATAATTCCATACCACCTCCGTTTTAAAATAGATGGTATTTTATTTTTAGGGCAAATTGCATAAAATAGCACGAACTTTAGGTATAGTTGCACTTAGTGGCACGAACTTACAAAAATACAAAAATAATCACCAACTTTGGGGTTTAGTTGCGGTCGGTGGCACGTACCCCCTATCTCGCTAATGTGAACTAGTGCAGGTGCTTACATGGAAGTTATTTATTTATTTATTAAAATGGCATATAGCGAGATATGGATTAGTGAGAATGCTTACATGATTTTTTTTAAATTAAAAGACATAAAAGATGTGTCCAAATTATGAAACTAGCTAGGTTCCAATTTTATTTTTTATTTCATGTAATTCCAAATCAAAGATAATTTTGACAAATATAACATTTGGAAATTAAAATTTGGTACTAGTTATTTTAATTTGTAAATATTATATTTGTCACAATTTTCTTTGATTTGGAAGTACATGAAAAAAAATAGAACCTAGCTAGTTTCATAATTTGGGCACATCTTTTACGTTCTTATAATTTTTTTTAAAAAAAATCCATGTAAGCATTCTCACTAATTCATATCTCGCTATATGCCTTTTTAATTAAAAAAATTCCATGTAAGCACCCCCACTAGTTCACATTAGCGAGATATGGGGTATGTGCCACTGACCGCAACTAAACCCCAAAGTTGGTGATTATTTTTGCATTTTTTTAAGTTTGTGCCACTGAGTGCAACCACCCCTAAAGTTCGTGATATTTTATGCAATTTACCCTTATTTTTAACATGTTTTAAAAAAATTGAAAACTATACTATAAAATATTAACTTGTTTATTACTACCTCTGTCCAAAAATACATTGCCTTTACTATTCACGCACGCTTTTTTAAGAAGGTACAAACTATATAAAATATTAACCTTTTTATTAATTTTTTTTAATAATTACAAACTTATTTAATAAGTTTCTAATTATTAAAAAAAATAATAAAAAGGTTAATATTTTATATAGTTTTTAACTCCTAAAAAAGCGTGTATGAATAGTAAAAGTCCATGTATTTTTGGACGGAGGGAGTATTTTTTTACATAATTTCATACTTGCTAATAAGTATAAAAAATTAATATTTTATACTATTGTTTTTATCTCTTTAAAAAATGTGGTAAAAAGTCAATATCCATCTATTTTGTAATGGAGGGAGTACTTATTTAAGTATGCAAATTTTTTTGTATATAATTTAAGTAAGAAATTTTATTTGAAAAAATAATTAATATTTTATATAATTTTTAGATTTTAAAAAAATTGTGAAAAGGTTAAAGGGGCAAATATTTTCAAATGAAAAAAGTATTTTCTAAACTTTTTTTAATAAATTTTATGATATCTCATTATTGTGTGGTTCATAATTTCATATTCAATAAAGTATAAGTTCATTGCGTCGTTCATAGATGATTTTACACTTTCACCCATCCCTTGTGAAAAAGCAACACAACACAACATATGTAAATATGTAATGCCTACACAAAAATCCATCACGCACTAAATAGTAAATACGCCTTTGTTTGACTTAAGTACATTACAAACCGGTTTAAATCTCAACTTCTTTTAAATGTCATTTTCAATTGAGTCTTTTTTTTAATTTTGAGAAACTCAATTGAGTCTTTTCCAATACAAATAAGTTCAAATACGTCAAGCGAAATGCACACACTTGATACTGATATTAAATTTTAATATATTTGAAATGAATTACCGTTAAAATAACTAAATAATTAGTATAATTTTGCTTCATACTTGTCAAAATACCATTCAGAGAAAATTATAGATTTTTTTAGCAAAAAGTTTGAGTGAATTCGACTGTAGAAAGTTTTACATATATTGCTCAATAATTGAATATACAACTTTTTTTTTATAAGAAACGATATCTTTATCAACCGAATCAACATATATTAGTATTTAGTAAACCTTTATAAACTATCAATTCCATTTCAAGCCCTTTTTAATTTGACATTGAAACCTTCAAATTCATAAACTTAACTAAATTTGACACATTTGAATATATCAATTCATGAATCTGCCTTCACTTTTTTTTGTTAGGTGATCCAACTGAGGCATCTCCTAGCAGCTAGCAATGACTTGCCAATGCTACAGCTTAGCTTGAAGACAATGTCATCATGATTCATTCATGTCTACATTGCCCAGGTTCAATTTCACATATGCAGATGCGCGATTTTAGCTTCGAATAGGTGCACAGAGCACGATTCATGGATCAAGACGCGTGCTTTAAGAGAACCCGAAACCATCATCTTCCAATGCAGTCCAATGCCTCTTAAAGGCAAGGAGTCATATGATCTTTACTGTAAATTGCAGTACAAGAGGATCACAAGAACAACATATGAATCTGACATTATCCATTTATCCGTCTTGTATGCTCACACCAAGTAGATATACAGGCTTGATATCATCCAGATATGTACTCAAATCACACCAACAAATGCACTGGTTTAGAAGAAATCAATCTCGTAATAGGTACCCGAAGGCTTTACCTCAGGGCCCAGGGTGTTCTGGCTAGTAGTAGGCGGCGCCTTAGCCAAGTTTGCGGTCCTGGTGAAGTCAGCAACGAAGGGAGGTGGCACCTGAGGTGGGGTGGCGCAGCGTATGAGGGCCCAGTTGACGCTCTGGAAGAACGGGTGCTGCTTGATCTCAGTGGCACCACGCCTGTAAGCAAGGCGGCGGTGGGGCTCCTTGACAAGCAGGCCTCTGATCAAGTCCCTTGCAGCGAAGCTCACCACTGGTGAGTCAGGGAACCGAAGTGGCTGGCCTACTACGTTGAAGAGAGTGGCTCGGTTGTCTGGCCCACAGAATGGTGTCTTCCCAAACAAGAGCTCGTAGAGGAAGATCCCGAGAGTCCACCAATCGACAGCACTGCCATGGCCCTCACCCTTGATGATCTCTGGTGCGAGGTACTCGTGGGTACCAACGAAGGACATTGATCGGGCACTGGTGGGCTCAGCAATGAGCTCCGGGAGGGGAGTGACTTGGTGATGTGTGGAAGTGTCTGGCCTTGGCTTGGAAGCTCGGGATTTCTTGTCCTTCCTGGGTTTGCTCGATGTTAGGAACTGGGGAGAGAAGCACAAAGGCATGGAGCAATCTGGAGTGATCATACAAGCTGGCTCTACACAGTATCCTGAGCTCCTGGACTCCAAGGTCAAGGTAGATGATCTTACGACAGTTGGGCTGACGGCGCATCTCAGGGAGAGGTCGAAATCAGAGAGCATTATGTGCCCGTCTTCTCTTACTAGAACATTCTCCGGCTTTAAGTCTCTGTAGACAATCCCAAGCATGTGCAAGTACTCCAAAGCAAGGAGAACCTCTGCCACGTAGAACCTGCGAACATTGCAGCCAATGAGAATTATTAAGCGAATTGTCAAACCATCATCAGAACTTCATCATAGAGCAAGTGTACAGAATTGGTCTCCTTCAAGAATCTGATACTACTGTGCTTGTCGGAATTCAAGCAGCCAGACTGGTTTCAATGAATCCGGGAATCAAAGATCATGCCAGTTTTTCGCTTTCACTAATCCTATGCTTCAAGTGAAGGCAGCAGAGATTGAAAATGGAGTATTAACAAAGAATCAAAGCCTCAAATCTGCCAATTTGAATAATCCATCCATCACAGTTGATCAACAATGTGCCTACATACTCAAAGCATCAATGTATATACTGTGTCGGGTCACCTAACGAAGCAACTTATACTTGTCAAAGATTGTGAACCAAATAAGCACCATGAACAATCAACCTTCAATATACAAGCACTAAAATGTGAAACAAATAAGCAACACAAGGACAATCCAAGGATAAAGATTTTCTGAAAATTCAACAAATATATTCAGACACACACAATAAATAAAATTATTTTGTTTTGTAATTTTCTGTTTCATTATAAACAACAAAGAAATGAAAGAATTACTGAGCATGTCATACCTAGTGGCCTGCTCAGAGAAGCACCTTCCTGGTTGCCTTTGAATCAGCACATGAAGATCTCCACCAGGGCAGAACTCCATCACCAAAAAAGCGGATGTGTCCGTTTCAAAGTGACTGTACAGTGTGGGAAGGAACGGATGATCAAGACGGCGAAGAATCTCCCTTTCCATTTGAGCCCTCAAAAGCTTCTTCTTGCTCTCTAACCGTGCTTTGTTCATGACTTTGATCGCAAAGTAAGTTCTTGTCCCAGTCAGTTCAGCTAGATATACGGTGCCTATATCACCACTCCCTATTTGCATCAACATTCTGAAGTGTTTCAACTCCAACGTCCCATAGCGAGACCGAACAGCCTGTATTGCCTCCCATCTTACATCATTAGCCTGGTGAGGCTTATAAAGAACACTGCTAAACCCACTTACGCTGCTGTCATCGCTTAGGTCACTGCCAGTACTGCCTCTGTAGAGACTCATCTTCCTGCCCTCAGAGAAATCTTCACCACTCTCACGGGACTTGTCAATACTGCTAGCACAGTCACTAAGTTCTGTGAAGCTTTGCTTGGCTTCTTTATACTGTGTGGTTGAGAAGATGCTGTTGGCAGGACTTGGGAAGAAAGTTATATCAGATTTAGGGATTACCAACCCAGCCGGTAGTAGACCAACAACTCCTTTACACTGTTCTAAACGAGGATCTACAGACTTCAACAAGCCACTTGAATCACAAGTTTTAGAGTTGTCATCAACAGGATGTTTGATGATTGATTCCAAATCACCTTTTGGACTATGCTTCTTGGTAGAGGATTCCAATACTGGACCTGTGCTGGCATTCTCCGATTTCCCCTTACACACGGATGCATTAGACGCGCGTGATGACTTGTCGGTTCCATGATGCTTTGGTGAATGAGATGCATTCTGTGACTTCAACAATGAACTAATACCAGCACTTAGCGACTCAAGTGTTCGATTTGCTGTAAACATTCTGTAGGAAAAATGGAAAGCCCAGATCAGATAAATAAAAGTATGACTGATCTTGAAAGACAATCAATCAGCCAAGAAGCACACATCCTTGTGAAACCCTCTTCACTAATTACCAATTTAGCACTAAAAATTCCAAATTAAATGAAGATTTCATTGAACCATTGTTGGAATTATACCTTCCAACGCATTGTTTAATCACCAAACAGCCAATTAACCCACCACAGGAACTACATTAAATTCTTCATCAATCAGGATTAATGATAAAATTTACACAAGATCCCCTCTTCCATTAATCGCCAATTTAGCAATAAAATTGCAAATCAATGAAGATTCCATTGACCAATTATTGCAATCATACCTTCAAAGCACTGACAATCACAAAACCCACCACAGGAACTACTTGAAAAAACCCTTCCCATATCAGGAAAAATCTTAATAGATGCCCAAGAAACTGAAAGTGTTGGAATCATAAAACTGAAACTGCAAAGTAAATGAAGATTTCAATGACACATTGTTGGAATAATACCTTAAAAGTCACCGTCAATCACAAAAACCCGCCACAGGAACTACTTGAAACCCTTACTAGGAAGAGAGATAACAGTCGCCCAAGAACCAGTTGCAAGCACCTTCAAATCACATCAACCTGAAAGCAAATTAGGCAAAACAACACATCATTCAAACTGCATTACAGCAATCAGCAACGCCCAAGAAAGAGATCAAACGCTACAATCCAAACAAAACAAGCAAAAGCCACAAAGATTCACATCAAATTCAGCCAAAAGAACCGGGGAAAATCCATGAATTACACAATTACAAGGCGAGAGACATATCAGAAGCGCTATCAGTTGTCCATTAAAGCACACAATTAAAGAAACCCGGAAAAGGAAAACGGACCCATTTCAAGAAAGCACACATCATAGCCCGCAAAAAGGAAAGAGAGAGAGAGAGAGTGAGGGGACCTGATCAGGCGATGGAACTAATCATGGCAGTGGATTTGGGGGTTTTATCTTTAGCGGAAGTGAGATAGCGACAGATGGAAGAAGAGAGAATGGAAGAGAGCGAAATTGCTTTGCGAGGGTTCTTCAGTTAAAATTGGCGCTTCATTCTCTGTGAATGTGATCAAGGTGACTGTAATGTGAGCTGAATTTGGCAGTGGAGATGAGGACGGGAGAGGAGGAATTTGGGATGCGTGAGGAGGTGTTCTTGTGATTTGTGAATTGTTAACGAAATCTGCTTTTGATGCTTCGCTAGCAAAAAGGAGAGATGTAAAATAACAGACACACAGAAACGCATAAAGTATAGGAATTGTTTTTATATATACATATAATATGAATATAATAAATATAATAAATATAAATATATTTTAAAACACATTAATATTCAAAAACCGCCTAAAATATGGGAGTGGTTTGACTGTTTGAGCTCCCTCTGTCACAATTTTTTTAAAAGTTCCCAAAAATCGCCTTTACAATTTTTTTTTAAAATAATCAGTACTCAGTAAAAAACAACAAAACACAAAAATTGAACTATAGAGAACGCCAAAAATAAGGAAAGATAAGTGTAACAGGGAAAATCCGAGCTTATCCCAAATAACAAATAGAAACGACATCAATTGTTTTGTGGTATCCAAATCAATTCAAACATTAATCACACGTTAACCAGCATTAATGAGGTAACCGTTCCGATTCCTTTAATTAATGTCTTGTCCGTTTCGTTTATGAACTAGTATAAGTACGGGACGAAGTTCTTATATAGAGGAGAGGACTGACTTTAGCGTCGGAGGGTCCTACGGGGGAGACGAGCCCCGCCCCGACCTCGTTCGTTCTTGTTTACAGGCTGGGGTTCGGATTGAAAGCATGATCAAGATCGATCAACTCTGATGCAGATTTTATGCATTACAATAAGTTATAACTTTTACATGATTAAATTTCTATGGTTTACCAAAGATACTTAAAAGGCCCTTATTTTCCCACGTTGCATAAAAATATTTCTTATTTTGAAATGACACAAAATTATTCATTATCCGTATATCAGGGTGATCAGATATATGTATGATGATTCTTTGTCTAGTGTCAGGACGCCGAGTGGAGATTCAGAGTTCTTCCCTATTCGAGTGGGGCTTCAACAGGGTTCAACTATCAGTCCGCTTTTGTTCACTCTTATCATGGATTCCCTCTTCGATCCACTGCAAGAAGATGTTTCATGGTGTATGTTGTTTGCATACGACATTGTGCTTGTGGACAACACTCGGTCAGGTTTGGCGCGCATAATTGAAAAATGGAGCGAGGTGCTAAAGTCTCATGGTTTCGGGTTGAGTAGGACTAAGACTGAATATGTTCAGTTCTGTTTTGGAGAGGGCAGAGACCCGGAGTCTGAGGTCTATTTGGGGGATATTCTAGTCCCCAGAAAAGAGTATTTCAAATACCTATGATCAATCGTTCAAATCGATGGAGGTATTGATAGGGATATTGAGCATCGAATACAGGCGGGGTGGCTAATTTGGAGAAGCGCGTCGATGGTGCTATGCGACAAGAAAATCCCAGCTAAACTGAAAAGGAAGTTCTATAAGGTGGTTGTTAGACCGGCCCTCTTGTATGCCTCTGAGTGTTGGCCTATTACAAAAGCCCAAGAACAGAAGGTTGCAGTAGCTGAGATGAGAATGTTATGTTGGATGAGTGGACTTACGAGACTAGACATAATTAGAAATGTTGACATTAGGAGCAAGGTAGGAGTTGCGTGTGTTGTGGACAAACTGAGAGAGTCCAGACTGCGATGGTTTGGACATGTCCGTATGAGGCCTCTATCGACTCCAGTTCGTAGATGTGAGAATTTGGATCTTGGAGTCAGCTGCAGGGGGAGAGGTAGATCTAAGAAAAGCTGGATGGAGGTCATCCGTCATGACCTTAATTAATCTTCTGAACCTTTCAGAAGATGTGAATTTAGATAGGGTCCAGTGGAGGGGGTGTATAGGAGCTGCCGAGGTCTAGTATTTTAGGCGTTGGTGTTGTGTCCTTTTGTTTGTGCCTAATGTTTAGATTCTTTATTGTCCTTCTATTTTCAGTAGCATTGATTAGATTTTTTACCGTCCTTCTATTTTTAGTAGCATAGTGGTCCTTGTTCCGTGTTGTTAGGAGTCTTTCGGAAACACTCTCTCGATCTGATCAGGGTATGAGTGCGTACATCTTGGGACTCCCAGGGCCCGCTTAATCGTGGGATCTACTGGACTGTTGTTGTTGTTTGTTGTCTAACTTTGCATTATCTTTTATTTTATTTTAAAATTATATAAAAAATCTCTAGTTAACTAATTTTGCACAATATCTTTCATTGGGAAAACGATATTGATATCAATTGGTGGCGAATCTAAGGTTAGCCCGAAAGAAAAACAAAAAAAAATTGTGTTTGTTTTTTAATTTTTTTTCTAAATTTAGGGATAAAAGATTTGAAGAAGGGTATATGAGCTCAACTCAACGGGTGACAATTGGACCATTTTTTTTAAATTTTCCTACTAAAAATAACTATTTAAATCATAAATTTAAAGTTTTTTCTAATATATTTAAACAAAAAATAAGTTTTTATATATACATGAAAAAGAATTCTCCGAAAAAATATTTATCCCCCCTAACCTTTTTTTTTCTGAATCCGTCACTGATATCAAAGAACATGTTTTGAGAAATTATTTCCCCTTTTTATTTGGAAAGTGAGATGTATTTTATATTTTTATTCATGGAAGATTTTATGAAATATACCTAAATTTAAGGTGATTTTTATAAAAATTATCCTTTTTGGACCTATGATTTTATATTCTTATGAAAAATACTTAAATGGTTTTATAAATATATTTTAACCAATAAAAAAAACACCGAGTTGGTTTTCTTTATATAATTTTTGTCTCTTATATTTCCTCTTCAACTTATCGAAACCTTTTTTTTTTGTGAATGAAATTTTAGATGGGCTAAACTTTAGTAAAACCTCCAAGACTAACCGTCATTTACAAAGATTTTTATAGATCGCCCACCAACATTACTCTCAGAGGGAAATGCACAATCTAACCCAAATATCCGGATTTATTGCAAGGTTAACTCGATCCGAAAAAAAATTGCAGATCCGGTTACCTGTGTACCCGGTAGCCCATTGCAAAGGAGAGAAAGGGAAGAGAGAAGGAAGGGGATCGGAGACGAGGGCAGGTGGAGGCATCTCCCTCGACGGTGAATTGCTCGAGGCGAGACGCAGGCGGAGACATCTCCCTCGAGGTGAGGCGTAGGCGACTAGAAGGGGATCGGAGGCGGGCGAGAAAGGAGGGAGAAGGACCTCTTGGCCGTCGGTGCGTAGCTGGAATCGCACAGGGGCGTGGCGTCGTCGCAGGGTCGGTGGTGGAGGCCGGCTTCGTCTCCGTTGGTGGCGTCGAGGTCGGTGGCGCGCAGGCGACTAGAAAGGGAATCGGAGGTGGGCGAGAAAGGAGGGAGAAGGAAGGGGATCGAGGCGAGGCGCATTCGGTGCCGAAAACTTCCCCCTCTCTCATCCACGCTCGTCTTCTTTCAATTGGAATTCTGGAAAGCGTCCGGGATGTTCAGAAGTTTTAGAGTTCGAATTGCTCTTCATTTGGAATTGCATGTTAGTTAAATCAACCCATTGTTGTTTCAGTTTCCATTGTAGGTTTGGCTTTTGTTTTTACTTCAGTTGCAGTTGAGTTTGTTCAAAATTCGAAGTGAAATGTGGATGAACTAAACAAGAGGAAAAACAATTGATGCTTGAGTTCATAACAGGAAGAAATTCGAAGTGAAATGCAGAAATTGAGACTGAAATTGAGAGTTCATCCACATTTCACTTCCTCTCAATTATCCAGCACAAGTTTTGTTTTAGGGTTTTGAGTTGCTTTTGGAACTTGGTTGGGTCTGAGCCTCTAGGTTGAAAAACATCCATTTTTAGGCTTTTGGTGATTTGGGGGTTTTGCATTTTGGTTTGGAATTGAGTTTTTTTTTAAGGTATAATTAATTGATCAATTAGATGGCTTCTACTAGTAATGAGAATGAGAATAGAGGGAGTATGTGAGATTTGGATTAGAAGCTTGATCAGCCCATGGAGGTGGAGGCAGGAAGACTCAAGAACATGTATAGACAGAGGGTATCTCTTTTTTGTCTTTGACTGTTTATTTTAATCTTGAAATTTGTTGATCATTCAAGTTGAGATTAAGATACTAAGATGCCATTTATATATAGATTATAGAGCTTAGGTTTACCTTTTCTTCAATTTTCATGGTCTTTTACTGAAAACTTTATTTTCATTCTTTTTCTTATTGGTACTTTGCGATATGCATCCTTGCAATCTTGCATTTTCTTCGTGGGATCGAAGACACAGAGGATTTGGGTACATCTCCTTTGACATAAATATTCTTCACATGTAGCCTATTAGCTCAATGGGAGAGCATTGTGGTCATACACAAAGATGTGGGTTCAATTCCCACGTAGGCTTATTATTCATTAATCAACGCCGACTATCAACTTATGTTTAGAACAAGTCAAGCTTGCTACATCACCAAATTATAGGCAGTTTCATATCAAAATAAATCAAAAGCCAAGACATTTCATCTTCCTGTTGAATTCATCATAAGATGGGTTTTTAACATGAAAAATAATAGATTTGACATGTCACATACGTCACTTAACATGACAGTCAGAGTGAGCGGACATACCCCAGAAATCATCCAACGCTGAATTTGAAACCAAGTTCAAAAAAATAAGTCTAGCAGAAGGAATTCTGAATCATCAAAAAGGAATAGAATATGTCTCAAATTCAGGTGTCAAGTAAAAAAATCCATATGTCAAGTAAAATACATTATATGTCATGTAAATCCGGTATGAGTGTCATGTAAATTCAGTAGGGTTATGGGTTATTTTTGGTGCTGCTATCACAGAATTTAGTGGCATAAGTGCAGCCACTTGGCCAACCATGGCTCTACAGCCACTTGGAACGATTTTCTTGGAGCTAGATGGAAGCTTGACCCTAATAACCAACCACAACAGTTCAAGTGAAACATTATGCATTCTTAATCTCTTCCCATCGACAATGAAAGAAAAATTATAATTGAAAAAGCTAGTACGTGTATCATATTTTTTTGATAGACAACTAAACAAATCACTAATGTATTTCAGATATACATCATGAATGGCTCATAAATCTGAAATGGATCGATCGTGCAATTTCGTATTCCTCCAATGATATCTAAAATTCATCCAATGATTTCTCAACACAAGGCCATTTCTCACTTCATAACCCATTGTTGAAATTTACTAAATGATTTACATGAATCCTATATCATATATAGAACTAAAACGAGGAAATGATCAGCCCAAGATGTGTCCACTTATCTACTTGCACTAAATTTAAATATCAAAATATTCAAACCAATATAGTATCATCACGCCAATGTAATTTTGGTGTTGTTGTCATACAAAAGGGAGGTAATAGTGCTCGATTTTGATAGAGAATTTAGGCCAAGTGGCTGCACTTATGCCACTAAATTCTGTGATAGCAGCACCAAAAATAACCCATAACCCTACTGAATTTACATGACACTCATTCCGGATTTACATGACATATAATGTATTTTACTTGACATATGGATTTTTTTTTACTTGACACCTGAATTTGAGACATATTCTATTCCTTTTTTATGATTCAGAATTCCTTCTGCTAGACTTATTTTTTTGAACTTGGTTTCAAATTCAGCCTTGGATGATTTCTGGGGTAAGTCCGCTCACTCTGACTGTCATGTTAAGTGACGTATGTGACATGTCAAACCTATTACTTGTCATGTTAAAAACCCATCTTATGATGAATTCAACAGGAAGATGAAGTGTCTTGGCTTTTGATTTATTTTGATATGAAACTGCCTATAATTTGGTGATGTAGCAAGCTTGACTTGTTCTAAACATAAGTTGATAGTCGGCGTTGATTAATGAATAATAAGCCTACGTGGGAATTGAACCCACATCTTTGTGTATGACCACAATGCTCTCCCATTGAGCTAATAGGCTACATGTGAAGAATATTTATGTCAAAGAAACTTGATATGTGAGGATCTATCCATTTACCTTGGCCATTATCATTTGCTCTACACACAATGAAAACATACTTCAAAAGAGGCACAAGAGTGAGGGAGTAAATTATGAGAGAAAGAACTCCAATGATATCCTCCGTGTCTTCGATCCCACGAAGAAAATGTGTTGTAGAAAACATACAAAGGAGATGTACCCAAATCTTCATTGACTACTCCAAGACTTTGGAATGCTAATCTCAGCAAGAGGAACCAATCCCCAAAGTCATCTTCCGAAAAAGCGATAACACTATCAAAGCAACACTTATAACTGTTAATTAAGTTTGTTAAGCTCAACTGAACAATTTGCTGACCGAATTACTCGGAAAAAAACATACCTAATTGATCTTAGAGTCATAGTTGTAGTCTTGGTATTCCCCATAGAATTCCTAGAATCGCTAGAGGAAAGTAGCCAAGTTCCAGAAGAACATCACAAAGAGGGGATTAGTTTTTAGAAACTTCTTCAAAGAAGGGGAATTTGACTTTCTTACTTGTTTTAAGGAAAGAAAATTTCTCGTGTCATGTACATCGTATTTGAATGACATGTGAATAGCAGTTCATGTCATGTACATCGTCATTGGCTGACATGTTTGAATTTCCCATAAGTACAAAATACGCTAACTACATACTGAATTACAAAAGCTGGAGCATAAGCATCTCCAGGTGCATCATACTTGACACGAAGAAGCACTTTTTGAAGAGGTAAATATATAGACAGACTAACGAAGTTACAAGGAAAGATGGAACCATATGATGAGTCCCATGTAAAATAAATATGATATGAACCTATTTTCGAACTACCCATACCAATCTTATATGCACCCAATTAAACAACTAACCTAGTCAGCTGCACTAAACAAACGAAGCTCTTGAGGGGATGCCTCATATTCAGCTACCAAGTCTTCAGCTTTGGGATGGGATCACAGCTTGAAAGCACAAGCTCGGGAAATTCAGAATCTAACCAATCAAAGCTTCTCAAAGAGAAACAATTCACATACAAATTGACTAATGGAGGTAATTTACAAATCCAAACACTTATATAAGTTCAAGCAAAAGACCCTTTACAAAATTTTCTTTCCTTAAAACAAGTAAGAAAATCAAAATCCCTAATTTATGTATCCTTAAATTAGTCGATCCTGCATTCGACTCATCTTCCTCCTTAAATTCCAAAATCAAAATCCCTAATTTACACTATAGAAATCAAAATCTCAAATCAACAATTTCTATCTATGTATCCCTAAATTAGGTTTAATAGATGGAAAATCAGGGAGATGCCAAAACCTTAACCCTAGAATTTTCACTTACAATCGATTAGCAACTGCCTTCGACTCATAGCTGCCTCTATCGACCTTAGCAATTGCCTTCAATTTCGTCGGAGTCGTGCACCACTTGCCTCGAAATTTGCCAGATCTGGAGAAATTTCCTAGCGACAGGATCGACCGCAACAATGGCATCCGGGTTTGGGGCCGCCATTGGAGACGAATGGGAGGAAGAAGGACCAAGATGACTGCGCTCAAGCCCTCCCGTCGAGCCCGGAGGCCTGTCACCTAGAGCCGCGAACCTCGCCTCCGACGACGGCGTCTTCCCTGCTTCATCGAACCCCTCATCCTTTCCTTCCTCTCTCACTGTTGCGTGCTTTTCTCTCTCCAACTGGCTGCAGCCCGTGAGAAACCGGGTAAAGGAGGGTTACTTTGCAATTTTTTTTGGGGGGGGATTAAACTTAAACCCCGCAATCCAACCGGGTTTTTGGGTTAGTTTTACAAAAGGCCTTACTCTTATTTATCGATGACGAATAAACTAAAAGTTATTTTAGCCATTTATTCGGGTTGAATCCTGTCCATACTCATTGGGGAAATGCAAACAATTTTAAAATTATACTTGATCAATTATAATAAACATTAGGCACCATATCGCATAGTAGTTTGAAAAGTTAAAACATCAATGAATGGATAAACCGTCACAACATAAAGAGATAACAAACCAAAAAAATACAAAGAAAAAACTACACATGAAAAACATGAATTCCAATGACATCCTCCAACGTACATGCCAAGCAACATCTTCCAATTTGAGTGTGTGCACGTATATAGTACTCCATAACTCTTACAACTAGGTATAGATCATTTGATTCTAGAGTGAAAAATGTTAATAAATGGTTTGATAATACTTTTATAAGTAGTTTTTTATATTTAAACAAAAACTGTTAATAAATGGTATGAGGAGATATATGAGTGCGCCAGTGCGCAGATGTGACCATTTGACTATCGACAGTGTCCGACGAGGCAGAGGTCGTCCAAAGAAGAGCTGGAGTGAAGTGATTCGACAGGACCTGATCGTTTTGGGACTCACTGAGGAGATGCCACGCGACAGAGTGCAGTGGAGGAGTGCTATTAGAATTGTCGAAAACTAATAGGGTGCAATGCTTTCCAGCATCGTGCTTTCCTGCTGTCTCATCCTGTTTATGCGCATCTTTTTCTTAATTCTTGTGTGTTGTCTTTTTTCCTTTATTTCTTGTGGTTGTTTCTAGTGTGGAGTCTTGTCTTGTCTTCGAGAACTTGTCTTGGGTCACTAGGAAACACCCTCTCGACCTAATCGGGAAAAGGTGCATACAACTCGACACCTCAGACCCTGCTTCAAGCGGGATATACTGGGCACGTTATTGTTGCTGTTGTTTATAAGTAGTTTTTGGTCTCGAAGAAACACTTTAAGCATAGGTTTTAACCTGAGTCAAATACATACATCAAAGATTTTCATCCATAAAAATAAAAATTATATGATAACCTGTCAAAGTCTGTATAATGTAAGCCGATCGAAAGTGCTTGTTGGATCGATGCGATGTAGAACGAACGAGGTGCGGGGCCAGATCAAGACTTTCCAATGTTTAGGCTCCAAGAAACACAGACCCAAAGTGCCCTACCATATACACAATAATGTGAGTGTGTAGTACTTACCAAGGCCTAACCACATGTATTGTTAATTTGTAACACATTTTGTCTTGGTAGTAAGGTAGCAGGCCAAAGCAAGGTGTTCAAGGCATTATAGAGTTTGTTGTGTGTAAATTTTATTAATTCCATTTTTGTAACTATGCCCCAATCATCTATATTGGGAAAGCATTTAGGGCTCGTTTGGTTAGCTTCCTACTTCTCGAAAAGTCCAAAATCCTTGGAAAAGTAAGCCTCAATACATGTGTTTGGTATACTTTTTGAAAATGGAAAAACCTAGGAACTGAAATAATTCATGGGAATTTCAATTCATATGAAATGGGGGAAGTTAGCTTACCATGGAGAGGTAGGTAAGATTTACTTCATCTATTCATTTATCCTAAATCTCCTATAAATTTTATTTTTTATTAAAAAAATCTCCAATTACTATGAAAATTTCATATTTAACCAAACAAAACATAGGAATTGAATTCATGGGAAATTATTTCCAACCAAACACTTTTTTACATTTCACATGAAATAGAATTCATTGGAATTACCTATCCTGGAAATTACATATCCTGGGAAGTCTATTTCCCATGTTTAACCAAACGAGCCCTTATATTGTGTCAATTTTCTTAACTTATTTACTGGGTATAGGTTAAACAAACCGCTATGCCACTTTTTTCTTTTTTTTTTCCAAATGTGATAGCCAAAAGTCATCAAATCAATCTTATGTATTTGCATGTACCAAAAATATTGATGTGGTGGCTTGAGTTCAATAAAATTTCAGAAGGAGAAATTTCTCTATTATATCAGCTAGTTCGTATCAACTACTCTATTAGCTGAGTTATCAAGCACATTATTGGCTTTTATGAACAATCTAATTTAACATACATTTAATACACTTAATCCATCAAATTCAACTACCATATCAGCTATGTGTTACCAAACTGACCATTTCAATCGTATGTATTTGCAAGTACCAAAAATATGGATGTGGTGGCTTGAGTTCAATAAATTCCAGAGGGAGAAGGTTCCCAAATATGTTAAAATCGTTGCACATGGGAGGATATGGACACAATATATGTATCTTACCAACTGTACTCAACTAAAACAATCACAGCTCAAGATCGAGAGTAGGTTGGAAACGATGGCAAAAGACATTCTTTGCGTTCCAAATTTTCTATCCTCAATGGTATGCCATCCTCCTTTCATCTAAGGCTCCCAATTAAAATAAATTAAAACTAGAATTTAAAAAAATTGACTAAAAGAGTTAAAAAAGAGGAAGATTAAATCCATATAGTTAATTATTAATTAAATTAATTAATTAATCCTTATCAATCTCATAATCATCTTCCTCGTGAAGATAGAGAGAGTAAGGGTAAGGAGAAAAGGCTGAAGATCGATCTCGAACCTTACGATGTCGTGTATGAGTTATATGAGTGTATTATAAATTTAATTATAAATACCCATGTAATATATATATATATATATATATATATATATATATCATTTTGAAATTAATCAAATGTCAATTATTCTTTTCTCCTTACCTTTACTCTTATCTCCTTCTCTATCCCTAATCTCTTTCCCTTTCCCGCTCGCTCTTTCTATGAACTCGTCTAAACCCTAACTTCTTTAGTTCTTAAACCTTGATCTCCTTCCCTTAATCTCTCATTTCTCAATCCCTTTTCCCTTTCAATCTCCTAATCCATATATACTAGAGACATAACAAATGGAGTTTGACACGGTCTGCGACCTCGTGTACGGACACATGTTGGCGGATGCTCGATATAAAGGCAGGAGATGCTTCATTGGCGTTGTGTTGGGAGTTAAGGTGATGATCCTTCGGATGTTTAGGCAGCCCGAACCGATTAGGTTCGGGGAGCTTGTCGCTAGTCGAGAACTTGACAGTGATGAAGGGTATGTTGGTCATCCCGCTACACAACTGGTCGAGGACTGAAGCTGCTCTCCTAATGAGCCTAAAACCGGGCGATGAAGGCTTATTAGATGTGTTAAGCGGAATTTCAGATCATATCTAAACATCTAATCGTGAGATATATCTTCATGCATAATTGATAGATCAATCATTGTTTAGAGGATATACCTTTGATGCGTGAACCGGATCGAATTTGGATGTAATCGGAAGAGATCGAAAGCCCCAAGTGTGACTTCTCTAATTAGTCCACACGAGTTCGGCGTTTAGATCTCCCTTGTCTTCGACTGATAGGACGAAGATCGAAAAGCTAGCAATCGAATAGCTTCGGATGATGGTGGTTACACTTGCTCACCGTACGATTGAAATTGGCAACTACTTTGCCTTGGGTGCTTTTTGATTTCTTATGTAAAATCCCTTCTATATGCTATTGTTGTTCCGTAGTACAAATGTACAATCCCCAAGCAAAACAATTTTGCTATTGCATATATATTTACACCGGTCAACCTCTTGATGTGCATAGATGTTTTAGGTAATTAATTAGGAGGAGGGGTTATAACCCTTTTACATACTAACGTACAAATTAACTTCAGAATGTGTAACCTCCCTAATTAATCTTTCTTTTATTAATTATTTCACAAATAAATAATATGAATATATATTAATAATATGCAATATATATTAATATATATTTAACCATCATTCCTAGTGATCTAGCCCATAAACTCAAAGTGTGTGACCTAGGACCCGTTTATAATAGTTATGGAACTAAATCGTTTAATCTCATTAATCGCAGTTGACTTCAATCAAAGCACTACGACTCCTAAAATAATCGGATTGTATCTCTATCAATCGTCCTATTCCATGTTTAGTCATTGCACATTAAATTAAAGAATACAATTCCATCAGGCGAAACCAGTAGTGTCAATCGCATAAGGTTGGCTCCTCGTGCGTGCTGGCCTGTGATACACCACCATTGTTTGTAATTTGATTCACAAACCTTTGTGTTGATAAATCCAATTACAACTTAATTAAAACCACAAAAAATGACTGAATCTGAGAGGTTCTAGTAGGGCTACATGGCGATAGTGGACCAGATCCCTTTCATCAGTGTTGAATATATGTTTGAAGATGGTTGAAGAAATTAGGTGTTTTTTTAGTCATAGGTCAATACGTAAATATTTTCTAATAAATGAAAATAACTCAATTTTAATTTTGCATAAATCATCTAGTTTGCTAACAGACAAAAATCATATTGTCAATAAACTTTATATTTAAGGTTAACATACATGAAGTCTTTACCTAATCTGATAGCGATGTAGTGCAATTTTGTCACACACCCCATGTGGAAATTAAATCTGATGGCACATTTTTTTATATTTAAATTCGACAGTTTCCAACATAAATTAGGGAGCAATGAAACCAATGCACCGACTTTAAAAGTAGAGAAATAGATTGAAACAATAATCCAATGAACAATAGTGAGAGGGTTCAACAAGTCTAGTTCAATGTCTACGGTGAGAAAAATGAGGTTTTTTTTTTAAGTGAGAAAAATGTTTGTGACAGGAGGGTTTAAATATTGTAATCGAGTAAAAGTCTACAAATTAATTTCATACTTGCTACTGAGGGCATGTTTGGCACAATAATATTAGGGGTGTGTTTGGCAAAATGGTAGCTGTTAGAGGAGCTGAAGTTGTTGGGTAGCTGAAGCTGTTGGATTATTTGAGTTAAATATATGTTAATAAGCTAGTATAGTGTTTGGTAAACCTAGTTGTTAGGGTAGCTGTTAAAAATTTATGAATAAAAAATCAAAAGCTCCGAAAAGCTTGGGTAAATAGCTGTTGAAAAGCTTTGATTTCAAAAGCTTTCAAAAGCTAATTAAACTAAAATCTTATATTTATTTTATTTAAGACTATAGAATATCAAAATCAAAAGCTCCGAAAAGCTACTTGCTTTTGCCAAACATACCCTAGAGCTTTTAAAAAATTTATGACAAATCTTTTCACAGTTTTCGAAAAAATAGGTTTACAAAACTCTATATAACTTGTTATACAAAATAAGAATTTACTCCTTTAAAAAATCTACCTACAAAGGCTAAAATTTCATCAAAAAATTTACCTAAATTTTAATTTTAAGCTGGATTAATCTTTGGCGCGCCAATAGGCCCTAGTTCAACACTAGACTTGAGCATGGACTGGGTTGGGCGGGCTTGGGTCGGGACTATATAAAAATCTTGGCCTATTATAGCGGGTCGGGCTTGGCCCAAGCCTGGTTTTTTAGCCAACTTCATTGTCCAAGGCCACCCACATGGGCGGACCGAGTAGCCCACCGAATCATCCATCAAAAGTTTGTGAATTTTTTTTAAATTATTTTTACATTTGATTCCAAACTTTCCAATATGTGTCATGTATCCCAAAAGATTAAAATTTCATACAAACCAAAGGTACACAAGTTACACAACTTTTAAATCACACAATATAATCTTTAGTGTAGGTTTGTTTCAATGAAAAAATCTTGAAAATAATTTATTTAATAGTATTGTATTCCTTAATTTATACAATACAATATGTGATTTGAATACTATTAGTCATTTATTATTGGGTAAATTGCAACTAATATCCCAACCTTTAGGGATAGTTGCTTTCAATACCCTAACCTTGTAAAGTTTCACAAAATATCCTAACCTATTCCATTAGTTGCAATTAACACCCTAAATGAGTTTCTTAAATTAAAAAAATTACCCACATCAAACAAAAATTATAAAAAATCACCCATATTCATAAAATATTTTCAATGAACCCCTAATACATTTAAAAAATGAGAATTAAATAAATCTCTTACAACTGAACCCCATTCGACCCATCATCCAAAAATAATTATAATAGATATATAAAATATACTCCTTTAAAATATAATATAATTACTTTAGCATCTACTCATTTAAAATTTTAATATAATCAATCAAAAAAAGTAATTATTTATCTAAAAAAAACATACATTATAATTAAAATCTAAATTTATATAAGTCTGTCTCGATACATGCCGATTTGTACATCTATATATTCCTTGTATATTATTTGATACGATATATACTGTCTTTTTAATTAATACGTAGTATTATGTTATATATACTAAAACTAATACTACATAACATCTTATAATATATCACACATAAATTCCATGGTATTAAAAAAATGATTCTATAAGAAATGTTTAACATAATATTTTTACAAAAATAAAATAAAGTATATTTAAAAATAAATAGTAAAAGATATGATAACCATTTGCAATAAATAATTATATAACAAGATATACTAAAAATAATATGTTAAAAAATAATAATTTTACCATATTATTTTTAATATATCTTTATTATGTAACTATTTTGTACAAATGGTTATCATATCTCATACCATTTATTTATTAAAATCTACGTTATTTGATTTTTGTTAAAGTATTATGTTTAAGATAAATAATTAATTATTTTGAGTAATTATATTAAAATATTAAATGATTAATTGCTAAAATATTTATATTATATTTTTAAAGGAGTAGATTTTATATACCTGTTATAATTATTTTTGAATGGTGGGTTGGGTGGGCTTAAATTGTAAGAGACTTTTTTAATTTCAAATTTTAAAATTTATTAGGAGTTTATTGAAAACATTTTATGAATATGGGTGATTTTTTGTAAGATGTGGGTAATTTTTTAAATTTAAGAATCTCATCTAGGGTGTTAAGTGCAACTAATGGTATATGTTACGATATTTTGTGAAATTTTACAAGGTTAGGGTATTAAAAGCAACTATCCCTAAAGGTTGGGATATTAGTTGCAATTTATCTTTATTATTAATAAAGCACTAATATATGTACAAGTATAAATTATATAATCAATATATTTAGTATTTTACTACAATTCTACATAAGTCATATAATTAATATATATATATATATATATATATATATATATATATATATATATATATGTATATAGGCGGTCCAGGTCTACCGGCTTGCTTGGGCTTGATCCTTGGCCCAAGCCTGGTCCGCTTGGGCCAATCGCCTTACCCAAGCCAACAAATTTACCCGGGCGAGTTGGCCTATGTTTGCTCAAGTCTCCGTTTTACATAAATTTTGACTTGTTTGGCGGTAGGTAGGGAATGAAAAGCTAATCAATTCCTTAATTCTTTAAAAGTAAAGAAAAGAAAATGAAAATAATTAAACACTAATCTTGTTTGAAAGATCTTAGTAGAGGAATCATTAATTATGACTTATAAGAAAATTAATGGTCATCCAAACAGACTCCTAAAAATGTGAATACTGTTAAAATTAAACAAAAATAATTTAAAACTATAATTTTTATTTCCATTGTGAAAAAAAATTCAGAAAACTATTGGAGTTGTCTTCAGAAAACTATAATTTTTTCCCTGATAAAGGAAAGAATTTATTTTAACCAAGCCTAAGACCAAGTTACTCCGAGTAAGTCCCTATGGACAAGGCCCTAAAGACCTTCATGAGTGAGGAGATTTTGATCATGCAATGAGTTAAGGTGAGCAATCTTGTCAGCCATAACATTTGTCAAACGCGACAAATGGTGAAACGAAACTCGTCTTACATTAACCAAAGTTCTCATGATATCTTAAGTAATCATTTTGATTTCTCAAAGAGGTTTCCAATGCCTCTTTATAGAATTAATGATAGTTAAGGAGTCACCTTCAGTTCAACACTAAAAGGAGTCACCTTCATTTTGCATAGAATCTTCAGTTCAACACTAAAGGGGGTGATTGATTTCTTACAAGGAGCTTATATAAAGAGGCAATAAAAAACGCTTGAAATATTTACAAGTTGTTCATACCAAACGGACCTTTTATTAACAGTTAACCACTTTATTGGCACACCATAATGGGAACCGGAAAGTAACAAATGCAATGGTCAATTCACTAACTACTGGATCAAAGATGCCAAAGACCTGCAAAGGAGTGAACTACCACTACTAAACACTACCAAAGAAAGCAAATGGGGCTCTAACAATACAATCAAAGCAACCTGATACAGCAGTAGAAAAAGTACTAGTTCTATTTTTGTTTTTGTTTCAGTGAACCCTGAATCATATATTAGCCCAGAACAGCATAAACAGCTTCAACAAATGCAAAGCTCAGCAGAGATTTATCAGCTGCTCACATGAACAAGAATCTCAATTACACGAATGCAAAATGCAGTTATATAGACCTAAAACAATCCCGAACCAAACGCCGTTGCCTCATCCGAAACAAAAAAAGATCTAACATCACGGTTTAAGCATATCCGAGTTTCTGAACTCAGGCAAGCAGCTCAGTAGGTAGTGTTTTCCACTGTTTCCAGATCATGGGCGAACCCACCCTTTTCAACATTACCTACTGTATGGATGATAACGGCCACTTGCCCCACCGCTACCATAGCCGCCTCTACTGCTTCCATACAAAGGTCCACCACTACTTCCGCCATAGCCTCCGCCTCCCATGCCAGAATCATATGCACCAGCACCAGCACCGGCACCAGCACCTGAGCTGCCATAGGCACCAGCACCACCATATCCAGCGCTGCCACCACCGGCACCAGCAGAAGCACCATAGCCTCCGTAGCTGTCTCCCGGACCACCATATCCACCTCCACCACCCATGTCATAGCCTCTATTGAAACCACCTCCATAACGGCCACTGTATCCTCCATACCCACCCCCATAGGGGGAAGGATCTCCTCTATAAGCTGCCATAGGTCCACCACCATATCCTCCATAACCACCAAACTCACCACCGCCAAACCCACCATAGGCTGCAGCACCTGCTGCTCTACCACCATAAGAGCCACCAGCTTTGTAAGAACCAGCACCATATCCGCCTGCGCCATACCCACTTCCATATCCACCACCTCCACCATAACCTCCATATGAATCTCCAAATCCACCACCACCATATGCATTCCTAGAATCCCCGTAACGCCTTGAGGAGGGTGGAGCGATTGGTTTCTTTGGTTCCGCCTTCTTGATTTCCACCTGCAAGGTAGGGAATAAACTTATTAGTATACTACAGCTAGATGCGGCAGTTTCACACTACCAAACTTTTCTGAATATATGAAAAATGAATAGGGTCGAAAATATCATTAACACAGACAAAGATATATCTTCCTATCATATCTCAGTTTCCATGAAGTAAATAAAAAACCTGGTTTTGAAAATTTCCTGTTAAACACTATACATATGGACATAAATTTTCAAATTCTAACTTGTTTACTACTTTTTTCAACACTATCTGTCATCTAATTCACCCACTATCCAACGAGCTCCTCAACTTTTCTGCCTATGATCACTAGGCCACTGAAAACCATCTACCACTTCTAACGTACCAGATAACTGTCAAAAGTGGACGTCTAGTTCATACCATCTCATCACATAAGCAACTCCCATCATCCAACTTTTTTACTCTATTTTTTAATAAACTAGTTATGGGTCAATCTGTTTAAACTATAATAAGCTAAAAAAAATTATAGCTTTGCAGCTGAAAAGAGTACTCACAAGACCAGATAATAATGTGAAAATTTCAATCAGATTCTGAGTAGATTTTCACTAAGGAAAAGGTGATGAATGCTAGAATGGTGGCAGTAGCAGTGGAAAAAAACTGACCAATTCTTGATTTAGTCCATCAAACAAGGATTGGCATTGAAGCTTTTAATGTATAGCTTGAAAATAATCCAACAAAAAGACAACCACAGATTGGCTACAAAAATTGGTGCTCGATGATGCCAAAATGGTCCTTCAGAGATGGGGTGAAGGACTGTGGTATATGGCGGTGGGATGGCAGTGTCTTTTATCAAATAGAATTTGTGCAAGCCAGAGCTTTTGAATTCCACTTGTATAGAACAAGAAAGATGTTTAAAGTTTAAATCATTGTCTCTGTTCTAATTAGCATAACAATTTGAGAAAGCCTATCATTACGAAATCACAGTAACCTTCAAAAGTTCAAACCATCCTTCACTACCCGTCCACCAAAAAAAGAGTCTACACTGATAGCAAAAACTACTTTTGACAGTATCCCTATTACATATAACAATAAATCAGACATGAACACCCTTTTCATTTTTATCAATAAAAACATAATGCAAATGTCATCATTAGCAGTAAAATCCCTCAGCCTTTAAATTGCCATCGGAGAAAGAATGGTTGAACTCCCTCCCACCAAAAGGGGTAAATTTAAGTTCTAGAACCACTTCAGCACAATGACTTTCAAGAAGATAAAGCAAGCTGAAGTAGATTGTGGATGGAACACGAAACGGTATACAATGAAATCAACTCTCTCTGTGGACCTAACTTTTCAAGCTTGGTACCTTGAGAGATACATTCAAAGACTGAACAATGAATCTGAGAAGCAATTTAAATTCCAAAAAGGAACACAAACTCCTCAATGCTAAACTTCATCATCAAGACCAAATCATTTTAGAATGAACAATATTTCAATAGCAAAGCAACAGACCTACACATCTAGTGAAACCACATTCAAATTGTTGTCATCTTTGAATGCTAATTTTAAGATTTTTACCGTATTCGTGTACTCTTATAGATGCTATTCAGTACATAATACCATAATAGGTATAAGTTTACTAATCATTTGTTTCTTTGATAAAAAAAAAAGGGATTCCAAAGCAAAATACTAACCTTCGTTCCAGCAAAATCAATCCTGTTTCCCTTTGACAAGAGCTCATCAACAACTTCCTCTGCTTCAAATGTAACAAACCCAAAGCCACGTGACCGGTTAGAAGCATGGTCTCGCATTATCTGATGCTCACTAACAGCTCCGAAGTTGGAAAAGAAATCCTTGAACTCATCTGCGATTACATATGGAGAGTCTTAGTGATCTGAAATAGGACACATTTATCTGACAATGCAAAAACGGTTCATGTCAGGATACATAAGGGTCCCTCTAACCTTCAGTAACTGATGTTGGTATTCCACCAACAAAAATCTTCTTTGTCTTGAAATCCCTAGTCCCAATAGCTCCCTTTGGTATTGTTCGCTTAATTTCAACCTACACCATTAGGGAAGGTAACATAAGAAGCTGACAGAAAAGCAATATCAATTTACATATTGTCCCTTTTTTTTTGTTATTGTATCTAAAAAGCCCTTAACAAATCAATATTCAACAAGTATCATACTTGCTTCCCGTTTATGACATGGGTTTCCTCGATAACTTTATCGACCACAGCAGCATCTGCATAGGTGATGAACCCAAACCCCCGTGGCATCCCAGTCTTGCGGTCCTTCATTATCACTGAATCAGTGATTTCACCATATTTCTCAAAGTACTCGATGAATTGTGCTGCACGAACATTAAAAACAGTGTTATAATACATGAAACATGACACCGCAAAAGCACTGCATTAAAACCGTGAAAACGGAAGAACTAGATTACAGGACTAACCAGTAGTTGTCTCTCTAGCTAAACCTCCTATGAAAATCTTGCTGCAATTCAATGTTCCTTGTAATCAGAAACCATGTAGAGCTTGTACCATACACCAAATACTAAGTCCAAAGACTAGAAAACTAAAGCAATCTCCTTTACCTTCACTGTTAGCTATCATACTATATAATAAAGCAAAAAAGGAGGCAAAAATAACCAAGGCCACCAAGACAAAGCTCATAGGTGCACATAGGGCAAAAAGGGATCTACCCTGCCCACAAGTTCAAATAACCAGACTTTGGTGTTTCTAAGTGATTTCCCAGGTTGACAAAACGTTCCAATGAACAACATTAGCAAAAAACTAACTAGACAAACAAAACCAAAGAATGCGTTAAATTTAAGCGGTATACAAACTATGCTTATGTGCTTATGCTGCAAAACCACGCAAAATAAACAAACAGAATAAAAACAAAACGAAATCTTGCAATAAAAATTGCAATCCGTAGAGCAGTAATAGCAATTCAGAGCTACAGTTCACAAAGCCTAAAGATAAGGTTTTATTAAAACTCACGGAGAACTATTTCGACTTCTTGAAAAAAGAAACCCTAGAATACAAGGTTCAACTGTAAACCCTAGAGTGCAGAAGATTGTGAGCAATCCACGGGATCCGTTCGCATAACAACAGTAAAAGACAACGAAGATATTCAGAGAGGGGAAGGAGAAAGCAAAAGTTGAACTTACCCAGGGCTAGCGCCGTCGCCTGTGAGAGGATGAGACCTGTCGTCATCGTCGTGGTGGGAGTGGTCGTTAGCGTCTTCTTTGGCGTGGTTCAATTCAGGCTCTCTGGACTCCATAGCTGTTGTGAAGCTCTGTCCGGCTATCGATGGCGGCAGAGACGGAATCGGTGGGTCAGAGAGAGAGAGAGAGAGAGATTGGGGTGAAAGGCGTAGTTTTTGGAGTTTTGGATATCAGAGGAGAGAGAGGGGGGTTAATAAAACCCTAGATCTGGCGGTCATCAGCTGACTATTTGGATTTCTGTTCAACGGTCCAGATGGCGCCTGTGGTCTGGAGAAAGCCGAAAACGTATATAATATAATATACTATGAAATATTCTCCTTTTATGTAGTAATAAAAAAATTTGCCATAATGTATTTAGATTTTGTGGTATGTTTATTCACCGCCTTATATGTTTTGGATTCTCCTATGTCAGACTCTACCTATCACACCAACCCCACCAAAGAGAAAAAAAAAATGGAAATGTAACATTATAAAGTTACTTGTACCAATTCCCTAGTGTCTTTTTTTATGGCTTAGTTAGAGGACATTTTAGACAATATTATACAATTTTATTTTATTTTTAAATACTTGTTATTAATACTTATTGACTTATAAAACCCAAAAAAAAAATACTTATTGACTTATTTGATAAGGAAGGACAAATGAAAAAGTTGTAAGTTTCGTTGTCGATGACTAAGATAGTGTTTGTGGCAACCTATCGTTCATTGCTCTTGAATGGTTAACACTTCACACATAAGATATAAGCCTTTGGGCAAAACAGTAGATTTTTTTTTATTAAGTAAGATTTTGAAATCAGACAAACCTGATTCTCGAGAGGCCGACGAATCGACAAGCGAAAATCGCTTAAACATACAATAAGAACATAAAACGGCGCTATGAAACAAGTAAAAATAATTCTATAACAAGAACGATCTAAGAAGAACTACTCCCAACTGTTGCAGACGACGACGAAGAATAAAGTATTTGAATATGCTCAAATAATAAAATATTTGAATATGTTTTATTTGTTTTTAGACTTGATCATTTTTCACTATAAGAAAAACCCATGACCACCCATTCTAAAATTTTAATAATAATAATAATTACTATTATTATTATTTAAAATTAAATACATTACATTAATTAATATTATTAATGATAACACATATTACTGTGCTATATTTCTAAAAAAAAAAATTTAATAAGAAGTGATTTAAAAAAGGCTGTTCGGTTGGCATCAGCGACGCGAGTGCTATCTTGTGGTCGGGCCTCCTTGCCGTCGATGACCTGAAAATCCCGTTCTAGGTTGCCTGCTTGTTGTTCGGCTTCCTTGGTTCTGGGTGGAATGGGAATTGCGTTCTTTATAAGCCAGGCTCCCGGGCTCGGGCTTTGGGTTCAGGTCTTTCCTTGGGTCTGGGGCTATCCAATTTTAAGGAAAAAAAAACTCGCGCGGTAAGACCTAAGGGTATTAATTATATTTATATATAGTCTTTTCTTTCTATATATTAATATAATTCAGACCATATTTGGATTATTCTAATATTCCCCAAGGGCTAATTAAAATCCCGCAAGGGGATCGAACTCCACTCGCATGAGCGTGTAATAAATCCCAATAGGGTTTTTGGGTGCTCTTAACTTAGGCGGTGTGCGGCTCTGCGGTGGCGTGGGTTGGCAATTTTATTCGTGGATGTGGTTTTGGTTGTCGGAGTCGAGATATGTTGGGATCGTGGCGTCTCCACTACTCGGGTTGACTACTTCTCTGGAGTTTCATCCTCACTACCCACGGGATGATCGAGTCCTGATATATCGTTGACCTACAATTCTGCTTCATGGTGGGCCTTAGCTTCGTCCGTCATCTTCGTCCTCATCCAATTTGATCTAGATCTGATTGGTTTCGTGTTTGTAGAGTGCGTTTGCCCGAGTTTTGCACCGTTATGTTTTATGTTATGTTTTGTACACACACATTTGATAAACAAACTACTTTTATGTACTTTGATAAACAGCTTTGGCCTTTGGGGACGCATTTGTGCCAAAAAGTGGGCGGCTTCGTTTCCTTTCCTGTGCACAAAACTCCATCTGCATTCCCGGATGCCTCTGAATAGATTCAATAGCTCTTTTAGAAGCGTCCCTGCAACACCCATAGGCCACGTCTTCTTCTCCATCCATCGAATCAGCCGCTCGCAATCGGATAGTATTTAGAAATAGCTCATTCGTCCAAACAAAGCTTTTTAATGAATAACTCCCTCCGATTCAAACATTCATCCAAACAAAGAGTTTACGAAATTGTACCTACCGATTCCAACATTCATACCAACAAAAAAAAAACCTTAAGATAGCTCATTCCAATTCCAACATTCATCCAAACCGCCCAAAATAACGTGCGCAACTATCCCTACTGCTGCCTATTTTTATCTTTCTAAAGTTACATCTACAACTAGCATTAGAATTAGTTGAAATAAGATAAACTTTTTCTGATCTCACCAACTCAACTAATCCTAAAGTACATAATTATTTTCAACAGCGTCCCCGAACAAAAAAAATCCTCCATTTTCAAACCCAGCTGCATTTTTGTTCACAAAACATTAAAGACCAAACCAAAATAAACACCACAACCACCCTATTACAAAATTCAATAGACAGCAGGGGCAACTGGTCACTGCTTTCTGAAGGTGCTGACAACCAGGGAGCGATGCAGCGACTTACATACAAACCACCACATGAGCCAAGTAAGCCTACGGAAAACGATTAACCGATCCAGCAACCCCCGTAACGAGTTTAAGATACTACCCTTGCAAGCTGTACAGAGACGGAGCAACCTAATCGTGAAGAATAAAAATAGTCCATATGGGCAAGGCTATGGTAAGGTAACACGGTACATTTTCCTGCAGCCCTCTTGGTTGTTTCACCCTAGTATGTGTTTTGGAGATTGTCCCTCCTGGCGTTTCTTCGGTAGTATGGGGTTTCGTCGACTGTCCTCCTAACATAGTCGATAAAAGGTTGGGGAGTCCGAGGAGAATGATCGCTCATGGAAGCAGGACTCCGGCGCTCAGGGGTTGCCGGTGCTGGCTGTGCAGGCCTGCTAGCAGCAGGGCTTGCTGATTGCGAAGGGACGTTGGGTCTGTCAAGGGGGTTTTTGTGGGCTACAAAAATGAGTATTAACGAGGCTAAAATGAAGAGTACAGCCAACACAAGTTGCCAAAAGAAGGTAAGGCCTGAAGACGGCGGTTCTTTGCCTCTTGGCTCGTAAGTCACATCCACTTCCAACCTTTGACCTGTTGAATAAAACGTAGGTATTCAAGCACATGATTATTCATTTAATCCTAAGTATAATAAAACTAAATATGACATGACTGACTGACCATTGGCTGGGATGGAAAATATGATCTTGTCGGCAAAAGGTTTATTTCCGAGAGCCTTTATCTGCGACAACAAATCAGACGAGAAATAAGGTTGATCATTCAACATGCATACCCATGAAGACCTTGATAGCAACCGAAGCATTCTCCGTAATTTATAGCTACTGCATCTTAAGGTACTGCAAAGTAAGAGGGCCTTGATTGTTCAATCCCATAACTAAAACTTCTTTTTTTTTAGCTGTAACACAACTTTTTGACGAGTTTGACAGGTAGATGCTGACATTCTATGAATATGATGATATTAAAGGCAACATTAGGGCGAGAACCCTACCTCATACTGTACAGATCTATTGATCCCAGAATCTTGTTTACGGATTGGACTGACCACTAGCAGGTCATGATGACGCTGATTGATGTCAACATCTGTACAAAAAAAAAACGCTCTTCATAAAGATATCTCAGAATATCTGCCAAGTAATGTGCATGTACAGATAAAACTCATTCTATAAAATAAAAGAATTTTGGCTTCCCGTATTGGAGCTTTGTACCCATCCAAGACCTAGTTTATTTATACTTTATACAGTTATTTTTTTTTAAAATTTTTGCCAGGAAACTATGATCATATTTTTTATGACAGGTTGGAAACTTGGAATTCAGGCCTTTGATGGCAGTACTCCTTTTCTTGATCAACTTCTAGACTAGCGAAGGCATTGTAATCCTTTAATTTCATGGTGGGAAAGTTGTAACAAGTTCCGTACTTATTTCTAACAACAATGCAGAAAGAACATGCAAATCCTCATTTTAAAAAAAATGAAACGAGTAATAGTGCACCGTTGGAAGTTTAGCTAATATCATATGTTGAGCAGTCAAGCAACGCAAAAAAGATTCCCACAAGTCAAAGCTCATGTGGACTGAGTATTAGCTTCAAGTGAATCTCTAGCTTGTTCATTGAAGCACTTGATTATTAATTTGCCAGGCTCATTGATATAGTCCTTCCAGTAGAAGGATAGAAAACTACCTAGTCTATGCATGATTAGAGGCATACTAAATTAGAACAATTCTTGAAAAGACACAGTACAGATTTAATGTTGGAGGCATGGAATACCTGTATTGCCCACCAAAGTAATGATGTTTCGGTTGGAAACTTGGGTCAAATTTAGCTGCAAGAAATCATGATTAGAATATTAAACACCACTCGTCCAACATAAGTTCTCGAATCAGAAGTACCAAAAGAGAAACAACTGAAACAACGTAGCCAGTAATTAGTGTCCCTGGAGCACCTTTACGCTTTCCAGAATGGAGAAACCACCAACGAAAAGGGCAGTTGCATATCCAGAAATATCAGGAACTTCTGTTAAAGAAGCATGAATGGAAATGGATATGCCTTTTCTCATGTCCTTTGAATGAGGTAGAGCATGTGCCAAATACTCAGGGGAGTGCGGGAAGAAACGGCAGTAAGTATCCCCAGTATCAACATCCCTCCATGGTTTGACATCCCTGAAAATCCCCACACAAAAGATGATTGGAAATGGAAAAGGTTTGAATGTAAGGCAGTTCAATCATAAAGAGCAGCAGAAATCAGATGCTTTCTGTGAAAGAAAAAATAGAAACCTACCCAATGGACGGGGGCTCCACTTTACAATCATAAGGAACTGCCACATTTCCCCTTGGAGATTCAGAGTTGCTGCTGGTAACATCAATATTTCAACAAAACATTCATTTGTCAGATTATGAACTCAAAGGCAAACAATTAAATAAAATGGGAGGCGGTACATGAGTGAGGAGAATCAACAAGGATATAAAAAATGGATAGGTAGGTCATATAATTGTTGTCAGTTCATGTAAGAGAGAGTATAGCAGCAACCTGCCAACTGGAATAGAAGGCATTACTCATGAGAAACACAAAGGGACTTCGAATCAAAGAAAACTTTTCACTGCAAACTATTAACTATTAAGCAGGATCCATTCCTTCTGATAGAGATTACTTGGTAGTAACCTCTTTAAAATGACAAAATGAGTACGGAGTACAAGATAAGAGAGAGAGGGTACAACACTACAACCAACTTTACTCAGGACTACATCTTCACCATCATCGTAAAAATATAATCCATTGAATTTAACTTCTCTAAACTAGATATCATCAATTCTTTTCAGCAATAGTCGTGACAATTTTTTAATATTGAAAAGCCATGAAAAATATAGTAAAATTCATCAATTTTATTTTATTTTTGCACCAAAATGTGGTTAGAGGGACCACTTACACAAAAAATGAAAAGAATATTGAAAAAGCTAGAATTTGAAGGAATTGCGGAAGGCAGGTTGGTGCGCAACGAAAAGGTTATAATAAACAAAGGAACCGATGTGAGGTTTTGCAGCAAGAAAGTACCCTATCAGCCTATCCTACATAGACTGTCTTTGGGCTAGCGCCTAGAAGCATGGAATGAAGACAGGTATATTGTTGTCTTCTGCTTAATCAATTTTGGGGCAGCTAGAAGTTGAGCTCAATACTAGGGTCATACTACATAGGGTCTGTTTGGTAAATATGCTTATGCCTTTGTCGCAACTAATTTTGCGGAATAACTAATAAGGTGTCTGGTACAGTAATAATGTGCTGCCATAGATGCCTTGTATAGTCGTATGCCATCTGTTTGGCACATGTGCCAAACAGAACCATAATAAATTTTGCAACAATCTGAAGTCGCTACATCTCAGACTGTTGCTTATTTCATCCTCTAATAATTTCATATTGTTCTTCTTTCCTTGTTCTAAACCTGAAATCTGAATAAGGAGAAAGGCACATTAGGGAGCTTGAATGCGACTTCTGAGTCTGTAGCCCAAAATAAGTTAGAAGACTATTGTCCAGAACAGTAATTTTCTTTGTATTTGTTCTGAGAGAATAATATGCTAAAAATGGAACACTGGTTTTAATAGAACTGTGATTTCTCATGCACTTTGAAATAAAATTACCATTCTGTGTTTATGAATTACTCCCTCCTCGACAAATACATGTAATTGGTTTTCCAATCAGAGTAAACAAGTGTTAGCAAAATAAAATGACTCAAGAATTACGGTCCAAGTGTCATTCCAACAACTCCATGGAACATAAATACTCAGCAACTGAAACTGTCAGCTCTTATAATTTCTAAAGTAGAGCACCTGATTTGGAAAGGTAATTGAAAGGCATATACCTGAGTTTCACGGCAAAGTTATATCCCCTTGTTGATGAAGGAACATTAGTCAAGGTCCCCACAGGAGCATCAACAAATATGAAATTACCCTTCAATACACTGACTTTTGTTTGCAGCGTGAAATTGGAGCTTTTATATGTTACTGATCAAAATTGAAGATGATAGGATGAGAGAATCATATAAATATTTTAGCATAAAACACAAGGGTAAAAAAAGTAACTTTTTGGCATGTTATTATGGCCATATTAACAACTCCTATCTATGATTGCTGAAGGAGAAAAAGGTTCACCAGATACCTGTTGTTGCACCCTCTCCAACTGCTCGAGCTTCTCCAGACAAAGGATCCACTATTAGAACACTTCTATTGGCACTTGACCATTGGCCAGACACTCGCTCGCCCAGACCTGTTCAGCACAATGAACATTGGTCGGTATATAATATACGCGGCAAGGAAAGATGGATCTCAAATGTAACTACAACTGTCAGTCTTAAGAATACAGATTCAGAAGGTTAGTTGCAGCCAATGTAGGTCTATATTGGGATAGAGCTCATTGGATAGAGATTCATGATGCATAGTTGGAGAAGCTTCTTCTCTGTAGGAGTTGGTTGCCTCTTACAAAACTGTTTATTTCTTAGTTGGACCATCTTAAATTGCATCTTAAGAGGTTAGGATCCTATTTTCTTCCTTGAAGGAAAAAGTAAAAGAGAAGTTTAGGGCCACAATTCAAAAGAGTTTCTACATAAGCTAATGCTATTTGACCAAAATATAAAAACATTCCATGGAATCAAGTAAGGCCAATAAACCAGTGTTAATCATTAAAAAAAAAAGAAGAAGGATGACACTGACATCATTCAAGAAGGAAAAACATTATGGGGCACATCACGTACCTCTACCTTCTATACAAAAGTTGGAAACACCTCCAGTATAAAGAAGAGGATTCTGAGGATATATATGAGCTCCAACTGAAATCTGAAGATCATACAGACAATCATTATTTAATGGTTAATATGAAGGGTAGCAAAAAGATAAAGAAGGTTTTAAGAACCAAAGTAGAAGAAACTACAGATTCTTTACCATCCTATTTACATTTCAAAAGTCTAAAAAACAAAGGCCACAACGCACCAAGAAACATACCACAGAAAGTCACACCCCTAAATGGTAAACGGTATGTGATTACAATAACCCTGGAATCCTGGATGGTATATGAGTAATATGACATGCCATGACTTGAGTATATCTCTCCCTCTCTAAAAAGAAATGTTCATGAAATACGATTCTTTTTTTAAATTTGCTTCAACAAATATTCTCATTATTGGGTGGAACTTGGAAGCCATCTGGCTGGTTCACACGAAAGACATCTCAAGGCCAAATGACGCTTGATAAAACAATAGAAAGGAGACAGAAAAAATAGTTACCAAAATGTAGTCTGACTTGTGAGGATCATCATCCAATCTCACTCGCACAAGAGCTTTTCCATCGCGTAAAGCCTTTAGTAAAACAAAGGGAATGAAAGTCACATAAAATAGCCAAGGAAAAGATATAAATGCAGAAACACGTTGGCTGGCTTCAGATTAACCATCACTGATATGGGTGTGGTAATATTGGAGTTATCAATAATTTCATTGGCTTACAGTCTATGAAAAACGCCTACATACCTTGATAATAATACTTCCATTGCTAGAAGGAGTTGAATCAATTACAACAATGTCACCACGACTAGTATCAGCATCAGGTCGAATCAAATCATATGCTTCATGGAAAGGGTTTCCTACACCAAGCAAATGCAGAAATAAAGTTCCTTGAAAATCTTCTATACTATACAGCATTAAATATAAGGAAATCATAAAGGGCATTGTTTTTTCGGAATCTTTCTGAGGCTTGAATACCTAAATAGTCGTGGTAACTCATCATAAGTTCAATTTCAGTACCAACAGCAAGATCAACTATATGGGACATCTTAGCAATCCTTATTTGAGCTACCTGAAAAAATAAAGAACTAGTCAAGATTATAGTACTAAAGCTACATAGAGAGTTTTGCAATAATTAAACACCAAATTATAAAAAGATAATTTTAGCTGCAATCAACACATGAACACAAATCTAGTCAATTTCACAAGTTCATTGCAGTTTAGATTGCCCATTTTTTATTCATGGAAAAAATAAAAGGTCAACTAAGCTGTAAGTATAGATGGAAACAAACCCAATGAACTTACCTCAGCTACCTCTACACAACAAGCAACCACAGTTCTTCCAGTTGTATGGTCCTTTGCCTGAATGCAAGCAATACTGTTGCTATCTGTTGTTTTAATCCTCTTTCCATCAATTGAGATAGAACTCTTGCGATGTTCATCTGTTGCACTATAATGTCCCAGTATAGAGTATGTCACAGCATTTTTTTGATTTTGAGGATCCCATTTGCTGTATGATTCTGAGGAAGACAGCAAAAGACTTGATGTAGTATAATGAGGAGGAAGGATCCATGTAATTGGAATCCCAAGAGCGACTGGAGGGTTTGACACAACCCTTATAATCACATTTGATTCATAAGTCATCGATTGTGAGAATGAACCAGATACAAAATCACATGAGAATTTAAGCGAAACCGTTGTTCTTCCTGGGGATCTGATTCACAGAAACATTAACTTGAAAATTAGAATCATATAATCTCATTATTATATGGACAAAAATGTCAAAAGATAGAAAAACTTTGTTCCACCAAGTAGAAGAGTAAAATACAAAAATAAAAATAAAAATTGAGAGATAGCCTCTAACAGAACTGTTTGCATCAGAAATTGAAAACAACTGATCATATAAGATAAAAAAAAAATGGATCCCATTGTAATTTCATGAATACAATAGGGTCTTCTCAAATTTCGTTTAACCAGTTGAAGAGCTATACTAAACAGCAAAAGTCTGCTTTGCACAATAAACTCCTTACCGGCACAATAAGATCCTTAGCACAAATAAACTCATTATCAGCAATCAACTCATTGCGCTTAAAACATTTTTTTCCCCCAAAAAAAGGACACTATAATTACATTTTATCAAATTCAGTGTAATGTGCTGATTGTTTAAGAAGCTTGTCAAATACGGTTGTGGGGTCAAGATGCTCAAATCGATAATTAAATAGGGTTGAACTTTCTACTTCTTTAGTGGTAAAATTCAATCAGAAAGTAGGGCTACATGAAAGAGTTAAATTATTCAAGATCTGCGAATAAAGCTCACCTTCCATACAAAAGATGGATAAAATTAACATCTATCTGATCTAGCACACTCTCAGACTTAGTAAGCTTCTGACTTGATGAGGGAGATATGTAAGGCTTTCCACTAGATTGTCTGGTTTCTTGGAAAAGTAACACCTGGAAGAAAGTTACATTCATCAATGAGGTAGATCAATGTTAACTTATCTTCTCTGATGAACCATTCCAAGCACCAAGTAATAGATCGTGAGACTGTCAATTGGAATTTCTTCTTACCTCTTCGTTTTCAATAGACCATTGATAATTATTGCAGAGCTCATAGAAGGAAAACAGATCACCCTACAAAACTCAAGAGTTGTAAGTGACTAATAATAAATAAACAAATAAAAAGAAATAAATTAAGTAACTCAGAGATAGGTATATTCCATGCCTCTGATAATAGGGGATATATAGGGATCTCAAGGCCAACTGCAAGCCGTTTGCTTTGCACATTCAACTTCATTGAAGTTGGAACCACCACTCTCACTTCCGCATATGCTTGACAAATGATCATTTTTCCAATCCCATAAATGATGGCATTTACAGTCTGAAATTAGTGGCGAAACAACGCCAGAGATAGGTGAGAAGAATGAAAATTTCATAATTAATCTCTGAAAAGAATCCATGCCATTAAAATAATCTTTATTACAGCAGTTTCTAAGCTAATGGTTTCCATAAATCTTTGTTGCCGCTTGCTATGCTGAAAATGGACAGCTAAGCTAACTACTGCTATTGATGAAGGAGAAAATCTTACCGTATTTCCAGGTGAAATTGCCAAAACCCGTCCAGAACGGTCAATCTTTGCCTTGTCATCATCCGCACTAGTGTACTCAATAGTAATCCCAAATGATGGTCCTCCTCTCAGGGTCAACTAAAGAAAGTAGAAAATCAGACTAGCAACAGAAACTAGAATGACTTAAAATTATGAGTAAAATGCTAAAAGTAGATTAAGGGAAATAATACTTCTTACTAGTGTAGTTCAATTTCAAGGATTAATTTCAAAACTACTCCCTCCGTCCAATAATGCATGGGTTTTTAGAGGTAAATTTTTGTCCAACAATAGATGGGCTTTTATGTTTTCTAGGTAGGAAGTTGTAATGATTTGTATTGGTTTGTGTGTTGTTGATTTTTTAAAATAATTTGATTGGTTAAAATGTGTAGTGGGTGTTAAAAAATAATAAAATTTATGAAAAAGTTAGTGCAATGATGATGTTTTTTTAAAAGTAGAGTGTTTTATTAAAACTTGTGCAAAGGGCTAAAAACCCATGTATTTTAGGACGGAGGGAGTATTAAACTAGGCTAACAGAAGAAGATATGACGATTCTTTATCCCTACCACATAAGATGCACCGGGCACCATAAAGATATCACTTGGATGCAGTATGGGAGCAGCATAGACCTCCACTTTGATTGGTTGGCTCAGTATCTCAAGGCCAGATTGTTGTCGAGCACCAACCTAGATAATGAATTAAACATTCAAATCCCAAAGTGAAAAACAGCAATAAACTCAATCATCAAAGGTACAACACAAAAGCATAGAACTCACGTAGAGAGTGGTGACCCCAGTGTGTCTCCCATATAATGTGAAATTTGAAGCTTTAATATATTCATCACCAAGACTCGACAAAGTACCAATATTCACAAGATCAATTATGTGATCTTCAATATGCACAAAGATATTCATGTAAACATACTGCCAAGGAAAAATACACTATTAGTCAGTAATGAATAAATGAAACGCGTAAAAAAGTCTTGTTCAACTATATTGTCCACTTTCAAGCATTCGTAATATGTATGTTACTGGCTTTAGGAAATAAATACATGTGAAAAGACCACAGACGAGAAAAAAATAGCAGGTTATGTTTAGTATTTCGATCAAATATAAAATGCTTCTAGTTAAGTTAATAAGCTTTTGAAAAAGTTATCCTATTGACAAGCATAATTCTAATGTATTTATAATTCATGAGTTGGAATAGGTTAGCCCTAGTCTAGGGTTCTCCTTCTATAGCATAAAAAATAGAGACCACCACTTCATCTCCTCCCATTCTGAGGCAAATGATAACGCAACAAATAATGTTCTTAAACCAATCATTAATAAGGGACCCGGTAATACAGCACATTTTAAACAATCATTACAAAACCAAAATCCAATTCCATCCATGCAAATCAAACAGTTTATCAAACCTGAGAAGACTCGAATGTCAAGCCATCATTTATCCCTGCCAATAGGCCAATATTTTGTGAACCTCCTTCCTGCAAGAAGTAGACAAACGATGATCATAATCACATAAAAAGGGAAAAGACGGCATAAGTTCATCTCCAGTGCCATGAAGTTTTCATAGTACCATGATGCTGATCTCATCCCCTGAAATGATCTTGATCCACTCCAGATCAGCAACCTGAACCTGAAAAGGTGTAAACATCCATGAGACACAACTCAACTAGTAAAAGGCATGAAGATCATTTAATCAATAATTATAAACTTCGTCGCAAACAGAACTATAGAAGATTGCAAGAAAAAAAATATGCATTGACTCTTGATAAAACTGAACAATAGATTTTCAAATACAGATTTACATTTTGGAAAAAAAACTTAATCCCAAAAAGAAAAGGATGGAGTTTCAAAATAAAAGGGAGACAGTATTATTTACGACAGCAAGTCACCAAGGTTCCAACTTCCAAGTACAATATCCAAGTAAAAGCACTCATAACATAGACTCAAGGAACAAGGATACACTGAATACAATATTAGAAAAACCTTAAAAACTATCCTAGAAGATAAGACAAGATAATAAAGTAATGGGTATAAACTGGAGCAAAGAAGCAACCAAACAAAATATGTTGCGCGTGAGAATTGTGATCTTACCACTGAAGTAGCTGATAGAGGAGGGGAAAGCCCGACATCGTAAACTGTAACAAGTGCAGTTCCAATCGCTTTAGGAGCAAGAGTCAGCTGTGAGCATACACCTGGAGAGGGTTGAATTACTTCAACAACTCGAGAATCATTAACTGCCGTATCTAGAAAACAGCTTCCTCCAGTAATGGATAGATTGATCTAAAGAAACAATAGCAACAGTTATTTATGGAACAATATTAACCTGATAACAACATGTAACTTTTATCTATACATGTGAACCAACAATAGACTAGCCTCACTAAATGATCTATACCTTAATACAAACTGTAAGCAGATGAAGAAACAAGAAACACAATGGTGGTAGAACCGTTGGGCTTACATACAACAAGATAACTCCATATAGTTAGATACTACGAATCAGAGGGGATGCTGAATAACCAATATTGATTTATTTCATTATTCAAGAACTTCAACACAAATAAATAAACTTTACAATAATCTTTCATCATTTTCCAAAATATATTTTACACCTATTATTATCATACAAATATGCAAACTTAATGAGATAGAACAATGTAAAGTATATGAAGGAACACTATAAGCACATATTTCAAAGAAAAGATCTAGAAATAGAAGTTTACCTTAGCATCAGGGTGGAACAACAACAAGTTGAAATCCGGAGCCACTCTCAGAGTAGAGACAAGCTGCGCTATGTTAAGCATAAGAGTATAAGGACTATGAATAAGCACATTGCTGTTTTCATCTTTAAATTTTGTGGAAGGAGGCCCTAGCTCTTGTAATGTAAAACAATCAGTGGAATAAATCTAAAACATGTTAGATGCTAAAATATTAGCAAGTACTGGGAAACTATATGCAGTCCTAAATATTAAGTTTCTCTAAATTCTGTTCCCACACAAAATAAGCTATAGTTGATAGAAATATTTTTTAAGAAAGAAAGAAGGAAAACAACTGAGAGGAGGGCTGACTAAAATGTTTGAAGGACAAAGGTACAGGCATTAGTGCGAGGGTTCAACAATTAATAAGTTGTTTATCAGGGAAAAAGCCAACACTATATTCAAAGAGAAAATTTTATCGATATAAATAAGCTTAGCTGTCTCTCCCAAGAACAACTCTTTAACCCCCCGTTTGTTTTTGAGTATAGAAAAGTAATGATTACCCTTATGAATGTAGTCCATATTTAACTTAGGATTCATTGATCACTATTCTAATCATTTCCCTTCTTCTCCCATTTTTCATACAAAATTTGTTACCCTTCTAATCCCTAATTTGAAGGAGGGTAACTAATACCTCTAGGATGGTCTAATAATCCCCCCACCCTCTCCTCCCAGCTCACAAAAAATGGTGATCATATACATTTTATATGTAAAATTTAATACCTTACCTTTCCATTCCCCACTTGTATAAACAAACGACCCCTTAAGTTTTTTCTTTTATGCCAATTATTTACTAGTTGAAGAAATCAAGGAACGATGCCTTAAATATTTCAACTTCTTGGACAAAAGACATTAGAAAAATAAGAAGTAAAAGAGATCCATATACCTGCAGATGTACAGCATCAATAAGAACACTCTTAGACCCTTCTTTATATTTATGAACCGCAGCATGAACAGTGCACTGAAGGTAATGAAAACCTCATTAGTTCAGCAATTCATCAAACGTGCCAAAGAGGATTCACAGTGAATTGAGGACATCATTGGAGTAAAATTGAACCACAGATTGAAATTGAAACAAAAATGGACAGGTAAAAAGAAGTAATCATGGAGAATATAGCTTATAACTAGTCTCATAATCATATCAGACTTTGATAGATGTCAAAGGACACAAGTACAAAGCAAAGAAACCCGATTGTATCCATTACCATGCAGAAAGTGCTCATAGTTTAAACAAGTAACTTTTAAGCTGTTTGTAACAGAAATAACAACATTCAGAGCAGAGAACAATCAAAGAACATGACTAAAGGTAGCCAAGAAGCAACTGTTTGAGCAAAATATCCATCTGCAAACCTTGAATCCAGTATAAATGCAGCATCAGAAATGCCCTAAAATAAAGAACCATAAAAATTGTGATGCAGAGGTAAAACAATACCTGTCCTGATGCATTCTTCAGAACCAAGAACATTTCCCAGCTGGATTTGGACAGCTTCATATTATAATCATCGTCCCAAAAAGCTAGATCATTGCACTCTTTCAAATCCCAACTTACGGATAGAGAAGATGAGTTGGCAAAAGCTTTTCCAGAGCTATAAAGGCTAACTGCAGACATGCGAATGGTGCGTCCATTTGCTACGGTTATAGGCATTGATCGGATATGATCACTAGTACGATCCCCTTGAATTGAATTTCTGATCACTTCAATTGTATTTACTGGGGAAAATAAATAAATAAAATAAACATATATTTACTCAGAACTATTATCCTCTAAGCTTAAGAAATGGAACACGAGAGATTCAATACTAAATAATCCCATTTAGAGTTCAACTTGCAAAAGCAACTCTGTAAAAGCTAGTGCAGAAAAAGAAGTTGAATATGCAACTGGGCGGCTGGTACCGAGGCCAATGGTCCGGTCCAAAGGATTTATGCATAAAAATCCCCTGTGAACTGACCAAAATTTATTTGAATACTGGGAATTACCAAAGGTTTGAATCAATTTAATAAAGTATTAACATGCAATGTGGCCAAGAATTAAAGATGATTTAATTTTTCCCTTGATTTCTTCATCTAAATTTAGGGAGGATTGAGAAGCCAACCAGGTTCATCAGCCAAAACCACAATCGAGGATGGAAAAGCACAAACAAGTGACAGATGCACCTCTGCAACCACTGGAAGCAAATGATCAGCTCCCTCCAAATTACCACGCTTGAAAACGAGTTTCTGAATAATACGAGAATTAAAGAAGTGTCAAGGAAGTGCACTTCAACAATACTAAGTTGTCTATTAATTCAAGTAATATAGTAATAAATTACACTACATTAAAGCAAAAGGAGGAAAACTTACAAAGTTCCCCGATGCTTGGCATAAAATTCTATAGAGATTCCTGGAGATACTAGGTATTTGGTGAACAAGTGCATCTCCTTTGGAAAATACCTGCATATCATCAAGAACATCCACTGCTTCTAAAAATTTAACATCTCCCCCCCACTTTTCAGGTCCCCCCATGAGCTCAATATCCATATGTGTTCCAGGAACAAGATACAAGTCCTCCAGTTTTTCCAAATCAGTAGTCGAGTCTACTTTATTCAAATCAACCCGGTAACCACCATATTGATTCCCATCTCCAGCTTGATACGCAACAAGAGGTACAAATGAAGCAACAAGACTAGAAGCTGAAAGATGATCAGATTTTTTGTACTCCTTTGACAATGTGGCCTGCACAATTGTCCGACCAGGCTCGGCTGCATGTATGTAAGTCCAGGAACAAGGAGGACCAAAGGCGGATGTCCATAGGTCATCATGGTTGAACTTATTCACAAGAGAAGGACCCCTTGTTGAATTGACTATGACAAAATATTCACTTCCAGCTTTCCATCTTACGGAGGAACTAAAAGCATCACATTTATAAAAATAGTCACCTGCAGATTAAGATACTTTGACAAATGAAAATTCCTTTAATTGAGAAAGTACAAAAGAAACTCAAATTTGCAATCATTTCAAGAAACGAACCATTTGATGCTTTCATTGTCACAGCAGCTAAAAGATATGATCCCACAACTGTCTCCACGGGCAAGTTCGGCAGCATAACCATAGAAGAGGGAGCACGTACATCAATTACCAACTGTAGACAGAGAAAGAAGAAATCGCAATGTAAATGTAAAAATTGATAAAATTACCGCTAACATCAAAAAGCAATTTAGATGGCAATCCAATGACTGCAGAAATAAAGATAAATCCTAGATTTATTGGTTGATTCCATTGCTATGCCAAAAGAAAACAATCTATCACAACAACTGCAAAGATCAGGCTGTTCAACTAGTGCTAGCAGTTGGATTTCATTAACTCTCTATCTTATAACACTCTATCATGAAAATTAGCCAGGTCAATATAGGACCAAGGTACAAATTGATTTAGTCTTGTAAGTCTCAAAACTGGATTGGGTATCAAGATGTTGGATAGATTTTTGTTTCACATATATGTGAATATCTTTCTCAATGAAGATACACATGGAAATCGAAAGCTCAAAACATTACATCTATTATAAATGTCAATGAAGCATCCAACGGTATATGTTTACCTCATCAAAATTCAGCATATCAAACACAGAAAAAACTTTGATGGTAGCTTTACCAGGCCCTTTAACCTGGACAACACCTGCATCAGAGACTGAAACAGTAGCTACATCAGAGGAAACCCAATTATAATCCGTTGGTGCCTGTGCACAGCCTGCAAAAATGCAAACAAAGAAGAAATCCAGGTCAGAAACCACCAAGTATATGACATTAAAATATCAAACAACGAGCAAATCACCAAGTACATGGCATTTAAAAATCAAACAAGGATGCAAACCTCCCACTGCTTTTAGCTGCAGTTCTTGATGAACGGCTGGTGCCCAAGGGAGTATGATACGTGATGATACAATAGCTTGTTGTTCCGTCCTAATCTCAACTCTGTCACAGACCCTAACTTCTTGCATAACGGTAAGCCTCTATATAAGAGATCCACAAATTAAATTGAAAGGATAAATGAACGGAACCTCCAGTAGAAATGTTTGTACAAAGACCTATCCAATTATAAGAACTACCTGCTTTGTCTCAGAATCACCACCCAGATAAGCCAAGGAGGCTGACAATTTCGCAAGTCCTGGTGAATATACATCTAAAATTCTTGCATTACTCCAGCCATACTCAACAGCAACGCTTTCAGAGACTGGGTGACTCCTCCAGTTTTTCGATTGATCATATTTCAACTGCAAGTCTTCATTCTACCACAGCAAAGAAAAAGTAGAGAATGATTGAAACTTTTCAAGCAAGCAATGATGCTTCGCACATGTACACATGCACATCGCCACTTCAATGAATATGGAAAAGTTCAGAAGTTATTGCCCAGCAAAATTCACACTGCAATAATCATTTCACATAAGTAAATTGCAAAATAATGCCATGATAATGAAAATAGAAACAAGGCAACTTCAATAGGGGGATTTACAAACCCTGCAAATAGATAATTGGATATCTGACTGGTTAGTTTCTCCATGTATTTTCACTTAGGAACGATCATTACATTGCAACTTTATAGTAGTAGTTATCTTTAGTCTCCCTCCCCAAAACAATACAACAACAACCACATAGAAAACAAGATAAGCTTGCAAGCATAGGCACAGAGGTGAGGAAAGAATGGGAGGGGTGGGGATTACCAACCAACCAGGTAAAAATTATAAAAATCAGATGAATCAATCTGTTTGTGAAACTTATACACCACCTAATTACCTCAGTAATGAAGATTTCTTTGGCCTCAGGTCCTCCTGAAAAAACCTTTACATCAATGAGGTACTTCCTGCCAGGAATAACATACCAACGTGTGGAGGATGAAATGGCTTCAATTCCCTCAAGAGGATCACCAACTTCTGAAAGAGGTAATATGTATAAATACATAGTATCCGGCAGAACAACATGGAGGGATGACACTAGTATGTGTCCTGCAATCCGGGTGTCCTCCACTATAACATTAGTTTCCCCTAGCCTCAATGCATGAGCTAAACCCATCTTAGGATCTACTTCAGCAATGGATGAATTTAGCACAGACCAATGATGAAATGGAGAAGGAAGCGTCACCACTGTAGTCACAAATATAGCGCAAGAATATTAATTAATTATGAAATCTAAGCTCATATTACACTAGTATAAGCAAAAAAAAAAATCCAAAAGCAAAAAATATCAGCAGAAATCTAAACTGCAGTAACTGTTATTTGGAGCTAACTAGTAAAGACAAGTAGATATATGTAGAAAAATATTAAATGTTATTGTGTCAATGAAAATAAGTAATATAAGTCAAAATAGAAACAGTATACGGAGTACATGAAAATGCTAACAAATAGTACTCATATGTCAAAAGCAACAGACTACTACTTCAAGTGATAAATGAAAATTATCAAACATCAACGAACATAGATATCAAAACAAGACCTTCCATCAGCAGTAACAACTCCCTCAGATGGGATATTCTAATTCTAACTTTAAGGGCACATCTGACATATTTATGAAACATTACAAACTAGCTTCAATAAAGAAAATACTAAATGCATCTTATCACATTATGTGTGCCCACAATGCACACAACAAAAGAGCACACAAGAAGAAAAATGGTCCACTCTGTGCATAGGAGAAGTGAACAATTAATTGTACATTCCAGAGTGCACTTGATTACTTGAAGAATATTTCTAGTATTAACTGCTCCAAAGGAATTATTTATCCATATTGTAGACACTCCATTCCATTTAGCTTTTTACCGAAAAAGTATTTAAATTATTCATAGAATGAGCACTCCCCTTATGTCCATATATATTGCATTTAACTCATTATATACCTAAAAGGACAACCGGTCAACAAGTAAATCAAATTAAATGGAAAGGATTCACATTTACAAGCAGTAATGAATCTGTCTCACAAAACCTTCGGGCATGTTCCCACGGATGACTTTTAGACGGTAATTCACAAAAGCACCAATAAGAACAAACAGAGGTGAAGATGGGTCGAGTAACATGGCTTCCGCAACAGTTAACTCAATCATATCTTCCAGGTGATCAAATTGCGGCTCGAGCAAATGAACAGAAACAACCTCACGCCCAATTCCAACTCCTTTAACCACACACAAGTCTGAGTGTACCCCCTGCACAGAATGTTTGATAACATAGTCAGCTAGGAAGGGACCAACATAGGAGCAACTGGGAAACACGAAGAGTACCCTGCAATTCTATTTCTACATACATTGTTTTCAAGGTTTATTTGAATATTTAAGTCCCCGCAAAGTCCACTACAGTCGCTCAAGGGAGAATCCTTTAAGGGGACATGAAGAAGATGGTGAGAAGATTCGGTACTTTCAGACATTAGTTTCCACATAAACCGTAAGCCAGCTAATGATGAAAACACATTTCCTGCATAACATGTCAATAGAGAAAAAAGTTCAATTAGATAGCGATGATTAGCGATTAAATTTGACAACCGAAAACACATCAAAAGTTGTGTATGTGCTGGCAAGTAAGCGCATTGTGGCAAGGCAAGTATCCAATCATTTAAACCAAATAACATCTTTTCTGCATATAATATACCAATTCCATAACGCGAGAAGGTGCCAAGCACGCATGATGGAGCTACCAAAACCATAACACCAGACATCTTAACACAAGAAAGACAAAGGATGAGGGTCTCCAAATGAAAAGCCAACTTCTACAAACAAAATCCATTGTGCATTTTCAGCATGAAAACCATGAACAAGACGGATAACTAAAATTTCATAAAGTTACTAGCTGGAAGCAACAATACCTTCTAGTGCTGTTTATGGTACTCACTACTCAAAGAGTAAATAAACTTGGGTGAGAACAGAGATTTTTAAGAAAAATAAAAAATATCTCTAGACATTTCAAACTTTTTTTTCCATGCATAAGTTCATTATTTGGTTTGCTTACAAAGAGTTGGTTATTTGGTTTACTTACTTTCATAAAGCATCTGCATTGACTTATTCCCAAGCATAGAAGTCACTGAAGAGAAATGACTCTCCAGAAAACTTTCAAGTCAACTAGGACAAATTTTGCAGAGAGCAGGAACTAGTGGAAGAAGGTATACAATACAGCTTTAGTAAGGCAGAACTATCACTGCGAATGACTTGGAAATTCAAAAATATAGATTTCAGGTCTAGCTCATACATTTTTCTACTTAACAAAAACATTTAGTTTAGCAGAAATTTATTCCTTCATGAAACATCCATCCTCCAGCCTTTGCATCATGGCATCGACTTGGAACCAAAATTTCATATTAACAACTAAAGCATACTGTATACTACAAGTGTCGAGATGTGGCACAGTAAATAGAGTATTACTCTCATCTTATAGCTCACGGCTACTGGGGCTTTTGGATAGGAAAAGGAGAAAGTTGCATCTGAATATGAGATCAGGAATATATTATACACATAAATTCATAAATTTCAACTTATCACCACATTTTACACCATGTAACATTATAAGGAATATAAAAATCCCAAATGAAATTTCAAAAACCCAATTTATGTGCTACCAAGTAACACCACTGCCTTTATAGCACACCATCCTACAAGAAGTTTGAAAGAAAGGTTGAGATTGGTTTATAAGCTAGGTAAGCGGACTGGCAATTCATCATATTCCAAATGTCCTGGAAGAATACAAAATGGAATCTCAAAATAGACTAGGATAATGAAATAAGAAAAACTACCTTCTGCATCAAAAGCACGGACGCTTAGAGTGGCAAGACCATCTAAGTCAAGCTTATTAGAGCTATGAAATATCTGGACTCTGGAAAAGATATCAATGAACACTTTGCAGCGTATTACTGCTCCTGTCAGCCCATCTGCAGCATAAACAGCAGTCTCTTTCCGCCCACTATAAGGGGCAATTGATTTCAATCGGGCACTAGTCGAGCAGTGGTTAGACGTGTTGTATTCAGGTATGACAGACAAAATGTCATGATGATCCCATGACCTAAAAGAGAGATTTAAACAATGAGAACGGCTTTCAAACTTCAAGGAACTTTGCATTCCCTTTTTCAGCTTCCTTCTATTTTTCCCACTAGTGTAAGTCTGTAAGAAGAGTACATTCCCTCTTGGCATATAATACACATAGCATAGGACACGGAAACTTGTAAACACTAAATAGTAACTATACAGCTTACAAAATGTGAATCAAGATGGCAAGACAAATAATAAGGCATGAGGAGGTAAAACTATTCCTTCTATTGATCTAGGTGGTAATCATATACCATGCTTTTTCAACTCTAAAAAGAAAAACACAAGAAGACCCCTCACTGCCTAATATCTCTATGAAGGTTTACAAACATCGTCCACGATAGAGCATAGCAGAGAAGCTGGTTTGGAGCACGACTTGAGACCTATTATTGTTCATCGTCCATGTATCAGCTCATCATCTTGCACACATAGTAGATCAAATGCCAAACATCACAACATATCCCTTAGTCCAGCCTCGTTCAAAGGGAAAATATAAAGCACAGGTAAAACCATAAAACTTATTAAAGACAAGCACTATTGCATCGTCGATTTCTGAAATGATTTAAATGCAACCATCTTCGTATAGAAATCCATTGCAAGCTTATTTGCAAATTGCACATACAACAAAATCACACTACCTATGGCCCTGACTACACTAGCATCCATTTACTTCACCGCTCCACAAGAAACCAAACTCCCAACAGTGAACCGCAAAAGCAGTATACAGTAAACAGTTAAATGATCAAGCAGTCTCAGTCACAAAACCGCGGCAACAAATTTGGGGAAATCGACACATCTCTCTACATCATCGCATTAAAACAAAATTCCCACAAATCAAGCTACGGATAGAATCGGCAAAATTGAACTCAGAAAAGCCAAAACAAGTAGAAATCAGTAAGGGAAGTATCGGGAGAAGCTGAATACCACTTGAAGCAGCCATTGGTGCCCTGGAGACGGAACTCGACAGGGTTAGTCATTCGAGGAGGTAACAGGATATCGACGGCGTGAATGTGAGGCCCGGAGGCGATGCCATTGGCACCGCAAGTAACGGCAACGAGCACAGCAAAGAAAGCGGGAATGTAGAAAGCGGAGACGGGCGAGTGATCGGACGCCATCGATGATCAGAGAGGGGAGCAGGGGTTAGGGTTTAGAGGGGAGAGCAAAGCTCTCGGTGTGCGGGGGTTTGGGTGGGGTTCAGGTGGGAGGGGTGTGGAAATAAAAAAAAGAAGCAACGGGAAAGAAATTACGGTGACACGTGGGAGGAGGTGATTGGTGAGGATGCCGTGTGGGCCATAGCTTGCATTCTTATTTTATTTTTTTTTTTGTGTAAATTGATTTTTTCGGCTTATTTAGACCATGTTTATCAGTGAGCGCCGTCCCGGGCTCATAACTTACTTTTCAACTGCCACGTCAGCTTACGAGCCCCAATTCAGCTTTTTAATTTTTCAACAAATTATCTGTGAGCCTCAACCCGGACTCATAACTTTATAAATGTTTGATTTTTTTTTTTGAAAAAAAACATATACAAAATGAGTGTTTATGGGTATATAAAAATAAATTATATTCAAAAAAAAAATATTTTCTTTTTTTTATTGTTAAGAGCATGTTTATTGGTGAGCCTTGGGGCTCACCAATATTACACATCATCAAGGGAAAAAAAACAAAATTAAATGAGTTGGCTAATGAGCCCAAGAAAATACATCTTGCAGTTGAGCCCTTAGAGCATATTTATTAGTGAGCCATGTCCCGGACTCACAGCTTACTTTTTAACTGCCACGTCAGCTTACGAGCCCCAACCCAAATTTTCACTTTTTCAGCAAATTATTAGTGAGACCCGTCCCGGACTCACTGCTTACCTTTTTCTTTATCTATTTTTTTTCCTTCAAATAAACAAAGCTATTATTATTTATTATTGTTGTTGTTGTTATTATTATTATTATAGTGTTTATTATTATTATTATTATTATTATTATTATTATTATTATTATTATTATTATTATTATTATTATAGGTATTTAAATGTGTGAATTTTTTTAATGGGTAAGAAGTGAGTATATGGGTATATAAATGTGTGAATTTTTTTTAAGAAAAAACTTATGCAAAATGGGTGTCTATAGATAGATAAAAATAAATGATATTTAAAAATATATATATTTTTTGTTTTTTTTTTAAGAAATAAGCTCAAAAATTGGATTTTATTAAAAAAATAAAACACGCTGCCACGTGGCGTGTTGCTATTCGCCCACGTGACAGCTGCTGCCCTTCTCCCTGCTTGGCTCAAAACACAGCATGTGCTTCTTACCCGAAACGGCACCGTTTCAACTTTTGCTTTTCCGGAAAAAAATGAAAATGTGGGAGATGGCCCATTTACTGACACAGTGAGCCGGCTTATCTGCGGGATTGCTTTTTCCGGGCTCATTGCCACATCCCCACTTCCTTCTTTTTTTTTTTTTGATGATGTGGACAATAAACCTACTCTTAATGAGCCCAACTTTTGCTCAGAAGGTAGGGACCACTGCACACCTTTTTCTTTTTTTTTTTGTACATGTAGAGAGCAAGATGGGTTGAAAAGAGAGCAAAGTGGTCGTCTCTTCTACTAATCTCTTCCCTAATACTTGCTACAGTAGTATGTAATGCTTTTTTTAGGCTTATTTGGAAATTTAAAAAAAAATTATAATATAATTTTATTTTATCTACCCCTAAACACCCATTTTGCATAACTTTTTTTTTTTTTAAAAATCACACATTTAAACACTCATTTAATCACCTCCTACCCATTAAAAAGTACATTTTTACCCCATTTTTTCCTATAAATATCACCTCCCTCTTCATAACCCCTCACACATTTCCGACTATTACCAGAGATTCATGGCTCAACATGCTTGATTGGCCAACTCGATTCGAGGTCTATCAAGGGTTTGCGGGGATTCCTGCGGCTTACAAGATATTACCAGAGAGTTGTTGAAAAAGGATTCCTTTAAATGGAGCCCAAATGCAGACACAACTTTCACCCAATTGAAAGATATTCTCTCCAAGCCCTCGGTATTCGGATTATTTAACTTTGAATTGTTGTTTGAGTTGGAAACTGATGCTTGTGATGTGGGTATTGGCGTTGTGTTGATGCAGTAGGGTCGTCCCTTTGTGTATATTAGTAAAGCACTACATTGACAAATCCTTGTTTTATCCACTTACAAGAAGAAGCTTTTGGTTATCCTCCTAGTTGTCGATAAGTGGCGTCATTATCTTGAGCTTACATAGTTTGTCATTCACATCGATCATTAGTCATTGAAGCATCTAGCCGAGCAGCGACTAACGACACACGTCTATAAGAAAGCAGTCCAAGTTGTTGGGTCTGTCCTACTCGGTTGCTTATAAGCAAGGGAAAGAAAATAAGGGAGCTAATGCCTTATCAAGGAAATCGGAGGATCGGTGTGACAATGTTGTTGAATGCACGACAACAATGGCAATACAACATTGATAGATGAAGGAAGTACACATAAGTTACTCTAATTATCCAAAAACCAATGAGATAATCGTAGCTACCTTGTTGGACTCCGGACAAAATGTCAATTACTCGGTCAAGCAAGGTATTCTGAGGTACAAAAGTAGAACCTATATTGGGAATGATCCTTCATTACAACTCAGCATCTTCAACGCCCTCCAAGAAGAAGCTTTGGGAGGTTATTCAAGAGTGCAAGCCACCTACCAACGGCTCAAGGCTCTGTTTTACTAGGCCTAAATGAAATAGTGGGTTAAAGAGTGCGATACTTGTCAACGAAACAAAGCAGAGCACGTGGCTTACCCGGGACTTCTACAAGTACAACCCCTTTCAATTCCTACTCAAGCCTGGTTGTGTATTTCAATGGATTTTGTGGAAGGCCTTCCGAAATCCCAGGGGAAAGACGTCATAATGATAGTGGTGGATCACTTAACCAAGTATATATGCCCATTTCGTTCCTTAGGTCATCCATTTAGTAGCGAGAGCTTTCATGGAAAATGTCTACAAGCTCCATGGATTCTCAAGTAACATCATATCAGATCGAGATAAGGTCTTCCTTAACCACTTCTGGAGATAAGGTCTTCCTTAACCACTTCTGGAGAGAACTCTTTTAAGCCTTGGGGTTCCCTGCACATGTCCGCAGGCGGACCGCAGCATATCACCCTCAAACAGACGGGCAAATGGAGAGGGTCAATCAATGCCTCGACACTTACTTATGTTGTATTATTGCTGGGCAAAATTTGGATCGGACCGGAAATATAACGGTCTAGTCCACGATCCATAAAAATTGAAATTCCGGTTTTCGGTCCAAGACCAGCGGGTGGGTGTATGTATGTATTTTTTAAAATAAAATTAAAGTGATCAAATAAAAAATATTATAAATTATTTTTTATTCAGGTATTAGTAAGAATAATTTAATTAAGTTTATTTTCACATTTAATAAATACCTTTAAAATATATTATAAGACATTCATTTGTCAGATTGAGCATCTCAAGTAGTCCCTCCAGAAGGCACAAGCGAGAATGAAACAGGTGGCAGACCCCTTGGAGATTCAGAGTTGCTGCTGTAACATCACTATTTCAACAAAACATTCATTTGTCAGATTATGAACTCAAAGGCAAACAATCAATAAACTGGGAAGCGGTACATGAGTGAGGAGAAACAACAAGGATATGACAAATGGATAGGTAGAGATTACTCATGAGAAACACAAAGGGACTTCGACTCAAAGAAAACTTTTCACTACAAAAGATACTATTAAGCAGGATTCATTCCTTCTGATAGAGATTACTTGGTAGTAACCTCTTTAAAATGACAAAATCAGTACAAGGGTACAACCAACTTTACTCAGGACTACATCTTCACTATCATCTTAAAAATATAATCCATTGAATTTAACTTCTCTTCGCTAGATATAATCAATTCTTTTCAGCAATAGTCGTGACAATTTTTTAATATTAGGAAGCCCTGAAAAATATAGCAAGACTCATCAATTTTATTTTATTTTTGCAACAAAATGTGGTTTTAGAGGGACCACTTAAACAACAAATGAAAATATTGAAAAAAGCTAGAATTTGAAGGTGTTGTGGAAGGCAGGTTAGTACATAACAAAAAGGTTATAATAAAGAAAGGAACCGATGTGAGGTTTTGCAGTAAGAAAGTACCCTATCAGCCTATCCTACATAGACTGTGTTTGGGCTAGCGCCTAGAAGCATGGAATGAAGACAGGTATATTGTTGTCTTCTGCTTAATCAATTTTGGGGCAGCTAGAAATTGAGCTCAAGGTTTCCTAGTAAGACCAGCTCTAATACTAGGGTACATAGTAACTACATAGGGTCTGTTTGGTATATATGCTTATGCCTTTGTCGCAACTAATATTGCCGAATAAAGTGTTCAAAGCAATTTTCTTTGAATACTCAGTTCTGAGAGAATAATATGCTAAAAATGGAACACATGTTTTAATAGAACTGTGATTTCTCATGCACTTTGAAATAAAATTACCATTCTGTGTTTATGAATTACTCCCTCCTCGACAAATTCATGTAATTGGTTTTCCAATCAGAGTAAACTAGTGTTAGCAAAATAAAATGATTCAAGAATTACGGTCCAAGGGTCATTCCAACAACTCAATCGAACACAAATACTTGGCAACGGAAACTTTCAGCTCTTATAATTTCTAAAGTAAAAAGTGCACAAGTAGAACACCTGATTTGGAAAGGTAATTGAAAGGCCTATTACCTGATTTACTCGGCAAAGTTATATCCCTTGATGATGAAGGAACATTAGTCAAGGTCCCCACAGGAGCATCAACAAATATGAAATTACACTTGACTTTTGTTTGCAGCGTGAAATTGGAGCTTTTATATGTTACTGATCAAAATTGAAGATGATAGGATGAGAGAATCATATAAATATTTGAGTATAAAACACAAGGGTACAAAAAGTAACTTTATTGGCATGTTATTATGGAATAGTAACAACTCCTATATATGATTGCTGAAGGAGAAAAAGGTTCACCAGATACCTGTTGTTGCACCCTCTCAACTGCTCGAGCTTCTCCAGACAAAGGACCACTATTAGAACACTTCTATTGGCACTTGAACATTGGCCTGACATTCGCTCGCTCAAACCTGTTCAACGCAATGAATATTGGTCAGTATACGCAGCAAGGAAAGATGGATCTCAAATGTAACTACAACTGTCAGTCTTAAGAATACAGGTTCAGAAGGCTAGTTGCAGCCAATGTAGGTCTATATTGGGATAGAGCTAGGCTAGTTGGAGCTTTTGTATTTGGGAAGCTGCTTCTCTATAGGAGTTGGTTGCTGACAAGAGGAAAACCTATCGTTGTCCTTGCCAAAGAATACTCAAACTCACAACTAGTATAGTGCGCAAGCAAGAGATCGATCCACAGGGAAATCTATTCAATTCGAGTGTCAATTCTAATCGCTAGTAAGAATATGGGGGGTTTTTGGGTATGAAAAAGATCCGCCTTTTATCAAAGCGGAAGCAAACAAACAAAGGAAATTAGTTTTAGAATGCAGTGGAGAGAAATAGGTTCACCTACAATTTATCACTTCGATTGATGAATTCGATCCTTGTTTCAGCCTCTAGTCCTTGTCTTTTCCTATCAATGTCCTTGTCCAGATCTTAGGTAAATTACTAGTTCTACGAATCATAGCAACCCTTATCTCTAAATAACCCTAACACGGTTAAGATTCAACCTAGAGATAGCATTAAGATTATGAATTAACCAAGGTACACATAATATCAAGCTACGAGTTGATATTCAACATGTATTCAACTTCCTACACATCCAATTAGTCCTACGAGTCCTAAAGGGATATGATTGCCACTTGGGTTAAGGTTCGCTACGAGGAATCTACAAAACCCTAACAATTGAATGAATCTACTCTAACTAGTTGATCAGGCCAGAGAGAATAAAACACATTCAAGCAATTAAGCACAAAGAAGTCAAAACATTGGAATAGGAATAAGAACTAGATTAAGAAACTTACAATTCAACAATCAAAGATCCAAATTGTAGGCGAAACCTCGAGAGTTTAGTTACTCATGCTCAACGGTGCTCTCAACAATGGAATAATGTGCATAAGGTTCATGAAAATAATAACTAGAAAAACCTTGAATAGTCATTAGAAAGTCGGCCAAATACCTTAATAAAAACCCTAAGTAAAGTCCAGTCTTGAATCGCGTTTCTGTGAAGGCCGCGGGGCGGCCAGGCGATCAGCGAAATCGTTCGACAGAGCTTCGAGCCGCGGGGCGGCTAGCTTGGCCGCGGGGCGGCTTTTACTGTTCACAGTAATTTTTCCGTATCGAATTTGGTCTCGATGTCAACATGAAAGTTGTAGATCTCGGAAAGAGCTTTCCAACGCATGATCATAATAGTCAATCGGACCACCGAGGCCTCCAGAAAGTGCGAAACAAGTTCAGCATGTCTGTCGACAACTTCTGTTGACTTGTTCTTCACTTAGGCTCTCCCTCTTCACTCTTCCTTCATCCATGAGCCTCCTCATTCCTAGTCGGATCCACATATACCTGAAATAATCCATAAAAGCGTGTAGATTCCGATTCCACCAACAACACAAGTATAAATGCAAATCTAGCTTAAACTATGCATTATGCACATCTAAATCATGCTAAATGCATTCTAATATGCCTACCTAAATGCATGCACATCTAAATCATGCTAAATGCATTCTAATATGCCTACCTAAATGCATGCTATCAGTTGCCTCTTACAAAACTGTTTATTTCTTAGTTGGACCATCTTAAATTGCATCTTAAGAGGTTAGGATCCTATTTTCTTCCTTGAAGGAAAAAGTAAAAGAGAAGTTTAGGGCCACAATTCGAAAGAGTTTAAGCAATGCTATTTGACCAAAATATAAAAACATTCCATGGAATCAAGTAAGGCCAAGAAACCAGTTTTAATCATTAAAAATAAAGAAGGATGACACTGACATCATTCACGAAGGAAAAACATTACAAGGCACATCACCCACCTCTACCTTCTATACAAAAGTTGGAAACACCTCCTGTATAAAGAAACATAACACAGAAAATCACAATCCTAAATGGTAAATAATATGTGATTACCATAACCCTGGAATCCAGGTTGGTATATGAGTAATATGACATAGGACATACCATGACTTGAGTATATCCTCCCTCTCTAAAAAGAAATGTTCATGAAATACGATTCTTTTTTGCTGATTCACAGGAAAGACATCTCAAGGCCTAATGATGCTTGATAAAACAATAGAAAGGAGAGAGAAAAAAACCGTTACCAAAATGTAGTCTGACTTGTGAGGATCATCATCCAATCTCACCCGCACAAGAGCTTTTCCATCACGTAAAGCCTTCAGTAAAATAAAGGGAATGAAAGTCGCATTAAATAGCCAAGGAAAAGATATAAATGCAGAAACACGTTGGCTGGCTTCAGATTAACCATCACAGATAAAGGTGTGGACCACACCTTTATCAATAATTTCATCGGCTTACAGTCTATGAAAAACGCCTACATACCTTGATAATAATACTTCCATTGTTAGAAGGAGTCGAATCAGTTACAACAATGTCACCATGACTAGTATCAGCATCAGGTCGAATCAAATCATATGCTCCATGTAAAGGGTTTCCTACACAAAGCAAATGCAGAAATAAAGCTCCTTGAACATCTTCTAAACTATACAGCATGAAATATAAGTAGATCATCAAGGGCATTGCTTTGTCGGAATCTTTTTGAGATTTGAATACGTAAATAGTCGTGGTAACTCATCATAAGTTCAATTTCAATGCCACCAGCAAGATCAACTATACGGGACACCTTAGCAATCCTTATTTGAGCTACCTGAGAAAATAAAGCACCAGTCAAGATTATAGTGCTGAAGCTACATATAGAAAGTTTAGCAATATTAAACACCAAATTATAAAAAGATAAAATTAACTGCAATCAACACATGAACACAAATCTAGCCAATTTCACAAGTTCATTGCAGTTTAGATTGCCCATTTTTTATTCATGGAAAAAATAAAAGGTCAACTAAGCTCTAATGCATATATGGAAACAAACCCAATGAACTTACCTCAGCGACCCTTACACAACAAGCAACCTCAGCTCTTCCAGTTGTATGGTCCTTTGCCTGAATGCAAGCAAGACTGTTGCTAACTGTTGTTCTAATCCTCTTTCCATCAATTGAGATAGAATTCTTGCGATGTTCATCTGTTACACTAATGTCCCAGTATAAGTATGTCACAGCATTTTTTTTGATTTTGAGGATCCCATTGTATTGAGTCTGAGGAAGATGGCAAAAGACTTGATGTAGTATAATGAGAAGGAAGGATCCATGTAATTGGAATCCCAAGAGCAAGTGGAGTGTTTGACACAACCCTTATAATCACATTTGATTCATAAGTCTTATAATCACATTTGATTCATAAGAGTTTTATGAATCAAATGTGATTATAAGGGTTGTGTCACACACTTCACTTGCTCTTGGGATTCCAATTACATGGTTCATTCTCATGTGATTTTGTACCTGTTCATTCTCACAATCGATGAGTGTCATCGATTGTGAGAATGAACCAGATACAAAATCACATGAGAATTTAAGCGAAACCGTTGTTCTTCCTGCGGATCTGATTCACAGAAACATTAACATGAAAATTAGAATCATATAATCTCATTATTACATCAACAAAAAATGTCAAAAGATAGAAAAACTTAGTTCCATCAAGTAGAAGAGTAAAATACAAAGAGATAGGGATGGAGGGAGGGAGAGCCTCTAACAGAACCGTTTGCATCGGACTTGAAAACAACTGATCAATAAGATAAAAAACAATGGATCCTGTTATAATTTCATGAATACAATAGGGTCTTCTCAAATTTCGCTAAACCAATTGAAGAGCTATACTGATTTAATAATTTCAGGTCTACCTTGCTCAATAAACTCCTTACCGGCACAATGAGCTCCTTAGCACAAATAAACTCATTATCAGCAATCAACTCACTGCGCCAAACATATCTTTTTCAAAAAAAGGACACTAAAATTACATTTCATTAAATTCAGTGTAATGTGCTGATTGTTTAAGAAGCTTGTCAAATACAGTTGGACTGTGGGGTCAAGATGCTCAAATCGATAATTAAATAGGGTTGAACTTTCTATTTCTTCAGTGGTACAAATCAATCAGAAAGTAGGGCTACATGAAAGAGTTAAATTATTCAAGATCTGCGAATAAATCTCACCTTCCATACAAAAGATGGATAAAATTAATATCTATATCATCTAGCACACTCTCAGACTTAATAAGCTTCTGACTAGATGAGGGAGATATGTAAGGCTTTCCACTAGATTGTCTGGTTTCCCCTTTAGTTTCAGCTTCTTTCTATTTTTCCCACTAGTGTAAGTCTGTAAGAAGAGTATATTCACTCTTGGCATATAATACACTTAGCACAGAAGGACACAGAAAATTGCAAACACTAAATAGCAACTATACAGCTTGCGAAATGTGAATCAAGATGGCAAGACACATAGTAAGGTATTAGGAGGTAAAACTATTCCTTCTGTTGATCTAGGTGGTACACATACCATGCTTTTTCAACTCTAAAAAGAAAGACCCAATAAGGCCACTCACTGCCTAATTTCTCTATGAAGGTTTACAAACATCGTCCACAATAGAGCATAGCATAGAAGCTGGTTTGGAGCACGATATGAGACCTATTATTATTCATGGGATATAAATCTTAAACGCTAGAATGCTCATATATTCAAAACTTATATTTCGTCTTGCCATGTATCGGCTCATCATCTTGCACACATAGTACATCAAGTGCCAAACATCACAACATAACCCTCAGTCCAGCCTCGTTCAAAGGGAAAATATAAAGCACAGGTAAAACCATAAAACTTATTAAAGACATTAAGACAAGCACTATCACATCGTCGATTTCTGAAATGATTTAAATGAAACCATCTTCATGTAGCGATCCATTGTATTGCACATACCACAAAATCACACTACCTATGGCCCTGACTACACTAGCATCCATTTACTACGCCACTCCACAAGAAACCAAACTCCCAACATTGAACCGCAAAAGCAGTATACAGTAAACAGTTAAATGATCGAGCAGTCTCAATCACACAACCGCGGCAACAAATTCGGGGAAATCGACAAATCTCTCTACATCATCGCATTAAAACAAAATTCCCACAAATCAAGCTACGGATAGAATCGGCGAAATTGAACTCAGCAAAGCCAAAACAAGTAGAAATCAGTAAGGGAAGTATCGGGAGAAGCTGAATACCACTTGAAGCAGCCATTGGTGCCCTGGAGACGGAACTCGACCGGGTTAGTCATTCGAGGAGGTAACAGTATATCGACTGCGTGAATGTGAGGCCCGGAGGCGATGCCATTGGCACCGCAAGTAACGGCAACGAGCACAGCAAAGAAAGCGTGGGAGGGGTGTGGAAATAGGGGGAAAAAGCAACGGGAAGGAAATTACGGTGACAACAGATGGGAAGATGTGATTGGTGAGGAGGCCGTGTGGGTTTGCCTTTCCTGAGAGGAGTTATTTTTTGTGGCATGAATTTTTTTTTTGTTTTTTTGTTCAGAGAAGCTAAATACACAGGTAATTGTTACTTAGATACTATACATCGCTAATCTATGCAGCTATTTGCGAACCGAGTTATACAATGAGTTGCGGACCTCTCCGAGCATCGTGCCAAACACGTTCTAAAAGGCCCTCGACAAAACGTCAGCAAGACATTACGCAACCCCTTGTGGACCGAGCTACACAACGAGTTGCGGACCTCCCCGAGCATCATGTCAAACACGGCCTAAAAGGCCCTCAACAAAACCTCTGTAAGACATTACGCAACCCCTTGCGGAACGAGCTACACAACAAGTTGCGGACCTCCCCAGGCATCGTGTCAAACACGCCCTAAAAAGCCATCGACAAAACGTCCGCAAGACATTGCGGAGAGAGGTCCGCGTTAGGATGCAGACTAATTATGAAATGTAACCTCATGCGACTAGAACGTTGTTTGACACAGCGTCCAAAGTAGTCTGCAACTCGCAGCGTAGCTTGGTCCCCAAGGGGTTGCGTAGATTAGCGGTGTATCCAGTAAAATTTAGGAATAATAGCAAAAAATACCCAAAATCCAAAGGCGATTTGCAAATATGCCTTGTCTTTTACTTTGGGGCAATTTGCACAACTATACACATTTTTTTTTGACTTTGCAAAAATGACACTTTTTGTGTTATTTGCAAAAGTAAAATGGTTGCTATTTGTGCAAATAAAATTGGGGAAGGGCAAGGCCTGTTGCAGGTCCTCACAAGGGGGGAGAGAGAGAGAGAGAAAGAGGGGGGATTTTTGGTGGGGAAATTTGGCGTCAAAAAAGAGGAGATAGATGAGTGTAATGATTGCATATGGAAAAAGGTGATGGGAAAGGGGTGTTTCCTCCATTTGTAAAGTATAAAAGGAGAGGAGAAGAGAGGATATCAGTTTCTTCCTCCCATGGACAAAAGAGATGGAGAAGAAGGCCACCATTGGAGAAAAACCCATCGGCATCAAGGTCCAGTTGCAGAGCACGTGTCGGGCGCATTCTTTGTTCGTGTCAGTGTTCGTTAACTTCCGTGTCACCGAGGTTTATGAGAAACCCTAATTCTCAGGTGCAATGGGTATGCGTCTCTCCTGTTTCTCCTCATGTTTCGCGAAGAGTAGATACCCATTAACAATGGTGCTGATCCCACTTTTCATTAACGCCAAAGTATGTGTCACTCTCATCTTCAACGGTCGTTGGTTGTTCGAGGGTGTCGGGTGAGTGTATTCTGGTGAAACCGAGCGCAAGAATGTGATCATTGAAGAGGGCATCGACTTCGCCTCTCTTAATAAACTGATGAGGCTCAAGGTCAGCCATGATTCTTCATATGAAGATTGACGGTTGTCTTACATGCCAAAGGCGGAAGAAGCGGGTCATCCGATAACGATAGGTGATGATGACGACCTTGAGGCTTTTAAGTTTCTGAACTCGAAGTGTGGGGAACGTTAACATCCATGGCCCATGGCGATATATGTTGGTCCAGTGTTGAAAGAGAGCCTTCAAGTACCGCAACCCGGCATCGGGGAAGAATGCTTGAGTGGGCCTCGTAACTCCCAAAAAGTGGACTACCTGGAGGCAGAAGGTAAGGCACAACCAAACCCTGTGTTTGTAGATGTTCGGTTATATGGGGAGGAGGGGTTAGCGAGTCAACAGGGAAGAGCAAGGATATAGGGGTGAAAGACAAGGTTGACACGGGGTTTCGAAGGGGTGACAAGGATATATGTGCATGTGACAAGGGTAGGGGTCCAGAGGTGATCCTCTTGGGTGAGGTGATAGGGAAGAGCCAGGAGCACGTAACTGATAAGGGGTTTGGAACTGGTGACAAGCATATGTGTGAAGGTGACAAGGTTGAAGGTCCGGAGTTGATCCACTTGGGTGAGGTGATAGGGAAGAGCCAGGAGCACGCTACTGACAAGGGGTTTGGAACTGGTGACAAGCTTATGTGTGAAGGTGACAAGGGTAAAGGTCCGGATTTGATCCACTTGGGTGAGGTGATAGGGAAGAGCCAGGAGCACGCTACTGACAGGGGGTTTAGAACTGTTGAATGGAACATTCATGAAGGTGACAGGGGTGAGGGTCTGGATGTTATCCACTTGGGTGACACGAACTCCTCCTCCGATGACACGGTAAAATGTCAAGGTGATATGTATCAGGGGTTGGATGTCATATCCATAAGCAGTCAGGAGGAGGACGAGGACTTTGACGCCGGAGTGAAGCGGGAAGAAGTTTGGGATTATTTTGACTGGCAGGATTTGGAGGAAGACCCGGGTATGAGGGTGTCGACAGAGGGGGACGAAGTTGAGGATGAGGTGATGGGTGAACTTGAAGATTGGGTTCCGATGAAATACCCCAAATTATTTTTGGGATATTTCTTATTTTTATTTAATTAAATAAATCTATATTATATTCAAACTATAGTATATATCTTGTGAATTTGGGTCATTTAATAAATTTGCATAAGATATATGGTATTAATTAGAATAATTAAATTATTCTAAAGAGAAATAATATATGATGGATTTAATTATATAAATCCTCTATATACTCTTATTATTTAATTTATGTAGTTAAATTAAATAATATTCATTTCGCTGGAAGGAGAGGAACCTATTCTTTTATTTATTTTCTTTAAAATCTATATTTTATTTAACCTTTGAGTAGTATATAGACACGCCAAATTTTAGGGTTTTGCACGACCCAAAAATACTCAGCCCCACCATCTCTCATCCTCCCCGCCATCACCGTCTCTCATCTTCTCTCAAGCCGTGACGCCTCCCATCGCTGCCCAACCACCATCGCCAGCATTCGCGTCTCCCGTGAGCCAACCTCCCCTGAGCAGCCTCCGGCGACTTGGGTCGAGCCGCCCTCCGCAGATCTTCACCGACCGCAGCGCAGCCCTTGCCCGATGACGCCCAGGACAGCAGGCCGAGCCCTAGCTGCATCCACTCCGTTTGCCGCCAGCCTTGCCGCCACCGAGCCCTCGCCTTCGCCGCTAACCATCGACGTCGGATGAAGAGCCGGGTCGAGCCTGCACCCTGTTCCTTTATCTTCCTCGGTGTGTACAGGTTGATTGCAAAGAAACAGAGATTTCAATCTCTTTTCTAACAATTGCAGAAACCACCCTCAATTCATGCCTTATTAATATTTCGGCCTCAATTAATTTTTAATTAATTCAGCCGGCCATAGTTTTTAATCCGAGTTAATTCTTGCCCGTTTCAGCAAAACTGGTCAATCTCAAAGCACTCACGCCGGATCCCGCTTCCCGAGGAATTCATATTGGTATAGATTTTAACTTTATAGAATTAATTCAATTTTAAATTGAGTTAAGTAAAGTTAATTTTATAAAATATCAATATTAATGTTCCTTTTTCCGTTGGATTCAATAGGTGTTAAAATCTCGTGTTGTTGTCATCAGCTGATCATCGAAGGTTAAGGCAAGTGATTTCGTTCAATGCCTTTTGCATGTTTCGTGATTTTCTTTTGGCGTGCCTTTTTATTCTTCTGTGTTGAATGCGGCCCTGTGGTCAATTTCCTTGCCAGTTTCAATAAATTGCATATCCGTCTGCTTGATATAATTTATCTCGTTATTCATAAATTGGCATGAGTCTAAATTAATGAACAATTATTAATTTAATGTGATATGTGTATTAAATGTGTCATTTGTTTTATAACTCGAGATAAATAAAAATTGCCCATTTTCATCTTTCGAATTGCATGAAATTCTGCTTGTTTCTTTCATGCAAATTAATAGCATGCGATATTAAGATCCTTTGAAATATCTGTGCTTGTACGTCCTTGTTGGTTTAATGTCGTTATTATGATCACCTAGTATTTAACGTTAAATTTGTTATAATTAATATGTGCAACTCACGTGGTGCGGATTGACTTAAAGTCAGTTGCGATGGTTATCTCGCAGGTTGGGAATAGTGTAAAGCCCAATCTAAAAGGTTCCATGGAATATCTAGACTTCAAACAGTCTCAGGTCGCAGGCCTAGTTGAGTCTGGACCCGTGTCCCTATTAGACTTCAAACAGTCTCAGGTCGCAGGCCTAGTTGAGTCTGGACCCTTGTCCCTATTAGACTTCAAAGTCTCAAGTCGCAGTCCTAGCTGAGTCTGGACCCGTGTCACTACGTTTTATATTGTGTTATTTACATATATACATTATTGTTATTATCGAGATTATTAATAGGTGATCAATTCAGTTATATTATACTTCACTCTTATTCGAGGTATAATTCCTTTTCTTATCTTATAATCGATCATTACGATCATCCGAGTCATGTGTGAATTTTTACCTTTTTATTCAGTTTCCACTTTAAATATTCGTGTCTTTCCCTTAACCTATGACATACCGTTTTATGGTCACTGTAAGGTTAAAGTCTGAACATTTTCCCTATGATTTGCTAGTCTTAATTGTACTAACCATCCTATTTATTGGATGGCTGGTGTCCTTCGTACTCACGAAACACCAGACCATATTCCACAGGTCTAGTGCAAGCAGCAGAACAGGAGAGAGTTGAAGAGCGGGATATCATTTATGAACCTTTACACTACAAGTTTTTGAACCTTTAAAGTTTTCGCAATAGTACTTTGGGGTTAGCTATTTTTGGAGCTTATTACTACTTTATGATTTTGACACTTTAGCTTTATTGTTAGGATTTGATATTTTATACTTTGATATTTAAATTACTTCCGCATTAGTTTATTCAACTGCTTAAGTACCGTCTTGTTTATGGGAGCATGGTTGCATGTCCCTATAAGCCTCAGGTGAATTCAAAGACATTAAAGTCTGCGGATTCACTGGCGCTGTAACGTTCCCTTCGGATTTAAAAGGGGGTGTTACATAAGGTGGTATTAGAGCAATATGTTTTAAAACGTTTTCATTCGGATTTTTAAATGATTTCTAAAGTGAATTTCAAAAAGACTTTTATTAAAACTAAGTTTATACTTATAAAAATAAGCAGTGATTGAAATGATTTCAGAGTATTAATTTGTCTGATAGTCCCGCTCAAGCTCCTGCACCTGCCAAAGACTAATCATAGCTTCTTAAATCTTGTTCCCTCTAAATCTCGCTTTCCGGATTATCTCGCTCGAGTACTGATGACTCCTCGCCTCCTCGATAGATGTCTAATGTTCGCAAGACCTCAGGACTACACGTCACGGGTTACCTCCAATGCATTGACCTAGGCGTGGCCACGGGTCGGACCCGCCGGGTCGACGGGTTCGACCCGCCGGGTCAAGGGTCAGGGTTGGCCGACCCGAACCCTAACTCGTAAATTTCACGGGTTGACGGGTTCGGGTCGACCCGGCGGGTTACATTATTTTAAAAAAAATCTTTTTTTTTTAAAAAAAATGATTATTAAAATAAATAAATAAATAATATGTAAAGATTTTATCTTCATAACACATTTTATCACTTTGATATGAAGTGTTAAAAATGTAGGAAGATTATATCTCCATATTAATTCTTTCATCCACAATAATTTCATTGTGTGATGTAAGAGAAAAAAATATGAGAATATATTTCTCAAACTTCATTTTCAACTTAATTTCCAATGTAGGAAATGTAGGAAACAAGTGTAGTGGAAGGTATGTGGTAGTGGGATACATATATATAGCCACATGCCTTCTCATTCTAACTCCATATTTTCGATGTGGGACAAAGTCTTTGTCCCACATTGGAAATGAGGGGAAGGAAGGAAGACTTCCAAGTCTATAAAAGGAGAAGGATAGGGTTTATTTGTCTCACATTGCACATTATAGTTTATGTATTATTGTGAGTTATTTTAAGAATAATTTACATAATTTACATAATATTATAAATTTATTTTATTAAAAATAAATTTTTCAAAAAAAAAATATTTTGAAAAATATGACACTGCATCGGACTCCATCGGACTCCAGCACAGAGGTGGCGGTCGTGGAAAAAGCTACAATTGAGCTATCCAAGGGGAAGAATGTCCTGGTCGACCCTCCTGAAGGAGCTGCAGCCACAGAATATGGCAAGAAACTCATCCGCGAGTGGTACAAGGAAAATAATTTGGAAACTCTTCGATTTTACAGCGAGAAAAAGACAGCAAGAGAAAAGAGAGCCATGCCAGCTCCTCTGGATGACAAGAGGAGAAAGTACCTCTAGAATCTCGTCCGAGTGTACGACATGGAACCATCTCAAAGTCCTAGTGAAGAGGAGTCAAAGAAGAGATCCTTTTTGGAAACCCTAGCAGATGAGAAAGCATTCCAGGCTTTGCAAGAAAGGAGAGCGAGGCAGAGGCTCCGCGTGAGGAAGACCGGGGAAATATACAGGAATAAGAAACGAATTGTGAATGAGCTAGAAAAACGTTGTGATCAGGCTAGAGATGAGATCAAAAAGAGATGTGTGAGCATGCTGAGTCAGAGAAAGATGCAGCATCGCAAAAGCATAGCTCTGAATTGGACAAACTCGTCAAGCTATATGTCTTTGCAGAAGACGAAGAGGATTAATATCTCATCAGCAACAACACATTCCGCAGTAGTACCAGCAAAATACCCAGATTCCTGCAGGTTCACAGTCAACAGTGAACAAAGGGAAGAATTTCGTCGGGCCATCTCAGTAGGGTCCGCGACTATATTAAATGTGTAGGATGGACGACACTACTTCTCCTATAAAGGTATTATCTATCTTTGGGCCGAGCCAATTAATATTCTTTTTATCCAGGTGCTTCTCATTCTTTTCTAGCCGAGCAAACTGCTGAAAGACTCGGATTAGAATCTGTGACTCTAGATGATTCCTTTATTGTGAAATTCCCTAGTGGGAATAGAGTTCGAGGTAGGAAAATGTTATTCCACTTCCCCATCGCGATAGGTGGCGATGAATACCTTGCCGATCTTGTTCTGCTTCTGATCCTTCCTCAGGACATCATCCTCGGCATGTTTTGGCTTACTCGCCATGGTGCAATCATTGATGGTGGACGGAGAATCGTGACCCTCTCGTCGGCCGGTAAGGTTGTGTGCAGATTTCGTGGGCGCATCCCCGAGGAGGATGGCCGTGTTATTAATGTGGTGCAGGCAGCCAGATTGTTACGTCAAGGTTGTGCCGTATTCTTAAGCTATCTGTAGGATCAGCCGTCCGACCTGATCCGTATCTCCGATATTCCTGGAGTTTGAGATTTCCCTGATGTTTTTTTTCCAACGAGATTCTTGGTTTACCTTCAAAGCGGTTCATTGAGTTCACCATCGACTTAGAGCCAGGAACCGCTCCTATTTCCAAAGCCCTGTATCGCATGACTCCAGTGGAGATGCAAGAATTAAAGAGTCAGCTTAAAGAGTTGTTAGAGAAGGGTTATATTCGACCCAGTGCTTCACCTTGGGGTGCTCTCGTGCTGTTGGTGAAGAAGAAAGACGACTCTTTCTGTTTGTATATTGATTATCGGGAGCTGAAGAAGGTGATGATCAAGAACTAGTATCGACTGCCACGCATTGAGGACTGGTTAGATCAACTTCAGGGAGAAAAGGTATTCTCCAAGATTGACCTTTGATCTTGTTACCATCAGCTCCAAGTTTGTGACGAGGATATTCCAAAGACTGCTTTCAGGACACGTTATGGGCACTACGAGTTCGTGGTGATGCCCTTTGGCTTAACGAATGCCCCAGCAGTCTTTATGGATCCGATGAATCGTTATTTCTATCAGTATTTGGACAAGTTCGTCATAGTCTTCATCGACGACATTTTGATCTACTCGCCGAGTGAGGAGGCTTACTCTGAGCATTTGATAAGTGATAATTATTTTGATAACACTGCGAGAGCATCAGTTGTATGCAAAGTTGTCTAAGTGTGACTTTTGGATAAAGCAGGTGGCATTCCTAGGCCACATAATCTCAGAGAAAGGGGTGATGGCCGACCCCCAAAAGATAGCAGTTGTAGAGAAGTGGAGTCCGTCTAAGAACGCCAAGGAGATCCGGAGTTTTCTGGGACTAGCAAGTTACTACAGGAGGTTCGTGGAAGGGTTTTCATTGGCCCAACCACTGACCTTACTCCTGCGTTAATCCCAGAAATTCGTTTGGAATGACAAGTGCAAAGCGAGCTTTCAGGAGCTCAAGAAGCGGTTAACCACAACACATATTCCGGCACTCCCTAAGGAGTTAGAGGATTATATGATTTACAGTGATGCTTCCAAGCAAGGTTTGAGTTGTGTATTGATGCAAGATGGGAAGGTGATAGCTTATGCATCACGACAATTGAAGCCGTATGAGGAGAAATACCCCAGTGCATGATCTGGAACTAGTTGTTGTGGTATTTGCTCTAAAAATCTAGCGACATTATCTGTATGGAGTTCGTTGCTAGATATACACTGACCAAAAAAAGCCTCAAGTATGTGTTCACTCAGAAGGAGTTGAACATGAGACAGAGACGCCGGTTAGAGCTCATCAAGGACTATGACATTGAGCTTCTCTATCATCCTGGAAAGGGTAATGTCGTAGCCGATGCTTTAAGCCGCAAATCTCAGCACGGGGCTATGATCAGTTGTTTGACAGCAAGTCCTGCTCTGCAGAAGGATCTGCTAAAGTTAGAGGTTGAGGTTTGGTTTGAAAGAAACCGAGGACAATTGTGTATGATGGAGGTTCAGTCAGATCTGTTAGCAGAGATAAAGGCGAAGCAGACAGAGGATGTGGTGTTACTGCATATCACCATTGATTTCTTCGAGGGAAAAGCCCCAGGCTTTGTCGTGAGGAAGGATGGATCTCTATGGTTTGGGAAGCGCATCTGTGTCCCCAATGTTCCTGAGATACGACAGACCATCCTTGAGGAAGCTCATGCATCCGGCTATTCGGTGCATCATGGAGCTACTAAGATGTATAAGGACCTGAGACAGAACTACTGGTGGTCTGGTATGAAGAATGAAGTGACCAAGCACGTGGTTAGATGCTTGGTATGTCAGTGGGTCAAGATTGAGCACCAGAGACCTGGTGGGAAGCTCCAACCACTTCCAGTACCCACATGGAAGTGGGAACAGATCTCGATGGATTTCGTTATGGGGCTCCTTAAGGGTCAGGGGCAGAAGAATGCCATTTGGGTGAGTGTTGATCGACTCACCAAATGTGCACACCTCATTGCTATTCGATCTAACTAGAACCCGACAAAGCTAGCAGAATTGTACCTCCAGCACATAGCCCGCCTTCACGGTATTTCTTCGTCCATTGTCTCTGATCGTGATGGACGATTCATCTCAGAGTTCTAGAAGAAGCTGCATGAGGGACTTGGTACTCAGCTGAATTTCAGTACTGGTTTTCACCCTCAGACAAATGGTCAGTCAGAGCGGACCATTCAGACATTGGAGGATATGCTACGAGCATGTGTTCTAGATGAACCGACAGATTGGGAGACCAGTTTAAGTCTGATTGCGTTCACCTACAACAATAGCTGGCATTCATCCATCAAGATGGTTCCTTTTGAAGCCCTCTATGGACAGAAGTGTCGACCGCTTGTGTGTTGGGATGATGCGACAAATGCTATCCATATAGCTTCGGAGCTGTTAGAGAAGACAACTGAAGAAGTTGCGATGATCAAGCAACGAATGTTGACTGCTCAGGGTCGCCAAAAGTCTTATGATGACCTTAGGCGTAGAGAGATCAACTTGGAGGTGGGCGACAAGATGTTCGTGAAAGTGTCACCCACGAAGGGAGTCTTTCGTTTCGGGAAGTGAGGGAAGCTGAACCCTCGATATGTCGGGCCATTTAAGATTCTGCAATGTGTAGGCAATGTGGCCTATCACTTTGCTCTGCCTCCGTTAGCTAATCCAGTACACGACGTCTTCCATGTATCATTGCTACGGAAGTACGTGCCTGACCCAAATCACATTTTGAGCTATGAGAAGATTGAGGTCCACCCAATCGGAACCTATAATGCGAAATAAGAACAAGATCCCAATGGAAGGAACGTCTAAGCAAGGTCTTAAGCTCTACACCTTAGATGCCATTACCGAGGTTGATGAACAGGAGTAAGCTACACTAAAAAAGTTGCGCAACGTCAAGCTTTTTAGTAATTCCTTTATGCTAGTACGTTCTAGCATTTAAATAAAGGGAGTCAATGGACAAGTATTTCCGATAAACTCCATATCTAGCAATCAAAATTCCGATATTGTTATTCTAAGTAGTCAATTTTGGATTCATCCTTATAACCTTACAGGTTGAAGTCAAAGTGGGGAATTGGTGTGCGAATTGGTAATATTCTAACGTTGAATACCATATAAGTTTTGCACATTTCCCTGCTAATATTCCTTTCACGTTATATAGTCAGCTCCAGTATATATGTTGATACTTTTGATTCCATATCAAGTTGGTCAACCCGTGTTTTTTTATAGCTATCGAAAAAGAGTCGGGATGTGCTCCCTATATACTCTAGAAGGACTCCTCTGTTTCACTTCCGTATAAGCAGGAATAATACCTGCATGTGAAATCAATGATTAATGATCGATATGTCATACGTAAGGTTCTTCAGAAGGATAATTAGTAACTTTTTATGTAGGTAGGTTCACCTTTCCTAAATCTTGATAGCATTAAATGATCATGGGTTATATATATATATATATATCTCATCTCTCCTTTCCATGATCGAGCAACCGAACTCTCATTGGTAAAAAGCTTGAGAATAATAATTTCGATCAAATATAGATATACAACACGATTTATGTTTATGAAGAAGACAAGGACGCAAGGATGCATGTGCTTAAGAACCGGACAACGTTCATGTCGATAAACCAGAAGACGAAGACCCACAACTCATCTCATATGAATAAGGTTGGCTGGTTTTGTCACAATGGTTGCCTTCAAAGCCACCCGGGCCATTTGGCAACCTGGAAAAGGAAGCCAGATGGGGCTGAGACGAAAGCCAATGACAAGCTAGTTAACTCTGTTTCTGTGATGCGAGTTCACTTATCTCGAGCAACGAGAATGAATATCAAAAGATGTCTTTCAAAATTTTAATATCCTTATTTTAGATATTTATAGCTATAGAGGTACACTATTTTCATAGGATCGAAAATTTTAAGCTTTGTCATTGAGGAGTTCGGAAAACGATGAGTTACTTTAGATGTAATTCTCATCGCTCACGTATTCGATAAGTACATTAAGCGAATCACGCTTAGATTCTACCCATGAGGGAACCATTGTTAGATACACCTAGCTCTGCTTTGATCAATCTATATCCTCTAATATATTTCAAGGTTAACTACCCTATCTTCAATACATGTCTCGTTTCTTTTCTAAGTTTCGGGACGAAACTTATTTTTAGTGGGGAGATATGAAATACCCCAAATTATTTTTGGGATATTTCTTATTTTTATTTAATTAAATAAATCTATATTATATTCAAACTATAGTATATATCTTGTGAATTTGGGTCATTTAATAAATTTGCATATATGGTATTAATTAGAATAATTAAATTATTCTAAAGAGAAATAATATATGATGGATTTAATTATATAAATCCTCTATATATTCTTATTATTTAATTTATGTAGTTAAATTAAATAATATTCATTCCGCTAGAAGGAGAGGAACCTATTCTTTTATTTATTTTATTTAAAATCTATCTTTTATTTAACCTTTGAGTAGTATATATACACGCCAAATTTTAGGGTTTTGCACGACCCAAAAATACTCAGCCCCACCGTCTCTCATCCTCCCCGCCATCACCGTCTCTCATCTTCTCTCAAGCCGTGACGCCTCCCATCGCTGCCCAACCACCATCGCCAGCATCCGCGTCTCCCATGAGCCGACCTCCCCTGAGCAGCCTCCGACGACTTGAGCCGAGCCGCCCTCCGCAGATCTTCACCGACCGTAGCGCAGCCCTTGCCCGGTGACGCCCAGGACAGCAGGTCGAGCCCTCGCTGCATCTGTCTCCGATCACCGCAATCGATTGCTTTGTCGCTGCATTCGCTCCGGTTGCCGCCAGCCTTGCCGCCGCCGAGCCCTCGCCTTCGCCGCTAACCATCGACGTCGGAGGAAGAGCCGGGTCGAGCCTACACCCTGTTCCGTTATCTTCCTCGGTGTGTACAGGTTGATTGCAAAGAAACAGAGATTTCAATCTCTTTTCTAACAATTGCAGAAACCACCCTCAATTCACGCCTTATTAATATTTCGGCCTCAATTAATTTTTAATTAATTCAGCCGGCCATAGTTTTTAATCCGAGTTAATTCTTGCCCGTTTCAGCAACACTGGTCAATCTCAAAGCACTCACGCCGGATCCCGCTTCCCGAGGAATTCATATTGGTATAGATTTTAACTTTATAGAATTAATTCAATTTTAAATTGAGTTAAGTAAAGTTAATTTTATAAAATATCAACATTAATGTTCCTTTTTCCGTTGGATTCAATAGGTGTTAAAATCTCGTGTTGTTGTCATCAGCTGATCATCGAAGGTTAAGGCAAGTGATTTCGTTCAATGCCTTTTGCATGTTTCGTGATTTTCTTTTGGCGTGCCTTTTTATTCTTCTGTGTTGAATGCGGCCCTGTGGTCAATTTCCTTGCCAGTTTCGATAAATTGCATATCCGTCTTCTTGATGTAATTTATCTCGTTATTCATAAATTGGCATGAGTCTAAATTAATGAGCAATTATTAATTTAATGTGATATGTGTATTAAATGTGTCATTTGTTTTATAACTCGAGATAAATAAAAATTGCCCATTTTCATCTTCTGAATTGCATGAAATTCTGCTTGTTTCTTTCATGCAAATTAATAGCATGCGATATTAAGATCCTTTGAAATATCCGTGCTTGTACGTCCTTGTTGGTTTAATGTCGTTATTATGATCACCTAGTATTTAACGTTAAATTTGTTATAATTAATATGTGCATCTCACGTGGTGCGAATTGACTTAAAGTCAGTTGCGAGGGTTATCTAGCAGGTTGGGAATAATGTAAAGCCCAGTCTAAAAGGTTCCATGGAATATCTAGACTTCAAACAGTCTCAGGCCGCAGGCCTAGTTGAGTCTGGACCCGTGTCCCTATTAGACTTCAAACAATCTCAGGTCGCAGGCCTAGTTGAGTCTGGACCCGTGTCCCTATTAGACTTCAAAGTCTCAGGTCGCAGTCCTAGTTGAGTCTGGACCCGTGTCACTACGTTTTATATTGTGTTATTTACATATATACATTATTGTTATTATCGAGATTATTAATAGGTGATCAATTCAGTTATATTATACTTCACTCTTATTTGAGGTATAATTCCTTTTCTTATCTTATAATCGATCATTACGATCATCCGAGTCATACGTGAATTTTTACCTTTTTATTCAGTTTCCACTTTAAATATTCGTGTATTTTCCTTAACCTATGACATACCGTTTTATGGTCACTGTAAGGTTAAAGTCTGAACATTTTCCCTATCATTTGCTAGTCTTAATTGTACTAACCATCCTATTTATTGGATGGCTGATGTCCTAAGTACTCACGAAACACCAGACCATATTCTACAGGTCTAGTGCAAGCAGCAAAGCAGGAGAGAGTTGAAGAGCGGGATATCATTTATGAACCTTTACACTACAAGTTTTTGAACCTTTAAAGTTTCCGCAATACTACTTTAGGGTTAGCTATTTTTGGAGCTTATTACTACTTTATGATTTTGACACTTTAGCTTTATTGTTAGGATTTGATATTTTATACTTTGATATTTAAATTACTTCCGCATTAGTTTATTCAACTGCTTAAGTACTGTCTTGTTTATGAGAGCATGGTTGCATGTCCCTATAAGCCTCGGGTGAATTCAAAGACATTAAAGTCTGCGGATTCACTGGCGCTGTAACGTTCCCTTGGGATTGAAAAGGTGGTGTTACATCCGAGGTCCAGCATATCTCCACCTACGATGGAGAACGTTGAAGCTATAATGGACATAGCAATGCCTCGGACCCAGGATCCACGACGCAACCTGACAGAACTTTCAGAGGGACAATTGTTCGCCTCGAAAGCTGATGTGCAGAGTCGCCTTAAGTGGAATGCAGTGGAGAAGTGCTTCGAGTTTGTAGTGAAGAGGTCGTGTAAATCAACGTATATAGTTGGTTGTGTAGACAGCAAGTGCACGTGGATGTTAAGGCCGTCGACTTACCGGCGCACGACTAAGTGGTCCATCCGACAGTATGTCCAGGAGCATACATGTGACCTGCACATGAAGCACAACCATAGCCGACATGCTACGTCGAACATGATTGGACACAACCTCGTGACCACGTAAGTGTTACTTTAGTTGCGAACAACTATTTATGTCACACAACATTATTCCACATGTCACATAATGTAACTCACCATGTCAGTGATGTCACCATTATATGCAGGTTCACCGGGACTCGAAAGGACCTCATTCCCGAGCAAGTGCAGAAAATAACGAAGTCCTAGTATGGAGTATCGTGTAGCTACTGAGAGGCACGAAGGCACGACTGGCAGCGAGGAAGGTGAAGCATGGGACCGATGAAGACAGCTACCGAGATATTATTCCATACTTGCACATGTTGGAGCACACTAACCCCGGGACATATACTAGGTTAGAGCTGGACTCATCCCAAAGATTCAAGTACGCCTTTGTTAGCTTCGGTGTATGGCGCAAGGCCATCCCCTACCTTCAAAAGGTAAAACTCCATGTCGGTACTATAATATTGCATGTAACCTAACATAAATTACCATGTCACCTAACCAGCTGGTATCGATATCCATGTCCAGGTGATTTCAGTGGATGGGAGTTTCCTGAAAGGGAAGTTCAGGGGCACGCTTCTATTTGCCACAGCCCAAGATGCAGACCACAGTGTATACCCGATCGCGTTTGCGATTGTCGATGGTGAGAATCACGGGTCATGGGGCTTATTCTTCAAGAACATGCTACATGTCGTCGAGGATGCACCAGACGTAATGTTTGTCTCTGATCAGCATCTTAGTATCGTCAAAGGTTTGAGGGACCACTATGTGTTTGCCAAGCAAGGGGCCTGCCAATGGCATCTATTTTAGAATGCGAGGTGCAAGTACAAGGGGGTCACGGGCCTACAAAGGTTGTACTTCAAGGTGGCGAAGGCGTACACGAGGGCAGAGTTTGAGAAGCACTTCACTGATTTCTGCACACAGTCAGCCCCTGCGGGCCAGTATCTGAAAGAGGCTGGCTTCCAGAACTGGGCCCGGGCATACTTCTTGGGGATGCGCTACAACATATTGACGACGAACAACTCCGAGTCTCTGAACTCCGTGTTCAAGGAGCCCCGCGACCTACCCATCACAACCCTGATTGATGCTGTCATCGAAACAGTATTCAAGTGGTTTTAGGAGCGACGGGAAAAAAGCACCAAATCGGGGTCGTCGGTGAGCGATTACGTTCAAGGTGAGCTCAAAACGAACTATGTGTTAGCAACATGCATGGATGTTAGAGCGCTCAGCACACACGAGTACACTGTCCGCAGAGGGTCCTTCTCCTGGGTTGTGAACCTGAGTGCCCGGACTTGCACATGCAAGCAGTTCGACATTGACCAGTTTTCGTGCCCGCACGCTGTAGCCGCTGCCAAGTTTCGAGGTACCAATTTCTTCTCTCTCGTGAATGACTTCTACAAAGTTGCAGCATGGAAGGCGTGTTACGAGAATGTGCTATATCCGCTTCCTCCAAGAGCAGATTGGCGAATCCCCCCAGCCATGTCCAGCGCAGAGTGTCTCCCCCCGGACGTGAAGCGGCGGCCTGGTCGCCCTAAGACTTGTCGATACCCATCTCGGGGAGAATTTCACCGTTTCAAGCGTCGTCGTTCGTAGATGTGTTCCTCCATTGGTGGTCCAACGCCTTACCTCGGCCGCTTGGTCTTCTTTTGCATTTGCAGTTTGGGGTCAGTGGTTGGACCATTCTCCGTCTATGTTATTTTGTGAATGGGTTAAGTACTTGGTAGTGTAATTAGGTTGCTTGCACATATGGAAAACTCTAAGTAGGCTGCTTTACTTTTAGGAACGGGTTACATACTACAGGTAAGTGGTAAAGAACTTCGTAGTACTTTTGGGGATGGCTTCAGAAAATAACCCCTGTCACCGCCTTTGTATTACCGTGTCTGGTTGAAGGGGTTATCATGTCACTGCTTTGAATTTGATGTTTGACATTTCGGTGGTTGACACTTTGATAATGAAATCACCCATGCATTGGCACTTGTTTCAGCTGATGTTTACATTCCCGAGTGTTTGTGCTAGTCGTGTAAGGAAATCACCCTTGTCACCATATTGAAATCAGTGACACGATAATTATGTAAGTTGACACGGGATTCCAATTTTGGTGACACGAGTGATTTCCTTACAACTTATAACCAAAGTTTCGAGCATGACAACATAGTCAACTACTGCCTAAAAAATATCATAAAAATATATTAACATTCTACAACACATACCCATCGACTGAAGATAAAGAAAGCGACACAGTTCATAGCAACGTACTACAATACCAACCTAGTGAACTACCGTCCACAACTAAATATTCTGAGCAACAACTATGTTCATAAAAATCGAACACAATAAAAACGATGTTCATAACAACCTTCTACCATAATATCAAAGTTCATAACACTAGACAATGGTGATCACAACGGCGATCATAACCGCCTACCATGGAAGATGCCAACAGCAAGCATGTGCCTGTACGCCCCGATGAATGCGTCGTCAAAACCGTCGTAGGTGGGGGCGTCCTTTGTGAGGAGTTGCATGAATCTGATCGTGCATGGACTGCGGTCTCCACTGCAATAGGGATGCTTAAGTCAGATTCATTACAACCGGATATCACTATGAGACGAAGAGATATTTAAGCGTTCCACATAAATTACCTCCGCTTGTTCTGCGGCATCCTTTTCTCGCGACTAAGGGCGAACGACTTTGGCAACTTGTCGGCGTAGGTGGCCATCAATGCGGGGTGGGCATTCATCAGTACCGGGATAAGGTGGGTGATGCAGCTTAAGTGTGCCGGCAGATGGCGGTCCCTCACGATGTAAACGTCCGAATCACAAACCCTTACCTGCCACCCGATCAGATCTATCGCTACGACGATCCAGTGAATACTGTCCACGTTCAACGGTAGGAGGATGAGTTCAGCCCCTTCCCACGGGCGGCCTATCGTCGCCGGGGACCGCCCGTCGAAGTAGGCAAGCAGCTTCTGGTCGGCTTCGTAGCTATCTGCATCGTTGTTGTATTTGTCTCACTCAGTCTGTAGATAGCGGCCGAAATATGTGTCCACAACCACAACTCGACCGCCAACGTCCCCGCCCCTCTCCGTTACCCCTTTACGGAGAAGATAGCATGCTTGTTCCATGTGCTGCATCGATTACAACCCTAGTAAAAATCCAATGCTATTGCAATACCTATTACACTAGATAACGTGTCATTCACTAAACAAAGGTAATCAATTGGGCGGGTATCGTACCTCAGAGTCTAGCCAAATTGTGGGCGTTTTTAGTGCGGTGAAGAACTCCTTAGTCAGCATCGTGCCGTATGCAGTCTTCAAGCTGTCCTCATCCCCGCTGCACAACCACAACCACAATGTAAGGAGAATGGAGTCATGTATGCAATCAGTTAGGTACGTCTACTGATGAGGGTCACCTATCCATCCAGCGGAGGAAGCCATCATTGTCTGACACGAATACAAGATCCAGCTTAATCGCGTCCGCGCCTTCGACAACGTTCTTCCCTTTTCGGCCCCGCGGTTTCTTCTGAGGCGGGGACTTCACTTCTCCTTCACCTCCTGGACCTCTCTTACTCTTCTTGCCTTGAACGGGCTCCGCTCTTGCAGCCTCTGAGATCTGGCAATTGGTTATGGTTATTTCAACTGTCATTTAGATAATTTATTTGTTCCCTTGTCACTTGACATATTAAAACGTGTCGCTTGACGTAAACAGCCATGTCAGTTGTCTACAATATATTGAAATATGAAAATGTTGATTCTATTAACCCTTGACCCATTGGGAGAAAATACCATGTGAACTAACAACCAATTTACCTCCTCTTGTCCTTCTGGTGGCTGGTCGTCCACCTTAGTTGGTCCCTCTGTCCCCCCGATATTTTGGTGGTTATCCTCTCCACGGACATCGCCCATTGATTTCTGCACACCTCCTGCATTCGACTGGCCATCTCGCATCCCATTCACAATACCTTCCAAGACCTTCATCTGAAACACAGGGTACATAAATGAGGGGTGGTTCACAAATGTTATTCGGCATTGGGAGAAAAGTTACCCGTGTCACTTATGGAAAATACCCGTGTCACCAATGGGGGAAAAGTTACCCGCGTCACTTATAGAATATACCCGTGTCACTTATGGGAGAAAAGTTACACGTACCTTGTTATCCATGCTCCACATCCATGTTGACATAGTTCCCAGCCTCTCCAAGATCAGTTCTAGTGTCTTCCCCACCTTATCTTTCCAGGATTCCCTTGTCCCATCTCGTTGCTCCGAACTCGGGCCAGGCTTGCCAGAGCCTTCACCGTAATAACTGGGTGCCAACGCAACCTCAATGTCATCAAAGTAGAGGTCAGGCTCCTCATACTGGTAGAAGCACCCGAGCATCAATTCAAACTCGTTAGCTCATACGAAAAACCCATTAGCTCATATCCATGTTTTTCGTCCTTCGCCTTAGGCTTCAAGTCAACGACACGTCATTCTATGACACCCGACAGTGACTCGTGGGTGGCCTCGTACACAATCCTGCCCCAGGGGTATTCCAGAAACCGATCAACGTTCTCCACAAGCTTCAGAATCACCCCTCGTATGGGTTCCCTGGGTCCTTCCCCCAGCAGAACTCCTTCGACGATGAGGAGGAGAGCGATCTTAAAACGCCTTCTCGCACTCGGCTCCTTCAAGATGGAGTTCTTGAAGGCGTTCTCTAGCTCACCCACCTTCATGCTGCCCGTTCCGAATAAGTACTTGAGAGCCTTCTTTGTCTTCTTGTCATCCTCCGTCTCTGTGTCTTCCCCCCGAACTCGACCACACCGCAGCCCAGTAACGAGCGCAAACTCCTTGATCGAGAATCGCCGAAGCTTGTCTTGAAGCATGTACCAAGTCTCCCACTTCTTTTCTGTCATAAGCTGTCGTTGTAACACGTAATGCAGCAGTTGCGATGAGAATTGAACCCGGTTTGCCAATTGCACAATTCCCCAAATTGGCTTCGCAACAGCTTCTCCCAATCGACGGGGTCGACCCAGTCGTCCAAGTTCACGAGCAGCGACACTCTCGAACCATGGTTGACCCGCCCCCGGAAATGCTTCTCCTCCGGCACTGCGAGTCGTGGCTCCACCTTCTTCGGTGGCCGGACACCCTTCCTCCTCAAATTCTGGGATCCAACCATGTTCTTCCTGCAATTAGGTGGACATGAACATAATCAATATCCAGACAAAATCACCCCCTACTTATTAAATCTGTCTGGGAGTGTTTCACGAGCAAGTGCCCATGTCACCTTAGAGGTAACCCTTGTCACCCAACAACATAACCCATGTCATGAATGTCAGTTCGCTTCTCCCAATACTTCTACAATACCCGTTTATGACAGGGGTTATTCTCCACTCTGACATTCTGGGTTAAAGGACCCGCAACCCTCCCACGCTCATCTTCAACCTCCCTCGCTCTTCTCTCTCAATTCCTCAGATCCCCATACCCCTTTTACCCCAGATCTCTATTTCCCCTTATCCCCCAATTCCCCAGATCTCCGTTAACCTAAATCCCAAATTTCCGAATTTTCTCCATTCCCAAATTGCATGCCTTTGAACGAAACAATGGAAGATTGCAAATTAAGTGGGGAAGATTGCAAATTAAGTGAAGATTCAGAGTAGCAGAGAAGGGAGACGAATTTCAAGAATAACGCGGGGTGTACCTGTTTTCCGGCGCCTTCCTCTCCGGTACGGGCTTCTCCGACATCTTCCTCCCTTGTCCTATGTCGTAAGTGGAATGCGGCCGGAGTGCTGCTCCCTTGTTTCCCTTCAATTCACAATGGCCTCCCTTCCTTCTTGCCCTCTATTAATATTCACTCACTCTCTTTCCCTTGCGGTGATGGTTTTATTCCCCAACTGCAATGAATGCAAGTTGGAAAGTTACTTTATTTTCTTTTCTTTTGTTTACCTTTTATTTTCTAGAGAGAGAATATTTGGTTTTCCTTTTTTTCTATTTTTTAAAGTAGGTCAAAGTAACTGTGCAACCAACTGCCACTCTGAAAGATTCCTTTTCGATTGTCGTTTTGTTGTTTTGTCCCAGTATCGGGTCACGTCTTTGCATGCACGTGTCACCTTCCAGGTTTTTTCGTGTCAATATTCACTCTCTCAAATTCCTACGTATAGTCTAAATTACCCATGTCACCCCTTTTAATCCTCGTGTCATGTAACAATATCTACCTTGTCACCAAATTGGAACGATTGTAGAACGTACTAAGTGCACCCATGTTCATACCTACACTGCCAAGTTTAACAAAATACATGTCCGCATACCTAAAATACCAAATTTGGATCCATTAGACACGAACATGTATGGCCAATACACGTTCATGTCCACATTCGACAACTACCAAGTTTCACAAAATACCCAAATGTTCTACTTCAACTATTACAGGAGGGTGTTCTCATTGGAATCAAGTGTTCACAACAAACATTCATGACGCACTCCATACATGTTCTAGCATCCGAGTCGACCATGGAAGACCCCAACAGCTAGCATCTTCCGGTAAGCCTCAATGTACGTGTCATCTAATTCATCGAAGGTCGGGGCGGTCTCCAACCGGAGCTGCATGAATCTAATGGTGTACGGGCCACAATCATCGTTGCAATGGAGAACAAGCCATCAGAACGCGGACACCGATTCCACGTCCAATGAAACGAAATTGAACCATGTGAACCAACTTACCATAGCTTGTTTTGTGGAAGACCCCTGTCCCGGCAAATGGCAAACAGCGTGGGGACCTTATCCGCATACTTCACCTTCAAATCGGGGTGTGCCCGCATGAGGACAGAAATGAGGCTTGTCAGCGGCATTAAGATGGGCTAGAGCTGGCGTTCCGTCACGATGTGGACATCGCAGTCATACACCCTCACCTCCCACTCCTTCAGATCGATTGCAAGCGCAACCCAATGTTTGTTCCTCACGTTCAAGGGGAGGAGGATGAGGTCCGTACCTGACCACGCTCGCCCCATCGTCTTCGGGGACCGGCCATCTAAGTACGCCAGCAAAGCATCACTGGGCTTGTACGCTTCGGGGTTGGCGATGTACTCCTTCCATTCCCGCGGTAGATATAATCCCGTCAAGCACGTATCCACAACGACGGCTCCACTGCCAATGTCATCCACCCTTTCTGAGACCGCTTTGCGGATAAGGTAGCAACACTCCTCCATATCCTGCATGATGTGAACCGCAATTACAATCCACACTCCTGACACGTGAAATTTTATAGGTGACACGTATTCATACCACTGTGCCAAACCAAGCTCGGGGTGTCTTCAGGGAGGTGAGGAACTCCTTCGTCAGATCCACACCGCAAGCTGACATGCGCACCTCCACGTCCCCACTGCACGGTAAGTTTATGTCAAACATAGTGGACATTCAACTATCTACCTTCGTCGTCTATTCGAGAGTAAGACACATAAGTTACGTACCTTGCGAGCCAACTTGTCAGGGCCTCGTTGTCCGTCGCGGACACAATTCCTAGCTCAACAACATCAGCGGGAACACTGCCTACCTTCTGGGCTCGCGGTTTCTTGGCCGGGGGAGCCAGCTTCTCTCCATCACCCTTCCTCGTCTTCTTCGCCCCCTTAGATGCATACACCTGCGCTACCCGGGGCTTTGCTCTTTCATCACCTTCAGTTTTCTTTCCCCCCGTAATCAGGACCAGACCCCTTGACACCTGCCTCTCCTAATTGCAAGGATATCATACTTCAGCTAAGGCCGAAAATATCCCTTGTCACATAACAGATATACTCATGTCGTACAACTACATTGTCCCTGTCACCATTAACTGATAGAAAAAACTTACATCTTTGCTCTTTCCTACCACCCCATCCCCTGCCTTGAGGGATTCACCTTCAGCTAGCTTTTCTCCGTCATCACCTCGCTTGTCCCCTGCCTTGGTCTGAAAAATGTTCGTGTCACTTGTCATAAACGGTCATGTCACACAGAAAATTATCCTTGTCACCGTGATTTGATAAATAAACCCTACCTCCTTGCTCTTTCATGCCCTCTCATCCCCTGCCTTGACAGATTCAACTTCAGCGTGCTTATCCCCTCCATCATCCACTTCAGTTCCCTTCCCAACAGCAGCTTCAAACTGCAAATGAAATCAACATTCAATTAGGCCTCAAACTATCCAATGTCACTTAACAAAAAAAATCATGTCACACAACTACATTCTTTCTGTCACCCTGGATCTATAAATTCATGTGATGGTTACCAGCAGCTTACCTTACCACCTTGTCCACCAAGGGTCTTCTCACCGCCTTCAAGCGCAATTGACTTAATCAAATCATCAAGTTCGACCTGAAAAACAAACTACCGTTTGATATTGGATCCCCGATTCCTAGTCGGACTCAACATCGTAACGCATGTCACGCAAAACCAAACTTACATTCTCATAGCTTCCAACCAACTCACCCCGTTCGTTTTGATCGGCAGCTTGTTCTTTCTGGGTTGTTTCTTGCCCGACCGTCCCCTTACCTTTACCATCCCGCAGCTCACTCACGACCACCTCCAACAATTTCAGCTGCAGATCAACAAATTCGTACTTCATATCAGCATAAGGTCACAAAATTCAACAAAAGCATTTTATTACGTGACACCTGTCATGAGTAATCAATACCCAACAAATGCAAATTCATACTTCATATCAGAATAAGGTCACCAAATTCACTTCACAACAAACACATATCAGACTAGCCCCCCCTCAATTTCATAGCAGATTCGTTCAATAGCTACACTACGTGTCACCTGTCCAATTTCACGTGTCAGAAGTCCATTTACCCTTGTCACCACAGTTCTCCAGACTCTCCACAAAACAAATATATGAGAATTAATTACGTACCTGTTCATCCATCTTGTCCATCCCTCTTGACATTGTCCCAAGCTTGTCCATAATTGCTTCTGGAGTCTTGGCCACGTCCTCCACCCAGCCGTCCTTCTCATTGCCTCCTCTTCGCGTCTTTGGGGAGCTCCCACTAGGGGCTTCAAAATGGCTCAGGAAGGGTGCTACTACGTCGTCGAATAGGGGGTCGGACTTCTCATCCTCGTAGACACATCCATCCATCAACTCCAGCTCAGCCTCCTCCGGTATGAGTATTGGGTTATCGTCAATCTCAATGGTCGCCTCTCCCTCAGCTTCAGTGCGGCTTGATATATCAGCATAAGATAGGTTCTCATCTTTGAGGGTCCATCTCAGGCAATGAGGGAAAGTCGTGGGCGACACCTTCGACGCAAACCGGACCCCCCATTTTGGCATGGATTCCAACAACCAAATCTGCACCGCATCCCCACTCAAATTATTACATTTTCAGCATATGAATTACAAAATGATCATGGGTGTGGTCGAGAAGGTTAACTGAAAGGAAAGCGGATAACCCATCAGCCCATAATCGTTGCGCTTCTTGCGATCTTCTGGCTTCAACTCAGCCTCCCGGCGCTTTACGGTGCCGTCCAGTGAGACGTGTGTTGCAGCATAAATGACCCGTCCCCATGGAAATGCCAAAAACCGATCGACATTCTCCACCAACTTGACGATCCAGCTCCGCAACCCCTTCCTCTGTTCCTCCCCTAGCAACACGCCTTCCACAATGAAGAGAAGCACGAGCTTAAATCATCTTCGCGGGCTCCGCACCACCAAAAGTGAGTTCTTCAGTTCATTCTCCAGGTCACCCACCGTCATCCTCTCATTTCCGAAAAAGTCCTTGATAGCTTTGTCGTCGTCCTCCATCTCAGTCGCTCTTGGTTGACTGCACCACAGCCCGTTAACTAAGGCGAACTCCTTGATCGAGAACCTCCGGAGCTTCCCCTTTATCCTGTACCAGGTCTCCTACTCCTTCTCAATCTCAAGCTGGCGCTGGAGTGCATAATGCACCATTTGTGAAGAGAATTTGACGCGGTGCGCCAACTGCACAACCCCACCCAGCTGCGAGTCAAGGAGCTTCTGCCAGTCAGCAGCGTCGACATAGTCGTCGATGTTGTTGAGCATCGACAATCTTGAACCCTGGTTCACCCGTGCCCGGAAGTGCCTATCTTCCGGGACTAGGTATTCGGGCTCCCGCTTCTTCGACCTCAGATTGTTTGTCCTCACCATTTGTTTCCTGCAATTTCGATCAGACGAACAAAGTCAGTTTACAAATTATATTCATCTCCCTCTGTCACCTAACAGACAAACCCATGTCACTACACCCCTGTCACTCAAGTAGAAACACATGTCACCCCTATGAATCGGAAGCCTATAACCAATACCTCAAACCTCCTTGAATCGGCCACCTACGACATCCACATATCCCAATTTCCACACCTCGTCATTTCCCCTTTTCCACCTACTACCACAACAAAATTCGGAACCCTTCTCTCCGAATTGGAAACCCTGTCACCCAATTTCAAACCCTTGTTACCCAATTCGAAACTCAAACCACCAATTTCTCTTATCCATAGTTCTCCAACCGTTGCCCTAACCCATTTCGAAAACCCCTGTCAGCCAATTGGAAACCCTAACCACCGATTTTCCCTTTCCATACCCGAAAACCACCCATGCCACCACCACCCAGCATTCTCCATACACGAAAACCACCACCCTGACCTACCATTCAGGCCACCATTGCCCTAACCCCTTCACCAACTGCTTCCTCGACCCACGGCCGCGCACAGTACCACCAAAGGGAGAAGAGGAAGACCGATGGGCGTACCTGTTCGCTCTTTCGTCGGCGTTCGTGGGCGGTGTATTCTCTCCGGCGACGGTGGACGATCCCACTCTCTCTCCTTTGCTGTTCCTCTCTCGTTAGGAGTCTCTGCAACTGCCGGATGAAGAAACCTCTCTCTCTCTCTGCTATTGGGATTGTTTGAAACGAGAGAGAAGTGTGATGGGATTGCCCATTTAATAACCCTCCCAAAATTTCTCCTTCTCGCCCTCTCTCTCTCCTACTAGCCATGATGCCCCTATTTTATTTGTCTATTTTTTTGCCAAAATTACATGAGATAGCCGGTATTTGAGGGGGGGGGGGGGGGGTTTACTTGCACATTTGTGCAAATTTGGAGAAAATGTGGCATTTGTGCAAATTTTCCTATCCTTTCGGTATTTTTGCAAAGTTTTTTGATTTTTATGGCATTTAGTACCATTTCCTCTTTACTTTATTACAAAAATGTCTAATTTTATTGCAAAAATGCCTAATAAAATTGCAAATGTGACCAAAAGGGAAAAATGTGGAATAATTAAAAAAACAAAAAATACCCGATTTTCCTATTTTTTAAAATAAAAACGAAAAAAGAAAAAAACAAAAACAAAAAGAAAAAAAACTACGTAAAGTCAAAAGATGCAAACTCCCTATAACCCTAAAACACTCGCATGGCCTTCCGCCGCCGCCGCCGCTTCTAACACTGGCCACCATCAACTTACACCACCAGATCTCGAGCCCTGCGCCCGTACACGACCTCTTCCGTCCAGGCCGACACCTTCTCTTGCTACTAGTTGTTCATCCAGATGCTCACCGGCTCCTCCGACACCGACATATGTCGCCGCTCGCCGATCTCTAACTTGATCCATTGGCCGCCTCGGCTGCCCGCTGACACCCTTCATCACCTCCAATGGATGCCGCCGCCAGGCGCTCCGGAGCCAGCCTCCGCCACCACCCACTCAGCTTCATCACTGCCGCTCGGAGGGGAACGCAGCCTCCACCGGCCGTATCGCCTAACCTTCGCCTTAGCCACTCACCGGTTTTGTTCGGCCACCTCCGCCGCCCGCTTGGCCCACCGCCTTGGCCTGTTCCTCCGGCATCTGTCTCTCAATCGTGATTTGAAGCTTGCAACGGTTTTGCCGTGGTAAGCGTTTGAAGCTTACGAACTTTTCTTTTATTTCTTGAAAAAAAAATATAAAAATCAAATCCGAAATCCTTGTTTTGATGTTTTCATATGGCTCGAGCCTGATTTGGATACTAGTTGTGTGGATTTATGTCCCAATTCGATTTTTATCCCTCAAAATTCAATTTCCATTCAATTGTAGTTTCTATCATTCAAATTTTTTTGTTTCTAGGCCTGATTTGTAGTTATTGGTATTCGATTTTGATCCCAATTCAATATGTGAGTAGTATGTAGTTGCTGTGATGTAGTTGCTTTCAAAGGAGAAATCCGTAGGCTTGATTCGTATTATCCAGACAGTCTAAAGAAATTTGCTATAGCTGACTATATGATGTAGTTGCTATTGCTATCAAAGGAGAAATTCGTAGGCTTGATTTGTGTCATCTGGTTGTTATTGCTGGCTGTTCGATGGCCATTGCGATTTCACTGATTTTATGTTGTTCGATACTCCCCTCTGACTGTTTTGATTTCATTGATTTTATGCCGATGTAGATGTTGTTGCTGTCATGTATTTGCTATTTCACTGATTTGTTTCATGTAGTTGCTACTGTTGTCATGTAGATGCTTCTAGGACTGATTTCACTTCTGATTTCACTCTAGGACTGATTTCTCTTCTAAATTTGGAGTGTTTTCAAGTGCATTGTTCCTGTTTGAGTGCTTCTGAAATTTTTGAGTGTTTTCTTGCTTCTGATTTGTGTTTTCAAGTGTTTTGGAGCACGTTTTCTTGCTGAATTTTTTTGGTTGCTGCTTCAATTTTGTAGCTGATTTTTTTGGGTTCTTGATTGAGATTTCTTGCTGTTTTTTTTGGGTTGTTAGTTCTGATTTCTTGTTGTTTTCATGCTGAATTTTTGGGCTGTTGGTTCTTATTTCTTGCAATTGCATTGTTGCTGTTCGAGTGCTTCTGAATTTTTTGAGAGTTTTCTTGCTTCTGATTTGTGGTTTCGAGTGTTTTTTAGCACGTTTTCTTGCTGAGTTTTTTTGGTTGTTGCTTCTATTTCGTAGCTGAATTTTTTGGATTCTTGCTTCAGATTTTTTGCTGTTTTTTTTTTGTTGGTTCTAATTTCTTGCTGTTTTCATGCTGAATTTTTGGGCTTTTGGTTCTTATTTCTTGCAAATTTTTTAGATGGAATTACAAGCATTTTTTTATCTGACTTTTTGCTGTTTTTTGGGTTGTTGCTTCTGAATTTCTTGCTAAGATTGGTGCTGTTTTCCATCGTGGATTCTAAAGCACCATTGCTGAATTTTTTCTCCATGGAATCTGATTTCTCTCCGCTTTCTTGCTGGATTGAATTGGTTGTTCCTTCTTCATTTGTAGATGAATTTCACGGCTTCGGGCTTGGGTTTGAAAGAAAGAGCGTGGTTAGTGGAAGAAGCAACGTGAGTGATGTGACCTGTGGGAGCACTGGGAGATCGAGTTGCTTTTGATAGGAGACGACGATCGCTCTCGGTGGTCCGGTACCGAGCAAGTTATTCAGAGAGTGATAATTCTGAACATTATACTAGACAAATCAATTGCAAAGAGCTTCACAATGGAAATAAACAAGCTGCAGTGCAAAAGTAATGAACTCCACCATCTCAGCAGCGAGGACTAGCCAAAGGGATTTCGTTTGGTTGTTGCTATCACTCTTCCACCAACTATTCGATTAGGGCACTCCATGTTTAGTTTGGGTTTGAGTACCTCTTTCGATTTCATGTTCGATTAGCTATTCTATTACTTAAAAACGTTATTTAGGGTTGTTCGATTAGGTTTGAATGTTTGATCGATTACGGTTCGAAATCAATATGTCGTTGTTCGATTGTTACCGTTGTGTTGTTCAAATTGATGTTGTTCGTTTTTTCTTTGACTGAATTGAATTTCGACCAGATGCCCATGTGATAGTGTGCGTTAGAAAGTAGTGAAGTTTGATGGTGTATGACGGGTAGATGTCTATATCCTGCTTGGAACTCGACTCGTATTATATTATGCTAGGCTGGAAACCTTAGGATTCATTCGTGGGTTTAGTATTTTGGATTTTGAACTTTGTACTAGATGTTTGATGTTATGGAACCTCCATCGTTTGTTTGATGTTTTGGATTTCAACATTGTTAGAGGTTCAGAAATTGCTAGTGCATAACACAAACTTATTATCAACATGACAGGATTCAAAAATATAACATTGACAGGATATTATTATCAACATGACAGGATAAAACAAAAATTTGCCAGAAAATTATTATCAACATGATAGGATAAAACGACTGTAGGCAAGAAGATGATCAATTGATATGCAAATGCTAACACCTATAAACTGACGGGAAAAAACAAATACTTCGACATGTTATTCTTATCAACATGAAAGGATGAAAAAAACAATCATGACAGGATGTTGCTTAGATACTGACAAGAAATTTTTATAAACATGTCAGGATATATTACAAAATGGAGCCAACTTCAATCAAGCAAATGTCGTAGCCGTACAGTACACCCGAAATCCTATTCTTTTGTTCGGTTGGGACATCATTCACCGTCAGTTTTGGACATTTGACAGGAACACACCTACAAACCGACAGAAAAAAACAAATACTATGACAAAGATATTTTTATCAACATGACAAGATGAAAAAACTAATCCTGACCTGATATTCCTTAGATATTGACAGGAAATTTTTATAAACATGTCAGGGTACATATCTCGTAAGTCGATCATGAAGGGCCGCCCATGAGTCATGGGACTTCTCAGCAGCTCATAAAACAGCCAAAACAACTTTTCACGACTCGTGAAGGTCTCTCCCGAGTCGTGGAACGTCACTTGAGCTCCATAGAGTGATTCACTTGATATCATTTGCTTGTTTTTTTTTTTTGCACTTGACAGGATCACACATATAACATGACGGGAATTTTTTTTTTACTTCGACAGCGTATTCGTGTCCACATGACAGGATGACAAAACAATTGTTGACAGAATGGTACTTACATGTTGACATGATAATTGTTAGAGATGTCAGGAAACATATATACCAACATGTTTTCACAACCAGAATTTCTTATCATTGACCCAAGTTTTCACATTCGCCAGGAACATACTTATACATGGGGCACGAAATAAATTAGAGCATGGGAGGATACAATCATCAACCAAAAGAAGGTTTTTTTCCGATTCATAAAAATGCAACAAAGGCAATGAATGTGAAGTAATATCTAAACAAATGAAAATGCATAAGTGACAATTAACAAAGGCAATGAATCCCTAACTAAAAAGTTTGCATATAAATTATGAAAGGGGTTCTATGATCATGATAGAGGTGTTGTACATCTAGTTTGATAATGTCCTCACTTTCCACACTGGCTACACTTTTAAGCCTTCGACCAGTTCTTCTCCCAATGTCATCGGAACCTATTCATCTCCGGTCATCCAGCAGGCCTTCTCACTTGTGGTGGGTGACAAGTGATAGTAGCAACTATTGCATGAATTTCCCAACGATCCATAAAAGAAATAAGATGCAAAGTTTCCTTGTACGAAACTTGACAGGAACAAATTTATAACCTAACAGGATAAAAATAAGACATTGACATGATATTCTTCTCAATATGATAGGATAAAAAAACAAATGTTGAAAGGAAGACATTTACATACTAACATGATAGTGTTATACACATGTCAGGATACGTTTTTGAAAATTATGTTTTTTTCAATTTCCATAAATCTATTTTTTTAAAATTTACGAAAATCATATTTTTTCCAATTTTCAAAAATCTGTTTTTTTTTTAATTCCGAAAATCCTATTTTTTGCAATTTATGAAAATCTAGTCTTTTTTTTAAAAAAAAAATTCAGAAAATCCTAATTTCCAAAAATATATGTTTTTTAATATCCAAAATTCCTATTTTTTTTCCAATTTCTAAAAATCTGTTTTTTTTTTAAATTTCCTAAAATCCTAATTTTATATATTTATATTAATTAAAAAATATATTACTTTACAATAATTTTATTGCTAATTTGCCCAAATAGGCATCCTCTGCAATTTTACAGAAACAGGGGTACTTTTGTAACCCTTTTTTCTGGATAGGGTATATCCGCAAATTCGTCAATTTTTAAACACACGATACTTTCATTGCAAATATACCCAATTAGACATCGTTTACAATTTGGGAAAAATCGAGGTATTTTTGTAACATTTTTTTTGGGTAGAGTATTTTCGCAAATTCGCCAACAAAAAAAAAATCCTCCATTTTCAAACCCAACTGCATTTTTGTTCACAAAACATTAAGAGCAAACCAAAATAAACACCACAACCAGAGTTTGCACAACCCTATTACAAAATTCAATAGATATCAGGGGTAAACGGTCACTGCTTTCTGAATGTACTGACAACTGGGGAGCAATGCAGTGACTTACAAACCACCACATGAGCCAAGTAAGCCTACGGAAAACTATTAGGTCAGTCAATCATGTCACATCTTCACCAAAAAAAAATCATGTCATATTTAGTTTTAGTAATCATGTGCTTGAATACCTATGATTTATTCAACAGGTCTAGTAATCATGTCGATGTAACTTACGAGCCACGAGGGCTGCCTTTACTCCTTACCTCATTTGGGCAACTTGTGCTGGCTGTAATCGCCATGATGTTGATGAGGTTTGCACCGGCTCAGTTCCGCTTGCAAGGATAGTATCTCAAACTCGTTACGGGGATTGCTGGATCGATTAATCGTTTTCCGTAGGCTTACTTGGCTCATGTGGTGGTTTGTAAGTCACTGCATTGCTCCCCACTTGTCAGTACCTTCAAAAAGCAGTGATCGTTTAATCGATCCAGCAATCCCCGTAACGAGTTTGAGATACTATCCTTGCAAGCAGAACTGAGCCGGTGCAAACCTCATCAACACCATGACGATTACAGCCAGCACAAGTTGCCCAAAGGGGGTAAGGAGTAAAGGCAGCCCTTGTGGCTCGTAAGTCATATCGACTTCCAGCCTTTGACCTGTTGAATAAATCATAGGTATTCAAGCACATGATTATTCATTTAATCCCAAGCATACTAAAACTAAATATGACATGACTGACTTTTTTTTGGTGAAGATATGACATGACTGACTGACTATTGGCTGGGAGGGAAAATATGATCTTGTCCGCAAAAGGTTTATTTCCGTGAGCCTTTATCTGCGACAACAAGACAGACGAGAAATAAGGTCAATCATTCAACATGCATACCCCTAACTAAAACATCTTTTGTTTAGCTTTAACACAATTTTTTGAGGAGACATTCCATGAATATGATGATATGAAAGGCAACATTAGGGCGAGAACCTTACCTCATGCTGTACAGATCTATTGATCCCAGAATCTTGTTTACGGATTGGACTGACCACTAGCAGGTCATGATGATGCTGATTGATGTCAACATCTGTACAAAAATAAATAAATCAGGCTCGTCATAAAGATATCTCAGAATGTCTGCCCAGTAATGTGCATGTACAGATAAAACTCAAATTCTATAAAATAAAAGAATTTTGGCTTCCCGTATTGGAGCTGTGTACCCATCCAAGACCTAGTTTATACTTTTTACAGTTAATTTTTTTTTTTTTTTAAAAAAAAATTGCTAGGAAACTATGATCATATTTTTTATATGACAGGTTGGAAACTTGGAATTCAGGCCTTTGATGGCAGTACTCCTTTTCTTGATCAACTTATAGACTAGCGGAGGCATTGTAATCCTTTAATTTCATGGTGGGAAAGTTGTATCAATTCCCGTACTTATTTCTAACAACAATGCAGAAGGAACATGCAAATCCTGATTTAAAAAAAGAAGAAGAAAGAAACAAGTAATAGTGCACCATTGGAAGTTTAGCTAATATCATATGTTGAGCAGTCAGCAAAGCAAAAACATTCCCACAAGTCAAAGCTCATGTGGATTGAGTATTAGCTTATTAGCTTCAAGAGAATATCTAGCTTGTTCACTGAAGCACTTGATTAGTAATTTGGCAAGCTCATTGATATAGTCCTTCCAGTAGGAGGACAGGGCACTATCTAGTCTATGCATGATTAGAGGCATACTAAATTAGAACAATTCTTGAAAAGACACAGTACAGATTATTGGAGGCATGGAATACCTGTATTGCCCACCAAAGTAATGATTTTTCGGTTAGAAAATCGGGTCAAATTTAGCTGCAACAAATCCTGACCAAGAGAGATATTCAAGCATTATTAGAGGCACATAACAGGTTTCATGATTAGAATATTAAACACCACTCGTCCCACATCGGTTCTCGAATCAGATGCACCAAAAGAGAAACAATTGAAACAACGTAGCCAGTAATTAGTGTCCCTGGAGCACCTTTACGCTTTCTGAAACCACCAACGAAAAGTGCAGGTGCACATCCAGAAATATCAGGAACTTCTGTTAAAGAAGCATGAATGGAAATGGATATGCCTTTCCTCATGTCCTTCGAATGAGGTAGAGCATGTGCCAAATGCTCAGGGGAGTACGGGAAGAAACGGCAGTAAGTATCCCCAGTATCAACATCCCTCCATGGTTTGACATCCCTGAAAGTACCCACACAAAAGATGATTGGAAATGGAAAAAGTTTGAATGTAAGGCAGTTCAATCATAAAGAGCAGCAGAAATCAGATGCTTTCTGTGAAAGAAAAAAATAAAAACCTACCCAATGAACGGGGGCTCCACTTTACAATCATAAGGAACTGCCACATTTCCCCTTGGAGATTCAGAGTTGCTGCTGTAACATCAATATTTCAACAAAACATTCATTTTTCAGATTATGAACTCAAAAGGCAAACATTTCAATAAACTGGGAAGCCGCACATGAGTGAGGAGAATCAACAAGGATATGACAAATGGATAGGTAGGTCATACAATTGTTGCCAGTTCATGTATTGCAGCGCCCTGCCAACTGGAATAGAAGGCATTACTCATGAGAAACACAAAGGGACTTCGACTCAAAGAAAACTTTTCACTGCAAACTATTTTAACTATTAAGCAGGATCCATTCCTTCTGATAGAGATTACTTGGTAGTAACTTCTAAAAAATGACAAAATGGGTACAAGATAAGAGAGGGTACAACCAACTTCACTCACGACTACATATTCACCATCATCGTAAAAATATAACCCATTGAATTTAACTTCTCTTCACTATATATGATCAATTCATTTCAGCAATAGTCGTGACAATTTTTTAATATTGAGAAGCCATGAAAAATATAGCAACATTCATAAATTTTATTTTATTTTTGCACCAAAATGTGGTTAGAGGGACCACTTAAACAAAAAATGAATAGAATATTGAAAAAGCCTAGAATTTGAAGGAGTTGCGGAAGGCAGGTTTGTAGTTTGTACATAACGAAAAGGTTATAATAAAGAAAGGAACTGATGTGAGGTTTTGCAGCGAAAAGTACCCTATCAGCCTATCCTGCATAAACTGTCTTTGGGCTAGCACCTAGAAGCATGGAATGAAGACAGGTATATTGTTGTATTCTGCTTAATCAATTTTGGGGCAGCTAGAAGTTGAGCTCAAGGTCTCCTGGTCAGACCAGCTCTAATAATAGGGTACATACTACATAGGGTCTGTTTGGTAAATATGCTTATGCCATTGTCGCAACTAATGTTGCCGAATAAGGTGTCTGGTACAGTAATAATGTGCTGACATAGATGCATTGTATAGTTGTATGCCATAAGTGGCATGTGCCAAACAGACCCATAATCAATTTTGCAATAATCTGAAGTTGCTACATCTTAGACTGTTGGTTATTTTATCCTCTAATAATTCTTCATTTTTTCCCTTGTTCTAAACCTGAAATCTGAATAAGGAGAAAGGCACATTAGGGAGCTTGAATGTGACTTCTGAGTCTGTAGCCCAGAATAAGTTAGAAGACAATTGTCCAGAACAGTAATTTTCTTTGCATACTCTGTTCTGAGAGAATAATATGCTAAAAATGGAACACATGTTTTAATAGAACTGTGATTTCTCATGCACTTTGAAATAAAATTACCATTGTGTGTTTGTGAATTACTCCCTCCTCGACAAATACATGTAATTGGTTTTCCAATCAGAGTAAACAAGAGTTAGCAAAATAAAATGACTCAAGAATTACGGTACAAGACAGCAACTGAAACTGTCGGCTCTTATAATTTCAAAAGTTAAATGTGCACAAGTAGAACACCTGATTTGGAAAGGTAATTGAAAGGCCTATACCTGAGTTTCACGGAAAAGTTATATCCCCTTGTTGATGAAGGAACATTAGTCAAGGTCCCCACAGGAGCATCAACAAATATGAAATTACCCTTCAAAACACTGACTTTTGTTTGCAGCGTGAAATTTGTACTTTTATATGTTACTGATCAAAATTGAAGATGATAGGATGAGAGAATCATATATAAATATTTGAGCATAAAACACAAGGGTACAAAAAGTAACATTTTTGGCATGTCATTATGGGAATATTAACAACTCCTATATATGATTGCTGAAGGAGAAAAAGGTTCACCAGATACCTGTTGTTGCACCCTCTCCAACTGCTCGAGCTTCTCCAGACAAAGGATCCACTATTAGAACACTTCTATTGGCACTTGACCATTGGCCAGACACTCGCTCGCCCAAACCTGTTCAGTGCAATGAACATTGGTCAGTATATAAGATATGCGGCAAGGAAAGATGGATCTCAAATGTAACTACAACTGTCAGTCTTAAGAATACAGGTTCAGAAGGCTAGTTGCAGCCAATGTAGGTCTATATTGGGATAGAGCTCATTGGATAGAAATTCATGAATCATGACGCATAGTTGGGGAAGCTTCTTCACTGTAGGAGTTGGTTGCCTCTTACAAAACTGTTTATTTCTTAGTTGGACCATCTTAGATTTCATCTTAACTCTTAAGAGGTTAGGATCCTATTTTCTTCCTTGAAGGAAAAAGTAAAAGAGAAGTTCAGGGCCACAATTCGAAAGAGTTTCTACATAAGCTAATGCTATTTGACCAAAATATAAAAACATTCCATGGAATCAAGTAAGGCCAAGAAACCAGTTCTAATCATTAAAAAATAAAGAAGGATGACACTGACATCATTCACGAAGGAAAAACATTATGGGGCACATCACGCACCTCTACCTTCTATACAAAAGTTGGAAACACCTCCTGTATAAAGAAGAGGATTCTGAGGATATATATGAGCTCCAACTGAGATCTGAAGATCATACAGACAATCATTATTTTATGGTTAATATGAAGGGTAGCAAAAAGATAAAGACGGTTTTAGGAACCAAAGTAGAAGAAACTACAGATTCTTTAACATCCTATTTACATTTCAAAAGGCTAAAAAACAAAGGCTACAAAGCACCAAGAAACATACAACCGAAAGTCACAATCCTAAATGGTAAACAATATGTGATTACCATAACCCTGGAATCCTGGGTGGTATATGAGTAATATGACATACCATGACTTGACTATATCTCTCCCTCTCTAAAAACAAATGTTCATGAAATACCATTCTTTTTTGAAATTTGCTTCAACAAATATTCTCATTATTGGGTGGAACTTGGAAGCCATCTGGCTGGTTCACAGGAAAGACATCTCAAGGCCTAATGACGCTTGATAAAACAATAGAAAGGAGACAGAAAAAACAGTTACCAAAATGTAGTCTGACTTTTGAGGAACATCATCCAATCTCACCCGCACAAGAGCTTTTCCATCGCGTAAAGCCTTTAGTAAAACAAAGGGAATGAAAGTCACATTAGATAGCCAAGAAAAAGATATAAATGCAGAAAAACGTTGACTGGCTTCAGTAACCATCACTGATAAGGGTGTGGTTATATTGGGGTAATCAATAATTTCATCGGCTTACAGTCTATGAAAAACGGCTACATACCTTGATAATAATACTTCCATTGCTAGAAGGAGTGGAATCAATTACAACAATGTCACCATGACTAGTATCAGCATCAGGGCGAATCAAATCATATGCTTCGTGGAAAGGGTTTCCTACACAAAGCAAATGCAGAAATAAAGCTCCTTGAAAATCTTCTAAACGTACTATACAGCATTAAATATAAGGAAATCATCAAGGGCATTGCTTTGTCGGAATCTTTCTGAGGCTTGATAATAATACTTCCATTGCTAGAAGGAGTGGAATCAATTACAACAATGTCACCATGACTAGTATCAGCATCAGGGCGAATCAAATCATATGCTTCGTGGAAAGGGTTTCCTACACAAAGCAAATGCAGAAATAAAGCTCCTTGAAAATCTTCTAAACGTACTATACAGCATTAAATATAAGGAAATCATCAAGGGCATTGCTTTGTCGGAATCTTTCTGAGGCTTGAATACCTAAATAGTCGTGGTAACTCATCATAAGTTCAATTTCAGTGCCAACAGCAAGATCAACTATATGGGACACCTTAGCAATCCTTATTTGAGCTACCTGACAAAATAAAGCACCAATCAAGATTATAGTACTAAAGCTACATATAGAAATTAAAGTTTTTCATTAATTAAACACCAAATTATAAAAAGATAAACATAACTGCAATCAACACATGAACACAAATCTAGTCAATTTCACAAGTTCATTGCAGTTTAGATTGCCCATTTTTTTTCATGGAAAAAATAAAAGGTCAACTAAGCTGTAATGCACATATGGAAACAGACCCAACGAACTTACCTCAGCGACCCTTACACAACAAGCAACCTCAATTCTTCCAGTTGTATGGTCCTTTGCCTGAATGCAAGCAAGATTGTTGATATCTGTTGTTCTAATCCTCCTTCCATCAATTGAGATAGAACTCTTGCGATGTTCATCTGTTTTACTATAATGTCCCAGTATAGAGTATGTCACAGCATTTTTTTTATTTTGAGGATCCCATTTGCTGTATGATTCTGAGGAAGATGGCAAAAGACTTGATGTAGTATAATGAGGAGGAAGGATCCATGTAATTGGAATCCCAAGAGCATGTGGAGGGGTTGACACAACCCTTATAATCACATTTGATTCATAAGACATCGATTGTGAGAATGAACCAGGTACAAAATCACATGAGAATTAAGCGAAACCGTTGTTCTTCCTGCGGATCTGATTCACAGAAACATTAACATGAAAATTAGAATCATAAAATCTCATTATTACATGGAAAAAAATGTCAAAAGATAGAAAAACTTTGTTCCACCAAGTAGAAGAGTAAAAGAAAAAATATGAGAGATAGCCTCTAACAGAACTGTTTGCAACGGACAATGAAAATAACTGATCATATAAGATTAAAAAAACAATGGATCCTGCTGTAATTTCATGAATGCAATAGGTCTTCTCAAATTTCGTTTAACTAATTGAAGAGCTATACTAATTTAATAATTTCAAGTCTGCTTTGCACAATAAACTCCTTACCGGCACAATAAGCTCCTTAGCACAAATAAACTCATTATCAGCAATCAACTCATTGCGCCAAACATATTTTTTTCAAAAAAAGGACACCATAATTACATTTTATTAAATTCAGTGTAATGTGCTGATTGTTTAAGAAGCTTGTCAAATGAGGTTGGACTGTGGGGTCAAGATGCTCAAATCGATAATTAAATAGGGTTGAAGTTTCTACTTCTTTAGTGGCAAAATTCAATCAGAAAATAGGGCTACATGAAAGAGTTAGATTATTCAAGATCTGCGAATAAAGCTCACCTTCCATAGATTATTCAAGAGCTGCGAATAAAGCTCACCTTCCATACAAAAGATGGATAAAATTAACATCTATCTGATCTAGCACACTCTCAGACTTAGTAAGCTTCTGACTGGATGAGGGAGATGTGTAAGGCTTTCCACTAGATTGTCTGGTTTCTTGGAAAACTAACACCTGGAAGAAAGTTACATCCATCAATGGGGTAGATCAATGTTAACTTATCATCTCTGATGAACCATTCCAAGCACCAAGTAATAGATCGTGAGACTATAAATTGGAATTTCATCTTACCTCTTCGTTTTCAATAGACCACTGATAATTATTGCAGAGCTCATAGAAAGAAAATAGATCACCCTACAAAACGCAAGAGTTATAAGTGACTAATTATAAATAAACAAATAAAAAGAAATAAATTAAGTAACTCAGGGATAGGTATATTCCATGCCTCTGATAATAGGGGATATAAAGGGCTCTCAAGGCCAACTGCAAGCCATTTGCTTTGCACATTCAACTTCATTGAAGTTGGAACCACCACTCTCACTTCCACATATGCTCGACAAATGATCATTTTTCCAGTCCCATAAATGATGGCATTTACAGTCTGAAATTAGTGGTGAAACACCGCCAGAGATAGGTGAGAAGAATGAAAAATTCACAATTAATTAATCTCTGAAAAGAATCCATGCCATTAAAATAATCTTTATTACAGCAGTTTCTAAGCTAATGGTTTCCAAAAATCTTTGTTGCCGCTTGCTATGCTGAAAATGGACAGCTAAGCTAACTACTGCTAGTGATGGAGGAGAAAATCTTACCGTATTTCCAGGTGAAATTGCCAAAACCCTTCCAGAATGGTCAATCTTTGCGTTATCATCATCCGCACTAGTGTACTCAACAGTAATCCCAAATGATGGTCCTCCTCTCATAGTCAACTAAGGAAAGTAGAAAATTAGACTAGTGACAGAAACTAGAATGAATTAAAATTATGAGTAAAAGGTTAAAAGTAGATTAAGGGAAATAATACTTCTTACTAGTGCATTTCAATTTCAAGGATTAATTTCAAAACTATTAAACTAGACTAATAGAAGAAGATATGATGATTCTTTATCCCTACCACATAAGAAGAACCAGGCACCAGAAAGATATCACTTGGATGCAGTATGGGAGCAGCGTAGACCTCCACTTTGATTGGTTGGCTAAGTATCTCAAGACCAGATTGTTGTCGAGCACTAACCTAGATAATGAATTAAACATTCAAATCCCAAAAGTGAAAAACAATAATAAACTCAGTCATCAAAGGTATTACACAAAAGCATTGAACTCACATAGAGAGTGGTGACCCCAATGTGTCTCCCATATAATGTGAAATTTGAAGCTTTAATATATTCATCGCCAAGACTCGACAAAGTACAAATATCCACAAGATCAATTATGCGATCTTCAATACGCACAAAGATATTCATGTAAACATACTGCCAAGGAAAAATACACTATTAGTCAGTAATGAATAAATGCCGTAAAATAAAGAACTAAAGGTAGCCAAGAAGCAACTGTTTGAGCAAAACACCCATCTGCAAACTTCGAATCCCGTATAAATGCAGCATCAGAAATGCCGTAAAATAAAGAACTATAAAAATTGTGATGCAGAGGTAAAACAATACCAGTCCTGATGCATTCTTCAGAACCAAGAACCTCTCCCAACTGGATTTGGACACCTTTATATTATAATCATCGTCCCAGAAAGCCAGATCATTGCACTCTTTCAAATCCCAACTTACAGATAGAGAAGATGAGCTGGCAAAAGCTTTTCCAGGGATACAAAGGCCAACTGCAGACATGCGAATGGTGCGTCCAATTGCTACGGTTATAGGCACTGATCTGATATGATCACTAGTACGATCCGCTAGAATTGAATTTCTGATCACTTCAATTGTATTTACTGTGGAAAATAAATAAATAAAATAAACATATATTTACTCAGAACTATTATCCTCTAAGCTTAAGAAATGGAACACGAGATTCAATACTAAATAATCCCAATTAGAGTTCAACTTGCAAAAGCAACTCTGTAAAAGCAAGTGCAGAAAAAGAAGTTGAATATGCAACTGGACGGCTGTTACCAAGGGTCCAAAGGTTTTATGCATAAAATCCCCTATGAACTGACCAAATTTTATTTGAATACTGGGAATTACCAAAGGTTTGAATCAAATTAATAGAGTATCAACATGCAGTTCAGCCAAGAATTAAAGATGATTTAATTTTTCCCTTGATTTCTTCGTCTAAATTTAGGGAGGATAGAGAAGCCAACCAGGTTCATCAGCCAAAACCACAATCGAGGATGGAAAAGCACAAACAAGTGACAGATGCACCTCTGCAACCACTGGTAGCAAATGATCAGCTCCCTCCAAATTACCACGCCTGAAAACAAGTTTCTGAATAATACGAGAGTTAAAGAAGTGTCAAGGAAGTGCACTTCGACAATACTAAGTTGTCTATTAATTCAAGTAATATTGTAATAAATTACATTACATTAAAGCAAAAGGAGGAAAACTTACAAAGTTCCCTGATGCTTGGCATAAAATTCTATAGAGATTCCTGAAGATACTAGGTGTTTGGTGAACAAGTGTGTCTCCTTTGGAAAGGAGCTGCATATCATCAAGAACATCCACTGCTTTTAAAAATTTAACATCTCCCCCCCCCACTTTTCAGGTCCCTCACGAGCTCAATAATTGTCAAAGGATTACAAAAAATCTGATCATCTTTCTAGTGGACCGGTCATAGTGAAAGTTTCTAGTCTTGTTGCTTCATTTATACCTCTTGTTGTGTATCAAGCTGGAGATGGGAATCAATATGGTGGTTACCGGGTCTATTTGAATAAAGTAGACTCGGCTACTGAGTTGGAAAAACTAGAGGACTCGGCTACTGAGTTGGAAAAACTAGAGGACTCGGCTACTGAGTTGGAAAAACTAGAGGACTCGTATCTTGTTCCTGGAACACATATGGATATTAGCCGAGTCCTCAGTTTTTCCAACTCAGTAGCCGAGTCTACTTTATTCAAATAGATCTGGTAACCATCATATTGATTCCCATCTCCAGCTTGATACGCAATAAGAGGTATAAATGAAGCAACAATACTAGAAGCTTTCAATATGACCGGTCCACTAGAAAGATGATCAGATTTTTTGTAATCCTTTGACATTGTGGCCTGCACAATTGTCCGACCAGGCGCGGCTGCATATATGTAAGTCCAAGAACAAGGAGGACCAAAGGCGGATGTCCACAAGTCATCATGGTTGACCTTATTCACTAGAGAAGGATCCCTTGTTGAATTGACTATGACAAAATATTCACTTCCATCTTTCCATCTTACGGAGGAACTAAAAGCATCACATTTATAAAAATAGTCACCTGCAGAGTAAGATACTTTGACAAATGAAAATTCCTTGAATTGAGAAAGTACAAAAGAAACTCAAATTTGCAATCATTTCAAGAAACGAACCATTTGATGCTTTCATTGTCACAGCAGCTAAAAGATATGATCCCACAACTGTCTCCACGGGCAAGTTCGGCAGCATAACCATAGAAGAGGGAGCACGTACATCAATTACCAACGGTAGATAGAGAGAAGAAATCGCAATGTAAATGTAAAAATTGATAAAAGTACCCTTAACATCAAAAAGTAACTTAGATGGCAATCCAATGACTGATAAAGAATAAAGATAAATCCTAGATTTATTGGTTGATTCCATTGCTATGACAAAAGAAAACAATCTATCACAACAACTGCAAAGATCACGCTGTTCAACTAGTGCTAGCAGTTGGATTTCATTAACTCTCTATCTTATAACTCTTATCATGAAAATTAGCCAGGTCAATACAGAACAAAGGTACAAATTAAATTAGTCTTGTACGTCTCAAAACTGGATTGGGTATCAAGATGTTGGTTAGATTTTTGCTTCACATATATGTGAATATCTTTCTCAATGAAGATACACATGGAAATCGAAAGCTCAAAACACTAACATCTTATCTTATTATAAATGTCAATGAAGCATCCAACAGTATATGTTTACCTCATCAAAATTCAGCATATCAAACACAGAAACAACTTTGATGGTAGCTTTACCAGGCCCTTTAACCTGGACAACACCTGCATCAGAGACTGAAACAGCAGCTACATCAGAGGAAACCCAAGTATAATCAGTTGGTGCCTGTGCACAGCCTGCAAACATGCAAACAAAGAAGAAATCCAGGTCAGAAACCACCAAGTATATGACATTAAAATATCAAACAGCGATGCAAATCACCAAGTACATGGCATTTAAAAAACCAAACAAGGATGCAAACCTCCCACTGCTTTTAGCTGCTGAACGGCTGGCGCCCAAGGGAGTATGATACGTGATGATACAATAGCTTGTTGTTCCGTCCTAATCTCAACTCTGTCACAGACCCTAACTTCTGGCATAACCGTAAGCCTCTATATAAGAGACCCACAAATTAAATTGAAAGGATAAATGAACTGAACTCCAGTAGAAATGTTTGTACAAAGACCTATCCAATTTTAAGAACTACCTGCTTTGTCTCTGAATCACCACCCAGATAAGCCAAGGAGGCTGACAATTTCCCAAGTCCTGGTGAATATACATCTAAAATTCTTGCATTACTCCAGCCATACTCAACAGCAACGCTTTCAGAGACTGGGTGACTCCTCCAGTTTTTCGATTGATCATATTTCAACTGCAAGTCATCATTCTACAACAGCAAAGAAAAAGTAGAGAATGATTGAAACTTTCCAAGCTAGCAGCGATGCGTCGCACATGTACATGCACATTGCTGCTTCAATGAATATGGAAAAGTTCAGAAGTTATTGCCCAACAAAATTCACACTGCAATAATCATTTCACATAAGTAAATTGCAAAATAATGCCAAGATAATGAAAATAGTAAAAACTAAAAAGGCATCTTCAATAGGGGAATTTACAAACCCTGCAAATAGATACTTGGATATCTGACTCGTTAGTTTCTCCACGTATTGTCACTTAGGAAGGATCATTAAATTGCAACTTTATAGTAGTTATCTCCAGTCTCCCTCCCCAAAACAATACAACAACCACCACATAGAAAACCAGATAAGCTTGCAAGCATAGGCACAGAGGTGAGGAAAGAATGGGTAGGGTGGGAGTTACCAACCAATCAGGTAAAAATTACAAAAATCAGATAAATCAATCTGTTTGTGAAACTTATACACCACCTATATTACCTCAGTGATGAAGATTTCTTTGGCCTCAGATCCTCCTGAAAAAACCTTTAAAAATCAATGAGGTACTTCCTGCCAGGAATAACATACCAACGTGTGGTGGTTGAAATGGCTTCAACTCCCTCAAGAGGATCACCAACTCCTGAAAGAGGTAATATGTATAAATACATAGTACCCGGCAGAACAACATGGAGGGATGACACTAGCATGTGTCCTGCAATCCGGGTGTCCTCCACTAAAACATTAGTTTCCCCTAGCCTCATTGCATGAGCTAAACCCATCTTAGGATCTACTTCAGCAATGGATGAATTTAGCACAGACCAACGATGAAATGGAGAAGGAAGCGTCACCACTGTAGTCACAAATATAGCGCAAGAATATTAATTAATTATGAAATCTAAGCTCGTATTGCACTAGTATAAGCAAATAAAATCCAAAAGCAAAAAATATCAGCAGAAATCTAAACTGCGGTAACTGTTATTTGGAGCTAAGTAGTAAAGACATAAGTAGATATATGTCGAAAAATATTAAATGTTATTGTGTCAATGAAAATAAGTAATATAAGTCAAAATAGAAACAGTATACGGAGTACATGAAAATGCTAACAAATAGTACTCGCACGTCAAAACAAGACCTTCCATCAGCAGTAACAACTCCCTCAGATTAGATGTTCTAATTCTGATTTTAAAGGCACATCTGACATTATTTATGAAACATTACAAACTAGCTTCAATAAAGAAAATACTAAATGCATCTTATCACATTATGTGTGCCCACAATGCACACAACAAAAGAACACACAAGAAGAAAAATGCTCCACACTCTGTGCATAAGAGATGAGAACAACTAATTGTACATTCCAGAGTGCACTTGATTACTTGAAGAATATTTCTAGTGTTAACCACTCCAAAGGAATTATTTATCCATATTGTAGACACTCCATTCCATATAGCATTTTACCCAAAAAGTATCTAAATTATTCATAGAATAAGCACTCCCCTTATGTCCATATATATTGCATTTAACTCATTATATACCTAAAAGGACAACAAGTCAACAAGTATATGAAATTAAATGGAAAGGATTCAAATTTACAAGCAGTAATGAATCTGTCTCACAAAACCTTCGGGCATGTTCCCACGGACGACTTTTAGACGGCAATTCACAAAAGCACCAATAAGAACAAACAGAGGTGAAGATGGATCGAGTAAGATGGCTTCTGCAACAGTTAACTCAATCTTATCTTCCAGGCGATCAAACTGCGGCTCAAGCAAATGAACAGAAACAACCTCACGCCCAATTCCGACTCCTTTAACCACACACAAGTCTGAGTGTACCCCCTGCACAGAATGTTTGATAACATAGTCAGCTAGGAAGGGACCAACATAGGAGCAACTGGGAAACACGAAGAGTACCCTACAATTCTATTTCTACATACATTGCTTTCAAGGCTTATTTGAATATTTAAGTCCCCGCAAAGTCCACTACAGTCGCTCAAGGGAGAATCCTTTAAGGGGACATGAAGAAGATGGTGAGAAGATTCAGTACTTTCAGACATTAGTTTCCACATAAACTGTAAGCCAGCTAAGGATGAAAACACATTTCCTGCATAACATGTCAACAGAGACAAAAGTTCAATTAGAGAGCGATGATTAGCGATTAAATATGACAACCGAAAACACATCAAAAAGTTGTGTATCTGCTGGCAAGTAAGCACATTGTGGCAAGGCAAGTATCCAATCATTTAAACCAAATAACATCTTTTCTGCATATAATATACCAATTCCATAACATGAGAAGGTACCAAGCATGCATGATGGAGCTACCAAAACAATAACATCAGACATCTTAACACAAGAAGGTGATATCTCTATGCTCTGTAGTCGAAGACTATAAGTTATGTCAAGAAAGACAAAGGATGAGGGTCTCCAAATGAAAAGCCAACTTCTACAAACAAAATCCATTGTGCATTTTCAGCATGACAACCACGAACAAGACGGATAACTAAAATTTCATCAAGTTACTAGCTGGAAGCAACAATACCTTCTAATGCTGTTTTTGGCACTCACTACTCAGAGTAAATAAACTTGAGTGAGAACAGAGATTTTTAAGAAAAATAAAAATACCTCTAGACATTTCAGAACTTTTTTTTTTCCATGCATAAGTTCATTATTGGGTTTGTTTACAAAGAGTTAGTTATTTGGTTTACTTACTTTCATAAAGCATCTGCATTGACTTATTCCCAAGCATAGAAGTCACTGCCAATGGCTTGGAAATTCAAAAATATAGATTCCAGATGTAGCTCATACATTTTTCTACTTAACAAAAACATTTAGTTTAGCAGAAATTTATTCCTTCATGAAACATCCATTCTCCAGCCTTTGCATTATGGCATCAACTTGGAACCAAAAATTTCGTATTAACAACTAAAGCATACTGTACTACAAGTGTCGAGGTGTGGCACAGTAAATACTGTATTACTCTCATCTTATAGCTCACGGTTACTTGGGCTTTTGGATAGGAAAGGGAGAAAGTTGCATCTGAATCTGAGATCAAGAATATATTATACACATAACATCATAAATTTCAATTTATCACCACATTTTACACCGTGTAACATTATAAGGAATATTAAAATCCCAAATGAAATTTCAAAAACCCAAATTATGTGCTACCAAGTAACACCACTGCCTCTAGCACACCATCCTACAAGAAGTTTGAAAGAAAGGTTGAGATTGGTTTATAAGCTAGGCAAGAGGAATGGCAATTCATCATATTCCAAATTTCCTGGAAGAATACAAAGTGGAATCTCAAAATAGACTAGGGTAATGAAATAAGAAAAACTACCTTATGCATCAAAAGCACGGACGCTTAGAGTGGCAAGACCATCTAAGTCAAGCTTATTAGAGCTATGAAATATCTGGACTCTGGAAAAGATATCAATGAACACTTTGCAGCGTATTACTGCTCCTGTCAGCCCATCTGCAGCATAAACAGCGGCCTCTTTCCGCCCACTATAAGGGGCAATTGATTTCAATCGGGCACCAGTCGAGCAGTGGTTAGACGTGTTGTATTCGGGTATGACAGACAAAATGTCATGATGATCCCATGACCTAAAAGAGAGATTTAAACAATGAGAACGGCTTTCAAACTTAAAGGAACTTTGCATCCCCTTTTTTCAGCTTCTTTCTATTTTTCCCACTAGTGTAAGTCTTTAAGAAGAGTACATTCACTCTTGGCATATAATACGTTTAGCATAGGACACGGAAACTTGTAAACACTAAATAGTAACTATACAGCTTACATATTGTGAATCAAGATGGCAAGACACATAATAAGGCATGAGGAGGTAAAAATATTCCTTCTATTGATCTAGGTGGTACTCATCCACGATAGAGCATAGCAGAGAAGCTGGTTTGGAGCATGACTTGAGACCTATTATTGTTCATGGGATATCAATCTTAAACGCTAGAATGTTCATATATTCAAAACCTCTATTTTCTCTTACCATGTATCAGCTCATCCTCTTGCACACATAGTAGATCAAGTGCCAAACATCACAACATATCCCTTAGTCCAGCCTCGTTCAAAAGGAAAATATAAAGCACAGGTAAAACCATAAAACTTATTAAAGACAAGCACTATTGCATCGTCGATTTCTGAAACGATTTAAATGCAACCATCTTCGTGTAGCAATCCATTGTAAGCTTATTTACAAATTGCACATAACACAAAATCACACTGCCTATGGCCCTGACTACACTAGCATCCATTTACTTCACCGCTCCACGCGAAACTAAACTTCCAACATTGAACCACAAAAGCAGTATCCAGTAAACAGTTAAATGATCAAGCAGTCTCAGTCACAAAACCGCGGCAACAAATTCGGGGAAATCGACATCTACATATCTCTAGATCTACATCATCGCATCAAAACATAATTCCCACAAATCAAGTTACGGATGGAATCGGCGAAATTGAACTCAGCAAAGCCAAAACAGGTAGAAATCAGTAAGGGAAGTATCGGGAGAAGCTGAATACCACTTGAAGCAGCCATTGTTGCCCTGGAGACGGAACTCGACCGTGTTCGTCATTCGAGGCGGTAACAGGATAACGACGGCGTTAAGGTGAGGTCCAGAGGCGATGCCATTGGCACCGCAAGTAACGGCAACGAGGACAGCAAAGAATGCGGAATATAGAAAGGCGAGCGATCGGACGCCATTGATGATCAGAAAGGGGAGCAAGGGTTAGGGTTTAGAGGGGGGAGCAAAGCTCTCTACTGAAAAGTATGAATAGCCATGGCAGACAATGATAGGAATATGGTTGTTTTGGATTACACAACCGTATATATAATGGAGTACAGGAAATGTGGGTGTACCACTGTTCAGGAAGGTTCCATAATTTGTCTGTTCTTGATGGCATTGTGTGTGTAGAGGAGTCATGACCGTGGACTGTTTTCTTGGGCTCTTCTTTGGGCTGCTCATGAGGGCTATTGTGGACCGGGAAGGAAATTACGGTGACACGTGGGAGGATGTGATTGGTGAGGAGGCCGTGTGCTATATGGGCGTGCGGCAAAAAAAACTCTTCTGTTTTAAGAGTTTATTAGCACAGTACCCGTGCGTGACGGACGGAATTTGTAAAATATATTATGTTGTTCTAAAAGATATTATCATAATTTATCTACGTTATATATATAGTAATAATATTATGATAATATAAAAATGATATAGAAAAATAATATTAAATCCAAACATCAAAATGATAAATATACTAAACTGGTCTTGCTCACTCGATTCACATCTTCGATCAATAATTAAAAGTGTGCTATGTAGATCACGATAACTTCATTAATCCACAATGTTGGAGAATTCATAGCGTCGTTGCACATTTTTGGTTTTGGAGGTATTGTCGGGTTTAAGAAACCTGTAAAATAAATATAGTTCATATCAAGATGGTATATTAAGTAATAATAGATACAACAAATAAGTAAAATAAGGTGCGCATTACCTTCTTTGATATGCATTAGTGTCGGAAAAAAATCGGATTTATATACAACTTTGTCACATCGGTTAAATTAAAGTTGACAATATTCTCTCATCTACACACAACAAAAGTTAAACATATAAAAGTAAAGAATGCATGTTCACGAGGCAAAATAAAAGAAATTATTATTATTGGTAATATTGAGAAATAATGTCATTAGAAATTATAATTATCGGCAATATTGAGAAATAAGGTCAATAGATATAGTTAAATAAGAAATATGATTTGAAACTTATGTCCAACATCTTTTACAATAAGAAATTGAAATATATCAATGATGTATCTATTCAGCTCCTTATTGATGGGTATATATAGTTGTTTGAATAATTTCGAACCAACAGGTCACTTCAATATACGATTCTTGTGAAAGAATTCAATATTAAAGGCGGTAAAACAAATAACTAATAACAAAATATACAAATCAATGCATATAAAAATGAACTTGCCTATCATTCTTCACGATAAGATCAACTCTACCAAGTGTGAGTAGAGATATATGATGAACTTCTTTTATATGTAAATAGATAGATATTGAATTTTAACAAATTATTGTATAAATAATTTAGCAATAAAAATGCCACCAAAATTTTGAGATAGCAAAAATCCCACCAAATACGGGTAAAATGAGATTGTAATTTATTTATTTTTGTAATTAGATAAACATTGTATTTTAACAAATCATTGTATAAATAATTTAGCAGTAAAAATCCCACCAGATTTTTTGAGATAGCATTAGAAATCCTACCATATACGGGTAAAATGAGATTGCAATATTTTTTATTTGTAAATAGAAAAAAAATTACATTTCAAAAAATCATTTTATAAATAATTCAGTAGAAAAAATCCCACCAAATTTTCGAGATAAGTAGAAATCTTACAAAAAAACGGGTAAACTGAGATTACAATCGTTTTTTGTTTGTAAATAGAAAAAAGATGGATTTTAACAACTGATAGGTTTGAATCAAATAGTAAAACCCACATAATTCAACAATCATTGATGTTTGGGAGATTAGCAGTGATGTGAAGAACACCAATTCAACGTTCCTACATATGCATCAAGATAGAGCTCCAATTCAACCTGGGCAATGATCGACTACAATGCTGGATCGGCATATGCATCGAAAGAAGTCAATGCGAAAATAGATGTGCATCAAGAAGCAAGATTTCATCAATGGATAACTTATTGTCATCACCCAACAACAAATCTAACTTAGCGTCTGAAAAGTGGTCGATTACAATGTTGGATCCCCGTTTCTGAAGCACTTTGTTTTCAAACCGTGCATTCGTCTCGAACACGTCAGGCTTCCTCCAATTCAACTTGGGCAATGATCTTCTAAATAACAAAGATATTAAGTTTTAACACAAAATAAATGAGAAAAATAAATAAAATTTACAATAGAAAGTAATTAATTGGTTAATTTAATTAAAAAAATTTAAATATCTTTAATTCAAACGGGTAAAAAAAATTTGGGAGAAATTAATATTCTAGTAAATTTGTTAAATTATCATTAAATTTATTTTAATTAATAATTGATTAAATTCTGTTGGTTATATAGGTGGGACCACACTTAATGAAAAACTATCACGTAAGCCTTGGTTTAAGGTGAGACTGCCACCTGTATCTTTCACATCTGTTTTAGTATTATACTACGTATTAGATATAGATTTATATTGATATATAGATATAGATTTATATAGATTAGTTATTTCAAAAATAAAAATTAATTACAAAAAGAAATAAATTCATTAAAATTCTATTGTGATAGTATATGAAGATTTACAAATAGATATAAGTTATATATTAATTTATTATTTTGAATTAAACCCATTAGTTATTTCAAAAATAAAAATTAATTGCAAAAAGGAAATAAAAAGGAAAGAGAAAAAAAGTGATTGGTTAAAAAGGAGAGGATTAAGGTAGGCGTGCCACGTAAGCAAAAACTCTTCTGTTTTAAGAGTTTATATAGAATAGATAGATATAGATATACAGATAGTTATTTCAAAAATAAAAATTAATTGCAAAAAAGAAATAAAAAGGAAAGAGAAAAAAAAGTGATTGGTTAAAAAGGAGAGGATTAAGATGGGCGTGCCGCGTAGGCAAAAACTCTTCTGTTTGAAGAGTTTGTATAGATATAGATATAGATAGTTATTTCAAAAATAAAAATTAATTGCAAAAAGGAGATAAAAAGGAAAGAGAAAAAAAGTGATTGGTTAAAAATGAGAAGAGTAAGGTAGGCATGCCACGTAAGCAAAAACTATTATGTTTTAAGAGTTTATTTATTTATATATAGAATAGATAGATATAAATATAGATAGATATATAGATAGTTATTTCAAAAATAGAAATTAATTGCAAAAAGTAAATAAAAATGAAAGAGAAAAAAAAGTGATTGGTTAAAAAGGAGAGGATTAAGATGGGCGTGCCACGTAGGCAAAAACTCTTCTGTTTTAAGAGTTTACTAGTATAGTACCCGTGCCTAAGGCACATGATTTGTAAAACATATTATATTTTTTAGAAGAGATTATCATAATTTATTTACATTATATATTAGATATATTTTAATATTATACTAATAATATGAAAACGATATAGCCAAATAATATAAATTTGGATAAAAAAAATAATGCTTATATTATATCAATATATAATATATGTGGCAAAATATCAAGGCATCATCTTCCTACTTTCCTAGATGGAAACAATTGTACACATAATTGTAAAGCGTTCTAAGTATTTTTAGTAAGTTGATTGTTTACATTGAGCATTAAACAAATATTTGTTGTGGTAATAGGTTGGAAAGTAAGACTAAAAAATTTGGTAGTTCGACTACATATTACAAAAACGCTAGGTGAATGGAGTTCTAAGAGTTTTTTGATGGAGAGCACATAAAAATATTGGAGAAGAAATATTCTTGTAATAAACTAATAAAAAGGAATGGGGTTTTTAACCAACACATTGTAATGACTTTAGTTAAACTTACTAATGAAAAAATCCATATACTTGAAACAAAATTGGGTCTCCTTTAAATTTTGGGCTCGGAGCGGAGGCCTGTTTTGCCTCCCTCAGGCTCCACCCTGCTTCCTAGAAGGAAACAATTGTAAACATAATTTTAGAGTGCTTTAATTATTATTTTTTAGCATTCTAAGTTTTTTAAGTAAGTTGATTTGTTAATTTAAGTATTAAAAAAATATTTGTTGTGGTAATGCGTTGGCAGGTTAGACCAAATAATTTGGTAGTTCGACTACATATTACACAAATGCTAGGTGAATGGAGGTCTAAGAACTTTTGGATGGAGAGCACATAAAAATATTGGGGAAGAAATATTCTTGTAATAAACTTAAAAGTAAAATAAAAATGCTGCATCCATCTCAAAATATAGGTCGCTTTATTTTTTTGGCAAGTTTTTTCAGAAGTCAAAAACTCTATAAAATGTTATATATTTTATTGGGTTTTAAAAATAATATTATATTTATTAATAATAAGTATAATATTATTTTAAAAAAACTAATAAAATAAATTTAATATTTTATAAATTTTATAGCCCCTTAAAAAACGTGGTGAAAAGTAAAACGAATAATATTTTGAGACAGAGGAAATAAATTATTTAGATTACGTGTGTATTCTAACAAATATTCTAAATAAATAAATTAGATTTATTAATCTAAAAAATAAATTAAATAGATTGTTTTACATGTATTACTTGGTAGTTAGCATATAAATAAATTATTCAAAAGAATATTATAAATAAATTAATTAGATTTATTCATTTAAAAATATACAAGATGCAATTACTTTAATTTAACAAATAATTAAGTTGAAATAATTATTGAAAGTAGAGAATCTATATAAAAAAATATTTTTTAGTTGAGATTACGTGTGGTGTGGCTATTGGGATTCATTTCAAACGGGTTTTGTTTAGTTGAGATTTTTTTCACTCAAGTTTCGGTTGAAGTAGATTATATTAAATAGAATTTAGTTGAGTGGAATTTTAATTTTCTTTTTTTATCTTTATGAATCGGATTTTAATTTAGTTGAGCTTAGATCGATTGAAGCGAATTTCATTTGAGGCAATCCCCTCGGTTGAGCGGTTACAAATATGTGTTGCAAAAATATTTTTCGGAAATAATGAATTACCAAATCTTGAATAATTGACTTTTTAATTAGAAACATCATAGCTTATTAGGTAAGTAGATAAATTCAATTTTTTCAGAATTTCATTTATTGATATCTCCTCCACGTTTTGTCTATAAACTCTGGCAAACAACTTTCTATATGCAATAGTCTTCTACCCTGCAGAATGTCATCTTGAAGATGTAATATCACTTTGATCAAAATCAATTGATATTGCATCTTCGTCGTAATCTTCGAAGCTTGAGGTCTTCTCCCTTGCAGGTTGTTATCTTGAGGTTGTCATATTCAAGAGTAAAAAGTGAAATTGAATTTTCATTTCGAATCAACCTGCTTAAATTGTCGAATTAAATATGAGAAGGTACTATGCAATGGTCTTCCCCCTTTACCATACTATATATATTCAATATTCAATAGATTGCTCTATTTTAGTATGCAATACTTCTCCCAGAATCGGATATACAATATTTGATTTGGGAAAATATCTGTTTTTTATATCATTCTAATAAACATATATTAAATAATTTATTTACACTTATTCTTTAATATTATTGTGTGTCACACAAGTTTTGATCCTGATTACAAGACTTCGAGAGCAATATATTGAAGTTCATAGAGGGCGAGTTTGTAGAGTCAATTTAAGGGAGGGTTTCACTTGCTCTTACAAAGGCTAAGAGAAGTTGTTAGAAGCATTGAACACGGTTCTTTATAAAACAATTTGGGTAACCATGTTTGAGTAATAATCATAGTTAAAATATAATGTTAGGCTTATTTTCTATCAAATACCTCAATCTCGTTTTGAATATTTCACACAAATAATTAGATAATTAAAAGGTCAAATAGAAATTTATTAATTAGATAAATAAATTTGATTGTAAACCTTTAAATCATTGGAGAAACAATTGAGGATTTTTCTTAAATTCTAACTAAATGTAAACCTTATAAATAGGAGGAGATTTTTAAATCCTTGGAGAAGCAATTGGGGGTTTTTCTTAAATTTCTAACTTTAAATGTATGGCCGCCACGTGTCCTAAATTGCAAGTGTTTTAGTATTATATTAGATAGATAGATGTATAGATATAGATTATATATATATATAGATTTATATAGATTAGTTATTTCAAAAATAAAAATTAATTGCAAAAAAGAAATAAATTCATTAAAATTCTATTGTGATAGTATATGAAGATTTACAAATAGATATAAGTTATATATTAATTTATTATTTTGAATTAAACCCATTAGTTATTTCAAAAATAAAAATTAATTGCAAAAAGGAAATAAAAAGGAAAGAGAAAAAAAGTGATTGGTTAAAAAGAAGAAGATTAAGATAGGCGTGCCACGTAAGCAAAAACTCTTATGTTTTAAGAGTTTTTTTTTTCCTTTCCAGTTCAAGTGGTCTTAGCCCACTCTACATCTGGATCGGGTTACTGTAGGCCCATTTAAGGGGTCGACCCTCCCACTCACAAGCGTCTCCATGTTTCCACGGGGATTCGAACTTCGAACCTCGAGGCATGGAATGTAGCCCCATGACCACTACACCAACTTGTGATTGGTTATATAGAAGAAAAGAAAATGAGAAAAGGGAAGAGGTTACCTCCTCTACCAAGGTAACCTCTTTCATTCCCTTACCTTAAGGTAAAACCCACAACCATGGGTTTACCTTTTAGTAACCTTAAGGTGAGCAAAACTCATGGTTGCTTATGCTCTTAGACCATCCGCAACCATAAGGTTACCTCTTATCTAATTTTTTTTCTTCTCTCCCTATAATATTTTGACACCTCATTTATTTTTTCTTTTAAATAATTTTTCACTTTATCAACCTCTTTCTTTAAGGTTTTTATATTTTTATTCCACAACCATGAGTTTACCTCATTCTTCTTCTTTTTTCTCATTTATTTATACCCACCATATGATTCCCACCAATCATAATATTATTAGTTAAATAAAAAACATAAAAATAAATAAAGTATCATGCTTTTGCACATGGTCCAAGGCACTTCCTACCTCTCCACACCAACATAACCCCTTTCTTCTCTTTACCTTAAGGTTTTGCCTACAACCATGGGGTTACCTTTTAGCAACCTTAAGGTGAGCAAAACTCATGGTTGCTCATGGGGTTACCTCTTCCCCTTTTATTTATAATGTTATAAATAAATAAAAATAGCAAGTAGTTAATATAAATATATTTTATTACATCTATATTAAAATAAAAAAAGTTAAAAACACTATAACATACGTGAATACTAATAGAACTACCTATAAATTCGAATCATAGCCTTGAAACTGGTTCCACAAGTGCTCAACCAAATCATTCTTCAAATTCATATGAGTTTGTCTATCCCGAATGCTCAAAATGTTGTTGGTTTGGGAAAAAAAAGAGGATTGTACACATTGGTAGGATTATGTGGGATATAATTTGGATATTCGGGTGTTGAAGAATTGTTAAACATTTGCAACATCACTTGAAATTGAGGATTTTTTAGAAGATTTGGATCAAAAGACATATTTGGAATGGGTGGAGTATTTGGATTATTGTGATCCATGGTTAAGAAAATAGGTGCAACTACAATAGATCAAGATGGGGTTATATATAGGATAAAATTGGGCTCAAATTATAGAAAAAAATAAAATTAAACTAATGAGATATTTTATTTTAAAAAATAATGAAATATAAATATATTTTTATTTCATTTTAAATCCTATCACAACTAATAAATCTAAATGTAAAATATATCAACCTACTTTATCATAAAAAAAAATAGAATAGGGAAGAGTTTACCTCTCTCTACCAAGGTAATCCCTTCCCACCTCTTACCTTAAGGTAAAGGCCACAACCATGAGCTTACCTTTTAGCAACCTTAAGGTTGCTAAAACCCATGGTTGCTTATGCTCTTAGTGGGAAGGGACAACCCCTTCCAACCTCTTTCCTTAAGGTTTGGTTTGCAACCATGAGTTTACTTTTTAAGACCTATAAGGTAAGTAAAACCCATGTTTGCACATGGTCTTACCATCCGCAACCATGGGGTAACCTCTTTCCCCCCTTTTCTCCCATTTTCTTATCACAACTTTACAACTCATTTATTTTTTTATTTAAAATAATTTTCAATTTTTCTACCTCTTTCTAAAAGGTTTCCTCTACAACCATGGGAAACCTCTTTTACCTCCTTTCAAATTTATTTTCACTTTTTCTTTTCCTTTATATATCTTTCTCTTTATTATATGTGTATCATAATATATTATTGTGAATTATTTTTATAAATAAATAAAAATAGCAAGTAGTTAATATAAATATATTTTATTACATCTAGATTAAAATAAAAAAGTTAAAAACATCATAACATGCGTAGATACTAATCGAACTACCTATAAATTCCGATCATAGCCTTGGAATTGGTTCCACAAGTTAGAAACATTATAACATACGTAAATACTAAAGGCATATTTGGAATGTGTGGAGTATTTGGATTATTATGATCCATAGTTTATAAAATCGTACAATAGATCAAGATGGGGTATATATAGGGTAAAATTGGGCTCATATTATAGAAAAAAATAAAATTAAACCAATGGGATATTTTATTTTAAAAAAATAATGAAATATAAATATATTTTTATTTCATTTTTAACACTATTACAATTAATAAATTTAAATGGAAAAGAAAACATCCTACTTTATCATTAAAAAAAAGGAAAATAAAATTAGAAAATGGAAGAGGTTACCTCTCTCTACCAAGGTAACCCTTTTCATCCCTTATCTTAAGGTAAACCCCACAACCATGAGCTTACCTTTTAGCAACCTTAAGGTAGGTAAAACTCATGGTTGCTCATGCTCTCATGGGGTAACCCCGTCCCTCTCTCTCCTCGTAATATTTTGACACTTCATTTTCCACTAACTCTACCTCATCCCTTAAGAATTTCTAACTTCTAACCCACACCCATAAGACCATCCGCAACCATAAGGTTACCTCTTATCCAATTTTTTTCCTCTCTCCCTATAATATTTTGACACCTCATTTATTTTTTCTTTTAAATAATTTTTTACTTTATCAACCTCTTTCTTTAAGGTTTACTCCACAACCATGAGTTTACCTCATTCTTCTCTTTTTCCCATTCATTTATACCCACTATATGATTTCCACCAATCATAATATTATTAGTTAAATAAAATAAATAAATCATCATACTTTTACACATGGTCCAAGGCACTTTCTACCTCTCCACACTAAAGTAACCCCTTTCCTCTCTTCACCTTAAGGTTTTGCCTACAACCATGAGATTACCTTTTAACAACCTTAAGGTGAGCAAAACTCATGGTTGCTCATGCTCTAAGTTTACCCCATTACTATTTTTTTAACTTTATTTATACTCCACCACATATTTTTAACCAATCAAAATTTAATCTACCTAATAAAAATTTATAAAACCCATATTTTTTATAATTTTGAAAAAGCAAAAGTGAATGGGGAAGGGGATGGGATTACTCCTTCCCACCAAGGTTGCCCCTCTCCCTTCTCATCACGGGGTTGATCCCACATCAATGAGGAAGAGATAAGGGAGCTAAAAGGGAGGAGAAACCTCACCACTACTGATGCTCTTAGAGGGGAGAGCAAAGCTCTCGGTGCGGGGGTTTGGGTGGGGCTCGCGTGGGGATCTGGATCCTCTCATAATATTGAAGTTCCTAATATACCGATCTCAACCGTAGAAAGTAATCACTGGTTAGTATCCGTTCTCTTAATTAATTCCTATTTTTTTCCCCCAAATTCCTGATTTTTTTATCCATAAATTTCTAATTTCTCTAATATCAGATTCTCCACTTCTTCAGTTGAATCAGTTCCTTGACTTCTCTTTGTATTCTCTATCTCATAAGCTTAACGCCCTCCGCCACCCTTGGCAATGACATCTAACCCATTGGAGGCCTGTTATCTTCGCCCTCCACGCCCTCCCTTTAGACCATCAAGGGCATCTACCGTCCTCTGCACGCTCTCGCGCCCATCAGAGTCCTACCCCTTCATCCTCCCTCGGCCCATCGGAAACGCCGTTTCCGCCCATTAGAACAACTTGTAGTGAAGTGTAGTATTCAACAATTGGATCAAAGATCGATTTAGAGGATGACTTCAAATTGGAACTTGAATTAGCACGATGAAGCGCTACTCTATTTTTCTCTTTTCATCAATTATTGCCTAATTTTGCCACATCTCAATTTCTTAATCACGTTGGTTCAGTTTTGTGATTGGGGTTTTGGTTGATAATTTGTTTTTCCTTGAGATTGGCTAATAATGAATTGCAGTACATTTTTTGCATTTTTCATGAACTACAATAACTCTTGGACTAAACAAGAAGAGTTTATTTCAATTCCTTGTCATCAGGTCTTCTACAATAAGTGGACAGACTTACAAAGTTTTTTCCCTGAAGATAGGTTTCTGGGATGAAATTGAACCAATTTGTGTTCTAATAGATGTTGTTAGGTGTGGATCAAGATATTCTCATCATTTTTTTCAACTTTGCTTCAATTGTTGCGGGCCTTGATGGGCGTGAGAGAGAGAGTGCAGATGAGAGCGAGAGAGAGGACGAAGATGGTGTACACCCAATCGATGCGGAAAGCCGACATCTAGTTGGACGACAAGGGTGGTGGAGGACGTCAGAGTCCCATGCTAGAAGATAAGAGGGATCGAATATCAGGAAGAGAAGAACTTAATACAGAGTAATAATCCCTCCGTTCGGCAAAATATGTCATTTTAGGGTGTTATTTTTGTTCAAAATTTTTTGTCATTGTAGGTATTTTGCACTTCACTTTACAAAAATGCTCTTGACATGATTGATGGTTTGTTAGTTGTAGTTTCCGATAACGTAAAAAATAAGGGTAATAATTGAGGGTTGTACATTTGTTAATTGTCTTAAAACTTGTGAAATAAGCTAAAATGACAAGTTTTGCTGAACGGAGGGAGTATGGATTAGGAATTTAATTAAATTAGAGTTAATCAGAGTAGAATGGATAATGATCATTGATCTAAATGAACGCTTGGGATTAATTTATTTGGAAGACATTAGGAACCCCCATATTAGGAGAGGATCCCGATCCTCAGGGAGAGGGTTGTGGAAATAGGGGAAAAAAAGCAACGGGAAGGAAATTACGGTGACACGTGGGAAGATGTGATTGGTGAGGAGGCCGTGTGGGTTTGCCTTTCCTGACGTGGGTTATTTTTTGTTGCATGAATTTTTTTTTTTTTCGGGAAAGCTAAATACACAGGTAATTTTTACTGAATATACCACTAATCTACGCAACCCCTTACGGACCGAGCTGCACAACAAGTTGCGGACCTCCCCGAGCATCGTGTCAAACACGGCCTAAAAGGCCCTCGACAAAACGTCTACGAGACATTACGCAACCCCTTGCGAACCGACCTAGCTACACAACAAGTTGTGGACCTCCCCAGGCATCGTGCCAAATACGCCCTAAAAGGCCATCGACAAAACGTTTGCAAGACATTGCGGAGAGAGGTTTGCGTTAGGATGCAAACTAATTATGAAATGTAACATCATGCGGACTAGAACGTTGTTTGACACAGCGTCCAAAGTAGTCCGCAACTCGCAGCGTAGCTCGGTCCGTAAGGGGTTGCGTAGATTAGCGGTGTATTCAGTAAAAATTACCGGTGTATTTATCAATCCCCCTTTTTTTGTATAAGGTCATCTTTACTGAATACTACAATATTAATACTAATATTTTATTATTATCTTTCCGTCACATTATCGCATCATAATTTTATTTTTTCCATTTTATCAATAACATTTCAAAACTCATATTTTCCTACCAATTTAATTTACAAATATACTCATCTTCAATTATTATTTTCATTCTCGATTATATTATTATATTGAATGCGAAATATTATTTTTTATTACTCCCTCCGTCTTAAAATACATGTCTTTTTAGCCCCAAAATTTTATCAAAAATACATGTCTTTTTAGATTTAATAATTACACTTAACCTACTTTTATATCTAATCATTACTCTAATTTTTACATCACCCCTACTCTCCTCCTCACAAATTTAAAAAAAAAACAAAAAACAAATACTCTAATATCAAAGACTAATCATTACACTTAAACCTACTTTTTACATCTAATCATTGCACTTAATATACTTCTTAATTCTCGTACTCCGTCCTGAAAAGACATGTATTTTGAGACGGATGGAGTATTAAACTATCATTATTAAACTAATACGTTTATAAACTAAATAAGGCTATATATATAACTCAATAGTTATTTTTTTTTTAAAAGCCCAACTTCATTAATTACTTAAAACTAAATTACGACTTAACAAACATATTACGAAATGAAACAATACATAACATATGATGCCAGATTAAAGATGCTTTAACAAGACTTTTTCTTTTTATGTTTACAATGTCCTTAAATCAATTAAGAAAAAAAAACATGCTTAAAAGATGGAAATGTTCAAAATTATAATTATCCTAAATCGACAAATGTATTTGAAAGACGTAACCGAGTTCTAAAAGAACACAAACCAACCCAAGGGTCCCGTAAAAAGGATAGACGGTATACCTAACATGTCCCCTGTGTACATCTCAATCTCATAATCTGCTCTCACTATACATGTCTCAAAATCCACCATAAATTACTCAATCTAAAGATGTATCCCAAAGATCATTCAATCAATATACTTAACCAAGCAATCTCTCTTTATGTTTTGCCTTTACACCTAATAGAAACGTGACTCTTACAAACATTTATCACATGTCTTGCATAGTCTCTAACATTACAAATAGTATCTCTAAAAATTAGTCTATTTCTAGTTGTCCATGCGAAATAAACAAAAGCACACAGTGCTATAGCAACTTAGCTTGAAAACAGCTAGTCTTTCTCACCACTTCCGGCTCATCGGCAAACCACTTTAACCACTCTATAAGCGACTCTTCTTGCCCTCGGATCCCTATTCGGTCCCAAACATACTTTTCCATTTCCACAATCACTTGGCAATGAAATCATATATATAAGAGTTCAGTCTCTTCTCCATGATTGCATAAAACACAAGGAGCTGCACTTGACCGTTTCCAATGTTTGACCTTGTTTCCAATTTGCATCGGACCCCCATCAGCTAACCACACCACAAACGACTAACATCTATACTAGGCTCCCTTCCATAGCGTCCCTCCCTAACAAAAAATGGCAATTATCAAAATACTATACGTCAATTAATTTGAAATATAAAAAATTTGTTTAAAACGAGAAATAAAATTATTTTCTCTTTCTTTATTTTTTTATGTTTTCAACATCGTTAGATCAATTAAAAAACAAATATGCTTAGAAAATGAAAATATTCAAAATTATTATTATAATAATTATTAAATGCTTTAGTAAAAAAGTCAATTATTTTGATTTTGAAATATAAAAACGAGTTTATAAAATGAGTAAATAAGATTTTATAATCATTAAATGCTTTAGTAAAAAAGTCAATTTTTTCACAATCTAATATTTTGAAACATATAAACAAGTTTAAAATGACTTATGTTGTGTATCATTCAATTTTCCCATCGATCAAAATAAATAAAGACACCGCATCATTCAATTTAAAATGGAGATATGGATAGGCTAGCTATAAATCGACATATATACTCTTATGGGAATAAAATATTAGGAATCACATCGCACCAAATTAATTAATCCTTTATTTATTTTTAAATATTAGGAATCACACCGCATCATTTAATTACCTAACTTTAATATCCACTCATACAATTTCCCTCTCTTATTATTTAAACTCATAAAAAAATCATATATAGTTTACACATAAATTTTATTTATCTATTTTATTCCTTACCATTCAAATAAATATATACTCCATGAGAGCATCTTTAACCATGATACTCATATTGAGTATCATAACTTACTTTTTATCAATTCTCTCTCATCCACCTCATTTTAATATTTGGTACTCCACAACAATGGTACTTAACATGAGTATCTTATTTCACCTTTTGAATCAAAATTGTTTTTTTTTTCAATTTTTTTGGGTAAGTAAAAATCAAATAGGACCCACTATTAATGTTTGATTGGGTAATATTTTATGGTATTGTGTCATATTGAGTATCATATATATGATACTTGAACTCACTTTTTCTTTTGGGTTCTTTTAAAAATATGATTTTTTTTACATTAAATTTTATTTTTATTATTATGGTACTTGGAGTACCACCATTGAAGATGCTGTGAAGAACGTATTCCAACCGTGAAATGTCAAACAACCAAACAAGAGGCGATAGCTGAGACGTCAAATCTTCGTGACAAACAGTGAAACAGTTGTTCCCTCAAATGTAAAGCATAGAATATAGCGTCCAAAGGATAGAACGAAGCATAAAACACGTATACTTCAACCTTACAAGTTACAACATTCTCCAATATAAAACACGTAAACATATTATAAACTAGTGTTTTTTTAATCATCGTTATAACGTATAGTTGAAAATCAATAGTATTATTTGATGAATCTTGTGTTAGTGGTCAAACCCCTTTTTATCAGCATATATTATCCTTAAAATATACTGTATATTTTTAAATTACAGGATATATTTTTACATCAAAAACTCGCATTACATTCAAATGATTTTCCATATTTGTATATAAAAAAAACTGCTTTAATTTTTCCTTTAGAAATTGACTTTGTACAATTTTAGTTTTAATAACATAAATACATGTATTGACATATTGTATTATCTTGTATCTATATACCGCAATGTGAAAATTATTATATACTCTAGTCCTGTATAATAACAATGATCAAAATATAATTAGGGAAATTTGCTAAAATGACCTTCATATCCGGAAGGTTTGCATGAGTAACCCAATCCGGAAAAAATTTGCACAAAAGCGGATATCCGGATTGAGGAGGCAAGCGGTAGCCGGTAAACCGAGGGGAGTCGGGAAAGAGGGAAAAAAAAAAGGAAAGAGGGGAAAGGGAAACAGAGGAGGAAGACGCTCATTCGACGGCGAGGGGAAACCACCAGGATCGGTGAGGGGAAGGTCGCCCTAATCTCCTCCTTCCTCGTCTGTCTCATTCGATAGCCGACCCAATTCATCTACTCCTTCCTCGTCTGTCTCTGTCTCTACCAACAGATGGGAAGGTCGCCCTAATCACCGGCGGAGCAAGCGGGATCGGTGAGGGGAAACCGCCAGGCGCTTCGGTTTCGACTCCAGCACCACCGTCTCGCCGTCGGACTGTTGTTCTCGCAGCTTCGGCGCCGTGCGGGTACAGCCGCCTCCTCCGATGATCCTGGTTGCGGTGCTTGGAAGGATAAGAAGGAGGAGATTCTTCAAGACATTGAGCCAATTACTCATCTCACCAAAGAGATTCTGCACTCCAAAAGGTCTCCCTTTCTTCGTCTTTCGTTTTCTCAATCGATCCATTGCTCGTCTATCTTTGATTATCTGATGATGTGAATTTGATTTGTTTTTTTGGTCGGCGTGTGAATTTGATTTGTTAACTATACTAGTTGAAAACTTAATTCCTGAGAGGCTATTTTGTACTGAACAATTTCACACTTGTATGATTGCTATAGAACTAAGCCGGTGAATGGAATGAAATTAGGGAAATGCTCATATAGCCTAATACCTCTTGGCCTTCAATCGCAGGAATTTCAGTTTAGACATGGAATGAAATTAGGGAAATGCTCATATAGCCTAATTTTCTGTGAAATTAGGGAATGAAATTAGGGAAATGCTCATATACTACTAAGCCAGTGAATGGAATGAGATTAGTATATTAAAATCTCTTGAAATTTCAGTTTAGAGATGTGATTTAAAGACGCTCTCTAGGTGTTCGATGAAATGCTTATCCTAGATTTGTTCTATGTTTATATGCTCCAATTCATATAATCCTGTCAACTCCACCTTTACTTGTAACGTGTTGTTGTCAACTTTGTTGTCTGTCATGTCTGAATAACCAGGTGACATGTTGAAACGTGTTGTTGTCAGGTAGATCGAAATGGAAAATTAAGGGTTGAATATCCTAGCCGGCTTCGTCTCCGTTGGTGGCGTCGAGGTTGTGGCAACGAAAGGTCGAGGCAAGGGAGGGTGCTGCATGGTAGGAAGGTGCGTGGGAGATGGTCATCGATCGACAGGACATGTTCGTCAATCATCCCTTCAATCAGCCCATCTTTACTTAGCTACATCTTTTAGAATTCAGCTTAGTTAGTTAACTTAGTACTCTGTTTTGATAGAATCTCTAGCTGTATTTTCAGAATTCTGTTGAGGATTGGCTAGTCTTTATAGAATTCAGTTTAGTTTATCTTACTATTCTTGGAATTAGAGGAATTATATTCTATAGATTCTGGAAAATATATACATGTTTTTAAGTAAGAACAATTACATTGTAGTTTCAAGGAAGATTTTTATCTTTTCCATGATTGATGGACCGATGGTGAGATGTGCTTGTTAAGTTCCTGATCTTTCCTTTTCTTTTCTCCACTTTATTGGATGGATAAGTGCATATGCCCACCTTTATGTTTTAACTGTTTCATTACATATTAGGTAGTGGGTTATAATTCAATAGAGGCTGAAGATTGGGGTGTGGCTACAAGTGGGGAGGACATGAGCAAACTGGAAACACTTTTGCTTGACAAGAACAAAAAGATGGAACATGAACTCACTCAATTAAAGGTGAAATTTATTTGCAGTATTATAGTTTTAGTCTTTTTTATTCTTCAGTTAATTTTCTTTCCATGGGTGGTGGTGTTAACATCAATTGCACAATGATTAATGAACTTTTTTATGCTCTCATGGTCTGTGCAGGTTAAAATTTATGAGAAAACATCTTTGCTTGAAACAGCTGAAGCTAAGGTAGTGGAACTTAGAGAACAGGTTGATGAACAACAAAAATTGATACAGAAAGGGTACTAAATCGTTCAGTAGACATGTCCACTTTGCTTCATATTTGTATGTTGAATATCCCTCCGATTATGCAGGGGTACAGCTCCAAGGAAAAGAGGGGATCCTTATTTGATGACTGGGATCTGTCAGAATCTGGTTCAACTTTGCCATCTGAGGTATTTACCTGAGCATCATCTGTTGAGATCTGCACGAATGGATTCTGCTGTAACTTTTCAACTTTACCTACTGTTTAGTCATAAAAGGATCAATTGTATATTAAATCAGTTCCCTTTGAGTATCGAAGATCCACTTACACATGCAAACCTTGTATTTCTTGATGTTAACACCATTTTCAATAGAGAATGATTCACTGCTTTAATTTGCATGGTGTCACAATCGTTTATGGTGCTTGCAATGCTTCTCTAGCATCATATAAGTATATTTTATTTTATTGTTAGAGAAAGAACAAGATGAACTATTTATTTTCTCTAGCATCAAAGTGCTCATATAGCCTATTAGCTCAATGGGAGAGCATTCTGGTCATACACAAAGATGTGGGTTCAATTCCCACATAGGCTTATACGCTTATTATTTACATGACACATGGATTGTTTTACATGACACGTCAATTGTTTTACATGACATTTGATGGAAGCATGCCCTAAGAAGCATTCTTATTCTTTGATGAATGGAAGCATGCCCTTGACCGCCTTCCAGATGTCGTGGCTTCAGAAGCAATTAAGAGCTTTGTACATGGTGTCCATGTGATAACCACGCAGCTGAGAGAAGAAATCAAGGTTAAAAGGAAAACAGCAAATGTATCAAAGGAGCTCGAGAAGAAAGCCTCTTCTCTTAGAAACATAGAGAAGAAATATTACGTCCTTTTATTGTAGGTAAGGTATTATTTTTTTTGTTTCCAAAAAAGAATTCATTTCAATTAAGAAAAACGCATGACAACTATTCGAGCTGATGAAATTTATAATAAACTCTTATTCAATGGTTGGCCCGGGACTACCAGACAACGACCTTAAAATAGATGACGGCCCATAGAGAAGAAATACTTTCAAGACATGACCAGTTTTTCTTCCTTGTTCGGCTCAACACTGGAGACGGTATGTACTCGGTTCTATGCTATAAAATAGACGACGACCCATACGTAGATTTCTGGTCCTATGCTATAAAATAGACAACGAACCTATGATATAAAATAACATGACAGGTAATGCTATTAACATGACAGTTTATACCCTTTAACATGACAGGTAATGCGAATCGATCATCTTTTCCTTAATGAAAGAAAATAACATGACAGGTAATTCTATTAACATGACAGGTAATCCAAGGCTGAATTTGAAACTAAGTTCAAAAAAAGAAGTTTAGCAGAAGGAATTCTGAATCATAAAAAATGAATAGAATATGTCTCAATTTCAGGTGTCAAGTAAAACAATTCACATGTCAGGTAAAATACATTATATGTCATGTAAATCCGGTATGGGTGACATGTAAATTCAGTATGGGTTATAAATACATTATATGTCATGTAAATCCGGTATGGGTGACATGTAAATTCAGTATGGGTTATGAGTTATTTTTGGTGCTGCTATCACAGAATTTAGTGGCATAAGTGCTTGGATTAGCATGTTTCTTTGTTTGAGGGACTCGCATGGGTTATGAGTTAAACTTGTGACTTTTTCAGTCTCTAAGCAACTTACATAAACCCAAAAATCACTTCCATCTCATTCAATTGCTTCAAGCATCCACCGAGTGTTTTTTTAGAACATAGACGGGTGGAAGGTAAACATACGAAGTTGGTGGCAATACAACAGATCGTCATGTTAAAGAGTAAAACCTGTCATGTTAATAGCATTACCTGTCATGTTATTTTCTTTCATTAAGGAGAAGAGGATCGATTCACATTAACTGTCATGTTATTCGCATTATGTGTCATGTTAAAGCGTATCACATGTCATGTTATTGTCTTTCATTAAGGCAAGCTTTTCAGAAATGACTGACAATAGTACTGGAAGCTCCTTGGTTCAAGGCTAGTAGAAGACTATGTGCTTACATAAGCTGTAGTGCATTACGAGAAGGTGATATATCAAAGGTCTTGAATGAGATTCTGCATGATCCATCCAAAAGATGATAGAAAGACTCAGAACTCATCACGTGTCATGTTAAAGAGTAGAACCTGTCATGTTAATAGCATTACGTGTCATGTTATTTTCTTTCAGAACTTTATTTTCTTTCAGAAAACAAAGGGTTATAAGACATGGTAGTGTTCTTGTTTTAGGCATTCATCTTATATTAATAACATAAAACAAAATGTAAGACTCAGAACTCATCAGCCGAGTTTCGAGCACTGCAATTTGAAGCTCGTAAATGAATCTCATTTTGGAAAACTTTTATCGAATTTACACGATTTTACACGATTTTCTATCGAAACCGAGCACTTTTCCCTCTCTTTTCTACTACAGCAGCACCAAAAAAAAAAGCATACCTCATTTTGGCCAAATTTCCATAAAGAAAAAGGTTATTACATCTTTAGAAAGCTATAGGAAGTTACACCAACAAACCCAAGTTTTACCTTTTGTCATAAGCAAGTCTCTTAAGATGCAGCTTACTGTATGAAAAAAAAAGATACGTTCCAAAGTTGTGAATAAAAGTACCCATAATTAGCAAGACATACAAAACTAAAGGACAACGTACAGCTGAGTAGCTAATTGATGATCAAAACCAACACATACATTTCATTTCGGTTTCCATATCTAATTACTAATGTGCACAAAATTCCCAACACTTTGATCATCCAAAAATAAAATGAACAAGGCATTGTAGAGAAGACACAGATGACATGGGTGTCAACTAGGAAAAAACAAAACAGATTTGGCAAAGCATTTAGGAAGGAACTGCTCTTTTCTGCACCGGCTTTAGACAAATCACCCATCTCAAGTGCAAATCTGTCTGGCTGTAAACGTGAATCAGATGCCACCAATTTCGTATGAGCTGTGTCTAAACTGTTTATTTTGTGTGCAAACCTGCAAGAACAAAAGTATATGGACTATTAGCACTTGGTTGAATTAGTTAGAAACTGCTAAACCGGAGAATTTACAATTTAAAAAAAAAATGCCAGACTATTTTATGAGTTAAACAAGGTAGGAAAAAAAAGAAGCAAATGCATTCACAAAGTGTCCAGGAAACACACACAACACACTGAGCTTGTGTTTTTATTCTCTCCCTTTCATTCTTCCTATTAGGGATGGGTTTCAAAATGAGGGTTGTGTGGTTAACTAAAAGTTTGCATTAGACAAGAATCTATTGAGCTTTCAAAATGAGGGTTGTGTGGTTAACTAAAAGGTTGCCGATGACCAAAACCTAAAGCTCTACCCAACTCAAACCCATCTACCTTTTCCATTACAAGTGATTATGTGTTTTAGTATAGCCCATAGAATAAAAAATCATTTATTCAAAAACATGTGTTGCTAAAATAAACAGGACAATTTCAGTACCTAAAAATTAGTTCAGAGTCAGAATCCATACATCCCACAAGATGCAAAAGCTCAGCTGAAGAAATCAGCCACAATTTTGGACCTCTGCCCACCCAGATCAGAACCAAATTTTGTTCTTGTGCTCTTTTCATGTTGTGCAGAACTAAGAGACAATAAGGTGTTAGGAAACTTGGTTAGAGTGTGATTCATAAGTCATAACTCAGTTGATGCCAAACCTGAATCCCCACAAAAAGGAGTAACATAACATACAACATACAAGAGGTGAGACGCAGAAGAAATTTGACGCAGTGAGACATTTTGTTGATGGGTATCAATCACAATTACAAAAATTATCATTCAAAACCAGGAGAAAATCTTTCTTGAACATCATTATTATGGATAACAACAAAATAGAGATCTGTATGTATCCTCTCTAAGCATTTCAATTGACCCAGCTCAGTCAATGTAAAGATTAACTGTCCATCCTATGTTTTCCTACTGGACACCATCCGATTGTCTACTGGACACATTTGTCCCTGAGATCTAAGAACTTCACTTGAGTAGGACAATCATAACTGACATTCACATACAAATTAAAACAACAAGGTTGAGCATATGTCTTAAACTAGATGAGCATATGTCTCAAATTACTTGAACTTATCAATCATTATTCACTTGATATATCAAGATTTTTAGAACTTATCAATCATTATTCACTGACTGTTTAGCCTTCCAATTGCTCAATTGTGAAAATCATCGAGTTAATTTCCACATCAAGACATCAATCAAGGGTTAATTTAAACCTAAAACACCAAAATATAAAGAACAAACAAACGAATTAGAGGAAGAAGGTGATGATACCTGGATAACAGTCGCATCCTCACAAGCATCATTGTCAATCACAACTCTGCAGCCGCACAACAAATGAACAATTAATTAGAACTTGTAAATTCATCACACTCTCATTTTCAAACCCTAAAAATACTTTGTTGAAAATCAAAGCCAGTAAATCGAAAGGGGGAAGTGAAATTGAGAGAGGGGAAGGAGAAATTAGTGAACCCAAGCCACAAGAAATTGAAGGAACAAACTCGATCTCATCAAAGCAGAGACAAGAAATTGAAGAAGGATACAATAAATTAACTCCGACGCCCTTCCATGTCGCCCGCTCCGCCGCTAGCGAATCCACCGTCAGCGTAACTTTCGCCTCCTCCTACGTCCTCCTTTAGCTCGCAACCCGCAACGCCGACATCGCCTCCCACGGACCTCCGAGCACGGCGCAGCCCCTCCGGCGACATCAGCAGTCTTGTGCCTTCCATTCAAATCTCGCCGGCGCTGATGGCTTCAATTTCGCTCGATCCCCTTCCTTCTCCCTCCTTTCTCGCTCGCCCTCCTTCAATTTCTTGCGTTGATTCCGCTCTCAATCTCTCTTTCTCGCGTTGATTCCGCTCTCAATCTCTCGCCCTCCACTCTCAATCTCTCTCTCTATTTTTCTGCCATCGCCATCGATTTGGGGCAAGAGAGGCAAAGGAAACCGGATGCTCCAGGTAAACATTACCGCCTGTGGTGTAATTTTTTAGAGGGGGAGGGTTAGCCCTTGCAATTGTTGTGGATAGTGGGTTATGGGCGCAAAGTTTTCCGGGGCAAGGATCATTTGTTATTATTCCCTCATATAATTATGTTAAAAGTTAGAAATATCTTCTATTCCAATTGTTGTTCTTTTTTTTTTCATTGAGTAATTAATTCATATTTTCTCTTACTTTAAAAGGAATTTTTGTTATGTTGTACTATATATATAGCATGGAATAAATGTTAATTAATTTCATTTGTTTCATAATTATAGTTTGTAATTATTGATGACTTAAAAATTAAAATCGTTTTTTGAAGCTCACATGCATGTGTGTTTGGATTCTCATTATATTAAATTTATAACGAGCTTGTATGTATTAATAGAAAAGTACATTATATTAACAATCATTATGTTAAATATTGGACCAAAACAAATGAATATTTTGAGCCAAAATAAATAAATAGTGTTTGATCTTTATTTAAAATAAAAAATTATAGTAAAATTTATTCTCTTAAATATGCATCCAAACTCTTCTTAAAAATAGATTATAACTCCTAAATGTGGAAATTCAAACACATCCTTTTCAACATTATTTGCAAATTATTAAAGAACTCAAGCAGTAGATTTTCAGAGCCTTTTATTTTTATATTATATAATTTTAAATAAAATAAATATAAGATTTTAGTTTAATTTGTTTTTGGAATCAAAGCTTTTCACCAACCATTAAACTTTTCAAAACTTTTAATTTTCCGTTAATAAATTTCCACCGACTATCACAACAACTAAATTTACCAAAAATCATAATTAGGAGTAACATATATTTACATAAATAATAATCCATCAATTTCAACTACTCTTTTATCGAACATACCATTAATTTCATGCTAACTTGTATTACTGAAGTTGTCGTATCTTTTTTTTTCTCTCTTTTTTTTAACAAACTTATATTAAGTAAATGTGACAACTTATCTTCTCTTCTTCTCCTTCCATTAAATTGAGATTTTTTATCTCCTTTTAAAGTGTCATTTGTTTTTTTCCCGGGGAAAAAACAAGTTGACAAGATTCATCAGGTAGATAAGACTTCCAATCCAACCAAACGCGCCCTTAACCTCTCTCTCTCGGAACCCACCTGTTAGAACCACACGAGGGTTCCAGAAACGGAGAAAATATCAACGTGTGGTTGGTAGAGAGAGAGATTACCTTCTCCCGTTCAATCTCAGCCGTCCATTCTCCCCGGCGATCGGAGCAACCCCAGCCGTCCGATCATGGACTCTCTCCTCTGCGACGAGCTCCTCATCGAGGTCTTCCACCGCCTCCCTCCCTCCGCCGCGCCGGCGCTCTCCCTCGTCTCCAGGCGATGGCTCCGCCTCCGCCGCCTCTCCACCGCCGCCCTCTCCCTCTCCTCTGACCCCCCTCCGCCGCACTCCCTCCCCTCCTTCCTCTCCATCCACCCCTTCATCTCCTCCCTCTCCATCTCCATCTCCTCCACCACCCTCGCCGGCGAATCTCTCTCGTTCGATCGCCTCCTCCTCTCCGCCGCCCTCTCCGCTCCAGCGACTCTCAAGCACCTCCGATTCCTCGCCGGCCCAATCGCCTCCCCCGCCACCACGCTTGTCTCCCTCTCCTCCTACAAACCCCACCTACTCTCCCTCTCCATTTCTCTCTCCAGGCCTCTGAATTTCTCATTCCTCTCGCACTTCCCTTGCCTCTCCGAATTCTCCGTCTCCGTATCATCCGCCTCCGGCTCCGAATCAGACGCCGAGTTATTCGGCCATCTGCAGCAGCCGGAATCATCGGCCAGCTTGTGGCTCGAGTGCTTGAGCGTGTCCGGAATCAGAGCCGGCGACGTCGGGTTCGGATGGCTGTGGCGAAGCTTGGGAGCTGGCCGGCTCCGGCGGCTCCGAATGAGGAGCTGCGAGGGAGTCGGAGATGGCGGAGAGGCGCTGTCGTCGTTCCGAAGCTGCTTGCGGGGAGTGGAGGAAGTGGAATTGAGGGCTTGCAGGTCGATTGTAGATGTTGTGCTGCTCAATTTGGCGGCCAATTGTGAGAATTTGAGGGCTCTGTTGGTGTATGATGGTGGGAGTAGACAGGGTTTGCTCGATTTCATCATGAGTTGCAGGTCCGATTTGGAGAGGGTTGACTTGAGATTGCCGCTTGACCTTGGCAACGAGCATCTGTCCGCCATGGCAGTCCGGTTTCAGACCTTGAAAGCTCTCAAGCTGCAGAGCTGCTGTCTCGTTACTGGTAAATAGGTGTTTGGTTTATTCATTTCCATTGATATATCATTTCCAGGTTTTCAGAAGGTCAAATTCGATTGGTATTTGATCATAGATGAATGATGAAAGGTAGAACCGTAGAAGGTGATGAATTTAACTGATAATGTACTTAAAAACCACTGCAATGTTTTCCCCCATCCATATGGCCTGATCGTCCATAAACGCTCATAGACTAGGAGTTGTGTTGGTAAAATTTGAGATATCGAGTTGGAATTAGGGATAGGGTTGTATAGATGTGAGCTTGGAACTTGGTTTCTAACATATGTTGGTTGTTTCCTCTCCTTGAGTAAGCTCCCAAGCTACGTATGAAGCAAATAGAGGTGTGGAGAAGGGCATGGTTGGAGAAGAGACGTGCCGAGAAATTAGTGATATGTGCTCTGTGAAACACAAATCATTAGGAAAACGTTGTGTTCTCTGTGAAATTGATATGTACTAATGCATAATGATCCATTGTGAGAGCTTTTAGGTCTTCATTTGGCGTCTTATAAGGAGCTGTCTATGAGATTATAATGCATGAACGATCTGCGCCAATCAAACATGTCAAAAGAATCATATGGTCACATGGGTATTTAGGAATTGTGCATCTCTAATTATGACAGATTGCTTGCTTGCATCAAAATTTCAGGTGAAGGGCTGAAGAACTTCAGCTCGGCTATGGGCAGGGCCCTCCTAGAACTGGCACTGATCAACTGTGATGTAGTCGAGAAAGTTCCAGGGCTATTAACAACCCTAGGGCAGAACCTAAGACAGCTGAGAAAGCTGGACTTGTCCTACAATGAGACGCTGAACGACAAGGAGTTCATCTCAATGCTAGCTTCTTGCAACACTCTAGTTGAGCTGAACCTCCGGGGCTGCAAACGGCTCACCCGGGCCTCCATCATTTCAATGAATAGGAGTTGTAAGCACCTGGAGAGTTTAGATGTCGTGCATTGCTGTGGATTGGAGGAAGAGGCCGTCGAGCTGATCCTCGGGACCCTGCCCAGCCTGAGAAAGGTGCAGGTTGAGCAGGGCAAGGTGTCTGATGTTGCAAGGGGTTTGGCTTCTGCTAGATGGATTGAGCTTGTTGGTTGAAGAGGTGAATTTGAGAGAGGGGAGAAAGTGTAAATATGATGAATTGATGATGAAGCTGTTGATTGTTCATAGAGAGTGACTGTGAATACACAAAACACACTGTGTTTTGGTGCAGTTGGTGCTAATTTCACCACTGCCTGTAAATTTGTAAAGTGAGAAATAATGTGGATGTGGAAGATGTATTTATGTTTGGATGTATTTATTGTAATCAATAAAATCTAATTTCATTGCCCATGTTTGTGATATTATATACCATATAAACCTAGTAATCTTATTAAGGGTGATCTTTTATTGATATGAAGAATTGCATTTATTTAATCAGATTGGTCAGTTAGTGTGTAATATGATATGATCACTGTGCATAGATGCTTAAAGTGTATAGAATTGAAAATTTGGTATGAAGCTCAGGGCATATTTCATAAAGTTCTCGACTGATTGATGAAATGATGCCGTTTATTGCTTACTCACCACCCACTTGAAAATTCTTGGACAATCTTGAAACTCAGCAATCAGGATCCACTAATTCTTGTAGCCTCTTTAAATGATGCAGTCGGCTCCAACATTCAATTAAAAAGTTTTTAATGTTTTAAAATTGAGACATATTAATCACTTTTATCCTTTTTTAATAAATTGAAAGGAAATATATAGTTGGGGATGGAGACGTTTTCAATTGGTTTTGGCGTATGGATCGAGTCTTAAAACAGGTATAGTCATAGACTGGCGTCAATTTTTGTTTAAAATGACACCATTTTAAACTTAATATATGAGTTAATGTGTAACCTGATGTTCTCTTATTATGTAATAATGTGTAACTAACTATGGAAAATTTAAACTTGTGTAGTTTCTTACTTAATTGGTAAATAGAGTAATATAAGGTCTAGATTTGAAGCTCTCGAGTTTAATTATAAAATCAGAATATCAAGTTGAGTAAAATATAAAAACATCATTGTTGATTAAAAGACATTTGAAGTGATGAATTTGTATTCAATATTCAAATATTCATAATTTTTTAAGCGACTATCTGATTTAAACTTATAATATATCCAAACGAAGTTATCAACAATTAAAACACATGTAAGTTAACTTGCAAATGCAAGGCAAGCACATATGCTCCCCCTCAGCTCCACCTCTAATCGCAGACGTGATGGATCCCATTGGTCTCACCTTATGGATGCATTGTTTAAGTGTTTCCGACTATCTGTTTGTTTCGTTGCTAGACTTTTATTCATGTGTACATGTCATCATTTGACGACGCTACAATCGATGGCGCCAATTTGATCGGCGCTAATAATTTTTCATCATGTTCTCAACTCACTGCTATATATATGGTAATTGAATAAATTTCTTGAACCGATAAATCTATATATGGGTGTAACAAAATTACAAAAGACATGTGTTGTATTGTGGAGACATGTGTAAGAAACACGGCAACACATGACCAATCTATCCTCCCCAAAAAAACCCTCAAACCTACCCTATTAAAAAGCATAGGAGCACTCATCACCTAAAATCCTGCATACAAAACAAATCTATGTCTTCTATACATGTTCAGCATAATTGACCTTTCCTCTCAACACACGTCTACTTACGTAAGTAATTTCCAAAGCCAACGAACCTCCCCTGATACCTTGCCTTTTCACTTTGGAGAGATTCGGGCTTTACATGTCTATCATGTGCATTGCAGATTCCTTCAGCTTACATGGTGCATTTCCAAACACAACTTCGTTTCTAACTAACCAAATATAGTAGATCATGTTCGCCTTGCACTCTCACATTCTTGTGCAAACCAATTCAACCAAGCACTAATCAACTCTCCTCTATAATTTATCCCAATCCAGCTGCAAACCTCCTCCCAAATCTCCATAATTACGAGATACCGAAACTCCAGGTGCAATTCACTCTCCTCCGTTGTCTTGCATAGCACACAAGATGTGGTTCTCGCCACCTATGTATCTTTAATCGTGCATAACTTTTATAGTTTTCAAATAGCACTCAATAACATTAAAATATTTTTTTTAATGAAAGTTACATAAATGGTAAATTTTAAAAAAATGAAAAACAAATTATCCCCTTTAAGAAAATGTGGTTTATTAACAAATGACATAAAAAACCCTTGTTAAACAAGCATCAGAAGTAAACCCTTGTTAAATAAGCATGGAGATTTGATACCCCGGGATCCCAAATGTTTAAGCTAACAAAAAAAAACTACAGGAAGTAAAGAAAAAAAGCAAAACATGGAGTAAAGTCACTTTTGGGAATATATTCCAGCAAATCGACCAAGTAGAGATAGAACTACAAGAACTACAATCAAAATTATATAACTGTTATGACACTCACATAGAAAACAAAATAAAAAGATTGTCGACTAAGCATGCTTCTCTTCTAGCCTATCAAAAGAAATACTAGGGTCAGAGGGCTAAAAAGAAACATGTAAAATCAGTTGATACAAACACAAGATATTTCCACAAAATTGCCACAGGAAGACGGAATAAAAACATCATAAAATCAATTCAATCTACTGCTGGAGTCACTTTAACATCCGAAAAAGATATAAGGGAGATCATCAGAAGTGACTTTTCAAAGCGTTATTCCCATCAACCTCGAGAACAGAATCCAAGTAATCTACTAAATAACATAAAAAAGGAAATCACTGACGAGGATAACGATTGGCTTACACGCCCAATCACAAATTCAGAAATAAAAAAGGCGGTGTTCAGCATGGCAGATGACAAATCTCCCGGGCCTGATGGGTTCCCAGCGGGCTTCTTCAAAAGATATTGGCATATTATTGAACCAACTGTCATCAAGGCAGTAAAAGGATTCTTTCTTAATGGGAGAATTCTTAAACAAACAAACCATACTTTCATCGCGCTTATACCTAAATGTGAAAACCCAACAACCACATCTCATTATAGACCAATTAGTCTATGTTCTACCACATATAAGATTATTTCCAAAATTATTGCTACTAGACTGAAAAAACTAATCCCGAAAATAATTAACCCCCTGCAAAGTGCCTTTACATCGGGTAGGGCCATACAGGATAATATTCATAGCCAACGAGATCTTTCACTCCTTTTCAAAAAAGAAAGGAACCAAGGGATGGATAGCAGTAAAATTAGATATGGAAAAAGCTTTTAACCTAGTGGATTGGAAATTCCTGATTACAGTATTAGACAAATTCGGCTTCTCACCCCGATTCTCGGGATGGATTAAGGAATGTATAACTACGGTTACATACTCGGTACTCGTTAACAATGAGCCTACAGAACTAATTAACCCACAGAGAGGACTTCGACAAGGGGACCCGCTATCACCATATCTATTTCTTATACTATCTGAAATCCTGGGTAGAGGATTACAAGCTGAATCCGTGAAACCTAGGAGTCACCTGGGAATACAAATAACTCGTAATGGAACAAGAATTCCTTACTTGGCTTTCGCAGATGATATTGTCATATTTGCCTCTGCAACACAGACATCTTGCCATCAGATTAATAAAATTCTTACAGAATATTCATCAATCTCAGGTCAAAGAGTAAACAGACATAAATCACAATTTCAAACATCAATAAATGTGGAAAGAAACCAAAAACAACTTATCGGCAATGAATTACAAATTACTTACACAACAAACCTAGGAAATTATCTTGGTTGCCCTGTCATGAGTGGTTGCACAACTAAAGCAGATTTTGAAGAATTAATAAACACGACTAGAGATCAGCTCCAATGTTGGAAGGCTAATGGTCTTTCCCAAGCGGGTCGTTGCACCCTGATAAAGACAACCTTATCTGCAAAACCACTACACCTTATGCAGTGCTTCTTATTACCAAAATCAATACATACAGAACTTGACAAAATAAATAGAAACTTTCTCTTGAACAAGGGGCCTAAGCACAAGCCATTAATCAGCTGGTTTGAGATTTGTAAATCAAAATCGAATGGTGGTTTAGGTCTCCGAACATCTGAAGACATGAACAAAGCCTTGCAGCTTAAATTGCTATGGAAAATCCTAGCAGAACCGAATAATCCTTGGGTGGTACTAATCAAGGAGAAATACCTAAAAAAAAAAGAACTTCTAAACTATGATCGAAAGGGGTCAACTTCCTGGCAATGGACTCAGTTGACTAAATTATTCCCTTTATTCAAGCAAGGAATCCGTTGGTCAATTGGAAATGGACAGAACATCAACTTCTGGTTAGACCATTGGACGGGTGACGCACCTCTTATTACTTTGGTGCCCCATCCCCATCAAATAGAAACTACCACAACAGTAAACCAGTTTTTAAAAGATGACAAGACTTGGGACCGTGATAAATTGAATAGACTGACTGCTCACAACTTATCAAAAGAAACAATTGAAAACATCAAATTGACACCTATACCCAAAAACATACATATGGATAGGCTATATTGGAAATGGAGCAGAAATGGCTGGTTCTCTACCAAATCAGCTATAGACATGATGGGTAGTCTAAAACAACATCAAAAATCATGCATGAGATGGATTTGGGATCTGGATATACCACCAAAGATCAAGATCTTTCTTTGGAAGATCTCAAAAAACGGCTTACCCACTACTTCTAAACTTGCATCAAGACGAATAGGAATTCCAACCAACTGTCTGCAATGTGACTCCAGTTTTGAGGACATCCCTCACCTACTATGGGGATGCCCTATTTCAAGAGACACCATACTTGCGATTGATCCAGTGTTGTACAGGAAAACCGCCAATGCCTTTGGGGAAGGCACTACCCTCAATGACATAATACAAGATATTAAGACTAACATAGGCAAGGATCGCTTCTCTACTCTTGCCTTTGCCTGGTGGGGAATCCGGTACTTTAGAAACAAGACCCTATTTGACGATATACACCCGGATGTGAGATGCATTAAATCTTTCATCACTGATCAAAATTTTCCTATGGAAATCCACAAAAAATATTGAAGAACTTGACAACAACCAAACCACGCATTCAACAACCACAACAACAATAAAAAGAAGGAAGAAAACAAAATGGAAACCCCCATCGAGAGGAAAACATAAACTTAATTTTGACGGGGCTCTCGCGCCGTCGGGTTCTGGCTCCTATGGCTTTATAATCAGGAACCATTTGGGAACCCCGATCTTCTTCGGTTGTGGTCCTTGCCCGATCTCTTCTGTTGTGGGAGCTGAAAGCTTTGGGGCTTGGCAAGGTATCATGGCCGCATTAAAACTACAAATAACCGGCTTAGAAATTGAGGGTGACAACCTAACCGTTACCAACAGCTTAAAAGGTCTTGGGAAACCTTCAGGAGACTCTGAAATGATTGTCTCGGACAGTCTAGTCTCGCTAGGTTTCTTCTCTTCTGTCGAGATTCGTCATGTCTATCGCGAGTCAAACCAAGTTGCGGACCGCCTAACGCATCTGAACTTTGCCATGCACAGTCATATTAGCCCTGACGATCTTTTGCTTTGCTCCCTCATCCGTATGGATGCTCTTGGCTCTTAGGGACCCCCTAAAGCCAAATTATTTCCGGTTCAAAAAAAAAAAAAAGACCTTTTTTGAAAATTTTCTTGAGTAGTTTATTTTTGTTAACTTACTCCTTAGGTAAAAGTTTTGAGTGAAAATTTTCTTGAGTTATTTTTTTTTGTTAACTTATTCCTTAGGTAAAAGTTTTGAGTGAAAATTAGTTTATTTTTCACCACTTTTTAAAATTTAAGTGTTCCTCCTTTAAAAAGCAGGAATACATGTATAGTTGTGTCTAAAAGTTTAGATTATTTTCGAGGTGGCTATATGCACCAATGACAGGTGCTATATGCATTCATTATGACGGATCCTAGATCCGCTCGTTGTAATTTTTTTTTAAAAATACGGATGGATCCTAGATCCATCATATTGAGTTAAAAAAAAGGAAAAGTTGCAAAACAACTTTTATTCTTTTTCTTTTCTAAAACACTTGTCTTCTCTCTTTCTTTCCCTCTCACCCTTTTCTCTCTCTCTTCTCCTTTTGTAGCTTTTTGCCTTTTTTTCTTTTTAATTTTCAAGGACGGATCCTTGATCTGTTCGTATATTTGTTTTAAAACTTGTAACAGACGGGTATATAGTTCGTCTTATTGAGTGCATATATCACATGTTTCAGGTGTATATAACACTATCCATTATTTTTCATTGCTTTCTAAAATTTGTTGTGCTCTCTGCTTATTTTACCAAATTTCAGGTTATTTGAATTAATTTATCCTTAAAATAAAATTTGAAATTCATCAACCTCGTTTAGCGGGCGAAAATTTCCCCAAAATTTCTAGGGTTTATATAGCTGTGTGTGGCACTCTCAAGTCTCATCTCATTCTTCGATCGACGAATCTTCACACTCCTGGGAGTCTGGGACAGTGACACTGGTAGTGGTTCACCCCGTCGAGCACCCCTGAGGGGCAATATCGATCCCCATCGGAGATTCCATACCTCGTTTGGTTGCGCGGAGTTTGAAACTCGATCTCCAAGCCCGAGGTATGTTCCAGTTAATTCTGATTTGTTCAATCTCAGCTCCTCAATACTATAGTACGCAAAACCCTAATTACGTCGACTGAAAATTGAAATCAATCTCCTCTCTCCACTTTGATGTTTATGTAGAGATTCAAGTTCTGTCATGTCGGATTACATCCCTGAAGAGAATATAGCCCTGATTCTCAAGTGTTGTGCCAGGAAGCAAGGGGACGTCAGACACACCCCTTTAACACACACGAATCGGGATGGACAAGAACTGTAAACCAGAGAGCCAAACTCAAGCAACCCAAACCACCAATCAGACACAAACAGAAGATAAATAACCAAGCACAAAGAACACCAGATTTACGTGGAAAACCCCAAAACGGGGAAAAACCACGGGAGCTAGAAACTTCCACTATCAACAATAACAAGTGGGTACAATCTTCCCTAGACAAAGCTAGAGGCATACAACATCATCAAGCATCAACAAGCTTGGCCAAATCTCCAAATTTCATCACCCAATTGGTGGAAATCAACAAAACCCAAGAGAGGACACTAACAAAGGGGATATGAGATTGGAGGCTCAAAACGACGATCCAACCGTACAAAATGAAGCCTATGATGAGGTGAACAACATACCAGAAAATCGTCCCAATCGGAGGTCGTTTGGTCGTCGATCGGGGCACTTCAAAGTTGGCTGAATGGTTGCATACGAAAATCCCTCCAAAGCTCTCTCTTTTCTCCCTTTCTCACTCTTTGTTTTTCTCTCTCTTACTTTCCCAAATGGAAAAGGCATCCCCTTTTATAAAGGAGGTAGGGTAAAACTTCACATGGTAAAAACCATATGGTAAATAGTCCATTGGACTCTTCCCCCATATAGGAGGGAAACACAACATAGCTCCCCCTCAATCCTATATGGGGGGCTCGAGCAAGCCCGCCTTTGAGCGGCACTTGATGAGCTTCTCCTTTGACAAAGTCTTCGTCAGCATATCTGATCCGTTTTCATTTGTGTGGATCTTCATGAGCTCAAAATCTTCATCTTCTACTCTTTCTCGAAGCCAATGATATCTTCTTCGGATGTGCTTGGTTCGAGAATGGTAGGCGGCATTCTTGGCAAGGTGGATGGCACTCTGATTGTCGCAATAGAGAGGGTAGCTAGCTTGCTCCACTCCCAACTCCTCTAGGAAGTCTCTCATCCATATCAGCTCCTTGCCAGCTTCAACTGCAGCCATATACTCTGCTTCTGTCGTTGACAAAGCAACACACTTCTGCAGTCTCGATTGCCATGAGACTGCTCCCCCTGCGAATGTAATCAGATATCCAGATGTGGACCGGCTCGTGTCAATATCACCTGACATGTCTGCATCTGTAAAACCATCAAGCATAGGTTTTCCAGGACCAAAGCACAAACACACTCTCGAAGTGCCTCTGAGATACTTGAGAATCCATTTCACTGCAGCCCAATGCTCCTTTCCAGGATTACTCATGAACCTGCTGATAACCCCGACTCCATAGGCGATGTCTGGCCTAGTGCAAACCATGGCATACATCAGACTACCAACGGCTGAAGCATAAGGCATCTTCTTCATCTCCTGTTTCTCTTTCTCACTTGTAGGACACTGATCAGAACTCAGCTTCATGTTCACTGCAAGTGGAGAACTCACGGGTTTAGCCTTGTCCATGTTGAATCTTTGCAGCACCTTCTCAATGTATCTTTCTTGCGATATCCACAACTTCTGATTCTTTCTGTCACGGGTAATCTGCATACCCAAAATATTTCTTGCAGGGCCAAGGTCCTTCATAGCAAAGGACTTCTTCAATGCAGTCTTCAAACTAGCAATCTTGTTGGTATCCCGGCCAACAATAAGCATATCATCCACATAAAGCAAGAGAATCAGAAAGTCACCTTCGGCGTAATTCTTCACAAACACGCAGTGGTCGGCATGTGTCTTGTGGAATTTGTGGTCGATCATAAAAGACTCGAACTTCTTGTACCATTGCCGAGGTGCTTGTTTCAAACCATACAAGCTCTTTCTGAGACGACAAACCATCTTCTCTTTTCCCTTGACTTCAAAACCTTCAGGTTGCTCCATGTAGATTTCTTCTTCCAAATCACCATGAAGGAAGGCGGTTTTCACATCAAGCTGCTCGACCTCTAGGTCCATGCTAGCAGCCATGCCTATAACAACCCGGATGGATGACATCTTCACAACTGGAGAGAAAATCTCATCAAAATCTACACCCTTTTTCTGCTCAAAACCCTTCACCACAACTCTAGCTTTGAACCTGGGAGGTGTACCATCTTCTCCAGACTTCAAACGAAAAACCCATTTGTTCTTGAGAGCTTTCTTGCCCTTAGGCAATTTCACCAAGTCATAGGTGTGGTTCTCATGCAAGGAACTCATCTCATCCTGCATGGCATTGTACCACTCCTTCTGATGCACATCTGACATAGCTTCCTCATAGCATTCAGGCTCTCCTGAATCAGTCAACAACACATAATCCCTGGTTGAGTATCGTGAGGAAGTCTGTCTCTCTCTGGTGGATCTTCTCAACTCAACTTCAGGTTGGATAGGGGGCTCCTCTTGTTGAGGTTGTGGAACTTCTGGTGGATCAACATCACCATCATCATGCTCACCTTCCTGCTGATTCTGAACTGAACTTCTCTGCACAACTTGAGGGAAAACGGGATCAAAGGTGACTGGAGCAGGAGAGGAAGACGACGGTCGCTGGAGCTTCCAGTCATCAATAGTCTTGTCTTCCATGAACACAACATCTCTGCTTCTGACCACTTTCTTGTCTGTAAGATCCCACAGTCTGTACCCAAATTCATCATCTGAGTACCCTAGGAAGATGCATGGCTTTGTCTTGCTATCAAGCTTGGATCTCTGATCTCTAGCAACATGAACATATGCTAGGCATCCAAAGACTCTCAAATGCTGGAAGGAAACATCTCTCCCAGTCCAAACCCTCTGTGGAATATCACCATCAAGAGGAACTGAAGGCGAGCGATTGATGAGATACACAACAGTCAACATTGCCTCCGCCCAATAGGACTTTGGCAGCTTTGCAGTCGACAACATACTTCTGACTCTTTCTGCTATGGTTCTGTTCATCCTCTCTGCAAGCCCATTCAGCTGTGGCGTCTTCGGAACTATTTTATCAAGCCTGATGCCCTGACTCTTGCAATATTGCTCAAACGGACCCCTGTACTCTCCACCATTATCTGATCTGACACACTTCAACTTCAAACCAGTCTCTCGTTCAACTCTGGCTTGGAACTCCTTAAAAACTGTCAGAACCTGATCTTTGCTTTTCAACACAAAAGCCCACAATTTTCTAGAATAGTCATCAATAAAAGTGACAAAATATTGTGCACCACCATGTGACTTGCAATCCATAGAGCACACATCAGTATGAACAAGATCTAATGCATGCTTTCTTCTAGATGGGGGTCGAGTATGAAATGCTACTCGATGTTGCTTTCCAGCTAGGCAATCAACACAAGGTTTGAGAGAAATACCTTGCGTATCCGGGAGAATGTCTTTCTTGGCAAGCATTTGCAAACCCCTCTCGCTCATGTGTCCAAGCCGCTTGTGCCATAGCTCTCCGGCACCATCATCAATCACATTTGCTTCTTCTCTGCAAATCTTGGCTTGCATCACATACATGGTATTCTGCTTCTTTGCCCGGGCTACAATCAAGTTTCCCTTGGAGCACTTCCAAACACCACCTTGTGCATTTTGAGCATACCCATCATCATCAAGTATCCCAGAAGATATCAAATTCAATCTGATATCAGGAACATGGCGAACATTTCTCAAAATCAAACTGCAACCAGTGGATGTCAACAAACAAACTGTGCCCATGCCAACAACATTGGACACGCCATCATTTCCCATCCTCACACGGCCAAAATCTCCACAAGTGTAAGACGAGAAGTACTCCTTGTGTGGAGTAATGTGATATGAAGCAGCTGAATCAACAATCCAAGTGCACTCATCACTTGCAAGATTCAAGGAACCTTCATCAACCGCCACAAACAACTCCACAATTTCATCACTGATTATAAAAGCAGCAGTGTCTTTATCTTCTTGATTTCTCGCCGTCTCCGACTTCTCAGGTTCTTTGCCTTTGTCCCTCTTGAACTTTCGGCAATACTTTTGAATGTGACCCGGCTTCTCACAATAATAGCAAATGTACTTGCTTCTAGACTTCGATCTCCCGTTGGACTTGTCTCTGTTCTGCTGATGTCGTTGCTTACTCCTTCCTCTGTTGTTACCAGAACCCTGCGTCACATTAGCCTCTGACTGCGAGGAGACACCCATCTCCTTCCTTCTAGTCTCTTCGTTCAAAAGACTAGCTTTCACACATTCCATAGTCAGCTTGCCTTCCGGAGCGGAATTACTAAGTGACACGACAAGTGTGCCCCAACTATCCGGCAATGAGGAGAGAAGTAGTAAAGCCTGCAACTCATCATCTAACGACATTTTCGCAGAAGCTAACTGATTCACAAATCCCTGAAATGTGCTCAAATGCACAACAATGCTCTCACCATCTTTGTACTCCAATTTCACAAGCTTTCTCATCAATGACGCCTTGTTGAGAGCGTTCTTCCTCTCATACATCCCCTCAAGCTTATACCATAACTCATAAGCATTCGTGTCATTAGCAATATGCTGGAGCACACTCACATCAACAAATTGTCTAATCGTAGCTACCGCTTTTCGATTCAGAATCTTCCATTCAACATCAACGACACCCGTTGGAATCTCTTTGTGCACAATCGGCTCATACAAATCTTTCACATACAAAAGATCTTCCATCTTTATCTTCCAATCTGAGTAGTTGCCTGAATTCAACACAATCATTCCCTGAAAACTGTTCTTTTCCTCCATCCTAAACCAAAAGCTCTGATACCAGTCTGTTGTGCCAGGAAGCAAGGGGACGTCAGACACACCCCTTTAACACACACGAATCGGGATGGACAAGAACTGTAAACCAGAGAGCCAAACTCAAGCAACCCAAACCACCAATCAGACACAAACAGAAGATAAATAACCAAGCACAAAGAACACCAGATTTACGTGGAAAACCCCAAAACGGGGAAAAACCACGGGAGCTAGAAACTTCCACTATCAACAATAACAAGTGGGTACAATCTTCCCTAGACAAAGCTAGAGGCATACAACATCATCAAGCATCAACAAGCTTGGCCAAATCTCCAAATTTCATCACCCAATTGGTGGAAATCAACAAAACCCAAGAGAGGACACTAACAAAGGGGATATGAGATTGGAGGCTCAAAACGACGATCCAACCGTACAAAATGAAGCCTATGATGAGGTGAACAACATACCAGAAAATCGTCCCAATCGGAGGTCGTTTGGTCGTCGATCGGGGCACTTCAAAGTTGGCTGAATGGTTGCATACGAAAATCCCTCCAAAGCTCTCTCTTTTCTCCCTTTCTCACTCTTTGTTTTTCTCTCTCTTACTTTCCCAAATGGAAAAGGCATCCCCTTTTATAAAGGAGGTAGGGTAAAACTTCACATGGTAAAAACCATATGGTAAATAGTCCATTGGACTCTTCCCCCATATAGGAGGGAAACACAACATCAAGTACTTGCCTGTGAAAACCTTGCTGCGTTTCCGATGCGTGTGCAAAGACTGGAAGCAACTCATCGACTCTCCAGCTTTCATTCAACAGCACCTCTCTGTCCAAAAGCCCCGATTCATCATTGCTCCTCATCGACGCAAATTTCTTATGGTTGATCCGCTCCCCAGCCCCTTGGTCAAGACACTAAGTAAACCGAATAAAGATGGGCTTTATGTGCTTATTGGCACCCTTAATGGTGTGGTCTGTCTCTGTGATTATGACAACCTCGTGCTTTGGAACCCCTCGTTACGCAAGTTTTCGAGTCTCCCTTTCCCTTCGTTTTTTAGCTGGTTTTATCCAAGGCTGAGTTGTTATGGTTTCTGGATTGACCCTTCCACCAAAGAATTCAAAGCTATAATAATACAGCGAAGGCCTGTTGTGAAGTGCATTCTTTACTCGTCATTCCGAAATGAATGGGGTGTAATTCCAATCGAAAAACTGGTGAAATGGAGGTCCTGCAGAAAAGGCCCGCCTGTAATGATAGGAGGAGTGGCCCACTGGGGAGGCTTCCTTGACGAGTCCTGGTATTACTGTGATCCTTGTGATAATGAACATTGTGTTATGGTCATACTGTCCTTTGACTTCGTGCAGGAAAGTTTTGATGTCATCGAGATGCCCAATCTTTGTCACTTCAAATTTGCACTTTGTCGTTGGCAAGGCAGCCTTTCATTTGTGTGGTGCGTGGATGGGGGGTTTCCTCAAAGCTGTGAGATATACTCGAGGCAAGAAGATTCATGGGTTAAAATGGTTCATTATGAAGTTTTTGAACCTATAGCACGTGTTTTCTGGGCAATGGAAGACGTGGAAGAAAGAAAGAGGGATATGGAAGAAAGGTTCGGGGATTTAATTGGAGAACCACAAGAAAATGTCAGGATTCTAGCTTTACAAATGACTAACTTCGTGACATCGACAGGTAAGTTAATCTTACATGGTACAAAAACTTCCTGCAAAACTTTGACGGAAGGACTTGTTAAGTATGATAGAGTTGCTATGGCTTACGACTTTGTAGAAAGTCTTCTTTTCCCTTAGGGTTGTGTAAAATGCATGCCTTGACTAAGCGAAATGCCCTTTCTCTCCACTTGAACAGTATGGTGAGCTGCTGGAATTGCTTAATGTAGAAGTTGTTGCTGAAATTTAATGTATATTTTGAGCTATAGTTTCATGCTGTTTTTTTTAGGAATCAATTTCAACCTAGATGAACAATTTTTGAAAACATCATCGAGCTGAGCTCAAATGCACTTGCAGAAAAATTCATGGTAAAAATATAGCAGCTCAAGAGATTTCATCAATGTTTTGCTACACACTTGCATATGTGGCATTTTTTTTATGCAGCAATGTTTATGAGTTTTAACCTTATATGTTTCTATATGATCGTATATACATTGCTGCGGCCATAGTATGCAAAACAAGTCTTAAATGCATATTTTACTAATTTACTGTCATCTGTTCACTTGTCATGAAAACTTGTTTATCTCAAGAAGCATATGTTTTCTTTTGCTGTGAGGTTTTGGTTGATTGTAAAAAATCTCATTTTCCCATTTTGGTCTGTCGGTATATGCTTCCAGTTTGTTGTTTCTTGATGGGGCTGGACTTGCATATCGCGTGCAGGTGGACGTCTCTTTTTTTATTTCGCATTATTGATTTGTGAACTTGGTTATATGATGGATGTGTGCTTATTGCTTAATGCTCTTGATATGACTAATATTATGAGAGAACTACTACGGAGTATCTTTTTGAGGGAACCTGTTTGGAAACCATTAGCGCTTGGTCTCAAGCCCATCTTCCAACATATAATGATATATAGTGTGAAAATGTTGATTAAAGAAATCATGGTAAAGGCCTTTACTTTGTTGATTCCTGCCACTTTTTTCTAGTTTTATGCCTTTGTTAACTACAGTAATAAATTCATGAATCATGGTAAAGAGAAATGTTTTATTTTTTAGTTTTTAGTTTTTTTTTTATCCTCTAGTTTTTAGTTTAGCTTCATTGTTTATGATATCACTTAACTGCTGTAATTATTAGTCACATACGTATATGGGTATATTCTGTATTATGAAACTAACACTTCACGGTGACAGCAAGTAATTCTTCATTTCTAGTTTGTCCCAAACATTGGTGGTTAAAATTCAAGTGACTGGAATAACCCTAGCTAGGCAAACTCAAAGTTCAACGCAGTGAAAGCCAATTGAAAGTAGAACACCAGGAAACCCCCACAGGCGAGGAGAGAACCAAACAATTGACCTGACGATGGGGTTTCTGAACAGTAGTGTAATGCCTAAAATGGAATTCATTTTAATCATGTTCCAAAGAAATAGTTAGTGCCGAAGTAAGGAATTTTTAGAGAGGTTAGTGAGATTTAAAACCAAAAAAAAGACATTAATATAATTAATCTATAGCCTTTATAAACAATAATACATAGTCAAATTTATTGCAAAAAATGTTGAAACACTTGTAAGTTGTAACTAATTTACATAGTAACATCTTATAATATGAATAATCTTTTTGTACTTGGGTTTAGATGAACTTTGGATCATTGAATATATAATTATTACGGAGTATATTTTTTCACTACAAGCAAACAAAAATATACTATATTTAGGGTGTTGATAGATACACCGCAAATCCAAAGGTAAAAAATACACGTCCTTAATGACGTGCAACTCTTCTGACTAATTAGCATTTTAAAAAAAATAATTAATCCCTTCTAACCATGCACGTCCTTAAGGACGTGCATGATTTGAGGTGTATATAGCGAACACGTAAATTTATTTGGCAAAATACGCCTTTTACTATTTATACATGTTTCACCACTGGTTATAAATTTGTATAATGAGAATAATGTGTATGTGGATGATGTATTTATTGTAATCAATAAAATCTAATTTCATTGCCCATGTTTGTGATATTATATGCGATAGACCTAATAATCTTATTAAGAATAATCTTTTATTATGAAGAATTACATTTCTTTAATCAGATCGGTAGTTAGTGTGTAATCTGATATGAACACTGTCCACTGTACATAGATGGTTAAAGTGTAGAATTGAAAATTTGGTACGAAGCTCAGGGCATATTTCATAAAGTTCTTGACTGATTGATTAAATGATGCTGTTTATTGCTAAAGCTTATTGCCCACCAGTCCCACCCACTTGGAAATTCTTGCACAATCTTGAAACTTAGCATCCACTCATGTACTAGTAGTAACTAATTCTTGTTGCCTCTTGGAATGATGCACTTGTTGTTTGAACTTATCCACAACGGTCAACGGCGTTGACCACATTCAAGTAAAAAGTTATTAATATTTTAAAATTGAAGACATATTAATCACTTTAACTCTATTTCAATAAATTAAAAGGAAATAAGTGGAGGTGGAGACGTTTTCGATTGGTTTTGGTGTATGGATTGAGTCTTAAACAGGTATGGTCATAGACTACCATAGATTTGTGTTTAAAATGACACCATTTGAAACTTAATAGACGAGCTAATGTGTAACTTGATGTTCTCTTATCATGTAATAATGTGTAACCAAGTATAAAAACTTTAAACTTGTGTAATTTCTTACTTACTTAATTGGTGAATGGAGTAATATCAGAATCCATCTCCCAAATTGCCAAATCGATGAGCATGAAAAAGTTCAAAACTACATAACACTTACAAAAAAAAAATAGAAATATGGAAACATAGAAGTGTCTTCCCATATGAAATCGTTCAAAAAATAATAGGGGCGTTTACCATACAAGCCACGATTTTGGGCTATATTAGGAATATGTCTCCCACTCTCTCCATATTTGGGATTTGTCCACCGAATTTTTCAACATGCTGAAACCGAAACACACCGAAAAACTTGCCACACAAGCATCCTCCTCTTCATCCTTGCTGCTGTAAATTGATCGTTTTTTGCTTATCTGATATAAACGATCGATATGTTGCTCAATCAATCAATATATTGCTGAATTGCTTCAACTACGTAAGCATATCGACAAAGTAAGCATTATCGCTCGTTTTTTCCTGTAATTTTGGACTATTCTTCAGCAATGTTCTTCGAACTTTTGATTATGCTATTGATTCATTACAGATCTGATGTGATCGTTGAAACTAACAGATTTTCGGTTTGCTAAACACGGATTTTCGATTTTTCTGCTACAAATAACGTTGCAACAGATCTGTTATGATCGTTTATATTGTTTCTGTTGTGATCGCTTATAGATCAATACTTTCTATCAATTTATTATAGTTCAATACTTTCTGTTGTGAAGGCGCAAAGTTTCTACGAAATTATTTTGATTTTGCATTACCAGATCTGCTAAAACTAACATAATTTCGGTTTTTTTAATTGCTACTAAAAGTGTTTCTGCAGGTATATGTTTCGATTTTCTATATAACATTAGCACGTGGAATGAAACTATCATTTTCGATTGCTGAAACTGTGGAATATTGATCTCATGTGGATTGCAGTTATCTGTTTTTGAGTTGTTTCAACAACTCTGTTTTTTGGTGCAATGTTCGTTTTTGCGGAAATGCATTCAAATTATATTTCAAGTACTTTAATACCTGTCAAACAATCAATTGCAGGGGTAGAAATGTCATCAAACATTGTAACTGTTGTGTATGGGGGAAAGTGGTGAGTTGCTGAAACAGGATTACTGTTCGATGGAAACACTACTTCAAAAGCTTTTGTGCTAGAGGATTCAATCACTTTATTAACCTTGAGGGACAAGGTTTGCAGCAGATTCAATGTTGATGAATTAGTTGAATTGGAATTCAGGCATTTGCACCCCTTCAAGACATTGAAAGCAACCCTTAAGGTAGATTCTGATGCTGATTTAAAAGAATTCTTGTTGTTGAGTAAGCTGGATGGAGTGAATTTTTCTGTAGAGTTGTGTGTCACAAACACATTGCCATTGGATATTGTCACTACAAAAAATAAAGAAATTCGCCACGCTACTTAGCTTCGACAAGGGGCTTGTCGTGGCAATATATACCTTTTGTCACTGATGGTAGCTTCGGTAGGGACTTGCCGTGGCAATTGATACCCATTTGCCACTGAAGCTAGCTTCAGCAAGGGTTGCCGTAGGCCCGTAGCTATACTACAAAAATGAAAAAACATTGCCACGCTTTCTAGCAAGGCAAAGATTTGTCGTGGCTAAACAGTCTATTTTTTTAAAAAAAAATTAAATTTGAAAATCCCTAACCCTAGCGTTTAACCTACCACTCATCTCCTCATCATCTCTCACTCCGCCCATTTTCATTTTTCATATCCAAAAACCCCTTACCCTCGCTTCTCTGTTCGTCTATCTCCTCTCTATTTCAGATTCGTCCTCCTTCCCTCCTTCCTCCTTCCTCATCCTTGTTCATCTTCGTCCGCCAGCCATTGGTGACCAGTGGAAGCTCTCCAAACTCTTCAATCTCTCAATCCATCGGCCTTCCTGGCTCTCCGTCTCAATGAAGTAAGTTCGACATGGACAAAGGAAAACAAGCAGTGCCTCGATGGAGAGAGGGTTTCGGTTCTTCAACCAGGTCAGGGTCCCGAGAGCCTCGCCTTCGACCCCCTCAGCCGGGCCCCTGCACAGGCGTCGTCAAAGGCAGCTTTCTCTTCTGAAAGGGCCGTGATTGGATCAATTTCGCTTCCAATCGGTAACCTTTCTTCATTTCTAGGGTTTTTCGTCCTCCAATTTTTCCTGTTTCTTTGCTCTCTTTGTTTAATCAATCACTTTTTCCACTTATTTTGTCAAGCAATTTCTGATTGGGAGTGAATTCAACTGCGTAGCTGTGCAATCCGACTTTTAGGATCGATTTATCAACTGAATTAAATGTTTATGTTTAGTCTAGTCGAACTAGACTTGTAAAATGAATAATATATTGGTGGGTGCGAAAATCTTTAGAAGTTAAGGTGTAGTTTGATGTAGTTAAACTTGCAAATTAGAGAGAACCCATGCTTAATTTGTTGAGCTCGACATAAAGACCTTATATGACAATAAAAAGTAAACTGGTTACCATTTGGAAATTTCTAGTTCAATTTTTTTCTTAAATTCTTAATATTGCCTTCATGTTACTTGTTTGCTCCCTGTTCCATGTAGTATTGGAGTCAAATCTTGTACACTGAACAATATTGCCTTCATGTTACTGGGTGGGTTTTTCCCCTAGCTGATTGTACACTGAACAATATTGACCATTTACACCAATGTCCAAGAAAGAAATAAAAATTATTGACCTTGTACTTGCAGGTCCATCCTTTCCAAGAGAGTACTGTTGTGGTGATCTTGAAGAAGATTCTGTTCAAGATCTAGAGGAATAGGTGATTTATCTTCTTTCTTTTTTGGCAAGCCTCTATTTTCTGGTTAAAAAAAATTATGATATTGACCTTGTACTTAAAGGTAGTCTAGTGAAATTTTATCTTGTGAATGACAGACTTGATAGGCTATATTCATGTATATACATATAGTATGATGCATATGCGCTAGTAATTCGGCAACGATTTCTGTTCTTTGAGGGAAATTCAGCATTTCGATGCAGATCTTAGCAATCTTGCTAGCAATGACAGACTGATGGACTTAGATTCCTTTTCCAAACATAGACCTATTACCTTTAGTCTTTTAACCTGTAATTTTTTTTATATGAATACGTGAAAGGATGATTCCTGTTAAAAATTTGCAACTTGTTACTAGATTAATTTGTTTCCGATTCCAATATCATCTTTGATCGTTGTTTTTGGTGAGGTTTATTCTTCTTACTAGATTTTTTAAACCAAATTTTCTTCCTTTGTTTGAGGGAGGGGGTTCTTAATATCTTACATGCTAACTGAAATTGACCTTTCCTTTTGTTCATATGCAGGACTCAAACTCAAACCATTTGTGGCGCAGGGACTCCCAGGTTGGCCATTTTAGATGCCCATTATTGTTTATTGATCTCAAACAAGAACTTGTCAGTTTTGGAAATGGTCTAGTGGTGTTGTTTTGTTTATGGTAAGGGGGTTTTGTTGTGTAGAATGCCCCTCCTCAGTACCGCAGTCAAACTATTTTTGAGGATGCAACACCTGGAATTGTGAGAGACTTCTTTTGGGATGATGAGTTTCGAATTCGCTCTAAGTGGGATGACATGCTCACAGCTACTACCTATTCATCATATATGAAACGGGCTTTCCATGGCGAACACATACATCATTAGATATTAGAGGAGTACTCCATAACCGGAACCATGATTGTTCGCTGGGTTCGCAAGGTAGGTACCAAAGACTAGAGATTTTCGCATTTCTTTTGATTTTGTATCTCCCTGCCTTTGTGGCTCTTCTTCTTATGCTGTTTCTATTTTGTATCCAACAGTTTCCATTCTTTTGCAGCGACAGAATATGTGATTGGAAGGAGAATTTGGGATTCAAATCGATCCTAATATCGTGTGACAAAGGTAACTTCTTGTGCATTGTTGGCTATTTCAGTTGATTCTCATTTACTGGCATGTTCTGCACTCTAAAAGGCTAAAAGCAAGAGCGGGTGATGATGGGAAATTAGGAACATGAATGAATGACCCTTAATCTCTCGGTGCTTAAACCACTGCTAGTGTTCCCTCACTGTATATCTCTTGATATGGTTTATGCCTTTGTTGTATGCCTAGTCTTACACCTACTGGGGATAGCTATATGGCACCGGTTATCTTGTATTCTATTTCCAATTTTGGAACTTTGTAAACTCGGTGAAAATTTACTATCATTTTCGCCTTCTGTCACAAGTCTCCTACAAAATTCTCTAACTGGTTTTGCAGTTTTGCTTCCATTATAAATTCTGAATATTTGTTTCTAAGGCTGTGTTTGTGTCTGATGGTATTTATGTATGTTTTCCAGGGTGTAACCAATACATCAGTTCCCAGGCGCAACAAACCAAGATGTGTTGACCTCTATTATTCAAGTTGGTGTATTCGTTCAGATATTTCAATATGGCTAATTTTTTTTATTTCCCTGTCCTTATTGAATTCTTTAAGGCTATGAAGAGCATGTAAAAAAGTGTTATTTATTTATTTATTGATGTCAAGCAGCTGAATCACAAAGAGATGAGGATATGGGAATTCCATGGGACAGATGTCTATCGTTTTTAATAGACAGCGGTTTTTAAAAACCGCTGTCCTTGTATCAATTTTTTTTTTAAAAAAAAAGAACTTTAAAAGCGGTTTTCACAAAAAACCGCTGTCCTTGTGCTTTTCATAGCGGTTTTTTATTTCCACTCTTAAACATGCTCTCAGCGCTTTAATTAACAGCACTTCAATAAGCGTTGTCCTTCCCTATAAAAAACCGCTCTTAATGAGTGATTTTGTACTAGTGTCTATTAGTATTTTCTCATGCCTTGTGCATGTGTAGGTCCTTATGCATATGGAGCAAGAACAGTACTGAAGATGGTCGAATCGAAGCAGAGAAAGAAGCAGCCACTCAGAGAGAGAGACACTTCAGTTAGTTCAAGTACTTATTTTTTGATATTATATAATTTTGTGAAACTAAGCAAGAGAACACTGATGTTAATATATTTGGTTCATCATCATCCCTGCATGCTCAGCTCCTGCATATTACTGAAAAACTTTGTGTTTGGTGAATGTTTCTATGCTCAGCTCCTGCATATTACTGAAAAACTTTGTGTTTGGTGAATGTTTCTATGCTCGGTAGCCTTACTCTATAACATCAATGCTATGTGCACATGACACGTTTCATTGGTCTTGCTTTTCTGGGAAATAACAGTAAACAGGTTTTGCTTTTAGTTCCATCTAACACTATTTAAGATTTCTGCTTGGTTATGCATTGTTGCCTGCCTTGATTAAGTCTTCTTCTTGCAGATTGTTTCTATTTGTTATTAGCACTTTCTGTTTGTTATTATTTTGCTCTTTGCTATATACTTGTTGAATTTGTTGTCATCTCTCTATGTTGGTTACAAGGACTTTTGGAGATCGGTCCTGTTGGATATTAGAATCAGTCATCTTGTAATTGCTTTCTTCGAGTGGTGTGGCTATTCCTGGCAACGGCATTGCTAGGACATGTGGGAACATAGGAGATATAAATTTAACTGAGTACTGAAGAGTGAAGACAAATTTTATGATGTAAATGTGTAATAGACCGATGCATAACAATATGTGTTTTAGGTTGATAAAAGTTTTAGCTTATTACAATGCTTGGATGACTATGCAAGCTTGGAGCAGCTTCATTTGTATGTAAATTTTGTAAAATTAATTAAATTTTATTATATATGTAAATTTTGTATAATTACAATGCTTGGATGACTATGCAAGCTTGGAACAGCTTCATTTGTATGTAAATTTTGTAAAATTAATTAAAATTTATTATATATGTAAATTTTGCATAATTAATTAAAATTTATTATACATGTAAGTTGTGTGAAATATTTTTTTTATAAAAATATTGGACTTTTTAGCCCGGGTATGAAGAATACGGGCTAAAAAGTAGGGTCTTTTTTATATTCCACCCACACTTTAGCTACGGCAGTTTGCCGTCGTTAATTTTCTTGCTACGGTTGTTTGCCGAAGCTACCAAATTTTGGCACCCAAAATTCGCCACCCCCCCATTTGCCGTAGCTTAGCCGAAGCTAGATGCCTTTTGCCACCCCAGGATGAGCTTTTGCCACGACTTTTTGCCGAAGCAAATTTCATTTTTTTTGTAGTGTGTTGTCCATGAGTTTCAATTTCGAGAAGATGCTTCTGCCATAAACACACTTACTGCTGAAACTGCTGAGCTTGGTGAAACTGATGAGAGATATAGCAGCAATATGGATATAATAGAAAATGTCTCTATTTTGGATGAGATTCAGGATGTGCCACAAGACGATATGGATGCTGACAGATTTTCATATTCCTCTAATGCTGAAAACAGTGAATCATTTTCAGATAATTCCAATGATGGGTATTGGAATGAGCGCTATGCCATGATGAAAAGAAAAGGGAACACAGTTGATGAAAGGGGTGTTGGAAGCTCTATCCCGGACAATATTGTCAACCGTGTCACTCAATGCCGAAGGGTTATGTATGTTGGAAAAACATTTGAATCTAGACAGGCGGTAAAGGATGCTCTATACATTATGTCTATGACAGACATATTTGGATTTGAGGTTAAAAAGAAACACCAAAATATTATAGAGCAGCATGCATAGACAGAAATTGTGATTGGAAATTGCATACAAATATAATTTCAGCTATTTGTCATGAGGTGATATTGTATAGAGATATACACACATGCACATGGGATACAAGAACAAGACACTGCAGGCATGCACCATCCAATGTTATTGCCAGTCTCATACAATCAAGGTGTATACTGTTTCAGCATATTAGTTTTAGCTTTCATTTCAGCACTATATTTATTGTTAGTTTAAGCTTTCATTCCAATAAGTAATTGATAGTTTTTTTAGCAGTCATTTACTAATTTCTGTGTTTTCGACAGTGGATACAACCCAAAGCAAATTATTGATAAGATGAGAACAGACCACAAGATCTCAATTACTTATTGGAAGGCATGGAAGTTAGCACGAATAGCTCAAGTGAGAGAAAAAGGGTCACCGGAATCAAATTTTGCTGCCTTGCTGTCATATTGTCACATTCTTATGGAGAAAAATCGAGGAACTGTAGCTCTCATTAAAACAGAAAGTGCTGAAAGGTTCGAATACTTATTCCTGTCTTATGGACAATCCATTAGAGCATTCCCCGTCTTAAAAAATGTACGTATATGTACATAATCATTTATAATTTAGCAAAATTATGATGATTTCAGCATTTAAATTGTTCCCGTCTTATTTGTAGGTTGTTGTAGTAGATGACACATTCTTAACAGGGGAATATAAGGGTACATTGCTTGGAGCAGTTACCCAAGATGCAAATATGAAATTATACCTGCTTGCTATTGGGATTGTTGACACAGAAAATAATGCATCTTGGGAGTGGTTTTTCCAGCAACTCGGTAAAGTTATACAACCTACAGATGATTTGGTGTTTGTTTCTGATAGGCATTCCAGCATTTCTAAGGCTATCAAAAAGATATACCCTAATGCTACCCATTGCGTATGCATGTGGCATTTGAAGCAGAACATCCAAGCAACTTTCAAGAAAAGGCATCTTGCAGACATGTTCCAACAGGCTGCTGAAACCCACATTGTTGGTGATTTTGCACACCAATTTGACCGTATAAAAGAAGAATGCCCAAGCCTAGCAACATATTTGATATCCACGGGGCTGGAGAGGTGGGCAAGAGCACATGCAAAGGGTAATCGGTATAACATGATGACATCCAACAACGCTGAAAGCTTAAACTCTGTTTTGAGTGGTAAAAAAAATTTGCCCATTGTTGCACTGTTGTAATTTTTTAGAGATAAGTTCACAGAGTGGTCTCAAGATAGAAGGAAGTCTGCAGCACTGAATACACAGAGAGTCGCCCCTGCAATAATGAAAATGATCCAGGAATTGCAAAAGGATGTCGGTGCATACACTGTAAAGCACTTGAATGAGTCTGTCTTTGAGGTTACTAGAGAAGGTACGAGGACTATTGTTGATCTTTCAGCAAAAAAATGCACCTGTAGGGTGTTTGACATTCAAAAAATCTCATGCATACATGCTCTGTCGGCAATAGTGTATAAAAGGTTTGATGTGTCAAATTTTGTTGCTAGTTTCTACACAAATGAAGCTTGGATTTTAGCACATGCTAAAACCATATATCCAGTCCTCCCTGATGATGAAATAAACCTTCCTGAATATATTAAACAGATTAAATGTTACCCCCCTAATGTAAGGAAGAGATGTGGTCGACCTCCTTATAAAAGGAAACTTTCCAAGGGAGAGTTTGTGAGAAGAGCAAAATACAGTAAGGAATGGCTTCAAAGGGAGCACGGGAAGAATTTAAAAGCTCAACACCAGCTGGCTACAGAAAAAATATGATGATTTTAATTTTTAGTTCAGTTTTACACTTTTTCAGCAATTTGATATGAATTTTATGAGACGCTTTGTGTTTTTTTAATCAGTTGTACTCTGTGTCATTGCTTTACTATATCATATTATTTTTAGTTCATTATGTTTACCATTTATTGCTATGCTTAAGCTTTGATCTAGAAAATCCTCTCTGTTTCAGCATGAAAAATCTGCTGAAAACAACGTCCTGGCGGAAAATGCTGAAAACATAACTTGAACAACTATGGAACCTTAACAGACGCAATAAGTGCCCTCTTTGGAGATTATATTTCTGTGTTTCTCTAAAATATGGCAACTTAACATTGTATGTTGGTGTCAACTTGAATAGAATGCTGAAAACATAACTTGCTGAAACAAAATGCTGAAACAGGAAAACTGAACAATTTACATTATACCATTAACTAAATGTCTATTTAATAAGCTCAACACCAGATAGATACAGACAAATAATGATGATTTTGATTTTTGGTTAACTTATAAACTGTTTCAGCAAACAGATATGGTGAAGTATTTGCTGAAATACTTGCTGAAATATTTGCTGAAATATTTGCTGAAACAAACTTGCAGAAAACAATGTTGAACCAGGAATGCATACACAATTTACATTAAAACATTGGATAAAATGTCAATTCCACTAGCTTCAAAGAGTGCCATTGAAAACGCATCCAAAATGGTACAAAAGACCAACAGTTGTCCAGAATATCCCACGGAAATACATCTAAACCACAACTACATTAGAATGTCTTGAAATCCCTAAATCTGATAGACGGTGTTACACACAAGATGCTATTAGCTAGAATTTAAAGCTCCATTTCTCTTGAATCAAGTCTGAGACCATAAGTTCTCGGTATCGAAAGATTCTTTCATTGGTAAACTTCCTGACATCTCCCCCAAACACCAGTGCCTCGATTGCTTTCAGTACAAAGACCCCACAAGACAAGATGAGCTGTAAAAAATGAAACAAAACATATTGATAACAAGCACAACAACATAATGCTTCTAAATGACTTTAAAAACATTGTAAAAGTAGGTTTCCATACCCCGTTGTATCATGCACTAGATCGGGGACCTTGTTAATGTGGAATGTAGACGGTTGAAAATTTGGGATCACACCAGCCTTATCCAAGTGAATTGGCAACCACTCAGCCATCCCGCGCAAATGATCAACAAGCTTTTCAGCAAAAACAATGTAGTGGTTGAAGTCATATGCATTTATAACCTTTTCGGCAAGATTTATCTCCAATGCAATCCAGTGCTCATTGTTTATGTTGAATGGGGTGTAGACCATTTTTGCAGACTCCCAACTCTTGGGATAATCACTAGGATATAAGCCCAGGAAGTAGCTAGCAGTGAATTGTTCAACAGGGGTCGTTTCTCCGTAAGATGACGTGCATTCTGGAAGATATTTCTAATGAAAAATAGGATCCATCACGACAATGCCTTCAAATCTACTAGGATCCTCACTGACTCTCTTCCTCATGTGAACCAGTCCAGCTTCAAGGTGCTGAAACAGTAAACAGTGTAAGGTGCTGAAAATCATATTAACAGAAATACATACATAGTTACATTTACTTGAAAAGATGCTGAAACGAAAAACAGTTTCAGCATACTTACATCTATATCAAGCCAACCATCCTTCCTAACAATGTTCCTAAAAAATGACTTCTCTTTTCTAGATCCCATTAAAAGTACTGAAAAATCCCTGCACATATTATTACAGGATTAAAAAATCAGGTCAGAATATATATATATATATATATATATATATATATATATATATATATATATATATATATATATATATATATATATATATATATATATACAGAGAGAGAGAGAGAGAGAGAGAGAGAGAGAGAGAGAGAGAGAGAGAGAGAGCACTCGAAAACACACATTAAAATTTAAGATAGACATACCTTGAGCTTTTAACACATTGATACATGAAGTCATGATCAACCTTGCTGAGCAATGATTTTTTTTCAACATGCTTCGGGATCCTTACCTTTTCAGCAACACACGGGCTCACCAGAAAACTACTTGCTTTTGGAAGACGCTTTGAACGCCTGAAGTTTTCAATTTCTTCCACACATTTAGGATCTTTGGAAATTGTATCCCACTGAGTGCATGGCTTCTTCACCAAGTTTTCATCATCACTTTCACCATCACTTAAATAGTTAAATGTATTGTTTTTCCAGGGGGTGGGGTCATTAAGTCACCAGCAGCATCTTTGCTTGCAGCATCTTTTGTTGCTTCAGCATCACCCATTTCAGCATCTTTGACTAGTTGGCCATGAGGTGATGCAGCTTCAGCATCAACCATTTCAGCATCTTCTATTCCATCAGCTTTGGCTTCAGCATCTTCTGTTGCATTAACCTTGGTTTCAGCAACTTTACTTTCAACAACCTTGGTTTCAGCAACTTTACTTTCAACAACTTTTGTTTCAGCAACTTCAGTTCCAGCAGCCTTGACTTCATGACCACCCACCATCTTCCTCAACCCAATAGAAATGTCATCATCTAAGCACTGTTCCCCACCCTTCAATTCAAAATCAGAGTCGCGCCCTAAGTCAACAGCATATACATGCCCTGAAGATGAATCTAATGACTTCTGCCCTTCAACAAGGGTAATAGGTATGACCTCATTCACAGATGCTGAAACATTTGTACCAGTTGGTTGACTTAGAATCTCAGTAGGTACCTCTTCCCGAATTTAATCCAACACGTCATTCACAACCTTTGAAATCACTGGGTCACAAGTTGCAACATTGGATGACTGGGTCTTAAACTGCATTGACTCTTGCATTGTAAACTTATTTTCTAAGGAATCTACCTTCTTCAACAGATCATCAACAACATCCACCAACTTTAAACATCCTAACAAACGTTCCTCAAGCATCTCCACCCTCGCAGATAAATCAGAGACTCTTTGAGGCAACTCTTCAAGCTTATCTAACCTCATCTGTATTTCTTTCAACCAGCTAGGATGTCCCCCTTGTTTGCTGAAATCATCAGTCTGGGCACCACCCACACTCTTCCCCGCTCCTTCCAAGTGATCATCTCTGGCAACGTTCTCAGTGCCTTCATTGTTTATGTATTCATCAGTTTCAACATTCATTGCATTATCCCCTCCTTGAGCCATACCCCCCGAGGACCCTCTGCTACTCTATCATTAGCATCATCATTCCCATCCTTAAATAACAAAGAATCCTTTGCAGGTGCAGCTTCGATGGCCGGCCTCAATCCAGTTTCAGCAACTCAATGAAAGGATGGACATGCAACTTCAATTGGCATAAACAAATCACTGGAATCTTCAGAAACAGATTTACCTCTCTTACGAAATACAAACCTAGGTTTCGCAATTGCATCTTCAACGGTTGGTGGTTTCTTTGCAGCTGAAATTTTCTTACCCCTTGTCTTCTTTTTTTTAGTAGAACCAATTTCATAGGGAGATTTGGAGATGACATCAGCTTGTTTAGCTGAAACTAAACCAGCAAACCGACCTCTCCGCGTTGTGGTAGGTTTGCTTGTTTCAATCTTCTGTTTCTTCACCAATGGCAGGGCTTTACTCGCAGACTTTTGCTTCTTCGAACCTGCAGCACCTCCACATTCATTGCCACCTGATTCTTCATTGACTTCTTGTTTTTCTTCGCCTTGGGTTTCAGCAGAAGGTATATCCAATGATAAATCACCATCTGCATAGCAATTGAACCGTCTCCAGTATGGTCTTGTCCTAAGTCTCCAACAATCATACAGATTATCTGCCTCAGGTTGGGAAAATACAGGTTCAGTCACGTGATCAAGAATGGGGTGAGCAACTTCATCTTCAAAGACCACCCCTGGGGACCTTGCAAACTCCCCAAAAGTTGGGAACATGGGTGCCTACACAACCAACAATATTAACACACAATAAGACAACTGAAATTATAAAAATGAACTTAATAAAAAAAAAAGATGGTATGAAGATAGAGCTGAGACAAAAATAATACCACATCACCATCAAACAACTCTTGCGCTTCAATGTAAGTATGTCGTAACTTACACTCCCAACGAAGAGAATATGGATCACCCACACGAACTTTGAAATCGCAAAGAAACTTATCATAAATCACCGGGAAAGCCTCCAGTATCCAAGCCTACAAATATAACCAAACAAGCAGATGCTGAAACATACAGATGCTGAAACACAAACATTGCTGAAACATAAATGCTGAAACAAACAGATGCTGAAACATATATGCATGAAGTTAATTACCTGAAAAGCATAAATATATCCAAACAATTCATATGATGGTCTCGGATCAGATCGATCACAATCCAGAACCTTCTTTAAATACTTCGCAACCAAAGAATAAGACAACCTCCCCCATGGATACAGTTCACATTTCGCTGGATTGCATACAAGAGCAGCTTTCTTAACACTTTTAGAACGCTTGAACAATAACATTTTCTCGATAATCAACAACTTTGCCATCTGAAGCTTCTTTGGAGACGATTTTCTACATCTTTTAAATGTCTCCAACAATTCATCGTACGTACACTTTGACTGCTTCTACCCAAGAAAATGATACCATGCAAATTTCGCGGGCGGTTTAACTAAAGTAACTATGACAGGAAGCCCTGTAATTGCATGAAACTCTACCAAAGAGAACCGAGCAACTAGACCACCAACCTTGAACCACAATTCATGCAGCTTATCACTCTTAATCAAACGAAGCATCATTTGATGAATCAGCTGAAAATTAAGTTTCATCTTATCTCTTTGAACAAAAACCCATCCAAAGCAGCTTCTCCTCAGCAACTCAAAATCAGATTCAGACAGATGTTTCTCTATAACATTACAGACATCTGGGGCGCATTAAACATTGGATTTTGCACAAAATCTATCCTTTACAGGAATGCAATACTGCAATCTCTGTTAAAAACACACATTCATAAACATGAATAAACATAAAAACACACAAAAAGGGGATAAGGTATGGAAAAAAATATACTCACATCGAATTGACATTTATATTCTTGAAGATCACTTGCAGAGGCATTAACATCTAAAAAACACACACAAAGAATACACAACAATAGTTTCAGCATGAATAACAACATCTGTTGAAATAGGTCTTTTACAAATTATGCTGAAATATGCATTTATGCTAAAATCAAAGAAAAAATACCAAATGCATGTATACATTTGATACAAAAACACAACAAAGGCCTGGAAAAACATAAACACAAAACTTTAGAACAATAACAACACACCTCTGCTTGAAGGACCGGATGAACTGCTACCTTCAATTGAAGGAACCTTCTCAGAAGAGCTTTTCTTCACTGCAAATCAGATACATTAGATATCACACACAATAATAAGGGGGAAAAAACGACAAACATGCATAAAAGACATAAACACAGAATACAAACCGTCATCTGCCGAATCGCTTCCAGTTTTACTGTCAACCGCGGCAACATCAACTGCTTCCCTCTCATCGGAGTCCTTGTTCTCTGAAACTCGACAAAAATTGAAAAGAAATGTCGGTTTCAACTTCAAAACAAGTATAAAATTATAAAAACAGATAACACACCGCCATTTGAAGGATCGCTTGAATGTTTATCGTCGATTGCAGCAAAAGCAGGTCCCTCGATGTCGCCAGAGACTTTGTTCTCTGCCATTGGAACCGAATCGAAAAGGAACCGTCGGTTTCAACCGCAACAGTGGCTTCGAAGAAGATGGAGAGAAGAGAGCGAATCGTCAGCCGGACGCGATGAGAAGAACAGAGTGAGGAGAGAGAGAGAGCGGTTTACAACATAAACCCTTATATATGGGAGGGCAATTTTGTCCAAAAAAATTTACATGGAGAAACGGCCAATTTGGCGGAGTTGGGGGACAATAACTAAATTGGGGATTTTCTCAAAATAATATGCACTAAAATACCAATAAACGAATCGAGGATACACTATACTGGGAATCGAGCAAAGATTGGTGGTTCTCAATGTCAAGTGCATTATAATTTGTTACCGGAATAAATAACCTACAACCCAATGAAATCGCTTGGATTTGAGATATCGACTATTTTTCAAAGTTTAAAACTTTTTGTAAAAGTTGACAATGAACGGACTCGCCTCGTCTAAAAAGGAGATATCGACTATTTTTGTAAAAGTTGACAATCCGTTCATTGTAAAAGTTGACAATGAACGGATTTGAGATATCGACTATTTTTCAAAGTTTAACACTCGACTCGCCTAAAAAGGAGTTGCAGTGCCAAATGGCTTGTATTTTTTTTGTAATCACTCCGATGAGCACACATAATACCTTTTTACTGAATGCCCTGTCACGCGAAACGTGGTTCAGAAACTCGAAAGACAAATATATGATAAAATATGACAATACGACAGAACACACCTAAACATAAAACAAAGACTAACATGTATTTTTTACAAAACTTGACAGAAAGGAAAAGACGATATTAACAATTGTATGATAGAGAATTTGGATAATTAGAAACACAATCATACCACAAAAACTGTATCTTGGGAAGAGATATATTCAACACGAGAGACCAATAACAAGACCATCTATAAGCAAGAAAAAAAATATAAGATGGAAACCGCCCCAGACGTGGACTCATTTCAATTTGTTTGACAGGAAAGGGGGGAGGTAATATCTATCCCTAAATATTAATCCTATTTCATTTCAACTGGAATTTGATTATTCACCATGTGGGCCAACTTGATCCTCCTACCCCAAGGATCCCAGATTAAGAAACCCTAGGAGAGCCGATGACTCCATTTTTCAATAAAAAAAATGGAGTATTATGGTTCTGGGAGAAGCCACATCGGGGTTTGGAATTCGTAATCTTGGAGGGTTTTTTTGTTGGCATGTGACGCTTCACAATGCGATTCCGGTGCATGACACTTGGCCTTCACTTGGGATTTGTAGTACAAAAGAATTTGGGGCCCCGATGCATCGAGGTGGAAGACTGGAGGGTGACATTCTCAACACTATTAATCGACTCCCTCCTCCTTCCCCTTCTCCTTCTCTAGTCTTTTGAGTCAACTTGTTGACGTCATATCTTCCGCGAGGTCAACTATGTTGCGAACAGAGTGACGCGTTTGCACCAACACTTGGTTCGTGACTCTTTGACTTCCCATTCAAAGATCTGAATGCTCATTCTTAAAGACGATAATGGGTGGTGGGCCTGCAAGACCTAACACACCAAAAACCTTATCTTTAAAAAAAAGTGTGTAACTTTTTATAGTTTTCAAATAACACCCAAAATAACATTAAAATAGTTTTTTTTTAATCAAAGTTATATAAATGTTAAATTTTAAAAAAAAATGAAAAATATATTACCCCCTTAAGAAAATGCGGGGTTTCTTGAGTTTTTTTTTTAACTTTTTTTTATACAAGGCAAAGTTTTGTGTGATGTCATACCCTACTGGCCTACCACTCAATGACATCTTTCCGGGTGAGGGAAAGGAAATCCAAATGAGATGTGATCACCTCATGGTCCATAGTATGCCTCAGGTGGGCCACCTTATCTGTCACTTGGTTGATCTCGCAAAAGATGTAAGTGCAAGTCAGGCACTCAAATCAATGGGGATACCATGCCCGCACTACAAGTTGTCAAAAGTTGTGACTAAACGAGTGGAGTTTCGGATGACAATGCCTTTAATAAGCCTATACGGGAGCTTGGAAGTCAACAAAATTAATCTTGACGTGATCGATCTGCTATAAGTTTTTTCCATTGAAGGTTTTTCTAACGTCTAGGTGGGGGTTGTGATCATGTATTTGTGACGGTGTCTTCCTCCCAGAATGTGCTTTTAGAGTCATATAGCAAGTCCACACAAGTGACGTCACTTTCCCATTGGTAGTTTTTTGCGCCCATCTTTCCCACAGCGAGACACAAGTTTAGTCACTTCTCCGTGTTCTTGCTATTCATAGTTCTTCCCGAGGTTTTCGTGACTTCTTCATGTATCGGGTTTTTTGTTGTCATACTCAACTTGGGTCCGGATCTTTATCTTTTTTGTTTTTCGTTTGATTGTACCATAATAATTAGTCTGTCTAACGATTTCTCTCGGTCTCTCGATTTACCTCACACAGGTGATCCTGTATTTTGAATCATTAACTTTTTAAAAAAATTGAAATTCATCAACCTCGTTTAGGCGAGCGAAAATTTCCCCAAAATTTATAGGGTCTATGTAGCTATTTGTGGCACTCTCGAAGTCTCAAGTCTCAAATTCATTCTTCGATTTCGATCGATGATCTTCACACTACTGGGACAGTGAACTGGTAGTGGTTCACCCCCCATCGTGCAAGGGACAAAACAAAATCGATCCCCATTGGAGATCCCATACCTCGTTTGGTTGCGTGGAGTTTGAAACTCGATCTCCGAGCCCGAGGTATGTTCCAGTTAATTCTGATTTGTTCAATCTCATCTCCTCAATACTGTAGTACGCAAAACCCTAATTACGTCGATTGAAAATTGAAATCAATCTCCCCTCTCCACTTTGATGTTTATGTAGAGATTCAAGTTCTGTCATGTCGGATTACATCCCTGAAGATAATTTAGTCCTGATTTTCAAGTGCTTGCCTGTGAAAACCTTGCTGCGTTTCCGATGCGTGTGCAAAGACTGGAAGCGACTCATCGACTCTCCAGCCTTCATTCAACAGCATCTCTCTGTCCAGAAGCCCCGATTCTTCGTTGATCCTCATCGACGCAAATATCTTGTGGTTGATCCGCTCCCCCGCCCCTTGGTCAATACACTAAGTAAACCGACTAAAAATGAGTATGTGCTTGTTGGCACCCTTCATGGTGTGGTCTGTCTCTGTGATTATGGCAACCTCGTGCTTTGGAACCCCTCGTTGCGCAGGTTTTCGAGCCATCCTTTCCCTTCGTTTTTTACATGGTATTCGGGAGATCCAAGGCATACTTGCTATGGTTTCTGGATCGACGCTTCCACCAAAGAATTCAAAGCTATAATAATACAGAGAAGGCCTGTCTTGAAGTGCATTCTGTACTCTTCAATCCGAAATGGATGGGATGTTATTCCAACCGAAAAACTGATGAAATGGAAGCCCTGCAAAGAAGGCCCGCCTGTAATGATAGGAGGAGTGGCCCACTGGGGAGGTTGCCTTGATGTGTACGGCGATCACTATGACCATGAAGATAGTGATAAGGCCATACTGACCTTTGACTTCGTGCAGGAAAGTTTTGATGTCATCTATATACCAAATCTTTATCGCTTAAATTATGCACCTTGTCGTTGGCAAGGCACACTTTCAGTTTTGTGTTGGGAGGAGGAGGATGTTTCTCGCAACTGTGAGATATACTTGAGGCAAGAAGATTCATGGGTTAAAATGGTTCATTTCGAAGTTTTTGAACCATTTGCACATGCTTTCTGGGCGATGGAAGATGTGGAAGAAAGAAAGAAAAAAGGAAAAAGAAAGAGGGATATGGAAGTAAGGATGAGGGATTTAATTGGAGAACCACAAGTAAATGTCAGGATTCTAGTTCTAGCTACATTTATGACTGACTCCAGTATATTTACAAGTGATTTAGTCTTACATGGCACAAAAACTGGTGATAAAACTTTGAGGAGAGGACTTGTTGATTATGATAGCGTCGTTATGGCTTACGACTTTGTGGAAAGTCTTCTTTTCCCTTAGGTTTGTGTAAAACGCTTGCTTTGACTAAGAGAAGCTGCTGGAATCGCTTAATGTAGAAGAAGTTGCTGCTGAAATTTTATGTATATTTTGAGCTATAGTTTCATGCTGTATTTTCAGGAATCAATTTGAACCTAGATGAACGACTTTTGAAAGCTATTAGTAGTTGGAGATGTCATTTTGTCGCTTTAGTACTTTTATATGCGAATATAAATACTGGTTTTAGTTTACTATCACTCCTCTTAGCCCATAGCAACTGTTTATTGAATACTGCTTATTGTATCTTGTATGATTAGCTGGCTATTAGCAGATTTTTTATTATTATATATCACTGTTAGCGTTTTTCATTTCATCGTTGAAGATGATTAGTTAATTGTTATTGTTGATGTACTCTAACTCTCTAGTAGCTTCTTGTCGTTGCTTGCACTATTTGTTTGCAGAATCTGTCTGTTTTGTTGTCAAGAGCATGTGGAATGAATCTTATGGATCCTCTAGTTCCCACTCCTTCAAGTTCTAAAGGTATTGATTCTGTCATAGTTTCCCATTTTGATTACACCATTAGCACATCATCGAAATCAAGCTTGTCATGGCAACAAGCTTAAGAAAACAGGACTTCGCAGAATTGTTCCTTGCAATTGGCAAGGCATCTTTCAAATAGGATTTGCAAATCTAAATAAAATCTAAACAACCATGATTTATCTTAATTAATTGTTAATTGATTTATTTTAAAATAGGATCGACATTAGGATTTGTTTTTTAATTGTTAAATCTTCAATTCACTCATAGGACTTATGGAAACATTGTGCTTAACAAAGGATCCACGTTGTTTTGTGGCTTATCCGAGAGGATGTACAAGGAAATGGCTGCATTGGCTCCGAACAACACAAAGGTTAAAGTGGTTGCGTCGCCTGAGAGGAAGTATAGTGCTTAGACTGGTGGTTCTGTCTTAGCATCCATCGGTTATTTCCAGGACGTACGTCTAATTTCCCTCTATCAAATCGAGTTCAATTCGTGGATTCGCTCGTGTTTTGTATTCGCTATCTGATCGAGTTTAAGACTATGATTTCAGGAGTGGGTTTGTAAGCGAGAATGCGACGAGTTTGGCCCAACTGTTGTCCACAGAAAGTGCTTCTAATTGCAAGAAACAAAGTGTTCCTAAATGTAAACAATAGGTGTGTGTTTCTACTACACTTTCATCTATGTTTTTCCTCTATGAGCGTTCACTTCATTCTTCCGGTTTTTGGTTTTTTCGAGCCTGTTATGATGCTATCAACGTTGAAATCTGAGGCCAAGGTGACATTGCTGTCTTGACAGTTTTATCTTCAATTGTTTCGTTGCTTTGTTACTATCAATATATAGCAGGTTTCAAGTAAAACCATCACCTTCAAAGTTCAAAGCTGTATTGTGTGTACAAATGTGTAAATTGATCAAATGTGCAAATTGATAAATACATTAAATTGATAAAATATAAACTTTGCTATGTATCAAACTCAAAATGATCTGAATCCAAACTTGAAGTAAAATCTAGGTATGAAACTATGCTATGCTAATCGTGTTGTTGCATATTTGCATTCCATACTTTTATTACAATCATATATTACCTACTAAAATATATTCGATAGGGCGACGAATCGGCATAGGGATTACTCGTGAAAACATACAAATCAATATCAATATCAATATTTTATAATATTAAATGAGAAGTCTCTCCTTTAATGTAGGTATTTTAATTTATTTATTAATTGAGTTCTTTCACAAATCTAATTCAGTTAAGATTTGATACGAAATCAGTTAAGATAGGACTATATCGGATTGTTTGATAACTATGCAAATCTTTTTTTGGTCATTCGATAACTATGCAAATCTAATTAATTAATTAATTAAATCTAATTTAGTTAAAATTTGAATACGAAATCGGTTGAGATATTCATGATATTTTGGCTGGTTAGTTTAGATATTCAACGGATAAGATTAAAATAAAATCATATTTATTTTAACAAATTAATTAAATATGATTTTTTTCTTTATATGTTTATATTTTAATCGTGTATCTTCCTATGCACATAATCATTTACTGTATAATTACCCATCTTCTCATTTCCTTTCCATTTTCTTCTTCTTATCTCTACCTCATGTTTGTTTTATCCATTGAAGGAGAAATTCGAACAATCATGCTGACTAATCAATAATTGTGGAAATTATTGGCGAGACTCAATTTGATTTCTCGCTTTCTTTAATTTTTGTATTATTTTCATTTCAATTTCACATTCTTGATCAATGTGAGATTCGTTTGTACGCATATAGTACTTTTTAATTTGTATTCATAACTTTATAATGTACGGTAATTTATTTGGTTGATCAAAATATAAGCAAACAACTAAAATATGACAATTAATATATAACCTACTGTAACCGGTGACAAAAAAATTAAAAAAATATTCTTATTTAAAGAAATCCCGCACAAGGTGCGGGTTATATGCTAGTTCAATTAAGGAAAAGTGAGTGATGTCGTGATGGGGTGACTTTGCTAAGAAAATTGTTTTAGCAAGTGATTTTATGCAATTTTAATTTTAAGGGGTGATTTTTCGCAAAACACCCTGATTAAGGGTGGTTTTCTGCAATTTTGCCTTGAATCATTGCCTTGTTTTAAAAAAAAATTGAAATTCGTCAACTTTGCTTAGCGAGCGAAAATTTCCCCCAAAATTTCTTCGATCGATGATCTTCACCCTACTGGCAAAGTGACACTGGTAGTGGTTCACCCCATCGAGCACCACCGAGGAACAAAATCGATCCCCATTGGAGGTTCTATACCTCGTTTGGTTGTGCGGAGTTTGAAACTCGATCTCCGAGCCCGAGGTATGTTCCAGTCAATTCCGATTTGTTCAATCTCAGCTCCTCAATACTGTAGTACGCAAAACCCTAATTACGTCGATTGAAAATTGAAATCAATCTCCTCTCTCCACTTTGATGTTTATGTAGAGATTCAAGTTCTGTCATGTCGGATTACATCCCGGAAGAGAATTTGGTCCTGATTTTCAAGTACTTGCCTGTGAAAACCTTGCTGCGGTTCCGATGCGTGTGCAAAGACTGGAAGCGACTCATCGACTCTCCAGCCTTCATTCAACAGCATCTCTCTGTCCAGAAGCCCCGATTCATCGTTGATCCTCATCGGCGCGAATATCTTGTGGTTGATCCGCTCCCCCACCCCTTGGTCAATACAGTAAGTAGACCAATTGAAAATGGGCGTTATTATGTGCTTGTTGGCACCCTTCATGGTGTGGTCTGTCTCTGTGATTTTCGCAGCCTCGTGCTTTGGAACCCCTCGTTACACAAGTTTTCGAGTCATCTTTTCCCTTTGTTTTTTACATGGTATTTTGGAGATCTAATGCAGACTTGCTGTGGTTTCTGGATTGACCCTTCCACCAAAGAATTTAAAGCCATAGTATTACAGCAAAAGCCTGTTGTGAAGTGCATTCTTTACTCGTCAATCCGACGATATTGGACTGTAATTCCTACCGAAAAACTGGCAAAATGGAGGTCCTGCAAAGAAGATCCACCTGTTATGATTGGAGGAGTGGCTCACTGGGGAGGCTGTCTTGATGAGTCCGTCGATGACTACTATCACTTTGACCATGAACACGACGATAAGGTCATATTGTCTTTCGACTTCGTGCGAGAAAGTTTTGAAATCATTGGTATGCCTAATCTTTATAACATGCACTTTGTACCTTGTCATTGGCAAGGCGCACTTTCACTTGTGTGTTGGGGTGTCAGCGTTGTCGGGGACAATGAATTTCCTCGTGGCCTTGAGATATACTCAAGGCAAGAAGGTTCATGGGTTAAAATGGTTGATTTCAAAGTTTATGCACCTATAAGGCGTGCTTTCTGGGTGATGGAAGACGTGGAGGAAAGAAAGAAGGATATATAAGAAGGCCTCGGGGAGTTAATTGGAGGTTCACAACCAAGTGTTAGGATTCTAGCTATGATGATTGAAGACTCTTATACAATGACAGGCGAGTTGATGTTAGATGGCACAGAAACTGGCTGGCAAACTGTGAGGAAAGGAATCGGGCCTTTTGAAAACATCACTGTCTCTTACGACTTTGTGGAAAGTCTTCTTTTCCCTAGCTTTGCTTAAAACGTCTCTCCCCATTTTGTGTACCAGCTGTTTGACTAAATGAAGCAAAATCAACAATTCGGTGTGCTGCTGAAATGGCCAAGTGTATGAGAAGTTGCTGCTGACATTTTACATCTGTTTTGAGCTAGTTTGATGCTAATATTGTCAGCAAACAGTTTCAACCTAGATGAACGTCTTTTGATGGCTATTGGTATATTTGAGATTTCATTGTGTTCAGTTGGTTATTGCCACAACTTGCAAAATCAGTCATGTTTACTTAACTGAAATCTTGTTTCGGTTCGTCCTTTCATTGCTAGCTATTGCCTAATTATCGCTGATCATCTTGACACCGGAGATGTTTAGTTCTTTGTTGATTTTGCTCACATAATACCGCTTGTATGATTAGGTAGCTATAATTAGAGTTTGCTTACTGAATGGTGCTTATTTTTTAATTGTTAGCATCTGTCAGTTCATTGCTAGAGATGGTTCATTCTTTGTTGATGCACTCTTGTAGTAGTAGTAGTTGTTTGTTGTCACTGCTTGCGCTATCTAGTACGCGCTGATTCTTGGGAAAATTTGGTAAGCATCAACTGTTCGTGGATAAATGACATCACCTGGGATTGGACAATACCCGCCCTCGTACATGAATCCGGAGATGGCAAGAGAGGAAGGTCATATTGTTTGTGTGCCATTACAAGCTTGCTTGGGATAAGGCGGAGAGAAGACGACGAAAGAGGAAAGCAGTTGGTCCACTAGAGCTATGATTCATTCATTCATTCATGTTTTTTGATTACTATAACTAGCTAGCTAGATGTTTAGTTCATTCATTCATTCCGACGTTGTGCTTGCCTGTCACAACCTTGCTGCGTGTGCAAAGGGTGGAAGCAACTCATCATCGACTCTCCAACCTTGGTTCAATAGCATCTCTACATCCGAAAGCCCCGATTCATTGTTCAGCCTCATCGACTCAAATACCTTGTCGTCGATGCTAGTCTCCTCCGACCTTTGGGTGAATACACTGAGTAAATCGAATGAAACGAAGGATTTTGTACTTGTTGGAGCCCTTCACGGTGTGGTTTGTGTTTGTCTCTCTCATTAGTCACTGCTTATTAGTCAATATTTTTAGATGATTAGGTTATGAATTAGTATTTTTCAGACAAAAAATATGATATATCTATTGATAAAATAATATTATGTAAAAGATCGAGCATGGCATTGAAACTTTAAAAATGTTGAAAACGATTTTAAAAAGATTGATTAAATTTTTAAAAATATTGACCCTATACTCTCGAGTCTCAAACTCATTCTTCGATCGATGATCTTCACACTACTCACTACTGGGATAGTGACACTGGCAGTGGTTCACCCCATCGAGCACCACTGAGGGACAAGATCGATTCCCATTGGAGCTCGTTTGGTTGTGCGGAGTTTGAAACTCGATCTCCGAGCCCGAGGTAGGTTCCAGTTAATTCTGATTTGTTCAATCTCATCTCCTCAATACTGTAGCACTCAAAACCCTAATTACGTCGATTGAAAATTGAAATCAATCTCCCCTTTCCACTCTGATGTTTATGTAGAGGTTCAAGTTCTGTCATGTCGGATTACATCCCGGAAGAGAATTTAGTCCTGATTTTCAAGTATTTGCCTGTAAAAACCTTGCTGCGTTTCCGATGCGTGTGCAAAGACTGGAAGCAACTCATCGACTCTTCAGCCTTCATTCAACAACATCTCTCTGTCCAGAAGCCCCGATTCATCATTGATCCTCATCGACGCAAATATCTTGTGGTTGACCCGCTCCCCCGCCCCTTGGTCAATACACTAAGTAAACCGATTGAAAATGGGTTTTATGTGCTTGTTGGCACCCTTCATGGTGTGGTCTGTCTCTGTGATTATATCAACCTCGTGCTTTGGAACCCCTCGTTGCGCAAGTTTTCGAGTCATCCCTTCCCTTCGTTTTTTACATGGTATTTTGGAGATCCAAGGCATACTTGCCACGGTTTCTGGATCGACCCTTCCACCAAAGATTTCAAAGCTATAATAATACAGCGAAGGCCTGTTGTGAAGTGTATTCTTTACTCGTCAATCCGAAATGGATGGGGTGTAATTCCAACTGAAAAACCGGTGACATGGAAGTCTTGCAAAGAAGGCCCGCCTGTAATGGTAGGAGGAGTGGCCCACTGGGGAGGCTGCCTTGATGAGTCCGGGTATGATGGCGATCACTATGAGCATGACCATAGTGATAAGGTCATACTGTCCTTTGACTTCGTGCAGGAATGTTTTGATGTCATCGAGATGCCTGATCTTTATAGCTTTAATTCTGCACCTTGTCGTTGGCAAGACACACTTTCACTTTTGTGTTGGGAGGAGGAGGATGTTTCTTTCAACTTTGAGATATACTTAAGGCAAGAAGATTCGTGGGTTAAAATGGTTCATTTCGAAGTTTTTGAACCATTTGCACATGCTTTCTGGGCGATGGAAGACGTGGATGAAAGAAAGAAAAAAGGAAAAAGAAAGAGGGATATGGAAGTAAGGATCAGGGATTTAATTGGAGAACCACAAGTAAATGTCAGGATTCTAGCTACACTTATGACTGACTCGAGGACATTGACAGGTGAGTTAATCTTTCATGGCACAAAAACTGGTGATAAAACTTTGAGGAAAGGACTTATTGATTATGATAAAGTCGTTATGGCTTACGACTTTGTGGAAAGTCTTCTTTTCCCTTAGGTTTGTGTAAAACGCTTGCTTTGACTAAGAGAGGCGCTCTTTTTCTCCACTTGAACAGTCTGATGAGCTGTTGGGATCGCTTAATGTAGGAGAAGTTGCTGCTGAAACTTTATGTATATTTTGAGCTATAGTTTCATGCTGTATTTTTCAGGAATCAGTTTCAACCTAGAAGAACGTCTTTTGAAAGCTATTAGTAGTTTGAGATGTCATTTTGTCGCTTTAGTACTTTTATATACGAATATAAATACTGATTTTAGTTTACTATCACTCCTCATAGCCCATAGTAGCTGTTTATTTAATACTGCTTATTGTATCATGTATGATTAGCTGGCTATTAGCAGATTTATATATATATATATATATATATATATATATATATATATATATATATATATATATATAAATCACTGTTAGCGTTTGTCAGTTCATCGTTGGAGATGATTAGTTAATTGTTAATGTTGATGTACTCTACTCTCTACTAGCTTCTTGTTGTCGCTGCTTGGTGCTTGCGCTATTAGTTGCAGAATCTGTCTGTTTGGTTGTCAAGAGCATGTGGACTGAATCTTATGGATCCTCTGGTTCCCACTCCTTCAAGTTCTAAAGGTATAGATTCCGTCATAGTTTCCCATTTTGACTACACCATTAGCACATCATCGCAATCAAGCTTGTCATGGCAACAAGCTTAGGAAAATAGGACTACGTAGAATTGTTCCTTGCGATTGGCAAGGCATCTTTCAATAATGTTGCACGATTCGAATTTCCTCATACATACACATGAGGCAATTAAGGATGTTCTTGGGTTAAGGCTTTTGGCTTCAATTTTCTATCTGCTACTCTAGTATGCATGTTTTCTATTTTGGCATTTCTTCTCTTGCTTTATCTAGTTACTTATTTGTGAAAATATCTTTGCGCTTAGTTCAAATTCGCCCCTTGAATTAACATTTTTTTAATTGATTATTGTAGGGGAAAATAGTCCCTTTGAACTCTTGTATACTGTAGTATGATTATCTAGGATGCAGAAGTATATATGAGGCAAGAAGGTTCATGAGTTTATGCGTTTGGCTTCAATTTTATATCAGTTACTCTAGAATGCATGTTTTCTCTGTGCAATGCTTGAAGAGAAGGGCATGGATTTAGGGAGAGATCTAACGATAGATAGTTCATATGAATCTCTCTGCAGCTACTTATTTGTGAAAACATCATTGAGCTGAGTTCAATTGAATGCTGCTTATTGTATCATTGTTAGCGTTTGTCATTTCATTGTTGGAGATGATTAGTTAATTGTTATTGTTGATGTACTCGACTCTCTAGTAGCTTCTTGTTATCGCTGCTTGCACTATTTGTTGCAGAATCTATCTGTTTGGTTGTCAAGAGCATGTGGAATGAATCTTATGGATCCTCTAGTTCCCACTCCTATGTTCTAAAGGTATAGATTCTGTCATAGTTTCCCATTTTGACTACACCATTGGCACATCATTGAAATCAAGCTTGTCATGGCAACAAGCTTAAGAAAACAGGACTTCGCAGAGTTGTTCCCTTGCAATTGGCAAGGCACCTTTCAATAATGTGGCACGATTCAAATTTCCCCATCAAACTGACATACATATACACGAGGCAATTAAGAACATTCTTGGCTCAACACTTATGGCTTCAATCTTATGTCTGCTATTCTAGTATGCATGTTTTCTATGCGCTTGAAGAAATGGAAGAAACTTGACACTACAGGTATCAAAATATTAAAGTTTGATGGGTCCTTAATATTTTGGCATTTCTTCTCTTGCTTTATCTAGTTACTTGTTTGTGATAATATCTTTGAGCCTAGTTCAAATCTACCTCTTGAATTAACATTTTTTTTATTGATTTTAATTAATTGTTGGGAAAATAGTCCCTTTGAGCTTGTTGATTGATACCAAAAGATGACTTAGTATACTTTAGGATGAATAGCTTTAATTTGTAGATTTTAGTTCTAGAAAGCAGAAGTATGCATGAGGCAAGAAGGTTCATGAGTTAACGCATTTGGATACAATTTTATATCCGTTACTCTAGTATGCATGTTTTCTCTGTCCAATGCTTGAAGAAAAGGTCAAGGATTTAGGGAGAGTTCAACTCTCTAGTACCTTCTTTTTATCGCTGCTTGCACTATTAGTTGCAGAATATGTCTGTTAGGTTGTCAAGAGCATGTGGAATGATTCATATGGATCCTCTAGTTCCCACTCTTTCAAGTTCTTAAGGTACAGATTCTGTCATAGTTTCCCATTTTGATTACACCATTTGCACATCATCGAAATCAAGCTTGTCATGGCAACAAGCTTAAGAAAACAGGACTTCACAGAATTGTTCCTTGCAATTGGCAAGGCATCTTCCAATAATGTTGCACGATTAAAATTTTCTCATCAAACTGACATACATACACATGAGGCAATTAATAATGTTCTTGGGTTAACACTTTTGGCTTCACTCTTCTATCTGCCACTCCAATATGCATGTTTTCTATGTGCTTGAAGAGATGGAAGAAGCCTGACAGGTATCATAATATTAAAGTTTGCTGGGTTCCTTAATATTTTTGGTATTTCTTGTCTTGCTTCATCTAGTTACTTATTTGTGAAAATATCTTTGAGCCGAGTTGAAATCCTCCTCTTGAATTAACATTTTTTTTTATCGAATGTAAATCATTGTTGGGGGAAATAGTCCCTTTGAGCTTGTTGATTGGTACCAAAGATGACTTAGTTTGCTGTGGCATGAATAGCTTCTTATTTGTGCTTGAAGAAAAGGGCATGGATTTAGGGAGAGTTATAGCGATAGATAGTTCATATGAATCTCTCAGCAACTTCTTATTGTGAAGACATCATTGAGCTGAGTTCAAATGCACTTCGAAAAAAATCATGGTAAAAATATAGCAGCTACAGATGTGACATTTTTTTATGCAACAGTGTTTTATGAATTTTAACCTTGTATATTTCTAGGTATTCGAATGTGAATTGCTACTTCAGTCTTTTTGGTAAACAAACTAAACTGCCATAGTATGCAAAAGAAGTCTTAAATTTACTGTTATCTGTTTTGTCATGAAATCTCAAGAAGCATAGGTTTTCCATTGCCGTGGGGCTTTGCTTGATTGTGAAATTCCTCATTTTGCCATATTTGTCTGTCAGTATTGATTTCCAGCTGGTTATATATGGATGTTTGCTCATTGCTTAATGCTTTTTATAAGATTAATATTATTATCAGGGAGTTGCTATAGTGTGAAAATGTTGATTCAAAAAATCATGGTAAAGGCCTTTACTTTGTTGATTCCTGCTACTTTGAGCTAGTTTCTTGCCTTTGTTAACTAAGAATTACGACCCAGTGTGTTTTATTTCTTAGTTTTTTGCTTCGCTTCATTATTTCATTGACTTATTAAGTCATCGTTGATCCTCATCGACGCAAATATCTTGTGGTTGATCCGCTCCCCTGCCTCTTGGTCAATACACTAAGTAAACCGATTGAAAATGGGTTTTATATGCTGTAGTATGATTAGCTATAATTTGTAGACTTCGTTTCTAAGAAGCAGACGTATACACGAGGCAAGAAAAGTTCATGAGTTTTCACGTTTGGCTTCAATTTTATCCGTTACGAACACTTAAGATTGGGTTTTATATGTTGTAACACATGAAGCCGATGTTGATGAGATGCAACCACAAACATGTGGGTGTAGGGTATTCGGAACTACTGCAGATGGATCATGGGCGATGACGGTGAGTCGCAGTGGAGGATCTAGGATTTTCGGCAGGGGCTGAACATTCCTGAATAAGTTTTCGTAGTCTCAGATCACTAATAATCACCCATTGTTTCTCCAGCACACCAGTGCAATGGCAACCTCGTCTCCCCCGATCAACAACTAGGTGAAGCTCAACACAGATGGCGTATCAAAAGGAAATCCAAGGGCAGCTGGAGGCGGTGGTCTTATTAGGGACTCAGATGGCGCAGTCCTATGGGCGTTTACGTTTCGATTTGGTGAATGTTTGGCCCTCACAGCTGAGTTCTGGGCAGTGTTGCATGGTCTGAGGTTGGCTAATCGGTTGGGATTTTCTCATCTTATTATTGAATCGGATTTGGCTATGGTCTACAAGTTACTGAGCACTAGGGGATCCTCCCCAAAGCCGATTATCACTTCCTTGATCAATGCCGCCGCATCATAGATGGCAACAGCTGGGAAGTTAGAGTTCGCAACATCCTAAGGTTTGCAAACGGAGCTGCAGATTCGCTAGTGAACTGGTCCTTGCGGCTCACTGATGCATATGCTGAACACCTGAACATGGTAGCCTACCTGACTTCATTTTTAATGACAGCATTTTTAATGACAGCACCATTGTACCCATTTTAAGGGACTAATTAACTCTGTATTATGAGTTGATTCCGTAGGGAAAAATAAATTTGGCAACAGTTAAGCAATGAATTAATGAAGCGAACCAAAATCTAAGCATGCCATATAAGAAAACATACCGAAGAAAAATAAGATTAAATCTCCAATATGAAATGTCGGCAAACCAATGCTAGAAGATGCCCATCAAACTGTCGAAGTGCTCAAACTTATATATAGCTTCAACCTTGTTGCCTAAAGTACATATTACATCCACAAGAAACAAATATCACCCCCCAATACAAAAACTCAGGGGTATAGGGTCAATTGAAGGCAATTGTCATGTGTAAGATAGATCGATCGACTCAATCAGCTTGAAACTTTCTAGTCGTTGCTCTCCAGTAAGCCACTCATCCTTGATCCCTGCGCAGTAAACGAGCATGACAGCGGTCCTGTTTTCATAAGCTTGTTGCTGTGACAAGCTTGATTTCGATATATAGTGGAAGCTACTTAGCTACACCATTTGTGCACGCATCGAAATTCGAAACTACCTAAGAATCCACAAGAGTTGAATCGGTCCACATGCTCAGTCTTGTTAACAACTAAACAAACAGATTCTGCACGCAACTAACAATGAACAGACAAATGCTAACAAGATAGTTCAAGTGGATCAGCAAGAGGGCAGGCAAAGCCTTTTACACAAACCTAAGGGAAAAGAAGACTTTCCACAAAGTCGTAAGCCATAACGACATCATCATAATACCAAAGCTCTTTCATCAAAGCTTTACGACCAGTTTTTGTGCCATGTAAGATTAACTCGCCCTTGACCCTATCGCTTGTAGTTGTAGCTAGAACCTTTACATTTTCTTGTGTTTCTCCGATTGATAAATCGCAGAGCCTTTCTAATTCCACATCCTTCTTTCTGTTCCTCTTTTTCTTTCTTGCTTCCATGTCTTCCATCACCCAAAAAACACGTAAACAAGGATCAATATCAACTTTGAAACCAACCATTTTAACCCATGAATCTTCCTGCCTCGAGTATATCTCACATCCACAAGGAAGGTCATAATCCCAAAGCATAACTGAAAGGGTGCCTTGCCAACGACAAGGTGAATAATCCCGGGAATGAAGATCGGGCATCTCAATGATGTCAAAACTTTCCTGCATGAAGTCAAAGGACAGTATGGCATTATCCTTGTGAAGATGATGGTAAGGGTGATATCCATGACTGTCAGTAATGAACTCATCAAGCAGCAGAGAGCCTCCCCAAGGGGCATCTCCTTCAACGATGGACTCATCAAGCAGCAGACAGCCTCCCCAATGGGCAACTCCTTCAACGATTACAGGTGGACCTTCTCTGCAGCGATTCCACTTCAGGATCTTTCTGGTAGGAATTTCAGTCCAATCATCTCGGATTGACGAGTACATAATGCACTGGACGACAGACCCTTGCTGTAATATTATGGCTTTAAACTCTTTGGTGGTAGGGTCAATCCAGAAACCATAGCTATTCAGCACCGGATCTTGATTAAAAGTACACCATTTGAAAGAATAAGGGAAATGACGGCTCAAAAACCTGCGTAACGAGGGGTTCCAAAGGACGAGGTTGTAGAGATGATAGAGACAAACTACGCCGTGAAGAGTGCCAATAAGAAGTCGAGAAGTCTCCCATCCTGCAGGTTTACTTAGGTTGTAGACCAAGGGATCGGGCTGAGGATCAACGACAACATAGTAGGGTTCATGAAGTTCGACAATGAAACGGGGCTTTTGGACGGAGAGATGCAGTTGGGAGAAGGTTGGAGAGTCGATGAATTGCTTCCAATCTTTGCAGACGCATCGGAAACGCAGCAAGGTTTTGACGGGCAAGTACTTGAGGATGAAGAACAGATTATCTTCCGGGATGTAATCTGACATGACGACGTACAGAACTCAATTCGATCCCTACATAGATCAATTGGAGAGAGGAGATTGATTTCAATGTCGACGTCAATCTAGGGTTTTGCGTACTGCGGAATCGTAAGAAATTAATTGAGATTGAACAAAATAAAGGAGTTAAAGGAAACCTACCCCGGAGAGTTTCAAATTTCAAGCTTCGCACAACCAAACGATGTATGGAATCTCCAATGGTGACCCACTGTAGCTATAAACCCTAAACCAACAATTTGCAGTATGGCTCGATCCGGAGGAATTAACCTCATTATCCGTACTCGCAGTGAGGATGGGCTGGAATGGGCTTTTGGTGCGATTTGTGATGGATTGCACGAAGGAGTACGAGGGCGCTTGGAAAACTTGGGACTTATAGGCTATAGCAGCAAAGAATTAGGGGCTCCGGCACATTGAGTTGGAGGGTGAGATTCTCGACGCTATTAGCCTTTGTTTGGTATTGATATCCTGGTATGGGATATGGGTATGATATCGTTGATATCCATATCCCTGTTTGGTATCCGGGTATATCGATATCAATTTGATATCCCCGTATACTCCTCCTCTGTAAAAATACCCCATTTGGTATCTAGTCCTGCCCACGGGTCACGGACTCACGGGTCGACCCGTGACCCAACGGGTTTGGCGGATCGGTGACCCGGCGGGTCCGTGTCAAACGGGTCAAGGGTCAGGCCGGGTTTTGGGTTCGGGGCGAGATGTTTTCAACCCGGTAACCCGGCGTGACTTCCTTAATTAATTTAAAAAAAAACTATAGTATATTTATAATTATTATTATAAATATAAATATATTATAGTATAATTTTTTAAAAAGTTTTTTTTTTATTTTGTTGGGTTGACCCGTTGACCCGGCGGGTTGACCCGCTGACCCGGCTATTTCCCGGGTTCGGGTGCGGGTCGTGCCTATCCCGACCCGTGGACAGGCCTACCGTTATCACGGTTGGAAAGAAAAGAACGTTTTCTTCTGCTCTCCGCTCAGATGAACGTTGCTCCATCGCTTCTCAAGGTAATCTCTCCCCTTTTCAATTTCGTCTCCTTCATACATCATTCACACTGCTTCTCTATTGTTCTCCGCTTCTCTGATTGTTGGATTTTCGACATCTCCATACCCAGGGTTTGTTTGATATTTGACGATCTGTTTTGTTTCGACATCATAGACTGATTTCGTTCTTTGTTTTGGACATCTGTTGCTTATTTTGGATCTGATTTTCCATATCTATATGCTGATTTAGAGCTTTGTTTGATGTATCGGCACATTTGGGTATTTGTTGGCTAATTTGGGGCAATATTGAATATGCTGATTTTTGGAATTGTTGTTGCTTGAATTCGATTTTCCTCAAGTTTGTTGCTTTGAACCTTCAAAAAAATATCATTCCTTCAAAGCATTATTGGATTAGCTTTTCATTCTGATATCTGATATCAGGATATGGATACCAAACAGGGGCTTAATGACCTTGGGAAATATCTGCGGGAGATCGAGATAGTGATTTTCGACTCCCTCCTCCTTCTCCAGTCTTTCGAGTCAACTTGTTGTTGTCATTTCTTCCACGAGGTCAACTAGATTGCGAACAGAGTGGCGTGTTTGCGCCAACACTTGATTCGTGACTCTTTGACTTCCCATTCAGAGATCTAAATGCTCACTCTCAAAGACGCTAAAGGTGGTGGACATGCACATAACCAAGAATAAAATTTGAGATATGCTAAAATTGTCTTATACGCTGAAATTATATATACACGCATAGAAAAAACATTAATGAAGAGAAAAAATAAAATTTACAATGAACAATTTTTTTAAGATATATTAATAACACATCTAACACATACATACACACCTTTGAGAAAAAATGATGGACAAATTTTCAAAATTATTAATATAATATAATATATATGTATATGAATCTATAATATATATAACAAGAAAAGTTTTGTGCAAGCCTCATAAATGCGGCGCTAATTATTTCTCCAATTATATAAATTTAAATTTATAAATTATCATTAATAGTTAAGGACAACCCATCAAATTCTAATCATAATGTTTCCTCTTAACGTAACCCCCCCCCCCCCCCCTTATGTTAACTCTTGGTTGTCTTCCCATCTCCTCTTAACGTACGTAATCCCCCCTCTTATGTTAACTCTTGGCTGTCTTCCCATCTACTCATATCCAGCCTCTATATAAACCCCCACACCCTCATCTCCTTACCTATCAATCTCCTCTGACTCATGGCTTCTCTGCCCCTCTTCCGCGCTCTGGCAATCGCCTTTGCAGTGCTCCTTGCAACAAGCAGTGTGGCCTGAGCTAGCTGCAAGCTAGAGGCGGCTTCTCAACAACAACAAGGCTTCAAAACGACGGCGGTGGCCGGAGAGTCTGAATGCTGGACCGCCCTTGCAAATATAAGGTCATGCTCGAACGAGATCATCGACTTCCTCTTCAATGGCCAAGCTGAGATTGACAAGCCATGCTGCCTTGCCATTGGCCCATTGCCACCATCGCCGCGCACTGCTGGCCTACTATGGTCGGTGCTCTTGCCTCTTGGTTACTCCCCGGAGGCTGTCAATTTCCTTCAATCGTACATCGAGAAGACGGCTTCGTTTTCTACCCATACCCAATATATATTCCTTTTATTTAAAAGTTTATAAGGGTTTTTGGCTTCTTTTGTTAAAGAGATTGATGATATGTATAGTATTGTACTATTGTGTTTGATTGTTGTGTGCATGTTGTTTGAATTTTATTTTTAGGGCCTAACATGACTTTTCTAAATGCTGTGTTATAGGCCTTCAATTGATGTGGCCAACCTTCCACCTTGCAAATTCCGTTCAAATGTATTACAAGTTACAGTCTTACATATACGGAATACACACATAAACGCAACAACATATTGCTTTATTAATTAAATGAATTTGACATCAAAGCATATGATGATAAAAATAAAAATTGACTGAAAAAGACTTACATTATATATATATATAATGTAATTACGTTTTTATTTCATTTGAATCTTCATTTGATGACTTTGCTAATTCTTATTTGGTTTATGTGCGTTATCAGAGTTAGATAGCTTGACTTTGCTAATTCTTATTCTTATTCTTTTTAATCACATTAATTTTAATATGTATAACCTTTTGTATTTGTAGTATAAATACCCATTGATCCTCCCATTCTCAATGATGGACATCATCCCTATTGTTTTGTGAAAAACAAACCTCTAAATCCACCCTCTATCAAGAAATGGAATGAAAATGAAGTAGAAGATGCATCATCCATGCGAACAAATGAATGCTAATAAAAATCATAATAATATATTTATATACTTCATCGTAACGAAATAATTGTCCTTTTCGCCACTTTTTCTTGTAACAAAATATTTGTCCCTTTAAACCTAATTAATGACACATTTTTTTATTTTATCAATTCATCTCATTAATTGTATTTGATTTCCAATATATTTTATTAATACTCCAACTTCCCATACTATTTTTTTTTCATTGGTCCATTTTTTTTCCACATTATTTATTTGCTAAATTTTTAACTATTCCACTTTCTAATTTTAGGTTCCTTAAGAAGTGTGAAAATCCCCAAATGGCCAATTATTTTGTTACGGAGGGAGTATAAAAATTGAAAATGAATTAGAATCATGCACAATATATCTAAAACAAAATATATTAAAGTGTTTCCAAAATTGAATATACAATTTTTATACAACAAATGGACTACAAAGATTGTGCCACTAAATTGAATATATTTTCCTTGCCCTAAAATGAAGTTAGAGCCGCCATGAATTAGAAGATGAAAAGATATTCATTAATTTTACCTAAAACTAATGAAATTAATTGGTCATTAAATCATCTAGAATATGAAATGATAGTTTTGCTTTTAAGACTATAATTTTATGCCTAATAAATCTCATATTTACGTTATTCAAATTATATACTCTTAGGTCATATCTTATAAATTAATTTATTTTCTTGCAAAACAACCCTATATATATATATATATATATATATATATATATATATATATATATATATATAGAGAGAGAGAGAGAGAGAGAGAGAGAGAGAGAGAGAGAGAGAGAGAGAGAGAGAGAGAGAGAGAGAGAGAGAGAGAGAGAGAGAGAGAGAATGGGTAACTTGTGCACAAGGCTTAGGATGTGCATTGTGCACAAAATATTATTCGATGAAATGTGAAACATTATTCAGTGAAATTTGAAGTATTATTCGGTGAAATGTGAGTATTGTTTAGGGGAATGTGAAACATTATTTGGTGAAATTTGAGGCATTCCATATAAATTGTAACTATTGTTTAGGGAATTGAGGTTTCTTTTATTTGAAATGGATAAATAAAAAAACTAAACATTATTCGGTAGAATGTTATAAATTATTCAGTGGAATTGGGACGTTTTCATCTGAACTGAACGGAAAAAAAAAACATAACAGTGTTCGGTAGAATGTTTCACATTTCACCGAATAATGCTTAAAATTTCACCGAATAATGTTTCACATTTCACCGAATAATATTTGTGCACAATGCACGCCCTAAGGGGTGTGCACTCTGGAACCACTCCATATATATATATATATATATATATTTGACATAGGTTAATTAGGAGGAACAAAAACATGTGAATGAGAAGAAGTTCATAGTTACCCTAAAAAAAGTTCATAGAAAATGAGTCTCGATTGAGAAGAAATAGGTATATATTAATTTAAAAAAGAAGAAGAAGTTCATATTAATTTTGCATCTTATTATTCATTTTTCAAAATTAATATATACCAAATAAGAGAGATTTTATAATTAAATCAATTAAATGGTATTAAAATACATTATTATATCCATATCAATCAAAATTAATCTCAAAGCGCATGTATAATAAAAGTTTGATTATCTTTAATATTAATTTAAAATTATGTATATCAACTATCTTTTTTTTTTTTTGGTGCTATGTATATCAACTATCTAAATGAGGAAACAACGTCACTAAAACATGTCCCGTGCATCGCACGGGCATGCTCACTAGTATGAATATATATTACACACCTTGAGAAAAAATATAAATGAAGACTAATGAAGAGAAAAATAAAAGGTTATGGGTAGGAGGAAAAAACCTAATTAATGAAGACTAATAAAAGGATGTTGGTAAGAGGAAAATAAAAAGTCAGGCTGTATATGTGTTGATTTATTGTTGTATGTGTGTTGTTCCTTCCGATTCTTCCGGTTACCGATGTTTCGGTCTCTCGAGTTTTGATTTATCGAATTCTTTCCGGTTAAAAAAAAAGGGTTGTGTGTAGAGGGAATCGAACACTAATTGGCTTATAATATGTGCAAACCATTAACCAACTGCACTACATTCTCCTTGTGATACAATCTTACTACTAATCAACTAAGTTCTAAATTATTGGGGTGGGCTGCAGCAAAGCCTAGTCCACCCCTAAACCCGTGTCTAGTGGTAGACCTACAGGGTCTTACACCACCAAAAACCTTATCTTTCAAAAAAAAAGGTGTGAAAGTTTTTATAGTTTTCAAATAACACCAAAATAACATTAAACTAGTTTTTTAAAACAAATTCACATAAATGTTAACTTTTTAAAAAATAAAAAATAAATTATCCCCTCTAAGAAAACGTGGGTTTGTGAACAAATGATATAATTTCATACTTATTAGTAAAAACACTCTACAAAAAGTAGATATAGTTCATGTTTTATATATTTTAAAAAGTATAAAAATATGTTCACTATTCACACATGTTTTTAGAGTAATAAAAACTATATAAAATATTTTATTTTATTTTATTTTCTTCAAGTAGCCCTTTAGTAATACAATTTTTTTTATTGTATAAAACATAAATTACACATCAACTTTTTACAGAGTTTTTTCTATAAGTATTATTTTTTTATTTTTTATATATTTTTTTACTTTTGAAAAACATGTCAAAAAGTTAAATATCAACTAAAAAGAAATACTAATTGAATGTAGTAAACTAATAATAAAAATAAGGATATAATTGACTTTTCACACACTTTAACATCAATTAACGAAAATTGGGTAATGGGTGTGCCTTTATTAAGAAAAATATTTTAAGAGGTGATTTTGTGCAATTTTAATTTTAAGGGGTAATTTTCCGAAAAACGCCTTGTTTTAAGGTTTGTTTTCTGCAATTTTGCCTTGAATCATTGCCTTGTTTGAAAAAAAATAATGGCAAAAATGCATAAACCCACCCATTATTCATTGTTGTTTGCAAATAACCACCACTTATTAAAAAATTGTCAAATAACCACCAACTATTCATTGTTGTTTGCAAATAACCACCCCTTATTAAAAATTTGTCAAATAACCACCCATTAAATATATGTTGTTTGCAACTAACCACCCATACCCCTTTTCTTATTAAACCTCACTTAATTTAATATGAAAAGACAATTATACCCTTATTCTTTAATGTTTCATTTTTAGTAAAAAGACATACTTCTATTTGTTTCTTGATTTTTCAGGTATTACAATTAGACATGTCAAATGGGTCATTCGGGTCGGGTCCCGAGTAAAACGGGTTCCGGGTACATCCAGGTTGTCTCGAACCCGGGTTTGACCGAGTTTCGGGTCATTTTTGGTCGATTTTGGGTTTGTCAATTTTTTCTTTTTTAAATTAAAAAAAATCATGATTTGATAATTATGGATAATTTTAAAATTCTACAATTAAAGATGTTGTTCATAAATCACAGTGCATGTAATTATATACTATATTTGATCTAAAATATTTTATTTTTATTATTTCTCGTAATTTTTAATAAAATGTAATAATATATAAATATCAAAATTTTAAACAATTTTTTTTTTAAATTTGATATTTTTATATATTATTACATCTTATTAAAAACATTTGATTTTTATTATTTCACGTAATTTTTAATAAAATGTAATAATAAATAAAATATCAAATTTTTTCTTTTTTAATAAAATGTAATAATATATAATTAATTTTGGGTCATAATTTTTTTTATTTAAAAACATTTGATCTTTTATTTTTTAATTTATTAAAAATGTTTTCCGAGTAATCGGGTAAATCAAATGTCCCGAAACCTAGATTAAAAATTTATTAAAAATTAACAAACCCAAAATCGACCCAAAACTCGGTCAAACCCGGGTTCGAGACAACCTGGATGTACCCGGAACCCGTTTTACTCGGGACCCGAAGTGACCTTACCCGAATGACCCATTTGACAGGTCTAATTGTAATTCCTGAAAAATCAAACAACAAAGAGAAGTATAATTGTCTTTTTACTAAAAATGAAACATTAAAGAATAGGGATATAATTATCTTTTCATATTAAATTAAGTGAGATTTAAAAAGAAAAGGGGTATGAGTGGTTAGTTGCAATTAACCTATATTTAATGGGTGGTTATTTGACAATTTTTAAATAAGGGGTGGTTATTTGCAAACAATAATGAATAGTGGGTGGTTTTTTTGATTTTTGCCAAAAATAATTTGAAATTCGTCAACCTCTTTTAGCGAGCGAAAATTTCCCCAAAATTTATAGGGTATATACAGTAGCTGTTTGTGGCACTCTTAAGTCCCAAACTCATTCTTCGATCGATGATCTTCACGCTTCTGGGACAGTGACACTGGTAGTGGTTCACCCCATCGAGCACCACCGAGGCACCGAGGGACAAAATCGATCCCCATTGGAGATTCTATACCTGGTTGTGCGGAGTTTGAAACTCGATCTCCGAACCCGAGGTATGTTCCAGTCAATTCTGATTTGTTCAATCTCAGCTCCTCAATACTGTAGTACGCAAAACCCTAATTTCGTCGATTGAAAATTGAAACTAATCTCCTCTCTCCACTTTGATGTTTATGTAGAGATTCAAGTTCTGTCATGTCGGATTACATCCCGGAAGAGAATTTGGTCCTGATTTTCAAGTACTTGCCTGTGAAAACCTTGCTGCGGTTCCGATGCGTGTGCAAAGACTGGAGGCAACTCATCGACTCTCCAGCCTTCATTCAACAGCATCTCTCTGTCCAGAAGCCCAGATTCATCGTTGATCCTCATCGACGCAAATATCTTGTTGTTGATCCGCTCCCCCGCCCCTTGGTCAATACGCTAAGTAAGCCGATTGAAAATGGGTTTTATATGCTTGTTGGCACCCTTCATGGCGTGGTGTGTCTCTGTGATTATGGCAACCTCGTGCTTTGGAACCCCTCGTTGCGCAAGTTTCCTGTCATCCTTTCCCTTCATTTTTTAAATGGTATTTTGGAGATCCAAGGCATACTTGCTACGGTTTCTGGATCGACCCTTCCACCGAAGAATTCAAAGCTATAATAATACAGCGAACACCTGTCGCGAAGTGCATTCTGTACTCGTCAATCCGAAATGGATGGGGTGCTATTCCAACGGAAAAACTGGTGAAATGGAAGTCCTGCAACAAAGGCCCGCCTGTAATGATAGGAGGAGTGGCCCACTGGGGAGGCTGCCTTGATGTGTACGACTTTCACTATGACCATGAACATAGGGATAAGGTCATACTGTCCTTTGACTTTGTGCAGGAAAATTTTGATGTCATCGAGATGCCCAATCTTTATTACTTCAATTCTGCACCTTGTCGTTGGCAAGGCACACTTTCGCTTGTGTGTTGGGAGGATGGGGATCTTCCTCGCAGCTGTGAGATATACTTGAGGCAAGAAGATTCGTGGGTTAAAATGGTTCATTTCGAAGTTTTTGAACCTATAGCACATGCTTTTTGGGTGATGGAAGATGTGGAAGAAAGAAAGAAAAAGAGAAAAAGAAAGAGGGATATGGAAGAAAGTATCAGGGATTTAATTGGAGAACAACAAGTAAATGTCAGGATTCTAGCTACACTTATGACTGACTCTAGGACATTGACAGGTGAGTTAGTCTTTCATGGCACAAAAACTGGTGATAAAACACTGAGGAAAGGACTTATTGATTATGATAAAGTCGTTATGGCTTATGACTTTGGGGAAAGTCTTCTTTTCCCTTAGGTTTGTGTAAAACGCTTGCTTTGACTAAGAGAAGCGCTCTTTCTCTCCACTTGAACAGTCTGGTGAGCTGCTGGAATTGCTTAATGTAGAAGAAGTTGCTGCCGGAATTTTATGTATATTTTGAGCTATAGTTTCATGCTGTTTTTTTCAGGAATCAATTTCAACCTAGATCAACGACTTTTGAAAGCTATTAGTAGTTTGAGATGTCATTTTGTCGCTTTAGGACTTTTATATGCGAATATAAATGCTGGTTTTAGTTTACCATCACTCCTCTTAGCCCATAGTAGCTGTTTATTGAATATTGCTTATTATATCACTGTTAGCGTTTGTCATTTCATTGTTGGAGATGATTAGTTAATTGTTATTGTTGATGTACTCTACTCTCTAGTAGCTTCTTGTTGTCGCTGCTTGCACTATTTGTTGCAGAATCTGTCTGTTTGGTTGTCAAGAGCACGGGGAATGAATCTTATGGATCCTCTAGTTCCCATTCCTATGTTCTAAAGGTATAGATTCTGTCATAGTTTCCCATTTCGACTACACCATTGGCACATCATTAAAATCAAGCTTGTCACGGCAACAAGCTTAAGAAAACAGGACTTCGCAGAGTTGTTCCTTGCAATTGGCAAGGCACCTTTCAGTAATTTTGCATTATTCAAATTTCCTCATCAAACTGAAATACATATATACTAGGCAATTAAGAACTTCTTGGCTCAACACTTATGGCTTCAATCTTATATCTGCTATTCTAGTATGCATGTTTGATTGTTTTCTATGTGCTTGAAGAAATGGAAGAAACTTGACACTACAGGTATCATAATATTAAAGTTTGCTGGGTCCTTAATATTTTGGCTTTTCTTCTCTTGCTTTATCTAGTTACTTGTTTGTGATAATACCTTTGAGCCGAGTTCAAATCTGCCTCTTGAATTAACATTTTTTTTTATTGATTTTAATTAATTGCTGGGAAAATAGTCCCTTTGAGCTTGTTGATTGATACCAAAAGATGACTTAGTATACTGTAGCATGAATAGCTTTAATTTGTAGACTTTAGTACTAGAAAGCAGAAGTATGCACGAGGCAAGAAGGTTCTTGAGTTTTCTGTCCAGTGCTTGAAGAAAAGGTCATGGATTTAGGGAGAGTTCTAGCGATAGATTCTTCATATAAATCTCTCTGCAGCTACTTATTTGTAAAAACATCATTGAGCTGAGAAAAAATCATGGTAAAAATATAGTAGCTCAAGAATTCAAGATATGTGACATTTTTTTATGCAACAGTGTTTTATGAGCTTTAACCTTGTATGTTTCTAGGTTTTCCATTGCCGCGCCCGCGGGGCTTTGCTTGGTTGTGAAATTCCTCATTTTGCCATTTTGTTCTGTCAGTATAGACTTCCAGCTGGGTATAGATGGATGTTTGCATATTGCTTAATGCTTTTGACATGATTAATTTTATTATGAGAGAGCTGCTATATTTTTTAAGGGAATCTGTTTGGAAACCATTAGCGATTGGTCTCAAACCCATCGTCCAATGACCAAATCTAGTGTGAAAATGTTGATTCAAAAAATCATGGTAAAGGTCTTTTACTTTGTTGATTCCTGTTACTTTGAGCTAGTTTCATAGTTTCATGCCTTTGTTAACTAAGAATTACGACCCAGTGTGTTTTATTTCTTAGTTTGTGGTTCGCTTCATTATTTCATTGACTTATTAAGTCATCGTTGATCCTCATCGACACAAATATCTTGTGGTTGATCCGCTCCCCTGCCTCTTGGTCAATACACTAAGAAAACCGATTGAAATTGGGTTTTATATGGTGTAGTATGATTAGCTATAATTTGTAGACTTCATTTCTAGGAAGCAGAAGTATACATGAGGCAAGAAGGTTCATTAGTTTTCACGTTTGGCTTCAATTTTATGAGTTACGAACACTGAAGACTAGCCTAATGTTGTAACACATGAAGCCAATGTTGACGAGACACAACAACAAACATGGGCTATGACAGTGGTTCGCAGTGCCGGACCCAGGATTTTCTGCCCCGGGGGGCTAAACATTCCTGAATAAGTTTTCGTACTCCCATATCACTCATAATCCCCCATTGTTTCTCTAGCACACCAGTGCAATGGCAACCTGGTCTCGCTCGCTCAACAACTAGGTGAAGCTCAACACAGATGGCGTATCAAAAGGAAACCCAGGGGCAGCTGGAGGCGGTGGTCTTATTAGGGGCTCAGATGGCGAAGTCCTATTGGCGTTTATGTTTCGATGTGGTGAATGTTTGTCCCACACAACTGAGTTTTGGGCGGTGTTGCATGGTCTGAGGTTGGCTAATCGGCTGGGATTTTCTCGTCTTATTATTGAATCGGATTCGGCTATGGTCTACAAGTTACTGACCACTAGGGGATCCTCCCCAAAGCCGATTTTCACTTCCTTGATCAATGCCGCCTCATCATAGATGGCAACAGCTGGGAAAGAGTTCGCAACATCCCAAGGTTTGCAAACGGAGCTGCAGATTCGCTAGTGAACTGGTCCTTGCGGCTCACTATGCATATGCTGAACACCTGAACATGGTAGCCTACCTGACTTCATTTTTAATGACAGCACCATTGTACCCATTTTAAGGGACTAATTAACTCTGTATTATGAGTTGATTCCGTAGGGATGAAAAATAAATTTGGCAACAGTTAAGCAGTGAATTAATGAAGCGAACCAAAATCTAAGCATGCCATCTAAGAAAACATACCGAAGAAAAAAAAGATTAAATCTCCAATATGAAATGTCGGCAAACCAATGCTAGAAGATGCCCATCAAACTGTCGAAGTGCTCAAACTTATATATAGCTTCAACCTTGTTTGCCTAAAGTACAAATTACATCTACAAGAAACAAATATCACCCCCAACACAAAAACTCAGGGGTATAGGGTCAATTGAAGGCAATTGTCATGTGTAAGATAGACCGATCGACTCAATCAGCTTGAAACTTTCTAGTCGTTGCTCTACAGTAAGCCACTCATCCTTGATCACTGCGCAGTAAACGAGCATGACAGCGGTCCTGTTTTCATAAGCTTGTTGCTGTGACAAGCTTGATTTCGATATATAGTGGAAGCTACTTAGCTACACCATTTGTGCACGCATCGAAATTCGAAACTACCTAAGAATCCATAAGAGTTGAATCGTTCCACATGTTCAGTCTTGTTAACAACCAAACAAACAGATTCTGCGTGCAACTAACAATGAATAGACAAATGCTAACAAGATAGTTCAAGTGGATCAGCAAGAGGGCAGGCAAAGCCTTTTACACAAACTAAGGGAAAAGAAGACTTTCCACAAAGTCGTAAGCAATATCGACATCATCACAATCCTTAATTCCTTTCATCAAAGCTCTACGACCAGTTTTTGTGCCATGTATGATTAACTCGCCCCTGACCCTATCGCTTGTAGTTGTAGATAGAACCTTGACATTTTCCTTTTCTCCGATTAATAAGCGGAGCCTTTCTAATACCGCATCCTTCTTGCTATTCCCCTTTGTCTTTCTTGCTCCCACATCTTCCATCGGCCAAAAAACACGTAATAGGTAAGGAACATAAACTTTGAAACCAACCATTTTAACCCATGAATCTTCTTGCCTCGAGTATACCTCACATCCACGAGGAAGGTGATCATCCCAACGAACAACAGAAAGGGCGCCTTGCCATCGACAAGGTGAATATTCCCAGGAATGAAGATTGGGCATCTCAATGATATCAAAACTTTCCTGCACGAAGTCAAATGACAGTATGGTATTATCCTTGTGATGATGATCCTGACAGTAAGGGTGACTGTCATCAATAGACTCATCAAGACAGCCTCCCCAATGGGCCACTCCTCCGACGATTACAGGCGGTCCTTCTCTACAGGGATTCCACCTCCCAATCTTTCCTGTAGGAATTTCAGTCCAATCATCTCGGATTGACGAGTACATAATGCACTTCGGGACGAAATCCCATTGCTGTAATATTATGGCTTTAAACTCTTTGGTGGAAGGGTCAATCCAGAAACCATAGCTAGTCAGCACCTGAGCTTCATTATACCATTCAAACCATTCGAAAGACGAAGGGAAAGGACGCCTCCAAAACTTGCGCAACGAGGGGTTCCAAAGGACGAGGTTGTAGAAATCATAGAGACAAACTACGCCGTGAAGAGTGCCAATAAGTCGACAATCCTCCATTGATGGTTTACCTAGTTTGTGGACCAAGGGATGGGGCTGAGGATCGACCACATGATATTTGGTTGGACAAAGATCGACAATGAAACGGGGCTTTTGGACGGAGAGATGCAGTTGGGCGAAGGTTGGAGAGTCGATGAATTGCTTCCAATCTTTGCAGACGCATCGGAAACGAAGCAAGGTTTTGACGGGCAAGTACTTGAGGATGGCGAACAGATTATCTTCCGGGATGTAATCCGACATGACGACATACAGAACTCAATTCGATCCCTACATAGATCAATTGGAGAGAGGAGATTGATTTCAATAATTTAGGGTTTTGCGTACTGCGGAATCGTAAGAAATTAATTGAGACTGAACAATTAAATTATCAAAGGAGTTAAAAGGAAACCTACCAAGGAGAGTTTGAAATTTCAAGCTTCAATTCGCAGTTCGCACAATTACCAAACGATGTATGGAATCTCCAATGGTGACCCAGTGTAGTGTAGCTATAAAACCTAAATCAAAATTTTGCAGTATGTCTCGACTCTCGATCCGGAGGAATTAACCTCATGATCCGTACTCGCAGTGAGGATGGGCTTGTGGTGGGCTTGGCGATGGGGAAACGGGCCTAATGGGCTTGTGTTGCGATTTGTGATGGATTGCACGAAGGAGTATGACGGTTGGAAAGCTAGTTCGGTGGAGCTGGGGCAGAAGAATGATTGCTTGGGAGTTGGGAGGCGTCAAGCTGGGTTAAGGTCAATTCTAATGGCTCGGTTAATAGCAACGGTTATGCGACTGCAGGAAGTGTCCTGCGCGACAACCAGGGGCATTGGGTTCGTGGTTGGCAACACTAAACCTGGTTTAGAAACTCGAAAGACAAATATAATAAAATACAACAATCCAACCAAACACACCTAAACATAAAGCAAAGACTAACATGTATTTTTACAAAACTTGACAGAAAGCAACGGACAATATTGACAACTGTATGGTGGAGAATTAGGATAATCAGAAACACAATCATATTAATAACGATAATTTGTTAGACGACCGTGGGTTAGAGGAATATCTAAGACAACAACTACTAACTGAGTAACCAGTCAAACACCAAAATCGTATCTTGGGATGAAATTCAACACGAGGGATCAATAACAAGACCATCCATAAGCAAGAAAAAGAACATAAGATGGAAACCGCCCCCAACGTGAACTTTTAATATTAACTTCAATGGTTACAAACTCCTTCCGGGAGAAGCCACATCGAGCTTTGCGATTCGTAACCATGCACTTTTTTTGTTGGAATGTGACGCTTCACAATGCGATTCTGGTGCATGCCACTTGGCCTTCACTTTGGACTTGTTGCAACAAAGAATTTGGGGCTCCGACGCATTGAGGTGGAGGGTGAGATTCTCAACGCTATTAATGGCCTTTGGAAATGCCCGTGGGAATTCAAGATGGTGATTTTCGGCTCCCTCCTTATTCTCCAGTCTTTTGAGTCAACTTGTTGTCGTCATATCTTCCACGAGGTCAACTAGATTGTGAACAGAGTGACGCGTTTGCGCAAACACTTAGTTCGTGCCTCTTTAACTTCCCATTCAGAGTTCTAAATGCTCGTTCTCAAAGACATTAATGGTGGTGGACCTACAAGATCTGACACTAACAAAAACCTTATCTTAAAAAAAAAAAAAGTGTGGAACTTTTTGTAGCTTTCAAATAACACAAAAATAACATTAAACTAGTTTTTTTAATCAAAGTCACATAAATGTTAAATTTTTAAAAAATGAAAAATAAATTATCCCCTTTAAGAAACCGTGGGTTTATGAACAAATGACATAATTTCATACTTATTAGTAAAAACACTCTATAGAAACTAGATATAATTGATGTTTTATATATTTAAAAAAATATAAAAATATGTTCACTATTCCAAACACGTTTTTAGAATAATAAAAACTATATAAAATATTATTTTTAAAAAATATTTATGTCCTTCAAGTAGCCCTTTAGTAATACAATTTTTTTTATTGTATAAAGCTTAAATTACACATCAACTTTTTATAGATTTTTTTATAAGTATGAAATTATTATTTTTTAAATAATTTTTTTTTTAAATATTTTTATAGATTTTTGTACTTTTAAAAAACATGTAAAAAAGTTAAATATCAACTAATAAGAAATACCAATTGAATTTAGTAAACTAATAATAAAAATAAAGGGTGTAATTGACTTTTCACACACTTTGACATTCAATTAATTAAAATTGGGTGATGAGTGTGACTTTGCTAAGAAAATTGGTTGAACAAGCGATTTTATACAATTTTTATTTTAAAGGGCGGTTTTTCGCAAAACTCCCTGTTTAAAGACTAGCCTGTATTTTTACAAAACTTGACAGAAAGCAACGGACAATATTGACAACTGTATGGTGGAGATTTAGGATAATCAGAAACACAATCATATCAACAACGATAATTTGTTAGACGACCGTGGGTTAGAGGAATATCTAAGAACTAAGACAACAACTACTAACTGAGTAACCAGTCAAACACCAAAATCGTATCTTGGAATGAAATTCAACACGAGGGAGCAATAACAAGGCCGTCTATAAGCAAGAAAAAGAACATAAGATGGAAACCGCCCCCGACGTGGACTTTCAAGATTAACTTCAATGGTTAAGAATTCCTTTCGGGAGAAGCCACATCGGGCTTTGCGATTAGTAATCATGCAGTTTTTTTGTTGGAATGTGACGCTTCGCAATGCGATTTTGGTGCATGACACTTGACCTTCACTTGGGACTTGTAGCAGCAAAGAATTTGGGGCTCCAACGCATTGAGGTGGAGGGTGAGATTCTCAACGCTATTAATGGCCTTTGGAAATGCCCGTGGGAAATTGAGATGGTGATTTTTGACTTCCTCCTTATTCTCCAATCTTTTGAGTCAACTTGTTGTCGTCATATCTTCCACGAGGTCAACTAGATTGTGAACAGAGTGACGCGTTTGTGCAAGTACTTGGTTCGTGACTCTTTAACTTCCCATTCAGAGTTCTAAATGCTCGTTCTCAAAGACATTAATGGTGGTGAACCTACAAGATCTGACTCTACCAAAAACCTTATCTTAAAAAAAAAAGCGTGTAACTTTTTGTAGTTTTCAAATAACACCAAAATAACATTAAACTAGTTTTTTTTAATCAAAGTCACATAGATGTTAAATTTTTAAAAAATGAAAAATAAATTATCCCATTGGGTTTATGAAAAACCTTATCTTTAAAAAAAATGTTTTTAGAAAAAATGTTTTTTTTTTTTAAAATGTTTATGAACAACTAGTTTTTTTTAATCAAAGTCACATATGTTATAATGATATGTGGTTGTTCACCTCCCAACATTTTCACCTCCTATAACTCCTACCTCTATTGCCTATATAAAGGTTGTAAGTTTACTTGAGAATACACAATAAACTGAGATCTCTTCTCTGCTTCTTCCCTGCTCTCTTGTTCTTCGATAAATTATAACACGTTATCAGCACGATCGACTCGATTGATAGATAAACCTATGTCCGTACACGTATGTAGAGTCACCTCTAACCAACCTCCGCTCTCCTCCTCTAGATCTCAAATAATTTTCCTCTGTGCACTGCACAACCAAATTTTCTTCAGTGCACAACCCAACCTAGAGAGTCATTTCAATTCAATTCAATTCAATTGAGGGCTTCCGAACCCTCGATGGATCTATAAACTCGGAGAAGCCGGGATTACAATTGTGCATCTATTTGTCGTATTGAGGGTTTGAATAAGATCTGGAATTGAGGTAATTTTGAGCATGGATTGCTTGGACTGGGTTCAAACAGTGGTGATCCGATCCAATCGAGAAATTGCAATACCCGTTGTTGCTGAATCGGTCATCCACGCCGTCGATGAAGGCCATGGAGAGCGGAGGGCTGCGGAGATTGCAGCGGCGTGCACAGGTGCGACCTTGGCGTCACTGGGATGCCACATCCGTCACCACACGACCGGGTTCCTCCTCTCCAGGACCAGATCTGCCGATGGTGAGGCGACGCCGCCGACCTCCACGCGAGCCTCGACTTGAGCAGTATTGGGGCAAGAAAAAGCGGAAGGTGAAGCATAGTCGGAAATCCGGTAGCTTGGTATCGGGTTGGCACCTCTTGACGTAGGTGATAAAAATGTCTCGAATATCTATGTTAAATTTTATTGTCACTCGAAGTTGACATTAATTTTATTTATTTATTTAAAATTATTGTTGTTGTTATACATGCGTCTTAACATACTTTACTGTTTAGTACTATCTTTTACATAGTTTTATTATTATTCCCTTAATGCACCATATTGTGAGTTTTCATCAAAGTATGCATAAGAGCTTGAAGACTCTAATTTCATATTCTTATAAATTCTAGAAGAGTATAAGATCTAGTTTTAAACATTTGTACTCTTGAAGAAGTACATGGAATATGGGTTATGTTATATTCAGAACTATTTTTTATTTGGTTATTACAACCAATATAAATAACCATAAAATATGATCTGGTTTACAAGGCCACTTCCTGACAATCCTCTAAGCATTGCCTGAAGCATGCCCCTCTTGTAGAGGGTGTAAAAGAGGTAATGGTTAAGCGCGCAACCGACAAAGTTATTGTTGTGGCTTATAACTAGGTCATCTTTGTAAGGTTAATTTCTAATGTCCTGAAGAACATTATGAATAAATTTAATATAGTTGGTCGTTAGTTTCATACCTGTAGTATGACACCAACAAAAGTTCTGAAAATACCCAGTTAACGGCATCTGATTAAATAAATGGATCACCATGTACAAAGTTCAATGGTTAGAATGTTTTACCATTGAAACTTATGATGTCACTAACCAGAAGTTATCTGATGATAAAATCTTATTCTTTGTGGCATTTGGTCTCTCAAGTGAAACGATGATTTGCAAGATCATTGAAATTCACATGAATTCCCACCAAAAGGACTAGAAGATCCTAGGACCGGAAGTTCCTCAATAAGGGTGACCATACATGTACGGCTTGTTCTCTTGGCAAAATAATAACAAGACTGTCTATAATAAAGAGTAAATGCAAAGTCTCTTATGTCTCTTGACCGAGTTCAATGAGACAACTACGAACATAAAACATCGGCATATGGACCAATGTTATTCCAATATAGATGCCTTAACACATTGGTTATATGAAAAGGTAGAGAATGTTTATGGAGCATATAGTAGCTCACAACGACCTAGAAGAGTCGTTAGTCAAATGGGCCCATGCATTTTTGCAATTCGAATTTGACACAATAACTTCTCCCAAAGTATCTCTAGAAGAGAGTATATGTTCCGAAGCCTCCTCCACAGTTAACTAAAATGAGACCACAAAGAAGTTGGATGATACATGGGGTTTGAGTCCCTAATGATATCAAATACCTCGAGCTTTATAAAGGTGATCAAATGCTCGGTATCTAGGGGGAGAGAAAATGAGACTGTATTAAAGTAAGAGATTGCATGGAAGCAACTTCTCTATCATTTGGGATCCGCGGATGAATTAAAGTGAACCAGAAGTTCAGCATTTATGTACACCAAATGATAATTACATGGTTTAGCATAAAGCCATCAAATGCATTTACTAAGGCCAAGAGAGTGACTAAGTCACGTATATTGCACTAGCTAGCTCATTTGGAGGTTCCAGAAGTTACTCCGAAAACCAACAAAATCAAGTGAGTCTCAAATACACCAGAAGTGTTGAAGATCACTAGGCTCTCGCTCTAGGATTCCCCAAAAGGGGAAAGAGCTCATGGAAATATGATGATCACCAATCAAATCATGGATGTCGACATCGAAATGATGGTAAAAGAGATATGAAGAAGAAATTCATGCAAAGATGAATTCTTTAAGCCTGATGTTATTGGACCTGTAGTTCCAACATCGGAATGTATAACATCATTGGTTTTAAGTGGGTGTTTATACAAAACCGCAATAAGCGAAATGAAGCTATAACAAGATAGATTGCATAAAAGTCTATAGTGGATGATATGAAAATATATTCACCAGTAGTGGATATAATATTTGGCTTTCAAATGAACCGACTCCAACCGTAAGTTGACGGACATAATAGTTGTATACTCCAATTGATCATTCATAAAAGAATATAAGTGAAAATGACCGATTAATTTGAAATGCCCGAAGCATCAATATGAAAGTCTCGTCATATGTATACGATTAAGCCAAAGGGTGCTTATAGTACTTGAAGTATTGTGTAAGTGGTGACATAGTGTATTGAGTCCTGAAGTACTATACACAACGTTGTACTCTTTTCCTTAATCTTGGTTTTTATCCCATAGGGTTTTTCCAAGGTGAGGTTTTTAATGAGGCAACTTATACACCATCTATACATCAGATCCATTGTATCAAGCGATGAAAAGCACACTAGGTCCCGAGGTACCTTATAGTTGTGCATTGAAAGCAGCTCATCACCAAAGACAATGAAGTCTATCGCATCAAACTCGAGTGTGATACATGAATGCATTTTAACTTGCACACGTCGAAGAAAATGTTTAGACTCGACCATGCAACTCATGAAGTTAGCATTACCAAAAAGTTCGAAGAGCTATTCAGAGTGAGAAAGCTGCAAGAAGAATGTTGAATTCAGGGGGAGAATATACGCACTGCACTCTTTTTCCCTTCGATCATGTTTTGTCCCACTGGGTTTTCCTGACAAGGTTTTTAACGAGGCGGTATCAACAAAGCGTATCAAATGACATCTGTACTCTTTTTCCCTAGTCATAGTTTTTGTCCCATTGGGTGTTTCTAGGCAAGGTTTTTAACGAGACAGTCTGTAATGTTAGAGGTGTACATCCAAGGGGGAGTGTTATAATGATATGTGGTTGTTCACCTCCCAACCTTTTCACCTCCTATAACTCCTACCTCTATTGCCTATATAAGGGTTGTAAGTTTACTTGAGAATACACAATAAACTGAGATCTCTTCTCTGCCTCTTCCCTGCTCTCTTGTTCTTCGATAAATTATAACAACATAAATTATCTCCTTGACTTAAAAAATGAAAAGCCTTATCTTTAAAAAAAATGAAACCGTGGGTTTATGAACAAATGACATAATTTCATACTTATTAGTAAAAACACTCTATAGAAACCAGTGTTCTAAATATCGGATATATCGGTCGATATATCGGCGATATATATGTGATATTTAGAATCCGATACGATATCGGCATATCGGAGTTAAAATATCGGGTCAACGCCGATATATCGGGTCAAACCCGATATTGACCGATATATCATTAGATTAAAACGCTTCGTTTCATTTTAAAAAAAAATCCAAGTAAGGATCAGATGTACGCTGTTCGTGAGAGTGGTGAAACTTAGGTCAAAATCCTCCGCCAATTCTCCGCTCGCTCATCACGATTCAATCTCTCTTTGGGATTTTCGCCTCCAACCTGTCAAATAGGCTACTCGGAATCGGCCTCCATTGTCGTTGGTCATCCACCGTTCTTCGATTCCACACTTCTCAGACCACCACCACCACCTCTCATTTCCTTCGACTTTTCAATTTCACCTCCAATCACCAGTCGAGATTCGGGATTTCCTTGACTGCTTCGGCGCTGCCATTCCTTCGGCGAGATCACAGTCAGCACCTCCGATAGTTCGATCGACCACCTTCTCTCCAGACAGGTTAAGTCCGCCCTCCGCCGACTCCTGTCCACACTCTGGCCACCTCCTCTCCCCCTTTACACAGACACATTGTACAGTGTACACCTAATTGTATAATTAGAATAAGGGCGTGTTTGGCAACGGGATGGGGGTAGGCGGAATGGGATGGATTTTGTGGGGTGGACGGGATGGGGATGGAAACCCGGGTGGGACCGGGTGGAATTTTGAAGCCAGTTTAATGGAAAAGACAAATTTGCCCCCACTTTGTGCCATGAAAGGACAAAAATACCCCTCAAACATACCCCTGATGTCAAGCCCTTTCCTCTTCAGTTCGACATTTTCAGACCCCCAAATCTGTCGAAGTTCGCGGTGAGCTCTAGCCCGGAAGTCTCCGACGCGTCACCTCCCTCCCCTTGCGGTACCGACGCCGCCGACAACCTCGGTCTCCATGTAAGTCATCTACCCCTATATGTGGTGTCTTCACTGAGGTCAGAAATTGATGTCGTGGGTGTTTGCATTCATTCCCCTCTTTCTCTAGTCGGATAATTTAGGTTACTAAATTGGGGGATTTTGATGAATTTCCGTTTTGAGGGTATGGGAAATTCGTTCATTGAAGATTCGAGCCCCTCATGGGGGTTACTAGCGAGGTAGGGGCAGTCGATTGGATTACATTATTGGGGAATTAGGGTTCCGGAATTGGAGATGCACATAGTCACTCTCCTCGGCCCCTAGTAACGTCGTTATGCCTTGGCAAATGATATGATGTGTGTTTGAAGTGAATTTCGATTGGTTGCCACTAAATTGACATTGGGGTATTAGGATGTTGATGGAGATAATCGATGAGTTCAATTAGGTGTTTATTTCTCTGTCTTTATAATCACGATTATTTCCGTTTTATAGTAGGTGCTGTTATAAATGAAGATGGTGTTGATGTTGATGTTCATGTTGTGCTTGATGTTGTTGTTGTTGTTGTTGTTGTTGTTGTTGTTGTTGTTGTTGTTGTTGTTGTTGTTGTTGTTGTTGTTGTTGTTGTTGTTGTGGTTGTTGTTGTGGTTGTCGTTGTCGTTGTCGTTGTCGTTGTCTTTGTCGTTGTCGTTGTCGTTGTCGTTTTCGTTGTCGTTGTCGTTGTCGTTGTCGTTGTCGTTGTCGTTGTCGTTGTCGTTGTCGTTGTCGTTGTCGTTGTCGTTGTCGTTGTCGTTGTCGTTGTCGTTGTCGTTGTTGTTGATGTCGTTGTTATACAAAGTTGTTGTGTTCATCCATGTTGCTGTTGATGTTGTTGTTCTTGATGGTGTTGTTGTTGTTGATGTTGATGTTCAAGTTGTTGTTGTTGTTGATGTTGTTGTTCTGTTCATTCATGTGCTTGCCTTTGTCGTCCTTTCAATGTTCCCTTACACAACCCACATGATTCATTCGAAATCCGTGATCCTCGTGAACTGAAATGTTGTAGCTGCACATATGGATTCCTCTTCCAATCCGAAGGGGAAAGGAAAACGCAAGGCTAAGAAATCAACGGTTAAGAGTACTGCCACCAACAACTACGTACCCCCCGCCTTTTACTGGTCTCTTGAATTGTCAAAGAAGTTGATGCTTGTGCTCCTGGACTATCAGCGGGAAAATGGAAAGGACCAGTCCTTCAAATGGGGGCCCATCAATACCGCATTTGAGGCGGCGACTAGGAAGAGGTGCAACCAGTACACTCTTAAGAACCGAACTCGTGACATGAAGGGCATATACCTATTGTGGAATAAGTTGAAAAAAGGGGAGACTGGCCTAGGATGGGATGAGGCGAGTGGCACCATCAGTGCACCGGACGAATGGTGGGATAAAAAAATTGCGGTATGTGCTCGTCTTCCCTTCCCCTTATGTCAAATCAAAGAAATCCCGTTGGGTACGTCGTCACCTCGTCCTTCATTTGCGCAGGAGGATAGCAACTTCAGCAGGTTCCGGAAGAAGGGAATCCCTCCGGAACTGGACGAGTTGTTCCACCAGGTGTTTGGCGGCACCGTTGCCACCGGCGAGTTCTGCGTAGCCCTCTCCATGGACCCGGCTGTCCATGCTGCGCAAGTGGCGCAGGAGGCCAACTATGGCCAAGCCAATCAGCAAGAGGACGATGACGATGACACTGAGTCAAGGGGTGACCCTAAGGAGTCCCAATTTGAGGGTGTTGAGCAGGAGTTCGACGATCTTTTCAACACCCATCGCAACGATGCCGCAACGCCCTCCATGCAAGACTTTGTGCAGGGCATTGTGGACGACGACTCCCCCCCTACCCGCGATCAAGGGGCAACAGGCGCCGGGCCGTCACAACCGTCTACGGGTAAGCGTCCGGTTGGTTCTGAGACAATCTTCTCCAGGCGGAGCTCCAAGCGCAATGTCCGCGTGTCGGAGGGGACTAGACTCTTCGAACGCAGCGTCGGGGTCATCAAAGACAGTGCCCGAGAGATCATTGACGCTCTGCACAAGGACGAGGTGTCGTCGAATGCCCCCCAAGACACAACGAAAGCAGTGTTGGATGTGGTGCGGTCGATGGTTGCAGAGGGTCTTGTGGCCGAAGGTGATCCCATTTGGTGCTTCAGCTTAGCTATCATCAGAGACAACACGCGACGTGATGTCTTTGTTCAGCTTGACAACAACGTCGCCAGGCTGAAGTGGCTTAGGTGGTTGTATTCAACGAACGACGGGCAGCAGCTGAGCGCCATACACCTTGACTGACCCTCAACAAGTATACCCGGACCAACGTTTTTTTAAATGTGAGAAGTGATCAGCTCAATAAGGACCCAGTTTATGCCACATGTTTATGTTTGTCATGACATTTGTGTTCGTCTATTATCGCATATGAAGGCTAGGTTAAGGCCTTGATATATACGTTTATGTGTGCTACATACATTGTTGTCTGCGATGTAATAACCGTTTCAATGCTGTTGACAATTTTTTCTATTGCAAGTTGTTTCTTCCCAGTGTATGGTTGCAATAATTTCACCCATGTGTATGGATATGGTTGGTGTCATCTCAGCTCATACTACTACCTCCATGCAGGCGGATGGAAACGCTGATTGAACGTCGTCGTCAACGAATACGTCAACAAGGCAAGGGCGCAGCTGGATTCATCGCCATTGTCCTCAAGTAGCTCCCATATGCACACCACTACTTTACCCGGGTGCACAAGGTTCCCCAGTTCATTGGAGAGTTGACAGGGGCACGATGGGTTGACGAAATCCTTACCCATCGTTCGCATACAAGAAGCGTCAACGCATTCCGAATGGAAAAGGGAGCCTTCATTCGACTTTGTGGGATGCTCCAACACCAGTATGGTCTTCGCGGATCAATTCAAATGTCTGTGATGGAGAAGGTTGCCATCTTCGTCAATACCATGGCTTGGGGCTCCAGTCAGCGCAATTCCTGCGAGCGTTTCCAACGATCAAGCAGTACAATTTCGGAGTCCATAACCAATGTGCTTGATGCCATATGCGGGGGGAGATGCAACGGGTACCGCGGTCTAGCGAGGGACTTGATCAGACCTAGAGACCCTCATTTCAGAGACATTTCTGAGCAGATTGCCAACGACAACAGGTACTGGCCATACTTCAAGGGTGCAATTGGGGCCATCGACGGAACGCATATTGAGGCCGCCCTTCCTAAAGAAGAACAACAAAGGTTCCATTGCAAGAAGGGCACAACAACGTTCAATGTCATGGCCGTTTGCGACTTCGACCTTCGCTTCACATTCGTATCCGCTGGATGGGAGGGTAGCGCACATGATGCACATGTCTTTGATCACGTAGTTAAGACGCCTGCGTTGAGGTTCCCACATCCACCAGCAGGGAAGTACTACCTATGCGACAAGGGGTATGGTCTCCGAAATGGCTACATGATCCCGTACTTGACGACGAAGTACCACAGACCTTAATTCGTCGCTTCCCAACCGAAAAACGAAAAGGAAGCATTCAACAAGTCACACTCATCCCTCCGAGGCGCGATTGAGAGGTCCTTCGGTGTGTTGAAGATGAAGTGGAGGATCCTCCGTCATCTCCCCAAGTATCCGCTACGGAAGCAGATTGCGATCATCATTGCGTGCTTCGCCCTTCACAACTACGCCCGGGATGCCCGCGATGCGTCGGGCTCAGACTCAGAAGACGATGAAAGGTTCGTCGAGCCCCCGCTGGACACTGATGCAACATCCGACGGGGACGGTGATGAAGACGCCTACGACGCGGGAGACGAGGTTGGGCACGAGGACGATGACCCCTTTGTCCCCGTGGACGATGCCACGGGGGCAAGCCAAGAGATGAAGGGGCTTAGGGACGAAATTGCTCACCAGATTTGGAACGACCGTCGCGTAAGATAGAAAGCACTCTCGATGTACGATGGGTAGACCAGGATATCATTTTTTGTGTAGTCAGCTTGCTTGTAGTGTATGCATGGGGTCGACGAATTTATTCAGCTGGTAACATTTTGTGGAAGTTTTTTGTGTAGTCAGCTTGCTTGTACACCGTAAGCCAAACTCTGAATTCGACGTCATCAATTCAACTGATTATAAACAACGACATACAGCTTGAGAGAATGTTGATGGAGATGCGTACATATTATAAATTACAACGATGATGGTTCGGTTACAAATGCCTTACATGCCTGGATAATGCACCATAGCCAAATGGGTGCCACAACACTCGGCATACAAAAAGGGGCAACATGTGCCGAGGTTGCAATGTTTGTTAGTGCTGCCTTACATCCGCGACCCCGAACTGCACAAAATGGGGGTCGTCAACCACAAAGGTTTGTCCTGGATTACATGTTCCCGGTTACGTCAACCATATACTGAACATAAAGCAAAAGTGTAAAGAAACTAAGGGCAAAAGATTAACAGCAGATCTTCATACCAGCTCCACCACTACGGCCTGCGGACCAACGACACCATGACGATGAGGAGTACGGGGATAATCTAGCCAAGCAGCCTGTTCATGTGGGAGAGGCGACGAGCGCGGAGCTGCTCCCCAGCGTGGTGCACCCAGCGCTCACATATGAATGTGCACAGCTCAGCGATCCTGTGGACCATGTCCTCGTTAGTGACACCAAGATTGACGTTCAGGGCCCTGGTCTCCTGCAGCTCGGTGCTGGTAGCAATCAGCTGGTGCTCCATGCGAGCATCCTGTGCCAGGAGGCCCCGGACTTGGGCGCGCAGCTCCGTCACCTCATCATGGTACATGGCCCACAACGCGTTATCCTCCTCAACATCCTGGGGGTCGCGGCGATCCGACTGCGCCTCGTCCTCGTCATCTCGATTGCGACGACGACGATCGGACGCGCCATAGTCATAGTCATTGTGGAGCCAATAGTACGCTCTAGGGTCCCCGCTTGTGTAGCTACGGTCGTTGTCCGAGTCGGTGTCGGAGAGAACCTCGGTGTCCGAATATGGGTACATGCTTCATTTGGAAATATCAAAGTGTTAGTACTTATGCTACCCTGCAGTGTCTCGTTATTCAGTGCATAACAACAATACAAACGCAGTGAAGAATAAATGAACAATGATGGTGTCATAATCTGTGAAAAAGGATGACAATATGTGTACAATTGTATCTATCAAACCAAAAAGCACGTTCGAAGGACATATATGATTCTGAAAGTAGTTGAAAGAACCAAAATTCAAACATGCAAGACTTGAAAGAAGAAAGAAGCACTTCTCAGAAATTTGTGTTGGCAATTGGACGAAGAAAGCAACTAAAGGGTGACCTAACAAAGAATCACTTAACAGACGTTTGTCCCAAACTTGAAAGAAGAAAGAAACGAAGTTGAAAGAAGCACTTAACAGACAATGGTGTTGGCAACAACATAAGCAAGAAGTGAAACAAGTTTGCATCATATATTGGTTTAGTCAATGACATAAACCTTATATGCACAGCATTTAAGAAGACATTCGAAGGACATACTACTCTCTGAAAGTACTTGAAAGAAGCAAATAGCAAGGAGAAATTAGAGTGCATAATCAAACCAAACATGTTGAGATATTATAAACCAATGAGTGCAAAATCAAACCAAATAACTTACAGAAAGGAGATACCTATCAGAAAGCAAACTGAAAAGACAAACCAAACATGTCGAGTTATGGGTTTCATGATCATTATTACGAAATGATTGCTTGTTAATGCAGTGACTCACATACCAACATCATCTGTGTACTTTGTTCAGAAGCACCAAGTGAAGCACATATATTACAGATATGTTTAATAGCATATAACATACTCTGCTAATTTAGAAAAGTTGCCACAAAAGGTTCAAAGATATAAACACGCAGATCAATAGAAGTTCTTGTGATGATTCTCAAAACACCTAGACTAGTTACTCTTGCAATCTCTGCCTCATAGGAGTTCCTGTGGGAGATAAGAAAGTAAAATGAAGCCTAGGCTGCAAAAGTACTCTACAATCATGACTGCTGAGTCTCGTTACATAAACATATTTAGAGATAAATAGGTTATAATACAATACAAGATGAGAAACACAGTGCATATGAACAAGAAAAAGCTAAATGCTTGGATGCTAAAGTTTGCTGACACATGGAGGATCAGAAGTAAAATTGTCAATTCAGATTTCACATGTCAAACTCATCCCAAGTTAATGTACCAAGTGCTACAAGCCTACAACCTTATATGAGGGCTCACATTGGTCATGAAATTGATGCTTAGATCCCACTAACTTTACACCCATTTCAGACCATGCAAACAAGCAAATAATCATGTCAGATTCTCCAGTAAAATTGGAAGCACAACAACAATTTCAATTCGAAATAATGAAACCTACATTTGCATTAAACCCTAAACATGGTTACTCAATTCGATGTTTTTTACTATGTGGGAATAACACCCTAAACTCCAAAACCCCTATCCATGGAAGCCAAAATCCTTTCTGACAATCGAAACCCTAATCTGACAACGTTTAACCAAACATTTTATTTCAATCGAATTGGGGAAAACTGAGGAATAACCCTAGACATCCAACTAACTCGATGGAAAACCCTATATTTCAATCGATTTGGGGGCGAGATGTTCAAAACCGGCAACAAAGTCCCCATTTCAACAAAAAAACCCTACCTTTGAATCGAAATGAGTGACAATAATCATGAACACAAACATCGAATCCGAAAAACAACACCATCAGCTTACCTGGAGGTGGAGATCGACAACAATGGAGGCTCGAAAGTCGTCTTCTTCGCCGCTCTCGTTCGAAGCGTACCTGGGAAGAGTGAAAGAGAGAGGAAAGTGTGAGAAATCTGAATTTTTTTTTCGAATTTATGGAGGAGAGAGGGAGGGGTAGAGTTGGGACGTCTGGGCTTCCCATCCCCTCAATCCTCCTTCAACCAGATGCGTCGCGCATCCCCTCCCATCCCCCGCATCCCCGCTTTCCCATCCTCTTCCACCCTAGCGCACCCCTCGCCAAACACGCAGACGCGCGGCCCGAGAACCCACCCCCACCCGCGGCATCCCCTCCCATCCCTTATCAAACACGCCCTAAATATTCATCGATTGAACTGTGTACTGAGTGGATATGGGTTTTGTATGATTAGAATAACAATATATATTGATCTAATTGTGTACTGATTTTGTTCATGTCTAATACAGTATAGTATAGAATGAATAAATTAATGTATAATTGAATGGAAGAACCAACTCAACCAAGTATTGGAATCATTCGAATTAGAGAGTTAAAGTACTATTTATGTATTTTTGGAAATTTATTTGTCAAAACTATTTATGTTACAAATGTATTTTGATTATTTAGATTTATTTGGTAATTTTGCAATTTAAATGTTATATTTTTCATGTTTATTTTGTATATTGTAAGTACAAATATAATATTTATAACTAAATATTAGCAAAACTGATAAATCCGATATATCTCGATATATCCTTTTAACCCCTAACCGATACTATCCCGATAAGCGATATTTAGACCATTGATAGAAACTAGATATAATTGATGTTTTATATTTTTTAAAAAATATAAAAATATGTTCACTATTCCAAACATGTTTTTAGAATAATAAAAACTATATAAAATATTATTTTTAAAAAATATTTATGTTCTTCAAGTAGCCCTTTAGCAATACATTTTTTTTTAATGTATAAAGCTTAAATTACACATCAACTTTTTATAGATTTTTTTATAAGTATGAAATTATTCTTTTTTAAATAAATTTTTTTGGATATTTTTTATAGATTTTTGTACTTTTGAAAAACATGTAAAAAATTTAAATATCAACTAATAAGAAATACCAATTGAATTTAGTAAACTAAAAATAAAAATAAAGAGTATAATTGACTTTTCACACACTTTGACATTCTATTAACGAAAATTGGGTGATGAGTGTGACTTTAATAAAAAAATTGTTTTAACAGGTGATTTTATACAATTTTTATTTTAAGGGGCAGTTTTCCGCAAAAGTCCCTGTTTAAAGGGTGGTTTTCTGCAATTTTGCCTTGAATAACTTACTTGTTTAAAAAAAAAATTTGAAATTCGTCAACATTTCTAGGGTCTATATAGCTATTTGTGAAACTCTCTCACACTACTGGGACAGTGACAATTGTAGATTGGTAGTGGTTCACCCCATCGAGCACCACTGAGGGACAAAATCGATCCCCATTGGAGATTTCATACCTCGTTTGGTTGTGCGGAGTTTGAAACTCGATCTCCGAGTCCGAGGTATGTTCCGGTTAATTCTTACTTGTTCAATCTCAGCTCCTCAATACTGTAGTACGCAAAACCCTAATTACGTCGATTGAAAATTGAAATCAATCTCCCCTCTCCACTTTGATGTTTATGTAGAGATTCAATTTCTGTCATGTCGGATTACATCCCGGAAGAGATTCTAGTCCTGATTTTCAAGTACTTGCCTGTTAAAACCTTGCTGCGGTTCCGATGCGTGTGCAAAGACTGGAAGCGACTCATCGACTCTCCAGCCTTCATTCAACAGCATCTCTCTGTCCAGAAGCCCCGATTCTTCGTTGATCCTCATCGACGCAAATATCTTGTGGTTGATCCGCTCCCCCGTCCCTTGGTCAATACACTAAGTAAACCGATTGAAAATGGGTTTTATGTGCTTGTTGGCACCCTTCATGGCGTGGTCTGTCTCTGTAATTATGGCAACCTCGTGCTTTGGAACCCCTCATTGTGCAAGTTTTCGAGTCATCCTTTCCCTTCGTTTTTTACATGGTATTTTGGAGATCCAAGACATACTTCCTACGGGTTCTGGATCGACCCTTCCACCAAAGAATTCAAAGCTATAATAATACAGCGAAGGCCTTTTGTGAAGTGCATTATGTACTCGTCAATCCGAAATGGATGGGGTGTTATTCCAACCGAAAAACTGGTGAAATGGAAGTCCTGCAAAGAAGGCCCGCCTGTAATGATAGGTGGAGTGGCCCACTGGGGAGGCTGCCTTGATTTGTACGGTGATCACTATCACCATGAACATAGTGATAAGGTCCTACTGTCCTTTGACTTTGTGCAGGAAAGTTTTGATGTCATCGATATACCAGATCTTTATTACTTCAATTATGCACCGTGTCATTGGCAAGGCACACTTTCACTTGTGTGTTGGAGGGATGGGGAGCTTCCTCGCAGATGTAAGATATACTTGAGGCAAGAAGATTCATGGGTTGAAATGGTTCATTTCGAAGTTTTTGAACCTATAGCACATGCTTTTTGGGCGATGGAAGATGTGGAAGAAAGAAAGAAAAAGGGAAAAAGAAAGAGGGATATGGAAGAAAGGATCAGGAATTTAATTGGTGAACCACAAGAAAGGGTTAGGATTCTAGCTACACTTATTACTGACTTCAGGACATTGACAGGTGAGTTAACCTTACATGGCACAAAAACTGTTGATAAAACTTTGAGGAAAGGACTTATTGATTATGATAAAGTCGTCATGGCTTACGACTTTGTGGAAAGTCTTCTTTTCCCTTAGGTTTGTGTCAAACACTTGCTTTGACTAAGAGAAGCGCTCTTTCTCTCCACTTGAACAGTCTGGTGAGGTGCTGGAATTACTTAATGTAGAAGAAGTTGCTGCTGAAATTTTATGTATATTTTGACCTATAGTTTCATGCTATATTTTTCAGGAATCAATTTCAACCTAGATGAACGACTTTTGAAAGCTATTAGTAGTTTGAGATGTCATTTTGTCGCTTTAGTACTTTTATATGCAAATATAAAATACTGGTTTTAGTTTACTATCACTCCTCTTAGCCCATAGTAGTTGTTTATTGAATACTGCATATTATATCTTGTATGATTATCTGGCTATTAGCAGATTTTTTTTATACTAAATATCACGGTTAGTGTTTGTCAGTTCAGTGTTGGAGATAATTAGTTAATTGTTATTGTTGATGTACTCTACTCTCCAGTAGCTTCTTGTTGTCGTTGCTTGCACTATTTGTTGCAGAATCTGTCTGTTTGGTTGTCAAGAGCATGTGGAGTGAATCTTATGGATCCTCTAGTTCACTCCTCTGTTCTAAAGGTAGATTCTGTCATAGTTTCCCATTTTGACAGGACTTTGCAGAATATATTGTTCCTTGCAATTGGCAAGGCACCTTTAAATAATGTTGCACGATTCAAATTTCCTCCTCAAACTGACATACATATACCCGAGGCAGTTAAGAACACTCTTGACTCGACACTTATGGCTTCAATCTTATAATACACGAGGCAAGAAGGTTCATGTGTTAGCGCGTTTGGATACAATATGCATGTTTTCTCTGTGCAGTGCTTGAAGAAAAGGGCATGGAGTTAGGGAGAGTTCTAGCGATAGATTGTTCATATAAATCTCTCTGCAGCTACTTATTTGTGAAAACATCATTGAGCTGAGTTCAAATGTACTTCAGAAAAAATCATGGTAAAAATATAGCAGCTCAAGATATGTGACATTTTTTTATGCAACAGTGTTTATGAATTTTAACCTTGTATGTTTCTAGGTGTTCGAATGTGCATTGCTATTTCAGTCTTTTTGGTAAACAAACTAAACTGCCATAGTATGCAAAAGAAGTCTTAAATTCAGATTTTACTGTTCTTTTGTCATGAAATCTCAAGAAGCATAGGTTTTCCATATTGCTTGATTGATGAAGAAATTCCTCATTTTGCCATATTGGTCTCAGTATATATTTCCAACTGGTTATAGATGGATGCTTGCGTATTGCTAAATGCTTTTGACATGATTAATATTATTATCAGATAGCTGCTATATTTTTTAAGGGAACTTGTTTGGAAACCATTAGCGATTGGTCTCAAACCCATCGTCTAATGACCAATATAGTGTGAAAATTTTGATTCAAAACACTTATGGCTTCAATCTTGTAATTTGTAGAAGTCTAGGAAGCAGAAGTATACATGAGGCAAGAAGGTTAATGACAGCACCATTGTACCCATTTTAAGGGACTAAACTCTTAATAAAGAATTACATCTACAAGAAAAAAGTATCACCCCAACGCAAAAAGTGAAGGGTACAGGGTCAATTGAAGGCAATTAAGTTGTGTGTAAGATAGATCGATCGACTCAATCAGCTCGAAACTTTCTAGTCGTGGATCTCCAGTAAGCCACTCATCCTTAATCGATCACTGCGCAGAAAACAAGCATGACAGCCAGTATAAAATTGAAGCCAAAAATGTTAATTGCTTCAATTAGTGTATATGCATATGTAATAATGTATGTATGACAGTTCGTCGATCCTGTTTTCATAAGCTTGTTGTTGTGACAACTTGACAAGCTTGGTTTCGATATATAGTGGAAGCTACACCATCTGCGCACGCATCAAAATTCGAAACTACCTAAGAATCCATAAGAATCGAATCGTTCCACATGCTCAGTCTTATTAACAACCAAACAAACGTACAGATTCTGCGCGCAACTAACAATGAACAAACAAATGCTAACAAGATTGTTCAAATGGGATCAGCAAGAGGGCAGGCAAAGCGGTTTACACAAACCTAAGGGAAAAGAAGACTTTCCACAAAGTCGTAAGCCATAACAACATCATCTAAATACATAAGTCCTTCCCTCAAAGCTGTACAACCAGTTTTTGTGCCATGTAAGATTAACTCGTCCCTACCCCTTGTAGTTGTAGCTAGAACCTTGACATTTTCCTTTTCTCCGATTAAGACGTGGATCCTTTCTAATTCCACATCCTTCTTGCTATTCCCCTTTTTGTTTCTTGCTTCCACATCTTCCATCGGCCAAAAAACACGTAACATGTAAGGATCATCAACTTTGAAACCAACTATTTTAACCCATGAATCTTCTTGCCTCGAGTATACCTCACATCCACGAGGGAGGTGATCATCCCAACAGACAACTGAAAGGGCGCCTTGCCAGCGACAAGGTGAATATTCCGGCCGGGAATGAAGATTGGGCATCTCAATGATGTCAAAACATTCCTGCACGAAGTCAAAGGACAGTATAGCATTATCCGTGTGATGATGATCATGATGGTAAGGGTAACTGTCTTTAATGAACTCATCAAGACAACCTCCCCAATGGGCCACTCCTCCGACGATTACAGGTGGACCTTCTCTGCAGGGATTCCACCTCACAATCTTTCCTGTAGGAATTTCACTCCAATCATCTCGGATTGACGAGTACATAATGCACTTCGGGACGAAATCCCATTGCTGTAATATTATGACTTTAAACTCTTTGGTGGAAGGGTCAATCCAGAAACCATAGCTAGTCAGCACCCAAGCTTCATTATACCATTCAAACCATTCGAAAGACGAAGGGTAAGGACGACTCCAAAACTTGCGCAACGAGGGGTTCCAAAGGACGAGGTTGTAGAGATGATAGAGACAAACTACGCCGTGAAGAGTGCCAATAAGTAGATAATCCTGATCCATTGATGGTTTAATTAGATTGTGGACCAAGGGATCGGGCCGAGGATCAACGACAAGATATTCGTCGGCGTCCTGAAGATCGACAATGAATCGGGGGTTTTGGACGGAGAGATGCAGTTGGGAGAAGGTTGGAGAGTCGATGAATTGCTTCCAATCTTTGCAGACGCATCGGAAACGAAGCAAGGTTTTGACGGGCAAGTACTTGAGGATGACGAACAGATTATCTTCCGGGATGTAATCTGACATGACGACGTACAGAACTCAATTCGATCCCTACATAGATCAATTGGAGAGAGGAGATTGATTTCAATAATTTAGGGTTTTGCGTACTGCGGAATCGTAAGAAATTAATTGAGATTGAACAAATTATCAAAGGAGTTAATTAAAAGGAAACCTACCACGGATAGTTTCAACTTTCAAGCTTGGTACAATTACCAAAAAATCTCCAATGGTGACCGAGTGTAGCTATAAACCCTAAACCAAAATTTTGCAGTATGGCTCGATCAGGAGGAATTAACCTCATGATCCGTACTCGCAGTGAGGATGGGCTGGAATGGGCTTTTGGTGGGCTTGGAGATGGAGAAACGGGCTGGAATGGGCTTGGAAAGCTAGTTCGGTGCAGCTGTGGCGGAAGAATGATTGCTTGGGAGAAGCCTCCGTCAGGCTGGGTCAAGGTCAATTCTGATGGCTCAGTTGATAGCAACTGTTATGCGACTGCAGGAGGTGTCCTGCGCGACGGTGAGGGGCATTGGGGCCGTGGTTATGTGCATAGACTTGGCATCTGTACTATCTCGATGGCTGAGCTATAAGGGATCCTTGATGGCTTTCGTTTTGCTTGGGAGCATGGCTTTCGGAGTGTTATCGTTGAGATGGATTTGGCCCTTACTACCACCCTCATTCATGAGATCGAACATATTACTTGTTGATTGTCACTCATTTTAATTAGTCTGGCTTCCCAGTGCCAATGCTTCTTACTCAGGGACTCGGAAATCCAGCTCCAACATGTCTATAGGGAAGCGAACTCTACCGTCGACTCTCTTGCCTTTTCTTTCAATTTTGGTTTTCATCCGCTAGATATCCTGCCTACGGGAGTGTTGTCTCTTATTGACGAATACTCTAGGGAAGGACTACTCCCCACTCTATCATAAGCAACCATGGATTTTGCTTACCTTAAGATCACTAAAAGGTAAACCCTTGTTACAACATCTCTCTTAATTGAAGAGCACATGATGTGGGAGGGAGATTACAGAATAAGTCATCCAAATCTGAAATCTGCAGTCCTCATGCTATGGGCTCTGACAGCGATAGTAGGGTTGGCAGTAGCTCCCAGCGAGGATGGAGAGTTGGACTTCCCGGTATGTCTGTCAGGCTGCGTGCAGCAAATCGTGGAATGCGCAAAGGACTACGGTGTGTAGGGTCCTACGGCTGGGGGCGCTGGTGTGCATTGCCCTCAGAACCTCCTGTGTGCCGGAGAGCACTCACTACTCTCCACTCCTCCGCGTTATCATCCATGATGATGAATCAGTTTGATGAACTAGTAATTACTATTGTGGTTCAGTTAAAGCTAGATGCTGTTAAAGGCCATCTATCTATACATGATGTGTATTTTATGATGCTCTAAATGTAAGAAACTTATACGGTAATAACAAAATCCTTGCAGCAAGCATAAGGCACTATATACCGAAATCAAATAGATTTACAAGTTGCAAAGGTGCAAATAGGCATTTTGGCCATGTGCTTCATTCATGATCGAGTTCCCTTAAAGTCATCTTTTCGATCATGAACAAAATGAAAAACTACAATATAAGGTGCATAAGTGAAAGAAATAACGTAAGCGAGAACTCCCTGCAGTGAATGAGTTAAGCGAGAACTTGCTCAATAGATGTAAAATTTCGGCTGCAACATCTCTAACACTAAGCAATATCCAGCATCGTTTCACACATACCTAAGGGAAAAGAAAACTTTCCACAAAGTCGTAAGCCATAACGACATCATCATCATAATACCCAAGTCCTTTCATCAAAGCTTTACGACCAGTTTTTGTGCCATGTAAGATTAACTCAACCCCGACGATTATCACCTCCTTGATCAATGCCGCCACATCATAGATGGAAACAGCTGGGAAGTTAGTTCGCAACATCCCAAGGTTTGCGAACTAAGCTGCAGATTCGCTAGTCAACTGGTCCTTGCAGCTCACTGATGCATATGCTGAACATGATTGCCTACCGGCCTGACTTCATTTTTAATGACAGCACCATTGTACCCATTTTAAGGGACTAAACTCTTTATTAATAAGAATTACATCTACAAGAAAAAAATATCACCCCCAACACAAAAACTGAAGAGTATAGGGACAATTGAAGGCAATTAAGTTATGTGTAAGATAGACCGATCGACTCAAATCATCTCGAAACTTTCTAGTCGTTGATCTCCAGTAAGTCACTCATCCTTAATCGTTGCGCAGAAAGCAAGCATGACAGCGGGTATGAAGCCAAAAATGTTAATTGCTTAGATTAGTGTATATGCATATGTAATAATGTATGTATGACAGTTCGTCCTGTTTTCATAAGCTTGTTGCTGTGATAAGCTTGATTTCGATATATAGTGGAAGGCTGGAAGCTACCCCATTTGTGCACGCATCAAAATAAATAGACTCACAATAGCTAACAATGAAATAATGCAAGGAAACAAGATTTTGGAAGGAAACTGCACTGATGCCGCACAAAACGCCATCTCAAATCTACTAACTAAATGGTGCTTTCAAAAAATTTCGCTGATAATATAAAAGCACAATAGATGTAAAATTTCGGGTGCAACTTCTGTTACACTAAGCAATATCCAGCATCGATCCAACAAGATAGTTCAAGTCAAGTGGATGAGCAAGAGGGCAGGCAAAGCCTTTTACACAAACCTAAGGGAAAACAAGACTTTCCACAAAGTCGTAAGCCATAACGACCTTACCGTAATACAGTCCTTCCATCAAAGCTGTACAATCAGTTTTTGTGCCATGTAAGATTAACTCGCCCCAATTCCTTGAAGTTGTAGCTAGAACCTTGACATTTTCTTTTTCTCCGATTAATTCCTCCTTGTTGCTATTCCCCCTTTTGTTTCTTGCTTCCACATCTTCCATCGGCCAAAAAACACGAAATAGGTAAGGAACATAAACTTGGAGACCAGCTATTTTAACCCATGAATCTTCTTGCCTCGAGTATACCTCACATCCACGAGGAATGTGATTATCCCAACACACAACTGAAAGGGCGCCTTGCCAGTGACAAGGTGAATATTCCGGCCGGGAAAGAAGATAGGGCAGCTCAATGATGTCAAAACTTTCCTGCACGAAGTCAAATGACAGTATGGCATTATCCTTGTGATGATGATGGTAAGTGTGATATTGACTGTCATTAATGGACTCATCAAGACAGCCTCCCCAATGGGCCGCTCCTCCGACGATCACAGGTGGACCTTCTCTGCAGCGATTCCACTTGCCAATCTTTCCTGTAGGAATTTCACTCCAACCATCTCGGATTGATGAGTACATAATGCACTTAGGGACGACAGGCAATTGCTGTAATATTACGGCTTTAAACTCTTTGGTGGAAGGGTCAATCCAGAAACCATAGATAGTCAGCACCGAAACTGCATTATACCTTCCATACCATTTGAAAGACGAAGGGAAAGGATGACTCCACAACTTGCATAACGAGGGGTTCCAAAGCACAAGGTGCTTTTTGAATTTTTTGAAATCATAGAGACAAACTACGCCGTGAAGAGTGCCAAAAAGACGTAGATGATTCTTCGTTTCTGGTTTACTTAGGTCGTAGACCAAGGGATCGGGCTGAGGATCAACGACAACATATTTGTTGGGTTCATGATGATCGAAAATGAAACGGGGCTTTTGGACGGAGAGATGCAGTTGGACGAAGGTTGGAGAGTCGATGAATTGCTTCCAATCTTTGCACACGCATCGAAAACGAAGCAAGGTTTTGACGGGCAAGTGCTTGAAGATGACCAACAGATTATCTTCCGGGATGTAATCTGACATGGCGATCGACGTACAGTCACAGAACTCAATTCGATACCCCTGTATGGATCAATTGGAGAGAGGAGATTGATTTCAATGTTGACGTCAATAATTTAGGGTTTTGCGTACTGCGGAATCGTAAGAAATTAATTGAGATTGAACAAATCAATTAAAAGGAGTTAAAGGAAACCTACCACGGAGAGTTTCAAATTTGAAGCTTAGCACAATTACCAAAAATGTATGTCATCTCCAATGGCGACCCAGTGTTATAAACCCTAGAATCAAAATTTTGCAGTATGGCTTGATCCGGAGGAATTAACCTCATTATCCGTACTCGATGTGAGGATGGGCTGGAATGGGCTTGTGGTGGGCTTGGCGATGGAGAAACGGGTTGGAATGGGCCGTGGGGTGCGATTTGTGATGGATTGCACGGAGGAGTATGAGGTCAATTCTGATGGCTCGATTGATAGCAACTGTTATGAGACTGCAGGAGGTGTCCTGCGCGACGATGAGGGGCGTTGGGTTAGTGGTTATGTGCATAGACTTGGCATCTGTATGTCTTGATGGCTGAGCTATGGGGAATCCTTGATGGCTTGCGTCTTGCTTGGGAGCATGGCTTTCGGAGGGTTATTGTTGAGATGGATTGGGCGATTACTACCACTCTCATTCATGAGATCGAACACTGCTGATTGTCACTCATTTTTAATTAGTCTGGGGTCCTAATGCCAAGGCTTCTTACTCAGGGACTCGGAAATCCAGCTCCAACATATCTATAGGGAAGCGAACTCTGTCGTCGACTCTCTTGTCTCTATCTCTTGCCTTTTCTTTCAATTTTGGTTTTCATCCGCTCTATCATTGTGCTCATGTTTTAGGGTAGGACTGTTCCCCACTCTATCATGAGCAACCATGGATTTTGCTCATCTTAAGGTCACTAAAAGGTAAACCCTTGGTTACATCATCTTTCTTAATTGAAGAACACTTGATTTGGGAGGGAGATTACAGCATGAGTCATCCAACTCTGAAATCCGCGGTCCTCATGCTATGGGATCTGACAACTATGGTAGGGTTGGCAGTAGCTCACAACGAGGACGGAGAGTTGGACTTCCCAGTATGCCTATCAGGGTGCGTGAAACAAATCGTGAAATGCGGAAAGGATTGCAGTGTGCACCGTGCAGGGTCCTGCACCGGAGAGCACTCGCTACTCTCCACTCCTCCGCGTTATCATCCATGATGATGAATCAGTTTGATGAACTAGTAATTACTAAGAAATAACAAACATTGCATCAATCTTTAATTCTATTGTGGTTCAGTTAAAGCTAGATGTTGTTAAAGGCCATCTATCTATACATGATGTGTATCTTATGATGCTCTAAATGTATTAAACTTAACACGGTAATAACAAAATCCTTGCAGCAAGCATAAGGCACTATATACCGAAATCAAATAGATTTACAAGTTGCAAAGGTGCAAATAGGCATTTTGGCCATGTGCTTCATTCATGAGTTCCCTTAATGTCTCATCTTTTCGATCATGAACAAAATGAAAAACTACAATATAAGGTGCATAAGTGAAAGAAATAATGTAAGCGACAACTCCCGCAGTGAATGAGCTATGCGAGAACTTGCTCAATTTATGTAAAATTTCAGCTGCAACATATATCTCTAACACTAAGCAAATCCAGCATCGATCCAAAAAGATTGTTCAAGAGGAGCAAGAGGGCAGGCAAAGCGTTTCACACATACCTAAGGGAAAAGAAGACTTTCCACAAAGTCGTAAGCCATAACGACTTTATCATAATCCCAACGACGTCCTTTCCAAAAAGCTTTATAACCAGTTTTTGTGCGATCTAAGACTCCCCAGTACTTACTCTGGCATGTAGCTAGAAACTTGACATTTTCTAAATCGCGGAGCCTTTCTAAATATTCCACATCCTTCTTCTTTCTATTCCTCTTTATCTTTCTTGCTTCCACATCTTCCATCGCCCAAAAAACACGAAATATATAAGGAGCGTCAACTTTGAAACCAACCATTTTAACCCATGAATCTTCTTGCCTTGAGTATACCTCACATCCGCGAGTAAAGTCATCATCCCAACACACGACTGAAAGGGTGCCTTGCCAACGACAAGGTGAATAATCCCGGGAATGAAGATCGGGCATCTCAATGATGTCAAAACTTTCCTGCACGAAGTCAAACGACAGTATGGCATTGTCCGTATGATGATGGTAAACACCATATCGATGACTGTCATCAATGGACTCATCAAGACAGCCTCCCCAATGGGAGGCTCCTCCGACGATTACAGGTGGACCTTCTCTGCAGGGATTCCACTTCCCAATCTTTCCTGTAGGAATTTCACTCCAACCATCTCCGATTGACGAGTACATAATCCACTTCTGTACCAAGGGCCATTTCTGTAACATTATGACTTTAAACTCTTTGGTGGAAGGGTCAATCCAGAAACCATAGCTAGTAACCGATTTGAAGAAGGAATTAGGGAAATAACGTGTCGAAAACTTGCGTAACGAGGGGTTCCAAAGCACAAGGTGGTTTTTGAAATCATAGAGACAAACTACGCCGTGAAGAGTGCCAACAAGATGTAGATAATTCTCCGTTTCTGGTTTACTTAGATTGTGGACCAAGGGATCGGGCTGAGGATCAACGACAACATATTTGTTGGCTTCATTAAGATCGACAATGAATCGGGGCTTTTGGACGGAGAGATGCAGTTGGGCGAAGGTTGGAGAGTCGATGAATTGCTTCCAATCTTTGCACACGCTTCGGAAACGCAGCAATGTTTTGACGGGCAAGTACTTGAGGATGACGAACAGATTATCTTCCGGGATGTAATCCGACATGACGATCGACGTATAGAACTCAATTCGATATCCCTACATGGATCAATTGGAGAGAGGAGATTGATTTCAATCAATGACCTCAATTTAGGGTTTTTTGATAGAACAATTTAGGGTTTTAAGTACGGCGGAATCGTAAAAAAGTAATAGAGATTGAATAAATCAAAGGAGTTAAAAGGAAATTAACCTACCACGGTCCACGGAGAGTTTGAAGGTCCGCACGGTAAAGCGACGTATGGAACCTTCAATCTCTTAATGATGACCCAAATTTGGGAAATTTCATTTCACACCAAATTTGCATTTCTTTTTTTTTTTTTTGAAAAATAACACAAAATAATATGAAATACGAAGTATCAACTTTTAACCGAAAATAATACGAACTATTTCTATATTAACCCAAAACAATATGCTTATTATTTCAAGCTATTTTTTCGATGATTTTGCTATCCAAAATACCTTCTCCTTTAGCATTTGCTACGATATGCCCACCAAAATACGTTCTTCAAATTAACCCAAAACAACTCAATTCCGAGAAATTTTATTGAGAATTTTTATTGAAAAATAGCTGGAATTGGTAAGTTTATTGTTTTGGGTTAATATAGGCATAGTTCGTACATGAATTAGTTGTAACTAGAATTCGTATTATTTTTGGTTAAAAGTTGATACTGAAGGCGAGTCATATGCTATCCAAAAGCATCTTGACAAATGAGGTCGAGTAGATATGGGTGATTTTGGATATAGATTTCGTTAGCCTGTAACTAAAGTGTGCAACATTGCAACCTAGCTTATCTTCCACCATATTGCTTTCACAATATACATGATCGATGAAAATCGTCTATAAATTTGAAGGTGGAAAAGGGTATCTAAGATAATTATCACAATATTTCAAGGGCATTTTCAAGTACCCTTGAGCAAATATAGGACGATTAGGTTATCGTCCTCAATTTTAATCTAGCTCAATCATAGTTCCTTTATTGCAAGGATAACTTTAATAAGGGGCATTTTGTGAAATGTCCATATTTTGTCCCATAATTTGCATTTCGTCCACCTTGTTGATTTAATTGGCAAAATGTCCTTGCTACCTCAACATCTCCCTGCATTTGCTGACGCTAATGCAGCTATCTTCGACGTTGCTGACACAGATGCCGGGAACGTTAGCAACTTTGATGACACCAAAGTTGTTGACGCTACTAACGCCAACGTTGCTGGCGTCAGGGGCGGAGGGAGGGGGGGCATGAGTTGGCTCGAGCCCCCCCTGAGTCGGAGGAAAACGTAAAAAAAAAAATTTTTAAATATGTATTTTTTTGGTAATTTTTGATAATTTAAGGGTTAAAAAAAGTTAATTTGAATGAAAAATCAAGTAATGTGCTTAGCTTAGTTTGTTGACAATTCAATTGTGTTTCAACTGATTGTGTTTATTAAATCCCAAATTATGATATATATATATATATATATATATATATATATATATATATATATATATAGCAAATACAGGAGTAAGCTCTGTTGAACGTGTGGAGAGAATCTCTCTAACTAATTTGACCTATTCTAATTGATAACAGTAATTAATCATAAAATTAAAATAAGATCTAAATAATAGGAATTAGTTAATTCCTTTACATGCATTCGCAAGTCGGACGCCGGAGAGAAGAGTCCGAACTTGGAGACTGGTGGTTGAAACGGTGCCGAAGAGTCAGTCAGCTGATCATCGGTGGACACATAGGCCACCCGAAGCTTGTTGCGCGCGCAGGTGACCCGTCGGTGTTGATCTGCAACAGGAGGGAAGGTGGTGGTGGTTTTTGGCGGCGTTGGCCTCCTAGCGGCTGCGGCGGTTGTTGTGGCTCGGTGGGTGCGGTAGGTCTTTCCAAGAGAGGAGCCAATGGAGAGGTTTGTGATCTAAAACCCGAATGACATTGACGGTGTCAAGCTCTCGGTGTCTCGTTGGTGCCATCGAAATTGACGGGGAGGCCGCTCGAAATTGATGGTGATGGTTCTAGTGGCAAAAGCCAAAAATTGGATTAGCCCGAAGGCGATCTTGTGTGGCCGAAATGAGTTTTGGCCAATGAGAATCAAGAATAAAAATAAAAGGCCGACATGGTTTTGGCCAAAATTGGGTTGGCAAAAGCCAAAATTTTTGGTTAGTGCGGAAGCGGTTTTGTAATGACCGGAGCCAAGATTGGATTGCCGATAGGCGATTAGGAAATAAGGAAGAAAGGCCTACATGGTTTTGGCCATTAAAGTGTTTTTGGTTAGGCGGAAGCCATTAGTTTTGAGGATCGGAGCTGTTAGGCTAAGAACGCTCGGATACCATGTTGACAATTCAATTGTGCTTCAACTGATTGTGTTTATTAAATCCCAAATTAGGATATATATATAGCAAATACAGGAGTAAGCTCTGTTGAACGTGTGGAGAGAATCTCTCTAACTAATTTGACCTATTCTAATTGATAACAATAATTAATCATAAAATTAAAATAAGATCTAAATAATAGGAATTAGTTAATTCCTTTACAGTTATGAGGTGAGAATTTGAATAATTTGGTCTTGAGTTGCTGGCGTCGATGTTGTTGACGTTAGCATCCTTAGTGTACGTTGACAACAGATTGCTACCTCAACATCGTCTACCTCGACTCCGACGCCATCATGTGTCCCGCCCATCGTCTACCTCGACTCCGACGCCATCATCGTCAACAAAATCGCCATCCTTGCTGACATCGATCTCGATGAGGACGACCCTGCTACCTCAACATCTTCCTGTCCGATTCATCTCGAAGAAGATCATCCATCTTCGTCAACAAAGATTACAACGTACGAAAGAGCCTTACTTGCAGTGGATTGGGAGATCGAGAGAACGCGGAGTCATGGCTACACCAAATCGATTCTCGTCGGTGATATCAATCTCCCTCTTAGTTAATCGATATAGATCGAAAGTGTTATTCTGATTGCATAGCGATCGAAGCCATGGATGGAGAATTAGTACATTGAACGCGATCCGCAAGATCTGCACTGGCTGTGCGGCGGATTCTCAATCATTTGATATATATTCTACCAAACGATCGCGACAATATAGTGTCAAGTTCTCTTTGATCTTTTACTGGCTTATATTTTTTTATATTTTTTCCTCATTAATGATCGAGGAACCAAAACAGAAATACATATAAATTTTAAAAATTCACCTTTTATTCTAATAAAAAAAAATTACAAATTGGTCTTATGATCTTATCAAAAGAGTCTCAGTTTGTTTAAGAAGAACAAAACACATGTAACTCGTTTAAAAGAGCCAAAATCCATGAACTTATCCGGAGATATCTAACCTTGAGTCACTTCTTCCTTTAATAAATTCCTTAGCATCACTTAATAACTTCTCCAAAATTTGAGGAAGATCATTGAAGTTATCCTCGACTATTTGTGCCATTTCTTCTAGTCAATCACCCTGACTTGTGTAGATATATATCATCCACATTATTGGTTGGCTCCTCTTTAGGTTTGATCAATCCCACGCACGATCAAATGATTTTTCACTTCATTAACACTCAATCTCGCAGTGTTATAGCAGTTGGCCGGTACATGGACATAGTATTTTACTAGGGTCATTACCATTCTCTATCGCAAATCGAATAACCTCATTAACTCTGTCCATATACTCTCTAGTCAAACGGTTTATAGACATCCATTTCCGATCCACCATGCATACCCTTATTACGACAAAAAAAAAATCTATACATATAACTAATTCAATATGAAAATAGTTTTATGATATTTTGAAATTAATTAATCAGTTGAATTTTGGAGTCAGTTGTGTTGGGCTCCCTCCTTAATATGGGCTAAGGGAATTAATGGGCCAAATGAATGAATAATATGGATGAGCCCACGTTCAAGAAAGATGAAGAATGTCCTAGACTAATTCAACGAAGAAAGTCTAGATGGATCATACGGTGGAAGCACTAGATGGGTATAGAAAAATGTAGAATCATGTGCTAATTTCTATCAAAGAATCACTAGAAAATTCTAGGCTAATTGGTGAAAGTTTTCACCGACATTGGGAGCCTATATATAGGCTTTAGATGGACACTTTCCATCATCCAATCCAAACAAAGCAATTCAAGTGAGAGCAAGTGTAGAGTGATCAAGTATCCCACTAAGAGTGAGTGTGAGTGAGCCACAAAAATTATATAGTGATTATATCTTTGTAAAGTTTTCCACTATATAATACAAGTTCCACTTTTATACAAAAGTGAGTCTTGCCCATCTTAATCCTACGAAGAGGGAAAACCCGATTTTTCCCAATAGTGGTATCGGAGCGAGGTTCATTTTCGGAAGGTGTTAGCTCGTGCGGATCAAGATGGAGGCTAGCGTCACTTATGAGGGTGACATGTTCAAGCTCACGGCAAACAACTACTCTTATTGGAAGCCGATGATGGAGGATCATCTCTACTGCAAGGACCTGTACGAACCCGTCTTCAACAAGGACAAGCCTCAAGGAAAGAGCGATAAGGAGTGGGATCTCCTTAATCGGAAGGCGGTCGCCATGATTCGTAAGTATATCGATAAAACTCTCTTTGAGCATGTTTCTAATTATACAAATGCTTTTGAATTGTGGACAAAGCTTGAGTCCATGATTCAAAAGAAATCGCCTCGTAACATGGCCCTCCTAGCTAGACGGTTGGTGAAGATGGAGTATAAGGATGGTCAAAGCATGATTGAGCACTTGAATAATTTCAAGGGGCTTGTCAATCAGCTAAGTAAGGTGGATATGGTGCTCGATGATAAGTTACAAGCCATCCTACTCCTCACCTCTCTGCCAAAGAGTTGGGATACTCTGGTAGTTACTCTAAGTAACTCAGCACCAGACGGGAAGCTCACCATGGATACCGTCTGTGATAGTCTTCTCAATGAAGAAGCTAGGAGGAAAGAGAGAGGAATTACTAATCATTCTGAGGCGAATGTCCTTGACAATCGGAGTAGTAATGATGCCCGTGGACGGAAGCAAAACTGAGACCGAGATCAGTCTCGAGGGCGGTCCAAGTCACGCACCAGGGTGGCGTGCTACTATTGTGGCAAACCAGGCCACAAGAGACAAGAATTCCGCATCCTCAAGAGAGATCAGAAGGCCGGAAATGTGAAGCCAGACCAGATCAATCCTATGAGGAGGCGAGAAGAAAGGAGCACTACCGTCATGGCTGATGAAGGCGAGGATTCATATCTCGTTGAAGGAGGTAACATTCTAAACATTGAATGTAATGATATCTCCTGGATTGTCGATTCTGGTGCATCTTTTCATGTTACCCCACAGAAAAGCTTCTTCTCATCCTACCGAAGTGGAGACTTCGGTACCGTCCTAATGGGAAATCATGGATGGAGCAAGATCGTGGGGAGAGGAGATATTACCCTCGCATCCAACATAGGATGCAAGCTCATCCTAAAAGATGTGAGACATGTTCCTGATATGAGACGTAACCTCATATCAACTGAAAGGCTAGACAATGATGGTTACTTTAGTCAAAATGGTGGAGACAAATGGAAGCTGACTAAAGGTAACCTAACCGTGGCTCGAGGAAGAAAAGAAGGAACATTGTATTGGACAGAAGCAAAGGTCTGCAAGGGAGAGGTGAACGTTGCCAGCATTGACATGGAGATCTGGTACCGGAGACTTGGACACATGAGCGAGAAGGGCATTCAAATCCTCGCTCGAAGGCATCTCCTCCCTAACCTGAAAGGTACTTCCCTCGACCCATGCTCTGATTGTTTAGCTGGTAAACAACATAGAGTAGATTTCCAGAGATCATCTCCACCCACAAGGAGGAAGCATGTCCTAGACCTTGTACACACGGACGTGTGTTCAATGACCAAAAAATCCAATGGAGGTGCACTGTATTTTGTGACCTTCATTGATGATCACTCAAGAAAGGTCTGGGTGCGCTTGCTAAAATCAAAGGATCAAGTCCTCGAAGCATTCAAGGAGTTCCATCCCAAGGTGGAACGGGAGACTGGTCGGAAACTCAAGTGTGTCCGATCAGACAATGGTGGTGAGTACCGAGGACCCTTTGAGGCATACTGCAGCTCCTATGGGATCAAGCTTGAGAAGACACCGTCTAAGACGCCACAACTGAACGGGGTTGCTGAGAGGATGAACCGTACTCTCACAGAGAGAGTCCGATGCATGCTCTCTCATGCCAAATTACCTAAGTCGTTCTGGGGAGAAGCCTTGATGACCTCCGTCGACATCATCAACCTCACACCTTCTGTCCCTCTAAACGGAGATATCCCAGAAGAGGTCTGGTCAGGGAAGAAGGCCTCATACAAACACTTGAAGGTGTTCGGGTGCAGAGCGTTCGTTCACATTCCAAGGGACGAGCGGGCCAAGCTTGATGCTAAGACAAAGAAGTGCATCTATCTTGGTTCACCCAGAGATGAGTTCGGCTATCGGCTATGGGATCAGGCCACCAACAAGGTTATTAGAAGCCGAGAAGTTGTGTTCTTCAAAGATCAGACGCTTGAAGATATCTGAAGATCAACAAAGCCGACGCTAAGACGAAGGAGGGAAGAGGAAATTCCCTCGAATGCACAACGGGGCGATCCAGAAGAAGCTCCGATCGAGAGCGATGATGAAGATCATTCTCAAGAGCAGAATGATCAAGAAGATGCCCCAGATGAGCCGGAAGCAGAATCAAGCACTCCAGTAGAGCTTGAGCTGAGGCGGTCTTCTAGAGACAAACGACCGTCCAACCGATACAGCTCAGATGAGTATGTGACCCTCACGGATGAGGGGGAGCCTCAAAGCTATAAGGAGGCTATGGATGATAGCCACAAGGCTGAGTGGCTAAGAGCCATGCAGGAGGAGATGCAATCCCTGCATGAGAACCACACCTACGAGCTGGTGAAGCTACCAAAAGGGAGACAAGCCTTGAAGAACAAATGGGTGTATCGGCTGAAAACCGAGGACAACAACTCGAAGCCTCGTTACAAGGCTCGATTAGTCGTGAAAGGGTTCAACCAGAAGAAGGGCATCGACTTCGAAGAAATATTCTCTCCGGTCGTGAAGATGTCATCTATCCGAGTTGTTCTGGGCTTAGCAGCAAGCCTAGACTTGGAGATCGAACAACTCGATGTCAAGACAACATTCCTCCATGGAGACCTTGAAGAGGAGATATACATGGAGCAGCCTGAAGGATTCAAAGTTACAGGCAAGGAGAATCTGGTGTGCAGACTCACGAAGAGTCTCTACGGCCTAAAGCAAGCACCAAGACAGTGGTACAAGAAGTTCGACTCTTTCATGGCAGATCACAACTTCAAGAAAACCATGAGTGACCACTGTGTCATCATGAAGAGGTACGCAAGCGGTGACTTTCTCATACTCTTGCTCTATGTTGATGATATGTTAATAGTAGGGCATGACCGCAATAAGATAACTGCTCTAAAGAAAGATTTGAGCAAATGCTTTGCCATGAAAGACTTGGGACCGGCAAGGCAAATCCTTGGGATGACAATCACTCGTGATAGAACGAGGAAACTATTGTGGATATCCCAAGAGAGATATCTCGAAAAGGTTCTGGAAAGATTCAACATGCACAAAGCCAAGTCGGTCAGCACACCACTTGCTGGACACTTCAAGCCGAGCTCAAAGCAAAGTCCAACAAGTGAGAAGGAGAAACAAGAGATGAAGAGTACCCCATATTCATCTGCGGTAGGCAGTCTCATGTACGCAATGGTCTGTACGAGGCCTGATATCGCCTACGCAGTCGGAGTCATAAGCCGCTTCTTGGCAAATCCGGGGAAGGAACACTGGGCTGCAGTGAAATGGATCCTCCGGTATCTACGGGGTACTTCTAAACGGTGCATATGCTTCGGAAATGGAAAGCCTGTGTTAGAAGGATACACAGATGCAGATTGGGCCGAAGACAATGATTCCAGGAAATCAACGTCAGGTTATCTGACTACTTTTGCAGGGGGAGCTGCTTCCTGGCAATCAAAGTTACAGAAGACCGTTGCCTTGTCCACCACTGAAGCAGAGTATATCGCAGCCACGGAGGCCTGCAAGGAGATGCTATGGATGAAGAGCTTCTTACTCGAGCTGGGAGTAGAGCAAGACAAATATGTCTTGCAGTGTGATAATCAAAGCGCTATTCACCTAGCAAAGAACCCGGCCTATCACTCTCGCTCGAAGCACATCGATATCCGATATCATTGGATCCGAGACATCCTCGAAGAGAAGCTTCTACATCTTGACAAGGTGCATACAGAGAAGAACTGATCTGACATGATGACCAAGGTAATCCCGACAAAGAAGTTTGAAGACTGCTGTCAAGGATCTGACATCGTGACACGTCCATGATTAAGTCGGGAAGGGGGAGATTGTTGGGCTCCCTTCTTAATATGGGCTAAGGGAATTAATGGGCCAAATGAATGATTAATATGGATGAGCCCACGTTCAAGAAAGATGAAGAATGTCCTAGACTAATTCAATGAAGAAAGTCTAGATGGATCATACGGTGGAAGCACTAGATGGGTATAGAAAAATGTAGAATCATGTGCTAATTTCTATCCTAGGAATTTGTAGAATCACTAGAAAATTCTAGGCTAATTGGTGAAAATTTTCACCGACATTGGGAGCCTATATATAGGCTTTAGATGGACACTTTCCATCATCCAATCCAAACAAAGCAATTCAAGTGAGAGCAAGTGTAGAGTGATCAAGTATCCCACTAAGAGTGAGTGTGAGTGAGTCACAAAAATTATATAGTGAAAGTTATATCTTTGTAAAGTTTTCCACTATATAATACAAGTTCCATTTTTATACAAAGTGAGTCTTTCCCATCTTAATCCTACGAAGAGGGAAAACCCGATTTTTCCCAACAAGTTGTTGCAATTCAATAACACTATCTAACAAGCTTGAACTTGTAACAACTCAAAAAATTGGGTAAAAAAAACATCACATAACATTAAATCCAACATAAACAAAGGTCCACTCAAAATCATTTGACTTGGTTGAATCTCACATCTTAAATCTATAAGGTTTAATGTTAAATGCATAGATAAGCTACCATAAGGAGTAAATGGATAGAAGTACTGCAATAGTACAGTGCTAACTAGATTATAGAAGACTTAGAAGTTGATACCCTTCTTTGTCAAAGAATCTGATGTTACTTTAATATCAATGGAAACTACAGCTGCGCTAACAAACTACTAGTAAAGAGTAGAGTGTACACCAAGAATGACTGTTATTAAACGAAAACAAGACTTTCCACAAAGTCGTAAGCCAATGTACTGATTTTAACATTATTCCCAACTCCCCACGTCAAAGTTTCAGAACCCGTTTTAGTACCATGTAAGATTAATTCATCCGTCAATGTCAAGATGTTACTCAAAACTGTAGCTAGAATCGTGACGTTTTCTTGTGTTTCTCCCAATGAATCTTCCATCGCCCAGAAAACATGGCTTGTGAACACACGAGCTTCGAAACCAACCATTTTAACCCATGAACAATCTTCTTGCCTCGAGTATATCTCGCATTGAGGAGAGAAGTACTCCCAACACACGACCGAAAGTGTGCCTCGCCACCGAAAAGGTGCACACCTTTGGGGGTAAGGGGATGGCGTCTCGATGAGTTCAAAACTTTCCTGCACGAAGTCGAACGACAGTATGACCTTATCGGAGTCTACATAGCCTCCCCAATGGGCCACTCCTCCTATCATCACGGGCGGATCTACTTTGCTAGGCTTCCAGTTCACCAGCTTTCCTGTAGGAATCACATCCCAACGACCCCGGATTGATGAGTAAAGAATGCACTTCAAAACAGGCCTTAACTGTAACATTACAGCTTTAAACTCTTTGGTGGAAGGGTCGATCCAGAAGCCTCTGCAATGCTGAAAATACCGTACAAGACCACAAGGGGAAGGGAAGCGCGAAGACTTGCGCAACGAGGGGTTCCAAAGCACGAGGTTTGCGTAATCATAGAGACAAACAACACCGTGAAGGGTGCCAACAAGCATATAGTTGTCTGTTTCATCAATGGGTTTAGTCAGTGTGTTGACCACTGGGCAGGGGAGAGGATCGACCACGATATATTGGTGTACGCATCGATCCTCATCGATGATGAATCGGGGCTTTTGGACAGAGAGATGCTGTTGATGCAAGGTTTGAGAGTGATCGATGAGTTGCTTCCACTCTTTGCAAACGCATCGAAAACGCAGCAAGGTTTTGACAGGCAAGTGCTTGAGGATGAGGACTAAGTTATCCTCCGGGATGTAATCCGCCATGGCCGAGTTCATGATCGATTTCAATGGCAGAATTGAAATCTACCTATTATATAATCCGCCATGGCGGAGTCGGGTGTGATACATCATACATGGCGGTTTCTCTGTAGGTTTATTAGCCAATTTAATCAATATAGCTATAGATATATAAGATAAGATTGTCTGCCCAATTTTGTTAGATATAGATATATTTTTTTAAAAGATATTAACCAATTTTAAATCCTATTATATCAACTGAAGTTTTTTCATGATTCCACTTAATCAATCTAAAAATATATACATAAGATAAGATTTTACCTAATTTCGTTATATATGGACATTTAAATATTCCATGCTCTAAAGATAAGGTAATAATAATCCCAACAACAATAATTTTAATCGGTAAGAATTGATAAAATATTATCTATTGATTTTAATCTACATAATATTATTTTTTCAATAGATATGTATATCATATTTTTTGTCTGAAAATTTTATTTTTTATTATTGATAAATTTAATAAAGTATTAATTCATAACCTAAATTATCTAGAAATATTGAACGGCAAGTACATGAATTCGAAGATGAGGAACAAATTATCTTCCGGGATGTAATCCAACATTGCGGAGCGGATTCTGAGATTGATTTCAATTTTCAATTGAAGAAATTCGGGTTTCGCGATCGATCTAGTTAAAAAACGAGATTGGACAAATCAAATGATTAAATGATACATACAGCGTCGGAATGAATGAATGAATGAACTAAACATCTAGCTAGCTAATTATAGTAATCAAAAAACATGAATGAATGAATCATAGTTCAAGTGAACCCATTGCTTTCCTCTTTCTTCGTCTCCTCTCAGACTTATCCCAAGCAAGCTTGTAATGGCACACAAACATGGCTTTCCTGCCATCTCCGGATTCATGTACGAGGGCGGGTATTATCCAATCCAAGATGATGTCATTTGTCCACGAACAGTCGATGCTTACCAAACTAGATAGTGCAAGCAGTTACAACAAACAACTACTACTACTAGAGTGCATCAAGCCATCAACAAAGAATGAACCATCTCTAGCATTCTAGCAATGAACTGACAGATGCTAACAATGAAAAAATAAGCAGCATTTAGTAAGCAAACTCTAATTTGGCAATAGCTAACAATGAAAGGACAAAGCGAAGCAAGATTTCAGTTAAGTAAACATGCCTGATTTTGCAAGCAATGGCGATAAACAACTGAACACACAATGAAATCTCAAATATACTAATAGACATCAAACGCCGTTCATCTAATCAAATAGCTCAAAAGAGATGTAAAATGTCAGCAGCAAATTCGAAACACCGAATTGTTGATTTTGCTTCATTTAGTCAAATAGCTTGTAAGACAAAATGGGGAGGGACATTTTAAGCAAAGCTAAGGGAAGAGAAGACTTTCCACAAAGTCGTAAGCCACAGTGACGTTTAATAAATCCTCGAGTCCTCCCCTCAAAGTTTCCCAGCCAGTTTCTGTGCCATCTAACATCAACTCGCCTGTCATTGTCCGAGAGTCGCCAATAATCATAGCTAGAATCCGGACACTTGGTTGTGAACCTCCAATTAAATCCCCGAGCCCTTCTTCCTCCATATCCCTCTTCCTTTTTCCTGTCTTCTTTCTTTCCTCCACGTCTTCCATCGCCCAGAAAGCATGCCTTATAGGCTCATGACTATAAACTTCAAAATCAACCATTTTAACCCATGAATCTTCTTGCCTCGTGTATACCCCACATCTACGAGGAAATTCATCATCCCTGACATCCCAATACACAAGTGAAAGTCCGCCTTGCCAACGACAAGGTGCAGAGTGCATGTTATAAAGATCAGGCATACCAATGATTTCAAAACTTTCTTGCACGAAGTCAAAAGACAATATGACCTTATCCTCGTGTTCATGGTCCAAGTGATAGTAGTCATCGAAGGACTCATCAAGACAGCCTCCCCAATGAGCCACTCCTCCTATCATTACAGGTGGACCTTCTTTGCAGGACCTCCATTTTGCCAGTTTTTGGGTAGGAATTACAGTCCAACCACATCTGATTGACGAGTAAAGAATGCACTTAACAGCAGGCTTTCGTTGTAATACTATGGCTTTAAATTCATTGGTGGAAGGGTCAATCCAGAAACCATAGCAATTCTGTATTCCTCCACGGCTCCACCAATATACCGTTTAAAACCCAAAGGGAGAGGAAGACTCCTAAACTTACGCAACGAGGGATTCCAGAGCACGAGGCTGCGGTAATCACAGAGACAGACCACGCCGTGAAGGGTGCCAACAAGTACATAACGCTTCCTTTCAATCGGTTTCCTCAGTTTATTCACCAAAGGTTGGGGGAGACTAGCATCGACGACAAGGTATCTGCTGCGTACATAAGGTTGAACAATGAATCGGGGCTTTTGGACGGAGAGATGCTGTTGAACCAAGGTTGGAGAGTGATCGATTAGCTTCTTCCAACAATTGCACACGCATCGAAAACGCAACGGTAGTATTTGAAGATCAGGACCAAAATATCTTCCGAGATGTAATCCGACATGGTAGAACTGGAATTCGATCTCTACCTATTGATTTCAATGGCGTGAAATTAGGGATTTGCGTAATACAAGTAGTAAGGAACTGAGATTGAACAAATGAAAGGAGTTAACTGAAACATACCAAGGAGTGTTTCAACCAACACAAAATCAAACGAGGTATGGAATCTCCAATCTCCAATCTCTATGGTGTGGGTGATGGGGATGACCCAGTTCGATGACTCGAACGAAGACCTAAAAGGGGAATTGGGGGAAATTTCGCTAATATCTGCAAATATCAGTATCCCGGACTTTAGGGGGTTTTCCCTCTTTTATCTACTTTAAAAAAAAAAAAGTATCCCTGTGGACTTTTTTCAAATCTGGCTAAACCATGAGCGTAAATGCGTAACCCGCCACCACCATCTCTATGGATAATACTCGGTAAGTGACTGGATTACCAATTCCTACTCTATTGATTAAACAACAAATTTTTTATATATTTTTTATATATATACATTGATAGAGATGCTTCATTCATTGTTGATGCACTCTAGTAGTAATAGCAGTTGCTTGTTGTCACTGCTTGTGTTATCTTTTTATTCCGATTTAGAGCAAGCCCAAGAGATACGGTAAAATAGAGAAATCTCAAGATTTTAGAGAAAATGAGTGTTTTATAGTCCCAACAGTCCTACATACTAATATTTAAAATAGAGAAAGGGGAGGAAAGAGAAAATTTTTCTCTGAATTTAGAGGAAGAGAGAAGAGAAATAGAAAAACTGTAAAATTAAATGTTTGGGGTAATCTAGGCAAGAAAGGGCACCGGTCCTTGCCTCCATCAATTTGTTCAACATACAGTTCACCATCTACCACCGAATATGGTGGGATTCGATTCAAGTAAAGGTGTGTCAACCACCCAATGTCCCAAACGTTAGTATCCCCCACTTCTGGCTTCATCTTCTACCTCTCTCGCTCGCTCGCTCATCTTCCTCTTTGTAGTACGGATATATAATGCCGGAGACGAGCTCTGCACATGGAGGATCTGATGGAGGAACTGAAAACAGTAGCGTCAAATTTGACCATTGAGACTAGCAAACATAGAGCCTTGGTTGAAGGAGCACAACAGGATGAGTGATGACAGTAAGTGTTGATTGTTATATTGTTCAATCTAGGGTCTCTTAGTTTCGAATAGCTTTGCAGAAACGAACCAAACAAAAACAGAAGCAACAACGAAAGCACACACAAGCTTTGTTTACGCGGTCCGGTTTCCCTACATCCGCGGAACCTCAAGAAGGGAGGTTCACCCAATTTCACTAAGCATCCAAAGGTTCAGAGACAGATTACAAAGGTTTCAGATGCACAGCACTAAGACGCGATTCTAACTAAACTAGGACAAAGAAGATAAACAAGGAATAGGGTTAGAAATCGCCCGTGAAGGACACCGAGAAATCTCAGGAGAGATTTCTCCGCCCAGAACCCTCCATTCATCTTCTTCTTCGTCAGACGAGCAGGCACTCCGGTAGCATCAACCCAGAAGAGCACCCTTGAAGAGAATCGCCGGCGTTGGGTGGCTGCAAAGCCAAACCCTAGTGTTTTTCTCCCAAACCCTAACCCCGTTGCCCCTTGGCTTACCAGAGAGAGAAGGAGCAATGCTACAGTTCTCAGAGGTGTCCAAAAGGGGTTTATAAAGGGCTAGGGTTCCAACGTTCGAATGGGAGCCGAGAGATATGGGCTTAGATTTGGGCCAAATGCAATAGGCCCAAATCTGTACAAGCTCAGACCTGCAAACATCAAACACAAAGGACCTAACAACAAACACTTAGACAAAACACATCCTAGCTTCACCTTATGAGTCAAGGCTAGCCATTGGTCCCTAACATGGTGCAACCATGAGTCAAATGTGCTTTTCCTTGGCTATGGCAATGGCTAGGTTATGTTTAGAATTAGTGAACCTGTCCTAGTAGCTAGTGCATCTTTCAAACCAAATAAACCAATGTCTCGTTTACAACATATTACAAGGATTATAAACACATAACATATATACTTATATATATTATTACTATATGCTAAACAATTTTATGGGTAATGAAAACTCTCAAATAAACTTGCTTCTGCTTGGGCATTCAGAATGAGTGGTGATAGCAAATTGTTGATTGTGTTGGGTGAAGGACTAGAAGAACTCGTTGTTGCAACTTGCTATACTGAGCTAAGATTGAAGATTGGTGCAAGTCAACTTGAATAATGTAATTTTGCTGTTTCAAATGTAATTTTGCTAAATGTCCATTACATTTGAAACAACGAAATGAAGATTGAAGAGAACCTTGCTGTCATTTTGCTAATGTGTCCATTACATTTGAAAGTTGAAACAACAAATTGAAGATTGCTGTCATTTTTCTAAGTGCCCATTATATTTTTGTTTCATAATTTACATAAACTTTAACAAAATTAAAAGTTAAGCTGTAGTATTTATAGCATATAATTAATGCAAAAATTTGTAAAATAGAGTTGTTGTTTGGGTTGTAGTATAAAATTTTTTAGGGCTGGAGAAAAATTACCATGGAAATCAAATCAACATGTACCAACCGAACCAACATAATTAGTAACCAATTATATTGGTTAGTGGTTGCCAATATAATTGGTTCGGTATACCGAATCAAGTTCCAAAACTTGGTATGGTAACGTGACATGCTCGGACCCAGGCTCGAGCAAAAGGACCGGCGACGAGAGTTCCGAGAAGTCGGGAAATTGTGGACAGCTTCTGAGTCAACAGGTCAGCCTTCAAAGATTGCGATTTCCTGTCGATTGGCTTGGCTTCTGGGAGTGTCTGAGTAATAGTTTTGTAGATATTGAAGTCACGGTCGAGGATTGGGGCAGATCTCGTCATTCGGAGATCAGACGAAACGGGAAACAGAGTTTTACCGAGACGTCGCCTGTGCAGAGACGATTCCGAAACTGGGTTCGTTTGAGAGGTATTGAGGGCTGCTTTGGGAGTGACGTTTTGGGTATGATTGAGGGTGATGATGTGGTTGTGGAAGGCCTTAGAATGATGGTAAGGTAGGGGATTGGGGTTGAGGGATATGTGATGCAAGATCGCTCTCGGTCTCGCACTCCGAGCTCTCTCCAACACTCGATCTTCCACACTCTCGGCCTCGCAGTCCGAGTGTTTCTGACCATTTGATTCCGTCTTCTCTCACTAAGGAATCTCCTTCAGCCTCTCACCGAAGGTTTTGTTCCCGGTCTCTCACCTAAGAACGAGATTCTTGACCTGAATCACTGGAAGCTAAAGGCTCACTTTTTCTCAAATTCAACTTGTTTTCAAAAAAGTACGTTCTTGCATCCTTTATGTAGGAAAAATATTGAATCTATGAAAAATAAAAGAAATTAAAATAAATTGATAAACTATTGACAGATAATACGGAAAGGTTTCCGAGATTTATGACGGAGAGATGGGCAACCATAATGGGGGAAAACGAATGGTCTTGGTTGCCATCAAAGAGATGAAAGGTCAGAAATCCCAAAGGCCCGTCATTTAATCCGACCTTATTGAATGCATTCCGTCTTCATTTATTGCATTTCCGACAAGCTTCCTAATTTACGGACTGCTCCAAAGATCCCATATTTCGGCCATCTTCCAAGCTGATTTGATAATTGCATTCTTCAGTAAAGTTGTAGCCACTTAAAATATCTTTCCAACAAGTGCTCATCGGCTTCAATCGGAATTTTATACAGCAAGAACGAGCCAAAATACCGAGGTGTCGCCAAACAATCTTCACAAATGAAAGTTGATGTTCTGCTCCGAAGACAAACCTTTGTAGGAAAAAAGAGACAAGCTCATGGGCGACTACAATCACATAATAACGGTAATGAGAATGGAAAAGTTGGTATTACCATTACCAACCAATTTGAAATTGATTGGTACGGTAATACCAACCAATTCCTACCAAACCAAGTATATCTAGTTTTATTTTTATTTTTTTTTAATTTACTTTGTAATTGTTTTAAGTTTTGTTTTTATTTTTTTTAAGTTTTTTTTTCTTCAAAAAATATTTTTAATCAATTGAGGAATACTAACTCGACCTCTATTAAGACGAAAACCTATAATAATAATCGGAATAATACATTCCTACTACTATGTTGCTTTTGCTTTAGTGATTAAACACTTTGTAATAACTTTAAAGTTTTATGTTGCTTTCGTCCTCAAATATAGTCGGTTTGGACAAAAACTTAAGCGTTGGAATAATTTTTACGTTTTAATTAAATTGTATGGTATTTGCATGTTTTTATTTCAACACTCGAAAGTTGGTAAATTACCATTTCCAACACGTACTAACCAACTTAATAGGTAACCAATTAAGTTGGTACAACCTCTTCGGTGGTTGGTAATGGTAGAAGTTTTACGATTACCAATTCAAATTGGTTGATATTTTTTGCTCTATTTTAGAGACTTTGATAATAAATGCAAAACTTTTTTACTCTAAGTGCCCATTATATTTTTCTTTTCCGTCATTTGCTTCTTGTTATTTACTTTGTAGGTTTCTCTGTAGGTTTATTGAGTCGGGTGTGCTACATCATACATGACGGTTTCTCTGTATATGGACATAGTTTTAGAAATATATACATAAGATAAGATTTTACCTAATTTTTTGCTATATATGGACATAGTTTTAGAAGATAATAACATTATCAATATAGGGTGTTTTTGCTAAATAGCTTATTTTGAACCTTTTAATTAAATAATTAGCACCCAAATAAATTTTATTAGGTAGGCTAGCACCCTTCCCAATCGGTCAACGTTGACTGTTGACTGGTCAACGTTGACCGTTGACTGGTCAACGTTGATCGTTGACTTTTTCGGTTTTTTTTTATAACCAATTGATGCCACTTTTTTTGATGCCATTTTTCATAGTGTTTTGATGCCAAATTTTTAATTATATTTTTTTCTTTAATGTGATGCCACTTTTTAAAGTAGCGTTTTTGATGTTATGTGATGCCACTTTTTTCAAACTTTGATGACATTTTTGTTTACTGTGATGTCATGTGGACCATTGGTGCCTTTTTTTTACTATTGACTACTGATGACACTTTTTTATGTCAATGTTTTGATGATGTGTTTTTTTACCATGATGCCATATTTTTTCAAAGTGGTGTTTTGATGACATTTTTTTTCCTTTAATGTGATGCAACTTTTTCAAAATAGTGTTTTGATGCTAGATGGCACTTTTTCAATTAAATCGGTTGTTGCCACTTTTTTTTTTAATTTAATCAATTGATAACACTTTTATACAATTGATAACATATAAGCATTAAATTTGATTACACTTCATTGGTGACATTTTAATTGGTGACACATTTATGATGACGTTTAAGAATCTAATAACATGAAATACCACATAACACTTTTTATGTCAATTTTTGATGATATTTTTATCGTGATGCCATATTTTTTCAAATTAGTGTTTTGATGACATTTTTTTCTTTAATAAAAATTAGGAATCAAAATAACAAGGAGTGGGTAGCTCCAACATCAAAAATCAAAATAACAAGCAAGCATGATTCAATTTCCTTTGTTATTGCTGCATCAGAAGCCCAAACCACAAATTTATACATCATGGTAGTTGTCTCATCACCCAAAATAAAGACCTTATAGAACTGAACAGATGCAACCAAACCAACACAACTCAAATTAGCAGGATTCAATACATTAGTTTGTTCCAAAAACTCTTTTTGCAGACTGTTCTCTAAACATAAGGCGCATAACTAGTCAAGTTTCCAACCCGCCTTAATGGTTAACTCATGCTCTAGCTCCCGATTACAGTCTCAGATACATATCATACGTGGGAAATTCAGCCTTACTCTCCTTTCCACTTCTTGGTAGGTGGCTCCTCCTCCTCTTCATCTTCTTCCTCCTTCTCTCCTCCATTGTCGTCATCGTCGTCGTCATCGTCATCTTCCTCGCCATTTTCATCATCATCCTCTTCCTCAGCACCACCCACCTTCACCATTGGCCTCTAGCTCATCCTCTACATCTCTTTCTGCCTCATCCTTCCCATCTTTTCCAGCATCCTCTTCACTGCCTTTATCATCCGGGTCATCTCCGGTCTTTTCACCATCGTTGTTGTCGTCTTCGTCACCATCCTCATCATCGCCATCCTTATTCTCAGGTTCTTGCTGGTTGGCCTCACAGATCTCAGATGCAAGAAACCTAACACGAAAATGATTGTCCGTAATCAATAACCAAAGGATCCATCATCTCCTGAAAACTAATCGGGAATCAAATGCAAAGATCCATTCTGTAAGTTGACAAAGAATCAGATGAATTTTGTCTTCAGATAATCAGACACAAAATAATGAAACTGATAACCATTGCTTTAGCCAAATGCAGGGACAGTACCAAAAAGAGAGGGTTGAGCATCAAAAGGTAAAGAAACCTGATAAATCTAGGAAAAAACCTCAACAATTTGAAGGAGCTAGGAACAAAAACAAATCTCAAATCCATTACCTCAACCACAAGCAGTTTGAACCCAGTTTGAGATAACACATATACCTTAAGCAAAAATATGCAAAAGAAGAAGAAAGGGCAGGGTACATAATTTCAGTAAAATCTGCCAACTAAAAATTAAGATAACCATGTGTAACAAAACCAAGAAACTATGGAATAAATAAACTTAAATGATTCCATATCCGCCCACCGACTTCTAATTAGCTCCTATGTATCTATAGTTACTCTATGAAAGGATGGATAGATCAGCAAAATCAAGGTCCTATTGGGGATTGGAATACCACACAGGGTACGAGTCGAGCTCAAAAAAAGCAAATTCTATGCTTCTCTAGCAGTACTAGATAACATCTAAGAACGATTATTTATAACTTATCAAATGATTTTGTTATCTTGACGACCATTTCAGTTCAACCGATTCCAAGATGGTGGTGTTGAGCTGAAACAGAGGAGGAAGGCTCTTCTGGAAGAGTAAGCAGCCTCATTTCAGCCTGTTGACCGCTAAATAATGATGTCCACACTGGGATAGCAGCCCCATTTTTGAATGATTAAGCCTTAAACTACATAAATAAACCAAGGATGCACCAATTGCCATTTTTTTTTGAAGTACCAATTGCTACTGTTTTGAAGCACTTCGTATGAAGGGATTGAGATATTTCATCAATGAAAATAATCAGATACAAGAAGCAAAATAAATCATGCAATCTAAATCAAGAACTCAAAAGCAAATAGCATCAAGTAACAATGTAATCTAACTGAACTACTCTATTCAACTGAAGCCCTGATACAACCTAAGAGGCGAATACTGGAGTTTAGCAAGATATTCTCCCAAAATTATTTAGAATTAAGGTCAAACACTTGGCTAAACATGAAAACTAACTGAACTACTCTATCCAATTGAAAATTTTCAATCAAAAAAGCAATGGCATCCACAACTACTGGATCACCTAATGATATAATCAAGAGAAGCTTGCCTGGATTCCATTCAGTAAATCATCAAAAAGTAGTTTCCAAGCTTTGATAATGACCAACCTGGGGGAGATTGTTCCATTTTCCGAAAGCTGCTGTACTGAAAAAGGTCCAACAGTGAGGACCGCCAATCTGGGTAGGAGACAATTTTCTGGAGTTGTTTGCCATCCATGAAAGACCATCGATTCCCTTCACAAATGCTCCTTCAAAGGGAAGCGTCAATGAGCTGCTTAGAGTAGGAAGAGGGTCCTCAAATGCAGCTAGAAGAGCCCATATTGAACTGAGTTCCAACCTCTGATGACAAATGGAGCAAAGATTTTAGCTTCACTAGAAGTACACAACATTTAGTCATATTCTTCAACACCTCCGATCCATGGCTTTCCATTCATCATATAATTTGTGACATGTCATCTTTAACCATTGCATTTTGAAGCAAATCTTTAAATGTCATCAGGAAAAGAAGAAAGTAATCAATACATAATCACCAACATACAATTTTTTTTTCAAGATAATGTTTTTCAAGGAAACCAGCAAGAACAAATGAAGCAAGATCTAAATGCAACTATGCAAGAGAAATTGCACAAGAAGCTGCGGAATCAAGCACACAATTACATTAAAAAAAAAGAGGCTGAAATTGACAAGTTTTGAGTTCAGCTCCATTTACTATGCAGTACTGATAGTTCTTCACCTGCCCATTTACCAGATTTCATCAATATGAATCCAAGAGAGAGGATAACATCAACAGAACACAAAACACAAACTCTCTCAGTTCATATTCTGTTCCACTAAGCTAGGATAGCAGCTTAGTGGTTGCAGTTGCAGAACAGTACAGTAGCTCCAGCAACCAGGAAATTCACGAGAGCAATCGATGAAAACTTCCTTTTTTCAGCCTGTCCAGCCAAAATTGACACAAGATCAATAAGTCCATTTAGCTAAAGTGTAGGTATATGAAAGGAACGAAAGCCATTGTGCTCATTGCCTCTCAAAATTGACACAAGATCAATAATCTTGACGATACGAAAGGAGCAAAACGGAATCTCGTACATCTTGACTGTAGTGCCGGAATGATCTTATTGACATGGTTACAAATAAGTGCAAACCGAGTGTTTTTGGTGTATTTCTCAATAACTACATTCACAAGAAAAGAACAAATTATGAGCAACATCAGAAAAAATTAGACAACAAACACGGACAGGAAAAGGATAGATTGACACACCTCGTCGTAAAGCAAACTGTGCATCCTTGGTCATGGCATCAGCCTCATCCAGTAAAATAGAAAGTATGTTGATAGAAATTTGCTTCGTCAAAATCAATGTGACTGCGGACTGCCACTTAATCAACCATGAACTCCAAACATATGCCATAAAGCAGCCACTCAAACCTTGATATAAATTCATCATAGTCTGAAAATAGGAAAAGGCCATACATCCAAAATTATGATAAAACTTTTCGAAAGCATATTATTTGATGCTTGAAAACAGATCTATCATAACTCCCTATTCACAGCGTAGTCAAATCAAATGGATCACTAGCCACACAGGACAGAAAATGAAAAAAAGTAATAAACACATTTATTAAAAATCAATGTCAACCAACAACCATAAGTAAAGAGAGCTCCCGTAATTGGAAAGTAAAAAGCACATGTCCACGTTAAAACTCATACCATAACTTAAGAAAATTCTAATTCAGGACGCATCAATGGAGAGAGATAACAAGGCATGGTGACAACTATAAGAAACAGCAGCTTGCAAGAGACTAGCATAGTTCCAGAGTAAATGCTACTCACCACACAAAGAAGTTGCCGTTTCCCAAGGCTATCAGCTCCCTGATAGCTAAACTTTGCTTCCAAAACTGCTATTAGTGCAACATTATCCTACATATGAGATGAAGTTGCATCAAGTTTATGTCTAGAAACACTGAAAATATTTTAAAATGAACAAAATTCGGAAAATAAATAAATTCTGCTAATATAATACCTTAACCAATCGCGACCCAAGGCACTTTTCTTCTGAGCACCAGGAACTACTGGATCCGTCAAAGATTGCGCAACCTTATTAAATTCAACCTGAGGATAAGAATAAGGATAGTTAAAATTGAGAAGAATAGAGACGATAAAACTAGACTGAGCACGAGTGCACGAATATCAAACCTCATATTTCTTGACATGTAAAAATCTATCTCTACGGAAGAATGTAGCACATCCATCAAACGTCTGGGAAACCTACATGGAGAAGAAAAGTAACACAACTCTAAACTCTAGGTGATATGGTAGCACAACTCAAATGAAATTTATATATTCAGCTTACAAACCTCCTACATATTTTTCTAACTACAAGTTCACAATCCATGAACATGTAGCATTAAAACCTAAGGAATCATAGACATCCTTTTCAGTTTTCACCTTCAAATGCTTCAGGAAAAATGGAATTCATAACCAATTCTCACTGTCAATTTATTTAGATAACATAATTCAATTCGACTTCGGAGTCTTAATTCAATTTTGGGGAAAACCGATAGCTAGAGCAAATAACAAAATCGGATGATCAATTGAAGAAAAAGGGAATACCTGTAAACAGCGGGCAATTGGATCAAATAAGGACCTCATAGGACTCGATAGGAAGCTTCATCATCTGAGAGAGGAGGTGATTGTCGAGGTCGGGGAGACGAGGTTCGGAATCGAGTTTTCTCGGAATCACAGTGGCCACCCTCGTCTGCTGCAACATCACCTCGGAAACCAAACACCATACGCCCTTCTTCCTCCATCTTCGTCGTCTCCTCCTCCAAGTTTTCACCTGGAAGGTAGTAACTGGAGGCCCAATCGCTGGAGTGGGGTGGCGCCTTATGCGATTGGCGGTCGGAGAAGTCGAATCTAGGGGCTTGTCCCTAAAATCCCTAAAATTGGAACCTGGAAGGTAGTAATTGGAGGCCAAATCGCAGGAGTAGGTGGCGCCTTGTGCAATTGGCGGCCGTAGAAGTCGAATCCGGGGGCTTGGAGCGGCCGTAGAGGCCGGCGCCGAAGTAGGGGTCGACGGCGGGGGGAGGTAGGGGAAGGGTAGACGAAGTTGTTCATTGGAGCGCGAGAGATGGAGATGGGAGAGAACGAACGGGAAAGAGCTAGGGGGCTAATTAATCTTCCAGGCGGGTTAGAACGGCCCATTTAACAAGTTAGGAGGCTAATAACCTAATTAAATTAGAAAATGTGATATTTTATCAAAATTTCTCATCAATATATTACATGGTCATACTAATTAAATAATTTATTAAAAAAATCAATTTCATCGTACTTTTATTTTGTGACAATATTATATTGGAGAAATTCATGAAGCTTGGAAAAAAGATATTTGACGAAATTGAAGAGATATAATCGTATATTTTGTAGAAACAAAAATTATCTTCAATATTTTGAAAGTTTTAATGCCAGGCTCTAAAGATAAAGACAATAATAATCCCAACAATAATAATTTTAATCGGTAAGAATTGATAAAATATTATCTATTGATTTTAATCAATCTTTTACTTAATATTATTTTTATCAATAGATATATCACATTTTTTGTGTGAAAATAAATAAATTAATTTTTTATTATTAATAAATTTAATAAAGTAATTCATAACTTTTTTTTCCAACAGTTGGCCTGAGCCATTTTATTCCAAACTCCACTTGAACAAAGTTAGCAGAGGTAGAGCCTGCAAAGTGCTGACTAATACAATCAGGGATAGAAGAGAATTCAGCATATGAATCAGGGGTAAGGGTCAATCCAAAAGCCATAGCAAGTCTGCATTGGTTCACCGAAATACCATTCGAAACCCAAAGGGTAAAAAAGACTGCAACTTTTGCGCAACGAGGGGTTCCAGAGCAATCGGGGCTTTTGGACGAAGAGATGCTGGCTAACCAGAATCATGGGCAATCCAAACCTGCAATTCCCTGAATACACCAGAATTCAGATCACAAGTAAATACCACCTCCTTTTGGTCTGTTTTCATAACAAGCCAATAAAGGACGCCATTGAAAGAGTAAGCTTGTTGACACTGGCCAATCGACATGTCTAGCATAAGAGAAGCCTTGAAACGACTTCCAGCCCTTATCTCGAGGGCAATGCCTTCCATTGGCGCCAAACATGCGTTATGAATCCTCCCGGTTTCTTTCATCTCTTCCCCTATTGCTGCCCTTTTCTTACATTTCTTCAAGCACAGAGACCCTTCTTGCCTCATGTCATGTATGTGTTTCAATGTATGTCGGATCAATAATGGAAATTTGAGTTAAAAAGATAATCTAGATGGAAACCGGAACAAAAAGATTCTACGACAGATAGCGCAAGCAGTGATAACAAGCAACTACTACTACTACTACTAGAGTGCATCAACAAAGAATGAACCATCTCTGCTCTCTAGCAATGAACTGACAGATGCTAACAATCGAAAAATAAGCACCATTCAGTAAGCAAACTCTGCCTAATCATACAAGCGGTATTCTGAGAGCAAAATCAACAAAGAACTAAGCATCTGTGGTGTCAAGATGATCAGCGATAATTTTGCAATAGCTAACAATGAAAGGACGAAGCGAAACAAGATTTCATCCAAGTAAACATGACTGATTTTGCAAGCAGTGGCAATAAACACCCGAACACAATGAAATCTCAAATATACTAATTAAAAGTCATCAAAAGTCGCTCATCTAGGTTGAAACTGTTTGCTGACAATAGTAGCATGAAACTAGCTCAAAATAGATGTAAAATGTCAGGAGCAACTTCTCCTACACTCGGCTATTTCAGCAGCACTCCGAATTGTTGATTTTGCTTCCTTTAGTCAAATAGCTTGTGCAGAAAATGGGGAGAGACGTTTTAAGCAAAGCTAAGGGAAAAGAAGACTTTCCACGAAGTCGTAAGCCACATTGATGTTATCCCTGAGACCATTCCTCACAGTTTGCCAGCCAGTTTCTGTGCCATCTAACATCAACTCGCATGTCATTGTACGAGAGTTGTCAATAATCATAGCTAGAATCCTGACACTTGGTTGTGAACCTCCAATTAAATCCCCGAGCCCTTCTTCCTCTACATACCTCGTTTTTTCCCCTGTTTTTGTTCTTTCCTCCACGTCTTCCATCGCCCAGAAAGCATGCCTTATAGGTTCATCAACTTCGAAATCAACCATTTTAACCCATGAACCTTCTTGCCTCGAGTATATCGCACATCCAAAAGGAGATTCATCATCCCCGACATCCCATTCATCATCCCTGGCATCCCATGCACCATCCCCGGCATCCCATACATCATCCCCGGCATCCCAACACACAAGTGAAAGTGTGCCTTGCCAATGACAAGGTGCAGAGTCCATGTTATAAAGATTAGGCATACCAATGATTTCAAAACTTTCTTGCACGAAGTCATCCATGTACTCATCAAGACAGCCTCTCCAGTGAGCCACTCCTCCTATCATTACAGGTGGACCTTCTTTGCAGGAACTCCAATTTGCCAGTTTTTTGGCAGGAATTACAGTCCAGCCACGTCGGATTGACGAGTAAAGAATGCACTTAACAGCAGGCTTTCGCTGTAATATCATGGCTTTAAATGCTTTGGTGGAAGGGTCAATCCAGAAACCATAGCAAGTCTGCATTAGTTTACCAGCATACCATTTAAAATCCGAAGGGAGAGGAAGACTCCTAAACTTACGCAACGAGGGATTCCAGAGCACGAGGCTGCGGTAATCACAGAGACAAACCACACCGTGAAGGGTGCCAAAAAGTACATAAAGCTTCCCTTCAATCGGTTTACTCAGTGTATTCACCAACGGTCGGGGGAGAGTAGCATCGACAACAAGGTAACTGCTGCTTAAATGAGGATCACTTAGATGAGGATCAACAATGAATTGGGGCTTTTGGACGGAAAGATGCTGTTGAATCAAGGTTGGAGAGTGATCGATGAGCTGCTTCCAACAATTGCACACGCATCGAAAACGCAACAAGGTTTTCACAGGCAAGTATTTGAAGATCAGGATCAAATTATCTTCCGAGATGTAATCCGACATGATAGAACTGAGAATTCGATCTCTACCTATTGATTTCAATGGCGTGAAATTAGGGATTTGCGTAATACAAGTAGTAAGGAACTGAGATTGAACAAGTGAAAGGAGTTAACTGAAACATACCAACACACAACCAAACGAGGTATGGAATCTCCAATCTCTAATGGAGTGGGTGATGGGGGTGACCCAGTTCGATGACTCGGACGAAGACCTAAAAGGGGAACTGGGGGAAATTTCGGTAATATCTGCAAATATCCAGTCTTGCGTTTTCCCTCCCGTATCTGCAAATAAAGCGCGGGAAAAGTAGAGTTTTTTGGCGCCATTTCTTGCATGTCCAGTTGTCCACTCACTGGTTAGTGGTGAAAAAGACGTGGAAACGATTGCGTAGGTAGATGTTTGGTACATGATTTTTGGACTTGTAGGATATAGTTAGAGGGTTGAGGAGTTTGGAGGTTTACTAGAGTAGTTTATGGGTGGGTATAAGGGTTATTTTAGGTATACGGTTTCCTTCTCACCTGGGACTCTCAGTTTGGTCTCAACTTTTGTACATTAGTGTTTTCACCACATCTATCTATTTACCATTTCAAGGTATAATGTCATTGGAAAAATTGGCTCAATATATCTTTGGATCTTTGATTGTTCCAACCTTATCTATTACCCACTCTGTTAATTGAAACTTGTCGTTTAAAATCTATATAAAATATTACTCCGGTCAAATTTATTTAATGTTTTAAGAGATGAAATTTGATCAACAATATTTGATGTTTTAAAAGTAATCATTACACTTTCTTTTGCTTTTTCACTAGTATCAATATAATTTGTACTTTTTTTAAAGTTTAACTAATTACATTTATGCATAATAAATTTGATGAGAGAGTAAAAATTATTTTGTAGGATATTTAAATGTGAAAGGAACATTTTTTAATCTTTGTGCATTCATCTAAAACATCAAATAAATCCGATCGGAGGGAGCACTATTTTTTATATTTGTTTTTATAAATTCATACTTAATTGTAATAAGTATGAAACTACTAAAAAAATTATTTAAAAAGTTAATATTTTATATAGTTTTTAACACGTAAAAAAGCGTGCGTAAATTGTAAAACGTCATGTTTTAATTAACGAAGAGGGTATTATCTATGTAATATAATAAAATAGATACATGAAGTGGTGGGATTTGCTTATGTAATTTGACTAGACCTGTCAATTGGGTCATTTCAGGTTTAGGGTTAAACGGGTTTCGGGTAAAACGAGTTACGTGTAGATCTGGGTTGACTTAAACTCGGGTTTGATCCGATTTTGGGTCAAATCGGGTCGATTTTAGATTTGTCAATTTTTTTTCATTTTTTAAATTAAAAATTTATAATTTGGTAATTTTGCGATAATTTTAAAATGCTAATAATAAAGATGTGGTTCATGAGTTCTAGTGGTTGTAATTATATACTATATCCGATCTAAAATAATTGATTTTTATTAGTTCTCGTAATTTTTAATAAAATTGAAAAATATATAAAATATCAAATTTGTAATTAATTTTTTAAAAATAATTTCATGCAATTAGTAATAAGTATAGAATTGGTTTTAATATTTTCATATTTTTTAGAGTTCTTATCTTCTTAAAAAAATGTGATGAAAAATAAAAAATAAATAATATCGATCGGAGGGAGTATTACACAATACGGAGTACAAATAAATATAAAAGTTGATTTGAAAATGAAAGATCAAGTGATTGTAATTATAAAATGTAATACATTGAAATTTCCATTAAAAAAATTAATCATATATAAATATAAATCAATTGGGTCAATCGGGTCACCAAGTCTAAACCCAGATGACCCGAAAAATTACTGAGTTTTCGGGTTCGGGTCGGAAAACCTTTTCGGGTCTTGACCCATAATTTTCCGGGCGTTCGGGTCGGATCAACCGGATCGGGTCGAGTTTTGACAAGTCTAAATTTGACCGAAAGATGATCTAATATATTTAAGTTATTTCATATAATTACCTCATCTATTTATTCATGTGGCATCCTATATTTCTACTTTAACTGACAACGACAATTAATTTTTATCATTTAAACACTAAAATCTTATCATAAATATGAGTAAATTACACATAACAATCCGTAAATTAAACTAGTTGTCACATAACTACGCCCCATAAAATTATAAATTAAATCAAATCACTTATAAATTTGATTTGTTTTCAAAAGATCACTCAACCATTAAACCTCCATTTATTTTGTTTGATAAAACTAAAATGCCCCTAATTCAATCTTATTTCTTTTAAAAGAAAGTCATTGTATGTATTTTACATATTCAGTTTGACATTACATCTTGAAAAAAGCAAGGGAATTAAGCATCATTTAACATATATAAATGTCTCAACCAATATATATGTATCAGATTTGCAATGTGAAGAGCAGGGATTCGCAATGGCTTTTGTTGCTCCCCTCTCCTTCAAATGTTGAATAAGATGTAGATAAGTTCTAAAATAAAACCAGATTTTATATAATAAAAGATCAAATCATTTATGCTTATAAAAATTAAATAATCAATTATAATTATGTATTCTCACGACACAATAAAATCAAGAATAAATGTGTATAGTATATTATAAGAATTTCGTTTAGTTATATGTTAATTGCATAATAATTAAGAAGTATTTTAAAAAAAATAGTTGATTAAACGAGTATTAATATCAAATTTATTTAAATTAAAAAAAACGCACATAGTACGTGTATTGAACTAGTTTACCCAGCTTGGTGACTTTTTTTAGTTTCGCGATGTTTTTATATTTTTGTTTGTTTTATTACAATCAAACAAAATACGAAAAACACTAAGAAATAAAACACACTGGGTCGTAATTCTTAGTTAACAAAAGCATGAAACTAGCTCAGAGTGGCAGGAATCAACAGAGTAAAGGCCTTTACCATTATTTTTTGAATCAATATTTTCACACTATATTAGTCATTGGAGTTGGACGATGGGTTTGAGACCAATCGCTAATGGTTTCCAAACAGGTTCCCTTCAAAATACAGCAGCTCTCTCATAATAATATTAATCATGTCAATTGCCAAAAGCATTAAGCAATAAGCATACATCCATCTATGCCCAACTTCACAAATCAATAGTACGAACTAAGAAAAGAGACGTCTACCTACACGCGATATGCAAGTTCGGCCTCATCAAGTAACAACCAACTGGTGGAAGTCTATACTGACAGACCAAAATGGCAAACTGAGAAATTTCACAATCAAGATAAGCCCTGCTGCAAGGGAAAACCTATGCTTCTTGAGATCGATAAACAAGTTTTCATGACAAAAGAACAGATGACAGTAAAATCTGGATTTAAACTTCCTTGATATAAACTGGTAACCATACACACCCTATAACCATACACACCCGCAGTTTAGTTTGTTTACCAAAAAGACTGAAGTAGCAATGCACATTCGAACACCTAGAAACATATAAGGTTAAAACTCATAAAACACTTGCATAAAAAATGTCACATATCTTGAGCTACTATATTTATACCATGATTTTTTCCCAAGTGCATTTGAACTCAGCTCAATGATGTTGTCATAAATTAGTAGCTGCAGAGAGTTTCATATTATCACTAGAACTCTTCCTAAATCCATGCCCTTTTCTTCAAGCACTGCATATTGTATCCAAATGCGCTAACTCATGAACCTTCTTGCCTCATGTATACTTCCTCTTTCTAGAACTGAAGTCTACAAATTATAGCTATTCATTCTACAGTATACCAAGTCATCTCTGGTATCAATCAACAAGCTCAAAGGGACTATTTTCCCCAACAATTAATTAAAATCAATATAAAAAAAAATGTTAATTCAAGAGGCAGATTTGAACTCGGCTCAAAGATATTTTCACAAATAAGTAACAAGTAAAAAGAGAAGAAATGCCAAAATATTAAGGACCCAGCAAACTATAAGATTATATTAATTACCTGTCAGGTTTCTTCTACCATTTCTTCAAGCACATAGAAAACATGCATACTAGAGTAGCAGATATAAGATTGAAGCCATAAGTGTTAAGCCAAGAAATGGGAAACTATGACAGAATCTATACCTTTAGAACATGAAGGAGTGGGAACTAGAGGATCCATAAGATTCATTCCACATGCTCTTCACAACCAAACAGACAGATTCTGCAACTATCAGTGCAAGCAGGGACAACAAGAAGCTACTAGAGAGTAGAGTACGCCAACATTAAACTAATCATCTCCAACAAAGAACTGACAAACGCTAACAGTGATATATATTAAAAAAATCTGCTAAAAGCCAGCTAATAATACAAGATATAATAAGCAGCATTCAATAAACAACTAATATGGGCTATGAGGAGGAATGATAGTAAACTAAAACCAGTATTTATCTTCGCATATAAAAGTACTAAAGAGACAAAATGACATCTCAATCTATTAATAGCTTTCAAAAGTCGTTCATCTAAATTGAAATTGATTCCTGAGAAAAACAGCATGAAACTATAGCTCCAAATATACATAAAATTCCTGCATCAACTTCTTCTACATTAAGCAATTCCAGCAGCTCACCAGACTGTTCAAGTGGAGAGAAAGAGCGCTTCTCTTAGTCAAAGCAAGCGCTTTACACAAACCTAAGGGAAAAGAAGACTTTCCACATAGTCATAAGCCATAACGATTTTATCATAATCAACAAGTCCTTTCCTCAAAGTTTTATCACCAGTTTTTGTGCAATGTAAGATTAACTCACCTATCAATGTCCTCGAGTCAGTCATAAGTGTGGCTAGAATCCTGACATTTTCTTGTGGTTCTCCAATTAAATCCCTCATCCTTTCTTCCATATCCCTCTTTCGTTTTCCCTTTTTCTTTCTTCCACATCTTCCATCGCCCAGAAAGCACGTGCTATAGGTTCAAAAACTTCGAAATGAACCATTTCAACCCATGAATCTTCTTGTCTCAAGTATATCTCACAGCTGCAAGGCAGATTCCAATCCTCCCAACACACAAGTGAAAGTGTGCCTTGCCAACGACAAGGTGCAGAATTCGAGTAACAAAGATCGGGCATCTCAATGACATCAAAACTTTCCTGCACGAAGTCAAACGACAGTATGACCTTATCACTATGTTCATGGTCATCGTGATCGCCATCATAACTGGACTCATCAAGACAGCCTCCCCAGTGGGCCACTCCTCCTATCATTACAGGCGGGCCTTCTTTGCAGGATTTCCATTTCACCAGTTTTTCAGTTGGAATTAAACCCCAACCATTTCGAATTGAAGAGTAAAGAATGCACTTCACAACAGGCCTTCGCTGTATTATTATGGCTTTGAATTCTTTGGTGGAAGGGTCGATCCAAAAACCATAGCAAGTATGCCTTGGATCTCCCAAATACCATGTAAAAAACAAAGGGAAAGGATGAGTCGAAAACCTGCGCAAAGAGGGGTTCCAAAGCACGAGGTTGCCATAATTACAGAGACAGACCACACCATGAAGGGTGCCAACAAGCACATAAAACCCATTTTCAATCGGTTTGCTTAGTGTATTGACCAAGGGGCGGGGGAGCGGATCAACCACAAGATATTTGCGTTGATGAGGATCAACGATGAATCGGGGCTTCTGGACAGAGAGATGCTGTTGAATGAGGGCTGGAGAGTCGATGAGTTGCTTCCAGTCTTTGCACACGCATCGGAAACGCAGCAAGGTTTTCACAGGCAAGTACTTGAAAATCAGGACTAAAAAATTCTCTTCTTCAGGGATGTAATCCGACATGACAGAACTTGAATCTCTACATAAACATCAAAGTAGAGAGAGGAGATTGATTTCAATTTTCAATCAACGTAATTAGGGTTTTGCGTACTACAGTAGTGAGGAGCTGAAATTGAACAAATCAGAATTAACTGGAACATACCTCGGGCTAGGAACTGAGATTTCAATGGCGTCAAATTAGGGATTTGCGTAATACAAGTAGTAAGGAACTGAGATTGAACAAATGAAAGGAGTTAACGAAACATACCAAGGAGAGTTTCAACCAAAACACACAACCAATCGAAGTATGGAATCTCCAATCTCCAAAATCTCTAATGGTGGGTGATGGGAAAAGTAGAATTGGGGGAAATTCCTCCAACATCTGCAAATATCCAATCTCGCGTTTTCCGGCCAATATCTACAAATAAAACCCGGGAAAAGTGCAGTTTTTTGGCGCCATTTCTTACATGTCCACTCACTAGTCACTGGTTAGTGGTATAATGTCACTTGAAAAATTGGCTCTTTGGATCTTTGATCTTTCCAACCTTATCTATTATTACCTAAGTAATATAATAAAGGGACAATTAGTTATATATCCATCTAAACTTTATTAATCAGTTATATATCCTTCAAATCTTTAAAATAGGTTATTTATACTTATTTATAGGCCGAAAAGAAAAATAGGTATATTAAATGACCCCCCTAAGACATATTGGTATATTAAAAGATTTAAGGGACAAATAGGTATATTAAAAGTGCTCTTGTGGACAAACTGGTATATTAAAAAACTTTTAAGGGACAAATAGCCCTTTTTGCCTCATTTGAATTCATTTCATTTGATTTTTCTTAATAAAAACATTTTCATATATTTTAAAATAATTATTTTTATTTAACTTTTATTCATTTGACTATATAATCATAAAAATAAAATTTGGATATATTTCTATCAAATTATAAAACTTTTTATTTTATTTTTCTATATGTTTGTAACTAATAATTTTGTATAAAATATTATTACATAAAAATTTTATTGGTTTTTTGTACAAATACAAAAAAAACACATATTTAATAGTTGGTTTACAAATCGCAAGTTAAAACACTTATTGCTTATTTTTAGAAAACAATTGATAATGATGATAATAATAATAATAATAATAATAATAATAATAATAATTATTATTATTATTATTATTATTATTATTATTATTATTAATAACATATGAAATATAATTTTAACTAATTATTTCATCTTTAACGGTTTTATAAAAATTCTCATATTTCATTTTTATTTAACATTTTTTGTGTGATTTCCAAACAAATACTAGCTCATATTTTTGTGGGGTAATTTAATTTGTGCAATTTATATAAACAACCATTGTAATAAAGTTTTTATTTAATAAAATGTATATAATATATATTATTAGTGACAAATAGTGATAAAAATTCAATAGTTTTATAATTTGATAGAAATATATACCAAATTTTTATTTTTTTTTGATGATTATATAACCAAATGAATAAGATTATATGAGTATGTAACCAATTCATTATCATACAAATATATTAACATGATTTTATTAAAAAAATAAAACGAAAAGGAAGTCCAATTATGTAAAAAGGGTTATTTGTCAACTAAAGGCTTTTAATATACCAATTTATCCATTAGAGCACTTTTAATATACCTATTTGTCCCTAAAGGCTTTTAATATAACAATTTGTCCTCAGGGGGTCATTTCATATACTAACTAGTGTAGTACCCGTGCGTAACGCACGGGATTTGTAAAATATATTATATTAGATGCTTTCATAATCACCGTCATCTCACCATCATCATCATCATCATTATTATTTCTTTTTAGCAGTAGTAGATATCTACCACGATACAATTGATATGATAAGTATAAGGTTGTTTGAATTCATTTGTTTTGGCTATCTATCACGTCAGATGGCTATCTATCATTTGAATTCATTTATTATCTTTTTAAGTAAAAAACCGATCTTAATCCAATAGGTTTTACTTGATTGAAACGATATATGTCCTTTGTATAGGCATGTCATTAAAATATAATGTTTCATAAATACTGATTAATCTATCGAATTTGATAAAGTCTATAAGTAAATAATTATACATCTATTAGGTTGATTTGAGTGTATTCATAAATCGATATGATTGTAATACACTGAAAAGAAAGATAGACTTTATCAAAATATTAAATTATAATATCAATATTAAGTTAAATTATAATATTTATATAAATATTTGTACAATATTAAAATATTATGAAAATCAAATTATAATATGAATATGTCAAAATATTTTAAGTATACTTATTTATTTTATTATTATATTATTTAGGTCGACATTTTAATAATATTAAAATATTATTAAAATTAAATGATATTATCAATATGTTGAATTAAATGAAATAATCATAATATTATGATTACTTTATAAATATTATTAAAATTTTAACATATTTATATAAATAACTGATTTTTTTTGGTTCGCAAGCAAATAGGTTTTATACTTATACTATGATTATAAAGTATATAAGGTCATTTAATATTTTATTTTATTTTTAATGTAGCAATAGTTTGAAGACAAAAAAAAGTAAATCTCTAACTAAACCCGGTTTTGCAAATTAAAAAAAAAAAGAAAAGAAAGAAAAGGGAGAAACATAAGGGTGAACAACGAATACACCATATACCCGTCTCCTAATCGTAGGACATGCAAATGGACTAAACCCCGAGATGGATGGTACAAACTCAATTTTGATGGTGCCTTATCTGATACAAAGTTGGGCTCCTATGGATTTCTTATTCGAGATGCTTCTGGTTCAATTATCTTCTCTAAGGCTGGAACCTCTTACTTCCCTTCGGTACTTGGGACTGAATGCTTTGGTCTCTGGCAGGGCCGTGGCAATCATTTTAGGGGCCCTGTACCAAAATTTTGTAATAATATTAAATATTTTTTTAGTAAAAGTAACTAATCTTTAATTGAAATGGAAAAGTTGAATATTTTATAATACGAGTGAAATTAAAATAACTGAAAAATATAAATAGTAAGAACATTTCTCTGAAATTATTAGCAAATTCATAAATTATATATAACATAATAACAACATATAAATCATGCCTTTCTTAAAGTACTACTATGTTTTAATATTTAATTCTTACAAAATGTTTAAAAATATAAAAGTAAGTACTACTATGTTTAAAAAATAAATATTTAAACTTTAGTAATAAAGTGATAATTAAATGTTACTCTATAATAAACTTTTTTAAAATTAAATTTACTCTATATTAAACACTTCAACAGTTTTTTAGCAAATGAAATTAAAAAAAAATGAAGTGATAAGCATAACTGCATAAGAGTATCAAGAGTTAAGAGATGGTAAAAAAAAATACACTGTAAATAAAAATAAAAATAACCAGTGGAAAAATTTAACAAATAAAAATAGAAGTGACAAGTTGCTGGGAGGAATCGAACTTGGGAAAGATGGAAGAGAGGCGCGCACTCATTCCACAGAGCTAATTAAACATTTACACTTAGTGAAAGAAACTTTTAATATTTAGATTTTTTATCATATTGGGCCCCTAAAAATTTGGGGGCCTTGTTCGATTGATCCACTTGAACATGCTTAAGCACGGGCCTGGTCTCTTGAAGGGTTTACTTAAAGCAATTAATCTAAATTTAAAAAATATGGTTATTGAGGGTGATAACCTTGACATCATTAATAGCCTTCGGTCTGGATGCTCCTGCTCTGGGGAAATTGAAATGATTATTTCTGACTGTATTCTTTCTCTCCGCCATTTTACTGAGTCTGAAATTAGACATGTTTATAGGGAAGGTAATGAAGCCGCAGATCGACTTTCTCATCTTACATTCTCTTTCTCTGGCTTTGGCCTCCCCGCTGATGTTGCGCTCAGCAAAATCATCTTTCGGGATGCTCTTGGATAGTTGCTCTGTAACATCCGAATTCTTTTAGGTTCAAAAAAAAAGATGCCCGTCAACTTTCTCCCATCCCAAATTTATTCATCTTTTTCGTTTCAATTTCGATATGAAAAACTCAAAGAGATCCTTCCTCAATTGCGATTTGAAATCAATCCCTCCAGTATGTCGATCTGGAGAATCAAAGAGAGACGACTTGTTTCTCCCTAGCTCCAATTGAGCCATCCTCTTCCTTTCGAAACCCTAAAATCAATTTCCATGGTCTGTCCCCCAAAGCTTTCATAAATTCCAGAGATTCAACATTATTATCCCAATTAACCTTTGTGAATTTCGAGTTGAAAACGACCCTACCTCAAGTTCGATATGAAAAATCAAAGAGAGACGAACATTGTTGCGACCTAAAAACCACCAGGTTTGCCCTCTTTCTTTTCCCTTAATTTTCCCTTAATTCTGGTTTGATTTTGATGAATTGAGATTTGAAAATTTAACCAAGGCTGCTGATTTGTAATTTAGGATCTCAACTTGACTTATGCAATATGATCTGTTGTGTTCGTTTTAAACTTTGGTTGGCCGTTAACAAATCCTTCCCGCAGAAACAGCTCAATTAGCTAAAATCAAATATTTTTCTTGAGATTGCAATATTTTTTGTTTTTAAATTTAACAAATATCTATTGCTAGCTATGTTGAATGTTTAAGCGTCACTTATTATTATTTGCTTTTATTTTCTCAAGAAAAAAATCCTGAAGTGAAGATGGGCATTCATCACTTCAGTTAACATGCACAATAAAAACAACATTTAAAAGATTGAATCCGTTAAGAATAAGATTTGATTAAAGATTTGTTTTTGATCTAAATATTTGATTAAAGATAAATATAGATTACCTTGTTAAGATTTGATTATAGAAACTTAACTAAAAAGTTAGCAACAAATCTTTATGTATTTTTTTAATTTGCCTATTTTTTTTTATCATTGAATTCAATTAATTTAATAAAACTTTTACAGTTAGGAATTGTGTAGCCCAAGCCCTTCATGTTTAGCATAAGGGAAATTTTAAGCATGATCAAAATAAAGAAAAAATTATGCAAGAACAATAGAACACTAAAGCCTATTGAATGATTAGGAGTAACATATTACATGTTGGGGACTTCCGAGTCGTTCTTACTACTTCATGTGAGGGAATATGAAAAAAAATTAAAACAATTTACAAAGTTGAAATGTATTATTGATTTAAAATTTTCTAGCTTCAAAAAATATTGGATGAAAAATAATCTATAAATTTGAAGAAGTTGTTATGATTTGGTCAACAAATTCAATATTTTAATTAATAAAAAAATAATTTTAAGTAGATTTATTTTAAATATATATGGAGTAGGTTAAGTGAATGGCTGCCACGTGGCACTTTTAATGAGAAGTCGCCACGTGTATCTTTCGCAACTGTTTTAGTATTATATTAGATATAGGTTTTTAAAAAATATGTTGTAAATAAAAGAAAGAATATGATTGATTTATAAAGATAAAGGGAAGAATAAAAATAATAATTAAAGGAAATAATAATTAAATATAGGAGAGAGGAAAAAATAAAAAAAAAAGTAGAAAATAGGGGATTGGTTAAATTATCTAAAATCAAGGAGAAGATGACACGTCATCAAAGTCTTCTGATTTAAAGTATTATATAGATTTGTCTTTTTCTTACTTGAATTACCATTAATCTTTAATTAAGTTAAGAATATTCAAAGGGTATAATCCCTATTTTTTTTTTTTTTTGATTAGGTAAAGATTCGGATGGGTAACCCGATCCGATAGCATCTAACATGGCAAAATGGATAGGGGAACCTATCCGAAGGCATCCTGTCAGATGAGGTCGAGAAGACCTGAATGATGGTATAAGTCTGGCCCCTTGGTCGAGTAGCAAAGGTGTGCAACCTTATCCACTACCCTGTTACCAGTGCGGGGAACATAAGATGTATTGACGTTTGGTACTCCATTGAGAAGAGCTTGTATGTCGGACATAATCATTTCTATTTCCCATGGGCACCCAACCTTTTTGGTTAGGTAATCCGTAATGGTTTTGGAATCTCCTTCTATTATTAGGTCAGTAATCTGTAGTGCCTTTGCTTTTTCCACTCCTAGTCGTAGTGCTCGGGCTTCTGCCATGAGAGGGGATTGTCCGCCAATAGTCTCACCTCCCAGACACAAGGGATTTCCTCGCCAGTCTCTAATGATGTAACCAATAGAGCTCTTTGAAGTTGATATAAATAATCCATCAAAGTTTAGTTTGTGCTTGCCCAAAGGAAGTTTCCTCCACCGGGATGTATTTTTTAATTTTTTGGCTAGACCTTTATCTTTCTTCTTTTTTAGTAACTCTTCTGAGTCATATGGGTTCCATTTGTTCGCTCGTTTCCAATTTTCAATATTATCTTCGATCATCTTCTTAATTCCTTCAGAAGAGGGGGTGTTGACGTTTCTGAATATTGCTTGGTTTCTGATAAACCAGATAGTCCACCATCTGATTGCTATATATTGTTTCCTGTCCATCTGGAGGGAGGAGCTTAAGATTTGTAGAATCTGGTTCATATCTCTGTTTTCCATTATGAGAGAATAAACTCGTGCAGATAGCTCTATGGGAAATTGCTCTTCGAAATTGTTGATTGGGCATTCAATGAACAAATGAATATCATCTTCCTCATTCTGGTTGCAGAAGGTGCAAGTATTTGGCACCGCTACCCCCCTTTGAGATAAGCGACAGGGTGTGGCAAGTCCTTTATGCTTGATCTTCCATAGAAAATTTTTAACCTTTGGTGCAGCGTCAATTTTCCAAATCCATGAAAACTCGTTTGTTGCTCTATGGGTTGTGGCTGTTATTAAATTGTAAGCACTTGTAGTGGTGAACCAGCCCTTCTTGGCTGGCCACCAATACAATCTGTCTCTAAAGAGGTTGATCGGTAGAGGGATTTTCATAATGTCTTCTGCTAGTGGGAGAGGGAGAACAGAACATAGTTTCTCTACCCACCGTTATTTTCCTATGATGAAATCACTAACTGAGTCATTTAGATTTATATTGAGCTGTGCGTCAATTCTGTCGATAAGTGGAGTCGTTGTTACCCATTTATCTGTCCAAAACTTGATTGATTTCCCATCCCCCACCAACCAGATGAGACCTGATTTAAACTTTGGGATCAGTGGGCTTAGTTTAGACCATTGCCATGAGGCACAACCTTTCCTAGAATAGGAAAGGATGTGATATTCTTTTAAATATTTGTACTGTATAATTTTGACCAAATAATTATCTCGTTCTGCTAGAATTTTCCATAGGAGTTTTAGTTGGAGTGCTTCATTCATTTCTCTAGTTTTTCGAAATCCTAGTCCTCCTGCCGCTTTTGATTTACAGATTTTCTCCCAGCCGATGAGAGGACTGTGTTGTGCGTCTTTGTTCCAGAAGAACGTTCTGTTGACTTGATCTAATTGTTTATGAACCGCCACTGGAAGTATGAAACTCTGCATTGCATATAGAGGTTTCGACGACAAGTTAGAAGCTATAAGAGTGGCTCTACCTTGTTGTGATAGAGCATTAGCCCGCCATTTGCTCAGCTGGTCTTTAGACTTACAGATTACTTCTCCAAAAGTTTCTTTGGTAACCCTTCCATTTATGATCGGGCAACCCAAGTACTTTTCCAGATTCCGTTCTAGAGGTATATATATTTAGAATGCCTTCTAGGTCCCTTGCTCTTGATCTATTGATTCCAGATGTAGTTTGAAACGAAGATTTATGATAGTTAACTTTTTGACCCGAAAATTTCAGTAGTCTTCAATTATTCCTTTAACTTTTGTAAATGCTGCATTACTTCCTTTGGAAAAGATTATTATGTCGTCCCCCACGGTATAATCCCTAATTAATCAAAACTCAATCTTACAACCATGGAAGACCACCAACCTCCGTCGGCTGGCAATTGAGTCGCCTCTTTCGGACACCATCGTCTTCGTCGCTATAGATCAAAGAATCGATGAGAAGAACTTACATCGGTACATGTTACTCGTAGGCCTCTATCCCCGCTTCGGCGCTTCCTCCGAGGATAGGTTGTTCATTTGTAATTAGGAGAAATTTCTTTCTTAATTCTCAAATTTACTTACAATTAATATAGTCTGATAACGAGTGAATTAATTAAACTTGAAACAACATTAATTAATTTTTTTTTAATGAAAACAACATTAATTAAATTGATAACGAGTGAATTAAGATCTACGTATCATTTACAAGAGAAAAGTTATTAAAGGATATCAACTAAAGCTATGTAGGGAATTTGATTCTTTGTGTTCATCGTGGCATATAATACTATGTCTATGAGTCTGAGGATGGAGTCTGGGCAGGCACGGAACCAGGATTATAATTTGGGGTATGCTAAATTTGCATATAATTTTAATATTTTTTTCCTATTGAATTAAAAATTAGAAATAATTTTTTTTATCTATACTTAAATTAGTAGTAATAGAATTAATTAACCATAACAAAATTAGAGTAAAAATAAAGGCAAAAAAGGGAGAAAGAAATACCAACAAAAGGGAGAGAAATGGACAGTAATGATGATTAACACTAATTTCACCTGCAGAGGAGGGGTTCCAATATTAGTGAAAAAAATGTGGCAAATTCACAGGTGGGAGAGATCGAACCCGCGCTTGCCCTCCTCCATGCAAAACCCAGTACCAATTGCGCCGTTTAAGCCATATGTCCTCAATTATATCTATATAATACAAGTATTATTTTGTAAATGGGGTGGGCTGCAGCATATACCAGCCCACCCCTAGGTCCGTCTCTGAGTCTGGGGCTAAAGGAAGGTTGGCGGATTCGTGAGCGGTGCCGGTAGCCATGGCAGATTGAATTTTGATTAATTAGAGATTATACGATCTTTGGATATTCTTAATTTAATTAGAGATTAATTGCAATTCAGGTAAGAAAATGACATTTGGGTTTGTAAATAATTATTTTATTATTTTAGCTAGGGATAAACAACTTATTTTAAAGATTTGAAGGATATATAGCTAATTGAGAAAGTTTAGAAGGATACACGAGTGGTGGAATTTGCTTATGCATGCAATTTGACCGAATGATGATCTAATATATTTAAATTATTTCATATAATTACCTCATCTAGCTATTAATTTATGTGTTATCGTATGTTTCTTCTTTAATCGATAATAATTAAATTTTATCATGTAAACACTAAAATCTTATAATAAATATGAGTAAACTACACATAACCATCAGTAAATTAAAATAGTTATCACATAACTACCCATAAAATTATAAATTAAAGAAAATCACTCATAAATTAGATTTGTTTTCAAAAGAGCACTCAATGCAACCATTAAACCTCCACTTGTTTTGTTTGAAAAAATTAAAATGCCCCTAATTCAATCTTATTTCTTTTTAAAAGAAAGTCATTTTATGTATTTTACTATTCAGTTTGACATTTCATCTTGAAAAAAAGCAAGGGAATTAAGTATCATACAACGTATATAAATGCCTCAACCAATATATAGTATCAGATTTGCAATGTGAAGAGTAGAGATTTGCAATGCTTTTGTTGATCGATCTCATCTCCTTCAAATGTTGAATAAGATGTGGATAAGCTCTAAAATAAAACCAGATTTTATATAATAATAAAAGACAAATCATTTATGCTTATAAAAATTAAATAATCAATCATAATTGCGTATTCTCACGAGACAATTTTTTTCTAAAGAAGTTATTTGGATTTAATATATTAAGAGATTTATTTAGATTTAGCCTTTGATTCATTTTTGAATTATAGATCTGGATTAGTATTTAGCCTTTGGTTGATTTTCCTAAACAAACGTAAAAAGTGGGTGTATTGAACTAGTTTACCCAACTTGTTTTATTACAGTCAATCAATATTTTGATTAATAAATACTCACTGCATTTGAATAACATTTCTTTAACATCTCTATATGTGACGAGGGAAGGAAGAGCTCACCCGAGTTCAATCTGGTTCACTCTCATTTGTTACAGTCTTCATGTGTTGTGTTGGGCCTTAGCCCATTTTGTAACTAGTCCAGACCCAACACATTGTGTAACCGAATATAAAATGGAGCTCTGTGTAATATTCGATCAATACAATCAATATACACACACATTTCCCTCCATCTTCAACCTCCAAATTCTCCCATGGTAGATCTCACTTGATTTGTAGATTCGGCAGGTTTTCTCACTATACTCTCATAATATCATTACTCACTTTGACTATAGAATTTCCCACTGGCTATCATCGGTCAATACTCCCCATAACACTATAGCAGTAGTTATGGTAAAGAGCATCTTTTTTATGATTAAAAAAAACGCTCTTATATATTATTATAATGATTATAGACATATAATGGCTAATGGTTATGTAACTAATATTACAACAGCTGAGAGATCATCAACAACGAATTTCGCAACAGTTAAACAATGAAATAATAATGAAGCGAACCAAAACACTAAAAAATAAAACACAGTCGTAATTCTGAGTTAACAAAGGCATGAAACTAGCTCAAAGTGGCAGGAATCAACAAAGTAAAGGTCTTCTGACAAAAAAAAAAGCAAAGTAAAGGCCTTTACCATGAATTTTTGAATCAACATTTTCACACTATATTCGTCATTGGAGTTGGACGATGGGTTTGAGACCAATCACTAATGGTTTCCAAACAGGTTCCCTTAAAAATATGGCTCTGTCATAATAACATTAACCATGTCTATTGTCAAAAGCATTAAGCAATAAGCAATAAGCAATAAGAAAACATCCATCTATGCCCAACTTCACAAATCAATAGTGCGAAATAAGAAAGGAGACGTCCACCTGCACGCGATATGCAAGTCCGGCCTCATCAAGTAACAACCAACTGGAAGTCTATACTGACAGACCAAAATGGCTAACTGAGAAATTTCACAATCAAGCAAAGCCTCGCTGCAAGGGAAAACCTATGCTTCTTGAGAAAAACAAGTTTTCATGACACAAGAACAGATGACAATAGAATCTGGATTTAAACTTCTTTTGCATACTATGGCAGTTTAGTTTGTTTACCAAAAAGACTGAAGTAGCAATGCACATTCGAACACCTAGAAACATATAAGGTTAAAACTCATAAAACACTGTTGCATAAAAAAAATGTCACGTATCTTGAGCTACCATATTTTTACCATGATTTTTTCCCAAGTGCATCTGAACTCAGCTCAATGATGTTTTCACAAATAAGTAGCTGCAGAGAGATTCATATTATCGCTACAACTCTCCCTAAATCCATGCCCTTTTCTTCAAGCACTGCATATTGTATCCAAACGCGTTAACTCATGAACCTTCTTGCCATGAGTATATTTCCGCTTTCTAGAACTGAAGTCTACAACCTATAGCTATTCATTCTACAGTATACCAAGTCATCTTTGGACTCAATCAACAAGCTCAAAGGGACTATTTTCCCCAACAATTAATTAAAATCAATAAAAAAAAATGTTAATTCAAGAGGCAGATTTGAACTCGGCTCAAAGATATTTTCAGAAATAAGTAACTAAGCAAAGCAAGAGAAGAAATGCCGAAATATTAAGGACCCAGCAAACTTTAATATTATGTTACCTGTCAGGTTTCTTCTTCCATTTCTTCAAGCACATAGAAAACATGTATATACTAGAGTACTAGATATACGATTGAAGCCATACGTGTTCAACCAAGAACATTCTTAATTCCTCATGGATATGTATGTCAGTTTGATGAGGAAATTTGAATCGTGCAACATTATTGAAAGGTCCCTTGCCAATCGCAAGGAACAATTCTGCGAAGTGCTGTTTTCTTAAGCTTGTTGCCATGATAAGCTTCATTGTAATCAAAATGGGAAACTATCACAAAATCTATACCTTTAGAACTTGAAGGAGTGGGAACTAGAGGATCCATAAGATTCATTCCACATGCTCTTCACAACCAAACAGACAGATTCTGCAACTAGCGGTGCAAGCAGCGACAAAAAGAAGCTACTACAGAGCTGAGTACATCAACAATTAACTAATCATCTCCAACAATGAACTGACAAACACTAACAGTGATATATAATTAAAAAAATATGGTAATAGTCAGCTAATCATACAAGATATAATAAGCAGTATTCAATAAACAACTACTATGGACTAAGAGGAGTGATAGTAAACTAAAACCAGTAATTATATTCGCATATACAAATACTAAAGTGACAAAATGACATCTCAATCTACTAATAGCTTTCAAAAGTCGTTCATCTAGGTTGAAATTGATTTTTGATTCCTGAAAAATACAGCATGAAACTATAGGTCAAAATATACATAAAATTTCAGCAGCAACTTCTTCCACATTAAGTAATTCCAGCAGCTCACCAGACTGTTCAAGTGGAGAGAAAGAGCGCTTCTCTTAGTCAAAGCAAGCGTCTTACCAAACCTAAGGGAAAAGAAGACTTTCCACATAGTCGTAAGCCATAACGACTTTATCATAATCAATAAGTCCTTTCCTCAAAGTTTTAGCACCAGTTTTTGTGCCATGTAAGATTAACTCACCTGTGAATGTCCTGATGTCAGTCATAAATGTAGCTAGAATCCTGACTTTTTCTTGTGGTTCTCCAATTAAATCCCTGATCATTTCTTCCATATCCCTCTTTCTTTTTCCTTTTTTCTTTCTTTCTTCCACATCTTCCATCGCCCAGAAAGCGTGTGCTATAGGTTCAAAAACTTCGAAATGAACCATTTCAACCCATGAATCTTCTTGCCTCAAGTATATCTTACAGCTGCAAGGAAGCACCCCATTCCTCCAACACACAAGTGAAAGTGTGCCTTGCCAACGACAAGGTGCAGAATTGTAATAAAGATCGGGCATCTCGATGACATCAAAATTTTCCTGCACAAAGTCAAAGGACAGTATGACCTTATCACAATGTTCATGGTCATCGTGATCGCCGTCATACCTGGACTCATCAAGGCAGCCTCCCCAGTGGGCCACTCCTCCTATCATTACAGGCGGGCCTGCTTTGCAGGACTTCCATTTCATCAGTTTTTCAGCTGGAATTACACCCCATCCATTTCGGATTGACGAGTAAAGAATGCACTTCACAACAGGCATTCGCTGTATTATTACAGCTTTGAATTCTTTGGTGGAAGGGTCGATCCAGAAACCATAACAAGTCTGCATTGGATCTCCCAAATACCATGTAAAAAACAAAGGGAAAGGATGACTCGAAAACTTGCGCAACGAGGGGTTCCAAAGCACAAGGTTGCCATAATTACAGAGACAGACCACACCATGAAGGGTGCCAACAAGCATATAAAACCCATTTTCAATCGGTTTACTTAGTGTACTGACCAAGGGGTGGGGGAGCGGATCAACCACAAGATATTTGCGTCGATGAGGATCAATGATGAATCGGGGCTTTTGAACAGAGAGATGCTGTTGAATGAAGGCTGGAGAGTCGATGAGTTGCTTCCACCCTTTGCACACGCATCGGAAACGCAGCAAGGTTTTCACAGGCAAGTACTTGAAAATCAGGACTACATTCTCTTCCGGGATGTAATCCGACATGACAGAACTTGAATCTCTACATAAACATCAAAGTGGAGAGAGGAGACTGATTTCAATTTTCAATCGACGTAATTAGGGTTTTGCGTACTACAGTATTGAAAAGCTGAGATTGAACAAATCAAAATTAACTGGAACATACCTCGGGCTCGGAGATCGAGTTTCAAACTCCGCACAACCAAACGTGGTATAGAATCTCCAACGGGGATCGATTTTGTCCCTCGGTGGTGCTCGATGGGGTGAACCACTACCAGTGTCACTGTCCCAGTAGTGTGAAGATCATCGATCGAAGAATGAGTTTGGGACTTGAGAGTGGGGGAATTTTATTTCAAAATATTCACTAAAAAATAAATAATTACAAAAATATTCACACTTTAAAACTATTTACGAAAATATTCATTTTTGTCAGATCGGGCAGAAAAACGCGGTTTGAAACCGCGTTTTATTCACAAGGTGAAATTTTTAAAATTGAAAGAAAATAGGACAAAAACTTAACAAAAGAAACGCGGTTTCAAACCGCGTTTCTATTGCTAATTTTATTTCCGGATTAAAAACGCAATTTTTTTATTTTTTAACCGCGTGTCTTGCTTTTTTTTTTTTTTTTTGAAAATTGAAAAGTGGACAGATGAGAGGCGGCCGGAGGGCAATTCCGGATGCAGGCCGCCGGAGGAAGAAGGAGGGACGCCGGAGAGGAAGAAGGAGAGGCCGGACAGAGGTGGCGAGGCCGGATCCGGTGGAAGGGGAGGCGCCGGAGGCTAGGAGGCAGAACGCCAGCCTGGAGTGGGTTCGCTGCAGCCCCCACCGCCTCCTTCCTCTAGCCCCCGACCAAGATACGGCCACCCTCCTCCCTGAGCAGCCCCCACCGCCTCCTTCCTCTAGCCCCCGACCAAGATCCGGCCACCCTCCTCCCTGCAACATCATCGCCAGACCATCGTCAGCACCCCGGAGCCCGGATCTGTCGCTCCTGAGCGCACAGCAGCCCGCGCCTCTCCTCGAACCCACACCTACTGACAATCGCCGCCACACCTCAGTTCTCCCAGATCCGGCCACCTTCACCACCTGCACCCACCGCCGACCTTTCCCCTGACCAGATCCGCCACCCTGTAGTCCCCTCCGGCTTCAAACAGTCCCCGACAACCCCCTTTGCACTCGTCTTTCGCCTCTCCTCTGGCCACTTTTCCAAAAAAAAAAAAAAAGCAAGACACGCCGTTTGAAACCGCGTTTCTTTTGTTAAGTTTTTGTCCTATTTTCTTTCAATTTTAAAATTTTCACCTTGTGAATAAAACGCGGTTTCAAACCGCGTTTTTCTGCTCGATCTGACAAAAATGAATATTTTCGTAAATAGTTTTAAAGTGTGAATATTTTTGTAATTATTTATTTTTTAGTGAATATTTTGAAAAAAAACTCGAATTTTCGCTCGCTAAATGAGGTTGACGAATTTCAATTTTTTTCAAAACAAGGCAATTATTCAAGGCAAAATTACATAAAACTACTCATTAAAGAGGGGGTTTTGCGGAAAACCACCTCTTAAAATTAAAATAGCATAAATCACCCGTTAAAACCATTTTCTTAGCAAAATCACATTCATCACCTAATTTTCATTAATTGAATGTTAAAGTGTGTGAAAAGTCAATTATACCCCTTATTCTTATTACTCTCACCGTTTGCGAAAACATGTCGTTTTAGAGTTTTGATTTTGTTAAAAAAAACATCACCTTTATATATATTTTACCCATATACTCGTATTTCCCAATTTACCCTCATTTGTTTGAAATTTGAATTACCTTGAAAAATCTGATTGTATTTCGCTTTGAGATAATTATGACAAAAGTAGGGACAATTTAGGTAGTTTAAATATTTCTTAAATATTGTGTCTGGAGCTACAATGACATACTAGTACAATTCCCGCGCCATGGCGCGGTTTTTTAAAACTAAAATATTAATAATATATAATAAAATACTAATAAAAGTTAAGATAAAAAAAACTTTACCATAAATGTATCTTATAATTCTGTAATAATTTTTTTTATAACTCATCTAAAGTATAATACATAAATGTAGATATTTTAAATCACCCAGCAATAATAATATCAATATCATTGTAACTTTTTTAGAAATTTTGAAATCTGAATCATGCATTTAAATGTGATGTGTCTCAACTAATAATTATATTCAACGTTTTGAATTAAGCTCAATAGTTAGTACATAAATGTGAGTTAAGCCTAATGGTTATATTCGATTAATTCAATGTTTTGAATTAAGCCCAATTGTTAGTAAATATGTTAAGAATAAAAAGGAATGGAGGATTAAAAAAAATTAAAGGAAAAAAAGAGAAAAGGAGAAATAAAAAAATCAAGGAAAAAAAATTATAATTGGTCAATACTCCTAAAACTTCTCTAAGATTGACATGTAAGCAAAGTCTTCAAAATTAAGGTTATATATAGATAGATGGTTATATTAGATTGAATTCAATGTTTTGAATTAAGCCCAATTGTTAGTAAATATGTTAAGAATAAAAAGGAATGAAGGATTAAAAAAAATTAAAAGAAAAAAAGAGAAAAGGAGAAATAAAAAAATCAAGGAAAAAAACATAATTGGTCAATATTCCTAAAACTTCTCTAAGATTGACACGTAAGCAAAGTCTTCTAAATTAAGGTTATATATAGATTGTTAGTAAATATGTTAAGAATAAAAAGGAATGGAGGATTAAAAAAAATTAAAGGAAAAAAAGAGAAAAGGAGAAATAAAAAAATCAAGGAAAAAAAATTATAATTGGTCAATACTCCTAAAACTTCTCTAAGATTGACACGTAAGCAAAGTCTTCAAAATTAAGGTTATATATAGATAGATGGTTATATTAGATTGAATTCAATGTTTTGAATTAAGCCCAATTGTTAGTAAATATGTTAAGAATAAAAAGGAATGGAGGATTAAAAAAAATTAAAAGAAAAAAAGAGAAAAGGAGAAATAAAAAAATCAAGGAAAAAAACATAATTGGTCAATATTCCTAAAACTTCTCTAAGATTGACACGTAAGCAAAGTCTTCTAAATTAAGGTTATATATAGATTTTCGCGAACAAATGGAGTATTAGTTCACTCCATTCAATTGGTACTAGTTGATATTTTACTTTTTTGACATGTTTTTCAAAAGTGAAAAACTCTATAAAATATCAAAAAATATTATTTTAAAAAATAATTTCATACTTATAAAAAAAAACTCTATAAAAAGTTGATGTGTAATTTATGTTTTATACGATGAAAAAACTTGTATTACTAAAGGGCTATTTGAAGAAAATAATTTTTTTTAAATAATATTTTATATAGTTTTTATTATTCTAAAAACATATGTGGAATAGTAACATATTTTTACACTTTTTAAAATATATAAAACATCAATTATATCTACTTTGTATATAGTGTTTTTACTAATAAGTATGAAATTATACATATTTTTTTTATTTTGTAGAGGTTTTAACTTTTGAAAAACATGTTAAAAAGTTAGAAATTAATTAAATACCGACTGAATGGGTTAAAATAATAATAAAAAACAATGGATATAATTGATTTTTCACATACTTTAACATTCAATTAAAGGTAATTTGGTGATGGGTGTGACTTTGCTAAGAAAATCGTTTTAATTGATGGTTTAATGCAATTTTAGTGTTAAGGGTGTTTTTTCGCAAAACACCCTATTTAAAGTGTGGTTTTATGCAATTTTGCCATGATTCAAAATACCGGACCACCTATGTTAGGTAAATCGAGAGACCGAGAGAAATCGATAAACAAACGAACCGTCATGGTACAATCAAACGAAAAAACAAAAAAGACAAGGATCCGGACCTAGGTTGAGCATGACGGCGAAAAACCCGGTACATGAAGAAGACATGAAAACCTCGGGGAAGAATATGAATAGCAAGAATACGAAGAAGTGACTAAACTTTTACGGTGTCTCCCTACCGAATATACGGGAGGAGAAACCTACCAATGGGAAAATGACGTCACTTAGAAAAGTGTGGACCTGTTACATGACTCTAAAAGCACATTCTGGGAAGACACCATCACAGTGGATACACGACCACAACCCCCACCTAAACGTCAGAAAAACCTTTGATGGAAAAAAACTTATAGCAGACCACTTCAAGATTATTTTTTTTTACTTCCAAGTTCCTGTCTGGACTTACTACTTCAGGCTTTGTCATCCGAGACTCCACTTGTTCAGTCACAAAGTCTAACAGCTTGTAGTGCGACATGGTATCCCCAATGATGGTTGAAGTTATGGCGATTCGTTCTAGTCTGTTGATGGCTAGGGATTTGGGTCTACGACGTGTTAATATTGAATGTGATAGCCTCACGATCATCAACCGTATCTCTAGGAAGTGGAAATGCCATTGGGGGATTGAGATTATCATGACAGCCATTATGTATCTCCCCCGGTGCTTTGAGTCATTGAGTGGGTGACTTGCACTCATTTCTTTCGCGAGCTGAACCAAGTGACAGTCAAGGTGGCCCACCTTATACATACTATTGACCATGAGGTGATCACGTCTCATCTAGATTTCCTTCCCCTTGTTTGGTACCATTGGGTGGTGGACCAGTAGTATCTGACATCACCAAAAACTATGTCTTGTATACCAAAAACTAATTTAATGTTATTTTGGGTACTATTTGAAAACTACAAAGAAAAGTTGCACACTTTTTTCCAAATAATCATCAAGTACATAATGTTCGTAAACAACCCTCCATTTGAATTTATATTCCTCGACCCCGACTCTGTCTTCTAAATATAACATGCGCTATGAGTCCTCCCAGTTTCTCCATCTCTTCCCCTATTGCTGCCATTCTCTTCAATTCTTGCCTCATGTATGTCACTATGTCAGATCAATAATGGAATTTTGAGTTGAAAAGATAATCTAGATGGAAACCGGAACAAAAAGATTTTACTACGACAAATAGCGCAAGCAGTGACAACAAGCAACTACTACTACTAGTAGAGTGCATCAACAAAAAATGAACCATCTCCAGCAATGGAGTGGGAATTGGTAATCTAGTCAGTTATCGGGTATTATCCATAGATATGGCGGTGGCGGGTTATGTTGATGGTTTAGTCAGATTTGAAAAAAGCCCAACGACCCTTTTTTTTCCCCCGATTTTTCTATCATATGTCCCTTGGGACATAGAATAAGACAATAAATTGAGAAATATTCCCTACAAAAAAGCCAATCAACTATAAAAATATAATTAAAAAAACATAGCGGCTTTAGACAAGATTCGAAAACGACTATTGTCAAGACAATTTCAACTAAATTACGCATAAGTCCTTTTCATTTTTTCCAAACAAGACAAAATTCTTAAGGGAGAGACGGGAAGCGGATTAGGGTTTTGACGGAATTCAACGGGATTCACAAATCTCACTACGCCGCTCTCGACCTCGCCACTATCGCCACCGACGTCTCCCATGTCCTCCACCTAGTGCACCCCTCTCGAGCCACCCTTCCTCGATCTTCCTTGGCGACTTCCACAGTTCCACCCTTATTCAATCTCAATTCAAAACGCTTTCCCCTAATTACGCTTTCTAATCAACTAGTGCAATTGCTCTAATTGTGTATAATCGGCACGATTGAACTGGCAAACTCCAATTAATTTTCATTAATTAATTTGTGAGTTTTGAATTGCCGATTGTAATCATAAATTCAACCAAGTATTACTTTGTATTGACTTGAGTTGAACCAATTCATGTTTGAGAATGGTCCGGCCGACGTCCTTCGACAATTTAAAGATGTTCATGCATTCCATCAAGTGTTGAGATTGCAGTCTTCGGTGTTGCGAATCCAGCGGCATCGGCCTCGCCCTCGCCCACCGCACCCTCACTCGCAGAGAGTCCAAGCTCGAGGAGGCCAATGAGGCCATCCGCCTCACCACCGACTAGGAATTTCGACGCCGTCAAGAAGTCCATTGACAAATTCGGTAGTGTATTAATTTAGGGTAAATTAATTGAAGGGTTCGATCAACAGCAAATTGCTTGAAGGATTCAATTTGTTGACGATCGAATTGATTGAAGGGTTCCATTTATTGACGAATTTAGTAGTGTATGAATTTAGGGTAAATTGATTCTCATCGTAGATGAGAGGTTTGAGTCTATTTGCAACTTGTTTGGAAAAAATGAGAATGTGTGCAATTTAGTTGAAATTGTCTTGACAATAGTCGTTTTGAAATCTTGTCTAAAGTCTCACTCTTAAAAAAAAACTAATTAAAAATTTAATTTTTTTTTTTCCAAATTTAGCCTTATCATTGGATAAGGAATTTTTTTTTGGGGTAGATAAAAGAGGGGGAACCCTCTAAAGTGCAGGGATACTGATATTTGCATATATTAGCGAAATGTCCCCCAATTTCCCTTTTAGGTCTTCGTCCGAGTCATCAAATTGGGTCACTCCCGTCTCCCATCACCCACCATTAGAGATTGGAGATTGGAGATTCCATACCTCGTTTAATTTTGTGTTGGTTGAAACTCTTCTTGGTATGTTTCAGTTAACTCCGTTCAATCTCAGCTCCTTACTACTTGTATTACGCAAATCCCTAATTTGACGCCATTGAAATCAATAGGTAGAAATCGAATTCAGTTCTACCATGTCGGATTACATCTCGGAAGATATTTTGGTCCTGATCTTCAAATACTTGCCTGTGAAAACCTTGTTGCGTTTTCGGTGCGTGTGCAATTGTTGGAAGCAGCTCATCGATCACTCTCCAACCTTGGTTCAACAGCATCTCTCCGTCCAAAATCCCCGATTCATTGTTGATCCTCTTCTCCGCAGCTACCTTGTCGTCGATGCTAGTCTCCCTCGACCTTTGGTGAATACACTGAGGAAACCGATTGAAGGGAATCGTTATGTACTGTTTGGCACCCTTCACGGTGTGGTCTGTCTCTGTGATTACCGCAGCCTCGTGCTCTGGAATCCCTCGTTGCGTAAGTGTGGGAGTCTTCCTCTTCCTTCAGATTTTAAATGGTATATTGGTGAACCAACGCAGACTTGCTATGGTTTCTGGATTGACCCTTCCACCAAAGCATTTAAAGCCATAGTATTACAACGACAGCCTGCTGTGAAGTGCATTCTTTACTCGTCAATCCGACGTGGTTGGACTGTAGTTCCTACTGAAAAACTGGCAAAATGGAGGTCCTGCAAAGAAGGTCCACCTGTTATGATAGGAGGAGTACTGGGACATTGTTGCTCATGGTGGCGGCAAGTTGACGTTTGTCAAACAAGTTCTGATACCATACTGTGACAGAGGAAACAGGGATACAGATTCATTTAATGCTCCCACACACTTACAGTGTTCATGAGATTACATAGATATATATATCAAAAGTAAGCCTACTTCCACCTATAGCTCTAGCTAATAGTTGGGCTCGTCTGGTGTGTTTCATGGGCCTTCGGTTGCTGTTGGGCTCCGTCATTTGTGTGGGTGTGTAATGTCCCAGTAAGGAGTGGCTCACTGGGGAGGCTTTCTTGAGACTCTTGACGAGTCCGATGACTTTGACTACTATCACTTAGATAATCGACCCTACTATCACTTAGATCACCGACACAAGGATAGAGTCATATTGTCTTTTGACTTCGTGCAAGAAAGTTTTGAAATCATTGGTCTGCCGGATCTTTATAACATGCACTCTGCACCTTGTAATTGGCAAGGCACACTTTCAATTGTGTGTTGGGATGTCATGTTTAATGAATTTCCTCGTAGATGTGGGGTATACTCGAGGCAAGAAGGTTCATGGGTTAAAATGGTTGGTTTCCAAGTTTATGAGCCTATAAGGCATGTTTTCTGGGCGATGGAAGACGTGGAAGAAAGAAAGAAGACAGGAAAAAGAAGGGGTATAGAGGAAGAAGGGATCGGGGATTTGATTGGAGGTTCACAACCAAGTGTCAGGATTCTAGCTATGATTATTGAAAACTCTCGTACCATGACAGGCGAGTTGCTGTTAGATGGCACAGAAACTGGCGGGCAAACTGTGAGGGGAGGACTCAAGGATTCTGAAAATGTCACCGTGGCTTACGACTTTGTGGAAAGTCTTCTTTTCCCTTAGCTTTGCTTAAAACGTCTCTCCCCATTTTGTCTACAAGCTATTTGACTAAAGGAAGCAAAATCAACAATTCGGTGTGTTGCTGAAATTGCCAAATGTAGGAGCAGTTGCTGCTGACATTTTACATCTATTTTGAGCTAGTTTGATGCTACTGAGTTAGTGTATTTGAGATTTCATTGTGTGTTCAGTTGTTTACTGTCACTGCTTGCAAAATCAGTCATGTTTACTTAGCTGAAATCTTGTTTCGCTTCGTCCTTTCACTGTTAGCTATTGCCAAATTATCGCTGATCATCTTGACACCAGAGATGTTTACTGAATTGTGCTTATTTTTTCATTGTTAGCATCTGTCAGTTCATTGCTAGAGATAGTTCATTCTTTGTTGATGGCTTGATGCACTCTCGTAGTAGTAGCTAGTAGTATTTGTTTGTTGTCACTGCTTGCGCTGTCTAGTACGCACTGATTCTTGGGAAAAGTTGGTAAGCATCGACTGTTCGTGGATAAATGACATCACCTGGGACTGGACACTACCTGCCCTCGTACATGAATCTGGAGATGGCAGGAAAGCAATGTTGTTTGTGTGCCATTACGTACAAGCTTGCTTGGGATAAGGTTGAGAGGAGACGATGAAAGAGGAAAGCAATTGGTACACTTGAACTATGATTCATTCATTCCTCCATTCATTCATGTTTTTTTATTACTATAACTAGCTAGCTAGATGTTTAGTTAATTCACCAGTGTAACTAGTGCAAGCCCCGTGTCTAAGACACGGGTATTTAATAGCTAGATGTTTAGTTAATTTATACTCCGTAGCATTTTATAAACTGACACTATTGGATATGGGTCTATGTAGAGTGAAAATTTTTAAAAAGAAAATATATCAAGATTCAAATTTAAGTTCAATGTATGTAGACGAATTATGAGAATATTGCAATCAGAAAAAAAAATGAAAACATGTCTCAATATTTACGGCAATATAACCGGAAAAAAAAAGGGAATGGATTCAAATCATATTTAAAATAGGAAACAAATATTTTAAAGTTTCCATAATAATATTGACCAATAAGAAAATCTCATTTGAATAAAAAATTCCACTTTAATTGTGGGCGTGACACGTCAGCAAAATGCTAGCAAAATTAGTAATATATATATATTGCAAT